>CM045998.1:35091152-37591152 GCA_025175895.1 Wurfbainia villosa | reverse complement strand
ATTATGGTTATTCCTCATTCAGATTCCTTTCCTTGGTGTCCCTTTCAAATAGTGGAGGATTCTCTCTGCTGCCTTCCAATGGCTCTCCTTTGGTGCATGCATGTTTTGGCTAATTTGATTTACTGCAAATGAAATATCTGGACGAGTAATGGTTAGGTAAATGAATTTACCTACTAACCTTTGGTATTGCTGAATGTCCTCCCAGGGATTATCATCATCATTTCCTTTCTTAGATGTGAAGTAAGGGCTACCAGCTGGTTTTGCTCCAAGTTTTCCAGTTTCCTGTAAGAGATCAAGTGTATATTTCCTTTGGGATAGGATTAGTCCATTAGGAGAGTGAGCTAGTTCTATACCAAGAAAATACTTTAGTTTTCCTAAATCCTTTATTTCGAATTTAGAATTGAGAAAGGACTTAACTTGTTGTATTAGATTTTCATCATTTCCTGTAATAATGAGATCATCTACATATATAAGAATGATGATAGTTTTATTATTTTCTATCTTAACAAATAATGAAGAATCACTACTGCATTTTGTAAACTTATAGCTTAAGAGAGCCAAGCTAAGTTTAGCATACCATGCTCTTGGAGATTGTTTGAGGCCATATATGGCCTTGTTCAGTTTGCATACCTTCCCCTCATATCCATTTCGAATTCCTTCTGGAATCTCCATATAGACCTCTTCTTCCAGCTCTCCCTGTAGAAAAGCATTGGCAACATCCATTTGATAAAGTGCCCAATCCATATTTATTGCGAGTGTAAGTAAGACTCGGATGGTATTCATCTTGGCCACGGGTGCAAATGTCTCCTTATAATCAATTCCATAAATTTGAGTGTATCCTTTGGCTACCAGTCTAGCTTTATGTCGGTCAATGGTGCCATCACTTCTGTGTTTAATCTTGTATACCCACTTGCATCCCACAGGTTTCTTTCCCTCAGACAAATTGGTGATCTCCCAGGTGCCATTCTTTTCCAAGGCTTTGATTTCTTCTTCCATTGCCCTTTGCCAAGATTGTTGTCCTTTTGCTTCCTGTGCTTTATCTATGCCACTCAAGAATGCTTGATGACTTGGTGAGACATTATTAGTGGTATAATAATCAGAGATAGGATGACATAGCATGCCAGAGTGATAGTATGTTCTACGATTAATCCATTCAGATGCAGGATACCTTATTCTTGTTGACCTCCTTAGTGGTGGAGAAGAGGAGGGTAGATGTGTAGGTCCTCTTGATCCTCTATTATTGGTTAATTGAGACGGATCTTCATTCTCTCCCCCTTGTTCTAGGCTTTCCTCAGTTTCTTCAGTATCAGAATTAGTTCCTTCTTGTGAGCTTTCTGGAACCTCTAAGTTGCTATTTTGAGGTGGATCCTGCCTTTCTTCAAGAAATAGGGGATAACTACCAATTGGGTTTCTTTCTTTTGTTACATCTTCTTCCTTTGTTTCTAGAAAAAAGAACTCATTTTCGACAAATATCACATCCTTTGATGTGTACATCTTGTTAGTAGCAGGATCAAAGCATTTATATCCCTTTTCTGAGGTGGCATAACCAAGAAAAATACATTTTCTTCCTTTATCATCTAATTTAGTTCTAAGCTGTAATGGAATAAATACATAGCAAGTACACCCAAAAATTTTTAAATGAGAGATATTAGGCCTCTTATTGTATAGGAGTTCTATCGGAGACTTTCCTCCTAAGTTTTCTGTTGGCATTAGATTTATGAGATGAGCCGCCGTACTAATAGCTTCACACCAAAATATTTTGGGAATATTAGCATGATTTAGGAGTGTTCTTGCTGTTTTTAATAGATGTCTATTTTTCCTTTCGGCTACCCCATTTTATTGAGGGGTATAAGGACAAGAGGTTTGATGAATAATTCCCCTTTCTTTTAAGTATTTCCTCATTTTATTACTTGTGTATTCTCCACCATTATCGGATCTAAGGATCTTAATATTGCCATTGTATTGCCTTGAAATGTAATTGTTATAGGTTTCAAAAGCCTCAAAAACTTGAGATTTGTTTGTGATCATGTAGACCCAAGTGTACCTAGTTTTATGATCAATGAATGTAACAAAGTATTTATAACCTTTTTTAGACAAAATTGGAGAGGTCCATACATCCGAGTGAACTAGATCAAAGGGTTTTTCATATATAGTGGTAGAACATGGATAGTTTCCTTTTGTTTCTTTTCCAAGAATACATGGTTCACAAATACCATTATCTAAATTGACTGTAGGGAAGAAATATTTTAGGACATGACTACTAGGGTGACCTAGTCGGGCATGCCAAAGTTGAGAGTCCTCCTGGTTTGCTTTAAAGACTTGATAGTCATGATCCAAGACATAAAGGTTATTCCTTTTAGATCCCTTGCCAATCAAAAGATTTGTCTTGACGTCCTGAAATGACACATTATTAGAATCAAAAATAAACTTACAATCATGTTCCTTAGTAACTTGACTAATAGACATTAGATTGGAAGTAAAATTTGGAACATAGAGAGCATCGGTTGCTTTTCCTAATAGATCAATTTCTCCTATTTGATTTACTATTATGTTTTGACCGTTTGCTACCTTATCCTTACATTTTTCCAAGTTTCTAAACTTTAGAACTTTATTTTTATCTTTTACCATATGATAATCACATCTGAATCAATAATCCAATGTTTAGTATCTAGAGTGGAGTTTAAGCATATACCTGTTGTAGAGGTTTGTTGATGTTCTTCCACAGAAGTTTGTGCTTTTAATGTTTGCATGGGTTCCTTCTTTCGAAATGCCTTTGGTCTTAAATGAGGATGAAGAAACCAACATTTGTCTTTTGTATGCCCTTTCTTCTTGCAATTGGGGCATACCTCTTCTTTTGGATGAACTTCATTAATTTTGAACCCATGAACTTCCATTTTTTGCTTGAAGTTTCTTGATATTCAAGCTTGACTCAGTTCTTTGGATGATTTGCAAAACTTCATGATATCTTTGGGAGATTTTGCATTCAGTAGGATTTCTTGTCTCATAGTTGAGAATGAGTCTCCGAGAGTCATAAGAAGACTAAAGACCTTGTCTTCGTTTTGCCGCTTCATTATTACGGTTAAATCAGAGGTTGGTGGTTGGAGAACCTCAAGCTCACTCCATAAGTTACCAAATTCTCCAAAGAGTCGGGAGAGTCTTGTTCTCTTTCCTCATATCTGCTATCTGTCTTCTTATTTCGAAGATTCTTCCAATGTTGTTGGTTTGCCCATACACTGCTGAGAGATGATCCCATAAGGCTTTTGAACTTGGAGAGCAAACAACCATACTTATGTGAGCTTCATCTAAAGAAAGCAGGAGATGAACAAAGACTTGATTATCTTTCTTCTTCCATTCTTTGAAGATGGGATCTGAATCGTTAGGAGGATCTTGGAGAATCTGATCTTCAAGGTTATAGCTACTGAGGATCCTCTTAATAAATCCGGACCATTGAACATAGTTGGAGGAATTAAGAAGAAGAGAGGAAAAGAGTTGAGGAGGAAGTGAACTTAGCTGCGGAAGAGTTAGACCTTGCTGCTCTGATACCATGATGAAACTTGAAACTTAACTTTGGTTGAAACTTGACTTTGATATTAACTTCAAAGCTTCTTACAAGAAGGAGAAGAATGATGAAACTTAGCTTTGGTATGAACTTCAAAGCTTGTTTAAGAGGAAGGGGAATACATGAACATTTTTCTTAAGCATGAAAATAACCATCCATAGGAGTTTTATAGTGCTACACCCTTTTA
The DNA here is from genome assembly GCA_025175895.1 of Wurfbainia villosa. NCBI lineage: Eukaryota > Viridiplantae > Streptophyta > Magnoliopsida > Zingiberales > Zingiberaceae > Wurfbainia > Wurfbainia villosa. Next base: position 37,587,406 of record CM045998.1, on the reverse strand, counting down.
ATGACCGTTGGGGACCATGTGAACGTTGGAGGCTTTTGTGAGGTTCAAGGCTTGTTGCATGGTGCATTTAATGAGCCTCCTTGCATTGATTACTCTTGTCTTCTTGCATTGATTATTTTTGTCTTCTTGCATGATGACTAGTTTTGTCTTGATTGTTGATTAGTTGATGCCTTGACTTTTAACAGGTTTGTCTTGACCATAGAATCACACTAGTGTACTTTGTGTGTATTGAGCATGACCGACATAGAGGTGATTCGATTTATTGCTAACTAAATAATCAAATCGGACCTCAGATATTATTTAGTACATGCGCTTAATCCCGATATAATAACGGGCACATATACTTAGTAGTCATCTCTTTGATTTACCAATGGGCGAGATTTATAGATTAAATCGATAGGCTCGGTAAGTTGGGAGATGATATTATTTATATGGTGTGCCGTTGATTATAGGAGGAAACCGTGTCCTATATATTAGGATGATGATGTCCCCTTGAGGAGCTCATAAGGTTCATCATGTAAACCTTGCAAGTGGACTTGGTCTGGCATGATGAAAAGGTTGAATGGTACTACTCAAGGAGTTAGATGTTGATTAATTAATGGTCAGTAAATTAATTAATTGACGGACATTCGAGATCTTAAACACGGGGAGAAAATGTACAAATAATATATGGAGCCCATATTATCATATGGGGGTTGGTGTGGTAGATCAATGATGAACCTTTAGTGGATTGGATCATCATTAGTGGATCGGACTTTATGTGGGCTTGATCCATGGGTGGCCAAGACCCAACTCCTCCTCATGGTCCCTAATGTAGCCTATTAACACCTCATGATGCTTAGATCCAATGGATAGAAACAAAAGTCTAAGATCCATTGGTAGAGATTAAATCTCTAAGATCCGACGGTTGAGATTAAATCTCTAGATCCGACGGTTGAGATTAAATCCCTATAACCAATGGAGGAGATTAATTCATGACTTATCCCTAACTCTATAAAAAGATGTCAAGGGGGTTGGCGTGAACTACATTGAAGAGAGCAAGGCTTGGGCGGCAAGAGAAGGGAATCCTAGTTGAGAAAGGATTAGGATTAGGGTTAGGGTTTGGAGGCTAGGGCGGCACCAAATAAGGCAAGGTTTCCTTTCTTCTTCCTTCTCTTGTGGCCGGCGTCCAGCAAGTTTCTAGGCCCTTCCCAGCCCTTGGCCAGCACCCAAAAGCTCCCTTATCCTTCTCCTTAGGTGGTGGAAACAAGATATAGGGCTTCCCTTGGTGTCTTGGTTGTTTTCCACCATCTTCTCCTTCACCTAGTTGGCCGGCGGCAAGGATAGCTGTAGTTCCTTGTTGGTTGTTTCTAGAGAGGAGAAAAACCTTGTTTCTATTCTTCCTCTTGCTTTGGAAGAGCAAGGAAGGAAGATTTGCGATCTAGGAGCTTCGACTTTTGGTGGATCGTCACCCACACGACGTCTAAAAGGAGAAAGGTCATACATTAGAAGATCGAGAGGTATACCTATTCTACTTTCTTCTTTTGTTTGTTGCTTGTTTTTGTTTTTCAATTATAAGCATGTTATAAATCTGTAAATGGCTAAATAATACTTGGATCCCGAGCATAAACACAAAAACCGGCGATCCGGACATCGTCTATTCCGCGGCTACTCGTAGAATAGAGGATGGTCGCTTGAACAACTAGTTTGTTCAAGTAACCTCTCTAAATAAATAGCACGACGATGACTTGGTGGTTTGGGCAATCCCTTTTGTCTAGGATTAAATTTTTTTAATCCGGGGACATCGAAGGGATCGCCATGGACAAGCTACCGAGGTGAAGTGGGAAGCGAAGTTTCCCCTCACGGACTCGATAAGAAAAACCCCTTCAATTGGTATCAGAGCTAGGTTCCATGTCAAGCTATGAATCTCGAACGAAAAAGGGGAGCTCCCATGTCTGGATCAAGAGAACCACATTAAGTCCTGATGGGTTAAGGATCGGATGTCAAGCGGAGGAAGTCCTTCGAGGACATATAGGCTTGAGGGGGGCTCATTATGGTCCTTCGTTTGAGAGGGGGATTGTTGGAGTATGGAGAATACAATCAAAGTCCCACATTGGCAAAACATGGAAAAGATCATGTGCTTATAAGATCAAAAAGATATCTCAATTGGTATGAGGCCTTTTAGGTGAAGCCCAAAAACAAAACCATGAGGGCCCAAAGTGGACAATATCATATCATAGTGGAGATATATACGGGATCTTATAAGCACTTACAATTGGTATCAGAGCCAAGGTTTCCAGTTTTATGCGTTTAGGATTCGGTTAATTTTTATGCACTTTTTTATATATTATATGTGCTGGATAATAGTAGGATATGCGTAGTTTAACTCTTTGGTTGCAGGCATAAGATCCGACTATTATGGCCATATGTGTGTATGTGATTGTATGTGTGTAAATATTTATTTTATTGAATCCTCAGGGTTGACGAGGCTAGTATTTAATTTTTGGTAAATTAAATATGACATTGTTTAGCCGCTCTTTATTTTATTTTACTTTCGATCTAGATTTCATGTACACTCCCTCGTGGAGTATAGGATCGATGGATGTAAATTAAAATAGGTTTTAGTCTCGACTCGGATCTCCGGATGGCTCGTACATGGCGTAGGAGGAGCGAACGAGATGGTGATGCGAAAGGAGTCATATTGAAGACAAAAGCCAAAATAGTTGGAAAATAATTTATTTTTCATATTTATTGCTTTTTGTTTGATATGCATGTCGTAGGCTAAGAAAATTCCTCAATTTCAAATTACTAAGTGGGAGAGGGATATTTTTATAAATTCCCACGACCTGCATTATGATTTGACATGTGATGCAAACAAACTTGCGCGTCGGCTCTGAGTGCCTTCCTCCCCATCGGATGGGTTTGTTTGCAGATCACAAGGTCGAATATGGTTATAGGAAATTATTAAGGAGCGTGTGTACTTGCCCATCGTAAGGCACATAACCCAAGATAATTACCTTAGTACCGAGTAATGGTGAACACTTAGATACAAATATAAGTATCCTCCCCATCGGAGTCACTACTTTTATTTATAGGGCCAAAGAGAAACCAACTATTAATTTTACTTGTCATAAAGTTAGGTTGACAAGATAGTAAAATTAATGGGTAAAACCTCCTCTTACAAATATAGAATTCATATACGTCCACACTATCGTGACATACGATATTCTCGGTGTTTGAGGTGTTGGTTGATTTTAAATTTTATTGTTTGAGGAATCAATAATTTTTGAAATCTACAGTAATGATCTATGTGATTCTTAAAATTTTCAAGAATGACTTTCAGTCCACTTACTATGATACTAAAGGAAACAAACTTACTGTACCCAAATAATGTTGATTGGAAAAGAATCTAGATATTGTCTTATCTGCTAAGGAGTACAAGCATGCACTCTTCGAAGAGTGTCCTCAAGCCATGGTTGCTCAAAAAGGTTTCTACTTCTAAACCGAAAGGCAAGAAGAAGGAGAAACATGGTAGAGCAAAGGTGGTGGGAGGATCTCAGGGAGGAGTGAAGAAGCCGAAAGGAAAGTACTTCACTTATAAGCAGGATGGACATTAGAAGAAGGACTGTCCCAATCCAAAGCAGAACAAAGATATATCCTTTGGACTAGTCGTTGAAACATGATTAGCGGTGTTATCTACAGGCACCTGGTGTGTAGATACGGGAGACACTAATCATGTCTGCAATACTTTGCAGGGGTTCCAGGAAACCCGACGACTAGCTAAAGGGGAGATTACCATTTACTTAGAAAATGCCATGAAGGTGGCGACTATTACAGTGAGAGAAGTTTTATTTATCTCTTAAGAAAAATAAAACTTAGGTTCTGGAAAATTCCCTTTATGTACCTTTATTTAGAAAGAACTTAGTTTTAGTTTCTAAATTGTTTATGGATGGATATTCTATTTCTTTTAATGACAGAGTTGTTATAAAAAGGAATAGGGAGAATATCTGTTCAGATTCATTGATAGAAAATTTGTATACACTCGAACCAAAAGCTCCCACGATGCAAATAGAAGTTAATAACTCATCTTCTAATTCCAATAAGAGAAAAGAACCTTTGAAGATGAACCAAACATATCTTTGTCATCTTAGGCTTGGTTACATTAACCTAAGCAGAATTCAAAGGTTGATAGCTGATGGACCTTTGGGTTCATTTGTGGTGGAGGATCTCCCAACCTGTGAATCTTGCTTGGAGGGTAAGATGACCAAGAGGCCTTTTAAGGCCAAGGGGTATAGAGCCAAAGATGTGTTAGAATTGGTTCATTCTGGTTTGTGTGGTCCTGTGTCTATCCAGGCTAGAGGTGGTTTTGAGTATTTCGTCTCTTTTATAGACGATTACTCAAGATATGGATACATTTACCTGATGCGCCGAAAGTCTGAATGCTTTGACAAGTTCAAAGAATTCAAGGCTGATATGGAGAAACGTCAAGGTAAAAGTATCAAGACACTACGATCTGATCGTGGTGGTGAGTACCTCTTGGAGAGTTTAGGAACTACTTATCAGAGGCTGGGATTCAATCCCATTTGACTGCACCCAGCACACCCCAGTAGAACGGTGTAGCAGAGCGAAGGAATATGACTCTTATGGAGATGGTTAGATCGATGATGAGTTATTCTGACTTGCCAGATTCTTTCTGGGGATATGCTCTTGATATGACGATGTACATTCTGAACTTGGTACCATCTAAATCAGTGCCTTTTACTCCCATAGAGTTGTGGACTGGGCGAAAGCCTAGTCTAAGACATATTCGGATATGGGGTAGTCCAACACATGTGCTGAAGGCAGATGCTGGTAAGTTGAAACCTCGTACAGAAGTACGCATGTTCATTGGCTATCCCAGGGGAACGAAGGGTGGATTGTTTTATAGTCCTAGAGATCAGAGGGTGATCGTTAGCACGAACGCCAGATTTCTAGAGGAAGACTATGTGATAGCCACAAGCCCAAGAGTAAAATTGTTCTAAAGGAATTAAAAGGGGAAGTCACTTCTTTAGTACCATCGGTACAAGAGGATATACCACATGTCACTGCACCACGTGTCACAGAGGATACACAGGTGATACCTCGTCGTAGTGGGAGGGTTGTGAGACAACCTGATAGATTCATGTTCTTGGGAGAATCTTCTGATTTGGTTCTTGGTGAACATGAACCTAATCCCTGGACATATGACGAGGCAATCCAAGTTAAAGATGCAGTATCTTGGCAAAGTGCAATGAATAATGAGATTGAATCTATGGATTCAAATCAGGTCTGGGAGCTAGTAGAACCACCCGATGGTGTAAAAACCATTGGATGCAAGTGGATCTATAAGAGAAAGAGAGGAATAGATGGGAAGGTTGAGACCTTCAAAGCGAGGCTTGTTGCGAAGGGGTATACTCAGAAAGAGGGTATCGATTATGAGGAGACCTTTTGACCGGTAGCCATGCTTAAGTCTATCCGGATTCTCTTATGCATAGCAGCTCATATGGATTATGAGGTGTGACAGATGGATGTCAAGACAGCTTTCCTTAATGGAAGTCTTGAGAAAAACATCTACATGAAGCAACCTGAGGGATTCATTGTTAAAGGCAAAGAGCTTCTTGTGTGTAAGCTTAATCGGTCAATTTATGGATTGAAGCAAGCTTCGAGGTCTTGGAACATCCGGTTTGATGAGGTGATCCAGTCTTATGGATTTATTCAAAGTCCGGATGAGTCTTGTGTATACAAGAGATGTGACAGAAACGTAGTGGTATTTCTTGTACTATACGTAGATGACATTTTGTTGATTGACAACAATATTAAGGTGTTATCGGACGTAAGGGTATGGTTGTCCAAACAGTTTGATATGAAGGACTTGGGAGAGGTCGGACACATCCTTGGGATCAAGGTTATAAGGGATCGCATGAAAAGGATGTTGTGCTTATCCCAAGCTTCATACATAGACACGATTATGGAGCATTTTAGCATGTAAAATTCCAAGAAGGGTTTTCTACCTTTCAGGCATGGAGTTCCTTTATCTAAGGAGATGTGTCCTAGATCATCTGAGGAGACAGAGGAGATGAAGGCGGTTCCTTATACTTCGGTAGTAGGAAGCCTCATGTATGCGATGCTATCAGACGAGACCAGATATCCGCTACCATGGGCATGGTCGCAGATATCGAGTAATCCAGATACAGGACATTGATGCGGTAAAACATATATTGAAATACCTGAGAAGGACTAGAGATTATATGCTGGTTTACCGGGTAGACCAATTACTCCCTGTGGGTTATACGGATTCCGACTTCCAATCTGATAGGGATAACAGTAAGTCTATCTCAGGGTTTGTGTTTACTTTGGGAGGTGGAGCCATTGTATGGAGGAGTGTCAAGCAGAAATACGTGGCGGACTCCACCATGGAAGCTGAGTATGTGGCGGCCTCTGAGGCAGCCAAAGAAGCTGTATGACTCAGAAACTTCCTGATGGACTTGGATGTGATTCCTGGTTTGCCCAGAACTATCACAATTTATTGTGATAATATTGGTGCAGTTGCAAACTCGAAGGAACCACGAGCCCATAAGGCTAGTAAACACATTGAGTACAAGTACCACCTGATACGAGAAATCGTAAAGAGAGGAGAAGTTGTTGTGGCCAAGATTGCATCGGAGGATAACATGACAGATCCTTTCACTAAGGCCCTTCCGGCGAGAGCTTTTGATAGGCATGTGGAGGGAATGAGGATCAGATGTCTGACACTTTGAGGACAGCATAGTCTTTTAGTATAAGTGGAAGATTGTAGGGATGTATACTGAAAAGTCTATCTTTTCTATGAACATCTTTATTTTTGAAATAAGAATCACATGATCATTGTTTGCATATTTTTATGGTTATGCAATATTGTCTAATACTTTACATTGTAGATAACATGGTGTGTGGTGTCACACAGGAGATCATGTTATCGGCCCCTTGAAAAGTATAAGTAAAGGCTCACAATCGAGATGGCTTTGGACAAACCATCGGAATGGTTGTAGTGTGATTTGGTATTGGTTTGTCTTAACCATAGAATCACACTAGTGCACTTTGTGTGTATTGAGCAGGACCGACATAGAGGTGATTCGATTTATTGCTAACTAAATAATCGAATCGGACCTCAGATATTATTTAGTACATGCTCTTAATCCCGATATAATAACGGGCACATATACTTAGTAGTCATCTCTTTGATTTACCAATGGGCGAGATTTATAGATTAAATCGATAGGCTCGGTAAGTTGAGAGATGAAATTATTTATATGGTGTGTCGTTGATTATAGGAGGAAATCGTGTCCTATATATTAGGATGATGATGTCCCCTTGAGGATCTCATAAGGTTCATCATGTAAACCTTGCAGGTGGACTTGGTCTGGCATGATGAAAAGGTTGAGTGGTACTACTCAAGGAGTTAGATGTTGATTAATTAATGGCCAGTAAATTAATTAATTGACGGACATTCAAGATCTTAAACACGGGGAGAAAATGTACAAATAATATATGGAGCCCATATTATCATATGGGGGTTGGTGTGGTAGATCAATGATGAACCTTTAGTGGATTGGATCATCATTAGTGGATCGGACTTTATGTGGGCTTGATCCATGGGTGGCCAAGACCCAACTCCTCCTCATGGTCCCTAATGTAGCCTATTAACACCTCATGATGCTTAGATCTAATGGATAGAAACAAAAGTCTAAGATCCATTGGTAGAGATTAAATCTCTAAGATCCGACGGTTGAGATTAAATCTCTAGATCCGACGGTTGAGATTAAATCCCTAGAACCAATGGAAGAGATTAATTCATGACTTATCTCTAACTCTATAAAAAGATGTCAAGGGGGTTGGCGTGAACTACATTGAAGAGAGCAAGGCTTGGGTGGCAAGAGAAGGGAATCCTAGTTGAGAAAGGATTAGGATTAGGGTTAGGGTTTGGAGGCTAGGGCGGCACCAAATAAGACAAGGTTTCCTTTCTTCTTCCTTGTCTTGTGGCTGGCGTCCAGCAAGTTTCCAGGCCCTTCCCAGCCCTTGGCCAGCGCCCAAAAGCTCCCTTCTCCTTCTCCTTAGGTGGTGGAAACAAGATATAGGGCTTCCCTTGGTGTCTTGGTTATTTTCCACCATCTTCTCCTTCACCTAGTTGGCCGGCGGCAAGGATAGCTATAGTTCCTTGTTGGTTGTTTCTAGAGAGGAGAAAAACCTTGTTTCTATTCTTCCTCTTGCTTTGGAAGAGCAAGGAAGGAAGATTTGCGATCTAGGAGCTTCGACTTTTGGTGGATCGTCACCCACACGACGTCCAAAAGGAGGAAGGTCATACATTAGAAGATCGAGAGGTATACCTATTCTACTTTCTTCTTTTGTTTGTTGCTTGTTTTTGTTTTTCAATTATAAGCATGTTATAAATTTGTAAATGGCTAAATAATACTTGGATCCCGAGCATAAACACAAAAACCGGCGATCCGGACATCATCTATTCGGCGGCTACTCGTAGAATAGAGGATGGTCGCTTGAACAACTAGTTTGTTCAAGTAACCTCTCTAAATGAATAGCACGACGATGACTTGGTTGTTTGGGCAATCCCTTTTGTCTAGGATTAAATTTTTTAATCCGGGGACATCGAAGGGATCGCCATGGACAAGCTACCGAATTGAAGTGGGAAGCGAAGTTTCCTCTCACGGACTCGATAAGCAAAACCCCTTCAATTGGTATCAGAGCTAGGTTCCATGTCAATCTATGAATCTCAAACGAAAAAGGGGAGCTCCCATGTCTGGATCAAGAGAACCACATTAAGTCCTGGTGGGTTAAGGATTGGATGTCAAGCGGAGGAAGTTCTTCTAGGACATATAGGCTTGAGGGGGGGGGCCCATTATTGTCACGCCCCGAGGGAGTCGAGGGAGTCCCCGCCAGACAAAAATCCGGCAGCATCTCCCCTGTACGGGTGAAAATATCAATTTTTATACAAAGCCTACACGGCCACTATACATCGGTCAACACGACCGGAACAAAAATATCTACACACGCAGATCATAAGGCCTCAGGCCAACCATCATAGTAAATAAATGAAGTCTATAACATCTAGACTTACCCCTTCTGCCATCTGAGCAGGAACATACAACCAAACTAATTGAATAGTCCATAAGGACACCACAATTATTCCTAAACTTTCATAAGTACATAACCACAACATCAGGACCTATACATATCCTCTATACAAAATCCAAAACCAATAACCAATAAAACCTATTCATTTCGACGAGGGGGATTGGCAGCTGGACTCTCCTGACAGCATCATCCTGAAATAAATATAAAACCACGGGGTAAGTTCAAAGAACTTAGCGGATACTAGTCGATATGAATAGTAAGAAATAGCTAACATTACTAATCATGTCAGTACATTCTCATATATATGGTAAGCAAGAAATAAATGCAAAAGGACTGTACTCACCTGAATCTCCTACCCTGATATAGGAACATGTGCCCTACTATAAGAGACAAAGTCATCACCATATAAGAATATGAATCCTGTATGCATGGCAATCATATGCAACATCCAAGGCATCAATAAAATGCAGCAAACACAATACAAATGCGATCCATGCAAAAATGCATGCCGTGCAAATGACATGGTCACCCCTGACGCCAGTCAGCCGCCTCACACGCGATGGTGAAGCCGAGTGGGTAGGGCTATGACAACTGTGCACTCTGCCATCACTGCTCCTGAGTGACCGAGTGGACAGGATGCTGTCGGAGTACACCTATCCTCCTGCCCCAAACAGAGTGGGGGAGCTAAGCTCTCATCTCCCGGTGTCATAGACCAAAGGAGGGATCCCTGCCCGCTACCACGCTGCCTCGTCGCTACCCATGAGCGGTCCAACGGAGCCTGACAGAGCAACTGCACACACCCTCCTGATGTACCACTAACCCATGAGTGGCAGTGTGTGCAGGCCATGTAACTGGCTGCGGGCTCCACAATAATGGAACCCCGTCCAGCCAGCATGCAATCATGCAAGATGGTGTATGATACTAAAGCATGTCAATCCTACTCAAAATACCTATCCGAATAATATGTACAATCGATATGTACATATCCATAATCCAAGTAACTATGATCCAAATAAAAATAGGGAAGGTATAATCATAACCTATCATATGCATGTATCAAGTAGGCACCAAAAACATACTAGGCATATAAACATGAAAATTATTGCAAGCTATCCTAACTAGCATATCAACTTGACTATATCTAAAAGATAAGTCAAAGTACCCGCCTGCTATAATGATCGTGAAAACAACGAAACTGTCACGACCATGCTCGTGACCGAAACCTGCATATAGCATAACTATAGTCAAGCACAAAAATACAATTCACCGACAAATCGAATAATTAATCGATTTCCTTTATATCCCAATTAACCCAAACTGTTTCCAATTTTCCTTGTCCACAAATATCCATACAATTAATTTAGCCCAATTAATTCCAAATCAATTAACCTAATTCATCACCTACAAAATATCCTCAAGATCAAACAATATCACCCAAATCCCATATCCTCCAAATACCGTACCGATCAACCGATTAACATCGGAATCAACCCAAATCAACTAATCAAGCTCACCCGTCCTAGAAATTCCACCGACAGTCGATACCCCCAACTCAATTTCTTAAATTCACAGTGACACATCCACCCACAGCCCACTAATCGACCCTCACAACCCGCTCACATCGATACACGATCAGCCGAACAAAACCCCTAACTCAGATCGTCCGAAATAAGGGAAAAATAAGTCATCTCTCACCTGCTCGGCGACTCCTCGGGAAGCCGAAAGGGGAAAACACTAGGTCGAAGTTGGCCCGCAGACTGATCGGCTGGCGTCGATCGCAGAGGAGTCGACGCAGCGTCGTGGACGGCAGCGAGAGAGAGGGGCGTCAGCGATCTGTGGTAGAGCCGGCGATGGCGATTGGTCGCAGAGGGGTGGCGGCTGTCGTCGGCGAGGCGGCTCGGCGGCAACGACATGGTCGGCGGTGCTCCAGCGAGGAGGATGGCACCGCCATCTAGGCGCAGAGGAGGTCAGCGAAGAAGCCTTGCAGCTGGCCGTCTGCGAGGCGGCGTCGCCGGCGATGGAGAGGGCTCGCGCGAGAAGGGAAGGAGGTCGCCGGCGGAAGTTTGGCTCACGCGAGAGGAGGGAACTGCCGAGGGGTCGCGGCGCGGCGGGGAAAAGAAAGAAAATAGAAAAATAAAATAGAGATTAGGTTTTTCACTGTGCGTATTTTATCCCCTTTAAATAGACCCCTCTAAAGCCCGTTTACTTTATCCCCGTAAAAATCTCGTACGGAGTCCGTTTAAATCTAGAAAAATTCCTAAAATTCCCTAAAAATCTCGAAAAATTTTCAGGATTATTTCCTCAATTATTTGGCCATTTAATTTACTATTTAAATTTTTCCGTATTTAACATTCTCCCCCACTAATAAAAATTTGGTCCCCAAATTTCCTACTCAGATGTATAACGAGTAAGAAATACCACAAGTACTGATAATATACTTCACGTACCTTAAATAAACAAGTGGGGGTATTGAGCTCTGATCTTTTCCTCGAGCTCCCAAGTAGCCTCCTCGTCGGTGTGGTGACTCCACTCGACCTTGACAAGTCGCACAACCTTGTTCCGCAACTGTCGTTCCTTGAAATCCAAAATCCGTACCAGAACCTCTACGTAAGTAGCATCAGGTTGAATTTAACCTGACATATCTGATAGAATATGTGTAGAATCTGACACATACTTCCTCAGCATGAACACATGAAACACATCCTGGATACCAGCCAAAAACGGTGGTAGCCCTAGGCGATGCTTTGCCTCGATCCTCTCAAAAATCTCGAAAGGCCCAATGTACCTTGGAGCTAACTTACCACGGAGGTCAAATCTCTTCACCCCTTTCATGGGTGAGACTCGCAAGAATACCTGATTACCAATAGAGAACTCCCGAGGTCTCCGTCTCCGATCTGCATAACTCTTCTGACGATTCTGCGCCTCTGCCATCCTACGTCTGATAGTACGGACCAACCACCTCTCATCAGAGCTATGGGTCCTAGCAACTGGTCCTCCCAGTTGCCCCCGAAATCCATAACACAGGACCCAGCAAATCCTCTAGTATCTAAATGGTCCGATCAGACTGTCCATCTATCTGTGGATGGAATGCAGTACTAAAACGAGAATCTGTGTGCCTAAGGCCTGCTGCAGACTCGCGTAACCGAGACATGAATCGGGGATCTCTATCTGATATAATGCTCAAAGGAACACCTTGAAATTTGATGATATCCCGACAATATAACTCTGTCAAACGATCCAAAGAGTCAGTCTTCCGAATCGCTAAGAAGTGCGCGGATTTGGTTAGTCGGTCAATGACTACCCAAATCGCGTCATGGCCTTGATGTGTCCTAGGCAACCCACCACAACATCTATAATAATATGCTTCCACTTCCATTCCGGAATCGGAATTTCCTGAAGCATCTGTTCCTTAAACTAATGCAACTCCGGAAACCATTATCCTCCTCGAAGTCAGAGATGGTAGTCCATCTACCGTCCAAAATCCACTCCACCACACACTCTTAAGTGCATGGTAGGCTATCGCGACCAAACTTCCTTGTTACAACCGTTAGGTGTTCTATAGTAGCTATCCAGTAGCTAGCCAAAACTCCATGAGCATTTCTGCTCCTCACCTCTTCTAAACTATATAATAACTGCGAAGTCCACGTCATAAATATATGACAACCCATCTCGTAGTTCCTCATTTGACGTAAACACGGGATACGTCTCGATCAACTAAATCAGAAACGCTCCATTCTTCTGCGAAACATTGCATCCATACAATACCCTTCCTTCCACCCGAGAATGATCAAACCACACGGGTGTAAAGTCAATCATTATGCGGTGAAACTAATTTCACAAGCTTTAGACCAAATAAATTCCATCACCCGGTATAGTACCACTAGAACATCCTATCTATATCTATGGTAATAATCAAATCAATACCAAAAAATCATCATCTACGGTGGTAGTGCTCAACTCCAACTACCACCATCACAAATGATCCAATCGTGTCCGAATACACGATTTCCCAAATCCACAGTCGACTAAGAATAAGATAATCAAAAGCTCAAACAATTCATACCAAGTATGAAATTGTCATCGCTACACACATGTATTCTCTTTACTCTAAGCTGATGATATAAAAATCATCACAACGACAATGATAATTGTAGGACACCATGTCACTACAATATCATCACACCAATCACCAATCAATCCTAGAGTATATATAGGTATCCTATAGCTGATCTAAATAGATCATATATATCCACAATGAAGGATATTCATTTCCTTCTACAGCTACCGCATTCTATCATCGATAATCGATGCATAACCTCAAAGGTTCATCTCTCTTTTAACAAAGAGTTCCGGATCTTTTCTGGAAGAAATTCTGGGACAGATAAATGTCCGCTCCAATACCTCCTATAATAAGGTAAAACGAGCTTTCATCGTCTTAACCAGTGTACGCATACACGCCTTATCCATAACCAAATCACTAATAGTAGGGACTGATATTTTCTGAGGGTTTACTCCTTGACCTTCAAATGGGTGACTAGCAGGCCAAATCCCTAGCTTCCTAATTCGACATCAGTCGACACCTCTAAAGAATACGTACCTCTGAAATCATCATTAGATTACTCAAGATCAATACGTCATCGAACTCGTCCACGCCCATGAGTAGGGGCAATTTCACTAAGTCAATAGTTTTCCTAGCCACAAAAGTACCGTAACTACTAAAGACAATACTTTTCCTATAGCTCAGAGATATCCTTCAGCTCGCCTGGTCCCAAAACCTGAGAACTCCCAAAAATTCAAGGAAAAGAAAATCCTCGATACACCAAAACCAAACCAAAACCGCAAACCAATAAAATGGTCACGTCCTGGGGGCATATCCGTAATCCAAATGACAAGGGAGCCCCTTAGTGACAATATCCAGAATCCATGGACCAAATCTGGTAAAAACCTCGAAATAATTAAAGAAATATAAGTATTTCAATAACTGCATGCATGCACGGCTAAACATATATCAATCAAAGTAAAATAGTTTTATGACCCCAAATCCAATTGCGACCAAAAATCCAAAGTGCATAAATAAAATGCAATACCAATAAAGTAAACAAAGCGGCATCTCGACGATGCAGTGGGATAAGCACGGCAATGAACTCTCTGAACGACTCGAAGGTAGGTCAACATGACACGTCCTCCATCAGTTAACCTAGAGGATAAATGAGGAGGGGATAAGTACAACCACTCTGTGGATGTATAGACAATAGTGCATAATCATAATGCACATAATGGAAGTCACAGGGAACAAGCTAAAGTAACCCAACCCTCAAAGTACCAATATCAGTCTGCAATTATCCTGATCAGCAGTATATCAAATATACCCGCAACATACATAACCACTGCAACAAGCAGTGCTCATCCGGATACCACGACAAAGTCTCGTGGGTCTCGCACAAAAAGAAAACTATCTATGAGCTACCTGAAGCGTAACCCATGGGCCGACAATCAATAGCACGGTCTACCAGCGCAACTATATGCTTCGACGAATGAGACTCGTGGATAGACAATCTATATATAAATATCTAATTATTGACTTCACTCTATAGCGAAACTACCACCAATAGGTCGCATGGGCAGTCGATTATCCTAGATTGTTAAGCCTAGGGTTATCCAATACATCCAGCATAAGTCGACTTTCAACGTCGACTAAGATCATCGATCTACAATTTAACCCATTGAGGCGGTCAAGCGAGGGTTTCAACACCTCTAAAACGAAATATTTACCAAAGTCGGTAAAGATCATCGACTAATAAATAAATTCCTCTAGATGGTTAGTCTAAGGTTCTAACCCTTCTAATATAAACGGTTATCAAGGTCGATAAAAGTCATATGTCCACTAATAATCATGTCGAGACGATTAATCATAGGGTTCGCCCCAACTAACAGGAAATGCCTATCAAGGCCAATAAGGACCACAAGTCTACTATCAAGCCCTTCAAGAGGGTTAATCCCAAATTATATCGTCCTACCAGCTCAATCATGCATGCCACGAACAGATCTCGTGGTTACTTAACCTGTAAAGTAGCTATCTTGCTACAGATGTCATACAAATCCGATTATCACCAACGAATAACGCAAGAATATATCTTGCAATAGGTCATCTCAACCATGCATGAGAGACCACATGTATACAAAGCACCTACCTATAGAGAGACTCTACTGCAGACTCTCTCTCTCAACCAAGAATGGGAGATATAGTAAGGATTAATCGCATCCTAATCATTCGACCTCCAATCACCATATCACAGAAACAGTAAATGGGTAATCACATACCAATATGCACATCCAGTTATTACGCCTAGGGTTCCAACACCTAGGGTTCTACTAATATTGTTTCATTCCTGAGATCCGCTCCTACCGAATAACCTTATCTAAGTTATTCTCTCTCTACTAGTCTTAATCATGGTATCCACCGCAAAAACTCATAACCATAAACATATAACATGTTGTCTAATAAACGATAGCATAGTCATACCAATGGCAATCAATAGCAGAAATTAATTAGGGTATATCTAAAGGGTCATGCCAGAACAAAGTCAAGGCAATATATAAATAAAGCATCAGATGCTTATATATATTCTAAACTATATAAGTTATGTAATCATGTCCTCATGCCTTCTACGAATTTATCCATCTTAGTCATATTATTCAACTAGTCTAATAATCCTAATATTAGTCAAATCCTAAGTGGTAAACATCTACCAATAATATCTAATCATTTTTATCACAATGATAACAAGCTACGTATAGCAGTAATAGCAATTTATAACCAAATGCTATCTATAAACCAGCAACCTAAAAATCTAACAGTCCAATAGATATCAGGTTAAAACAATACCAAACAAAACATGATATCACCGCATAACCAATATAAATATGTACTAAATCTAGAAAATTTTCTAGAATGTATTTACCTGTTAGCTGTCTGGAGATGTCCTGTCGCCGCCAAATCCCCCATATTGACCTTGTCAATAATACCTCGAATTTTCGAAACATAAAAATCGTCGGAAATCCGTACAACTCCGAAAATACCCAGTTAACCTGCCAAACTTTTCTAAACCCAAAGACCCTAAGAAACTCGGAAACCTACGCTCTGATACCAAATAAATTGTCACGCCCCGAGGGAGTCGAGGGAGTCCCCGCCAGACAAAAATCCGGCAGCATCTCTCCCCTGTACGGGTGAAAATATCAATTTTTATACAAAGCCTACACGGCCACTATACATCGGTCAACATGACCGGAACAAAAACATCTACACACGCAGATCATAAGGCCTCAAGCCAACCATCATAGTAAATAAATGAAGTCTATAACATCTAGACTTACCCCTTCTGCCATCTGAGCAGGAACATACAACCAAACTAATTGAATAGTCCATAAGGACACCACAATTATTCCTAAACTTTCATAAGTACATAACCACAACATCAGGACCTATACATATCCTCTATACAAAATCCAAAACCAATAGCCAATAAAACCTATTCATTTCGACGAGGGGGATTGGCAGCTGGACTCTCCTGACAGCATCATCCTGAAATAAATATAAAACCACGGGGTAAGTTCAAAGAACTTAGTGGATACTAGTCGATATGAATAGTAAGAAATAGCTAACATTACTAATCATGTCAGTACATTCTCATATATATGGTAAGCAAGAAATAAATGCAAAAGGACTGTACTCACCTGAATCTCCTACCCTGATATAGGAACATGTGCCCTACTATAAGAGACAAAGTCATCACCATATAAGAATATGAATCCTGTATGCATGGCAATCATATGCAACATCCAAGGCATCAATACCCAGTTAGCGAACACAATACAAATGCGATCCATGCAAAAATGCATGCCGTGCAAATGACATGGTCACCCCTGACGCCAGTCAGCCGCCTCACACGCGATGGTGAAGCCGAGTGGGTAGGGCTATGACAACTGTGCACTCTGCCATCATCGCTCTGGTGGCCGAGTGGACATGATCTGTCGGAGTACACCTATCCTCCCGCCCCAAGCAGTGGGGAGCTAAGCTCTCATCTCCAGTGTCATAGACTGCAGGAGGGATCCTCGCCTCTACCACGCCGCTCGCTACCCATGAGCGGTCCAGCGGAGCCTGACAGAGCAACTGCACACACCCTCCTGATGTACCACTAACCCATGAGTGGCAAATGTGCAGCCATGTAATCGTCATGGCTCAACAATAATGGAACCCCGTCCAGCCAGCATGCAATCATGCAAGATGGTGCATGATACTAAAGCATGTCAATCCTACTCAAAATACCTATCCGAATAATATGTACAATCGATATATACATATCCATAATCCAAGTAACTATGATCCAAATAAAAACAGGGAAGGTATAATCATAACCTATCATATGCATGTATCAAGTAGGCACCAAAAACATACTAGGCATATAAACATGAAAATTATTGCAAGCTATCCTAACTAGCATATCAACTTGACTATATCTAAAAGATAAGTCAAAGTACCCGCCTGCTATAATGATCGTGAAAACAACGAAACTGTCACGACCATGCTCGTGACCGAAACCTGCATATAGCATAACTATAGTCAAGCACAAAAATACAATTCACCGACAAATCGAATAATTAATCGATTTCCTTTATATCCCAATTAACCCAAACTGTTTCCAATTTTCCTTGTCCACAAATATCCATACAATTAATTTAGCCCAATTAATTCCAAATCAATTAACCTAATTCATCACCTACAAAATATCCTCAAGATCAAACAATATCACCCAAATCCCATATCCTCCAAATACCGTACCGATCAACCGATTAACACCGAAATCAACCCAAATCAACTAATCAAGCTCACCCGCCCTAGAAATTCCACCGACAGCCGATACCCCCAACTCAATTTCTTAAATTCACAGTGACACATCCACCCACAGCCCACTAATCGACCCTCACAACCCGCTCACATTGATACACGATCAGCCGAACAAAACCCCTAACTCAGATCGTCCGAAATAAGGGAAAAATAAGTCATCTCTCACCTGCTCCGGTGACCTCCGGCCAGAAGCACAGCAAAGGGGGAAAAACAACGGCGGTCAGGAAGTTGGCCACAGACTCGATCGGCCGGCGTCAGTCGCAGAGGAGTCGACGCAGGCGCACGGACGGCGAGCGCCAGCGAGGGAAGAGGGCGCATGGTAGAGGAGCCGATAGCGGTTGGTCGCAGAGAGGCGGCTGTCGCATCGAGGGCGGCTCGAGCGGCACCCGACGGCTGGCGGTGCTCACGGCGAGGAGGATGGCACCGCCATCTAGGCAGAGGAGGCCGTGAAGAAGAGGCGCAGAGAAGGCGATGGAGAGGGCTCGCGCGAGAAGGGAAGGAGGTCGCCGTTTGGCTCAAGAGGAGGGAATCGAGGGAGAAAATAGAAAAATAAAATAGAGATTAGGTTTTTCACTGTGCGTATTTTATCCCCTTTAAATAGACCCCTCTAAAGCCCGTTTACTTTATCCCCGTAAAAATCTCGTACGGAGTCCGTTTAAATCCAGAAAAATTCCTAAAATTCCCTAAAAATCCCGAAAAATTTTCAGGATTATTTCCTCAATTATTTGGCCATTTAATTTACTATTTAAATTTTTCCGTATTTAACATTATGGTCCTTCGTTTGAGAGGGAGATTGTTGGAGTATGGAAAATACAATCAAAGTCCCACATTGACAAAACATGGAAAAGATCATGTGCTTATAAGATCAAAAAGATATCTCAGTTGGTATGAGGCCTTTTGGGTGAGCCCAAAAACAAAACCACGAGGGCTTAGACCCAAAGTGGACAATATTATACCATAGTGGAGATATATACGGGATCTTATAAGCACTTACAATTGGTATCAGAGCCAAGGTTTTCGATTTTATGTGTTTAGGATTCAATTAATTTTTATGCACTTTTTCATATATTATATGTGCCGGATAATAGTAGGATATGCGTAGTTTAACTCTTTGGTTGCAGGCATAAGATCCGACTATTATGGCCATATGTGTGTATGTGATTGTATGTGTGTAAATATTTATTTTGTTGAATATTCGGGGTTGACGAGGCTAGTATTTAGTTTTTGGTAAATTAAATATGACAAATTTTAGCCGCTCTTTATTTTATTTTACTTTCGATCTAGATTTCATGTACACTCCCTCGTGGAGTATAGGATCGATGGATGTAAATTAAAATAGGTTTTAGTCTCGGCTCGGATCTCCGGATGGCTCGTACATGGCGTAGGAGGAGCGGACGAGATGGCGATGCGATGGGAGTCATATTGAAGACAAAAGCCATAATAGTTGGAAAATAATTTATTTTTCATATTTATTGCTTTTTGTTTGATATGCATGTCGTAGGCTAAGAAAATTCCTCAATTTTAAATTACTAAGTGGGAGAGGGATATTTTTATAAATTACCACGACCTCCATTATGATTTGACATGTGATGCAAACAAACTTGCGCATCAGCTCTAAGTGCCTTCCTCCCCATCGGATGAGTTTGTTTGTGGATCACAAGGTTGAATATGGTTATAGGAAATTATTAAGAAGCGTGTGTACTTGCGCATCGTAAGACACATAACCCGAGATAATTACCTTAGTACCGAGTAATGGTGAACACTTAGATACAAATATAAGTATCCTCCCCATCGGAGTCACTGCTTTTATTTATAGGGCCGAAGAGAAACCAACTATTAATTTTACTTGTCATAAAGTTAGGTTGACAAGATAGTAAAATTAATGGGTAAAATCTCCACTTACAAATATAGAATTCGTATACGTCCACACTATCGTGACATACGATATTCTCGGTGTATGAGGTGTTGGTTGATTTTAAATTTTATTGTTTGAGGAATCAATAATTTTTGAAATCTACAATAATGATCTATGTGATTCTTAGGATTTTCAAGAATGACTTTCAGTCCACTTACTATGATACTAAAGGAAACAAACTTACTGTACCCAAATAATGTTGATTGGAAAAGAATCTATATATTGTCTTATCTGCTAAGGAGTACAAGCATGCACTCTTCGAAGAGTGTCCTCAAGCCATGGTTGCTCAAAAAGGTTTCTACTTCTAAACCGAAAGGCAAGAAGAAGGAGAAACAAGGTAGAGCAAAGGCGGTGGGAGGATCTTAGGGAGGAGTGAAGAAGTCGAAAGGCAAGTACTTCACTTATAAGAAGGATGGACATTAGAAGAAGGACTGTCCCAATCCAAAGCAGAACAAAGATATATCCTTTGGACTAGTCGTTGAAACATGATTAGAAGTGTTATCTACCGGCACCTGGTGTGTAGATACAGGAGCCACTAATCATGTCTGCAATACTTTGCAGGGGTTCCAGGAAACCCAACGACTAGCTAAAGGGGAGATTACCATTTACTTGGGAAATGCCATGAAGGTGGCTATTGCAGTGGGAGAAGTTTTATTTATCTCTTAAGAAAAATAAAACTTAGGTTCTGGAAAATACTCTTT
Source organism: Wurfbainia villosa (assembly GCA_025175895.1). NCBI lineage: Eukaryota > Viridiplantae > Streptophyta > Magnoliopsida > Zingiberales > Zingiberaceae > Wurfbainia > Wurfbainia villosa. The sequence goes on along the minus strand of CM045998.1, from coordinate 37,566,762 downwards.
ATGTACCTTTATTTATAAAGAACTTAGTTTCAGTTTCTAAATTGTTTATGGATGGATATTCTATTTCTTTTAATGACAGAGTTGTTATAAAAAGGAATAGGGAGAATATCTATTCAAGTACATTGATAGGAAATTTGTATACACTCGAACCAAAAGCTCCCACGATGCAAATAGAAGTTAATAACTCATCTTCTAATTCCAATAAGAGAAAAGAACCTTCGAAGATAAACCAAACATATCTCTGGAATCTTAGGCTTGGTCACATTAACCTAAGCAGAATTCAAAGGTTGATAGCTGATGGTCCTTTGGTTTCATTAGTGATGGAGGATCTCCCAACCATTGAATCTTGCTTGGAGGGTAAGATGACCAAGAGACCTTTTAAGGCGAAGGGGTATAGAGCCAAAGATGTGTTAGAATTGGTTCATTCTGATTTGTGTGGTCCTATGTCTATCCAGGCTAGAGGTGGTTTTGAGTATTTCGTCTCTTTTATAGACGATTACTCAAGATATGGATACATTTACCTGATGCGCCGAAAGTATGAATGCTTTGACAAGTTCAAAGAATTCAAGGTTGATATGGAGAAACGTCAAGGTAAAAGTATCAAGACACTATGATCTGATCGTGGTGGTGAGTACTTCTTGGGAGAGTTTAGGAACTACTTATTAGAGGCTGAGATTCAATCCCAATTGACTGCACCCGGCACACCCTAGCAGAACGGTGTAGCAGAGTGAAGGAATATGACTCTTATGGAGATGGTTAGATCGATGATGAGTTATTCTGACTTGCCAGATTCGTTCTGGGGATATGCTTTAGATACGGCGGTGTACATTCTGAACTTTGTACCATCTAAATCAGTGCCTTCTACTCCCACAGAGTTGTGGACTGGGCGAAAGCCTAGTCTAAGACATATTCGGATATGGGGGATTCCAACACATGTGCTGAAGGCAGATGCTGGTAAGTTGGAACCTCGTACAGAAGTACACATGTTCGTTGGCTATCCCAGGGGAACGAAGGGTGGATTGTTTTATAGTCCTAGAGATCAGAGGGTGATCGTTAGCACGAATGCCAGATTTCTAGAGGAAGACTATGTGATGAGCCACAAGCCCAAGAGTAAAATTGTTCTAGAGGAGTTAAAAGGGGAAGTCACTTCTTTAGTACCATCGGTACAAGAGGATATACCACATGTCACTAAACTGCATGTCACAGAGGATACACAGGTGATACCTCGTCGTAGTGGGAGGGTTGTGAGACAACCTGATAGATTCATGTTCTTGGGAGAATCTTCTGATTTGGTCCTTGGCGAACATGAACCTGATCCCTGGACATATGACGAGGCAATCCAAGATAAAGATGCAGTATCTTGGCAAAGTGCAATGAATGCTGAGATTGAATCTATGGATTCAAATCAGGTCTGGGAGCTAGTAGAACCACCCGATGGTGTAAAAACCATTGGATGCAAGTGGATCTACAAGAGAAAGAGAGGAATAGATGGGAAGGTTGAGACCTTCAAAGCGAGGCTTGTTGCGAAGGGGTATACTCAGAAAGAGGGTATCGATTATGAGGAGACCTTTTCGCCGGTAGCCATGCTTAAGTCTATGCGGATTCTCTTATGCATAGCAGCTCATATGGATTATGATGTGTGGCAGATGGATGTCAAGACAACTTTCCTTAATAGAAGTCTTGAGGAAAACATCTACATGAAGCAACCTGAGGGATTCATTGCTAAAGGCAAAGAACATCTTGTGTGTAAGCTTAATCGGTCCATTTATGGATTGAAGCAAGCTTCGAGGTCTTGGAACATCCGGTTTGATGAGGTCATCCAGTCTTATGGATTTATTCAAAGTCCGGATGAGTCTTGTGTATATAAGAGATGTGACGGAAACGTAGTGGTATTTCTTGTACTATACGTAGATGACATTTTGTTGATTGGCAACAATATCAAGGTGTTATCGGACGTAAGTGTATGGTTGTCCAAACAGTTTGATATGAAGGACTTGGGAGAGGTGGGACACATCCTTGGGATCAAGGTTATAAGGGATCGCAGGAAAAGGATGTTGTGCTTATCCCAAGCTTCATACATAGACACGATTATGGAGCGTTTTAGCATGTAAAACTCCAAGAAGGGTTTTCTACCTTTCAGGCATGGAGTTCCTTTATCTAAGGAGATGTGTCCTAGATCATCTGAGGAGATAAAGGAGATGAAGGCGGTTCCTTATGCTTCGGCAGTAGGAAGCCTCATGTATGCGATGCTCTGTACGAGACCAGATATCTGCTTTGCCGTGGGCATGGTCAGCAGATATCAGAGTAATCCAGGACAGGGACATTAGACTGCGGTAAAGCATATATTGGAGTACCTGAGAAGGACTAGGGATTATATGCTGGTTTACCGGGCAGACCAATTACTCCCTTTGAGTTACACGGATTCCGACTTCCAATCTGATAGGGATAACAGTAAGTCTACCTCAGGTTTTGTGTTTACTTTGGGAGGTGGAGCCATTGAGGAGTGTCAAGCAGAAATGCGTGGCGGACTCCACCATGGAAGCTGAGTATGTGGCGGCCTCTGAGGTAGCCAAAGAAGTTGTATGGCTCAGGAACTTCCTGATGGACTTGGATGTGATTCCTGGTTTGCCCAGAACTATCACAATTTATTGTGATAATAGTGGTGCAGTTGCAAACTCGAAGGAACCACGAGCCCATAAGGCTAGTAAACACATTGAGCACAAGTACCACCTGATACGAGAAATCGTAAAGAGAGGAGAAGTTGTTGTGGCCAAGATTGCATCGGAGGATAACCTGGCAGATCCTTTCACTAAGGCCCTTCCGACGAGAGCTTTTGATAGGCATGTGGAGGGAATGGGGATCAAATGTATGACACTTTGAGGACAACATAGTCTTTTAGTATAAGTGGGAGATTGTAGGGATGTATACTGAAAAATCTATCTTTTTTATGAACATCTTTATTTTTGAAATAAGAATCACATGATCATTGTTTGCATATTTTTATGGTTATGCAATATTGTCTAATACATTACATTGTAGATAACGTGGTGTGTGGTGTCACACAGGAGATCATGTTATCGGCCCCTTGAAAAGTATAAGTAAAGGCTCACAACCGAGATGGCTTTGGACAAACCATCGGAATGGTTGTAGTGTGATTTGGTATTGGTTTGTCTTGACCATAGAATCACACTAGTGCACTTTGTGTGTATTGAGCAGGACCGACATAGAGGTGATTCGATTTATTGCTAACTAAATAATCGAATCATACCTCAGATATTATTTAGTACATGCTCTTAATCCCGATATAATAACGGGCACATATACTTAGTAGTCATCTCTTTGATTTACCAATGGGCGAGATTTATAGATTAAATCGATAGGCTCGGTAAGTTGAGAGATGATATTATTTATATGGTGTGTCGTTGATTATAGGAGGAAACCGTGTCCTATATATTAGGATGATGATGTCCCCTTGAGGAGCTCATAAGGTTCATCATGTAAACCCTACAGGTGGACTTGGTCCGGCATGATGAAAAGGTTGAGTGGTACTACTCAAGGAGTTAGATGTTGATTAATTAATGGTCAGTAAATTAATTAATCGACGGACATTCGAGATCTTAAACATGGGGATAAAATATACAAATAATATATGGAGCCCTTTTTATCATATGGGGGTTGGTGAGGTAGATCAATGATAAACCTTTAGTGGATTGGATCATCATTAGTGGATCGGACTTTATGTGGGCTTGATCCATGGGTAGCCAAGACCCAACTCCTCCTCATGGTCCCTAATATAGCCTATTAACTCCTCATGATGCTTAGATCCAATGGATAGAAAGAAAAGTCTAAAATCCATTGGTAGAAATTAAATCTCTAAGATCCGACGGTTGAGATTAAATCTCTAGATCCGACGGTTGAGATTAAATCCCTAGAACCAATGGAGGAGATTAATTCATGACTTATCCCTAACTCTATAAAAGGATGTCAAGGGGGTTGGCGTGAACTACATTGAAGAGAGCAAGGCTTGGGCGGCAAGAGAAGGGAATCCTAGTTGAGATAGGATTAGGATTAGGGTTAGAGTTTGGAGGCTAGAGCGGCACCAAATAAGGCAAGGTTTCCTTTCTTCTTCCTTGTCTTGTGGCCGGCGTCCAGCAAGTTTCCAGGCCCTTCCCATCCCTTGGCCGGCACCCAAAAGCTCCCTTCTCCCCTTAGGTGGTGGAAACAAGATATAGGGCTTCCCTTGGTGTCTTGGTTGTTTTCCACCATCTTCTCCTTCACCCAGTTGGCCGGCGGCAAGGATAGCTGTAGTTCCTTGTTGGTTGTTTATAGAGAGAAGAAAAACCTTGTTTATATTCTTCCTCTTGCTTTGGAAGAGCAAGGAAGGAAGATTTGCGATCTAGGAGCTTCGACTTTTGGTGGATCGTCGCCCACACGACGTCCAAAAGGAGGAATGTCATACATTAGAAGATCGAGAGGTATACCTATTCTACTTTCTTCTTTTGTTTGTTGCTTGTTTTTGTTTTTCAATTATAAGCATGTTATAAATCTATAAATGGCTAAATAATACTTGGATCCCGAGATAAACACAAAAACCGGTGATCCGGACATCGTTTATTCGGCGGCTACTCGTAGAATAGAGGATGGTCGCTTGAACAACTAGTTTGTTCAAGTAACCTCTCTAAATGAATATCACGACGATGACTTGGTGGTTTGGGCAATCCCTTTTATGTAGGATTAAATTTTTTTAATCCGGGGACATCGAAGGGATCGCCATGGACAAGCTACCGAGGTGAAGTAGGAAGTGAAGTTTCCCCTCACGGACTCGATAAGCAAAACCCCTTCAATAACAAATACAATATGAAAGAACAACACTAAGAATGTAATCAACACACTGCCCTACTAACCTATAAACAACAACATCATCAAACCTGGTCAGTCCTATACAACATCGTGATGCTGTCCATATGCGTACAACAGTCCGATCCAAGTCATACACTGGTATGCCACACATAACAGTATAGATCATGCAATTAACATGCAATATGATGTGCAATAAAATGCAACAATCATAGCACAAACAAATGCAACAATACAATAAGCATATATATAGACTGTATCTATATATATACTACACACACTCACACACACATATATATACATAAATATATGTATATGTATATATATATATATACAAATGCCCTCACACATGGCAATGCAAATGCATGGTCATGCCTGCGCACCCCACTCGCTACCATGACCCCAGTGTGGCCTAGGTGGCACGACATAACAACTGTCCCAACTCAATAACAACCACTGCTTTCAAGTGGCCGAGTAGGCAGTATGAATAAGTAGTGATAAGCTAAAGAGCTATAAGCTACACAATGGGGGTCTCTACAATTGGCCACTCCGACTGACACTACCCATGAGTGGTCGAGTGCCACACACCTAGGATAACTGCACGCAACTCAATCAATAGTTGATGAGTGCGGCACAACAAATGAACTGCCCTTACACCAGTTACTACTATCATGAGTAACGATGGAGGTAGGATGATTGACGACCCTCTCAATCACAAGGGAGACTAAGTCGCCAGCATGCATGCAAATGGAATGAATGCACAACTACACATACGTACACACACAACACACTCTCTATCCCTCAGAGAGTCGTATGCAACTAATCATCGACCATGCTAGGACTTTCAGTCCATAGCGATACACCGTCGATAACCCACACTACCATGTACAGACATATGATCCATAATAGTTATACAACAAAAGGTAAGATGATACAACCACTAACTCTACATTAAGGACACCATCCACCCTCAGATGATTGCTCCTGATGACCCGAGTCAAATCAACATCCATACTCAGCTACATATACATGGTTAAGCATCTAAAAATCTACATACCATAGCATAGATAATTTGTAGTAGCGATGATCGAAATATGACAACAACAGTATAACTCAAAGTGCAAAGACTAAGCATCAAGCACAGATTAACATGAGTGGAGTCAGTACAATATTAATAAAACTCATGCACTAAGATTAATCAACTACCTGACTAGGGTAGAATATTACCCACCCGACATGAAGTCCTTTTATTATAGTCCTCAAGTCCTTGAACCTAACATTAATCCAACTCCCCACATCTTATCTGGAAGAACAATTCGCTGTCGACACATGTTCCAGCCAATTCCATTGAACTTGAGGTGTCCTCCAAATCCTAAACATATGCAAATACATAGCAAACAAATCACACCCAATCCACTAATCTCCGAATACTCAATCCGCAGAAACAAGACAATTGTTGATTATCTTACCAAAAATCTGATAACTAGGTGGTGTAAAATCCATTGTTCGATTTACATATAAAAGCCCTCAACCCATGGATCTATACTAAGGTCGCCCCTCTCGTTGCAATGATAGCACCAAAAGCCAATTCCTAACATTGTGCCCTCGAATCACCATTGTAGCAGTTATGGCTTCTTCGCCGTTGCAACCAAGGCTCCACCAGAAACCTAATGCAACTCATAAATCATTGATTTGGAGCGAACTGTGCAAAAATCACCGTGAAGCATAAAATGGAGAAAGAGTTATCAACCCTTAGATCTTGCTATGGAATCACTGATAGAACGTCGTCTAATACCAGTACTGCCACTTGCGCACCCACGGTCGACAAATGGTGAGGCCATCAGAGCTCACTACCATCCAGATCGACAAAGCACAACATGGAGGTGGCAACACATGACAACACACAACAATGCAAGAGGCCCGATGACAGATCTGAGTTGCGACGACACCGAAAGATCACCGGCGATGAAGCTGCAGAGAAGGGCAACAACAACCTGGCTCGAGCGGTGACTAGGCCATACTCACGGTGAGAAGAAAAGGACGGTAAGATCAAGTCAACAAATCAAGCAGTGGCTGGCGGAGAAAGGGAGTGCGGCGGGGGTGCTTGCGTGGCTGACTATGGTCGGCTGGTGTCGCAGGCTAGGCGACTACGACGACCGGAGGTGCAGCTGTGGATGGCGAGCGCATGATGCACAGAGGCGATGGTGAGAAATCAAGAGGGTGAAAGAGAGGTTACAACAAAGAGGGGAAGGTTGTGTCTTGAGAATTTTGGGATCGGGAAATAACCGGTGGAAGCAAAAGTCAGGAGAGAGAAAAGGGCAATTCGGGAGAAAAATAAAGAAACTCAAACCTAGGTTTTCTTTATATACTTTAGGTTAATTAACTCTATTAATCTTTCAACTATAGATAATCTAAATAAATTTTAATAAAGCCTACTAAATCTTCCCCATAAAATATCCATAAAACTTTCGTTTAAATCCAAAAAAAAAATCTAAAATTCTTGAAAAATTTTATAAGGCATATTCCTTAATTAACCAGTGTTATTTTATTTTTCAGTATCTTACAACAAGCCTACCTCTCCTCTTAGAAATGGAAAGCTCGAATACAAGAAAGTAAACAACTTAAATTATACTACCGATGAAGAGTTGGAAGCCCGGCGTGATGTCAGTGTTATGATGGCGTAGAGTTGTTGTCGGAAGCTTGGCGTTGTTGGAGCAATTTGGGAGCACACTTAGATGATCCAAAGAGGTGACAAGCCTCTTCTTTTATAGCCACTCAAACCCTAGCTCGTTGAGATCTAAATCTGGGTTAAAGCTCCACATCACCCCACTTTGTGGGGAGCTTATCTTGACTTTCTTCGAGATGATCAGCTTGACCATCAGTCGACTGATTCCTCTCAGCAGTCGACTGCTAGCTTGATCACTCACCTACAACACAGAGTTAGCATAGAAATGATAAAATCGACAGTCCCTCACCATCCGATCTCGACCTAGACCTTCCTCCGGAAGTCTTAGTTGGATCGCCGCCTACGGTCTTCCTCGTACAGAGGACATGACCTTACCATCACTCTACACTCGGTGCTTACCTCTAGTCCTCCTGACCTGTCGCTTAGCTTCCGATCGCCATCGAGGTTCCTCGACTCCCTGAGGTTCTCCTGGTGCCACCAGAACACTACGATTTCTCGTCCCGAGATTCTCCGGGTGTCATTGACTTTGGCATAGCTTAAATCATTTCCTGCACACTCAACCCAACACATGAGATAACAATAATAGCTTAACTTTGAACCTTTTCTATAATCAAAACCTAGATTCGATTATCTGGTGCCCCTGCACCAACACAAGTATTTGCTTATTTCTTTGTATACTTGTTGTATTTTATTTATTACTGTTGTAATTATCTTGTAAGAGGTTTCTCCACCTCTAGAGTGTTTTCTAAAAATGAGAAGTTTATTAGTGGTGGTGTGCATCACTAGAGCTCAACCGTGGAGTAGGAACTAGGGTTCCGACCCACGTTAAATCTCCTTGTTGCGATTGTGTTGCTTGTCTTTGTATCTACGTGTATTTGTATTCCACTGTGTTGATCATTTGATAGACGAGCACGACAACAAACGAGCGAGATCAAAATTGCTATTCACCCTCCCCCCTCTAGCGCGACGTCATAGACCCTACAATTAGTATCAGAGCAAGGTTGTTCTTCTATGGACTCATCGCCAAGAGAACACAAGCGCTAGAGGATGGAATTACCAAATGATGGATTCAGGTACGACATCAACGCTCTCATTCCCTACAAATCCTATGGGAGAGAAGGTTTTGATCAATGGAAGGTGAGGATAGGGACCTTCCTCATGATGGACATTAATAATTAGAGTGCCTTGATGGACGACTTTGAAATTCCAAGAGGCAAGAAGGGCGGAATCCTCAAGGTTGAGAAATGGACTAAGGAACAACTCAAAGAATTTGAGACAAATATTAAGGTAATCAAAATGTTAAGTAATTTAATTCCTGATGATGTCTTATCCAAATTAGGTGACTATAAGGATACTAAGGAGTTTTGGAGCGAATTGGCAAAGTTCCACGAAAAACCCTTACCGACCCAAGAAGTAGTGGAGAAAGCCGAAGAAGAATCAAGTTGCTCATCGGTTCAAGAATATGAAGATTCGAAAGTTGAGAGGTGCTCAACATTCGAGTCGGAAGAGGTAGAAAAATTGGAGGAAGCCTCTACCTCTAGGATTAAGGGGGAGGAGAGGCTACCAACTCCAGAGAAAGAGCAAGAGGAGCCATCTACCTCCGGGAGCCATGAAAGACTAGACCAAAATTCCCTTACCAATCTAGGTAACTCAAGTGCACATATTAAAAATAAAAATAATGTAACATGCTTTGAGTGCAGAGAAGTATGATATTATAAGAGCAAAATGTCCAAAAAGAGTTAAGAAGATGACTCAAGTGCCCAAGGGGAAGGAGAAGGTCAAGGAGGTCGAAGCCTCAACACGCAAAGGCAAGGATAAGAGGTTTCATCCAACTCTTGGTTTTCCCTCTTCAATGCATGATTAATCCACATTAATCATGCATGATGAATTCATACCATTCAAATTTATTTGAGTCCAACTCAAATCAAATCAATTTGAGCCTAACTCAAATTCGGGCATTTAATTTGAGTCTAACTCAAAGTTAACCTTTTCAATGAGTCTAACTCAATGATTCCAATTCAATGCCTAATGGTTCATTTAGTCAAACTAAAATGAACCCCATCTCCAAAACAACATGTTCTTTGTGTGAGACCCTATAGGTTTTCGTAATGTTAGCAATGCCTCTAAACCACTTTAGAAACATAAGCAATGAGAGGCATCTAGCAATGCATCATTGCTACCCAAGTTACAAAAATGTCAAGATCCGACAAAACCTTTCTGTGACTTTTATCTTGTATGATCTTGTCCTTCTATTCTTGATATCTAGATTGATCAATGAGGTATAAACCGTGTCATCCTCTTATCAATCTTTGTGTTTCTTGATCCCCAAGTAGACTCACTCAAGCAAATGAGCTCAATATCTCATATTGACTCATTTGAGCATGGCCATGCATTTCGTGGTCCTACTCTATCAAGAGGCCTAAAGATATCACTCCCATCATATGGGAGGGATAGATCCCATTTATATCACTCATATCCCTCAACATAATTTGTTACATACTCAGTGATCACCTTTTTAGTCCACCTGTTATGGGTGACATTTGACGATACCAAAGTACATAACTCCTTATGTAGGGAACCATAGTGATTTCAGGTCTAAGGATTATTCATACTAATAGTCACATGAGAAAGTTTATGACACTCATATAAGGATCCATGAAACTTTCTCATGGCGAGTCAATTCAGTATATATTTTCTAATATATACCCATGTGTTAATGTGATATCACATATCCATGACCTGTGAGATCAAATCATCAATTGACCTACATGCTAGTCTCAATGCATTAATATTGCCCTTGTATATTAATACTTGACTAGGAATATTTAAGAATAGTGTCCTCCACAGCTTCTCACCATCAATTCTACCAATTGATAAGCTGTAGATAAGTGTTGATGCAGTAAGCATCACTCCTTAGTTTTGATGTATGAACCATAGTTAAAAGTTTGGATTCACTTGTGTTCTAATATCAGTGTTAAGTATGCAGGCTGAATAGGAAATCCTAGTAGGTCATGTTGACCGGATACTAGGCAAGTATCTTGACAGATCAGGAGGACCGAACATCATACATGAAATATAGATGGGTCGCATGGACCGGACATTTGGCATGAAGACCGATTGGGTCAGAAGACCGAACAATCGGCAAAAAGTCTAGCTGGGTCACACAGACCGGATAGCTAGTGGAAGCCTTGGTGGGTCAGATCAGATGTCAAGAGTGGTAAGTTCGATAGATAAGCCTCGAGTGAAGAGGTGAGACCGAGTCCTCTGTAGGGGACAAAGCTAGGCGTCGATCCTTCGAAAAGTCCATGTGGGACTTAGTAGTCGAGATTGAGCAGTATTACTGTAAAATACCAAAAAAAAAAAAAATAAATAAATAAATAAATAAAAATAAGAATATTCCTCGGTAATTGATAAAACATCCTATGGGATTTTTACAGGAATTTTTAGAAATTTTATCTGAATTTAAACGGAAGTTGTATGAATATTTTATGGGGATAATGCGAACAGGCTTTTGTAAAGCCTGTTTAGGAATTAAATGGGTTAGTTTAACCTGATTCCTTCCGTTTCCGTCTATTTCTTCCTCGAGCGTCTCCTTTCCTTCGGTTTCTTCCCTCTCCCGATCGCCTCTTCGCCTTCGACGCGCGAGCTCCTCCTTCTCTCTTCGCCGCTGTCCCCTCTACCTTCTGATTTCTCACGTCGCGAGCCTCCCTCTCGATTCCTCGTTTGCGCTACGCCCACTGCCGCAGCCCTACCCCAGCCAGCATCACGCGCCACACGCTGGCGTCGCCGCCGCGTCGACGGTGATCGCGACTTTCTCGTGCTCGCCACCGCCCGGTGCTCCGCCGCTCAGAGAGCGTCGTCGTCTCTTCCTTTCCCTTTTGGCGACTTCGCCCAGATCCCAAATAGCGAGCAAGGGATCAAGCCGCCGGCAAGGGGCGACTGTGGCAACAGCGAGGAGGCGACAGTGAGCAGAGTGTCGAAGGAAGGGGCTTTCACGCCAGCCGGAGCAAGTGGTTGTTTCCGGTCGATGGAGGATTTGGGAAGTATTGTTTGCTGGTGAGGTTCCTACTATCAGTAAGCCTAATTTCTCAATTGATTATTGTGTGTTCTTTCCTTGGTTGAGACCATTGTGATTTGGGCAGTGGCTGCTTTCGGGAACGGTGGAATTTGGGAAGGGTGTCTGCCGGTGTTGGCGATTGACTGCCGGTAGAATTACAACAATGAGGTAAGCGTGATTGACCTGTCCATTTGTTGTTGATTGTTAATTTTGTTAGTGTGTGGGGAGGAACCGATGGGTGATGTGTTGAACGAAGTGGTTAAATAGTTAGGTATCTAAATTGGTGGAATTGTGGCTGTGATTGTGGTTGCAGCAGGCGGTTGGAAGCTGATTCGCGACCTCTGTCGAAATTAGGGCAGCAAGGAATTGATCAGGCAAACGGAGCAATTGGGGGAAAGTTCCAACTGTTGGTAAGCTTAGTTTATCACATGTTCATCAGTGATTATTGCTGTTTGAAGTTCTATTATCGTACAACCATGAGTGATCTGAGGAATGGAGTAGGCTGAGTGGAGGTTAGTCGGTTGTGAGGTTTGTTTGGGTGTTTAATCGGCTGTGAAGCAGTAGCTTTATTTGGGCTACAGATAGAGATGTGTATTGGTGTGAATAAGGGTTAGATTTATACTTAAATTGTTGGTGGTCTTGTTACATCAAATTAAGTATAAAAAGATTAAATCTTCATGAGATTGATTTTGTTAACAGATATGGTGGTTGCTTCTAAACTGCCTTTTTGTGCAGGTGATGAAGACAAACGGGGATAAGCTTGTCATTTCCTATTTGGATGTGGAGCTTCACAGAGGAATCTTAGTAGCAGGTGGGTAATTTCCTACCTGGTCCGGGTAGTTATATTTCATTCAGATCTAGTCATTGATATGAGCATGTTAGGTGTTCATATTACCTTGACCCTGTTCTTTTTATCGCATGCTTGATCTTCTACCGTCGGCTATTAACTCCATTGCTGATATCATGTTTATTTTATCATGATTAGGAGTATATATATAGGTGATGTAAGTAACTTAGAATTAATTTAAGTTACGTGCAAGTAGTAAAGTCCGGATGACAACCTGATGGTACATTGGGTAAAAAAAGGTCATCCGTAGATAGATAATGTCTTTAACCTAGGATTAGTTCTAGTACCCTTAGGTTGTAGGTTACCACGGAACATGTATTGAGTAAATGGTCAAAGGAAGGATACTTAGGGTATCGCTACGGACCGATGGTCCTAACTTGTTATAATCAGATAAGTACGACTCTCTACAGGATAGAGAGTGTGTCCATTAGTTGAGTACGACTCTCTACAGGATAGAGAGTGTGTCCATTAGTTGAGTACGACTCTCTACAGGATAGAGAGTGTGTCGCTTAGATTGATATGACTCTCTACAGGATAGAGTATTATGATCGATTGAGTCACGACTCTCTACGGGATAGAGTGCGTAGATCTGGTTAGTATGATTCTGTAGAGCGAGAGAGTCTATAGTGGATGTCGGTATGTGAGACATTGCATTCATGCATTTACATGCACGCGGCGAGGTCTCCTTGTGGTTGAAGTGTCGCGATCATCCCGCCTCCACGGTTACTCATAGGAGGAGTTACCCGTGTGAGAGCGAGCATTGAGGTGCCGCACTCTATCACTATAGGCGGTGGTAGTTGGATTTGCGTGCGTAGTCCTGCGTGTGTGGAACTAGACCACTCATGGGTAGTGAATGTCGGAGTGACCAGCGGGGACCCCATCGTGTAGCTTGCTCTTTACGCTTATATGCTACTCGATCATCGCCCACTCGGCCACTCGAGAGTAGTGGTTGGTGTTGAGTTAGGGACGAGTTGTCATGCTCGAGCCACCAGGCCACCTTTGAGTCGTGGTAGCTTTAGGAGTGAGCCGACATGACCATGCATCTTTGCATTCTATCGATCGTTTTGCATATTACCATATATATATACATATATGCATGTATATATATATATATGGATAGTTGAGATTAATATATATATATGGATCTGATCTATATATATATATATATGATTATTGTGATGTTGCATTTGTTTGTACTATGCTTCTTTGCATTTAGGTGGACATCATATTCATGCATGTTTCTTACATATATTATCTGATTGTGTCGGATCTTTGGTATATGTTGGTTAGACCACTCGATACCTTGACCTGTAGGTAGAGTTTATTTTTGCGTTGATATACTCTTCCTGTTGTATATATATATATGTTGGATATATGTTCAGGTTGGATCAGAGTAGCGTGGCGCACTTCTGTATATACGCATGTTTTATGTTGTTCATTGATTAGACGGTATAGGCTTGTATTTATATACTATCTTTGATATACCTGTTGTATTTCTAGATTATGTTGTCAAATACATGTGATATGACATATATACATGTTTTCTATTACTCTGAGTTTTACTCACCACCCCTCGCGGACCACAGGTTTTTCATCGCCGTGTAATGTAGTCGACCGTGATGGACTTGGAGCACTGGCTGGGTGGCATCGTCTCATCTCAACTCAGAGTCCAGAGTTTTTGAGTCTTCCGTATGTTTTGGTTATGTATTCCGAGTTATGTGATGTCGCACATGTTGGTGCGGAGTTTTGTGAGGTTTCTTTATGTTACAGTGTTAGTCATACGGTATGCACTTTGTGGTTTGTATTGTGGTCCCGTTGTTTCATTTGTGTTTTTCGTTATGTTGTTATGTTCTTATATGTATATGTTATTATTCTTTGCCTCACGGGCCTTGTATTAACGAAATGTTGCCACGCACGAGGAGGTCTTTGTCGTTTGATTTTCGGTTCGGCATGCTCTCGGGCGTGACAACTCTAGTGGTATCGAGCCCAAGGTTACGTGATGCCGCCGTACAATGTTGTTTTTGTATCGAGTCTTGGATTCTCGAGTCGATTTATTCGGTTTTGGTTTTACGAGATGAGATGGACGGCCCGAGCTCCAAAGAATTCCTAATAACTTATGGTTAGTAGATATTTATCTAAACTTGATCAGTAGGTGTATACAGTGTAGTTATGACACCTTTGCAGACTAGTAGTAGGGGTCGTCCACCGAGGCGACTAACCGGAGTGACCTTTAGGGTTTATACTCCCGGTTATGTTGACTATGCTTTTAATGCTTATACCAGGGAATAACCATTAGTATGTTGGTTATTATTCGTAACCGTGGTATGATTTGACCACGGGAACGACCTGTTGAGTTTGTGAGTCTTGAACCTGTATCGAGAAGGTAATTTACCTTTGAGAGCCGACTGATACCGAGTCGGAAAACAGGGGCCAAGTCGTCACATTTATTATGGAAATCAGAGACTACAGTCTTAGAGATTTCCACTAACTGTGCTAGTCGGATCATTACCTGTGGGTAATGAACAGACTAGTAGACTATTGTTGATGCAGATAGCGGAAGGCTAGGTTACGATGTTTTATAGGAATTTTATCCCTGAGTTGTTAGTACTGAGTTGTATAACTTTGAGAGTACTTTTGAGTACTTAACTCATGTTATACCGAGAAAGAAGAGATGTTTGCATACCAGTATCAGGATCAAGCTGATATTTGGTGATAAATGCAGAAAATAGTCTTCGGGAAATAAAACATCACTTGATACGGGTGTAGTGACGTTGAAAGAGAGTATTTTCCTGTGTCACTTTTAGTGACACATTGTAAGGAATCCTTGAGCTTTAAGAAAGGGTCATCAGTTAGTAATAGTGTACTGTGCAGAGTCGTGAGACTTGCAGAGGTTACGGCCACCTAATAGCTCAAGAAGATGGATGGATGATTTAAGCCACCCAGAGTTTGACTTATAGTTGGATTAGGATGCCGGGATCTTCTACCAGATCCTGCTGGAAGACGTTGGATTGAGACAGAAGTTTAGGAATGACTCCGTATAAGTGTTTAGGAGATGAAGATCGATAAGCAGATATTGCAAGTCAGATATTGGAGTAAGAAGCCTCCGAATGTTGGACAAAAGGAGCAAGGTCGGAGTCAGAGGCCTTGGGGCTATTTTCCGATTATAAAAGACCAATCGCAGATCATCAGAAGGTTCTTGTGGATATCAGCAAAATCAGAACAAAGACTCCGAAGGGATTGTGTGCGTGCAGTGCAGATCACGAAGACACGTGAAGCCAGAATATCTATTGGAGCAGTTCAGCTGTTGCTATTTATGAGCAACCAGTACAGTGGAGGTGTACCTTGAAGATTCAGTTGAAGACTACCAATGGCGTTCCAGGAGGATGATGCACCGTCTCGACAGCAGAGATCAACACAGAAGATTGGGTTATCTCAACAGCAACAACCTACTACCTCAGACGTGGTCGAAGTTCCTTGATACTACCCTTCAACAAAGATCAGCACAGAAGCAGCATCCGCAGAAGACATCGTAGAAGATTCATGCAGACAACAACAACAGTTACCTCCAGACGTGTTTTGCTTAGTACAGAAGAGAGAGTATACGACAAAGGTCGTATCTATTCGGTATTCTCGATTGGATTAAGTAATGTGATCAGATGATCTAACATGATCCTCGGATCATTCATCGCAGAAATGCGACCGCTTTGTCGTGGACTATTGGATCTGATCTTTTTTTCTCTTCGGAGAAAGGCCGAGACCTGTGTGGAGCCTTTTGGATCGGATCAACAGATATCGGATCGTTCAGGGTATTACTCTAGTTTTACCCTTTTAGGTTAATATGTTGAGAGATGCTTGTAGTTACAGGTATCTGTATCTAGAACATTCTCAATTGGATTAGAAGGGTCCTTTACATCGACTTGTGGGTCGATGGTATTTCTACCGTCAGGTGAGATGAGGATCAACAATTAAGAAGTCAAGGGATACCCTTAGACTTTGATAGACATATTTTTACTGTAGACATATCCTTACGGATGGTCAAATTGTTGGAAGTGTGGTACGATATGTCTCTCGGATGTGCGTATAATCTGAGAGCCTTCAGATGTAATTTCGGATGAACTCCAAGGCTTGCCGTTGCTTAGGCAAGTGGAGTAGGCGATCGAAATGATTGCGAAAATAGTTCGGTATCGAAGATCACATATCGAATGATATTTTTGTTGGTATCAGTATTGTTAAACACTATAAAAGAATTGGAAGAATGTGAGTTGCAAATATAGGAGATGTTGGAGGGGATATTTATTTATCCCAGTATTCCTCCTTGAGAAGATCCAGAATTCTTTGTCAAAAGAGAGATGGACATTTGAGATTATGCATCGATTGTCGATGATGGAATGCGATGATTGTTGAAAGTAAATATCCTTGTTGTGGATAGATGATCTATTTAGATCAGCCAAAGACACCTGTGTAAACTCTAGGATTGGGTTACGACTGGAGTGTTGATATGGTATTGACATGGCGTCATACGATTATCATTGTCGTTGTGATGATTGATATATCATCAGCCTAGAGAAAAGGGGATGCAGGTGTGTGGAGACGACAATTTCATACTTTGTATGAATTGTTATGAGTTTTGATTTAAGTTGCTAGACTAACTAACGATTTAGTCGTCACTGGACTTGAGAATCGTGTATCCTGAACACGATTGGATCTTTTTGTAGTTGTTGGAGTTGCGTAACTTGGCCACTGTTGATTGTGATAGTTGGAGTTGCGCACTCGACCACCGTAGATGGTGGTTTTCCTTGTATGTTTTGGTTAGTACTGTAGATGTGGATAGAATGTCTTAGCATTACTATACCACAGACTTGTTTGACAAAGGCGATGTTGGAAATCATTTAGTCGAAAGCTGGTGAAACCGGTTTACGAGACCTAGATGACGATTAACTTTTACGCAAGTATTAGTTAATCCTTCCGGAGTGGATAAAAAAGGAGGTTGTACGCGGATGCATCGTTTCAGGGATCGGAGCGATTCCGATGCAGTTGAATGAGGCGTACCTTATGCTTACGACAGTTAAGAAACTACGAGATAGTCTGTCATATACATGACGTGACTTTAGTAGTTATTGCCTGGATTTGTAATTGTA
Organism: Wurfbainia villosa; assembly: GCA_025175895.1. NCBI lineage: Eukaryota > Viridiplantae > Streptophyta > Magnoliopsida > Zingiberales > Zingiberaceae > Wurfbainia > Wurfbainia villosa. Next base: position 37,549,177 of record CM045998.1, on the reverse strand, counting down.
TGGAGCAGAAGTGCTCATGAGATTTTGACTAGCTACCGGGTAGCTAGTATAAAGTTGCTGGAACGCAAATAGTTGTAATTTGCGAGAATTGATCGCTATAGTCTCCCATGCACTTATAAAATGCGTGGTGGAGTGAAATTTTTGGACGACAGATGGACTTCTCTTTTGAGAAGATAATTTTCCCCGTCTCTCATGAGGATAGTGGTTTTCCGGAGTTGCCGTGTTTAAGGAAGAGTTGCTACAGGAAGCACATCATTCTAGATGGGCTATATATTTTGGTGGTACTCAGATGTATCGAGACTTGGAATGCTTATACTGGTGGAATGGTATAAAGAGAGTTATAGCAGATTTTGCTGCTCGATGTTTAGTATGCCAGTAGGTGAAGGCTGAACATCAGAAACTCGCTGGATTACTCTAGAAAATTCCGATTTCGGAATGGAAGTGGGAGCATATCACGATTGATTTCGTTACGGGATTGCTTAGAACCCGTAAAGGATATGATGCGATTTGGGCGATCATGGATCAACTAATCAAGTCAGCTCATCTTCTGCCTATGCGTAGAATGGACTTGTTGGATCGTCCGACAGAGTTGTATTGCGGAAAGATTATCAGATTGCGTGAGGTACTCTTAAGTACCAATTCGGATAGAGATTCGCGATTTTACCTCGTGATTTTTTTTTGGTAGATTCTGCACCAGATTATGGGCATAGAGCTTCGGCTTAGTGCAACGTTTCATCCGCAAACAGATGAACAGACTGAGTGTATCATTTAGATGTTGGAGGATCTATTCAGATCTTGTGTCGTGATTATGGAAGTGTAGCTGATCGGCTGGCTTTACCTCCGACACTTGCGGGTGTTCATAACGTATTTCATGTTTATATGCTGAGGAAATACGTGCCGCGATCTGACCATGTTCTGTAAAAGGTTGCGATTCTACCTCAGTCTAATGCAACTTACGAGGTGATTCCAGGGTAGAGCCTGAGTCGCAAGGAGCGACAGTAGCGGGAGCTGGAAGATACTATCTGAGCTCGATGGTCTCATCTAGTCACTTGAGGAAGGTATGTGGTCCTTTCGGAAACTTGCTTGAAGTAAATTTTTGCATGTTAGTACGAAATTTGGGGACCAAATTTTTATAAGTGGGGGAGAATGTAAAATACCAAAAAAAAAAAAAATAAATAAATAAATAAATAAAAATAAGAATATTCCTCGGTAATTGATAAAACATCCTATGGGATTTTTACAAGAATTTTTAGAAATTTTATCTGAATTTAAACGGAAGTTGTATGAATATTTTATGGGGATAATGCGAACAGGCTTTTGTAAAGCCTGTTTAGGAATTAAATGGGTTAGTTTAACCTGATTCCTTCCGTTTCCGTCTATTTCTTCCTCGAGCGTCTCCTTTCCTTCGGTTTCTTCCCTCTCCCGATCGCCTCTTCGCCTTCGACGCGCGAGCTCCTCCTTCTCTCTTCGCCGCTGTCCCCTCTACCTTCTGATTTCTCACGTCGCGAGCCTCCCTCTCGATTCCTCGTTTCGCCATGCACCCTACTGGCCCGCAGCCCTACCCTCACCATCATCACGCGCCACAACGCTCATCGCTCACGTCGACCAGTGATCTGGTCGCGACTTTCTCGTGCTCGCCACCGCCCAAGGTGCTCCGCCGCTCAGAGAGCGTCGTCGTCTCTTCCTTTCCCTTTTGGCGACTTCGCCCAGATCCCAAATAGCGAGCAAGGGATCAAGCCGCCGGCAGCGGCGCATCGTGGGTAACAGCGAGGAGGCGACAGTGAGCAGAGTGTCGAAGGAAGGGGCTTTCACGCCAGCCGGAGCAAGTGGTTGTTTCCGGTCGATGGAGGATTTGGGAAGTATTGTTTGCTGGTGAGGTTCCTACTATCAGTAAGCCTAATTTCTCAATTGATTATTGTGTGTTCTTTCCTTGGTTGAGACCATTGTGATTTGGGCAGTGGCTGCTTTCGGGAACGGTGGAATTTGGGAAGGGTGTCTGCCGGTGTTGGCGATTATTTGCCGGTAGAATTACAACAAAGTAGCGTGATTCACCTGTCCTTAATTTTGTTAGTGTGTGGGGAGGAACCGATGGGTGATGTGTTGAACGAAGTGGTTAAATAGTTAGGTATCTAAATTGGTGGAATTGTGGCTGTGATTGTGGTTGTAGCAGGCGGTTGGAAGCTGATTCGCGACCTCTGTCGAAATTAGGGCAGCAAGGAATTGATCAGGCAAACGGAGCAATTGGGGGAAAGTTCCAACTGTTGGTAAGCTTAGTTTATCACATGTTCATCAGTGATTATTGCTGTTTGAAGTTCTATTATCGTACAACCATGAGTGATCTGAGGAATGGAGTAGGCTGAGTGGAGGTTAGTCGGTTGTGAGGTTTGTTTGGGTGTTTAATCGGCTGTGAAGCAGTAGCTTTATTTGGGCTACAGATAGAGATGTGTATTGGTGTGAATAAGGGTTAGATTTATACTTAAATTGTTGGTGGTCTTGTTACATCAAATTAAGTATAAAAAGATTAAATCTTCATGAGATTGATTTTGTTAACAGATATGGTGGTTGCTTCTAAACTGCCTTTTTGTGCAGGTGATGAAGACAAACGGGGATAAGCTTGTCATTTCCTATTTGGATGTGGAGCTTCACAGAGGAATCTTAGTAGCAGGTGGGTAATTTCCTGCAGTTATAGATAGTTATATTTCATTCAGATCTAGTCATTGATATGAGCATGTTAGGTGTTCATATTACCTTGACCCTGTTCTTTTTATCGCATGCTTGATCTTCTACCGTCGGCTATTAACTCCATTGCTGATATCATGTTTATTTTATCATGATTAGGAGTATATATATAGGTGATGTAAGTAACTTAGAATTAATTTAAGTTACGTGCAAGTAGTAAAGTCCGGATGACAACCTGATGGTACATTGGGTAAAAAAAGGTCATCCGTAGATAGATAATGTCTTTAACCTAGGATTAGTTCTAGTACCCTTAGGTTGTAGGTTACCACGGAACATGTATTGAGTAAATGGTCAAAGGAAGGATACTTAGGGTATCGCTACGGACCGATGGTCCTAACTTGTTATAATCGGATAAATCGACTCTCTACAGGATAGAGAGTGTGTCCATTAGTTGAGTACGACTCTCTACAGGATAGAGAGTGTGTCGCTTAGATTGATATGACTCTCTACAGGATAGAGAGTATTATGATCGATTGAGTACGACTCTCTACAGGATAGAGAGTGCGTAGATCTGGTTAGTATGATTCTCTGTAGAACAGAGAGTCTATGGTGGATGTCGGTATGTGAGACGTAGCATTCATGCATATACATGCACGGAGCGAGTCTCCCTTGTGGTTGAGAGTGTCGCCAGTCATCCTGCCTCCACGGTTACTCATAGGAGGAGTTACCCGTGTGAGAGCAGAGCATTGAGGTGTCGCACTCTATCACTATAGACGGTGGTAGTTGGATTTGCGTGCCGTAGTCCTGCGTGTGTGGTACTCGACCACTCATGGGTAGTGACTGTCGGAGTGACCAACAGCAGGGACCCCCATCGTGTAGCTTGCTCTTTACGCTTATATGCTACTCGATCATACTGCCCACTCGGCCACTCGAGAGTAGTGGTTGGTGTTGAGTTGGGACAGTTGTCATGCTCGAGCCAGAGGCCACTGCTTTGAGGGTCGTGGTAGCTTTAGGGTGAGCCGACATGACCATGCATGCTGCATTGCCGTATCTGATGGCGTTTTGCATATTACCATATATATATACATATATGCATGTATATATATATATATGGATGGTTGAGATTAATATATATATATGGATACAGTCTATATATATATATATATATCTGATTATTGTGATGTTGCATTTGTTTGTACTATGCTTGCTGCATTTGGGTGGACATCATATTCATGCATGTTTCTTACATATGTTATACAGTTGTGTCGGATACTGGTATGTGTTGGATAGACCACTAGATACCTTGACCTGTAGCTAGAGTTTATTTTTGAGTTGATCTACTCTTCCTGTTGTATATATATATATGTTGGATATATGTTCAGGTTGGATCAGAGTAGCGTGGCAGACTTCAGGTATGTCTGCATGTTTTATGTTGTTCATTCAGTTAGACGGTATAGGCTTGTATTTCTAGATTATGTTGTCGAAATACATGTGATATGACATATATACATGTTTTCTATTACCTGCTGAGTTTTACTCACCACCCCTCGCGGACCACAGGTTTTCATCGCCCGGTAGCAGTGTGACCCGTGATGGACTTGGAGCACCGCTGGCTGGCATCGTCTCATCTCAACTCCGAGAGTCCGAGTTTTTTTGAGTCTTCCGTATGTTTTGGTTATGTATTCTGAGTTATGTGATGTACGCACATGTTGGTGCGGGTTTTGACGAGGTTTCTTTATGTTCTGGTGTTAGTCATACCGGTATGCACTTTGTGGTTTGTATTGTGGTCCCGTTGTTTCCGCTGTGTTTTTCGTTATGTTGTTATGTTCTTATATGTATATGTTATTATTGTTGTGGCCTACGGGCCTTGTATTAACCCGAAATGTTGCCACGTACGGGGGAGGTGCTGTCCGTTTGATTTTCGGTTCGGCATGCTCTCGGGGCGTGACAATTACTACTGCTATCATATTATCTATTTGTGTTAATCTTGTCTTGCAGGGATTAGTCGACTGAATGAATTCCAGTCGACTGAATTTCAGTCGACTGGACATGTATGAGTCGACTAGATACCTATTTGGCAGGATCAGCTAGTGATCGATCAGAGATCGTGCGACACAGATGGAAAGAGTTTCAGTTGACTGAAGGGTTTGAGTCGACTAAAGCGGCAAATTTTCTGATGTGGAGCCGGGTGACATGGAGTCGACTGAATAAGTTTCAGTCGACTGAAAGACCACAAGTTCCATATCAACGGACTGATGTGGAGTCGACTGGAAGGCATTCCAGTCGACTAGAAAAGGTCTTTAAAACAAGTGCTCAACCGGATCTGGGAACAACATTGAATCTACGTCAAAGTGCTGTCGAAATATACTCTCATTCGCCAAAGCAAAATCTCCACAACAAGGCGATCTTTCGACACTCCGAGAAAACTTCAACCATCTACTTAGTGTCGGTATAAGCTCTTGTATTGTTTACTTTCTTTTTCGCTTCTGTACTTAATTTCAAAGAGTGGGTAGTGTGTTACCCATCTCTAACATTTGTAAAAAAGCAAAACCCTCCGAAGTCGAGAGTTCTCGAGTCGGAGGGCATTTAGTGATTGCCTATCGAGGTAGCTCTCGGAAGAGCTACGTGCCTTGGAGTAGCAACCCAGTTAGGGTTGTGAACCAAGTAAAACTATTGTCTCATTTTCATTTCCGCTGCATATTCAATATTCTAAATTGTTTTATAAATTAAAATAAATTTTTTAAACTCCGAGATTCACCCCCTCTCTCAGAGAAACACGATCCTACAATTGGTATCAGAGCGGGGGCGCTCCGAATTGATGCAACCACCATCGTGAGCTTTAGAATAATTTTTATTGCTTTAGAATAATTTAGAATAATTTTTAATGTTTTAGAATAATTTTTATTTATTTAGAACATTTTAGATAATTTAAAATTTATTTTCTACATTTCAGATAATTTAAAATTTATTTTCTGTATTTTAGATTATTTAAAATTCATTTTATGAATTTTAGATAATTTAAAATTTATTTTTTGCATTTTAGATAATTTAAAATTCATCTTCTGCATTTTAGATAATTTAATTTTTCTCTCTACATTTTAGAATATTTAAAAATTATTTTCTGTATTTTAGATAATTTAAAATTTATTTTCTTCATTTTAGATAATTTAAAATTCATTTTCTATATTTTAGAATATTTAAAATTTATTTTCTGCATTTTAGATAATTTAAAATTCATTTTATGTATTTTAGAATATTTAAAATTCATTTTCTGTATTTTAGATAATTTAAAATTTATTTTCTGTATTTTAGAATATTTAAAATTCATTTTATGCATTTTAGAATATTTAAAATTTATTTTTTGTATTTTAGAATATTTAAAATTTATTTTCTGCATTTTAGAATAATTAAAATAAATTTTCTACACTTTTGATTAATTTAATTTAATTTTCTACATTTAGAAAATATTTGATTTAATTTGCTTGTCTTAGAAAATATTTGATTTAATTTTCTATACTTAGAAAATATTTTATTTAATTTTCTTGCCTTAGAAAATATTTAATTTAATTTTCTACACTTAGAAAATATTTTGGTAATAATGTTATATTTAGAGGGATATAACACCATTCGCCCTTCTCTCTTCAACAGAGACGACTTTTCTTACTGGAAAAGACGAATGGAGTGCTACTTGAAGACCGATCTAGAGGTCTGGTTCTTAATTAGGAAAGGGTTTGTAGCTCCGATAGACGACTCGGATGAGTTGTTAGAACCGGAGAAATGGACCGCGGACATTAGAAAAAGAGCTCAAGTCAATTACAAGACACTTAACACCTTGTAATGCGGACTTACCAAAGAAGAGTTCAATAGGGTAGGTCCATTTGAAAATTCTAAGGAATTATGGGAAAAGTTAATTGAACTGCATGAGGGTACAAATGATATTAGGATAGCTAAACGGGACATGTTATTAAATAAACTATTAAATTGTAAAATGAATGAAAATTAAAATGCTAGTTGACTTCATACTAAAATTAAAGATATATTAAATGGATTACACTTAATAGGACACCAAATAGAAAATAGGGACATAATTAGGTATACGCTTAAGGCATTCCCGAGAAATGCCTTATGGACATCGATTATCGATGACTAACTCTAGGGATCTTTCCACAATTAGGCTAGACGAATTATTTTGTGAACTTGAACTATACGAACAAACTAACTTGGGTCAAACTGAGAATGGTATAGCATTGGTGGTAGGTTCGACTAAAAAGGAAAGAAAAGTGAAGAGGGAGTTCGAAGATGAGTCGGAGTTGGAAGCAAACGGAGAAGAGGAGATCGTAAATATGGTCTGGAAGATGTTCAATCGGGGGAAGAGATTTACGAAGAAAGATGCTAAAAAGGTTGTCGACAACAAGCCGAAACCCCGATCGGAAGTGACGTGCTACAAATGCAACGGAAAGGGACACTACAAGTCGGAGTGTGCAAAACTATAAAAGGAAGAAAAACCAAAAAAGGAAAAGAAGAAGAAAACACTTAAGGAGACTTGGGACGAGTTGTCATCGGAAGAGTCGGACGCAAAAGAGACGAAGAGAAGTTTCGTCGCATTTATGGCCGAATCGAGATCCGGAGCTGAGTCAAGTTCCGAGTACGAGTCCAATTTTGAGTCCGAGAGAAGCCACGAATCCGTATCCATTTCCAAAGGTTCAAATGAGGTAACTTCTCCCTTAGAAGATAAGTTGTATAATATAATTGCATGTCTAGGTAGGAAGTTAGCTAAGTTCGAGAATCGAGTCGACTCGCTACTTAAGGAAGTCCAAGTACTTAGGAGCAAGTCAACTCGAAGACTTCGACTTGCCAAATTAAGGATAGAGACTTAACTCAAGTTGCAAAGCTTGAGGAAGAGAACTCGGTCCTAAAAAGGCAAGTAGAAGATCTAACCAGATCTTTGGAAAGGTTCACTTCAGGTTCCAAATATCTCAACATGATGCTTGGATCTCAGCGAGTCGTGTACAACAAGTCCGGACTCAGATACAAAACTAAATCCTCCTATAAATCATACATGTCATTACTTAGTCGAAACACTAAGAATCGAGTCCAAACATGGGTTCCTAAGTCTATCTTAGTCAACCAAGTTGGACCAAATCAATTTTGGGTTCTCAAAAGTCAAGTTCACTTAGTGAACAAAACTCAATCTAGCTACCATTTATGGGGAGCTAACACTTTGTTTGTTTCCTTGTTTAGTTAAACACTTGCATGCTTTAGTTTACTTTACTTGCTTAATTTAGAATGGACTAGATAGACAACAAAGTAGTTTAAACTTGAACAACCTAGTACTAAGACAAGTGAACTAATAGTAAGTTAAGGAAGCTCTTCGAAGTGCATGTCTAGGAAGTGGTCGTTGCTCCGATAACCAAGAAGGCCATGTGCCTCGCCACGACCTGGTGCACTAAGTCGAGTGGAACTGACTAAAGCTAACTTATTAAGTCTTTAACTAGTTATACCAAGGCTTAATCTAAAGTGAATCAAGTACTTGATTCCTTCATTGACTTTGTCTAGGAAGTGGTCGTTGCTCCGATAACCAAGAAGGTCATGTGCCTCGCCACGACTTGGAAGTCAATGCCGGAAGAACCTACTTGACTAGCTCAAACCAAGCTTGAATCTACCACAAGTTTAAACACTTTGAAATTGCTCATTAAACTTAATTAAGATAAAAGAAATCCTCATCTCACAAAACCCATAGGAATAAATGTATTGAAAACCTATCACGGGTGAGATGATTTAGAACTTAATTAAGACTAATTAGTTTAATTTAGCTTAACTCAACCTAATATACTTAAATCAAAATTAATAAATTTAGCTTAACAAGTTACCTTAATTAAACTTAACTTAATTAAACTTAACTTAATTTACTATACTTAAACTTAATTTATTAAACTAAACAAACATACCTAAATAAACAGATTCACTTAACTTAACAAACTACTTAATAACTTGGCTTAAATTTAATTTAATTAAACCTAATTTAACTAAATTAAAACAAACTCAGTTGACTCACTAAACTAAACGTAAATAACCTACTAAATTAAACTTAATCATCTAATTGATACAACTAACTTAATCAAATCAAAACAATTAAGTAAATAAATGAAATTAACCTAATAAAATCAATTAAATCAAATTAAACATAAAAATCAACCAAAATTAAACATACTCGAATTCAGTCGGCTAAATTGTTTTCAGTCGACTCAAAAAGAGTCGACTGAATCAGCTTCAGTTGCCTCCGAGTATCGGGAAGGTAAAACGTGACTTCAGTTGACTAAAATCGATTCAGTCGACTGAAATGAAACGGTAAATAAAATTTAGGCGGTGAAGTAAATGGTAAAATTAATTATAGTCAACTAAAATAGTTCAGTCGACTCAAAGTCTGTCGACTGGACTAGTTTCAGTCGACTGGATCCCATCTATAAGAACACCGCCGAGCCATGCCAAAAAGACTCACAACCACTACAAATCCACCGCGAAAACCCTAATTCCAGACTTCCAAAGAGTTTAGGTCATCATATTTCTTTAATATCATCCAAAATGCCAAGGTAATAAGTCTAAAAATTTAGTTTCAATTATTTTCAATAAATATTGAATATTTATAATTAAATTAGGGGTAAAAGAAGAGCTGTTGAGATTGAGCCATCGACTCCATGCATGGATATTAGGTTCCCTACTGAGGGGCATATAATTAGATTTGAGAACACACTCTATACTCCTATGCCTACTCGATACATTAGTAAATCATTTTTTAGTAGTTCATGCATGCTTAGCATAGATGTCATAACGCATTATGGGTTAGAAAAACTAGTCTATTGCAAAAACTCTATCAACATAGACTTATGTACAGAGTTTTTTTAATAATTTTTAGTAAAATTGATGATCTTGCATATTCGACTAGAGTGCAGGGTAAGGACTTTATTTTTACCCCCTCTATGTTGAAAGAGCATTTAGGACTCATGCATTCTACTTGTCCGATTGCATGCTTTCCATCCACGGAGTTATCGTACGGTGACCCCTACTCTCATATTACATTAGATAGGATACATATGCATCTTTTTGGTGAGGAAAGAACTCCGTCTGTGAGTATCTTTAGTTCGACTAGACTAAGAGTACAGGACTATGCCCTGTATCGAGTTATAGTGAACTACATTCTACCACTCACTACTAGGGACATCGCTATGATGCACCCTTATCACTCATTTTTACTTTATGCATTTAGTCATAGGTTAGATATAGACATTAGCTTACAGATGTTTCATTCCATTATCTATCATTCTAGGTCAGTTACCAGCAGGAAGGCACATTTGCCTTATTGTCATGTCATCACATCCCCCTTAGCCGCATTAGGGTTTGATGTTACCACAGGTAACATCAAACAGCTTACTGAGTACGACATGATAGGGTCCAGGTAGTTTGGTTTAGCAAAAATAGGGTTAGATGAAAATAATATCCTTGCATGGAAAAGAGATGGTCCTTAGCCCAAACCCCAGCCTGAGCTGGAGCAGGAGCATGAGCCAGAGATTGACCCCGACCACCACTCCGAGTCCAAGCATCAGGAAGCCCCAGGATTTGACAGTCTATCACCATTTCTTGGGATTCCAACACTTTCTGTCATAGCAGAGAGATTATCCAGGTTAGAGGATGCAATGCAGCGCTAGGAGCAGCAACATCTTGAAATGATGCAGATATTGCAGGCGTAGAGAGAGGATCATCGAGAGATGATGGAGCTTCTTAGGTCTTGGGGCATGGGTCCTTCTCATCCTCCATCTACTAACTAGGAGTGTTATGTCACTTGAACTTAATAAATTTAATAATTTTTAAATCTTGTGTGAATTGTTTTATGCTTGGTAGATTAGGATGTTCATGCTTAATATTCAGAATTTATTTTGAAAAGTAATATTATATTATTTTTTAAAGGAAATTAAAAATTAATCTAGATTAGGTCAACCTAGATTTCATGATCCTATAGATTTAAGTAAGCCTTCGCATCTCACAAACACTTATGATTACCTGTTTGTGTATTGAGCCATGAAGATGAGCGTGAGATGTTAGGACTGCACCCCTGGTTCCAGATGTAGATTCAGTGCATCGACATGAACCAATACAGGGTTTACAAGAGCAAATCAATCACTTCAGTGACTAACTCTAATTCAAAGCTTGATGATTAATCCTATATCATTTGAGCTAGTAAAGAGTTGAATATTTGCTTTAAGGATGATTTTTAGATGTGTATTTTTTAATATAAATATAATATTTAGGAATTCATGCTTGGACTTATTCCCTATCATTTTTGCATCAACTTAAAATTTTTGAAAATTATGAAAATAAATTTTTATTCAGGGGGAGTTTTGAAAAGTTTAAATTTTTTTGAAAAGTCTGAAATTAAGTTTTTATTCAGGGGAAGTTTTGAAATGTTTGAAATTTTTTAAAAAGTTTGAAAATAAGTTGTCATTCAGGGGGAGTTAGAAAAATTATTTGAAAATTTAAAAAACCATGAATTTTTAAATTTTTTAAATAATAAGGGGGAGTTAGAAAAATTGTTTGAAATTTTTGAAAAGCTTAAATTAAGTTTTTGAAATCAAATTCGCGGGTGAAATATTTTAATTTAATTTTTGAGCTTGAATATTTCTCATTTTTGTAAAGTTTCAACTCTCCACTATATCATTTTGGCATTTTAAAGTTGATCTTTATTTTGATGTATGCCAAAGGGAGAGAGAAGAGATATAAAGTTAGATATTTATTAAAAGAAGAGATTTATTGAAAGAAAGATTCAAAAATTTGTTAAGGTTTTATGCATCTCATACATGGTTAATTTTATGCATCTATTATACGTGTCAATATTTGATAGTTCATCTCTTATACATGTCAATATTTGGATATTGGTATTTGATTCTCCTAACTTTAACTGATGTATTGTCATACATCAAAAAGGAAGAGATTGTTGATGCAGTAAGCATCACTCCTTAGTTTTGATGTATGAACCATAGTTAAAAGTTAGGATTCACTTGTGTTCTAATATCAGTGTTAAGTGTGTAGGCTTAACAGGAAGTCCTAGTAGGTCGTGTTGATTGGATACTAGGCAAGTGTCTTGACAGATCAGGAGGACCGGACACCAAGATGAAGTCCAGATGGTCGTGTGGACTAGACATTTGGCATGAAGACCGGTTGGGTCAGGAGACCGGACAATCGACAAAAAGTCCAGCTGGGTCAGGCAGACAGGACAGCTGGTGGAAGCCCTATTGGGTCAGATCGGATGTCAAAAGTGGTAATTCCGAAAGATAGTCGGCAGGTAAGCCTCGAGTGAAGAGGTGAGACCGAGTCCTCTGTAGGGGGACAAAGTTAGGCATCGATCCGATGAAAAGTTCGTGTGGGACTTAATAGTCGAGATCGAGCAGTATTACTACTGCTATCATATTATCTATTTGTGCTAATCTTGTCTTGCAAGGATCAATCGTTTGAATGAATTTGAGTCGACTGGACATGCATGAGTCGACTGGATACCTATTTGGCAGGATCAGCTGGTGATCAATCGGAGATCATGCGATGCAGATGGAAAGGGTTTCAATCTTCTTAAGGGTTTGAGTCAACTGAAGCGGCAAATTTCTCGATGCGGAGCCGGGTGACATGGAGTCGATTGGAAGACCAGAAGTTCCATATCGACGGACTGATGTGGAGTCGGCTGGATGATATTCCAGTCGACTAGAAAAGGTCTTTAAAACAAGTACTCAATCGGATTCGAGTACAACATTGAATCTACGTCGAAGTGCTATCGAAATCTACTCTCATTCGCCAAAAGAAAAATCTCCACAACAAGGCGATCTTCCGACACTCCGAGCAAACTTCAACCATCTACTTAGTGTCGGTATAAGCTCTTGTATTGTTTACTTTCTTTTTTTGGTTATGTACTTAATTTTAAAGAGTGGGTAGTGTGTTACCCATATCTAACATTTGTAAAAAGCGAAACCCTCCGAAGTCGAGAGTTCTCGAGTCGGAGGGCATTTAGTGTGATTGCCCATCGAGGTAGCTCTCGGAAGAGCTACGGGTTTTGGAGTAGCAACCCAGTTAGGGTTGTGAACCAAGTAAAATAATTGTCTTATTTTCATTTCCGCTGCATACTCAATATTCTAAATTGTTTTATAAATTAAAATAAATTTTTTAAACTCCGAGATTCACCCCCTCTCTCGGAGAAACACGATCCTATAATAAGAACCTACTTTTTAGGGCATTCTTATATTTATTTAGCTGGCACAAGTATGAAGTAAATATAATAACCAAACTTTGCCTTTATTATTAATATAATATGATACAAAAAGTTCCTAGTCAATCATCACATAATTGGCTCTAGGGCTTATTAATAACAACCTTGAGGGCGAAGAAATTATTCTCGTGCTCACTACTTAAATGCTTACTACATATTCATGCTTACTACTATTCATTTCATGCTTATTTTTCCTTAACTTTGAATTGGTTTACTATTGTTGGTACAGGAGTACCAGATAATCAAACCTAGATTTTAATAATAGCAAAGGTTCAAAGTTAAGTCATTATTGTTATCTCACATGCTGTGTTGAGGGTGTAGGTAGTATATTAAGCTCTGCTAAGGCCAACGACACCAGGAGAATCTTGGACGAGAAACCTCGGTGGTCGGGTGACACTAGGAGAACCTCGAGGAGTCGAGGAACCTCGGTGGTGGCCGAAAGCTAAGCGACAGATCAGGAGGACCAAAGGTAAGCACCAGGTGCGAAGTGATGGTAAGGTCGTGTCCTCTATACGGGGACAACTGTAGGTGGCGATCCGACTAAGACTTCCGAAGGAGGGTCTAGGTTGGACAGTAAGGAACTGTTGAATTTACCATCAATGAAGTATTCTGTGCTAACCTTGTATTGCAAGTGAGTGATTAAGCTTACAGTCGACTGGAGGTTAGTGGCAGTCGACTGAACTTACCATTAGTCGACTGCTGTAGGGCATCGATCGACTGTTGGTCAATCTGATCACTTCGAAGATAGTCAAGATAAGAGCCACAAAATCAGGGGAGATAAGGAGCTTTAACCCAGATCAGGATCTCAACGAACTAGGGCTCCAAGGGCTATAAAAGAATAAGAGTTTCACCTCGTTTCATCATCTAGAATTGCTCCCAAAGTGCTCCAATGAATCCAAGCCTTCTTCGACAATGCTACGCCATCATAACGCCAACATCACGCCCAACTTCCCAATCCTTTGTCGGTAGCTTTATTTAATTGTTGTCTTTACTTTGTACTAGTGATTTTAATTGATAAGAGGAGAGGTAGGCTTGTTGTCTCTTCCTCTATCTTTCATTTGTAATCATCGTCTCTTACCTCCAACGAGGAAGTCCTTTTAGTGAATTGCCCATCGAAATCGGCCTAGGATCTGGGCATTGGACTAGCAATTGTTTGGTTGTGAACCAAGTAAAAAAAAAGCTTGTCATTTTTGTTTTTGCTTTTATTTTTCGCTGCATACTTGGTTTTAACAACGACGAGATGAAAAGAATTTTCGAATGCTATTCACCCCCACTCCCCCCTCTAGCATTTTCCTCGATCCAACAGAACTAAGCTTTTTCACTAAGTTTTAAACTAGAGAAATGAAACTTCAAATATTCAAGTGCATTAGTTTGAAACCATAACTTCCATGTTTTTACAAAAATATCGATGCAAACAACCTCCCCCTTAACATATGCTTCTCATAATTTTCTAAATATATCATATTGTTTTGAAAATAGTATATCTAGATTTTTGCAAGCAAGCTTTCATAAATAGATTCTTAATATATTGAATATAATCTTTCTAAGCTCCTCCCCCTATGCCTCTCATCAATGATGCAAATATGATTATCATGATAGAAATTTTCTTTAAAACTTTCTAAGACACCAAGCATGGATAAAATTTAAAAATGGTCTATAAGGTAAATATCTTTTAGGTAAATATTTTAATTGTAGATTTAGCTAAGCTAACTCCCTTTTAACTTTCCTTTTCCATGCCAATTTTCTAAATTTTTTGACTAAGCTACTTAGGATAAAAATTAGCACCAAGTTTATGTTGGTGTAGTAGGCACCAGATAATCGAACCTAAGTTTTGATTATGACAAAGACTCAAAGCTAAGGTCATATTATTGTCTAACGAGATGAACCAAGTGTGTAGGAATAGTTAAGCTGAGATGAAGGTCGGCGACACCCAGAGAATCCTGAGTTGGGAAACCATGGTAGTTGGGTGACACCGGGAGAACTTCAGAAGGAGTCAAAGAACTCAGGTGGAGACCTGAAGCAAAGCTGCAAGTCACAAAAGGACCTAAGGTAAGCTTGTGTGAGTGAGTGAAAGTAAGGACGGGTCCTCCATACGGGGACATCCTTAGGCGGTGATCCGATCAAGACTTCTCGTGGAAGGTCTAGGTCGAGATTGGATGGTTAGTGGTCGTCAAATTCACTCTTATTATTTTGATTTTGAGCTAACTCTTTGATGCAGCTGAATACCCTAGCTAACAGTCAACTACTGGTGTTATCAATCGACTGATGATTCATTAGTCGACTGATTAAGGGTAAACAGTTGACTTCCATTCAAATTCCAACTTCTAAGAGAGTCAAACTTCATCCCCTTATCTTAGGGTGAGCTGGCCATTTTGGATGAAACTTGAGCTCAACGTTCGCTAGGTTGGAAGGCTATAAAACAAGGGGGGGCTTCAACCCTTTAGGTCATCATTCAAGCTCTCTAAGTGCTCCCGTAATGCCGCCACTCTACGACGACTCTACAACACCGAAGCACTGTCGAAACACCGAAGACACGAGCTCATCCTTCATCCTCTCAGTCGTCAGTATTAGTTTTTAGAGTTGTTATTTTAATCATTGTACTTTACTTTATTTTTGGATCTTTTATAGTAACATGGAGAGGGGGTTTGTCTCTCTACCTCGAGTTTCTCGTGTTTCTTGTAATCGTCTTCTCTTACCTCCAACGAGGAGGAGAGTTTTAGTGAATTGCCCTCCGTGCGTGATCTCGGATTGCTAGAGCCTTGGATTAGCAGTCGGTAGGCTGTGAACCAAGTAAAAACAAACTCATGTCTTTTACTTTCCACTATGCTTTTACTCTTATACTTGTTTTATATCGAACGAACAAAAAGAATTCTCGTGCGCTATTCACCCCCTCTAGCACTCTTTTTACGATCCAACAATTGGTATCAGAGAGGGGGCGCTAAAATTCGATGCAACCATCGATTGGACACTTTTCTTTTCATATTTATTGTTTTAAGTTTTTCCCGCACTACTAATCCAAGACGAAGTCTTGGCAATTTACGTTTTTGTTTTTGTGTTTGCAAGTATCTCTTCGCCTCGGGAGTAGCTCACGATAAAACGGGCATAACTTTTTATACAAGTGGACCCACAAAATGTGCTACCCACCAAATCAAATCTCTCTCAGAGATCTACACTTCTTATTAGGGTTTACCCTCATAACAAGCTATCTTCATCCCCAAAAAATATCGTTTAGTACTCTTTCAGGGACATCGAAGGTCATAAGTTCTTAGTTTTTGTTTAGCGCGAGCGTTGAGCGCGAGCGCGTACTTTGAGTCTTCGACAGTCTCCATCACGAGATTTAAGGTCGCAACCGTGCGCATCAGCTTCTGGTCTTCACCTGAGTTCTTCGACTCTCTCTGAAGTCCTCCCGGTGTTGTCCGACCACCATGGCTAACCTCCGGGTGTCACTGACCTTCAGCTTTAGCTTAGCAATTCTATACACTTGATTTAGCTCATGAGATAACAAAATGAACTTAACTTTGTGTATTTGCTATAATCAAAACTCAGGTTCGATTCAGGTGCCTACTGTACTAACAATATCCCCCTTTTTGATCTATGGCAAACCAACACAAAGTTAAGTAAATAACTTAAGTGCATTAAGTAAAATGAATAACACGAGTATGAAATATGCATGAATGAGTAGGAGTATGATAAGAACTCTCTTTCAAGTACTCCCCCTTGAGGAATCCTCCCCCTTGACCGAGGGTGAGCACTTGAAAAAGTGTCTTGACCCTTCCCCTTGATGTTAGCTACTAAAGAGGATTGTTAAGTAATCGAAATGGCCTTAGTGTTTAGAATAAGTTCAAGTTAACCTTGGCCTTTTCCCCCCTTTATCAATTAAGAAAGTTTAACCATAAAGGTTAAGTTTAAAAAGTTAAGTAAACAAGGTTAGGTTAAAAAAAAATTAAGTAAACAAAGTTAACTTAACTCTGGGCCATAAAAGTATAAGATCTGTACTCAAGTTAAGTTATAAAAAAAAAATGATCCCTTAACTTTAGCCATTCTCCCCCTTTGGCCATAAATCAGAAGGAGTGGGGGGTTTGAAAAACATAGTTTTGAATTTAGTTTTAAGTCCAAGCATGTTCCAAATAAAGTTTGAAAATAGTAGTTTAAACATAAGCTCATCTATTTAGATGTTCAACTCTATTTGACTTGATTGATATGAAATGATCAACAAGTCCTGAGTAGAGTTGGTTAATTTATATAATTATACTCCATGGTTCATATCGATGCACTAAGTCTACATATGGAACCAGGAATAAGGTCCTAACATCTCACGCTCATCTACGTGGCTAAGTACACAAACACATTAGTCCTATGTGTAATGAGATGTATTAGCTCCTTAAATCTATAGGTACATGATATCTGAAGGGTTTTTGTCCCGGAATCGAAGCTCTGATACCACTTGAAGGTAGGAAACTTCGCTTCCCAATTCAACTCGGTCGCTTGTTCATGGCGATCCCATTGTCCCCGGATTAAAAAAAAATTAATCCTAGACAAAAGGGATCACCCAAGCAACCATTTCATCGTTGTGTTATTCGATTAGAGTAGTCACTTGAACAAACTTGTTGTTCAAGCCACCAACCTCTATTCTACGAATAGCCGCGGAATAGAAGATGTACGGATCACAGGTTTTTGTGTTTGTATTCGGGGTCCAAATAAATTTAGCGACATACATAAAGTAAACAACGACATACAACATGCATATAATTGAAAAACAATTATAGACATAATACAAAAGAACACTAATCAAAATAAACAAGATTATACCTCTTGTTATACCTCTTGATCTTCTATTGTATGTTCTTCCTCCTTTTGGACGTCGTGTGGGCGATGATCTTCCAAAAGTCAAAGCCTCCTAGATCACCAATCTTCCTTTCCTTGTTCACTCCGAACAAAGGAAGATCATAAAACAAAACTCTTCTTCCTATCTAGAACCGGCCACCAAGTCAATGGACTTGATGTTGCCTTCGGTCAAGGAAGAGAATATGGAATATGGGAACCGGCCAAAGGAGAATCAAGGAGGGTGATGGGCGCCGGCCAACTCTTGGATAAGAGAAAGGAAACCAGCCCTTCACCTTGTAGCCGCCCAAAACCCTAACCCTAGCTCTCCTAGTTGCCGCCAGCCAAAGAAGAGGGGAAGAAGAATAGGTTGAGCACCGGACAAGGAATATGGGAGAGAGATAGGCGCCGGCCACCAAGGAAGAAGAAGAAGACCTCTCCAATTGTTGCCACCAACCCCATGTCCCAAACCCTAGCTGCCCAACTAAACCCTAACCTCCCTAGGATTCCTTGCTTCCCAAGCTAAAGGGAAGCAAACCCTAATCTCCAAGCCATCAAGTTGCCGGCCACCTTAAGCCCCTTTATATAGAGTTTAGTCTTAAGCCTTGTTTTAATCTCCACCATCGGTTCTAGAGATTTAATCTCAACCGTCGGATCTAGAGATTTAATCTCCACCTTCGGATCTAGAGTTTTATTTTCATCCATTAGATCTAGGCTTCATGAGGTTTTAATAGGCTACAATAGGGACCATGAGGTTTTAATAGGCTTCATGAGGTTTTGTTTTCATCCATTAGATCTAGGCTTCATGAGGTTTTAATAGGCTACAATAGGGACCTCTTGTTATACCTCTTGATCTTCTATTGTATGTCCTTCCTCATTTTGGATGTCGTGTGGGCGATGATCTTCCAAAAGTCGAAGCCTCCTAGATCACCAATCTTCCTTTCCTTGTTCACTCTGAACAAAGGAAGATCATAAAACAAAACTCTTCTTCCTATCTAGAGCCGGCCACCAAGTCAATGGACATGATGTTGCCTTCGGTCAAGGAAGAGAATATGGAATATGGGAACCGGCCAAAGGAGAATCAAGGAGGGTGATGGGCGCTGGCCAACTCTTGGAAAAGAGAAAGGAAACCAACCCTTCACCTTGTAGCCGCCCAAAACCCTAACCCTAGCTCTCCTAGTTGCCGCCGGCCAAAGAAGAGGGGAAGAGGAATAGGTTGAGCACCGGCCAAGGAATATGGGAGAGAGATAGGCGCCGACCACCAAGGAAGAAGAAGAAGACCTCTCCAATTGTTGCCACCGACCCCATGTCCCAAACCCTAGCCGCCCAACTAAACCCTAACCTCCCTAGGATTCCTTGCCTCCCAAGCTAAAGGGAAGCAAACCCTAATCTCCAAGCCATCAAGTTGCCGGCCACCTTAAGCCCCTTTATATAGAGTTTAGTCTTAAGCCTTGTTTTAATCTCCACCATCGGTTCTAGGGATTTAATCTCAACCGTCGGATCTAGAGATTTAATCTCCACCTTCGGATCTAGAGTTTTGTTTTCATCCATTAGATCTAGGATTCATGAGGTTTTAATAGGCTACATTAGGGACCATGAGGAGGAGTTGGATCTTGGCCACCCAATGGATCAAGCCCACATAAAGTCCGATCCATTAATGATTATCCATTCCACTAGAGGATTATCATTGATATACCTCACCAACCCCCATAAGTTAACATGAGCTCCATATATTATTTGTATATTTTTCTCCCTGTGTTTAAGATCTCGAATGTCTGTCGATTAATTAATTTAGTAACAATTAATTAATCAACATCTAACTCCATGAGTAGTACCACTCAACCTTATCATCATGCCGGACCAAGTCCACCTGCAGGGTTTACATGATGAACCTTATGAGCTCCTCAAGGGGACATCATCATCCTAATATATAGGATACAGTTTCCTCCTATAATCAATGACACACCAAATAAATAATACCATTTCCTAACTTACTGATAGTTGGAAACTTCGCTTCCCACTTCAACTCGATCGCTTGGTCATGGCGATCCCATCGATGTTCCCGGATTAAAAAAATTTAATCCTAGACAAAAGGGATCACCCAAGAAACCGTTTCATCGTCGTGCTATTCGATTAGAGTGGTCACTTGAACAAACTTGTTGTTCAAGCCACCAACCTCTATTCTACGAATAGCCGCGGAATAGACGATGTACGGATCGCCGACTTTTGTGTTTATATTCGGGGTCCAAGTTATATTAGCCACAAAATAGAATATATCATGCATATATAATTGAAAACAATTATAAACATGTTGCATAAGAAAATAAACAAGTATTATACCTCTCGATCTACTATTGTATGTCCTTCCTCCTTTTAGACGTCGTGTTAGCGACGATCTACCAAAAGTTGAAGCTCCTAGATCACCAATCTTCCTTCCTTGCTCGCTCCGAACAAGAGGAAGACTAAGAAACAAAACCCTTCTCCTTCCTTTAGCCAAGTAACAAACACCAACCTAGGTGCTTGCCACCGGCCAACAAGGAGAAGATGATGGAGATAGTTGCCGGCCAAGAGCTCTAAGGGAAGACCCTAAGCCTTGTTTCCACTGGCCAAGAAGAAGATGAGGAGTAGGTTTGGATACCGACCAAGGGAGGGGAGAAGGAGATGGGCGCCGACCACCAAGGAAGAAGAAGAAGAACTTCTCCAATTGTTGCCGCCCACTCCAACACCCAAACCCTAGCCGCCCAAACACAATCCTAACCTAACTAGGATTCCTTGCCGCCCAAGGGAAGCAAACCCTAATCTCCAAGCCATCAAGTTGCCGCCCACCCCATTAAGGCTTATTTATAGGGTTAGGGATAAGCCTTGTTTTAATCTCCACCATTGGTTCTAGGGATTTAATCTCAACCGTCGGATCTAGAGATTTAATCTCAACCGGCGGTTCTAGAGATTTAATCTCTACCTTTGGATCTAGAGTTTTTTTTTCATCCATTGGATCTAGGCTTCATGAGGTATTAATAGGCTACAATAGAGACCATGAGGAGGAGTTGGATCTTGGCCACCCAATGGATCAAGCCCACATAAAGTCCGATCCATTAATGATTATCCATTCCAATAGAGGATTATCATTGATCTACCTCACCAACCCCCATAAGTTAATATGGGCTCCATATATTATTTGTACATATATCTCCCCGTGTTTAAGATCTCGAATGTCCGTCGATTAATTAATTTACTGACAATTAATTAATTAACATCTAACTCCATGAGCAGTACCACTCAACCTTATAATCATGTCGGACTAAGTCCACCTGCAGGGTTTACATGATGAACCTTATGAGCTCCTCAAGGGGACATCATCATCCTAATATATAGGACATGGTTTCCTCCTATAATCAACGACACACCATATAAATAATATCATTTCCCAACTTACCGAGCCTATCGATTTAATCTATAAATCTTGCCCATTGGTAAATCAAAGAAATGAATACTAAGTATATGTGCCCGTTATTATATCGGGATTAAGAGGATGTACAATATAATATCTGAGGTCCGATTCGATTATGTAGTCAGCAATAAATCGAATCACCTCTAAGTCCGTCCTGCTCAATACACACAAGTGCACTAGTGTGATTCTATGATCAAGACAAACCAATGCCAAATCACACTACAACCATACCAATGGTTTGTCCAAAGTCATCTCGGTTGTGAGCCTATACTTATACTTTACAAGGAGCCGATAACATGATCTCCCGTGTGACACCACACACCATGTTATCTACAATGTAATGTATTAGACAATATGCATAATCATAAATATGCAAACAATGATCATGTGATTCTTATTTCAAAAATAAAGATGTTCATACAAAAGATAGACTTTTTAGTATACATCCCAACAATCTCCCACTTATAATAAAAGACTATGCTGTCCTCTTACTGCCATACATCTGATTCTCATTCCCTCCACATGCCTATCAAAGCTATCGCTAGAAGGGCCTTAGTGAAAGGATCTACCAGGTCATCCTATGATGTAATCTAGGCGACAACAACTTCTACCGACTTTACGATCTCTCGTATCAGGTGGTACTTGCGCTCTAAGTATTTACTTGCCTTATGGACTCATGGTTCCTTTGAGTTTGCATCTGCACCACTATTATCACAATAAATTGTGAAAGTTTTGGGCAAACCAGGAATCACATCCAAGTCCATTAAGAAGTTCCTGAGCCACACAACTTCTTTGGCTGCCTCAGAGGCTGTCACATACTCAAATTCCATGGTGGAGTCCGCCATGCATTTCTGCTTGACACTCCTCTATACAAAGGCTCCACCTCCAAAGTAAACACAAAACCTGAGGTAGACTTACTGTTATCTCTATCTGATTGGAAGTCAGAATCTATATAACCCACAGGGAGTAATTGGTCTGCCTGGTAAACTAGCATATAATCCCTAATCCTTCTCAGGTACTTCAATATATGCTTTATCGCAGTCCAATGTCCCTGTCCTGGATTACTCTGATATTTGCTGACCATGCCCATGGAAAAGCAGATATCTGGCCTCGTTCATAGCATCATATACATGAGGCTTCCTACTGCCGAAGCATAAGGAACCACCTTCATCTCCTCTATCTCCTCAGATGTTCTAGGACACATCTCCTTAGATAAAGGAACTCCATGCCTGAAAGGTAGAAAACCTTTCATGGAGTTTTGCATGCTAAAACGATCCATAATGGTGTCTATGTATGAAGCTTGAGATAAGCACAACATCCTTTTCCTGCGATCCCTTATAACCTTGATCCCAAGGATGTGTCCCACTTCTCCCAAGTCCTTCATATCAAACTGTTTGGACAACAATACCCTTACGTCCGATAACACCTTGACATTGTTACCAATTAACAAAATGTTATCTACGTATAGTATAAGAAATACCACTATGTTTCGGTCACTTCTCTTGTATACACAAGACTCATCCGGACTTTGAATAAATCCATAAGATTGGATTACCTCATCAAAGCGTATGTTCCAAGACCTCGAAGCTTGCTTCAATCCATAAATGGACCGATTAAGCTTACAAACAAGATGCTCTTTGTCCTTTGCAATGAATCCCTCTGGTTTCTTCATATAGATGTTTTCCTCAAGACTTCCATTAAGGAAAGTTGTCTTGTAATCCATCTGTCATACCTCATAATCCATATGAGCTGCAATGCATAAGAGAATCCAGATAGACTTAAGCATGGCCACCGGCGAAAAGGTCTCCTCATAATCGATACCCTCTTTCTGAGTATACCCCTTCGCAACAAGCCTCGCTTTGAAGGTCTCAACCTTCCCGTCTATTCCTCTCTGTCTTTTGTAGATCCACTTGCATCCAATGGTTTTTACACCATCGGGTGGTTTTACTAGCTCCCATACCTGATTCGAATCCATAGATTCAATCTCAGTATTTATTGCAGTTTGCAAAGATACTGCATCTTTATCTTGGATTGCCTCATCATATGTCCAGGGATCAGATTCATTTTCGCCAGGGACCAAATCAGAAGATTCTCCCAAGAACATGAATCTATCAGGCTATCTCACAACCCTCCCACTACGACGAGGTATCACCTGTGTATCCTCTATGACACGTGGTGCAGTGACTTGTGGTATATCCTTTTGTACCGGTGGTACTGAAGAAGTGACTTCCCCTTTCAATTCCTCCAGAACAATCTTACTCATGGGCTTGTGGTTCATCACATAGTCTTCCTCTAGAAATCTGGCGTTCATGCTAACGATCACCCTCTGATCTCTAGGACTATAAAATAAACCACCTTTTATTCCTCTAGGATAGCCAACGAATATGCGCACTTCTGTACGAGGTTCCAACTTACCAGCATCTGCCGTCAGCACATGTGCTAGACTCCCCCAAATCCGAATATGTCATAGACTAGGCTTTCGCCCTGTCCACAATTCTGTGGGAGTAGAAGACACTGATTTAGATGGAACCAAGTTCAGAATGTACACCGCCGTATCTAGAGCATATCCCCAGAACGAATCTGGCAACTCAGAATAACTCTTCATTGATCTAACCATCTCCATAAGAGTTATATTCCTTCGCCCTGCTACACCATTCTGCTGGGGTGTGCCAGGTGCAGACAATTGGGATTGAATCCCAGTCTCTGATAAGTAATTCCTAAACTATCCTAAGAGGTACTCACCACCATGATCAGATCATAGTGTCTTGATACATTTACCTTGATGTTTCTCTGCATCAACCTTGAATTCTTTGAACTTGTTAAAGCATTCAGACTTGCGGTGCATCAAGTAAATGTATCCATACCTTGAATAATCGTCTATAAAAGAGACAAAATATTCAAAGCCACCTCTAGCCTGGATAGACATAGGTCCACACAAATCAAAATGAACCAACTCCAACACATCTTTGGCTCTATACCCCTTGGCCTTAAAAGGCCTCTTGGTCATTTTACCCTCCAAGCAAGATTCGCAGGTTGGGAAATCTTCCACCACTAATGAACCCAGAGGTCCATCATGTAGGGAATTCTTTATGCCAAATGGCATATGCGCAACGGAAAAATTAGGATCCCTTCCAAGTGATCCATGCGAAAGCAAACTCGTATAAAATAATTTTCTCTAAACCAAGCCTATCTTATAGGAGAGGATTACCTTTGTTGCGTGCCCTTGTTAATCCCGCTTCTTCCTTTTGTTTGTTGGATCTTTAGCACGTTCAAGTGTCCGTGCCTCTATATGTATCCACACGAGCAAGCTCTTGTCTCACAAAAGAAAACTAGAGGAGCTCTCCTTTACTTCTTGCTAGAGAAGTCCCTAAAGGAGAGGAAGCTAGGGAAAAAGAGAAGGGAAGAAGAAGACTACTCTTCTTGCTACACTCACAAAAGCCACACAACAATAAGCTCTCAAGCTCTCTCCAAGCCTCAAGCTCCCAACAACCACACCCACAATTGCTTTGGCCGGCCACTCCATGGGGTCTTTTATAGGGTTGGAAAAACCCTTTCACCTCCACACATTCAATGCAATCCATTGCATTGGGACATTTGTTTGGCCGGCCACTTAAGGAGACAAAACCATTTTGTTTCCTTCCACCTTATCTAGCTTAGGTGGATGCTTAGGTGGCATGCTTATGTGGCATTCTTATGTGGCATTCATGCATGTTGAATTAATCTTATTAATTCAATTAAGCTTATGTTATCATATTGAATTAATCTTATTAATTCAATTAAGCTTATGTTATCATATTGAATTAATCTTATTAATTCAATTAAGCTTATGTTATTATTGAATTAATCTTATTAAATCAATGAGGTAACATATTGAATTAATCTCATTAAATCAATTAGCTAAAATTCTCATTAAGCTTAAAGTCCAAAAACCATTTTGTACTTAAGCTTATTCCCAAATTATTCTAGTCAAACTAGAATACTCTAATTCCTCTAATTATCATGCTCTTTGTGTGTGACCCTATAGGCTCTCATAACGTTGGCAGTGGACCTAAACTCTTTTAGATACACAAGCAATGAGCGGCATCTAGCAATACATCATTGCTACCCAAGTTTCGAGATAAGTCAAGATCCGACTAACCTTTCCGTGACTACTATAATATATGACCGTGTCCTTCTATCCTTGATATCAGATTGATCAATGAGGCATAGACCGTGTCATCCTCGATCAATCTATGTGTTTCTTGATCCCTGAGTAAACTAACTCAAACAAATGAGCTCAATATCTCATATTGACTCATTCGAGCATGGCCATGCGTTTTAGTAGTTCTACTCAATCAAGGGCCCACCGATATCACTCGTCATATGAGAGGATAGATCCCATCTACATCACTCACATCCCTCCGCATAATTTGTTATATACCCGATGTCGCTTTATGGTCCACCCATTCACGCTGACGTTTGACGATACCAAAGTACATAACTCCTTATGTAGGGAACCGTAGTGACTTCAGGTCTGAGGACTATTCATACCAATAGTCACATGAGAAAGTTTATGACACTCATATAACGATCCATGAAACTTTCTCATGGTGGGTCAGTTCAGTATATATTCTCTAATATATACCCATGTGTCAACTTGATATCATATATCCATGACTTGTGAGATCAAGTCATCAATTGACCTACATGCTAGTCTTTATGTATTAATATTGCCCTTGCATATTAATACTTGACTAGGAACATTTAGAAAGTGTTCTCTACAGCCTCTCATAATCAATTCTTCCAATTGATGTGCTGTAGATAAGAACCTACTTTTCTAGGGCATTACTATATTTAATTTAGCTGGCACAAGCAAGACTTAAATATAATAACCAATCCTTTGCCTTTATAGAATATGATACAAAATGTTCCCTATTAAACCATCACATGATTGGTTCTTAGGGCTATAACTAACACATCAGCTATCAACCTTTGAATTCTGCTTAGGTTAATATGACCAAGCCTAAGATGCCAAAGATATGTTTGGTTCATCTTCGAAGGTTCTTTTCTCTTATTGGAATTAGAAGATGAGTTATTAACTTCTATTTGCATCGTGGGAGCTTTTGGTTCAAGTGTGTACAAATTTCCTATCAATGCACCATAACAGATAATCTCCCTATTCCTTTTTATAACAACTCTGCCATTAATTAAATAGAATATTCATCCATAAATAATTTAGAAACCGAAATTAAATTCTTTCTAAATAAAGGTACATAAAGGCAATTCTTAAGAACCAAAACTTTATTTTTCTCAAAAGATAAATAAACATCTCCCACTGCAACAGCCGTCGCCTTCGTGTCATTGCCCAAGTAAACGGTAATCTCCCCTTAGCTAGTCGTTGGGTTTCCGGGAACCCCTGCAAAGTATTGCAGACATGATCAGCGGCTCTCGTACCTACACACCAGGTGCTGGTAGATAACACCGCTTAACCATGTTTCAATGACTAGACCAAAGGATATACCTTTGTTCTACTTCTGATTGGGACAATCCTTCTTCCAATGTCCATCTTGCTTGCAAGTGAAGTACTTGCCTTTCGGCTTCTTCACTCCTCCCTGAGATCCTCCCACCAGCTTTGCTCCAACTTGTTTCTTCTTCTTCTTGCCTTTCGGATTAGAAGTAGAAACCTTCTGAGCAACCATGGCCTGAGCCTGAGCAAGCCTTTCTGTCGACTGGAGAATGATATCGACTTGGGTTTCCCCATCAATCTCAGCTCCAAGGACTTCCAACTCATTCGCAGGCTTAGGAGGACACTCTTCGAAGAGTACATACTTGTACTCCTCAGCAGTTGAGACAATATCAAGATTCCTTTTTCCAATCAACATAATTATGTACAGTAAGTTTATTTTCCTTTAGTATCATAACAAGTGGGTTGAAAGTCATTTTGAAAGAAAACCTAAGAATCACATAGATCAAAATATTAGATTTCAAAAAATTATTAATTCCTCAAACAATAAAATTTTAAAATCAACCAACATCTCAAAACACCGAGAATATTGTATGCCACGATAGTGTGGATGTATACGAATTCTACATTTGTAAGAGGAGGTTTTACCCATTAATTTTACTATCTTGTCAATCTGACTTTTTGACAAGTAAAATTAATAGTTGGTTCCTCTTTGGCCCTACAAATAAAAGTAGTCACTCCGATGGGAGGATACTTATATTTGTATCTAAGTGTTCACCATTACTCGGTACCAAGGTAATTATCTCGGGTTATGTGCCTTTCGATGGGGAAGTACACACGCTCCTTAATAATTTCCTATAACCATATTTGACCTTGTGATCCGCAAACAAACTCATCCGATGGGGAGGAAGGCACTCAGAGCCGACGCGCAAGTTTGTTTGCATCACATGTCAAATCGTAATGGAGGCCGTGAGAATTTATAAAAATATCCCTCTCCCACTTAGTAATTTGAAAATGAGGAATTTTCTAGCCTACGACATGCATATCAAACAATCAGCAATAAATATGAAAAATGAAAATTTTCCAACTATTATGGCTTTTGTCATCAATATGTCTCCCGTCATATCGCCATCTCGTCCCCTCCTCCCTACGCCATGTACAAGCCATCCGGAGATTCGAGTAGAGAAAAATATATTTTAATTTACATCCATCGATCCTATACTCCACGAGGGAGTGTACATGAAAACTAGATCGAAAGTAAACTAAAATAAAAAGAGTGGCTAAACAATGCCGTATCTAATTACAAAAATTAAATACTAGCCTCGTCAACCCCGAGGATTCAACAAAATATACCATTACACACATACAATCACATACACACATATGGTCATAATAGTTGGATCCTATGCATGCAACCAAAGAGTTAACCTACGCATATCCTACTATTATCCGACACATATAATATATGAAAAGTGCATAAAAGTAACCAAATCCTAAACACACAAAACCGAAAACCGTGGCTCTGATGCCACTTGAAGGTAGGAAACTTCGCTTCCTACTTCAACTCGATCGCTTGTTCATGGCGATCCCATCGATGTTCCCAGATTAAAAAAAAAATAATCCTAGACAAAAGGGATCACCCAAGCAACCGTTTCATCATCGTGCTATTCGATTAGAGTGGTCACTTGAACAAACTTGTTGTTCAAGCCACCAACCTCTATTCTACGAATAGCCGTGAAATAGACGATGTACGGATCACCGACTTTTGTGTTTATATTCGGGGTCCAAGTTATATTAGCCACAAAACAGAATATATCATGCATATATAATTGAAAACAATTATAAACATGTTACATAAGAAAATAGACAAGTATTATACCGCTCGATCTTCTATCGTATGTCCTTCCTCCTTTTGGACGTCGTGTGGGCGACGATCTACCAAAAGTTGAAGCTCCTAAATCACCAATCTTCCTTCCTTGCTCGCTCCGAACAAGAAGACGACTAAGAAACAAAACCCTTCTCCTTCCTTTAGCCAACTAACAAACACCAACCTAGGTGCTTGCCGCCGGCCAACAGGGAGAAGATGATGGAGATAGTTGTCGGCCAAGAGCTCTAAGGGAAGACCCTAAGCCTTGTTTCCACCGGCCAAGGAGAAGATGAGGAGAAGGTTTGGATGCCAACCAAGGGAGGGGAGAAGGAGATGGGCACCGACCACCAAGGAAGAAGAAGAAGAACTTCTCCAATTGTTGCCGCCCACTCCAACACCCAAACCCTAGCCGCCCAAACACAATCATAACCTAACTAGGATTCCTTGCCGCCCAAGGGAAGCAAACGATAATCTCCTAGCCATCAAGTTGCCGCCCACCCCCTTAAGGCTTATTTATAGGGTTAGGGATAAGCCTTGTTTTAATCTCCACCATTGGTTCTAGGGATTTAATCTCAACCGTCGGATCTAGAGATTTAATCTCAACCGGCGGTTCTAGAGATTTAATCTCTATCTTTGGATCTAGAGTTTTTTTTTCATCCATTGGATCTAGGCTTCATAAGGTATTAATAGGCTACAATAGGGACCATGAGGAGGAGTTGGATCTTGGCCACCCAATGGATCAAGCCTACATAAAGTCTGATCCATTAATGATTATCCATTCCAATAGAGGATTATCATTGATCTACCTCACCGACCCCCATATGTTGATATGGGCTACATATATTATTTGTACATATATCTCCCCGTGTTTAAGATCTCGAATGTCCGTCGATTAATTAATTTACTGACAATTAATTAATCCACATCTAACTCCATGAGTAGTACCACTCAACCTTATCATCATGCCGGATCAAGTCCACCTATAGGGTTTACATGATGAACCTTATGAGGTCCTCAAGGGGACATCATCATCCTAATATATAGGACACGGTTTCCTCCTATAATCAACGACACACCATATAAATAATATCATTTCCCAACTTACCGAGCCTATCGATTTAATCTATAAATCTCGCCCATTGGTAAATCAAAGAAATGAATACTAAGTATATGTGCCCATTATTATATCGAAAATAAGAGCATGTACAATATAATATCAGAGGTCCGATTCGATTATGTAGTCAGGAATAAATCGAATCACCTCTAAGTCGGTCCTGCTCAATACACACAAGTGCACTAGTGTGATTCTATGGTCAAGACAAACCAAAACAAAATCACACTACAACCATACAAATGGTTTGTCCATAGCCATCTCGGTTGTGAGCCTATACTTATACTTTACAAGGAGCCGATAACATGATCTCCTATGTGACACCACACACCATGTTATCTACAATGTAATGTATTAGACAATATGCATCATCATAAATATGCAAACAATGATCATGTGATTCTTATTTCAAAAATAAAAATGTTCATACAAAAGATAGCCTTTTCAGTATACATCCCAACACTTACCGAGCCTATCGATTTAATCTATAAATCTCGCCCATTGGTAAATCAAAGAAATGAATACTAAGTATATGTGCCCATTATTATATCGGGATTAAAAGCATGTACAATATAATATATGAGGTCCGATTCGATTATGTAGTCATCAATGAATCGAATCACCTCTAAGTCGGTCCTGCTCAATACACACAAAGTGCACTAGTGTGATTCTATGGTCAAGACAAACCAATACCAAATCACACTACAACCATACCAATGGTTTGTCCAAAGTCATCTCGGTTGTGAGCCTTTACTTATACTTTACAAGGAGCCGATAACATGATCTCCCGTGTGACACCACATACCATGTTATCTACAATGTAATGTATTAGACAATATGCATAACCATAAATATGCAAACAATGATCATGTGATTCTTATTTCAAAAATAAAGATGTTCATACAAAAGATAAACTTTTCAGTATACATCCCAGCAATCTCCCACTTATACTAAAAGACTATGATGCCCTCATACTGCCATACATCTGATTCTCATTCCCTCCACATGCCTATTAAAAGCTCTCGCTAGAAAGGCCTTAGTAAAAAGGGTCTACCAGATCATCCTCTGATGCAATCTAGGCGACAACAACTTTTACTATAGGGATGTATACTGAAAAGTCTATCTTTTGTATGAACATCTTTATTTTGGAATAAGAATCACATGATCATTGTTTGCATATTTTTATGGTTATGCAATATTGTCTAATACTTTACATTGTAGATAACATGATGTGTGGTGTCACACAGGAGATCATGTTATCGACCCCTTGAAAAGTATAAGTAAAGACTCACAACCGAGATGGCTTTGGACAAACCATCGGAATGGTTGTAGTGTGATTTGGTGTTGGTTTGTCTTGACCATAGAATCACACTAGTGCACTTTGTGTGTATTGAGCAGGACCGACTTAGAGGTGATTCGATTTATTGTTGACTACATAATCGAATCGGACCTCAGATATTATTTAGTACATGCTCTTAATCCCGATATAATAATGGGCACATATACTTAGTACTCATCTCTTTGATTTACCAATGGGCGAGATTTATAGATTAAATTGATAGGTTCGGTAAGTTGCGAGATTAAATTTATATGGAGTGCCATTGATTATAGGAGGAAACTGTGTCCTATATATTAGGATGATGATGTCCCCTTAAGGAGCTCATAAGGTTCATCATGTAAACCCTGCAGGTGGACTTGGTCCGGCATGATGAAAAGGTTGAGTGGTACTACTCAAGGAGTTAGATGTTGATTAATTAATGGTCTATAAATTAATTAATCGACGGACATTCGAGATCTTAAACACGGGGAGAAATGTACAAATAATATATGGAGCCCATATTATCATATGGGGGTTGGTGAGGTAGATCAATGATGATCCTTTAGTGGATTGGATCATCATTAGTGGATCGGACTTTATGTGGGCTTGATCCATGGGTGGCCAAGATCCAACTCCTCCTCATGGTCCCTAATGTAGCCTATTAACACCTCATGAAGCTTAGATCCAATGGATAGAAACAAAACTCTAAGATCCATAGGTAGAGATTAAATCTCTAAGATCCGACGGTTGAGATTAAATCTCTAGATCCGACGGTTGAGATTAAATCCCTAGAACCAATGGAGGAGATTAATTCATGACTTATCCCTAACTCTATAAAAGGAGGGCATGGGAGTTGGCGTGAACTATAATCAAGAGAGCTAGGCTTGGGTGGCAAGAGAAGGGAATCCTAGTTGAGATAGGATTAGGGTTAGGGTTTGGAGGCTAGGGCGGCACCAAATAAGGAAGGTGTTGTTTTCTTCTTCCTCCTTCATTGGCCGGCATCCAGCAGCCTTTACCGGCACCTGGTGTGTAGATACGGGAGCCTCTGATCATGTTTGCAATACTTTGTAGGGGTTCCAGGAAACCAGACGACTGGCCGAGGGGGAGATTACCGTGTACTTGGGCGATGCCACGAAGGTGGCGGCTGTTGCAGTGGGAGATGTTCATTTATCTTTTGAGAAAAATAAACTTTTGGTTCTTAAGAATTGCCTTTATGTACCCTTATTTAGAAAGAATTTAATTTTAGTTTCTATATTGTTTATGGATGGATATTCTATTTCTTTTATTGACAGAGTTGTTATAAGAAGGAATAGGGACATTATCTGTTCGGGTGCATTGATAGGAAATTTGTACACACTTGAACCAAAACCTCCCACGATACAAATTGAAGTTAATAACTCATCTTCTAATTCTAATAAGAGAAAAGAACCTTCGAAGATGAACCAAACATATCTTTGACATCTTAGGCTTGGTCACATTAACCTAAGCAGAATTCAAAGGTTGATAGCTGATGGACCTTTGGGTTCATTAGTGGTGGAGGATCTCCCAACCTGTGAATCTTGCTTGGAGGGTAAGATGACCAAGAGGTCTTTTAAGGCCAAGGGGTATAGAGCCAAAGATGTGTTAGAATTGGTTCATTCAGATTTGTGTGGTCCTATGTCTATCCAGGCTAGAGGTGGTTTTGAGTATTTCGTCTCTTTTATATACGATTACTCAAGATATGGATACATTTACCTGATGCACCGCAAGTCTGAATGCTTTGACAAGTTCAAAGAATTCAAGGCTGATGTGGAGAAACGTCAAGGAAAAAGTATCAAGACACTACGATCTGATCGTGGTGGTGAGTACCTCTTGGGAGAGTTTAGAAACTACTTATCAGAGGTTGGGATTCAATCCCAATTGACTGCACCTGGCACACCCCAGCAGAATGGTGCAGCAGAGCGAAGGAATAGGATGCTTATGGAGATGGTTAGATCGATGATGAGTTATTCTGACTTGCCAGATTCGTTCTGGGGATATGCTCTAGATACGGCGGTGTTCATTCTGAACTTGGTTCCATCTAAATCCGTGCCTTCTACTCCCACAGAGTTGTGGACTGGGCGAAAGCCTAGTCTAAGATATATTCGGATATGGGGGAGTCCAGCACATGTGCTGAAGGCAGATGCTGGAAAGTTGGAACCTCGTACAGAAGTACGCATGTTCGTTGGCTATCCCAGGGGAACGAAGGGTGGATTGTTTTATAGTCCTAGAGATCAGAGGGTGATCGTTAACACGAATGCCAGATTTCTAGAGGAAGACTATGTGATGAGCCACAAGCCCAAGAGTAAAATTATTCTGGAGGAGTTAAAAGGGGAAGTCACTTCTTTAGTATCACCGGTACAAGAGGATATACCACATGTCACTGCACCGCGTGTCACAGAGGATACACAGGTGATACCTCGTCGTAGTGGGAGGGTTGTGAGACTGCCTGATAGATTCATGTTCTTGGGAAAATCTTCTGATTTGGTCCCTAGCGAACATGAACATGATCCTTGGACATATGACGAGGCAATCCAAGATAAAGATGCAGTATCTTGGCAAAGTGCAATGAATGATGAGATTGAATCTATGGATTCAAATCAGGTCTGGGAGCTAGTAGAACCACCCGATGGTGTAAAAACCATTGGATGCAAGTGGATCTACAAGAGAAAGAGATGAATAGATGGGAAGGTTGAGACCTTCAAAGCGAGTCTTGTTGCGAAGGGGTATACTCAGAAAGAGGGTATCAATTATGAGGAGACCTTTTCGCCGGTAGCCATGCTTAAGTCTATCTGGATTCTCTTATGCATAACAGCTCATATGGATTATGTGGTGTGGCAGATGGATGTCAAGACAACTTTCCTTAATGGAAGTCTTGAGGAAAACATCTACATGAAGCAACCAGACGGATTCATTGCTAAGGGCAAAGAGCATCTTGTATGTAAGCTTAATCGGTCCATTTATGGAATGAAACAAGCTTCGAGGTCTTGGAACATCCGCTTTGATGAGGTGATCTAGTCTTATGGATTTATTCAAAGTCCGGATGAGTCTTGTGTATACAAGAGATGTGATGAAAACGTCGTGGTATTTCTTGTACTATACGTAGATGATATTTAATTGATTGGCAACAATATCAAGGTGTTATCGGACGTAAGTGTTAAATACTGAAATTTAAAATACTAAATTAAATGGCCAAATAATTAAGGAAATAATCCTGGAAATTTTTCGGGATTTTTAGGAAATTTTAGGAATTTTTTTTTCGGAATTTTTCTGAATTTAAACGGGATATTTACGGGGATAAGAAAAATAGGCTTTTAAAAGGCCTGTTTGGTTTTAACCTATTTCTATTTACTTTTTCTTTTTCCCCACTCGCCTTCGCCGTTTTCTTCTCCACGCGCCGCACTCCTTCCCATCGCGTAACCTCCCTCACGCGATTCCGCCTCTTCTCTGTGCTCACCGCTGGCCGCCGCTTTCGCCAGAGTAGCTGGTGGATCGCGCGACCTTCGTCCCCGTCGGATCTCTTTCCCGTGGGCAGCTTCTCGCCGCTCCGATTCTCGACCAACTCGATTTCCTTTGCAAGGGACGGCAAGTGTCCTCGCCGGTGGCCACGGTTGAGCCGGCGGCGAGCGCGCGACCGAGAGTTGGTGGCAGCGGCGTCTGCGCCTAGTGCGGATCAGGGGCTACAATCCTTGCCGAGCCCTCTTCTCTCCCTCTCATCGTTCTTCTTTCTCGCGGCAAGCGGCGCTGACCACCCTCGTCGGTGCTCACGGACGCGCCTACAGTGAGCGAGCAAGGGCTGGGAATTTGGGTCGGTGGCGTTTTTCGATCGGGGGATGTTCTTCCCGATTGTCATTGGAACTAGGTAAAAATCGAATCCTTCTTGCCTGGGATGAAATCTAAGTTTCAAGCTGTGAATTTTTCCTTCTTTAAGCTTGATCTGTTGATAGGGCAGTGGTGTTTAAATGCGAAATTGCTCCGAGGAACCAAGGATAGGAGGAGTTGGTTGCCGGTGGAGTTTTTCTAGGACTGGTAAGCTGGATTTACTGTTCTCTTTATCTATAATTGCTAGATTATGGATGTATGATATATGGAGTGGACTGTGAGTTGGGATTTTGTGAATTAGGTTGGCCGATTGAGTCGGTTGTGAAGTGGAGTGTGGGTTGGATGTGATAGGATTGCCGATGGATTGGTATTGGTGAGCTTGGCTTGATCTATCTTCTCTTTTATTAGGTAAATTGATAGATTATGGGATGTTGGTGTGAGGTTTTGATTGGAGTGTTCAATGACTATGCATAGATGTGTGTATGATGGGTTCTTGATTTGATTGTGAGGTTGATCGGTTCTGTAATTATTTATGGAGGATCGATTAGGTTAAATGAGATAACTAGGTCAATCTAGTTGATCGGGATTTTATTAAGCATTTGGGTTAATTGGTTTAAGTCCGAGATCGGCTTAGGATTTGATTTGACAGTGGATTGCATTTTTGTGCTTAACTATAGTTATGCTATATACGAGTTTTATCACGAGGCGAGTCCCTCGTGACATTTTCATTCTTGCGGATATATATTCAGGCGGGTACTTTGACTTATCTTTTAGATATAGTCAAGTTGATATGTTAGTTAGTATAGCATGCAATACTTTTCATGTTTATATGCCTAGTATGTTTTTGTGCCTACTAGATACATGCATTTGATCAGTATGTTTATATCTTCCTGTTTTACTTGGATCATTGTATTTGGATTATGGATATGTACATATTGATTGTACATATTATTCGGATAGGTATTTTGAGTAGGATTTACATGCTTTAGTACCATGCACCATCTTGCATGATTGCATGCTGGCTGGACGGGGTTCCATTATTGTTGAGCCCGCAGCTAGTTACATGGCCTGCACACACTGCCACTCATGGGTTAGTGGTACATCAGGAGGGTGTGTGCAGTTTGCTCTGTCAGGCTCC
Source organism: Wurfbainia villosa (assembly GCA_025175895.1). Taxonomy (NCBI): domain Eukaryota; kingdom Viridiplantae; phylum Streptophyta; class Magnoliopsida; order Zingiberales; family Zingiberaceae; genus Wurfbainia; species Wurfbainia villosa. Next base: position 37,513,209 of record CM045998.1, on the reverse strand, counting down.
GCTGGACCGCTCATGGGTAGCGACGAGGCAGCGTGGTAGCGGGCAGGGATCCCTCCTCTGGCCTATGACACCAGGAGATGAGAGCTTAGCTCCCCCACTATGTTTGGGGCAGGAGGATAGGTGTACTCCGACAGCATCCTGTCCACTCGGTCACTCAGGAGCAGTGATGGCAGAGTGCACAGTTGTCATAGCCCTACCCACTCGGCTTCACCATTGCGTGTGAGGCGGCTGACTGGCGTCAGGGGTGACCATGTCATTGGCACGGCATGCATTGTGCACGGATTGCATTTGTATTGTGTTTGCTGCATTATTGTATTGATGCCTTGGATGTTGCATATGATTGACATGCATCTGAGATTCATATTCTTATATGGTGATGACTTTATCTCTTATAGTAGGGCACATGCTCCTATATCGAGGTAGGAGACTCAGTAGATCCTTTTGCATTTATTTCTTGCTTACCATATATATGAGATGTCTTGGCATGATTAGTATTTTCTTACTATTCATATCGACTAGTATCCTCGAGTTCTTTGAACTCACCCGTTGATTTATATCTATTTCGTGATGGAGCATCGGGAGAGTCCAATTGCCAAACCCTCCTGGAAGTGTATTTTGTTATTTGTGTTTACGGTTTTTGGGTATTTGGATTAGAATATATGTTTAGGACTGGAGTTGGATATTTGTATCTGTGGATGTTTTGGTATGTCCTTAGGGACCTTTGATCGGATTTTTATTTCGATTGGATTTCGGTTGAGTATTCCTGCCCAGATGGCAGAAGGGGTAAGTCTAGTTAGAGTAGACTTTTGTTTAACTAGATTTGTTGGCCTGAGGCTTTATTATTATCTGCGTGTGATGTGGTATGATTCCGGTCGTGTTGACCGATGTATAGTGGCCGTGTAGGCCTTGTATAAAAATTGGTATTGTCACCGTCAGAGATCTTTGTCGGATTTTAAATGCAGCGGGGACTCCTCGAGCGTGGATGATGTATCAAGCCTAGCTCTTTGGTATGAACATTTTATTTTGAAATAAGAATCACATGATCATTGTTTGCACTTTATATTTATATATGTGCATATTGTCTAATACTTTACATTGTAGATACCATGGTGCTTGGGCGTGGCACAGAAGATCATGTTATCAGTCCCTTGTAGAGTATAAGTAGAGGCTCACAACCAAGATGGTTTTAGACAAACCATTGGCATGGTTGTAGTGTAGCTTGGTATTGTTTTATCTTGTACATAGAGTTACACTAGTACACTTAGGTGTATTGAGCAGGACCGACATAGAGGTGATTCAATTTATTGCTGACTGCATAATTGAATCGGACCTCGGATATTATATTGTTCATGCTCTTAATCCCGATATAATAACGGGCACATGTACTTAATATTTATTTCTTTGATTTATCAGAGGGTGAGATTTCTATGGATTAAATCAATATGCCCGATAAGTTGGGAAATGATATTATTTACATGGTGTGCCGTTGATTATAGGAGGAAACCGTGTCCTATATATTAGGTTGATGATGTCCCCTTGAGGAGCTCATAAGGTTCATCATGTAAACCCTGCAGGTTGACTTAGTCAACATGATGATAAGGTTGAGTGGTACTACTCGAGGAGTTAGATGTTAATTAATTGATGGTCAGTAAATCAATTAATTGACGGACATTCGATATCTTTAACACGGGGAGATGGATGTACAAATAATATATGGAGCCCATATTAATTTATGGGGGTTGGTGAGGTAGTTCGATGATGATCCTCTAGTGGAATGGAACATCATTGATGGATCAAGTTTGTGTGGTTCCGATCCATCGGGTGGCCAAGACCCAACTCCTCCTCATGGTCCCTATCGTACCCTAATATAAACCTCATGAAGTCTAGATCAAATGATGGAAAACAAATCTCTAGATCCGACGGTTGAGATTAATTCTCTAGATCCGACGGTTGAGATTAATTCTCTAGAACCGACGGTTGAGATTAATTCTCTAGAACCGATGGTTGAGATTAATTCTCTTGATCCGATGGTTGGGATTAAATCTCTAGAACCGATGGTGGAGATTAAAATCTCTAGAACCAACGGTTGAGATTAAATCTCTAGATCCGACGGTTGAGATTAAATCTATAGAACCAACGGAGGAGATTAATCCAAGGCAAAAACCCAACTCTATATATAAGGCTTATTGGGTTGGGCGGCGAGGATGATGGATGGTTTAGGGGATTAGGGTTTGCTTCCTTTGGAGGCTAAGAAACCCTAGTTTGTTTAGAATTTTTGGGCAGCTAGGGTTTGGGAGCAAAGATGGGCGGCAACAAGTGGAAGATGAGTTTCTTCTTCTTCCTAAGGCATGGCCGGTCCCTTCCTTCTACCCTCCCTTGGTCGGTCCACACTCTATCCTTCTTCCCCTCTTCCATGGCCGGCACATAGAAGATGGTTTTCAAAGAGATTAGGGTTTTGCCTTTCCTTTGGTTGGGCGGCAAGAAATCCTAGGTTAGGGTTTGGTTGGGCGGCTAGGGTTTGGAAGTTGGAGTGGGCGGCAACTATAGGAGAGGTTCTCTTCTTCTTCCTAAGGTGTTGCCGGGACCTATCTCTATTCCCTCTACCTTGGTCGGCGCTCAACTCATTCCTCTTCTCCTCTTTATTTCATTTTGGCTGGCGGCACTAGAAGCTAGGGTTTGTCCCTAGTTTGGTTCCTTGGTGGTTATGTTCTCTCTATTCTTGGGGCCGGCGGCATCAATCCTTTGTGGATTGGTGGTTGGCTCAAGCAAGAAGGGAAAGAGAGTTCTTCTTTCTTTGGATTGAAGAAGATCTAGGAAGCTTCAACTTGTGGAGGATCTTCGCCCACACGAAGTCTACAAGGAGGTTAGGACATACGATAGAAGATCAAGAGGTATAAAAGTTTTACAACTTTTATTATTGTTCTTTACATGTTCTTATTGATATGCTAGCTTATGTTCTTTATATGTGTTGATTATACTAGTTTACATTTGTATGTATTTGTATAATCATGGACCCCGAAGATAAACACAAAAACCGGTGATCCGTCCGTCGTCTCTTCCGCGGCTAACCGACTAGAAGAGTTGATTGCTTGAACAACAAGTTTGTTCAAGCGATCGCTCAAGTCGTTGGCACGACGACGAATTGGTTGTGCTAAGGAAACTCATCCCATCCGGATTAGTTTTCATTAGTGAAAATTTTAATCCGGGGATATGGGAGCCGATGAGCATTCCGAGGAATAGCACGATTCCAATAGTAAGGGTATGGTTGTCCAAACAGTTTGATATGAAGGAATTGGGAGAGGTGGGACACATCCTTGGGATCAAGGTTATAATGGATCATAGGAAAAGGATGTTGTGCTTATCCCAAGCTTCATACATAGACACGATTATGGAGCGTTTTAGCATGCAGAACTCCAAGAAGGGTTTTCTACCTTTCAGGCATGGAGTTCCTTTATCTAAGGAGATGTGTCCTAGATCATCTGAGGAGATAGAGGAGATGAAGGCGGTTCCTTATGCTTCAGCAGTAGGAAGCCTCATGTATGCGATGCTCTGTACGAGATCAGATATCTGCTTTGCCATGGGCATGGTTAGCAGATATCAGAGTAATCCAGGATAGGGACATTGGACTGCGGTAAAGTATATATTGAAGTACCTGAGAAGGAATAGGGATTATATGCTGGTTTATCGGGCAGACCAATTACTCCCTGTGGGTTACACAAATTCCGACTTCCAATCTGATAGGGACAACAGTAAGTCTAACTCAGGTTTTGTGTTTACTTTGGGAGGTGGAGCCATTGTATGGAGGAGTGTCAAGCAGAAGTGCGTGGCCGACTCCACCATGGAAGCTGAGTATGTGGCGGCCTCTGAGGCGGCCAAAGAAGCTGTATGGCTCAGGAACTTCCTGATGGACTTGGATGTGATTCTAGGTTTGCCCAAAACTATCATAATTTATTGTGATAATAGTGGTGCAGTTGCAAACTCGAATGAACCACGAGCCCATAAGGCTAGTAAACACATAGAGCGCAAGTACCACTTGATACGAGAAATCGTAAAGAGAGGAGAAGTTGTTGTGGCCAAGATTACATCGGAGGATAACCTGGCAGATCCTTTCACTAAGGCCCTTCCGGTGAGAGCTTTTGATAGGCATGTGGAGGGAATGGGGATCAGATGTATGACACTTTGAGGACAACATAGTCTTTTAGTATAAGTGGAAGATTGTAGAGATGTATACTGAAAAATCTATCTTTTGTATGAACATCTTTTTTTTGGAATAAGAATCACATGATCATTGTTTGCATATTTTTATGGTTATGCAATATTGTCTAATACTTTACATTGTAGATAACATAGTGTGTGGTGTCACACAGGAGATCATGTTATCGGCCCCTTGAAAAGTATAAGTAAAGGCTCACAACCGAGATGACTTTGGACAAACCATCGGAATGGTTGTAGTGTGATTTGGTGTTGGTTTGTCTTGACCATAGAATCACACTAGTGCACTTTGTGTGTATTGAGCAGGACCGACTTAGAGGTGATTCGATTTATTGCTGACTACATAATCGAATCGGACCTCAGATATTATTTAGTACATGCTCTTAATCCCGATATAATAATGGGCACATATACTTAGTACTCATCTCTTTGATTTACCAATGGGCGAGATTTATAGATTAAATTGATAGGTTCGGTAAGTTGCGAGATTAAATTTATATGGAGTGCCGTTGATTATAGGAGGAAACCGTGTCCTATATATTAGAATGATGATGTCCTCTTAAGGAGCTAATAAGGTTCATCATGTAAACCTTGCAGGTGGACTTGGTCCGGCATGATGAAAAGGTTGAGTGGTACTACTCAAGGAGTTAGATGTTGATTAATTAATGGTCAGTAAATTAATTAATCGACGGACATTCGAGATCTTAAACACGGGGAGAAATGTACAAATAATATATGGAGCCCATATTATCATATGGGGGTTGGTGAGGTAGATCAATGATGATCCTTTAGTGGATTGGATCATCATTAGTGGATCGGACTTTATGTGGGCTTGATCCATGGGTTGCCAAGATCCAACTCCTCCTCATGGTCCCTAATGTATCCTATTAACACCTCATGAAGCTTAGATCCAATGGATAGAAGCAAAACTCTAAGATTCATAGGTAGAGATTAAATCTCTAAGATCCGACGGTTGAGATTAAATCTCTAGATCCGACGGTTGAGATTAAATCCCTAGAACCAATGGAGGAGATTAATTCATGACTTATCCCTAACTCTATAAAAGGAGGGCATGGGAGTTGGCATGAACTAAAATCAAGAGAGCTAGGCTTGGGCGGCAAGAGAAGGGAATCCTAGTTGAGATAGGATTAGGGTTAGGGTTTGGAGGCTAGGGCGGCACCAAATAAGGAAGGTGTTGTTTTCTCCTTCCTCCTTCATTGGCCGGCGGCAAAGCCTCTCATCTCTTCTCCTTAGGTGGTGGATACAAGATATAGGGCTTCCCTTGGTGTCTTGGTTGTTTTCCATCATCTTCCCCTCCTTCTAGTTGGCCGGCGGCAAGTGTTTGGTGTGCTCCTTGTTGGTTGGTTTAAGGGAGGAGAAAAATCATGTTTCTATTCTTCCTCTTGCTTTGGAAGAGCAAGGATGGAAGATTTGCGATCTAGGAGCTTCGACTTTTGGTAGATCGTCGCCCACACGATGTCCAAAAGGATGAAGGTCATACATTAGAAGATCAAGAGGTATATCTATTCTCTTTTCTCTTTTGTTACTTGCTTGTTTTTGTTTTTCAATTATAAGAATGTTATAAATCTGTAAATGGCTAAATAATACTTGGATCCGGAGCATAAACACAAAAATCGGCGATTCAGACATCGTCTATTCCGCGGCTAATCGTAGAATAGAGGATTGTCGCTTGAACAACTAGTTTGTTCAAGTGACCTCTCTAAACGAATAGCATGACGATGACTTGGTGGTTTGGGCAATCCCTTTTGTCTAGGATTAATTTTTTTTAATCCAGGGACATCGAAGGGATCGCCATGGACAAGCTACCGAGGTGAAGTGGGAAGCGAAGTTTCCCCTCACGGACTCGATAAGCAAAACCCTTCATCTACCTTCTTTACGATTTCTCATATCAGGTGGTACTTGCGCTCTATGTGTTTACTTGCCTTATGGGCTCGTGGTTCCTTCGAGTTTGCAACTGCACCACTATTATCACAATAAATTGTGATAGTTCTGTGAAAACCAGGAATCACATCCAAGTCCATCAAGAAGTTCCTGAGCCACACAGCTTTTTTGGCTACCTCAGAGGCCGCCACATACTCAGCTTCCATGGTAGAGTCCGCCACGCATTTCTGCTTGACACTCCTCCATACAATGACTCCACCTTCCAAAGTAAACACAAAACCTGAGGTAGAGTTACTGTTATCCCTATCTGATTAGAAGTCAGAATCCGTGTAACCCACAGGGAGTAATTGGTCTACCTAGTAAACTAGCATATAATTTCTAGTTCATCTCAGGTACTTCAATATATGCTTTACCGCAGTCCAATGTCCCTGTCCTGGATTACTCTGATATCTACTGACCATGCCCATGGCAAAGCAGATATCTGGTCTCATACATAGCATCGCATACATAAGGCTTCCTACTGATGAAGCATAAGGAACCTGCCTTCATCTCCACTATCTCCTGAGATGTTCTAGGACACATCTCCTTAGATAAAGGAACTCCATGCCTGAAAGGTAGAAAACCTTTCTTGGAGTTCTGCATGCTAAAACGATCCATAATGGTGTATTTGTATGAAGCTTGAGATAAACACAACATCCTTTTCCTGCGATCCCTTATAACCTTGATCCCAAGGATGTGTCCCACTTCTCCAAAGTCCTTCATATCAAACTGTTTGGACAACCATACCCTTACGTCCGAAAACACCTTGACATTGTTGCCAATTAACAAAATATCATCTACGTATAGCACAAGAAATACCACTACATTTACGTCACATCTCTTGTATACACAAGACTCATTCGGACTTTGAATAAATCCATAAGACTGGATTACCTCATCAAAGTGGATGTTCCAAGACCTCGAAGCTTGCTTCAATCCATAAATGGACCGATTAAGCTTGCACACAAGATGCTCTTTGTCCTTTGCAAAGAATCCCTCTGGTTGCTTCATATAGATGTTTTCCTCAAGACTTCCATTAAGGAAAGCTATCTTGACATCTATCTGCCATACCTCATAATCCATATGAGCAGCAATGCATAAGATAGCATAAGGAAAGCTATCTTGACATCTATCTGCTATCTTGACATCTATCTACTGGCGAAAAGGTCTCCTCATAATCGATACCCTCTTTCTGAGTATACCCCTTCGCAACAAGCCTCGCTTTGAAGGTCTCAACCTTCCCATATATTCCTCTCTTTCTCTTGTAGATTCACTTGCATCCAATGATTTTTATACCATCGGGTGGTTCTACTAGCTCCCAGACCTGATTTGAATCCATAGATTCAATCTCAGTATTCATTGAACTTTGCTAAGATACTACATCTTTATCTTGGATTGCCTCTTCATATGTCCAGGGATCATGTTCATGTTCGCCAGGGACCAAATCAGAAGATTCTCCCAAGAACACGAATCTATCAGGCTGTCTCACAACCCTCCTACTATGACGAGGTATCACCTGTGTATCCTCTGTGACACGTGGTGCAGTGACTTATGGTATATCCTCTTGTACCGGTGGTACTGAAGAAGTGACTTCCCCTTTTAATTCCTCCATAACAATCTTACTCATGGGCTTGTGGTTCATTACATAGTATTCGTCTAGAAATTTGGCGTTCGTGCTAACGATGACCCTCTGATCACTAGGACTATAGAACAAACCACCTTTCATTCTTCTAGGATAGCCAACGAACATGCACACTTCTGTACAAGGTTCCAACTTACCAGCATCTGCCTTCAGCACATGTGCTGGACTCCCCCAAATCCGAATATGTCTTAGACAAGGCTTTCGCCTAGTTCACAATTATGTGGGAGTAGAAGGCACTGATTTAGATGGTACTAAGTTTAGAATATACACTGCCGTATTTAGAGCATATCCCCAGAACGAATCTGGCAACTCAGAATAACTCATCATCGATCTAACCATCTCCATAAGAGTCATATTCCTTCGCTCTGCTACACCATTCTGCTGGGGTGTGCCAGGTGCAGAAAATTGGCATTGAATCCCAGCCTATGATAAGTATTTCCTAAACTCTCCCAAGAGGTATTCACCACCACGATCAGATCATAGTGTCTTGATACTTTTACCATGACGTTTCTTTACATCAGCCTTGAATTCTTTGAACTTGTCAAAGCATTCAGACTTGTGGCGCATCAAGTAAATGTATCCATATCTTGAATAATCGTCTATAAAAGAGATGAAATACTCAAAACCACCTCTAGCCTGGATAGACATAGGACCACACAAATCAAAATGAACCAATTCCAACACATCTTTGGCTCTATACCCCTTGGCCTTAAAAGACCTCTTGGTCATTTTTTCCTTCAAGCAAGATTCGCAGGTTGGGAAATCTTCCACCACTAATGAACCCAGAGGTCCATCAGCTATCAACCTTTGAATTTTACTTAGGTTAATATGACCAAGTCTTAGATGCCAAAGATATGTTTGGTTCATCTTCGAAGGTTCTTTTCTCTTATTGGAATTAGAAGATGAGTTATTAACTTCTATTTGCATCGTGGGAGCTTTTGGTTCAAGTGTATACAAATTTCCTATCAATGCACCAGAACAGATAATCTCCCTATTCCTTTTTATAACAACTTTGTCATTAAAAGAAATAGAATATCCATCCATAAATAATTTAGAAACCGAAATTAAATTCTTTCTAAATAAAGGTACATAAAGGCAATTCTTAAGAACCAAAACTTTATTTATCTTAAAAGACAAATAAACATCTCCCACTGCAATAGCCGCCACCTTCGTGGCATTGCCCAAGTAAACGGTAATCTCCCATTCAGCTAGTTGTCGGGTTTCTTTGAACCCCTGCAAAGTATTGCAGACATGATCAGTGGCTCTCTTATCTACACACCAGGTGCCGGTAGATAACACCGCTAAACATGTTTCAACGATTAGACCAAAGGATATACCATTGTTCTGCTTCCGGTTGGGGCAGTCCTTCTTCTAATGTCCAGTCTTCTTGTAAGTGAAGCACTTGCCTTTCGGCTTCTTCACTCGTCCCTGAGATCCTTCCACCACCTTTGCCTCAGCTTGTTTCTTCTTATTCTTGCCTTTCGGCTTAGAAGTAGAAACCTTTTGAGCAACCATGGCTTGAGCAAGCCTTTCTGTCGACTAGAGAATGATATCGACCTGGGTTTCCCCATCGATCTCAGCTCCAAGGACTTCCAGCTCATTCGTAGGCTTAGGAGGACACTCTTTGAAGAGTACATGCTTGTACTCCTCAGCAGTTAAGACAATATCTAGATTCCTTTTTCCAATAAACATAATTATGTACAGTAAGTTTATTTTCCTTTAGTATCACAGCAAGTGGATTGAAAGTCATTTTTGAACGAAAACCTAAGAATCACATAGATCAAAACATTAGATTTCAAAAAATTATTGATTCCTCAAACAATAATATTTTAAAATCAACCAACACCTCGAACCACCAAGAATATCGTATGCCACGATAGTGTGGACGTATACGAATTCTATATTTGTAAGAGGAGGTTTTACCCATTAATTTTACTATCTTGTCAACCTAACTTTTTGACAAGTAAAATTAATAGTTGGTTCCTCTTCGGCCCTATAAATAAAAGCAGTGACTCCGATGGGAAGGATACTTATATTTGTATCTAAGTGTTCACCATTACTCTGTACCAAGGTAATTATCTTGGGTTATGTGCCTTCCGATGGGAAAGTACACAAGCTCCTTAATAATTTCCTATAACCATATTCGACCTTGTGATCCGCAAACAAACTCATCCGATGGGGAGGAAGGCACTCAGAGCCGACGCGCAAGTTTGTTTGCACCACATGTCAAATTGTAATGGAGGCCGTGGGAATTTATAAAAATATCCATCTCCCACTTAGTAATTTGAAATTGATGAATTTTCTAGCCTACGACATGCATATCAAACAATCAGCAATAAATATGAAAAATGAATATTTTCCAACTATTATGGCTTTTGTTTTCAATATGTCTCCCGTCGTGTCGCCATCTCGTCCGCTCCTCCCTACGCCATGTATAAGCCATCCGGAGATCTGAGCAGAGAAAAATATATTTTAATTTACATCCATTGATCCTATACTCCATGTGGGAGTGTACATAAAATCTAGATCGAAAGTAAACTAAAATAAAAAGAGTGGCTAAATAATGCCGTATCTAATTACAAAAATTAAATACTATCCTCGTCAACCCCGAGGATTCAACAAAATATACAATTACACACATACAATCACATACACATATATGGCCATAATTGTTGGATCCTATGCCTGCAACCAAAGAGTTAACCTACGCACATCCTACTATTATCCGACACATATAATATATGAAAAGTGCATAAAAGTAACTGAATCCTAAACACTCAAAATTGAAAACCGTGGCTCTGATACCAATTGAAGGGTTTTTGTCCCGGAACCAAAGCTCTAATACCACTTGAAGGTAGGAAACTTCGCTTCCCACTTCAACTCGGTCGCTTGTTCATGGCGATCCCATCGATGTCCCCGGATTAAAAAAAATTTAATCCTAGACAAAAGGGATCACCCAAGCAACCGTTTCATCATCGTGCTATTCCATTAGAGTAGTCACTTGAACAAACTTGTTGTTCCAACCACCAACCTCTATTCTACGAATAGCCGCAAAATAGATGATGTACGGATCGCCGATTTTTGTGTTTGTATTCAGGGTCCAAATAAATTTAGCCACATACATAAAGTAAACAACCACATACAACATGAATATAATTGGAAAACAATTATAGACATAATACAAAAAAACACTAATCAAAATAAACAAGATTATACCTCTTATTATACCTCTTGATCTTCTATTGTATGTCCTTCCTCCTTTTGGATGTCGTGTGGGCGACGATCTTCCAAAAGCCAAAGCCTCCTAGATCACCAATCTTCCTTTCCTTGTTCACTCCGAACAAAGGAAGATCATAAAACAAAACTCTTCTTCCTATCTAGAACCGACCACCAAGTAAATGGACTTGATGTTGCCGCTGGCCAAGGAAGAGAATATGGAATATGGGAACCGGCCAAAGGAGAATCAAGGAGGGTGATGGGCGCCGGCCAACTCTTGGAGAAGAGAAAAGAAACCAACCCTTCACCTTGTAGCCGCCCAAAATCCTAACCCTAGCTCTCCTAGTTGCCGCCGGCCAAAGAAGAGGGGAAGAGGAATAGGTTGAGCACCGGCCAAGGAATATGGGAGAGAGATAGGCGTCGGCCACCAAGGAAGAAGAAGAAGACCTCTCCAATTGTTGCCGCCCACCCCATGTCCCAAACCCTAGCCGCCCAACTAAACCCTAACCTCACTAGGATTCCTTGCCGCCCAAGCTAAAGGGAAGCAAACCCTAATCTCCAAGCCATCAACTTGCCGCCCACCTTAAGCCCCTTTATATAGAGTTTAGGCTTAAGCCTTGTTTTAATCTCCACCGTCGGTTCTAGGGATTTAATCTCAACCGTCGGATCTAAAGATTTAATCTCAACCGTCAAATCTAGAGATTTAATCTCCACCTTCGGATCTAGAGTTTTGTTTTCATCCATTGGATCTAGGCTTCATGAGGTTTTAATAGGCTACAATAGGGACCATAAGGAGGAGTTGGATCTTGGCCACCCAATGGATCAAGCCCACATAAAGTTCGATCCATTAATGATTATCCATTCCACTAGAGGATTATCATTGATCTACCTCACCAACCCCGATAAGTTAATATGGGATCCATATATTATTTGTATATTTTTCTCCCCGTGTTTAAGATCTCAAATGTCCGTCGATTAATTAATTTACTAACAATTAATTAATCGACATCTAACTCCATGAGTAGTACCACTCAACCTTATCATCATGCCGGACCAAGTCCACCTACAAGGTTTACATGATGAACCTTATGAGCTCCTCAAGGGGACATCATCATCCTAATATATAGGACACGGTTTCCTCCTATAATCAACGACACACCATATAAATAATACCATTTCCCAACTTACCGAGCCTATCGATTTAATCTATAAATCTCGCCCATTGTTAAATCAAAGAAATGAATACTAAGTATATTTTCCCGTTATTATATCGGGATTAAGAGCATGTACAATATAATATCTGAGATCCTATTCGATTATGTAGTCAGCAATGAATCGAATCACCTCTAAGTCGGTCCTCTTTAATACACACAAAGTGCACTAGTGTGATTCTATGGTCAAGATAAACCAATACCAAATCACACTACAACCATACCATTGGTTTGTCCAAAGCCATCTCGGTTGTGAGCCTTTACTTATACTTTATAAGGAGCTGATAACATGATCTCCCGTTTGACACCACACACCATGTTATCTACAATGTAATGTATTAGACAATATGCATAACCATAAATATGCAAACAATGATCATGTGATTCTTATTTCAAAAATAAAGATGTTCATATAAAAGATAGACTTTTCAGTATACATCCCAACAATATCTAGGGTAAACCCTAAGCTAGTTCCATTAACATGAAAAGAAAAGTAAATAATAGAGTATATAAAAATATAAGTTTGTCAATCCTACTCTATTACGCACATGCCCAATTTTCATCTCAGTAGACTAAATTCGGCTTCGGGTAAAGGTTTGGAAAATAGGTCCGCTAGATTCGACTTTGATTCCACGTATTCGAGTTGTATGGTTCCGTTAGCTACATGTTCTCGAATAAAGTGGTGTTTGACCTATATATGTTTGGTCCTAGAGTGGCATATGGGATTATTAGTTAAGTTGATTGAGCTAATATTATCTATGTGAGTTTTAATATAGCTGAAGTTTAAGTTAAAGTCTTGGAGAGTGTGCTTCATCCAAAGAATCTAAGCCACACATGTTGGGTTGGTTTCATTGATCCGTGAGGGGAAACTTTGCTTCCCACTTCACCTCGGTCGTTTGTTCATGGCGATCCCATCGATGTCTCCGGATTAAAAAAATTTAATCCTAAACAAAAGGGATTGCCCAAACAACTAAGTCATCGTCGTGCTATTCGTTTAGAGAGGTCACTTGAACAAACTTATTGTTCAAGCGACCAACCTCTATTCTACGAGTAACCGCGGAATAGATGATGTCCGGATCGTTGGATTTCGTGTTCATGTTCGGGATCCAAGTATTATTTAGCCACAAAAAGAATATATCATGCTCATAATTGAAAAACAAAAACAAACATGTTACAAAAGAGAATAGAGAATCGATATACCTCTCGATCTTCTAATGTATGACCTTCCTCCTTACGGATATCGTGTGGGCAACGATCTACCAAAAGTTGAAGCTCCTAGATCACCGATCTTCCTTCCTTGCTCTTTCAAAGCAAGAGGAAGAATAGAAACAAGGCTCTTCTCCTTCCTATAGCCAACCAACAAGCAACAAGGAGAATCCTTGCTGCCGGCCAACAAGGAGGAGGAGATTATGATGGAAACCGACCAAGACACCAAGGGAAAGCCCTAAATCTTGTTTCCACCGGCCAAGGAGAAGGAGAGGAGCTACTTTGGACACTGGCCAAGAGCTGGAAAGACTTCAATGGGCGCTGGCCACCAATGGAGAAGGAGAAGACAAGGAAAAACTTTCCTATTAGGTGCCACCAAGCCCAAACCCTAGCTCCAAGCTCTTGCCGCCAACCTCCAAAACCCTAGCTTCTCTCAATTGTTCTCCACGCCAACCCCTTGTTCTCCTTTTATAGAGTTAGGGATAAGCCTCCTTGTAATCTCCACCATTGGTTCTAGGGATTTAATCTCAACCGTCAGATCTAGAGATTTAATCTCAACCGTCGGATCTAGAGATTTAATCTCTACCTTTGGATCTAGAGTTTTGTTTCTATCCATTGGATCTAAGCTTCATGAGGTGTTAATAGGCTACATTAGGGACCATGAGGAGGAGTTGGATCTTGGCCACCCATGGATCAAGCCCACATAAAGTCCGATCCATTAATGATAATCCAATCCACTAAAGGATTATCATTGATCTACCTCACCAACCCCCATAAGATAATATGGGCTCCATATATTATAAGTGCATTTTCTCCCCATGTTTAAGATCTCGAATGTCCGTCGATTAATTAATTTACTGACCATTAATTAATCAACATCTAACTCCATGAGTAGTACCACTCAACCTTTTCATCATGCCGGACCAAGTCCACCTGCAGGGTTTACATGATGAACCTTATGTGCTCCTCAAGGGGACATCATCATCCTAATATATAGGACATGGTTTCCTCCTATAATCAACGACACACCATATAAAAAATATCATTTCCCAACTTACCGAGCCTATCGATTTAATCTATAAATCTCTCCCATTGGTAAATCAAAGAAATGAATACTAAGTATATGTGCCCATTATTATATCGGGATTAAGAGTATGTACAATATAATATTTGAGGTCCGATTCGATTATGTAGTCAGCAATAAATCGAATCACCTCTAAGTCGGTCCTGCTCAATACACATAAAGTGCACTAGTGTGATTCTATGGTCAAGACAAACCAATCAAATCACACTACAACCATTCCAATGGTTTGTCCAAAGCCATCTCGGTTGTGAGCCTTTACTTATACTTTACAAGGAGCCGATAACATGATCTCCCGTGTGATACCACACACCATGTTATCTACAATATAATGTATTAGACAATATGCATAGTCATAAAATATGCAAACAATGATAATGTGATTCTTATTTCAAATTAAAGATGTTCATACAAAAGATAGACTTTTTAGTATACATCCCAACAATCTCCCACTTATACTAAAAGACTATGCTGTCCTCAAACTGCCATACATCTGATCCTCATTCCCTCCACATGCCTATCAAAAGCTCTCGCTGGAAGGGCCTTAGTGAAAGGATCTGCCAGGTTATCCTCTGATGCAATCTTGGTCACAGCAACTTCTCCTCTCTTTACGATTTCTCGTATCAGGTGGTACTTGCGCTCTATGTGCTTACATGCCTTATGGGCTCGTGGTTCCTTCGAGTTTGCAACTGAACCACTATTATCATAATAAATTGTGATAGTTCTGGGCAAACCAGGAATCACATCCAAGTCCATCAGGAAGTTCCTGAGCCACACAACTTCTTTGGCCGCCTCAGAGGATGCCACATACTCAGCTTCCATGGTATAGTTCGCCACGTATTTCTGCTTGACACTCCTCCATACAATGGCTCCACCTCCCAAAGTAAACACAAAACTTGAGGTAGACTTACTGTTATCCCTATCAGATTAGAAGTCAGAATCCGTGTAACCCACAGGGAGTAATTGGTCTGCCTGGTAAACTAGCATATAATCCCTAGTCCTTCTCATGTACTTCAATATATGCTTTATCGCAGTCCAATGTCCGTGTCTTGGATTACTCTGATATCTGCTGACCATGCCCATGGCAAAGCAGATATCTGGTATCGTACATAGCATCTCGCATACATGAGGCTTCCTACTGCCAAAGCATAAGGAACCGCCTTCATCTCCTCTATCTCCTGAGATGTTCTAGGACACATCTCCATAGATAAAGGAACTCCATGCCTGAAAGGTAGAAAACCCTTCTTGGAGTTCTGCATGCTAAAACGATCCATAATCGTGTCTATGTATAAAGCTTGGGATGAGCACAACATCCTTTTCCTGCGATCTCTTGTAACCTTGATCCCAAGGATGTGTCCCACCTCTCCCAAGTCCTTCATATCAATCTGTTTAGATAACCATACCCTTACGTCTGATAACACCTTGATATTGTTTCCAATCAATAAAATATCATCTACGTATAGTACAAGAAATACCACTACATTTCCGTCACATCTCTTGTATACACAAGACTCATCCGGACTTTGAATAAATCCATAAGACTAGATTACCTCATCAAAGCGGATGTTCCAAGACCTCGAAGCTTGCTTCAATCCATAAATGGACCGATTAAGCTTACATACAAGATGCTCTTTGCCCTTAGCAATGAATCCCTCTGGTTGCTTCATATAGATGTTTTCCTCAAGACTTCCATTAAGGAAAGCTGTCTTGACATCCATCTTCTACACCTCATAATCCATATGAGCTGCTATGCATAAGAGAATCCGGATAGACTTAAGCAAGGTTATCGACGAAAAGGTCTCCTCATAATCGATACCCTCTTTCTGAGTATACCCCTTCGCAACAAGCCTCGCTTTGAAGGTCTCAACCTTCCCATATATTCCTCTCTTTCTCTTGTAGATCCACTTGCATCCAATGGTTTTTACACCATCGGGTGGTTCTGCTAGCTCCCAGACTTGATTTGAATACATAGATTCAATCTCAGCATTCATTGCACTTTGCCAAGATACTGCATCTTTATCTTGGATTGCCTTGTCATATGTCTAGGGATCAGGTTCATATCCGCCAGGGACAAAATCAGAAGACTCTCCCAAGGACATGAATCTATCCGGCTATCTCACAACCCTCCCACTATGATGAGGCATCACCTGTGTATCCTCTGTGACACGCGGTGCAGTGACTTGTGGTATATCCTCTTGTACCAGTGGTACTGAAGAAGTGACTTCCCCTTTTAATTCCTCCAGAACAATTTTCTCTTGGGCTTGTGGCTCATCACATAGTCTTCCTCTAGAAATCTGGTGTTCGTGCTAATGATCACCCTCTGATCTCTAAAACTATAAAACAAACCACCCTTCGTTTCTCTAGGATAGCCAACGAACATGCACACTTCTGTACGAGGTTCCAACTTACCAGCATCTGCCTTCAGCACATGTGCTGGACTCCCCCATATCCGAATATGTCTTAGACTAGGCTTTCGCCCAGTCCACAATTCTGTGGGAGTAGAAGGCATTGATTTAGATGGAACCAAGTTCAGAATGTATACCGCCGTATCTAGAACATATCCCCAGAACGAATCTGGAAACTCAGAATAACTTATCATCGATCTAACCATCTCCATAAGAGTCCTATTCCTTCACTCTGCTACACCGTTCTGCTGGGGTGTGCCAGGTGCAGACAATTGGGATTGAATCCCAGCCTCCGATAAGTAGTTCCTAAACTCTCCTAAGAGGTACTCGCCACCACGATCAGATCGTAGTGTCTTGATACTTTTTCCTTGTCGCTTCTCCACATCAGCCTTGAATTCTTTGAACTTGTCAAAGCATTCAGACTTGCAGCACATCAGGTAAATGTATCCATATCTTGAGTAATCATCTATAAAAGAGACGAAATACTCAAAACCACCTCTAGCCTGGATAGACATAGGACCACACAAATCTGAATGAACCAATTCCAACACATCTTTTGCTCTATACCCCTTGGCCTTAAAAGACCTCTTGGTCATCTTACCCTCCAAGCAAGATTCACAGGTTGGGAGATCCTCCACCACTAATGAACCCAAAGGTCCATCAGCTATCAACCTTTGAATTCTGCTTAGGTTAATGTGACCAAGCCTAAGATGCCAAAGATATGTTTGGTTCATCTTCGAAGGTTCTTTTCTCTTATTAGAATTAGAAGATGAGTTATTAACTTCAATTTGTATCGTGGGAGGTTTTGGTTCAAGTGTATACAAATTTCCTATCAATGCACCCGAACAGATAATGTCCCTATTCCTTCTTATAACAACTCTGTCATTAAAAGAAATAGAATATCCATCCATAAACAATTTAGAAACTGAAATTAAATTCTTTCTAAATAAGGGTACATAAAGGCAATTCTTAAGAACCAAAACTTTATTTTTCTCAAAAGATAAATGAACGTATCCCACTGCAATAGCCGCCACCTTCGTGGCATCGCCCAAGTACATGGTAATCTCCCCCTCAGCCAGTCGTCTGGTTTCCTGGAACCCCTGTAAAGTATTGCAGACATGATCAGTGGCTCCCTTATCTACACACTAAGTGCCGGTAGATAACACCGCTAAACATGTTTCAACTACTAGACCAAAAGATATACCTTTGTTCTTCTTGCGGTTGGGGCAGTCCTTCTTCCAGTGTCCAATCTGCTTACAAGTGAAGCACTTGCCTTTCGACTTCTTCACTCCTCCCTGAGTACCTCCCACCGCCTTTGCCCTAGTTTGTTTCTTCTTCTTCTTGCCTTTCGGCTTAGAAGTAGAAACCTTTTGGGTTACCATGGCATGTGCCTGAGCACTCTGACGAAATAGCCCCTCTGCCACCTGGAGTTTTGTCAGGAGTTCCGCCAACGAATACAACCTCTTGTTCATGTTGTAGTTCATGCGAAACTGCTCAAAATGTAACATCCCAAATTTTAGTTACTATATTTTAATTTAAAGGAAATATATATATATATATATATATATATATATATATATAGAAATAAGAATAAAAAAAATGAATAAATAGTTCATAGTCGAGGCTTGAACCATGAACCGTTGATTTGGGGGAATAGGCTTCCCACCACTAAGTCATAAGATTACCAATGAGTAGGATATAATAGAATATATCTATTGGTAGAAAAAAAAAGAAGTTGATTAATCTAGCTGATCATTTAAAGGGATAATTAGGTTAAGAAAAATCCTAATTTATATATTCTTTTTTTATTCCTTTTTCCCTAAACTCCATGCCGAAGCCCTCATCTTCTCTCTCTCCCTCTTCTCTCCAAACGCCGCCCATCTCATTCGTCTCTCTCTCTCGTTTTTCCTCGAGCACGTCGATCATGGAAAGGAGTTCCCTATCGCGTTTTTCGACCGATCATGTCAACCAAAAAAAAATGTGTTTCGCTGTTAGGGTTTTCCCTATCGCTCGCATTTTTCGACCGATTCCCTCCCACAAATTTCAGGTTGATCTGGATTCTTAGTCCATTGTGGAGTTCGATTGGTTTGGCATTTACCTGGCAGAAATTGTGGCATAACTCGTTGATTGGAAAGGAGTAATTTTTAGGCTTCTTTACCTCGGGTTTCTGATCCGATTAGTTGGTAAGTATCCCCTCACCTGTAGTATAAGTGCTTACGATGTAATGTGGCATGCTTGATTTTGAACGAAAGAATCTAGAACTATGTGTAGAAGGTTCGGCTAATAGGATTAGAGAAATTATTCTTGTTGAAATTCTTCCACGTTATGCATGTTAGATGATGATTTCTATTTATGTTAGCTTAATTTTCCTTATGTCACTACCTTATGCCATGTTAAATTGTACTCATGCCGATTTATGCTATGCTACATGCTTATGTTTTCAGCCATGACTCACGTATATGAAATGTCTAAGAAATGTTTCCCTAAGAGTGGGGACAAGAACACTCTTTAGGACAAAGAACATGTATGTTATTTTACTTTATGCATGGCTTGTACCGGACCCTAACAAGGTCAACAGGATGGGCTCCAAGGTTGCCCCTAGGTCGACGGACATAGTACGAACCTAGTTCTGTTCGGGATTAGCTACCTCTGATCTATTTAGGATGCGCGCAAATGATGTATGTGGTACAATGCCAGACCCAATATGTTGAGATTATGTTTAAGTATATAAACTATATGTTTTCAAAGAGCATCCTGCATATACCATTTTATGTTCATCAAATTATCATGTTTAGAGACAATGTACTGTTGCGATGAAAATGCTAAGTTTATGTTCTTTTCCTAAATTGATCATGTCTCTACTTTAAATAAATGCTGTGCTCATATGTTGTTTAAATGAACATGTCATTACTTTATGTTTAATTCATGATGTATGTTTTTGTGAGTAGGAAAGGACCTTACTAAGCCTATGTGCTTACAGTTTACTTTCCTTGTACTGCAGAAAAGGGCAAGGAATGGATAAATTAAAGGGAGCAGCATGAGGGGCAAAGATGTGTGTGGCAGTGGCATGGTGGACGAGATCATTTTTCATATACGGACTTATGCATGATTTTCAGTTTATGTGTAAACTGTTAGGAGACGTTAATGCTTTCTATGGTTATTACTCATGTTTATTTTTATGAACCTTGAAATGGTTAATACATATTTAGTTAAATAAATTGCTAAGACCTTTTGCCATGATTAAATTGTTAGGTTGATTGGGTTAATGTAACTAGAGTTAAAAGTTGTAAAGTTTTTAAATGCTTCCGCTGTTATATGCATGAATGTATGATCGCGTAGCGCCGCCGCCCGTCTATAAGATATGTGTTAGGAGGACGGGAAGGGCGGGCGTTATAGGTGGTATCATAGCCCAGTTCTTCCTTTCCACTACACACACATCAAGCTTCCATCCTGCCGCTCCAAGTAAGACATTCTATGCCTACTCTATTTATTTCATGTATGATATATATACGCTAAGAAATGTTTTTAGTTGGGTATGCATGAATATAAGTAAGGATGATAAACTTATGTTGGCATTTTTTTATCATTTATGAAGAAAGGGTCAGACTTATGCTGAAGATGCTCCGACCTGAGATAGCTCTGAACATGGCCGGCGGAGTGAATAGATCGCAGACCGTAGAGGAGCTGTTCAATAGTGCCCTAATTATCAAGCACTACCTGAACAATATTAACCAGGAAAAGAAGGCGCTGAGTGAAGGCAAGAGTCAAGACCAGCCAGGAGGTCAGAAAGCTCAGGGTAACTGGAAAGGAAACCACAGTGGCAAGAGGAAACAATGGAACGACTCTAAAGGTGGTCCAGCGAACAAACAAGCTAAGATTCCCCAATGTACTACATGTGGGAAACCACATACCGGGGTGTGCTACAAGGGCACGAATAGATGCTACCGTTGTGGACTGGAAGGACACAGAGTCAAGGACTGCCCTACCCAGGTTCAGGCACCTCCTCAGTAGTATGCCCAGTACAGGGGTGCTCCTTCACAGCTACACCAGATGCAAGCTGCAATAGAAGGTACCCGGATAAGCCAAGGGAGATTGGAAGCCCCGCCCGATTGCGGCGAATGCGGGGTTTTCTCTCACTAAGGAAGACATGGGTTGTCACAGTCGATAATTATTTTACAAGATGCTACTCAGATATATTGAGCATCGTGCAACACACTCGTTTGTCTCTACGCCTTTCACAAAGAAGATTGACATACCCCCGCAAGTTTTGGATTGCGAGTTCTTAACGACCTTGCCCTCGGGAGAAGTGATGCCTTCTACTCATATGTTGCGAGCCGCACCCATCAGAATTGCAGACAGAGAACTCTACTGTGATCTGATAGTGCTCGGCATGCAAGATTATGATGTCATATTGGGCATGGATTTCTTAAGCAAGTATGGTGCTTCGATCGAGTGTCGTAAGAGAAAAGTGGTCTATCAGCCTGAGGCAGAACCTATGTTTGAATTCATTGGAGAGCCAAGGAACAGAACCTATAAGTTCTTATCAGCTCTAAAGGCACGCAAGATGTTAGACAGGGGATGCACTGGGTTTCTAGCACATGTGGTTGATACAAGTCAAGCCGAGGACCAAAAGCTAGAAGATGTCAAAGTGGTATGTCACTGCCCAGAGGTATTTCCTAATGAACTACCAGGGTTAGCCTCTGATAGGGAAATTGAATTTGAGATTGAATTAATTCCTGGGTACTCACCCGATCTCTAAAGCACCTTACCGGATGGCACCGACCGAATTGAAGGAACTTCAGGGACAGCTACAGGAGTTACTCGACAAGGGTTTTATTCGCCCTAGTCACTCTCCATGGGGAGCTCCGGTACTATTCGTAAAGAAGAAGGATGGGACTATGCGCCTGTGCATAGACTACTGAGCGCTAAATAATGTGACGATCAAGAATAGGTACCCTTTACTACGGATTGACGATCTGTTCGACCAGTTAAAAGGTGTCACAGTCTTTTCAAAGATTGACCTCAGATCTGGCTATCATCAAGTGAAAGTGAAACCAGATGATTTACCGAAGACAGCTTTCCGAACAAGATACGGACATTATGAGTTCGTAGTCATGCCTTTCGGAGTGACGAATGCTCCTGCTATGTTCATGGACCTGATGAATCGAGTATTCTCGGTGTTTCTTGACAAGTTTGTGATCATCTTCATTGACGATATCCTCGTCTAATCGAGAAATCAAGAAGAGCATGTCGAACACCTGAAGATGGTATTATAGATTCTTCGAGAAAAGCAACTATATGCCAAGTTCTCCAAATGTGAATTCTGGCTCGATCAAGTATCTTTTCTGGGTCATATTATATCCAAAGACGGAGTTATGGTAGACCCAAGAAAGATTGAAGCTGTGAGTAACTGGAGAAGGCCAAAGAATGCTAGTGAAGCGAGGAGTTTTCTCGGATTAGCGGGCTATTACAGGAAATTCATAGAAGACTTCGCCAAAATAGCAGCACCTATGACAGTTCTCACCCGGAAGAACAAGAAGTATGTATGGATAGAGGAATGTGAGAAGAGTTTCTTGGAGATGAAAAGGAGACTTACAAGTGCTCCAGTCCTTACTCTCCCAGAGAACGACAAGAGCTTCGACATGTACAGCGATGCCTCCGAATTGGGACTCGGAGCTGTACTTATGCAGAGGGGTAAAGTTATTGCCTATGCCTCTAGGCAACTCAAGGAACATGAAAAGAACTATCCCACTCACGATTTAGAGCTAGTAGTTGTGGTCTTCGCTCTCAAGGTATGGAGGTACTATCTGTATGGAGCATAGTGCAAGATTTATACGGATCACCGGAGTCTGTGGTATTTCTTCACTCAGAAGGACCTCAATATGAGACAACGCAGATGGCTGGAGCTCGTGAAGGACTATGACTGTGAGATATTTTACCATCCTGGCAAGGCAAACAAAGTGGTTGATGCACTCAGCAGGAAGTCCAGGGCCACCCTGATGTCCTTATCGGTATTGTCTCGACCGCTGGAGAAGGCAATTATGCGCTATGGAATCGAGGTTATTTCCAGGCAGCTTTTGACCATGGCAATAATACCAGCACTATTCGATGACATATTAGCAAAACAAAGTGATGATCCAAGTCTCCAGAGGATCAAGCAGGAGATCCTAGAAGCAAAAGGCGAGGATTTCCGTATCGCCAATAGCGGAGTATTATACCTTAGGGATCGGTTATGTATCCCTAACGATCCAGAACTACACAAAAAGATATTAGAGGAGGCTCACGAAACCCCCTATACTATGCATCCGGGATCCACCAAAATGTATCAAGACCTGAAAGAGAAGTTCTGGTGGTCTGGTATGAAGAGGGACGTAGCTCAGCATGTCGACACCCGACGCCCGAGTTAAAGCAGAACACTAGAGGCCTGGAGGAGTTCTGCAACCGATCCAAATTCCAGAGTGGAAATGGGAAGACATCTCTATGGATTTCATTTCAGGTCTTCCAAAGACTATGAACGGATATGATGCTATATGGGTTATCATTGACAGATTGACAAAGTCAGCTCATTTCCTAGCGATCAAGATGACATATTCGATTGAGCAACTGGCTCAATTATATGCTAAGGAAATTATCAGACTGCATGGTATTCCCAAGACCATCATTTCAGATAGGGATGGTCACTTCACTTCACAATTTTGGGATGCGTTCATAAGGCACTTGGCACGAAGCTGCGTTTCAGTACCGCCTTTCATCCTCAGACAGATGGGCAAAGAGAAAGGGTGAACCAAGTACTGGAAGACATGTTACGAGCTTGTGCCTTGGATTTCAAAGGGAGTTGATGCCGCTACTTATGTTTAGCGAAATTCACTTACAATAATTGTCACGCCCGCCCTTTCCTAGGGTCCGGAAGGGCGGCGCGACACGATCGTACATACATATATCGTACTACTTACAGCGGAAGACTATACATATCGTACTTCTTACAGCGGAAGACTTTAGACATATTTTTTTTTCTTTTAAACATAACATGCATCGTCATTTCATAGGTACTTCTTCTTAACATAGAGCATGCATCATTATTTCATAAGTACTTAGTGCTTAATTCAAAACCATAAACAAAACATCTTAAGGAAAACATGCATAAGGGACATAACACATCTCTTCCACCATGCCACTGCCGCACACACTTGCCCCTCCTGCTGCTCCCTTTAGTTTATCCACCCTTTACCCTTATCTGCAGTACAAGGGAAAATAAACTATAAGCACATAGGCTTAGTAAGATCCTGTCCTACTCAAAAAACCATACATCGACATTAAGCATAGCATGTAACACTCATAACATATAAGCAACATAACATTTAACATATGTGACATAAGCAAACATAACATGTAGCATAAATAACATAAGCAAACATAACATGTAGCATAAGTAACATAAGCAAACATAACATGTGACATATATAACATAAGCAAACATAACATGTAGCATAAGTAACCTAAGCAATCATAACATGTAACATATACAACATAGCAACATATCATGTACATATATGGCATAATCAAACATAACATGCAACATATATATCATAGCAACATAACATGTAAACACAAATATAACATGGTAATCATAACATGTAAACATATGCATAAACACAAATATAACATGGTAATCATAACATGTAAACATATGCAGGATGCTCTTTGAAAACATATATTATAGGTACGTAAACATAAATCTCAACATATTGGGCCCGACATTGTACCACATCATCATCATCATAGCGCGCATCCCTAAATAGACCTGAGGTAGCAAGTCTCGAACCTACTAGGTTACTAGGCCCGATCTTAGTCCGTCGACCTAGGGGCCATCGTCATAGCGTAGAAGCCCATCCTAGGCTCGATCTTAGTCCATCGACCTAGGGCATCTGGGAGCCCATCCCGTTGGACCTTGTTAGGGTCCTGGTACAAGCCATGCAGAAGGTAAAATACATACATGCTTCTTATCATAACATATCATATTTCATTACATAAACATATTACATTTCATTTCATAAACTTATCATATTCCGTTTCATAAACATATCATAAATCACTCCATAACCTATCATATTTTACTTCATGAACAGATCATATGTCACACCCCGAAGGAGACCCTGCCAGACGAAAATCCGGCAGCATCTCTCCTGTACGGGTGACAATCTCAATTTACATACAAGGCCTACACGGCCACTATACATCGGTCAACACGACCGGAATCATACCACATCACACGCAGATAATAATAAGGCCTCAGGCCAACAAATCTAGGTAAACAAAAGTCTACTCTAACTAGACTTACCCCTTCTGCCATCTGGGCAGGAATACTCAACCGAAATCCAATCGAAATAAAAATCCGATCAAAGGTCCCTAAGGACATACCAAAACATCCACAGGTACAAATATCCAACTCCAGTCCCAAACATATATTCTAATCCAAATACCCAAAAACCGTAAACACAAATAACAAAATACACTTCCACGACGAGGGGGTTTGGCAGCTGGACTCTCCTGACAACTTCATCCTGAAATAGATATAAATCAACGGGGTGAGTTCAAAGAACTCTGCGGGTATAGTAGATATGCAAAATCAGGTATAGCTAACAATAAAAATATCATGCCAGTACAGTCTCACATAAATAGGGTATGCAAGCAAGAAATACAAAATACCTGTACTTACCTGAATCTCCTACCCTGATATAGGAGCATGTGCCTGACTAGAAGTAATAGAGTCCTGACCATATATAAACATGTATCCTGTATGCATGACAATCATATGCACATCCAAGGCATCAATACAATAATGCAGCAAACACAATACAAAATGCAATCAGTGCAAAATGCATGTCGTGCCAATGACATGGTCACCCCTGACGCCAGTCAGCCGCATCACACGCAATGGTGAAGCCGAGTGGGTAGGGCTTATGACAACTGTGCACTCTGCCATCACTGCTCCTGAGTGACCGAGTGGACAGGATGCTGTCGGAGTACACCTATCCTCCTGCCCCAAACATAGTGGGGGAGCTAAGCTCTCATCTCCCGGTGTCATAGACCAGAGGAGGGATCCCTGCCCGCTACCACGCTGCCTCATCGCTACCCATGAGCGAACCAGCGGAGCCTGACAGAGCAACTGTACACACCCTCCTGATGTACCACTAACCCATGAGTGGCAGTGTGTGCAGGCCATGTAACTAGCTGCGGGCTCAACAATAATGGAACCCCGTCCAGCTAGCATGCAATCATGCGAAAATGGTGCATGATACTAAAGCATGTAAATCCTACTCAGAATACCTGTCCGAATGATATGTACAACCAATATGTACATATCCCTAATCCACATACTATGATCCAAATCAAACAGGGAAATATAATCATATCCTATCACATGCATGTATCTAGTAGGCACCAAAAGTATACCAGGCATATAAACATGAAAAAGTTATTGTAAGCTATCCTACTAGCATATCAATTTGACTTAATCTAAAAGTTAAGTCAGAATACCCGCCTGAATATATATCCGCAAGAAAACCAGATCGTCACGATCGTGATCCTGCCTTGTGACCGAAACCTGCATAACGCATAACTATTATTAAGCACAAAATATCATTCACCGACAAATCGAATACTTAATCGATTCCTTCCATAACCAATTAATTCAGAGTAAATCCATCAAATCCAAATACACGACAACGTGCTAAATAACTACTATGTATCACCAAGTAGACCCTCAACCCGTAGATCACAAATTGTGATTAACTCCTCAATCCAAGAATATATCCTTGCAATTAATCAAATCGAATCATACATCGACCTCATATCTTATCCACTAGACTGATTTGATTATCCTGTTCAACCTAATCAATCCTCCATACTGAATTACAGAACCGATCATAATTGTAAATCCAACCTAACCCTAGGTGACATACACACGACTCAATCAATCCTTACCTCAAACACGATCCAACACTTGGATCCCACAACTTGGGCACCCACAATCCATTTACAATTATTAACAACCCATAATTATACCGATTTAGGGCTCTAATCAACCCTAATTGAAATCTCATCACAACATATCAAACCTCAAGCATCAATCTCATTACAAACATCCACAGCCTAACTAACCTCCAAACACCTAGTCGTGCATAGCCGGTGCAACCGTTCACAGCTTACCGGACTTAGGTCTCCACCGACCTAACATATCTCAATCCCTTTACACCGGAGCAACCTAAGCTCCAGGGCACTCACTGCCTAAACCATAGATCCAAGTTAGGATGAGGAAATTCCACAGTCAATCCCTAAACGGAACCTCATAGCTAACTCACCCAAACCCCACTAATAATCGACCCTCACATTACCCACACGAACACACAACCGGCTGAAACACAAAATCCCTAACTCACTGTCGTCCAAGATAGGAAAAGGAACAACTATTACCTACTCCGGCGACCACCGGCGGAGACGGTGGAGAACGACCTCGGTCGGCTTTGTCGAACTCCTCTTGTACGCCCCTTCATCGCCGACGTCAGTGACAAAGGAGCCGGCGTGTGCGGCTGTAGACGGCGAGGAAGAGAAGCCGGCGGGCCCTGAGCACCGGGAAGGCGAGCGTCGGCGCTCGGGGAAGAAGAGGGGCGTCGCACGGCGGTCCGAGGCGAGGACGGCGAGCCATCTGCCGGCGCGCGTCGTCTGGACAACGAGCGCGCAGAGAAATCGGTGGAGAAGACGTCGCCGGCGAAGAAACCGTCGTGCGAGGGAACTGCCGAGGAGAAATGGGTCGCGGCGGGGGAAAAAGAAAGAAAAATAAACATTAGGTTTTTATCGCGTATTAAACCCCTGAAATAGACCCCTCCTAAAACCTATATATTTTATCCCCGTAAAAATCTCGTACGGAGTCCGTTTAAATCCAGAAAAATTCCGGAAAATTTTCTTAAAATTCCCTAAAAATCCCGAAAAATTTTCAGGATTATTTCCTTAATTATTTGGCCATTTAATTTACTATTTTACATTTTTCAGTATTTAACATTCTCCCCCACTAATAAAAATTTGGTCCCCAAATTTCCTACTCGTATATATTAGTACGAGATGTCTTAACAATCATCTCAAGCATTTGGAGACAAGTCACACCTCAAGTGACTAAGTGGGGTTACTCATATCCCTTAACATCAAATCACACTTGCTTTTAGCAGCCCTTCCAAAGTATGAATAGTATCTTCATTTTGATCACCTATAATAAGTACGTAACTGTACCAGAGTGGAGCTCGTTATCCGTGACCTGTTAAAGACTTTACCATAATCCTAAGGTAAATCCTGAATCGCTAGCTCATACGATACTCACAGATACTCCATGAACTGAAAATCTCCACAGTATAACCTATCCAGCGATCCAACAACTCATCGTATGGATCGGACGAAAATGAGCGGGCTTAGCTAATCATACTAAGTCCTTTCCGAATTCTAAATAACCTCCCAATACTGTCCATCATACTAGGCTCCCACTTCCCTCTTGGTACAGAACCTTGCTGATTATTAGCATTCCACCTTTACTAGTTGACACACTGAACACCAGACTACCAAGTCAACTAAGTTCCACATGACGTTCCACCACGGAGAACGTTTCAATACTTACTATTTTCCGAATACAATCCGAATACATATGCAACATATAGAACTTATTGCAATCCTCAGCAATACTTATCAAAATATCGTGACCAAGCCTCGTGGCTCTCGGAGTAATGCAAAAGGCATTACTTATGGGCAACGACATGCTACAACGACCGGGACTCATAGCCAGTCAAGATGCCAGGTAGCTATCTAGCCACCTACTACATACAAATTCCAATATCACTAATTCCGAACCGGTAGAGCAAAAGTACAACTCTATGGTAGATGCTCTCTATCATCACAACAGGAATCTATCTGTTGTTCCTGAATCAATAGTAACTCTTCCTAAATTCAAATGCAACTACACAGTAGCTAGCTAAAACCTCATAAGCATTTCTGCTCGTCACCTCTACAAAACAACATAACAACTCCTGCTAAGTTCACGTCATATATATATATATGACAACCCATCTCGTAGTTCTTCATTTGACGTAACCATGGGATACGTCTCAATCAACTAATTCAGAAATGCTCCATTCTCTGAAACATCGCATCCGCATATAAATTAACCTTCCTTTCACCCGAAAATGATCACACAACACTGGTGTAAAAGTCAACCATCGTCTGAGCCCTGAAACTAGTTTCACAAGCTTCAGACCAATTAAATTCCATCACCAATTAGCGGTGTAGAACCACTAGAGCATCCTATCCATATCTATGAAAAAAAAAATCAAATCAATACCAGAAAACCATCCATCTACGGTGGCCGAGTGCTCAACTCCAACTGCCACCATCACAAATGATCCAATCGTGTCTAGAATACACAATTTCCCAAATCCCTGGACGACTAAGTCGTCATAAGTCAAAACAAGATAATCAAACCTCGTACAATTCATACCAAGTATGAAATTGTCACCACTATACACCTGCATCCTCTTTACTCTAGGCTGATGATATATCAATCATCCCTACGACTTTGATAATTGTATGACACTCTGTCACTACAATATCAACACACCAATCACAAATCAATCCTAGAGTATAGACAGGTGTTCTATAGTTGATCTAAATAGATCCTCGATCCACCATGAAGGATAATCATTTCCTTCTACCACTACCGCATTCCATCATCGATAATCGATGTATAACCTCAAAGGTCCATCTCTCTTTGAACAATGAGTTCCAGAGCTTCTCAAGAAATAAAATACTGGGACAACAAATATCCCATCCAACACCTCCTTTAATTGGAACTTAGATTCTTCCAATTCCCATAGTGTTAAGCAACACTGATGCCAACTAAATTGTCCCCTGGAACAATCGTCATTCTAACAAATACCTCTCGGCACCATCAACCTTGTCAACTTTGAAAGACCGATCGATGACGGTATCCAAGCAACTCGATTGGCTTACAGCCAATTGAATGACATTGCCTTGAGTACATCACGAGCTTTAACAACCTTGTGCGCTTTACACTAGCCCTCAGCCAACGCACCATAAGTAAAAATATTAGGCTCGTAAAAATAACATTACCTCAGTACCAAATAAATTATCTCACAGTAGGGGATCTTTGATATCGAAACTATTTTCGAAATCCCTCCGATCGCCTACTCTACTTGCCTATACAGCGGCAAGCCTAAAAGTTCCTCCAACACTACATCTGATTACTCTCGAATTATACAGGCATCCGAGAGACCTTCTTATACCATCATGTCACAAGCATAACCTCCAAGTTAATATCCAGATATTCACATCATATCAACCAAGTCAACTATGAAACAATTAAGTCAACTCTCTCACCATAATATAACATTTCCAGCAATCAACCTCTAAACATCAAAAAATCATTTCCATACCTCTCTGATAATCATCACAGTAATCATCTCAACATCTCACCTGTCAGTGGAAACACTATAAATCCACATGATCCGAATATAGAAATCCTTTTAATCCTATCTGTACATGTTTTAACCATAGATATCTGTAAACACCTGTATCTCTCAATATATCATCAAGTAAGGTAAACTATAGTAATACCTCAATGATCAATCCTTTAACCATCTACAATTCCTTTCAAGTAAAGATGCAAACTCATCCAAGTTCTGCTCTTAACGGATTCCCTATTTCACAGTGACCTAGAATAAGAATCTGGTAACTGTATAAATCTAGGTGTATACACCTCTTCCTATCATTTTCCTCAAAAACCATACAACCGGCCTCATATCTCCACAAGTGCACAAACCACTTCTGATAGTCACATAAATCTGAGGAGAAAGCTTTAATCCATATTCTTGTTTTCCACTGGGAAATGAGGTGTTTCATCCATCTTTCATTCCTGGAACAGAGCCTTGATCACCACCAAAATACACTAAAATTCCAACTAAATCCTCAATCACTCAAGAGGTTGTAAACCTCCATAATCAAATTACCACCTCTAGCAACAGACTTGATCAATATCAAGCATCAACATGGGAACGAAATAATGTCACGTGAATTCAGATAGAAAAGCACGTTCACGACTTCTACCGTTACCTTTCCGAAGTGTAGGTTATTATCATTAGGTTGACTACACTATTCTCTTGAGACACTTGTTGCAGTCATTTTTATAAATATGACTCACCCTAATGCCTCCCGATAGGATCTGATGGAAGATCCAACTATCCTAATCCAAAGGTAAACCAATAAATCGTGGTGATCGAAAACAACTCAATCACTAACTTGAGCCGTTAAGTGGGGGTAAACTCTATAGTGAACTCCATTAACAATTGATCACTCAACTTAAGGCTCAAGAATTCTCCAACAATAAGTCATACAAAATAACATGGAGAAATACTGTCTCTCGAAAACATCCTGAACCCGTAATCCCGTAATGGGTGATTTCCTCAAATAAATTTCTTTTACATATTCACCAAGTAACAACTTGATCATTACAATAGTAAGAAACTATCTCCACTCCTATATAAATACCAGTTAGGTACTTATCAGTACCTTCAATGTTATCAATCTAAGGCTCAAGCAGCTCAAGGATCAAAATCCCTATGGAACTGCGTAACTGAAACCTCCAATGTCTGCATCATCAATAGTATACAGTCCTTGTCCAATACCCCACAGGGTAATAATCTGACTAGCATAATCAGTGAAAATCCCTAATACTGTAGTCCTTGATTTCCACAACAAATGTGACGACTTGACCCCTGCTTTCTGACTCGATATCAGTCAGCCCTCAAAGAAAATTCACCTTTTCGACACGGGTTTAAGACTCACAAACTGAACAGATTGTTCATGTGGTCAACTCCATCCACGATTACGAATAGTGACCAATACACTAAATGTTATTTCCTGTTATCCACTTAACACATAGTCAATCTAACCTGGAGTATAAACACTACGGCAACTCCCGCTGGTCACCTTGGTGGGTGACCCCTACTACGAGTTTGCACATAAGTCAAAACTCTATAGACCCTTCTGGCAACTCCTTAGCTAGAGATCTCCCTGTCCTCTTGCGTAGTTTCCCTGCACCACGTGTCGGTGCAGGAGTACGCCCACCTCGTCTCATATCTGTTTAATTTATTACCAGATGTTACTAGAACAGATGTTACTAGAAGTAATAACATATAAAATTAATCATCATACCTATTTTGCTGCAGGAGAGGTCTCGTCGCCGCCAAAACCCCATATTAACCTCGTCAAAAATCCTCAAATTTCCGAAACATAAAAATTGTCGGAAATCCATACCAATCCAAAATTTTCCAAATTGCCTCGTAAAACCAGCCAAACATGGCGAACTCCGAAAAATCCAAAAACCCCTAGGAACTCGAAAACCTAGGGCTCTGATACCAAATAAATTGTCACACCCCGAAGGAGACCCTGCCAGACGAAAATCCGGCAGCATCTCCCCTGTACGGGTGACAATCTCAATTTACATACAAGGCTACACGGCCACTATACATCGGTCAACACGACCGGAATCATACCACATCACACGCAGATAATAATAAGGCCTCAGGCCAACAAATCTAGGTAAACAAAAGTCTACTCTAACTAGACTTACCCCTTCTGCCATCTGGGCAGGAATACTCAACCGAAATCCAATCGAAATAAAAATCCGATCAAAGGTCCCTAAGGACATACCAAAACATCCACAGGTACAAATATCCAACTCCAGTCCTAAACATGTCCTCTAATCCAAATATCCAAAACCGTAAACAAATAACAAAAATACACTTCCACGAGGGGGTGTTTGGACTCTCCCGGCGACTTCATCCCGAAATAGATATAAATCAACGAGTTCAAAGAACTCTGTATAGTAGATATGCAAAATCGGTATAGCTAACAATAAAAATATCATGCGATGCGTCTCACATAAATAGGGTATGCAAGCAAGAAATACAAAATGGTTGTACTTACAGAATCTCCTACTACGATATAGGAGCATGTGCACGACTAGAAGTAATAGAGTCGACCATATATAAACATGTATCCTGTATGCATGACAATCATATGCACATCCAAGGCATCAATACAATAATGCAAAGAAACACAATACAAAATGCAATCTGCAAAATGCATGTCGCGTAATGACATGGTCACCCCCGACGCTACCACCGCCTCCACACGCAATGGTGAAGCGAGTGGGTAGGGCTATGACAAGCTGTGCACTCTGCCATCACTTTGCTCTGAGTGGCCAGGTGGACGAGGATCTTTGTCCGAGTACACCTATCCTCTGCCCCAAACATAGTGGGGAGCTAAGCTCATCTCCGGTGTCATAGGCGGAGGAGGGATCCTCGCTACCACGCTTGCCTCATCGCTACCCATGAGCGGACGAGCTCGACAGAGCAGCTGCGCACACCTCCTCGATGTACCACTAACCCATGAGTGGCGGTGTGTGCGAGCCATGTAACTAGCGCGGGCTCAACAATAATGGAACCGAATCGGTTTATCATGCAATCATGCGAAAATGGTGCATGATACTAAAGCATGTAAATCCTACTCAGAATACCTGTCCGAATGATATGTACAACCAATATGTACATATCCCTAATCCACATACTATGATCCAAATCAAACAGGGAAATATAATCATATCCTATCACATGCATGTATCTAGTAGGCACCAAAAGTATACCAGGAATATAAACATGAAAAAGTTATTGTAAGCTATCCTACTAGCATATCAATTTGACTTAATCTAAAAGTTAAGTCAGAATACCCGCCTGAATATATATCCGCAAGAAAACCAGATCGTCACGATCGTGATCCTGCCTTGTGACCGAAACCTGCATAACGCATAACTATTATTAAGCACAAAATATCATTCACCGACAAATCGAATACTTAATCGATTCCTTCCATAACCAATTAATCCAGAGTAAATCCATCAAATCCAAATACACGACAACGTGCTAAATAACTACTATGTATCACCAAGTAGACCCTCAACCCGTAGATCACAAATTGTGATTAACTCCTCAATCCAAGAATATATCCTTGCAATTAATCAAATCGAATCATACATCGACCTCATATCTGATCCACTAGACTGATTTGATTATCCTGTTCAACCTAATCAATCCTCCATACTGAATTACAGAACCGATCATAATTGTAAATCCAACCTAACCCTAGGTGACATACACACGACTCAATCAATCCTTACCTCAAACACGATCCAACACTTGGATCCCACAACTTGGGCACCCACAATCCATTTACAATTATTAACAACCCATAATTATACCGATTTAGGGCTCTAATCAACCCTAATTGAAATCTCATTACAACATATCAAACCTCAAGCATCAATCTCATTACAAACATCCACAGCCTAACTAACCTCCAAACACCTAGTCGTGCATACAACTGCTCACCGGCTTATCGGACTTAGGTCTCCACCGACCTAACATATCTCAATCCCTTTACACCGGAGCAACCTAAGCTCCAGGGCACTCACTGCCTAAACCATAGATCCAAGTTAGGATGAGGAAATTCCACAGTCAATCCCTAAACGGAACCTCATAGCTAACTCACCCAAACCCCCAATTTAACAGCCCCCTAATCGACCCTCACAGCCCACCCACACCGAACACAACCGGCTGAAACACAAAATCCCTAACTCACTGTCGTCCAAGATAGGAAAAGGAACAACTATTACCTCCGGTCGAATTCTTTGTCGCGCAAACTCCCTATCGCCCTTCATCGCGTCGGTGACAAAGGAGCCGGCGTGTCGCATGACAGGCGAGGAAGAGAAGCCGGCGGGCCCTGAGCACCGGGAAGGCGAGCGTCGGCGCTCGGGGAAGAAGAGGGGCGTCGCACGGCGGTCCGAGCAGAGGACGGCGAGCCATCTGTCGGCGCGCGTCGTCTGGACAACGAGCGCGCAGAGAAATCGGTGGAGAAGACGTCGCCGGCGAAGAAACCGTCGTGCGAGGGAACTGCCGAGGAGAAATGGGTCGCGGCGGGGGAAAAAGAAAGAAAAATAAACATTAGGTTTTTATCGCGTATTAAACCCCTGAAATAGACCCCTCCTAAAACCTATATATTTTATCCCCGTAAAAATCTCGTACGGAGTCCGTTTAAATCCAGAAAAATTCCGGAAAATTTTCTTAAAATTCCCTAAAAATCCCGAAAAATTTTCAGGATTATTTCCTTAATTATTTGGCCATTTAATTTACTATTTTACATTTTCCAGTATTTAACATCATACTTCATTTCATAACCATATCATATTTCATTTCATAAACATATCATGAATCACTTCATAAACATATCATATTTTACTTCATAAACATATCATACTTCATTTCATAACCATATCATATTTCATTACATAACATATTTCAGATATCACACACATATAGGGCATGGCATAAGGCATAAACATCAAGAGCAAGTAAGCACTAACCTAGAGCATGTTATCTTCATCTAGCATCATTTAACATCACAAGTTAACATGAACTCACCTAAGCATAAACACATGTTAACCTAACCTAGAGCATGTTATCTTCATCTAGCATCATTTAATATCACCTAAACATAAAACACATGTTAACCTAACCTAGAGCATGTTATCTTCATCTAGCATCTTAACATCATCATATACATACAAGATATGGTATAAAACTTCATTGAAATCTCAAGAACAAGGTTTGGCCGAATGGTTCATGGGGGCCTTTAGGGTTAAACTTTTACCTAATCCATCTAACATCCTAACATCATCATATACATACAAAATATGGTATAGAATTTCATTGAAACCTCAAGAACAAGGCTTGGCCGAATGGTTCATGGGGCTTTTAGGGTTAAACTTTTAACCTAATCCATCTAACATCCTAACATCATCATATACATACAAAATATGGTATAGAATTTCATTGAAACCTCAAGAACAAGGTTTGGCCGAATGGTTCATGGGGGCTTTTAGGGTTAAACTTTTAACCTAATCCATCTATCATCCTAACATCATCATATACATACAAAATATGGTATAGAATTTCATTGAAACCTCAAGAACAAGGTTTGGCCAAATGGTTCATGGGGGCTTTTAGGGTTAAACTTTTAACCTAATCCATCTAACATCCTAACATCATCATATTCATACAAGTATGGCATAGAACTTCATGGAAACTTCAAGAAAAGGGTTTGGACGAATGGTCAAGGGTTGACACAAAAACTTCAATCGAAAAGCTACTTGTATGCAGGTGAGGGGATACTTACATCCTTCGCTTTGCTTTTTGGTTGGAAGATGACCTAAGGGAAGCAACCTAGCCTTTCTTCTTGCTTGGATGACCTTCGGACAATGGATGAGAAGGGGGAGGAGAAGTGGATCTCGGTGAGGAAGAGGATGAGAGGAGAGAAAATCAACTTGATAACTCATGTCTCCTCATTCCCCCATATTTATTCATTTGAAGAGTCCCTTAGTCTCCCTTACCCCTAACTATAATTTCCCATATTCCTCTAATAATACAATCTTGTTGGGCTTCTGGTTAGTGGATGCATCTATAGGGCTTGGCTATCTCTAGAGGTTTGGGGTTCAATTCCTAGGCCTTGCATTCTTTTTGGCTCATTTTCTTTTATTTTTGAAAAGCCCACATAAAGCCCATCATAATCAAGCCAAAAATTCTTGTAAAATTGCTAGAAATTTTACGGGCGTTACAATCCTTCATACCTTTTAAAAGTTTCGTCCTCGAAACTTAGAACAATTCTGGGTACTTCTGCTTCATGTCCTCCTAGCGTTCCCAGGTAGCTTCTTCATACCGTTGATTCTGCCACAGGACCTTTACTAAGGGCACCTCTTTGTTCCTTAGTCTCTTGACTTCTCGGTCTAGTATCTGGATAGGTCGACTTTCATAACTCAGGTCCTCTTGAACTTGTACAGTTTGTGGCTCGATCACTTGGTCCGCACTGGAAATGCATTTCTTGAGCACAGAGACATGGAACACGTTGTGAATAGCCGACATCTCTTGAGGCAGCTCCAGCTTGTAAGATACCTTGCCAACCCTCTTCAATATCGGATACGGTCCCATATAGCGCAGACTCAGCTTACCCTTCCTTCCGAATCTCATCACTCCCTTCATAGGGGCCACCTTGAGGAATACCAGGTTCCCGACTTTGAATTCTAACGGTCTACGCCGCTTATCCGCATAGCTCTTTTGTCGGCTCTGAGCAGTTTCAATTCTCTGACGGATGTTCTATATTGCTCAGGTGGTGTCGTCGATGAAGTCCGTCTGGAGTCTCATCCCCTTCTTTTCACCACCCTCGTACCAACATATGGGAGATCTACATTTCCTCCCGTATAGAGCCTCGTAGGGTGCCATTCCGATAGTAGCTTGGTAGCTATTATTGTAGGCGAATTTTGCCAAACATAAGTATCGGCACCAGCTACCTTTGAAATCAGTATGCTTCGTAACATATCCTCGATGCTTGATTTACTCTTTGATGCATCAGTCCATCTGAGGATGGAAGGCAGTACTGAAGAATAGCTTCGTGCCTAGGGCCTTCTGAACACATTCCCAAAAATGGGAAATAAAGCGACCATCTCTGTCAGAAATGATGGTCTTAGGAATTCCATGTAGTCTGATAATTTCCCTAGTATATAACTGAGCCAGTTGCCCTGTCGAATAGGTCATCTTGATTGCTAAGAAGTGGGCGGACTTCGTCAATCTATCCACAATTACCCATATAGCATCATAACCGTTTGTCGTCTTGGGTAATCCTGAGATGAAATCCATAGAAATGTCTTCCCATTTCCATTCTGGAATCTAGATCGGCTGCAGTGTTCCTCCAGGTCTCTGGTGTTCTGCTTTAACCCTCTGGCAGTCGGTGATCTTGACATACTGAGCCACATCTCTTTTCATTCCGAACCACCAGAATTTTCTTTTCAGGTCTTGGTACATCTTGGTGGTTCCAGGATGCATCGCATAAGGAGTTCCGTGAGCTTCCTCAAATATCTTCTTCCGTAATTCTGGATCGTCGGGAATACACAAGCGATCCCTGAGGTAGAGTACTCCACTATCAGAGATACGAAACCCGTCGTCCTTTCCTTCTAGGACCTCTTGCTTGATCCTCTGAATGCTTGGGTCATAGGCTTGCTTTTCCAGTATATCATCGAACAACGTCGGTGCTATCGTCATGGTCGAGAGCTGTCCGGAAATGATTTCAACCTCGTAATGCATAATCTCCTTTTCTAAGGGCCGAGATAACACTGATAGAGACATCAAGGTGGCACAGGACTTCCTGCTGAGTGCATCAGCCACCTTGTTTGCTTTCCCTGGATGGTAGAAGATCTCGCAGTCATAATCCTTGACGAGCTCAAGCCATCTGCATTGTCTCATGTTTAGGTCCTTCTGTGTGAAGAAATATTTCAGACTCTGGTGGTCTGTATAAATCCTACACTGAGCTCCATATAAATAATGCCTCTATGTTTTGAGAGCAAAGACCACGGCCGCTAGCTCTAAATCGTGGGTGGGATAATTCCTTTCATGTTCTTTGAGTTGCCTAGAGGCGTAGGCAGTGACCTTGCCATTTTGCATGAGTACAACTCCGAGTCCCAACTTGGAAGCATCACTGTACATGTCGAAGCCTTCGTTACTGTCCAGAAGAGCAAGGATTGGAGCACTGGTCAGCCTCCTTTTCAATTCTATGAAACTCCTCTCGCAGGCGTCCGTCCACTCATATTTCTTGTTCTTTCTGGTGAGGACTGTCATAGGGGCTGCAATCCTGGAGAAGTTCTCTATAAACTTCCTGTAGTAGCTTGCTAGCCCAAGAAAGCTTCTGATCTCACTGGCATTCTTTGGTCGGTTCCAGTTACTCACGGCTTCAATCTTTATTGGGTCTACCATCACTCCGTGCTTGGATATAACGTGGCTCAAAAATGATACTTGTTCAAGCCAGAACTCGCATTTGGAGAACTTTGCAAATAGCTGCTTTTCCCGAAGAATATGCAATACCACATTCAGGTGTTCTGCGTGCTCTTCTGGGGTTCTCGAATATATCAGTATGTCGTCGATGAAGACGACCACAAACTTGTCGAGGAATGCCGAGAATACCCGATTCATCAAATCCATGAACAGAGTAGGTGCATTCGTCACTCCGAAGGGCATAACTACGAACTCGTAATGTCCGTATCTTGTCCGGAAGGCCGTCTTTGGTATATCATCTGATTTCACTTTTACTTGATGATAGCCAGACCTCAGGTCAATCTTAGAGAAGACGGTGGCACCCTTTAGTTGGTCGAACAGGTCATCAATCCGCGGCAAAGGATACCGGTTCTTGATCGTCACATTATTCAGCGCTCGGTAGTCTATGCACATTCGCATAGACCCATCTTTCTTCTTCACCAACAGTACTGGAGCTCCCCATGAAGAGCGACTTGGGCGAATAAGTCCTTTGTCGAGTAACTCCTGTAGCTGTCCCTGAAGTTCCTTCAATTCAGCCGGCGCCATACGGTAAGGTGCTTTAGAGATCGGGTTAGTACCAGGAATAAATTCTTTCTCAAATTCAACTTCTCTATCTGGGGCCAACCCTGGTAGTTCATCAGGGAATACCTCTGGGTAGTTGCATACAACTCTGACATCTTCTAGCTTCTGGTCCTCGGCTTGACTTGTATCAACTATATGTGCCAGAAACCCAGTGCATCCACTATCTAACATCTTGCGTGCCTGTAGTGTGGATAAAATTTTATTGTCTCTTCTCCTTGGCTCTCCAATAAATTCAAACATAGGTTCTGCCTCTAGCTGGAAGACCACTTTTCTTTTACGGCACTCGATCGAAGCACCGTACTTGCTTAAGAAATCCATGCCCAATATAATATCATAATCCTGCATGTCGAGCACTATCAGATCACGAGAGTTCTGCATGCAGTAATTCTGATGGGTGCGGCTCGCAGCATATGAGTGGAGGGCATTACTTCTCCCGAGGGCAGAGTGGTTAAGAACTTACGACCCAGAGCTTGTGGTGGTATGTCTATCTTTCTAGTAAAGTGTGTAGAAACAAACGAATGTGTTGCCCCAGTACCAAATAATGCAGTAGCATGCTAACAGAAAAATAAATATCTGACCTGTGACAACTGTAGAAGCGTTCGCCACATCTTCTTGGGTGAGAGAGAATACCCTGGCATCTGCCGATCGGTGGTGGACTTCTAGTCTCCTTTTCTCGGGTACCTTCGATTGTAGCCTGTATCTGGTGTAACTGTGGAGGAGCACTCCTGTGCTGGGCATACTGCTGAGGAGGTGCCTGAACCTGAATAGGGCAGTTCCTGACTCTATGTCCTTCCCGTCCACAGTTGTAACATCTATTTGTGCCTTGGTAGCATACTCCAGGATGTATCTTTCCGAGTAGCACGAGAGGATCTGGGCTGCATGTTTGCTGGACCACCTTTAGGATCCTCCCATTGTTTTCTCTTGCCAGTGTGGTTCCCTTTCCAAGTACTCTGGTTTCTCTGACCTCCTGACTGGGCCTGACCCCTGGCTTCACTCAGCGCCTTCTTTTGCTGGTTAATGTTGTTCAGATAATGTTCGGTAATCAAGGCACTACTGAACAACTCTTCTGCAGTCTGCGGTCTATGAACTCCATCGGCCACATTCAGAGCTATTTCGGGTCGGAGCATCTTCAGCATGAGTCTGACCCTTTCCCTTTCCGTGCTGACCAACTCTGGGCATAGGCATGCAAGTCGGTTGAATCTCTTCACGGCTTCGCTGACTGGTAGGTCACCTTGTCGGAACCCAGTGAACTCGTTGTAATGCTTGTTGGTTACCCTCATGTGGAAGAATTCTTCGAAAAATTCATACTCGAAATCTGTCCATCTCATCTGGTTCACTTGCCTCTTTGCTTTAACCCGTTCCCACCACATCCGA
Source organism: Wurfbainia villosa (assembly GCA_025175895.1). Taxonomy (NCBI): domain Eukaryota; kingdom Viridiplantae; phylum Streptophyta; class Magnoliopsida; order Zingiberales; family Zingiberaceae; genus Wurfbainia; species Wurfbainia villosa. The sequence continues at coordinate 37,472,314 of CM045998.1, read as the reverse complement.
GAATCTCCCGAAAGGCAGAATGATGCACACTTAATCTTCTCGCATTCGGGCCAGTCCAGTAGCTCCACGATGCTTTCCACCATCTTGAACCAGGCCTGGGCATCCCATGGTTCACCAGTACCAGAGAAATTTTCCGGCTTCAGCCTCTGCCACTGGATGTCGAACCATCGGGCCAGGGCTTGCTAGTGGGGCAGTAGGGTTTTCTCACTGATTCATTAGGGCATTTATTACTTGCTGTTGTTCTGTGACTTGTCGCTGGAGTTCAGTAACTACGTGTGTAAGGTCAAGCGGGGGTGCTATCTCATCAGCTCTATTACTGCGTCTTCCAGACATGTTTATCTTCATATATTAAAGTAAAGCTAGTATAAGTTTATCGTTCATTTATCTACACATAATTAAACTAAAAGCTAGCATAAAGTGATCATTCATGTTTTCATGCATATTTTAAGCTAAAGGCATTTCATATCATACATGAACAAAATTAACAAAATTAGAGTAGACATAGAATTCTTACTTGGAGCGGCAGGATTTGGAGCTTGATGTGTGTGTAGTGGAAAGGCAGATCTGCTCTGATACCAACCTATCACGCCCGCCTTTTCCTAGGGTCTGGAAGGGTGGCGCGACGCGATCGTACATACATACATCGTACTACTTACAGTGGAAGACTATACATATCATACTTCTTACAGCGGAAGACTTTAGACATATTTTTTTTTCTTTTAAACAAAACATGCATCGTCATTTCATAGGTACTTCTTCTTAACATAGAGCATGCATCGTTATTTCATAAGTACTTAGTGCTTAATTCAAAACCATAAACAAAACATCTTAAGGAAAACATGCATAAGGGACATAACAGATCTCTTCCACCATGCCACTGCCACACACACTTGCCCCTCCTGCTGCTTCCTTTAGTTTATCCACCCTTTACCCTTATCTGCAGTACAAGGGAAAATAAACTATAAGCACATAGGATTAGTAAGATCCTGTCCTACTCATAAAACCATACATCGACATTAAGTGTAACGCCCGTGAAATTCTAAACTATGCAAAGTAATTATATAGGTTTTAAGGCTATAAAAGGTTTAACATAAAATAAAATAAAAGATGGTCATAGGTAGGATTTGAACCATGAACCCACTAATAGGGAGGTAGCCTTGACACCACTAGACCCTAGGATAATTTATGGATAAGATATATAAAGAATATACAAAGAATATAGATGGGAAGATGAGGAGTGAGTTCATCCCCTCCCATGAAAGGATGGAGAGTGTTCATTCCCTAGGTATTAAAGAGGAGAATTAAGAAAAGAGAGGAAGTAAAACCCCACCTTCCTTCTTCATTCTTCTTCTTCCTCATCCTTGGCCGAATTCCCCATTTCCCTTTCCTCCCTTTTCATCCCAAGCTCTAGAAATTTTATAATAATTTTTGTATAAAATTTAATTTCATGTCTAGGAAATTATATATGGAATCTTGGAAAAAAATGATAAAAGGATAAAAAAAAGTGGAGAGGTGAGGTTTGAACCTTAAACCTCTTGGTAAGAGTTAACTCTTACCATGCATGTGATGACCAAGTGCTCAGCAGTAGCTTACTATTGGAGAAAGAGGGGAAATTGTAGATAAGTGTGATGAGGGTAAATGAAGAGGCATGAAAAGAGAAGAGACACTTCTCTTCCTCCCTTTATAAAGAAGAGGGAAGGTTCCACTTGGCCACTTCTTCTTCCCTCTTCCTCCTTCCACCGAAACCCTAAGCCTCCTTCCTTGAATTTTCGGCCAAAACAAAATAGGGTTCCACCCTAGAGAGTTAAGCAAGGAGAAGGCTAGGTTTTGTTTCCTTAGGTCATCTTCCCACTCAAAGCAAAGCGAAGGAAGTAAGATTCCCTCACCTGCAGTGTATTCGTTCTTGTAGATGCATGAAAGAATAAGAAGCTTTAATACCTTACATGTTTCGGGCAACCAAAGTATTTAGGGCTAGGGTTGCATGAACATGCTTCTAATGATACTATGATAAGTTATAAGCTTCATGAAGGAATTTTAGGTAACAAAAACCCAAGCTTGAGCCCTTACATGTTTCGGCCAACCAAAGTAATTAGGGATAGGGTTGCATGAACATGCTTCTAATGATACTATGATAAGTTATAAGCTTCATGAAGGAATTTTAGGTAACAAAAACCCAAGCTTGAGCCCTTACATGTTTCAGCCAACCAAGGTATTTTGGGCTAGGGTTGCATGAAAATGCATCTAATGATACTATGATAAGTTATAAGCTTCATGAAGGAATTTTAGGTAACAAAAACCCAAGCTTGAGCCCTTACATGTTTCGGCCAACCAAGGTATTTAGGGCTAGGGTTGCATGAAAATGCTTCTAATGATACCATGATAAGTTATAAGCTTCATGAAGTAATTTTAGGTAACAAAAAAATCCAAGCTTGAGCCCTTAAATGTTTCGGCCAACCAAGGTATTTAGGGCTAGGGTTGCATGAAAAGGCTCCTAAAGGAATTAGGAGATGTTATATGCTTCATATAGAAATTTTAGGTAACAAAAAAAAATACAATGTTTGATACCTTACATGTTTCGGCCAACATTGGTTTTAGGGTTAGGGTTTCATGAAAACACCCCCCTTGTGTAGTTATGCTATGTGTATGATTTTAATATGTCATGAATTATGCCTATGTGATGAATATGTTCATGATTCAATATGCTATGAAATATGCTTATGTGATGAACATGTTTATGATGTAGTATGCCATGAAATTATGCCTATGTGATGAATATGTTTATGAGGTAATATGCCATGAAATATGCCTATGTGATGAACATGTTTTATGATTTAATATGCCATGAATATGCCTATGAAATATGCTTATGCGATGAACATGTTTATGCTTTAGGACCCCTTTAGGGCACTCTTATGTTATGAATGCATGTATGCTATGAAATGTCTGAGATGGAGATGCTTCCCTTTCAAGTAGGGATTAAGAGCTCTCCTTATGATAAGATAAGATGGAGATGCTTCCCTTTCAAGTAGGGATTAAGAGATCTCCTTATGATAAGATAAGATGGAGATGCTTCCCTTTCAAGTAGGGATTAAGAGCTCTCCTTATGATAAGATAAGATGGAGATGCTTCCCTTTCAAGTAGGGACTAAGAGCTCTCCTTATGATAAGGTAAGATGGAGATGCTTCCCTTTCAAGTAGGGATTAAGAGCTCTCCTTATGATAAGATAAGATTGAGATACTTCCCTTTTTATGTTGGGGATTAAGAGCATTCTTTATGATATGACAAGAAAGAAAGGAATTAAGTATTTTACTTTGTAAGAGGTTAAGTACCCGACCCGTCAGGTGGTAGTTAATTAAATCCAAAGGGACATAAGAAGACATAAGAGGTCTTGCCCTGGTAAGACGTAAGAGGTCTTGCTCTAGTAGGTCTGGTGGCTCGCTACCCCAGCCTATTAGGGAACGCGCATTATTTGGTACTTAACCTGGGGCCCCCCATGCAAGTTATGATTATGTTGAAGTATCTATATGTATATGTTTTGAAAAGAAAGGACTTTTATGAAATTGTGAATGCTTATGAATGCTTATGAACTTGTCCTCTATGCATGTTTAGATTTCATGATGCTATGAATGCTTATGGTTAAGTCTAAGAATATTTGTGACTATGTACTTTATGCATGATTAAGATTTATGATGTTACGGATACTTATGTTATGAATGCTTATGGTTAAGTTAAAAAAATGCTTATGATTATGCCCTTTATGCATGTTAGATTTTATGAAGTTATGATGCTTATAGTTAAGTTCAAGAATATTTGTGACTATGTACTTTATGCATGTTTAAGATTTATGATGTTACGGATACTTATGTTATGAATGCTTATGGTTAAGTTTAAAAAATGCTTATGATTATGTCCTTTATGCATGTTAGATTTTATGAAGTTATGATGCTTATAGTGAAGTTAAGAATATTTGTGATTATGTACTTTATGCATGTCTAAGATTTATAATGTTATGGATTGCTTATGTCATGAATGCTTATGTTTAAATTATGCCCTGCTTAGATTTAATTATGCTTAGCATGCTGATGTAAACTCTATGCCATGCTTAGGTTTTATTACGTGGGTATGTTATTGATTAGTGTTGCTATGAAATACTTAGGTTATTTATGCTAGTATGCTCATGTTTCTAATTGCTTGATGAAGTTTGTGGCTTTTGTGAGTAGGCAAGAATCTTACTAAGCTATATGCTTATAGTTTATGTTGTCCATATACTGCAGATAAAGGAAACCTAAACTAGAGGAAGTAGCAGGAAGGGCCAAGTGTGTGTGATAGTGGCATGGTGGAGAAAGACCCTGTTACTATCTGCTTATATTACATGCTCAATGAACCACTTAAGACTTTGCTTCCGCTTATAAGACTTATGAATCATTAGTATCATGTTGGATGATGCTTATTTATGTTACTGTTCAATTACTTAAGAACTCATGAATGACTCTTTGTGTTATGCATGTTATAAATGAGACAAGATATGTTAACATGCTGATTATGAATATGATATGTGACGCATGTGCAAAAGAAGGTTTAAGTTATGATAACATGTTAAAGTATGTGGATTGTGAAATGATCCATATATGTTATGTAAGAAAAAAAAAAGAGAAAAAGTAGCGCCGCCCTGAGAGCAGATAAGGGCGAGCGTTACAGGTTGGTATCAGAGCGGGTTCACCTTTCCACTATCACACATCAAGCCTCCATCCTGCTATTTCCAAGTAAGTAACTTTATGCATACCTAAGTTTCTTTTATAATTAAGAGCGTCTTCTATCTAGATAGAAATAATGCCTCATCATGTTTTAGTAGAATGGAACCATACTTGTGACTTAGATAGAAATAATGCCTCATCATGTTTTAAGTAGAATGGAACCATACTTGTCACTTAGATAGAAATAATGCCTCATCATGTTTTAAGTAGAATGGAACCATACTTCTGACTTAGATAGAAATAATGCCTCATCATGTTTTAAGTAGAATGGAACCATACTTGTGACTTAGATAGAAATAATGCCTCATCATGTTTTAAGTAGAATGGAACCATACTTGTGACTTAGATAGAAATAATGCCTCATCATGTTTTAAGTAGAATGGAACCATACTTGTGACTTAGATAATAATGCCTCATCATGTTTTAAGTAGAATGGAACCATACTTGTGACTTAGATAGAAATAATGCCTCATCATGTTTTAGTAGAACGGAACCATACTTGTGACTTAGATAGAAATACTACCTCATCATGTTTTAGTAGAATGGAACCATACTTGTGACTTAGATAGAAATAATACCTCATCCTGTTTTGGTAGAATGGAATTATACTTGTGACTCATATAGTAATGATACCTTACCATGCTTTATATGATGGAAACATGTTTCTAACCTAGAAATACCACTAGAAAGGACACCTTACCTTGTTTATGATAAGGAATGTTTAGATGCATTAATATGAGTAGAAATTATAATAATACCTTAATTATTTATTTATCACTTAGATAACATGGCTGGGAGACGTAGTACTAGAGGGAAGGAATCAGCACCCCCACCAGATTTAATACATGTGGTTACCGAGCTACAGCGTCAAGTCACAGAACAACAACAAGTAATAAATTCTTTAATGAACCAGCGAGGAAACCAGTAGTTAGAAATAAAGCAAGGTTAGTCGCCAAGGGTTTTAGTCAAGTCGAAGGATTAGATTACGATGAAACCTATGCCCCCGTAGCTAGACTAGAATCCAACTGAATGTTGTTAGCCTGCACATCGAGGATTTAAGTTATGTCAAATGGATGTCAAGTCAGCATTTTTTTTTAAATGGACTTATTAAAGAAGAGGGGTACGCTGGCCAACCCCCAGGATTCGAAAGCCTAGATAAACCCGATCTCCAAGGCACCTTACCGTATGGTGCCGACTGAGTTGAAAGAACTTCAGAAATAGCTACAAGAGTTACTTGACCAGGGATTTATCCGCCCTAGTCACTCACCATGGGGAGCGCCCGTGTTGTTCATAAAAAAAAAGGATGGGTCTATGCGAATGTGTATAGACTATCGGGCACTGAACAACGTGACCATCAAGAATAGGTACCCCCTCCCCAGGATCGACGACCTGTTCGACCAACTGAAGGGAGCTACTGTCCTTTCAAGGATCGATCTCATGTCTGGCTATCATCAGGTAAAAGTAAAGCCAGGTGATATTCCGAAGACGGCCTTCCGGACGAGATACGGACATTATGAGTTCGTAGTTATGCCCTTCGGAGTGACGAATGCACCTGCGAGGTTTATGGATCTGATGAATTGGGTCTTCTCAACATCTCTCGACAAATTTGTGATCGTCTTCATCGACGATATACTGATATAATCAAGGACTGAACACCGAATACGGTGTTGCGATTCTTGAGCGTTGTATGCAAAATTCTCCAAATGCGAATTCTGGCAATCAAGTATCGTACTCAATGGTACAAATTGCATAGAGTTCATAAGACCATGTTATCGAGCCACAAACGGTACGAGTTCAAGAAGATTTAAGTTATGAAAGTTGACCTATTCAGACAATAGATCGAGAAATCAAGAAATAGAGAACCAAAGAAGTACTCTTAGGGAAAGCCATATGGCAAATCAAAAGTTTGAAGAAGCAACTTAGGAACGCGAGGATGACACGAAATAAAAGTATCCGGAGTTGTTCTAAGTTTCGAGGATGAAACTTTTATAGGTATGAAGGACTGTAATGCCGGTGAAATTCTAAACTATGCAAAGTAATTATATAGGTTTTAAGGCTATAAAAGGTTTAACATAAAATAAAATAAAAGATGGTCATAGGTAGGATTTGAACCATGAACCCACTAATAGGGAGGTAGCCTTGACACCACTAGACCCTAGGATAATTTATAGATAAGATATATAAAGAATATACAAAGAATATAGATGGGAAGAAGAGGAGTGGGTTCATCCCCTCCCATGAAAGGATGGAGAGTGTTCATTCCCTAGGTATTAAAGAGGAGAATTAAGAAAAGAGAGGAAGTAAAACCCCACCTTCCTTCTTCATTCTCCTTCTTCCTCATCCTTGGCCGAATTCCCCATTTCCCTTTTCTCCCTTTTCATCCCAAGCTCTAGAAATTTTATAATAATTTTTGTATAAAATTTAATTTCATGTCTAGGAAATTATATATGGAATCTTGGAAAAAAATGATAAAAGGATAAAAAAAAGTGGAGAGGTGAGGTTTGAACCTTAAACCTCTTGGTAAGAGTTAACTCTTACCAAGCATGTGATGACCAAGTGCTCAGCAGTAGCTTACTATTGGAGAAAGAGGGGAAATTGTAGATAAGTGTGATGAGGGTAAATGAAGAGGCATGAAAAGAGAAGAGACACTTCTCTTCCTCCCTTTATAAAGAAGAGGGAAGGTTCCACTTGGCCACTTCTTCTTCCCTCTTCCTCCTTCCACCGAAACCCTAAACCTCCTTCCTTGAAGTTTCGGCCAAAACAAAATAGGGTTCCACCCTAGAGAGTTAAGCAAGGAGAAGGCTAAGTTTTGTTTCCTTAGGTCATCTTCCCACTCAAAGCAAAGCGAAGGAAGTAAGATTCCCTCACCTGCAGTGTATTCGTTCTTGTAGATGCATGAAAGAATAAGAAGCTTTAATACCATACATGTTTCGACCAACCAAAGTATTTAGGGCTAGGGTTGCATGAACATGCTTCTAATGATACTATGATAAGTTATAAGCTTCATGAAGGAATTTTAGGTAACAAAAACCCAAGCTTAAGCCCTTACATGTTTCGTCCAACCAAAGTATTTAGGGCTAGGGTTGCATGAACATGCTTCTAATGATACTATGATAAGTTAAGCTTCATGAAGGAATTTTAGGTAACAAAAACCCAAGCTTGAGCCCTTACATGTTTCGGCCAACCAAGGTATTTAGGGCTAGGGTTGCATGAAAATGCTTCTAATGATACTATGATAAGTTATAAGCTTCATGAAGGAATTTTAGGTAACAAAAACCAAAGCTTGAGCCCTTACATGTTTCGGCCAACCAAGGTATTTAGGGCTAGGGTTGCATGAAAATGTTTCTAATGATACCATGATAAGTTATAAGCTTCATGAAGGAATTTTAGGTAACAAAAAAATCCAAGCTTGAGCCCTTACATGTTTCGGCCAACCAAGGTATTTAGGGCTAGGGTTGCATGAAAAGGCTCCTAAAGGAATTAGGAGATGTTATATGCTTCATGTAGAAATTTTAGGTGACAAAAAAAAATACAATGTTTGATACCTTACATGTTTCGGCCAACATTGGTTTTAGGGTTAGGGTTTCATGAAAACACCCCCCTTGTGTAGTTATGCTATGTGTATGATTTTAATATGTCATGAATTATGCCTATGTGATGAATATGTTCATGATTCAATATGCTATGAAATATGCTTATGTGATGAACATGTTTATGATGTAGTATGCCATGAAATTATGCCTATGTGATGAATATGTCTATGAGGTAATATGCCATGAAATATGCCTATGTGATGAACATGTTTTATGATTTAATATGCCATGAATATGCCTATGAAATATGCTTATGCGATGAACATGTTTATGCTTTAGGACCCCTTTAGGGCACTCTTATGTTATGAATGCATGTATGCTATGAAATGTCTGAGATGGAGATGCTTCCCTTTCAAGTAGGGATTAAGAGCTCTCCTTATGATAAGATAAGATGGAGATGCTTCCCTTTCAAGTAGGGAATAAGAGCTCTCCTTATGATAAGATAAGATGGAGATGCTTCCCTTTCAAGTAGGGATTAAGAGCTCTCCTTATGATAAGATAAGATGGAGATGCTTCCCTTTCAAGTAGGGACTAAGAGCTCTCCTTATGATAAGGTAAGATGGAGATGCTTCCCTTTCAAGTAGAGATTAAGAGCTCTCCTTATGATAAGATAAGATTGAGATGCTTCCCTTTTTATGTTGGGGATTAAGAGCATTCTTTATGATATGGCAAGAAAGAAAGGAATTAAGTATTTTACTTTGTAAGAGGTTAAGTACCCGACCCGTCAGGTGGTCGTTAATTAAATCCATAGGGACATAAGAAGACGTAAGAGGTCTTGCCCTGGTAAGACGTAAGAGGTCTTTCTCTAGTAGGTCTGGTGGCTCGCTACCCCAGCCTATTAGGGAACGCGCATTATGTGGTACTTAACCTGGGGCCCCCCATGCAAGTTATGATTATGTTGAAGTATCTATATGTATATGTTTTGAAAAGAAAGGACTTTTATGAAATTGTGAATGCTTATGAACTTGTCCTCTATGCATGTTTAGATTTCATGATGCTATGAATGCTTATGGTTAAGTCTAAGAATATTTGTGACTATGTACTTTATGCATGATTAAGATTTATGATGTTACGGATACTTATGTTATGAATGCTTATGGTTAAGTTAAAAAAATGCTTATGATTATGCCCTTTATGCATGTTAGATTTTATGAAGTTATGATGCTTATAGTTAAGTTCAAGAATATTTGTGACTATGTACTTTATGCATGTTTAAGATTTATGATGTTACGGATACTTATGTTATGAATGTTTATGGTTAAGTTTAAAAAATGCTTATGATTATGTCCTTTATGCATGTTAGATTTTATGAAGTTATGATGCTTATAGTGAAGTTAAGAATATTTGTGATTATGTACTTTATGCATGTCTAAGATTTATAATGTTATGGATTGCTTATGTCATGAATGCTTATGTTTAAATTATGCCCTGCTTAGATTTAATTATGCTTAGCATGCTGATGTAAACTCTATGCCATGCTTAGGTTTTATTACGTGGGTATGTTGTTGATTAGTGTTGCTATGAAATACTTAGGCTATTTATGCTAGTATGCTCATGTTTCTAATTGCTTGATGAAGTTTGTGGCTTTTGTGAGTAGGCAAGAATCTTACTAAGCTATATGCTTATAGTTTATGTTGTCCATATACTGCAGATAAAGGAAACCTGAACTAGAGGAAGTAGCAGGAAGGGCCAAGTGTGTGTGATAGTGGCATGGTGGAGAAAGACCCTGTTACTATCTGCTTATATTACATGCTCAATGAACCACTTAAGACTTTGCTTCCGCTTATAAGACTTATGAATCATTAGTATCATGTTGGATGATGCTTATTTATGTTACTGTTCAATTACTTAAGAACTCATGAATGACTCTTTGTGTTATGCATGTTATAAATGAGACAAGATATGTTAACATGCTGATTATGAATATGATATGTGACGCATGTGCAAAAGAAGGTTTAAGTTATGATAACATGTTAAAGTATGTGGATTGTGAAATGATCCATATATGTTATGTAAGAAAAAAAAAAAGAGAAAAAGTAGCGCCGCCCTGAGAGCAGATAAGGGCGGGCGTTACATTAAGCATAGCATGTAACACTCATAACATGTAACATATGTGACATAAGCAAACATAACATGTAGCATAAATAAGATAAGCAAACATAACATGTAGCATAAGTAATATAAGCAAACATAACATGTGACATATATAACATAAGCAAACATAACATGTAGCATAAGTAACCTAAGCAATCATAACATGTAACAAATACAACATAGCAACATATCATGTACATATATGGCATAATCAAACATAACATGCAACATATATATCATAGCAACATAACATGTAAACACAAATATAACATGGTAATCATAACATGTAAACATATGCGTAAACACAAATATAACATGGTAATCATAACATGTAAACATATACAGAATGCTCTTTGAAAACATATATTATAGGTACATAAACATAAATCTCAACATATTGGGCCCGACATTGTACCACATCATCATCATCATAGCGCGCATCCCTAAATAGACCCGAGGTAGCAAGTCTCGAACCTACTAGGTTACTAGGCCCGATCTTAGTCCGTCGACCTAGGGGCCATCATCATAGCGTAGAAGCCCATCCTAGGCCCGATCTTTGTCCATCGACCTAGGGCATTTGGGAGCCCATCCCGTTGGACCTTGTTAGGATCCTGGTACAAGCCATGCAGAAGGTAAAATACATACATGCTTCTTATCATAACATATCATATTTCATTTCATAAACATATTACATTTCATTTCATAAACTTATCATATTCCGTTTCATAAACATATCATAAATCACTTCATAACATATCATATTTTACTTCATGAATAGATCATACTTCATTTCATAACCATATCATATTTCATTTCATAAACATATCATGAATCACTTCATAAACATATCATATTTTACTTCATGAACATATCATACTTCATTTCATAACCATATCATATTTCATTACATAACATATTTCAGATATCACACACATATAGGGCATGGCATAAGGCATAAACATCAAGAGCAAGTAAGCACTAACCTAGAGCATGTTATCTTCATCTAGCATCATTTAACATCACAAGTTAACATGAACTCACCTAAGCAAAAACACATGTTAACCTAACCTAGAACATGTTATCTTCATCTAGCATCATTTAATATCACCTAAACATAAAACACATGTTAACCTAACCTAGATCATGTTATCTTCATCTAGCATCTTAACATCATCATATACATACAAGATATGGTATAAAACTTCATTGAAATCTCAAGAACAAGGTTTGGCCGAATGGTTCATGGGGGCCTTTAGGGTTAAACTTTTACCTAATCCATCTAACATCCTAACATCATCATATACATACAAAATATGGTATAAAATTTCATTGAAACCTCAAGAACAAGGTTTGGCCGAATGGTTCATGGGGGCTTTTAGGGTTAAACTTTTAACCTAATCCATCTAACATCCTAACATCATCATATACATACAAAATATGGTATAGAATTTCATTGAAACCTCAAGAACAAGGTTTGGCCGAATGGTTCATGGGGGCTTTTAGGGTTAAACTTTTAACCTAATCCATCTAACATCCTAACATCATCATATACATACAGAATATGGTATAGATTTTAGATTAAGAAATTGTTTTGAAAACATATGAAATATCCAACCATGATCTTTGGGCAATATGTCTATGAATTAAACATAAGCCTTCCCCATGATTGGTCTATTATTGCTATTTTTGATACTTTAAATGACCATCTAAATGCCATAGGCATTAGTGGCCATTTGTATCATCCTAACATCTCACTCATGCTAAGTTTTCAATCAAGGTAGCCTATGGTGAGTGTGAAATGCATCCTAGGGGGTATTTGTATATACTTAACCAATATATTCATGCAATTCTATCATGGTTAAGTATCATCCTAACAATTAACATGATCATAATGACATATATGAATGAAATTTCACATTATGATCATGAAATACATGTATTCATCAATTTATAGTCATGCATTAGGTATTATATGATGATACTAAATAAAGTATTACCTAAAACATGATTCAAACCTATTTCTCATGATAACGTGCCAAAATTTCAAAAACATAAATCATGATTTAAAACATACATAGCAATTACATTAATCATCATGATTTAAGCATTATTACCTATTTATGGGTACGTTATCATCACCCAACACTATCTAAAAAATGTTGTCCCGTCATCCTAAGTCAACCAAAATATGATATAGGTCAATTCCATATGGTTGACTACCCTAGGGGTTTTCTAACCCTTAAGGATGGATTTTGGAACCCAAAATAAGTTCTTTCCTATTGGGTTCACTAAATATTCCTTGGGGATCCATTTCCTAGCAATTACCTTCTTTTTATGTTGTCCCCTAGCTATAAGGCATTTGTAGGCCTTTTCATTTTTCTTTTCCTTGTAGCCTAGGCCCTTTTTGTTGAAACTAGCTCTTTGGCTCCCTAAGATCATATTTAAGGTGTTGGAGCCAATTGTGAATTTCTCTAGGGCTTTGGTTAAGTAATCTACCTTTTCCCTTAATGCCCTATTTTCCTCTATGCATGCATCATTAACATTTAAAGGCATATAATCATGTGAGCATGCATCATCTAAGCTAGAAGAAATATTTTCATTTTCATTTAAGCATGCTTTTTCTAATTTTTGTTCTAGGTCCTTAATTTGATCTAGCATGCTTTTGTTCTTCTTCTTAGCTCTAAATAAGTCCTTAGTTAAGCTAGAAATCATAGAAACTATTTTATTAAGTGAGAGGTTGGTTACCATAGTTTCCATGTCCTCTTCTTCTTCGGATGATGAGGATGATGTAGAAGCTCCCCCTTCATTTGAGCTCTCTCCTCTTGAGCTTGAACCTTCATCTTCGGAGGAAGAGCAATCCAAGTCATCAAAGGCCATCAAGGCCAAATTGGTGACAAAGGCATTCTCCTCTTGTCACGCCCCGAAGGAGACCCCACCAGACAAAAATCCGGCAGCATCTCCCCTGTACGGGTGACAATCCCAATTTACATACAAAGGCCTACACGACCACTATACATCGGTCAACACGACCGGAATCCAAACTCACACGCAGTTATATAATTTGGCCTCAGGCCATCATCCAAAATAAATGACAAACAGTCTAAAATAAATAGACTTACCCCTTCTGCCATCTGGGCAGGAATACTCAACAAAATCCAACCAAACCAAAATCCAAATAAGGTCCATAAGGACACCAAAACCAAATACAAAATCAATCTCCAAACCTATACATGTCCTCTAACCAAAATATCCAAATACCGTAAAAACAAATATCCAAATCAAAACTTTACGATGAGTGGGGGTCCGGCAACTGCACTCTCCTGACAGCTTCATCCTGAAATAGATATAAACCAACGGGGTGAGTTCAAAGAACTCTGAGGGTATAGTAGATATGCAAAATCAGGTATAGCTAACAATAAAAATAACATGCCAGTACAGTCTCACATAAATAGGGTATGCAAGCAAGAAATACAAAATGACTGTACTTACCTGAATCATCTACCCTGATATAGGAGCATGTGCCTGACTAGAAGAAATAAAGTCCTGATCATATATAAGCATGTATCCTGTATGCATGACAATCATATGCACATCCAAGGCATCAATAAAAATGCAGCAAACACAGTACAAATGCAATCTATGCAAAGTGCATGCCGTGCCAATGACATGGTCACCCCTGACGCCAGTCAGCCGCCTCACACGCAATGGTGAAGCCGAGTGGGTAGGGCTATGACAACTGTGCACTCTGCCATCACTGCTCCTGAGTGACCGAGTGGAGCGGGATCTTTGTCGGGTACACCTATCCTCCCCCAAACATAGTGGGAGCTAAGCTCTCATCTCCGGTGTCATAGGCGGAGGAGGGATCCCCCCGCTACCACGCGGCCCTCGCCGCTACCCATGAAGCGGTCCAATGAGCTTGACAGAGCAACTGCACACACCCTCCTGATGTACCACTAACCCATGAGTGGCAGTGTGTGCAGGCCATGTAACTAGCTGCGGGCTCAACAATAATGGAACCCCATCCAGCTAGCATGCAATCATGCGAAAATGGTGCATGATACTAAAGCATGTAAATCCTACTCATAATATATCTATCCGAATGATATGTACAACCAATATGTACATATCCCTAATCCACATACTATGATCCAAATCAAACAGGTAAATATAATCATATCCTATCACATGCATGTATCTAGTAGGCACCAAAAACATACTAGGCATATAAACATGAAAAATTATTGTAAGCTATCCTAACTAGCATATCAATTTGACTTAATCTAAACGTTAAGTCAAAATACCCGCCTGAATATATATCCGCAAGAAGAACCGAATCGTCACGACTGGGGACCTGCCTCGTGACCGAAACCTGCATAAAGCAAGACCATAGTCAAGCACAAAAATACAATTTACCGACAAATCGAATAATTAATCGATTTCCTTCATAACCCAATTAACCCAAACCAATTTCCAATCCTTGTCCACAAATATCCATACAATTAATTTAGCCCAATTAATTCCAAATCTCATATCCTCCAAATATCATACAAATCAACCGATCAACACCCGAATCAACCCAAATTGACCAAAAATCCGGTCCACAACCCTTTACAACCTATGAACAACCCGAAACACCCTCTATACCCACCTCCTCCTTCACAACCGACCAACAACTCCAAAATCAGCCCATTTACCACCTACTGTTCCACGAAATTAGGGATCTAATGAACCCCAATTGGAACCCAATGTAACCCACAGCCATTCAACAGATTTTGTTTAATTAATCCTATAAATCAACGAGCTCAACCTAATTAACCTCTTAATTTATCCAACACATATTTACAGTTGACTCACCGACGCGGATAAACCAAAATCAAGGTGCCGCGCCGCAAAAAGTCTGACGAGAGAATAAAACGCAGAATCGGGCCGAGAACAACCGCCGCCGTCGCCTAGGGCAGAGGAAACCGACGCAGGTGTAGGCGGTGGAGGTCAGCCGAAGCGCGATCGGGTCGCGACCTGGCACCGGAAAAGCGGCGGTCAGAGGCGAGCGTCGGCAGCGAGGAACCGGCGAGGATCCTGTGGCCGGGAACTGTGGGTGGCGACGCGGAGAAGAGGGCTCCGATGGCGCGGTGGTTCGGACGGAAGGGGATCACGCTACGGCAAGACGGCAGCTTGTCCGGCAGTTGATCGTGCGAGAAAATCGCCAAGGAGAAAGGGAAAGAGGGGCGCGGCTCACGCGAGGAATCGCGAACGAGGTCGCGCCGGGGAAAGGAAAAAGGAGAAATAGAAAATAGAAATTAGGTTTTCGTTGTGTATTTAACCTCTTTAAATAGACCCCTCTAAAGCCTATTTATTTTATCCCCGTAAAAGTCTCGTACGGAGTCCGTTTAAATCCAGAAAAATTCCAAAAAAATTCCTAAAATTCCATAAAAACCCCGAGATATTTCCAGGATTATTTCCTCAATTATTTGGCCATTTAATTTATATGTTAAATTTTCCAGTATTTAACACCTCTTCCGATGATGATGAAGAGGATGAGGAAGGATCATCCCATGTCTTGGCTTTGAATGCTTTGGCCTTCCCCTTTTCTTTTGCCTTCTTTTCTTCTTCCTTTCTCTTGCTCCCCTTCTTCTTCTTCCTCTTCTCTTCTTTCTTTTTCTTCTCTTCTTTGCTTTTGTTTAGGAGGGGACAATTGTCCCTTATGTGTCCCTCTCCTTGGCAATTGTAGCATATGACCTTCCCCCTTGGTCTTCTACTCCTCTCATTAGATTTATCAAATCTAAAATTCTTAAATACACGCCTCACCTTCCTTACCATGTAGGCTTCTTCAGTGCTATCCATGGAGGAGGAGGAGGCTTCATCGGATGAGGAGGAGGGGACTTCTATCTTCTTTTTCCCCTTGTTTGCCATCAAGGCTACTCATCTTGAGGGTTGAATTCTAGGCTCCTCTTGTATTCCTTCAAGCCTAGTTTCGTGGAGTTCCATTGTTGAGAAGAACTCCTCCAAGGTGCTCACTTCTAAATTCTTTGAGATATAGAATGAGTCCACCATGGAGCTCCACTTTGAGGACCGGGGAAAGGCATCTATAGCCTTCATGAGCATGTCCCGGTTTGATAGCTTCTCACCTACACTTGTTAGCCCAATTAAAATTTCTTTAAACCTAGAGTGTAGTGAGGTTACCTTTTCTCTCTTTTCTAGTTTTATATTGGATAGTTGGGAGCGGAGGAGGTCTCTCCTTGCTAGCTTGGCCTCGGATGTGCCTTCATGGAGTTCTATAAGCTTCTCCCACATCTCTTTGGCGCTTAGGCATTCTCCTATTCGGTTGATCTCTTGTTGGGGGAGCACATTGTAGAGATGGTGCTTGGCTTTGGAGTTTGCAAGGTGCTCCTCTCTTTGCCTCTTGGTCCACCTAGATTTCTCTATTGGCTTCCCCTCTTCATCCCTAGGCAAAACGAAACCGGATTCCATTGTAATCATTATATCAAAATCCGTTTCGAAAAATACCTCCATTCGCTTCTTCCACCAAGCGAATTCTCCTTCAAACTTCGGAGGATGGATGTTGGAGCCGGCCATTTTGAAAGTTGCTTGTTGCGGCGGTTAGTCCTCGACAAGCTTTCCTCGGCTCTGATACCACTTGTAGGGGATCGATATGGCCGGCTAGAGGGGGGTGAATAGCCCTCGTACGTTGGACGTCGTAAATTGCTCGTCTACAAAAGATTAGCGCAAGCGGAATATATAAATACAAAGCAAAAGACAAACAATAAAACAAACGCTAACACGATGGTATAACGTGGTTCACGGCTACGCCGCTAATCCACGGTCCCTGATTCGTCCTCGGTGAATCACTCCGTTAAACCAATCCACTAAATGGTCTCTCCTTTGCACCAAGCTAGGTGGAGGTAACCTTTACAAATCAAGCACACTCTTCTTACAAATAGAATGGAGTAAGAACAGGTAAGAAGAGTTGTCACGCCCCGAGGGAGTCCCCGCCAGACAAAAATCCGACAGCATCTCCCCTGTACGGGTGACAATATCCATTTTTATACAAGGCCTACACGGCCACTATACATCGGTCAACACGATCGGAATCATACCACAACACACGCAGATAATAATAAGGCCTCAGGCCAACAAATCTAGGTAAATAAAAGTCTACACTAACTAGACTTACCCCTTCTGCCATCTGGGCAGGAATACCCAACCAAACCAATCAAAATAAGATCCGACCAATGGTCCACATGGACCCCAAAAAAAAAGTCCACGAGTATATATAAATCCAATTCCAAGCCTAAACATATCTTCTATACAAAAATCCAAATCATAACTCATACAACTAATAAACTGTCACTACGAGGGGGGAATATGGCAACTGGACTCTCCTGACAGCTTCATCCTGAAATAAAAATAAAACCACGGGGTAAGTTCAAAGAACTTAGCGGATACTAGTCGATATGAATAGTAAGAAATAGCTAACAATACTAATCATGCCAGTACAGCCTCATATATATGGTAAGCAAGAAATAAATGCAAAAGGACTGTACTCACCTGAGTCTCCTACCCTGATATAGGAGCATGTGCCCTACTATAAGAGATAAAGTCATCACCATATAAGAATATGAATCATGTATGCATGACAATCATATGCAACATCCAAGGCATCAATACAATAATGCAGCAAACACAATACAAATGCAATCCGTGCAAAAATGCATGCCGTGCCAATGACATGTTCACCCCTGACGCCAGTCAGCCGCCTCACACGCGATGGTGAAGCCGAGTGGGTAGGGCTATGACAACTGCACTCGCCATCATCGCTTCTCTGGTGGCCAGTGGACAGGATCTTGTCCGGAGTACACCTATCCTCCCGCCCCAAACATAGTGGGGAGCTAAGCTCTCATCTCCGGTGTCATAGACCCGGAGGAGGGATCCTGCCGCTACCACGCCTGCCGCTACCCATGAGCGGACCGGAGCTCGACAGAGCAATCGCACACACCCTCTCGATGTACCACTAACCCATGAGTGGCGGTGTGCGAGCCATGTAAGCTGCGTCATGGCTCAACAATAATGGAACCCGTCTGACCAAAGATGCAATCATGCAAGATGGTGCATGATACTAAAGCATGTAAATCCTACTCAAAATATCTATCCGAATAATATGTACAATCAGTATGTACATATCCCTAATCCAAGTACTATTATCCAAATAAAACAGGGAGATATAATCATATCCTATCCAATGCATGTATCAATAGGCACAAAAACATACTAGGCATATAAACATGAATATTATTGCATGCTATCCTAACTAACATATCAACTTGACTATATCTAAAAGATAAGTCAAAGCACTACCGCTATAATGATCGTGAAAGCAACTAAACCGCTCACGATCGTGGACTCGCCGGATCAAACTCGCATATAGCATAACTATAGTTAAGCACCAAAAAGCAATTCAACAACAAATCGAATACTTAATCGATTTCCTTTATAACCCAATAACCCAATTAATTCCTAATCCTCCAAATATCATACCGATCAACACCCGAATCAGTCGAAATCGACCAATCAAGCTCACCCGCCCTAGAAATTCCACCGACAGCCGATACCCCCAACTCAATTTCTTAAATTCACAGTGACACATCCACCAACAGCCCACTAATCGAGCCTCACTACCCGCTCACATCGATTCTCGATCATCATAACTAAACCCCTAACTCAGATCGTCCAAATAAGGGAAAAGGTCATCTCTTACTCGCCCGGTGACCTCCCCCGCAAAGCAAAGGGGAAAACAACGACAACGAAGTTGGCCACAGACTGACCACGGCGTGGGCCGCAGAGGAGTCGACGTTGGTATACGTGGACCAGCCGAGGGAAGAGGGGCGTCAGCATCTGTGGTAGAGGAACAGTGACGGTTGGTCGCAGAGGGCTGCTGGTCGTCGGCGAGGGCGGCTCGAGCGGCAGACGGCGATCGGGCGGCGGCTCACAGCGAGGAGGATGGCACCGTCGTCTAGGGCAGAGGAGGCCGACGAGGTGGGCTGCGGCGGTTTCGGCCGCAGGGGAAGAAGGGCTCGGCTCGGGCTCGGGCGGAGAAGCGGCGTCGCCGGCGATGGAGAGGGCTCGCGCGAGAAGGGAACTGCCGAGGGGTCGCGGTGCGGCGGGGAAAAGAAAGAAAATAGAAAAATAAAATAGAGATTAGGTTTTCCACTGTGCGTATTTTATCCCCTTTAAATAGACCCCTCTAAAGCCCGTTTACTTTATCCCCGTAAAAATCTCGTACGGAGTCCGTTTAAATCCAGAAAAATTCCGGAAAAATTCCTAAAATTCCCTAAAAATCCCGAAAAATTTCCAGGATTATTTCCTTAATTATTTGACCATTAAATTTTGGTATTTTAAATTTCAGTATTTAACAAGAGTTTAGAGCTTGTGGGACACTAGGAAGATTGTTTGGAGTATGAGCATTAGCCTCTCAAAGGCTTACACCCTCTCTTTTTATAGAGAGGGCTAACTTCTTCACGTTGGCCGCCACTACCGATCACGCCTCTGGCGCGACCGTCATTACTACAACGGCCCAACACGCCGATCCCGACCGCTTTAGTCCAATCTGAACTCTTGGCAACGATCGATGGACCTCATCCCGATCGCCTCCGTAGTCGACGCCTGGGCCGGCCACGAACTGCTTCGTGGTCAACCCTTATTGACCGACCGATCACGCTTTCAATAGTCGATCGATGGTCTTGGCACGATCGCCCACGATGGCGCCGATCACGCCACAATCCGGGCCACAGATACCACCGAACTCACTGATTGAGCCCGATCGCCATGATGACATGGCAATGACCGTGTCGGAAACCCATCCGACACTTGGCCAAATGGCAAAGTTTCACCTAAGAGCTACCCTTCCCCGGGTTACAATCGCCACTCATTTCTGAGTCCTCGCTCAAGTTCTTCATTCTCGCCACGCCCCTAAGCAAGATCGCGCACGGTCAGAATGCTCCTTCAAGGTCTTGCCTCAAGTCTACTTCCTCCGGCTTCACTCCAAGCTTCTCGTCCGGCGGTCCCTCGGATGCTCCAAGCGCACGGCTTCCGCAAAGCTATCCTTCACCGACTCAAGGCACGAGTCATGAGATGTGAAACTCGCCACGACTCTATGTGCGAATTACTAAGTCCTGCACGACTTCATCGCACATATCAAATCAACATATCAAACTAACTTAAACCCTTTGCCACACCATCAAAACCATATTATGGCAAGAGATCACCAAGCGAATTCTCCTTCAAACTTCGGAGGATGGATGTTGGAGCCGGCCATTTTGAAAGTTGCTTGTTGTGGCGGTTAGTCCTCGACAAGCTTTCCTTGGCTCTGATACCACTTGTAGGTTTACAAACTGAAATCGGCCTTCAATGATCTGATTTACAGGCCACCAGTCGACTGCTATCAGTATGGCAGTCGACTGGCACAAAGGAATCCAAATTTCTGATTTTCTGGACGAATTTCAGAAATGCATTATAAATTCCAGAAAATTTGAAAAATCATGAAATTTGGGGAACATATTTCTTTTAAGTATATCTATCAATGAAAAATAGTTTTTCATGAAAACCCATTATATTTTCTTGTTTTTGCCAAAAATCCAAACACTTGAAAAACCACTAGTTTTTGAGCATGTTAGTATCCATTTCAACACCTAGTCTTGCTTTGAATTGTTCCAAAACATGAATACATAGATTTTAGATTAAGAAATTGTTTTGAAAACATATGAAATATCCAACCATGATCTTTGGGCAATATGTCTATGAATTAAACATAAGCCTTCCCCATGATTGGTCTATTATTGCTATTTTGATACTTTAAATGACCATCTAAATGCCATAGGCATTAGTGGACATTTGTATCATCCTAATATCTCACCCATGCTAAGTTTGCAATCAAGTTAGCCTATAGTGAGTGTGAGATGCATCCTAGAGGGTATTTGTATATACTTAACCAATATATTCATGCAATTCTATCATGGTTAAGTATCAACCTAACAACCTACATGATCATAATGACATATATGATTTAATTTCACATTATGATCATGAAATACATGTATTCATTAATTTATAACCATGCATTAGGTAATATATGATGATAATAAACAAAGTATCACCTAAAGCATGATTCAAACCTATTTCTCATGATAACGTGCCAAAATTTCAAAAACATAAATCATGATTGCAAATATACATAGAGATTACATTAATCATCATGATTTAAGCATTATTACCTATTTATGGGTACGTTATCATCACCCAACACTATCTAAAAAATGTTGTCCCGTCATCCTAAGTCAACCAAAATATGATATAGGTCAATTCCATATGGTTGACTACCCTAGGGGTTTTCTAACCCTTAAGGATGGATTTTGGAACCCAAAATAAGTTCTTTCCTATTGGGTTCACTAAATACTCCTTGGGGATCCATTTCCTAGCAATTACTTTCTTTTTATCTTGTCCCCTAGCTATTAGGCATTTATAGGCCTTTTCATTTTTCTTTTCTTTGTATCCTAGGCCTTTCTTGTTGAAACTAGCTCTTTGGCTCCCTAAGATCATATTTAATGTGTTGGAGCCAATTGTGAATTTCTCTAGGGCTTTGGTTAAATAATCTACCTTTTCCCTTAAGACCCTATTTTCATTTATACATGCATCATTAACATCCAAAGGCATATAATCATGTGAGCATGCATCATCATTTAAGCTAGAAGAAATATTATCATTTAAGCATGCCTTTTCTAATTTTTGTTCTAATTCCTTAATTTGTTCAAGCATGCATTTATTTTTCTTCTTTGCCCTAAATAAATCCTTAGTTAAACTAGAAATCATAGAAACTATTTTACTAGGTGAGAGATTGGTTACCATAGTTTCCATGTCCTCTTCTTCTTCGGATGATGAGGATGATGAAACTCCCCCTTCACTTGAGCTCTCTCCTCTTGAGCTTGAACCTTCATTTTCGGAGGAAGAGCAATCCAAGTCATCAAAGGCCATCAAGGCCAAATTGGTGACAAAGGCATTCTCGTCCGGCGGTCCCTCGGATGCTCCAAGCGCACGGCTTCCGCAAAGCTATCCTTCACCGACTCAAGGCACGAGTCATGAGATGTGAAACTCGCCACGGCTCTATGTGCGAATTACTAAGTCCTGCACGACTTCAACGCACATATCAAATCAACATATCAAACTAACTTAAACCCTTTGCCACACCATCAAAACCATATTATGGCAAGAGATTTTCCTAACATATAATCCAATATAAGATTTTGAAAACATTTTAAAATTCATTTAGAAAACCTTAGTGAAGTCTATCTTTTGATAGCAATCACCATTGAAGAAGTTGATACAAAGTAGATCAAAAACATTAAAGTTTTAATGGTTTTTGAACTTTGTATCAATCTCCTATTTTAATGGGTATTTTATTTTCAAACTATTTTTCACCCATTATATTCCATGTAAGTAATGTGCATATGAAATTTCAAAATTTTTCGAAATACGTATATTTACTTATGCATTTTCAAACTTCATTTTTGAAAACCTCATTTTTGAAAATCAGGTATCAGTTGACTGTTACAGATTATCAGTCGACTGATTGTGATTTTAATCGACTGTTCTCTGAGAGAGTCGACTGATTGGCTGATTTCGAGAAAATATGGTATGTTTAGCCCATTTTCAGCTATGTTAGGATTCCCTAACCACTCCTAACCCTAGGATATGCTTTAGAAAGCATTATAAAGGGTGAAAATCCATTAGATATGGATTAGGAGAGTTGTTAGGGTGATGTATCAAATTTAAGGTGTGGGAAAGTTCAATGTTGAATTTCTAACCTTATTTTTGATGGTTTAGAGTTCTTATTGGCTTAGGGACTTCCCAAGGACATTGTTGGTGCAATGGTCAAGGGGGAGCAAGTCTTTAGGGGTAGATATCCATCATAGGATGATGGATGTTATTTTTCCTCATGAGGGGGAGAAATGGGATTTTTAGATACCCAATTTGGAAATTGAGAGAGTGTGTAGGATTGCCTCTCTTGAGTGATATGAGACTTATCACTAGGAAGATTGTAGACATCCTAGGTATTTTTGGACTAAGGGGGAGATTGTAAGATCTCATTGGGACATGAGACATTGACCTCCTTAGGAGAACCATTTTGATGTATGTCAAAAAGGGAGAGAATGTTAAAATTATCAATTTGGGATAATTTGTAAGGGAATTTGAGTTAGGGGCCTAACTCAAGGGTGTTTTTGTCAAACATCAAAAAGGGAGAGATTGTTGGTGCAATCGACCTAGGTCACGATTGATCAGACTTGAGTTTGACTCGAGTAAGTATTTTGATATTTGACATGGATGTCTGACATGTGTTGGGGAGATTGTTGGTGCAATCAACCCAGGTCACATTTGATGTTTGACGATGGTTTGACCATTGTCATGGGAAAGTCCAAGTCATTGGTACTTGGCATGGAAAGTCCAAGTGGGACACTTGGCATTGGAAAAGTCCAAGTCTTGAGTACTTGGCATGTAAAGTCCAAGCATGGGTCTTGGTAAGGGAAAGTCCAACATGGGTTGACAAGGAAAGTCCAAGCATGGGTCTTGGCATGGAAAGTCCAACATGGGTTGACAAGGGAAAGTCCAAGCTTGAGTCTTGACATTTGGAAAGTCCAAGGGGTTTGATATTAGCGGCATAAAGTCCAAGCGAGAGTCTTGGCAATATAAGTCCAATGGTTGGCGGCGTAAAGTCCAAGCGGAGTCTTGGCAGCGTAAGTCTAATGTGCCTTGGCGGTGTAGACAGTATTAGCATGACAATAGCCAATGGAAGCAACTGAAGGCTAGCATATGGATGAACAAGCCATGGATGACTTGGAGGGATCCGATAGGCGCGAGGCTAACAAAGGTGGCTAGAAGGCTCCGGGTGTCTAGGCTAAGGGTGGTCTAGCAAATATAGGGGCACCATACTTGGGATAAAACCTCATGTTTGAGGTGTATCAGTCGACTGGGACCTATGGGCAGTCGACTAGTGTGAGTCAACTAGAGTTTGACTGCGGGAATTGGCCTAGCACTCGACTGCCAGACTTTGGCAGTCGACTGCTTGCCTGATCAGTCGACTGATCTGGCGATCAGTCGACTGATGCTTGAGAATTCGGGCACAAAATGGAGTCAGACTAGACTGTTGGAGTTAACAGTCGAGTGAAGGCTCTATCATCAGTCAACTGATGGGCATGATCAGTCGACTTATGATGGATCCGTTGGATTTTTTCAGCGTGGATCTAGCCGTTGTCTCACGACAACAGTGGCATCAGTCGACTGATGGTCCCGAGCAGTCGATTGATAGGCGAAATCCAACCTAGGTTGTAGGTTTAAAAGGAGTACGGAGGGAAGGATTGAGCACCGATTTTCTTGGACGATTTGGAGCGATTTGCTGTTGCAAATTAGGATCTTCAAGGCTAGTCCAAGGCAATCAACAAGCAAGCATTCAAAAGAGTTTTTGTAAAGTGTTCTTTACTTCTCTTGTTGTATTTCATTAGTAATTGCTTGTATTTCATTCTTATTGTTGTAAGAATTATTGTAAGAGGTTTCTCTACCTCCGACTTATTGTCGAGAAGGAGTATTATTGCTTAGTGGTGTTGTGTGCATCGCTAGGGCTCATTCGAGCTCGATCCGTGGAGTAGAAACTATTCGGTTCTGAACCACATTATACTTTGTGTCTTGATCGCGTTTGTGTGTTTGTATTGTATATTTTCTATTTCTGCTGCGTACTAATATATTTGTAGCAAGCACGATCACGATCATAATCCATCAAGCATCGACGACGCTACTCACCCGCCCCCCTCTAGCGGTCGCATCGTTCCTAACAATTGGTATCAGAGCAATCGACTGCCAAAGTCTGGTAGTCAACTGCTAGGTCAATTCCCACAGTCAAACCCTAGTTGACTCACACTAATCGACTGCTCATAGGTCCCAGTCGACTGATATACCTCAAACATGAGGTTTTACCCCAAGTATGGTGCCCTCATACTTGCTAGACCACCCTTACCCTAGACCTAAGCCTTCTAGCCACCTCCGTCAGTCTCCGCCTATCGGATCCCTCCAAGTCATCCATAACTTGTTCATCCATATGCTAGCCTTCAGGTGCTTCCATCGGCTATTGTCATGCTAACGGTGTCTACACCGCCAAGACACATTGGACTTACGCTGCCAAGACTCCGCTTGGACTTTACGCCGCCAACCATTGGACTTATACTGCTAAGACTCCCGCTTGAACTTTACGCCGCCAATATCAAACCCCTTGGACTTTCCAAATGCCAACACTCAAGCTTGGACTTTCCCTTGCCAACCCATGTTGGACTTTCCATGCCAAGACCCATGCTTGGACTTTCCTTGTCAACCCATGTTGAACTTTCCCTTGCCAAGACCCATGCTTGGACTTTACATGTCAAGTACTCAAGACTTGGACTTTTCCAATGCCAAGTGTCACACTTGGACTTTCCATGCCAAGTACCCATGACTTGGACTTTCCCATGACAATGGTCAAACCATCGTCAAACATCAAATGTGACCTGGGTTGATTGAACTAACAATCTCCCCAACACAAATTTATGAACATGTGGACATTACATCCTGATTTTAAGCGGGTGGTGGCGGAGTCATGGGCGCCTCCAATCATTGGGAATATGCAATATGTGCTTAAGGTCAAGTTGGGACGATTAAAGTGCAAACTAAGGGAGTTAAACAAGGAGCATTTTGGGTATATTTCGGAGAAGGCAAGAAGGGCGAAATCTGAATTGGAGGAGGTGCAAAGAGGTATACTAGGGGGAGGGCCTATACCTGATGATTATGATCGAATGAGGAAACAAACCAAACTTCTTGCTGAGGCGGAGAAGCAGTTTTATCAACAAAGGGCAAAGAATGTGTATCTACGGAGTGCGGACAAGTGTACTAAATTTTTTCATGATGTGGTGAAAAGAAACAACAAGAGAAATGCTATCATTACACTTGTTAAGCGGGATGGGGAGCAAACGGAGAGTTTGGGGGAGATTGCAAGAGAACTTGTGGATGCTTTTCATGACTTACTTGGGCGTATGGAGCACTGCAGCCCCTTGGACAGTAACTCTATCTCTGGTAGGGTGTTGAATGATGCTCAAGCAGCAAGCTTGGTGGAGGAGGTAGGTGTCTTGGAGATAAAGGCGGCTTTGCATCAGGTGCCTCGCCGAAGCTCTCTTCGTTCGCGGCCACGTCCCTCGGTAGCATCAGGTGCACGACTCTGCAATGCTCCTTCGCGTCTCTTGACTCCGAAGTCTTCTTCCTTGGCTTCGCTTCAAGTCATCTCGTCCGACGGTCCCTCGACAGCATCAAGCGCACGACTCTGCAATGCTCCTTCTCCGACTCAAGCACGAGGTTGTGAGTGGTGAACCCGTCATGACTCCATGTGCGAATTACTAAGTCCTGCAAGACTCCAACGCACATATCAAATCATAATAACAACCTAACTTAAACTCTTTGCCACACACATCAAAACCTTATCATGGCAAGAGATTGCCCTAATAGTATGGTTGCAGTATGATTTGGTATTGGTTTGTCTTGACCATAGAATCACACTAGTACACTTTATGTGTATTGAGCAGGACCGACTTAGAGGTGATTCGATTCATTGCTGACTACATAATCGAATCGGACCTCAGATATTATATTGTACATCCTCTTAATCTCGATATAATAACGGACACATATACTTAGTATTCATTTCTTTGATTTACCAATGGGCGAGATTTATAGAGTAAATCGATAGGCTCGGTAAGTTGGAAAATGATATTATTTATATGGTGTGCCGTTGATTATAGGAGGAAACCGTGTCCTATATATTAGGATGATGATGCCCCCTTGAGGAGCTCATAAAGGTTCATCATGTAAACCCTGCAGGTGGACTTGGTCCGACATGATGATAAGGTTGAGTGGTACTACTCATTGAGTTAGATGTTGATTAATTAATTGTCAGTAAATTAATTATTCAACGGACATTCGAGATCTTAAACACAGGGAGATAAATGTACAAATAATATATGAAGCCCATTTTAACTTATGGGGGTTGGTGAGGTAGATCAATGATAATCTTCTAGTGGAATGGATTATCATTAATGGATCGGACTTTATGTGGGCTTGATCCATTGGGTGGCTAAGATCCAACTCCTCCTCATGGTCCCTATTGTATCCTATTAAAACCTCATGGAACCTAGATCCAATGGTTGAAAACAAAACTCTAGATCCGACGATTGAGATTAAATCTCTAGATCCGACGATTGAGATTAAATCCCTAGAACCGATGGTGGAGATTAAAACAAGGCTTAAGCCTAACTCTATAAAAGGAGGGATTAGGGTGGGCAGCAAGGACAATTAGAGGAAAAAAGGATTAGGGATTTGGGCGGCTAGGACTTGGAGACTTGGGCGGCCACAATTAAGGAAAATATTTCCTTTCTCTTCTTCTTCTTGTTGGCTGGCGCCCAAGACTTGCTTCTCCTTTCCTTGGCCGGTGGAAACAAGGGTTAGGGTAATTCCTTTGTGGTATTAGCCGGCGCCCACTTTCTCATATCTTCTTCTTGTTGGCCGGCGGCAAGCATCAAGGTTGGTGCTTGGTGGTTGGCTAAAGGAAGGAGAAGAGTTTTGTTTCTATACTTCCTCTTGTTCGGAGTGAGCAAGGAAAGGAAGATCGTGATCTAGGAAGCTTCTACTTTTGGAAGATCGTTGCCCACACGACGTCCAAAAGGAGGAAGGACATACAATAGAAGATCGAGAGATATAACACTTGTTTATATTCTTTTGTAACATGTCTATAATTATTTTTCAATCATATACATGTTGTATATTCTGTTTTGTGGTTAAATTAACTTGGACCCCGAATACAAACACAAAAGCCGACAATCCGTACATCGTCTATTCCGTGGCTAATCATAGAATAGAGGTTGGTTGCTTGAACAACAAGTTTGTTCAAGTGACCACTCTAATCGAATAGCACGACGATGAAATGGGAGCTTGGGTAATCCCTCTTGTCAAGGATAATTTTTTTTTATCCCGGGACGTAGAAGGGATCGCCATGAACAAGCGACCGAGTTGAAGTGGGAAGCGAAGTTTCCTACCTTCAAGTGGTATCAGAGCTTTGGTTCTGACAAAACCTTCATACCTTGTTGGCAAATATTACATATTTTATTGTCTAAGTTGTTGAGGTTGGGCAATCCTCTGACTAAGCCACTCCGACTCATCTTATGAACGAGTCTTGGGTGCGAGTGACCGAGTCATCGGTGTCACAACCAAGATTCCTCTTGTTGTGTCATAAGACACTTGGTTGAAGAGTTAGGTAGATTAATAATATAGATGTTGCTATTCCTAGTTTCTTTAAGTATTATTTTAGAGGTTTCATTTGTTTTAATTAAGCATTCATTTTCTAAGAATATAATCTTATAGTTGTTATCACATAATTGACTTACACTAAGAAAATTATATTGAAAATCTTCGACTAATAAAACATTGTGAATCGTGAAATTAGAATTTAGCTCAATATCACCTGATCCGATGATTTTGAGCTTGTCATTGTTTCTGAATGCTACCGATACTTGTCGTTTGAATCTAAGGTTTGAAAATTTAAGTTGGTCTCCGGTCATATGTCGAGAGCACCCACTATCCAATACTCATTGATCTTACACACAAGGTAGTTGGATCAGATATTGGAATTTAAAGTTTGGTTGAAGATTATTAGTCCTAGATCATCTCACCCATTTCTACATGATCAAACACATTATCCTTATGTGTTCTTGTGAGATGACTTCAATTTTACTTGATTAATTATGAATCAAAACTAGTCAACCTTGGGTTAGATTCGGATTTAACCCTATGCTCATCAAGTCACCTTTTCAAGAAATTGGCTTCTAGGTCGTAGCGAGGCACAGAGGCCTTCTTTGATCGGAACAACGACCACTTCCTTAGAAAAAGACAAGTTCGAGAAAATAATAACTTGATTCACCCAAGATCACTTCCTGGTCTAACTAGTTAAGGATATGGCGAAGTAGCTTCAGCTAGTTCCACTTAGTCGAGTGCACCGAGCTAGATACGCCTTATCTAACTCGGACACACAAGACTTCGCTTTCCTAGCGTACTATCATCTCGCCACGTCCTAGTACTATGTTGTCAAGTGTTGACGAGTTATAGTTCCAATTTTGTACTAGCTCCCCTGGACTATTGAATCGGTTCGATCTTTCCACGTAGTGGATTTGGTCGTTGGGAACCCAGTACTGGTTAGATCCTAATTGAGAAATCAAAGTGGTCTTAGGGACCCATGCTTGGACATGTTTTCTATTTTGACTTACAATTGACATATATAGCTTGTTAGTCATATTTGAGCTAAACCCAAGCATGGCCTTGTTGTACATGACCCTTTGCAATCCAAGTAAAAGGTCAAGTCCCTTGGATCCCAAAGTGAACCTTTCCAAAGTATTCCTAAGGTCTTCGACTTGACTTTTCAAAAGTGAGTTCTCAACTTCGAGTTTTTCAACTCGAGTTGAGTCCTCCTCTTGAACTTGACTAGTCGAAGAGGTTAGGGAGACCTTGTGTTTAAGAAGTTTAACCTCCTCATCTAAGGTCTCGACCTTGGACTCAGACTTAGCTAACTTTCTAATTAAGAATTTAATTTCATTGTATAAAGTGCTAAGCAAAGATCGACTTACCTTAAGTGACTTTTTGAACCGGATGTGTATTCGTAGCTTGTCTTGAATAGAGACTTGTCGTCGGATCCGTACTCGGACTCTTGATCGGGTTCGGTCGGTTTGGCCATAAGGATGAGATCATCGTCTTCCTCTTCCGACGATTCTTCCCAAGTAGTGTTAAGTGCTTTCTTGGACTTGGGTGATTTGTTCTTTAGTTTCGGACACTCTGACTTGATGTGTCTGAACCTGTTGCATTCAAAACATCTCAAATTTGAATTAGACTTAGATTTACCTTGATTGACGGGTCATCTTCGGCTCTTGATCATCTTCCGAACTAAATTCACTAGTTCGGTTTCCATCTCAGGGTCTACCTCCGACTCGTACTCGTACTCGTCCTCTTTCTTGGGGGGTGGTTTGTTTGCGGCCTTCTTCTTCGAACCTGCAAGTAAGGTAATACCTTTCTCGAGAACCGAATTAAACTGTTCATGGAGTTCAAATTCAGAAAATAACTCATCTAATCTAATTTTTGAAAGGTCCTTAGAAACCTTGTAGGCATCAATCATGGATGCCCACAAGGTAGTCCAAGGGAAAGCATTTTACCTTATAAGTTCTCGATTCTCGACCTTTTGTTTGATGGCGTGCAGGCTATTGATGATATCTTGAATACGGCCATGTAGTTGTGTCACCGTCTCATGTTCCTGCATTTTTAAGTTATACAATTTATTGAATAAAAGGTCTCGTTTACAAACCTTTGCGTCGTCGGTTCCTTCATGTAACTCAACGAGTTTAGTCCATAAGTCCTTCACACTTATGAAGGGGCCGACACGATTTAGCTCCTCTTTGGACAAGCCGCATTGAAGGATTTGGGTAGCCTCTGCATCGACTTCCACTTGTCTTTTCATGGCATTAGTCTACTAATCGTAATCTAAGGATTCACCCACTTCATTAGTAGGAAGCGTGAATCCGGTTTGGATTACGATCCACATCTCGATTTGGGCCTTAAGGAAGCACTCCATCCGACCCTTCCAATAACGGAAGTTGTCTCCATTGTAAAATGGAGGTCAGACAGTAATAAACCTTTCGAGATGGGCCATTTAGACAAAATAAGGAAAACAAGCACCTCGCAAAACAAAAACAATCAAAATGTATCAAGACTTTCATCTTGGATTAGTAGTGCGGGAGAATAAATTTAAACGAAAAGAAAAACTCATAAAACAAAAATAAACAGAAAAAAATCTGTAAAAATTGCTAGATTGGTGGTTCCACAAAATCATAGCCCCCGGTTCAGATACCAATTGTTGGATCGATTTGAGCGCTAGAGGGGGGTGAATAGCGCAAGAAAAACTTTTCGAATTCGTTCGTCGATTCGATACGCAAGAAGAGTAAAGTGCAGCGGAAAATAAATATAACAAAATTGTTTTTACTTGGTTCACAGCCTTCGGCTGCTAATCCGAGTCCCTAATGGTCCTAGACTGCGTACGGAGGGCAAAGCACTAAAAACACTCCTCCTAAGCGAGTACAATCAATACGAAAAAAAAACAAGGTAGAGGGACACTCCCCCTCTCCTTGTTACGATCAAAGCTTGATAAGGAAAGATGTGAACAAGATTTAAAGACAACAATTAAATAAAAATATACCAACGACTATTGAAGATAGGACTGGAGCTCTTGTCATCGGAGATGAATAGCACTTCATCGTCGTAAGATCGTTGTAGAAGAGTAGCATAGCAAGAGCACTTTTGAGCACTTAGAATGATGATAATGGGGTAGAGAACACCTTATTTTATAGCCTTGTGAAACCTTAATCGTTGAGATGAGGTTTCATGAGGTAATGCCACCTAGC
Organism: Wurfbainia villosa; assembly: GCA_025175895.1. Taxonomy (NCBI): domain Eukaryota; kingdom Viridiplantae; phylum Streptophyta; class Magnoliopsida; order Zingiberales; family Zingiberaceae; genus Wurfbainia; species Wurfbainia villosa. Next base: position 37,440,325 of record CM045998.1, on the reverse strand, counting down.
CCTTGAGAAATGGTGATAAGCTTTGACTCTCCTCGAGGCTGATCCTTGACTAACAGTCGACTGATCAACCCTATCCATTGACTGCTGGAGGCATCACTCAACTGATACAAGCCATCAGTTGACTGATGACAAGGTTTCCAGCTGCAATGAAGAGTTAGCTAGAAAATGCAGTTAATATAAGTAAGTTCGATGGTCATTTACCATCCGATCTCGACTTAGACCTTCCATGGAAAGTCTTGGTCGGATCGTTGCCTAAGGAAGTCTCCGTACGGAGGACACGACCTTACTTACACTCACTCACACGAGCTTACTTCAACCTTTACCTTTGAAGCTTCACTTCCGATCTTCACCTGAGTTCTTCGGCTCTCTCCAAAGTCCTCCCGGTGTTGCCCAACCACTACGGCTAACCTCCGGGTGTCATTGACCTTTAGCTTTAGCTTAGCAATTCTGCACACTTGATTCAGCATGTGAGATAACAAAATGAACTTAACTTTGTGTATTTGATATAATCAAAACTCAGGTTCAATTCAAGTGCCTACTGCACCAACACACACAATGCATACCTATATGAACAACACCAAAACATAAAGAAAAAAATTGTCAAACCCTGAATGAACAAGTGCATACATCAACAATGTCTAGCATACATCCACCATATAAATTCGGATCGATATATGAAACATCCGAAAACAAAAGGAAACATAAATCCAAAGTCGGGACCCTTGGAAGTGAGATGAGACGATGCCAGCCAGTGGTGCTCCAAGCTAATCACGAAGTTAGCTATCTGTTACCTGGGCAATAGGAAACCCAGGGTCTGTGGTGGTGAGTACAAAACTCAGTGGTAATAAGAATAAAAGTGCATGCATAATATATACATATATATATCACATGCGAGTCAACAATATGTTGTCTAAAGGTATAATAGGTACACATCAGCATGATATAACAACTGTATAACTAAACTAATCAACAATAATAACATAAGGTACTGACAGGCTTCGTCAAAGACTGTCGCCGCCGCTTGCCGCGAGGAGAAAGAATGAGAGGGAGAGTTTGGCTGCGGTGAGAAACAGGGACGCGAGGAGGAGAGAGTCACGAGAGGAGTTGGGTTGTGCGGTGAGAAAGAGGAGAGGTCGCGCGGTGAGAAACGCTCGGGAGAAGAGAACGGCGGCGAATAAAGGCTGGTCGGCGAGAAAACGCTCGCGTGCAGAAGCCAATTTGCAGTGAGGAAGAGGTGAAGTCGCTGAGCTCGCGGTGAGAAAATGCAGAAACACTCGGCCTAAAGAACCGGGTCGGGTTGGAAAGCAGTCGAGTCAGTTTTTTCCCTATAAGACCAAACCTAGGTTCAATTAACCCCTATCCATTAAACCTACGTTAGGTTTTAATTAAAGCCCTAACCATCCATTTTTTTCCCACACTATTTTACAACTTTGGTGGGTGAAACTTGTAGGAATACATTATCCCCTACTGAGAATTCCAAAGGCCTTTGCCTCCGGTCTGCGTAACTCTTCTACCGATCATGTGCCCTGGATAACTATCGTCTGCTGACTTGCACTAATTCTGCATCATGCTAGATACTCAGTGGCCCCAGTAACTGTCACTCCCCAATCTCCTTCCACAACACGGGGAGATCTACAGGGTCTACCGTATAAGGCCTCGAAAGGTGTCGTCTGAATGGAGGAGTGATAATTGTTATTGTAGGTAAATTCCACTAAATGAACGTGGTCCTTCAAACTGCCTCCGAAATCCATAACACAAGATCTCATCAAATCCTCCAATGTCCGAATGGTACGCTCAGACTGTCCATCTGTCTGTGGATGAAATATTGTACTAAGCCAAAGCTCTGATACAAATAAAGTTGTCACGCCCCGAGAGTATGCCGAGTCGAAAAGCAAACGGACAACATCTCTCTTATACGTGGCAACATATTCTGTTGATAAAAGGCCTTTCGGCTACAATCACAACAACATCTATATAAACGTATATATAACAAAAACACAGCGGAAACTATCACAACGAAATAACAACTACACACAGTGTATGCCAGTATAACTGGCACAACATAAAGAAAGCATCGTCAAAACTCGAATCAACAAGTGCGTACATCAACAATGTCAAACACAACATCCACCTATAAATCCGGATCGATATACGAAACATCCGAAAACAAAAAGGAAACATAAAACCAAGCTACGACCCTCAGAAGTGAGATGAGAATATATATATATATATATATATATATATATATATATATATATATATATATATATATTTATATAGACACATCTTGAGTCAACAATATCTTTGTCTAAAGGTATAGCAATGTATACACCAAAGATGATACAACAACAATCAGATAACTAAACTGATCAACAATAACAACATAAGGTACTGACATACCTAAAGATCGACAATGATGTAACTCACACAACTTGAGTATAAGTACCATAATACAACACCTGCAATATGGTAGAGTAAATACTGACTCTGTAATTAACAACACCGGCATACTAACATTCTATATCAAACACACAATGAACTGGGTCCATCCCGTATCACCTCAAGATACTGGTCAAAGTTATATGACAATCTAACCTACTCAACTCTAGTAATCCACACACGACCATATAAGAATATGCAAGTGGAATGCAAGATGATGTACAATCAAATACAGCAAGCATAGTTCAAACAAATGCAATATCCAATGATCATATATATAGACTCTAGCTATATATATTCTAATCATACTCGACTATATATATGCAAACGCCATCTACCACGACAATGCAAATGCATGGTCATGCCTGTGCACCCTACTACTACCACGACCCTAGTGTGGCCTAGGTTGCATGACATGACAACTGTCCCAAATCAACAACAACCACTGCTCTCGAGTGGCCTAGTGCGCAATATGATGTAGCATATAAGCGTAACGACCTAGCTATACAATGGGGGTCCCTGCTGCTAGCCACTCCAACTGACACTACCCATGAGTGGTCGAGTGCCACGCACCCAGGACAACTGTACGCAACTCCAACAACCACTATCAATAGTGGGGTGAGTGCGGCACAACAAATGCACTGCTTTCACACTAGTTACTCTTCCACGAGAACGGCGGCGAATAAAGGTTGGTCGGCGAGAAAACGCTCGCGTGCAGAAGCCAATTTGCAGTGAGGAAGAGGTGAAGTCGCTGAGCTCGCGGTGAGAAAATGCAGAAACACTCGACCTAAAGAACCGGGTCAGGTTGGAAAGCAGTCGGGTCAGGTTTTTACCCTATAAGACCAAACCTAGGTTCAATTAACCCCTATCCATTAAACCTACGTTAGGTTTTAATTAAAGCCCTAACCATCCATTTTTTTCCCACACTATTTTACAACTTTGGTGGGTGAAACTCGTAGGAATACATGATCCCCTACTGAGAATTCCAAAGGCCTTTGCCTCCGGTCCGCGTAACTATTCTACCGATCATGTGCCCTGGATAACTGTCGTCTGCTGACTTGCACTAATTCTGCATCATGCTAGATACTCAGTGGCCCCAGTAACTGTCACTCCCCAATCTCCTTCCACAACACGGGGAGATCTACAGGGTCTACCGTATAAGGCCTCGAAAGGTGTCGTCTGAATGGAGGAGTGATAATTGTTATTGGAGGTAAATTTCACTAAATGAACGTGGTCCTTCAAACTGCCTCCGAAATCCATAACACAAGATCTCATCAAATCCTTCAATGTCCGAATGGTATGCTCAGACTGTCCATCTGTCTGTGGATGAAATATTGTACTAAGCCAAAGCTCTGATACCAATAAAGTTGTCACGCCCCGAGAGAATGCCGAGTCGAAAAGCAAACGGACAACATCTCTCTTATACGTGGCAACATATTCTGTTGATAAAAGGCCTTTCGGCTACAATCACAACAACATCTATATAAACGTATATATAACAAAAACACAGCGGAAACTATCACAACGAAATAACAACTACACACAGTGTATGCCAGTATAACTGGCACAACATAAAGAAAGCATCGTCAAAACCCAAATCAACAAGTGCGTACATCAACAATGTCAAACACAACCTCCACCTATAAATCCGGATCGATATACGAAACATCCGAAAACAAAAAGGAAACATAAATCCAAGCTAGGACCCTCATATATATATATATATATATATATATATATATATATATATATATATATATATATATATATATATATATATATATATATATATATATATATATATATATATATATATATATGTATATATACACATGCGAGTCAACAATATGCTGTCTAAAGGTATAACAGGTATACACCAGCATGATACAACAACTGTATAACTAAACTGATCGACAATAACAACATAAGGTACTGACATACCTGAAGATCGACAATGATGTAACTCACACAACTTGAGTATAAGTACCATAATACAACACCAGCAACATGGTAGAGTAAATACTGACTCTGTAATTAACAACACTGGCATACTAACATTCTATATCAAATACACAATGAACTGGGTCCATCCCGTATCACCTCAAGGTACTGGTCAAAGTTATATGACAATCTAACCTACTCAACTCTAGTAATCCACACACGACCATATAAGAATATGCAAGTGGAATGCAAGATGATGTACAATCAAATACAGCAAGCATAGTTCAAACAAATGCAATATCCAATGATCATATATATAGACTCTAGCTATATATATTCTCATCACACTCGACTATATATATGCAAACGCCATCTACCACGACAATGCAAATGCATGGTCTGTTGGAATGTATACTGAAAGCCTAGCTCTTTTTGTATGAACATTTTATTTTGAAATAAGAATCACATGATCATTATTTGCATTTTATATATTCATTATATATGTGTGCATATTGTCTAATATTTTACATTGTAGATAACATGGTGCTTGGTGTGGCACAGAAGATCATGTTATCAGTACCTTGTAAAATATAAGTAGAGGCTCACAACCAAGATGGTTTTGGAAAACCATTGGCATGGTTGTAGTGTAGCTTGGTATTGTTTTATCTTGAACATAGAGTTACACTAGTACACTTAGGTGTATTGAGTAGGACCGACATAGAGGTGATTCAATTTAGTACTGACTACATAATTGAATCGGACCTCGGATATTATGTTGTACATGCTCTTAATCCTGATATAATAACGGGCACATGTACTTAGTGTTTATTTCTTTGATTTACCAGTGGGTGAGATTTAGATGGATTAAATCAATATGCCCGGTAAGTTGGGAAATAATATTATTTACATGGTGTGCTGTTGATTATAGGAGGAAACCGTGTCCTATATATTAGGTTGATGATGTCCCCTTGAGGAGCTCATAAGGTTCATCATGTAAACCCAGCTGGTTGACTTAGTCAACATGATGATAAGGTTGAGTGGTACTACTCGAGGAATTAGATGTTAATTAATTGATGGTCAGAATCAATTAATCGACTGACATTCGATATCTTAAACACGGGAGATTGATGTACAAATAATATATGGAGCCCATATTGATTTATGGGGTTGGTGAGGTAGTTCAATGATGATCCTCTAGTGGAATGGAACATCATTGATGGATCAAGTTTGTGTGGTTCCGATCCATCGGGTGGCCAAGACCCAACTCCTCCTTATGGTCCCTATCGTAGCCTAATATAATCCTTAAGAAGTCTAGATCCAAGAATGTAAAACAAAACCTAGAACCAACGGTTGGGATTAAATCCCTAGATCCGATGGTTGGATGAAACCCTAGAACCAACGGTTGGGATTAAATCCCTAGATCCGATGGTTAGGATGAAATCCTAGAATCGACGGTTGGAATTAAATCCCTAGATCCGACGGTTGGGATAAAACCCTAGATCCGACGGTTGGGATGAAACCTTAGATTCGATGGTTGGGATGACATCCTAGATCCGACGGTTGGGATTAAACCCTAGATCCGATGGTTGGGATAAAACCCTAGATCCGACGGTGGAGATTAAATCCCTAGATCCGACGGTGGAGATTAAAGGAGGCTTAAGTCTAATTATATAAATAGAGGCTTAGGTTAGGCGGCAAGAAGTGATTGAAGGATTAGGGTTTGGCTTTTGGAGGTGGGCGGCTAGGGTTTGGAGAAAAAGTGGGCGGCAACTTCTTCTTCCTTCTAGTTGTTGCCGGCGCCCAATTTGATCCATCAATACTTGGCCGGCGCCCATCATTAAGGCCTTTCTCTTCTTCCTTAGCCGGCGGTTCTCCTTCCATTGGTGGCCGGTGGTCTTCCTCCTTCCTTTCTCCTTGGTGGCCGGCGGCAACTCATCCTCAAGTTGGCCGGCGATTCATCCAATTGCTCCTTGGCCGGCGGTTGCACCAAATTCCCTAATTTGGTGGCCGGTTCTAGATAGGAAATATTTGTGAGTTCATCTCTTTGTTCGCAGCGGACAAGGTAGAGAAGAAAGCGATCTAGAAGGCTTCTACTCGTGGAGGAACTTCGTCCACACGTTGTCCACGAGAAGGATAGGACATACGGTAGAAGATCGTGAGGTATAAAGTTATTTTAACTTTATGTACAGATCTGAGTATGTTCTTATTTGTATTGATTATGCATGTGTGTGTATGAATATATATTGTATAATCATGGACCCCGAAGACAAACACAAAAACCGGCGATCCATCCGTCGTCTCTTCCGCGGCTAACCAACTAGAAGAGTTGTGTTGCTTGAACAACTAGTTTGTTCAAGCGACCACTCAAGTTGTTAGCACGACGACAAATAGGTTGTGCTAAGGAAGCTCATCCCATCCGGATTAATTCTTTCATTAGTGAAAATTTTAATCCGGGGACATGGGAGCCAATGAGCCTCCGATGCGGCCAACCAACAATTGGTATCAGAGCCATCGGATTCCGGTTTTGTGTGTTTAGGATTCTGTTAATTTTTTATGCATTTTTCATATATTATATGTGTCGGATAATAGTAGGATATGCGTAGTTTAACTCTTTTGTTGCAGGCATAAGATCCGACTATTATGGCCATGTGTGTGTATGTGAATGGATGTGTGTAAAAATTTATTATTTGAATCCTCGGGGTTGACGAGGCTAGATTAGTATTTAATTTTTTTAATTAAATACGGCATTGTTTAGCCGATCATTTTAGTTTACTTTCGATCTAGACTATTTGTACACTCCTTCGTGGAGTATAGGATCGATGGATGTAAATAAAATGATTTATCTCGGCTCGGATATCTTTGGTGACTTGCGCACGGGAAAAGGTGGAGCGGACGAGGTGGCAACACGACGGGATGCATATTGGAGGACAATGCCATAATAGTTGGAAAAAATTCTGTTTTTCCATATTTATTGCTTATTTGTTTTATATGCATGTTGTGTATGTTTAAAATTCCTCGATTGCAATTTACTAAGTGGGAGAGGGATATTTTAATTAATTCCCGCGGCCTCCATTACAATTTGACGTGTGATGCAAACAAACTTGTGTGTTGGCTCTGAGTGCCTTCCTCCCCATCGGATGGGTTTGTTTGCGGATCACTAGGTCAAATAATGGTTATAGGAAATTATTTAGGAGCGTGTTTACTTCCCCATCGGTAAGGCACATAATCCGAAATAATTTCCTCAGTATCGTGTAATGGTACACACTTAGATACAAATAAAGGTATCCTCCCCATCGGAGTCACTGCTTTTATTTGTTGGGCCAAAGAGGAACCAACTATTAATTTTATTTGTCAAAAAGTAAGGTTGACAAGATAATAAAATTAATGGGTAAAACCTCCTCTTACAAATGTAGAATTCGTATACGTCCACACTGCGTGGCATGCGACATCCTCGGTGATTTGAGGTGTTGGTTGATTTCGGGATTTTATTGTTTTGAGGAATCAATAATATTTGAAATCTAATATTTTGATCATTGTGATTTTTAGGATTTTCAAATGGCTTTCAACCCACTTGCTGTGATTTTAAAAGAAAACAAACTTACTGGTCCAAACTACATTGATTGGAAAAGAAACCTGGATATTGTCTTAACTGCGGAGGAGTAAAAATTTATACTCTTCGAGGTCTGTCCTCCTAAGCCCACCGATGACTCTGATGAAAAGGAGAAAGAACGTTATAAGAAATGGGTTAAGGCAGATGAGATGGCGCGGTGTTACATTTTGGCATCTATGTCAAATGTGCTGCAACATCAGCATCAGGCCATAGCCACTGCTTATGACATGATGTTCAATCTCAAGGAACTTTTCGGACATCAGAGTAGGGCGGCTAGGCAGGAGGCTATGAGAAACTTGATGACGACCTCCATGATCGAGGGAACACCCGTTAGGGATCATGTTCTCAAGATAATGGCTCATCTTAATGAGATGGAAGTCCTAGGAGCTGAGATTGATGGGGAAACCCAGGTCGATATCATTCTCCAGTCTCTGCCTAGGAGTTTTGAGCAGTTCCGCCTAAACTACAACATGAACAAAAGGTTGTATTCGTTGGCGGAGCTTCTGACAGAACTCCAGGCGGCAGAGGGACTTTTTCGTCAGAGTGCTCAAGCCATGGTCGCTCAGAAGGTTTCTTCCTCTAAACCGAAAGGTAAGAAGAAGAAGAAGCAAGGTGGAGCGAAGAAGGTGGCAACAGGACCTCAGGCAGGAGTGAAGAAGCCAAAAGGCAAGTGCTTCACTTGCAAGCAGACTGGACATTGGAAGGCGGACTGTCCTCGCCGAAAGAACAAAGGTATATCTTCTTGTTTAGTTGTTGAAACATGTTTAGCGGTGTTATCTACCAGTGCCTGGTGTGTAGATACAGGAGCCACTGATCATGTCTGCAATACTTTGCAGGGGTTCCAGAAAACCCAACGACTAGCTGAGGGAGAGATTACCGTCTTCATGGGCAATGCTTCAAAGGTGGCGGCTATTGCAGTGGGAGACGTTTATTTATCTTTTGATAAGAATAAAGTTTTGGTTTTGAGAAATTGTCTTTATGTACCTTCTTTTAGAAAGAATTTAATTTCAGTTTCTAAATTGTTTATGGATGGATATTCTATTTTTTTTAATGACAAGGTGGTTATAAAAAGGAATAGGGAGATTATCTGTTCTGGTACATTGGTTGGCAATTTATATACTCTTGAACCAAAAACTCCCACGATGCATATAGAAATCAATAACTCATCTTCTAAGTAATAAGAGAAAAGAACCTTCGCAAATGAACCAAACATATCTTTGGCATCTAAGGCTTGGTCATATTAACCTAAGTAGAATTCAAAGGTTGATAGCTGATGGACCTTTGGGTTCATTAGTGGTGGAGGATCTCCCAACCTGCGAATCTTGCTTGGAAGGTAAAATGACCAAGAGGCATTTTAAGGCCAAGGGGTATAGAGCCAAAGATGTGTTAGAATTGGTTCATTCTGATTTGTGTGGTCCTATGTCTATCCAGGCAAGAGGTGGCTTTGAATACTTCGTCTCATTTATAGACGATTATTCAAGGTATGGATACATTTACTTGATGCGCCGCAAGTCTGAATGCTTTGACAAGTTCAAAGAATTCAAGGCTGATGTGGAGAACCGTCAAGGTAAAAGTATCAAGACATTACGATCTGATCGTGGTGGCGAGTACCTCTTGGGAGAGTTTAGGAGTTACTTATCGGTGGGATTCAATCCCAATTATGCACTGGCACACCCAGTGAGAATGGTGTAGCGGAGCGAAGGAATAGGACTCTTATGGAGATGGTCGGATCGATGATGAGTTATTACGAGTTACTTTAGATTGCGGGGTATGCCTTTGATCTGACAATGTACACTCTGAACTTGGTTCCATCTAAATCAGTACCTTCTACCCCTGTAGAATTGTGGACTGGGCGAAAACCTAGTCTGAAACATATTCGGATATGGGGGAGTCCAGCACATGTGCTGAAGGCTGATGCTGGAAAGTTGGAACCTCGTATAGAAGTATGCATGTTTGTTGGCTACCCTAAGGGAACGAAAGGTGGTTTGTTTTATAATCCTAGAGATCAGAGGGTGATCGTTAGCACGAACACCAGATTTCTAGAGGAGGATTATGTAATGAACCACAAGCCCAAGAGTAGGATTATTCTTGAGGAGTTGACAGGGGAAGTCCCGACTTCAGTACCACCGGTACAAGAGGAGACACCACAAGTCACTGCACCGCGTGTCACAGAGCATACACAGGAGGCAATGAGTCTTCGGACTTAGTCTTTGGTGAACATGAACCTGATCCCTGGACATATGATGAGGCAATCCAGGATAGAGATGCGGTATCTTGGCAAAGTGCGATGAATTCATAGATAGAATCTATGGATTCTAATCAGGTCTGGGAGCTAGTAGAACCACCCGATGGTGTAAAAACCATTGGATGCAAGTGGATCTACAAGAGAAAGAGAGGAGTAGACGGGAAGGTCGAGACCTTCAAAGCTAGGCTTGTTGCGAAAGGGTATACTCAGAAAGAGGGCATCGATTATGAGGAGACCTTTTCGCCGGTAGCTATGCTTAAGTCTATCCAGATTCTCTTATTTATAGCTGCTCATATGGATTATGAGATTTGGCAGATGGATGTCAAGACAGCTTTCCTTAACGGAAGTCTTGAGGAGAACATCTATATGCGGCAACCAGAGGGATTCATTGCTAAAGGAAAAGAGCATCTTGTATGTAAGCTTAATCGGTCCATTTATGGATTGAAGCAAGCTTTTAGATCTTGGAACATCCGCTTTGATGAGGTAATCCAATCATATGGATTTATTCAAAGTCCGGATGAGCCTTGTGTATACAAGAGATTTGACGGAAACGTAGTGGTTATTCTTGTACTATACGTAGATGACATTTTGTTAGTTGGCAACAATATCAAAGTGTTATCAAACGTAAGGGTATGGTTGTCCTAACAGTTTGATATGAAGGACTTGGGAGAAGTGGGACACATCCTTGGGATCAAAGTTATAAGGGATCGCAAGAAAAGGATGTTGTGTTTATCCCAAGCTTCATACATTGACACTATCCTTGCTCGTTTTAGCATGCAGAACTCCAAGAAAGGTTTTCTACCTTTTAGGCATGGAGTTCCTTTATCTAAAGAGATGTGTCCCAAAACATCAAAGGAGATAGAGGACATGAAGGCGGTTCCTTATGCTTCGGCAGTAGGAGCCTTATGTATGATATCTGCTTTTCCGTGTGCATGGTTAGCAGATATCAGAGTAATCCTGGAAAGGGACATTGGACTGCGGTAAAGCATATATTGAAGTACCTGAGAAGGACTAGGGATTATATCTTTGGTTTCAAGCGGATCAATTAGTCCTCTGTGGGTTACAGATTCGGATTTCCAATCGAGATAGGGACAAGAGTAAGTCTACCTCGGGGTTTGTGTTTACTTTTGGAGGTGGAGCCATAGTATGGAGGAGTGTCAGCGAAATCGTGGAGGACTCTACCATGGAAGTGAGTAAGTGGCGACCATGAGGGCGAAGGAAGCTGTATGGCTCAGGAACTTCTTGATGGACTTGGATGTGATTCCTGGTTTGCCCAGAACTATCACAATTTATTGTGATAATAGTGGTGCAATTGCAAACTCGAAGGAACCACGAGCCCATAAGGCGAGTAAACACATAGAGCGCAAGTACCACCTCATACGAGAGATCGTAAAGCGAGGAGAAGTTGCTGTCGCCAAGATTGCATCAGAGGATAACCTGGCGGATCCATTCACTAAGGCCCTTCCAGCGAAAGCGTTTGATAGGCATGTGGAGGACATGGGGATCAAATGTATGGTAGAGTAATGACAGCATAGTCTTTTAGTATAAGTGAGAGATTGTTGGAATGTATACTGAAAGCCTAGCTCTTTTTGTATGAACATTTTATTTTGAAATAAGAATCACATGATCATTATTTGCATTTTATATATTCATTATATATGTGTGCATATTGTCTAATATTTTACATTGTAGATAACATGGTGCTTGGTGTGGCACAGAAGATCATGTTATCAGTACCTTGTAAAATATAAGTAGAGGCTCACAACCAAGATGGTTTTGGACAAACCATTGGCATGGTTGTAGTGTAGCTTGGTATTGTTTTATCTTGAACATAGAGTTACACTAGTACACTTAGGTGTATTGAGTAGGACCGACATAGAGGTGATTCAATTTAGTACTGACTACATAATTGAATCGGACCTCGGATATTATGTTGTACATGCTCTTAATCCCGATATAATAACGGGTACATGTACTTAGTGTTTATTTCTTTGATTTACCAGTGGGTGAGATTTAGATGGATTAAATCAATATGCCCGGTAAGTTGGGAAATAATATTATTTACATGGTGTCTTTGATTATAGGAGGAAACCGTGTCCTATATATTAGGTTGATGATGTCCCCTTGAGGAGCTCATAAGGTTCATCATGTAAACCCAGCTGGTTGACTTAGTCAACATGATGATAAGGTTGAGTGGTACTACTCGAGGAATTAGATGTTAATTAATTGATGGTCAGTAAATCAATTAATTGACGGACATTCGATATCTTAAACACGGGGAGATTAATGTACAAATAATATATGGAGCCCATATTGATTTATGGCGGTTGGTGAGGTAGTTCAATGATGATCCTCTAGTGGAATGGAACATCATTGATGGATCAAGTTTGTGTGGTTACGATCCATCGGGTGGCCAAGACCCAACTCCTCCTTATGGTCCCTATCGTAGCCTAATATAATCCTTAAGAAGTCTAGATCCAAGAATGTAAAACAAAACCTAGAACCAACGGTTGGGATTAAATCCCTAGATCCGATGGTTGGATGAAACCCTAGAACCAACGGTTGGGATTAAATCCCTAGATCCGATGGTTAGGATGAAATCCTAGAATCGACGGTTGGAATTAAATCCCTAGATCCGACGGTTGGGATAAAACCCTAGATCCGACGGTTGGGATGAAACCTTAGATCCGACGGTTGGGATGACATCCTAGATCCGACGGTTGGGATTAAACCCTATATCCGACGGTTGGGATAAAACCCTAGATCCGACGGTGGAGATTAAATCCCTAGATCCGACGGTGGAGATTAAAGGAGGCTTAAGCCTAATTATATAAATAGAGGCTTAGGTTGGGCGGCAAGAAGTGATTGAAGGATTAGGGTTTGGCTTTTGGAGGTGGGCGGCTAGGGTTTGGAGAAAAAGTGGGCGGCAACTTCTTCTTCCTTCTAGTTGTTGCCGGCGCCCAATTTGATCCATCAATACTTGGCCGGTGCCCATCATTAAGGCCTTTCTCTTCTTCCTTAGCCGGCGGTTCTCCTTCCATTGGTGGCCGGTGGTCTTCCTCCTTCCTTTCTCCTTGGTGGCCGGCGGCAACTCATCCTCAAGTTGTCCGGCGATTCATCCAATTGCTCCTTGGCTGGCGGTTGCACCAAATTCCCTAATTTGGTGGCCGGTTCTAGATAGGAAAGATATTTGTGAGTTCATCTCTTTGTTCGCAGCGGACAAGGTAGAGAAGAAAGCGATCTAGAAGGCTTCTACTCGTGGAGGAACTTCGTCCACACGTCGTCCACGAGAAGGATAGGACATACGGTAGAAGATCGTGAGGTATAAAGTTATTTTAACTTTATGTACAGATCTGAGCATGTTCTTATTTGTATTGATTATGCATGTGTGTGTATGAATATATATTGTATAATCATGGACCCCGAAGACAAACACAAAAACCGGCGATCCATCCGTCGTCTCTTCCGCGGCTAACCAACTAGAAGAGTTGTGTTGCTTGAACAACTAGTTTGTTCAAGCGACCACTCAAGTTGTTAGCACGACGACAAATAGGTTGTGCTAAGGAAGCTCATCCCATCCGGATTAATTCTTTCATTAGTGAAAATTTTAATCCGGGGATATGGGAGCCAATGAGCCTCCGATGCGGCCAACCAACATGGTCATGCCTGTGCACCCTACTACTACCACGACCCTAGTGTGGCCTAGGTTGCATGACATGACAACTATCCCAAATCAACAACAACCACTGCTCTCGAGTGGCCGAGTGCGCAATATGATGTAGCATATAAGCGTAACGAGCTAGCTATATAATGGGGGTCCCTGCTGCTAGCCACTCCAACTGACACTACCCATGAGTGGTCGAGTGCCACGCACCCAGGACAACTGCCGCAACTCCAACAACCACTATCAATAGTGGGGTGAGTGCGGCACAACAAATGCGCACTGCTTTCACACTAGTTACTCCTCCACGAGTAACCTGGGAGGCAGAATGACTGGCGACCCTCTCAACCACAAGTGAGGCCAAGTCGTCAGCATGCATGTAAATGAAATGAATGCACGATAGTACATACATATGTCCACAACATACTCTCTATTCTATAGAGAGGCATATACAACTGACAACAACCAAGCTAGGACCTCCAGTCCGTAGCGACAATGTATCGACAAATCACACATCCATACATAACTACATGATCCATAGTAGATATATACACAATATCAGGATATGATATGAAAACTCAACTTTACTTCTAAACATCACCCACCCCTGGATGATTTATCTAAATTGCACAATTCAGTTTTACAATCGAATTTAGCTATGTACACATAGGTAAACCACTACAGGTCCACTTATCATAACATCTATAATTCATAACAAAGATGAATGAATAGATAACAACAATAATAGAGTATTTAAGTGTAAAGGCAAGTATCAAGCATCAGAAAAACTAGAGTGGAGTCAAGTTCAAAGTGACAACAATATGAAGTCATATACTTCAGGGTTTAGCTACTACCTAACCAGGGTAGGAAATATTACCCACCTGTTATAAAGCTCGAAATAAATATCTTCACGCCCGCGGACCTGCCTCGTATCCATGTCCTACAAATATCATCAATTACAAATAAATTCAAGTACACGACAAATATACAAATCCACTACTATATTGTTCCTATATTCGCATCCCTTTATCGAATACGAATTAGAAACCCCCAATCGTCAAGCGTAACCCATCTACAACATCCAACTAGGTTTAAATCATTAAACCTTTAGGTACACTCCACCCAAATCAATTAAACGTACTAGCTCACATCCACAACCATCATAAATTTATCCACAGTCCCATTTGTTGCCGAGATCAGAGCATCACACAGCTCGATCAACAACCGACATTTCACACTAATTTAGGGACCTGACCAACCTCAAACCAAACCCTATTCACAGCCCTGAAACGACACATCACAACCCATAATTACACCAAATTAGGGATCCAACCACCCTAATTGACACACTTCGTTCCACCCGACCCTTTCTCACTTAGCCACAGCCGAGCAAACCCCGGAACCAACTATTCACAACCACTTACAACCCCTTCATAACCAAGAACAACCTTATTCACAGCCGCACAGCCGACAATTCCTTGCTCACAACTGCATAGCCGGCCAAACCTCAACTCACAGCCGACCACAACCCATGAACAACCAATACAGCCTGCTCTAGTCACTGGAACAACCCACTCAAGCCTTCTCCACTCACTCATAGCCACACAATAGGCAACATACCCATTCCAACCCATAATCGACCAAAACTCCCACTCACAGCCGATAATTCTCCAACACCAGCCCACTCCACAGAATACACTGTTAGGGCAATCTCTTGCCATAAGGTTTTGATGTGTGTGGCAAAAGGTTTAAGTTAGGTTGGTATTGTTATTTGATATGTGCGTTGGAGTCTTGTAGGACTTAGTAATTCGCACATGGAGCCTTGGCGGGTTCACCCTCACAACATCGGTCCTTGAGTCGGTGAAGGATGACTTTGCGGAAGCCATGCGCTTGGAGCATCCGAGGGACCGCCGGACGAGATGACTTGAAGTGAAGCCAAGGAAGCAGACTTCGGAGGCAAGAGACGTGAAGGAGCATTGCAGAGTCGTGCGCCTGATGCTGCCGAGGGACATGGTCGCGAACGAAGAGAGCTTCGGCGAGGGACTTCGAGTGAGATGAGAGAATGAGTGAAATGTAAGTAGCTCATTAGGTGAACTTGGCCGAATGGCTGAGTGTCGGAGACTTGACTGCACGGGTTAAGGTTTACCCGACCGTCGGAAGCTCAAACTTATGTTAAGTTTGAGTTTCACCTGACCGATCATTGCCATGTAATGGCGATCATTCTCTAATCGAGTGTGGTTCATTTGGTATCCGTGATGGGTTTATGCCCAGATAGTCATTGCCATGGAATGACAATGATCATTGCGGAAGATATCAATGGCCTGAAACCGCTCGTAGCCGGTAGGCGATCGACTACGGAGGCGTGATCGGGGTGAGGTCCATCAGTCGACTGCCAAGAGTTCCGTTGGACTACAACGGTCGGGATCCGACGTGTTCGGAGGCTGTTGTAGTGACGGCTGATGAAACTCGGCTTCGTATTAACTTCAAAGCTTGTTGTAAGAAGTAGGAGAATGGTGAAACTTAGCTTTGGTATGAACTTCAAAGCTTGTTAAGAGGGAAGGAGGAGAATACATGAATGTTTTTCCTTTTGAATGAAAGCAAGCATACAAAGGGGGTTTTATAGGGTTACATGCTCTTAATGAGCTTTGCATGAAAAAAAACCACCGTTGGAAGAATAAGACCGTTGCCTACTTTTGAGCATCAAGACCTTTTTGCATGTTGCATTTAATGAGCCTCCTTGCATTGATTAGTTTTGTCTTCTTGCATGGTGACTTGCATGTTGCATTTAATGAGCCTCCTTGCATTGATTTGTTTTGTCTTCTTGCATGATGGCTTGTCTTGATTATTGATTAACTTTCAACAACGGCAGTCGACTACCAAGGGTAGCAGTCGACTGGTGGCGGCCAACGGGAAGAAATCAGCCCTCTCTATAAAAAGAGAGGGTGTGAGCCTTTGAGAGGCTAATGCTTATGCTCTAAGTGATCTTCCTAGTGCCCCACAAGCTCTAAACTCTTCTTACTTATTTTTACTCCATTCTTATTGTAAGAAGAGTGATCTTGATTGTAAAGGTTACCTCCACCTAGCTTGGTGCAAAGGAGAGACCAATAGTGATTGGCTTTGGAGGAGTGATTCACCTTGGACGAATCGGGATCGTGGATTAGCGGCGTAGCCGTGAACCACGTTACATCTTCTTGTTAGCGTTTGTATTTTTTTTTATTGCTTTGTCTTTATTGTTTATGCTTCCGCTTGCACTAACGATTGTGTAGACGAGCAAACGAACGAGAGAATTCCGACATCCATCGTAAGTGGGCTATTCACCCCCCTCTAGCCGGCCGTATCGATCCCCTACAAGTGGTATCAGAGTCAAGGAAAGCTTGTCGAGGACTAACCGCCACAACAAGCAACTTTCAAAATGGCCGGCTCCAACATCCATCCTCCGAAGTTTGAAGGAGAATTCGCTTGGTGGAAGAAGCGAATGGAGGTATTTTTCGAAACGGATTTTGATATTATGATTACAATGGAATCCGGTTTCGTTTTGCCTAGGGATGAAGAGGGGAAGCCAATAGAGAAATCTAAGTGGACCAAAAGGCAAAGGGAAGAGCACCTTGCAAATTCAAAAGCCAAGCATCATCTCTTCAATGTGCTCCCCCAACAAGAAATCAACCAAATAGGAGAATGCCTAAGCGCCAAGGAGATGTGGGAGAAGCTAATTGAGCTTTATGAAGGCACATCCGAGGCAAAACTAGCAAGGAGAGATCTCCTCCGCTCCCAACTATCCAACATTAAATTAGAAAAGGGAGAAAAGGTAACTTCTTTGCATTCTAGATTCAAAGAAATTTTAAAAGGACTAACAAGTGTAGGAGAAAGGCTCTCCAATCGTGATATGATAATGAAGGTCATAGATGCTTTCCCCCGATCATCCAAGTGGAGTTCAATGGTGAACTCATTTTACATTTCAAAGAATCTAGAGGTAAGTACTCTAGATGAATTTTTCTCCACTATGGAATTACATGAATCTAGGCTTGAAGGAATACAAGAAGAGCCAAAAATACAACCTTCAAGGGGAGTAGCATTGTTGGCAAATAAGGGGAAGAAGAAGATAGAGATCCCCTCCTCCTCCGATGATGAAGCCTCTACCTCCTCCATGGATAAGACGGAAGAAGCCTACATGGTAAGGAAGGTAAGACGTGCATTTAAGAATTTTAGATTTGATAAATCTCATGATAGGAATAGAAGACCAAGAGGGAAGGTCATATGCTACAATTGCCAAGGAGAGGGGCACATAAGGGACAATTGTCCTCTCCTAAACAAGAGCAAGGAAGAGAGGAAAAAGAAAGAAGAAAAGAAGAAAAAAAAGGGGAGCAAGAAAAAGAAGGAAGAGGAGAAGAAGACAAAAGAAAAGGGGAAGACCAAAGCTCTAAAGGCAAGGACTTGGGATGACCCATCCTCATCCTCCTCATCATCATCGGATGAGGAGAATGCCTTTGTCACCAATTTGGCCTTGATGGCCTTTGATGACTTGGATTGCTCTTCATCGGAAAATGAAGGATCAAGCTCAAGAGGAGAGAGCTCAAGTGAAGGGGGAGCTTCTACATCCTCCTCATCCGAAGAAGAAGAAGAGGATATGGAAACTATGGTAACGAAAGCCTCTCCTAAGAAAATAGTTTCCATAATTTCTAGTTTAACTAAGGACTTATTTGGAATGAAAAATAAAAATAAAAGCATGCTTAATCAAATTAAGGCATTGAAAAATAAGCTAGAAAATGCATGCTTAAATGATAATCTTTCTTCTAGCTTAAATGATGCATGCTCACATGACCTTTATGTGCCATTAGATGTTAGTGATGCATGTATAAATGAAAATAGGGCCTTAAGGGAAAAGGTAGATTATTTAACTAAAGCCCTAGAAAAATTCACAATTGGCTCCAACACATTGAACATGATCTTAGAGAGCCAAAGAGCTAGTTTCAACAAAAAGGGCCTAGGTTATAAAGAAAAGAAAAATGAAAAGGCCTATAAATGCTTAATTGCTAGGGGACAAGATAAAAAGAAGGTAATAGCTAGGAAATGGATTCCTAAGGAATTTCTAGTGAACCCAATAGGCAAGAACTTATTTTGGGTTCCAAAATCCATCCTTAAGGGTTAGAAAAACCCTAGGGTAGTCAACCATATGGAATTAACCTATATCATATTTTGGTTGACTTAGGATGGCGGGACAAAATTTTTAGAATAGTGTTGGGTGATGATAACGTGCCCATAAATAGATAATAATGCTTAAATCATGATGATTAATGTAATTCCTATGTATGGTTGCAATCATGATTTATGATTTGGCACATCATCATAAGAAATAGGTTTAAATCATGCTTTAGGTGATAATTTGTTTATTATCATCATATAATACCTAATGCATGATTATTATTTTATGAATACATGAGTTTCATGATCATAATGTAGAATTCATTCATATATGCCTTTATGATCATGAGGATTATTAGGTTGATACTTAACCTTGATAGAATTGCATGAATATATTGGTTAAGTATATACAAATACCCCCCTAGGATGCATCTCACACCCACCATAGGCTACCTTGATTGAAAACTTAGCATGAGTGAGATGTTAGGATGATACAAATGTCCACTAATGCTTATGGCATTTAGATGGTCATTTAAGGTATCAAAATAGCAATAATAGACCAATCATGGGGAAGGCCTATGTTTAATTCATAGACATATTGCCCAAAGATCATGGTTGGATATTTCATAAGTTTTCAAAACAATTTCTTACTTTAAAATCTATGTATTCATGGTTTGAAACAATTGGATACAAAACTAGGTGTTAAAATGGATATAAAAAGCCTTTGGATTTTTGGCAAATCTCGGAAAATATAATGATTTTTCTTTTAAAAAAAACTATTTTTCATTGATAGATATACTTGAAAGAAATATGTTCCTCAAATTTCATGATTTTTCAAATTTTCTGGAATTTTTAATGCATTTCTGAAATTCGCCCAGAAAATCAGAATTTCGGAATGCATTGTGCCAATCGACTGCCATACTGATAGCAGTCGACTGCTCACCTGAAAAATAGCCCAATATTTTTTGATTTCAGATTTTAATCATGTTTTTGGTATTTTCCTTCTATTTAACTTGATGCCATGGGTTTATAACTTAGTGTTAATCTTTTTGATGGTGTCAAAGGGGGAGAAGTATTATGTTTAAGTAAATTATGATAGGGGGAGAAAATTTGAGAATTTGTAGAGAGAGTTTCATGGATTAAGGGGGAGTTGCATGTTGCTATATCATGTTTATTATGTTTACATGCTTTCTTACCTTAGAATTTTCATCAAATGTTTTTACCTAACTTAAACGGATTGCCACACATCAAAAAGGGAGAGATTGTTAGGGCAATCTCTTGTCATGATAAGGTTTTGATGTGTGTGACAAAGGGTTTAAGTTAGGTTGGTATTGTTATTTGATATGTGCGTTGGAGTCTTGCAGGACTTAGTAATTCGCACATGGAGCCTTGGCGGGTTCACCCTCACAACCTCGGTCCTTGAGTCGGTGAAGGATGAATTTGCGAAAGTCGTGCGCTTGGAGCATCCGAGGGACCACCGGACGAGATGACTTGAAGTGAATCCAAGGAAGCAGACTTCGGAGGCCAGAGACGTGAAGGAGCATTGCAGAGCCGTGCGCCTAATGCTGCCGAGGGACGTGGCCGCGAACGAAGAGAGCTTCGCCGAGAGACTTCTAGTGAGATGAGAGAATGAGTGAAATGTAAGTAGCTCATTAGGTGAACTTGGCCGAATGGCTAAGTGTCGGAGACTTGACCGCAAGGGTTAAGGTTTACCCGACCGCCAGAAGCTCAAACTTATGTTAAGTTTGAGTTTCACACGCACACCGATCAAAATGGCAATGATCGCTTCCAGTCGAGTGTGGTTCGACCGTATCCGATCGATGGTTTATGCCCGATCAGCCAATCGCCATGGAATGACAGCGATCGCTGTGAGGATATCGCGGCACATAACCGCCGTAGCCGATCGGGCGATTGACGGGACGGATCGGTGAGGTCCATCGACCGATCGCCAAGAGTTCCATTGGACTACAACGGTCGGGATCCGACGTGTTCGGAGGCCGTTGTAGTGACGACAGTCGACTGCCAAGGGCAGCAGTCGACTGGTGGCGGCCAACGGGAAGAAATCAACCCTCTCTATAAAAAGAGAGGGTGTGAGCCTTTGAGAGGCTAATGCTTATGCTCTAAGTGATCTTCCTAGTGCCCCACAAGCTCTAAACTCTTCTTACTTGTTTTTACTCTATTCTTATTGTAAGAAGAGTGATCTTGATTGTAAAGGTTACCTCCACCTAGCTTGGTGCAAAGGAGAGACCAATAGTGATTGGCTTTGGAGGAGTGATTCACCTTGGACGAATCGGGATCGTGGATTAGTAGCGTAGCCGTGAACCACGTTACATCTTCTTGTTAGCGTTTGTATTTTCGTTTATTGCTTTGTCTTTATTGTTTATGCTTCCGCTTGCGCTAACGATTGTGTAGACGAGCAAACGAACGAGAGAATTCCGACATCCATCGTAAGAGGGCTATTCACCCCCTCTAGCCGGCCGTATCGATCCCCTACATACACAACCCAAACAGAAACATCACAGCCAACCAAAATTAACAACAATAAGGAAAAGAGGTAGTTCGAGATTTACCGAGCCTTGGGACTCCATCGGTAGCAGTTTCCCCCATATCTACCCTGTTCATTGGAAAACCCACTGCCAACACAACCAATCACGCTTATCCAAGGCAGATCCACAGCAGCACCAAAATCTCATCCAAGGTAAGACAAATTTGGTTCTTACCTCGCTCCGACGACCACCGGGCTTAAAACCACCCTCAAACTGACGACTCTGCTCACTATCGTTGCTTAGCCACTGCCAACCACCGTCTACTCCGGCAGAGATTTCAGCCCTAGACCCAAACTCCCAGCCACATGCACGCTCACTGTCGGCGCAAGCTTCCAGTCGCGCACACCCGCCGCCCTAGCTTCACTGCGGAGATCGTCCAAGTCGACGACCACACCCTGCTGTGAGGAGAGGGAGAGGGCGACGAGAAGCAGGGAGATCACACAGTGAGAAGAGAGGAAGAAGAAGCCGAGGATGAGGAGAGGAATTACATCAGGAAGAAATGAGAGAAGGAAAATGCTCGGAGTTAAGTCGTGATGAGAAATCGCAAACAGAAGAAAAATGCGGATTGGCATTAATGGGAGAAACAGAGCGGATTTTTCCCTATCAGGTTGGGTTTAGTAAACAGGTCAAGTTTCAGACCCTATAAGCCTACCAAGTTTCAATTAACCCCTAACCATTAAACTCTTAGGCTAGGTTAGGTTTAATTATATCCCTAACCATCCCTCAAACTTTTTTAATTAATCCACTAATAAAATTACCCTTTATCCATCTATTTGCGGTATTTTATAGATGCACTAAAGAATAAGCTCAAGCCTTCGAAAGAAATGATAAGGTAATTTAAATGATATTAAATTCGTTACCTAACAATGTTTTGTATAGATAAGGTGAATTTCAAGATGCCAAGGAGCTATGGAGCAAATTGGCAAAGCTTCATGAAAATTCTTCACCGGACTTAAGTGAAGAAAAATCTCAAGAGAGTGAGGATTCAGAAATTGAGAGATACTCAACATCTGGATTAGAAGAGGAAGTTGAAGAAGTCTCTGTTAGAAATTAGAGGCCGCTAGAGGGGGGGTGAATAGCGTTTGACCGTTGCGTAGATGGAAAACGATCGCGTGTTCGTGTCTACAAGTTTCGTTAGCACAGCGGAATATATATATGATAACAATAACGAAACACAATCACAAACACAATAACATGAAGATTTAACGTGGTTCGGAACCACACGGTTCCTACTCCACGGATCGAGCTCTAATGAGCTCTAGCGACGCCAATGCAATCACTAATCAATAAACTCCTTCTCGACAATAAGTCGGAGGCGGAGAAACCTCGTACAAACGTTTACAACAATAAACGAAAGAAATACAAGCAAATACAAAGGAAATGTAAAGAACACTTTACAAAACTAGGGTTTGAGCGCTTTGCTTGTTGGTTGCTTGGATGAGGTTAAGGGCCCTGAAATGCACCTGCAAATCGCCTTGAGAAAGCTCCCCAAGAACTGATGCTTGAGCCTTCCACGAATAGCTGCTTTTATCCTCCATCGGGCTGGATTTCCGTCATCACCGATCGCCATAAGTCCCGATCGCCGATTGTAGCTGTGAGACAACGGCTCAATCCACGTTGGACAAGTTCCAACGGGACTCTTGGCAGTCGACTGCCAACATTGGCAGTCGACTGACAATGCCCGTAGTTGACTGGCCAGTCGGCTACGAAGCATTCTCGCGGCTCGACAGAACTAGCAATGATCAGGCCCTTAGCGGTGATCGTCAGACATCACCGATCGCTCAAATGAGCAGTCGACTACCAGAGCAATTCCAGCTCTAAATTGGCAGTCGAACTCAAGTCGACTCACGGCAGTCGAACTCAAGTCGACTCACAGCAGTCGAACTGGTCATATTGCCAGTCGACTGCCAACCTCAAACATGAGGTTTTAACCCAAGTATGGTGCTCCCATACTTGCTAGACCACCCTTAGCCTTGACCTAAGCCTTCTAGCCACCTCCATCAGCCTCACGCATCTCAAATCCCTCCAAGTCATCCATGACTTGTTCATCCATCGCGCTAGCCTCTAGGTGCTTCCGTCGGCTATGTCATGCTAACGGTGTCTACACCGCCAAGGCACATTGGACTTACGCCGCCAAGACTTTGCTTGGACTTTACGCTGCCAATATCAATCCCCTTGGACTTCCAAATGCCAAGACTCAAGCTTGGACTTTCCCTTGCCAACCCATGTTGGACTTTCCATGCCAAGACCCATGCTTGGACTTTCCATTTGCCAAGACCCATGCTTGGACTTCTCATTTGCCAAGACCCATGCTTGGACTTCTCATGCCAAGTACACAAGACTTGGACCTTCCCAATTGCCAAGTGTCCCACTTGGACTTTCCATGCCAAGTACCCATGACTTGGACTTTACCTTGCCAAGACCCATGCTTGGACTTTCCCATAATCACATGGTCAACCCCAGTCAACCATCAAAGTCTCCCTCGAGTCAAACTCGAGTCTAGTCAATTATAACCTGGATCGATTGTATAAACAATCTCCCCAACATATTAACTGACATCAATGTCAAACATCAATATCAAACCACTTTGTCAAACATCAAAACATCACTCGAGTCAAACTCGAGTCCTGGTCAATCGTGACCTGGGCCGATTGCACCAACAGTCTCCACCTCTAGGATTGAGGGGGAGGATATTAGATCACCGAAGTCGAAGCAAGAACAAGAGCAAGAAGAACCATCTACCTTCGGGAGAGATGAAGAACCAACTTCGGTTCCTACCACTGACCTAGGTAACTCAAGTATTTTAATTAAAAATAAAAATTATATTGTATGCTTTGAGTGTAGGGAAGCCAGACACTACAAGACTAAGTGTCCAAAAAGAGTCAAGAAGACTCAACCGATGCCAAAAATTCATGAAAAGCCTAAGAATGTCGGTGCCTCAACAATTAAAAGCAAGGAGCATGTCATTTGCTTCAAATGTCATCAAAAGGGGCACTATAAAAGCCAATGCCCTAAGGGAAGAAGACAACCTAGCAAGGGCAAAGGAGGAGTCTTAAATGTAGGGGGAGCTAAGGCAAAACTTAAGGTAACTTTTAAGTATTCCCTTTCTTCAATTAATAGTCAAAAGCATACTAGGAGTAATTTTAATACTCTTGCAATTGTGCATAATAATGAAAAAGCATGCTAGAAATAGAGCTTATTGCTTAGGTGCTAAATCTTGCGATGTTAGGGTTAAGGATAAATTTAGAACCAATAACCCAAGAACAATTCTACCTAAGAAAGTCATTAGGAAGGTATAGAATCACTTGGGCTTTAACCCTAAGGAGGGTAGGCATATGCCTATGAAGAACAAAAATACTCAAAGAAATAATGGGCCCACCAAATTTGAGAAATTAGAGTTAGAAAATCAAGTTTTGAGGTCAAGGCTTGAAAAATTAGAGAAGACCCTTGCAAGAATGACAAATTTAATTAAAGGGTCTAGGAGTCAAAACTTAGGGGTTAATAGACAAGAACCATCTAGGGGCAAGAAAGGTTTGAGTCACAAACCTAAGCCCAAGAAGACCTACCATAGTGTTTCATTCGATTATGGAACCATTTCTATGTCTAGAAAAACCAAGGTTACTAGGGAAGTCACCCCTAAGGTTAACCATGATAGATGCCTAGTGGTCAAGGTTTCCATGAAACCTAGAAAAGCCACTAAAAAGGTCACAAGGGAAGCAATCCCTAGAGTTAACCTAGGCAAGATCCACTTGACCAAGGCTTCCAAGCCAAAAAGGTGAAGGGAGGGGAAACTTCGCTTCCCACTTCAACTCGGTCGCTTGTTCATGGCGATCCCTACGTCATCCCCAGATTAAAAAAATTAATCCTCGACAAAGAGGGATTACCAAAGCAACCATTCCATCGTCGTGCTATTCGATTAGAGTGGTCACTTGAACAAACTTGTTGTTCAAGCAACCAACCTCTGTTCTTCGAATAGCCGCAGAATAGACGATGTACGGATCACCAATTTTTGCATTTGTATTCGGGGTGCAAGTAAATTTAACCACATGTCATACATACAATATACAAAGAAACAAACAAGGAAAACAAAACAAGATTTATACCTCTTGTTTACCTCAAGGTCTTCTATCGTATGTCCTATCCTCCAAGAGATGAAGCCTCCTAGATCACGATCTTCTTTCCTTGCTCGCTCCGAACAAGAGGAAGTATAGAAATGAAACTCTTCTCTTATCTAGGACCAACCATCAAACTCCAAGCTTGATGCTTGCCGCCGGCCCAAAGAGAGGTTTAAGGAGTGTGGGCGCCGGCCAAAAGCTCCAAAGGAAGAAGACCTAGCTCTTACCGCCGGCCAAGGAGAAGAAGAGAAATAGCTTGAGCGCTGGCCAAGGTAGAGGGGAGAAAGATGGGCGCCAGCAACACCTTAGGAAGAAGAAAGGAAGCCCTCCAATTGTTGCCGCCCAAGCCAAAACCCTAATCACCCTTGTGTTCTTCTTGCCGCCCACCCTTATGCCTATTTTATAGAGCTAGGATTAAGCCTCCTTTTAATCTCCACCGTTGGTTCTAGGGATTTAATCTCCACCGTCGGATCTAGAGATTTAATCTCAACCGTCGGTTCTAGAGATTTAATCTCTACCGTCAAATCTTAAGATTTAATCTCCTCCATTGGATCTTGAGATTTAATCTCCACCATCGGATCTAGAGTTTCATTTTCCATCATCGGATCTAGGCTCCATGAGGGTTTTAATAGGCTACGATAGGGACCATGAGGAGGAGTTGGATCTTGGCCACCCAATGGATCAAGCCCACATAAAGTCCGATCCATTAATGATAATCCATTCCACTAGAGGATTATCATTGATCTACCTCACCAACCCCCATAAGTTAATATGGGATCCATATATTATTTGTACATATATCTCCCCATGTTTAAGATCTCGAATATCCATCGATTAATTAATTTACTGACAATTAATTAATCAATATCTACCTCCATGAGTAGTACCACTCAACCTTATCATCATGTCGGACCAAGTCCACCTGTAGGGTTTACATGATGAACCTTATGAGCTCCTCAAGGGGACATCATCATCCTAATATATAAGACACGGTTTCCTCCTATAATCAACGGCACACCATATAAATAATATCATTTCCCAACTTATCGAGCCTATCGATTTACTCTATAAATCTCGCTCATTGGTAAATCAAAGAAATGAATACTAAGTATATGTGCCCATTATTATATCGGGATTAAGAGCATGTACAATATAATATCTGAGGTCCGATTCGATTATGTAGTCAGCAATAAATCGAATCACCTCTAAGTCGATCCTGCTCAATACACACAAAGTATACTAGTGTAATTCAATGGCCAAGACAAACCAATACCAAATCACACTACAACCATTCCAATGGTTTGTCCATAACCATCTAGGTTGTGAGCCTTTAATTATACTTTACAAGGAACTGATAACATGATCTCCCATGTGACACTATACACCATGTTATCGACAATGTAATGTATTAGATAATATGCATAACCATAAATATGCAAACAATGATCATGTGATTCTTATTTCAAAATAAAGATGTCCATACAAAAGATAGACTTTTCAGTATACATCCCAACAAAAGGGTCATTAGGAAGGTACTAAGGGAGGATATCCCTAGTGAGTACCTAGTAAACCCAAGGAGCTCCAATAGGTATTGGGTTCCAAAGAGGGTGATTCCCTCATGCTAAATGGGTTAGGTTATGTCAACCTTGAATGGATGGGTAGTTAACCTAACCATAGCAAAATTGACACTTTAGACTATTTCCAAGGTTATTGGATACTTTGGAAATGAGGGTTGGATTTGTTGGGTTTCCCCGGCACCGTGGCGAGTGTGTGTTCGAACATGTTTCGTAAACATGTGCACAGCGGAAGAATTGAAAGCAATAAATCTAATTTATTACAACACACACACCACACGCATACAAGATACAATACATGTAGACATAATCGCAGTTTCAAATTTTGCAATAAAAGAAAATTATGCTAGTTATATCTAATGTATCACGTGCAGCGGGAATAATATCAACCGGAGCAACTCTCGCTAGAATTGTCTCTATTCATATCCATGCTGAGTATCGTCGGGATAACTTCACCAAGCTACGAGCCTCATCTTCGTAGGAGTCACTAGCCTCATGTTGAAGACAATGTGATCGAGAGGAGATCACAATCTGAATCAAAATTCGAATGCAAAAATGAATCCCCAAAACTCGCTTCTCCGGAGAGGTATTCGTCAACCGATTGACGAATCCTTGGTCCTCCACCTATGAGGATTACTGGAGTTCCAATCCCCGGTAAGTAAGTCACTATCGGAGCTCCAAATGTTGTCCAAATGATGCTCCGACAAGAAGGAAACAAGTTGTCCAAAAATTGGACAGCTTGGTGGAGGACTTGGTGCCGACCAAAGGAGATGGCCGGTTGATCCTTGGTCACTGGAGCCAAGGTGGATCGCCGGAGGGGTGGTCGGCAGCAGCTGGATGCCGGCAACTAGGGTGGACGGCGGCACAAAAGCTGGGTTGGCTTCCTTGGGCGGTGGCAAGGAGAAGAGAGGGAGAGGAGAGGATGAGAGTTTTCCAAAAATAAAACGTAGGGCTCTCCAAACCTCTAGTCGTGCTTTTATAGAGCGTGTGTTTCTTAACCATTAAGAAACCTTCTCCTTAGAGTTATTGGTTCATAACCAAAACCCGTTAACCCGCTCCAATAACTCAAGTTAAAATAAACCGAACTGAGTTGGTCTATTTTAAGTTAAAACGAACCGAACCAACTTTGGTTTATTCATTTAAAACAAATCAAACCCCTTTGGTTTATTCTCCACCATTGGATTAGAACCAAACAAATCTGGTTCATCCATCATGTCTTCATAACACTTAGCCCATCCATGCTTCCATTGCGACTGAAACAATTTCATGCTCGCTCCTTGTTTGGTCCAACCAAACCTAGTTTTTCTCAATCTAAGAATCTCATTCTCAAGCTAGTTTTAAATCCTTCGGATTACGCTCATTGTGTGTGTGACCAAATAGGTTCCCAATTTATGTTGGTCATTTATAATTAACCATTAATTATAAACGATCATGAGTGGCACCTAGTAGTACATCATGATCCCCAATTAATCAGAAAATCAACGGTTGATTCTAGAACCATTTCTGAAACCCTTCAGCAATTACAATGAATCGTGCCCCATTCTCTTCACTCATCTTATACCCACTTGGTTCAGGACATGGTCTATAGTGTCAGTCCCCACTAGCCTGACTACATCATACCTAGCCCAAGTATCATTTCCTTGTCCTACGGATTCTAGTTACTGCACATGTATCCAAGAGTACCTTACTCTAAATATGTAATGCTTTGGCTAAAAACTTTAGTAACAATCCGATGAGAGGCCATGGGTATACATCTCCTCGCAAGGAGTGGTGAATCCTTTATAGGCTATTCAAACACCTTCGGCCACTTCGACTTACACCCAATCATCCTGGGTCCACATCTCCTAAAGGATGCTTGCTTAAGATGACAAAGATGACTTGAATACCGCAAGTCAAAGGAACATCGCAGTTAAGCTGCAGTAAGAACTTCATTGACATATCCATATATGAAGAGAACCATATGGAGTCTTACAGCTGATCACTCCAATAAACTAGTTACCATAACTAACATCCACGATTAACTCCGGACATCACAATGTCTCCAGCCAATGAGAATCAGCTACTTGGATACACTAAAGAGTATACCTCGTGTTAGTCTGGACAGAATTGATGGTGTCCAAATCCATCAATTCATCGACTAGGGATAATTCCAATACTTCACAATTACACATGTAGAGATACTCACTAGTTGTGATCCAATCACAAATTATCTCATGCTGTGAATCATATTATGGACATTCAGTAAATGAGTTTAAGATCCAATCAAATACAAGAAAACATGTATACTCAAATAGTGAATCTTCATTTATCATATAAATTGCTTAAACAAAAGGTGATTGCCTTAGGACATCTCTCATATATAACTAACAAACTCCCACTTGGCCTAATGCCAATCGCCACGGTATCCAATACCATAAGCTCTAACATGATGCTCAAACTTACTTTGAGGTAAGACCTTAGTTAAAGGGTTCACTAAGTTCCTTTTAGTGGGAATCTTCTCGATTTGTATTTCCTTCCTACTTATGATCTCTCCAATCAAATGATAGTGGTGAAGCACATATTTGGATCATTGATGAGACCACATCAAGTTCAGAGACAAACTTCTTGATCCAAACCGCTTCCTTTGCTGCTTCCAAAGCTGCAATGTATTCTGCCTCAGTGGCAGAATCTGCTATAGTGTCTTGTTTAGAACTTTTCCAACTTACTGCACCTCCATTCAATGTGAATACGTACCCAAACTGAGACCTGGAATCATCCTTGTCTGTCTGGAAGCTGGCATCTGTATACCCGTGTATTGTCGTATCACCTTCTCCATATATTAGGAACACATCCATAATTCTTCTCAAGTACTTAAGAATTGTCATAACAGTCGTCCAATGATCCATTCCTGGATC
This sequence comes from Wurfbainia villosa, assembly GCA_025175895.1. Classification (NCBI taxonomy): domain Eukaryota; kingdom Viridiplantae; phylum Streptophyta; class Magnoliopsida; order Zingiberales; family Zingiberaceae; genus Wurfbainia; species Wurfbainia villosa. The sequence continues at coordinate 37,410,161 of CM045998.1, read as the reverse complement.
GGATTGGTATCTGCTCGTGACACTCAGAGCATATGATACATCGGGCCTCGTACATAACATAACATACATGATAGATCCTATTGCGGATGCATAGAGAATCTTACTCATGCAAATCCTCTCATCTTTTGTGCGCAGACACATTGACTTCGAAAGGTGTATCCCATGTATGATGGGAAGAAAACCTTTCTTGGATCCGACATGCTAAACCTCTTTAGCACTCGATCTATATATGTAGACTGCGAAAGGCCAAGCAATCGATTCGATCTATCCCTATAGATCTTAATCTCGAGGATGTAGGTTGCTTCTCCCAGGTATTTCATAGAGAACGTCTTGGACAACCAAATTTTAACTAACTGTAAGACAAAAACATCATTTCCTATAAGTAATATGTCATCGACATACAATACTAGGAACACGACTGCACTCCCACTAACCTTCTTGTACACACAAGGTTCGTCCGAATTTTGTGAGAAATCAAACTTTTTTATTATCTCATTAAAATGGATATTCCAGCTCCTAGATGCTTGCTTGAGTCCATATATGGACCGTCGCAGTTTGCATACCTTGGTTTTATCAACCGATGTGAAATTCTCAGATTGTATCATATACACATCCTCGAGTAGGTTTCCATTAAGGAAAGCTATTTTCACATCCATCTGTCATATCTCATAATCATAATGAGTCGCTATGGCCAAGAGCATCTGAATGGATTTAAGCATAGCTACAGGTGAATAGGTCTCGTCATAATCAACACCTTGCTTTTGACGATACCCTTTCGCCACCAATCTAGCCTTATAGGTAATCACATTACCATCTATGTCGGTTTTCTTCTTGAAAACCCACTTGTACCGTATAGCCTTAATGCTTTCAGGTGGGTCCACCAAGTTCTAAACTTGATTTTCATACATGGAATCCATTTCCGACTTATGGCTTCAAGCCATTTGTCCCTTTCTGAACTTTTCAGAACTTCTTCATAATTGGTAGGCTCCTCATCGTCAATGAGTAACCCGTCGTTCGATTCACTTACGAGAAATCCATATCTCTCAGGAATATTGCGTGTCCTACCAGATCTACGAAGATGTGGTTTCACAATAGGTTCAGCTGATGTCTCATCACTATGAGTCATCGGTCGAGGTGCTTGACTAGGTATCTCCTCAATATCTACTGGAGTCTCTTGAACCTCCTCAAGTTCAACGACACTCCCACTATTTTCTTGCAAGAGAAACTATTTCTCTAGAAATACAGTATTCCTTGAAACAAACAAGGAGTTCCTACAGGTGTTCCTTCTTGCATCTTGCATGCAAAAAGAGCCTTAGACACTTCAAAACGCTCGTGCCTAGCTTGTCCTTGATATAGTTGTTTCAAATGCTCAACCATATCATAGGCATCCATGTTCTCATGTTGCTTCTGAAGCTCAGAATTCATGGTGGCAAGCATAAGACATGACACATCTAATGCGTCATCTTGATGCTTCTTATAAGCATCCTTTTCAGCACGAGTGGCCGCATGGGCGGGTGTTTCAGGGGTAGACTGCTCTAGGACATACAGTTTGCGTTCTTGCTTGAGGATAATCCTCAAGTTCCTATACCAGTCAAGAAAGTTCGCTCCATTAAGCTTGTCCTTCTCAAGGACAGATCGCAAGTTGAGGGGGTGTGTCGTGTTAGATGTCATGGTGATCTACAACATTAAAATGCAAAGTTAAGTATCATACCTAAATCATTTAATTAGGCCTTTAATTAAATGAGGCTCCCACTAAATTCTCATAGCTACTATTTAGCTATAAATTTATATGGGATAAAGATCCACATTATAATTCGTCTTGAGTTAGCTTTGGCTAATCGCCCAAGACGTAGTATAATTAGGTAGGCAATCTTTTGCCAATTACATCTGATGTAACTCTTTAATAGCTTTGGTTAAGTTTTAGATTAGTTTAGTGTTTATTCCTAAACCAGCTTCCAGGCTGTGGCGAGGCACAGGGGCCTTCTTGGATATCGGAGCAACGACCACTTCTAAGACAAAGCTGATGTTCGGAAATCACATAAAACTAATTTTAAAACTTATGTTCAAAGCTAATATATGCCTCTACTTTCTTAACTAATTAAGAAAACTTAATTAAGTCTTAACCAAGTTTGATAGCGGGACATCACGATTGTCCACTCGCACTCTTCCAAGATAAAATGCATTGCTTTGCTTTGGCAAACCCAATAACAAATGATCGAGGAAGTAGTGAGTACCAAGCTTTGGTAGGCATATCGTTTTTGACTTATTAAGAAATAAACATGTATCATATACATATTAGCATACATCACATATAAGCTAAACTAATCATGCATCACATACAAGCTAAACTAACATGCATCACATACATATTAAACTAAGTGTGTCATTGTTAAATACTGGAAAATTTAAATAGTAAATTAAATGGCCAAATAATTGAGGAAATAATCCTGGAAATTTTTCGGGATTTTTAGGAATTTTTCCGGAATTTTTCTGAATTTAAACGGACTCCGTACGAGATTTTTACGGGGATAAAGTAAATAGGCTTTAGAGGGGTCTATTTAAAGCGGATAAGTATACGGAAAACCTAATTTCTATTTTTCCTTTTATTTCTTTCCCCGCCGCCACTTCTCCTTGCGGTTCCTTTTCGCGAGCCTTCTTCTTCCTCGTTTTCTCATGAGCCGCTCGCTCGACACTGCGTGCCTAACGCCGGGCTCTCTTCCTTCACGGCGACGCTTTCTTCTCGGCCGAGCCTTCTTCCCCATCGCAACCCTGCAAGGCGCTCCATAGCACCGCCACCCGACGCCTGCGAGTTCGCCCACCGCCCACAGACGCGTCGACCACGGCAGTCTTCCTTCGCCGTCCGACGCTAGCCGGGCCGCCACCGGCAGCGCTTGCCTTCGCCATCCGCTTATCCTCGCGCGCCGTCCCATGCCCACCACCGCCTCGCCTTCTTCGCCGGAGTAGGTAAGGTTCTTTTCTATTTTGGTCGATCGGTGTTGTGCGGAGAGGTACTGAAGGATTCGGTGAGTGTGGATGGTGTCGGTGAATAGGGCAGTAGGGAGGAATTTGGGCCGGCTGAGAGCGGGCTGTGCAAGGTCGGATGTTAGTAGGCTGTGAGGGTTTGATTTGGATGTGTCGACTGTGAACAGTCTTTGAGTTGCTGTAAATTGAGTTGGGAATCTAATTTGGGGAAAAGGATTGGTTATCGGTGGAATTTCTAGGGCGGGTGAGCTTGATTGGTCGGTTTGGGTTGATTCGGGTATTATTCGGTTGATCGGTATGATATTTGGAGGATTAGGAATTAATTGGATTAATTGGGATATGAAGGAAATCGATTAATTATTCGATTTGTCATTGAATTGTATATTTTGTGCTTGACTATAATTATGCTATATGCAGGTTTCGGTCACGAGGCAGGTCCCCAGTCGTGACGATTCGGTTCTTCTTGCGGATATATATTCAGGCGGGTATTTTGACTTAACGTTTAGATTAAGTCAAATTGATATGCTAGTTAGGATAGCTTACAATAATTTTTCATGTTTATATGCCTAGTATGTTTTTGGTGCCTACTAGATACATGCATGTGATAGGATATGATTATATTTACCTGTTTGATTTGGATCATAGTATGTGGATTAGGGATATGTACATATTGGTTGTACATATCATTCGGATAGGTATTTTGAGTAGGATTTACATGCTTTAGTATCATGCACCATTTTCGCATGATTGCATGCTAGCTGGACGGGGTTCCATTATTCTAGTTACATGGCTCGCATACACCGCCACCATGGGGTTAGTGGTACATCGGGAGGGTGTGTGCATTGCTCTGTCAGTTCCGCCTGGTCCGCCATGGGTAGCGATGAGGCAGCTGGTAGTGGGCAGGATCCCTCCTCCGCCTATGACACCGGAGATGAGAGCTTAGCTCCCCACTATGTTTGGGGGTGAGGATAGGTGTACTCGACAAAGATCCTCGCCCACTCTGGCCACTCAGAGCAAGTGATGGCAGAGTGCACAGTTGTCATAGCCCTACCCACTCGGCTTCACCATTGCGTGTGAGGCGGCTGACTGGCGTCAGGGGTGACCATGTCATTGGCACGACATGCATTTTGCACTGATTGCATTTTGGATTGTGTTTGCTGCATTATTGTATTGATGCCTTGGATGTGCATATGATTGTCATGCATACAGGATACATGTTTATATATGGTCAGGACTCTATTACTTCTAGTCAGGCACATGCTCCTATATCAGGGTAGGAGATTCAGGTAAGTACAGTCATTTTGTATTTCTTGCTTGCATACCCTATTTATGTGAGACTGTACTGGCATGATATTTTTATTGTTAGCTATACCTGATTTTGCATATCTACTATACCCGCAGAGTTCTTTGAACTCACCCCGTTGATTTATATCTATTTCAGGATGAAGCTGTCAGGAGAGTGCAACTGCCGGATCCCCCACTCGTCGTAGATGTTTTATTTTTGGATATTTGCTTTATGGTTTGGATATTTTGGTTAGAGGACATGTATAGGTTTGGAGATTGATTTTGTATTTGGATTTTTTGGTGTCCTTATAGACCTTATTCGGATTTTGGTTTGATTGATTTTGGTGAGTATTCCTGCCCAGTTGGCAGAAGGGGTAAGTCGATTTATGGTAGACTGCTTATCCTTTATTTTGGTTGATGGCCTGAGGCCAATCTATATAACTGCGTGTGAGTATGGATTCCGGTCGTGTTGACCGATGTATAGCGGCCGTGTAGGCCTTGTATGTAAATTGGGATTGTCACCCGTACAGGGGAGATGCTGCCGGATTTTCGTCTGGTGGGGTCTCCTTCGGGGCGTGACAATTTATTTGGTATCAGAGCGCCTAGGTTTTCGAGTTCCTAGGGGTTTTTGGATTTTTCGGAGTTCGCCATGTATTGGCAGGTTTTGCGAGGTAATTTGGAAATTTTGGATTGGTATGGATTTCCGACGATTTTATGTTTCGGAAATTCGAGGATTTTTGACGAGATCAATATGGGGTTTTGGCGGCTACTGGACCTCTCCTGACGGTGAAATAGGTATGATGATAAATTTGATATGTTTTTATTTATGGTAATATCTGTATTCATTTAACAGATATGAGACGAGGTGGGCGTACTTCTGCGCCGAGACGTGGTGTGGGACGGCCACGCCAGAGGACCCAGAGATCTTTGGTGACTGACTTGCCAGAGAGATCTACTGAGGGTGAGCATATTGATCAGGGTCAGATTCCACAGGGTGCTACGGGAGTTGTGGATCCTCAGTCCTCGGCGGATCCTCCTCCCGAGATACCCACTGCTGGGGCATCCGATGTACCAGCGGGAGATCCTACTGCTACACATCAGAAACCCCCGCCAGTAGGACCTTCTACTACAGACCCGACAGATCCATCAGTGGAGCCGGTCGACCCTCACTCAGTATCGGCCCCTACTTATCCTACTGATGTAGCTGCGGCACGAGCTCGGATTCCAGGATTGGCTAAGTCGATGAAGAGCCGGTTCACTTTATTCAGCGGAGAGGCCCGATCCGATCGTGGCTCGATCTTGGATCGAGACGATGGAGCGTCTTCTACTATACGGTGCCTCGTGGGAGAAGGCAGAGTTAGCGGCCTTCCATTTACGAGGCGAGGCCGAGATCTGGTGGGATATGCAGCGCTCGATTATTGGCGAGCAGCAGGTTACATGGGCGAAATTTAGAGAGGCTTTTGAGAGTCAGTATTTCCCCCGGGCATATCAGATGATGAGACGTCAGGATTTTCTGAGTCTAAGACAGAATAATCGCTCAGTGATGGAGTATAATACAGAATTTAATCGGTTAGCCAGGTTTTGCCCAGAGTTAGTTGCTGAGGATAGGTCACGGATGATGCAGTTTACAGAACCGGATGGGCATCTGTGTCGATGGCAGGATTTGGTAGTTCTTCCTACCGAGGCGTTGGATAGAGCTTTGTTGATCGTCGGCTCAAAGAGGGTCAATCTGAGCAGGAAGAGGAAGCAGATGAAGATCTACGGTGTCGGACCCATCGACCCACGGACTCATCGGACATCGCAGAGTGGCCGCGATCAATCGGGTCGAGTCATTACGGGGCATCTAGCCGGCCTCGAAATCGGGGCGATCTTGGGGCCCTCGCGGTCTTTTCGTGAGCGAGACCGCCCATTGGCGACACCTCATGTACGTTGTGGATCGAAGAGCATATCATCTCGGCTGCACCTTGGGATGCCGGTTTGCTATTATTGCAAGTGCACGGACACATGAGCCGAGATTGTTCGTTGAAGGCTCGGCATGTTCCGGGGTTTCTATTCGGGGAGGACCGTTGCGTCGATGGGACTCGAGAGAGGGGCGAGCGGCGGACCTTCGCAACGCCCGCGAAGGGGACTCCCCCTGCGAGTCGCTATGGCATTCATGGACGGAGTACACGATTACCGCGGTGTCACGAGGTTCGATTCGCCAGACCGCGATGCAGATGCGCCTCACACCGGGTATGCAGTACCATTCGCAGCAGCGGCTCATTCTGATATCAGCAGCCCGCCACTAGTTCAGATCACCGGTGCAGTACGATCGCGGCCGTTATACGACCTTCCTATCGGCCTCGTACGATCTTTATCGTCTCAGCACATCCCCTTTGGCGGTGATACCACCCACCGCCACCGGAGACTGGGCGGATTCATGCGATTACCAGAGAGGATGCGCAGCGAGCCAACGAATCCGTATTTCGCGGTACGGTTTCACTATATGCATTTTCAGCTATTATGCTAGTTGATACTGGTAGTTCGCATTCGTTTATTTCTCATACTTTTATGAGAGAGATCGGTAGACTACCTGCTAGTAGATCACAGAGATTAGTCGTCTCCCTACCGTCTGGCGATACAATGGATGTCACCCAAGAGGTTCGAGGTTGTCCCTTAGATTTTGGTAACATCATTCTTACGGTAGATTTATTGGTACTGGATATAGTCGAGTTCGACATTATTCTTGGCATGGATTGGCTGTCAGTATATCACGCCACAGTAGATTGCCAGACGAGGGTGGTCACATTTCGACCTCCGAACCAACCCTCGTGGGATTTCACTGGCATCCGGGACGACGGTATAGCGACCATATCTGCGATTCAGGCTCAGAAGCTTTTATTGCACGGTTGTCAGGGTTTTCTATTATCTATGATCAATGTAGAAGATAGTGGTGACTCTCAGATCGCGGACATCCCTATTGTCCGAGAGTATCCAGATGTCTTTCCAGAGGAGTTACCGGGTCTGCCTCCCAGAAGGCAAGTGGAGTTCATGATTGAGTTAATACCTGGGACGGCACCGGCATCGAAAGCTCCTTATCGTATGGCCCCGAGAGAGTTGGATGAGTTAAAGGTTCAGCTCCAGGAACTTTTGGACAGAGGTTTTATTCGCCCTAGTGCATCACCACAGGGTTCTCGGTTCTCTTCGTGAAGAAGAAAGATGGTTCGATGAGGCGTGCCGACTACGGCAATTGAGCCGTCACTATCAAGAATAAATATCCCCTGCCACGTATTGAGGACTTGTTTGATCAGCTCGGAGGAACATCGGTCTATTCTAAGATTGATGCGGTCGGATATCATCAATTAAGGGTTAGAGATTCGACATTGAAGATTCGCAGTACGGATATGGACATTATGAGTTTTTGGTAATGCCATTTGGGCTTACCAATGCTCCAGCGGTATTCATGGATTTGATGAACCGTGAATTTATGGATTTCCTAGATCGGTTCGTCATTGTTTTTATCGATGACATTCTGGTTTATTCTCGTTCCGAGGAGGAACACGCGCAACATCTTCGTCTTGTTCTCGATAGGCTCGGCGTATGGCTATGCGAAGTTCAATAAATGCGCGTTTTGGTTACACTCAGTCGGTTTTCTGGGACATGTGGTTTCGAGAAGAGGTATTTGATTGACCCCGTAAGATCGAGGTGTCACCGATTGGAAGCGGAAAATCGATTCAGAGGTTCGCGATTTCTAGGCTTGGCGGATATTACTGAGCAGTTCGTTGAGGGTTTCGAGCATTTCTATGCCATTGACACGCCTTACCAGGAAGGGCGTGAAGTTCACGTGGACAGAGGCGTGCGAGACTAGTTTTCAGGAGTTAAAGAGGAGATTGGTGTCAGCACCGATCCTGGTATTACCATCAGGGGACGACGGTTTCGTTCTTTATACCGATGCGTCTCTACAGGGTTTAGGCGCAGTGTTGATGCAAAGACCTGGCAGGTAGTTTCTTATGTTGAAGGATCATGAGAAAACTACCCGATTCATGATTTAGAGTTTGCCGCTATTATTTATGCCTTGAAGATTTGGAGGCGTCATTTATATGGTATTACGTTTGAGATTCTTACTGATCATAAGAGTCTCAAATATCTGTTTACACAGAAGGAACTCAATCTCCGACAGAGGAGATGGATGGAGTTCTGAAGAATTATATTTACCATCGGCTACCACCCGTGGAAAGCCAATGTGGTTGCCGACGATTAGCCTAAGTCCCGAGGACTTTAGCTTCCTTCCGAGTTTGGTCACAGAGATTTGATCTGTGGTTTCTCTGAGTTGAGCTTAGAGGAGCAGGGACCGACGGAGCAGGGCGTTCTAGTTACCATGGTTGCTCAGTCGTCTATCCGGACGAGAGTCCGGGAGGCTCGCTGATCGCATTCTGATTCATTGGTAGTCGATCCCTTCCATGACAGACTGAGTTCACCCGAGATAATGAGGGTATTATATATTTTCGAGGCAGATTATGTGTACCTCAGCCTCACCCGGTTATGGAGGAGTTACTACAGGAGGCACATCGCTCTCGATTTGCGATCCACCCAGGCGGAACCCGTATGTATCGAGATTTAAAGCGTTTGTATTGGTGGAACGGTATGAAGAAAGACATCGCGGATTTTGTAGCTAGATGTTTGATTTGTCAGCAGGTAAAGGCTGAGCACCAGAGACTGGCTGGATTACTTCGGAGGATTCCTATTCCTGAGTGGAAGTGGGATCATATTACTATGGATTTTGTGATGGGTTTGCCTAGGACACGTCAAGGTCATGACGCGATTTGGGTAGTCGTAGACCGACTAACCAAATCCGCGCACTTCTTATCGATTCGGAAGACCGACTCTCTGGATCGGTTGGCAGAGCTATATTGTCGGGAGATCATCAGATTGCATGGTGTTCCGTTGAGCATTATATCAGATAGAGATCCCCGTTTCACGTCTAGGTTCTGGCAAAGTCTGCAGCAGGCTTTAGGCACACAGCTTCGGTTTAGTACTGCATTCCATCCGCAGACAGATGGACAGTCTGAGCGGACCATTCAGACACTAGAGGATTTGCTGAGGTCCTGTGTTATAGATTTCGGAGGCAACTGGGAGGATCATTTACCGTTAGTGGAATTCGCCTACAATAACAGTTATCATTCGGCTATCCAAATGACCCCGTATGAGGCATTGTATGGTAGGCAGTGTCGTACACCCATCCTCTGGGAGGAGGTGGGGGAGGCCCAGTTGCTAGGACCCCAGAGAGCTCGATGAGGCGAGTTGGTCCGTACGCATCGGATATAGGATGACAGAGGCGCAGGATCGCCAGAAGAGTTATGCAGATCGTAGACGGAGACCTTTGGAGTTCTCTGTTGGTGATCATGTATTCTTGCGAGTTTCACCCACGAAAGGGGTGAAAAGGTTTGGACTCCGTGGTAAGCTTGCTCCTAGATATATCGGTCCGTTTGAGATTTTGGAGAGGATCGGAGCAGTTGCTTATCGTCTAGCGCTACCCCCATCTTTGACGAGTATACATGATGTATTCCATGTGTCTATGCTGAGGAAGTATGTGCCAGATTCTACACATATTCTATCAGATGTATCAGGTTCCATTCAACCTGATGCTACGTATGCAGAGGTTCCGGTACGGATTTTGGATTTCAAGGAACGACAGTTGCGGAACAAGGTTGTGCGACTTGTCAAGGTCGGGTGGAGTCACCACACCGACGAGGAGGCTACTTGGGAGCTCGAGGAAAAGATCAGAGCTCAATACCCCCACTTGTTTACTTAAGGTACGTGAGGTGTATTTTCAGTACTTATGGTATTTCTTACTCGTTATGCATTTGAGTAGGAAATTTGGGGACCAAATTTTTATTAGTGGGGGAGAATGTTAAATACTGGAAAATTTAAATAGTAAATTAAATGGCCAAATAATTGAGGAAATAATCCTGGAAATTTTTCGGGATTTTTAGGAATTTTTCCGGAATTTTTCTGAATTTAAACGGACTCCGTACGAGATTTTTACGGGGATAAAGTAAATAGGCTTTAGAGGGGTCTATTTAAAGCGGATAAGTATACGGAAAACCTAATTTCTATTTTTCCTTTTATTTCTTTCCCCGCCGCCACTTCTCCTTCGGCAGTTCCCTTTTCGCGAGCCTTCTTCTTCTTCCTCGTTTTCTCTCGCGCGAGCCGCTTCCGCCCGACGCTGCCGTGCCCAACGCCAGCGCTCTCTTCCCTTCGCCGGCGACGCTTTCTTCTCCGGCCGAGCCTTCTCTCCCCCATCGCAACCCTCGGTTGCGCTCATAACACCGCCACCGCCACGCCGTGAAGTTCGCCGTCCACGCCGCACGCGCGCGTGGCCATGTAGGTCTTCCCTTCGCCGTCCAGGCGCTAGGTCGGCCGGGCGCTCACCGGCGCGTTGCCTTCCGCCTGCTTATCCCGTCGCTCGCGTCCCATACCACCGCCGCCTCTGCCCTTCTCGCCGGAGTAGGTATCTATTTTGGTCGATCGGTGTTGTGCGGAGAGGTACTGAAGGATTTGGTGAGTGTGGATGGTGTCGGTGAATAGGGCAGTAGGGAGGAATTTGGGCCGGCTGAGAGCGGGCTGTGCAAGGTCGGATGTTAGTAGGCTGTGAGGGTTTGATTTGGATGTGTCGACTGTGAACAGTCTTTGAGTTGCTGTAAATTGAGTTGGGAATCTAATTTGGGGAAAAGGATTGGTTATCGGTGGAATTTCTAGGGCGGGTGAGCTTGATTGGTCGGTTTGGGTTGATTCGGGTATTATTCGGTTGATCGGTATGATATTTGGAGGATTAGGAATTAATTGGATTAATTGGGATATGAAGGAAATCGATTAATTATTCGATTTGTCATTGAATTGTATATTTTGTGCTTGACTATAATTATGCTATATGCAGGTTTCGGTCACGAGGCAGGTCCCCAGTCGTGACGATTCGGTTCTTCTTGCGGATATATATTCAGGCGGGTATTTTGACTTAACGTTTAGATTAAGTCAAATTGATATGCTAGTTAGGATAGCTTACAATAATTTTTCATGTTTATATGCCTAATATGTTTTGGTGCCTACTAGATACATGCATGTGATAGGATATGATTATATTTACCTGTTTGATTTGGATCATAGTATGTGGATTAGGGATATGTACATATTGGTTGTACATATCATTCGGATAGGTATTTTGAGTAGGATTTACATGCTTTAGTATCATGCACCATTTTCGCATGATTGCATGCTAGCTGGACGGGGTTCCATTATTGTTGAGCCCGCAGCTAGTTACATGGCCTGCACACACTGCCACTCATGGGTTAGTGGTACATCAGGAGGGTGTGTGCAGTTGCTCTGTCAGGCTCCGCTGGTCCGCTCATGGGTAGCGATGAGGCAGCGTGGTAGCGGGCAGGGATCCCTCCTCTGGCCTATGACACCAGGAGATGAGAGCTTAGCTCCCCCACTATGTTTGGGGCAGGAGGATAGGTGTACTCCGACAACATCCTGTCCACTCGGTCACTCAGGAGCAGTGATGGCAGAGTGCACAGTTGTCATAGCCCTACCCACTCGGCTTCACCATTGCGTGTGAGGCGGCTGACTGGCGTCAGGGGTGACCATGTCATTGGCACGACATGCATTTTGCACTGATTGCATTTTGTATTGTTTCTTTGCATTATTGTATTGATGCCTTGGATGTGCATATGATTGTCATGCATCAGGATACATGTTTATATATGGTCGACTCTATTACTTCTAGTCGGCACATGCTCCTATATCGTGGTAGGAGATCTGTAAGTCTGATCATTTTGTATTTCTTGCTTGCATACCCTATTTATGTGAGACTGTACTGGCATGATATTTTTATTGTTAGCTATACCTGATTTTGCATATCTACTATACCCGCAGAGTTCTTTGAACTCACCCCGTTGATTTATATCTATTTCAGGATGAAGCTGTCAGGAGAGTGCAACTGCCGGATCCCCCACTCGTCGTAGATGTTTTATTTTTGGATATTTGCTTTATGGTTTGGATATTTTGGTTAGAGGACATGTATAGGTTTGGAGATTGATTTTGTATTTGGATTTTTTTGGTGTCCTTATAGACCTTATTCGGATTTTGGTTTGATTGATTTTGGTGAGTATTCCTGCCCAATTGGCAAAAGGGGTAAGTCGATTTATGGTAGACTGCTTATCCTTTATTTTGGTTGATGGCCTGAGGCCAATCTATATAACTGCGTGTGAGTATGGATTCCGGTCGTGTTGACCGATGTATAGCGGCCGTGTAGGCCTTGTATGTAAATTGGGATTGTCACCCGTACAGGGGAGATGCTGCCGGATTTTCGTCTGGTGGGGTCTCCTTCGGGGCGTGACAGTCATGGTTATGGCCCTTATTCTACAATCTTCTCAAGCCAATGAAAAGATTGATTGGTCAACCTAGGGACAACATCTTCTCCTAAGTGCTTCCTTTTGGTTGTCTTGTGTGTTGACTTCCTCCTTGTAACCTCTTCTTCCAATGGACCCTCCATCTTTGTTTTGTACATTACAAAAGGAGAAATACTCGAGTTACATTCGAGTCTAAAACTAATTTTACAACAAGAATTTTAGGAGGAAGGCACGACACGCAGGCCGTATTTAAAAATTACAACACATTCACAAATCTTTTGGGACTAGGCCATAACCATGCACCATGTCATTTTAACTTTTAAAAGACATTGGATATTTTATTATGTTTGACAATTGCTAATACAATTATCAACTCATAATAAAATTTATCCTACTTCTATATCACATATAGAATAGAGAAAACTTATTTTATACGATCTTTCGCAAGTAGCTCTGATACCACTGTAGGGAATTCTTTATGCCAAATGGCATATGCGCAACGGAAAAATTAGGATCCCTTCCAAGTGATCCATGCGAAAGCAAACTCGTATAAAATAAATTTCTCTAAACCAAACCTATCTTATAGGAGAGGATTACCTTTGTTGCGTGCCCTTGTTAATCCCGCTTCTTCCTTTTGTTTGTTGGATCTTTAGCACGTTCAAGTGTCCGTGCCTCTATATGTATCCATACGAGCAAGCTCTTGTCTCACAAAAGGAAAACAAGAGGAGCTCTCCTTTACTTCTTGCTAGAAAAGTCCCTAAAGGAGAGGAAGAGAGGGAAAAGGAGAAAGGAAGAAGAAGACTCCTCTTCTTGCTAGCCTACACTCACAAACCCACACAACCAAAGCTTCCACCAAGCTCTCTCACAACCACAACAACACTTCACCACCATTCTTCTTTGGCCGGCCACTCCATGGAGCCTTTTATAGGGTTGGAAAAACCCTTCCACCTCCTTCACATTCAATGCAATCCATTGCATTGAGACACACTCAAAAAGGATTTGGCTTCCTTGTTTGGCCGGCCACTTAAGGAGACAAAACCATTTTGTTTCCTTCCACCTTATCTAGCTTAGGTGTATGCTTAGGTGGCATGCTTATGTGGCATTCTTATGTGGCATTCATGCATGTTGAATTAATCTTATTAATTCAATTAAGCTTATGTTATCATATTGAATTAATCTTATTAATTCAATTAAGCTTATGTTATCATATTGAATTAATCTTATTAAATCAATGAGGTAACATATTGAATTAATCTCATCAAATCAATTAGCTAAAATTCTCATTAAGCTTAAAGTCCAAAAACCATTTTGTACTTAAGCTTATTCCCAAATTATTCTAGTCAAACTAGAATACTCTAATTCCTCTAATTATCATGCTCTTTGTGTGTGACCCTATAGGCTCTCATAACGTTGGCAGTGGACCTAAACTCTTTTAGATACACAAGCAATAAGCGGCATCTAGCAATACATCATTGCTACCCAAGTTACGAGATAAGTCAAGATCCGACTAACCTTTCCGTGACTACTATAATATATGACCGTGTCCTTCTATCCTTGATATCAGATTGATCAATGAGGCATAGACCGTGTCATCCTCGATCAATCTATGTGTTTCTTGATCCCTGAGTAAACTAACTCAAACAAATGAGCTCAATATCTCATATTGACTCATTCGAGCATGGCCATGCGTTTTAGTAGTTCTACTCAATCAAGGGCCCACCGATATCACTCATATGAGAGGGATAGATCCCATCTACATCACTCACATCCTCTGCATAATTTGTTATATACCCGATGTCGCTTTATGGTCCACCATTCACGGGTGACGTTTGACGATACCAAAGTACATAACTCCTTATGTAGGGAACCGTAGTGACTTGTGTCCGAGGACTATTCATACCAATAGTCACATGAGAAAGTTTATGACACTCATATAACGATCCATGAAACTTTCTCATGGCGGGTCAGTTCAGTATATATTCTCTAATATATACCCATTTGTCAACTTGATATCATATATCCATGACTTGTGAGATCAAGTCATCAATTGACCTACATGCTAGTCTTTATGTATTAATATTGCCCTTGCATATTAATACTTGACTAGGAACATTTAGAAAGTGTTCTCTAAAGCCTCTCATAATCAATTCTGCCAATTGATGTGCTGTAGATAAGACCCTACTTTTCTAGGGCATTATTATATATTTAATTTAGTAGCACAAGCAAGACTTAAATATAATAACCAATCCTTTGCCTTTATAGAATATGATACAAAATGTTCCCTATTCAACCATCACATGATTGGTTCTTAGGGCTATAACTAACAATCTCCCACTAGCACTAGTACCAATCACTATGATATCTAATACCTAGTGACCTAGTGTGACCATCATGCTTCCTCTGTGCCAAAGCCTTGGTCAATGGATCTGCGATGTTAGCTTATGTCGGTATTCTGCATATCCTCACATCTCCTCTATCGATGATCTCTCGAATGAGATGGAAGCGCCGCAGTATGTGTTTGGTCCGCTGATGTGATCGAGGTTCCTTAGCCTGTGCAATAGCCCCATTGTTGTCACAATAGAGGTCTATTGGATCTGCAATGCTAGGAACTACCCCAAGTTCAGCGATGAACTTACGGAGCGGCTTCCTTTCTTGCATCGGATCGATGCAATATACTAACCATTGTAGAATCGAATCAGTGTCTGCTTTGAACTCTTCCAGCTCACAGCTCAACCATTCAGGCAAAACACGTACCCCGATTGCGATCTATAGTCATCCTTGTCTGTTTGGAAGCTTGCATCACTGTAACCCTTTACAGCTAGCTCCTCATTGCCTCCAAATATCAGGAAATATTCTTTCGTTCTTCGTAAGTATTTAAGAATATTTTGACTGCTATCCAATGACTTTCACCTGGATCCGACTGGTATCTACTCGTCATGCTCAAAGCATACGAGACGTCAGGACGAGTACAAAGCATGGCGTACATGATAGACCCTATGGCAGACGCATAAGGGATCTTATCCATGCGATCTCTCTCCTCCTTAGAAGAGGGACATTGAGTCTTCGAAAGACTCACACCATGTGATAAAGGCAGAAATCCTTTCTTGGAATTTTGCATAGCAAAACGATCTAGCACTTTATCAATGTATGTACTCTGACTTAGGCCAAGTAATCTTTTAGATCTATCTCTATAGATCTTGATGCCTAGAATATAGGCAGCTTCACCTAAGTCTTTCATCGAGAAACAATTCCCTAACCACATCTTCATAGACTGGAGTGAGGGAATATCATTTTCGATGAGAAGTATGTCATCTACATACAAGACAAGAAATACAACTGTGCTCCCACTATTTCTCTTGTAGACACAAGGTTCATCTTCATTCTTGATGAAACCAAACTCCTTGATTGCACATCGAATCGAAGATTCCAGCTTCGAGAGGCTTGCTTTAGTCCATAAATGGACCTTTGCAGTTTGCATACCTTTCCAGGATGCTTTGGATCTTCAAAACCCTCAGGCTGTGTCATGTACACATCCTCGAGTAGCTTTCCATTGAAAAGCGGTTTTGACATCCATCCGCCAGATCTCATAATCGTCGTGGTAGGCTGCAATAGCAAGTATGATCCGAATGGATTTAAGCATCGCAACTGGTGAAAAGGTTTCATCATAGTCAATACCATGAATTTGTTTGAATCCTTTAGCCACCAATCTACCTTTATAGGTATGCTTATTACCATCCATGTCAGTCTTTACTTTAAAGACCCACTTACACCCAATGGGTTTTACCCCTTCAGGTGGATCAACCAAGGTCCATACTTGGTTAGTGTACATGGATTCCATTTCGGATCTCATGGCCTCTAGCCATTTCTCGGAATCTGGGCTCATCATAGCTTCTTGATAGGATGTAGGCTCGTCAAGATCGACAAGCAATACCTCACCGTTGTTAGTCAAGAGAAAAGAATATCTCTCAGGTTGACGACGGATCCTATCAGATCTACGAAGAGGTTGGTCTACTTGAACAGGTGTTTGCTCCACAACTCTTTGGGCAACAATTTCCTCATCCACAACACTTTGTGGTTCCTGTTCATTTTCCATCGAAGCCTTAGTGTTATCGTCATCTTGAACTTCTTCAAGATGAATTTTACTCCCACTAGTTTTTCTAGAAATAAATTCTCTTTCTAGAAAGACAGCATTTCTGGCAACAAACACCTTGCCAAGTGTGGGATTGTAAAAGTAATATCCCTTAGTGTTTCCTTGGGATATCCGACAAAATAACACTTATCTGATTTGGGTCCTAGTTTATCTGAGACTTGACGTCTTACATAAGCTTCACAACCCTAAATCTTTATAAAAGACATTTTGGGACTCTTCCCAGTCCATATCGTATATGGTGTCTTTTCTACGGCTTTTGATGGGACGCGATTAAGTGTGAAAGCGGCTGTCTCTAGAGCTAGTCCCCAAAAGGAAGTAGGTAGATCAGTCTGGCTCATCATTGATCGTACCATATCTAATAGAGTACGATTTTTCTCTCAGATACACCATTCCATTGTGGTGTTCGGGAGTGAGTTGGGATATTATCCCACACTCACCAGTGATCACGAAACTCTTGACTAAGGTATTCACCACCTCGATCCGATCGAAGTAGCTTGATCGCTTACCAAGTTGGTTTTGTACTTCATTCTTGAATGCTTTGAACTTTTCAAAGGATTCGACTTATGTCTCATCAAATATAAGTAGCCAAATCTACTCATATCATCAAAGTAATAAAGTACTTATAGCCTCCTCGCGACATTGAAAGGCCCACATACATCGTATGTATGAGTCCTAACAAGCATCGCTCTCTCTCCATGTCCACTAAATGGAGTTTTAGTCATCTTTCCTAAAAGGCAAGATTCGCATACCTCATATGATTCAAAATCAAATGAGTCCAATAATCCATCTTTATGGAGTTGAGATATCGTTTTTCATTTATGTGACCTAGGCGGCGATGCGGAGATATGTTTGGTTCGAATCATTCGATTTGAACCGCTTGGTATTTACGTTATAAATTGGGTTTTCTAAATCTAGAACATAGAGACCATTCATAAGTGGTGCATTACAATAGAACATTTCATTCAAATAAATTGAACAACATTTGTCCTTTATTATAAAAGAAAAGTTTTTCTTGTCTAAACAAGATACAGAAATTATGTTCTTTGTCAATGCAGGTACATATAAGCACTCCTCTAGTTCTAAGATAAGCCTGGCAAAGACAAAGAATATGTTCCCTACGTGACAACTTTTGCGCCATTGCCTACTCGTAGGTCTACTTCGCCTTTTGCCATTTGTCTACTATTTCTCAGTCCCTGCACATTATTACAAATGTGAGATGCACATCCGGTATCTAATACCCATGTAGAAGAAATAGATAGATTAACTTCTATAACGTGTATACCTGAGGCAGAAGTCCCACTTCTTTTATTCTTTACTTCCTCAAGGTAGACTTTGCAGTTCCGCTTCGGTGTCGATCTCACGCAATGGAAGCGGTCCCTTCCTTAGGTACTTTACCTTTACCCTTTGAAGTGGATGAATTGGCCTTGCCTTTGGCTTGGTCTTACCCTTGCCTTTGCGCTTACCTTTGCCCTTCTTGACCATTAGTACGTTGCTAACTTTCTTTTGAGATTCGGTTGTGATTCTTAACATCCGAGAATCTCGAGCAAAGGTTTATCAATTTCATTCATGTTATAATTCATGAAGAATTGATTATATGCTTAGAACGCGATTGCGAGGATAACATCAATTGCCAATTCTTGGCTCAGTGGAAAACCTAGTCTTTCAAGGTTCTCAACGTACCCAATCATTTTGAGTACGTGAGTTCCTACAGGTGTTCCTTCTTGCATCTTGCATGCACAAAGAGCCTTAGACACTTCAAAACGCTCGTGCCTAGCTTGTCCTTGATATAGTTGTTTCAAATGCTCAACCATATCATAGGCATCCATGTTCTCATGTTCAAGCTCGAATTCATGGTGGCAAGCATAAGACATGACACATCTAATCGTCATCTTGATGCTTCTTATAAGCATCCTTTTCAAGACGAGTGGCGCATGGCGGGTGTTTGAGGTAGATGCTCTAGGACATACAATTTGCGTTCTTGCTTGAGGATAATCCTCAAGTTCCTATACCAGTCAAGAAAGTTCGCTCTATTAAGCTTGTCCTTCTCAAGGACAGATCGCAAGTTGAGGGGGTGTGTCGTGTTAGATGTCATGGTGATCTACAACATTAAAATGCAAAGTTAAGTATCATACCTAAATCATTTAATTAGGCCTTTAATTAAATGAGGCTCCCACTAAATTCTCATAGCTACTATTTAGCTATAAATTTATATGGGATAAAGATCCACATTATAATTGCCTTGAGTTAGCTTTGGCTAATCGCCCAAGACGTAGTATAATTAGGTAGGCAATCTTTTGCCAATTACATCTGATGTAACTCTTTAATAGCTTTGGTTAAGTTTTAGATTAGTTTAGTGTTTATTCCTAAACCACTTCGGTGTAGCGAGGCAGGGCCTTCTTGGATATCGGAGCAACGACCACTTCTAAGACAAAGCTGATGTTCGAAAATCACATAAAACTAATTTTAAAACTTATGTTCAAAGCTAATATATGCCTCTACTTTCTTAACTAATTAAGAAAACTTAATTAAGTCTTAACCAAGTTTGATAGCGGGACATCACGATTGTCCACTCGCACTCTTCCAAGATAAAATGCATTGCTTTGCTTTGGCAAACCCAATAACAAATGATCGAGGAAGTAGTGAGTACCAAGCTTTGGTAGGCATATCGTTTTTGACTTATTAAGAAATAAACATGTATCATATACATATTAGCATACATCACATATAAGCTAAACTAATCATGCATCACATACAAGCTAAACTAACATGCATCACATACATATTAAACTAAGTGTGTCATGGTTATGGCCCTTATTCTACAATCTTCTCAAGCCAATTAAAAGATTGATTGGTCAACCTAGGGACAGCATCTTCTCCTAAGTGCTTCCTTTTGGTTGTCTTGTGTGTTGACTTCCTCCTTGTAACCTCTTCTTCCAATGGACCCTCCATCTTTGTTTTGTACATTACAAAAGGAGAAATACTCGAGTTACATTCGAGTCTAAAACTAATTTTACAACAAGAATTTTAGGAGGAAGGCACGACACGCAGGCCGTATTTAAAAATTACAACACATTCACAAATCTTTTGGGACTAGGCCATAACCATGCACCATGTCATTTTAACTTTTAAAAGACATTGGATATTTTATTATGTTTGACAATTGCTAATACAATTATCAACTCATAATAAAATTTATCCTACTTCTATATCACATATAGAATAGAGAAAACTTATTTTATACGATCTTTCGCAAGTGGCTCTGATACCACTGTAGGGAATTCTTTATGCCAAATGGCATATGCGCAACGGAAAAATTAGGATCCCTTCCAAGTGATCCATGCGAAAGCAAACTCGTATAAAATAAATTTCTCTAAACCAAACCTATCTTATAGGAGAGGATTACCTTTGTTGCGTGCCCTTGTTAATCCCGCTTCTTCCTTTTGTTTGTTGGATCTTTAGCACGTTCAAGTGTCCGTGCCTCTATATGTATCCACACGAGCAAGCTCTTGTCTCACAAAAGGAAAACTAGAGGAGCTCTCCTTTACTTCTTGCTAGAGAAGTCCCTAAAGGAGAGGAAGAGAGGGAAAAGGAGAAAGGAAGAAGAAGACTCCTCTTCTTGCTAGCCTACACTCACAAACCCACACAACCAAAGCTTCCACCAAGCTCTCTCACAACCACAACAACACTTCACCACCATTCTTCTTTGGCCGGCCACTCCATGGAGCCTTTTATAGGGTTGGAAAAACCCTTCCACCTCCTTCACATTCAATGCAATCCATTGCATTGAGACACACTCAAAAAGGATTTGGCTTCCTTGTTTGGCCGGCCACTTAAGGAGACAAAACCATTTTGTTTCCTTCCACCTTATCTAGCTTAGGTGGATGCTTAGGTGGCATGCTTATGTGGCATTCTTATGTGGCATTCATGCATGTTGAATTAATCTTATTAATTCAATTAAGCTTATGTTATCATATTGAATTAATCTTATTAATTCAATTAAGCTTATGTTATCATATTGAATTAATCTCATCAAATCAATTAGCTATAATTCTCATTAAGCTTAAAGTCCAAAAACCATTTTGTACTTAAGCTTATTCCCAAATTATTCTAGTCAAACTAGAATACTCTAATTCCTCTAATTATCATGCTCTTTGTGTGTGACCCTATAGGCTCTCATAACGTTGGCAGTGGACCTAAACTCTTTTAGATACACAAGCAATGAGCGGCATCTAGCAATACATCATTGCTACCCAAGTTACGAGATAAGTCAAGATCCGACTAACCTTTCCGTGACTACTATAATATATGACCGTGTCCTTCTATCCTTGATATCAGATTGATCAATGAGGCATAGACCGTGTCATCCTCGATCAATCTATGTGTTTCTTGATCCCTGAGTAAACTAACTCAAACAAATGAGCTCAATATCTCATATTGACTCATTCGAGCATGGCCATGTGTTTTAGTAGTTCTACTCAATCAAGGGGTCCACCGATATCACTCTCGTCATATGAGAGGGATAGATCCCATCTACATCACTCACATCCCTCCGCATAATTTGTTATATACCCAGTAATCGCCTTTATGGTCCACCACATTACAGTGGCGTTTGCGATACCAAAGTACATAACTCCTTATGTAGGGAACCGTAGTGACTTCAGGTCTGAGGACTATTCATACCAATAGTCACATGAGAAAGTTTATGACACTCATATAACGATCCATGAAACTTTCTCATGGCGGGTCAGTTCAGTATATATTCTCTAATATATACCCATGTGTCAACTTGATATCATATATCCATGACTTGTGAGATCAAGTCATCAATTGACCTACATGCTAGTCTTTATGTATTAATATTGCCCTTGCATATTAATACTTGACTAGGAACATTTAGAAAGTGTTCTCTACAGCCTCTCATAATCAATTCTGCCAATTGATGTGCTGTAGATAAGAACCTACTTTTCTAGGGCATTACTATATTTAATTTAGTTGGCACAAGCAAGACTTAAATATAATAACCAATCCTTTGCCTTTATAGAATATGATACAAAATGTTCTCTATTCAACCATCACATGATTGGTTCTTAGGGCTATAACTAACAGTTTCTTCGCCAATCGCCCTCCTTGCCACAATGATGGCAAGTGCCCTTTTGAGCTGGTTCGGCCTTTTTAGCCTTTTTCTTCTTCCCCTCCTGTTGTTCCTTTGACTTCCTCTTAGAACCTTTCTTCAAGGAATCAACTAACAACACCGTCCCCTGCTCATGCTTCACAGAAGGCTCTATAGTCTTCAGCATATTGAGCAGTACCACAAATGAACCTTCTTGCATCTCAAAGGTGAAGAGGAGCTTGGAGACTTCAAACCTTTCGGATCTCACTTGCTTATAAAATAACTCATAAAGATGAAAAACTATGGTATGAGCATCCATATGCTCATGCTGCTTCCGCAGTTCGGGTACCATCACGGCTAGCATGATGCAACTCACTTACTTAGAATCACTCACATGTTTATGATGGGCCAACAATTGGTCCGGAGTTGCATCATCATTAGGACGGGCGGGAAGAGGCGCTTCGAGGACAAACGCAAGCTTTTCCACCTCGAGAACAATTCTCAAGTTTCTAAGTCAGTCCAAGAAGTTCGACCTAGTCAATTTATTTGAATCCAAAATAGAGCGCAAATTCAAAGATGTCATGATCAATCGATTAATATAGAAATACAAATCAAGCATATATGAGAAAGATGATTTAAAATGCATCCACATACATTAACAAAATCCCATTCATTTTTCGAATTCAAAAACCCTCAAAATCAATTCGGAAGATTGTAGGTCAATCTCCGAATCCAACATAGATAAGAACAACCTTGGAGTGAGTCCAACAAGCCATTCTTAGCTATGATGGTGGGTATCAAGTATACCGATTACATATCACGTATATGTAACTATCACAATGTGCTATCAACTAATTGAATATTCACACATACATTGGGTTGTTAACACATTAACAAGTATGCATCATATGCATAGCACCCAACTTCACCTCTCTTCACATCGACCTTGGAGTGAGTCCAACAAATCGATGCTCCAAGTTAGAGCCGACCCATTAATCGCGAAATAGTTTTAATATGGTTAGAGTGCATTCAACCAATTAGCCAAGCTTGGAGTGAGTCCAACAACCCAAACTAACGATTAACCTCTGACTCTTACCATATTAGTGTTAAACTATTCCAATGATTTGAACATGTTCAGGTTTGAGCCGAGCTTGGAGTGAGTCCAACAACCCAAACAAGAAATAGAACTCTGGTTTTAATCATATTAATGGATGGTGTAGGCTTTAATATTGTATAAGGGTTTTAAAGTCTCATCCTCTTTGCATGCAAATAACTATTATCTACATGGCATACATCTACATGTCACGACACGCATGGCATAATGATATGCATCTTGTTGGGATGTATACTGAAAAGTCTATCTTTTGTATGAACATCTTTATTTTGAAATAAGAATCACATGATCATTATTTGCATATTTATGGTTATGCATATTGTCTAATACATTACATTGTAGATAACATGGTGTGTAGTGTCACACGGTAGATCATGTTATCAGCTCCTTGTAGAGTATAAGTAAAGGCTCACAACCGAGATGGCTTTGGACAAACCATTGGTATGGTTGTAGTGTGATTTGGTATTGGTTTGTCTTGACCATAGAATCACACTAGTACACTTTGTGTATTGAGCAGGACCGACTTAGAGGTGATTCGATTCGTTGCTGACTACATAATCGAATCGGACCTCAGATATTATGTTGTACATGCTCTTAATCCCGATATAATAACGGGCACATATACTTAGTATTCATTTCTTTGATTTACCAATGGGCGAGATTTATAGAGTAAATCGATAGGCTCGGTAAGTTGGGAAATGATATTACTTATATGGTGTGTCGTTGATTATAGGAGGAAACCATGTCCTATATATTAGGATGATGATGTCCCCTTGAGGAGCTCATAAGGTTCATCATGTAAACCCTGCAGGTGGACTTGGTCCAACATGATGATAAGGTTGAGTGATACTACTCATGGAGTTAGATGTTGATTAATTAATTGTCAGTAAATTAATTAATCGACGGACATTCGAGATCTTAAACACGGAGAGATAAATGTACAAATAATATATGGAGCCCATATTAACTTATGGGGGTTGGTGAGGTAGATTAATGATAATCCTCTAGTGGAATGGATTATCATTAATGGATCGGACTTTATGTGGGCTTGATCCATTGGGTGGCCAAGATCCAACTCCTCCTCATGGTCTCTATTGTAGCCTATTAAAACCTCATTGAGCCTAGATCCGATGGTTGAAAACAAAACTCTAGATCCAAAGGTAGAGATTAAATCTCTAGATCCGACGGTTGAGATCAAATCTCTAGATCCGACGGTTGAGATTAAATCCCTAGAACCAATGGTGGAGATTAAAACAAGGCTTATCCCTAACTCTATAAAAGGAGAGGAGGGGGGTGGGCGGCAAGTTGAATCCCATTAGAGATAGGATTAGGGCTAAGGTGGGCGGCAAGCTTGGAGATTAGGGTTTGGGGTTGGCGGCACCAAATAAGGAAAGCTTTTCCTTATCTTCTTCTTCTCCCTTGGTGGTCGGCGCCCATACCAGCCTTCCCTCCCTTGGCCGGCATCCAAAGCTAGCTCTTCTCCTCTCCTTGGCCAGTGGAAACAAGGCTTAGGGTCCTCCCTTGGAGCTCTTGGCCGGCATCCATCCTTCTCATCCCTTTTCCTTGTTGGCCGGCGGCAAGCATCTTGCTTGGTGCTTGTTGGTTGGCTAAAGGAAGGAGAAGGGTCTTGTTTCTATACTTCCTCTTGTTCGGAGCGAGCAAGGAAGGAAGATTGGTGATCTAGGAGCTTTAACTTTTGGTAGATCGTCGCCCACACGACGTACAAAAGGAGGAAGGTCATACAATAGAAGATCGAGAGGTATATCGATTGTCTATTTTCTTTTGTAACATGTTTATATTTGTTTTTCTTAATTATATGAATGTTATATATTCTGTTTTGTGGCTAATATAACTTGGACTCCGAACATAAACACAAAAGCCGGCGATCCGTACATCGTCTATTCCCCGATTATTCGTAGAATAGAGGTTGGTTACTTGAACAACAAGTTTGTTCAAGTGACTACTCTAATCGAATAGCACGATGATGACACGGTTGCTTGGGTAATCCCTCTTGTCAAGGATAATTTTTTTTATCCGGGGACGTAGAAGAGATTGCCATGAACAAGCGACCGAGTTGAAGTGGGAAGCGAATTTTCCTACCTTCACATCTAATGCAATTACATGGCATACAATTATGGCATGTATAAAAATTTCCTTATATGTCATAACTATTTATGGAAATAAAATATGCTTGAGATTTGATTCCCAAATCAAATTATTATTAAATTAGGAAATAAATTTCCAAATCTAATCACATATTTTATTTATAGAAAGTGTTAATTAACGAAAGTCAAATTTAATTTAGGAAATAAATTTCTTAAATTGTAAAAACTATTTATGGAAATAAAATATGTTTTAGATTTGATTTCCCAAATCAAATCATTGTTAAATTAGGAAACAAATTTCAAAATCTAATCATATATTTTATTTATGGAAAGTGTTAATTTCCATAAATACTTCTAAACTTTCCAAAAGTAGAAGATTTCCATAAATACTTCTAAACTTTCCAAAATTAGAAAATTTCCATAAATATCTCTAAACTTTCTAAAAGTAGAAAATTTCCATAAATACAATTATGACTATCGTAAAATAATTTTACGATTATGTCGAAACACAACCTGGGCTCTGATACAACTGTTGGATTTCCCCAACACCGTGGCGAGTGTGTGTTCGAACATGTTTCGTAAACATGTGCACAGTAAAAGAATTGAAAGCAATAAATCTAATTTATTACAACACACACACCACATGCATGCAAGATACAATATGTGTAGACATAATTGCAGTTTTAAATTTTGCAATAAAAGGAAATTATGCTAGTTATACCTGACGTATCACGTTCAGCGAGAATGGCATCAACCGGAGCAACTCTCACTAGAATTGCCTCTATCCGTATCCACACCGAGTCGTCGGGATAGCTTCACACAGTTACGAGCCTCGTCTTCGTAGGAGTCACTAGCCTCGTGTCGAAGACGATGTGATCGAGAGGAGATCACAATCAGAATCAAAATTTAGATGCAAAAATGAGTCCCCAAAACTCGCTTCTCCGGAGAGGTATTCGTCAATCGATTGACGAATCCTTGGTCCTCCACCTATGAGGATTACTGGAGATCCAATCCTCGGTAAGGAGGTCACTGTCGGAGCTCCAAATGTCATCTAAACGACGCTCCGACAAGAAGGAAACAAGCTGTCCAAAAACTGGAGAGCTTGGTGGAGGACTTGGCATCGGCCAAAGGAGATGGCCGGTTGATCCTTGGTCACCGGAGCCAAGGTGGATCGCTAGAGGGTTGCCGGAGGGGTGGGCGGCAGCTAGGGTGGATGGCGGCACAAAAGCTGGGCTGGCTTCCTTGGGCGGCGACAAGGAGAAGAGAGGGAGAGGAGAGGATGAGAGTTTTCCAAAAATAAAACTTAGGGCTCTCCAAACCTCTAGCCGTGCTTTTATAGAGCGTGTGTTTCTTAACCATTAAGAAACCTTCTCTTTAGAGTTATTGGTTCATAACCAAAACCCGTTAACCCGCTCCAATAACTCAAGTTAAAATAAACCGAACCGAGTAGGTCTATTTTAAGTTAAAATGAACCAAACCAACTTTGGTTCATTCGTTTAAAACAAACCAAACCCCTTTGGTTTATTCTCCACCATTGGATTAGAACCAAAACAATTTGGTTCATCCATCATGTCTTCATAAGACTCAACCCATCCATGCTTCCATTGCGACTGAAATAATTTCATGCTCGCTCCTTGTTTGGTCCAACCAAACCCAGTTTCTCTCGATCTGAGAATCTCATTCTCAAGCTCGTTTTAAATCCTTCAGATTACGCTCATTGTGCGTGTGACGAAATACGTTCCCGATTTATGTTCATCGTCTATAATTAACCATTAATTATAGAACGATCATGAGTGGCACCTAGTAGTACATCATGATCCCCAATTAATCGAAAAATCAACGGTTGATTCCAGAACCATTTTTGAAACCCTTCAATAGCTACAATGAATCGTGCCCCATTCCCTTCACTCATCTTATACCCATTTGGTTCAGGATATGGTCTATAGTGTCAGTCCCCATTAGGCTAGCTATATCACACCTAGCCCAAGTATCATTTCCTCATCCTACGGATTCTAGTTACTGCACATGTATCCAAGAGTACCTTACTCTAAACATGTAATGCTTTGGCCAAAGACTTTAGTAACAATCCAATGAGAGACCATGGGTATACATCTTCTCGCAAGAGTGGTGAATCCTTTATAGGCTATTCAAACACCTTCAGCCACTTCGACTTACACCCAATCATCCTGTGTCCACATCTCCTCAGAGATGCTTGCTTAAGATGTCAAAGCATAAGTCTTCATGACCAAGATGACTTGAATACCACAAGTCAAAGAAACATTGTAGTTAAGCTTCAATAAGAACTTCATTGACATATCCATATATGCAGAGAACCATATGAAGTCTTACAGCTTGTCAATCCAATGAACTAGTTACCATAACTAGCATCCACGATTAACTCCAGACATCACAATGTCTCCAGCCAGTGAGAATCAACTGCTTGGATACACCAAAGAGTATACCTTGTGCTAGTCTCGACAGAATTGATGGTATCCAAATCCATCTATTCATCGACTAGGGATAATTCTAATACATCACAATTACACATGTAGAGATACTCACTAGTTGTGATCCAATCATAAATTCTCTCATGCTATGAATTGTATTGTTGACATTCAGTAAATGAGTTTAAGATCCAATTAAATACATGAAAACATGTCAAATAGTGAATCTTCATTTATCATATAAATGGCTTAAACATAAGGCGATTGCCTTAGGACATCTCTCATATATAGCTAACAAAGGGTTGGATTTATATCCTAAAAGATTTTAGGATGTGACAATTAAATTTGAAATGTTTGAAAAATTGATCAAATTGGCACGAGTTAGTTTTTAGAGTCATGATGTATCATTTTGGGTTTTGGCACACTTGGGAGATGAGTTGTATTATGGCAAACTATGTTTAATTCTAACAAATAGCAATTAATATTAAAAATTTAGGTATTCTTATGTTTTAATATTTTATTTGTCATATTTTGTTTGCCATTGTCATGTCATGACATCATGCTTCATATTACTATTTAAAATGTCATGAAAATATTTAGGTTTTTATATCATGTATATTTAGATTTATTTTTATGCCATGATATCATGATTATTGACACATATTTTATTTATGCTATCTTGTATGCCATAATCATCATTCATGCATTTAGTATTAATTAAAATTGATTTAAGGACTATGACATAATTTGAAGTCTCATGTATAAGGGAATCAAATAGAATTGCATAGAAAAGTACATGAGACCTTAGATTAAGAAGAATAAAAACCCACCTCTCACATTAAATTGACTCGTATGTGTTCATACACCCTAGACATATGTGAGATGCTAGGAAATGAGTTAAGTTCATGTGCTTATTTAGTACATCATAATGAACTTAGAACTCATTAAATGATAATGAGAGATCATGGGGAAATGTAATGTGCAAGTTATGTGCATTGAGCCCATAGATCATGGTCCAATATAAAGTTTTAAAATAATTTCAAAAGCATTTTGAAAAACCTTGGTGAAACCTATCTTTTGATAGCAATCACCATTGATAAAGTTGATACAAAGTAGGCTCAAAACAATGAAGTTATCTTTTTTCTGAACTTTGTATCAATCTCACTATTTAATGGGTATTTTATTTTTCAAATATTTTTCACTCATAATGATTGATATAAGTATTATATATATGAATTTTCATGATTTTTTGAATTATGTATAATTACTTATGTTTTTTTGAAATTTATTTTATGAACTTGATTTTTGCATAGTACAAAAACCAGTTGATTGTCGCTTTGGGCGAGTCGACTGGAGTTGAGGGCAGTCGACTGGTTGTTGATCGAGTCGACTGCCAAGGATGATTTCGAGTAAATAAAGTTTGTTTAGTCAAGTTTCAGCTACTTTAGGCTGCCTTAACATTTCTTAGGTCTAAGATATGCTTTGGAAAGCATTGGAAAGGTGAAAATCCATAGGAAATGGATTAGGAGATTGTTTAGGGTGAGAATCAATTTTTGAGGTAAGTGAAAGTTCATGTTTGAACTTTTGCCCTTAATTTTGATGGTTTAGTGTTTCTATAGGCTTAGGGATTCTCCAAGATCATTGTTGGTGCAATGGTCAAGGGGGAGTAAGCCTTTAGGGGGAGGTTATCCATTATGGGATGATGGTTATCCATTATGGGATGATGGATGTGTATTCCTCAAAGGGGGAGACATGAAGGATTTTGGAAACCCTCATTATGCTCACAAAACGGGGAGAATTGGAGAAGTGAGGATTGCCTCTCATTTAGTGATATGAGACATATCACTAGGAAGAGTGAAGGTATCCTAGATGTTTTTAGACCAAGGGAGAGATTGTAAGATCACATTGGTATATGAGATATTGATACCTTTGGAGAGTCTTTTTGAAAGGGGGAGAAGTGAGGTTAGGTAAACCTTCACTATGCTTTGGCATTAGAAGTGTTTAAGTTTAGGTTAATGTTTGTCTAACTTAAAGGTATTACCAAACATCAAAAAGGGAGAGATTGTTGGTGTAATTATCCTAGGTCACAATTGACCGAACTCGAGTTTGACTTGAGTAGTATTTTGATGTTTGACAATGGGTTGCCCATTATTTGACAATGGGTTGACTATTTGGTTGACCATATGATGGAGAAGTCCAAGTGGGACACTTGGCAGTGTAAAGTCCAAGTCTTGTGTACTTGGCATGGAAAGTCCAAGTCTTGAGTACTTGGCATGGGAAGTCCAAGCATGGGTCTTAGCAATTGGAAAGTCCAAGCATGGAGTTGGCAAGGGAAGTCCAAGGGTGTGATCTTGGCGGCGTAAAGTCCAAGATGTAGTCTTGGTGGCATAAGTCCAACGTTGGCGGCGTAAAATCCAAGCATGTGTCTTGGCAGCGTAAGCCCAAATGTACCTTGGCAATGTTGACCCGATTAGCATGACAATAGCCGATGGAAGCACCTGAAAGCTAATATATGGATGAACAAGTCATGGATGACTTGGAGGGATCCGATAGGTGTGAGGCTGATGGAGGTGGTTATAAGGCTTAGGTCTAGGCTAAGGGTGGTCTAGCAAGTATGAGGGTATCATACTTTGGGTAAACCTCATGTTTGAGGTTCATCATGTTGGGATGTATACTGAAAGCCTAGCTCTTTTGTATGAACATCTTTATTTTGAAATAAGAATCACATGATCATTGTTTGCACGTCATATTTATATGTGTGCATATTGTCTAATATTTTACATTGTAGATAACATGGTGACTGGGTGCGACACAGAAGATCATGTTATCAGTCCCTTGTAGAATATAAGTAAAGGCTCACAACCAAGATGGTTTTGGACAAACCATTGGCATGGTTGTAGTGTAGCTTGGTATTGTTTTGTCTTGAACATAAAGTTACACTAGTACACCTCGGTGTATTGAGCAGGACCGACATAGAGGTGATTCAATTTATTGCTGACTGCATAATTGAATCGGACCTCGGATATTATGTTGTACATGCTCTTAATCCCGATATAATAATGGGCACATGTACTTAATATTTATTTCTTTGATTTACCAGAGGGTGAGATTTCTATGGATTAAATCAATATGCCCGGTAAGTTGGGAAATGATATTATTTACATGGTGTGCCGTTGATTATAGGAGGAATCCGTGTCCTATGTATTAGGTTGATGATGTCCCCTTGAGGAGCTCATAAGGTTCATCATGTAAACCCTGCAGGTTGACTTAGTCAACATGATGATAAGGTTGAGTGGTACTACTCGAGGAGTTAGATGTTAATTAATTGATGGTCGATAAATCAATCAATTGTGAGATATCTTAAACACGGGGAGATGGATGTACAAATAATATATGGAGCCCATATTAATTTATGGGGGTTGGTGAGGTAGTTCGATGATGATCCTCTAGTGGAATGGAACATCATTGATGGATCAAGTTTGTGTGGTTCTGATCCATCGGGTAGCCAAGACCCAACTCCTCCTCATGGTCCCTATCGTAGCCTAAAATAAACCTCATGAAGTCTAGATCAAATAATGGAAAACAAATCTCTAGATCCGACGGTTGGGATTAAATCCCTAGACCCGACGGTGGAGATTAAATCTCTAGATCCGACGGTTGGGATTAAAACCCTAGAACCGACGGTGGAGATTAAATCTCTAGATCCGACGGTTGGGATTAAATTCCTAGAACCGACGGTGGAGATTAAATCTCTAGATCCGACGGTTGGGATTAAATTCCTAAGAACTGACGGTAGAGATTAAATCTCTAGATCTGACGGTTGGGATTAAAACCCTAGAACCGACGGTTGAGATTAAATCTCTAGATCCGACGGTTGAGATTAAAACCCTAGAACCGACGGTGGAGATTAAACCAAGGCCTAAACCCTAACTCTATAAAAGGGTGGCTATGGGTTGGGCGGCAACAAGTTTTTTTGGTGGTTGATGTTGGATGATGGAAATAAGGGTTTAGCCTCCAATTGCTTGGGCGGCAAGCAACCCAAGGAGGAAACCCTAATTAGGGTTTGGCTCTTTTGGGTGGCCAAGGTGAGGAAGAAGAGTGGCCGGCAACTTGTGGAGGAGCTTGTCTTCTTCCATGGAGGTGGCTAGCTCCTAGATCTCTTCTCTTCACCATGCTTGGGCGGCAAGGAACCCTATGGAGGAAACCCTAATTTGATTAGGGTTTTGGCTCCTTTGCATGGGCGGCCATGGATGGGAATGAAGGTTGGGTGGCCACTTATGGAGGAGTTTTTCTTCTTCCTTGGAGGTGGCTAGCTCCTAGATCTCTTCTCTCCACCATGGTTGGGCGGCAAGAAAGCCTAAGGAGAAACCCTAATTAGGGTTTCCTCCTTAGGTTGGGCGGCAACTATAGGAGAGGAGGTCTTCTTCTTCCTAGGGTGTGGCTGACTCCTTCCTCTATTCCCTCCACCATGGCCTGCGCCCAACATATTCCTTTTCTCCTATTCACTCCATCTTGGCCGGTGGCACCAAAACTAGGGTTTGTCCCTAGTTCGGTTCCTTGGTTGTTTCCATATTATTCTCTCTATTCTTGGGGCCGGCGGCATCAATCCTTTATGGATTGGTGGTTGGCTCAAGCAAGAAGGGAAAGAGAGTTCTTCATTCTTTGGATTGAAGAAGATCTAGGATGCTTCAACTTGTGGAGGATCTTCGCCCACACGAAGTCTACAAGGAGGTTAGGACATACGATAGAAGATCAAGAGGTATAAAAGTTTCACAACTTTTATTATTGTTCTTTTCATGTTCTTATTTGATATGCTAGCTTATGTTCTTTATGTTAGTATATGTTGATTATACTAGTTTGCATTTGTATGTATTTGTATAATCAGGGACCCCGAATAAGAAACACAAAAACCGGCGATCCGTCCGTCGTCTCTTCCGCGGCTAATCGACTAGAAGAGTTTGGTTGCTTGAACAACTAGTTTGTTCAAGCGATCGCTCGAGTCGTTGGCTCGACGATGAATTGGTTGTGCTTAGGAAACTCATCCCCTCCGGATTAGTTTTCATTTAGTGAAAATTTTAATCCGGGGACATGGGAGCCTATGAGCATTCCGAGGTATAGCACATTGCCAACACATCAGTAGATTGGGGTTATAGACTTGTCGACTGGTTAAGTGTTTTGACACTTGGAAGCCTAGTCGACTCTGAGTAGTTGACTGAGATTATGACCAGTTGACTAGTGGGGAGTCGAGCTCGACTGTGGCCACGTGGCCTTAGTAGTCGATTGCCAATTTTGGGTAGTCGACTGCCATGGAGGCCAGTCGACTGATGGTTGCGACCACAAGCACAGAAAGTTTCGTAGTCGATTGAGCAGTCGACTAACGGGGCAACAGTTGACTGCTAGGGTTTGGCAGTCGACTGGTCAGCTATCCGTTGGAGTTTTTTCAGCGTGGATTAAGCTGTTGTGAGATAACGGCTACAGGGGCAGTCGACTATTATGTATGGGAAGTCGACTGCTAGGCGAAAATCAGCCCAAATTGCAGCTTTATAAAGAGTACGAAAGGAATGATTTTGACAATGGTTCTTGGGGCGATTTGAAGGGAAGTGTTGTTGCATTCTAGACCTTCAAGAGCAAACCAAAGCAATCAACAAGAAAGCAATCCAAAGTTCTTTATGTAAAATTTTCTTTACTTGTATTTGTATATTTCTTAGGATACTTGTTGTATTTCATTCTTATTGTTGTAAGAGCTTTGTAAGAGATTTCTCCACCTTCGGTGTGTCACCGAGAAGGAGTGGTTTGATTAGTGGTGGTGTGCATCACTAGAGCTCGCTATTGAGCTTGCCCCGTGGAGTAGGAACTAGGGTTCCGAACCACGTTACATCTTGTGTCTTTGTGCTTGTATATTCTTGTTTATATTTGTATTAATATTTCTATTTCCGCTGCGTACTAACGATTTAGACAAGCATGATCGAATTCCGTTAAGCGAAGAAAAACACTATTCACCCCCTCTAGCGCGACCATCGATTCTCAACAAGGACATGTATGATCTATTTGTGTCCTTACCTTGTATCCGAGTCTAGATTTGTTGTACATGGCTCATTGAAACCCAAGCATCATGTTGAGGTACTTGGAGCCCGAGGTGAACCTTTGCAACGTCCCGATGAGATCTTTTACTTCCCTTTTTTAAGATAGAGTTCTATTCCTCAAGCTTTGCAACTTGAGTTGAGTCTCTATCCTCAACTTGGCAAGTCGAAGTCTTCGAGTTGACTTGCTCCTTAAGCACTTGGACTTCCTTAAGAAGTGAGTCGACTCGATTTTCGGACTTGCTGATTTCCTACCTAGGCATGCTATGATGTTATACAATTTATCTTCTAAGGGAGAGTTTACCTTGTCTAGTCCTTTGGAAATGGATGCTGATCCATGGCTTCTCTCGGAGCTTGATTCAGCTTCGGACTCGTCGACTGCCATGAATGTGACAAGCTCATCTTTGGGATGTCCATGTCTGATTCTTTCGATGACGATGCCCAAGGTTTCCTTAGATACCTTTTTCTTTTTCTTTTTCTTTTTCACTTTGGATTTCTTTCTCTTTTTGTTCGATCCTACCATCAAAACTATACCATTCTTGGTTCAACCTAAGTTAGCCTATTCATACAAATTTATTAAATTATCCCATAATTCTTTAGCATTTTTAAATGATCCGATTTTATTAAGATCTTCTTTAGTTAGTCCACATTGCAAGGTGTTAAGAGCCTTGTAATCTACTTGAGCTCTTTTCCTACTATCCGCGGTCTATTTCTCCGGATCTAACAACTCACCTTAGTCATCTACTAGAGAAGTAAACCGTTTCCTAATTGAAAACTAAACCTCTAGGTCGGTTTTCAAGAAGCATTCTATTCACCACTTCCAATAGCTAAAGTCCTCTCCATTAAAGAGAGAAGGGCGAACGGTGCTATAACCTTCTAAGTGTGATATTTTTTATTTTATTTTTAAAATTATTTCATAATTTTTATTATTAAAAAATATTCCTAGAGTTACAAGAATAGAGTAAGATTACACTAGTGTAAAAATTAAATTTATACTAAAGCAAGATGGACAAGTATTAGAAAAATTAATCTTAGTGCACAATTTATAAATTAAAGTAAGACACTCTGATACCAATTGTAGGATTTCGAATCTCGAGAGAGAGGGTGAACCTTAGAGATTATAAAAATTTCTTTATCTTTTAATTTTTAAAACTATTCTTTTAATATTTTAAAAGCAAGAGTAATTTGCAGCAGAATAAAATAAAGTAAAGTGCACAAATTATTTTTATTTGGTTCACAACCTAAATCGGATTGCTACTCCAAGGTTCATAGTTCTCCAAGAGCTACCTCGATAGGCAATCCACTAAAGATCCTCTAAATTGAGAACTCTCGATTTCAGAGGGTTTCTCTTTTTACAAATAGTATAGGATAAGGTACAAGCTATCTATCCTTTTGAAGTTAAGTACAAGCAAAGCAAAATTACAGGCAAAAATAAATTATACCGACACTTCCTTGAGGATTGAAATGTAGCTCAAAGTGTCGGGGTTGTAATGTTGCAGCGTGACAAGGCTTTTGCAGATGAAGAACACTTGCTACAACACTTGGATGTATTAGAATTATTGTATTCAGAGTTGGTCCTCCATTTCTTTTATAAAATTTTTTCAGTTGTCTAGAACACTCTCCAATTGACTCCAAATCAGTCTGTTGATTTGGTATTTCGACTTTTCCAGTTGACTTGACCTGATCCAGTCAACTCCAGCTCACCTGACTTTGCTTCTCTGTAGTTCGGGAAATTTCTTATCCCATTCGATTGGACCTCCCCAGTCGACTAGAATACTTGCCATCTT
Organism: Wurfbainia villosa; assembly: GCA_025175895.1. Classification (NCBI taxonomy): domain Eukaryota; kingdom Viridiplantae; phylum Streptophyta; class Magnoliopsida; order Zingiberales; family Zingiberaceae; genus Wurfbainia; species Wurfbainia villosa. The sequence goes on along the minus strand of CM045998.1, from coordinate 37,374,718 downwards.
AGTTGCATGATATTCAGTCGATCACTAGACTGGGTTGCCAACTTGGCATCCCAGTCGACTGGACCCTACCTAGTCGACTAGGTATGAGTTGATTGGAAACCATCTAGTCGCTTGAAAACCATCCAGTCATCTGAATACCTACAAAACCCTATTAGCATGATATACAGTATAATATTTTGTGGCAGTAGTAATACTGCTCGATCTCAACTTCTTAGTCCAACATGGACTATCCGTCGGATCGACGCCTACCTTGTCCCCCTACAAAAAACTCGACCTCACCTCTTCACTTGAGGCTTACTTGCCGGCTGTCCTTCCGAACTTACTTTCTTGACATCCGATCTAACCCACTAGGGCTTTCGCCAGCTGCTCAGTCTTCCTTGTTAATGCCTATAAGATTCACATATTTCCACAATAGCATGACATTACCCACTTTGGGCCCAAGCCCTCATGGTTTTGTTTTTGGGTTTTACCCAAAAGACCTCATTCTAATGAAGATATCTTTTCATCTTATAGCACATGATCTTTTCCATGTCTTACCAATGTGAGATTTTGATTGTATTCCCAATACTCCAACAATCCCCCCTCAAACGAAGGACCACATTGACCCCCCTCAAGCCTATCTGTCCTCGAAGGACATCCTCTGCTTGATGTTCAATCCTCAACCCACCAAGACTTCCTGCCAACTGTCTGGTCCTCCTGACCCAGCTAGACTTCCTGCCAGTTGTTTGGTCCTCCCGACCCAACTGGACTTCCTGCCTGGTGTATGGTTCTCTTGATCCGAACATGGGAGCTCAACTTCCTTCGTTCGAGGTTCAGGGCTTGACATGGACCATGACTCTGATACCAATTGTTAGCACCTATAAGATTCACATATCTCCATAATGGTATAATATTGTCCACTTTGGGCCTAAGCCCTCATGGTTTTATTTTTGGGATTTACCCAAAAGGCCTCATACCAATGGAGATATCTTTTTATCTTATAAGCACATGATCTTTTCCATGTCTTACCAATATGGGACTTTGATTGTATTCCTAATACTCCAACATTCCTGACCCAGCTGGACTTCCTACCAGTTGTTTAGTCTCTTGACCCAATCGGTCTTCTGCCAGATGTCCAGTCCACACGACCTATCTAGACTTCCTGCCTGGTGTCCGATCCTCCTGATCTGTCAAGTCTTCTACCTAGTGTCCGATCTGCCTGACCTACTAGGACTTCCTATTAAGTCCACATAATTAACACACATATCAGTTCACAAGTTCATCCTAACATTTAACTCTGGTTCATACATCAAAATACAAGAGTGGTGCTCTCTGCACCAACATAAAATAGTGGGAGTTCTAATTAATATAAATTGTTCACATTATAAATTCATCTCTTTTATACATTCTTTTTGTATGTCTAGGTTTTCTTAATAGAATAGCATGTCAACCTCCATTAACTTACATTCGATTCTGGATGCAAACAAACTAATCGGGCCAAACTTCTTGGGCTGGCTTCAGAACGTGAGAATTATTATCAAGGTTGAAAAGATCGCCTATGTCTATGAAGATGGTCTTCCCCAACCTTCTACGGATAATGCTTCTGGTGACCAAAAGTTAGCTTATCAAAAACATATTATTGACTAATGCACACGAACACGACCTCAAATCTCGTGACGGGAACCATCGAGGACTCGAAGCGCGCGCTCGCGCTCAACACCCGCAAGTGCACGGATGTCATCAAGTAATAAAAAGATTATCGATCCCATAGGGAGTAAGATTCGAGTATCAATTCGTTTAGTGGACGTTATTGTTTGGAGTTCCGTTCTAATGGTTGTGATGACGAGGGTTGTCGGCGGTCCTAACTCTAGTACGGTGTCACACGGAGGAAGAGAAGGGTTGCTACGAGTCTTTTAAGGGAATTCTAGGATTTTGATTTCGCTTGTGTGTCGCAGAAAACGCTATCAATTGGATATTATCTAGATGTCTAACTATGTTCTTGTGGAAGGGACATCATACACTTCCCCAATGAGCCTTCACATCTATCGGGGACTACCTCTGTCATTCCAGGTCAACCGCTGGCTTTAGGACGGGATAGGCGGTACGAGGATGCCGATTCAATCCCTATGACGAGTCGGAACGTGTCCCATTTCTGACTCTATCACACCCTTCTATCTATGGTTACCGAAGATGAGACCAACCCCTAGGCTCCTCCTTAATTCTTCTAAATCTTTGATACGAGGGTTGTCACCCCTCGTATCGGCTATGCACAGTAAATAGAAAATCAAAACAAATAGCTATCGATCTAAATAATTACCAATTGCAAATATGATTCCAAGAACAGAAATATATTTGAAATAACATGTTCTATGCACACAAACTACTCCCTAATCCTAGAATAGAAGAATCTACTCCATAAATACGAGAAGAGAAACATAAAGCATATTAGAATTCATAGAAACAATATAAACTACGCAAAGAACGTGAATTACAATGCACTTTGGCTCTCTTCTCCAGCATTGATGTGCAGAACTTGATCCTCAAGCGACCTTATTCCTCCCCGTTGTGAGTTCCCGAAGCTTTTTAGGGAATAGGAGTGTTGTCCCCGTCGTCGTGCCTCCTCCTTAGGGTTTAGGCGTAGCTTCCTTTATATAGACATCAGGCCGGATCTCCCTGAGATCAGGAAAATAACTGAATCGTGTCAAAATCGCCCAGCGCCACATGGCCATGTCGTGTGTGGCGCTGGGGCGTGAACCATGTGGATTCACAGGGCTAGGGTGTGTGTCCTTCTGTTCTAGCTACCAAATGTCTTCTTTTTGCTCCAAAAGTGTGTCATTTTCCCCGTAGAATGTTGTCCTACACACAAGAGTACAAAGAGCATATCTCCGAACTAGAAAATAAGAAATGCATGCAAAATAAAGTGAAATATGCAAGAATCAAATATAAAATGCAACAGGATGTGAGCGAAAACAACTCCTAAAATCCTATATATTTTTCTCACATCAATTCCCCTACTAGACTTAAATCTTTGCTTATCCTCAAGCAAACCTCAGTGCCATGAAATTTTAAAAAGAATTGTTCCATACTTATCTTGTCAACTAGATTTATCAAGTGGTATTTGTAATCAAAGAAAAATAGATATGTTCTAAAAATTCACTAAGTTAGCTTCTCATGCATGTGCTAAGCAAATCTTCTTAGGGGATACTCATTCCATGGTAAGTTAAGTCGTCATCCTATAGCTTTCCTAAGGTCTCTGGCTCTTAGGCACTTACCTACCCAAAGCGAGGGTCGTTCTCTAGATCTAGTACAAAGTCTCAAAGGCATACTCGGTATTGAGAAAAATTGGTAGGTGTTTCTCCAGTAATCTAATTCAGTCTCAAAGGGGCACCTAACCATTTCCACCCACTATAACTGTTTTTTATCCCTCATTATCTTTTTTTTTTCAATTTTTCTCACTGTCTTTTTCTTTCCCTCTTTTTTTTTCTTTTCTCATTGCATTTTTTTTCTTGGGATTTTGATTTTTCCGAATGGGCTTCCACGATTTGAGCATCTCCAGTAACTAAAATGCTAAATCTAGAGTCACCTATGAATTCCAAAGTACGAGACTCCTGAGATGAATCATAACTAGGTATGTACTAGATTCTCCCTTTCAAAATGTTCAACATGTGTAGGTGTAAAAATAAAAGCTAATCAGTGTAAATCTAGAATATTCATTAGAGCAAATAAAATAAAATATCACAAGATAAATGAAGTTAAGCTACCTATGGGAACAACTCATGAAAGTAACTTTAAAAATACTACTGAGGCAGCTTAAAGATAGCATAAACTAAGTGCAAAAAGAAACTAAGCACACTATGTATGAATAAATGAATGCTAACTAAAACTAAAATGCAAATATTAGGAAAGAAATTACTGCTAGAAACAAAATAAATCACAACTTGAGGTACCCCCCCAGACTTAAGAGAAGCATACCTCTAATATGGTAGACAAGGTGGAAAGTCTGGTATCCTCGGCATCTCGGGATCCTGGGAGAATCTGGTGCTGAGCCGCTGATGTCACATGTACATGTGGTCGATCTGAGAGCTGGGGGATGCAGTGGCTACTCGGTGCTCCTCCTCCCTAGCCGATTGTGCCTGCTGGGTACGCATGTGCTGCCTGACCTCCCGATGGTAGGCAACATCCTCCTGGCGATGGGCAGCCTCCTCCTGGAAGCATATATGGGCCTCGTCGTAGAACTTCTCAGCTCGCTGGAAGTGCTTCGTAAGCTATGAAACTCCACCTGCGTGTAAGCGCTCTGCTCCTCCCATCGCTACCTCTGCGTTTACTGCTCAGCGTATATGTCCTCGAGGTGCAATCGAAACTCGGAGAAGTTGTAGGCGGTTGTACCTGCATCCTGCTCAAGAGTAGAAGAAAAATGATGGTGCGGGTGCAAGCTCTCGTCGTGGACTAGGTGGGCTCAAAATGATTTTTGCTTCTTCCTAGCAAGTTCTTTCTAATCCTAAACCTTTTGCAAAAATATAAGTGACCATAAATCAAAGTCTAAATTATACACATGAATGCAGAAAGATTAAAAACATGTAAAATTAAACTTGGGTTACCTCCGAAGAAGCGCTTTGTTTAAGGTCTTTTAGCTCGACCACACTCTATTATCTCAAGTTGGCTCCGGAGGTTCTGTAAACCTCTATTCATCTGTCTCGAATTTTGGACACTCCCCTAGATACTTCTTAAGTCCCTGTCCATTTACCTTAATTTGTCTTGTAGGCTGTACGGTAAGCCCAAAGAGCATCATCTAGTTTTTGTGACCAATCTTTCCTCGATGCCACTACCATCTTTTCTAGAATACTTTTGATCTCTCGATTTGAAATTTCCACTTGTCCGCTCGTTTATGGGTGGTATGCTGTCGAGACTTTGCGGATTACCCCGTACTTGTGTAGTAACTTTTCAAATTGTTTTTCGATGAAGTGGGATCCTTCATCACTGATTACAACTCGAGGAACTCCGAATCTAGGAAATATGTTTCTTTTGAACATTTTTATTACAGTCCTAGCATCGTAGCGGGGTGATGCTACGGCCTCCACCCATTTGGAGACATAATCTACGGCGACCAGGATATATCTGTTTCCGTCAGAAATGGGAAAGGGCCCCATGAAATCTATTCTCCATGCGTCAAAGAGTTCTACTTCTAATATGGCGCTTGCCGGCATCTCATGTCTCCTACCTATATTTCCTATTCGCTGGCACCGATCACAGGAGACTACATAGTTGCGCGTGTCCCTAAATAGACTAGGCCAGTAGAATCTTGTCTGAAGTACCTTCAACTCTATTTTTGAAATTTCGGCATGCCCCCCCCCATACGCTGAGGAATGATAGTGAAAGAGGATGCTCTCCACTTCCTCTCCTGGTACGCACCTTCAATATACACTATCTGTACATTTTCTAAATAGGAAGGGATCATCCCATATATATTGCCGAACTTCGGCAAAGAATCTTTCTTTTGTTGGGTCATGAATTCTGGTGGTATTACTCTCCCTGCCAAAAAATTCACGAAATCTGCATACCAGGGGGTGGTAACCTTAGTAATTTCCAAGAGGGTGTCATCCCGTAGAGCATCATCTATTTGCGCACTATCTCCCTCTTCTACCTCACCATCTATAGGCATGAGCGATAAGTGGTCTGCAACGACGTTGTCCGAGCCCTTTTTATCCCTGATTTCTATGTCAAATTCTTGAAGTAATAGAATCCAATGAATAAGGTAGGGTTTAGCATCCTTCTTACTTAGTAAGTAGCGGATTGCGGTTAGTGTAAACAATCACCTTCGAACCTACCAAGTACTGTCTGAACTTGTCAAATTCGAACACGACTGCCAGCAATTCCTTCTCAGTCGTGGCATAGTTGATCTGTCCTCCGTTCAATGTCTTACTAGCATAGTGAATAGCGTGCAACTTCTTCTCCTTCCTTTACCCTAATACTGCCCCTACTGCATAATTACTAGCATCACAAATGACCTCGAATGGTAGGCTCCAGTCAGGGGGTTGTATTATCGGGGGCGTTACTAAGGCCTTTTTTATTTCCTCGAACGCTACTAAACATTGTCGATCGAAAATAAACTCCGTGTCCTTAGCTAGTAGATTTGTCAAAGGTCTAGTTATCTGAGAAAAATTCTTTATGAACCTTCTATAAAAACTCGCATGCCCAAGAAAGCTCTGAATGCCCTTCACATCCCTGGGTGGCGGCAACTTTTCTATTACTTTGACCTTCGCCTTGTCTACTTCGATACCATCCCTGATATCTTATGTCCCAGGACTATCCCTTCAGTTACCATGAAGTGACATTTTTCCCAATTTAGAACCAAGTTGTTCTCCTCACACCTTTGCAGAACCCTTTCTAGATTCTTCAGACATGCATCGAAACTTATTCCGTAGACTGAAAAATCATCCATGAACACTTTTATAATTTGTTCAATCATATCCGAAAAAATAGCTGTCATACAACACTGGAAGGTGGTTGGGGCATTACATAAGCCAAAGGGCATTCTTCTGTATGTGAAGGTTCCATAGGGAAGGTGAATGTGGTCTTCTCTTGGTCCTTAGGGTGAATCGGGATTTGGAAAAAACCTAAGTACCCGTCAAGGTAGCAAAAATAGGAATGTTTAGCGAGGCGCTCCAACATCTGATCAATGAATGGAAGTGGAAAATGATCCTTCCTCATTGCTTTGTTTAGTTTACAATAATCTATACACATTCTTTACCCGTTACCATTCGAACAGGGATCAACTCATTCTCTTTGTTCTTGACTACTGTAGTGCCGCCTTTCTTTGGAACTATGTGCACCGGACTTACCCACTCACTATCTGAAATTGGATAAATTATTCCGTCATCTAATAGTTTAAGCACTTCCTTTTTCACTACCTTCTGCAAGTTTGGGTTAAGTCATCATTGACGCTCCACTATTGACTTACACCCGTCCACAAGTATTATCCTATGCATGCAGAGAGACGGGCTTATCCCCTTTATGTCATTAATGGTGTACCCCAACACCTTTTTGTATGTCCTGAGCACCCCCAGCATCTTCCTCGTCTCTACCTCACTCAAATTAGTATTTATAATCACCGAATGGGTTGAAGTTGGACCCAAAAATTCACACTTGAGATTCGGGGGTAGTGGCTTCATCTCAGGACTTGGGTGTTTCTCTACTGCCGCCTGCCCCGACTCTTCTTCTTCTTCTTCTGATCCCGAAGAAAGGGAAGCTTCTTCCATCCAGTACTCTCTCTCTTTATCTTCTTCCTATACTTGACCAGCCCTTTCAACGTTATCTACCCCCTTTATGGGGAAGGCCTCCTAAAAATCCTACCTGCTATTTGCCCACATTTCGAGAGTCCACACTACTGTTTCTATAATGCGATACACTTCATCGGTGCTCTTTTTCATCAATACTCCCCCCCCCCCCCCGTGGCTGTGTCCAAGAGTTCTTTCGATGAGCTAGTGATCCCGGAATAAAAAACATGGATGAGTAACCAATCCTGTAATCCATGGCGTGGGTAGCGAATAATCTGCTCTTGGAGTCTCTTTGTCATGCCCCGAGGGAGTCCCCGCCAGACAAAAATCCGGCAGCATCTCCCCTGTACGGGTGACAATATCAATTTTTATACAAGGCCTACACGGCCACTATACATCGGTCAACACGACCGGAATCATACCACAACACATGCAGATAATAATAAGGCCTCAGGCCAACAAATCTAGGTAAACAAAAGTCTACTCTAACTAGACTTACCCCTTCTGCCATCTGGGCAGGAATACTCAACCGAAATCCAATCGAAATAAAAATCCGATCAAAGGTCCCTAAGGACATACCAAAACATCCACAGGTACAAATATCCAACTCCAGTCCTAAACATATATTCTAATCCAAATACCCAAAAACCGTAAACACAAATAACACAATACACTTCCACGAGAGGGTTTGGCGGTGGACTCTCCCTGACTCCATCACGAAATAGATATAAAACCACGGGGTAAGTTCAAAGAACTTAGCGGATACTAGTCGATATGATAGTAAGAAATAGCTAACAATACTAATCATGCGATGAGTCTCATATATATGGTAAGCAAGAAATAAATGCAAAAGGATCAGACTCACACGAGTCTCCTACGATATAGGAGCATGTGCCCTACTATAAGATATAAAGTCATCTCCATATAAGAATATGAATCCTGTATTCATGTCAATCATATGAAACATCCAAGGCATCAATAAAAATGCAGCAAACACAGTACAAATGCAATCTATGCAAAGTGCATGCCGTGCCAATGACATGGTCACCCCTGACGCCAGTCAGCCGCCTCACACGCAATGGTGAAGCCGAGTGGGTAGGGCTATGACAACTGTGCACTCTGCCATCAGCTCTGAGTGGCCAGGAGTGGACGAGGATCTTTGTCGAGTACACCTATCCTCCCGCCCCAAACATAGTGGGAGCTAAGCTCTCATCTCCGGTGTCATAGACGGAGGAGGGATCCTGCCTGCCGCTACCACGCTGCCGCTACCCATGAGCTGGCCAAACTACACACACCTCTGATGTACCACTAACCCATGAGTGGCAGTGTGTGCAGGCCATGTAACTAGCTGCGGGCTCAACAATAATGGAACCCCGTCCAGCCAGCATGCAATCATGCAAGATGGTGCATGATACTAAAGCATGTAAATCCAACTACAAATATCCATCCGAATAATATGCAAAATCAATAAGTGCATATAACTGATCCAAGCAACCATGATCCAAATAAAAGCAGGAAGATATAATCATCATCGATCAAATGCATGTAGCAAGTAGGCACAAATCATACTAGGCATATAAACATGAAAAGTATTGCATGCTATCCTAACTAACATATCAACTTGACTATATCTAAAAGATAAGTCAAAGTACCCGCCTGAATATATATCCGCAAGAATGAAAATGTCACGACCGGGGACCTGCCTCGTGACCGAAACCTGCATATATAGCATAACTATAGTTAAGCACCAAAAAGCAATTCAACAACAAATCGAATACTTAATCGATTTCCTTTATAACCCAATTAACCCAATTAATTCCTAATCCTCCAAATATCATACCGATCAACCGAATACCATCCGAATCAGCCCAAATCGACCAATCAAGCTCACCCGCCCTAGGAAGTCCACCGACAGCCGATACCCCCAACTCAATTTCTTAAATTCACAGTCGACACATCCACCCACAGCCACCATCTACCCAAACCCAATTAACCAACATACCAACTGTAGATAACCAACAATATACTGCGGTTTGCAACCTCCTAGCCGCTTGGTTCACCGGAGAAATAAACACCGCCTCGCCCTAATTCCTGCTCACGGCGATCTCGGCGAATCACAGAAAGGGAAAAGGGAGGCTCAGGCGGCCCAGCGTGAGGAGTCGGCGAGCACGCCGAGGACCGGTGGGGCGGCGGCGGAAGGCGATGAAGGGGAACACAGCAGGCGGCGACGGTGGGCGGGCGAGCTCACGCGTCGCGTCGGCGGCGGTGCTCGGCCGCGCGCGATGGGAGAAGACTCGGTGGCCGATCGCGATTGACAAGCGGAGGAGGCGGCGATCGTCGTCTAGGCGAAGAGGTGGCCGAGGTGGGCTGGCGGCTCGGTTTCCATGGGAAGAAGGCGCGCTCGGGCTCGGCGGCGTCGGGCTCAAGAAGAAGGGTTGCGGCGAAGAAGAGGCGCAGTGTCGTCAGGCGAGAAGTGGCGTCGCGCGTCGATGGAGAGGGCTCGTGCGAGAAGGAATCGCTGAGGGCTCAGTGGCTGTGGGAAAAGAAAGAAAATAGAAAAATAAAATAGAGATTAGGTTTTCCACTGTGCGTATTTTATCCCCTTTAAATAGACCCCTCTAAAGCCCGTTTACTTTATCCCCGTAAAAATCTCGTACGGAGTCCGTTTAAATCCAGTAAAATTCCGGAAAAATTCCTAAAATTCCTAAAAATCCCGAAAAATTTCCAAGATTATTTCTCAAAATATTTGACCTTTAAATTTTGGTATTTTAAATTTCAGTATTTAACATTCTCCCCCACTAATAAAAATTTGGTCCCCAAATTTCCTACTCAAGTACTAACCAGCAATGGCACCTTTGCTCAACTCAAGTACTTGGGAAAACCACACATCAAGTACTAAGTGGGTCTTGAGCTTGAATCTTTCCTCAAGCTCCCAAATAGCCTCCTCATCCGTGAGGTGACTCCACCCAACCTTGACAAGCCGCACTATCTTGATTCGCATATTCGTTCCTTGTGATCCAAAATTGTCATGAACCTCTGCGTAAGTAGCATCGAGTTGAATGGAACCCGACACATCGATAGTATATGTAGAGTCGACATATACTTGCGGCATAGACACATGAAACACATCACGGATACATAAAAGCGGTGGTAGCCCTAGGCGGTAAGCAATGCTCGATCCTCTCCAAAACCTCAAGCGGATCAATGTACCTAGGAGCTAGCTTACCACGGAGTCCAAATCTCTTCACCCCTTTCATGGGTGAGACTACGAGAATACGATTACCAATAGAGAACTCCCGGGTCTCCGTCTCCGATCTGCATAACTCTTCCGGCGATCCTGCGCCTCACGCCATCCTCGTCGATGAAATGCGGACCAACCCTGTCTCCTACTGAGCTCTATGGGTCCTAGCAACTGGTCCTTCCAGTTGCCCCCGAAATCCATAACACAGGACCCCAGCAAATCCTCTAGTATCTAAATGGTCCGCTCAGACTGTCCATCGATCTGCGGATGGAATGCAGTACTAAAACGAAGCTGCATGCCTAAGTCCTACTGCAGACTCTGCCAAAACCGAGATGTGAACCAGGGATCTCTATCTGATGAAATGCTCAAAGGGACACCATGAAATCTGATGATCTCCCGACGATATAACTCTCCGTCAATCGATCCTAAGAGTCGGTCTTGAATCGCTAGAAGTGCGATTTGGTTAGTTGGTCAACGACCACCCAAATCGTGTCATGGCCTTGATGCGTCCTAGGCAAACCTCCACAAAATCCATAATAATATGCTTCCACTTTCATTCCGGAATTGAAATTTCCTGAAGCATCTGTTCCTTAAACTAATGCAACTCCGGAAACCATTATCCTCCTCGAAGTCAGAGATGGTAGTCCATCTACCGTCCAAAATCCACTCCACCACACACTCTGTAAGTGCATGGGAGGCTATCGCGACCAAACTTCCTTATTCTGTTACAACCGTTCGTGTTCGGCTACTCTATAGTAGCTATCCGAGCTAGCCAAAACTCCATGAGCATTTGCTCCTCACCTCTTCTAAACAATATAATAATCTATAAGTCGACGTCATAAATATATGACAACCCATCTCGTAGTTCCTCATTTGGCGTAAACACGGGATACGTCTCGATCAACTAAATCAGAAATGCTCCATTCTCTGAAACATTGCATCCGCATACAATACCCTTCCTTCCACCCGAGAATGATCAAACAACACGGGTGTAAAAGTCAATCATTGTCTGAGCTGTGAAACTAATTTCACAAGCTTTAGACCAAGTAAATTCCATCACCAGTCAGCGGTATAGTACCACTAGAGCATACTACCCATATCTATGGTAATAATCAAATCAATACCGAAAAATCATCATCTCTACGGTGGCCGAGTGCTCAACTCCAACTACCACCATCACAAATGATCCAATCGTGTCCGAATACACGATTTCCCAAATCCACGACTAAGTCGCCAAAAGTCTAACAAGAAAATCAAACCTCATGCAATTCATACCAAGTATGAGATTGTCATCGCTACACACCGCATTCTCTTTACTCTAGGCATGATATAACAATCATCACAACATGATAATTGTATGACACCATGTCACTACAATATCAACATACCAATAGTCATAAATCAATCCTAGAGTATACACGGTGTCCTATAGTGATCTAAATAGATCCTCTATCCACAATGAAGAATATTCATTTCCTTCCACAACTACACGCATTCTATCATCGATAATCGATGCAAAATCTCAAAAGTCCATCTCTCTTTTAACAAAGAGTTAGGATCTTCTCTGAAAAAGATATTGGGACAGATAAATATCCCATCCAACACCTCCTATAATAAGGTAAAATAATCTTTCATCGTCTTAACGATTATGCGCATACCGCCTTATCCATAACCAAATCACTATTAGTAGGGACTGATACTCTCTGAGGGTTTACTCCTTGACCTTCAAATGGGTGACTAGCAGGCCAAATTCCTAGCTTCCTAATTCGACATCAGTCGGCACCTCTAAAGAATTCGTACCTCTGAAATCATCATTAGATTCCTCAAGATCAATACGTTATCGACCTCGTCCCCGACCATGAGTAGGGACAATTTCACTAAGTCAATAGTTTTCCTAAGCCACAAAAAGTACTGTAACTACTAAAGACAATACTTTTCCTATAGCTCGAGATATCCTTGACTCACTTTGGTCCCAAAACCTGAGAACTCCCAAAAATCCAAGGAAAAGAAAATCCTCGATACACCAAAACCAAACCAAAACCGCAAACCAATAAAATGGTCACGTCCTGGGGGCATATCCGTCATCCAAATGACAAGGGAGCCCCTTAGTGACAATATCCAGAATCCATGGACCAAATCTAGTAAAAACCTCGAAATAGTTATAGAAATATAAGTATTTCAATAACTGCATGCATGAGGAGGGGATCATGCAAAGTGCATAACTAAACATATATCAATCAAAGTAAAATATTTTTATGACCCCAAATCCAATTGCGACCAAAAATCCAAAGTGCATAAATAAAATGCAATACCAATAAAGTAAACAAAGCGGCATCTCGACGATGCAGTGGGACAAGCACGGCAATGAACTCTCTGAGCGACTCGAAGGTAGGTCAACATGACACGTCCTCCATCAGTTAACCTAGAGGATAAATGAGGAGGATCGCATACCACTCTGTGGATGTATAGACAATAGTGCATAATCATAATGCACATAATGGAAGTCACAGGGAACAAGCTAGAGTAACCCAACCCTCAGAGTACCAATATCAGTCTGCAACTAACCTAATCAGCAGTATAATAAATATACCTGCAACATACACAACCACTGCAACAAGCAGTGCACATCCAGATACCACGACAAAGTCTCGTGGCTCTCGCACAAAAAGGAAACTATCTATGAGCTACCTCGAACGTAACTCATGGGCCGACAATCAATAGCACGGTCTACGCGCAACTATATGCTACCACGAATGAGACTCGTGGATAGACAGGCTGTATATAAATATCTAATTATCGACTGCAGGCATTAGCATACTATCACCAATAGGTCGCGTGAGCAGTCGATCATCCTAGGTTGTTAAACCTCGGGTTATCCAATACATCCAGTATAAAATGACCATTGACGTCGACAAAGATCATCGATCTATAATTAAACCCATTGAGGCGGTCAAGCGAGGGTTTCAACACCTCTAATACGAAATGTTTATCAAATACGATAAAGATCATCAACTTATAAACAAATAAGTCGAGATGATTAAATCTAGCCTTCCAACCCTTCTAACATGATCAGTATCAAGGTCGATCAAAATCATAAGTCCACTAATAATCGCGTCGAGACAATTAATCATAGGGTGTCGTCCCAACTAACAGGAAACGCCTATCAAAGCCAATAAAGGCCACAAATCTACTATCAAGCCCTTCAAGAGGGTTAAGCCTAAATTATACCGTCCTACCAGTTCAATCATGCATGCTCCAACATGCTACCACGAACAGATCTCGTGGGTACATAACCTGTAAAGTAGCTATCTTGTTACAGACATCATACGAATCCGATTATCACCAACTCCGAACGAATAACACAAAAATATAACCTTACAATAGGTCATCTCAACCATGATTGGGAGATATAGTAAGGATTAATTGCATCCTAATCATACGAACTCTACTAGTCCGATCACCATATCACTGAAACAGTAAATAGCTAAACATATACCAATATGCACATCCGGTTTATTACACCTAGGGTTCCAACACCTAGGGTTCCACTAATGTTGTTTCATTCCTGAGATCCGCTCCTAAGAATAACTTCATCTAAGTTATTCTATTTCTACTAGTCTTAATCATGGTATCCACCGCAAAAACACAGAATTATATAAACATAAAACAAGCTGTCTTATAAACGACAGCATAGTCCTACTAATGGGAATCAATGGCTGAAATTAATTAGGGTATAACTAAAGGGTCATGCCAGATCAAAGTCACGGCAATACTAAATAAAACATCAGATGCCTATATATACCCTAAACTATGTAAGCAATGTAATCATGTCCTCTGTCTTCTACGAATTTATCCATCTTAGTCATATTATTCAACTAGTCTAATAATCCTAATACTAGTCAAATCCTAAGAGGTAAACATCTACCAATATATCTTATCATTTATATCACAATGATAACAAGCTACATATAGCATAGCAATTTATAACCAAATGCTATCTATAAACCGTGACCTAAAAATCTAATTGTCCATAGATATCGAGGTTAAAACAATACTAGATAAAACATGATATCACCGCATAACCAATATAAATATGTACTAAATCTAGAAAATTTTCTAGAATGTATTTACACATTAGGTATGCGGAGATGTCACAGCGCCAATCCCCATATTGACCTCGTCGATAATACCTCGAATTTCGAAACATAAAAATCGTGAATCCGTGCAACTCGAAAATACCCAGTTAACTATGCAAACTTGGCGAACTCCATAAACCCAAGACCCTAAGGAACTCGGAAACCTACGCTCGATGCAAATAAATTGTCACGCCCAGGGAGTCACTTGACGAAAATCCGGCGTCTCCTGCGGGTGACAATATCAATTTTATACAAGGCCTACGGCCACTATACATCGATCAACACGGCCAGGAATCCAAAACAACACGCGGATAATAATAAGGCCTCGGGCCAACAAATCTAGGTAAACAAAAGTCTACACTAACTAGACTTACCCTTACGCCATCACAGGCGGAATACTCAACCGAAATTCAATCGAAATAAAAATCCGATAAAAGGTCACTAAGGACATACAAAAACATCCACAGTACATATAAATCCAATTCAAGCCTAAACATATCTTCTAATCCAAAATCCAAATAAACTAAACAATAAATACACTTCACCACGAGGGGTTTGGCGGACTCTCTGGCTCCGTCACGAAATAGATATAAAACCCAGGGTAAGTTCGAAGAACTTAGCGGATACTAGTCGATATGAATAGTAAGAAATAGCTAACAATACTAATCATGCGATGCAGTCTCATATATATGGTAAGCAAGAAATAAATGCAAAAGGTGTACTCACGAGTCTCCTACGATATAGGAGCATGTGCCCTCTTATAAGAGATAAAGTCATCACCATATAAGAATATGAATCACAGTATGCATATCGATCATATGCAACATCAAGGCATCAATACAATAATCGTGCAAACACAATACAAATGCAATCCGTGCAAAATGCATGCGTGCCAATGACATGGTCACCCCTGGCCTTGATCGGTAGCCTCCTACATGATGGTAGGCCCAAGTGGGTAGGGCTATGACAAGCTGTGCACTCTGCCATCACTTTGCTCTGGTGGCCAGAGTGGGCGAGGATCTTTGTCGGAGTACACCTATCCTCCTGCCCCAAACATAGTGGGTGAGCTAAGCTCTCATCTCGGTGTCATAGACCCGGAGGAGGATCACTGCCGCTACCGCGCGCCTCGTCGCTACCCATGGCGGTCAGTGAACTGTGAACAGCTGCACACACCCTCTGATGTACCACTAACCGCTGAGTGGCGGTGTGTGCGAGCCATGTAACAAAGCGGGCTCAACAATAATGGAACCGTCCGGCCCGGCATGCAATCATGCAAGATGGTGCATGATACTAAAGCATGTAAATCCAACTACAAATATCCATCCGAATAATATGCAAAATCAATAAGTGCTTATAACTGATCCAAGCAACCATGATCCAAATAAAACAGGGAAGATATAATCATACTGATCAAATGCATGTAGAAAGTAGGCACAAATCATACTAGGCATATAAACATGAAAAGTATTGCATGCTATCCTAACTAACATATCAACTTGACTATATCTAAAAGATAAGTCAAAGTACCCGCCTGAATATATATCATGAGAATGAAAATGTCACGATAGGGACACCGCCTCGTGGCCGAAACACCATATAGCATAACTATAGTTAAGCACCAAAAAGCAATTCAACAACAAATCGAATACTTAATCGATTTCCTTTATAACCCAATTAACCCAATTAATTCCTAATCCTCCAAATATCATACCGATCAACCGAATACCATCCGAATCAGCCCAAATCGACCAATCAAGCTCACCCTCCCTAGGAAGTCCACCGACAACCGATACCCCCAACTCAATTTCTTAAATTCACAGTCGACACATCCACCCACAGCCACCATCTACCCAAACCCAATTAACCAACATACCAACAGTAGATAACCAACAATATACCTGCGGTTGCAACCTCCTAGCCGCTTGGTTCACCGGAGAAATAAACCTGCCTCTGCCCTAATTCCCTGGCTACGGCGAATCTCCGGCCAGAATCACAGCAAAGGGAAAAAGGGAGGCTCGGGCGGCCCGGTGGCAGAGGAGTCGGCGAGCACGCCGAGGGGCCCGGTGGCGGCGGCGAAGGCGTGATGAAGGAACCACAGTGGGGCGAACGGCGGTGGGCGCGAGCTCACGTCGCGTCGGGCGGCGGTGCTCGCTGCGGCGCGGTGGGAGAAGACTCAGTGGCTTCGGTCGCGATCGACAACGGGGAGGAGGCGGCGATCGTCGTCTAGAGGCGTAAGAGGCCGTGAGGTGGGGTGGGCCGCGTTTCGGCCGCGGGGAAGAAGGCGCGGCTCGGGCTCTCGGCGTCGGGCTCGAAGAAGAAGGGGTTGTCGGCGAAGAAGAAGGCCTTGTGTGGCCGTCGAGCGGAGCGTCGCGTGATGGAGAGGGCTCAAAAGAAAGAAAATAGAAAAATAAAATAGAGATTAGGTTTTCCACGGTGCGTATTTTATCCCCTTTAAATAGACCCCTCTAAAGCCCGTTTACTTTATCCCCGTAAAAATCTCGTACGGAGTCCGTTTAAATCCAGAAAAATTCCGGAAAAATTCCTAAAATTCCCTAAAAATCCCGAAAAATTTCCAAGATTATTTCTCAAAATATTTGACCTTTAAATTTTGGTATTTTAAATTTCAGTATTTAACACTCTTCCTACCTGGGCCAGAGTCTCTTCATTCCTTTGCTCAAACGAAAGGATTTTATCCCTAATGTAGCCTGTTTTGTGGGGGGGCGTATCCATTGCTTAGCCTCCCCTTTCAGGGATAATGGGAACGTAATGAGCTTAACGACGTCTGTTGGGACTCCATCATAGTGCACTGTGCTACAATAAGCTAGGAATTCTTCAAGATGTAGATAGGGCTCCTCAATATGAGTTCCTCCAAATTGCTTTTCTTGAATAAGGCCGATTAATGCAGGGTTTATTTCCCAGCTTGCGGCATGAATTCATGGAATAGTTATGCAAGAGTTCCATGCTTTTCGTCTAGGCACTATGTAATCTCTCAAGGGTCGAGCATGTTGTGTTAACATTTCATCGTGCCTTGGTGAGAGGGGATCAGTAAATCATACGTAATGAATATTCCTAAGGGTTGAGGAAATGTAATTACTGAAATAAATCTAAACTTACTCTAGATATTAAAAATATAAAACTGAAGTAAATCAAATAAAAGTGAAAAATAAAGCAAGTAAATAAATCTACCCTAAGTCCGATTCAATTATCCACCTCTTGATTTGATATTGAATCAATCAGTCCTCGGCAATGACACCAAAAACTCGATGCACACGAATGCGACCTCAAATCTCATGATAGGAACCATCGAGGACTCGAAGCGCGCGCTCGCGCTCAACGCCCGCAAGTGTACGATTGTCGTCAAGTAATAAAAAGATTATCGATCCCATAGGATCTGAGATTCGAGTACTGATTGGTTTAGTGGATGTTATTGTTCAAAGTTCCGTTCTAATAGTTGTGATGACGAGAGTTGTCGACAGTCCTAACTCTAGTATGGTGTCACACTGAGGAAGAGAATGGTTGCTACGAGTCTTTTGAGGGAATTCTAGGATTTCAATTTCGCTTATGTGTCGCAGAACACGCTATCAATTGGGTATTGTCTAGACATCTAACTATGTTCTTGTGGAAGGGACATCATACACTTCCCTACGAGCCTTCGCATCTATCGGGAACTACCTCTATCATACCAGGTCGACCCCTGGCTTTAGGACGGGATAGGCAGTACGAGGATGCCGATTCAATCCCTATGATGAGTCAGAACATGTCCCATTTCCAACTCTATCACACCCTTCTATCTACGATTATTGAAGATGAGGTCAACCCCTAGGTTCCTCCTTAATTCTCCTAAATCTTTGATATGAGGGTTGTCACCCCTCGTATCGGCTACGCACAGTAAATAGAAGAACAAAACAAATAGCTATCGATCTAAACAATTATCAATTGCAAATATGATTTCAAGAACAAAAATATATTTGAAATAAGAGAATAAGAGAATCTACTCCATAAATATGAGAATAGAAACAATGTAGTGCAAAGAACATGAATTACAATGCACTTTGGCTCTCCTCTCTGGCGTTGATGTGCAGAACTTGATCCTCGAGCGGCCTTCTTCCTCCCCATTGTGAGTTCCTAAAAATTTTTAGGGCGTCAGAGTATTGTCTCGGTCGTCATGCCTCCTCCCTAGGGTTTGGTCATAGCTTCCTTTATATAGACATCAGGCCGATCTCACCGAAACCTAGAAAATAATTGAACCACGTCGAAATCGCCCAGTGCCAGACGGCCGTGTGTGGCGCTGGGGCATGAGCCATGTGGATTCACAGGGCCAGGGTGTGTGTCCTTTTGTTCTAGCTACCAAATGTCTTCTTTTTGCTCCAAAAGTGCCCCATTTTTCCCGTAGAATGTTGTCCTACACACAAGAGTACAAAGAGTAGATCTCCGAACCAGAAAATAGGAAATGCATGCAAAATAAAGTGAAATATGTAAGAATCAAATATAAAATGCAATGGGATGTGAGCAAAAACTACTCCAAAAATCCTATATATTTTGCTCACATCATTGACTCAGATATGACAAGCTACATTATGCTAGCTTCTATGACTCCTGAGTTGCAAAAGCAATATGAGCATATGGATGCTTATACCATTATCTTTCATCTTCGAGAGTTGTTTGAGAAGCAAGTGATATTCGAAAAGTTCGAGATCACGAAGCTCCTGTTTTGCTCAAAGATGCAGGAGGGTTCATCTGCGGTGCAATATATACTAAAGACGAGTGACTATATTCAGCAATTGGGATCATTAGGGGTTATCATGAACCATGAATTAAGTATTGACTTAATTCCCCATAGTTTGACTGATAGCTATTCATAGTTTGTGATGAACTATCAGATGAATAAAATTGAGTTCACAATACCCAAACCGATCAACATGCTAAAAATAGTTAAGTCATCTGTCAAGAAGGAACAGAAGGTTGTGATGTTGGTAGACTCTTCAAAGAAAGATTCCAAGAGGAAGTCAAAAAAAGGAGTCAAGGGGAAGAAAAAGACTAAGAAGGAAGAACCTGCTCCAAAAGGCACTTGTCATCATTGTGGCAAGGAGGGATACTGGAAAAGAAACTGCAAGTATTATCTAGAGTCACTGAAGCAGAAAAAGGAATCTGATGCCCAGACTACTTCAGGTATATTCGTTATTGAATGCCATACTGTTTCTACAAACACATGTGTATTGGATACCGGAAGTCACGCCCCGAGGGAGTCCCCGCCAGACGAAAATCCGGCAGCAACTCCCCTGTACGGGTGACAATACCAATTTTATACAAGGCCTACACGGCCACTATACATCGGTCAACACGACCGGAATCATACCACATCACACGCAGATAATAATAAGGCCTCAGGCCAACAAATCTAGGTAAACAAAAGTCTACTCTAACTAGACTTACCCCTTCTGCCATCTGGGCAGGAATACTCAACCAAAATCCAATCGAAATAAAAATCCGATCAAAGGTCCCTAAGGACATACCAAAACATCCACAGGTACAAATATCCAACTCCAGTCCTAAACATATATTCTAATCCAAATACCCAAAAACCGTAAACACAAATAACAAAATACACTTCCACGGAGAGGGGGTTTGGCGGTGGACTCTCACGGCTCCATCCTGAAATAGATATAAAACCACGGGGTAAGTTCAAAGAACTTAGCGGATACTAGTCGATATGAATAGTAAGAAATAGCTAACAATACTAATCATGTCAGTACAGTCTCATATATATGGTAAGCAAGAAATAAATGCAAAAGGGGTACTCACACGAGTCTCCTACTACGATATAGGAGCATGTGCCCTACTATAAGAGATAAAGTCATCACCATATAAGAATATGAATCCTGTATGCATGTCAATCATATGCAACATCCAAGGCATCAATACAATAATGCAGCAACACAATACAAATGCAATCCGTGCAAAATGCATGTCATGCAAATGACATGGTCACCCCTGACGCCAGTCAGCCGCCTCACACGCGATGGTGAAGCCGAGTGGGTAGGGCTATGACAACTGTGCACTCTGCCATCACTGCTCCTGAGTGACCGAGTGGACAGGATGCTGTCGGAGTACACCTATCCTCCTGTCCCAAACATAGTGGGGGAGCTAAGCTCTCATCTCCCGGTGTCATAGACCAGAGGAGGGATCCCTGCCCGCTACCACGCTGCCTCGTCGCTACCCATGAGCGGTCAGTGAGCTGACGAGCAAGCTCGATGTACCACTAACCCATGAGTGGCAGTGTGTGCAGGCCATGTAACTAGCTGCGGGCTCAACAATAATGGAACCCCGTCCAGCCAGCATGCAATCATGCAAGATGGTGCATGATACTAAATCATGTAAATCCTACTCAAAATACCTATCCGAATAATATGTACAATCAATATGTACATATCCATAATCCAAATACTATGATCCAAGTAAAACAGGAAGATATAAACATACTGATCAAATGCATGTATCTAGTAGGCACAAAAACATACTAGGCATATAAACATGAAAAGTATTGCATGCTATCCTAACTAACATATCAACTTGACTATATCTAAAAGATAAGTCAAAGTACCCGCCTGATAAAATGTCCGCAAAAGAACCAAATCGTCACGACCGTGAACACTCGTGTGGCCAGAAACACATCTGACATAACTATTGTTAAGCACTAAGATCGATCCATCGTCAAATCAAATCCTAAGCCGATTTGGACATAAACCAATTAACCCAAATGCTTAATAAAATCCGGTCACATCCCACCTAATATAACTATCGTTTCATCCAATTAAGCAAATATGATTTTACAACCCAAAATCATGTTTATCATATCCAAACAAAATCGCATGACAGTTACTATTCACCAAAACATTGACCCAAGCGGGTCCTCTCCTCTCATTCACAACAACTTAAATGACCAAACCAACTCAAACTCGTAGTCAACTCCATAGATCAAGAATCCAACGCATATAACCAAAATTAACCACCATATGCACAAAGAAAAGGAAGCGGATCATGCTTACTGATTGAAACCTCACCGGTAACCCCCTCCTAAAATGCACCTGTTGGCCAGGAAAACCCGCTCGAAACACCATCCCTTTGCTCCGACGACCCACACCAAAATCACGGCGAAGGGGAAAAATCGATGCTCCGTCGGCGGCGGTTCGTAAGAGGAAATCGGCGAGCACGCAATGATCCGTGGCCGGAGAGTCGACGCGCGTTGCGGCGCTGCGGAGGGCCGGCCGGGCTCTCGACGGCAGCGCAGCAAAGCCCGGCGCGAAAGGAAAAGGCTCGTGAAGAAGGGATCGACGGCGAAATTTGGGCGCCGACGGAGAAAGAGGGTCGGCGTCAGGCGGTGACGCAAGAGAAGGTCGTCGCCACGAAGAAGAAGCGCGTGAAGTTAGACTCGCGAGAGGAGATGAGGGCGCCGTGAAGTGGCTCATGCGCAGAAGGAAGCTAGGGGAATAGGTATCAGGCGGGAAGGAAAAGAAAGAAAAGAAAATAAATTTTTAGGTTTTCCCATTGCGTATTTTATCCCCTTTAAATAGACCCCTCTAAAGCCCGTTTTCTTTATCCCAGTAAAAATCTCATACAGAGTCCGTTTAAATCCAGAAAAATTCCTAAAATTCTCTAAAAAAAATCAGAAATTTCAGGATTATTTCTCTAAATTCTTAGCCATTTAATTTACTATTTAAATTTTGTGTATTTAACATTCTCCCCACTAATAAAAATTTGGTCCCCAAATTTCTTACTCAAATACCAACAAGCAATGTCACCTTTGCTCAACTCAAGTACTTGGGGAAAACCACACATCAAGTAACTAAGTAGGGTACTGAGCTCTGATCTTTTCCTCAAACTCCCAAGTAGCATCCTCATCTGTGAGGGGACTCCACCTTGACAAGTTGCAAAATCTTGTTTCACTGTCGTTCTTGTGATCCAAAATCCGTATCGGAACCTCTACGTAAGTAGCATCAGGTTGAATGGAACCTAACACATCTGATAGAATGTGTAGAGTCTGACATATACTTCCTCAGCATGAACACTTGAAACACATCCTGGATACCAGCCAAAAATGGTGGTAGCCCTAGACGGTAAGCGACTGCTCCGATGATCTCCAAAACCTCAAACCAATGTATCTAGGAGCTAGCAACTGAAGGTTCAATCTCTTCACCCCTTTTGTGGGTGAGACTCGCAGGAATACATGATCACCAACAGAGAACTCCAAAGGTCTCCGTCTACGATCTGCATAACTCTTCTGGCGATCATGTGCCTCTGCCATCCTACGTCTGATAGTACGGACCAACCCTGTCTCCTACTGAGCTCTATGGGTCCTAACAACTGGTCCTCCCAGTTGCCCCCGAAATCCATAACACAGGACCCCAGCAATCCTCTAGTATCTAAATGGTCCGCTCAGACTGTCCATCTATCTGCGGATGAAATGCAGTACTAAAACGAAGCTGCATGCCTAAGGCCTGCTGCAAACTCTGCCAAAATCGAGACGTGAACCAGGGATCTCTATCTGATGAAATGCTCAAAGGGACACCATGAAATCTGATGATCTCCCGACGATATAACTCTCCGTCAATCGATCCTAAGAGTCGGTCTTCTGAATCGCTAAGAAGTGCGCTGATTTGGTTAGTTGGTCAACGACCACCCAAATCGTGTCATGGCCTTGATGCGTCCTAGGCAAACCTCCACAAAATCCATAATAATACATTCAAGTACTCTACCCTTCCTTCCATACCAGAATGATCAAACAACACGAGTGTAAAAGTCAATCATTGTCTGAGCTGTGAAACTAATTTCACAAGCTTTAGACCAAATAAATTCCATCACCAGTCAGCGGTATAGTACCACTAGAACATCCTACCCATATCTATGGTAATAATCAAATCAATACAAAAAAAAATCATCATCTACGGTGGCCGAGTGCTCAACTCCAACTACCACCATCACAAATGATCCAATCATGTCCAGAATTAACGATTTCCCAAATCCCTGGACGACTAAGTCGTCAATAAGTCTAATAAGATAATCAAAAGCTCATACAATTCATACCAAGTATGAAATTATCGTCGCTATACAACTGCATTCTCTTTACTCTAAGCTGATGATATAACAACCATCACAACGACAATGATAATTGTATGATACAATGTCACTACAATATCATCACACAGTCACAAATCAATCCTAGAGTATATACCGGTGTCCTATAGCTGATCTAAATAGATCCTCTATCCACAATGAAGGATATTAATTTCCTTTCACAACTACCGCATTCTATCATCGATAATCGATGCATAACCTCAAAGGTTCATCCCTCTTTTAACAAAGAGTTCCGGATCTTCTCTAGAAGAAATACTGGGACAGATAAATGTCCCCTCCAATACCTCCTATAATAAGGTAAAATGATCTTTCATCGTCTTAACCAGTGTAGGTATACACGCCTTATCCATAACCAAATCACTATTAGTAGGGACTGATACTCTCTGAGGGTTTACTCCCTGACCTTCAAATGGGTGACTAGCAGGCCAAATCCCTAGCTTCCTAATTCGACATCAGTCAGCACCTCTAAAGAATCCGTACCTCTGAAATCATCATTAGATTCCTCAAGATCAATACGTTATCGACCTCGTCCCCGACCATGAGTAGGGACAATTTCACTAAGTCAATAGTTTTCCTAGCCACAAAAGTACCGTAACTACTAAAGACAATACTTTTCCTATAGCTCAGATATCCTTGACTTGCTTGGTCTCAAAACACGAACTCCCAAAAATCCAAGGAAAATAAAATCCTCGAAACACTAAACCGCAAACCAAAACCAGAAACCAATAAATTGTCACGTCACGGGGCATATCCGTCATCCAAATGACAAGGGAGCCCCTTAGTGACAATATCCAGAATCCATAGACCAAATCTGGTAAAAACCTCGAAATAATTATAGAAATATAAGTATTTCAATAACTGCATGCATGCACGACTAAACATATATCAATCAAAGTAAAATAGTTTTATGACCCCAAATCCAATTGCGACCAAAAATCCAAAGTGCATAAATAAAATGCAATACCAATAAAGTAAACAAAGCGGCATCTCGACGATGCAGTGGGACAAGCACGACAAGGAACTCTCTGAGCGACTCGAAGGTAGGTCAACATGACACGTCCTCCATCAATTAACCTAGAGTATATGTGAGGAGGGGGTGTGTACAACCACTCTGTGGATGTATAGACAATAGTGCATAATCATAATGCACATAATGGAAGTCACAGGGAACAAGCTAGAGTAGCCCAACCTCGAATACTACCAATATCAGTCTGCAACTAACCTAATCAGCAGTATAATAAATATACCTGCAACATACACAACCACTGCAACAAGCAGTGCACATCCAGATACCACGATAAAGTCTCGTAGCTCTCACACAAAAAGGAAACTATCTATGAGCTACCTCGAACGTAACCCATGGGCCGACAATCAATAGCACGCGGTTCACAACTATATGCTACCACGAATGAGACTCGTGGATAGACAGGCTGTATATAAATATCTAATTATCGACTGCAGGCATTAGCATACTATCACCAATAGGTCGCGTGAGCAGTCGATCATCCTAGGTTGTTAAACCTCGGGTTATCCAATACATCCAGTATAAAATGACCATTGACGTCGACAAAGATCATCGATCTATAATTAAACCCATTGAGGCGGTCAAGCGAGGGTTTCAACACCTCTAATACGAAATGTTTATCAAATACGATAAAGATCATCAACTTATAAACAAATCAGTCGAGATGATTAAATCTAGCATTCCAACCCTTCTAACATGATCGGTATCAAGGTCGATCAAAATCATAAGTCCACTAATAATCGCGTCGAGACGATTAATCATAGGGTTTCGTCCCAACTAACAGGAAACGCCTATCAGGCCAATAAGGACCACAAATCTACTATCAAGCCCTTCAAGAGGATTAAGCCTAAATTATACCGTCCTACCAGTTCAATCATGCATGCTCCAACATGCTACCACGAACAGATCTCGTGGGTACATAACCTGTAAAGTAGCTATCTTGTTACAGACATCATACGAATCCGATTACCACCAACTCTGAACGAATAACGCAAGAGTATACCCTTACAGTAGATTATCTCAACCATACATGGGAGACCTATTCGACCTCAAATACACAAAAGCCCCCTTAGGGAAACTCTACTGTAACTTTCCTCAACCACGAATGGGTGATATTGTTGGCAGCCGATAAATATGAACAACGTTATATACCCTCTAAGGATTTAATCGCATCCTAATCATATGACCTCTACTAATCCGATCACCATATCAGCTGAAATAGTATACGTATAAACCTATACCAATATGCACATCCGGTTATTACGCCTAGGGTTCCAACACCTAGGGTTCTACTAATATTGTTTCATTCCTGAAATCCGCTCCTACCGAATAACCTTATCTAAGTTATTCTATCTCTACCAGTCTTAATTATGGTATTCACCACAAAACACATAACCATATAAACATGTAACACGCTGTCTAATAAACGACAGCATAGTCATACCAATGGCAATCAATAGCCGAAATTAATTTAGGTATAGCTAAAGGGTCATGCCAGACAAGGTCAAGGCAATACTAAATAAAGCATCAGATGCTTATATATACTCTAAACTACATAAACTGTAATCATGTCATCATGCCTTCTACGAATTTATCCATCTTATTCATATTATTCAACTAGTCTAATAATCCTAATACTAGTCAAATCCTAAGTGGTAAACATCTACCAATATATCTTATCATTTATATCACAATGATAACAAGCTATGTATAGCAGTAATAGCAATTTATAACCAAATGCTATCTATAAACCAGCAACCTAAAAATCTAATTGTCCAACAGATATCGAGGTTAAAACAATACTAGATAAAACATGATATCACCGCATAACCAATATAAATATGTACTAAATCTAGAAATTTTCTAGAAATTTATTGTTAGTCTGGAGATGTCCTGTCAGTAATCCCCATATATTGACCTCGTCACGATAATACCTCAATTTCAAACATAAAAATCGTAAATCATACAACTCAAAAAATACCCAGTTAACCTACCAAACTTGGCGAACTCCATAAACCCAAAGACCCTAAGGAACTGAAACCTATGCTCGATCAAATAAATTGTCACGCCAAAAATCCGGCAAGATATCCCCTCAGACGGTGACAATACCAATTTTATACAAGGCCTACACGGCCACTATACATCGGTCAACACGATCGGAATCATACCACATCACACGCAGATAATAATAAGGCCTCGTGCCAACAAATCTAGGTAAACAAAAGTCTACTCTAACTAGACTTACCCCTTCGCCATCCGGCAGAATACTCAACCAAATCCAATCAAATAAAAATCCGATCAAAGGTCCCAAGGACATACCAAAACATCCACAGTACAAATATCCAACTCCAAATCCTAAACATATATTCTAATCCAAATACCCAAAACCGTAAACACAAATAACAAAATACACTTCCACGACGAGGGTTTGGCGGACTCTCCCGACGACTCCATCACGAAATAGATATAAAACCACGGGGTAAGTTCAAAGAACTTAGCGGATACTAGTCGATATGAATAGTAAGAAATAGCTAACAATACTAATCATGCCAGTACAGTCTCATATATATGGTAAGCAAGAAATAAATGCAAAAGGACTATACTCACCTGAGTCTCCTACCCTGATATAGGAGCATGTGCCCTACTATAAGAGATAAAGTCATCACCATATAAGAATATGAATCCTGTATGCATGTCAATCATATGCAACATCCAAGGCATCAATACAATAATGCAGCAAACACAATACAAATGCAATCCGTGCAAAATGCATGTCGTAAAATGACATGGTCACCCCGACGCTACACCGCCTCACACGATGGTGAAGCCGAGTGGGTAGGGCTATGACAACTGTGCACTCTGCCATCATTGCTCCTGAGTGACCGAGTGGACAGGATGCTGTCGGAGTACACCTATCCTCCTGCCCCAAACAGAGTGGGGGAGCTAAGCTCTCATCTCCCGGTGTCAGACCAGAGGAGGGATCCCTGCCCGCTACCACGCCTCGCCGCTACCCATGAGCGACCAATGAGCTCGACAGAGCAATCGCACACACCTCCCGATGTACCACTAACCCATGAGTGGCAAGCAGTGCAGTTATGTAATCGTCATGGCTCAACAATAATGGAACTCGCCCACCAAAGATGCAATCATGCAAGATGGTGCATGATACTAAAGCATGTAAATCCTACTAAAATACCTATCCTAATTAATATGTACAATCAATATGTACATATCCATAATCCAAATACTATGATCCAAGTAAAGCGAGGAAGATATAAACATCTTGATCAAATGCATGTATCTAGTAGGCACAAAAACATACTAGGCATATAAACATGAAAAGTATTGCTAGCCTAACTAACATATCAACTTGACTATATCTAAAAGATAAGTCAAAGTACACTTTGATAAAATGTCATGAAAAGAACCAAATCGTCACACGTGAACACCTTTGCGTGTATTTGAAACACATAACTATTGTTAAGCACTAAGATACGATCCATCGTCAAATCAAATCCTAAGCGATTTGGACATAAACCAATTAACCCAAATGCTTAATAAAATCCCGGTCACATCCCACCTAATATAACTATCGTTTCATCCAATTAAGCAAATATGATTTTACAACCCCTAAAATCATGTTTATCATATCAAAACAAAATCGCACACTGTTCTATTCACCAGCAGCAACGGGTCCTCTCCTCTCATTCACGAAACTTACCAACTCAAACTCGTAGTCAACTCCATAGATCAAGAATCCAGCGCATATAACCAAAATTAACCACCATATGCACAGAGAAAAGAAGCAGATCATGCTTACCAGCGGTTGAAACCTCGCCGGCAGTAACCCCCCTCCCAAAAGGCACACTGTTAGCCGAAAAACCACTGCTCAAACACCATCGCTTTGCTCGGCGACCCACGACCAAAAATCACGCGAAGGAAAAATCGATGCTCCGTCGGCGGTTCATGCAGAGGAAATCGGCGAGCGGCGTGGTCCGTGGCCAGAGGAGTCGGCAGCGTTCTGCGGCGCTGCGAGGCGGCGAGAGCTCTCGGAGCGGTCGCAAGCCGGCTCGGCGCGAAAGGGGAAAAGGCTCGGCGAAGAAGGGATCAGCGGAAATTTGGGCGCCAAACGGAGAAAGAGAGGCGTCAGTGCTGGCGGTGACGCGAAGAAGGTCGTCGCCGTGAAGAGGCGCCGTGAAGTTAGGCTCGCGAGAGAGATGAGGCGCCGTGAAGTGGCTCCTTGAGAGAAGGGGCTGCAGGGGAATAGGTATCGCGGCGGGGAAGGAAAAAGAAAGAAAAGAAAATAAATTTTTAGGTTTTCCCATTGCGTATTTTATCCCCTTTAAATAGACCCCTCTAAAGCCCGTTTTCTTTATCCCCGTAAAAATCTCATACGGAGTCCGTTTAAATCCAGAAAAATTCCTAAAATTCTCTAAAAAAAAATCCCGAGAAATTTCCAGGATTATTTCTCTAAATTCTTGGCCATTTAATTTACTATTTAAATTTTGCCGTATTTAACACCGGATGTGCTTCACACATATATAATGGCATACAAGTGCTAAAGGACAGTAGGAGACTGGTCAAAAACGAAGCAGATCTAAGGGTTGACAATGAAGCAAAGGTTACTATTATAGCTATAGGGACTTATTTTCTACAATTACCTAATGGACTAGTTTTAGAGTTGGAAAATTATTTTTATGTTCCTTCATTAATAAAGAATATTGTTTCTATTTCTTATTTGAATAGAAAAGATTTTCATTTGACTTTTAGTGATAATTGTTGTTATATTACATTGAAAGGTATTCTCTATGGAACTGGAACGTTAAATAATAGAATCTACACGTTAGATATTTCCAACGAAATATTCAATATCGAATTGAGTAGAAAATGTGCTAAAATAGATAATCAATAAACCTCCTATATGTGGCATTGTCGGCTTGGTCATATTAGTAAGGATCACATGACCAAATTGCATAAGTTTCCATTTTAGAGTCTTTTGAATTGGATTCATTTGACACATGCGATTCATGCTTAAAAGGCAAGATGACAAAGTTACCTTTTAAAGGAAAAGGTGAACTAGAGCTTTATGTTTTGAGCCTTGTATATATTGATGCATGTGGACTGATGTCAGCTCAAGCACAAGGAGGTTATAGCTACTTCATTATCTTTGTCGATAATTACTCACGATTTGGGTATGTGTATCTATTGAGATAAAAGTTTGAGGTCTTTGAAAGGTTTAAAGAATTCAAATATAAAGTAGAGAAACAATTTGAGAAAAGTATCAAACTACTTCGATTTAATTGAGGTGGAGAATACTTAAGCCAAGAGTTTCAAGATTATCTCAAGGACAATGACATCTTGTCTCAAAGGACTCCACCTTATACACTACAACATAATGGTGTTGCTGAATGGTGAAATCGAACCTTGTTGGACATGGTGAGGTCGAAGATGCTTCATGCAAGTCTTTCCAAATATTTTTGGGGTTACACACTCGAGACCACTGTTTACTTGCTAAATAGAGTCCCGACTAAAGTTCTCTCAACTATTCCATATGAAGTATGGAATAGTAAGAGACATCATTTATCTTATTTGAAGATATGGGGTTGTCTTATTTATGTGAAGAGGACGGTATCAGATAAGATGGAGGCTAAGTCTGATAAGTGTCTATTTATTAGTTACCCTAAGAAAATAAGAGGTTATCAATTCTATCATCCTTTGGAACAAAAGGTGTTTGTTTCAATGCATATTGTATTCCTAGAGGAGTTTCTCTTATAGGAAAACAATGGGAGTGAGGTTGAACTAATTGTAGTTCAAGAGACTTCAAGAGACACTAAAGAGATGCCTAGCCAAGAACCAAAACCAATTATTCATATGGATGAAATAATGGTTAAACCTGATAATACATCACCTCTTCGAAGATCTAGTAGGATACTCAGATTCCTAAGAGATATGGATTTCTCATAAGTGAATTGAATGACATATTACTCATAAAGGATGAAGAGCCTACTAGTTATGAAGAAGTGTTGAAAAGTTCAAACAGTGATAAATGGCTAGATGCCATGAAGTAAACGGATTCCATGTACGAAAACCAAGTTTGGAACTTGGTGGACCCACCCAAAGGCATAACACCTATTGGGTGTAAGTGGGTTTTCAAAAAGAAAATCAACATGGATGGTAATATAATTATCTATAAAGCAAGGTTAATGGCAAAAGGATATTGTCAAAGACAAGGTGTTGACTATGATGAAATTTTTTCACCAGTAGTTATACTTAAATCCATTTGGATACTCCTAGCCATAATAGCTCATTATGATTATGAGGTATGGCAGATGGATGTAAAAATAACTTTCATTAATGGGAACCTATCTGAGGATGTATATATGATACAGCTTGAGGGTTTCACATTTATTAATATGAAGAAAGTATGCAAGCTTCAAAGATCCATTTATGGATTAAAGCAAACATCCAGGAGTTGGAACATTCATTTTGATGAGACAATCAAATAATTTGATTTCTCACAAAATCTTGATGAACCCTATGTATAAGAAGGTTAGTGGGAGTACAATTGTGTTGCTAGTGTTATGTGTCGATGATATACTACTCAAGGAAATGATGTCTCGGTTCTTCAATCAATTAAGGTTTGGTTGTCTAAAATATTCTCCATGAAAGACATGGGAGAAGTAACCTATATCTTGGGGATTAAGATCTATAGAGATAGATCAAATCGGTTGTTTGGTCTTTCGCAGTCTGTATACATAGATAAAAGTGCTAAAACAGTTTAGCATGGATGAATCCAAGAAAGGTTTCATTCCCATGAGGCATGGGATTCACCTTTTGAAGTCTATGTGCTCGCGCATTGAAAACGAGAGGATTCACATGAGTCAAATTCCATATGTGTCAGCTATAGGATCAATCATGTATGCTATGTTATGTATGAGGCCCGATGGGTTACATGCTTAGTGTTAAGAGTAGATACCAATCGGATCTTGGTATAGACTATTGGGTGGTTTTCAAGGCAATGCTTAAATACTTAAGAAGAACTAAGAATTTGTTCTTAGTATATGGAGGAGGTGAAATGGTAATGTTAGGGAAATCTCTTGCCGTGATATGGTTTTGATGTGTGTGGCAAAGGGTTTAAGTTAGGTTGTTATTATGATTTGATATGTGCGTTGGAGTCTTGCAGAACTTAGTAATTCGCACATGGAGCCTTGGCGGGTTCACCACTCAGAACCTCGTGCTTGAGTCGGAGAAGGAGCATTGCAGAGCCGTGCGCTTGATGCTGCCGAGAGACCGTTGGACGAGATGACTTGAAGCGAAGCCAAGGAAGCAGACTTCGGAGGCAAGAGACGCAAAGGAGCAGTGCAGAGTCGTGCGCTTGATGCTGCCGAGGGACGAAGAGAGCTTCGGCGAGGGTCTTCGAGTGAGATGAGAGAATGAGTGAATTATAAGTAGTTCATTAGGTGAACTTGGCCGAATGGCTAAGTGTCAGATGAGTTTTCCCGACATCGATCGACTGCCATGAAATGGCAGTCGACTACTTTGAGTCGAATAGGTTCGACTGGTATCCGACTGAGATGTTTTGGGGTCAGCAGTCGACTGCCATATGTGGGCAGTCAACTGCCAAGACCATCAGTCGACTGCTGAAGGCAGCAGTCAATTGATCAAGAGGGTTTGGGCCATAGAACCACTCATAGCCGACTGGGCAGTCGACTACGGAGGCAGCAATCGACTGATGGGATCCATCAGTCGACTCCCAAGTGTTCCGTTGGACTACAACAATCGGGATCCGACGTGTTCGGAGGCCGTTGAAGTGGTGGCAGTCGACTGCCAAGGGCAGCAGTCGACTAGTGGCGGCCAACGGAAAGAAATTAGCCCTCTCTATAAAAAGAGAGGGTGTGGGCTTTTGGATGGCTAATGCTTATATTCCAAACCATCATCCAAGTGCTCCACAAGTGATAAACTCCTTCTTCTAGATCTCTTGCATATCTATTGTAAAAGAAGGAGTGTTCTTGAGTTGTAAGGGTTACCTCCACCTAGCTTAGTGCAAAGCAGAGACCGATAGTGATTTGGTTGCGGAGTGATTCACCGAGGATGAATCGGGGACCGTGGATTAGCAGCGTAGCCGTGAACCACATTACATATTGTGTTAGCATTTGTATTCTTGTCATTTCTATTTGCTTGTCTTGTTTTGTTTTTCCGCTTGTGCTAATCTTGTTTATAGACGAGCAAATACCGTTATCCAACGAAAGAGGGCTATTCACCCCCCTCTTGCCGGCCGATCGATCCCCTACAAGTGGTATCAGAGCCAAGGAAAGCTTATCGAGGACTAACCGCCCCAACAAGCACATTCAAGAATGGCCAGCTCAAACATTCACCCACCAAAATTCGAAGGCGAATTCTCTTGGTGGAAAAAGAGAATGGAGGTATTCTTTGAAACCGACTTTGAAATTTTATTAATAATGGAAAACTGTTTCGAGATGCCTAGGAATGAAGAAGGGGAGCTATTGGAGAAATCAAGATGGAGTAAAAGACAAAGAGAGGAGTACTTGGCGAATTCAAAGGCCAAGCACCACCTCTACAATGTACTCCCCCAACAAGAAGTTAACCGGATTGGGGAATGCTCTAGTGCGAAGGAGATGTGGGAAAAGCTAGTAGAGCTTCATGAAGGCACCTCGGAGGCCAAACTTGCAAGGAGAGACCTCCTCCGCTCCCAACTATCCAACATAAAATTAGAAAAGGGAGAAAAGGTAACCTCATTGCATTCTAGGTTTAAAGAAATTTTAATTGGGCTAACAAGTGTAGGAAAAAAACTTTCCAATCGGGACATGCTTATGAAAGCAATTGATGCTTTTCCCCGGTCATCGAAATGGAGCTCAATGGTGGACTCCTTCTACATGTCCAAGAATTTAGAAGTGAGCACCTTGGAGGAGTTCTTCTCAACCATGGAGCTCCATGAAACAAGACTTGAAGGAATAATAGAAGAGCCAAAATTTCAACCTTCAAGAGGAGTAGCACTTTTGGCCAACAAGGGGAAGAAGAAGATGGAGATCCCCTCCTCCTCCGATGAAGCATCTTCCTCCTCCTCCATGGATAGCACGGAAGAAGCCTACATGGTAAGGAGGGTAAGGCGTGCTTTAAAAGGTTTTCAATTTAATAAATCTAATGATAGGAGGAGAAGACCAAGGGGAAAGGTCATTTGTTACAATTGCCAAGGAGAGGGACACATAAGGGACAATTGTCCCCTCTTGAACAAAAGCAAGGAGGAGAAGAGAAAGAAGGAAGAAAAAAAGAAGAAGGGGAGCAAGAAGAAAAAGGAAGAAAAAAAGAAGGCTAAAGAAAAAGGAAAAGCCAAGGCATTCAAAGCAAAGACATGGGATGATCCTTCTTCCTCATCATCATCCGAAGAGGAAGAACATGTCTACTCCAAACTTGCCCTAATGGCCTTTGATGACCTGGATTGCTCCTCCTCCGAAAATGAAGGGTTAAGCTCAAGTGGAGAGAGCTCAAGTGATGGGGGAGCCTCCTCTACATCCTCATCATCGGAAGAGGATTTGGTAAGTGAGGTAACGAATCTACCCCCTAAGCAAATAATGTCCATGATTTCTAGCCTCACTAAGGATTTATTTAGAGCTAAAAAGAGAAATAAGAGCATGCTAGATCAAATTAAGGACTTAGAAAATAAACTAGAAAAGACATGCTTAAATGTAAATATTTCTTCTAATGATAATGATGCATGCTCACATGATAACTATATGCTTTTGGATGTTAATGATGCATGCATAGAAGAAAATAGGGCTCTAAGGGAAAAGGTAGACCACTTGACCAAAGCCCTAGAAAAATTTACAATAGGCTCCAATATCCTTAACATGATAATTGGGAGCCAAAGAGCTAGTTTCAACAAGAAAGGCCTAGGTTATAAAGAAAATAAAAATGAAAAGGCCTATAAATATCTAATAGCTAGGGGTCAAGATAAAAAGAAGGTAATAGCTAGAAAATGGATCCCTAAAGAATTTTTAGTGAACCTCATAGGTAAGAATTTATATTGGGTTCCAAAATCCATCCTAAAGGGTTAGGAAAACCCTAGGGTAGTCAACCATATGCAATTTACCCATATCATATGTTGGTTGACTTAGGATGGCGGGACAACATTTTTGAAATAGTGTTAGG
This sequence comes from Wurfbainia villosa, assembly GCA_025175895.1. Taxonomy (NCBI): domain Eukaryota; kingdom Viridiplantae; phylum Streptophyta; class Magnoliopsida; order Zingiberales; family Zingiberaceae; genus Wurfbainia; species Wurfbainia villosa. The sequence goes on along the minus strand of CM045998.1, from coordinate 37,339,765 downwards.
TGATGATAATGCACCTATAAATAGATAAATCATGCTTTAGGTGATGTTTATCTTATTATCATGATATAACACCTAATGCATGATCACAATTTGATGAATTCATTTGTTTCATAATCATAATGTGAAATTAATTCATATACATCTTTATGATCATGTGGATTGTTAGGATGATACTTAACCTTGATAGAATTGCATGAAAATAATGGTTAAGTATATACAAATACCTTTAAGGTTACATCTCACACTCACTATAGACTACTTTGATTGAAAACTTAGCATGAGTGAGATGTTAGGATGATACAAATGTTCACTAATGCCTATGGTATTTAGATGGTCATTTAATGTATCAAAATAGCAATAATAGACCAATCATGGGGAAGACTTATGTTTAATTCATAGACATATTGCCCAAAGATCATGGTTGGATATTTCATATGTTTTCAAAATAATTTCTTACTTTAAAATCTGTGTATTCATGTTTTGAAACAATCCAAAGCAAGACTAGGTGTTAAAATGGATACTAACATGATCAAAAACCTAGTGGTTTTTAAAGCTTTGGATTTTTGGTAAATACGTGAAAATACAATGATTTTTCATGGAAAAATATTTTTCATTAATAAATATACTTACAAGAAATGTGTTCCCCAAATTTCATGATTTTTCGAATTTTATAGAATTTTTTATGCATTTCTAAAATTCACACCGGAAAATCAGAATTTCGGAATTTATTGTGTCAGTCGACTGCCATACTGATAGCAGTCAACTGCTCGCCTAATAATATGCCCAATAACCTTTTGTATCCGAGTTTAAGGCATGTTTTGGTTTTTGTTTACTTCTAGACTTGATGTCATGCTTGTATAAACATTGTTTAAATATTTTTGATGGTGTCAAAGGGGGAGAAATGTGTATGTTTAAGTAAGGGGGCATATATTTAGGGGGAGTTTCATGTATTAAGGGGGAGAGCTGCTAATCATGTTTATTCACATACTTTCTTTCCTTAATAGTTTTATCAAATGTTTTTACCTAACTTAAACGGATTGTCACACATCAAAAAAGGGGAGATTGTTAGGGCAATCTCTTGTTGTGATATGGTTTTGATGTGTGTGGCAAAGGGTTTAAGTTAGGTTGTTATTATGATTTGATATGTGCGTTGGAGTCTTGCAGGACTTAGTAATTCGCACATGGAGCCTTGGCGGGTTCACCACTCAGAACCTCGTGCTTGAGTCGGAGAAGGAGCATTGCAGAGCCGTGCGCTTGATGCTGCCGAGGGACCGCCGGACGAGATGACTTGAAGCGAAGCCAAGGAAGCAGACTTCGGAGGCAAGAGACACGAAGGAACATTGCAGAGTCGTGCGCCTGATGCTGCCGAGGGATGTGGCCGCGAACGAAGAGAGCTTCAGCGAGGGACTTCGAGTGAGATGAGAGAATGAGTGAATTGTAAGTAGTTCATTAGGTGAACTTGGCCGAATGGCTAAGTGTCGGATGAGTTTTCCCGACATCAGTCGACTGCCATGAAATGGCAGTCGACTGCTCTGAGTCGAATAGGTTCGACTGGTATCTGACTGAGTTATTTTGGGGCCAACAGTCGACTGCCATATGTGGGCAGTCGACTGCCAAGACCATCAGTCGACTGTTGAAGGTTGCAGTCGACTGATCAAGAGAGTTTGGGCCACATAACCACTCGTAGCCGACTGGGTAGTCGACTACGGAGGCAGCAGTCGACTGATGGGATCCATCAGTCGACTTCCAAGTATTCCGTTGGACTACAACGGTCGGGATCTAACGTGTTCGGAGGTCGTTGAAGTGGTGGCAGTCGACTGGTGGCAGCCAACGGGAAGAAATTAGCCCTCTCTATAAAAAGAGAGGGTGTGGGCTTTTGGATGGCTAATGCTTATATTCCAAACCATCATTCAAGTGCTCCACAAGTGATAAACTCCTTCTTCTAGATCTCTTTCACATCTATTGTAAAAGGAGTGTTCTTGAGTTGTAAGGGTTACCTCCACCTAGCTTAGTGCAAAGGAGAGACCGATAGTGATTTGGTTGCGGAGTGATTCACCGAGGACGAATTGGGGACCGTGGATTAGCGGCGTAGCCGTGAACCACGTTACATATTGTGTTAGCATTTGTATTCTTGTCATTTCTATTTGCTTGTCTTGTTTTGTTTTTCCGCTTGCGCTAATCTTGTTTATAGACGAGCAAATACCATTATCCAACGAAAGAGGGCTATTCACCTCCCTCTAGCCGGCCGATCGATCCCCTACAGGTAATACGTAGGTATACTGATGCCAATTTCAAAACCGATAAGGATGACTCCAAATCCTAATTTGAATACATATTCATCTTGAATGGAGGTGCGGTCAGTTGGAAAAGTTCCAAACAAGACACTGTCGTTGATTCTACCACAAAAGAAAAATACATTGTGGCTTCTGAAGCAGCAAAAGAAGTGGTTTGGATCAAGAAGTTCATCACTAAACTTGGAGTTATTCTGAGTATTGTTGAAGCATTACCGATCTACTGTGACAACAATGATGTCATTACACAGGCGAAGGAACTACGGTCTCATCAGCAGTCCGAACATGTAATTCTTCATTACCATCTGATTAGAGAGATCATTGGTAGAAGAGACGTACAAATAGAGAAAGTTCCCACCAATATGAATCTGGAAGATCCCTTGACAAAGCCGTCTTCTCCAAGAAAAATTTGAGAGGCATATAGAGGCCTATGGTATTAGATACCAAGGCGATTGACTACAGGCCCGATGTGTGCATTTTACATAGAGTTTTAGTTATTATTTCGACACACATCTTATTGCATTTTGATGATATTTATTGCATATTTGCTTACTTTACACATTATAGTTACTTTCTTGCTCGGAGATCTACTTTTGTTGTTTTCATCTTGACATGATATAAATTCGAAGCAAAATGAAGTTTCTTGAGGAACATGGAAAAAAGGGAAACATGCTCTGGTCGTGTTCCAAGACACGAACATGTTCCTAGACGAAAAGAATGAAGATCAAGGTTTTTCCAGAGATAGACACGGCATGTCATGTGTTTTACACATGGCTATGCCTAATTCTACAGCAAAGAAGAAAGAACATGGGATTTTGCCATGACGGAGCTTGTCTCTCGAGAGAAGCATGGTCGGTCATGTGAAATTCACACGATCATGTCTTTTGCTCAGTGGAATCTCCAGCATGACATACGATCGGGGCCGTATCAAATTCACACAACTGTGTCACGACGCCGCAATTCATGAGGCATTAGGTTTTTCATGCATTTTTGAAAAGTCAGAGCCACCTTTATATAAAGGAAGGATCACCAGACGTAGAAAAAAGGGAGGAGGTGTCCTAAAGAGCACCATAAGCTAGAGGATTGGAGAGAAGAACAAGGAGAATCAAGGTCGATAGCGAGAGGCTATCCATAGAGGTGCATCCAAGATGTAAATTCAACCAAAGTGGAGCGCTTTCCTTTCAGATTTAGATTTCTTTGGTTGTATTTATTCTTATCTCAATATATTGCAATTGTTTTCCTATTAGTATGGAGTAGATCTCTATATTCTAGGATTAGGAAGTAGTCATATGTTTGTTGAACATTGTTATGCAATGAATTTTGAATCTCTCTAATTTTCAGTTGCAACTTATGTGTCCGATTTTTATTATGATGATTGATTTAGTTCTTGCTCTACCAGGCATAGTCGATGTGAGGTCAAAAGAATTTATATTGAAATCTAAGAGAATTAAGGATGTACCAGAAGGTGAACTCAACCCTAGAAATCGTAGAATCTAAGACATGAAAAAGTAGGATATGAAAGTATGCTTACCTCTCGCGGGGAGAACTTAGGACATCCTAGAGCCCATTGAACTTGTTCCAACTGGAGGCCGCAAAGTAGGAGAAGACAACTCGAAGGGGTTGTGGGACCACTTGACAGGGATAACCCATTGATGGCAACTCCCTGAGCTCTATAGATCCGAAAGGGAAACTCTAGTTTGGAATAGGTAATTCCGGTGTAGTTCCAAAAGTACATCGGGATTAAATAAAATGGTCTACCCACTCGATCAATCATAGAGAACTTGGTGCATATTTAAAAAACATGTTCAACATCATATAGGTGAAAATAAAATCCTAGGATCCCTTTTGAATTTGAGTTAATCCTTTTTCTTACTTCATGTGACACCAACCCTTGAGCTTTGTTTGTTTAAACACTAAGATAGAGTAAATTCCAATACTTAAATCCAGTATGGACAATCGAAATCACTTAGTAGGACGGTAATCGAATATCAGTCTTTGTGGGATCAATATTATATTTGTTACTTGACGACAACTGTACATTTGTGGGTGCATGCACAATCAAGTCTTTGGCTCCATAGATGAGGGTTCGATTTACATGTCATCAAGTTTTTGGCACCGTTGTTGAGGGTTCGATTAATTTGATATTAGTCAAAAAGTGTATCGATTGGATTGGACTTAATTTTTCTTAGTCTTAGCATTATAAATCTAGCATTTTTCTTTTCAGCTATTTCTCTAGTATGTGTTTGTATTCACCATTTTTCTGTTCATTTTAGATTGATTCTAGGGGTAATTTTTTCCACTTTCGTTGTATGTGTAGGATTAGACTTTCATAATCTTAAATATTTAGCTTCTTGCTGGCACAATTCTGGGTTAATTCTCCTTTCTCTTTACTATATTTGAGTATGCAGATGCAATGTTTGAGAACATTAAAAGACTACGCGGTACCATGGTTCAGAGGGTGGAGCTTTAGCATTATTATTCCTCCGATTGAGGTCAGAAGTTGGGAGATAAATCCAACATTAATTTCTCTCATTCGAAGAAATTAGTTTAGAGGGAAACAAGTCGAGGAACCTTATCTACATCTCAAAGAATTTCTAGCATATTACACAATAGTACAGTATGAAGGGGTCCTTGCAGACGCGATTACGCTCATAACCTTCCCATTTTCCCTTAAGGAGGAGGCCACCAGCGAGAATTATGAAATGGGAGCAGTTAGAACGTCTATTTTTGGAGAAATACTTCCCACCAAGAAAGACTGTTTATCTGAGAAGTGAAATACTAAGTTTTGGGCAGAAAGACAATAAGACATTGGTTGAGGCTTAGGGAAGACTTTAGAAGTTATTATCGCAATGTCCACATCATGATTTATAGGACTGATTGATCATGCATATTTTCTATTCCGGGATTTCTAGCTCAGCTAAAGAGTTATTGGACACAGCGACAGAGGGAGTTCTGATGAGAAAGAATGTGGAAGAAGCGTACCAGATCATGGAAACCGTAATCCAGACTCTCTAAGTTTGGTAAGGTAGTGATGAAGAATTTCGAAGACTTGCTTTAGAGAAGACCTTAATGAAAACTAAGGGGAAAGGAAATGAAACCCTGGAATATAATTCTGAAGATTTAATGATATCCCTTCTAGAGGAAGATGCACACCACTAGGATAGTCAATTGGAAAATGGAAGAAGATCTTGGGGATATCCCGTGGTGGGAAGCTTATGCTGCAGACTAGAAGTATCTCAGGGGTAAGCGGACGAAAAGGAAGAAGATCTTGAGCTTAATGAAGATCCAGTAGATAGGGAGAGAAGGCCTCATGCAGAATTGAAACCTCTTCAATCAAATCTCATATATGAATTCCTTGGACCAAATTCCACTTTTCCTGTTATTGTGAATTCTAATTTGAATGAAATAGAAACCAGAAAGTTACTAGAAGAACTCAAGGCACATAGGAAAGTTCTAGGATATACCATTGATGATATTAAAGGGCTCAGCCCCTCCCTTTGCATGCACATAATTATCCTTGAAGACGGTTACAAATCCTTAATAAAGCACCAGAGAAGACTCAATCCAAATCTAAAGGAGATTGTGAAGAAGAGGTGTTGAAATTATTGGATGCAGGGATAATATACCCAATTTCAGATAGCGAATGGGTTAGTCTAGTGCATGTTGTTCCAAAAAGGGAGGATAATGTTGTAAATAATGGGGATAACGAGCTAATTCCAGCCAGAATAGTCACAGGCTGGAGGATGTGCATTGACTATAGGAAATTAAACAAGGTGACCAAAAAGGACCATTTCCCTTTAGCCTTCATTGATTAGATGTTAGAATGATTGGCTAAACACACTCATTTTTGTTATCTTGATGGGTACTCTGGGTTCTTTCAAATTCCTATTCATCCTAATGATCAAAAGAAGACTACATTCACTTTCCCTTATGACACTTTTGCTTATAGAAGAATGCCTTTTGGTTTGTGTAATGCTCCAACCACTTTTCACTATTGCATGATAGAAATTTTCTCAGATATGATTGAAGGCATCATGAAAGTTTTCATGGATGATTTTTCTATCTATGGGACAAGTTTCGATGCTTGTTTGGCGAATCTATTAAAAGTGTTGTAGAGGTGTGAGGAGAGCAATCTGGTCCTAATTGGAAAAAGAGTCATTTCATGGTAAATGAAGGAATAGTATTGGGTCATAGGATTTCAAAAAAAGGCATAGAGGTGAACAAAGCTAAGATTGAAGTAATTGAGAGGTTGCCACTGCCTACAGATGTGAAAGGAGTAAGGAGCTTTCTTGGCCATGCTAGCCAAAGATGCAGATTTTGTTTTGATCAAAAGTGCTCGGATGCATTCGAAAGAATAAAAAAAAAAGCTCTAGTGACTACCCTAATAATGCAACCACCAAATTGGAGGTTTTCCATTTGAGATCATGTGCGATGCGAGTAATTTCATTGTGGGGGCAGTATTGGGATAGTGGAAGGACAAGAAATTGCATGTCATCCATTATGCGAGTAAGACATTGGATAAGACCCAGATTAATTATGCTACAACTGAAAAAGGATTATTGGTTTTTGTATTTTCATTTGATAAGTTCAGATCATATTTGGTGGGGTCAAAAATCATAGTTTATACCGATCACGTGGAAATCCATTTTCTACTGAGCAAGAAAGAGGATAAGCCTCGCCTCATTCGATGGATATTAATTCTGCAAGAGTTTGATATAAAAATCAGAGACAAAAAGGGTTCAAAAAATGTAGTCATCGATCATTTGTCATGTATGTGTGAGGATGGAAAGCTAGGTGGGAAAGTTGAATTGCTGATAAATGACTCTTTTTTGGATGACACACTCAACACACCTTGGTATGCAGACTTTGTCACGCCCCGAGGGAGTCCCCGCCAGACAAAAATCCGGCAGCATCTCCCCTATACGGGTGACAATATCAATTTTTATACAAGGCCTACACGGCCACTATACATCGGTCAACACGACCGGAATCATACCACATCACACGCAGATAATAATAAGGCCTCAGGCCAACAAATCTAGGTAAACAAAAGTCTACTCTAACTAGACTTACCCCTTCTGCCATCTGGGCAGGAATACTCAACCGAAATCCAATCGAAATAAAAATCCGATCAAAGGTCCCTAAGGACATACCAAAACATCCACAGGTACAAATATCCAACTCCAGTCCTAAACATATATTCTAATCCAAATACCCAAAAACCGTAAACACAAATAACAAAATACACTTCCACGACGAGGGGGTTTGGCAGCTGGACTCTCCTGACAGCTCCATCCTGAAATAGATATAAATCAACGGGGTGAGTTCAAAGAACTCTGCGGGTATAGTAGATATGCAAAGTAAGGTATAGCTAACAATACTAATCATGTCAGTACAGTCTCATATATATGGTAAGCAAGAAATAAATGCAAAAGAACTGTACTCACCTGAATCTCCTATCCTGATATAGGAGCATGTGCCCTACTGTAAGAGATAAAGTCATCATCATATATGAATATGAATCCTGTATGCATGGCAATCATATGCAACATCCAAGGCATCAATACAATAATGCAGCAAACACAATACAAATGCAATCCGTGCAAAAATGCATGTCGTGCATATGACATGGTCACCCCTGACGCCAGTCAGCCGCCTCACACGCAATGGTGAAGCCGAGTGGGTAGGGCTATGACAACTGTGCACTCTGCCATCACTGCTCCTGAGTGACCGAGTGGACAGGATGCTGTCGGAGTACACCTATCCTCCTGCCCCAAACATAGTGGGGGAGCTAAGCTCTCATCTCCCGGTGTCATAGACCAGAGGAGGGATCCCTGCCCGCTACCACGCTGCCTCGTCGCTACCCATGAGCGGTCCAGCGGAGCCTGACAGAGCAACTGCACACACCCTCCTGATGTACCACTAACCCATGAGTGGCAGGGTGTGCAGGCCATGTAACTGGCTGCGGGCTCAACAATAATGGAACCCCGTCCAGCCAGCATGCAATCATGCAAGATGGTGCATGATACTAAAGCATGTAAATCCTACTCAAAATATCTATCCGAATAATATGTACAATCAGTATGTACATATCCCTAATCCAAGTACTATGATCCAAATAAAACAGGGAAAGTATAACTATAAACTGATCAAATGCATGTGTCAAATAGGCATAATAACATGCAAGGTAGATAAACATGAAAACTATTGCAAGCTATAACTATCTAGCATATCAACATGACTATATCAAAAAGACAAGTCAAAATACCCGCCTGCTATAATGATCGTGAAAGCAACGAAACCGTCACGACCGTGGACCTGCCTCGTGACCGAAACCTGCATATAGCATAACTATAGTTAAGCACCAAAAAGCAATTCAACAACAAATCGAATACTTAATCGATTTCCTTTATAACCCAATAACCCAATTAATTCCTAATCCTCCAAATATCATACCGATCAACCGATTAACACCCGAATCAGTCCAAATCGACCAATAAAGCTCACCCGCCCTAGAAATTCCATCGACAGCCCACTAATCGACCCTCACAACCCGCTCACATCGATACACGATCAGCCGAACAAAACCCCTAACTCAGATCGTCCGAAATAAGGGAAAAAGGTCATCTCTTACCTGCTCCGGCGACCTCGGCGAAGCCGCAAAGAGGGAAAAACAGCGGCGGTCGAAGTTGGGACTTCGATCGGGCGTCGATCGCAGAGGAGTCGACGCAGCGTCACGGCGTGGGCGCGAGGAAGAAGGCGTCAGCGATCTGTAGTAGAGGAACCGACGGCGGTTGGTCGCGAGAGGGGCGGCACTGGTCGTCGGCGAGGGCGGCTCGGCGGCAGCGACGGTCGGCCCGGCGGTGCTCACTGGCGAGGAGGATGGCACCGTCGTCTAGAAGCGAGGCGGCGAGGTGGGCTGCGGCGGTTTCGGCCGCAGGGGAAGAAGGGCGCGGCTCGGGCTCGGGCGGCGTCGGGCTCGAAGAAGAAGGGGTTACCGAAGAAGAGCCTGCGCTTGGCCGTCGAGTGAGAAGCGTCGCCGTGATGGAGAGGGCTCGCGAGAAGGAATCAGGGCTCATGAAGGGGAAAAGAAAGAAAATAGAAAAATAAAATAGAGATTAGGTTTTCCACGGTGCGTATTTTATCCCCTTTAAATAGACCCCTCTAAAGCCCGTTTACTTTATCCCCGTAAAAATCTCGTACGGAGTCCGTTTAAATCCAGAAAAATTCCTAAAATTCCCTAAAAATCCCGAAAAATTTCCAAGATTATTTCTCAAAATATTTGACCTTTAAATTTTGGTATTTTAAATATCAGTATTTAACAGACTTGGTAAATTTCTTAGCAGGAGGTGTAGTTCCCCTAGAGTTTACTTTTCAACAGAAGAAGAAATTCTTTTCATATGCTATCAATACGTGTGGGATGAACCTTTTTTGTTTAAAAGATGTGCGGATAATCTTTAACGAAGATGCATACTAGAAGAGGAGGTCGGGAACATTCTCTGTCATTGCCATTCTTCAACATATGGGGGCACGCCGGAGTGTCAAAAACAGTTGCAAAGGTGCTACAGGTAGGATTCTATTGGCCCCATGTGTTTAAAGATGTACGGGACTATGTATTATCTTGTGATCATTGTCAGAGGACCAGAAAAATTAGTAGGAGACATGAGATGTCATTGAGCACCATAAAATCAGTAGATTTTATGGGACCCTTTCTAACTTCGAGCATGAATGGATATATCTTGGTGGCTATGGATTACGTCTCAAAGTGGGTGGAGGCTATAGCAACACCTCATTATGATGCTAGAACAATCATCAAGATGTTAAAGAAAATTTTTCTCAGGTTCGGTGTTCCCCGAGCAATAATCAGTGATGGAGGGTCTTATTTCATCGAAAAACAATTCGAAAAGCTACTACAAAAGTACAGGGTGATCCATAAAATTTCAACGACTTATCACCCTCAAACGAGCAGGCAAGTAGAAATATCGAATTGGGAGATCAAGAGAATTTTGGAACAAGTAGTGGCAGTGACTCGGAAGGATTGGGAATTAAAATTAGATGACACTCTTTGGGCATATTAGACTGCGTATAAGACCCCATTAGGATGACAACATTTTGATTGATTTATGGAAAACCTTGTCACCTTCTAATTGAACTGGAACACAAGGCTTATTGGGATATAAAAAATGGAATCTAGATGTGCAAGCGGCTGGGGAAAGAAGAAAGATGCAAATAAATGAGTTGGACGAAATATGACAGGATGCGTATAAGCATGCTAAATCTTACTAGGAACGAACCAAGAAGTGACACGACCAACACATTATGAGGAGGAAGTTTAATGAAGGGGAGTTATTGTTGTTATACAACTCAAGATTGAAACTCTTCCCAAGAAAATTAAAGTCAAGGTGGTCAAGTCCATTCCAGATTCAGAAAGTATATCCATACGGGGTCATGGATATTTGGAGTGAAGAATCAGAAGTCTTTAAGTTAATGGGCAAAGGTTGAAGAGCTACCTAGGTGGGAATTTTGAAGGAATTTCTAATGGAGGGGAGGTCACATCGCAGGCATTCGCAGAAGGAGGCTTAAGACTGAGCCCAACGCTTAAATACCTATCCTCAGAAACATGCATATTTAACCGCAATCTTCATCTAATTGCTCCTAGTGTGTGACTTTACAGGTTCAGCAATACGTAACCGAACGAAGGATTCATAGAAACTACCGAGCAGAAAAAAATCAATCTGAAACAACCCAAAGAATTAGGCACGAGTGGCCGTGTGAATTTCACACGGTCGTGCCCTAGCAAGGAGGTGAAACATGACAGGGCGTGTGCTGTAGAAGCGGATCTGTGGCTTGCAACAGGGAATTCCTGAGAGATACACAATTGACCATGTGAATTTCACACGACTTCTTTTGGGAAACTTTCAAGTTCCATCCAAAGCGCAACACACGACGGACCATGTGAATTTCACACGGTCGTGTCATGACCCTTTAAAAAGGGCATGTGTCGTGTGTCTACCCCAATCCACCATGTCTTTTTGATTTCCAAGCCCTTGCTCTCTCTCTTCCATTGATCCAACCTCATTCTATTCTAGGAAGCTCTCCAAAAGCAAAGATGAGGAGGACAAGACATGGAGATATTGCTTCTTCTTCTTCCAAGTCAAGGGCCAAGGACAGGGACAAACAACCTGCACAAGAGCAAGGTAACACCCCTATGGGCATTCTATTCCATGATGATTTACATAAATCTCATTTTGAAATGCTTTTTACTCATAGAATAGTAGCTACAAAGAACATGTTGGTGCAATTGGCCCAAGTCATGATTGACTCGAGTTTGACTTGAGAGCTATTTTGATGTTAGACAAAATATATGACATGTTATTATCATGGGAAGACCAAGCGTGTAGCCTTGACCACGTAAGTCCAAGTGTGTAGCCTTGGCGGTGAAAGTCCAAGCATGGGGCTTGGCCAACATAGAGTTGGCAAGGGAAGACCAAGTGTGTAGCCTTGGCCACGTAAGTCCAAGTGTGTAACCTTGACGGTGAAAGTCCAAGTTATGGGTACTTGGCATTTGGGAAGTCCAAGAGGTGGTTTGGTGGCGTAAGGCCAAGCGGTAGTCTTGGGAGCGTAAGTCCATATGTACCTTGGCGATGTAGACACCGAGAGCATGACAATAGTCAAAGGAAGCACCTGGAGGCTAGCATATAGATGAACAAGTTATGGATGACTTGGAGGGATCCGCACATGGATGAACAAGTCATGGATGACTTGGAGGGATCCGCGCATGGATGAACAAGTCATGGATGACTTGGAGGGATCCGATAGGTGCGAGGCTAATAGAGGTGGCTAGAAGGCTTAGGTCTAGGAAAAGGGTGTCTTGGGTTAAACCTCATGGATGAGGTGAACTTGGCCAAGTGACTGAGGTCAAGTGTCGAATGCTCAAACATGTTGTTTGAGGTTTTACCTGATGGTCGGATGCTCTAACAACTTAGTGTTTGTGTAGGATATTTGAAGCCGCTAGAGGGGAGGTGAATAGCATAGTGTTCGTTCCTAGATGGAATTCGATCGTGGTTGTCTCTACAATTTCGTTAGCGCGCAGCGGAATAGTAATGAAAGCAATAACGAAATGAACAACAATGCAAACACAAATATTTAACGTGGTTCGGAACCGAACGATTCCTACTTCACGGATTGGGTTCGTACGAACCCTAGTGATGCCAATCACACACCACTATGATAATCACTCCTTCTCGACACAAGTCGGAGGCGGAGAAACCCCTTACAATGTGATTACAATAATAATCTAAATACAACAAGCAAATACAATATGAATTACAACAAGAGAAGTAAAGAACACTTTACAAAAACTCTTTGGAAGCTTGCTTGTTGATTGCCTTGGACTAGCACTTGAAGGCCCTGATTTGCAGCAGCAAATCACTTCAAAACGTCCAAGAAAACTGATGCCTTTTCCTTCATCACGAGCTCCTTTTATAGCTTCAACCTGTGCTGGAAAAGGTCGATCAGTCGACTACTCGGGACCATCAGTCGACTGATCACACTGTTGTTGTGAGACAATGGTGTAATCCACGCTGGAAAAATCCAACGGCTAGGACATCAGTCGGTGATCGCGAGCATCGGTCGGTGATCACATATTTCATGCTCGTCGCGGCGGTCGAGTGAGACTCCGATACGTGCCCGAAATCAGAAGCATCGGTCGGTGATCACATGATCGGTCATTGCTCGCTGTCGATCATTGCCCACCTGCTATGGCGTCATTGCTAGGGCAATTCCCACAGTCAAACCCTAGTTGACTATGCCAGTCGACTGCCACATGGCATCAGTCGACTGGCACACCTCAAACGTGAGGTTTTAATCCAAGTATGGTGTCCTCATACTTGCTAGACCACCCTTAGCCTAGATCTAAGCCTTCTAGCCACCTCCATCAGCCTCACGCCTCTCGGATCCCTCCAAGTCATCCATGACTTGTTCATCCATCGCACTAGCCTTCAGGTGCTTCCATCAGCTATGTCATGCTAACGGTGTCTACACCGCCAAGGCACATTGGACTTACGCTGCCAAGACTCCGCTTGGACTTTACGCCGCAAATATCAAACCCCTTGGACTTCTCATGCCAAGACTCATGCTTGAACTTTCCCAAATGCCAAGTGTCCCACTTGGACTTTCCATGCCAAGTACCCATGACTTGGACTTTACCATGTTTTTGTCTAACATCAAAACATCTCTCGAGCCAAGCTCGAGTCCTGGTCAATTGTGACTTGGGCCGATTGCACCAACAATCTCCCCCTTTTTGATGTTTGACAAAAACCAAACAAAACAAACCATTTGAGTTAGACCATCTAACTCAAAGACTTCTTACCAATTATCCCAAATTGGTGATTTAATGTTCTCCCCCTTTTTGACATACATCAAAAAGAGGCTAACCCTCCAAGGAGGTCAATGTCTCATGTCCCAATGAGATCTTACAATCTCCCCCTTGGTCCAAAAAATACCTAAGATGTCTACCATCTTCCTAGTGATAAGTCCCATATCACTCAAGAGAAACAATCCTATACTCTCCCAATTTCCAAATTGGGTATGTGAAAAACTCATTTTTCCTTCCCATGAACCACCATCCATCATACCATGCTGGATACCTCCCCCTAAAGGTTTGCTCCCCCAAAGACACCATGATGGGTATGTCTTTGGGAAGTCCCTAAGCCAATAGGAACTCTGAACCATCAAAGATAAGGTTAGAAGTTCAACATTGATCTTTCCAATACCTTAAATTTTATACAAACCCTAAACACCTCTCTAAATCTATATCCAATGGATTTTCACCCTTTATAATGCTTCCCAAGGTATATCCTAGGGTTAAGAGGGATTAGGGACCTTAACCGTAGCTGAAATCGGGCTAAACAAACCTAGTTTTCCCGAAATCAGTATTGACAACGATCGACTCATCGGCTACGGTCGGCTGATGCGAAACAACGGATCGAGTGATATTGCTTAGCGATTGAGTCCAAATCGCCCATCGATCGGGCCTGTAAGCGATCGTGATAGCGAAAACCTGATTTTCAGATATCAAACTCGACTTTTGAAAATTCATAAGTAATTCTACGTAAATCAAAAAATCACGAAACTTGATACGTACATTACTTATCACACCTACAATCGGTGAAAAATTTTGGAAAAATATTTTTACCATTGAAATAGGAGATTGGTACAAAGTTCAAAAACTATTAAAACTTTAAAGTTTTTGATCTACTTTGTATCAACTTCTACAATGATGATGGCTATCAAAAGATAGACTTCACCAAGGTTTTCTAAATTGATTTTAAAATGTTTTTGAAAACCTATTTTGAACCATGGTTTATTGGCTAAATATACATAACTTGTATATTAGCTTTCCTTATGATTCTTGGTGATGATTAAAATAAGTTTGAGTTCATCTAGATGCACTACCTATACACCTTGAACCTAACTTATTATCCTAGCATCTCACATGTATCTAGTGTGTATAAATACACATACATATCAATGTGATGTGAGATGTGGAGTTATTCTCCCTAAATTAGGGTTTCATGCATTTTTCTAAGGCAACTCTACTTGATTCCCTTATAAATGGGACTCCAAGTCATGCCATTATCCTTGAATCAAATTTAAACAATTAAATGCATGAAATGATCATGGCATAAATGATATCAATAATAACGCATGGCCAATGATGTCATGGCATATGATATAATCTAAAAACAAACATGACATCTAAAATAATCATAACCAATGGCATGACATGTTATATAATAAGATGAAATTTCATGTCATGATATGGCAATTTTCCATAAACCAATACATTAATACAAATACATAATCAAACACACATGATTTTCACAAACAGAAATTTCATTCAATTTAAGAAGATTTCAGTTTTTACATCCAAAATAGAGATTTGATATGCTCAATCTCACTACAAAAACTGAAAAACAAAAAAAAATCTAACATCCTCTAGATCTAGTCATCTGCAGATGGTGGAGGTGGAGGAGACTACTGGCTCAAAGTCTAGGCCCGCATCATCTCATACATATCAAGCTGACGCTGATCGATGCGGCTCTGGGACTCAACAATCTGAATGTATCTCTTCTCCATCCGACTAAGATGTGCGCCCATGGAAGCTTGCCCTACTAAGAGCTCTGACAGCCGAGAGTCGACTGTCGGCTGATAGTCCTGGAATCTGGACTCCAGCTGGCCAAGACGATCTGATGGACCCGCTGCTGATGGATCTGCTGGCATCTGATCCTCCTCATCAGCAGCATCTGGATCCTCATAGTCCTCTGCAGCCGCTCTAGGCACCAGAGGCGGCTCTCCACGTGCCCTGGGCAGAGAGGTCGAGGTGCCAACTCCATCTACCCACCCCCCATCGCGGCCGCTAGCGAGAAATTCTGGTGATATGCAGTCGTACACCTCAGATAGTGCCCTCAGTGATCCCCTGTGAATATTGATGCCTATTGACTCTAACCATGCAGTGATAATGTGGCCATAAGGCATATGCACTTTCCCTTGTACAGAGGATATGAAATGAACAATGCAATGAAACATGTTTAATGCAATGTTTATGTCTAATCTATTACGCATGGCGCGTCTGATGAAAAGAGATGGGGGCGAATCTTGGCGGACCGAGTCATGATCGGAAGAAAACACCCAACAATGACCTTGTAGAGTACATTGTCAGGTGCAGATAGCTCAGTAATAGGAAATAAATTACGAGTGGTGGAGGATGACCAAAAACATGCTCATGCATGGAGTCCAAAGAGATATGGTCAAATGGCTCGGGTAAAGGGGCATCAAAGGTAGGGTAGAAAATGAAGGTGTCATCCGATGGCTTACACTCAAGAAACTCCTGCAATATCGCAGGAGTAAACTCTAAATCGCGTTTTGCAACGCGAGTAGTGTAGGTAGGGCCATCGTCTACCTTCTTTAAGTTCTGATAGAACTCCTTAAGGAGATCATCATTGATGGCATGTGTGCATAAGACAATTTTCATAAGATGATAATATACAAATATGTCCATGACGTCACTACAATAACGTGTAAAGAAGTCCCTATCGATGTACCTAACCAACATGGTTTGGTACAATCGTGATTCACCCTCGGGTGGATCATTTCTACGGGATCTCCTATATGAATGTAATGCAACGATATGAAATGCAAGGGCACCAATACACGATTAGATTATAATAAATTACAATGGAAAGGAAATATTAGGGTTTTTTTTTATTAAGAAAATTTTACTTCGGCGCCATTTGGAGGGATGATGAGAGAATGCTGAAAAGGTCGCCGGAGGACTTGGACGCCAGAACCCTAATCGAAAAAGAGGAAACAACCGCTGGAAATGAGCGGATTAGGGTTGTGAGATGAGTGAAAACATGAGTGGAAGAGCTTAGCTACCAAACATAAGACTTGGGCGGCCGGCACGGTCGGAAAAACTGGTCGGAGAAGAAGTTGGCGATCGGAGAGGAGAAAGAAAATGAGAGGTCGCCGCGTGAAGACGCCGAACCCTAGCGGTTCGGCGTTATAAAATCACGACGCCATCAGCGATGTGCGGCATCGGATCGGTCGATCGCGGCTTATTAAGCGGGTTTACCGCCGAATGTCGGCGCTCTGGCTCGATCATTGCTGAGTCTTACGTGGCGTCTACGGTAACATCGATCGGCCCGATGAGATCATCACTCGGCTCGTGAACACTCGGTGATGATCCTCTGCCTCAATGAGCGTACCATCGATCGGTGATGTGCAACGATCGATTCATGGAGATAGCACTTTCATTGCTGGGCGCATCGTCGTGTCGCTACTGATATGATCGATCGATATCGATTTCGATTGAAATTAAAAAAATCTCGATTTCTTTATCCAACTTATTTTATTTTCTCATGTTTAATCTTGTATATCGAATATATTGATGTTATGCTTATGTTCATGTATTTGTTAATGTATTTTGATATTTTTATTTTATTTTAGCAAACATTAACATCCAATGATTTCAAAATCCTAACATCTCACCCTTTCTAAGTGTTGAAATACACAATTAAGGTAAAAGACTTGTTTTGTGAGATGCAATCCACCCTAGACATTCCTTCCATGCAAACACATGGTGAAACACATGAAGCATGGTAAGTGCAAGACATCAAGGTGTGTGGCACTTGAGTATCACTCTTGATGTAACTTCTATACCTTAAACACACTTCTCTTGATACATTGATTCCTAAAGTGTGCCAAAAATCAAAGTGACACACTATGACCTTTAAATCTAGATTGTGCCAATTTTATTGATTTTCATGATTTCAAAAATATATTGGCACATCCTAAGATCTTTTAGGATTAAAGCTCAAATGTATTTCCAAGGTAATCATAACCTTGAAAATAGCCTAAAATGCCACCTTTACCATGGTTGAGTTCACTACTCATCCAATCAAGGTTGGCACATCCTAACCCATTTAACGTGAATCAATCACGCTATTTGGAATCCAAAATCTATTTGAGCTCATTTAATTAATTAAGTATTCCTTAGGGATAACCTCCCTAGATACCTTTCTAATGACCCTCCTAGGCTTGTTAGCCTTGGTCATTGTGGTCTTACCTAGGTTGACTCTAGAGGTAACTCCCCTTACAACCTTCTTAATGGCCATCCTAGGTTTCCTAGAAACCCTAGCCACTAGGCACAAACCTTGGTCAACTCTAGGAATGACTTCCCTATTGACCTTGGTCTTCCTAGACCTAATTTGTGTTCTATAATCAAATGGAACACTATGGTAAGCCACCTTAGGCTTAGGTTTGTGACCCAAACCTTGATTGCCCTTGGTTGACTTTTATCTTTTGGGTCCTAGATGTTGACTTTGAGATCTTGACCCTTGACTTTGACCATTAGACCCTTGAAATTGATTTTGTATCTTATTTAGGGTCTTTTCTAGTTTTTCAAGCCTTGACCTTAAGGCTTGGTTCTCTAATTCTAATTGCCCAAATGATTTTTTATTAGATTTTTGGGCATTACCATTTGCCTTAGACATATGTCTACCCTTATTGGGATTGATACATAAATGGTTTTCGATTTTCTTAATTGCTTTCTTAGGAATGACATTTCTAGGGACATTAGTCCCAAATTTCTCCTTCTTTGAAATAGATCTAGAGTTATCATTCCTAGCATGCTTTGATTCATGAGTAATAGCAAAGTTATTTGAATTAATTCTAGCATGTGTTTGCTTAGAATTTAAAGAATGAGCATTATGAAAATATACCTTAGGGTTTACCTTAGTAGCTCCCCCTACTTGTGATGCTCCTTCTTGGGTCTTTTTGCTCCCCCTAGGACATTGATTTCGGTAATGCCCTGAGTTAGACATCCAAGCAAATGATGTGCTCCTTGTCTTTAGGTGATGGGGAACCGACATCCTTTGACTTTTGTTGACTTTTAGGCGTCGGAGGAGTCTTCTTAACCTTCTTTGGGCACTTGCTCTTGTAGTGCCCATACTTTCTACACTCAAAACACAATATATGGATTTTATTTGAAATTAGAGTGTTTGAGTTACCTAGGTTAATTGAGACCAGAATTGGAGCTTCTTCATCTTGACTAGATGTCGAAGCTTTCTCTTGTTGCTCCGGAGTGGAAATTCTTTCCTCCCCCTCAATCCTAGAGGTGGAGGTGTCTTCTACTTCTTCTTCCACCGATCCGGAAGTTGACTCCTCTTCAACTTCCGATTCCTCACTTGCTCGTGAGGAAGATGAACTCTCTTCATCCTCTTCCTTATCTTCTTCTACTTGTGCCAAGTGGGGCCTCTCATTGAACTTGGCTAATTTGTCCCATAGCTCCTTGGCATCAAGATATTCACCTAGCCTAGACAAAACATCATTAGGTATCAAATCTTCTAAAAGTTTTGTTACCTTGGCTTCGGTTTTGAATTTTTGTCGTTGCTCTTGGGTCCATTTCTTCAACTTGAGAACTTGTCCCTTCCTATCCCGAGGAGGTTCAAAACCTTCTACGAGGATAAACCAATCTCTATATCCATCATAAAGAATGTCTCCATTCTTGTTCTCCACGCCGAAAAGTCTTCTTGATCATATGGCGGTGGAGTGTTGATGTTGTAGGGGATCGGTACGGCCGGCTAGAGGGGGGTGAATAGCCCTCGTACGATGGATGTCGTAATTCGTTCGTTCGTTTGCTCGTCTACACAATCGTTAGCACAAGCGGAAGCATAAACAATAAAGACAAAGCGGTAAACGAAAATACAAACGCTAACAAAAGAATGTAACGTGGTTCACGGCTACGCCGCTAATCCACGATCCCGATTCGTCCGAGGTGAATCACTCCTCCAAAGCCAATCACTATTAGTCTCTCCTTTGCACCAAGCTAGGTGGAGGTAACCTTTACAATCAAGATCACTCTTCTTACAAATAGAATGAAGTAAAAACAAGTAAGAAGAGTTTAGAGCTTGTGGGGCACTAGGAAGATCACTTAGAGCATAAGCATTAGCCTCTCAAAGGCTTACACCATCTCTTTTTATAGAGAGGGCTGATTTCTTCCCGTTGGCCGCCACCAGTCGACGGCCGCCCTTGGCAGTCGACTGCCGTCACTACAATGGCCTCCGAACACGTCGGATTCCGACCGTTGTAGTCCAACGAAACTCTTGGCAGTCGACTGATGGACCTCATCGATCGGCTCCTCGTAATCGTCGGCCCGATCGGCTCACGAAGCGGTCAATGGCCAAAACCCTATTGATCGACCGATCATTCGCTTTGCGTGATCGATGGTCTGAAGTCGGCGCCACGTGGAAGTCATCGCCACTCGATCGATCGCCATATACCCGGTCGAACTCACTCGACTCGAGGGCGATCGCGCCATGACATGGCAGTCGACTGGTGTCGGGAAAACCCATCCGACACTTGGCCAAATGGCCAAGTTTCACTTAAGAGCTACCCCTCCCCGGGTTACAATCACTCACTCTCATCTCTCGGAGTCCTTCGCCTTCGAAGTTCTCTTCGTTCTCGGCCACGTCCCTCGGCAACATCAGGTGCACGGCTCTGCAATGCTCCTTCACGTCTCTTGCCTCGAAGTCTACTTCCTCCGACTTCACTCCAAGCTTCTCGTCCGGCGGTCCCTCGGATGCTCCAAGCGCACGGCTTCCGCAAAGCTATCCTTCACCGACTCAAGGCACGAGTCATGAGATGTGAAACTCGCCACGGCTCCATGTGCGAATTACTAAGTCCTGCACGACTTCAACGCACATATCAAATCAACATAACACACTTAACTTAAACCCTTTGCCACACCATCAAAACCATATTACGGCAAGAGATTGCCCTAACAATCTCCCCCTTTTTGATGTGTGGCAATCCGTTTAAGTTAGGTAAAAACATTTGATATAAATTTCAAAGGAAAGAAAGCATGTAAACATAAACATGATATAGCAACATGCAACTCCCCCTTAATTTCTCCCCCTATCATAATTAACTTAAACATAATTATTTCTCCCCCTTTGACACCATCAAAAATATTAATACTAAGTTATAAACTCATGGCATCAAGTATAAAGAGAAACATATATTAAAATCAGTCAAAACCTGATAAAATCAGGTTCTTATTTGTATTCATGATCCATCGATCATTCTGCATCGGTATCGATCGGCGCAAAGAATCCGAATTTCTGATTTTCTGGATGAATTTCAGAAATGCATTATTAATTCCAGAAAATTCTAAAAATCATGAAATTTGGGGAACATATCTCTTTTAAATAAATCTATCAGTGAAAAATAGATTTTCATGAAAAATCATTATATTTCCACGTATTTGCCAAAAATCCAAAAGCTTTAAAAACTACTAGGTTTTTGATCATAAGAGTATCCATTTTAACACCTAGTCTTGCATCCAATTGTTTCAAAACATGAATACATGTATTTTAGATTAAGAAATTGTTTTGAAAACATATGAAATATCCAACCATGATCTTTGGGCAATATGTCTATGAATTAAACATAAGCCTTCCCCATGATTGGTCTATTATTGCTATTTTGATACTTTAAATGACCATCTAAATGCCATAGGCATTAGTGGACATTTGTATCATCCTAACATCTCACTCATGCTAAGTTTTCAATCAAGGTAGCCTATGGTGAGTGTGAGATGCATCCTAGGGGATAATTGTGTATACTTAACCAATATATTCATGCAATTCTATCAAGGTTAAGTATCAACCTAATAATCCTCATGATCATAAAGGCATATATGAATGAATTCTACATTATGATCATGAAACTCATGTATTCATCAAATAATAGTCATGCATTAGGTATTATATAATGATAATAAGCAAAGTATCACTTAAAGCATGATTCAATCCTATTTCTCATGATTACGTGCCAAATATTAAAATCCTAAATCATGATTTCAAACATACATAGCAATTACATTAATCATCATGATTTAAGCATTATTATCTATTTATGAGCACGTTATCATCACCCAACACTATTCTAAAAATGTTGTCCCGCCATCCTAAGTCAACCAAAATATGATATAGGTCAATTACATATGGTTGACTACCCTAGGGGTTTTCTAACCCTTAAGGATGGATTTTGGAACCCAAAATAAGTTCTTTCCTATTGGGTTCACTAAGTATTCCTTGGGGATCCATTTCCTAGCTATTACTTTCTTCTTGTCTTGTCCCCTAGCTATTAGACATTTGTAGGCCTTTTCATTTTTCTTTTCCTTGTAGCCTAGGCCCTTTTTGTTGAAACTAGCTCTTTGGCTCCCTAAGATCATGTTCAATGTGTTGGAGCCAATTGTGAATTTTTCTAGGGCTTTTGTTAAATAATCTACCTTTTCCCTTAAGGCCCTATTTTCATTTATACATGCATCACTAACATCTAATGGCACATAAAGGTCATGTGAGCATGCATCATTTAAGCTAGAAGAAATATTATCATTTAAACATGCATTTTCTAGCTTATTTTCCAATGCCTTAATTTGATTAAGCATGCTTTTATTTTTATTTTTCATTCCAAATAAGTCCTTAGTTAAACTAGAAATTATGGAAACTATTTTCTTAGGAGAGGCTTTCGTTACCATAGTTTCCATGTCCTCTTCTTCTTCGGATGATGAGGATGTAGAAGCTCCCCCTTCATTTGAGCTCTCCCCACTTGAGCTTGATCCTTCATTTTCGGATGAAGAGCAATCCAAGTCATCAAAGGCCATCAAGGCCAAATTGGTGACAAAGGCATTCTCCTCATCCGATGATGATGAGGAGGATGAGGATGGGTCATCCCAAGTCCTTGCCTTTAGAGCTTTGGTCTTCCCCTTTTCTTTTGTCTTCTTCTCCTCTTCCTTCTTTTTCTTGCTCCCCTTTTTCTTCTTCTTTTCTTCTTTCTTTTTCTTCTCTTCCTTGCTCTTGTTTAGGAGAGGACAATTGTCCCTTATGTGCCCCTCTCCTTGGCAATTGTAGCATATGACCTTCCCCCTTGGTCTCCTATTCCTATCATTTGATTTATGAAAATGAAAACCTTTTAAAGCACGTCTTACCCTCCTTACCATATAGGCTTCTTCGGTGCTATCCATGGAGGAGGAAGACGCTTCGTCATCGGAGGAGGAGGAGATCTCTATCTTCTTCTTCCCCTTATTTGCCAACAATGCTACTCCCCTTGAAGGTTGTATTTTTGGCTCTTCTTGTATTCCTTCAAGCCTAGATTCATGTAATTCCATAGTGGAGAAAAATTCATCTAGAGTACATACCTCTAGATTCTTTGAAATGTAAAATGAGTCCACCATTGAACTCCACTTGGATGATCGGGGGAAAGCATCTATGACCTTCATTATCATATCGCGATTGGAGAGCCTTTCTCCTACACTTGTTAGTCCATTTAAAATTTCTTTGAATCTAGAATGCAAAGAAGTTACCTTTTCTCCCTTTTCTAATTTAATGTTGGATAGTTGGGAGCGGAGGAGATCTCTCCTTGCTAGCTTCGCCTCGGATGTGCCTTCATGAAGCTCAATTAGCTTCTCCCACATCTCCTTGGCGCTTAGGTATTCTCCTATTCGGTTGATTTCTTGTTGGGGGAGCACATTGAAGAGATGATGCTTGGCTTTTGAATTTGCAAGGTGCTCTTCCCTTTGCCTTTTGGTCCACTTAGATTTCTCTATTGGCTTCCCCTCTTCATCCCTAGGCAAAACAAAACCGGATTCCATTGTAATCATAATGTCAAAATCCGTTTCGAAAAATACCTCCATTCGCTTCTTCCACCAAGCGAATTCTCCTTCAAACTTCGGAGGATGGATGTTGGAGCCGGCCATTTTGAAAGTTGCTTGTTGTGGCAGTTAGTCCTCGACAAGCTTTCCTCGGCTCTGATACCACTTGTAGGGGATCGGTACGGCCGACTAGAGGGGGATGAATAGCTCTCGTACGATGGATGTCATAATTTGTTCGTTCGTTTGCTCGTCTACACAATCGTTAGCGCAAGCGGAAGCATAAACAATAAAGACAAAGCGGTAAACGAAAATACAAACGCTAACAAAGGAATGTAACGTGGTTCACGGCTACGTCGCTAATCCACAATCCCGATTCGTCCGAGGTGAATCACTCCTCCAAAGCCAATCACTATTGGTCTCTCCTTTGCACCAAGCTAGGTGGAGGTAACCTTTACAATCAAGATCACTCTTCTTACAAATAGAATGAAGTAAAAACAAGTAAGAAGAGTTTAGAGCTTGTGGGGCACTAGGAAGATCACTTGTAGCCTCTCAAAGGCTTACACCCACTCTTTTTATAGAGAGGGCTGATTTCTTCCCGTTGGCCGCCACCAGTCGACTGCCGCCCTTGGCAGTCGACTGCCGTCACTACAACGGCCTCCGAGCACGTCGGATCCCGACCGTTGTAGTCCAACGGAACTCTTGGCAGTCGACTGATGGACCTCATCATTCGACTGCTGCCTCCGTAGTCGAGCCCGCCCGGCTACTACGGTCTGCAAAACCCTATTGACGATCATTGCTGCGCCTTGGCCGGTGATGTCTGCGATCGGCGCCCATGTATGGCGATCGGCTACACTCCTCGATCGATCATATACGGTCGAACTCACTCGACTCGAAGCGATCGCCATGACATGGCAGTCGACTGGTGTCGGGAAAACCCATCCGACACTTGGCCAAATGGCCAAGTTTCACTTAAGAGCTACCCCTCCCCGGGTTACAATCACTCACTCTCATCTCTCGGAGTCCTTCGCCTTCGAAGTTCTCTTCGTTCTCGGCCACGTCCCTCGGCAGCATCAGGCGCACGACTCTGCAATGCTCCTTCGCGTCTCTTGCCTCGAAGTCTACTTCCTCCGGCTTCACTCCAAGCTTCTCGTCCGGCGGTCCCTCGGATGCTCCAAGCGCACGGCTTCCGCAAAGCTATCCTTCACCGACTCAAGGCACGAGTCATAAGATGTGAAACTCGCCACGGCTCCATGTGCGAATTACTAAGTCCTGCACGACTTCAACGCACATATCAAATCAACATAACACACTTAACTTAAACCCTTTGTCACACCATCAAAACCATATTACGGCAAGAGATTGCCCTAACAGATGTCCCATCCAAGCTTGTTATGGAATTCCATCTTCCCTCTATCCTTTTAGCTCCCGGCGGTTAATCCGTAGAAGAACCCCAGGCTCTGATACCAAATGTAGGATATTTGAAGCCACTAGAGGGGGGGTGAATAGCGTAGTGTTCGTTCCTAGATGGAATTCGATCGTGGTTGTCTCTACAATTTCATTAGCGCGCAGCGGAATAGTAATGAAAGCAATAACGAAATGAACAACAATGCAAACACAAATATTTAACGTGGTTCGGAACCGAACGGTTCCTACTTCACGGATTGGGTTCATACGAACCCTAGAGATGTCAATCACACACCACTATGATAATCACTCCTTCTCGACACAAGTCGGAGGCGGAGAAACCCCTTACAATGTGATTACAATAATAATCTAAATACAACAAGCAAATACAATATGAATTACAACAAGAGAAGTAAAGAACACTTTACAAAAACTCTTTGGAAGCTTGCTTGTTGATTGCCTTGGACTAGCACTTGAAGGCCCTGATTTGCAGCAGCAAATCGCTTCAAAACGTCCAAGAAAACCGATGCCTTTTCCTCCATCACGAGCTCCTTTTATAGCTTCAACCTGTGCTGGAAAAGGTCGATCAGTCTACTGCTCAGGACCATCAGTCGACTGATCACACTGTTGCTATGAGACAACGGTGTAATCCACGCTGGAAAAATCCAACGGCTAGAACATCAGTCGGTGATCGCGAGCATCGGTCGGTGATCAAGCATCCTCATTGCTCGTCGCGGTGAGTGAGACTCCGATACGTGCCTTGAAATCCGAGCATCGATCGGCCGTGATCACATGATCGATCGCGCTCTCGGCCAATCGATTATTTGCCCACCTATGGCGGTTGGCTAAAACAATTCTAGTTGACTATGCCAGTCGACTTCCACATGGCATCAGTCGACTGGCACACCTCAAACATGAGGTTTTAACCCAAGTATAGTGTCCCCATACTTGTTAGACCACCCTTAGCCTAGATCTAAGCCTTCTGGCTACCTCCATCAGCCTCACGCCTCTTGGATCCCTCCAAGTCATCCATGACTTGTTCATCCATCGCGCTAGCCTTCAGGTGCTTCCATCAGCTATGTCATGCTAACGGTGTCTACACCGCCAAGGCACATTGGACTTACGCCGCCAAGACTCCGCTTGGACTTTACGCCACCAATATCAAACCCCTTGGACTTCTCATGCCAAGACCCATGCTTGGACTTTCCCAAATGCCAAGTGTCCCACTTGGACTTTTCATGCCAAGTACCCATGACTTGGACTTTACCATGTTTTTGTCTAACATCAAAACATTTCTCGAGCCAAGCTCGAGTCCTGGTCAATTGTGACCTGGGCTGATTGCACCAACAGTTTAAAGTTTTACCCGACGTTAGTCGACTGATATAGGTATCAGTCGACTGGTCCGAGTCGACTGCTAGTTGATCGGTGTCAACTAGGATTTTGTGGTCCAACAGCCGACTACCAAGGGTTGGCAGTCAACTGCTCCACCATCAGTCGACTGCTATAGGTGGAAACAGCCACATAAGTGAGGCAGCTCACCAAGGGCTCGACTGACCTAAAATCAGTCGACTGATGGAGTATCCGTTGGAACTTGTCCAGCGTGGATCAAGTCATTGTGAGACAATGGCTACAGGAGCAGTCGACTGATGGGTAAGAGCAGTTAACAGCTTGGTGCGGAATCAATCTGAGACAAGTATAAAAGGAGGAACTTGGGGAGGATTTCCATAGCGATAATTGGGGCGATTTTGGAGGGAATTGTTGTTGCATTCCAGACCTTCAAGACCAATCCAAAGCAAGCAACAAGCAAGCAATCCAAAGTTCTTGTGTAAAGTGTTCTTTACTTGTTTTTGTGTATTTCTTAGTGTATTTGTTGTATTTCATTGTATTACTTTGTAATCACTTGTACGAGGTTTCTCCACCTCTGACTTGTTATCGAGAAGGAGTTTTAGTAGTGGTGTGTTCATCACTAGAGCTCGTTGAGCTCACCCCGTAGAGTAAAAACCCTAAGGTTTCGAACCACGTATATCGATTGTCTCTTGTGTGTGTTGAATTGTTATTCTTGTTTTATCATTATTCCACTGTGCATATTAACAATCATTGTAGACGAGCACGCAAGAACGATCAATTTCCATCAAGCACGTCAATTGGGCTATTCAACCCTCCTTCTAGCCTGGCCACGATCCTCCAACAAGTAGTATTAAAGCGAGGAGGTTGTCATCGGACTCACAGCTGTGACAACAACGAAATGGATGACATCAACATCCATCCACCGAAGTTTGAGGGAGAATTCTCATGGTGGAGAAGAAGGATGGACGTATACTTCAAACCGATTTCGATACTATGCTAACAATTGAAGATGGTTTCAAAGTACCTAGGGATGAAGACAACAAGATAATCGAAAAATCAAAATGGACCGAGGAGCAAAGTAAAAAATTCAAGACAACCATTAAGGTAACGAAAATGTTAATAAAATTAATACCTTATGATATTTTGTCCGAGCTAGGTGAATATTGGGATGCTAAGGAGTTGTGGAATAAGTTGATCAAATTCCACGAGAATCCTGAACCGGCACAAGTAGAGAAGGATGCTGAGGAAGAATCGCCATCAACATCGAAGAATGTGGATGAATTGGAGGAAACCTCCACCTCTAGCATTGAGGGGGAGGAAAGATCTTCCATCCCGGATCAAGAACAATAAGAAGCATCTACATCCGGAAGAAGTGAAGAACAAGAAGAAAATTTCCTAGGTAACTCAAGCATTGTAATTAAGAATAAAAATCACATTATATGCTTTAAGTGTAGGAATGTCGAGCATTACAAGAGCAAATGCATAAAATTGGCTAAGGAGAAAGTGTCAGCACCAAAAGTCAAGGACAAGTCAAAGGATGTCAGAGTCCTCGCTAAGAAAAGCAAAGAGCACATTGTGTACTTCAAGTGCAATCAATGAGAACACTATCGAAGCCAATACACTAGGAGGAAGAATAAGGGGCAAGAAGGACCTACACAAGTAGGGAGAGCTTCTAAAGCAAATCCTAAGGTATACTTTAATGCACCTTCTAGTTCTAGGGTTAAAAAGCATGCTAGAAATTATTTTAATTCACTTGCTATTGCCCATGAACATAAGCATTCTAGTAGGAATAAATACTATTGTTTAGGTGTCAAGCATGTAGATTTATCTAAAAACAAACATAGGAACAATAACTCTAAACCCATTCTACCTAGGGAGTCCATTAGGAAGGTAGAGAACCACCTAGGCATTAATCCCAAAAATCATAAACATATGCCTAGGAAGTTGTTGGGTTTTTCCGAGCCGCAAAAACCACTTTTTGCGTTGCGGAAACCTCGGAATCCCCAGCCACGGATCCGTGCGAAGATATATTAAAATAAAACATGCATGTGCTTACTAAAAACCCTAGATCTACCTTAGATCTAAGAGGTTAGATCATTACCCTCGTAGCGACGCCCTTCGCTTATCCCGCTAGTCCAAAAGTTCGCCGGAACTCGAGAGTGTCAAGTGCACACTCCTCTATTGGTATCCACACAAGCAATAGGTGGAGAAAGAGACAAACTTGAGTGTGCTAGCACTCCTAGAAGATCTCGGCAAGATGAGGAAGAAGAAGGAGAGCTTGAGAGGAAGAGCACCAAGGAAGAAGATGATGGAATGAGTAACTCATCAAATGAATTCCACTCTAATGGAATGGTGGTCGGCCACTTCATGGAAGGGGGGGGGGGTTACATGCATGCATGTATCTACCATGACCCTTGGTCTCCCTCATGATATGGCACCAATTGACCAAGTCAATGATGATGTGGAGCATCATCATTGGCCGGCCATGCCAAGTCATCATCATGACATGACATTTGGTCAAGTCAAACTTGACCTTTCATCTTCCCTCCCAAGTCAAGTCAAACTTGACCTCTAATCTCCCATGGTTGATCAAATCTAACCACTTGACTCAAGTCAATTTAATTTAATGAATCTCTATTCATTTAATTTAAATTGATTTGATGAATCAAATCTAAATTAGACTCATTCAACACTTGAATCAACTTGAGTATAACTCAATTAGTCTAATTTGGATTACTCTTAATCCAATTTGATTCATCCCATGAACCTAATCCTCATGGTTCATCATATGAACCTAATCTCCATCTAATTGCCCTTATGTGTGTGACCCTATAGGTTCTTGTAACGTTGGCAATGTCCCTAAACCGATTTAGGAACATAAGCAATGAGCGGTATCTAGCAACACATCATTGCTACCCAAGTTACAAGAATGTTGAGCTCCAACATCACCTTTGTGACTACTAATTGTGACTCTCACAATATGTGACAATGTCCCTTTATCCTTGACATCTAGATTGACCAATCGAGGCATAGACCGTATCATCCTCGGTACAATCTAAATCTTGAACTCCAAGTAGACTCACTCATATCAAATGAGCTCAATATCTCATATTGACTCATTTGGGCATGGTCATGCACTTCGTGGTCTCACTCTATCAAGAATATCGATGTCACTCCCGTCATATAGGAGGGATAGATCCCATCTACATCACTCACATCCCTCCGCATAATTTGTTACATACCCAGTAATCGCCTTTATAGTTCACCCATTTATGGGTGACGTTTGACGAAGCCAAAGTATGCAACGCCTTATGTAGGGAACCATGGTGACTTCAGGTCTAAGGACTAATAGTCATACTAATAGCCACATGAGAAAGTATATGACACTCATATAACGATCCATGATACTTTCTCATGGCGGGTCATTCAGTATTCATTCTCCAATGCATACCCATGTGTCAACTTGATATCTCATATCCATGACTTGTGAGATCAAGTCATCATGTTGACCTACATGCTAGTCTCTACACATTAACGTTGTCCCTGAATGTTAATACTCGACTAGGAATGATTAAGAGTAGTGTTCTCTATATCATCTCATTATCGATTCAACTAATCGACTGATATAGATAAGAACCTACTACTCAAGGACATTATTATATTTAGTTATTTGGCACCAATACAAGTAAATGTAATAACCATGCCTTTATAAATAGGAATATGATACAATAAAGTCCATACTACAATCATCACATGATTGGCCCTAGGGCTTTCACTAACAATCTCCCACTAGCACTAGTGTCAATCATCGTAGTATCTAATACCCAATGACCTAGTGTGACCATCATGCTTTTTCTGTGCCAAAGCCTTGGTCAAGGGATCTGCGATGTCAGCCTCTGTGGGTACTCTGCAAATCTTCACATCTCCTCTATCGATGATCTCTCAAATGAGATGGAAGCGCCGTAGTATGTGTTTGGTCCGCTGGTGTGAGCGAGGTTCCTTAGCCTGTGCAATCGCTCCATTGTTGTCACAATAGAGCCCTATAGGATCTGCAATGCTAGGAACCACCCCAAGCTCAGAAATGAACTTGCGGATCCAAACTGCCTCCTTTGCTGCCTCAGATGCAGCGATATACTCGGCTTCTGTTGTAGAATCAGCAACTATGTCCTGCTTCGAACTCTTCCAGCTCACAGCGCCACCATTCAAGCAAAACACGAAACCTGACTGCGATCTATAATCATCCTAGTCAGTTTGGAAGCTTGCATCGCTGTAACCCTTTACAGCTAGCTCCTCCTCGCCTCCAAATATCAAGAAATATTCTTTAGTCCTTCTTAAGTACTTAAGAATATTCTTGACTGCTATCCAGTGACGCTCACCTGGATCTGACTGGTACCTACTCGTCATACTCAAAGCATACGAGACATCAGGACGAGTACACAGCATGGCGTACATGATAGATCCTATAGCAGATGCGTAAGGGATCTTATCCATGCGGTCTCTCTCCTCTCTAGAAGAGGGACTTTGAGTCTTCGAAAGACTCACACCATGTGACATCGGCAGAAGTCCCTTCTTGGAATTCTGCATGGCAAACCGTAGTAATACCGTGTCAATGTATGTACTCTGACTTAGGCCAAGCAATCTCTTAGATCTATCTCTATAGATCTTAATGCCTAGAATACAGGTTGCTTCACCTAAGTCCTTCATTAAGAAGCACGTCCCTAGCAAAGTCTTCACAGACTGTAGCGAAGGGATGTCATTCCCAATGAGTAGTATGTCATCCACATACAATACAAGGAAGACAATTGTATTCCCATTAACCCTCTTGTAGACACAGGGTTCATATTCATTCTTAATGAAACTAAACTGTTTGATCGCATCATCGAATCGAAGATTCCAGCTCCGAGAAGCTTGCTTTAGCCCATAAATGAACCTTTGCAGCTTGCATACCTTCCCAGTATGTTGTGGATCTACAAAACCCTCAAGTTGTGTCATGTACACATCCTCGAGTAAGATTCCATTCAGAAATACGGTTTTGACATCCATCTGCCAAATCTCATAATCGTGGTATGCTGCAATAGCAAGCAAGATCCGAATGGACTTAAACATCGCCACTGGAGAAAAGGTTTCATCATACTCAATACCATGAATTTGCTTGAAACCTTTAGCCACCAATCGGCCCTTATAGGTATGCGTAAGTCCATCCATGTCAGTCTTTCTCCTAAAGACCCACTTACACCCAATGGGTTTGACCCCTTCAGGTGGATCAACCAAAGTCCATACTTGGTTGGTGTACATGGATTCCATCTCGGATCTCATGGCCTCTAGTCATTTCTCAGAATCTGGGCTCATCACAGCTTCCTGATAAGAGGTAGGCTCATTCTCAATGAGCATTACGTCATTATGGTCAGACAAGAGAAATGAATATCTCTCAGGCTGACGACGTACCCTATCAGATCTGCGAAGAGGTAGGTCTACATGAACAGGTGGTTGTTCCACAACTCTTTGTGCAATAACCTCATCACCCACAACACTTTGTGGTTCCTGTTCAACCTCCATCAAGGCCTCAGTGCTATGGTCCTTATCTTGAATTTCTTCAAGATCGAAGGTACTCCCACTAGTTTTTCTAGAAACAAAATCCCTTTCTAGAAAAACCCCAGTCTTTGCCACAAACACTTTGTGCTGACTGGGAATGTAGAAGTAATATCCCTTTGTATCCTTGGGATATCCAACAAAATAGCACCTATCGGATTTGGGTCCCAGTTTGTCTGAAACTTGACGTCGAACGTAAGCCTCACAACCCCAAATCCTCATAAAAGATATCTTGGGATTTTTCCCTGTCCATATCGTATATGGTGTCTTTACCACAGCCTTGGATGGTACAGGGTTAAGGGTAAAGGTTGCTGTGTCCAGAGCATATCCCCAAAAGGATATAGGAAGATCTGTGTGACTCATCATAGATCGTACCATATCCAATAGGGTACGATTCCTCCTTTCGGATACACCATTCCACTGTGGTGTTCCAGGAGGAGTGAGTTGGGATAGAATCTCACACTCAGCTAGATAGTCACGAAACTCATGGCTAAGGTATTCACCACCTCGATCTGATCGAAGTATCTTAATACTCTTGCCAAGCTGGTTTTGTACTTCATTCTTGAATTCTTTGAACTTTTCAAAGGATTCAGATTTATGTGTCATGAGATACACATAACCATATCTACTGAAGTCATCAGTAAATGTAATGAAGTACCTGTAACCACCTCTAGCAGCAACATTGAAAGGACCACATACATTACTATGTATAAGTCTTAACAAATCTTTTTCTCTTTCGCTGTGTCCACTAAAGGGAGTCTTGGTCATCTTGCCTAAAAGGCAAGACTCGCATGTCTCATATGATTCAAAATCAAATGAGTCTAGCAGCCCATCCTTATGGAGCTGAGATAAGCGACTCTCATTTATGTGACCTAAGCGACAATGCCAAAGATAGGTTTGGTTCAACTCATTTGACTTGAACCTCTTGGTACTTATGTTATAGATAGGGCTCTCTAAGTCTAGAAAGTAGAGTCCGTTCATTAGAGGTGCACTACAATAGAACATATCATTTAAATAAACTGAACAACATTTGTTCTTTATTATAAATGAAAATCCTTTCTTGTCCAAACAAGAAACTGAAATGATGTTCTTAGTTAAAGCAGGCACATAACAACATTTATCTAATTCTTGTACAAGCCCAGAGGGCAAAGATAGATCATAAGTTCCTACAGCAACAGCAGCAACCCTTGCTCCATTGCCTACTCGTAGGTCCACCTCGCCCTTTGTCAATGCCCTGCTATTTCTCAGCGCCTGCACATTGGTACAAATGTGAGATGCACATCCGGTATCTAATACCCATGATGAAGAAATAGATAGATTGACTTCTATAACATTTATACCTGAAGTAGAAGTCTCACTTCTTTTCTTCTTAAGATCTTTCAGGTATGCCTTGCAGTTACACTTCCAGTGTCCTGCTTCCTTGCAGTAGAAGCAAGCCCCTTCCTTGGCAACCCCTCCTTTGGGTTTAAGTTCTTTGCCTTTGCACTTAGCTTGGGACTTTCCGTTACCTTTAGGCTTGCCCTTGCCTTTCTTCTTTTGCACCATCAAAATGGTGTCAGATTTTCCCTTCTTAAGGTTAAGCTCAGCAGTTCTCAACATGCTGAGCATTTCAGGCAATGGCTTATCAATTTCATTCATGTTATAATTCATGACAAATTGATTGAAGGCTTGTGGCAAAGTTGCAAGATTAGGTCAGTGGCCAGCTCTTGGCTAAGTGGGAATCCCAGCCTTTGTAGGTTTTCTACGTACCCAATCATCTTGAGTACATATTGACCTACGAGAGTCCCTTCTTGCATTTTAGACCCAAACAATGCCTTAGAGACTTCTTATCTCTCATGCCTTGCTTGTCCTTGATATAGTTGACGAAGATGTCCAACCATATCATAAGCATTCATGAACTCATGTTGCTTCTGAAGCTCAGAGTTCATGGTCGCGAGCATTAGACATGACACATCTAATGCATCATCTTGATGGTTCTTGTAAGCATCTTTGTCAGCTCGCGGCGATGGCGGGAGGTGCCTCGGAATTTGCTCGGGGCGTCTGACTTCCTTTCTTGGGTGAGAACAATTCTCAGGTTCCTGTACCAGTCCAGGAAATTCGCTCCATTGAGCTTGTCCTTCTCAAGGACAGAACGCAGAGAGAGAGTGTTCGTGTTTGTCGACATAGTTATCTACAACATACAATGCAGAGAATTAATATCATATTCCTTTTATCATTTAATTAGGCCTTTAATCAAATGATGCTCCCACTGAATTATAGGAATTTTGTAGAATCGAGTTATGGATGTGGTCAAACCACATTACTAGATTCATACAAACTAGCTATAATTCTTGTGGGACAAGATCCACATCATACTAAGCCTTGAGTTACTTTGGCTAAATCACCCAAGACTTAGTACGATCGGTGGGTAACACATTACCGATTACATCTCTATGCAACTCTTGTTTATAGGATCAAGACCCACATTTACAAAAGACCTTGAGTTAGCTTTGGCTAAATCGCCCAAGATTTAGTGTAAATGCGATCTTAACCTATCTTTCCAACGATTGGAATATGCCTATAGTTCTACTCGATCCAATTGAGTTAACTAGTTTTGCTCAATCTAATTGAGCTTACTCTAACCCAAGCGTGATAGGCGGGACCAAGATTGTCCCTCCGCACCCTACCAAGATAATATGTGTTGCTCTGCTTTGGCAGATTCAACAACAACAAATGATCGAGGTAGTGATGGGTATCAAGGCTCGGTAGGCATTTTTCGAGTTGATTCGATTATAATCAAATCTAATCGTAATGTGTATCTCATACGCATTTAGGCCTTTATTATCCTATATTAGCATGCATCACATACATACAATCATTATTCTAGCATGCATCATATACATACAAGAAAATTATCCTAGCATGCATCATATACATACAAGCATTATTCTACTAGCATGCATCATATACATACAAGCAAAATCAAATAAATAAATAAATATATATATATATATATATATATATATATATATATATATATATATATATATATATATATATATATATATATATATAAAATTAAATGTGATATAGTCATGGCCCTACTATGATCTTCTCAGGCCAATGAGAAGATCGGATGGTCAACCTAAGGCTAGCGGCTTCTCCAAGCGCTTCCTTTGACCGTCATGTGTCGTCGTCACCCTTCTCGTAACCTCGTCTTCAAGTGGACTTTCCACCGCTCCATTTTGTACATTACAAATATGAAACTCGAGTTACATTCGAGTCTAAAACTATTTACAACTAGAATATTAAAAAAAAAGGAGGTACGACGCGCAGGTCGCATACACTATACAACACGCACAACCACAAAACGACACGCATGCCGTATTATGAATTACAACACATCACATCCAATCATATTGGGGTTATTGGGCCATTAAAATCACAGAATTATACATAATTCTAAATTATGTATTTTTACAGAAAATTTCTATAATTTTTCCTATTTTTTTTTCAATTTTATGAGTCACCTCTCCGTAACGGTCCCACTAAGCGGTTTCCGGGTGCGACCGCAGGACAAGGCCCCTTTCGGGGATAGGGGCAGCGCCCCTACTCGCAAAATAAACCTTGCGAGTGTCCCTACTACGATCTTACAGCGACTTAAGTCACTGTCCCAAAAACCTAAAGCGAGATTTCGCCATTTCGGAGAGTTTTTCTCGACGGTTGAAGCCTACAAGTGTCCCAACACCCGTTGCTTCGACTTTTCGAGAAAAATACCCAAAAATTCTATAAAATAGGAAATTTACAGAAACATATAAATGTATAATTTTTATATCTAATACAAAAATTACAAAAACGAAGCACATACATGCTTCGCACGTGGCTCTGATACCACTGTTGGGTTTTTCCGAGCCGCAAAAACCGCTTTTTGCGTTGCGGAAACCTCGGAATCCCTGGCCACGGATCCGTGCGAAGATATATTAAAATAAAACATGTATGTGCTTACTAAAAACCCTAGATCTACCTTAGATCTAAGAGGTTAGATCATTACCCTCGTAGCGACGCCCTTCGCTTATCCCGCTCATCCAAAAGTTCGCCGGAACATGAGAGTGTCAAGCGCATACTCCTCTATTGGTATCCACACAAGCAATAGGTGGAGAAAGAGACAAACTTGAGTGTGCTAGCACTCCTAGAAGATCTCGGCAAGATGAGGAAGAAGAAGGAGAGCATGAGAGGAAGAGCACCAAGGAAGAAGATGATGGAATGAGTAACTCATCAAATGAATTCCACTCTAATGGAATGGTGGTCGGCCACTTCATGGAAGGGGGGGTTACATGCATGCATGTAACTCCCATGACCCTTGGTCTCCCTCATGATGTGGCACCAATTGACCAAGTCAATGATGATGTGGAGCATCATCATTGGCCGGCCATGCCAAGTCATCATCATGACAAGGCATTTGGTCAAGTCAAACTTGACCTTTTATCTTCCCTCTCAAGTCAAGTCAAACTTGACCTCTAATCTCCCATGGTTGATCAAATCTAACCACTTGACTCAAGTCAATTTAATTTAATGAATCTCTATTCATTTAATTTAAATTGATTTGATGAATCAAATCTAAATTAGACTCATTCAACACTTGAATCAACTTGAGTCTAACTCAATTAGTCTAATTTGGATTACTCTTAATCCAATTTGGTTCATCCCATGAACCTAATCCTCATGGTTCATCATGTGAACCTAATCTCCATCTAATTGCCCTTATGTGTGTGACCCTATAGGTTCTTGTAACGTTGGCAATGTTGGGTTTTTCCGAGCCGCAAAAACCGCTTTTTTGCGTTGCGGAAACCTCGGAAGCCCCGGCCACGGATCCGTGCGAAGTATAAAAAATTATAATTACATGTATGTGCTTACAGAAATCCTAGATCTACCTTAGATCTAAGAGGTTAGAACATTACCCTCGTAGCGACGCCCTTCGCTTATCCCGCTCGTCCAAAAGTTCGCCGGAACTCGAGAGTGTCAAGTGCACACTCCTCTATGGTATCCACACAAGCAATAGGTGGAGAGAAATGCCTTAGAGTGTGCTAGCACTCCCTTAGGAATTTCGGCCAAAGAGAGGGATGGGAGAGGGAGAGCTTGAGAGGAAAGGTTCCAAGGTTGAAGATGAAGTTATGAGAGTAACTCCTCAAATGAATTCACCACATGAAACCCCTAAAGTGGCCGGCCACTTCAAGGAGAGGGAGTTACATGCATGCCTGTAACTCCCATGTCCCGTGGTCGCCCTCATGAGGTGGCACCAATTGACAAAGTCAATGATGATGTGGAGCATCATCATTGTCCGGCCATGCCTAGTCATCATCATGACATGGCATTTGGTCAAGTCAAACTTGACCTTTCATCTTCCCTCTCAAGTCAAGTCAAACTTGACCTCTAATCTCCATGGTTGATCAAATCTAACCACTTGACTCAAGTCAATTTAATATAATGAATCTCTATTCATTAATTTAAATTGATTTGATGAATCAAATCTCAATTAGACTCATTCAACACTTGAATCAACTTGAGTCTAACTCAATTAGTCTAATTTGGATTACTCTTAATCCAATTTGGTTCATCCAATGAAACTAATCCTCATGGTTCATCATATGAACCTAATCTCCATC
This sequence comes from Wurfbainia villosa, assembly GCA_025175895.1. Lineage (NCBI taxonomy): Eukaryota > Viridiplantae > Streptophyta > Magnoliopsida > Zingiberales > Zingiberaceae > Wurfbainia > Wurfbainia villosa. The sequence goes on along the minus strand of CM045998.1, from coordinate 37,302,275 downwards.
TAATTGCTCTTATGTGTGTGACCCTATAGGTTCTTGTAACGTTGGCAATGTCCCTAAACCGATTTAGGAACATAAGTAATGAGCGGTATCTAGCAACACATCATTGCTACCCAAGTTACAAGAATGTTGAGCTCCAACATCACCTTTGTGACTACTAATTGTGACTCTCACAATATGTGACAATGTCCCTCTATCCTTGACATCTAGATTGACCAATCGAGGCATAGACCGTGTCATCCTCAGTACAATCTATATCTTGATCTCAAGTAGACTCACTCTAATCAAATGAGCTCAATATCTCATATTGACTCATTTGGGCATAACTATACGCCGTGGTCTCACTCTATCAAGAATATCGATGTCACCCCGTCATATAGGAGGGATAGATCCCATCTACATCACTCACATCCCTCATAATTTGTTACATACCCGATGTCGCCTTTATAGTCCACCCATTTACGGGTGGCGTTTGTGTAACCAAAGTATGCAACTCATTATGTAGGGAACCATGGTGACTTCAGGTCTAAGGACTAATAGTCATACTAATAGCCACATGAGAAAGTATATGATACTCATATAACGATCCATGATACTTTCTCATGGCGGGTCATTCAGTATACATTCTCCAATGCATACTCATGTGTCAACTTGATATCTCATATCCATGACTTGTGAGATCAAGTCATCTTGTTGACCTACATGCTAGTCTCTACGCATTAACATTGTCCCTGAATGTTAATACTCGACTAGGAATGATTAAGAGTAGTGTTCTCTATATCATCTCATTATCGATTCAACCAATCGATTGATATAGATAAGAACCTACTACTCAAGGACATTATTATATTTAGTTATTTGACACCAATACAAGTAAATATAATAACCATGCCTTTATAAATAGGAATATGATACAATAAAGTCCATACAACAATCATCACATGATTGGCTCTAGGGCTTTCACTAACAATCTCCCACTAGCACTAGTGCCAATCACCGTAGTATCTAATACCCAACGACCTAGTGTGACCATCATGCTTTTTCTGTACCAAAGCCTTGGTCAAGGGATCTGCGATGTTAGCCTCTGTGGGTACTCTGCAAATCTTCACATCTCCTCGATCGACAATCTCACGAATGAGATGGAAGAACCGATATATTCGGCCTCTGTTGTAGAATCAATAACTGTGTCCTGCTTGGAACTCTTCCAGCTCACAGTGCTACCTATTCAAGCAAAACCACGAACCACATTGCGATCTATAATCATCACAGTGGGTTTGGAAGGCGCATCATTTGTAACCCTTCTGACTAGCTCCTCATCGCCTCGAATATCAAGAAATATTCTTTAGTCCTTCTCAAGTACTTAAGAATATTCTTGGCTACTATCGATGGCGCTCACAGATCATGGTATCTACTCGTCATGCTCAAGCATCGAGACATCGGAGCAGTACGGCATGGCGTACATGATAGATCCTATAGCAGATGCGTAAGGGATCTTATCCATGCGGTCTCTCTCCTCTCTAGAAGAGGACTTTGAGTCTTCGAAAGACTCACACCATGTGACATCGGCAGAAGTCCTTTCTTGGAATTCTGCATGGCAAACCAAAGTAATACCGTGTCAATGTATGTACTCTGACTTAGGCCAAGCAATCTCTTAGATCTATCTCTGTAGATCTTAATTCCTAGAATACAGGCTGCTTCACCTAAGTCTTTCATTGAGAAGCACGTCCCGAGCCAAGTCTTCTGCGGTGTAGCGAAGGATGTCATTCCCAATGAGCGATATGTTATCCACATACAATACAAGGAAGACAACTGTGTTCCCATTAACCCTCTTGTAGACACAGGATTCATCTTCATTCTTGATGAAACCAAACTGTTTGATCGCATCATCGAATCGAAGATTCCAGCTCCGAGAAGCTTGCTTTAGCCCATAAATGGACCTTTGCAGCTTGCATACCTTCCCGATATCTTTGTGGATCTATAAAACCCTCGGGTTGTGTCATGTACACATCCTCGAGTAAGTTTCCATTCGGATCGTGGTATGCGCGGTTTTGACATCCATCTGCGGATCTCATAATCGTGGTATCTTTGCATATAGCAAGATCCGAATGGACTTAAACATCGCCACTGGAGAAAAGGTTTCATCATAGTCAATACCATGAATTTGCTTGAAACCTTTAGCCACCAATCGGCCCTTATAGGTATGCATAAGTCCATCCATGTCAGTCTTTCTCCTAAAGACCCACTTACACCCAATGGGTTTGACCCCTTCAGGTGGATCAACCAAAGTCCATACTTGGTTAGTGTACATGGATTCCATCTCGGATCTCATGGCGTCTAGCCATTTCTCAGAATATGGGCTCATCACAGCTTCCTGATAGGAGGTAGGCTCATTCTCAATGAGCATAACGTCATCATGGTCAGACAAGAGAAATGAGTATATCTCAGGCTGACGACGTACCCTATCAGACCTGCGAAGAGGTAGGTCTACTTGAACAGGTGGTTGTTCCACAACTCTTTGTGCAACAACCTCATCACCCACAACACTTTGTGGTTCCTGTTCAACCTCCATCAAGGCTTCAGTGCTATGGTCCTTATCTCGAATTTCTTCAAGATCGAAGGTACTCCCACTAGTTTTTCTAGAAACAAAATCCCTTTCTAGAAAAACCCCAGTCTTTGCCACAAACACTTTGTGCTGACTGGGAATGTAGAAGTAATATCCCTTTGTATCCTTGGGATATCCAACAAAATAGCACATATCGGATTTGGGTCCCAGTTTGTCTGAAACTTGACGTCGAACGTAAGCCTCACAACCCCAAATCCTCATAAAAGACATCTTGGGATTTTTCCCTGTCCATATCGTATATGGTGTCTTTACCACAGCCTTGGATGGTACACGGTTAAGGGTAAAGGCTGCTGTGTCCAGAGCATATCCCCAAAAGGATATAGGAAGATCTGTGTGACTCATCATAGATCGTACCATATCCAATAGGGTACGATTCCTCCTTTCGGATACACCATTCCACTGTGGTGTTCCAGGAGGAGTGAGTTGGGATAGAATCCCACACTCAGCTAGATAGTCACGAAACTCATGGCTAAGGTATTCACCACCTCGATCTGATCAAAGTATCTTAATACTCTTGCCAAGCTGGTTTTGTACTTCATTCTTGAATTCTTTGAACTTTTCAAAGGATTCAGATTTATGTGTCATGAGATACACATAACCATATCTACTGAAGTCATCAGTAAATGTAATGAAGTACCTGTAACCACCTCTAGCAGCAACATTGAAAGGACCACATACATCACTATGTATAAGTCCTAACAAATCTGTTGCTCTTTCGCTGTGTCCACTAAAGGGAGTCTTGGTCATCTTGCCTAAAAGGCAAGATTCGCATGTCTCATATGATTCAAAATCAAATGAGTCTAGCAGCCCGTCCTTATGGAGCTGAGATGTTTACTCTCATTTATGTGACTAAGCGATTACAATGCGAGATAAGTTTGGTTCAACTCATTTGACTTAAACCTCTTGGTACTTATGTTATAGATAGAGCTCTCTAAGTCTAGAAAGTAGAGTCCATTCATTAGAGGTGCACTATAATAGAACATATCATTTAAATAAACTGAACAACATTTGTTCTTTATTATAAATGAAAATCCTTTCTTGTCCAAACAAGAAACTGAAATGATGTTCTTGGTTAAGGCAGGCACATAACAACATTCATCTAATTCTAATACAAGCCCAGAGGGCAAAGATAGATCATAAGTTCCTACAGCAACAGCAGCAACTCTTGCTCCATTGCCTACTCGTAGGTCCACCTCGCCCTTTGTCAATGCTCTGCTATTTCTCAACGCCTGCACATTGGTACAAATGTGAGATGCACATCCGATATCTAATACCCATGATGAAGAAATAGATAGATTGACTTATATAACATTTATACCTGAAGTAGAAGTCTCACTTCTTTTCTTCTTAAGATCTTCCAGGTAAGCTTTGCAGTTACGCTTCGGTGTCGGCTTCCTTCTGATGGAAGCAAGCCCCTTCCTTGGCTACCCCTCCTTTGGGTTTAAGTTCTTTGCCTTTGCCCTTGGCTTGGGACTTTCCCTTACCTTTAGGCTTGCCCTTGCCTTTCTTCTTCTGCACCATTAAAATGGTGTCAGATTTACCCTTCTTAAGGTTAAGCTCAGCAGTTCTCAACATGCTGAGCATTTCAGGCAATGGCTTATCAATTTCATTCATATTATAATTCATGACAAATTGATTGAAGGCTTGTGGCAAAGATTGCAAGATTAGGTCAGTGGCCAGCTCTTGGCCATGTGGGAATCCCAGCCTTTGTAGGTTTTCTACGTACCCAATCATCTTGAGTACATATGTACCTACGGGAGTCCCTTCTTGCATTTTGGACCCAAATAATGCCTTAGAGACTTCATATCTCTCATGCCTAGCTTGTCCTTGATATAGTTGACGAAGATGTCCAACCATATCATAAGCATTCATGAACTCGTGTTGCTTCTGAAGCTCAGAGTTCATGGTCGCGAGCAATAGACATGACACATCTAATGCATCATTTTGATGCTTCTTGTAAGCATCTTTGTCATCTCGCGAGGTAGTGGCAGGAGGTGCCTCCGGAATGGGCTGCTCCAGGATGTACAGCTTCCTTTCTTGGGTGAGAACAATTCTCAGGTTTCTGTACCAGTCCAGGAAATTTGCTCCATTGAGCTTGTCCTTCTCAAGGACAGATCGCAGAGAGAGAGTGTTCGTGTTTGTCGACATAGTTATCTACAACATACAATGCAGAGAATTAATATCATATTCCTTTTATCATTTAATTAGGCCTGTAATCAAATGATGCTCCCACTAAATTATAGGAATTTTGTAGAATCGAGTTATGGATGTGGTCAAACCACTTTTACTAGATTCATACAAACTAGCTATAATTCTTGCGGGACAAGATCCACATCATACTAAGCCTTGAGTTAGCTTTGGCTAAATCGCCCAAGACTTAGTACGATCGGTGGGTAACACATTACCGATTACATCTCTATGCAACTCTTGTTTATAGGATTAAGACCCACATTTACAAAAGACCTTGAGTTAGCTTTGGCTAAATCGCCCAAGATTTAGTGTAAATGCGATCTTAACCTATCTTTCCAACGATTGGAATATGCCTATAGTTCTACTCGATCCAATTGAGTTAACTAGTTTTGCTCAATCTAATTGAGCTTACTCTAACCCGAGTCGTGATAGGCGGGACCAAGATTGTCCCTCCGCACCCTACCAAGATAATATGCGTTGCTCTGCTTTGGCAGATTCAACAACAACAAATGATCGAGGTAGTGATGGGTATCAAGACTCGGTAGGCATTTTCGAGTTGATTCGATTATGATCTAATCTAATCGTAATATGTATCTTATACGCATTTAGGCCTTTATTATCCTATATTAGCATGCATCAAACATACATTAATTATTCTAGCATGCATCATATACATACAAGAAAATTAACCTAGCATGCATCATATACATACAAACATTTTTCTACTAGCATGCATCACATACATACAAGCAAAATCAATTAAATATACATATATATATATCAACATATATATATATCATTAAATGTGATATAGTCATGGCCCTACTACGATCTTCTCAAGCCAATGAGAAGATCGGACGGTCAACCTAAGGCTAGCGGCTTCTCCAAGCGCTTCCTTTGACCGCCATGTGTCGTCGTCACTCTTCTCGTAATCTCGTCTTCGAGTGGACTTTCCACCGCTCCATTTTGTACATTACAAATATGAAACTCGAGTTACATTCGAGTCTAAAAACTAATTACAACTAGAATTTCAAAATAAGAGGTACGACGCGCAGGTCGCATACACTATACAACACGCACAACCACAAAACGGCACGCAGGCCGTATTATGAATTACAACACACTTATTCAATAAAATTGGGGTCATTGGGCCATGACAATCACAGAATTATACATAATTTTAAATTATGTATTTTTACAGAAATTTCTATAATTTTTCCTAATTTATTTCGAATTTATGAGTCAACTCTCCGTAACGGTCCCGCTAAGCGGTTTCCGGGCGCGATCGCAGGACATGACCCCTTTCGGGGATAGGGACAGCGCCCCTACTCGCAAAATAAACTTTGCGAGTGTCCCTACAATGATCTTACAGCGACTTAAGTCGCTGTCCCAAAAACCTAAAGCGAGAACTAGCCGATTCGGAGAGTTTTTCTCGACGGTTGAAGCCTACGAGTGTCCCAACACTCGTTGCTTCGACTCTACGAGAAAAATACCCAAAAATTCTATAAAATAAGAAAATTTACAGAAACATATAAATCTGTAATTTATATATCTAATATAAAAACTACAAAAATGAAACACATACATGCTTCGCACGTGGCTCTGATACCACTGTTGGGTTTTTTCGAGCCGCAAAAACCGCTTTTTGCGTTGCGGAAACCTCGGAAGCCCCGGCCACGGATCCGTGCGAAGTATAAAAAATTATAATTACATGTATGTGCTTACAGAAATCCTAGATCTACCTTAGATCTAAGAGGTTAGAACATTACCCTCGTAGCGACGCCCTTCGCTTATCCCGCTCGTCCAAAAGTTCGCCGGAACTCGAGAGTGTCAAGTGCACACTCCTCTATGGTATCCACACAAGCAATAGGTGGAGAGAAATGCCTTAGAGTGTGCTAGCACTCCCTTAGGAATTTCGGCCAAAGAGAGGGATGGGAGAGGGAGAGCTTGAGAGGAAAGGTTCCAAGGTTGAAGATGAAGTTATGAGAGTAACTCCTCAAATGAATTCACCACATGAAACCCCTAACGGGGCCGGCCACTTCAAGGAGAGGGAGTTACATGCATGCATGTAACTCCCATGTCCCTTGGTCTCCCTCATGAGGTGGCACCAATTGACAAAGTCAATGATGATGTGGAGCATCATCATTGGCCGGCCATGCCTAGTCATCATCATGACATGGCATTTGGTCAAGTCAAACTTGACCTTTCATCTTCCCTCTCAAGTCAAGTCAAACTTGACCTCTAATCTCCCATGGTTGATCAAATCTAACCACTTGACTCAAGTCAATTTAATATAATGAATCTCTATTCATTAATTTAAATTGATTTGATGAATCAAATCTCAATTAGACTCATTCAACACTTGAATCAACTTGAGTCTAACTCAATTAGTCTAATTTGGATTACTCTTAATCCAATTTGGTTCATCCCATGAACCTAATCCTCATGGTTCATCATGTGAACCTAATCTCCATCTAATTGCCCTTATGTGTGTGACCCTATAGGTTCTTGTAACGTTGGCAATGTTGGGTTTTTCCGAGCCGCAAAAACCGCTTTTTTGCGTTGCGGAAACCTCGGAAGCCCCGGCCACGGATCCGTGCGAAGTATAAAAAATTATAATTACATGTATGTGCTTACAGAAATCCTAGATCTACCTTAGATCTAAGAGGTTAGAACATTACCCTCGTAGCGACGCCCTTCGCTTATCCCGCTCGTCCAAAAGTTCGCCGGAACTCGAGAGTGTCAAGTGCACACTCCTCTATGGTATCCACACAAGCAATAGGTGGAGAGAAATGCCTTAGAGTGTGCTAGCACTCCCTTAGGAATTTCGGCCAAAGAGAGGGATGGGAGAGGGAGAGCTTGAGAGGAAAGGTTCCAAGGTTGAAGATGAAGTTATGAGAGTAACTCCTCAAATGAATTCACCACATGAAACCCCTAAAGTGGCCGGCCACTTCAAGGAGAGGGAGTTACATGCATGCATGTAACTCCCATGTCCCTTGGTCTCCCTCATGAGGTGGCACCAATTGACAAAGTCAATGATGATGTGGAGCATCATCATTGGCCGGCCATGCCTAGTCATCATCATGACATGGCATTTGGTCAAGTCAAACTTGACCTTTCATCTTCCCTCTCAAGTCAAGTCAAACTTGACCTCTAATCTCCCATGGTTGATCAAATCTAACCACTTGACTCAAGTCAATTTAATATAATGAATCTCTATTCATTAATTTAAATTGATTTGATGAATCAAATCTCAATTAGACTCATTCAACACTTGAATCAACTTGAGTCTAACTCAATTAGTCTAATTTGGATTACTCTTAATCCAATTTGGTTCATCCCATGAACCTAATCCTCATGGTTCATCATATGAACCTTATCTCCATCTAATTGCTCTTATGTGTGTGACCCTATAGGTTCTTGTAACGTTGGCAATGTCCCTAAACCGATTTAGGAACATAAGTAATGAGCGGTATCTAGCAACACATCATTGCTACCCAAGTTACAAGAATGTTGAGCTCCAACATCACCTTTGTGACTACTAATTGTGACTCTCACAATATGTGACAATGTCCCTCTATCCTTGACATCTAGATTGACCAATCGAGGCATAGACCGTGTCATCCTTGGTACAATCTAAATCTTGATCTCCAAGTAGACTCACTCTAATCAAATGAGCTCAATATCTCATATTGACTCATTTGGGCATGGCTATGCACTTCGTGGTCTCACTCTATCAAGAATATCGATGTCACCCCCGTCATATAGGAGGGATAGATCCCATCTACATCACTCACATCCCTCCGCATAATTTGTTACATACCCAGTAATCGCCTTTATAGTCCACCCATTTACGGGTGACGTTTGACGAAGCCAAAGTATGCAACTCATTATGTAGGGAACCATGGTGACTTCAGGTCTAAGGACTAATAGTCATACTAATAGCCACATAAGAAAGTATATGATACTCATATAACGATCCATGATACTTTCTCATGGCGGGTCATTCAGTATACATTCTCCAATGCATACTCATGTGTCAACTTGATATCTCATATCCATGACTTGTGAGATCAAGTCATCTTGTTGACCTACATGCTAGTCTCTACGCATTAACATTGTCCCTGAATGTTAATACTCGACTAGGATCGATTGATATAGATAAGAACCTACTACTCAAGGACATTATTATATTTAGTTATTTGGCACCAATACAAGTAAATATAATAACCATGCCTTTATAAATAGGAATATGATACAATAAAGTCCATACAACAATCATCACATGATTGGCTCTAGGGCTTTCACTAACAGGCAATGTCCCTAAACCGATTTAGGAACATAAGCAATGAGCGGTATCTAGCAACACATCATTGCTACCCAAGTTACAAGAATGTTGAGCTTCAACATCACCTTTGTGACTACTAATTGTGACTCTCACAATATGTGACAATGTCCCTCTATCCTTGACATCTAGATTGACCAATCGAGGCATAGACCGTGTCATCTTCGGTACAATCTAAATCTTGAACTCCAAGTAGACTCACTCATATCAAATGAGCTCAATATCTCATATTGACTCATTTGGGCATGGCCATGCACTTCGTGGTCTCACTCTATCAAAAATATCGATGTCACTCCCGTCATATAGGAGGGATAGATCTCATCTACATCACTCACATCCCTCCGCATAATTTGTTACATACCCAGTAATCGCCTTTATAGTCCACCCATTTACGGGTGATGTTTGACGAAGCCAAAGTATGAAACGCCTTATGTAGGGAACCATGGTGACTTCAGGTCTAAGGACTGATAGTCATACTAATAGCCACATGAGAAAGTATATGACACTCATATAACGATCCATGATACTTTCTCATGGCGGGTCATTCAGTATTCATTCTCCAATGCATACCCATGTGTCAACTTGATATCTCATATCCATGACTTGTGAGATCAAGTCATCATGTTGACCTACATGCTAGTCTCTACGCATTAACGTTGTCCCTGAATGTTAATACTCGACTAGGAATAATTAAGAGTAGTGTTCTCTATATCATCTCATTATCGATTCAACCAATCGACTGATATAGATAAGAACCTACTACTCAAGGACATTATTATATTTAGTTATTTGGCACCAATACAAGTAAATATAATAACCATGCCTTTATAAATAGGAATATGATACAATAAAGTCCATACTACAATCATCACATGATTGGCTTTAGGGCTTTCACTAACAGAAGTATCATTCCTAAAAGATTAATGAACAATCAAAATTGGGAAAGTTAGAATTAGAAAATCGAGCTTTGAGGTCAAGGCTTGAAAAATTGGAAAAGACTCTAGCAAAAATGACAAATTCATTTAAGGAGTCTAATGGTCAAAATCTAGGTTCTAGGGGGCAAGAACCATTAAGGGGCAAGAAAGGTTTGGGTCACAAACCTAACCCCAAGAAGACCTACCACGATGTTCCATTCGATTATGGAACAATATCTAGGTCTAGGAAAACTAAGGTTAATAGGGAAGTCATCCCTAAGGTTAACCATGGTGTGTGTCTAGTGGCGAAGGGTTCTATAAAATCTAGAAAGACCACTAAGAAGGTTATTAGGGAGGCAATTCCTAAGGTTAACCTTAACAAGACCCAAATGACTAAGGCTTCAAAGCCAAAAAGGGTCATTAGGAAGGTATCTAGGGAAGTTAACCCTAATGAATACCTTGTTAACCCAAGGAGCTCCAATAGGTATTGGGTTCCTATGAGTGTGATCGATTCACACTAGATGGATTAGGGTGTGTCAACCCTAAGTGGATGGGTAGTTAACCTAACCATGGTAGAGTTGGCACTTTAGGATGTGCCAATGTATTTTGAGAAGTTGAAAATTGATTAAATTGGCACAACTAGGTGTTAGGAGTCATGGTGTTCCATTTTAGGTTTTGGCACACTTGGTAGAGTTGATAAATATGGAAAAATAAACTTAATTCTATCAAATGACAACTAATATTAAAATCTAGGTATTCCTATACCTTTACCTTTTAATTGTCATGCTTTGATTGCCATTACCATGTCATGACATCATGCTTATTTTTATCATATAAAATGTCATGATTTATGCTTAGGAATGTCATGTTATGCTTAAGTTTATATCACATGCCATGACATCATGATTATTGGCACATGCTTATTCATGTTATTATTTATGTCATGATCATTATTCATGCATTAATTAAAATTGAGTTAAGGACGATGACATGATTTGAAGTCTCATGCATAAGGGAATCAAATAGTGTTGCCTAGAAAAATGCATGAGAACCTAAATAACCAAAACCCACATCTCACAAGAACACTTGACTTATATGTGTTTTAAGATACAAGTGAGATGTTAGGAGAATGGAAATAAGGTTTTAAAATCATTTCAAACCCATTTTGAAAAACCTTGGTGAAGTCTATCTTTTGATAGCAATCACCATTGAATGAGGTGATACAAAGTAGGGACAAACATTGAAATTTTCAAGAGTTTTGAACTTTTTATTAATCTCACTAGTTTATGGGTATTTTATTTTTCAAATATTTTTCATCCATAATATTTTTTATAAGTAATGTACGTATGAATTTTCAAGATTTTTCAAAATATATATTTTTACTTATGAATTTTTTAATTTCATTTCTGAAGTCTGATTTCTGAACAGTGTAGAAATTAGTCGACTGCCATGGATGGCAATCGACTAGTAGCTGAGAGAGTCGACTGCCAAGTGATGATTTCGGGTAAACAAGGTTTGTTAGGCCCATGTTCAGCTATTTCTTGGTTCCCTAACTGCTCCTAACCCTAGGATATGCTATGGAGAGCATTGAAAGGGTGAAAATCCATTGGAAATGAATTAGGAGGATTGTTTAGGGTTTGTATCAAATTTTAAGGGAGGTGAAAGTTCAATGTTGAATCTTTGTCTTTAAGTTCGATTGTTTAGTGTTCGTATAGGCTTAGGGGCTCTCCAAGGACATTGTTGGTGCAATGGTCAAGGGGGAGCAAGCCTTTAGGGGGAGGTTATCCACCTTGGGATGATGGATGTATTTCTCCTCATGGGAGGAGAATTGGGGGATTGCCTCTCTTAAGTGATATGAGACTTATCACTAGGAAGAGTTAAGACATCCTAGATGTGTTTTTAGACCAAGGGGTAGATTGTAAGATCTCATTGGGATATGAGATATTGACACCCTTAGGGAGGACCTTTTTGATGTATGTTAAAAAGGGGAAGAAGGTACCAATTGGGGTTAGTTAGAATTCTCAAAGGTGAGAATTTCCAATTTGGGATAATTGGTAGACTTGAGTTAGGGGACCTAACTCAAAGGTGTTTGGGGTTTTGTCAAACATCAAAAAGGGGAAAATTGTTGGTGCAATCGGCCCAGGTCATGATTGACTCGAGTTTGACTCGAGCACTATTTTGATGTTAGACAAAATATATGACATGTGATTGTCATGGGAAGACCAAGTGTGTAGCCTTGGCCACATAAGTCCAAGTGTGTAGCCTTGGCGGTGAAAGTCCAAGCATGGGGCTTGGCATTGGAAGTCCAACATGGAGTTGGCAAGGAAAGACCAAGTGTGTAGCCTTGGCCACGTAAGTCCAAGTGTGTACCCTTGGCGGTAAAAGTCCAAGTTATGGGTACTTGGCATTTGGGAAGTCCAAGGGGTGGTTTGGATGTGTAAGGCCAAGCGGTAGTCTTGGGAGCGTAAGTCAATATGTACCTTGGTGGTGTAGACACTGAGAGCATGACAATAGTCGAAGGAAGCACATGGAGGCTAGCGTATGGATGACTTGGAGGGATCCGCGCATGGATGAACAAGTCATGGATGACTTGGAGGGATTCGATAGGTGCGAGGCTAGTAGAGTTGGCTAGAAGGCTTAGGTCTAGGCAAAGGGTGTCTTGGGTTAAACCTCATGGATGAGGTGAACTTGGCCAAGTGACTGAGGTTAAGTGTCGAATGCTCAAACATGTTGTTTGAGGTTTTACTCAATGGTCAGATGCTCAAACAACTTAGTGTTTGAAGTTTTATCCGACGTCAGTTGACTGATATAGGTATCAGTCGACTGGTCTGAGTCGACTGCTAGTTGACTGGTGTCAACTAGGGTTTTGTGGTCCAATAGTCGACTGCCAAGGGCTGGCAGTCGACTGCTCCACCATTAGTCGACTGCTAAGGTATGGCAGTCAACTGCTATAGGTGGAAACGACCACAGAAGCGAGGTAGCTCAACCAGGGGCTCGACTTACATTGCATCAATCGACTGCTAGGGTTTGGCAATCGACTGATGGAGTATCCATTGGAACTTGTCCAACAATGATCAAGTCGTTGTGAGACAACGGCTATAGGAGCAGTCGACTGATGGTTAAAAGCAGTCGACTGCTAGGCACGGAATTAGCCCGAGACAAGCATAAAAGAAGGAGCTTGGGGAGGATTTCTACAGCGATATTTGGGGCAATTTTGGAGAGAAATTACTGCAGCATTCTAGACCTTCAAGACCAATCCAAAGCAAGTAACAAGCAAGCAATCCAAAGTTCTTGTGTAAAGTGTTCTTTACTTATTTTTGTGTATTGCTTAGTGTATTTATTTTATTTCATTGTATTACTTTGTAATCACTTGTATGAGATTTCTCCACCTCCGACTTATTGTCAAGGAGTTTTAGTAGTGGTGTGTTCATCACTAGAGCTCGTTGAGCTCGCCCCCGTGGAGTAGGAACCCTAAGGTTCCGAACCACGTATATCGATTGGCTCTTATGTATGTTGTATTGTTATTCTTATTTTATCATTATTCTGCTGCGCATATTAATGATCATTGTAGTCGAGCACGCAAGAACGATCGATTTTCGTCAAGCACATCAATTGGGTTATTCAACCCCCCTTCTAGCCGGGCCACGATCCTCCAATAGTACATAGACGAGTCTTTATTGGAAACCCTAGGATTATTTGATGATGTACAATGGTTGTTTAACAATGTAAGTTGGGAAGAACTTATAGGGATTAGGAGCCCAACCTATCCTAGGGTTACATTAGAATTCCTAAGTTCAATGGATGCAGAGATTTTGTCGGGAATGGATTGTAAAGAAGAGAAGATAACTTTTAAGTTATTTAACAGAGAGCATAAATGGAACTTACACCAATGGAATTATTGTTTTAGCTTACCTAGTGTGGGAGAGAGGAGAATGCCTAAAGATTTTAATGCAGGATCATTTTGGTATAACTTGACTGGAGAAACCTCCTACAACCCATCTAGGTCAAAAGCCTCCCAACTTCAAAATCCTATTTTTCATTACATTCATTAATTTATGTCAAATACTATTTTTGGAAGGGGTGAGAGCGATGGAGTGGTGTGCGCTTAGGAACTTTTGTGCCTTTGGAACATGCAAAAAAGAAATAATTCAGTGGATGTCGGAGCATTAATGCACACAAACGCGATCTCAAATCTAACGACGGATACCGTCAAGTACTCAAAGCGCGTGCTCGCGCTCAACACCCACAAGTGCATGGATATCGTCAAGTAATAAAAAGATTATCGATCTCACAAGGACTGAGATTCGAGTACCGATTTGCTCAGTGGATGTTAATGTTCGAAAGTCATGTAGGATATTTGATGCCGCTAGAGGGGGGTGAATAGCGCGTGATGGTTCGTAGATGGAATTCGATCGCGTGTTCGTCTCTACAATTTCGTTAGTGCACAGCGGAAATAGTACAATAACGAAATACGCAAAAACAACAAGAACACAAGTATGTAACATGGTTCGGAACCACACGGTTCCTACTCCACGGATCGAGCTCTACGAACTCTAGTGATGCACACGCAACCACTAATAAACACTCCTTCTCGGAACAATCCGGAGGCGGAGAAACCTCGTACAATAATGATTACAACAATAATCAAATAGATACAAGCAAATACGATAATGAAATACAAATGCAAGTAAAGGAAAACACTTTACAAAAGCTTTTGATTGCTTGATCTTTGATTGCCTTGAACTAGCTTTGAAGGACTGAAAAGCATCAACTTTCCCCTTCAATTTTGTCCAAGAAAATCGCTGCCTTTTCTTCCATCACGAGCTCCTTTTATAGCTTCAACCTGTGCTGGAAAAGGTCGATCAGTCGACTGCTCGGGACCATCAGTCGACTGATCACACTATTGCTGTGAGACAACGGTGTAATCCACGCTGGAAAAATCCAACGGCTAGGACATCAGTCGACTGATCATGAGCATCAGTCGACTGATGAGCCATCACTCGACTGCTCGTCCCAGCGGTCGAGTGAGACTCCATTCTGTGGCCGAAAATTCGAGCACCAGTCGACTGATCACACGATCAGTCGACTGCTCGAGCCATCAGTCGACTGCCCACCTCTGGCAGTCGACTGCTAGACCACTTTCCGCAGTCAAACCCTAGTTGACTCGGTCCAGTCGACTGCTACATGGCACCAGTCGACTGGCCAACCTCAAACATGAGGTTTTAGCTCAAGTATGTTTCCCCCATACTTGCTAGACCACCCTTAGCCTAGACCTAAGCCTTCTAGCCACCTCCATCTGCCTCACGGCTCTCGGATCCCTCTAAGTCATCCATGACTTGTTCATCCATCGCGCTAGCCTTCAGGTGCTTCCATCAGCTATGTCATGCTAACGGTATCTACACCGCCAAGGCACATTGGACTTACGCCGCCAAGACTCTGCTTGGACTTTACGCTGCCAACCATTGGACTTATGCTACCAAGACTCCCGCTTGGACTTTACGCCGCCAATATCAAACCCTTGGACTTTCCCAACCCATGTTGGACTTTCCATGCCAAGACCCATGCTTGGACTTTCCATGCCAAACCCCATGCTTGGACTTTCCTTTGCCAAGACCCATGCTTGGACTTTGCCAAATGCCAAGTGTCCCACTTGGACTTCCCATGCCAAGTACTCAAGACTTGGACTTCCCTATGACAATTACATTGTCATATGTTTTTGTAGAACATCAAAACATCACTCGAGTCAAACTCGAGTCCTGGTCAATCGTGACATGGCCGATTGCACCAACAATCTCCCCCTTTTTGATGTTTGACAAAAACCAAACAAATCATTTGAGTTAGACCACTAACTTAAGTCTCTTACCAATTATTCCAAATTGGTAATCTTAAATGTTCTCCCCCAAACATTCTCCCCCTTTATGACTAACATCAAAAAGGTCTTATCTCCAAAGAGGTCAATGTCTCATGTCCCAATGAGATCTTACAATCTCCCCCTTGGTCTAAAAATACCTAGGATGCCTACCATCTTCCTAGTGATAAGTCTCATATCACTCAAGAGAGGCAATCCTATACACTCTCCCACTTTCCAAATTGGATTTCTAAAAATCCATCAATTTTCCCAATTGATAACATTCTCCCCTTCAAGAGAAAAAAAAAAACCACATCCATCATTCCAAGATGGATAACTCCCCTTAAAGGCTTGCTCCCCCTTGACCATTGCACCAACAATGTCCTTGGGAAGTCCCTAAGTCAATAGGAACTCTAAACTATCAAAATTAAGGTTAGAAATTGAACTTTCCAACACCTTAAATTTGATACAAACCCTAAACACCTCTCCAAATCCATATCCAATGGATTTTCACCCTTTATAATGCTTCCCAAAGCATATCCTAGGGTTAGGAGGGGTTAGGGACCTTAACTGCAGCTGAAATCGGGTTAAACAACTTTGGTTACCGAAATCAGTAATCGATCGACTTCGACTACTACCAATCGAGCGATGTGTCCATCACCGACCGTACAAAGCAACAATCGAGTGATACTGCGCGATCGAGTCCAACGTGCCCATCACCGATCGCTCAGAGGCAATGATCGATAATCAAAACTCGATTTTCATATATCAGACTCGACTTTTGGAAATTCATAAGTAATTCTACATAAATCAAAAAATCACGAAACTTGATACGTACATTACTTATCACACATACAATCGATGAAAAATTTTGGAAAAATATTTTTACCATGAAAATAGGAGATTGGTACAAAGTTCAAAAACTATTAAAATTTTAAAGTTTTTGATCTACTTTGTATCAACTTCTACAATGATGATGGCTATCAAAAGATAGACTTCACCCAGGTTTTCTAAATTGATTTTAAAATGTTTTTGAAAACCTATTTTGAACCATGGTTTATTGGATAAATATACATAACTTGTATATTAACTTTCCTTATGATTCTTGGTGATAATTAAAATAAGTTTGAGTTCATCTAGATGCACTACCTATGCACCTTGAACCTAACTTATTATCCTAGCATCTCACATGTTATCTAAGGTGAATACACACACATACATGTCAATTTTAAGTGTGAGATGTGGGATTAGGATTATTATGGCTTCATGCATTTTCTAGGCAACCCTACTTGATTTCCTTATGAATGGGACTCCAAGTCATGTCATTTTTCCTTAAATCAATTCTAATCAAAATAAATGCATGAATGATCATGGCATAAATTATAATAATAATAACGCATGACCAATAATCATGATGTCGTGACATGTGATATAATCAAAAAGAGTAAACATGACATATAAAATAAGCATAACCAATGGCATGACATGTTATATGATAAGTTGCAATTTCACGTCATGATATAGCAGCTTTCATAAACCAATACAATAATACAAATACTCACTCAAACACGCATGATTTTCACAAACATAAATTCCATTTAATTCAAAAGATTTCAGTTTTTTACATCCAAAATGGAGATTTGATATGCTCAATCTCACTATAAAAACTGAAAAACAAAAAAAAATCTAACATCCTCTAAATCTAGTCGTCTACAGGAGGTGGCGGTGGAGGAGGCTGTTGGCTCAAAGTCCAAGCCCGCATCATCTCACTGCTCGATACGGCTCTGGGACTCTGCAATCTGCATGTATCTCTCCTCCATCCGACCAAGACATGCGCCCATGGATGCTTGCCCTACTAAGAGCTCTAACAGTCTAGAGTCGACCGTCTACTGATAGTCCTGGAATCTGGACTCCAGCTGGCCAAGACGATCTGATGGACCCGCCGCTGATGCATCTGCTGGCAGCTGATCCTCCTCATCAGCGGCGTCTGCATCCTCATAGTCCTCTGCCGCCTCTCTGGGTACCAGAGGAGGCTCTCTGCGTGCCCTGGGCGGTGGTCGAGGCGCCAACTCCATCTGTCCACTCCCCATCCGCAGCTTCGCTAACGAGAAGTTGCGAATCGATATGCAGTCGTACACCTCAGAGAGCGCTCGCAGTGATCCCCTGTGAATGTTGATGCCTACTGACTCTAACCATGCTGTGATAATGTGCCCAAAAGGCATATGCACTTTCCCTTGTACAGGGGAAATGAAATGCACAATGCAGTGAAACATGTTTAATGCAATGTTTATGTCTAACCTATTACGCATGGCGTATAGTAGAAAGAGATGGGGAGGCCGAATCTTGGCCAGACCCCGAGTGACGATCGGAAGAAAACACCCAACAATGACCTTGTAGAGTACATTGTCAGGTGCAGATAACTCAGTAATAGGAAATAAATTCTGGGCTGGTGGACGAGGATGACCAAAAATATGCTCATGCATGGAGTCCAAAGAAATATGGTCAAATGGCTCGGGTAAAGGAGCATCAAAGGTGGGGTAAAAAATGAAGGTGTCATCCAAGGGCTTACACTCGAGAAACTCCTGTAGTATCGCAGGAGTGAACTCTAAATCGCATTTTGCAATGCGAGTAGTGTAGGTAGGGCCATCATCTACCTTCTTTAGGTTCTGATAAAACTCCTTAAGGAGGTCATCGTTAATGGCATGTGTGCATAAGACAATTTTCATGAGATGATAATAGGCAAATATGTCCAAGACATCACTACAATAACGTTGGAAAAAGTCCCTATCGATGTACCTAACCAACATAGGTTGGTACAGTCGTGATTCACCCTCGGGTGGATCATTTCTACGGGCTCTCCTATATGAATGTAATGCAATGATATGACATGCGAGGACACCAATACACGATTAGATTAAAATAAATTACAATGGAAAGGAAAATTAGGGTTTTGGGTAAGAAAATTTTACTTCGGTGCCATTTGGAGGTGTGACGAGGGAATGCTCGGATATTGCTGAGGGAGTTGCCGGAAAGTTCGCCGGAGGACTTAGATGTCGGAACCCTAATCGGAAACAAGGAAACAAATGTTGGAAACGAGTGAACTAGGGCTGTGAGATGAGTGAAAAAGTGAGAAGAAAGGCTTAGCTATCAAACCTAAGGCTTGGGCGGCTGGCACGGCCGGAAAGACTAGTCAGAGAAAGGTTGGCGATCGAAGAGGAGAAAGAAAAGTTATAAAATCGCAATGCATCGCGGCTTATTAGCGGGTTTACCGAACCGGCAAAATCGCCTCCGGCCAAGAATCGATCGCTGAGCATTTCGCGATGACGCGTATAAATATCGGGCCGATCGATGTGGCTCATCAGTCGACTGGTGTTGTCACCACTCGACTGATGAGCGAGCACTCGACTGATTGTTGGAATGTATACTGAAAGCCTAGCTCTTTTTGTATAAACATTTTATTTTGGAATAAGAATCACATGATCATTGTTTGCACTTTATATATTTATTATATGTGTGTGCATATTGTCTAATATTTTACATTGTAGATAACATGGTGCTTGGTGTGGCACAGAAGATCATGTTATCAGTCCCTTGTAAAATATAAGTAGAGGCTCACAACCAAGATGGTTTTGGACAAACCATTGGCATGGTTGTAGTGTAGCTTGGTATTGTTTTGTCTTGAACATAGAGTTACACTAGTACACTTAGGTGTATTGAGCAGGACCGACATAGAGGTGACTACATAATTGAATCGGACCTCGGATATTATGTTGTACATGCTCTTAATCCCGATATAATAACGGGCACATGTACTTAGTATTTATTTCTTTGATTTACCAGAGGGTGAGATTTAGATGGATTAAATCAATATGCCCGGTAAGTTGAGAAATGATATTATTTACATGGTGTGCCATAGATTATAGGAGGAAACCGTGTCCTATATACTAGGTTGATGATGTCCCCTTGAGGAGCTCATAAGGTTCATCATGTAAACCCAGCTGGTTGACTTAGTCAACATGATGATAAGGTTGAGTGGTACTACTCGAGGAATTAGATGTTAATTAATTGATGGTCAATAAATCAATTAATTGACGAACATTCGATATCTTAAACACAGGGAGATGAATGTACAAATAATATATGGAGCCCATATTAATTTATGGGGGTTGGTGAGGTAGTTCAATGATGATCATCTAGTGGAATGGAACATCATTGATGGATCAAGTTTGTGTAGTTCCGATCCATCGGGTGGCCAAGATCCAACTCCTCCTTATGGTCCCTATCGTAGCCTAATATAATCCTCATGAAATCTAGATCCAAGAATATAAAACAAAACTCTAAAACCAACGGTTGGGATTAAATCCCTAGATCCGATGGTTAGGATGAAACCCTAGAACCAACGGTTGGGATTAAATCCCTAGATTCGATGGTTGGGATGAAACCCTAGGACTAACGGTTGGGATTAAATCCCTAGATCCGATGGTTAGGATGAAACCCTAGAATCGACGGTTGGGATTAAATCCCTAGATCCAACGGTTGGGCTAAAACCCTAGATCCGACGGTTGGGATGAAACCCTAGATCCGAAGGTTGGGATGAAATCCTAGACCCGACGGTTGGGATGAAACCCTAGATCCGACGGTTGGGATAAAACCCTAGATCCTACGGTGGAGATTAAATCCCTAGATCCGACGGTGGAGATTAAAGGAGGCTTAAGCTCAATTCTATAAATAGAGGGCTTAGGTTGGGCAGCAAGAGGGGTTCAATTGTATTAGGGTTTTGCCTCTCAAGTGCTTTAGGCGGCTAAAGTTTTTGGATTTGGTTTGGGTAGCAACTAGAGAGGAGATTAGGGTTTCCTACTTTGCTCCTTGGTGGTCGGCGCTCACTCCTTCCTTCTCCTAGCTTTGGCCGGCCCTCTTCCTCCTCCTTTGCTCCTTGGTGGTCGGCGGTTCTCCAACTCCTTGGTGGTCGGCACTTCTCCAACTTCTAGGTGGCCGGCGGCAAGATTGCAACAAGTTGGTCGGCGCTCATCCATTCATTCCTTGGCCGGCGGTTACATCAAGCTCTTTTGATTGGTGGCCGGTTCTAGAAAGGAGGAGTTTTTTGTTTTGTTCTTCTCTTTGTTCGCAGCGAACAAGGAAGGGAAGAATGCGATCTAGAAGGCTTCTACTCGTGGAGGATCTTCGCCCACACGTCGTCCACAAGGAGGATAGGACATACGGTAGAAGATCGTGAGGTATAAAAGTTTTACAACTTTATTTTCTGATCTTAGCATGTTCTTTTATGTGTTGATTATACAAGTGTGCATTTGTATATATTTTGTATAATCATGGACCCCGAAGACAAACACAAAAACCGGCGATCCGTCCGTCATCTCTTCCGCGGCTAACCAACTAGAAGAGTTGGGTTGCTTGAACAACTAGTTTGTTCAAGCGATCACTCAAGTTGTTAGCACGACGACGAATAGGTTGTGCTAAGGAAACTCATCCCATCCGGATTAATTCTTTCATTAGTGAAAATTTTAATCTGGGGACATGGGAGCCAATGAGCCTCAGAAGCAACTCCCTACACTGATGACCCTCAGCCTCGGTGAACAGTACCATCAGTCAACTGATGTATCCCATCAGTCGACTGATGTTCAAGCAATCGAGTCCTGGAGCCAGCACTCGACTGCTGGACGCATCGTATCGCGCTACAGTATGATCAGTCGACTGATAACTGTATCAGTCGACTGATATCTAATTTCCTGTTCTGAAATTCAAAAAATCTCGATTTCTTCATCTAATTTATTCCATTTTATCATGTTTAATCTTGTATATCAAACATATTGATATTATACTTATATTCATGTATTCCTTAATGTATTTTAATGTTTTATTTTATTTTGGCAAACATTAACATCCAATGATTTCCAAATCCTAACATCTCACCCTTTCTAAGTGTTGAAATACACAATCAAGGTAAAAAGGCTTGTTTTGTGAGATGCAATCCATCCTAGACATTCCTTCCATGCAAACACATGGTGAAACATATGAAGCATGGTAAGTACAAGACATCAAGTTGTGTGGCACTTGAGTATCACTCTAGATGTTACTTTTACATCTTAAACACACTTCTCTTGATACATGAACTTCTAAAGTGTGCCAACAATCAAAGTTACACACTATGACCTCTAAATCTAGATTGTGCCAATTTTATTGATTTTCATGTTTTCAAAAATATATTGACACATCCTAAAATCCTTTAGGATTAAAGCTCAAATGTATTTCCAAGGTAACCATAACCTTGAAAATAACCTAAAGTGCCACCTTTACCATGGTTGAGTTAACTACTCATCCAATCATGGTTGGCACATTCTAACCCATTTAACGTGAATCAATCACGCTCTTTGGAACCCAAAATCTATTTGAGCTCATTGAATTAATTAGGTATTCCTTAGGGATAACCTCCCTAGATACCTTCCTAATGACCCTCCTAGGCTTGTTAGCCTTGGTCATTGTGGTCTTACCTAGGTTGACTCTAGAGGTAACTCCCCTTGCAACCTTGGTCTTTCTAGACCTAGTTTGTGTTCCATAGTCAAATAGAACACAATGATAAGTCACCTTAGGCTTAGGTTTGTGACCCAAACCTTTCTTGCCCTTGGTTGACTTTTGTCTTTTGGGTCCTAGATGTTGACTTTGAGATCTTGACCCTTGACTTTGACCATTAGACCCTTGAAATTGATTTTGTAGCTTATTTAGGGTCTTTTCTAGTTTTTCAAGCCTTGACCTTAAGGCTTGGTTCTCTAATTCTAATTGCCCAAATGATTTTTGATTAGGTTTTTGGGCATTACCATTTACCTTGGACATATGTTTACCCTTATTGGAATTGATACCTAAATGGTTTTCGATTTTCTTAATTGCTTTCTTAGGAATGACATTTCTAGGGACATTAGTCCCAAATTTCTCCTTCTTTGAAATAGATTTAGAGGTATCATTCCTAGCATGCTTCGATTCATGAGTAATAGCAAAGTTATTTGAATTAATTCTAGCATGTTTTTGCTTAGAATTTAAGGAATGAGCATTATGAAAATATACCTTAGGGTTTGCCTTAGTAGCTCCCCCTACTTGTGATACTCCTTCTTGGGTCTTCTTGCTCCCCCTAGGACATTGATTTCGGCAATGTCCCGGTTGCCGACATTTGAAACAAATGATATGCTCCTTGTCTTTAGATGATGGGGAACCGGCATCCTTTGACTTTTGTTGACTTTTAGGCACCGGAGGAGTCTTCCTAACCTTCTTTGGGCACTTGCTCTTGTAGTGCCCATACTCCCTACACTCAAAACACAATATATGGCTTTTATTTGAAATTGGAGTGTTTGAGTTACCTAGTTCGGTGGTGAGGGTCTCTTGAGCTTGTTCTTCCTCTTGACCGGATGTAGATGGTACTTCTTGTTGCTCCGGTGTTGAGGATGCTCTAATCTCCTCAATCCTAGAAGTGGATACTTCTTCCACCTCTTCTTTCTCCGATCCGGAGGTTGACTCCTCACTTTCTTATGAGGATGATGAAGCTTCCTCTTCGGTCTCCTCCTCTTCCAAGTCTTCTTGGACCGATTCGGGATTGTCGTGGAACTTGACCAACTTGTTCCACAACTCCTTGGCATCCCTATAGCTTCCTAATCTGGACAAAATGTCGTTAGGTATCAAATTAATTAACATTTTTGTTACCTTAACGGTTGTCTTGAATTTTTGCCGTTGCTCCTCGGTCCATCGCTTCATTTTGAGGATTTCGACGTTCTCTCCTCTCGAAGCATCAAAACCTATAATCACGGCAAACCAATTTTCTATATTCGTCATTAGAAAATATTCCATCCTACCTTTCCAATACGTGAAATGTTCGCGGTCGAAGGAAGGCGGAACGTTGATGTCGTCACCAAATCTCTCCTCGAACTCCATCTTGTTCCTCTAGCGTCTTGACTCCGGGTTGTTAATCCGTAGAAGAGCCCAGGCTCTGATACCAATTGTAGGATATTTGATGCCGCTAGAGGGGGGTGAATAGCGCATGACGGTTCGTAGATGGAATTCGATCGCGTGTTCGTCTCTACAATTTCGTTAGTGCGCAGCGGAAATAGTACAATAACGAAATACGCAAACACAAAAAGAACACAAGTATGTAACGTGGTTCGGAACCGCACGGTTCCTACTCCACGGATCGAGCTCTACGAGCTCTAGTGATGCACACGCAACCACTAATAAACACTCCTTCTCGGAACAATCCGAAGGCAGAGAAACCTCGTACAATAATGATTACAACAATAATCAAATAGATACAAGCAAATACGATAATGAAATACAAATGCAAGTAAAGGAAAACACTTTACAAAAGCTTTTGATTGCTTGATCTTTGATTGCCTTGAACTAGCTTTGAAGGACTGAAAAGCACCAACTTTCCCCTTCAATTTCGTCCAAGAAAATCGCTGCCTTTTCTTCCATAGCTTCAACCTATCTTTGGAAAAGGTCGATCGATCATTGCTCGAGACCATCGATCGGTGATCACTGCTGTTCTTTGTGAGACAATGGTGTAATCCACGCTGGAAAAATCCAACGGCTAGGACATCAGTCGACTGATGAGCCATCACTCGACTGCTCGTCCCAGCGGTCGAGTGAGACTCCATTCTGTGGCCGAAAATCCAAGCACCAGTCGACTGATCACACGATCAGTCGACTGCTCGAGCCATCAGTCGACTGCCCACCTCTGGCAGTCGACTGCTAGACCACTTCCCGCAGTCAAACCCTAGTTGACTCGGTCCATTCGACTGTCATATGGCACCAGTCGACTGGCCAACCTCAAACATGACGTTTTAGCCCAAGTATGGTTCCCCCATACTTGCTAGACCACCCTTAGCCTAGACCTAAGCCTTCTAGCCACCTCCATCAACCTTACGCCTCTCGGATCCCTCCAAGTCATCCATGACTTGTTCATCCATCACGCTAGCCTTCAGGTGCTTCCATCGGCTATGTCATGCTAACGGTGTCTACACCGCCAAGGCACATTGGACTTACGCCGCCAAGACTCTGCTTGGACTTTACGCCGCCAACCATTGAACTTATGCTGCCAAGACTCCCGCTTGGACTTTACGCCGCCAATATCAAACCCTTGGACTTCTCAAATGCCAAGACTCAAGCTTGGACTTTCCCTTGCCAACCCATGTTGGACTTTCCATGCCAAGACCCATGCTTGGACTTTCCATTGCCAAGACCCATGCTTGGACTTTGCCAAATGCCAAGTGTCCCACTTGGACTTCCCATGCCAAGTACTCAAGACTTGGACTTCCCTATGACAATTACATTGTCATATGTTTTTGTCGAACATCAAAACATCACTTGAGTCAAACTCGGGTCCTAGTCAATCGTGACCTGGGCCGATTGCACCAACAAGTCAATCTAAAGGTTGTGATTGTGAGGGTTGTCGGTGGACTAAACTCTAGTACGGTGTCACACGGAGGAAGAAAGGAGCTTGCCGCGAGATCTTTTAAAGGGATTCTAGGACTTCGATTTCACTTGTGTGTCGCAAAACATGTTATCAACTGGGCGTTGTTTAAACGTCTAACTATGGTCTTGTGGAAGGGACATCATACACTCTCTCGATGAGCCACCGCATCTATCGGGATCTATCTCTGCCTTACAAGGACGGGATAGGCGGTACGAGGATGTCAAATCAATCCCTGCGATGAACCGTTTCCAATTCTATCGCATCCTTCTACCCACGGTTACAAGAGATCAGGCTAACCCCGAGGTTCCTTGTATAAATCCCCTAAATCTTAGATACGAGGGTTGTCACCCCTCGTATCGCCTAAGCACAATAGATACAAAACCAAACACACATAGATATCGTTATAAACAACTCTCAATTGCAAATTCAAACTCAATAACAGAATTCAATTTGAAGCAACATGTCATATGCATACAAGCTACTCCCTAATCCTAGAATCGAAGAAACTACTCCATAGATAGGAGAGGAAAATCACAAGGCATGTTCATGTTCGAATCAATAGTAAATAAAGTGTGAGAACAGGAGTTTACAATGCCAATGTGGCCTTCTCTCTAGCGTTGAAGTGCAAAACTTGGATCTCCAACGGCATTCTTCCTCCCCGTTGCGAGTTCTCGAAGCTTTTTAGGGCTTCGGTGTGTCGTCCCAACCATCATGCCTCCCCCCTAGGGTTTGGCCGGAGCTATCCTTATATAGACATCACATCAGATCGCTGCGAAATCCGAAAAAAACCCTAGCCGCATCAATCTGCTGGGTCGCCACACGGCCGTGTGTTTCCACACAGCTAGGCTGTGTGTGGCCCTGGGGTGGTTGATCTCACCCATAGGACACGGTCGTGTCTAGCCACACGCCCTGGTCGTGTCCCCTTCTGCGTCTAGCTGTAAAATGCCCTTCTTTTGCTCCAAAAGTGCACCTTTTCCCATGAAATGCTATCCTGCACGCAAAAGTACAAAGAGCAGGTCTCCGAACTAGAAAATAGAAAATGCATGCAAAACAAAGTGATATGCATGAAACTAACATAAAATGTAATGAGATGTGAGCAAAAACTACTCCTAAAACCCTATATATTTTGCTCACATCACTTCCCCCAGACTTAAATCTTTGCTTGTCCTCAAGCAAACCTCAGTGCCATGAAATTTTAAGAGGATATTGTTCCATACTTAGCATGTTAACTAAATTTATCAAGTGGTATTTGCAATCAAAGCAAAATAAATATATTCTAGAAATTCACTAATTTAGCTCCTTGTGCTCGTGCTAAGTGAATCATTCTTAGGGGATACTCATTTCATGGTGAGTTAAGTCATCATCCTATAGCTTTCCTAAGGTCTCCGGCTCTTAGGCACTTACCTGTCCAAAGCGAGGGTCGTTCCCTAGATCTAGCACAAAGTCTCAAAGGTGTGCTCGGCATTGAGAGAAATTGGTAGGTGTCTCCCCAGTAACCTAACTTAGTCTCAAAGGGGCACCTAGGCATTTCTACCCACGACAACTATTTTTTATCCCTCATAATCTCTCTCTTCTTTTTTTTTCATTTTTTTCTCTCTCTTTTATTTCTCTTTTCTTTTCCTTTCTCTCTTTTATTTTTCGGCTCACTGGGATTTTGATTTTTCCGAATGTGCTTACACAATCCGAGCATCTCCAGTAACTAAAATGCCAGTCTTAGGGTCACCTGTGGATTCCAAAGTACTAAACTACTGAGATGAATCATAACTAGGTATGTACTAGACTCTCTCTTTCAGAATTTCGACATGTGTAGATGTAAAAATAGAAGCTAACCAATGTAGGTCTAGAATATTCATTCATAGCCAATAAAATAAAATACCACAAGGTAAACGAAGTTACACTACTCATGGAAACAACTCACGAAGAAGATTTTTAACAAAAATACTACTGAGGCAGCTTTATAGATAACAAAAACTAAGTGCTGAAAGAAACTCAACAACCTATGCATGAGCAAATGAATGCTAACAATAATGCAAATATCAGGAAAGAAACTACTACTAGAAACAAAAATAAAATTTGGGGCCCCCCAAACTTAAATGAAAGTATACCTCTAGTATGGTGGACGAGGTGGAAAGTCTGGAAGCCTCTGTTGGATCGAGAAGCATCGCTAGAGGGGGGGGGGGTGAATAGCGATCGTAAATCTTTTCGACATTTTGTTCGAGTAGATAATTAAATGAGTAAGAGCAGTAGAAAATAAAGAGACACATTTATTTTTACTTGGTTCACAACCCAGCGGTTGCTACTCTAAGGCCCTATCGGTCCTAGACCGCGTACGAAGGGCAAAGCACTATAACGTCTCCTCCTCGTTGGAGGTAGGAGACAACGATCACAAAACCGAAAGTACAAGGATGAGGCAACAAGCCTACCTCGCCTCGTTACGAATAAAAACAACGAATACAATATCAAAAATATATTACTAGATGCTGCTGCCGACGAAGAAGATCTGAACTTGTTGTAGCGTCGGCGTTATGATGGTGTTGGAGCGTTGGCGTTGTAGGAGCACTTGATGAATAAACTTGATGATATTTGGAGTTGGAATCCACCCCTCCTTTTATAGATTTTGCCCTCTGAATATGTCTCCTCTTTTTTTGGAACATATCACGAAGTTGTGTAATTTTTATCGCGAAGTGGCCGCGTCAAACCTTATCTGTTTTGACCTAGCGCAAAGGCTGATTCATAACCATCAGTTGACTAATGACTCCCATCGATCGGTGATGAGCATCGATCGGCGCCCAATGTCGATGGTCAGCGCCACCTGGCCACTTCCCTGCAGTGAGAGGTTAGCTCGAAAAATGATAAATACGACGGTTTCTAACCATCCGATCTCGACCTAGACCTTCCACAAGAAGTCTTAGTCGGATCGTCGCCTATGGTCGTCCCCGTACAGAGGACATGACCTTACCATCTCTCACTCACACAAGCTTACCTTGATACTTACTGTGTCACTTTCGCTTCCGGCCTTCCACTCGATTCCTTCGGCTCCCTCCGAAGTCACTCGAGTGTCGCCCGACCACCGCGGCTTCCTCCGGGTGTCGCTAGCCTTCAGCTCTAGCTTTAGTACTTTTCTGCATACTCGATTTAGCTCATGAGATAACGATGTAAACTTAACTTTGTGTCTTTGCCATAATTAAAACACAGGTTCGATTATCTGGTGCCCCTGCACCAACAATCTCCCCCTTTTTGATCTATGGCAAATCAACACAAAGTTAAGGGAAATTAAAGCATAAAACAAGTATAGTAAATGATGAATGTCATTTTCAAAAACTCCCCCTTAACCAAAACTCCCCCTTAACCCTAGGTGAGTTTTGAAAGAGCTACTTTAGTTTTCAAAATTAAATAAATTTTGTGTTACTCCCCCTTAACTCCCCCTTAACTTGTTACTCCCCCTTAACTCCCCCTTAACTTTCGCTCTTCTCCCCCTTTTGCCATAAGTCAAAAAAGTATGTTGGAGGTTTTTGTATAAAATAGGGGTTTAAAAAAAATATGGTATATGCATGCATCAAGATAAATCAACTATGAGTCCAAGCATGCGTCTAGCAGTAATTAGATAGATTGGTTCGAGGTGTGTCCCTCTGCACCAATAATCTAAAGGTTTGTAATATAACCCTTAGGGTTAGTTTGCTTTCCCCCTTAGTCAAATATATGAAGTATAAGAGATGTAGGGGGCGCTAAACTTTGGCCTAAGAGTTGTTAAGTACAATAGTTGGGAAAATAAGTAGTCTTTTGAAGAGGTTATATTTCAATTATCCTTAACATCTCACCCATTCTATGTGTCTCAGAATTTGTTCACCTTATATGTTTTGTGAGATGATTTTAAATTGATTAAAGATAGTCAACCTTGGGTTAGATTCGAATTTAACCTTTAGATCGTTAAGTAACTTTTCGAGAAATTGGCTTCCAGGTCGTGGCGAGGCACAGGGGCCTTATTTGATCGGAACAACGACCACTTCCTTAGACAAAGCCAAATTCAAGAAAATATCACTTAAGTCACTTAGGGTTACTTCCTGGTCTAACTAGTTTAGGATACGGCGAGGTAGCTTCAGCTAGTTCCACTCGGTCAGCTAGCTCGAATACACGAGACTTTGTTTCCCTAACATACTATCATCTCGTCGCGTCCTGATACTATGTTGTCAAGAGTTGACTAACTATTTTCCCTATCTAGCCGTTCTACAAATTAAAGTAAAATATTCAATAGTTTTGCTAAGTAAGCGGGTATACTATTTTAGTGTTAGCTCCCCCTAGACCATTGAACCAATATGGTCTATTCAAATAATGAATTTGATCCTGGGGAATCCAAAACTTATTAGTCCTTATATGTGAATTCAATAAAACCTTTGGGACCCATGCTTGGACTCTTTGATGACTACGATTTACGATAGACATATATGACCTATTCGTAGTCGTTAACCTAAATCTGAGTCCGGCTTTATTGTACACGGCTCTTTGGGTTCCAAGTAGTCGGTTAAGATTCTTAGATCCCATCGTGAACCTTTCCAACGTAGTCTCAACCTCTTGAACTCGGTCTTTCAAGAGAGAATTCTCCTCCTCAAGTTTTTTAATTTGGGTTGAGTTTCCCTCTTGAACTTGACTAGTTGAAGAGGTTAGAGTAGCCTTTTTCTTGAGGGTTTCAACCTCCTCAAGTAACGACTCAACCCTAGACTCCGACTTAGTTAATTTCCTATTAAGCATTTTAATTGTATTGTAAAGCGTATGAATTAGTGAGCGGCTAACCTTAATTTTCTCTTTTGGTCCTGCTTTGAGTTGCTTCTCGAAGTAGTCCTCGAGTTCAGAGTCGATGTTATAATTGGATTTGGATTCGAACTCTGACTCGGACTCTTCGGGTCTTGCCATGCATGCTATGCCACCGCCTTCTTCGTTGTCCCATGTTGCATGAAAAGCCTTCTTTTGATTTGATTTGAATTGTGCCCTCTTTTGATTCTTTAGTAGCCTCCTTTCCCTCCGAACGATCTTCCGCACTACGTTCACTATTGCTTCCACCTTTTCGGATTCGGACTCTGATTCGTCTTCGGGTTCGAGTCCATCTTCTTGGCTAGTAGGTGGCTTGCTTCTTTGTCCTGCGAGTAGAGCAATACCTCTCTCGGCCCAGACCATGTTAGTTTGCTCGTGAAGTTCAAACTCGGAAAATAATTCGTCTAACCTAAGCTTTGAAAGGTCCTTAGAGACCTTGTAGGCATCGACTATGGATGCCCACAAGGTAGTCCTAGGAAATGAATTAAGAACGTACCTTAGTAGGTCACGGTTTTCGACCTTGTGTCCGATGGTGTGCAGGTCGTTGACAATGTCCTGGATGCGGACGTGTAGTTGCGTCGCCGTCTCGTGTTCCTGCATCTTAAGGTTATACAACTTATTGAAAAGAAGGTCACGTTTACATACCTTAGCATCGGACGTTCCTTCGTGTTGCTCGATTAATTTGTTCCATAGGTCCTTGGTGCTAATGAATGGTCCGGTGTGGTTGAGTTCCTCTTTGGACAACTCGCATTGCAATATTTGAGTTGCTCTTGCATCGGCTTCAATTTGCCTCTTGGTTGCGTTAGTCCACTTGTTGAAATCCAAGGGCTCTCCTTGATCATTGGTTGGTAGAGCAAAGCCGGTTTGGATTATTATCCAAGTCTCGACTTGTGTTTTCAAGAAACACTCCATTCGACCTTTCCAATAACGAAAATCATCTCCGTTAAAGAACGGAGGTCGGGTGGTGCTATACCCCTCAATGTGAGTCATTAAGTATCTTGCAAAACACGAATAAAAACCAAAGGGAATTCCAAGACTTGGTCTTGGATTAGTAATGCGGGAAATAAATAGGAAATGAACATAATTAAATGAGAAAAATAAGAAACTAACAAAAACTAACAACTTACGACCTTCGATGTCCCCGAAAGGGTACTAGACGTTGGATTTTGGGTCTGGAAATAGCTTGTTACAAGGGTAAACCCTAGTAAGAAATGTATATCTCTCAGAGAGCTTCGATTTGGTAGGTAGATCGTTATGTGAGTCCACTTGTGCAAAAAGTTATGGTCGTTTTACCGTCGGCTACTCCAAGAGAGAAAACTTGCAAGCACACAACCAAAAGAAACGTACCAAGACTTCGTCTTGGATTAGTAGTGCGGGAGGAAAAAGACCAAAAAAAAATACGAATCAAAAAATATGAACAGAAAACCAAAACGAGCTAGATCGGTGATTTCACCAAATCTTAGCACCCCCTCTCTGATACCAATTGTTGGATCGAGAAGCGTCGCTAGAGGGGGGGTGAATAGCGATCGTAAATCTTTTCGACGTTTCGTTCGAGTAGATAATTAAATGAGTAAGAGCAGTGGAAAATAAAGAGATACATTTATTTTTACTTGGTTCACAACCCAGCGGTTGCTACTCCAAGGCCCTATCGGTCCTAGACCGCGTACAGAGGGCAAAGCACTATAACGTCTCCTCCTCGTTGGAGGTAGGAGACAACGATCACAAAACCGAAAGTACGAGGATGAGGCAACAAGCCTACCTCACCTCGTTACGAATAAAAACAACGAATACAATATCAAAAATATATTACTAGATGCTGCTGCCGACGAAGAAGATCTGAACTTGTTGTCGCGTCGGTGTTATGACGGTGTTGGAGCGTTGGCGTTGTAAGAGCACTTGATGAATAAACTTGATGATATTTGGAGTTGGAATCCACCACTCCTTTTATAGATTTTTCCCTCTGAATATGTCTCCTCTTTTTTTGGAACAGATCACGAAGTTGTATAATTTTTATCGCGAAGTGGCCGCGTCAAACCTTATCTGTTTTGACCTAGCGCAAAGGCTGATTCATCGCCATCAGTCGACTGATGACTTCATCACCGACCGATGAGCATCACCGATCGCCCAATGTCCGCGATCATTGCCGGCCAACCACTTCCCTACAGTGAGAGGTTAGCTCGGAAAATGATAAATATGACGGTTTCTAACCGTCCGATCTCGACCTAGACCTTCCACAAGAAGTCTTAGTCGGATCGCCGCCTATGGTTGTCCCCGTACAGAGGACACGACCTTACCATCTCTCACTCACACGAGCTTACCTCGATACTTACTGTGTCGCTTTCGCTTCCGGCCTTCCACTCGATTCCTTCGGCTCCCTCCAAAGTCACTCGAGTGTCGCCCGACCACCGCGGCTTCCTCCGGGTGTCGCTAGCCTTCAACTCTAGCTTTAGTACTTTTCTGCATACTCGATTTAGATCGTGAGATAACGATGTAAACTTAACTTTGTGTCTTTGCCATAATCAAAACACAGGTTCGATTATCTGGTGCCCCTGCACCAACAGCCTCGGCATCTCGGGATCCTGGGAGATCCTGCTGCTGATCCGCTGATGCCACATGTACATGTGGTCGATCTGAGAACTGGTGGATGCAGTGGTTGCTCTGTGCTCCTCCTCCATAGCCCACTGTGCCTACTGGGCATGCATGTGTTGTCGCATCTCCTGGCGGTAGGGGGCCTCATCCTGGTGATGGGCAGCCTCCTCATGGAAGTAGTTGCGGACCTCGTCGTAGAACTCCGCCTAAAGCCCACTGGAAGTTCTTCCGAAAGCCCTGGAACTCCGCCTATATGTAGGCGCTCTGCTCCTCCCATCGCTGCCTCTATGTCTGCTGCTTGACGTATATATCATCGAGGCACAATCGGAACTCCGAGAAATCATAGGCTGACGTACCTGTATCCTGCTTAAAAGTAGAAAAAGGTGGTGGTGCAGGTACAGGCTCATGTCGACGTGGACTAGGTGGGCTCCTATGCATTTGTGGACTGGAGGGAGAGTGATGCAAAGGGGGAGAGATGGGCACCGATGTGGATGGTCCCTCATATGGAGGGGACTGCACTATCAGGTCCAAGCGCTAGTTGGCGCGTGTGGTGATGGTGGTACGATCAGGGTCGGGGAGCCTAAGGGTCGTCAGGTTTTTCCTTACAAAGCATAAGGAGTGTCCCTCTCTTACAATCATTTTCATCGCCATACACACTCCTAGGTCGATCCTAGGGCTCCCCTCTATACTCTCTAATGCAGTGTAATCGTACCTCATCCTATGGCAAATGTGGGTAAGTAGGCCTCCCACATTAATCTCTCCTCTCGCTGCTTTGCTCATCTTCACTAAATGTCTGATGAAGTGGGACCCTACATCGATGCTACTCCTTTCTTATAGCATGTCCCAAAGGCAAAGCAGCTCGCTAGCTCTTACTACATCGTCACTCTCCCCACGATCAAATATAGTACTGGTCATGATGCGGTGGAGGTACCAGAAAACGGGATTTTAGAGGCACGATGCTTTGGCCCTTGAAGGGTCATAAGCATGCTCCCCTATCAACTCGGTCCAAAATATCCGAGAGTTAAACCCAATAAGAGTTCTTCTCTCTCCCCCACTCAGCAAGCCAAAATATGAATTCCATTGGTGAAGGGTCTATTCATGCTCAATGTTGAATATTCTAAAGGTGATCCTACCCTCTTCGCTCTCTCTACCTGTTAAAATTTCTACTTCTAAGGAACTCAAAAATTCTAAAACTATCCTAGGGTAGGTTGGGTGTCTTATTCCCATTATCCCTTCCCATCCGATTTTTGCAAATAGGTCTTGAATGTCACCCAACAACCCTAAGGACTCTAGTAAATCTTCATCAAGATACCTAGTTGCAGTGAGTTTACGAGTAGAAAGCATATTATACCTATCTCTATGTTCATTGTTGCGAAAAAGAAGGGTTGGAAGAGCGTTACCTTCCTCCGGAGCTTGTGGGGTGTCGGTTCTCCTTGCTCATTGCTCCAAAGCACCGGATCAAGATGCTACTTGCTTGGTCCTCCTCATCCTTGCTTCTTTTGGCTTCCTTGTGTTAGTTATAGCCCTAAGAACCAATCATGTGATGGTTGAATAGGGAACATTTTGTATCATATTCTATAAAGGCAAAGGATTGGTTATTATATTTAAGTCTTGCTTGTGCCAGCTAAATTAAATATAGTAATGCCCTAGAAAAGTAGGTTCTTATCTACAGCACATCAATTGGCAGAATTGATTATGAGAGGTTGTAGAGAACACTTTCTAAATGTTCCTAGTCAAGTATTAATATGCAAGGGCAATATTAATACATAAAGACTAGCATGTAGGTCAATTGATGACTTGATCTCACAAGTCATGGATATATGATATCAAGTTGACACATGGGTATATATTAGAGAATATATACTGAACTGACCCGCCATGAGAAAGTTTCATGGATCGTTATATGAGTGTCATAAACTTTCTCATGTGACTATTGGTATGAATAGTCCTCAGACCTAAAGTCACTACGGTTCCCTACATAAGGAGTTATGTACTTTGGTATCGTCAAACGTCACCCGTAACAGGGTGGACCATAAAGGCGATTACTGGGTATATAACAAATTATGCGGAGGGATGTGAGTGATGTAGATGGGATCTATCCTCTCATACGACGAGAGTGATATCGGTGGGCCTTGATTGAGTAGAACTACTAAAAGCATCATGCTCGAATGAGTCAATATGAGATATTGAGCTCATTTGTTTGAGTTAGTTTACTCAGGGATCAAGAAACACATAGATTGATCGAGGATGACACGGTCTATGCCTCATTGATCAATCTGATATCAAGGATAGAAGGACACGGTCATATATTATAGTAGTCACTGAAAGGTTAGTCGGATCTTGACTTATCTCGTAACTTGGGTAGCAATGATGTATTGCTAGATGCCGCTCATTGCTTGTGTATCTAAAAGAGTTTAGGTCCACTGCCAACGTTATGAGAGCCTATAGGGTCACACACAAAGAGCATGATAATTAGAGGAATTAGAGTATTCTAGTTTGACTAGAATAATTTGGGAATAAGCTTAAGTACAAAATGGTTTTTGGACTTTAAGCTTAATGAGAATTTTAGCTAATTGATTTAATGAGATTAATTCAATATGTTACCTCATTGATTTAATAAGATTAATTCAATATGATAACATAAGATTAATTGAATTAATAAGATTAATTCAATATGATAACATAAGCTTAATTGAATTAATAAGATTAATTCAACATGCATGAATGCCACATAAGAATGCCACATAAGCATGCCACCTAAGCATCCACCTAAGCTAGATAAGGTGGAAGGAAACAAAATGGTTTTGTCTCCTTAAGTGGCCGGCCAAACAAGGAAGCCAAATCCTTTTTGAGTGTGTCTCAATGCAATGGATTGCATTGAATGTGAAGGAGGTGGAAGGGTTTTTCCAACCCTATAAAAGGCTCCATGGAGTGGCCGGCCAAAGTAGAGTTTTTGGTGGAGTGTGGTTGTTGGGAGCTTGAGGCTTGGAGAGAGCTTGTGAGCTTATTGTTGTGTGGCTTTTGTGAGTGTAGCAAGAAGAGTAGTCTTCTTCTTCCCTTCTCTTTTTCCCTAGCTTCCTCTCCTTTAGGGACTTCTCTAGCAAGAAGTAAAGGAGAGCTCCTCTAGTTTTCTTTTGTGAGACAAGAGCTTGCTCGTGTGGATACATATATAGGCACGGACACTTGAACGTGCTAAAGATCCAACAAACAAAAGGAAGAAGCGGGATTAACAAGGGCACGCAACAAAGGTAATCCTCTCCTATAAGATAGGCTTGGTTTAGAGAAATTTATTTTATACGAGTTTGCTTTCGCATGGATCACTTGGAAGGGATCCTAATTTTTCCGTTGCACATATGCCATTTGGCATAAAGAATTCCCTACAAAGGGTATCGAGCCACTTATAAAGATCGTATAAAATATGTTTTCTCTATTTTATATGTGATATAGAAGTAGGATAAATTTTATTATGAGTTGATAATTGCATTAGCAATTGTCAAACATAATAAAATATCCAATGTCTTTTAAAAGTTAAAATGACATGGTGCATGGTTATGGCCTAGTCCCAAAAGGTTTGTGAATGTGTGTGTGTTGTAATTCTTAAATACGGCCTGCGTGTCGTGCCTTCCTCCTAAAATTCTTGTTGTAAAATTAGTTTTAGACTCGAATGTAACTCGAGTATTTCTCCTTTTGTAATGTACAAAACAAAGATGGAAGGTCCATTGGAAGATGAGGTTACAAGGAGGAAGTCAACACACAAGACAACCAAAAGGAAGCACTTAGGAGAAGATGCTTTCCCTAGGTTGACCAATCAATCTTTTCATTGGCTTGAGAAGATTGTAGAATAAGGGCCATAACCATGACACGTTAGTTTAATATGTATGTGATGCATGTTAGTTTAGCTTGTATGTGATGCATGATTAGTTTAGCTTATATGTGATGTATGCTAATATGTATATGATACATGTTTATTTCTTAATAAGTCAAAACGATATGCCTACCAAAGCTTGGTACTCACTACTTCCTCGATCATTTGTTATTGGGTTTGCCAAAGCAAAGCAATGCATTTTATCTTGGAAGAGTGCGAGTGGACAATCGTGATGTCCCGCTATCAAACTTGGTTAAGACTTAATTAAGTTTTCTTAATTAGTTAAGAAAGTAGAGACATATATTAGCTTTGAACATAAGTTTTAAAATTAGTTTTATGTGATTTCCGAACATCAGCTTTGTCTTAGAAGTGGTCGTTGCTCCGATATCCAAGAAGGCCTCACTCGCCACTACCGAAGTGGTTTAGGAATAAACACAAAACTAATCTAAAACTTAACCAAAGCTATTAAAGAGTTACATCAGATGTAATTGGCAAAAGATTGCCTACCTAATTATACTACGTCTTGGGCGATTAGCCAAAGCTAACTCAAGACGAATTATAATGTGGATCTTTATCCCATATAAATTTATAGCTAAATAGTAGCTATGAGAATTTAGTGGGAGCCTCATTTAATTAAAGGCCTAATTAAATGATTTAGGTATGATACTTAACTTTGCATTTTAATGTTGTAGATCACCATGACATCTAACACGACACACCCCCTCAACTTGCGATCTGTCCTTGAGAAGGACAAGCTTAATGGAGCGAACTTTCTGGTATAGGAACTTGAGGATTATCCTCAAACAAGAACGTAAACTGTATGTCCTAGAGCAGTCTACCCCTGAAACACCGCCCATGCGTACTGCGTCTTGAAAAGGATGCTTATAAGAAGCATCAAGATGACGATTAGATGTGTCATGTCTTATGCTTGCCACCATGAACTCGAGCTTGAAGCAACATGAGAACATGGATGCCTATGATATGGTTGAGCATTTGAAACAACTATATCAAGGACAAGCTAGGCACGAGCGTTTGAAGTGTCTAAGGCTCTTTTTGCATGCAAGATGCAAGAAGGAACACTGTAGGAACTCACGACTCAAAATGATTGGGTACGCTGAGAACCTTGAAAGACTAGGTTTTCCATCGAGCCAAGAATTGGCAACCGATGTTATCCCGCAATCGCGCAAGCATATAATCAATTCGCCATGAATTATAACATGAATGAAATTGATAAACCTTTGCTCGAGATTCTCAAAGATGTTAAGAATCACAACCAATCTCAAAAAGAAAGTTAGCAACATACTAATGGTCAAGAAGGGCAAAGGTAAGCGCAAAGGCAAGGGTAAGACCAAGCCAAAGGCAAGGCCAATTCATCCACTTCAAAGGGTAAAGGTAAAGTACCTAAGGAAGGGATCGCTTCCATTGCGGTGAGATCGACATCGGAAGCGGAATCGCAAAGTCTACCTTGAGGAAGTAAAGAATAAAAGAAGTGGGACTTCGCCTGTATACACGTTATAGAAGTTAATCTATCTATTTCTTCTACATGGGTATTAGATACCGGATGTGCATCTCACATTTGTAATAATGTGCGAGGACCGAGAAATAGTAGACAAATGGCAAAGGCAAGTAGACCTACGAGTAGGCAATGGCGCAAAAGTTCTGTGCACAGAAATGTAGGAACATATTCTTTGTCTTTGCCCATCGGGCTTATCTTAGAACTAGAGGAGTGCTTATATGTACTGCATTGACAAAGAACATAATTTCAGATCTTGTTTAGACAAGAAAAATTTTTCTTTATAATAAAGGACAAATGTTGTTCCATTTATTTGAATGAAATGTTCTATTGTAATGCACCACTTATGAATGGTCTCTATGTTCTAGATTTAGAAAACCCAATTTATAACGTAAATACCAAGCGGTTCAAATCGAATGATTCGGACCAAACATATCTCCGCATCACGCTTAGGTCACATAAATGAAAACGATATCCCAACTCCATAAAGATGGATTATTGGACTCATTTAATTTTGAATCATATGAGGTATGCGAATCTTGCTTTTTAGGAAAGATGACTAAAACTCCATTTAGTGGACATGGAGAGAGAGCGACAGACTTGTTAGGACTCATACATACTGATGTATGTGGGCCTTTCAATGTCGAAGCCAAAGGAGGCTATAAGTACTTTATTACTTTCACTGATGATATGAGTAGATTTGGCTACTTATATTTGATGAGACATAAGTAATCCTTTGAAAAGTTCAAAGCATTCAAGAATGAAGTACAAAACCAACTTGGTAAGCGATTAAGCTACTTACTGATCGATCGAGGTGGTGAATACCTTAGTCAAGAGTTTCGTGATCACCGGGCCGAGTGTGGATAATATCCCAACTCACTCCTCGAACACCACAATGGAATGGTGTATCCGAGAGGAGAAATCGTGACTCTATTAGATATGGTACGATCAATGATGAGCCAGATCGATCTACCTACTTCCTTTTGGGACTAGCTCTGTGGCAGTAGCTTTCACATAATCGCGTCCCATCAAAGCGTAGAAAAGACACCATATACGATATGGTAGGAAGAGTCCCAAAATGTCTTTTATAAAGATTTGGGGTTGTGAAGCTTATGTAAGGCGTCAAGTCTCGGATAAACTAGGACACAAATCGGATAAGTGTTATTTTGTAGGATATCCCAAGGAAACTAAGGGATATTACTTTTACAATCCCACACTTGGCAAGGTGTTTGTTGCGAAATCTTTGTCTTTCTAGAAAGAGAATTTATTTCTAGAAAAACTAGTGGGAGTAAAATTCATCTTGAAGAAGTTCAAGATGACGGATAACACTAAGGCCGATGGAAAATGAGCAGGAACCACAAAGTGTTGTGGATGAGAAATTGTTGCCCAAAGAGTTGTGGAACAAACACTGTTCAAGTAGACCAACCTCTTCGTAGATCTGAGGATCCGTCACCCGAGAGATATTCTTTTCTCTTGGTGACAATGGTGAGGTATTGCTTATCGATCTTGGCGAGCCTACATCCTATCAAGAAGCTATGATGAGCCCAGATTCAGAAATGGCTAGAGGCCATGAGATCCGAAATGGAATCCATGTACACTAACCAAGTATGGACCTTGGTTGATCCACCTGAAGGGGTAAAACCCATTGGGTGTAAGTGGGTCTTTAAAGTAAAGACTGACATGGATGGTAATAAGCATACCTATAAAGGTAGATTGGTGGCTAAAGGATTCAAACAAATTAATGGTATTGACTATGATGAAACCTTTTCACGATTGCGATGCTTAAATCCATTCGGATCATACTTGCTATTGCGACCTACCACGATTATGAGATCTGGCGGATGGATGTCAAAACCGCTTTTACGAATGAAAGCTACTCGAGGATGTGTACATGACTGAGGTTTTGAAGATCAAAGCATCTGGAAAGGTATCTGGCAAAGGTCCATTTATGGACTAAAGCAAGCCTCTCGAAGCTTGGAATCTTCGATTCGATGATGCAATCAAAGAGTTTGGTTTCATCAAGAATGAAGATGAACCTTGTGTCTACAAGAGAAATAGTAGAACAGTTGTATTTCTTGTCTTGTATGTAGATGACATACTTCTCATCGGAAATGATATTCCCTCACTCCGATGCATGTGAAGATGTGGTTAGGGAATTGTTTCTCGATGAAAGACTTAGGTGAATTTGCCTATATTCTAGGCATCAAGATCTATAGAGATAGATCTAAAAGATTACTTGGCCTAAGTCGAGTACATACATTGATAAAGTGCTAGATCGTTTTGCTATGCAAAATTCCAAGAAAGGATTTACGCCTTTATCACATGGTGTGAGTCTTTCGAAGACTCAATGTCCCTCTTCTAAGGAGAGAGAGATCGCATGGATAAGATCCCTTATGCATGCTATAGGGTCTATCATATGCGCCATGCTTTGTACTTGTCACGATCTCGTATGCTTTGAGCATGGCGAGTAGATACGATCGGATCGGTGAAATCCTGGATAGCGATCAAAAATATTCTTAAATACTTACGAAGAGCGAAAGAATATTTCACGATATTTGGAGGCAATGAGGAGCTAGCTGTAAAGGGTTACGATGATGCAAGCTTCCAAGCGAGACAAGGATGACTATAGATCGCAATCGAGTGCGTGTTTTGCACGAATGGTGTGTGTTTGGAAGAGTTGAGCGAGGACCGCGATTCTTGATTCTACAGCGAAGCCGAGTATATTCTGCGTCGATGCGTGAAGGAAATGTTTGGCTCCTAAGTTCATCGATGAACTTGGGGTAGTTCCTAGCATTGCAGATCAATAGACCTCTATTGTGACAACAATGGGGCTATTGCACAGGCTAAGGAACCTCGATCACATCAGCGGACCAAACACATACTGCGGCGCTTCCATCTCATTCGAGAGATCATCGATAGAGGAGATGTGAGGATATGCAGAGTACCGACAGAAGCCAACATCGCAGATCCATTGACCAAGGCTTTGGCACAGAGGAAGCATGATGGTCACACTAGGTCACTAGGTATTAGATATCATAGTGATTGGTACTAGTGCTAGTGGGAGATTGTTAGTTATAGCCCTAAAAACCAATCATGTGATGGTTGAATAGGGAACATTTTGTATCATATTCTATAAAGGCAAAGGATTGGTTATTATATTTAAGTCTTGCTTGTGCCAGCTAAATTAAATATAGTAATGCCCTAGAAAAGTAGGTTCTTATCTACAGCACATCAATTGGCAGAATTGATTATGAGAGGTTGTAGAGAACACTTTCTAAATGTTCCTAGTCAAGTATTAATATGCAAGGGCAATATTAATACATAAAGACTAGCATGTAGGTCAATTGATGACTTGATCTCACAAGTCATGGATATATGATATCAAGTTGACACATGGGTATATATTAGAGAATATATCGAACCGACGCCATGAGAAAGTTTCATGGATCGTTATATGAGTGTCATAAACTTTCTCATGTGACTATTGGTATGAATAGTCCTCGGACCAAGTCACTACGGTTCCCTACATAAGGAGTTATGTACTTTGGTATCGTCAAACGTCACCCGTAATGTGGTGGACCATAAAGCGATTCGGGTATATAACAAATTATGCGGAGGATGTGAGTGATGTAGATGGGATCTATCCCTCTCATATACGAGTGATATCGGTGGGCCCTTGATTGAGTAGAACTACTAAAACGCATGGCCATGCTCGAATGAGTCAATATGAGATATTGAGCTCATTTGTTTGAGTTAGTTTACTCAGGGATCAAGAAACACATAGATTGATCGAGGATGACACGGTCTATGCCTCATTGATCAATCTGATATCAAGGATAGAAGGACACGGTCATATATTATAGTAGTCACGGAAAGGTTAGTCGGATCTTGACTTATCTCGTAACTTGGGTAGCAATGATGTATTGCTAGATGCCGCTCATTGCTTGTGTATCTAAAAGAGTTTAGGTCCACTGCCAACGTTATGAGAGCCTATAGGGTCACACACAAAGAGCATGATAATTAGAGGAATTAGAGTATTCTAGTTTGACTAGAATAATTTGGGAATAAGCTTAAGTACAAAATGGTTTTTGGACTTTAAGCTTAATAAGAATTTTAGCTAATTGATTTAATGAGATTAATTCAATATGTTACCTCATTGATTTAATAAGATTAATTCAATATGATAACATAAGCTTAATTGAATTAATAAGATTAATTCAATATGATAACATAAGCTTAATTGAATTAATAAGATTAATTCAACATGCATGAATGCCACATAAGAATGCCACATAAGCATGCCACCTAAGCATCCACCTAAGCTAGATAAGGTGGAAGGAAACAAAATGGTTTTGTCTCCTTAAGTGGCCGGCCAAACAAGGAAGCCAAATCCTTTTTGAGTGTGTCTCAATGCAATGGATTGCATTGAATGTGAAGGAGGTGGAAGGGTTTTTCCAACCCTATAAAAGGCTCCATGGAGTGGCCGGCCAAAGTAGAGTTTTTGGTGGAGTGTGGTTGTTGAGAGCTTGAGGCTTGGAGAGAGCTTGTGAGCTTATTGTTGTGTGGCTTTTGTGAGTGTAGCAAGAAGAGTAGTCTTCTTCTTCCCTTCTCTTTTTCCCTAGCTTCCTCTCCTTTAGGGACTTCTCTAGCAAGAAGTAAAGGAGAGCTCCTCTAGTTTTCTTTTGTGAGACAAGAGCTTGCTCGTGTGGATACATATAGAGGCACGGACACTTGAACGTGCTAAAGATCCAACAAACAAAAGGAAGAAGCGGGATTAACAAGGGCACGCAACAAAGGTAATCCTCTCCTATAAGATAGGCTTGGTTTAGAGAAATTTATTTTATACGAGTTTGCTTTCGCATGGATCACTTGGAAGGGATCCTAATTTTTCCGTTACGCATATGCCATTTGGCATAAAGAATTCCCTACACCTTGAAGGTTGGAAAAGCTTCTAGGTGGTGGGGAAGAAGGATCCACATGGCTAGGGCAAGAAAAATCGAAGCACACGGCGCAAATGGGGCAAAAACACACAGCTTGCCCTACTTAACCCTTGCACGACACGACCATGTGAAAACACATGGCCAGGCTGTGGGAAAACACACGGTCAGGCCATGTGTCCCCTTTTTTTCTCCCCTTTTTGCACAATGGTCCAAATTTTCTCATATGCTTCGCTGTGTAAGCTAATATGGATTTTATTTTTACCTAGTAAAGTTCTCTTCTGGTCCCAATGCTAACCGAAATAGAAATCAAAGTTCAAATTAACTAAATGCATGCAATACAATCAAAGGGAAACCTAAAAACTAAACTTGGGTTGCCTCCCAAGAAGCGCTTTGTTTAAGGTCATTTAGCTCGACCACACTCCATTATCAACTTGGCTCTGGAGGTTCAGTGAACCTCCATTCATCCGTCTTGGAATCTAGATACTCCCCTAGATACTTCTTTAATCGTTGCCCATTTCCCTTAATCTCCCATGATTCCTTACTCCATATATCCACTGCACCATATGGGTATACCCTCTTCACCCGAAACGGTCCTGACCACCTTGATTTTAGCTTCCCTAGAAAAAGTTTTGACCTGGAATTATATAGGAGAACTAAGTCTCCTTCCTTAAACTCCCTTCTCAAGATGTGTTGGTCATGTCATTTCCTAGTTCTTTCCTTGTATGCCTTAGCATGTTCATACGTGTCTCTTCGAATTTCGTCCAACTTGCTTAACTGCAGTTTCCTTTTCTCTCTTGCCGTGCAGTAGTCCAAGTTGAGCTTCTTGATGGCCCAGAAATCCTTGTGTTCTAATTCAACGGGTAGATGGCAAGGCTTCCCATAGACTAAGCGGAACGGGGTCATGCCTATCGGGGTCTTATAAGCTGTACGGTAAGCCCAAAGTGCATCGTCTAGTTTTTTGTGACCAATCTTTCCGTGATGCCACTACTATTTTTTCTAGGATACTTTTGATCTCCCGATTCAAAATTTCCACTTGTCCACTTGTTTGCGGGTGGTATGCTGTTGAAACTTTGTGGATCACCCCATACTTATGTAGCAATTTTTCAAACTATTTTTCAATGAAGTGGGATCCTCCATCACTGATTACTACTCGAGGAACTCCGAATCTAGGGAATATGTTTCTTTTGAACATTTTTATTACGGTCCTAGCGT
Organism: Wurfbainia villosa; assembly: GCA_025175895.1. Taxonomy (NCBI): domain Eukaryota; kingdom Viridiplantae; phylum Streptophyta; class Magnoliopsida; order Zingiberales; family Zingiberaceae; genus Wurfbainia; species Wurfbainia villosa. Next base: position 37,257,964 of record CM045998.1, on the reverse strand, counting down.
CGCAATGGGGTGATGCTACGACCTCCACCCATTTGGAGACGTAGTCTACAGTGACCAGGATATACCTGTTTCCGTCGGAAATGGAAAAGGGCCCCATGAAATCTACTCCCCATACGTCGAAGAGCTCCACCTCTAATATGGTGTTTGCCGGCATCTCATGTCTCCTCCCTATATTTCCTGTTCGCTGGCACCGATCGCAGGAGACTACATAGTTGTGCGTGTCCCTAAATAGGCTAGGCCAGTAGAATCCTGCCTGAAGTACCTTCGTAGCTATTTTTGCAATCTCGACATGACCCCCATATGCAGAGGAATGACAGTGAAAGAGGATGCTCTTCACTTCCTCTTCTGGTATGCACCTTCAATATACACTATCTGCACATTTCCTGAATAGGAAGGGGTCATCCCATACGTATTGCCGAACCTCTGAAAAGAATCTTTTCCTTTGTTGGGTCATGAATTCTAGCGGTATCACTCTTCCTGCAAGAAAGTTTACCAAATCTGCATATCAAGGGGTGGTGACCTTAGTAATGGCCATGAGGGTATCATCCCGCAGAGCATCGTTTATTTGAGCACCGTCTCCTTCTTCTATCCTGCTATCAATGGGCATGCACGATAAGTGGTCCGCAATGATGTTGTCCGATCTCTTTTTATCCCTAATTTCTATATCAAATTCTTGAAGTAATAGAATCCAGCGAATAAGGCAGGGTTTAGCATCCTTCTTACTTAGCAAATAATGAACTGCAGTATGGTCGGTGTAAACCACTACCTTCGAACCTACTAAGTATTGTCTGAACTTGTCGAATGCGAACACAACTACTAGTAATTCCTTCTTAGTCGTGGCATAATTGATTTGTGCCCCATTCAGTGTCTTACTGGCGTAGTGAATGTCGTGTAGCTTTTTCTCCTTCCGTTGCCCTAATACTGCCCCCACTGCATAATCACTAGCATCACACATGACCTCGAATGGTAGGCTCCAGTCAGGCGGCTGTATTATTGGGGACGTCATTAAGGCTCTCTTTATGTCTTCAAATGCCACTAAACATTGTCGGTCGAAGATAAACTCTGTGTCCTTAGCTAGTAGATTTGTCAGAGGTCTAGTTATCTGAGAAAAATTCTTTATAAACCTTCGATAAAAACCCGCATGCCCAAGAAAGCTTCGGATCCCCTTTACATCCCTGGGTGGCGGTAGTTTTTCAATTACTTCGACCTTCACCTTGTCTACTTCGATACCGTTCCCTTATATCTTATGTCCTAGAACTATCCCTTCAGTTACCATGAAGTGACATTTTTCCCAATTCAGAATCAAGCTATTCTCCTCACACCTCTGCAGAACCCTTTCTAAATTCTTTAGACATGCATCGAAACTTGTTCCATAGACTGAAAAATCATCCATGAATACCTCCATAATTTGTTCAATCATGTCTGAAAAGATAGCTGTCATACAACGCTAGAAGGTGGCTGGGGCATTACATAGGCCAAAGGGCATTCGTCTGTATGTGAAGGTTCCGTACGGGCAAGTGAAGGTGGTCTTCTCTTGGTCATTAGGGTGGATTGGGATTTGGAATAACCCTGAGTACCCATCAAGGTAGCAAAAATAGGAATGTTTAGCGAGGCGTTCCAGCATTTGGTCGATAAACGGAAGTGGAAAATGATCCTTTCTTGTTGCTTTGTTTAATTTACGGTAATCTATGCACATTCTCCACCCCGTTACCATTCGAATAGGGATCAAATCATTCTCCTCATTTTTTAATACTGTAGTGCCACCTTTCTTTGGAACTACGTGTACTGGACTTACCCACTCACTATCTGAAATCGTGTAAATTATTCCGGCATCCAAGAGTCTAAGAACTTCCTTTTTCACTACCTCCTGCAAATGAGGGTTAAGTCGCCTTTGGCGCTCCACTATTGACTTACACCCATCCTCAAGTATTATCCTATGCATGCACAGAGACGGGTTTATCCCTTTTATGTCATCTATGGTATAGCCCGACACTTTTTTATATGTCCTGAGCACCCCCAGCAACTTCCTTGTCTCTTCCTCACTCAGGTTGGCATTTATAATCATCGGATGGGTTGCAGTTGGTCCTAAAAATTTGTACTTTAGACTAGGGAGAAGCGGCTTCTTCTCAAGCCCTGTGTGTTTCTCTTCTGCCACCTGCCCCAATTCTTCCTCTTCCTCTGATCCTGAGGATAGGAAATCTTCTTCCATCCAATATTCTCTCTCCTTGTCCTCCCCTTGTACTTGGCAGGCTACTTCAGCACTGTCTATCCCCCTGATCGGGTAAGCCTCCTGAAAATGTTGCTCGTGTTAGGACCCTTGGAATGGCTAGAGGGGGGGTGATTAGCCTTTCTTCTTTTCTACAAAAAATGTTAGCGGAAGCAATACAAAATATAAACACAAATCAAAGCAAGAACAAAGCTAACACCCGATGTACGTGGTTCAGAGATGATGCTCCTACTCCACGGCAATCCGTAAGGTGGATTAGCCATAATCAACCTTCACTAGAACCTCCTTTGGATGAACCAAGGTGGAGAAACCTTTCTTACAATGCTCTCCTCTTCTTTACAATGATGGATGATCAAGAACAAGAGAAGAGGAGGATTTAAATCACTAAAAACACTTGGAAGGCTTGGTGAGCACGAGAGTATAGTTAGGAGCAAGAGCACTAGCTTCACCAAGCTCCCCATGGCCCCTTTTTATAAAAGAGGGGTTGTTTTTCCGTTAGCGTCGATCACCGACCGATGCATACCATCGATCATTGCGGCCAACGACCAAATGCGATCTCCGCGGAGATTCGTAGCCGCAATTTCCAACGGCCAGGTGATTAGTCGACTGATCCCTCCATCAGTCGACTGATGGGGTGATCAGTCGAGTGATCAAGCGCGGATCAGTGAGACCGCATTCGCGGGCGATATTTCCCTTGATCAATCGACTGATGCCCTTGGCGATCGATCGATCGCAGCATCGATCCGATCGCTCGACCAAGGCGATCGGTGATGGTCGTGGTTTCATCTGACTCGATCGAGCGCTGAACGCCGATCGGCCGATCGATACATCGATCGCCGATACTCATCAAGTATGAGTAATTCATACTTGATTTTATACCTTAGACCTAGACTCAACCTTCTAGCTCCTTAATAAGCCTTGCACCTTCAGGATCCCTCCGAGTCTGCGACTTGTTCATCCTTTGCGCTTTGCTTCCAAGAGCTTCCTTCGGTTTCGTCATGTCTTGGGTTGCCAAATGCTTAGACTTTACGCCGCCAAGACTACAAGCTTGGACTTATGCTGCCAAGACTTTACTTTGGACTTCTTTTGCCAAGGTTCACTTTGGACTTTATGCTGCCAAGACTACAAGCTTGGTCTTATGCCGCCAAGTCCATCCCTTGGACTTCCTTTTCCAAGATCATACTTGGACTTCCTTTTACCAAGTCTTCATCCTTGGATTTCCCTGTCACTTAAACACATTCGTAATTAGATCACAAGATATTGCCTAACTTAGATGATTAGCCAAACATCAAAACATATAAATGCTTGGAGCATTGTTGCACCAACAATCTCCCCCTTTTTGATGTTTGACAATCATTTAAGTTAGGTCTTTAAAAATACACACATAATCATCTAACTTAAGCATTCCTTCTCCCCCTTTGACATACATCAAAAAGAGAAGGATGAAAGAATTAAGAATGTTGGATCTTGGACTAAGGTATTAGATTGAAATTAAGCTCCCCCTTTGTAACGACCTGACCCCTATTGGCCGAATTCGGCGACCCCTATTGGTCGACGACCGTCGCCCCTGTTGGCCCGTCGTTACTCACCTGGACTTCCCACCCCTGGAAGTGGGTTTTTGCCTTCCCCAGGATTCGAACTCTAGACCTCCAGGCTAAGTACTAAAGTTTATGAATCCTGGTAACCAAGTGATTCAAGGATCACTTGGTTACCAGGATTCATAAACTTTAGTACTTAGCCTGGAGGTCTAGAGTTCAACTCGGGAAGGCAAAACCCACTTCAGGGTGAAGTCCAGTGACGACGAGGCGACGGCTCGTCGATCAATAGTCGCCGACCGCTAATAGGTCGTCGTCTAATAAAAGGCGCCTTTTTATTGTAACGACCGGGCCCCTGTTGGCGGAATTCGGTGACCCTTATTGGTCAACGACCGTCGCCCCTGTTGGCGGAATTCGGTGACCTCTATTGGTCAACGACCGTCGCCCCTGTTGGCCCGTCGTTACTCACCTGGACTTCCCACCCCTGGAAGTGGGTTTTTGCCTTCCCCAGGATTCGAACTCTAGACCTCCAGGTTAAGTACTAAAGTTTATGAATCCTGGTAACCAAGTGATCAAGCGCCCCGAGAGCATGCCGAGCCGAAAATCAAACAGACGGCATCTCCCCTGTACGTGGCAACATTTCGGGTTAATACAAGGCCCGTAGGCCCACAACAACAACATAATATATAATAATAACAGCAGCGAAAATAAAGAGCACATACCCACAACATACATAACAAAAATATACAGGTGTACACCACCTGAAAAGATCACAGTACTAAAACCGTACATAAAACATCGACATCACGATAAGTCCATAACAAAACAAGGGTCCATGACATAGGACCAAAATCCATAACCATAAGAGAAACAAAATAAACTCCTCGGGAGACATCGGAAAATGGAGATGGGATGGATCAATCCCCAAGTGTCACACGGTCGTCTCACTGCATTACTGGCGAGAAAAACCTGTGGTCGGAGGTGGTGAGTAAAACTCAGCAGGTAATCAGAGAAAACATGTAAATATATGTATCAATATTACATGTCATTCAACAGTTTAATCTACTCGTACAACAAGTATACATCAGCATAACAATAGATATGCATGCATATACTAAATAAACTGTACATCAACGATCTTTGGCGACTGGCTACCTACTCTATCCTGATCCAACCTGGGCATATAATCACATCATAGGGTATAAAAGTATAGTACTAACACAATACCCTAACCTGAGTCAAGAGTATCACTGTGAATATCCGATAGGTATACAAGTATCAACCTACTACCATACAAGAATATGCAATAGCATGTATGAATATGTACAAACAAATGCAACAGGCATAGTACATACAAATGCATCATCAAAGTGAGTATACATATAGACTGTATCTGTATGTATACTAATCACCATCATCCATGTATATATGTATATACCAGTAGGTATATATATATATATAATCATATGCAAAACACCGTATGATACGGCAATGCAACATGCATGGTCATGCCTGCTCACCCCTACTCGCAACCACGACCCCAGTGTGGCCTAGGTGGCACGACATGACAACTATCCCGACTCCAGCCGCCACCACTCTCGAGTGACCGAGTTGGGTAGTATGATCAAGTAGCATATGAGCGTAAGTAGCTCGCTACGCAACGGGGGTCCCTGCTGCTGGCCACTCCGACTAACACTACCAATGAGTGGTCGAGTACCACGCACCCAGGACAACTGCACGCAACTCCAACAACCATCGTCAATAATGATAGAGTGCGGCACAACAGATGCTCTGCCCTCACACCAGTTACCCCTCTGGAAGTAACCTGGGAGGCAGGATGACTGACGACTTTCTCTCAACCCCAAGGGGAGACGATGTCGTCAGTATGCATGCAATGACATGAGGGTACTGTCTCACATATAGACATCTACCATAGACTCTCTGCTCAACAGAGAGTCACACCCAATCGACAAGATACTCTATCCTGTAGAGAGTTATACTCATCTGATCATGACAAGCTAGGACCATCGGTCCGTAGCGACACACTGTCCATGACTCACATGACCATTCACACAACCCATGGTTGGTGAATAAATGTGCAACATACAGGTATGGAATAAGTCCTACATCTAGGGTCATACTTATCCACAAAGGACCTTTTTGCCAAATTTACAATTTAGGTCATCCTCCGTACTCTAACATCTACACCCTACTAAACAGTTAGACATAATTACATCACATCTGCAACTTCTAGATTATGCTAGGGAATATGTGTTATCAATAATCGAGCCCACATATATAACAACGACAAGTTCAAGCAAACGATAAACAGAGCATGATCAAGGTAATATGAACACCTAAGGTTCATATCTATGCCTAAATCTGAAAATCATTTCATCTACCCGACCAGTAGGAAATTACCTACCTGTTAAATAGCTCCGCTCGCTATCCAAGCGTACAAGCATCTGTCACTAATCAAAGTCCTGCAAGACAACATGAACAAATATTAAGTTCTATTATACAACAAGTGATCGAATCGAATGCTACATGACTTCATAACCCGATCAACTGGATTGATCTTGTTATCCACTTAACCTAATCAAGCCTTCACATTTATCCTCATTTAATTAACTGCAATTTAATTCACTCCTAATTATCAAGCACAACAATCCTACAACATACAACTAGGTTTAAATCAATAAATCTCTTAACTACATTCCAACCAATCAATTCAACATACAAACTCACCTTCCTTGGATCATCATCCACTGCCAAACTCCAACCTCATGATGGGTAGCCGAATGAGTTGGCAAATTTGTTGATCTGAGCTCTATAACCACTGGGAATCACAGTGAAGGTATCCTCTCTAAATCAATGGAGTTCCAATAGAGAATAACCTGTTTAAATTTCCCTCAACACCTATTATTAACAACCTGTTACCATCTTCCCAAAACTACTCTCTGAATTCAACATCCGAAGAACAAAGAGAGGTTAAAGAGATTACCTAAAGATAGAATGGTAAGTCGTCAGAATCATTCAGCACCAAGTTGTCGCTCGTATCACAAGCAAGCCAAGAAGAAATTCTGGCGATCACTCGAAGCTGGAGGAGGGCACATCGCGAGACCAATCTCACTGACAAAAACAGAACTCGTGGTGGTGATCTCCGCGCGTGGCGAGAGAGGAAGATGGAGCACGAGCCAAGCGGTCGGAGCGGCGTCGATCCGGCGGCGATGAGTGATCGGCGACGGGTTTGACTCGTGAGGGCGCATGTGGTTACGACATTGTGGCGCGCACGACAAGCGGCTCGAGGTGGCGACCATGGGCAGCGGCGAGTGGGAAGAGCAAGATCCGACGAAGAGAGGCAACGATGGATCGGCACGTCAAGCACCACAACCCTAGCGATCGGTACGGTGACGATGTCTCCAACTCGAACAGATCAATGTGTCGCGAGACCTGGTGAATTAGATGGCGGCTGGGCACAGAGAAGGGCAGTGACGAGTAGGCGGCAATCAGCGTGGGCGAGTCGCGCGGGCGACCAATGATGGCGGTAGGGTGCGCGGTTTGGATAACGATCGTAGCCAAGACGCAGCGGCGGAAGTAGGGCTAGAGCGGCGAAATGAGGAACCGAGAGGGAGGGCTCGGCGGCAGTGATGAAATGGAAGAAGGGCTCACGCGTCGAAGGCGAAGAGGGATTGTTGCATCGCGGAGAAGAAACACTCGCCGAAGGAGACGATCGGTTGCGTCGAGAGAAACAGTCGGAAGAAAGAAAAAACCGAAGGAAACATTACCGCTTGGCATTATTATTAAGTAGCGGGTCGGGTAAAAAAAATACCGGGTCGGGTTTAGGAAAAAAAAACAATTGGATCCGATGTTGATCAATCCATTAAATCCATTGACCTTAGAGTTTTACAATTAAACTTAAGTCAATTAAACCCTATTAAACCCCTCATACCCAGATGACCCAAACAGACTTTTTCGAAGCCTATTAAATCTTTCCCCGTAATAGTCATAGAAATTTCCATTTAAATCCAAAAAAAATTTCTAAAAATTTCTGAAAAAATTCCACAAAGTGTTTTATCAATTACCGAGGAATATTTTTTTTTTCTGGTATTTTACATTCTCCCCCACTTATAAAAATTTGGTCCCCAAATTTCGTACTAACAAGGAAAGTTACTTCAAGCAAGTTTTCGAAAGGACCACATACTTTCCTCAAGTGGACAGATGAGACTATCGAACTCGGATAGTATCTTCCAGCTCCCACATAGCCTCCTCATCGATATGATATTGTCATCCAACCTTTACGAGTCGGATGATTTTGTTTCACTACTGTCGCTCCTTGCGACCCAGGCCCCACCCTGGAATCACCTCGTAAGTTCCATTAGATTGAGGTAGAATTCGGAACCTCTTTCAGAACATAATCAACATGCGACACGTATTTTCTCAGTATAACAACAGGAAATACGTTGTGAGCACCCCCAAGTGTCGGAGGTAAAGCCAACCGATAAGCTACACTTCCATAATCCACAACACAAGATCTGAATAGATCCTCCAACGTTTGAATGTCATGCTCAAACAGTCCATTAGTCCGTGGATGAAATGTTGCACTGAGCCGAAGCTCTGTGCCCATAGTCTGGTGCAGACTCTGCCAAAATCGCGAGATAAATCGTGAATCTCTATCCGATATGGTACTTAAAAGTACCCCACGCAATCTGATAATCTTTCGGTAATACAACGCTGTCGTATGATCCAACGAGTATGACCCACGAGTAGGAAGGAAATGAGATTTGGTCTGTTGATCCACAATCTCCCAAATCGCATCACATCCTTTACGGGTTCTAGGCAATCCCGTAACGCAATCAATCGTGATATGCTCCCACCTCCATTCTGGAATCGGAATCGTCTAAAGCAATCCAGCGAGTTCTTGATGTTCAGCCATCACCTACTGGCATACTAAACATCGAGCAGCAAAATCTGCTATAACTCTCTTTATACCATTTCACCAGTATAAACGTTTCAACTCTCGGTACATCAGAGTACCTCAACGGTATATAGCCCATCACGAATGATGTGCTTTATGTAGCAACTCTTTCTTAACACTGCAACTCCGGAATCCACCATCCTTCTCAGAGACGGGGACATGTCTTCTCAAAAGAGAAGTCCATCAACCATTCAAAATCCTCTCCACCACACTCCATAAGTGCATGGAAGACTAAAGCGACTAATCTCACTTGTTGCAACCATTCGTGTTCCAGAACTCTATAGTAGCTAGTTACAACTCCATGAGCACTTCCTGCTCCATATCGCTACTACACGAGATCATATCTGTTAAAACCAAATCACATGTATAACAGCTTATCTCGTAGTTTCTTAATTGACGTAGGCCTAAGATACGTCTCATGCAACTGTATCGGATTCGCTCCGATCCCTGAAACGACGCATCTGCGTACATCATCCTTTCATCTACTCCAGAAGAATTAACTAATACTTGTGTAAAAGTTAACCGTCGTCTAGGTCTTGTAAACTGGTTTCACCAGCTTCCGACTAAATGATTTATAACATCACTTTTGTCAAACAAGTCTGTGGTATAGTAATGCTAAGACATTCTATCCACATCTACTGTACTAACTAAAATATACAAGGAAAACCACCATCTACGGCGGTCGAGTGCGCAACTCCAACTACCACAATCGATAATGGCCAAGTTACGGAACTCCAACAACTACCAACTGATCCAATCGTGTCCAAGATACACGATTCTCAAATCCAGTGGTGACTAACTCGTTAATTAGTCTAACAACTTAATCACAACTCATAACAATTCATACCAAGTATGAAATTGGCATATCTACACACCTGCATCCCCTTTACTCTTGGCTAATGATATATATTAATCATCACATCGACAATGATAATCGTATGACATCATGTCACTACAATATCAGTACTCCAGTCGTAAACCAACCTTAGAGTATACACAGGTGTCCTTTGTTGAACTAAATAGTTCATTTATCCTCAACGTAGGATATTTACTTTCAACAATCATCGGATTCCATCATCGACAATCGATGCATACTTTCCAAGGTCCATCTCTCTTTCAACAAAGAGTTCCGGATCTTCTTAAGGAGGAATACTGGGATAGATAAATATCCCTTCTCACATCTCCTATAATCGCAACTCACGTTATTCCAATTCTTTTATAGTGTTTAACAACACTGATACCAACCAACCTATCACTCGATATGTGATCTTCGGTACCAGAACTATTTCCACAATCATTTCGATCGCCTACTCCACTTGCCTATACAACGACAAACCTAGGAGTTCATCCTTAACTACATCCGAATGCTCTCGGATTATACGCACATCTGAGAGACATAATCATACTATAATCTCCACAACTTGACCATCCGTAAGGATATGTCTACAGTAAAGATATGTCTATCAAAGTCTAAGGGCATCCCTTAACTTCTTAATCGTTGGTCTACTTCTCACCTGACGGTAGAGAGACCACCAACCCATAAGTCGATATATAGGAACCTTCTAATCAAACTAAAAATGTTCTAGACAAAGATACCCGTAAACTACAAGTATCTCTCAATATATTAACCAGAGGGTAAAACTGGAGTAATACCCTGAATGATGAAATATCTGTCGATCCAATCCCAAAGGCTCCACGCAGGTCTCGGCCTTTCTCCGAAGAGAATAAGATCAGATCCAACAGTTCGCGACAAAGTGGTCGCATTTCTGCGATGAATGATCCTAGGATTTTTCCTAGATCATCCGATCCCATCACTTCATCCTACGAGCTGCAACTGTAGAATACCGAATAGATACGACCTTCGTCGTATACTCTCTCTTCTGTACTAAGCAAAACACGTCTGGAGGTAACTGTTGTTGTTGTCTGCATGAATCTTCTACGATGTCTTCTGCTGATGCTGCTTCTGTGCTGATCTCTGCTGAAGGGGAGTATCAAGGAACTCCAACCATGCCTGAGGTGGTAGATCGCTGCTGACGAAATAACTCATTCTTTAGTGCTGATCTCTGCTGTCGAGACGGTGCATCATCCTCCTGGAATACCATCGATAGTCTTTAACTGAGTCTTCAACGTTCACCTCCTCCACTGTACTGGTTGCTCACAATAGCAACAGATGAACTGATCCAACGGATAATCTAACTTCGCGTGTCTTCGTGATCCGCACTGCACGCAAATAATCCCTTCGGAGTCTTTGTTCTGATTTTGCTGATATCCACAAGAACCTTCTGATGATCTGCGATTGGTCTTCTATAATCGGAAAGTAGCCCCAAGGCCTCTGACTCCGATCTTGCTCCTTTTGTCCAACATTCGGAGGCTTCTTTCTCCAATATCTGACTTGCAATATATGTTTATCGATCTTCATCTCCTAAACACTTATACGGAGTCATTTCTAAACTCCTGTCTCAATCCAACGTCTTCCGGTAGGATCTGATAGAAGATCTCGGCTTCCTAATCCAACTATAAGCCAATAACTCTGGGTGGCTTAAATCATCCACTCATCTTCTTGAGCTATTAGGTGGTAGTAACCTCTGCAAGTCTCACGACTCTGCACAATACATTATTACTGACCGATCACCCTTTCTTGAAGCTCAAGAATTCCTTATAATGTGTCACTAAAAGTGAGACGGGAGAAATACTCTCTTTCAACATCACTAATCCCAGTGTCAAGTGATGTTTTATTTCCCGAAGGTCATTTTCTGCATTTATCACCAAATACCGGTTTGACCCCGATAATGGTATGCAAATAACTCTACTTTCTCGGTATAACATGAGTTAAGTACTTAAAAGTACTCTCAAAGTTATACAACTCAAGATTGCATACAACCTGTGGATAAAATCCCTATGAAACTTCATAACCTAGCATTCCGCTATCTGCATCAACAATAGTCTACAAGTCTGTTCATTACCCACAGGTAATGATCCGACTAGCACAGTTAGTGGAAATCTCTAAGACTGTAGTCTCTGATTTCCATAATAAATGTGACGACTTGACCCCTATTTTTCGACTCGGTATCAGTCGGCTCTCAGAGGTAAATCACCTCCTCGACACAGGTTCAAGACTCACATACTCAACAGGTCGTTTCCGGGGTCAACTCATACCACGGCTACGAACAATAACCAACACACTACAGGTTATTCCCTGTTATATACATTAAAAGCATAGTCAACTAAAACCGGGAGTATAAACCCTAAAGGTCACCCCAGTTGGTCGTCTCAGTGGACGACCCCTACTGCAAGTCTGCACAGGTGTCATAAATCTTTGACGATATACACCTGTTGAACAAATTTTGATAAGTAACTATCTGAAATATGAGTTATCAGAAATTCTTACCTCGTGTTGCTTGGAGCTCAGGCCGCTGTCAATCCCATCTCACAAAAACCAAATCCGAAAAATATACCGACTCCCGAGAATCCAAGACTCGACACAAAAACAACATTGTATGGCATCGCAGAACCTTGGGCTCTGATACCACTAAAGTTGTCACGCCCCGAGAGCATGCCGAGCCGAAAATCAAACGGACGGCATCTCCCCTGTACGTGGCAACATTTCGGGTTAATACAAGGCCCGTAGGCCCACAACAACAACATAATATATAATAATAACAGCAGCGGAAATAAAGAGCACATACCCACAACATACATAACAAAAATATACAGGTGTACACCACCTGACAAGATCACAGTACTAAAACCGTACATAAAACATCGACATCACGATAAGTCCATAACAAAACAAGGGTCCATGACATAGGACCAAAATCCATAACCATAAGAGAAACAAAATAAACTCCTCGGGAGACATCGGAAAATGGAGATGGGATGGATCAATCAAGACACCCAAGTCGTCACAAGTCGCTCACCGCTACTGGCGCATGTAAAAACCTGTGGTCTGAGGTGGTGAGTAAAACTCACAGTAATCGAGAAAACATGTAAATATATGTATCAATATTACATGTCATTCAACAGCTTTAATCTACTGCATAACAAGTATACATCAAGATAACAATAGATATGCATGCATATACTAAATAAATCAGACATCAACGAGCCGACGACTGGGCAATACTACTCTATCCTGATCCAACCTGGGCATATAATCACATCATAGGGTATAAAAGTATAGTACTAACACAATACCCTAACCTGAGTCAAGAGTATCACTGTGAATATCCGATAGGTATACAAGTATCAACCTACTACCATACAGGAATATGCAATAGCATGTATGAATATGTACAAACAAATGCAACAGGCATAGTACATACAAATGCATCATCAAAGTGAGTATACATATAGACTGTATCTGTATGTATACTAATCACCATCATCCATGTATATATGTATATACCAGTAGGTATATATATATATATAATCATATGCAAAACACCGTATGATACTAAGAATGCAACATGCATGGTCATGCTCGCTCACCCCTACTCGCTACCACGACCCCAGTGTGGCCTAGGTGGCACGACATGACAACTATCCCGACTCCAGCCGCCACCACTCTCGAGTGACCGAGTTGGGTAGTATGATCAAGTAGCATATGAGCGTAAGTAGCTCGCTACGCAACGGGGGTCCCTGCTGCTGGCCACTCCGACTAACACTACCAATGAGTGGTCGAGTACCACGCACCCAGGACAACTGCACGCAACTCCAACAACCATCGTCAATAATGATAGAGTGCGGCACAACAGATGCTCTGCCCTCACACCAGTTATCCCTCTGGAAGTAACCTGGGAGGCAGGATGACTGATGACTTTCTCTCAACCCCAAGGGGAGACGATGTCGTCAGTATGCATGCAATGACATGAGGGTACTGTCTCACATATAGACATCTACCATAGACTCTCTGCTCAACAGAGAGTCACACCCAATCGATCAGTATACTCTCTATCCTGTAGAGAGTTATACTCATCTGATCATGACAAGCTAGGACCATCGGTCCGTAGCGACACACTGTCCACGACTCACATGACCATTCACACAACCCATGGTTGGTGAATAAATGTGCAACATACAGGTATGGAATAAGTCCTACATCTAGGGTCATACTTATCCACAAAGGACCTTTTTGCCAAATTTACAATTTAGGTCATCCTCCGTACTCTAACATCTACACCCTACTAAACAGTTAGACATAATTACATCACATCTGCAACTTCTAGATTATGCTAGGGAATATGTGTTATCAATAATCGAGCCCACATATATAACAACGACAAGTTCAAGCAAACGATAAACAGAGCATGATCAAGGTAATATGAACACCTAAGGTTCATATCTATGCCTAAATCTGAAAATCATTTCATCTACCCGACCAGTAGGAAATTACCTACCTGTTAAATAGCTCCGCTCGCTATCCAAGCGTACAAGCATCTGTCACTAATCAAAGTCCTGCAAGACAACATGAACAAATATTAAGTTCTATTATACAACAAGTGATCGAATCGAATGCTACATGACTTCATAACCCGATCAACTGGATTGATCTTGTTATCCACTTAACCTAATCAAGCCTTCACATTTATCCTCATTTAATTAACTGCAATTTAATTCACTCCCAATTATCAAGCACAACAATCCTACAACATACAACTAGGTTTAAATCAATAAATCTCTTAACTACATTCCAACCAATCAATTCAACATACAAACTCACCTTCCTTGGATCATCATCCACTGCCAAACTCCAACCTCATGATGGGTAGCCGAATGAGTTGGCAAATTTGTTGATCTGAGCTCTATAACCACTGGGAATCACAGTGAAGGTATCCTCTCTAAATCAATGGAGTTCCAATAGAGAATAACCTGTTTAAATTTCCCTCAACACCTATTATTAACAACCTGTTACCATCTTCCCAAAACTACTCTCTGAATTCAACATCCGAAGAACAAAGAGAGGTTAAAGAGATTACCTAAAGATAGAATAAGTCGTCAGAATCATTCAGCACCAAGTTGTCGCTCGTATCACAAGCAAGCCAAGAAGAAATTCTGGCGATCACTCGAAGCTGGAGGAGGGCACATCGCGAGACCAATCTCACTGACAAAAACAGAACTCGTGGTGGTGATCTCCGACGAAGCGGTGGCGACAGCAGAGGAAGATGGAGCACGACCGACGGTGCTGGAGCAGCGTCCAGATCCGGCGGCGATGAGTGATCAGGCGACGGGGTTTGACCTCGTGACAGCGGCGACAGGGTTACGACATTGTGGCGCGCACGACAAGCGGCTCGAGGCGGCGACCATGGGCAGCGGCGAGTGGGAAGAGCAAGATCCGACGAAGAGAGGCAACGATGGATCGGCACGTCAAGCAGGGGCCCACAACCCTAGCGATCGGTACGGTGACGATGTCTCCAACTCGAACAGATCAATGTGTCGCGAGACCTGGTGAATTAGATGGCGCCGGGCAAGAGAAGAAGCGTGGATTTAGTAGGCGGCAGCCAGCGTGGCGGCGAGGTGCGGCGCGCGTACGGCCAGAATG
Organism: Wurfbainia villosa; assembly: GCA_025175895.1. Taxonomy (NCBI): domain Eukaryota; kingdom Viridiplantae; phylum Streptophyta; class Magnoliopsida; order Zingiberales; family Zingiberaceae; genus Wurfbainia; species Wurfbainia villosa. Next base: position 37,242,686 of record CM045998.1, on the reverse strand, counting down.
CGGTAGGGTGCGCGAAGTTTCGATAACGATCGCGAAGACGCAGCGGCGGAAGTAGGGCTAGAGCGGCGAAATGAGGAACCGAGAGGGAGGGCTCGGCGGCAGTGATGAAATGGAAGAAGGGCTCGCGCGTCGAAGGCGAAGAGGGATTGTTGCGTCGCGGAGAAGAAACGCTCGCCGAAGGAGACGATCGGTTGCGTCGAGAGAAACAGTCGGAAGAAAGAAAAAACCGAAGGAAACATTACCGCTTGGCATTATTATTAAGTAGCGGGTCGGGTAAAAAAAATACCGGGTCGGGTTTAGGAAAAAAAACAATTGGATCCGATGTTGATCAATCCATTAAATCCATTGACCTTAGAGTTTTACAATTAAACTTAAGTCAATTAAACCCTATTAAACCCCTCATACCCAGATGACCCAAACAGACTTTTTCGAAGCCTATTAAATCTTTCCCCGTAATAGTCATAGAAATTTCCATTTAAATCCAAAAAAAATTTCTAAAAATTTCTGAAAAAATTCCACAAAGTGTTTTATCAATTACCGAGGAATATTTTTTTTTCTGGTATTTTACACCCTTAATCCAAGATAGGATGTAAATTACATTTGAAGCAAAGCATAATCTAAAATTCAAAAGTTAAATCCTAACTTTGCACCAACAATGGTTTTGGGGATAAAAGGATAGAATTTATTGAAACTCCCCCTAAACAACTGTATTAAGCAGTCCTAAAACTCGTTTATACGCAATATTATCATACTAGAGTGTTAGGACATCAAAAATACACCAAATATCATAAACTGGAGCTTATTATCAGAAAACCCAGTGTATCAGTCGACTGATATCTGAACCAGTCGACTGCTACGCCTGAAATCGAAATTTCAGCCTTTTCATCCCATTTTCAGAAATGCGGTAGAAATTCCAGAAATCTCGAAAAATCACGAAATTTTGCGTACACATTTCTGAAATCATACTTTATTAAGGAAAAATAATTTGAAAAATATATGTTTTCCAGATTTCAAGATTGATACAAATTTGGAAACTTACAAAAGTTCTAAAGAATTTTCAAACTTTGTATCACTTTTGTGATTCACTTGAAAACTGTTTTCCAAAATATAATGAACATAGTTTAAAATATATATGATTTGGAATTTACAACCATGTTCTTAGAGCTATGTACTCATTACTTGAATACAAGCCTTCCCAATGGTTGGTCCATAAGGTATTTATGTCTCTAGGTATGTCATTGGCTCATAGTAATGCATCATAACAAGCATGATGAGCCAAGTACACCTTCCCTATCATCTCACATGGTTCTAAGTGTATACAAAAATCAAGGTTTCTTAAGGCTTTTTGTGAGATGTATCAAGGTATAAAGATAACATATAAACATGGGATCATGCAAACCTAGAATTTTACTCTACAAAGCACATACCAAGCTCTCTCCTTAAAGATGAAAATTCATTTTCGGGAAGAGCTTTGGTGAAGATATCGGCAAGGTTGGACTTAGATTCTACATAATTAAGTTCAATGTCCCCTCTTGCCACATGATCTCTTATGAAGTGATGTTTCACTTCAATGTGCTTGGTCCTAGAGTGATGTACCGGATTTTTGGTCAAGTTGATGGTACTCACATTATCACAATAAACTTTAATGTTAGAGTAGTGTAGCTCATAGTCCACAAGAGTATGCCTCATCCAAAGTAATTGAGCTACACAACCACCCATAGCCACATATTCGGTGGTTGATAAAGCAACACAATGTTGCTTCCTACTACTCCAACTAACTAGGGAGGACCCAAGAAATTGACATCCACCACTAGTACTTTTCCTATCCAATTTGCACCCGGCATAATCGGAATCGGTATAACCAAGTAATTCAAATGACCTAGTCCTAGGATACCAAAGTCCTACATTTAGGGTGCCTTTAATATACCTTAATATTCTTTTGACGGCTACCAAATGTGATTCTCTGGCACAAGATTGGTATCTTGCACACATACCTACCGCAAATAAAATGTCGGGTCTACTAGCGGTTAGGTATAGTAAGCTACCAATCATACTCCTATAAGGTTTAAGATCAATTGATTTACCTTCATGATCACTATCTATCCTAGTGCTAGTGGCCATAGGAGTGGTTACAATTTTGGCATTTTCTAAACCAAATTTTTTGATCATTTCATTTGCATATTTGGTTTGATAAATATGAATACCCTCATTGATTTGTTTGACTTGTAAACCTAGGAAAAAGGTAAGCTCTCCAACCAAACTCATTTCAAATTCATTTTCCATATTTTTTATAAAGTCTTGAAGAAGATCATCATTTGTTGACCCAAAAATGATATCATCAACATATACTTAGGCTATGAATATATCTTTTAACGTTGACTTTATAAACAAAGTTTGATCTACTTGGCCTCTTCTAAAATCCTTAGAAATTAAGAAGGATGACAATCTTTCATACCATGCCCGGGGAGCTTGTTTTAACCCATATAATGCTTTCCTAAGCTTACATACATGATTTGGATAATCTATGTTCTCAAATCCGGGAGGTTGCTCTACATATACTTCCTCCTTAATAAAACCATTTAAGAATGCCGATTTAACATCCATTTGGTAAAGTTTAAATCTCATGTAGGAAGCATACCCTAAGAGAATCCTAATAGATTCTAACCTTGCAACCGGGGCATAAGTCTCATCATAGTCAAGCCCCTCAACTTGATTGAATCCCCTAGCAACCAACCTAGCTTTATTTCTAGTGATATTTCCTTGATCATCTAGCTTATTCCTAAAGACCCATCTTGTAGTAATTATGGTGCTATCATTGGGTCTAGGTACTAATTCCCACACTTGACTTCTCTCAGGTGGGTCGATTCATCTGCATTGCCAAAATCCAATCCGGATCATGTAATGCATCATTGATCGATTTGGGCTCAATTTGTGAGATAAGAGCAACTTGACTAGTAGGAGGTATATGAAATGACCTAGTTCTTACTCCTTGAGATAGATCTCCTACTACTTGGTCAAGTGGATGATCTTGATGAATTCTTAGGTTTCTAGAGGGGGTTTCAATTTGATCATTGTTATCTTCCACCCTTCTTTCATCATCGGAGTCTCCTCTTCCTCCCCCTTGATCATTACCCCTAATGGTCAAATTTTGAAGTTTTTGGGTAATGTCTTGATTATTGTCATTAATATCTTTATCAATGGAGGACTTTCTAGGGTAGGTACTAGTAGTTTCATCAAATTGAACATTGGAAGACTCCTCAATCCCTTTGGTTCTCTTATTGTAGACTCTATACCCTCTACTTGTGGATGAGTATCCAACTAGGATTCCCTCATCCGCTTTTGATTCAAATTTTCCTAAGTTATCTTTGGTGTTTAGAATATAGACTTTACTGTAGGGGAATCTCGTATGCCTAATGGCATATGCGCAACGGAAAATAGGATCCCTTCCAAGTGATCCATGCGAAAGCAAACTCGTATAAAATAAATTTCTCTAAACCAAGCCTATCTTATAGGAGAGTTCTACCTTTGTTGCGTGCCCTTTGCAATCCCGCTTTTCCTTTCGGTTTGTTGGATCTTTAGCACGTTCAAGTGTCCGTGCCTCTATACGTATCCACACGAGCACGCTCTTGTCTCACAAAAGGAAAACTAGAAGAGCTCTCCTTTACTTCTTGCTAGAGAAGTCCCTAAAGGAGAGGAAGAGAGGGAAAAGGAGAAAGGAAGAAGAAGACTCCTCTTCTTGCTAGCCTACACTCACAAACCCACACAACTAAAGCTTCCACCAAGCTCTCTCACAACCACAACCCCAAAAACTCCCTATGGCCGGCCACTCCATGGAGCCTTTTATAGGGTTGGAAAAACCCTTCCACCTCCTTCACATTCAATGCAATCCATTGCATTGAGACACACTCAAAAAGGATTTGGCTTCCTTGTTTGGCCGGCCACTTAAGGAGACAAAACCATTTTGTTTCCTTCCACCTTAACTAGCTTAGGTGGATGCTTAGGTGGCATGCTTATGTGGCATTCTTATGTGGCATTCATGCATGTTGAATTAATCTTATTAATTCAATTAAGCTTATGTTATCATATTGAATTAATCTTATTAATTCAATTAAGCTTATGTTATCATATTGAATTAATCTTATTAAATCAATAAGGTAACATTGAATTAATCTCATTAAATCAATTAGCTAAAATTCTCATTAAGCTTAAAGTCCAAAAACCATTTTGTACTTAAGCTTATTCCCATATTATTCTAGTCAAACTAGAATACTCTAATTCCTCTAATTATCATGCTCTTTGTGTGTGACCCTATAGGCTCTCATAACGTTGGCAGTGGACCTAAACTCTTTTAGATACACAAGCAATGAGCGGCATCTAGCAATACATCATTGCTACCCAAGTTACGAGATAAGTCAAGATCCGACTAACCTTTCCGTGACTACTATAATATATGACCGTGTCCTTCTATCCTGGATATCAGATTGATCAATGAGGCATAGACCGTGTCATCCTCGATCAATCTATGTGTTTCTTGATCCCTGAGTAAACTAACTCAAACAAATGAGCTCAATATCTCATATTGACTCATTCGAGCATGGCCATGCGTTTTTAGTAGTTCTACTCAATCAAGGGGCCCACCGATATCACTCCGTCATATGGAAGGATAGATCCCATCTACATCACTCACATCCCTCCGCATAATTTGTTACATACCCAGTAATCGCCTTTATGGTCCACCCTGTTACGGGTGACGTTTGACGATACCAAAGTACATAACTCCTTATGTAGGGAACCGTAGTGACTTCAGGTCTAAGGACTATTCATACCAATAGTCACATGAGAAAGTTTATGACACTCATATAACGATCCATGAAACTTTCTCATGGCGGGTCAGTTCAGTATATATTCTCCAATATATACCCATGTGTCAACTTGATATCATATATCCATGACTTGTGAGATCAAGTCATCAATTGACCTACATGCTAGTCTTTATGTATTAATATTGCCCTTGCATATTAATACTCGACTAGGAACATTTAGGAAAGTGTTCTCTACAGCCTCTCATAATCAATTCTGCCAATTGATGTGCTGTAGATAAGAACCTACTTTTCTAGGGCATTATTATATTTAAATTAGCTGGCACAAGCAAGATGTAAATATAATAACCAATCCTTTGCCTTTATAGAATATGATACAAAATGTTCCCTATTCAACCATCACATGATTGGTTCTAGGGCTTTAACTAACATTTACATCCAAAGACTTTGAAATAATGAATTGTGGGTATAGTCTCATTCCATAATTCAAATGGTGTTTTTCCTAAAAACCTATGGATTTGAACCCTATTTTGGATATAGCAAGCGGTATTAACCGCTTCCGCCCACAAGTAGCTAGGTAGAGAATATGCATTAAGCATAGTCCTAGCCGCCTCTTGTAGGGCACGATTTCTCCTTTCCACCACCCCATTTTGTTGGGGTGTTCTAGGACAAGAGAACTCATGCTTGTACCCTTGCTCTAAACAAAATTGTGAAAATTTTAGATTTTCAAATTCACCACCATGATCACTACGGATCCGGTTGATTTTGAGACTCTTTTCATTTTCAACCCTTTTACTAAATCCTATGATTATTTCTAAGGTATCATCCTTATGTTTCATAAAATAGACCCAAGTATACCTAGAAAAATCATCTACTATAACCAAACAATATTTATTACCATTTAAAGATGGAGTACTATGGCAATCAAATAAGTCAAGATGCAATAATTCTAATGGTAAAGAGGTATTGGTTAGGGTTTTACCTTTGTGTGATGCCTTTGTTTGTTTTCCTTCTTGGCATGCATCACACAATTTGTTCTTGACATACTTGATCTTTGGTAGCCCTTTGACCAACTCCATCTTGGCTACCTTGGCTATGTTTTTCATGTTGATATGCCCCAATCTTCTATGCCATAGCCAACTTTCCTCTTCTTTTGCAACAAAACACTTAGTAGAAATGTTAGAAGCATATGAAAGATCAACATAATAGATGTTTGATTTCCTATATCCAACTAACATACAATCATTTAATTCCTTGTGTCTAATCATGCATTTAGAGGATTCAAAAACAACATGATAGTTTGCATCACAAAGTTGACTAACACTTAATAAATTAAATTTCATATTTTCAACTAGCAATACTTTGTGAATAACAATTTTAGAGGATACCTCAATTGTACCTCTACCTAATATCTTGAGTTTTCCACTATTCCCAAAAGACACCGCTCTCTTCTTCACATATTTAATTGTGGAGAACTTGCTCACATCCCCGGTCATATGTGTTGAGCAACCGCTATCCACAATCCACATACCTCGCTCTCCTACCTAAATCACATGAAAAACACAAGCTTTTGGTACCCAAACATTTGGACCGGTAACATTAAGTAAAAACTTCTTAGGTACCCAAGCTTTCTTAACCTTACCCTTAATGGTTGCTTTCCTATTAATTAATGAAATATAAGCAACTTCTTTTTCTTTTGGCTTATATCCTAACCCGACCTTGTTATAAACCGCTCTTTGTCTACTAAGAATCATATCAAGACACTTTGAGCCATTTGAAAATTTTTCTAAACATGCTTTCAAGTCACTAACCTCATCCTTAAGTTTGTCATTTTCTTCCCTAAGCATGCAAGAGTCAATATGTGAAGGCTTTTCATTCCTAATGGCCTTTAGTTCTACCTTCATGCTCTTAACCTTAGATTTTGACTTATCTAGAGCTTCTTTAAGATAAGCAATTGATTTATAGAGAAGCATAACCTTGGGAGAATTCATTACCTCATCGTCACTAGATGACGATTCGTCACTTGAAGAGTCTTCTTGACTTGATGTGCCGGAATCATCTTCTAATGCCATGAGTGCCACATGGCGTGTGATGTGGCAAAGCTCATCATCGGATGAAGAGTCTTCAACACTTGGTGTGTCCCATGTGGTTTGAGCCACCATGACCTCCTTCTTCTTCTTTTCCTTCTTGTCCTTCTTTTTCTTTTCCTTTTCCTCCTTCTTCTTTAGCTCCGGGCAATTCGGCTTTATATGCCCCTTCTTATTGCAAGCATGACAAATCACATTATTACTAAAACTTGAATTACCATTAAATTTACCTTTTGAGGAATGAGACCCCTTCCTTGCTTCTCTATTCTTGAACTCTCTTGACTTTCTATAAAGCTTCTTGACGAAATTTGTCATTTCACTAGATGAGTCCCCATCGCTACTTGACTCATCCTCCGACTCGGATGATGATGATGCTTCTTTTCTTTCCTTCTTCTTCTTTTCTTTCTTGTCCTTCTTTTCAACAAATAGAGCTAAACCCTTTTCCTTAGAGGACATGTTAGTTTGCTTATGTAATTCAAACTCACAAAATAATTCATCAATTTTAATTTGAGATAAATCCCTAGTTACCTTAATGGCATCAACTATTGAAGTCCATAAAGAATTTCTAGGAAATGCTTGTAAAATATACCTTACCAAATCCCGGTTGTCAACTCGCTCACCTATGATATGGAGTCCGTTTACAATTTCCTTGAACCTTCCATGCATTTGACTTACGGTTTCATGCATCTTCATTTGGAAGGCTTGAAGTTGTCCAATTAATAGGTCCTTCTTGGCCCTCTTTGATTCCTTGGAACCTTCATTTAGCTCAATGAGCTTTTCCCATAGCTCCTTGGCGGATTCAAAAGGCCCCACCTTGTTGAGTTGCTCCATTGTGACGCCGCATTGGATGGTGAGGACCTTTGGCCATTTGATTCAAATTTCTTGTTTATTTCTCTTGTCCAATCCTTGCTTGGAATAGGATGTCCATGTTCATCCACCGGTTCCTCGAAGCCATCTACAACACTATGCCAAATTTCAATATTACTCATAAGATAGTACTTCATCCTACCTTTCCAATACGCAAAGTGACTCCTATCGAATAGCGGTGGCTTGGCGATGCTATATCCCTCTTGAAGAGCCATTGATGTCTTGGTTGATGGTGAGATCTTCCAAGCTATCCGAGCTCTGATACCACTTGTTAGGACCCTTGGAATAGCTAGAGGGGGGGGGGGTGATTAGCCTTTCTTCTTTTCTACAAAAAAAATGTTAGCGGAAGCAATACAAAATATAAACAAAAATCAAAGCAAGAACAAAGCTAACACCCGATGTACGTGGTTCGGAGATGACGCTCCTACTCCACGGCAATCCGTAAGGTGGATTAGCCCTAATCAACCTTCACTAGAACCTCCTTTGGATGAACCAAGGTGGAGAAACCTTTCTTACAATGCTCTCCTCTTCTTTACAATGATGGATGATCAAGAACAAGAGAAGAGGAGGATTTAAATCACTAAAAACACTTGGAAGGCTTGGTGAGCACGAGAGTATAGTTAGGAGCAAGAGCACTAGCTTCAGCAAGCTCCCCATGGCCCCTTTTTATAGAAGAGGGGCTGTTTTTCCCGTTGGGTGTCGATCGATCGATGCATACCATACCATCGATCACGCCAAGCCAACGGCCAAATGCAATCTCCGCGGAGATTCGTAGCCACAATTTCAACGGCGGTGATCGATCGATCCTCCATCGATCGTGATGGGGTGATCACCGAGTGATCAAGGCGCAATCGAGTGAGGCGCATTGCGGGCGATATTTCCTTGATCACCGATGATGCCCTTAGCGATCGATCGATCGCAAGATCACGATCGCTCTCGACCAAGGCAATGATCGTGATGGTCGTGGTTTCATCGACTCGATCGAGCGCGACCGGTCGGTGATACATCGTATCAGTCGACTGATACTCATCAAGTATGAGTAATTCATACTTGATTTTATACCTTAGACCTAGACTCAACCTTCTAGCTCCTTAATAAGCCTTGCGCCTTCAGGATCCCTCCGAGTCCGCGACTTGTTCATCCTTTGCGCTTTGCTTCCAAGAGCTTCCTTCGGTTTCGTCATGTCTTGGGTTGCCAAATGCTTGGACTTTACGCCGCCAAGACTACAAGCTTGGACTTATGCTGCCAAGACTTTACTTTGGACTTCTTTTGCCAAGGTTCACTTTGGACTTTATGCTGCCAAGACTACAAGCTTGGTCTTATGCCGCCAAGTCCATCCCTTGGACTTCCTTTGCCAAGATCATACTTGGACTTCCTTTTACCAAGTCTTCATCCTTGGATTTCCCTGTCACTTAAACACATTCGTAATTAGATCACAAGATATTGCCTAACTTAGATGATTAGCCAAACATCAAAACATATAAATGCTTGGAGCATTGTTGCACCAACAGCTCGCTATTTGCCCATATTTTGAGAGTCCCCACCACTGTCTCTATAATGAGATATGCATCGTCTGTGCTCTTTTTCATCAACACACCCCCCGCGGCTGTGTCCAAGAGTTCTTTAGACGAGTTAGTTATCCCAGAATAAAAAACATGGAGGAGTAACCAATCTTGTAATCCATGGTGTGGGCAGCGAATAACTAGTCCCTGTAGCCTCTTCCATGCCTCGGCCAGAGTCTCTTCTTGCCCTTGCTCAAATGAAAGGATTTTATCCCTAAGGTAGGTTGTTTTGTGGGGGGGAAGAATTTACTTAGGAAAGTGTCTTCCATTTGTTCCCATGTCATTATACTCCCTTTTGGTAGCGTGTGTATCCCCTTTCAATGAAAATGGGAACATGATGAGCTTAATGGCATCTGATGGGACTCCTTCATATTGCAGTGTGCCGCAGTATGCTAGAAATTCTTCAAGGTGTAAATAGGGTTCCTCAATCTGAGCCCTCCAAACCGCTTTTCTTGAATAAGAGCAATTAATGCAAGGTTTATTTCCCAGCCCGCGACCTAAATTCGAGGAATAACTATGCAGGAGTTCCAGGCTTTTCATCTAGGCACTATGTAATCTTTCAAGGGTCGAGCGGGCAGTGTTAACATTTCAACGTCCTTTGATGAAAAAGGATTAATAAATCATATACGATAGATAACTTGGAGGGTGGAACCAAAGTTTTAGTTGAGAGGAAAAATTAGGAGTATTTACCTAAAGCTTAGGAAACAGGAAATAAACAAATCTAGCTAACAAAATCAAAGAGGCAATAAGGAAATAGAAAACTACTGCTAAAATAAAATAAAATCTAAATCTAGATATGGAAAATCTAAAACTGAAGTGAATAAAGAAAACTAAGAAGAAAATAAAGCAAGTAAATAAATCTAATCCTAAGTCCGATCGAATTATCCACTTCTCGATTCAATATCGAATCAATCAATCCCCGGCAATGACACCAAAAACTTGATGCACATGAATAATCTCAAATTCTGATGGATACCGCCGAGACTCAAGAGCACATGTAACTGGATATCCATCCCACAGGGACTAAGATTCGAGTACCAATTTGTTTAGTGGATGTTATTGTTCGGAAGTCAATCTAAAGGTTGCGATTGTGAGGGTTGTCGGTGGACTAAACTCTAGTACGGTGTCACACAAAGGAAGAAAGGAGCTTGCCGCGAGATCTTTTAAAGGGATTCTAGGACTTCGGTTTCACTTGTGTGTCGCAAAACATGTTATCAACTGGGCGTTGTCTAAACGTCTAACTATGATCTTGTGGAAGGGACATCATACACTCTCCCGATGAGCCACCACATCTATCGAGAGCTATCTCTACCTTACAAGGACGGGATAGGCGGTACAAGGATGCCGAATCAATCCCTGCGATGAACCGTTTCCAATTCTATCGCATCCTTCTACCCACGGTTACAAGAGATCAGGCTAACCCCTAGGTTGCTTGTATAAATCCCCTAAATCTTAGATACGAGGGTTGTCACCCCTCGTATCGCCTAAGCACAATAGGTAGAAAACCAAACACACATAGATATCGGTATAAACAACTCCCAATTGCAAATTCAAACTCAATAACAGAATTTAATTTGAAGCAACATGTTATACACACATAATGTCACGCCCCGAGGGAGACCCCGCCAGACAAAAATTCGACAGCATCTCCCCTGTACGGGTGACAATCCCAATTTACATACAAGGCCTACACGGCCACTATACATCGGTCAACACGACCGGAATCCAAACTCACACGCAGTTATATAATTTGGCCTCAGGCCATCAACCAAATGACCTAATCAAAAGTATATCACATATAAACCTACCCCTTCTGCCATCTGGGCAGGAATACTCAATCAAAATCCAATCCCGAAGAAACTCCGAATAGAAGTCCATAAGGACACCAAAAATCCAAATACAAAAATCAATCTCCAAACCTATACATATCCTCTAACCAAAATATCCAAACCATAAAGCAAATATCCAAAAATAAAACATCTACGACGAGTGGGGGTCCGGCAGCTGCACTCTCCTGACAGCTTCATTCTGAAATAAATAAATATCAACGGGGTGAGTTCAAGAACTCTGCGGGTATAGTAGATATGCATAGTAAGGTATATCTAACAATAAAAATATCATGCCAGTACAGTCTCACATAAATAGGGTATGCAAGCAAGAAATACAAAATGACTGTACTTACCTGAATCTCCTACCCTGATATAGGAGCATGTGCCTGACTAGAAGTAATAGAGTCCTGACCATATATAAACATGTATCCTGTATGCATGACAATCATATGCACATCCAAGGCATCAATACAATAATGCAGCAAACACAATACAAAATGCAATCAGTGCAAAATGCATGTCGTGCCAATGACATGGTCACCCCTGACGCCAGTCAGCCGCCTCACACGCAATGGTGAAGCCGAGTGGGTAGGGCTATGACAACTGTGCACTCTGCCATCACTGCTCCTGAGTGACCGAGTGGACAGGATGCTGTCGGAGTACACCTATCCTCCTGCCCCAAACATAGTGGGGGAGCTAAGCTCTCATCTCCCGGTGTCATAGACCAGAGGAGGGATCCCTGCCCGCTACCACGCTGCCTCATCGCTACCCATGAGCGGACCAGCGGAGCCTGACAGAGCAACTGCACACACCCTCCTGATGTACCACTAACCCATGAGTGGCAGTGTGTGCAGGCCATGTAACTAGTCATGGCTCAACAATAATGGAACCCCGTCCAGCTAGCATGCAATCATGCGAAAATGGTGCATGATACTAAAGCATGTAAATCCTACTCATAATATACCTATCCGAATGATATGTACAACCATATATACATATCCCTAATCCATGTACTATGATCCAAATCAAACAGGGAAATATAATCATATCCTATCACATGCATGTATCTAGTAGGCACCAAAAGTATATCAGACATATAAACATGAAAAAGTTATTGTAAGCTATCCTACTAGCATATCAATTTGACTTAATCTAAAAGTTAAGTCAAAATACCCGCCTGTATATATATCCACAAGAATAACCAAATCGTCACGACTGGGAACCTGCCTCGTGACCGAAACTTGCAGATAACATAATTATAGTCAAGCACAAAATATACAATTCAACGACAAATCGAATAATTAATCTATTTCCTTCATAACCCAATTAATCCCTAATCCTCCAAATATCATACCGATTAACCGATCAACACCCGAATCAACCCAAACCCGACCAATCAAGCTCACCACTAGAAATTCCACCGATAACCAATCCTTTCCCCAAATTAGATTCCCAACTCAATTACAGCAACTCAAAGACTGTTCACAGTCGACACATCCAAATCAAACCCTCACATCCTCTCACAGCCGACATTTCCTTGCTGCCCTAATCACTGCCCCTAACCTTGCCCTAATCACTGCCCCTAACCTCACTCACCGATTCTTTTCAATTCCTTCCCTCACAACATCAGTCAACCAATCCACAAAAGAAACCCTTACCTATTGGCGACCACCGCGAAGAAGCAGAGGCGACGATGGCCGTGGGACGGTGAGCGACGGGAGAAGCAGTGAAGGAAAGGCTGCCGGTGAGCAGCTGCCCCAAACCTAGGTGTTTGACGGAAGGGGAGCACGTCTGGGCGAAATCCTCCCTGCTACGCGCGGTGAAGGAGATCCAGCCGCTTCCTGGTCCTCGGCGGCACAAAGGCGCCGGAAGAGAAGAATAGGGCGCCCGACGCCGGGTCTGGCGGCGAAGCGCGACGGGTCGCCGCGAGGGAGAAAGAAGAGGGCGGGCGGGGGAGAGAAGGCTCGGCGGAAGGGAACTGCCGAAGGAGTCGCGGCGCGGCGGGGAAAAGAAAATAGAAAAATAAAACTTAGGGTTACCGATTTAGGTTAATACCCCCTTAAATAAAGCCTATCTATTTTATCCCCGTAAAAATCTCGTACAGAGTCCGTTTAATTCCAGAAAAATTCCTAAAATTTCCTAAAAATCTCGAAAAATTTCCAGAATTATTTTCTTAATTATTGGGCCTTTTAATTTAGGGTTTTTAAATCCCCGTATTTAATATTCTCCTCCACTAATAAAAATTTGGTCCCCAAATTTCCTACTCAGGTGCACAACGAGTAAGAAATACCACAAGTACTGAAAATATACCTCACGTACCTCAAGTAAACAAGTGGGGGTATTGAGCTCTGATCTTTTCCTCGAGCTCCCAAGTAGCCTCCTCGTCGGTGTGGTGACTCCACCCGACCTTGACAAGTCGCACAACCTTGTTCCAAGCTGCTCCTTGAAATCCAAAATCATGGAACCTCTGCGTAAGTAGCATCAGGTTGAATGGAACCTGATACATCTGATAGAATATGTGTAGAATCTGGCACATACTTCCTCAGCATAGACACATGGAATACATCATGTATACTCGTCAAAGATGGGGGTAGCGCTAGACGATAAGCAACTGCTCCGATCCTCTCCAAAATCTCAAACGGACCGATATATCTAGGAGCAAGCTTACCACGGAGTCCAAACCTCTTCACCCCTTTCGTGGGTGAAACTCGCAAGAATACATGATCACCAACAGAGAACTCCAAAGGTCTCCGTCTACGATCTGCAAACTCTTCTGGCGATCCTGCGCCTCTGTCATCCTACGTCTGATAGTACGGACCAACTCTGCCTCATACTGAGCTCTCTGGGGTCCTAGCAACTGGGCCTCCCCAACCTCCTCCCAGAGGGTGGTGGGTGTACGACACTGCCTACCATACAATGCCTCATACGGGGCCATACGATAAGGAGCTTTCGATGCCGGTGCCGTCCCAGGTATTAACTCAATCATGAACTCCACTTGCCTTCTGGGAGGCAGACCCGGTAACTCCTCTGGAAAGACGTCTGGATACTCTCGGACAATAGGGATGTCCGCGATCTGAGAGTCACCACTGTCTTCTACATTGATCATAGATAATAGAAAACCCTGACAACCGTGCAATAAAAGCTTCTGAGCCTGAATCGCAGATATGGTCGCTATACCGTCGTCCCGGATGCCAGTGAAATCCCACGAGGGTTGGTTCGGAGGTCGAAATGTGACTACCCTCGTCTGGCAATCTACTTTGGCATGATATACTGATAGTCAATCCATGCCAAGAATAATGTCGAACTCGACTATGTCCAGTACCAATAAATCTACCGTAAGAATGATGTTACCAAAATCTAAGGGACAACCTCGAACCTCTTGGGTGACATCCATTGTATCGCCAGACGGTAGGGAGACGACTAATCTCTGTGATCTACTAGCAGGTAGTCTACCGATCTCTCTCATAAAAGTACGAGAAATAAACGAATGCGAACTACCAGTATCAACTAGCATAATAGCTGAAAATGCATAAAGTGAAACCGTACCGCGAAATACGGATTCGTTGGCTCGCTGCGCATCCTCTCTGGTAATCGCATGAATCCGCCCAGTCTCCGGTGGCGGTGGAGGTGGTATCACTGCCAAAGGTGGATGTGCCTGAGCCTGATCGAGGCGACCGTACGAAGGTGATGAAGGAAGGCCGTATAACGGCAGCGCGGTAATCATCGATTGCGTGGTGATCTCGAACTAGTAGCGAAGGCTGCGGTGATCTTTGTAACGATGCGCTGCTGCGAATAATCTTTATACCCGATGGTGAGGCCGCATCTGATGCTGCGGTCTGGCCGAACCACGCTGTGACACCGCAGCGGCCGTGTACTCTGTCGCATGAATGCCATAGGCGACTCACGCAAGGAGGGTCCTCTGTGGGCGTTGCGAAGGTCCGGTGCGCCCCTCTCTCGAGTCTGCATCGACGCACGGTCCTCCCTGGATAGAAACCCCGGAAGCCACATGCTGAGCCTTCAACGAACAATCTCGGCTCAGGTGTCCGTGCTGCAATAATAGAGCAAACCGTTGTCCCAAGGTGCGGTGAGATGATATGCTCTCTTCGATCCACAACGAGTACGATGGGTGTCGCCAATGGGCGGTCTCGACTCTCTTTGAAAAAGACCGCGAGGCCGGTGAAGATCGTCGATTTACGAGGTCGCTAGATGCCCCCAGAATGACTCGACCCGGTTGGTGCGGCCACTCTGCGATGTCCGATGAGTGTGGTGATGGGTCCGACTGTAGATCTTTCATCTGTTTCCTCTTCCCTGTCAGATTAACCCTTTGTTGAGCCGACTCGATCAACAAAGCTCTATCAACGCCTCTCGGTAGGAAGAACTACCAAATCCTCGCCATCCTAACTCAGATGCCCATCCGGTCCACCAGTACAAATGCATCATCCGTGACCTATCCTCGAACTAACTCTGGGCAAAACGGCTAACCGATTAAATTCCGTATTATACTCCATCATCAAGCGATTATTCCGCCTTAGACTCGTAAAATCCAGCGCCTCATCATCTGATATGCCCGGGGGAAATACTGACTCTCAAAAGCCTCTCTAAATTTCGCCCATGTAACCTGCTGCTCGCCAATAATCGAGCGCTGCATATCCCACCAGATCTCGGCCTCGCCTCGTAAATGGAAGGTCGCCAACTCTGCCTTCTCCCACTCAGAGCAGACCATATAGTAAAAGGTACGCTCCATCGTCTCGATCCAAGACTGAGCTACACTCGGATCAGTCTCTCCGCTGAATACAGTGAACCGGCTTTTCATCGACTTCGCTAATCTTGGAATCCGAGCTCGTGCCGCAGCTACATCAGTAGGATAAGTAGGGGCCGATACTGAGTGAGGGCCGACCGCCCATCCGATGAATCTGCCGGTCTGTAGTGGCGGCCCTCGACGGAGTCGATGTGTAGCGGCGGAGGTCTCCCGCTGGTACATCGGATGCCCCAGCCGTGGGTATCTCGGGAGGAGGATCCGCCGAGGACTGAGGATCCACAACTCCCGTAGCACCCTGTGGAATCTGACCCTGATCAATATGCTCACCATCAGTAGATCTCTCTGGCAAGTCAGTCACCAAAGATCTCTGGGTCCTCTGGCGTGGCCGTCCCACACCACGTCTCGGCGCAGAAGTATGCCCACCTCGTCTCATATCTGTTAAATGAATACAGATATTACCATAAATAAAAACATATCAAATTTATCATCATACCTATTTCACCGTCAGGAGGTCCGATGTAGCCAAAACCCCCATATTAATCTCGTCAAAATCCTCGAATTTCCGAAACATAAAATCGTCGGAAATCCATACCAATCCAAAATTTCCAAATTACCTCGCAAAACCTGCCAATACATGGCGAACTCCGAAAAATCCAAAAACCCCTAGGAACTCGAAAACCTAGGCGCTCTGATACCAAATAAATTGTCACGCCCCGAGGGAGACCCCGCCAGACAAAAATCCGACAGCATCTCCCCTGTACGGGTGACAATCCCAATTTACATACAAGGCCTACACGGCCACTATACATCGGTCAACACGACCGGAATCCAAACTCACACGCAGTTATATAATTTGGCCTCAGGCCATCAACCAAATGACCTAATCAAAAGTATATCACATATAAACCTACCCTTACGCCATCCGGCGGGAATACTCAATCAAAATCCAATCAAGAAAACTCGAATAAGTCCATAAGGACACCAAAAATCCAAATACAAAAATCAATCTCCAAACCTATACATATCCTCTAACCAAAATATCCAAACCATAAAGCAAATATCCAAAAATAAAACATCTACGACGAGTGGGGGTCCGGCAGCTGCACTCTCCTGACAGCTTCATCCTGAAATAAATAAATATCAACGGGGTGAGTTCAAGAACTCTGCGGGTATAGTAGATATGCATAGTAAGGTATATCTAACAATAAAAATATCATGCGATGAGTCTCACATAAATAGGGTATGCAGCAAGAAATACAAAATAGTACTTACAGATCTCTACTACGATATAGGAGCATGTGCACGACTAGAAGTAATAGAGTCGACCATATATAAACATGTATCACATGCATGACAATCATATGCACATCAAGGCATCAATACAATAATCGACAAACCTGATACAAAATGCAACTGTCTGCAAAATGCATGTCGTGCGATGACATGGTCACCCACGGCCTTGATCAGTAGCCTCCTACGCAATGGTGGCCAGGAGTGGGTAGGGCTATGACAAGTGCACTCTGCCATCACTTTGCTCTGGTGGCCAAGTGGGCCGAGGATCTTTGTCGATACACCTATCCTCTGCCCCAAACATAGTGGGAGCTAAGCTCTAAATCTCCGGTGTCATAGACGGAGGAGGATCACTGCCCGCTACCGCACTGCCTCGTCGCTACCCATGGCGGACCCGGTGAACTGACGAACAGCGCACACACCCTCTGATGTACCACTAACCCATGGTGGCGGTGTGTGCGAGCCATGTAACTAGGCTGCGGGCTCAGCAATAATGGAACCATCCGGCTAGCATGCGATCATGCGAAAGCATGATACTAAAGCATGTAAATCCTACTCATAATATACCTATCCGAATGATATGTACAACCATATATACATATCCCTAATCCATGTACTATGATCCAAATCAAACCGGGAAATATAATCATATCCTATCACATGCATGTATCTAGTAGGCACCAAAAGTATATCAGGCATATAAACATGAAAAAGTTATTGTAACCTATCCTACTAGCATATCAATTTGACTTAATCTAAAAGTTAAGTCAAAATACCCGCCTGTATATATATCCGCAAGAATAACCAAATCGTCACGACCGAACCCGCTGATCAAACCTCGCAGATAACATAATTATAGTCAAGCACAAAATATACAATTCAACGACAAATCGAATAATTAATCGATTTCCTTCATAACCCAATTAATCCCTAATCCTCCAAATATTATACCGATTAACCGATCAACACCCGAATCAACCCAAACCGACCAATCAAGCTCACCCGCCCTAGAAATTCCACCGATAACCAATCCTTTCCCCAAATTAGATTCCCAACTCAATTACAGCAACTCAAAGACTGTTCACAGTCGACACATCCAAATCAAACCCTCACATCCTCTCACAGCCGACATTTCCTTGCTGCCCTAATCACTGCCCCTAACCTTGCCCTAATCACTGCCCCTAACCTCACTCACCGATTCTTTTCAATTCCTTCCCTCACAACATCAGTCAACCAATCCACAAAAGAAACCCTTACCTATTCCGGCGACCACCAGAAGGCGCGAGGCGGCGGTGGCTGTGGACGGCGAGCGCACGGGGAGAAGCAGTGGCGGAAGGAAAGCGCTGCCGGTGAGCAGCGGCCCCGGCCAGACCTAGGTGTCGGACGGCGAAGGGGAGCACGCGTCGGGGCGAAATCCCTTGCTACCGCGCGGTGAAGGAGATCCGGTGGCTTCGGCCTGGTCCTCGGCGAAGCACAAAGGCGCCGGCGAAGAGAAGAATAGGGCGCCGACGTCGGGCTGCTGGCGACGGGCGCGACGGCGTCGGGCTGCCGCGAGGGAGAAAGAAGAGGGCGGGCGGGGGAGAGAAGGCTCGGCGGAAGGGAACTGCCGAAGGAGTCGCGGCGCGGCGGGGAAAAGAAAATAGAAAAATAAAACTTAGGGTTACCGATTTAGGTTAATACCCCCTTAAATAAAGCCTATCTATTTTATCCCCGTAAAAATCTCGTACAGAGTCCGTTTAATTCCAGAAAAATTCCAGAAAAATTCCTAAAATTCCCTAAAAATCTCGAAAAATTTCCAGAATTATTTCCTTAATTATTGGGCCTTTTAATTTAGGGTTTTTAAATCCCCGTATTTAACACATAAGCTACTCCCTAATCCTAGAATCGAAGAAACTACTCCATAGATAGGAGAGGAAAATCACAAGGCATGTTCATGTTCGAATCAATAGTAAATAAAGTGCGAGAACAGAAGTTTACAATGCCAATGTGGCCTTCTCTCTGGCGTTGAAATGCAGAACTTGGATCTCCGGCAGCATTCTTCCTCCCGTTCTAAGTTCTCGAAGCTTTTTAGGGCTTCGGTGTGCCGTCCCAGCCGTCGTGCTTCCCCCCTAGGGTTTGGGTGGAGCTATCCTTATGTATACATCACATCGGATTGCTGCGAAATTCGAAAAAAAAACCCTAACTGCATCAATCTGCTGGGCTGCCACACGGTCGTGTGTTTCCACATGGTCAGGCCGTGTGTGGCCCTAGGGTGGATGATCTCGCCCATAGGACACGATCGTGTGTAGCCACACGCCCTGGTCATGTCCCCTTCTGCATCTAGCTGCAAAATGCCCTTCTTTTGCTCCGAAAGTGTACCTTTTCCCCACGAAATGCTATCCTACACGCAAAAGTACAAAGAGCATGTCTCTGAACCAGAAAATAGCAAATGCATGCAAAATAAAGTGACATATGCATGAAACTAACATAAAATGTAATGAGATGTGAGCGAAAACTACTCCTAAAACCTTATATGTTTTCCTCACATCAATCATATTTGCGAAAGTTTATAAGGCATTTAGTTAAGGTAGGAAAAGTGCTAAGAGGGGATTTTATCTTAGGGGGTTTGATCACACATATTTGTGATATTCTCGGGTAGAGAGTAGAAGGAAGTTCCAACATAGACCTAGGGGTATGCATGGCCATGAAGATGATTGTGAGAGAAGGATTTTTTTTTTTGTTTTATAAGGAGAAATTTAGCACCTCTTAGGCTTCCTGACCCAAACTGTACCACTATCACAAACCCCACCAATTGGCATTTAGATAGGATAGTTACAACCCCATCCCAGGAGGGCCTGTCTACCCATGCACCCCCTTCACCACCCTCACCTCATGCACCCATGGATCCATCCGACCATAGGAGCCCTCCTACCTTGAGACCTGAACGCTCATGATATTTTTTTTTGGTCATGATGCAGGTCAGTCAGCTTATGATTTCTCAGAGTTCCGATTGCACCTCGACGATATCCACGTAGAGCAACGAACATAGGGGTAACGATGGGAAGAGCAACAAACTTTCACTCGAGAGGAGTTTCGGGCCCTTAGGGGCATTTTCAAAAGGCAGACGAATTTTATGGACATGCCCAGTAGTATTTTCAAGAGGAGGCCGATAATCGGCATGAGATGCGCCAGTTTATGCGGGATTCATGGCAATAGTGGACATGGAGGAGGACCACCGAGCAACTACAGAGTCTACCAGCTCACAAATTGATCACTTATACCTTTGACATCAATGCTTAAGCTCCCAATTCCCAAATGTGTTGGTGCAGTGGCACCAGATAATCGAACATAGGTTTTGATCATAGAAAAGGCTCAAAGTTAAGCTCTTATTGTTATCTCATGAGCTGAGTTAAGTGTGCAGGAAATGGTTAAGCTAAGTCAAAGGTCAGCGACACTCGTAGAATCTCGAGTCGAGAAACCGCGGTAGTCAGGCAATACCGAGAGGACTTCGTGGGAGTCAAAGAACTCAGGCGAAGACCATAAGCTAAGCGACAGGTCAGAAAGGACTGAAGGTAAGCAATAATGCGAAGAGAGATGGTAAGGTTGTGTCCTTCATATGAGGATAACTGTAGGTGGCGATCCAACTAAGACTTCCAGTGGAAGGTTTAGGTCGAGATCAGACGATAAGGAACTGTCATATTTACTATCTCTTATTTGTATTGTTCTAACTTTGTGTTGCAGTTGAATAACCTAGCTGGCAGTCAACTGCTGGCTATTGGCAGTCGACTGCTGCTAGCATCAGTTGAGTGATGAAGGTAATCAATTGACTGCTATTCAAACTGTCCAGCTTGAAGAAAGTCAAGATAAGCTCCACTTATCTTGGGGGATGAGGCTCTTTGACTCAGATCTAGATCTCAATGTTCAGGGGCTTGAAGGGCTATAAAATAAGGGGGTTTCACCGTCATCATTCTTTGCTCCCAAATGCTCCAACAACACTACGCTTCAATGATGACGCTACGATGTTGATACACTGATGACACACCGACGACAAGCTCAAGATCACAACTTATAATTATCAGTAGCTTTATTTTGATTTCTCTTTGTTTACATTTCTTGTAATCAGAGCTTTCATCGTAACGAGGTGAGGTAGGCTTGTTGCCTCATCCTCAAGATTTTAAGTTCTTGTAATCGTTGTCTCCTACCTCTAACGAGGAGGAGATCGTTAGTGTTTTTCCCCTTCGTACATAGTCAAGGATCACGGGGCCTTGGAGTAGCAACTGTTATGTTGTGAACTAAGTAAAAATAAAAGTGTTTTTTTACTCTTGTTGTTTACATTCCCCAGCACTTAATACTCGTGTTTTATCGACAAACGTAAAGAAGTTTTCAAGCTCGCTATTCAACCCCCCCCCCCTCTAGCTTGCTTTTGATCCAACAAAATGATCCAGAATTGCTGAGATTACCTCACTTTCCTCCACGACCACCACAATGAGAGGTATGTTTAGATTCAAGTATGGGGAAATGCACTTCACTTTATTTTTGCTTAGATAATTTTGTTTTGTTTATCTTCTTGTTCATGTCCACATGCATTTTGGTTAGTTTAGTATAGCTTGAATTCTTGCTTTTTTCAATGCAATAGTAAGCTTCAGTGAAATATATTTGAGTAATATTAAGTTGTTATGTTGCATTGTCATGAGCATTTCATTATCCTTTATCTTGTGGTACCGTTTTCCTTTATGATAATGAATGATCACCAAGCTTTACTAGTTTTTTTTTACTTTTCATATACACTTAACCTGAATTTCAAAAGGATTGATTTAGTACACAAGTAGTCATGATTCATCTTGCTAGATTAGTACTGAGAAATCCATAGGTGACCCTGGATTAGCATTTTAGTTACTGGAGATACTTGGATTGTATAAGCCCACTTGGAAAAATCAGAATACCAGTGAGTGTGAGAGGAATAATAGTTTTAAAAAAAGAGAAAAGAGAAAAAAATGAGAAAAGAAAAGATGAGGAAAAAAATTGAGAGTCAGAAAATAGTTATCATGGGTGGAAATGGTTGGGGGGGGGGGTGGGGGGGGGGCTCGCTTAGGGAAAATAAGTGCCTAAAGTTGGAGACCTTGGGAACGCTATCAGATGACGAATTGACTTACCTTGGAAATTGAAACCCTTAGAATGAAATTTTGTACTTGCACGAAAAACTTATTTAGTAAACTTGGTGAACTTATTTATTTGGTTTAATAGTGGTACCACTTGATAAGTTTAAGTGAGCATGATAGACATAGAGGCATATTTTTTATTTGTGTTGAATCATCCACTAAAGTTTTCTTGAGGACAAGCAAAGATTAAGTTTGGGGGATTTTGATATGTGTATTTTACATAGAGTTTTAGTTATTATTTCGGCACACATCTTATTGCATTTAGATTATATCTATTGCATATTATAGTTACTTTCTTGTTCAGAGATCTGCTTTTGTTGTTTTCCTCTTGACAGGATGGAAATTCGAAGCAAAATGAAGTTTCTTGCGGAACGTGGAAAGAAGTGAAGCATTCTCTGGCCATGTTCCAAGACACGAGCATGTTCCTGGATGAAAAGAATGAAGATCAAGGATCTTCCAAAGACAAACATGGCACGCCGTGTGTTTTTGCACACGAGCATGCCTAATTCAGTAGCAAAGAAGAGAGACCGTGGGATTTTGGCACGACGGAGCTTTTCTCCTGAGAGGAGCATGGTCAGCCGTGTGAAATTCACACAGCTATGTCTTTTGCCCAGCTGAATCTCCAGTGTGACATACGACTGGGTCGTGTGAAACTCACACGATAGTGTTCCGATGTCGCAAGTCATGAGGCATTAGGTTTTAGTATATTTTTGGAAAGTTGGAGTTGCCTCTATATAAACGAAGGATCACCCAATGTAGAAAAAGGGGAGGAGGTGCCCTTAAAAGCACCATAAGCTAGAGGATTGGAGAGGAGAACAAGGAGAATCAAGGCCGATGATGAGAGGCCATCCATAGAGGTGCATCCAATATGCAACTTCAATCAAAGGGGAATGCTTTCCTTGCATATTTAGATTTCCTTGGTTGTATTTATTCTTATCTCAATGTCTTGTGATTGTTTTCCTATTAGTATGGAGTAGATCTCTAGATTCTTGGATTAGGAAGTAGTCATATGTTTGTTGAACATTGTTATGCAATGAATTCTGAATTTCTCTGATTTTCAATTGAAACTTATGTCTCTGAGTTTGATGGTGATGATTGATTTAGTTCTTACTCTACCATGCATAGTCGACATGAGCTCAAAAGCATTCATATCAAAATCTAGGGGAATTTAGAAGGTACCAGAAGGTGAACTCAACTTCGAAAACTGTAGAATCTAAAATGTGAAAAAGTAGGATACGAAAGTGTTCAACATCATATAGGTGAGTCCAAAATCCTAGGATCCCTTTTGAACTTGAGTTAATCCTTTTTCTTACTTCGCGTGACACCAACCCTTGAGCTTTGTTTATGTAAACACTAGGATAGAGTAAATTTCAATACTAAGATCCAGTCTGGACAATCGAA
Organism: Wurfbainia villosa; assembly: GCA_025175895.1. Taxonomy (NCBI): domain Eukaryota; kingdom Viridiplantae; phylum Streptophyta; class Magnoliopsida; order Zingiberales; family Zingiberaceae; genus Wurfbainia; species Wurfbainia villosa. Next base: position 37,218,933 of record CM045998.1, on the reverse strand, counting down.
ATCACTTAGTAGGTCGGTAATCGAATATCAGTCCCTGTGGGATCAATATTATATCTATTGCTTGACAACAATCGTGCACTTGCGGCTGCGCACACAATCAAATCTTTGGCTCCATAGATGAGGGTTCGATTTGTGCGTCATCAAGGCCAAGTGGGAATATGATGTAATTGAGAGGTGTTCTAAGGCAGTCGGCTTAGAAGTTATTAATAAAATTCACTATTTGAGTGTACATTTTCTATGTATGTGATTGGATCTTAAACTCATCTACTGAAGTCTACAATACGATACATAACATGAGAGAAATTGTGATTGGATCACAATTAGTGAGTATCTCATTATGTATAATTATGTAAGTATTGAAATGATCCCTAGTCGATGAATTGATGAAATTGGATATCATCAATTCTGTGAGACTAGCACATGTTATGCTCCTTGATTTATCCTAGCATTCGATACTCACTGAATGAAAGCATAGGGATGTTGAGAGTGAACATATGGATGCTAGTTAGGGTAACTAATTCATTGTTGTGACCTACTATGAAATTGCATATGGTTCTTTATATCAATGAGGTTTTATTGCAGCTCGAGTGCAAGCTTCCTTAGACTTGAGGTATTCAAGTCATCTTGATCATGGCGACTTATACTTTGACTTCTTCGTAGCTATCTCCATACGAGATGTCACTCTGGGTTAATTGGGTATAAGTCAAAGTGATCGAAGATATTTGAATAGCCCACAGAAGATTCACAACTCCTTATAAAGGAGATATATACCCTAGGCCTCTTGTCAGGATTGCTACTCAGAAGTCTCTGGACAGAGCAAGTATGTTAAGAAGACAATCTTCTAGGAAACATGTAGAAGTAACTTAAATCCACAAGATAAGAAAGTAACTTGGGCTAGGTGGGACATAGTCAGCCTAGTGGGGATGAGCACATAGATCATGTCCTGAACCAAGTGGATATAGGATGAGTGAAAGGAATAAGGACACAAATAACTGAAGCTGCTGATGGGTTCAAAAATGTTCTGAAGTCAACATTCGACTTTTCTATCAATTGGGGGTCATGATGTACTTCTAGGAGCCACTTATGATCTATTCATAATTAATGGGTCAATTATGAATGACCAAGATAGGTGGGAGCCTATTGGGTCACACACAATACAGGCGATCTAGAGACGTAAAACAAATCGTAGAATAAGATTCTCAAAGAGAGAGGTTATACCTGATTGGCCCGGGCCATAGAAATGTGAAACAGGGGCTATTGAACCCCTCATGGCCATGTTGGGGCTTAGAACAACCATATCACACTTAAATGACTTGAAATAGAATATATAGAGCCTCACACAACCTCGTCTAACTAGGCATGGGTTGTGCCTAACCCTAGCCAAAACAGTCAGCCATGAAATTTTTCCTAGAAGAACACATGACCCTACCAAGCACGACCGTGACCAGGAGACATGCTAGGATATGGTCGTGTCACGATTCCACCATATTTTGTTTGATCAAATTTGAAATTTCCCACAGTTTTCTTACTTTAATTATAGGATAATTATGGTAAGATTGGTTCCATTTTAGCCTCTTAAAATGCCCTAATCAAGAGAACTATAAATAGATCTCTTGATAATCTTTGGAGGAGAATTCCTTTTGATGGTCGTCTTCTTCCTCTCTTGCTTTCTCGTCTCCATCGATTGGCTAGCACCAACCAAAGACAAAGACTTACTGCTCGTGGAGTTATCTCAAGTGATCCCGGCGTGAATACTAATAGAGGCAAGACCCATTGGTCTTGCTCGTGGTTTCTACGGATTCAAAAAGAATCCCAAGGGTATAAGCTCTAAACCATTTTGTGAAAATGTGCTTCATATTATCTATGTCAAAACATGTGATCCTAGCCCCGGGGGATGTCTAGGATGGAATAAAAATTTTGTTTTATTTCTCTTCCACTGTGTTAATTTCCTAGAATCTCCAACAAGATAAACATGGATGCAGAAGTTGACTAAAGGGATGTTTGGATGACTAGAAGAAGCTTCTAGGCAACTGAAAATTGGATAAATAGCGGTGTTTGAATAATTAGATAATGATGAGCTCCGGGTGATTAGAAGGACTTTTGTCGTCCGGAACATAACTATAGGTATGACCTTGAGTAAGTAGTCACCATCAACTCATCATTCTTATTTCTTTTGTAAAATGACCCTTGAAGTTCATCATGCGATCCAAGGGTTCCGAAATGGGTGTTGTATGCATTCAAGGCTTCCAAAGTTTAGTAACATTTATTTATTAAGTTCTTACTATTATTGTTATTTGTTTATTTGTAAAAAAAAATTACTTGCAAGAAATTTCTCCACCTCCAAAATATTTTCAGCAAGAAGAAAAATTAGTAGCTTGTGTTCGAGGCATAGATTGTGGAGTAGAAACCCTAAGGGTTATCAAACCATATAAAATCCTAGTTTGTTATGCATGTGTTTGTTCTTATTTGGTTGATTTTACATGTTTTTGCTGCATAAACAAGAATGATCAAAATAAAAGTGAAGCGATCTTCACTCCCTCTCTAGCTCATCTTGATCCTATATATAAATGTTGATATGATGGATACTTGTAAAACAACATTCTTGGAGAGTTCTAGGTGAATCTTGTTTTCTAGAGCTAACTTTGAGCAAATTAAGACAAGCAATAAGCGATCAAAAGAAAACTTCATTCTTGCAATTGTCCATTGCTCATTTCTTGCATTTGCCATATATAAGATTGTTGAATGCAACTAGATGGGGTGAATAGATGTTTTTTCTACCCATTCGCTTTCATCTACAACATGGTGGAAATAGATACAAATAAAAACATAAAATAAGAAAATAAAGCAAACTATTTACATGATTCGAAATCCCCAGTTGTCACGCCCCGAGGGAGTCTTCGCCAGACAAAACTCCGACAACATCTCCCCTGTACGGGTGACAATATGAAACTTACATACAAGGCCTACCCGGCCACTATACATCAGTCAACACGACCGGAACAAAAACTACACACGCAGATCATAAATAGGCCTCAGGTCATCAATCCAGGTAAATAGTAACAGTCTACTATATCTAGACTTACCCCTTCTGTCATCTGAGCAGGAATATACAACCAAACCAATCGAATAGTCCATAAGTACACAACAAATATCTCCAAACCTCCACAAGTACATAACCAAAACAAACACAAGTCCTATACACTTCATCTAGTTAAAAACCGAAACCAGAAGACCAATAAAAACAAATCCATTTCGACGAGGGGGATTGGCAGCTGGACTCTCCTGGCAGTTTCATCCTGAAATAGATATAAAGCAATGGGGTAAGTTCAATGAACTCAGCGGATATCAAGTCGACATGCATATATCTCACAATAGTAGTCATGTAAGTATAGTCTCCTGATCGATAATAGCAAAAATGCAAGAAAAAGCTGGGGAAAGACTATACATACCTGAATCTCCTATCCTGACATAGGAGTACGAGCCATACTAGTAGAAATAAGGTCGTCAGACCAAATATAAAATATATCCTATATGCATGTCAATCATATTCAACATCCAAGGCAGCAATCAAAATGCAGCAAACACAATACAAATGCTATCCATGCAAAATGCATGCGATGCAAATGACATGGTCACCCCACGCTGATCATTTGCCCTACGATGGTGAAGTGAGTGGGTAGGGCTATGACAAAGCACTCTGCATCACTTTGCTCTGAGTGGCCGAGTGGGCGGATGGATCTTGTCGAATACACCTATCCTCCTGCCCCAAACAGAGTGGGGGAGCAAAGCTCTCATCTCCCAGTATCGTAGACTAGAGGAGGGATCCCTGCCCGCTCAATGCTACCCATGAGTGGATCAGCGGAGCCTGACAGAGCAACTGCACACACCCTTCTGATGTACCACTAACCCATGAGTGGCAGCGTGTGCAGACCATGTAACTGGCTGCGGGCTCAACTATAAAGGAACCCCATCCAGCCAGCATGCAATCATGCAAGATGGTGCATGATACTAAAGCATGTAAATCCAACTAAAATACATATCCGAATAATATGCACAACCAATAAGTACATATCAATGATCCGAGTAAAACAGGGAAGATATAACTATAAACTAATCCAATGCATGTATCGAGTAGGCACAATAACATACTAGGCATTGTTGGTGCAGTAGGCACCTAAGTAGAACCTGAGTTTTGATTATAGCAAACGATACAAAGTTAAGCTCATGTCGTTATCTCACGAGCTGAATCGAGTGTGCAAAAAATTGTTATAGCTGGAGCTGAAGGCTAGCGACACCCGAAGGAAGCCGCGGTGGTCGGGCGACACTCGAGTGACTTCGGAGGGAGCCAAAGGAATCGAGTGGAAGGCCGGAAGCAAAAGCGACATAGTAGGAATCGAGGTAAGCTCGTGTGTGTGCGAGAGTAAGTAAGGTCGTATCCTCTTTACGGGGATGATCTTAAGTGTAGATCCGACCAAATACATCCTATAGATGGTCTAGGTCGAGATCGGACGGTCAACGACCGTCAAAATTATGTTTTTGTTGAGCTAACTTTGACTTGCAGCAAGCATCAGTCGACTGCCAGCTTGGAGGACTCATTGCCATCAATCGATCATTGCACGTGGTCGACCTCAAGCGATCTTTGCCATCAATCGACTGATGATGACCATCAGTCGACTGATGGTCAAGGATCAGCCTCGAGGAGTCAAGGCTTATCACCTCTTTTCAAGGAGGTTTTGTGCCCATTTGTGATTGGTTGAAGACTCATTCGATGAGGGGCTCAAAGGCTATAAAAGGAGGGTTTGTTCTAGGGTTTTTCATCAATTCTAAGTGCTCAAAAGCCTCCGCAATGCTGCGACTCTCCGACGACTCTACAACAACGAAGTGCTGCCAACAACCCTAGCTTAAGTTCTTTTTTTTTTAGTTGTTGGTATAATCTTACTTTGTTATTGCTTTCAATATTGCAATTCTTTTAATCGAGGTTTTCTATCGTTGCATTTTACTTAAATAGAAGAGAGGGTTTGTCTCTCTATCTTTTTGCTTCGAAGGTTTTTGTAATCGTCAAACTCTTACCTCCAACGAGGAGTGTTTTAGTGAATTGCCCTCCGTACACGGTCTAGGACCGTTAGGGCCTTGGAGTAGTAGCCGAAGGCTACGAACCAAGTAAAAAAATATCTTGTCTCTTTTTGTTTCATTTATCTTTCCGCTGCACTTATTGTTTTGATACGAACTCAAAAAAAAAAGGTTTTTCGCTATTCACCCCCCCCCTCTAGCGAACCGCTTCGATCCAACAATTGGTATCAGAGCGGGGAGCGCTTAGATTTGGTGAAACCACCAATCTAGCATTTTTTACAAATTTGTTTTTCGTTCATTTAAATTTTTCTCCCGCACTACTAATCCAAGACGAAGTCTTGGTACTCTTCGTTTGGTTTTGTTTTGCAAGTATTCGCTTTTGGAGTAGACGACGGTAAAACGGGCATAACTTTTCGTACAAGTTGACCCACGAAACGGTCCACCTACCAAAATGAAGCTCTCGGAAAGATCTACACTTCTTATGAGGGTAAAACCTCGTAACAAGCTGTATTCATCCCAAAAAACCATCGTTTAGTACCATTTCCGGGACATCGAAGGTATGTAAGCGTGACCTTTTATTTAATAAATTATATAATCTAAAAATGCAGGAACATGAAACGGCGACGCAACTCCATGCTCGCGTCCAGGACATAGTCAACAATCTACATGCAATCGGGCAAAAGGTCGAAAACCGCGACCTTATAAGGTATGTCCTAAACTCCTTTCCGAGGACTACCTTGTGGGCACCATGGTCGATGCCTACAAGGTCTCCAAGGATCTTTCTAAACTTAGGTTAGATGAACTTTTTTCTGATTTCAAACTTCATGAGCAGTCTAACTCGGAACCCGAGAAAGGTATAGCACTATTTGCAGGTTCAAAGAAGAAAACCGCTAGCAAGCCACCCCCGAAGGAAGAAGAGGATGAGTCGGATTCGGAGGTCGACTCGGAAATGGAGGTCGAACTAGTCAACATAGTTCGGAGGATAGTCAAGGGCCGAAAATGAACCGTCACTTGACCCAACGAAGGTAAGCCTAAAAGTTCAAATATTAGATGTTATGAATGCAACAGGTTTGGACATATCAAGTCCGAATGCCCAAAACTCAAGAGCAAGGCACCAAAACACAAAAAGGCACTCAACGCTACTTGGGAAAAAGCTTCCGAGGAAGAAGACAATGATCGAGTCCTCATGGCTAAACCGGTGGAATCGAAGATGGAGTCGGAACCAGAACTTGAATCAGAAACCGAAGATGAGTCAGACTGTGAAGCACTATTCAAGACAAGCCACGGATACGCATCTGATTCAAAAGATACACTCAAGGTAAGTCGGTCTCTCATTACTACACTTTATAGTGCAATTAAGTTTTTAAATAGAAAGTTAGCTAAGTCTGAGTCCAAGGTCGAGACCCTTGTTGAGGAAGTTAAACTCCTCAAACACGAGGTCTCCCTAACCTCTTCGACTAGTCGAGTTCAAGAGAAGGACTCAACTCAGGTTGAAAAACTCGAAGTTGAGAACTCACTCTTGAAGAGTCAAGTCGAAGATCTTAGGAATATGTTGGAAAGGTTTACTTTGGGATCCAAAGGACTTGACCTCCTACTTGGATCGCAAAGGGCCGTGTACAACAAGGTCGGGCTAGGGTTTAGCTCAAACACGACCAACAAGTCGTATATGTCGATTGTAAGTCGACATAAAAAACGTGTCCAAGCATGAGTCCCTAAGACCACCTTGATTTCAAACTTAGGATCAAACCAGTACTGGGTTCCCAAGGACCAAATCCACTATGTGGAGAGACCGAATCGATTCAACGGTCCAGGGGGAGCTAGTACGAAACTTGTTTATGTTTTAACTTAGAAATTGCATGCTTAGGTTTTAATTTAGTTGGATTTTTCTTTTTAGAATGGTTAGATAGGACTATAACTCGTCAACACTTGATAACATAGTACCAGGACGCGGCGAGATGATAGTACGCTAGGAAAATGGAGTCTCGTGTATTCGAGCTAGATAAGGCGTATCTAGTTCGGTTCACTTGACCGAGTGGAACTAGCTGAAGCTACCTCGCCGTATCCTAGACTAGTTAGACCAGGAAGTGGTCTTAGGTGAGTCAAGTTATTATTTTCTTGAAAATGGCTTTGTCTAAGGAAGTGGTCGTTGTTCCGATCAAAGAAGGCCTCTGTGCCTCGCCACGACCTGGAAGCCATGATCTTGAAAAGGTGACTTGATAAGCCTAAGGTCAAATCCGAATCTAGCGCAAGGTTGACAAGTGTTTAAGTCATTAAATTTAAATCAAGTAAAATTGGAAGTCATCTCACAAGAACATATAGGGTTAACGTGTTTGATCATGTAGACATGGGTGAGATGATTTAGGTTAATAATTTTCAACCAATCTTTAATAAATCCAATATCCGATCCAACTACCTTGCGTGTAGGATCAATGGATGTTGGACAGTGGTTGCTCCCGACACATGACCGGGGATCAACTCAAGTTTTCGAAGCTTCGATTCAAACGACAAGGATCGGTTGCCTTCGGAAATAACGACAAGCTCAAAATCATCGGATCAGGTGATATTGAGCTCAACTCAAATTTTATTATTCAAAACATTTTATTAGTAGAAAATTTTCAATATAATTTACTTAGTGTAAGCCAATTGTGTGATAATAACTATAAGGTCATATTTTTAGAAAATGAATGTATAATTAATACAAATGAAACTTCTAAAACAATTCTTAAGGGAACTAGAAATAACAACATTTACACTATTAACTTAACTAACTCCTCAACTGAGTGTCTTATGACACGGCAAGAGGAATCATTGTTGTGGCACCAACGACTCGGTCACTCACACCCAAGACTCATCCACAAGATGAGTCAGAGTGACTTAGTCAGAGGTTTGCCTAACCTCAATAACTTGCATAATAAAATATGTAATGTTTGTCAACAAGGTAAACAATTTAGGACGCAACATCAACTAACTAATCAAGAACGAACCAAAAGTGTGCTTGAGCTCCTACACATGGATCTATTTGATTCACACGGAGCTAAGTCACTTAATGGAAGTAAATTCTGTTTAGTCATAATTGATGACTACTCTAGATTTACTTGGGGTAGGTTCATTAAACACAAAAGTGATACCCTAGATCAATTAATCAATCTATTTAAGTTAATAGAAAATCAACAAAGCATTAAAATCAAAAGACTTAGGACTGATCATGGTGGTGAATTCGAAAACCATAGGTTTACAGAATTCTGTAACCTAAATGGATACCACCACGAGTTCTCTTGCCCTAGAACTCCACAACAAAATGGCCTAGTAGAACGCAAAAATAGAACCCTACAAGAAGCCGCTAGGACAATGTTAAATGAGTATAACCTACCCGATAGGTTTTGGGCGGAAGCCATTAGTACGGCATGCTATGTCCAAAATAGGATCCTTATGGTAAAGAGGCACCTTAAGACCTCGTACGAGATTTATCACGATAAAATACCTAACATCAAGTACTTTAGGGTATTTGGGTGTAAGGTACATATCCTAAACACTAAGGATTACCTAGGGAAATTTACATCCAAAACCACGACCGGAATCTTTCTAGGATACTCGACTACAAGTAGAGCTTATAGAGTATATAACCATGACACCCTTAGAGTTGAGGAGACTATCGATGTAGTATTTGATGAAGGACACGAACCTACAAAACCCTCGGCAATCCCAATTAGCGAGCCGATTCATACTAGACCTAACTCTGATCCAGAGATCAGGTCTAGTGTTAATCCTAACCTAAGTCAACCAAGTCACTCTATCGATCAAGTGATAGATGACTCCAACCAAACTAGAACTCAAACAAGTCATCCTATGGATCAAGTTGTAGACTCAAACCCAAACCCGACTAGGACTCAAACGAATCATCCTATCGACCAAGTGATAGGTGATCCAAGTCTAGGAGTTCGAACTAGAGCCTCATACAGAAACCTTAGTCAAATCTCCTTGATTTCTAAAATTGAACCCAAAACTATTGACCAAGCTCTTCTTGATCCCGATTGAATTATTGCAATGCAAGAAGAACTGACACAATTCACTAGGAACAAAGTATGGGAATTAGTACCACCACCTAAAGATAAAACAATCGTTGGAACAAGGTGGGTATTTAGAAATAAACTTGATGATAAAGGTGAAGTAGTTAGAAATAAAGTTAGACTAGTCGCTAAAGGGTTTAGTCAAGTCGAAGGTTTAGATTACGACGAGACCTATGCCCCAGTAGCTAGATTAGAGTCCATTCGAATACTATTAGTGTATGTTGCACATCGAGGATTTAAGTTGTTTCAAATGGATGTGAAATCAGTGTTCTTGAATGGATACTATTAGTCAACCCCCCGGTTTCGAAAGTTTAGATAAACCCGACCATGTCCTTAGGTTAAAGAAAGCTCTCTATGGACTTAAACAAGCTCCTCGAGCTTGGTATGAGAGACTTTCGATTTATCTTAAGTCCAAAGGTTTTAACCAAGGTGTAGTTGACCCAACACTTTTCGTAAAAACCTTAGGTAAAGACATATTCATAGCCCAAATCTACGTAGATGATATTATTTTCGGAACCACCAACTCAATCCTACTAAATGAGTTCATTTCACTTATGGAAAGTGAATTTGAAATGAATTTAGTAGGCGAGTTAAACTTCTTCTTAGGTCTACAAATTAAACAAACTAAGGATGGAATATACCTACATCAACACAAATATACTAGGGAATTAATTAAATGCTTTGGAATGCAAGATGCTAAAATTATTAATACCCCAATGGCAACTAATGTTAATATAGAAGAAGATGTAATCGGAAACCAAATTGATTTAAAATACTATAGGAGCGTAATAGGGAGTCTCCTTTACTTAACTGCAAGCCGACCTGATATCTTATTTGCAGTAAGTATGTGCGCAAGGTTCCAAACCTGTGCCAAGGAGTCTCACCTAACTCTAGTCAAGCGTATCCTTAGATATCTAAAGGGTACACTTAATGTCAGTATTTGGTACCCTAGATCTACCGAGTTCGAACTAACCGGCTACTCTGATTCGGACTATGCCGGTAGTAAGCTCGATAGAAAGAGTACGAGTGGTTGTTGTTAACTTCTCGGCTCGAGTCTAGTGAGTTGGTGCAGTAGGAAGAAACACTGTGTTGCCTTATCTACCACCGAAGCCGAATACATCGCGATGGGTGAGTGTGTCACTCAGCTTCTTTGGATGAAGCACACTCTCCGCGACTTTAAGTTAGACTTTACGAATACTAAACTTCACGTAGATAACATTAGTTCAATTAATCTTACAAAGAATTCGATATGTCACTCTAGGACCAAACATATAGAGGTCAAACACCATTTCATTCGAGAACATGTGGCCAACGGAGCCATACAACTCGAATACGTCGAATCAAAGTCTAACTTAGCAGACCTATTTACTAAACCCCTACCCGAAGCCGAATTTAGTCTATTAAGACAAAAATTGGGCATGTGCGTAGTAGAATAGGAACTTGCAAATTATATTTTCTCACTACTATTTCTTAATTTTCATTTTTTATAGAACTAGCATAGGACATACCTTAGATATCATGCACCTATAGATTTAAGGAGCCAATACATCTCACAACACATAGGACTAATGTGTTTGTGTAAGCCACGTAGATGGGCGTGAGATGTTAGGACCTTACTCCTGGTTCCAGATGTAGAGCTAGTGCATCGCCATGAACCACGGAGTATAATCATACATACTAACCGACTCTGACCAGGACTGGTTGATCTTTCATATCAATCAAGCCAAATATGAGTCGAACATTTTATAGATGAACTTATTTTCAGTATATTATTTTCAAAATAATGTGAAACATGCTTGGACTTTAAAATTAATACTTATTTTTTATTCCACACACACCCTCACTCTTTTCGATATATGGTAAAAGGGGGAGAAAAAGGCCAAAGTTAAGGGATCAATTTTTTTTATGGCCAAGACTTACTTAACTTTAAGTTAACAAAACAAGTTAAGAGAATTCTTAACTTAAACACACTTAGTTAACTTGTTCGTGTTAACAAAACAGAAAGGTTTACTTAATTTTAAGTTAACTTGTTAACAAAACGGAAGTAAAGGCCAAGGTTAAGAAATCAATTTTTTGATTTCTTAACTTAAAACTTATTTTAAACACTATGGCCAATATTAAGTAATTGCGGTTACTTAATTCTTTTGTTTAGTAGCAAACATCAAGGGGGAGAGTTAAAACTCTTTCTCAAGTACTCACCCTCAGTCAAGGGAGAGGATTCCTCAAGGGGGAGCACTTGAAAAAAAGTTTTTATATACTCCTTCTCATTCATACTTTTTATATACTCCTGCTCATTCATGCTTTTTTATACTCCTGCTCATTCATGCATATCTCTTGCTCATTTTGCTTAATGCACTTAATTTATTTTTCTTAACTTTGTATGTGGGTTTGTCATAAATCAAAAAGGGGGAGATTGTTGGTGCAGTAGGCACCTAAGTCGAACCTGAGTTTTGATTATAGCAAACGATACAAAGTTAAGCTCATGTCGTTATCTCACGAGCTGAATCGAGTGTGCAGAAAATTGTTATAGCTGGAGCTGAAGGCTAGCGACACCTGGAGGAAGCCACGGTGGTCGGGCGACACTCGAGTGACTTCGGAGGGAGCCAAAGGAATCGAGTGGAAGGCCGGAAACCAAAGCGACATAGTAAGTATCGAGGTAAGCTCGTGTGTGTGCGAGAGTAAGTAAGGTCATATCCTCTTTACGGGAATGATCTTAAGCGTAGATCCGACCAAAGATATCCTATAGATGGTCTAGGTCGAGATTGGACGATCAACGACCGTCGAAATTATGTTTTTGTTGAGCTAACTTGCGGCAAGCATCGGTCGGTAGCGGCTTGGAGGACTCATTGCCGTCAATCGATCATTGCAGTGGTCGACCTCGTGATGCTTCCATCAGTCGACTGATAATGACCATCAATCGACTGATGGTCAAGGATCAACCTCGAGGAGTCAAGGCTTATCACCTCTTTTCAAGGAGGTTTTGTGCCCATTTGTGATTGGTTGAAGACCCATTCGATGAGGGGCTCAAAGGCTATAAAAGGAGGGCTTGTTCTAGGGTTTTTCATCAATTCTAAGTGCTCAAAAGCCTCCGCAATGCTGGGACTCTCCGACGACTCTACAACAACGAAGTGCTGCCAACAACCCTAGCTTAAGTTCTTTTTTTTTAGTTGTTGGTATAATCTTACTTTGTTATTGCTTTCAATATTGCAATTCTTTTAATCGAGGTTTTCTATCGTTGCATTTTACTTAAATAGAAGAGAGGGTTTGTCTCTCTATCTTTTTGCTTCGAAGGTTTTTGTAATCGTCAAACTCCTACCTCCAACGAGGAGAAGTGTTTTAGAGAATTGCCCTCCGTACACAGTCTAGGACCGTTAGGGCCTTGGAGTAGTAGCCGAAGGCTACGAACCAAGTAAAAAAATATCTTGTCTCTTTTTGTTTCATTTATCTTTCCACTGCACTTAATTGTTTTGATACGAACTCGAAAAAAAAAAAAAGGTTTTTCGCTATTCACCCCCCCCCCCTCTAGTGAACCGCTTCGATCCAACAGGCATAAAACATGAAAATTATTGAAAGCTATACTAACTAGCATATCAACATGACTATATCTAAGAGATAAGTCAAAATACCCGCCTGCTATATGCTTGAAACAACGTAATCGTCACGCCCGTGGACCTGTCACGTGACCAAAATCTGCATATAACATAATTATCATTAAGTTTCAGCACACAACAACGTGCTAACTCACTACTATATAGTTTCTATATTTGCATACTTATATTGAATACGAATTAAAAAAAAACCCCAAATTATACATTTGACACCATAATAAAACCCACCGTTTTCCAACTAGCAAATATGCTAACCTACAACATTCAACTCCATACGCCAATTCCTATATTGATAGAATGGTTCACAACCCATGCTACCTTGACACACATCCAAAACAATCTAGCAATTTACTATAAAAGGAAACAGGGAATCGATCAATCTTACCAGCACTTAGACTCCACCGGCAGAATTTCCCCACCTTTGCCTTGTTCGCCGGGAAAGTCCACTGCCCAATTCGCAAATTGAGCTCGACCACAGAGATTCACAGCTATGAACTAGGTCTCGCCCAAGGGAAGGAGAAAAATTGGCGCTTACCTATTCCTGATGACAAACGGTAGTGGAACCCCCTATTAATCTACTCGGTTCGCCAGAAAAATCCAACGCCAGTCACTGCCCTATCCACCGATCGATGAGTTACAAGGCGAACAAAAAAATTATAGCTGGGATTAGGTTTCACCCAAGGTCAAGGAAGAGCAGCGGTTACCTATTCCGACGACCACCGGCGGCAGTCTCCACCTGACTGCCATAATCCCACCTGCAGAACCTCTAGCTCCGACGAAGATGGTGGAGAACAACCTCCAGTCAAACCACTGCCAACGCAGAGTCCCTGCTGTGCGCCCCTTCACCGTCGATGCGTCTGTGGCACCGTCAAGGCGGGTCGTCGCCGCTTGCCGCGAGGAAGGGGAAAGGTCGTTCGGCCACCTGCATTTCGGAAGAAGGGATGGTCACGAGAAGAAGCTGCAAGGGGCGAGAAGAAGACGTGATTTGAGAAAAGAAATCGCGTCGTGGAGAAAAAAGAAGGGGAATCGCGGGTGGAAAGCTGCGTCGGGTAGAATCGGGGAAATAAGGAAAATTAAAACCTAGGTTTAGCTATTTAAACCTAGAGTTAATTAAACCCATTAATCCCTCAATTATAGATATTTCAAATAGGCCCTCCAAAAGGCAATTTATTTTATCCCTGTAAAAATCTTTCACAAACTCCGTTTAAATCCAGAAAAATTCCTAAAATTCTCAAAAAAAATTCCGAAATAATTCCCAGGATTACCTTTCCTAAATTTTGGCCATTAAATTTATATTTTAAATTTTTTTTCGTATTTAACATTCTCCCCCACTAATAAAAATTTGGTCCCCAAATTTCGTACTCAAATACATAATGAGTAAGGAAACAACACCTCAAGTAGTACAAGTACTGAAAGTATATTTCTCGTACATCAAGTAAACAGGTGGGGTATTGAGCTCTGATCTTTTCCTCAAGCTCCCAAGTAACCTCCTCATCGGTGTGGTGACTCCACCCGACTTTAATGAGTCGCACCGTCTTGTTCCGTAATTGTCATTCCTTACGATCCAGAATCCGTACCGGAATATCTGCGTAAGTAACATCAGGTTGAATAGAACCTGACATATCTAATCGAATATGTATAGGGTCTGGCACATACTTCCTCAGCATGGATATATGAAACACATCATGGATACCCGTCAAGGACGGTGGTAGCCCTAGGCGGTAAGCGATTGCTCCGATCCTCTCCAAAATCTCAAATGAACCAATATATCTAGGAGCTAGCTTACCACGAAGGCCAAATCTCTTCACCCCTTTCGTGGGTGAGACTCACAGGAATACATGATCACCAATAGAGAACTCCAGAGGTCTCCGTCTCCAATCCGTATAACTCTTCTGACAATCCTGCACCTTTTTCATCCTATGTCTGATAGTACGGACCAACTCTGCCTCAATGCTGAGCTCTTTGGGGTTCTAACAACTGAGCCTCCCCAACCTCCTCCCAGAAGGTGGGTATCCGACACTAACTACCATATCATACTTCAAACAGTGCCATTTGGATAGCCGAATGATAGCTGTTATTGTAGGTGAATTCCACTAATGGCAAGTGGTCCTTCCAATTGCCCCCGAAATCCATAATACTGGACCTCAGCAAATCCTCTAGAGTCTGAATGGTCCGCCCAGACTATGCACCTATCTGCAGATGGAATGCAGTACTAAAACGAAACTGTGTGCCTAAGGTCTGTTGCAGACTCTGCCAAAACCGAGACGTGAACCAGGGATCCCTATCTGATATAATGCTCAAAGGAACACCATGAAATCTGATGATATCCCGACAATATAACTCTGTCAAATGATCCAAAGAGTCGGTCTTCCGAATCGCTAAGAAGTGCGCGGATTTGGTTAGTCGATCAACGACTACCCAAATCGCGTCATGGCCTTAATGTGTCCTAGGCAAACCCACCACAAAATCCATAATAATATGCTTCCACTTCCATTCCGGAATAGGAATTTCCTGAAGCATCTGTTCCTTAAACTAATGCAACTCCGAAAACCACTATCCTCCTCGGAGTCGAGGACGGGGAATTATCTTTTCACAAGAGAAGTCCATCTACCATCCAAAATCCACTCCACCACACACCCTGTAAGTGCATGGGAGGCTATCGCGACCAAACTTCCTTGTTACAACCATTTATGTTCCAGCTACTCTATAGTAGCTATCTAGTAGCTAGCCAAAACCCCATGAGCATTCCTGCTCTTCACCTCTGTAATACAACATAATCACTGCTAAGTCCACGTCATATATATGACTTATCTCATGTTGGGGATCGATTGGCCGGCTAGAGGGGGGTGAATAGCCCTCGAGCGTTGGATATCGGTATTTGCTCGTCTACAAAGAGATTAGCACAACGGAAACAATAAAGCAAGACAAGAAAATAGAAATATAAGAAATCAAACGCTAACAAGTTGGTGTAACGTGGTTCACGGCTACGCCGCTAATCCATGGTCCCCGATTCGTCCTCGGTGAATCACTCCGCCAAAACCAATCCACTAATGGTCTCTCCTTTGCACCAAGCTAGGTGGAGGTAACCTTTACAATCAAGATCACTCTTCTTACAATAAGATTGAAGTAAAGACAAGTAAGAAGAGTTTAAAACTTGTGGGGCACTAGGAAGATCGTTTGGAGTATAAGCATTAGCCTATTAAGGCTCCACTCCCTCTCTTTTTATAGAGAGGAAGATTTTCTTCCCGTTGGCCACCACCAGTCGACTGCTGCCCTTGGCAGTCGACTGTCGCCACTCTAACGGCCTCCGAACACGTCGGATCCCGACCGTTGTAGTCCAACGGAACACTTGGCAGTCGACTGATGGACCTCATCACGATCGCTCGGCTCAGAATCGACGCCGATCGGCTCACGAGCGGTTCATGGCGAACCCTATTGACCACCGATCATTCATATGATGTGATCACGCTAATTCAGCCAGTCGAATACCAGTCGAACTACATTTGACTTAGAGCAGTCGACTGCCATTCCATGGCAGCCGACTGGTGTCGGGAAATCTCATTCGACACTTAGCCAAATGGCCAAGTTTCACCTAAGAGCTACCCCTTCCCGGGTTACATTCGCTCACTCTCATCTCTCGGAGTCCCTCGCCTTCGAAGTTCTCTTCGTTCGCGGCCACGTCCCTCGGCAGCATCAGGCGCACGGCTCTGCAATGCTCCTTCGCGTCTCTTGCCTCGAAGTCTACTTCCTCCGGCTTCACTCCAAGCTTCTCGTCCGGCGGTCCCTCGGATGCTCCAAGCGCACGGCTTCCGCAAAGCTATCCTTCACTGACTCAAGGCCCGAGTCATGAGATGTAAAACTCGTCACAGCTTCATGTGCGAATTACTAACTCCTGCACGACTTCAACGCACATATCAAGTCAACATAACAACCTAACTTAAACCCTTTGCCACACACATCAAAACCTTATCATGGCAAGAGATTGCCATAACAATCTCCCCCTTTTTGATGTGTGACAATCCGTTTAAGTTAGGTAAAAACATTTGATAAAAATTTCTAAGGTAAGAAAGCATGTAAACATAAACATGATATAGCAACATGCAACTCCCCCTTAATCCATGAAACTCCCCATACATATTTCTCCCCTTATCACATTTTAACAATTTCTCCCCCTATCACAATTTACTTAAACATAGTTATTTCTCCCCCTTTGACACCATCAAAAAGATTAACACTAAGTTATAAACCCATGGCATCAAGTCTAATAGAAGGAAAATACCAAAAACATGATTAAAATACGAAATCAAAAAATATTGGGCTGTTTTTCAGGTGGGCAGTCGACTGCTATCAGTATGGCAGTCGACTGGCACAAAGGATTCCGAAATTCTGATTTTCTGGGTGAAATTCAGAAATGCATTATAAATTCTAAAAAATTCAAAAAATTATGAAATTTGAGAAACATATTTCTTTTAAGTATATCTATCAATGAAAAATAGGTTTTCAAGAAAAATCATTATATTTTCCGAGATTTGCTAAAAATCCAAAAGCTTTAAAAACCACTACTTTTTTTTATATTAGTATCCATTTTAACACCTAGTATTGCTTAGGATTGTTTCAAAACATGAATACATGGATTTTAAAGTAAGAAATTGTTTTGAAAACATGTGAAATATCCAACCATGATCTTTGGGCAATATGTCTATGAATTGAACATAAGCCTTTCCCCATGATTGGTCTATTATTGCTATTTTGATACTTTAAATGACCATCTAAATGCCATAGGCATTAGTGGACATTTGTATCATCCTAACATCTCACCCATGCTAAGTTTTCAATCAAAGTAGCCTATGGTGAGTGTGAGATGCATCCTAGGGGGTATTTGTATCTACTTAACCATTATTTCATACAATTCTATCAGGGTTAAGTATCAACCTAACAACCTACATGATCATAATGACATATATGAATTAATTTCACATTATGATCATGAACCTAGTGTATTCATCAAATAATAATCATGCATTAGGTATTACATGATGATTATAAGCAAAATATCACCTAAGGCATGATTTAAACCCTATTTCTCATGATGATGTGCCAAATTTCAAAATCATAAATCATGATTGCAAACATGCATAGTAATTACATTAATCATCATGATTTAAGCATTATTAACTATTTATAGGTACGTTATCATCACCTAACACTATTTAAAAATGTTGTCCCGCCATCCTAAGTCAACCAAAATATGATATAGGTCAATTGCATATGGTTGACTACCCTAGGGGTTTTCTAACCCTTAAGGATGGATTTTGGAACCCAAAATAGATTCTTGCCTATGGGGTTCACTAGAAATTCCTTAGGAATCCATTTCCTAGCAATTACCTTCTTCTTATCTTGTCCCCTAGCAATTAGGCATTTATAGGCCTTTTCATTTTTCTTTTCTTTATATCCTAGGCCCTTTTTGTTGAAGCTAGCTCTTTGGCTCCCTATGATCATGTTCAAGGTGTTGGAGCCTATAGTGAATTTTTCTAGGGCTTTTGTCAAGTAATCTACCTTTTCTCTTAGAGCCCTATTTTCATCCATGCATGCATCACTAACATTAAATGGCATATATTCATGTGAGCATGCATCATCATGGCAAGAAGAAATATTTTCATTTTCATTTAAGCATGCTTTTTCTAACTTATTTTCTAAGTCCTTAATTTGTTCGAGCATGCATTTATTTTTCTTCTTTGCTCTAAACAAATCCTTAGTTAAACTAGAAACCATGGAAACTATTTTCTTGGGGGTTAGATTTGTTATCATAGTCTCCATGTCCTCTTCTTCTTCTTCGGATGAGGAGGATGTAGAGGCTCCCCCTTCATTTGAGCTCTCTCCACTTGAGCTTGATTCTTCATTTTCGATGGAGGAGCAATCCAAGTCATCAAATGCCATCAATGCTAGGTTGGTGACAAATGCATTTTCTTCCTCGGATGAGGAAGAGGAAGAAGGGTCATCCCATGTCTTGGCCTTGAATGCTTTGGCCTTCCCCTTTTCCTTAGCCTTCTTCTCTTCTTCCTTTCTCTTGCTCCCCTTCTTCTTCCTCTTTTCTTCTTTCTCTTTCTTCTCTTCCTTGCTCTTGTTTAGGAGGGGACAATTATCCCTTATGTGCCCCTCTCCTTGGCAATTGTAGCATATGACCTTCCCCCTTGGTCTTCTATTCCTATCATTAGATTTATGAAAATGAAAACCTTTTAAAGCACGTCTTACCCTCCTTACCATATAGGCTTCTTCGGTGCTATCCATGGAGGAGGAGGAAGACGCTTCGTCATCGGAGGAGGAGGGGATCTCTATCTTCTTCTTCCCTTTGTTTGCTATCAAAGCTACTCCTCTTGAAGGTTGGATTTTTGGCTCTTCTTGTATTCCTTCCAGCCTAGTTTCGTGAAGCTCCATTGTTGAGAAGAATTCCTCCAAGGTGCTTACTTCTAAGTTCTTGGAGATATAAAATGAGCCCACCATGGAGCTTCATTTTGAGGATCGCGGAAAGGCATCTATAGCCTTCATAAGCATATCCCGATTTGATAGCTTCCCACCTACACTTGACAAACCGGTTATAATTTCCTTGAAATGAGAATGTAAGGAAATTACCTTTTCTCCCTTTTCTAGTTTAATGTTGTTGAGTTGGGAGCGAAGAAGATCTCTCCTTGCTAGCTTCGCCTCGGATGTGCCTTCATGAAGCTCAATTAGCTTCTCCCACATCTCCTTGGCACTTAAGCATTCTCCTATTCGGTTGATCTCTTGTTGGGGAAGCACATTAAAAAGATGATGCTTGGCTTTTGAGTTTGCAAGGTGCTCTTCCCTTTGCTTTTTGGTCCACCTAGATTTCTCTATTGGCTTCCCTTCTTCATCCCTAGGCAAAACGAAACCGGATTCCATTGTAATCATAATATCAAAATCCGTTTCGAAAAATACCTCCATTCTCTTTTTCCACCAAGAGAATTTGCCGTCGAACTTCGGTGGGTGGATGTTTGAGCCGGCCATTTTGAATGTTGCTTGTTGTGGCGGTTAGTCCTCGACAAGCTTTCCTTGGCTCTGATATCACTTGTTGGGGATCAATTGGCCGGCTAGAGGGGGGGTGAATAGCCCTCGAGCGTTGGATATCGGTATTTGCTCGTCTACAAAGAGATTAGCACAACGGAAACAATAAAGCAAGACAAGAAAATAGAAATACAAGAAATCAAACGCTAACAAGTTGGTGTAACGTGGTTCACGGCTACGCCGCTAATCCATGGTCCCCGATTCGTCCTCGGTGAATCACTCCGCCAAAACCAATCCACTAATGGTCTCTCCTTTGCACCAAGCTAGGTGGAGGTAACCTTTACAACCAAGATCACTCTTCTTACAATAAGATTGAAGTAAAGACAAGTAAGAAGAGTTTAAAACTTGTGGGGCACTAGGAAGATCGTTTGGAGTATAAGCATTAGCCTCTTAAGGCTCCACTCCCTCTCTTTTTATAGAGAGGAAGATTTTCTTCCAACACTTGGCGGTCGATGGACCTCATCGGGCCGATCGCCTCGAGTCGACCGCCGATCGGCTACGAGCGCTCAGGCCCGAACCCTATTGATCGATCACCGATCACCACATATGGCGCGATCGGGCTAATTCACCAAATAATACGGTCGAATACCAGTCGAACTACATTCGACTTAGAGCAGTCGATTGGTGTCGAGAAATCTCATCCGACACTTAGCCAAATGACCAAGTTTCACCTAAGAGCTACCCCTTCCCGGGTTACATTCGCTCACTCTCATCTCTCGGAGTCCCTCGCCTTCGAAGTTCTCTTCGTTCGCGGCCACGTCCCTCGGCAGCATCAGGCGCACGGCTCTGCAATGCTCCTTCGCGTCTCTTGCCTTGAAGTCTACTTCCTCCGTCTTCACTCCAAACTTCTCGTCCGGCGGTCCCTCGGATGCTCCAAGCGCACGGCTTCCGCAAAGCTATCCTTCACCGACTCAAGGCCCGAGTCATGAGATGTGAAACTCGTCACGGCTTCATGCACAAATTACTAAGTCCTGCACGACTTCAACGCACATATCAAGTCAACATAACAACCTAACTTAAACCCTTTGTCACACACATCAAAACCTTATCATGGCAAGAGATCGCCATAACATCTCGCAGTTCTTTAACTGCCGTAAGCTTAGGATACGTCTTATTCTATAGCATCGAAATCGCTCCGATCCCTGAAATGATGCATCCATCCACACTACCCTTCCACACCAGCATGACTAATCAACACTGGCGTAAAAGTCAACCATCATCTGAGCCCTGAAACTAGTTTCACAAGCTTCAGACCAAGTAAATTCCATCCCTTCCTGGTTCAACCAGTCAGCGATGTAGTACTTCTTGAGCATCCTATCCATATCTATAGCAATAATCAAATCACTACCAGTAAACCACCATCTACGGTGGCCGAGTGCACAGCTCCAACTACCACCATCAACAGTGACTAAGTTACGCAACTCCAACGACCATAACTGATCCAATCGTGTACAGAATACACGACTTCCCAAATCCCTGGATGACTAAATCGTCAATAAGTCTAATCAGATAATCATAAGCTCATACCATTCATATCAAGTATGAAATTATCGTCGCTACACACCTGCATTCTCTTTACTCTAGACTGATGATATAACAATCATCACAATGACAATGATAATTGGATGACACCATGTCACTATAATATCATCACACCAGTCATAAATCAATCCTAGAGTATACATAGGTGTCCTATGGCTGATCTAAATAGATCATCTATCCACAATGAAGGATATTCCTTTCCTTCTACAGCTACCGCATTCTGTCATCGATAATCGATGCATAACCTCAAAGGTTCATCTCTCTTTGAACAAAGAGTTCAGGATCTTCTCTAGAAGAAATACTGGGGCAGATAAATATCCCATCCAACACCTCCTATAATAAGGTAAAACGATCTTTCATTGTCTTGACCAGTGTAGGTATACACGGCCTATCTATAACTAAATCACTAATAGTAGAGACTGATATTCTCTGAGGGTTTACTCCTTGTCCTTCAAATTGGTGGCTAGCAGGCCAAATCCCTAGCTTCCTAATTCGACATCAGTCGGCACCTCTAAAGAGTTCGTACTTCTGAAATCATCGTTAGGTTCCTCAAGGTCAATACGTCATCGACCTCGTCTCCGACCATGAGTAGGGGCAATTTCATTAAGTCAATACTTTTCCTAACCACTAAAGTACAGTACTTTTCTTATAGCTCAGAGATATCCTTCAGCTTGCCTGGTCCCAAAACACGAGAACTCCCAAAAATCCAAGGAAAAAAAAATCCTCGAAACACAAAACCCACAAACCAAAATCGTAAACAAATAAAATTGTCACGTCCCAGGGGCATATCCATCAGCCATATGACGGAGGAACCCCTTAGTGACAATATTCAGAAATACATGGACCAGATCTGGTAAAAACCTCGAAATAATAATAAAAATATAAGTATTTTATTAACTGCATGCATGCACGACTAAACATATATCAATTAAAGTAAAATAGTTTTATGACACCAAATTAAATTGCGACAAAATCCAAAGTGCATAAATAAAATGCAATACCGATAAAGTAAATAAAGTGGCATCTCGACGATGCAGTGGGACAAGCACGGCAAGGGACTCTCTGAGCGACACAAAGGTAGGTCAATAGGACACGTCCTCCATCAATTAATCTAGAGGATAAGTGAGGAGGGGATAAGTACAACCACTCAATGGATGGATAGACAAATAGTGCATAATCATAATGCACATAATGGAAGTCAAAGGAAACAAACTAGAGTAACCCAACCCTCAGAGTACCAATATTAATCTGCAACTAACATGGTCAACAGTATAACAAATATACCCATAACATACACAACCCCTGCAATCTACACACAATGCACATCCAGATACCACGACAAAGCCTCGTGGCTCTCGAGGTAATACAAAAGGAACTATCTATGAGCTACCGCGAACGGAACTCATGGGTCGACAATCAATAGCACTGTCTACGCGCAATTACATGCTACCACGAATGGGACTCGTGGATAGACATGCAATATATAGATATCTAGTTATTGACTGCACGCACTAGCATACTACCACTAATAGGTTGCGTGAGCAGTCGATTATCCTAGGTTGTTAAGCATAGAGTTATCCAATACATCTAGCCTATCAAAGTCGATAAAGATCATCGATCTACAATTAAGCCCATTGAGGCGGTCAAGCGAAGTTTTCAACACCTCTAATACGAAAATGTTTACCAAAGTCGAAAAAGATCATCGACTTATAAATAAATACGTCGAGATGGTTAATCATAGGGTTTCGTCCCAGCTAACAGGAAACGTCTATCAAGGCCAATAAGGACCACAAATCTACTATCAAGCCCTTCAAGAGGGTTAAGCCTAAATTATACCATTCTACCAGTTCAATCATGCATGCTACTACATGATACCACGAACAGATCTCGTGGGTACTTAAGATGTAAAGTAGCTATCTAGCTACAGGCGTCATATGAATCCGATTATCACCAACTCCGAACGAATAACGCAAGAATATAACCTTACAGTAGGTCATCTCAACCATGATTGGGAGGCATGATTGACCACAAATATACAAAGCACCTACTTATAGAGAGACTCTACTGCAGACTCTCTCTCAACCAAGAATGGGGGATATAGTAAGGGTTAATCGCATCCTAACCATACAAACTCTACTAGTCCGATCACCATATCACTGAAACAGTAAATGGATAACCATATATCATTAAGCATATCCGAGTTATTACACCTAGGGTTCTACTAATGTTGTTTCATTTCTGAGATCCACTCCTACATAATAACCTCATCTAAGTTATTCTATCTCTACTAGTCCTAATCATGGTATCCACCGCAAAAACACATAACTATATTAACACATAACACACTGTCTAATAAATGATAGCATAGTCATACTAATGGCAATCAATGGCTGAAATTAATTAGGGTATAACTAAAGGGTCATGCCAGAACAAAGTCAAGGCAATACTCAATAAAGCATCAAATGTCTATATATACCCTAAACTACGTAAGCAATGTAATCATGTCATCATGCACTAGGATCTAGAGAGTCAAAGAACCTCTATATATACCTTCTACGAATTTATCCATCTTATTCATATTATTCAACTAGTCCAATCCTAATACTAGTCCAAATAGTAATAGGTAAACATCTACCAATAATATCTAATCATTTATATCACAATGATAACTAGCTACCTATGTAATAGCAATTTATAACCATATGCTAATGATAAACCAGCAACCTAAAAATCTAATAGTCTAACAGATATAAGGTTAAAACAATACTAGACAAAACATGATACCACCGCATAACTAATATAACCAATACAAATATGCACTAAATCTAGAAAATTTTCTAGAATTTATTTACCTGTTAGTCGTCTGGAGATGTCCTGTCGCCGCCAAATCTCCAAATTGACCTCGTCAATAATACCTTAAATTTCTGAAACATAAAAATCATCGAAAATCCATACAACTCCGAAAATACCCCAGTTAACCTGCCAAACGAGGCAAACTCTTTGAAAACCCAAAGACCCTAAGAAACTTGGAAACCTAGACTCTGATACCAAATAAATTGTCACGCCCCGAGGGAGTCTCCGCCAGATAAAAATCCGACAACATCTCCCCTGTACGGGTGACAATATGAAACTTACATATAAGGCCTACGCGGCCACTATACATCGGTCAACACGACTGGAATAAAAACTACACAGACAGATCATAAATAGGCCTCAGGCCATCAATCCAGGTAAATAGTAACAGTCTACTATATCTAGACTTACCCCTTCTGCCATCTGAGCAGGAATATACAACCAAACCAATCGAATAGTCCATAAGAACACAACAAATATCTCCAAACCTCCACAAGTACATAACCAAAACAAACACAAGTCCTACACACTTCATCTAGTTAAAAACCAAAACCATAGACCAATAAAAACAAATCCATTTCGACGAGGGGGATTGGCAGCTGGACTCTCCTAGCAGTTTCATCCTGAAATAGATATAAAGCAATGGGGTAAGTTCAATGAACTCAGCGGATATCAAGTCGACATGCATAGTAAGCTATATCTAACAATAATAGTCATGTAAGTACAGTCTCCTGATCAATAATAGCAAAAATGCAAGAAAAAGTTGCGGAAAGACTGTACATACCTGAATCTCCTATCCTGACATAGGAGTACGAGCCATACTAGTAGAAATAAGGTCATCAGACCAAATATAAAATGTATCCTGTATGCATGTCAATCATATGCAACATCCAAGGCAGCAATCAAAATGCAGCAAACACAATACAAATGCTATCCATGCAAAATGCATGCGATTCAAATGACATGGTCACCCCTGACGCCAGTCAGCCGCCTCACATGCGATGGTGAAGCCGAGTGGGTAAGGCTTTAACAATTGTGCACTCTGTCATCATTGCTCCTGAGTGGCCGAGTGGACAGGATGCTGTCGGAGTACACCTATCCTCCTGTCCCAAACAGAGTGGGGGAGCAAAGCTCTCATCTCCCGGTGTCGTAAACCAGAGGAGGGATCCCTGCCCGCTACCACGCTGACTCAACGCTACCCATGAGCGGACCAGCGGAGCCTAATAGAGCAACTGCACACACCCTCCTGATGTACCACTAACCCATGAGTGGCAGCGTGTGCAGACCATGTAACTGGCTGCGAGCTCAACTATAAAGGAACCCC
Organism: Wurfbainia villosa; assembly: GCA_025175895.1. NCBI lineage: Eukaryota > Viridiplantae > Streptophyta > Magnoliopsida > Zingiberales > Zingiberaceae > Wurfbainia > Wurfbainia villosa. The sequence continues at coordinate 37,193,389 of CM045998.1, read as the reverse complement.
GTCCAGCTAGCATGCAATCATGCAAGATGGTGCATGATACTAAAGCATGTAAATCCAACTAAAATACATATCCGAATAATATGCACAACCAATAAGTACATATCAATGATCCGAGTAAAACAGGGAAGATATAACTATAAACTGATCCAATGCATGTATCAAGTAGGCACAATAACATACTAGGCATATAAACATGAAAATTATTGTAAGTTATACTAACTAGCATATCAACATGACTATATCTAAGAGATAAGTCAAAATATCCGCCTGCTATATGCTCGAAACAATGTAATCGTCACGCCAGTGGACCTGTCACGTGACCAAAATCTGCATATAACATAATTATCATTAAGTTCCAGCACACAACAACGTGCTAACTCACTACTATATAGTTTCTATATTTGCATCCTTATATTGAATACGAATTAAAAACCCCCAAATTATACATTTAACACCATAATAAAACCCACCGTTTTCCAACTAGCAAATATGCTAACCTACAACATTCAACTCCATACGCCAATTCCTATATTGATAGAATGGTTCACAACCCATGCTACCTTGACACACATCCAAAACAATCTAGCAATTTACTATAAAAGGAAATAGGGAATCGATCAATCTTACCAGCACTTAGACTCCACCGACAGAATTTTCCCACCTTTGCCTTGTTTGCCAGGAAAGTCCACTGCCCAATTCGCAAATTGAGCTCGACCATAGAGATTCACAGCTATGAACTAGGTCTCGCCCAAGGTAAGGAGAAAAATTGGCGCTTACCTATTCTTGATGACAAACGGCAGTGGAACCCCCTCTTAATCTCCTCGGTTCACCAGAAAAATCCAACGTCAGTCGCTGCCCTATCCACTGATCGATGAGTTACAAGGCGAACAAAAAAAATTTATAGCTGGGATTAGGTTTTGCTCAAGGTCAAGGAAGAGTTGTGGTTACCTATTCCGACGACCACCGGCCAGAAGGGCAACTCCCACACCGGCGGCAGTCTCCACCTGACTGTCATAATCCCACCCGCAGAACCTCTAGCTCCGACGAAGATGGTGGAGAATAGCCTCCAGTCGAACCGCTGCTGATGCAAACTCCCTGTTGTGTGCCCCTTCACCGTCGACGCGTCCGTGGCACCGTCAAGGCGGGTCGTCGCTGCTTGCCGCGAGGAAGGGGAAAGGTCGTTCGGCCACCTGCATTTCGGAAGAGGGGATGGTCGCGAGAAGAAGCTGCAAGGGCGAGAAGAAGACATGATATGAGAAAAGAAATAGCGTCGTGGAGAAAAAAGGAGAAGGGGAATCGCGGGTGGAAAGCTGCGTCGGGTAGAATCGAGGAAATAAGGAAAATTAAAACCTAGGTTTAGCTTTTTAAACCTAGAGTTAATTAAACCCATTAATCCCTCAATTATAGATATTTCAAATAGGCCCTCCAAAAGCCTATTTATTTTATCCCCGTAAAAATCTCTTACAAACTCCGTTTAAATCCAGAAAAAATTCCTAAAATTCTCAAAAAAAAAATCCTGAAATGATTCCCAGGATTACCTTTCCTAAATTTTGGCCATTAAATTTATATTTTAAATTTTGTCCGTATTTAACACCAGTTCCTACTTTTACTAATGATTTTTTAGCTACATCACTCCAGATTCACCTATATATTTTCTCCTATTATAATACATTTTGGAGGCAAAAAAAACTCTTACAAATTTATTCAAGTTAAAACAATCACAAGCAAATACAAATAAATAAAAAATATACGATGTAAATAAATGAATACAATAATAGTCTTTCTTGTTGTTGCTTCTTAATCACTTGGATAAGCACTAAAATTAACTCAGTTCTTCTCATAGCCCTTGTAGAAGCTCTCACAAAGTACTACTTGAGTTGCCTTGATCAGAATCAAATAGAAATATTATGTTCATTACGCTTTCTACTTGAGTCATTTGCATAATTCATTGCTCTATCAATTGACTATTGTAGCCCTAATTTGATTAAATCATAAATTTGTGATTTTGGATTTATTAGTCAACAACTTCTTCTACATTAGTTTCCTAACACTTTGATTCCCTCTTTACCAAGTTTGAATTCTTTTCACGCTAAGAGATCTCATATCTCCGAGACTTATTTATTTTCTAAGTCCATGTCAACCTTAACTCATCAAGACTTCCCATATCCGAAGACCTATTTTCTAAGACTTCTCTTGCCTAGAGGCTCCTTGACTTTGTGATTTTATTTTCTTAAAGTTTACTCCACTAGAACTTCAACCTTACTTGACTTTGATCTTGATCTTCCTTAATCTATTTAGACTTCTACCACTTGCCTAAAATTCTATCCTCCCAAACCTATTAGGAATTACACTACAAAGCATTTAGTCTAAATCAACATTTATATACTTTTATTATTTAATATTTAGTCTTTGTTTATCTATTAGGAATTTCTATTAGTTGTCCGATATACATTCTTTATTAACATATTTAGATTTCTATTGGCAACACTTGTTAAACTTATCCACCTACTGAATCCTTATTAAACTTTTACAAATGCTAGCACATACTCAACTTCCCAAATATCAATACCTATTAAACTTTTAACACATGCCAAGTGTCTAGTTGATCTAACTCACTTAGGCTTCCCATATACTAAATCTTTGGTACATCTCCACCTATTTAGACTTCATTCATAGTTAAATATTTAACCAATCTTTCTTATCATCTCTAGCTTATGTCAAACATATTGCTCAAATATTAAAACATAAATTATGGTCAATCTTACCATGGATTGATTACACCAACACCATTCTTCTTTGTATTTTGTTGTTGCTTGTAAGAACAAGAACTTGTGAGAGGTTTCTCTGTCTCAAAAAGGTATTTGAGAAGAAAGAATCATATATAGTAAAATTTCAAGAGTAATCCACTAACACAACATCATAGATGTAGTAGTTTTTGGGAGAGCTATGAAATACATTATTATTAATTATCTTGTTCCTTATTTTTGTGTCTTTGAGTTTGTTTCTATTTATTACTATTATGTACTAATCATTATAGATTGTTAGGACTATAATGTCACTAGAGGAGGTGAATAATGATTCTAGATGTGTCTTTCATACTGCTTGTCTACAAAGAGTCAAACACAGCAAAAATATAGAAAAAAATAGAACAAAATAACATAAGTACAAAACTTTTACGTGGTGTGGAACCTCCGGTTCCTACTCTAACACCTAGCATCCTAGTGATATCACTGATATTCTTTCTTCTTCTCTCACACTACCTAGAGGTGGAGAAAGCTCTTACAATCCTATTTTTAAAATCAAAACAAACTATATTTATAAAAATGAAATCAAAATAAATAAGTTTACACAAATAAATTGACTTTGATTTCTTTGTGGTCGCATTGGATTGGCTTTTAAAGGTTTGGAATGCAACAATACTTCTCACAAAACCTCTAAGATTTTTGACATAAAAAATCCTCTATGAAACTGTTGGATCGAAGCGGATTGCTAGAGGGGGGGTGAATAGCGATAAAACCTTTTTTTTGTTCGTTCGTTAAAAACCCGAGTAGATAATTAATTGCAACGGAAAGATAAGCAATAAATAAAGGAGACAAATATTTTTACTTGGTTCGTAGCCTTCGGCTACTACTCCAAGGCCCTAGTGGTCCTTGACCATGCACGGAGGGCAAAACACTAAAGAACTCCTCCTCGTTAGAGGTAGGAGTTAATCGTTACAAATAAAAGCAAAAAACTTGAGGTAGAGGGACACTCCCCCTCTCCTCGTTACGATAAAAGCTCCGAGATTTGAAAGTAATGAACTGAAATAAACAACTTAAACCGACGTAATAAAAAGAAAACAATTAAACCTAGATGTCGGAGAAGAAGCACTTCGTTGTCGGGAAGTTGTAGCTTGACGGAGGCTTTTGGAAGCTTAGAATTGATGAAGAAACCCTAGGATTGGCTCTCCTTTTAGAGCCTTTGAGCCCCTTTTTGAGAGGAACATCAACCAATAGGAATTGGGCACATGGATCCTTGAAAAATGGTGATAAGACTTGACTCCTCGAGGCTGATCCTTGACCGTCAGTCGACTGATGGCCATCATCAGTCGAATGCTAACCACAGGCAGTCGACTGATGGACGACAGTTGAGTCCTCCAAGCTGGCTGTCAACTGATGCTAGCTGCAAGGCAAAGTTAGCTTAACAAAAACATTATTTTGACGGCCTCTGACCGTTCGATCTCGACCTAGACCACCTATAGAATGTCTTTGGTCAGATCTACGCTTAAGATCATCCCCGTAAAGAGGATACGACCTCACTTATGCTCGCACACACGAGCTTACCTCGATACTTACTGTGTTGCTTTTGCTTCCGACCTTCCACTCGATTCCTTTGGCTCCCTCCGAAGTCACTCGAGTGTCGCCCGACCACCGCGGCTTCCTCCGGGTGTCGCTAGCCTTCAGCTCCAGCTATAGCAATTTTCTGCACACTCGATTCAGCTCGTGAGATAACGACATGAGCTTAACTTTGTATCGTTTGCTATAATCAAAACTCTGGTTCGACTTAGGTGCCTACTGCACCAACAGAAACCTCTATAGGTTTCATGTCGAGGTTGAGATCAACCTAACAATCAACTGCACTATTCCATCAATTAATTTCTCTACTGTAGATTCAAATGTGTTGCTTTGACCTAACAACCCAATGAATCCATTCAACCTAGCATCAGAATCATTAGTCAATTGATATGCACTATCATTCGACTGATATATTAACAGTCAAGTGTCACAGTCAAGTTTAAAACCTCCTATTTGCATCACAACAACATCATTCGAGTCCTTCACTCGACTAACATAGCAGTCGAGTCTCATAGTGAAGTCAATTTGCAACCTTCTATTCATGCAATAGTCATGCACGTGCGATTCGAGCTCAAGTGAGTTAAGATTAAGATCACAACCAATTGATTCTCAAGTGTTGACTCCCAAGTCTCGAGCTCGAATGAGTTATCTAGTGTATACGCCTAAGTCCTACACGTCGAATAGGTTCTTGAGTGTTGGTTTTCGATAGCCCCCAGGGCTAGCCAGTTGATAAGTGCAAAGGGATAACTCTTAAGTGGGCAGGGGTCAATTCCCAAGGAGGTCATGACTCTGGGCTATCGACCGACTCCCTCTTTTGCACTTGCCACCTAGGTTCCTGATTTACCTCCTCCACTGGTAGGGGCAGCCGGAGGGGGTTGCTAATGTGGTGGTTCCACATTTGAATGTTGGTTTCGATTCCTAACTCCAGAGCATTGAACCCCCAAGTGTTGACTTTCGAGTTCCAAACACCTCAAGCATCGTATGCTCAAGAACTATGTTTTCAAAGAACTTTATGCCCAGTAGCAGAGCAATCTAAGTGTCAAGTAACCCAGATGCCCAACACCAGGCACCCGAGTATCCTGAGTTTGAATGTCCAACTACCAAGTTCTTGAGTACCCTAAGTTCAAACACCTGACTGTCGAGTGTCAAGTACTTGAGTCTGAATGCTTATTTATCAATTGCTCGAGTACCCTGAGTTTGAATGCTCGATGTCGAGTGCTAAATACCCTAAGTCCAACTGTCGATCTACCAAGGGCCTGAGTACCCAAGTCTGAATGCCCAACTATCAAGTACCCGAGTACTTTTGTGTGTGTGTGTATGAGCATCTTATTTGTGTGCACCCGAGCACCTTATTTGCATGCACCTAAGCACCTTATGTGTGCACACCTAACCAACCTAAACACCCATAATACTATCTTATGCTTAGCATCCAATCAAACTTAACCTACTAAGACTTCACTAATATTAAACATTCAATCCTCTTTGTCTTGTTTGGATTTTCCTTCTCATGTTTAATATATAGTCCTCCAAGACCTATTAGGACTTCACCCATATGTTTAACAATCAGTCCTCTATGACTTATTAGGAATATCGACGGTTAAGCATCCAGTAATTGTGATCCACTTAGATCTCTATACTTGCTAACTCTTTATTAGACTTTCAACTGCCAAGTGTTGGATGGTGAACACAGTTATTTGTCGCGATATCGTTCCCAAATTATTTACCGAACCCCCTAACTACTCTAATGTAGTATAGGGTAACTCGGGTCGTCTCCCATGTAAAGTCAATGGTTGAACGTTTGTTTCTAAACATTATCAACACTGGGGATTCCTACAACTATCAAAACAATTATTTGAAAGCTAACCTAATATGCAAGAATAATTCAACCATGCATCGCACGGTCACTATACGATACAATGGTTAAACAATTCTGATAGATGGACATGACCATGCATCGCAATGCCACTATACAATACAGTGATCAAATATTAACTAAAAACTAACCTAACAAACTTAAGTAATTCAACCATGCATTGCACTGTCATTATACGATACAATGATCAAATATTAACTGAAATCTAACATAACAAACCAAAGCAATTCAATCATGCACCATACTATCACTATACGATATAATGATCAAATATTAACTGAAATCTAACATAACAAACCTAAACAATTCAATCATGCACCGCGCTGTCACTATACAATACAATGATCAAACAATTCTAATTAATGGAAATAACAATTAACCTTGCAGAAAATAAACCTAACTACCACTTAAACAAAGTAAATGATAATTAAACTTCCAAAATAAAATACCACATGAAACATCAAATGAAACATTAAATCAAACAACCTATTCAATTAACAAGTAATCATCCAAATGAAAATATAGAACAAACCAACAAACATAACCAAACAGACATAATAATAAATATTAACCGACGATTGTCCACGTGTAACATGCCAAATTTTAGTTACTGTATTTTTATTTAAAGGAAATATATATATATATATATATATATATATATAGAAATAAGAATAAAAATAAAAATAAAAAAATGAATAAATAGTTCGTAGTTGAGGCTTGAACCATGAACCGTTGATTTGGGGGAATAGGCTTCCCACCACTAAGTCATAAGATTACCAATGAGTAAACTATAACAGAATATATCTATTGGTAAAAAAAAAAAAAGAAGCTGATTAATTTGATTAAACATCTAAAGGGATAATTAAATTAGAAAAACCCTAATTTATATATAGACTTCTTTTATTTTTTTCTCTCTCTCCCTCTTCTCTCTCAACGCCGCCAAACCCCCCCCCCCCTCTCTCTCCCTCCTCTCTCCAACGCCCCTTCTCTCTCCAACACCCACGTCCACCCTCACCTCACCCCTCTCTCTCTCTCTCATATTTCCTTCGGCTGCCGAATCGAAGAAAAATAAGAGGCTTTCTCCATCGAAGAAAACAATAGAAGAAAAAAAAAAAACCTCTATAATTTTTTTCATCGTGAGATAATTTAAGAGGGAATTTTCAAGAGGGACTTGATAGAGGATCACGCTAAAGCAAGGAAACATGTAGGAGGTCATCTCTTTGCGAAGTCTAACGATATAAATTGGTGAAAAAGCATGGGATGTAAGTATCCCCTCACCTACAGTACAAGTGCTTACGATATAATGTTGTATGCTTGATTTTGAACGAAAGAATTTAGAACTATGTGTAGAAGGTTCGACTAATAGGATTAGAGAAATTATTCTTGAACAATCTTATGAAACTCTTTTTTTAGCTTAAGGGGCACCAAATTTCAGAAGCTGTCTTAGTAATAATTAACTAAAATAATAGTAGTTGATGTTTTTTTCATCTCACATCAAATTGGTCAAACCAAAATATATATTGAGTTGGTTTGGCTTGATTCCAAGTACTATGACAGTTTGTTGTGTCAAAAATTAGCCAAGGAAATGTGTCTATTGATTCAGCATAAATTTTATTTATCTCCAACAAATTGTAAACCCAGTGAGCCTTATTAGAAGTCTTTGGAGGATCTTACTAGGAATAGTAAGTGGGTGTGCTGGCATTGGTAAAGTCATCTTATTATTATAAGAACGAAACATCTATCTATTTATATTTTTGGGGAAATGTTATTTGTGTTAATCCATTGTACTTGGTTAATGTTTTCTAAGATTTGTATATATTTCTTAAATTTTTTGCATATTTTATTGTAAAGGATGTGTCAGTTTGGTAGGCTTGCATGAATCTTCTTGTGCTTGTAACAAGGTTTTAATTTGATGATTTCTATTTATGTTAGCTTAATTTTCCTTAAGTCACTACCTTATGCCATGTTAAATTGTACTTATGCCGATTTATGCTATGCTATATGCTTATGTTTTCACCCATGTTAGGCATGACTCACGTATATGAAATGTCTAAGAAATGTTTCCCTAAGAGTGGGGACAAGAACACTCTTTAGGACAAAGAATATGTATGTTATTTTACTTTATGCATGGCTTGTACCGGACCCTAACAAAGTCCACGGGATGGGCTCCAAGGTTGCCCCTAGGTCGACGGACATAGTACGGACCTAGTAACCTAGTAGGTTCGGGATTAGCTACCTCGGATCTATTTAGGATGCGCGTGAATGATGTATGTGGTACAATGTCGGGCCCAATATGTTGAGATTATGTTTAAGTATATAAACTATATGTTTTTAAAGAGCATCCTGCATATACCATTTTATGTTCATCGAATTATCATGTTTAGAGACAATGTACTATTGCGATGAAAATGCTAAGTTTATGTTCTTTTCCTAAATTGATCATGTCTCTACTTTAAATAAATGTTGTGCTCATATGTTGTTCAAACGAACATGTCATTACTTTACGTTTAATTCATGATGCATATTTTTGTGAGTAGGAAAGGACCTTACTAAGCCTATGTGCTTACAGTTTACTTTCCTTGTACTACAGAAAAGGGCAAGGAATGGATAAATTAAAGGGAGCAGTAGGAGGGGCAAAGATGTGTGTGGCAGTGGCATGGTGGACGAGATCATTTTTCATATACGGACTTATGCATGATTTTCAGTTTATGTGTAAACTGTTAGGAGACGTTAATGCTTTCTATGGTTGTTACTCATGTTTATTTTTATGAACCTTGAAATGGTTAATACATGTTTAGTTAAATAAATTGTTAAGACCTTTTGCCATGATTAAATTGTTAGATTGATTGGGTTAATGTAATTAGAGTTAAAAGTTGTAAAGTTTTTTAAATGCTTCCGCTGTTATATGCATGAATGTATGATCGCGTAGTGTCGCCGCCCGTCTATAGGATGTGTGTTAGGAGGATGGGAAGGGCAGGCATTACAGGTGGTATCAGAGCCCAGTTCTGCCTTTCCGCTACACACACATCAAGCTTCAAATTCTGCCGCTCCAAGTAAGAAATTCTATGCCTACTCTATTTCTTTCATGTAAGATAAGAAATGCTTTTAGCTTAAATATGCATGAATATATGTATGATAACATTATGCTAGCCTTTAGTTTAAATATGCATAAATAAATATGAATGATAACCTTATGCTAGCCTTATTATAATATATGAAGATAAGCATGGCTAGAAGACGTAGTCATAGAGTCGATGAGACAAGTAATATATGGAAGACGTAGTAATAGAGTCGATGAGATGAATATATGCATGATAATCTTATGCTAGCCCTATTATAATATATGAAGATAAGCATGGTTGGAAGACGTAGTAATAGAGTCGATGAGACAGTAATATATGGAAGACGTAGTAATAGAGTCGATGAGACAGTAATATAAGGAAGACGTAGTAATAGAGTCGATGAGACAGTATTTTGCTCTCCATAGGGAGCTCCAGTACTGTTGGTAAAGAAGAAAGATGGGTCTATGCGAATGTGCATAGACTACCGAGCGCTAAATAATGTGACGATCAAGAACAAATACCCTTTACCATGGATTGACGACCTGTTCGACCAGTTAAAGGGTGCCACCGTCTTCTCTAAGATTGACCTAAGGTCTGGCTATCATCAAGTGAAAGTGAAACCAGATGATATACCAAAGACATCTTTCCGAACAAGATACGGACATTATGAGTTCGTAGTCATGCCTTTCGGAGTGACGAATGCTTCTGCTATGTTCATGGACCTGATGAATCGGGTATTCTCGACATTTCTTGACAAGTTCGTGATCGTCTTCATTGACGATATCCTCGTCTATTCGAGAAATCAAGAAGAGCATGCCGAACACCTGAAGATGGTATTACAGATTCTTCGAGAAAAGCAACTATATGCCAAGTTCTCCAAATGTGAATTCTGGCTCGATCAAGTATCTTTTCTGGGTCATATTATATCCAAAGACGGAGTTATGGTAGACCCAAGAAAGATTGAAGGCGTGAAAGTAATCGGAGCGAGGCCAAAGAATGCTAGCGAAGTGGAGTTTTCTCGGATTAGCGGGCTATTATCGGAAATTGTAGAAGACTTCACCGGGAATAGCAAAGATCTATGACAGCAAGAACAAGAAGTATGTATGGATGGAGGAACGTGAGAAGAGTTTCTTGGAGCTGAAAAGGAGACTTACAAGTGCTCCAATCCTTACTCTCCCAGAGAACGACAAGAGCTTCGACATGTACAACGATGCCTCCGGATTGGGACTCGGAGTTGTACTTATGCAGAGGGGTAAAGTTATTGCCTATGCCTCTAGGCAACTCAAGGAACATGAAAAGAACTATCCCACTCACGATTTAGAGCTAGCAGCTGTGGTCTTCGCTCTCAAGGTATGGAGGCACTATCTGTATAGTGCAAGATTTATACGGATCACCGGAGTCTGCGGTATTTCTTCACTCAGAAGGACCTCAATATGAGACAATACAGATTGCTGGAGCTCGTGAAGGACTATGACTGCGAGATCTTTTACCATCCTGGCAAGGCAAACAAAGTGGCCGATGCACTCAGCAGGAAGTCCAGTGCCACCCTGATGTCCTTATCGGTATTGTCTCGACCACTGGAGAAGGAAATTATGCGCTATGGAATCGAGGTTATTTCCGAACAGCTTTCGACCATGGCAATAATACCAGCACTATTCGATGACATATTAGCAAAACAAAGTGATGATCCAAGTCTCCAGAGGATCAAGCAAGATATCCTAGAAGGAAAAGGCGAGGGTTTCCGTATCGCCAATAGCGGAGTATTATACCTTAGGCATCGGTTATGTATCCCTAACGATCCGGAACTACGCAAAAAGATATTAGAGGAGGCTCACGGAACCCCCTATTCTATGCATCCAGGATCCACCAAAATATATCAAGACCTGAAAGAGAAGTTCTGGTGGTCTGGTATGAAGAGGGACGTAGCTCAAAGACGTCGACTACCGACCGCCAGTTAAAGCAAAACACCAGAGGCCTAGAGGAGTTCTGCAACCGATCCAAATTCCGGAGTGGAAATGGGAAGACATCTCTATGGATTTCATTTCAGGTCTTCCCAGGACTACGAACGGATATGACGCTATATGGGTTATCGTTGACAGATTGACAAAGTCAGCTCATTTCCTAGCGATCAAGATGACATATTCGATTGAGCAACTAGCTCAATTATATGCTAAGGAAATCATCAGACTGCATGGTATTCCCAAGACCATCATTTCAGATAGGGATGGTCGCTTCACTTCACAGTTTTGGGGATGTGTTCATAAGGAACTTGGCACGAAGCTACATTTCAGTACCGCCTTTCATCCTCGCATGTGATGGGCAAAGCGAACAAAGGGTGAACCAAGTACTGGAAGACATGTTACGAGCTTGTGCCTTGGATTTCAAAGGGAGTTGGTGCCGCTACTTATGTTTAGTGGAATTCTCTTACAATAATAGCTACCAAGCTACCATCGGAATGACACCTTATGAAGCATTATATGGGAGGAGATGTAGGTCTCCGATCTGTTGGTACGAAGGTGGTGAGAAGAAAGAGATGGGACTTCAGACGGATTTCATCGACGACACCACCCGAGCGATACAGAATATCTGCCAAAGAATAGAGACTGCTCAGAGCTGGCAGAAGAACTATGCGGATCAGCGACGTAGACCTTTGGAATTCAATGTTAGAGATTTTGTATTTCTCCGGGTAGCTCCTATGAAAGGAATAATGAGATTCGGGAAGAAAGGAAAGCTAAGTCCGCGATACGTAGGACCGTACAAGATCCTGAAAAGAGTTGGCAAGGTAGCTTACGAGCTAGGACTACCTCAGGAGATGTCTGCTATTCACAACGTGTTCCATGTCTCGATGCTTAAGAAGTGCATTTCTAGTACCGACCAAGTGGTCGAGCCACAGACAGTGCAAATTCAAGAGGACCTGAGCTATGAAAGTCGACCTACCCGGATACTAGATCGAGAAGTCAAAAGACTAAGGAATAAAGAAGTACCCTTAGTGAAGGTCCTATGGCAAAGTCAACGATACGAAGAAGCCACCTGGGAATGTGAGGATGACATGAAGTAAAAGTACCCCGAGTTGTTCTAAGTTTCGAGGACGAAACTTTTATAAGGTATAAGGGATTGTAACATCCCAAATTTTAGTTACTATATTTTTATTTAAAGAATATATATATATATATATATAGAAATAAGAATAAAAAAAATAAAATAAATGAATAAATAGTTCGTAGTCGAGGCTTGAACCATGAACCGTTGATTTGGGGGAATAGACTTCCCACCACTAAGTCATAAGATTATCAATGAGTAGGATATAACAGAATATATCTATTGGTAGAAAAAAAGAAAGAAGTTGATTAATTTGACTAAGCATTTAAAGGAGTAATTAAATTAGAAAAACCCTAATTTATATATAGATTTCTTTTATTTTTCTCTCTCTCCCTCTTCTCTCTCAACGCCACCAACGCCCCCCTCTCTCTCCCTCCTCTCTCCAACGCCCCTCCTCTCTCCAACGCCCACGTCCACCCTCACCTCACCCCTCTCTCTCTCTCTCTCTCTCTCATATTTCCTTCGGCTGCCGAATCGAAGAAAAACAGGAGGCTTTCTCCATCGAAGAAAACAATAGAAGAAAAAAAAAAAGAACTTCTATAATTTTTTCATCATGGGATAATTTAAGAGGGAATTTTCAAGAGGGACTTGGTAGAGGATCACGCTAAAACAAGGAAACACGTAGGAGGTCTTTTCTTTGCAAAGTCTAATTGTATAAATTGGTGAAAAAACGTAGGATGTAAGTATCCCCTCACCTGCAGTATAAATGCTTACGATATAATGTTGTATGCTTGATTATGAACAAAATAATCTAGAACTATGTGTAGAAGGTTCGGCTAATAGGATTAGAGAAATTATTCTTGAACAATCTTATGAAACTCTTTTTTTAGCTTAAGGGGCACCAAATTTCAGAAGTTGTCTTAGTAATAATTAACCAAAATAATAGTAGTTGATGTTTTTTTCATCTCACATCAAATTGGTCAAACCAAAATATATATTGAGTTGGTTTGGCTTGATTCCAAGTGCTATGACAGTTTGTTGTGTCAAAAATTAGCCAAGGAAATGTGTCTATTGATTCAGCATAAGTTTTATTTAGCTCCAACAAATTGTGAACCCAGTGATCTTATTAGAGTATCTTGGAGGATCTTACTAGGAATAGTAAGTGGGTGTGTTGGCATTGGTAAAGTCATCTTATTATTATAAGAACGAAACATCTGTCTATTTATATTTTTGGGGAAATGCTAATTTGTGATAATCCATTGTACTTAGTTAATGTTTTCTAAGATTTGCATATATTTCTTAAATTTTCTACATATTTTATTGTAAAGGATGTGTCAATTTGGTAGGCTTGCATAAATCTTCTTGTGCTAGTAACAAGGTTTTGATTTGATGATTTCTATTTATGTTAGCTTAATTTTCCTTATGTCACTACCTTATGTCATGTTAAATTGTACTCATGCCGATTTATGCTATGCTACATGCTTATGTTTTCACCCATGTTAGGCATGACTCACGTATATGAAATGTCTAAGAAATGTTTCCCTAAGAGTGGGGACCAGAACACTCTTTAGGACAAAGAACATGTATGTTATTTTACTTTATGAATGGCTTGTACCGGACCCTAACAAGGTCCACGGGATAGGCTCCAAGGTTGCCCCTAGGTCGACGGACATAGTACGTGAAGGAGATTTAAGGCCGCTAGAGGGGGGTGAATAGCGTGTGATCGTACGATGATGGAATTCGTTCGCGTTGCTTGTCTACAATCTTATTAGTACACAGCGGAATAAACAATAATAAATACAAACACAAGATACAATCACAACATGCACGATATAACATGGTTCGGAGCCAAAATGGTTCCTACTCCACGGATTGGGTTCGTACGAACCCTAGCGATGTCATAAACACTACTAAGCAATAAACTCCTTCTCGATAACAAGTCGGAGGTGGAGAAACCTCGTACAATGAATTACAACAAGTAATACAAAGTAAACAAGCAAATACAAGTGAAAATATAAAGAACACTTTACAAACTAGGGTTTTGAGCGATTGCTTGTCGGTTGCTTGGATGAGCTTAAAGGGCCCTGAAATGCAACTGCAAATCGCCTTCAAATCTCCTCACCAAAGCTCCCAAAGAACTGATGCCAAAATCCTCCACGAGCTCCCCTTTTTTAACTTGCGTCGGGCTGAATTTCCGCCTGGCAGTCGACTGCCATAAGTCCCCAGTCGACTGCCAACACTATAGCTATGAGACAACGGCTCAATCCACGTTGGACAAGTTCCAATGGGACTCTCACCAATCGACTGCTAGTGCCCATAGTCGACTGCCCAGTCGGCTACAGAGCATTCTGTGCTCGCAACTCACCTGGCAGTTGACTGTCGTCCCTTGGCAGTCGACTACTCCAATGAGCAGTCAATTGCCAGAGCAATTCCAGCTCTTAAACGTCAGTCGAACTCAAGTTGACTCACGGCAGTCGAACCAGCCATAATGCCAGTCGACTGCCAACCTCAAAGATGAGGTTTTAACCCAAGTATGGTGTCCCCATACATGCTAGACCACCCTTAGCCTAGACCTAAGCCTTCTAGCCACCTTCATCAGCCTCACACCTCTCGGATCCCTCCAAATCATCCATGACTTGTTCATCCATCGCGCTAGCCTCCAAGTGCTTCCATCGGCTATGTCATGTTAACGGTGTCTACACCGCCAAGGCACATTGGACTTACGCCGCCAAGACTCCGCTTGGACTTTACGCTGCCAATATCAAACCCCTTGGACTTATCAAATGCCAAGACTCAAGCTTGGACTTTCCCTTGCCAACCCATGTTGGACTTTCCATGCCAAGACCCATGCTTGGACTTTCCCTTGCCAACCCATGTTGGACTTTCCATGCCAAGACCCATGCTTGGACTTTCCTTGTGCCAAGTACTCAAGACTTGGACTTTCCCAAATGCCAAGTGTTCCACTTGGACTTTCCATGCCATGTACCCATGACTTAGACTTTACCTTGCCAAGACCCATGCTTGGACTTTCCCATAATCACATGGTCAATCCCTAGTCAACCATCAAAGACTCCCTCGAGTCAAACTCGAGTCTAGTCAATTATAACCTGGGTCGATTGCTCCAACAACCTCCCCAAAACATTAACCGACATCAATGTCAAACATCAATGTCAAATATACTATGTCAAACATCAAAATATCACTCGAGTCAAACTCGAGTCTAGTCAATCGTGATCTGGGTCGATTGCACCAACAATCTCCCCCTTTTTGATGTTTGACAAAACAAACCTTGAGTTAGGCCCCTAACTCAAATTTCCTTACCAATTATCCCAAATTGGTAATCCCAAACATTCTCCAAAACTTCTCTCCCTTTTTGACTAACATCAAAAAAGGTTATCTCTTCAAGGAGGTCAATGTCTCATGTCCCAATGAGATCTTACAATCTCCCCTTTGATCCAAAAATACCTAGGATGTCTACCATCTTCCTAGTAATAAGTCTCATATCACTCAAGAGAGACAATCCTATACTCTCTCCCAATTTCCAAATTGGGTTTCTCAAAATCCCATCAATTTTCCCAATTGATGATACTCTCCTAATAATCTCTCCCCCTTCAAGAAGAGAAACACATCCATCATCCCAAGATGGATAACTCCCCCTAAAGGCTTACTCCCCCTTGACCATTGCACCAACAATGTCCTTGGGAAGTCCCTAAGCCAATAGGAACTCTAAAGCATCAAAAATAAGGTTAAAAGTTCAAACATGAACTCTCCCCACCTTAAATTTGATACAAACCCTAAACAACTCTCCTAATTCATATCCAATGGATTTTCACCCTTTATAATGCTTCCCAAAGCATATCCTAGGGTTAGAAGTGGTTAGGGACCTTAACCGCAGCTGAACACAGGCTAACTAAACCTAATTTTCCCAAAATCGCAGCGATCGACTACTTACGATGTCGATCAGCCACTCACTATCGATCATTGCCACCAAGGCGTCGTCGATAATCAAATTACAATTTGATTATCAGAATCGAATTTTGAAAAGTCATAAGTAATTCTATGTATTTTGAAAAATCATGAAAATTCATACGTATATTACTTATAGTCAATACAATGGGTGAAAAATATTTGAAAAGTATTTTACCCATAAAATATTGAGATTGATACAAAAACCAAAAGTGAAGAAAAACTTCAATGTCTTAGCTCACTTTGTATCAATCTCATCAATGGTGATTGCTATCAAAAGATAGACTTCACCAAGGTTTTCTAAATGGATTTTAAAATGATTTTGAAAACCTATATCGGACCATATTCCTTGGGCTCAATGTACATGACTTGTACACAAGCTTTCCCAATGATCCACCATATGCAATTAGATGAGTTCTAGTTCATCTAGATGCAAAAACTATGCACCTTGAACTCAACTCATATCCTAGCATCTCACATGTATCTAGGGTATATAAATACACATACATGTCAATGTAATGTGAGATGTGGGTTTTGTTCTCCCTAAACTAGGGTTTCATGCATTTTTCTAAGACAACTCTACTTGATTCCCTTATAAATGGGACTCCAAGTCATGTCATTGTCCTTAAATCAATTTTAATCAATTAAATGCATGAAATGATCATGGCATAATAATAGCAAAAATAAAACATGGCCAATGATCATGATGTCATGACATATGATATAAAACTAAAGCACATGACATTCAATCCTAATTCCTAACCATAATCATGACATATAAATGATAAAAATAGGCATGATGTCATGACATGGCATATGGTAAACAAGGCATGACATAAAATATATAGGTATAATAATACCTAAATTTTAATATTTGTTGTCATTTCATATAATTAATTATATTTTGCCATATTTCTACTTTTCTCCCTAGTATGCCAAAAACCCAAAATGGCACACTAACCTCTAAACGTAAATCGTGTCAATTTAATTGATTTTTCATAATTCCAAAAATACATTGGCACATCCTAAAATCTTTTAGGATCAAAAACTCAAATGTATTT
Organism: Wurfbainia villosa; assembly: GCA_025175895.1. Lineage (NCBI taxonomy): Eukaryota > Viridiplantae > Streptophyta > Magnoliopsida > Zingiberales > Zingiberaceae > Wurfbainia > Wurfbainia villosa. The sequence continues at coordinate 37,176,054 of CM045998.1, read as the reverse complement.
CCAAGGTAACCATAACCTTGAAAATATCCTAAAATGTCACCTTTACCATGGTTGAGTTAACTACACATCCAATCAAGGTTGGCACACCCTAAACCCTTCTAGCGTGAATCTATCACGCTCCTAGGAACCTAAAATCTATTTGAGCTCATTGAGTTAATTAGGTATTCCTTAGGGATAACCTCTCTAGATACCCTCCTAATGACCCTTCTAGGCTTGTTAGCCTTGGTCATTTGGGTCTTACCTAGGTTGACTCTAGGGATAACTTCCCTTGCAACCTTCTTAGTAGTCACCCTAGGTTTCCTAGAAACCCTAGCCACTAGGCACTTACCATGGTTACTCTTAGGGATAACTTTCCTAGTAACCTTGGTCTTTCTAGACCTAGTTTGTGTTCCATAATCAAATGGAACACTATGATAAGCCACCTTAGACTTAGGTTTGTGATCCAAACCTTGCTTGCCCTTGGTTGACTTTTGACTCTTAGGTCCTAGGTGTTGACTTTGACTTTTGGACCCTTGACTTAGACCACTAGACCCTTGAACTTGATTTTGTATATTCCTAAGGGTCATTTCTAGTTTTTCAAGTCTTGACCTCAAGGCTTGGTTTTCCAACTCTAATTTCCCAATTTTTGATTTCTCATTTGGTCCTTGGGCATTACCATTTCCTCTAGGAATATGCCTAGTCCATTTAGGATTAAGACCTAGGTGTTCTCCTATTTTCTTGATATATTCCTTAGGTAAAATATTTTTAGGGACATTAGTCCCAAATTTCTCCTTAGTTTCAAAATGGACACTCTTAGCTCCTAAATAATAATATCTATTGTTCCTAGCATGCTTTTCATGATGAATTGCAAGAGAATTAAAAGCATGTTTTTTAACATTAAACCTAGAAGAATGAGCATTATTGAAATGATATACCTTAGGGTTAACCTTAGCTCCCCCTACTTGTGATGCTTCTTCTTGGGTCTTTTTGCTCCCCCTAGGACATTGATTTCTATAATGTCCTTTTGAATTGCACTTGAAGCATATGATGTGCTCCTTGCCTTTAGGTGTTGGGAAACCGGCGTCCTTGACTTTTGGTGTCGGTGGAGCTTTCCTAATCTTCTTTGGGCACTTGCTTTTGTAGTGTCCGGTTTCCCTAAACTCAAAACATATTATATGCATTTTATTATTAACACATATGCTTGAGTTACCTTGGGTGGTTGTGGTGATTAGAGTGGATTCTTCATTCCTCCCGGAGGTTGAGGCTTCTTCTTTGTTTTGTTCTGGCTCCGGTGTGGATTGTCTCTCCCCCTCAATCATAGAAGTGGATGCTTCTTCCACCTCTTCTACTTCCTTCTCCGATCCGAAAGTTGACTCCTCACTTTCTTGTGAGGATGATGAAGCTTCCTCTTCGATCTCCTCCTCTTCCAAATCTTCTTGGATTGATTTGAGATTGTCGTAGAACTTGACCAACTTGTTCCACAACTCCTTGGCATCCCTATAGCTTCCTAATCTAGACAAAATGTCGTTAGGTATCAAATTAACCAACATTTTTGTTACCTTAACGGTTGTCTTGAATTTTTCTCGTTGCTCCTCGGTCCATTGCTTCTTTTTGAGGATTTCGCCGTTCTCTCCTCTCGGAGCATCAAAACCTATAATCACGACAAATCAATTTTCTATATTCGACATTAGAAAATATTCCATCCTACCTTTCCAATACGCGAAATTTTCGCAGTCAAAGGCAGGTGGAGTCGTTATGTCATCACCCCATCTTTCTTGAAGATCCATCGTCTTCCCTCTAGCTTCTTTAGCTCCCGGCGATTAATCCGTAAAAGAGCCCCGGGCTCTAAGACCAATTGAAGGAGATTTGAGGCCGCTAGAGGGGGGTGAATAGCGTGTGACCGTACAATGATGGAATTCGTTCGCGTTGCTTGTCTACAATCTTGTTAGTATGCAGCGGAATAAACAATAACAAATACAAACACAAGATACAATCACAACACGCACGATATAACGTGGTTCGGAGCCGAAACGGTTCCTACTCCACGGATAGGGTTCTTACAAACCCTAGCGATGCCACAAACACCACTAAGCAATAAACTCCTTCTCGACAACAAGTCGGAGGTGAAGAAACCTCGTACAATGAATTACAACAAGTAATACAAAGTAAACAAGAAAATACAAGTGAAAATGTAAAGAACACTTTACAAACTAGGGTTTTGAGCGCTTGCTTGTCGGTTGCTTGGATGAGCTTGAAGGGCCCTGAAATGCACCTGCAAATTGCCTTCAAATCGCCTCACCAAAGCTCCCAAAGAACTGATGCCGAAATCCTCCATGAGCTCCCCTTTATTAACTTGCGTCGGGCTGGATTTCCGGATCGCTATAAGTCCTCACCGACCGCTAACATCAGTCGCGTGAGACAACGACTCAATCTACGTTGGACAAGTTCCAACGGGACTCTCACCCCGATCGCAAATATTGGATCGCTTGCCGTCAGAGTCGATCGCCTCGGCCACGTGAGCATTCTATGCTCGCAGAACTCACTCGGCAATGATCAGCCGCCCTCGCAATCGATCGTCGTTGATCACGATCGCTCCAATGATACGACCGCTGAGCAATTTCAGCTCTTAAACGTCAGTCGAACTCATGTCGACTCACAGCAGTCGAATCGGTCATAATGTCAGTCGACTGCCAACCTCAAAGATGAGGTTTTAACCCAAGTATGGTGTCCCCATACATGCTAGACCACCCTTAGCCTAGACCTAAGCCTTCTAGCCACCTCCATCAGCCTCACGCCTCTCGGATCCCTCCAAGTCATCCATGACTTGTTCATCCATCGCGCTAGCCTCCAGGTGCTTCCATCGGCTATGTCATGCTAACGGTGTCTACACCGCCAAGGCACATTGGACTTACGCCGCCAAGACTCCGCTTGGACTTTACGCCGCCAATATCAAACCCCTTGGACTTCTCAAATGCCAAGACTCAAGCTTGGACTTTCCCTTGCCAACCCATGTTGGACTTTCCATGCCAAGACCCATGCTTGGACTTTCCTTGTGCCAAGTACTCAAGACTTGGACTTTCCCAAATGCCAAGTGTCCCACTTGGACTTTCCCAAATGCCAAGTACCAATGACTTGGACTTTACCTTGCCAAGACCCATGCTTGGACTTTCTCATAATCACATGGTCAATCCCTAGTCAACCATCAAAGACTCCCTCGAGTCAAACTCAAGTCTAGTCAATTATAACCTGGGTCGATTGCTCCAACAATCTCCCCAAAACATTAACCGACATCAATGTCAAACATCAATGTCAAATATACTATGTCAAACATCAAAACATCACTCAAGTTAAACTCGAGTCTGGTCAATCGTGACCTGAGCCGATTACACCAACAGTACGGATCTAGTAACCTAGTAGGTTCAGGATTAGCTACCTCGGATCTATTTAGGATGCGCGTGAATGATGTATGTGGCACAATGTCGGGCCCAATATGTTGAGATTATATTTAAGTATATAAACTATATATTTTCAAAGAGCATCCTGCATATATCATTTTATGTTCATCGAATTATCATGTTTAGAGACAATGTACTGTTGCGATGAAAATGCTAAGTTTATGTTCTTTTCCTAAATTGATCATGTCTCTACTTTAAATAAATGTTGTGCTCATATGTTGTTCAAACGAACATGTCATTACTTTACGTTTAATTCATGATGCATGTTTTTGTGAGTAGGAAAGGACCTTACTAAGCTTATGTGCTTACAGTTTACTTTCCTTGTACTACAGAAAAGTGCAAGGAATTGATAAATTAAAGGGAGCAGCAGGAGGGACAAAGATGTGTGTGGCAATGGCATGGTGGACGAGATCATTTTTCATATACGGACTTATGCATGATTTTCAGTTTATGTGTAAACTGTTAGGAGACGTTAATGCTTTCTATGGTTGTTACTCATGTTTATTTTTATGAACCTTGAAATGGTTAATACATGTTTAGTTAAATAAATTGCTAAGACCTTTTGTCATGATTAAATTGTTAGATTGATTGGGTTAATGTAATTAGAGTTAAAAGTTGTAAAGTTTTTTAAATGCTTCCGCTGTTATATGCATGAATGTATGATCGCGTAGCGCCGTCGCCCGTCTATAGGATGTGTGTTAGGAGGACGAAAAGGACGGACGTTACACCACAACTCCCATAAAGGAGCCACCCTCTCCAGTGAACAATGACAATGCTAGACAACTCCTAATGGCATCGATGGAACGAATCTCTCGTCGAAATATCCCTTCGACAAGAGCTGGAATTAATGGACACGGATCACTACTCCGGCGATGAGCTTCGGGGATGTCGAATCACCGCAGCCGATGGATGAATCTATGGAGGCGAAGCAGCCAAATCATGACCATGGAAAGGTAAGGAATCGGAGTTGTGATCGCCTAAGAGTCTTCACCAACGCTGGAATTGAGACTCTGTCGCCGGAATTGAGAAGATTGAGAGGCTACCAGAGCTGGATAAAGGTGCTGCCGAATCACGGCAGTAGCAGATAACCTCACCCTTCCGAATCACATCTAGCTGAGTTGTCTCAGCTTCGATCGCCAGGCGTTGAAGAGCACCGGTGAAGACGACTGAAGATCCAAGCCGCTCGGTGAAGCTGTCGTCTTCCCAACTTTAGAACTCGGCTCTGACGGACCAAGGAAACTTTGGATGGAATGGAATGAAGGATATCGCCACTAGATGGCTGCCAAAAAACTGTCGTTGAACCCGCTGTGGATGAATTGTCGCTCGCCGCGCGTGAGAGGAGGAAGAAGGTGCGCTGCTTCTGTCACAATTGACTCGCGAGTGGGAAAATGTTGGTTTTTTTAACTTCTTTTCTTTAGTCGTCCAAGTGCATGCCCCTTCATCTCAGCCACCCACTTAGAGCTAGAGTTTAATGAATCCAATTAATCTTCTCCCTAGGTAGGCAGCTGATCAATCAAATCCAATGGTTGCGATTGATTTGGATCCTGATCGACGGCTGTGATTGCTCCAATTAGGCCCTCTTTTCATGTTTCCTACAAAATCACATGTAATTCATGAAAAATACTAAAATTATAAAAATTAACGTAATTAGAGCATCTACAATGCTTGGTTAATGGGGTGTTATAACACTCCAATGGTGTTAAACACCATTGTGAAGGGGTGTTATAACACCCCTTCATTTGAACGCGTTCAAAACATTGAACGCGTTCAAATGAGCGTAAATGGGCAGCCTTGTGGCTACCCCACTATATTTTTTTATTTTTTTAATTATAAATATTAAAAAATTATAAATTTTAAAAATTTGAATAAAATTTTAAAAATAGTAAAATTATTTAAAAAAATAAGATTATTATTAAAAATAATAATAATAATTTTAAAAATATTTTTAAATTTATTTATTTAATATGATATAATTTTAAAAGGATTGAGTGGAGTGTGGGACCCGTAAGTAATTATTGTTAATGTTAAAAGGAATGTGGATGAAAAAATATATTGTTATAATGAGTATGTGGCAGTGGACCCCATGCTTTTTTATGAGGTGGAGGATGTTATAATGGATAAGGGTTGTGGATGCTCTTAATCATAAATAGATTCAATATGTAAAAACATACTAAATAACAGTAATTACCCCATAAAAGAGCCTAAAATATCTAATCTGAAAGTAAAAACAGCACAATAAAAATGCAACTATTAAATTCCCCCACACTTATTTTTGTGCATCCCGAGCAATAATAAAAATAAAGAAACACTGACTCCTTAACTTATTCGCCAAACAATACCCCAATCAATAATTCAAAAATAGAAAAAATAAGTTACTTGAGATCACCAAATTGATCCGGATCTCAGGTAGTCAAAAGATCCGACTCTATAATAGTCAACATGTATGATGATTTCCAATCCAATCAAATAAACCAAGCCTGATATATAAAACCTCCCAAAGTGTGGGTGCCCTCAAAACAACATGTAATCTTGTCCTACCATATGTTTGCTTATCATCTACTTCTCCACTGCTATCAATACATCTCATACATGAATCAAAAGGATTTATCAAGAATCAAAACAAGATCAGAAGTAGACTGCAGATAAAGTATACAAAGAGTAATATAAGACAAAGGTACAATGAACAGAAAACAATAGAAGAATTGGAAGACTAAATCTGATCAGTTGCATTTAGGAGTGTGGAGGGAGATATTCCAATAACGATCCAATAAAATAACTCTCAACAACATCAAAAGAACCATTCAGAAAAGAGAGAAAAGATGCAGAAAACATTCACCACTATGGAACAACATTTGGTAGCACATTCGCAATTACATTCAAAAAGGCAACTTCAAGGCTTATGAGTTGACCGTTCTTCTTTGCCACCTATTGTAGCAGAATTTCACTAAATCCCCACCAGGTTCAGCAAAAAGTCTGATACAACTCCTAATACAACTGCTCAGGTGTTGACTTCAAGAAAATACAAGCTTCTCCATTAACTCCAATCAATTTCCTCCTTAATATGCTCCAGTTTCTCCATTCTGAAGACATGCTGATTGAAATGTTGTTGCAATTTTTTTTCATTGGTATAATTGATGCAAACTTGTTCGAAACCTTAGATGTGAAACTTTCAAAAACCATAAATATCAAGAATGCCAATGAAACACTTTGCGCTCCTGTTCAGATTGAAATTCAAGCTGCACTTGCATCCTTTGTATCGAATTCCAGTTGATCTTCTAAGGAGTCATTTGATACTCTTAATTCTTTTCTAACATTCAGAACTGTGCAGGAATGTAGCATCGTGTAGCAGAATTTCTTTTCTCATCAATTGTGCTAAAATCTCTGCACAAATTTTAACTTGAAACATGGCAGCAATCCACAATTTTCTCGCAGAGCAGATCTCATTGCAGCAATCAGTTTCCCTTGAAGTTTCAGCTTGGGGTTTGAACATAATTTAAACTTCTCATAATCTGGTAATTCTTCCCGAGTCACAAGATTCATGGAATAATAAGTAGATTAGGAGCTCCAATTTTTCTGCTTCCAACGAGTACTACAGCAACCAGATTCAAATGGCTATAACCATGTGTTTTAACCTTCCCAAAGGCCATGAGAAAGGAGCGATAGATATAGATTTATTTCAGGGATGCCATTCGAAGAATTCAATCACTAGCTTTAAAAACTTCCATCTATTACCAAACCATGATCTGAAGCAAACTCTAAAGCAGCCTTTTTAATCACACGAAGTTTCTCTTTTGCAGATGTTAATCCTCCTCTTAGAGCTTTGGTACGAATTTTTTTCTAGAATTTTGATAGCTCTGACAGCGGTATAGAATGACTTCAACATAGCACTTGTGTCCATTTTTTTCAATAGATCAGACCTCATTTTTCTTTTCCGTGTAAATTCTTATCAGATTATGTCCGATAGCCAGCAGAAACATCACCAAAATGAAATCAGAATCCAGTAATTCTCTAGAGCTTATAATAGTTTCCACTCGGCAATTTTTTCATGCTTGTTCTATCTTCACTTCTTTGAAATCCTATCGTTGCATGAATGGAACATGCCGAGCAGCTTCAGTTCCAGTTCAACATGAATGGCAGCATCAGCTTTAGAAAACATTTCCCTCACTTGGCAGATGGATGGCTCATGTTCTCCAAGAATTCTTCCAAACATTGGCAATGGAAGTGAAATTCACCAATGGGTATTACTTTCAACTAAATCCCAATCAGGTTTAGCAAATGTCTTATTATTTCTGAAAGTCTGATACAACTTCTGAGTAGATGTTTCAGGTGTTGACTTCGGGAACATACAATCTTCATCTAGGAGAGCAATGATGCCACCGGTTCCTTCTCATATTGCTTTATCTAGGGAACATATTGCTTAGGTGAAAGCTTGACTTCATTCTTAATAGCTGCTGAATCTATTTCTGCTCCCTTTTCAAAATCAATGTTCCCAAGATGAAGGATAGCAGCCACATAAAAGGTAAAAGCCATGATAATTTCTCTCAGGATCTCTGATTTGGCATACACGAGATTTTTCAAGCGAGTAGGTTCCAATAGCAGCCAGAGATCCTCCCATTTTTTCTAGCTCACGCCAATTCAAATTTCTGTGACTGGGAAGCCTCAGATTAAGAACCATTCCAAGTTGCACTTCCTTTTAAATAACCTTAGCATTTCCTGAATCCACGTGTATGCATGTCCTCTTAAAGCTTTGGTAACTCATGTATTTTTCCAGAATGTATCTAGCTCATCTAAGCTTGCACGTGCAGCTTCTCAAACGCCAACAAACAAGAATCCTGCAAGTAGTGATAAGAAGAATTTCTGTCTGTCTTTTTTTTTCTCTGTAGAATCCGTTTTGCAACAAAGGAATGACATTTCTTGCAGTCTTTTAAATATTGCCTCCTTGAGATGATTTAGATTGCATTGATCCTGATAGAATTCCTCCAAATTGAGTGGATGCCTGCTAAGGTAAATTCCTTGCAACCACATGACTGCCACCTTGCCCAGAACGAAGATTTATAGCTGCATTACCATCAAAATGATATGGTGCATGTGCATGTGGTTTTGTCCATTTATCATCATCCCAGAGCCATATTGGAACCAAAGTTGCCCTTGCTTGTATCACTTGCATAAAATTTCTTAGCCTTCTATTCCTCTCCTATCATCACAAGCATTGTCTAGCTTAGAAAGCTCCTCCATCGCATTCATGACGGCAAAATTTTTTTCCTGACTGAATTTTCAATTAGCTCCAAGTCAAATTCTGTATCCAATTCACAACTACCCAACAAACAATCTCCTCCCGCACACTTAAGAATTTTGTTCGTCTCGGACAATACAACTTATCATGCTATTCCTCCAATATGGAAACAATAGATAAGGGAAAAGATAATCCATAAAGACAACATGGATCAACAAGCAAGTCAAAAGAGAATAAATAGCAATGCAAAGATATGACAGGAAAGACATCATGAAAGTACCAAGTGGATTAAACAAATAAGTTAAGTAAGAACATAACCAAGAGTGAAATCCTTTATCATATTCAAACAAGTAAATATTATTGTAGTTTTGAAAAGACTCAAACCAAGTTCTAGAGGAACAAGTATCACATGTGTTATCACTCAAAAGTGGATAAATGATAAGAATGACTTGCAACCTCACTGGGTGAATCAAAATCAAGCTTGGTCTATTGATAAAAAGTTCACCATCCTAACAAGTGACTGCATGCAAGTGAAGTCTCCTATCATACACAAAAATCCACAATTTAATGATCAAACTTAACTAATTTTTACCACGTCTGAAATGATACTAGAGCATGCATAGGAAAAATTATTTGACTCAACAACAAATCAACAAGCCTAGGTAACCATGCAAACAAAGAAACACCCAAAGCAACTTATTCCGAACATGAAAGGAAGGAAATAAATGCAGCAAATAAAAGAATACACTCCCTTTTCATATCAGAGAAGAAGAATCATCAAGGTCCACTTCCTCCACTATAGCTCCAATCTTTTCTGTTTGGCTCCACTGTCTTCTCCAGTATAGACTTGATCTCTATGTTCGATACTTCATAAGTCTGTTGCAAAAGTGAGACTCTTGATCCCTAATGATCGCCCTGGGTACCCCAAATCTGCAAAATATATGAGACCTAACAAAATTCATAACAATTAGAGAATCATCAGTCCTGGTGGGGATGACCTCCACCTATTTAGAAATATAATCAAATGCTAAAAAAATATATGAAAATCCAAAATATACAGAAAACATACCCAAAAAGCCAGTACCCCAAACATCAAAAATCTCACAGAATAGCATGGATTGTTGAGGCATTTCATTTCTAAGTCCTATGTTTCCTGTTCGTTGACATTGCTCACTAGATTTGTAAAATTCATAGGCATCATGAAATAAGGTGGGCCAATATAATCCAGACTCTAAAACTTTCCTAGCAGTCCTTTGGGGTCCAAAATGCCCCCCACAAGCCAGAGAATAACAAAAAGTAAGTACGGAATGAAACTCATAATCATGTACACATCGTCTAATGATCTAATCACTAAAAAATTTCAAAAGGTAAGGATCATCCCATACATAATACTTAGCATCACTTTTTAATTTCTGGACTTGTGCATGAGTAAAATATGAAGGTATAACATGGGCAACTAAATAATTAGCAAGATCTGCATACCATGGCGTCTTAACCTGCAGGTGAAAAAATTGCTCTTCTATAAAAGAATCTGCTATGAGGGTAGGCTTGATCTCCCTCACAATCCTGCTCAAGTGGTCTGCTACCAGGTTCTCCCTCCCGATCCTATCGCGTATCTCAACATCGAATTCTTGAAGCAGAAGCATCCATCTAATCAGTCGCAATTTCACATCAGGCTTCTTCAGGAGGAATTTCAAAGCTGCATGAATAGAAAAAAAATAACCACATGAGAAAAGAGCAAATAAGATCTAAATTTATCCAAAGCAAAAACAATCGCTAAAAGTTCTTTTTCCGTTGTGGTGTAGTTGGATTGTGTAGCATCCAATGTCCTTAAGGCATAGCAGATAACATGAGATGCTCTATCCACTCTCTCTGCCAAGACAGCTACCACCGCATAGTTTGAAGTGTCGCACATCAACTCGAATGGGAGAGTCCAATCTGGAGGTCTAAGGATCGATGATGATATCAAAGCCTGCCTAAGCTGATCAAAGGAGTCCTTGCACCGCTGGTCAAACTGAAAGACCATATCTTTCTGCCACAAGCTAGTCAAGTGTAGGGCAATCTTGCTGAAGTCTTGGATAAAATGTCTGTAAAAACTTGCATGACTCAGAAAAGCACGAACTTCCCATACAGAAGTGGGGTAAGATAAAGAAGATATAGCATGAATTTTAGCAGGGTACCATACACAAAGATAATATGACCTAAGACTATCCCATGCTCGACCATGAAATGACATTTTTCAAAAACATATGATGGAAGTGATTCTTGGGGTGTTGCCTGAAGAGCACAAGTCCCTACACATTCCATATCCCTGTCCCCATACAAGGGCCCACAGATAGGTCCTAACGATAAATCATCATCAACATCAGAATCATCAAAATCAATAAAATCATAACAAAATGTAAAAGGTGCAGAGATATCCAAATGAAAAAACAGACTCAGGAATACAATCCATGCAATCCAGCTCGTCAACTATATCCATGCTAAAAATAGAATGATTCTCCATCGGGTGCTTCATAGCGTCCAGAATACTGAACTGAACTACAGTATCTCCTACCTCCATAGAAAGAGTACTTTAACCAATACATCCTCTATCACTCAACTAGGTGAGTGTTGATACATTCTTCCCTACTCTGATCAACTCATTATCTTTCAGCTTCTTCTTGTGAACACCCAAATCTTTAAGAAACTTGGCATACCTAGGAATCTGCTCGATCATTGTCAACAAAGGGACATTGACCTCCACCTTGCTAAACAAATCAACTATCTCCTGGAATTCCCTAGCCTTTTCTTCATAAACCCTCTTCCTAAGCTGCACTGACCTCTAAGGGAAGGGTAATGGAACTGGAGACTCTGATCATCGTGGGTGTGGATCCTGCTCTGATCGTCTCTGCTCTGCACTACTAGAAACAGCAACTGGATCTTGAACTGGTGCTACAAGGTCCAAGGTAACTTTGCTACTCCGTAATGTAATCGCACTGATGTTTCCTTTAGGATTTGGAATGTCTGAGATAGTAGCTGACTAGATCCCTGTGACTGCAGTTGATTAATGTTAAATGCAAGCTTGCTAATCTGTCTCTCTATCCTCTGAATAGATGCATCTGTCTTCGGCTACCACCTTGCCTAGAACGAAGATTTATAGCTGCATTACCATCAAAATGATATGGTGCATGTGCATGTGGTTATGTCCATTTATCATCATCCCAGAGCCATATTGGAACCAAAGCTGCCCTTGCTTGTATCAGTTGCATAAAATTTATTAGCCTTCTGTTCCTCTTCAATCATCACAAGCATTGCCTAGCTCAGAAAGCTCCTCCATCACATTCATGACAGTAAATTTTTTTTCCTGACTGAATTTTCAATTAGCTCCAAGTCAAATTATGTTCATAAAAAGTTCACTATCCTAACAAGTGACTACATGCAAGTGAAGTCTCCTATCATACACAAAAATCCATAATTTGATGATCAAACTTAACTAATTTTTACCACCTTTGAAATGATACTAGGGAATGCATTAGAAAAATTATTTGACTCAACAACAAACCAACAAGCCTAGATAACCAAGCAAACAAACAAACACCCAAAGCAACTTATTCCTAACATAAAAGGAAGGTAATAAATGCAGTAAATAAAAGAACACACTCCCTTTTCATGTTAGAGAAGAAGTATGATTAAGGTCCACTTCCTCCACTGTAGCTCCAATCTTTTCTATCAGGCCCCACTGTCTTCTCCTATATAGACTTGATCTCTCTGTTCGACACTTCATGAGTGTGTTGCAAAAGTGAGACCCTTGATCGCTAATGATCGCGCTGGATACCCCAAATCTGTAAAATATGTGAGACCTAATAAAATTCATAACAATTAGAGAATCATCAGTTCTGGTGGGGATGACCTCCACCTATTTAGAGACAAAATCAAATGCCAAAAGATATAGGAGAAGGACCCATAAAGTCAGTACCCCAAACATTAAAAATCTCATAGAATAGCAAGGATTGTTGAGGCATTTCATTTCTACGTCCTATGTTTTTTGTTCGTTGACATTGCTCACAAGATTTGTAAAATTCATAGGCATCATGAAATAAGGTGGGCCAATATAATCCAGACTCTAAAACTTTTTTAGCAGTCCTTTGGGGTCCAAAATGCCCCCCACAAGCCAGAGAATAACAAAAAGTAAGTACGGAATGAAACTCATAATCAGGTACACATCGTCTAATGATCTTATCACTAAAAAATATCAAAAGGTAAGGATCATTTCATACATAATACTTAGCATCACTTTTCAATTTCTGGACTTGTGCATGAGTAAAATGTGAAGGTATAACACAGGCAAATAAATAATTAGCAAGATCCGTGATACCACGGTGTCTTACCTCAGTGAAAAATCGCTTCTATGGAAAAGAATCTACTATGGGGTGGGCTCGATCTCCTCACAATCCTCGCCAAGTGGTCCGCTACTGTGTTCTCCTCCCGCCCTCTTCCCTACTTTGATCAACTCATTATCTTTTAGCTTCTTCTTGTGAACACCCAAATCCTTAAGAAACTTGGCATACCTAGGAATCTGCTCCATCATTGTCAACAAAGGGACATTGACCTCCACCTTGCTGAACAAATCAACTAGCTCCAGGAATTCCCTGGCCTTTTCTTCACAAACCCTCTTCCAAAGCTACACTGGCCTCTAAGGGAAAGGTAATGGAACTGGCGACTCTGATCGTCGTGGCTGTGGATCCTACTCTACTCATCTCTGCTCTGCACTACTAGAAACAGCAACTGGATCTTGAACTTGTGCTACAGGGTCCAAGGTAACTTTACCACTCCGCAATGTAATCGCATTGATATTTCCTTTAGGATTTGGAATGTCTGAGATGGTAGATGAATAGATCCCTGTGACTACAGCTGATTAATGTTAGATGCAAGCTGGCTAATCTGTCTCTCTATGCTCTGAATAGATGCATCTGTCTTCGGCTACCACCTTGCCCAGAACGAAGATTTATAGCTGCATTACCATCAAAACGATATGGTGCATGTGCATGTGGTTTTGTCCATTTATCATCATCCCAGAGCCATATTGGAACCAAAGTTGCCCTTGCTTGTATCAGTTGCATAAAATTTATTAGCCTTCTGTTCCTCTTCAATCATCACAAGCATTGCCTAGCTCAGAAAGCTCCTCCATCACATTCATGATAGTAAATTTTTTTTCCTGACTAGATTTTCAATTAGCTCCAAGTCAAATTATGTTCATAAAAATTTCACCATCCTAACATGTGACTGCATGCAAGTGAAGTCTCCTATCATACACAAAAATCCACAATTTGATGATCAAACTTAACTAATTTTTACCACCTTTGAAATGACACTAGGGCATGCATTGGAAAAATTATTTTGACTCAACAACAAACCAACAAGCCTAGATAATAAGGAAAACAAACAAACGCCCAAAGCAACTTATTCCGGACATAAAAGGAAGGAAATAAATGTAGTAAATAAAAGAACACACTCCCCTTTCATCTCGGAGAAGAAGCATCATTAAGGTCCACTTCCTCCACTGTAGCTCCAATCTTTTCTGTCATGACCCACTATCTTCTCCAGTATAGACTTGATCTCTCTGTTCGACACTTCATGAGTCTGTTGCAAAAGTGAGACCCTTGATCGCTAATGATCGCCCTGGGTACCCCAAATCTGAAAAATATGTGAGACCTAACAAAATTCATAACAATTGGAGAATCATCAGTCATGGTGGGGTGGCCTCCACCTATTTAGAAACATAATCAAATGCTAAAAGAATATATGAAAATCAAAAAGATATAGGAAACTGACCCATAAAGTCAGTACCCCAAACATCAAAAATCTCACAGAATAGCATGGATTGTTGAGGCATTTCATTTCTACGTCCTATGTTTCCTGTTCATTGACATTACTCACCAGATTTGTAAAATTCATAGGCATCATGAAATAAGGTGGGCCAATATAATCTAGACTCTAAAACTTTCCTAGTAGTTTTTTGGGGTCCAAAATGCCCCCCACAAGCCAGAGAATAACAAAAAGTAAGTACGAAATGAAACTCATAATCAGGTACACATCGTCTTATGATCTGATCACTAAAATATTTCAAAAGGTAAGGATCATCCCATACATAATACTTAGCATCACTTTTCAATTTCTGGACTTGTGCATGAGTAAAATGTGAAGGTATAACACAGACAACTAAATAATTAGTAAGATCTGCGTACCATGGTGTCTTACCCTGCAGGTGAAAAAGCTGCTCATTTGGAAAAGAATCTACTATGGGAATGGGCTCGATCTCCTTCATAATCCTGCTCAAGTGGTCTGCTACCAGGTTCTCCTTCCTGCTCCTATCATATATCTCAATGTCAAATTCTTGAAGCAAAAGCATCCATCTAATCAGTCTCGGTTTCGCATCAGGCTTCTTCAGGAGGAATTTTAAAGTTGCATGACCAGAAGAAAAAAACCACATGAGAATAGAGCAAATAAGATCTAAATTTATCCAAAGAAAAAACAATTGCTAAAAGTTTTTCCATTATGGTATATTTGGATTGTGCAGCATCCAATGTCCTTGAGGCGTAGCAGATCACATGAGATGCTCTATCCACTCTCTATGCCAAGACAACTCCCACCGCATAGTTTGAAGCGTCGCACATCAATTCAAACGGGAGAGTCCAATCTGGTGTTCTAAGGATCGGTGCTGATATCAAAGCCTACCTAAGCTGATCAAAGGAGTCCGTGCACCGCTGGTCAAACTGAAAGACCATATCTTTTTGCAACAAGCTAGTCAAGTGTAGGGAAATCTTGCTGAAGTCTCGGATAAAACATCTGTAGAAACCTACATGACCCAAAAAAAATACGAACTTCCCATACAGAAGCGGGATAAGATAAAGAAGATATAGCATGAATTTTAGCAGGATCTACTTCAATACCATTCACAAAGATAATATGACCTAAGACTATCCCATGCTCGACCATGAAATGACATTTCTCAAAAACATATGATGGAAGTGATTCTTGGGGTGTTGCCTGAAGAGCGCAAGTCTCTACACATTCCATATCCCTGTCCACATACAAGGGCCCACAGATATATCCTAACGACAAATGATAATCAACATCAGAATCATCAGAATCAATAAAATCATAACAAAATGTAGAAGGTGTAGAGATATCCAAATGAAAAAACAAACTCAGAAATACAATCCATGCAATCCAGGTCGTCAGCTATATCCATGCTAAGAATAGAATGATTCTCCATCGGGTGCTTCATAGCGTCCAAAATACTGAACTGAACTACAGTATCTCCTACCTCCATAGAAAGAGTACCTTAACCAATACATCCTCTATCACTCAGCTGGGTGAGTGTTGATACATTCTTCCCTACTCTGATCAACTCATTACCTTTCGGCTTCTTCTTGTGAACACCCAAATCTTTAAGAAACTTGGCATACCTAGGAATCTGCTCGATCATTGTCAACAAAGGGACATTGATCTCCACCTTGCTGAACAAATCAACTAGCTCCTGGAATTCCCTAGCCTTTTTTTATTCACAAACCCTCTTTCTAAGTTGCATTGGCCTCTGAGGGAAGGGTAATGGAACTGGCGACTCTGATCGTCGTAGCTGTGGATCTTGCTCTGCTCGTCTCTACTCTGCACTGCTAGAAACAACAATTGGATCTTGAACTTGTGCTACAGGGTCCAAGGTAACTTTGTCACTCTGCAATGTAATCGCACTGATATTTCCTTTAGGATTTGGAATGGTCTAAGATAGTAGCAGACTAGTTCCCTGTGACTACAACTGATTAATGTTAGATGCAAGCTGGCTAATCTGTCTCTCTATGTTCTAAATAGATGCATCTGTCTTCGGCTACCACCTTGCCCAGAATGAAGATTTATAGCTGCATTACCATCAAAACAATATGGTGCATGTGCATGTGGTTTTGTCCATTTTATCATCATCCCAGATCCATATTGGAACCAAAGTTGCCCTTGCTTATATCACTTGCATAAAATTTATTAGCCTTCTATTCCTCTTCAATCATCACAAGCATTGTCTAGCTTAGAAAGCTCCTCCATCGCATTCATGACAGAAAAAGTTTTTTTTTGATTGGATTTTAAATTAGCTCCAAGTTAAATTCTTTTGATAAAAAGTTCACCATCCTAACAAGTGACTGTTTGCAAGTGAAGTCTCCTATCATACACAAAAATCCACAATTTGATGATCAAACTTAACTAATTTTTACCACATTTGAAATTATACTAAGGCATGTATAGGAAAAATTATTTGACTCAACAACAAACCAACAAGCCTAGGTAACCAGGCAAACAAACAAACACCCAAAGCAACTTATTCCGAACATGAAAGGAAGGAAATAAATGCAGTAAATAAAAGAACACACTCACCTTTCATGTCGGAGAAGAAGCATCATCAAGGTCCACTTCCTCCACTGTAGCTTCAATCTTTTCTGTCTGACCCCATTGTCTTCTCCAGTATAGACTTGATCTCTCTGTTCGACACTTCATGAGTCTGTTGCAAAAGTGAGACCCTTGATCGCTAATGATCGCCCTGGGTACCCCAAATCTGCAAAATATGTGAGACCTAATTAAATTCATAACAATTGGAGAATCATCAGTCCTGGTGGGGATGACCTCCACTAGAAACATAATCAAATGCCAAAAGAATATATGAAAATCCAAAAGATAAAGGAAACGAACCCATAAAGTTAGTACCCCAAACATAAAAAATCTCACAGAATAACATGGATTGTTGAGTCATTTCATTTCTACGTCCTATGTTTCCTGTTCGTTGATATTGCTCACCAGATTTGTAAAATTCATAGACATCATGAAATAAGGTGGGCCAATATAATCCAGACTCTAAAACTTTCCTAGCAGTCCTTTGGGGTCCAAAATACCCCCCCACAAGCCAGAGAATAACAAAAAGTAAGTACGGAATTAAACTCATAATCAAGTACACATCGTCTAATGATCTGATCACTACAAAATTTTCAAAGGTAATGATCATCCCATAAATAATACTTAGCATCACTTTTTAATTTCTGGACTTGTGCATGAGTAAAATGTGAAGGTATAACACAGGCAACTAAATAATTAGCAAGATCTGCATACCATGGTGTCTTACCCTGTAGGTGAAAAAACTGCTCATATGGAAAAGAATCTACTATGGGGGTGGGCTCGATCTCCCTCACAATCCTGCTCAAGTGGTCTGCTACTAGGTTCTCCCTCCCGCTCCTATCGCATATCTCTACGTCGAATTCTTGAAGCAGAAGAATTTATCTAATCAGTCTCGGTTTCGCATCAAGCTTCTTCAGGAGGAATTTCAAATATTAACTGAAAACTAACCTAACAAACCTAAGCAATTCAACCATGTACCGCACTGTCACTATATGATACAATGATCATATATTAACTGAAATCTAACATAACAAACCTAAGCAATTCAATCTGCACCGCACTGTCACTATACGATACATTGATCAAATATTAACTGAAATCTAACATAACAAACCTAAACAATTCAATCATGCACCGTACTGTCACTATACGATATAATGATCAAACAATTCTAATTAATGGAAATAACAATTAACCTTGCATAAAATAAACCTAACTACCACTTAAACAAAGTAAACAATCAACAACAACTAATTAAACTTCCAAAATAAACTACCACATGAAACATCAAATGAAACATTAAATCAAACAACCTATTCAATTAACAAGTAATCATCCAAATGAAAATACAGAACAAACCAACAAGCATAACCTAACAGACATAATAATAAAAATTAACTGACGATTGTCCACAACTCCCGGAAAGGAACCACCCTCTCCGGTGAACAACGACAATGCTGGACAACTCCTAACGGCGTCGATGGAATGGATCTCTCATCGGAATATCCCTTCGACAAGAGCTGGAATTAATGGACACGGATCACTGCTCCGGCGATGAGCTTCAGGGTTGCCGAATCATCGCAGCCAATGGATGAATATGTGGAGGCGAAGCGACCGAATCACGACTGCGGAAAGGTGAGGAATGGGAGTTGTGATCGCCTAAGAGTCTTCACCAACGCTGGAATTGAGACTCTGACGCCAGAATTGAGAAGATTGAGAGGCTACCAGAGCTAGATAAAGGTGATGCTGAATCACGATAATAGCAGATAACCTCAACCTTCCGAATCACATCCAGTTGAGTCATCTTAGCTCCGATCGCTAGGCATTGAAGAGCACCGGTGAAGATGACTGAAGATCCAAGCCGCTCGGTGAAGCTGTCGTCTGCCAACTTCAGAACTCGGCTCCGCCGAACCAAGGAAACTTCTGATGGAATGGAATGAAGGAGATCGCCACTGGATGGCTCCCGAAAAATCACTGCCGAACCCGCTGTGGATGAATCGCCGCTCGTATTGCGTGAGAGGAGGAAGAAGGTGCGCTGCTTCTGTTGCGATTGACTCGCGAGTGGGAAAATGTTGGTTTTTTAACTTCTTTTCCTTAGTCATCCGATCACACGCCCCTTCATCTCAGCCACCCACTTAGAGCTAAGGTTTAATGAATCCAATTAATCTTCTCCCTAGGTAGGCTGATCAATCAAATTCGATGGTTGCGATCGATTTGGATCCGGATCGACAGTTGTGATTGCTCCAATTAGGCCCTCTTTTTATGTTTCCTACAAAATCACAGGCAATTCATGAAAATTACTAAAATTATAGGAATTAATGCAATTAATCACAAATAAACTCAATATGTAAAAACATACTGAATAATAGTAATTACTCCATCAAAGAGCCTAACATATCTAATCTATAAATAAAAATAGCACAATAAAAATGCAACTATCATTGGATCAACCATCATTCACATGGACTACTCACTCAACCATCGAAACCCAAACCAATTTTGGTCAATCCTTTACTCAAGTTTGATAGCACCAATAATCTCCCTCTTCAACAATCTTTCCTTTTCACTTATTGTCTTGCTCAAACATCGAAATCCAACTCAAGATTGACTTATCTAGTTAACTTATTTGACTTAACTTGATTACTTGAAAGTTGACCTAATTAGTGTATTTGAAGTTTGATATGTCTCTTGACTTGAAGTAACTTGTTCTAATTAATTTTATTACTTAACAACTGACTTAACTTACTTATTTTTAGTTAACATTAGTTAGAAGAAAATTTGTCTAAAAAGTTAAATAAGTTAGAGTAAACATGACTTTTGACTTGTAATGATTTCACGCATACATTGTTTTACTATATGTTGTCTACTAGCTCTAACTTAATATTTTTCTTGGCATGCTTAAGTTGGTGTTATTATACCTATCTTCCATATCTCATTGTTTTGATGTATGTTAAAGGGGAGGAAGTAAGAGGGTTTAAAGTATTTGAAAAGGGAGAAATTTTAAAAGAACTTGATCTATTATTCAGGTAGAAAGTGCATTTATTTTTGTATTTTTCTCCTAACTTTAAATAAAGTTGTCACACATCAAAAAGAGAAAGATTATTGTTGTTGGGAGCACAATAAGATCAAACATATGTTTTGATGTATGAAACATGGTTTAAGAACATGGTTTAAAATCAATATGCTTTGTGAACTAATATAGTGTGTCAATGCCCAGTTATAGAAGCTTGATAGGTGAAGTCTAGAAGTGGAGTCTGGTAAGGTGGTCGGGTAACAAAGGCAAGTCCTGGAGGTTCTAAGAAAAGGCAAGTTCTAGAGTTCCTAAGTAGAGGCAAGTCTTGGAAGTCCTAGGTAGAAGATGTCCTGGAAGTACCAAGCAAAGATAAGTCTTGGAAGTCCAAAGTAAGGTGAGTCCTTGAGGTTCTAGGTCAGGTAAGCTTAAGTGATCTTCTATTTCAAAAGATAGTTTGGAAGTATCACTATTTTTGAAGACAAGGTAAACTTGAGCTAGGTGTCACTCTGGCATAAGTAAAGAGTAAGACAGCTAAGTTATTGCATGCATATATATATTATTTTGTATACTAACTTTGTCATGAAGGAACCTAGATTTCAATTTGGATTAGACCAACTATATCAGAGGGATTTGAGCATCTGTACCAAATCTAGACACCTACATGGACTACTTACTCAACCATCAAAATCCAAATCAATCTTGGTCAATCCTTTACCCAAGGTCAATTGTACTATGTTGGGTTTCCCCGGCACCGCAGCGAGTGTGTGTTCGAACAAGTTTCGTAAACATGCACACAACAGAAGTAATAAAAGCAATAAATCTAATTTATTACAACACACACATAACACGCATGTAGGATACAACATGTGTAGATATAATCGCTATTTAAAATGTTGCAATAAAAGGAAATTACTCTAGTTATACCTGACGTATCACGTGTAGCGGGAATGACATCAACCGAAGTAACTCTCTCTAGAATTGCCTCTATCCGTATCCACGCCGAGTACGTCGGGATAGCTTCACCAAGCTACGAGCCTCGTCTTCGTTGGAGTTACTAGCCTCATGTCGAAGACGATGTGATCTGAGAGAAGATCACAATCCGAATAAAATTCGGATCCAAAAATCGAGTTTCGCAAACTCGCTTCTCGGAAGTGGTTTTAGTCAACCGATTGACGAAAACTCAACCCTCCACTTATGAGGATTTCCGGAGAACCAATCCCCAACAAATAGGTCACTGTCGAAGTGCAAAACGCCGACCAAACGACCTCTCCACAAAGAAGAGAACAATCTGGACAGCTTGTTTAGTGGAAGATATGGCTGGCCAATCAATGGTCGGCTGCTCCTTGGTGGCCGACGGCCAAGGGAGGATGGCCAGAGGAGTCGTTGGCGGCTGGTGGGTGGTCGACAGCGACTTGGGCAGCAGCAAAACCTGGAAGGCAGCTCCTCTTGGGCGGCTAAAGCTCTTGGGTGGCAAGAGCTCTTGGGCGGCAAGAAGCAAGGAGGAGGGCTTGGGTGGCTAGGGTTTCCAATAACCAAAAGTTCTCCACGAAAAACCCTAAAGACGTGTTTTATAGAGAACATATTTCTAGACCATCAAGAAACCTTCTCCTAGCACTTATTGGTTCATAACCAATAACCTGTTAACTCGCTCCAATAACTTAAGTTAAAATAAACCAAACCGCATTGGTCTATTTTAAGTTAAAACGAACCGAACCAACTTTGATTTATTCGTTTAAAACAAACCAAACCACTTTGGTTTATTTTCCACCATTGGATTAGAACCAAATCAATTTGGTTCATCTATCATGTCTTCAAAAGACACGACCCATCCATGCTTCTGAAGTGATTGAAATCATTTCATACTCGCTCTTTGTTTGGTCCAACCAAACCAAGTCTCTCTTGATTTGAGAATCCTATTCTCAAACTCGTTTTAAATCCTTCAGATTACACTTGTTGTGTGTGTGACCAAATAGGTTCCCGATTTCTTTCACTCATCTTATACCCATTTGATTCAGGACATGGTCTATTGTGTCAGTCCCCACTAGGCTGACTACGTCACACCTAGCCCAAGTATTTACTTCCTCGTCCTCCGAATTCTAGTTACTGCACATGTATAAAAGAGTATCATACTCTAAATATGTAATGCTTTGGCCAAAGACTTTAGTAACAATCCGACGAGAGGCTATAGGGTATACATCTCCTCGCAAGGAGCGGTGAATCCTCTGTAGGCTATTCAAACACCTTCGGCCACTTCGACTTATACCTAATCATTCCGGATCTACATCTCCTCAGAGATGCTTGCTTAAGATGTCAAAGTATAAGTCTTCATGACCAAGATGACTTGAATACCGCAAGTCGAAGGAACATCGCACTTAAGCGGCAGTAAGAACTTCATTGACATATCCATATATGCAGAGAACCATATGAAGTCTTATCTAGTCACTCCAATGAACTAGTTACCATAACTAGCATCCACGATCAACTCCGAACATCCCAATGTCACCAGCCAGTTAGAAACAACTGCTTGAATAAACCAAAGAGTATACCTCGTGCTAGTCTCAATAGAATTGATGGCGTCCGAATCCATCAATTCATCGACTAGGGATAATTCCAATACATCACAATTACACATGTAGAGATACTCACTAGTTGTGATCTAATCACAAATTCTCTTATGTTGTGAATTGTATTATGGACATTCAGTAAATGAGTTTAAGATCCAATCAAATATATGAAAACATGTATACTCAAATAGTGAATCTTCATTTATCAAATAAATAGTACAACCATAAGGCGATTGACTTAGGACACCTCTCATATATTACTAACAAACTCCCACTTGGCCTAATGTCAATTGTCACGGTATCCAATACCATAAGCTCTAACATGACCCTCAAACTTACTCTGAGGTAAGGCCTTAGTTAAAGGGTCCACTAAGTTCCTTTCAGTGGGATCTTCTCGATTTGTATTTCCTTCCTACTGATGATCTCCCTGATCAAATGATAGCGACGAAGCACATATTTGGATTGTTGATGAGACTTTAGCTCTTTTGTCTATGCAATCGCTCCATTATTGTCGCAGTAGACTGGTATTTCTTCAACAATGGTTGGAACCACACCAAGTTCAAAGACGAACTTCTTGATCCAAACCTCTTCCTTTACTGCTTCCGAAGCTGCAATGTATTCTGCCTCAGTAGTAGAATCCGCTACAGTGTCTTGCTTGGAACTTTTCCAACTTATTGCGCCTCCATTTAAGGTAAATACGTAACCAGACTGAGACCTGGAATCATCCTTGTCTATCTGGAAGCTGGCATCTGTATACCCGCGTATTACCATATCACCCTCTCCATATATTAGAAACACATCCTTAGTTCTTCTTAAATACTTAAGGATTATCTTAATAGTCGCCCAATGATCCATTCCTAGATCAGACTGGTATCTGCTCGTGACACTTAGAGCATATGATACATCGGGTCTCATACATAACATAGCATACATGATAGATCCTATTGTGGATGCATAGGGAATCTTACTCATGCAAATCTTCTCGTCTTCTATGCACGGACACATAGACTTCGAAAGGTGTATCCCATGCCTGATGGGAAGGAAACCTTTCTTAGATTTCGACATGCTAAACCTCTTTAGCACTCGGTCTATATATGTAGACTGTGAAAGACCAAGCAACCATTTCGATCTATCTCTATAGATCTTAATCTCGAGGATGTAGGTCTCTTCTCCCAGGTCTTTCATGGAGAATATTTTGGATGACCAAATTTTAACCGACTGTAAGACAGATATATCATTTCCTATAAGTAATATGTCATCGACATACAACACTAGGAACACGACTGCACTCCCACTAACCTTCTTGTACACACAAGGTTCGTCCGGATTTTGTGAGAAATCAAACCTTTTTATTGTCTCATCAAAATGGATATTCCAGCTCCTGGAAGCTTGCTTCAGTCCATAAATGGACCGTCGAAGTTTTCATACCTTGGTTTTATCAACAGATGTGAAACCCTCAGGTTGTATCATATATACGTCCTCGAGTAGGTTTTCATTAAGGAAAGTCATTTTCACATTCATCTATCATATCTCATAATCATAATGAGCCGCTATGGCCAGGAGCATCCGAATGGATTTAAGCATAGCAACTGGTGAATAGGTTTCGTCATAATCAACACTTTACTTTTGACGATAGCCTTTCACCACTAATCTAGCCTTATAGGTAATCACATTACCATCCATGTCAGTTTTCTTCTTGAAAACCCACTTGCACCTTATAGGCTTAATACCTTCAGGTGGGTCCACCAAGTTCCAAATTTGATTTTCATACATGAAATCCATTTCCGACTTCATGGCTTCAAGCCATTTTTCCCTTTCTGAACTTTTCAGAACTTCTTCATAACTGGTAGGTTCCTCATCGTCAATGAGTAACACGTCGTTCGATTCACTTACGAGAAATCCATATCTCTCGAGAATGTTGCGTGTCCTACCAGATCTACGAAGATGTGGTGTCACAATAGGTTCAACCGATGTCTCATTACTATGAGTTATCGGTTGAGGTGCTTGACTAGGTAACTCATCAATGTCTATTGAAGTCTCTTGAACCTCCTCAAGTTCAACAATGCTCCAACTGTTTTCTTGCAAGAGAAACTCTTTCTCTAGAAACACAGCATTCCTTGAAACAAACACATTTTGTTCCAAGGGATGATAGAATTGGTAACCCCTTGTTTCCTTAGGGTATCCAATAAATAAACATTTATCAAATTTAGCATCCAATTTGTATGACATAGTCCGCTTCACATAAGCAGGACAACCCCATATCTTCAAGTAAGATAAATGAGGTTTCTTACTAGCCCATATCTCATATGGAGTAGTAGAGACTACCTTGGTCGGGACTCTATTTAGCAAGTAAATAGCTGTCTAAAGTGCATAGCCCCAAAAGGACTTAGGAAGATTCGCGCGATTCATCATTGTCCTGACTATGTCCAACAAGGTCCGATTTCGCCTCTTAGATACACCATTAAACTGTGATGTATACGGTGGAGTCCATTGAGATAATATACCATTGTCTCTTATATAATCCATAAACTCTTGACTCAAGTATTCACCACATCGATCCGATCGAAGTATTTTAATACTCTTGCCAAGTTGTTTCTCTACTTCATTTCTGAATTCTTTGAACCTTTCAAAGGCTTCAGACTTGTGTTTCATCAAGAACACATACCCAAACCGTGAGTGATCATCGGTGAAGGTAATGAAGTAGCTATAGCCTCCTAGAGCTTGAATTGACATAGGTCCGCATACATCAGTATGTATTAGACCAAGCAACTCTCCCACCGGTCCACCTTTTTCAGTAAAAGGTAACTTGGTCATCTAGCCCTTTAAG
This sequence comes from Wurfbainia villosa, assembly GCA_025175895.1. Lineage (NCBI taxonomy): Eukaryota > Viridiplantae > Streptophyta > Magnoliopsida > Zingiberales > Zingiberaceae > Wurfbainia > Wurfbainia villosa. Next base: position 37,150,568 of record CM045998.1, on the reverse strand, counting down.
CATGATTCCCATATATCGTATGAATCTAATTCAAACGATTCCAGAATTCCACATTGGTGTAATTTGGACATGTGTTTCTTGCTCACATGGCCAAGACGACAATGCCACATGTAGGAGTTTAATTGATTATCTTTTTTAGCACGCTTGTTGCTCGCTTTAATATTGAAAATGTCACTGGATACGTCCAACATATAAATACCATTGCTTAAAGTTCCAGCCCCATAAAGAAAGCTATTCAAAGTTATGTAACAACAATTGTTACTAAAAGTTAAATATTACCCATTTCTATTCAAACAAGAAATAAAAATGATGTTCTTTATCAACGAAGGAACATAAAAGCAATTGTCTAGTTCTAAGACAAGTCCTATAGGGAGTTTCAACAAATGCATTCCGATGGCGAGTGCAACAACCTTTGCTCTATTCCCAACACGTAAATTTGACTCTCCCTTGACGAGTCTTCTTCTATTCCTTAGCCCATGTATATCATTACATATATGTGAGCCACACTCAGTATCCAATACCCAAGTGTCTGAAGAAATAGAATGACAATCAAAAATGAAGATATCTAAAGAAGATGGGGCATCAGATGCCTTATTTTTTTTCACGGACTCAAGATAAATCTTGCAGTTTCTTCGTCAATGACCCTCCTTGCCACAATGATGGCAAGTGCCCTTTTGAGCTGGTTCTACCTTCTTCTTCCCCTTGTGATGTTTCTTTGATTTTCTCCTAGAACCTTTCTTTGAGGAATCAACTAACAACATCGTCCCTAGCTCATGCTTCACAGAAGGCTCCACAGTCTTCAGCAAGTTGAGCAGTACCACAGATGAACCTTCTTGCATCTCAGAGGTGAAGAAGAGCTTGGAGACTTTGAACCTTTCAGATCTCACTTGCTCATCAAACAACTCATAAAGATGAAAGACTATGGTATGAGAATTCATATGCTCAAGTTGCTTCTGCAGCTCGGGTACTATCACCGCTAGCATGATGCAACTCACTAGTTCAGAATCACTCACATGTTTCTGATGGGCCAACAATTGGTCCAGAGTTGCGTCATCACTAGGACGGGCGAGAAGAGGTGCTTCGAGGACATACGCAAGCTTTTCAGCCTTGAGAATAATTCTCAAGTTTTTAAGCCAGTCTAAGAAGTTTAGCCCAGTCAATTTATTCGAATCCAAAATAGAGCGCAAATTCAAAGACATCATGATCAATCGATTAACCTAGAAATACAAATCGAGCATATATGAGAAAGATGATTTAAAATACATCCACATACATTTACAAAATCCCATTCATTTTTCGAAATAAAAACCCTCAAAATTAATTCGGGAGATCGTAGGTCCATCTCCGAATGGGTTGATATCCAACATAGATAAGAACAACCTTGGAGTGAGTCCAACAAGCCATTCTTAGCTATGATGGTAGGTATCAAGTATACCGATTACATATCATGCATATGTAACTATCACAATGTGCTATCAACTAATTGAATATTCATACATACATTAGGTTGTTAACACATTAACAAGTATGCATCATATGCATAGCACCCAATTTCACCTCTCTTCACATCGATCTTGGAGTGAGTCCAACAAATCGATGCTCTGTAGGGATGTATACTGAAAAGTCTATCTTTTGTATGAACATCTTTATTTTGAAATAAGAATTACATGATCATTGTTTGCATATTTTTATAGTTATGCATATTGTCTAATACATTATATTATAGATAACATGGTGTGTGGTGGCACACGGGAGATCATGTTATCGGCTCCTTGTAAAGTATAAGTAAAGGCTCACAACCGAGATGACTTTGGACAAACTATTAGAATGGTTGTAGTGTGATTTGGTATTGGTTTGTCTTGATCATAGAATCACACTAGTGCACTTTGAGTGTATTGAGCAAGACCGACTTAGAGGTGATTCGATTTATTGCTGACTACATAATCGAATCGGACCTCAGATACTATATTGTACATGCTCTTAATCCCGATGTAATAATGGACACATATACTTAGTAGTCATCTCTTTGATTTACTAATGGGCGAGATTTATAGATTAAATCGATAGGCTCGGTAAGTTGGGAGATGATATTATTTATATGGTGTGTCGTTGATTATAGGAGAAAACCGTGTCCTATATATTAGGATGATGATGTCCCCTTGAGGAGCTCATAAGGTTCATCATGTAAACCCTGCAGGTGGACTTGGTCCGGCATGATGAAAAGGTTGAGTGGTACTACTCATGGAGTTATATGTTGATTAATTAATGGTCAGTAAATTAATTAATCGACGAACATTCGAGATCTTAAACACGGGGAGAAAATGTACAAATAATATATGGAACCCATATTAACTTATGGGGGTTGGTGAGGTAGATCAATGATAATCCTTTAGTGGATTGGATTATCATTAATGGATCGGACTTTATGTGGGCTTGATCTATGGGTGGCCAAGATCCAACTCCTCCTCATGGTCCCTAATGTAGCCTATTAACACCTCATGAAGCTTAGATCCAATGGATAGAAACAAAACTCTAGATCCAAAGGTAGAGATTAAATCTCTAGATCCGACGGTTGAGATTAAATCTCTAGATCCGACGATTGAGATTAAATCCCTAGAACCAATAGAGGAGATTAAATCATGGCTTGAGCCCAACTCTATAAATAGAGATTAAAAGTGGGCGGCAAGTTGAGGATGGCTTAAGGGGATTAGGGTTTGCTTCCTTTGGAGGCTAGGAATCCTAGTTTGTTTAGGATTAGGTTTGGGTGGCTAGGGTTTGGGAGCTAGGGGTGGGCGGCAACATGAGGAAGAGCTCTTTTCTTCTTCTTCCCAAGTTGTTGCCGGCACATATACTTCTCCCCTCTACCTTGGCCGGAGCTCAACCTAATCTTCTTCCCCTCTTCCATGGCCGGCCATTAGGAGAGATAGGATTAGGGTTTGGAGGCTTGGGCGGCACCAAATAAGGAAGTAGTTGTTAGTAATATATGAGAGATGTCCTAAGGCAATCGCCTTATGTATGAACCATTTATATGATAAATGAAGATTCACTATTTGAGTGTACATGTTTTATGTATTTGATTGGATCTTAAACTCATTTACTGAATGTCCACGATACGATTCACAGCATGAGAGAATTTGTGATTGGATCACAACTAGTGAGTATCTCTACATGTGTAATTGTGATGTATCGGAATTATCCCTAGTCGATGAATTGATGGATCTGGACACCATCAATTCTGTTGAGACTAGCACGAGGTATACTCCTTGGTGTATCCAAGCAGCTGATTCTCACTGGCTGGAGACATAGTGATGTCCGGAGTTAATCGTGGATGCTAGTTATGGTAACTAGTTCATTGGAGTGACCAGCCGTAAGACTTCATATGGTTCTCTGCATATATATATATGTCAATGAAGTTCTTACTGTGGCTTAAGTGCGATGTTCCTTTGACTTGCGGTATTCAAGTCATCTTGATCATGGAGACTTATGCTTTGACATCTTAAGCAAACATCTCTAAGGAGATGTGGACCCGGGATGATTGGGTATAAGTCGAAGTGATCAAGGTGTTTGAATAGCCTATAAAGGATTCACCACTCCTTGCGAGGAGATGTATACCCATGGCCTCTCGTCGGATTGTTACTAAAGTCTTTGGCCAAAGCATTACATGTTTAGAGTAAGGTACTCTTCGATACATGTGGAGTAACTAGAATCTGTAGGACGAGGAAATGATACTTGGGCTAGGTGTGACGTAGTCAGCCTAGTGGGGACTGACACAATAGACCATGTCCTGAACCAAGTGGGTATAAGATGAGTGAAGGGAATGGGGCACGATTCATTCGAGCTACTGAAGGGGTTCAGAAATAGTTCGGGATCAACCGTTGATCTTTTCGGTTAATTGGGGATCATGATGTACTACTAGGTGCCACTCATGATCGTTCTATAATTAATGGTTAATTATAGACGGCCAACATAAACCGAGAACCTATTTGGTCACACGCACAACGAGTGTAATCCAAAGGATTTAAAACGAGCTTGAGAATTGGATTCTCAGACCGAGAGAAACTAGGTTTGGTTGGACCAAACATAAAGCGAGCATGAAATCGTTTCAGTCGCAATGGAAGCGTGGATGGGCTGCGTCTTATGAATGTTAGGGCAATCTCTTGCCGTGATATGGTTTTGATGGTGTGGCAAAGGGTTTAAGTTAGTGTGTTATGTTTATTTGATATGTGCGTTGAAGTCGTGCAGGACTTAGTAATTCGCACATGGAGCCGTGGCGAGTTTCACATCTCATGACTCGTGCCTTGAGTCGGTGAAGGATAGCTTTGCGGAAGCCGTGCGCTTGGAGCATCCAGGGACCGCCGGACGAGAAGCTTGGAGTGAAGCCGGAGGAAGTAGACTTGAGGCAAGAGGCGAAGGAGCATTGCAGAGCCGTCGATCGCCGAGGGCGTGGCGAGAACGAAGAGAACTTCGGCGAAGGACTCAGAAATGAGAGTGGCGCGATTGTAACCGGGGAGGTAGCTCTTAGGTGAAACTTGGCCATTTGGCCAGTGTCGGATGGGTTTCGACACATCGATCGCCATGGAATGGCGGTCGATCGCTAATCGAGTGTAGCTCGACCGTATCTGACGGTTTGTGATGTGATCACATACGTTGGCGGCCGATCGCCAGATTACATGATCGGCCCGAATCTGTGATCGGTCAGTCGATAGGGTTTAGCCAGAAGCCGCGTAGCCGATCGGGCCCGATTGACGATGGTCGCAGGATCGTGAGGTCCGGTGATGATCGCCAAGAGTTCCGCTGACAACAACGCGTCGATCCGACGTGTTCGGAGGCCGTAATGATCGGCGCGCATGGGCGCGATCGTGATGGCGCCAACGGAAGAAGTTAGCCCTCTCTATAAAAGAGAGGTGTGAGCCTTGAGAGGCTAATGCTTAAGTTCCAAACAATCTTCCTAATGCCCCTGAGCTCTAAACTCTTCTTACTCGCTTTTACTCCATTCTATTTGTAAGAAGAGTGATCTTGATTGTAAAGGTTACCTCCACCTAGCTTGGTGCAAAGGAGAGACCATTTAGTGGATTGGTTGAGCGGAGTGATTCACCGAGACGAATCGGGACCGTGGATTAGCGGCGTGGCCGTGAACCACGCTTACATCTTGTGTTAGCATTGTCTATTTCCTTTGCTTTGTTTTTATTTGTTTAATTTGCTTGTATTGTTGTTTCATTGCTAATCTAATTGTAGACGAGCAAATTCCTATAACCAACTAACGAGGGCTATTCACCCCCTCTAGCCGCCATCCGATCCCTTACAAGTGGTATCGAGCCGAGGTTGCTTGTCACACCGGACTAACCGCCGCAACAAGCCCTACATCAAAAATGGCCGGCTCCAACATCCATCCTCCGAAGTTTGAAGGAGAATTCGCAGTGGAAGAAGCGAATGGAGGTATTTTTCAAAGCATTTTGATATAATGATTACAATGGAATCCGGTTTCATTTTGCCTAGGGATGAAGAGGGGAAGCCAATAGAAATCTAGGTGGACCAAGAAGCAAAGAGAGGAGCACCTTGCAAACTCCAAAGCCAAGCACCATCTCTACAATGTGCTTCCTCAACAAGAGATCAACCGATCGGAGAATGTGCTAGCGCCAAGGAGATGTGGGAGAAGCTTATAGAACTCCATGAAGGCACATCCGAGGCCAAGCTAGCAAGGAGAGATCTCCTCCGCTCCCAACTATCTAATATAAAACTAGAAAAGGGAGAAAAGGTAACCTCACTACATTCTAGGTTTAAGGAAATTTTAATTGGGCTAACAAGTGTAGGAGAAAGGCTTTCAAACCGGGACATGCTCATGAAAGCCATAGATGCTTTTCCCCGATCCTCAAAATGGAGTTCAATGGTGGACTCCTTCTATATGTCCAAGAACTTGGAAGTAAGTACCTTGGAGGAGTTCTTCTCGACAATGGAGCTCCACGAAACGAGGCTTGAAGGAATTCAAGAAGAGCCAAGAATTCAACCCTCAAGAGGAGTAGCATTGTTGGCAAACAAAGGGAAGAAGAAGATGGAAATCCCCTCCTCCTCCGATGATGAAGCCTCCTCCTCCTCCATGGATAGCACCGAGGAAGCCTACATGGTAAGGAAGGTGAGGCGTGTATTTAAGAATTTTAGATTTGATAAATCAAATGATAGGAATAGAAGACCGAGGGGGAAGGTGATATGCTACAATTGCCAAGGAGAGGGACACATAAGGGACAATTGTCCTCTCCTAAACAAAAGCAAGGAAGAGAGGAAAAAGAAAGAAGAAAAGAAGAAGAAAAAGGGAGCAAGAAAAGAAGGAAGCCGAGAAGAACGCAACAGACAAAGGGAAGGCCAAAGCATTCAAGGCCAAGACATGGGATGATCCTTCCTCATCCTCCTCCTCATCATCGGATGAGGAGAATGCCTTTGTCGCCAATTTGGCCTTGATGGCCTTTGACGATTTGGATTGCTCCTCCTCCGAAAATGAAGGATCAAGCACAAGAGGAGAGAGCTCAAGTGAAGGGAGCCTCCTCCACATCATCATCCTCCTCATCATCCAAGAAGAAGAAGAGGACATGGAAACTATGGTAACGAAGCCTCTCCTAGTAAAATAGTTTCTATGATTTCTAGTTTAACTAGGGATTTGTTTAGAGCAAAGAAGAAAAATAAATGCATGCTAGATCAAATTAAGGCATTAGAAAATAAGCTAGAAAATGCATGCTTAAATAATAATGATACTTCTTCTTGCCATGATGATGCATGCTCACATGATAATTATGTGCCTTTAGATGTTAGTGATGCATGCATAGAAGAAAATAGGGCATTAAGGGAAAAGGTAGATTATTTAACCAAAGCCCTAGGAAAATTCACAATTGGCTCCAACACTTTGAATATGATCATAGGGAGCCAAAGGGCAAGTTTTAACAAGAAAGGCCTAGGATATAAAGAGAAGAAAAATGAGAAGGCCTATAGATGCCTAATAGCTAGGGGACAAGACAAAAACAAAGTAATAGCTAAGAAATGGATCCCCAAGGAATTTCTAGTGAACCCCATAGGTAAAAATCTATTTTGGGTTCCAAAATCCATCCTTAAGGGTTAGAAAACCCCTAGGGTAGTCAACCATATGAACTTGACCTATATCATATTTTGGTTGACTTAGGATGACGGGACAACATTTTTAGATAGTGTTGGGTGATGATAACGTGCCCATAAAAAGGTAATAATGCTTAAAATCATGATGATTAATGTAATTTCTATGCATATGTGTAATCATGATCTATGATTTTGATTTTGGGCACATCATCATGAGAAATAGGTTTAAATCATGCTTTAGGTGATAACTTATTTATTATCATCATATAATGCCTAATGCATGGTTATAATTTAATGAAAACATGTATTTCATGGTCATAATGTGAAATTAAATCATATATATAATTATGATCATGTAGGTTGTTAGATTGATACTTAACCTTGATAGAATTGCATGAATATATTGGTTAAGTATATACAAATACCCCCTAGGATGCATCTCACACTCACTATAGGCTAACTTGATTGCAAACTTAGCATGGGTGAGATGTTAGGATGATACAAATGTCCACTAATGCCTATGGCATTTAGATGGTCATTTAAAGTATCAAAATATCAATAATAGACCAATCATGGGGAAGGCTTATGTTTAATTAATAGACATATTGCCCAAAGATCATGATTGGATATTTCTAATGTTTTCAAAACAATTTCTTACCTTAAAATACATGTATTCATGTTTTGAAACAATTGAATGCAAAACTAGGTGTTAAAATGGATACTAACATGCTCAAAAACTAGTGTTTTTTCAAGTGTTTGGATTTTTGGCAAATCTTGTAAAATATAATGATTTTTCATGAAAAACTATTTTTCCTTGATAAATATACTTAAGAGAAATATGTTCCTCAAATTTCATGATTTTTCGAATTTTACGGAATATTTAATGCATTTACAATTTCATCCGAAAATCGAAATTCGCTTCCTTCTACGCGATCATTGCCATCGATATGATCGTGGTGTAAATCAGAATATTGAAGGTCGAATTCAGTTTGTAAACCTCCTACCAGTGGTAGAAATATACTTGATGCCTCCGACAGTTTTTAAATCAACTTGAAATATTTTTTCCTCCATTATCCTTGCTGCCATGAGCTTATAACTTAGGGTTAATCTTTTGATGGTGTCAAAGGGGAGAAATAAGTATGTTTAAGTTAATCACATTAGGGAGAAATACATGTAGGGAGAAATATATGTAGGGGAGAAATATATGATAGGGAGAAAATTTGCATAGAGAATTTCATGGATTAAGGGGAATTGCATGTTGTTATATCATGTTTATCTTTACATGCTTTTCTTACCTTAGAATTTATATCAAATGTTTTTACCTAACTTAAACGGATTGCCACACATCAAAAAGGGGGAGATTGTTAGGGCAATCTCTTGCCGTGATATGGTTTTGATGGTGTGGCAAAGGGTTTAAGTTAGTGTGTTATGTTTATTTGATATGTGCGTTGAAGTCGTGCAGGACTTAGTAATTCGCACATGGAGCCGTAGTGGCGAGTTTCACATCTCATGACTCGTGCCTTGAGTCGGTGAAGGATAGCTGCGAGCCGTGCGCTTGGAGCATCCAGGGACCGCCGGACGAAGCTTGGAGTGAAGCCGGAGGAAGTAGACTTGAGGCAAGAGACGCGAAGGAGCATTGCGAGCCGCCGCTGATCTGCCGAGGACGTGGCGAGAACGAAGAGAACTTCAAGGCGAAGGACTCAGAAATGAGTGAGCGATTGTAACCCGGGAGGTAGTCTTAGGTGAAACTCGCCATTTGGCCAGTGTCGGATGGGTTTTTCGACACGGTCGATCGCCATGGAATGGCGATCGATCGCTCGAATCGAGTGTAGCTCGACCGGTATACGATCGATCGGCCCAGCTTGTAGATGATCGGCCGCCTCGTTAGCGATCATTGCCCGAACTACGATCGGCTGCTGGCGGCCGATCGGTAGTCAATAGGGTTTAGCCCGAGCGCTCGTAGCCGTAGGCGTCGACTACGAAGTCGTGATCATTGGTGAGTCCGGGATCGGAGTTCCGTTGGACAACAATGGTGTGTTCGACTGCCATGGGTGATGGCGGCCAACGGGAAGAAGTTAGCCCTCTCTATAAAAAGAGAGGGTGTGAGCCTTTGAGAGGCTAATGCTTAAGTTCCAAACAATCTTCCTAATGCCCCACAAGCTCTAAACTCTTCTTACTCGCTTTTACTCCATTCTATTTGTAAGAAGAGTGATCTTGATTGTAAAGGTTACCTCCACCTAGCTTGGTGCAAAGGAGAGACCATTTAGTGGATTGGTTGAGCGGAGTGATTCACCGAGGACGAATCGGGGACCATGGATTAGCGGCGTAGCCGTGAACCACGTTACATCTTGTGTTAGCATTGTCTATTTCCTTTGCTTTGTTTTTATTTGTTTAATTTGCTTGTATTGTTGTTTCCGCTTGCGCTAATCTAATTGTAGACGAGCAAATTCCTATAACCAACGAACGAGGGCTATTCACCCCCCTCTAGCCGGCCATCCGATCCCTTACAATGAAGACGTAATGGATGGACCAAAATGGTTTGGTTCTAATCCAATGGATAAGAATAAACCAAAGGGTTTGGTTTATTTTAAACGAATGAACCAAAAGTTGGTTCGGTTCGTTTTAACTTAAAATAAACCATCATGGTTTGGTTTATTTTAACTTATCTTAATGGAGCGGGTTAACGGGCTTTATGGATATGATCCATTAACCATTAAGAGAATTAGTTCTCTATAAAAGTGGGCTTAAGGGATTGTTAAACCCTAACTAATCCAAACCCTAGCCCCCCCTTGAGTTGCCGCCCACTCCTTGGAGGAGTTAATCGGCGCCAACCCTAAAGCTGTCGCCGCCCAGCTTTGTGCCGCCGTCCAAGACCCTTGCCGGCGTCCAAGCTCCAGCCGGTGAACCTCCGGCGACCCTCCGGTGATCTCCTATAGGTTCGGCATCAAGGTGAGCTTTTTCTCTCCTTGTTTTGGCCGGTGCCTACTCCTCCACCAAGCTGTCCAGTTTTCTAGACAGCTTCTTCTCCTCTCGTCGGAGCGTCGTTTGGACGACGGTTAGTGCTCCGACAGCGGCTAACATACCGGGGATTTGATCTCCGGTAATCCTCTGAGGTGGAGGACGAAGGATTCGTCAATCGGTTGACGAATACCTCTCCGGAGAAGCGAGTCTTGAGGACTTATTTTTAGGTCCGAATTTGATTCGGATCGTGATCATCTCTCGATCACGTCGTCTTCAACATGAGGCTAGTAACCCGTACGAAGACGAAGCTCGTGGCTTGGCGAAGTCATCCCGAGGAGCTCGACGTGGATACGGATAGAGACGATTCTTACGAGGATCGTTACGGTTGATGCCGTTCCCGCTACACGTCATACGAAAGGTATAACGTAGTTTAATTTCCTTTTATTGCAAATTTTAATTTACGGTTATGTCTACACTTGTTGTAATATGCATGCGTGTGTTGTGTGTGTTGTAATAAATATAGATTTATTATTTTAATTGCTTCCGCTGTGTTCATGTTTACGAAACATGATCGAACACACACACGCCGCGGTGCCGGAAACCCAACAGTGGTATCAGAGCCCAGGTTGTGTTTCGACATAATCGTAAAAATGGTTTTGCGATAGTCATAATGTATTTCTGGAAGTTTTCTAAATTTTGAAAATTTAGAAGTATTTATGAAAATTTTTCAATTTTGGAAAGTCTAGAAGTATTTATGGAAATCTTCCACTTTTGGAAAGTTGGAAGTATTTATGGAAATTTATATTTTCCATAAATAAAATATTTGATTAGATTCTGAAAATTTGTTTCCTAATTTAATCATGATTTGATTTGGGAAATCAAATCTTAAAATATTTAATTTCCATAAGTAGTTTTAAAGATTTAGGAAATTGGTTTCCTAAATAGATTTTCCTTAATCAAATAATTCCATGAATAAAATATGTGATTAGATTTGGAAATTTGTTTCCTAATTTAATTATGATTTGATTTGGAGAATCAAATCTTAAACATATTTTATTTCCATAAATAGTTATGACATATAAGGAAATTATATACATGACATAATTGTATGCCATGTAATTGCATTAGATGCATAACATTATGTCATGCGTGTCGTGACATGTAGATGTATGCCATGTATGTCATGCCATGTAGATAATAGTTATTTGCATGCAAAGAGGATGAGACATAAAACCCTTAAACAATATTAAAGCCTACACCTTCCATTAATATGGTTAGAACCAGAGTTCCGTTTCTTGTTTGGGTTGTTGGACTCTCTCCAAGCCCGGCTCGAACCCGAACATGTTCAAACCATGGAATAGTTTAATACTAATAGGGTAAGAGTCAGAGGTCAATCGTTAGCTTTGGTTGTTGGACTCTCTCCAAGCTGGGCTAATTGGTTGAATGCGCTCTAACCATATTAAAACTATTTCTCGATTAATGGGTTGGCTTTAACCTGGAGCATCGGTTTGTTGGACTCTCTCCAAGGTCGATGTAAAGGGAGGTGAAGTTGGGTGCTATGCATATGATGCATACTTGTTAATGTGTTAACAACCCGATGTATGTGTGAACATTCAATTAGTTGATAGCACATTGTGATAGTTGCATATACGGGATATGCAATCGGTATAGATGATACCTACCGTCGTAGTTATGAATGGCTTGTTGGACTCTCTCCAAGGTTGTTCATAACTATGATGGATATCAGCCCATTCGGAGATGGACCTACAATCTCCCGAAGTGATTTTGGGGTTTTTTGAAATTCGAAAAATGAATGGGATTTATAAATGTATATTGATGCATTTTTAAAATCATCTTTCTCATATATGCTCGTTTTGTATTTCTAAGTTAATATATTGATCATGATGTGTTTGAATTTGCGTTCCATTTTGGATTCGAATAAATTGGTAGTAGAACTTCTTGGACTGGCTTAGAAACTTGAGAATTGTTCTCAAGGTGAAAAGCTTGTGTATGTCCTCGAAGCGCCTCTTCCCGCCCGTCCTAGTGACGATGCAACTTTGGACCAATTGTTGGCCTATCAGAAACATGTGAATGATTCTGAACAAATGAGTTGCATCATGCTAGCCACGATGGAACCCAAGCTACGAAAGCAGCATGAGCATATGGATGCTCATATCGTAGTCCTTCATCTTTGTGAGTTGGTTGATGAGCAAGTGAGATTCGAAAGGTTCGAAGTCTCAAAGCTCCTCTTCACCTCTGAGATGCTAGGAGGTTCATCTCGTATCGCTCGATATCTTGACCGTGGAGTCTTCGAGAAGCATGGCGAGGGGGGCAGTCTTTTAGTTGATTCCTCGAAGAAAGGTTCTAAGAGGAAGTTAAAGGAACAACAGAAGGGAAAGAAGAGAAGGGTTAAGAAGGTAGAACTAGCACAAAAGGAAACTTGCAAAGAAAGTACAAGATAAGGAATCTTGAGTCCGTGAAGAAGGATAAGGCATCGGATGCCCCATCTTTTTCAGAAATCTTCTTTATTGATTGTCATTCTATTTCCTCAGACACTTGGGTATTCGATACTGGGTGTGGCTCACATATATGTAATGACATACATGGGCTAAGGAATAGAAGAAGACTCGTCAAGGGGAGAGTCAAATTTACGTGTTAGGAATGGAGCAACGGTTGCTGCACTCGCCATCGGAACGTATTTGTTGGAACTCCCTGTAGGACTTGTCTTAGAACTGGACAATTGCTTTTATGTTCCTTCGTTGATAAAGAACATCATTTCTATTTCTTGTTTAAATAGAAATTGGTACCATTTGACTTTTAGTAACAATTGTTGTTACATAACTTTGAATGGAGTTCTTTATGGGACTGAAACTTTAAGCAATGGTGTTTATACGTTGGACGTATCCAGTGACATTTTCAATATCGAAGCGAGCAACACGCGTGCTCGAAAGGATAATCAAATAGACTCCTATATGTGGCATTGTCGTCTTGGCCATATAAGCAAGAAACGCATGTCCGAATTACACCGATGTGGAATTCTGGAATCGTTTGAATTGGATTCATACGATACATGCGAATCATGCTTAAAAGGCAAGATGACTAAGTTACCTTTTACTGGAAAAGGTGAACGAGTGGGAGAGTTACTAGGTCTAGTACATACTGATGTATGTGGACCTATGTCAACTCAAGCTTTAGGAGGCTATAGCTACTTCATTACCTTCACCGATGATCACTCACGGTTTGGGTATGTGTTCTTGATGAAACACAAGTCTGAAGCCTTTGAAAGGTTCAAAGAATTCAGAAATGAAGTAGAGAAACAACATGACAAGAGTATACTTCGATCGGATCGAGGTGGTGAATACTTAAGTCAAGAGTTTCTTGATTATCTAAGAGACAATGGTATATTGTCTCAATGGACTCCGCCCTATACACCACAGCATAATGGTGTATCTGAGAGGCGTAACCGGACCTTGTTGGACATGGTCAGGTCAATGATGAATCATGCGACTCTTCCCAAGTCCTTTTGGGGTTATGCACTTCAGACAGCTGTTTACTTGTTAAACAGAATGCCTACCAAGATAGTCTCAACTACTCCATATGAGATATGGAATAGTAAGAAACCTCATGTATCTTACTTGAAGATATGAGGTTGTCCTGCTTATGTGAAGCATACAGTATCAGACAAATTGGATGCTAAGTCTGATAAATGTCTATTTATTGGATACCCTAAGGAAACAAGGGGTTACCAATTCTATCATCCTGTGGAACAAAAGGTGTTTGTTTGAGGCATCTTTGTGTTTCTAGAGAAAGAGTTTCTCTTGCAAGAAAACAGTGGGAGTGTCGTCGAGCTTGAGGAGGCTCGAGAGACTCAAATAGACATTGATGAGATACCTGGTGAAGCACAACAGCCGACAACTCATAGTGATGAGCAATCGGCTGGACCTATTGTAACACCACATCTTCGTAAATCTGGCAGAACACGCAATATTCCTGAGAGATATGGATTTCTCGTAAGTGAATCGAACGACGTGTTACTCATTGATGATGAGGAGCCTACCAGTTATGAAGAAGTGCTGACAAGTTCAGAAAGGGATAAGTGGCTTGGTGCCATGAAGTTGAAATGGATTCCATGTATGAAAACCAAGTTTGGAACTTGGTTCGACCCACCAAGGCATAAAGCCTATAGGGTGCAAGTGGGTTTTCAAGAAGAAAACCGACATGGATGGTAATGTGATTACCTATAAGGCTAGATTGGTGGCGAAAGGATATCGTCAAAAACAAGGTGTTGATTATGACGAAACCTATTCGCCTGTAGCTATGCTTAAATCAATTCGGATGCTCCTGGCCATAGCGGCTCATTATGATTATGAGATATGGCAGATGGATGTGAAAACATCTTTCCTTAATGGAAACTTGCTCGAGGACGTGTATATGATACAGCCTGAGGGTTTCACATCGGTTGATAAAACCAAGGTATGCAAATTGCGACGGTCCATTTATGGATTGAAGCAAGCATCCAGGAGCTGGAATATCCGTTTTGATGAGACAATCAAAAGTTTGATTTCTCACAAAATCCAGACGAACCTTGTGTGTACAAGAAGGTTAGTGGGAGTGCAGTCGTGTTCCTAGTATTGTATGTCGATGACATACTACTTATAGGAAACGATGTTTCAATCTTACAGTCAGTGAAGGTTTGGTTATCCAAGACATTCTCCATTAAAGACCTGGGAGAAGCAACCTACATCCTCGGGATTAAGATCTATAGAGATAGATCGAAACGGTTGCTTGGTCTTTCGCAGTCTACATATATAGACCGAGTGCTAAAGAGGTTTAGCATGTCGGAATCCAAGAAAGGTTTCTTACCCATCAGGCATGGGGTACACCTTTCGAAATCTATGTGTCCGCGCACAGAAGACGAGAGGATTTGCATGAGTAAGATTCCCTATGCATCCGCAATAGGATCTATCATATATGTTATGTTATGTACAAGGCCCGATGTATCGTATGCTCTGAGTGTCACGAGCAGATACCAGTCTGATCCAGGAATGGATCATTGGGTGGCTGTTAAGACGATCCTTAAGTGCTTGAGAAGAACTAAGGATGCGTTCCTAATATATGGAGAAGGGTACATGGTGACACGTGGATATACGGATGCCTGCTCCAGACAGACAAGGATCATTCCATGTCTCAGTCTGGGTATGTATTCACCTAAAATGGAGGCGCAATAAGTTGGAAAGGTTCCAAGCTTGACACTATAGCGGATTCTGCCACTAAGGCAGAATACGTTGCAGCTTTGGAAGCAGCAAAGGAAGCAGTTTGGATCAATAAGTTCATCTATGAACTTGATGTGGTCTCATCAATGATCCAAACAAGTGCTTCGCCGCTATCATCTTATCAGAGAGATCATCAGTAGGAACGAAATACAAATCGAGAAAATTCCCACTGAAAGGAACTTAGCGGATCCTTTGACTAAAGCATTACCTCAAAGTAAGTTTGAGGGTCATGTTGGTGCTTATGGTATTGGATACCGTAGCGATTGGCATTAGGCCAAGTGGGAGTCTGTTAGTAATATATGAGAGATGTCCTAAGGCAATCGCCTTATGTATGAACCATTTATATGATAAATGAAGATTCACTATTTAAGTGTACATGTTTTATGTATTTGATTGGATCTTAAACTCATTTACTGAATGTCCACGATACGATTCACAGCATGAGAGAATTTGTGATTGGATCACAACTAGTGAGTATCTCTACATGTGTAATTGTGATGTATCGGAATTATCCTAGTCGATGAATTGATGGATCCTGGACACCATCAATTCTTGACTGAGACTAGCAGTATACTCCTTGGTGTATTCAAGCGGTGATTCTCCTTTGGTGGAGACATAGTGATGTCCGAGTTAATCGTGGATGCTAGTTATGGTAACTAGTTCATTGGAGTGACCAGCCGTAAGACTTCATATGGTTCTCTGCATATATAGATATGTCAATGAAGTTCTTACTGTGGCTTAAGTGCGATGTTCCTTTGACTTGTGGTATTCAAGTCATCTTGATCATGGAGACTTATGCTTTGACATCTTAAGCAAACATCTCTAAGGAGATGTGGACCCGAGATGATTGGGTATAAGTCGAAGTGATCGAAGGTGTTTGAATAGCCTATAAAGGATTCACCACTCCTTGCGAGGAGATGTATACCCATGGCCTCTCGTCGGATTGTTACTAAAGTCTTTGGCCAAAGCATTACATGTTTAGAGTAAGGTACTCTTCGATACATGTGGAGTAACTAGAATCCGTAGGACGAGGAAATGATACTTGGGCTAGGTGTGACGTAGTCAGCCTAGTGGGGACTGACACAATAGACCATGTCCTGAACCAAGTGGGTATAAGATGAGTGAAGGGAATGGGGCACGATTCATTCGAGCTACTGAAGGGTTTCAGAAATAGTTCGGGATCAACCGTTGATCTTTTCGGTTATTTGGGGATCATGATGTACTACTAGGTGCCACTCATGATCGTTCTATAATTAATGGTTAATTATAGACGGCCAACATAAACCGAGAACCTATTTGGTCACACGCACAACGAGTGTAATCCAAAGGATTTAAAACGAGCTTGAGAATTGGATTCTCAGACCGAGAGAAACTAGGTTTGGTTGGACCAAACATAAAGCGAGCATGAAATCGTTTCAGTCGCAATGGAAGCGTGGATGGGCTGCGTCTTATGAAGACGTAATGGATGGACCAAAATGGTTTGGTTCTAATCCAATGGATAAGAATAAACCAAAGGATTTGGTTTATTTTAAACGAATGAACCAAAAGTTGGTTCAGTTCGTTTTAACTTAAAATAAACCATCATGGTTTGGTTTATTTTAACTTATCTTAATGGAGCGGGTTAACGGGCTTTATGGATATGATCCATTAACCATTAAGAGAATTAGTTCTCTATAAAAGTGGGCTTAAGGGATTGTTAAACCCTAACTAATCCAAACCCTAGCCCCCCCCTTGAGTTGCCGCCCACTCCTTGGAGGAGTTAATCGGCGCCAACCCTAAAGCTGCCGCCGCCCAGCTTTGTGCCGCCGTCCAAGACCCTTGTCGGCGTCCAAGCTCCATCCGGTGAACCTCCGGCGACCCTCCGGTGATCTCCTATAGGTTCGGCATCAAGGTGAGCTTTTTCTCTCCTTGTTTTGGCCGGCGCCTACTCCTCCACCAAGCTGTCCAGTTTTCTGGACAGCTTCTTCTCCTCTCGTCGGAGCGTCGTTTGGACGACGGTTAGTGCTCCGACAGCGGCTAACATACCGGGAATTTGATCTCCGGTAATCCTCTGAGGTGGAGGACGAAGGATTCGTCAATCGGTTGACGAATACCTCTCCGGAGAAGCGAGTCTTGAGGACTTATTTTTAGGTCCGAATTTGGATTCGGATCGTGATCATCTCTCGATCACGTCGTCTTCAACACGAGGCTAGTAACCCATACGAAGACGAAGCTCGTGGCTTGGCGAAGTCATCCCGAGGAGCTCGGCGTGGATACGAATAGAGACGATTCTTACGAGGATCGTTACGGTTGATGTCGTTCCCGCTACACGTCATACGAAAGGTATAACGTAGTTTAATTTCCTTTTATTGCAAATTTTAATTTACGGTTATGTCTACACTTGTTGTAATATGCATGCGTGTGTTGTGTGTGTTGTAATAAATATAGATTTATTATTTTAATTGCTTCCGCTGTGTTCATGTTTACGAAACATGATCGAACACACACACGCCGCGGTGCCGGAAACCCAACAGTAGTTTCCTTTCTTCTTCCTCTCCCTTGGTGGCCGGCGCCCACAACCTTCTTTCCAGCCCTTGGCCAGCATCCAAACTCCCTCTTCTCCTTCTCCTTAGGTGGTGGAAATAAGATATAGGGCTTTCCCTTGGTGTCTTGGTCGGTTTCCACCATAATCTCCTTCTCCTTGTTGGCCGGCGGCAAGCATTCTCCTTGTTGCTTGTTGGTTGGCTATAGGAAGGAGAAGAGCCTTGTTTCTATTCTTCCTCTTGCTTTGGAAAAGCAAGGAAGGAAGATTTGTGATCTAGAAGCTTCAACTTTTTGTAGATCGTCGCCCACACGACATCCGAAAGGAGGAAGGTCATACATTAGAAGATCAAGAGGTATACCTATTCTCTATTCTCTTGTGTTACTTGATTGTATTTGTTTTTCCAATTATGAGCATGATAAATTCTGTTTGTGGCTAAATAATACTTGGATTCCAAACATAAACACAAAAACCGGCGATCCGGACATCGTCTATTCTGCGGCTACTCGTAGAATAGAGGTTGGTCGCTTGAACAATAAGTTTGTTTAAGTGACCTCTCTAAATGAATAGCACGACGATGACTTGGTTGTTTGAGAAATCCCTTTTTTCTAGGATTAAATTTTTTAATCCGGGGACATCGATGGGATCGCCATGAACAAACAACCAAGGTGTAGTGGGAAGCGAAGTTTCCCCTCACGGACTCGATAAGCAAAACCCTTCAATTGGTATCAGAGCCAAGGTTTTCGATTTTGTGTGTTTAGGATTCGGTTAATTTTTATACACTTTTCATATATTATATATGCCGGATAATAGTAGGATATGCGTAGTTTAACTCTTTGGTTGCAGGCATAAGATCCGACTATTATGGTCATATGTGTGTATGTGATTGTATTTAATTTTTTGTAAATTAGATACGGCATTGTTTAGCCACTGTTTTTATTTTAGTTTACTTTCGATCTAGATTTCATGTACACTCCCTCGTGGAGTATAGGATCGATGGATGTAAATTAAAATAGATTTTAGTCTCGGCTCGGATCTCCGGATGGCTCGTACATGGCGTAGGAGGAGCGGACGAGAAGGCAATGCGACGGGAGATATATTGAAGACAAAAGCCATAATAGTTGGAAAACAATTTATTTTTCATATTTATTGCTTTTTGTTTGATATGCATGTCGTAGGCCAGGAAAATTCCTCAATTTCAAATTACTAAGTGGGAGAGGGATATTTTTATAAATTCCCACGACCCCCATTACGATTTGACAAGTGATGCAAACAAACTTGTGCGTCGGCTCTGAGTGCCTTCCTCCCCATCGGATGAGTTTGTTTGCGGATCACAAGGTTGAATATGGTTATAGGAAATTATTAAGGAGCGTGTGTACTTCCCCATCGTAAGGCACATAACCCGAGATAATTACCTTGGTACCAAGAAATGGTGAACACTTACATACAAATATAAGTATCCTCCCCATCGGAGTCACTGCTTTTATTTGTAGGGCCGAAGAGAAACGAACTATTAATTTTATTTGTCAAAAAGTTAGGTTGACAAGATAGTAAAATTAATGGGTAAAACCTCCTCTTACAAATGTAGAATTCGTATACGTCCACACTATCGTGGCATACGATATTCTCGGTGTTTTGAGGTGTTGGTTGATTTTAAAATTTTATTGTTTGAGGAATCAATAATTTTTTGAAACCCAAAGTAATGATCTATGTGATTCTTAGGATTTTCAAAATGACTTTCAGTTCACTTGTTGTGATACTAAAGAAAAATAAGCTTACTGTACCCAAATTATGTTGATTGGAAAAGAATCTAGATATTGTCTTAACTGCTGAGAAGTATAAATATGTACTCTTCGAAGAGTGTCCTCCTAAGCCTGCGAATGAGCTGGAAGTTCTTGGAGCTGAGATCGATGGGGAAACCCAGGTCGATATCATTCTTCAGTCGACAGAAAGGCTTGCTCAGGCTCAGGCCATCGTTGCTCAGAAGGTTTCTACTTCTAAGCCGAAAGGCAAGAAGAAGAAGAAACAAGGTGAAGCAAAGGTGGTGGGAGGATCTCAGGGAGGAGTGAAGAAGCCGAAAGGCAAGTACTTCACTTGCAAGCAGGATGGACATTAGAAGAAGGACTGTCCCAATCTCAAATAGAACAAAGGTATATCCTTTGGTCTAGTCGTTGAAACATGGTTAGCGGTGTTATCTACCGGCACCTGGTGTGTAGATACGGGAGCCTCTGATCATGTCTGCAATACTTTGTAGGGGTTCCAGGAAACCCGACGACAAGCTGAGGGAGAGATTACCATTTACTTGGGCAATGCCATGAAGGTGGCGGCTATTGTAGTGGGAGATGTTTTATTTATCTTTTGAGAAAAATAAAGTTTTGGTTCTTAAAAATTGCCTTTATGTACCTTTAGTTAGAAAGAATTTAATTTCGATTTCTAAATTGTTTATGGATGGATATTCTATTCCTCTTAATGACAGAGTTGTTATAAAAAGGAATAGGGAGAATATCTGTTCAGATATATTAATAGGAAATTTGTATACACTCGAACCAAAAGCTCCCACGATGCAAATAAAATTTAATAACTCATCTTCTAATTCCAATAAGAGAAAAGAACCTTCGAAGATGAACCAAACATATCTTTGGCATCTTAGGCTTGGTCATATTAACCTAAGCAGAATTCAAAGGTTGATAGCTGATGGACCTCTGGGTTCATTAGTGGTGGAAGATTTCCCAACCCACGAATCTTGCTTGGAGGGTAAAATGACCAAGAGGCCTTTTAAGGCCAAGGGGTTTAGAGCCAAAGATGTGTTAGAATTGGTTCATTCTGATTTGTATGGTCCTATGTCTATCCAGGCTAGAGGTGGTTTTGAATATTTCATCTTTTTCATAGACGATTATTCAAGATATGGATGACACTACGATCTGCTCGTGGTGGCGAATACCTCTTGGGAGAGTTTAGGAATTACTCATCAGAGGCTGGGATTCAATCTCAATTGTCTGCACCTGGCACACCCCAGCAGAATGGTGTAGCAGAGTGAAGGAATATGACTCTTATGGAGATGGTAAGATTGATGATGAGTTATTCTGAGATGCCAGATTCGTTCTGGGGATATGCTCTAGATACGGCGGTGTACATTCTGAACTTAGTTCCATCTAAATCAGTGTCTTCTACTCCCACAGAATTATGGACTGGGCGAAAGCCTAGTCTAAGACATATTCTGATATGGGGAGTCCAGCACATGTGCTGAAGGCAGATGCTGGTAAGTTGGAACCTCGTACAGAAGTATGCATGTTCGTTGGGTATCCTAGAGGAACGAAGGGTGGTTTGTTTTATAGTCCTAGAGATCAAAGGGTGATCGTTAGCACGAACGCCATATTTCTAGAGGAAGACTATGTGATGAGCCACAAGCCCAAGAGTAAAATTATTCTGGAGGAATTAAAAGGGGAAGTCACTTCTTCAGTACCAACGGTACAAGAGGATATACCACATGTCACTGCACCGCGTGTCACAGAGGATACATAGGTGATACCTCGTCGTAGTGGGAGGGTCGTGAGACAGCTTGATAGATTCATGTTCTTGGGAGAATCTTCTGATTTGGTCCTTGACGAACATGAACCTGATCCCTGGACATATGACGAGGCAATCTAAGATAAAAATGCAGTATCTTGGCAAAGTGCAATGAATGTTGAGATTGAATCTATGGATTCAAATCAGGTCTGGGAGCTAGTAGACCCAACCGATGGTGTAAAAACCATTGGATGCAAGTGGATCTACAAAAGAAAGAGAGGAATAGATGAGAAGGTTGAGACCTTCAAAGCGAGGCTTGTTGCGAAGGGGTATACTCAGAAAGAGGGTATCGATTATGAGGAGACCTTTTCGCCGGTAGCCATGCTTAAGTCTATCCGGATTCTCTTATGCATAGCAGCTCATATGGATTATGAGGTGTGACAGATGGATGTCAAGACAGCTTTCCTTAATGGAAGTCTTGAGAAAAACATCTATATGAAGCAACCAGAGGGATTCATTGCTAAAGGCAAAGAGTATCTTGTGTGAAAGCTTAATCGGTCCATTTATGGAATGATGCAAGCTTCAAGGTCTTAGAACATCCGCTTTGATGAGGTAATCCAGTCTTATGGATTTGTTCAAAGTTCGGATGAGACTTGTGTATACAAGAGATGTGATGGAAACGTAGTGGTATTTCTTGTACTATACGTAGAAAACATTTTGGTGATTGGCAACAATATCAATGTGTTATTGAACGTAAGGGTATGGTTGTCCAAACAGTTTGATATGAAGGACTTGGGAGAGGTGGGACACATCCTTGGGATCAAGGTTATAAGGGATCGTAGGAAAAGGATGTTGTGCTTATCCTAAGCTTCATACATAGACACGATTCTGGATCGTTTTAGCATGCAGAACTCCAAGAAGGGTTTTCTACCTTTCAGGCATGGAGTTCCTTTATCTAAGGAGATGTGTCCTAGATCATCTGAGGAGATAGAGGAGATGAAGGCGGTTCCTTATGCTTCGGTAGTAGGAAGCCTCATGTATGCGATGCTATGCATGAGACCAGATATCATCCGCTTCAGTGGGCATGGTCGTGATATCGTCGAGTAATCCAGACATGGACATTGGACTACATGATAAAGCATATATTGAAGTACACCAGAAGGACTAGGGATTATATCTTTGGTTTACCGGCGGACCAATTACTCTCTGGGTTACACGGATTTCGACTTCCAACTGATAGGGATAACGAGAAGCCTACCTCGGGTTTTGTGTTTACTTTGGGAGGTGGAGCCATTGTATGGAGGAGTGTCAGCGATGTCGTGGCGGACTCCACTATGAGGAGTATGCGACCTGAGGCAAAGAAGTTGTGTGGCTTAGGAACTTCCTGATGGACTTGGATGTGATTCTTGGTTTGCCCAAAACTATCACAATTTATTGTGATAATAGTGGTGCAGTTGCAAACTCGAAGGAACCACGAGCCCATAAGGCTAGTAAACACATAGAGCGCAAGTACCACCTGATACGAGAAATCGTAAAGGAGGTAGTAGTTGTTGTCGCCTAGATTGCATCAGAGGATGACCTAGTAGACCCTTTTCACTAAGGCCCTTCTAGCGAGAGTTTTGATAGGCAAGTGGAGGGAAGGGGAATCAGATGTATGACAGTATGAGGACAGCATAGTCTTTTAGTATAAGTGGGAGATTATAGGGATGTATACTGAAAAGTCTATCTTTTGTATGAACATCTTTATTTTGAAATAAGAATCACATGATCATTGTTTGCATATTTTTATGGTTATGCATATTGTCTAATACATTACATTGTAGATAACATGGTGTGTGGTGTCACACAGGAGATCATGTTATCGGCTCCTTGTAAAGTATAAGTAAAGGCTCACAACCGAGATGGCTTTGGACAAACCATCGGAATGGTTGTAGTGTAATTTGGTATTGGTTTGTCTTGACCATAGAATCACACTAGTGTACTTTGAGTGTATTGAGCAGGACCGACTTAGAGGTGATTTGATTTATTACTGACTACATAATCGAATCGGACCTCAGATACTATATTGTACATGCTCTTAATCCCAATGTAATAACGGACACATATACTTAGTAGCCATCTCTTTGATTTATCAATGGGCGAGATTTATAGATTAAATCGATAGGCTGGTAAGTTAGGAGATGATATTATTTATATAGTGTGTCGTTGATTATAGGAGGAAACCGTGTCCTATATATTAGGATGATGATGTCCCCTTGAGGAGCTCATAAGGTTCATCATGTAAACCCTGCAGGTGGACTTGGTCCGGCATGATGAAAAGGTTGAGTGGTACTACTCATGGAGTTAGATGTTGATTAATTAATGGTCAAGAAATTAATTAATCGACTGACATTCGAGATCTTAAACACGGGAGAAAATGTACAAATAATATATGGAGCCCATTTAACTTATGGGGTTGAGGTAGATCAATGATAACTCTTTAGTGGATTGAATTACTTATTAGTGGATCGGATTATCATTAGCTTGATCCATGGGTGGCCAAGATCCAACTCCTCCTCATGGTCCCTAATGTAGCCTATTAACACCTCATGAAGCTTAGATCCAATGGATAGAAATAAAACTCTAGATCCAAAGGTAGAGATTAAATCTCTAGATCCGATGGTTGAGATTAAATCTCTAGATCCGACGATTGAGATTAAATCCCTAGAACCAATGGAGGAGATTAAATCATGGCTTGAGCCCAACTCTATAAATAGAGATTAAAAGTGGGCGGCAAGTTGAGGATGGCTTAAGGGGATTGGGGTTTGCTTCCTTTGGAGGCTAGGAATCCTAGTTTGTTTAGGATTAGGTTTGGGCGGCTAGGGTTTGGGAGCTAGGGGTGGGCGGCAACATGAGGAAGAGCTCTTTTCTTCTTCTTCCCAAGTTGTTGCCGACACATATACTTCTCCCCTCTACCTTGGCCGGAGCTCATCCTAATCTTCTTCCCCTCTTCCATGGTCGGTCATTAGGAGAGATAGGATTAGGGTTTGGAGGCTTAGGGTTTTAGAGGCTTGGGCGGCACCAAATAAGGAAGTAGTTTCCTTTCTTCTTCCTCTCCCTTGGTGGCCGGCGCCCACAACCTTCTTTCCAACCCTTGGCCGGCATCCAAACTCCCTCTTCTCCTTCTCCTTAGGTGGTGGAAATAAGATATAGGGCTTTCCCTTGGTGTATTGGCCGGTTTCCACCATAATCTCCTTCTCCTTGTTGGCCGGCGGCAAGCATTCTCCTTGTTTCTTGTTGGTTGGCTATAGGAAGGAGAAGAGCCTTGTTTCTATTCTTCCTCTTTCTTTGGAAAAGCAAGGAAGGAAGATTTGCGATCTAGGAGCTTCAACTTTTGGTAGATCGTCGCCCACACGACGTCCGAAAGGAGGAAGGTCATACATTATAAGATCAAGAGATATACCTATTCTCTATTCTCTTTTGTTACTTGCTTGTATTTGTTTTTCCAATTATGAGCATGATAAATTCTGTTTGTGGCTAAATAATACTTGGATCCCGAACATAAACACAAAAATCGGTGATCCGGATATCGTCTATTCCGCAGCTATTCGTAGAATAGAGGTTGGTCGCTTGAACAACAAGTTTGTTCAAGTGACCTCTCTAAACGAATAGCACGACGATGACTTGGTTGTTTGAGCAATCCCTTTTGTCTAGGATTAAATTTTTTAATCCGGGGACATCGATGGGATCGCCATGAACAAACAACCAAGGTGTAGTGGGAAGCGAAGTTTCCCCTCACGGACTCGATAAGCAAACCCTTCATTCTCCAAGTTAGAGTCGACCCATTAATCGCGAAATAGTTTTAATATGGTTAGAGCGCATTCAACCAATTAGCCAGGCTTGGAGTGAGTCCAACAACCCAAACTAACGATTAACCTCTGACTCTTACCATATTAGTGTTAAACTATTCCAATGATTTGAACATGTTCAGGTTCGAGCCGGGCTTGGAGTGAGTCTAACAACCCAAACAAGAAATAGAACTCTGATTCTAACCATATTAATGGAAGGTGTAGGCTTTAATATTGTGTAAGAGTTTTAATGTCTCATCCTCTTTGCATGCAAATAACTATTATCTACATGGCATGACACACATGACATACATCTGCATGTCACGACACGCATGACATAATGATATGCATCAATGCAATTACATGGTATACAATTATGGCATGTACAAATAGTTTCCTTATTTGTCATAACTATTTTGGAAATAAAATATATTTTAGATTTGATTTCCCAAATCAAATCATGATTAAAATTTGGAAATAAATTTTCAAATCTAATCACATATTTTATTTATGGAAAGTGTTAATTAAGGAAAGTCAAATTTAATTTAGGAAACAAATTTCCTAAATTGTAATTTCCTAATCATATTAGGAAATTTCCAATTTGAATTTCCTTATTTGTCATAACTATTTATGGAAATAAAATATGTTTGAGATTTGATTCCCAAATCTAATCATGATTAAATTAGGAAATAAATTTCCAAATCTAATCACATATTTTATTTATGGAAAGTATTAATTTCCATAAATACTTCTAAACTTTCCAAAAGTATAAAATTTCCATAAATACTTCTATAATTTCCAAAAGTAGAAAATTTCCATAAATACTTTTAAACTTTCCAAAAGTAGAAAATTTTCATAAATACAATTATGACTATCGCAAAATAATTTTACGATAATGTCATAACACAGCGTGGCTCTGATACCACTATTGGGTTTCTCCGTCACCGCGGCGAGTGTGTGTTCAAATACATTTCGTAAACATGCATACAACGGAAGCAATAAAAGCAATAAATCTAATTTATTACAACACACACATCACACGCATGCAGGATACAACATGTGTAGACATAATCTCTATTTAAAATTTTGCAATAACAAGAAATTACTCTAGTTATACCTGACGTATCACGTGTAGTGGAAATGACATCAACCGAAGCAACTCTCGCTAGAATTGCCTCTATCTATATCCACAGCGAGTATCGTCGGGATAGCTTCACCAAGCTACGAGCCTCGTCTTCATAGGAGTTACTAGCCTTGTGTCGAAGACGATGTGATCCGAGAGAAGATCATAATCCGAATAAAATTCGGATCCAAAAATTGAGTTTCACAAACTCGCTTCTCGGAAGTGCTTTTCGTCAACCGATTGACGAAAACTCAACCCTCCACTTATGAGGATTTTTGGAGAACCAATCCCCGGCAAATAGGTCGCTATTAGAGCGCAAAATGCCGACCAAACGACCTCTCTATAAAGAGGAGTACAAACTATCCAAAATTTGGACAGCCTGTTTGGTGGAAGATATGGTCGGCCAATCAATGGTCGGTTGCTCCTTGGTGGCCGCCGGCCAAGGGAGGATGGTCTGAGGAATCATTGGCGGCTGGTGGGTGGTTGACAGTGACTTGGGCAGCAACAAAACCTGGAAGGCAGCTCCTCTTGGGCGGCTAAAGATCTTGGGCGGCAAGAAGTAAGGAGGAGGGCTTGCGTGGCTAGGGTTTCTAATAACCAAAAGTTCTCCACAAAAAACCCTAAAGTCGTGTTTTATAGAGAGAATATTTCTTGACCATCAAGAAACCTTCTCCTAGCACATATTGGTTCATAACCAATAACTCATTAACCCGCTCCAATAACTTAAGTTAAAATAAACCAAACCGAATTGGTCTATTTTAAGTTAAAACGAACCGAACCAACTTTGATTCATTCGTTTAAAACAAACCAAACCACTTTGGTTTATTTTCCACCATTGGATTAGAACCAAATCAATTTGGTTCATCTATCATGTCTTCAAAAGACACGGCTCATCCATGCTTCCGATGCGACTAAAATCATTTCATACTCACTCTTTGTTTGGTCCAACCAAACTAAGTCTCTCTCGATCTGAGAATCCTATTCTCAAACTTGTTTTAAATCTTTTGGATTACACTCGTTGTGCGTGTGACCAAATAGGTTCTCGGTTTATGTTAGCCGTCTATAATTAACCACTAATTATAGAACGATCATGAGTGGCACCTAGTAGTACATCATGATCCCTAATTAACCAGAAAAATCAACGATTGATCCCAGAACCATTTCTGAAACCCTTCAGCAGCTACAATGAATCGTGCCTCATTCCTTTCACTTATCTTATACTCACTTGGTTCAGGACATGATCTATTGTGTCAGTCCCCACTAGGCTGACTACGTCACACCTAGCCCAAATATTTACTTCCTCGTCCTCCGGATTCTAGTTACTACACATGTATACAAGAGTATCATACTCTAAACATGTAATGCTTTGGCCAAAGACTTTAGTAACAATCCGACGAGAGGCCACAGGGTATACATCTCCTCGTAAGGAGCGGTGAATCCTCTGTAGACTATTCAAACACCTTCAGCCACTTTGACTTATACACAATCATCCCGGGTCCACATATCCTCGGAGATGCTTGCTTAAGATGTCAAAGCATAAGTCTTCATGACCAAGATGACTTGAATACCTCAAGTCGAAGGAACATCGCACTTAAACTGCAGTAAGAACTTCATTGACATATCCATATATGCAGAGAACCATATGAAGTCTTACATCTAGTCACTTCAATGAACTAGTTACAATAACTAGCATCCACGATCAACTCCGGACATCCCAATGTCACCAGCCAGTGAGAAACAGCTGCTTGGATAAACCAAAGAGTATACCTCATGCTAGTCTCAATAAAATCAATGGCGTCTGAAATCCATCAATTCATCGACTAGGGATAATTCCAATATATCACAATTACACATGTAGAGATACTCACTAGTTGTGATCCAATCATAAATTCTCTCATGTTGTGAATCGTATTGCGGACATTCAATAAATGAGTTTAAGATCGAATCAAATATATGAAAATATGTATACTCAAATAATGAATCTTCATTTATCAAATAAATGGTACAACCATAAGACGATTGCCTTAGGACACCTCTCATATATTACTAACATACTAATAATCTTCCTCTTCAATGATCTCCCTTTTCACTTATCATCTTAATCAAAAATCAAACATATTGCTTAAATATCAAAATCTAACTTGAGCTTTGTCAACCTTGACCAGAGGTTGATTGTTGCTGGGAGTATAGGGAATACAATCAAAGTCCCACATTGGTAAGACAAAGAAAATATCATGTGCTTATAAGATAAAAAGATATCTCCATTGGCATGAGGCCTTTTGGGTAAAGTCCAAAAATAAAACCATGAGAGCTTAGGCCAATGTGGACAATATCATACCATTGTGGAGATATGTGAATCTTATAGGCACTAACAATTGGTATCAGAGTCATGGTCCATGTCAAGTCATGAACCTCGAACGAAGGAAGTGGGGCTCCTATGTTCGGATCAAGAGAACCAGGCACCAGGAAGGAAGTCCAGTTGGGTCGGGAGGATCGAACAACTGGCAGGAAGTCCAATTGAGCCAGAAGGGCAAGACAATTGGCAGGAAGTCTAGATGAGTTAAGAGGATGAGACAGTTGGCAGGAAGTCCTGGTGGGTTGAGGATCGACATCAAGTAGAGGAAGTCCTACGAGGACGGATAGGCTTGAGGGGGGCTCAATGTGGTCCTTTGTTTGAGGGGGGAATTGCTGGGAGTATGGGGAATACAATCAAAGTCTCACATTGGTAAGATATGAAAAAAGATCATATGCTTATAAGATAAAAAGATATCTCCATTGGCATGAGGCCTTTTGGGTAAAGTCCAAAAACAAAACCATGAGAGCTTAGGCCTAATGTGGATAATATCATACCATTGTGGAGATATGTGAATCTTATATGCACTAACAATTGTATCAACATAGACAAGAACATGAAAGTGACAAGTTTATGAACAAGATTATTCACCCCCATAGTAGTGTAATTTCTCTTAAGCTTTCTCTCGTAGTCCCTTGTAATTCTTGAGCTTATAAAAGATTTCTCCACATCCAAGAGTTGACCAAGAAAGAAAAAGTTAATGGTACATTCTGGGAGTGATCTATTGACAAATCATAGATTAATTAAGGAGTAGGAATCTCATGCTACCAAACCACATTAAATAATGTGTTTCTGAATGTGTAAGTGTTTTTATTGTTTAATCTAATTGTGTGTGTGACCTTGTTATCTATAACAAGAGTAGTCTAGATTCACACTTATAGGTAAATGATCACTATCCAAACCCTCTCTTTTAGTCGTTCGATCCTAGCAGTCTACCTCTATTGGCTGCCATCCTTGTTGTTAGGGATCGTTTGAAGGCTAGAGGGGGGGGTGAATAGCTTTTTTCGGTTTCTACAAGAATATTAGCGGAAGCAAAACACAATAATATATGTAAAAACAAAATCAAACGCAAACAAGGCCTTTTACGTGGTTCGGAGATAACGCTCCTACTCCACGGCGATCCTTGAGGTGGATCAATCCAAGCAAATCCACTAATGAGCTTTCTTTACACCACAACTCCTCTTCTTTACAAAAGATGAAGATCTAAGCTTAGAGAGAAGAGGAGGAGATTTAAATCACTTAGAAAGCTAAAGAATTCGTGGAGGCTGTTGAGAAAGATTGGAGAATGAGCATTAACCCCAAAAACCTCCACCATCCCTCTTTTTATAGAGAAGAGGCTGATTTTCCCGTTGGAGCCCGATCAGTCGACTGATGTACAGCATCAGTCGACTGCTGGCGTGGTTAACGGCTTCTGAATAGCCGGATTCGCGGGATTCAAAGTCGTTTCATCTAATGGCACTTTCATCAGTCGACTGATCCCTCCATCAGTCGACTGATGGAGTGATCAGTCGAGTGATCACGGCCGCAGTCGAGTGCGACTCCATTCTGCGGCTCGCTTACGATATCACGATCGTCATCATCGCTGGCGCGATCGATCGATTGCAACATCGCCGATCGCTTTAGTCACAGAATGATCACGTCGTGGTTTCATCCCGACTCGGGCCGAAAGACCGATCCGATCGATACATCGTATCAATCGACTGATACTTATCAAGTGTGAATATTTCACACTTGATTTCACCCCCCAGACCTAGACTTAACCTCCTAGCTCTTCCTTAAGCCTTGCGCCTTCAGGATCCCTCCGAGTCCGTGACTTGTTCGTCCTTTGCGCCTTGCTTCCAAGAGCTTTCTTTGGTTTTGTCATGTCTAGAGTTTTCCTTTGCCAAAGCGTGCTTGGACTTTATGCCGCCAAGTCTACATGCTTGGACTTACGCTTCCAAGACTTGCTTTTGGACTCCCTTTGCCAAGATCCGTTTGGACTTAATGCTGCCAAGACAACATGCTTGGTCTTATGCCGCCAAACCTTTACCTTGGACTCTTCTTTCACCAAGTCTTCATACTTGGATTTTCCTGTTACTTAAACATCATCACAATTTAGATCACAAATTGTTGCCTAACTTAGATGATTATCCAAACATCAAAACATAAAATGTTTGGGGCATTGTTGCACCAACACTTGTTTCTTCTTGATACTCGTCTAATTTGACCTATTCGTAGAGGCCACCATAATAGTTTTAAAACAAAGTTTGGGTAAAGAATTGATGGCTTCAATAGTTTCTAACTTTGTATAAATATTTAAAAATTAAGGTATATTTTTCTTGTACAATTATTTTTGCTTAATAGAATTTGATATAAATAATATTTGTATACTTTTTTTATAAATTTTTTAAAGTTATAAAATTATTTATTCTGATTTTAAGTTGCTACTTTATCCAATTGATAAAGGGGTAGTCAATTGTAAATATATTTTAGATAACTAGTGTTGGTGCCAAGAGCACAACAAGATCAAACATATGTTTTGATATATGGAACAAGATTTAAAATTAGGATACTTGGTGATCTAATATGATGTGTCAAGTGCGTAGGTGTGAAAACTTGATAGGTGAAATCCAAAAGTAGAGTCTAGCATAGTGGTCAGATGATCAAAGGCAAATCCTGAAAGTCCCAAGTAAAGGAAGTCCTAGAGGTCCTTGATATGTGCATTTTGTATATAGTTGTAGGCACTACTTTGCATGCATTTTGTCCCACTTTTTAAGCATAACTTGTATATTTTAATTTACTTTGCATCCATTTCATACTTCTAGTTCGAAAGACTGCTCTTTGCTCTCTTTGTTTGATAAGAATCAGAATCGAAGTGTAATTGGAGCGAAGGAGCAAAATGAAGAAGCCTTAGAACTTCTAGAGTCTGACCCGAGTAGGTCGTACCACTCGGCATGACCGTGCTCTACACTACAACACCCAACAAGCCCTGCTGTGCCATTCGGCACGACTGTGTTTGGCCTATTACTGTGACCTAGAATTCGACATAGTCAAGCAGTACCACCTGCCATGGTCATGTCAGGTCTATTTATTACAACCCAGATTTTGACATGGTCAGGCTGTGCCATCTAGCACATTCATGGATAACCATACCGCCACTCCAACTTTTTAAATTTGAGGGCTATTAGGCTATAAAAGAAGGTCTAGGGCTCATCCAAGAGAGGGATGATGGAGAGGATAGAAAAGGAAACTTCGAAGATCATCCTAGAGCTGCAAAAGGAGTTATTCGAAGCAGGAGAGTAGTCATCTACAACATTGACATACCGAGTTCTTCTATTTTCTATACAACATTGACATCTCCTTCACATTATAGAGTAATTTTCTATAATCTTAGGACAAGGGAATACCCATTTATCTATTTGTCATGAATTGTTATTATCTTTTTTTTATCTATCAATACTTTATTCCTGATTCATTTTTACTGTGTTTATTGTTTAAATGTGTTTATGTTGGCCACCTATTCACATGACTTAAGGATTGAGGGATGAATTGAAAAGAGAACCTTGTTGAGGTTCGTTGTGATGGCTAGAGGGGGTGAATAGCCTCTTTTGATTTCTACAAAAAGTTAGCAGAAGCAAGAACACAAATAATACTAAAATTGAAATCAAGAGACAATGCTAACAAAGTGTTTAACGTGGTTTGGAGATGAAGCTCCTTCTCTACGGCAATCCTTAAGGTGGATCACTCCTTGCAAGCCTTTACTAGAATTTCTCCTTTTGATGATCACACCAAGGTGGAGAAGTCTTCTTACAATACAATCTCTTCTTCTTATAATGATGGAGAAAGTAGACTAGGAAGAAAAGATTAAGAACTTGGAAAGCTTAGAAGAAGGCTTAGAAAGATTAGAATGAAAGTTTAGAATGAGAGCACTAGCCTATTCCAAGCTCCCCAAGCCTCCCTTTATAAAGTTTGGGCATTTCTGCCCATTGAGCCCAATGTCAGTCGACTGCTCCATACCAGCATTTGACTGGTATTACTGTTAACCGGATCTAACGGCTTCTGACGAAGCCTAATCATGATCGTCACCACTCAATGGACACTTTGATTAGTCGATTGCTTATACCATCAATCGACTGCCCAAGCTAACAATCGATCGCTTCAAGCAGAGAATCGACTGCAAAACAATTTGTGCCCTAGCCACTTAAGTTTAGTCGACTACTAGATCCTAGTAGTCAACTAATAAAGGCCAGTTGACTGGTACAAAATATCAGTCAACTGTCAGAGCTTATGTTCAGTAATTGACCCACAGTCGACTGGGTCATAACCCTAGTTGATTGCTCGAGTCTTCTGAGCCCTTCAACTATCGAGTACCCAAAGTTAGTTGATTGGTATACCTCAAATATTACTAATTCATACTTGAAAACACACCCTAAGCTTAGACTAAACCTTCTAGTTTCTCCATCAGCCTTGCGCCTTTAGGATCCCTCCGAGTCTATGACTCCTTCATCCTTGCATTTGCCTTCAAAATCTTCCTTTGGTTCTGTCATGCTTAGAGTCTTCCTTTGCCAAGGTTCATTTGAACTTATGACGCCAAGACTACATACTTGGACTTTATGCTGTCAAAACCTCACCCTTAGACTTTCTTGTCAAGATCCACTTAGACTTATGCTGCAAAGACTACATGCTTGGACTTATGCTACCAAGTCCATATTCTTGGACTTTTCTTGCCAAGGCTTCACCCTTGGACTTTCCTTGCCAAGTATTTACACTTGGACTTTCTTTAAACCTGTCACTTGATATTCATGTTAGATCGCAAATATTACCTAACTATAAATGATTATTCAAACATCAAAAGATTAATACTTGGAGCATGCTTGCACCAACAAACCTTAAACCTAGAACCATAAGACTAAACTTGAGGGATTACTAATGAGTAAGGGTAGAAGTCTAGATAGATTACAGGGTTCTCATGATAGGTTCCCTTAGCAGAATATGATCTTCTATGTAGGATAACCACGAAAGTAGTTTAAAACCTCTCAAGGATTTTATCTTCAAGGATATAAGCTAACTTTTTAGCCTTGAGAACAATTCTCAAGTTTCAAAGTCAGTTCAAGAAGTTTGACCCAATCAATTTGTTTGTGTCCAAAATTAATGGAGGTCATGCTATTCTAACTTAAACAACCTAGACATACAAATGGAGTGTATAAGATAGATGAGTTTTGTAATGCGAACAATTCACACTATTATAAAACTCCCACTACTTTATTCAAATTCAAGAGCTCTCACTTTGAATTTGAGAGATGGTAGGTTTTCTCTTAGTGGGTTGATATTCATTATAGTTAAGAACAACCTTAGAGAGAGTGCAACAAGTCATTCTTAGTTCTAACGATAGGCATCAACAATACCAATTATATATCATATATATAATTATCATATTATGCTATCAAGTAATTGAATCTTTGCATAAAATATTAGGTTGTTAACTCATTAACATATATGCATCATATGCATATTATAAATCCTGGAGGCAGTTACTGCATGCATCATGTAGTAACTACACATAATTTTGAAGGCATGTGTGTGAATTGCATCACGCCTTCGCTGCGTCCAAGTTCCTATATATGGGAGATAGGATAAGAGGAGAGTAAGGGAGGATTGTGCCAAGGGCAAAACGTTGCGAGAGCAAGAGCAGACAGGCTGTCGGACCGTCAGAGAAGAACACCAAAATTTGGTCAGATTTGGTTTGTAAATTTGTGAAGAATTGTTCGTCTGTGATAATTCTTCTATCAGCAGGTAGAAAGAACAAAAATTATTAGAGGTATGAATTTATATTTCTACTTAGAGTTTAATCTTTGCAATCAAAAATTCAGATATGTTCTACAATGGTATCAGAGCTTGTGGTTATATGATAAATTTCGATTAAATCATAAAATTAAAATTTCATATGAAATACAACATACCTATGGATCCTTCACGATTTGCCGCCTCATTGCCGAAGCATAGAAGGAGCACATTTTGTGCTCGTCGACTCGCTGCTGAAGTGTAGAAGGAGCGAGATATGTTCTCGCGTGCCTCGCTACTGAGCGAGATCTATTCTCGCACACCTCGCTGCTGAAACAAAAAGGAGCAAGATCTGGAGTTCTCGCTAGCTTGTTGTTGGATAGCATGAGAAGGATGGTGAAGTCTACAATTTTGCTGCTTCACGGGGTCGAGTCTTCAGGAGGCGGAGATAGGAGGCAGTGGCAGATCGATGGAGATAAAAAAAGGGGGAGCCGAAGTCATGATTGAGAAAAAGAAAGAAATAAAAAAATGAAAAAAGGAAGTCGAGAAAAAAAAGGCAATTTTTTTTCTCTTTCGGCGTGGACTCAGTGGAAAAAAATTAGAGGTTCAACTTTTTTTTTTTTGCAGTATGCAGTACATAAAAAATTAGAAATATGATTTGGCCTTTTAATGGGCTGAATTAGTTGGGCTTCAATTAATTGGGCTTGAGCAGTGTGAATTAATTGGACCTCAATTAATTGAGCTCGAGCTGTATTGGGTTGACTAAATTGGTGTAGGGTATAGAACTAATTTT
Source organism: Wurfbainia villosa (assembly GCA_025175895.1). Classification (NCBI taxonomy): domain Eukaryota; kingdom Viridiplantae; phylum Streptophyta; class Magnoliopsida; order Zingiberales; family Zingiberaceae; genus Wurfbainia; species Wurfbainia villosa. Next base: position 37,115,352 of record CM045998.1, on the reverse strand, counting down.
GGAAACTTAATTGGGTTGCATACTGAACCAAAGTTTTTTTTTTGTATGCTCATAACTTGAATGTTGAGTGTTTTGGAACAAGTAGGACTCAACATAAACAACTTAGATATAGGCTAAGTGAATTGGAGTTGGGTGGCTAGGGACGATGAGAAGACAAAATATCATACATGTTGCTTGGGTGCCTGGGGTACTCGGAGCAAATTGGATGGTATCTACATTCTCATGAAGTCACAGCCAAGTTGAGTCTTCATGGTTCTAGTCGACTGGACTTAGATGGTGGTCAATTAGTAAAAGTACTAGTCGACTGGTCTAAGCAAATCAGTCAACTATTCTCCAAAGAATCAAGGAAATTTATTCTTGATTTATTGTGTTGGTTCTATGCTTGTGTAAATTGAATTAAGCCAATATTTGTACTGGTTTGTCGGTTTTATACTGACTTAATTAATTTCAATTTTTTCAAATGGCACAGACGATTACCACTATGACTCGACGTGATGTGTTGCGTAATCAGCTGAGGGAGACTATCTAGGGGATAGAGTATGACTCATCTCATGGAGTCGGGTGGCACATTGGGAGATTGGACAGGTTATTTTAGAGACTCAAGATGCAAGAGTTTCCAATTCTGGACAACTATAGAATTTGGGCTCTGATCCATTCACTACCTGAGCTCCTTAGTGATATTGCACATTAGATCTAGGGGCACTATGAGAGGTGCGTAACCTACACCCAGTTGTTCGCTGAGTTACTTCACTATGAGGCTTGTGAAGTTGATCGAGTTGAAGACTGAGAAAGACTCTGAAGAGCACTTTTCTGTGGGCTCTTTAAGGGTGGGCTATTTACAGGATTCTGTGTCCTGGCATCATCTTGAGAGTGTCACAACAGAAGATATCCTAGTTCAGCCCAAGAAGATTGAGCATGTTTGGATTATTAATGAGTTAGTGTTTGTTCTAGTGGGAGTAATAATCATCTATCTAGTTTATTAGAGTTGTTTTTTGTTTGTCAGTTATGAGTAAGAAGAATGTTATGTGTAATATTCTTAGTAGAGTCTTGTTATTTGTTGACAATGTACAGTATGTTTAGTTAATGATATATTCATTCGAAATGATTAGTTCATTTTATGCTATTTACTCTACATGATGCATGATATTTGTTTATGCTCTTTGATCAGTTCATTTTATGTTGTTTACTCTACATGATATATGATATTTGTTTATGCTCTTTGATTAGTTCATTATGAGTATAATTTTAAATGATAAGTTCATTTAATATTTAATATCATGTTTGGATAATGATTAAATTCATTAGATGGGATGTATGTAAAAGAATATATCAATATAAGTCAAACTGACACATAAAAATATTGAGTGAGAACGTAGTTGTCACTTGATTTTGTAAACCAAATTAGAAATACATTGAGTCAATTTAAAAATTACATACATAAACACATACACTGAATCACTGAATAATATATTTATTTATGGTAGATTATGACAACGAAGAACATCATAGCTGAATTGAACAAGGGTGAAAAACTTAATGGGGAAAACTACAAAATTTGGCACCTCAAGATTCATTATATTCTTGAGGAACAAGAAGTTCTAGAGGTTGTACATCAGGTTATGGAAGAACCTATTGAGGGTCCCACGACACAGTACAGACATGACCTTGATGCCTACAAGGCAAAGGAAAAAAAGGATTCCACTGCTAAGCGTATATTGATAAGTTCAATGGTTAATGACCTAGTTTTTTAGTATGAGACGTATCCTTCAACTCATGCAGTCTGAGTAGCCCTTAGGGTTAGATACAGTGGAATACGTCTGAGCAAGCTTCGACAGCTGACGATCAGGTTCGAAAGCTACAAGAAGCGTCCGAATGTTACGATGGTTTAACATCTCAGAGAGATGTCGAACATGATTCGGGAGCTTAAAACTTTTGGTCATGAGCTGACAGATGAACAGTAGGTTCAGACAGTTATTCATTCCCTTCTGGATTCTTGGGAAACCATGAAGCAAACCTTAACTCACAGTGAGAGTATTAAGACTTTCACTGACATCTCATGCCATATTAAGCTGAAGGCGGAGAGAGTAGAATCCGCAAGGATTTCTGGCCAAGCCTATTTGGTTGTCGGTTCTGCTAAATCATCTGGATCCAAGAAAAGAAAATGGTTCAAGAAAGAAAAGGAAAAGAAGAAGGAAGTTGCTGTTGTAGGTGGGGAAGGCCCAATCAAGAAGAATAATAACAAGAATGTAGAGGAAATATTGACCGCTAGAGGGGGGTGAATAGTATTGATTCGTTGCGTGATGGATTTCGTTCCGCGTTCGTCTACAAATCTCGTTAGCACAGCGGAAATAGAAATAATAGCAATAACGAAACAAGATAAATATAATTACACAATCATATAATGTGGTTCAGAATCGAACGGTTCCTACTCCACGGATCGAACTCTAAAGATCTCTAGTGATGCACACGCAACCACTAATCACAAATAATGTTGGTGCAATCGGCCCAGGTCACGATTGACCAGGACTCGAGCTTGACTCGAGAGATGTTTTGATGTTCAACAAAAACATATGACAATGTGATTGTCATGGGAAAGTCCAAGTCTTGGGTACTTGGCATAGAAAGTCCAAGTGGGACACTTGGCATTTGGGAAAGTCCAAGCATAGGTCTTGGCAATGGAAAGTCCAACATGGGTTGGCAAGGAAAGTCCAACATGTGTTGGCAAGGAAAGTCCAAGCATGGGTCTTGGCATGGAAAGTCCAACATGGGTTGGCAAGGAAAGTCCAAGCATGGGTCTTGGCATGGAAAGTCCAACATGGGTTGGCAAGGGAAAGTCCAAGCTTGAGTCTTGGCATTTGAGAAGTCCAAGGGGTTTGATATTGGCGGTGTAAAGTCCAAGCAGGAGTCTTGGCAACATAAGTCCAATAGTTGGCGGCGTAAAGTCCAAGCGGAGTCTTGGCGGCGTAAGTCCAATGTGCCTTGGCGGTGTAGACACCGTTAGCATGACATAGCCGATAGAAGCACCTGAAGGCTAGCGCAATGGATGAACAAGTCATGGATGACTTGGAGGGATCCGAGAGGCATGAGGCTGATATAGGTGGCTAGAAGGCTTAGGTCTAGGCTAAGGGTGGTCTAGCAAGTATGGGGGAACCATACTTGGGTTAAAACCGCATGTTTGAGGTGTGCCAGTCGACTGGTGTCATATGGCAGTCGACTGGTAAGAGTCAACTAGGGTTCGACTGCGGGAAGTGTCTTAGCAGTCGACTGCTAGAGGAGGGCAGTCGACTGATTGGTCGATCAGTTGACTGATCGTGTGATCAGTTGACTGGTGCTCGATTTTTCGGGCACAGAATGAAGTCTCACTCGACTGCTGAGGTTAGCAGTCAAGTGGAGGCTCTATCAGTCGACTGATAGTCATAATCAGTCGACTGATGATGGATCCGTTGGATCTTTCCAGCGTGGATCTAGCCGTTGTCTCACGATAACAGTGACATCAGTCGACTGATAGTCCCGAGCAATCAACTGATCGACATTTTCCAGCACATGTTGAAGCTTTAAATAGAGCTCGTGAAAGAGGAAAAAGCCAACAGTTCTTGAGCATCCTTGGGGCGATTTGTTGCTGCAAATCAGGGTCTCCAAGGTCATTCTTCAAGCAACCAAAAGCAAGCAATCCAAAGGCATTCGTAAAGTATTTTCTTTACTTGTATTGCATTGTACTTCATTATAATTGCTTGTTGTATTTAGTTTATTATTGTAAACTGTCTTAAGAGGTTTCTCCACCTCCGACGTGTTGTCGAGAAGGAGTTTATTGCTTAGTGGTGTTTGTGGCATCGCTAGAGCTCTTTAGAGCTCGATCCGTGGAGTAGGAACCATTCGGTTCCGAACCACGTTATATGCTTGTGTTCGTGTGATTGTCTATTTCGTTATTATTATTATTATCTATATTCCACTGCGCTAATGAAATTTATAGACGAACGCGAACTGAATTCCATCGACGTATAGCACGACGCTATTCACCCCCCCTCTAGCATTCCAATGATCTCCTACAAATAACTCCTTCTCGGAACAATCCGGAGGTGGAGAAACCTCGTACAAATATTCTTACAAAAATAAGAATAAAAAACAAGCAAGATACAACAATATAATGCAATACAAGTAAAGAAAATAATTTTACAAGAGATTTTGGATTGCTTGTTTTGTGGTTGCTTGAGTTGCACTTGGAGACCCTGAATTACACCAGCAATTCGTCCTAAAACTCCTCAAGAAACGTTAATGATTTCCTCCTTCACGAGCTCCCTTTAAAGCTACTGCCTAGGCTAGAAATCGTCGATCAGTCGACTGCTCAGGACCATCAGTCGACTGATGTCACTGTTGTCGTGAGACAATGGCTAGATCCATACTGGAAAAATCCAACGGATCCATCATCAGTCGACTGATCATACCCATCAGTCGATTGATGGAGCCTTCACTCGACTACTGACCCTCGCAATTGAGTCTCGATTCCATTCTCAGGTCCAAATTTGCACCCGACCGATCACATGATCACGATCGCTGAGCGCCAAATGATCGCCCACCTCGCAAATGACTGACACTTCCCGCAGTCAAACCCTAGTTGACTCACACCAGTCGACTGTCATATGACACCAATCGACTGGCACACCTCAAACATGAGCTTTTAACCCAAGTACGGTGCCCCCATACTTGCTAGACCACCCGTAGCCTATACCTAAGCCTTCTAGCCACCTCCGTCAGCCTCACGTCTATCGGATCCCTCCAAGTCATCCATGACTTGTTCATCCATACGCTAGCCTTCAGGTGCTTCCATCAGCTATGTCATGCTAACGGTGTCTACACCACCAAGGCACATTGGACTTACGCTGCCAAGACTCCGCTTGGACTTTACGCCGCCAACCATTAGACTTATGTTGCCAAGACTCCCGCTTGGACTTTACGCCGCCAATATCAAACCCCTTGGACTTCTCAAATGCCAAGACTCAAGCTTGGACTTTCCCTTGCCAACCCATGTTGGACTTTCCATGCCAAGACCCATGCTTGGACTTTTCCTTGCCAAGACCCATGCTTGGACTTTACATGCCAAGTACTCAAGACTTGGACTTTCCATGACATAGTCAACTCCAGTCAACCATCAAAATCACTTTGAGTCAAACTCGAGTCCGGTCAATCATGACCCGGGTCGATTGTGCCAACAATCTCCCCAAAATAATATCAGACATCAATGTCAAACATCAAAACATCGTTCGAGTCAAACTCGAGTTTGGTCAATCGTGACCTGGGCCGTTTGCACCAACAATCTCCCCCTTTTTGATGTTTGACAAAAACACATACCTTTGAGTTAGAATACTAACTCAAATCTTCTTACCAATTATCCCAAATTGGTAATCCCATAAATTTTTCCCAATTCTCTGAATTGACAATTGATAATATCAATTGATAACACTCTCCATAACATTCTCCCCCAAAACATTCTCCCCCTTTTGACTAACATCAAAAAGGTTTTCACTCCAAGGAGATCAATGTCTCATGTCCCAATGAGATCTTACAATCTCCCTCTTGGTCCAAAAATACCTAGGATGCCTACCATCTTCCTAGTGATAAGTCTCATATCACTCAAGAGAGATAATCCTATACACTCTCCCAATTTCCAAATTGGGTATCTCAAAATTTCATTTTTCCCCTCATGGGGAAAAATATCATCCATCATCCCTTGATGGATACCTCTCCCTAAAGGCATGCTCCCCCTTGACCATTGCACCAACAATGTCCTTGGGAAGTCCCTAAGCCAATAGGAATTTTAAACCATCAAAATTAAGGTCTAAAGTTCAACATTGAACTTTTCTTCACCTTAAATTTGATACATCACCCTAACACCTCTCCTAATCCATATCTAATAGATTTTCACCTTTTATAATGCTTTCTAAAGCATATCCTAGGGTTAGGAGTGATTAGGGAACTTTACCATGGCTGAAACATGGGCTAAACATCTTTGTTTACCCGAAATCAGCATTGACATTCGAGTCTCTCAGACATCAATTGGTATCATGCTCATCGGTCAGACCGCACCAATCGCCAGCGATCGATAATCGCGCTTGGCGATCGCAGGTAGTTTCGCCAGGCGATTACACTGCCGTGTGCGAGCGATTCGCTGCCGTGTGCGAGCGATTCTACTAGGCGATTTCACGAGAGCGATTTCCGCGAGCGATCGCTGAGGCACTGCCCCATCAATCGATCGCCAAACGCAGGCGGTCGATAAGCGAAAACTCGCTTTTAGTTATCAGATATGAACTTTGAAAATTGATAAGTAATTATACGTAACTTTAAAAATCATGAAATTTTATACGTATAATACTTATGACCAATACAATGGGTGAAAAATATTGGAAAAATAATTTACCCATAAAATAGTGAAATTGATACAAAGTTCCAAAGTGAAGAAAAACTTCAATGTTTTAGCTCACTTTGTATCAACTTCATCAATGGTAATTGCTATCAAAAGATAGACTTCACCAAGGTTTTGTAAAGTGATTTTAAAATATTTTTGAAAACCTATTTTGAACCATGGACTTTTGGCTAGATGTACATGACTTGTACATTAGCTTTCCTCATGATTCATATTGATGATTGAGATAAGTTTAAGTTTATCTAGATGCACTATCTATGCACTTTGAACTTAACTTATTTTCCTAACATCTCACATGTATCTAAGATGTATTAAGCACACACAAGTCAAAGTAATTGTGAGATGTGGGATTAGGGTTATTATAGCCTCATGCATTTTCTAGGCAACTCTATTTGACTCCTTTATAGATGGGACTTCAAATCATGCCATAATCTTTAACTCAATTTTAATTAATGCATGAATGATCATGGCATAAATGATAATCATAAATAAGCATAACCAATGTTCATGATATCATGACATATGATATAATCTAGCAACACATGACATTATTAACCTTAATCCTACACATAATCATTACATATAAATAATAAAAATTAAACATGGTGTCATGACATGTTATATGGCAATCAAGTCATGACAAATAAAAGGTATAGGTATAAGAATACCTAAATTTTAAAATTAGTTGTCATTTGATATAATTAAGTATATTTTGTCATATTATCACTAACCTCTCATGTGTGCCACAAGCCCAAAATCACACAAAGACCTCTAAAACCTAAATTGTGCCAATTTGATTGATTTCTCATAATTCCAAAAATATATTGGCACATCCTAAAATCTTTTAGGATTTAAGATCAAACTTATTTACAAGGTATCCATAACCTTAAAAATTACCTAAAGTGTCACCTTTACCATGGTTAGGTTAACTACCCTTCCATTTAAAGTTGGCACACTCTAAACCCATCTAGCGTGAATCGATCACGCTCTTAGGAACCCAAAACCTATTTGAGCTCCTAGGGTTTACTAGGTATTCCTTAGGAATGACCTCCCTAGATATCTTCCTAATGACCCTTCTAGGCTTGTTAGCCTTGGTCATTTGGGTCTTATCATGGTTAACTCTAGGGGTGACTCCCCTTATAACCTTCTTAGTGGCTTCCCTAGGTTTCCTTGAAACCCTAGCCACTAGGCACATTCCTTAGTTACCCTTAGGGATGACTTCCCTAGTAACCTTGGTCTTCTTAGACCTAGTTTGTGTTCCATAATCAAATGGAACACTATGATAAGTCACCTTAGGCTTAGGTTTGTGACCCAAACATTTCTTGCCCTTGGTCGACTCTTGTCTCTTAAGCCTTAGGTGTTGACTATTTGACCTTTGCATTTGATTTGTCATTTTTGCAATGGTCTTTTCAAGTTTCTCAAGCCTTGACCTCAAGGCTTGATTTTCCAATTCTAATTGCCCAATTTTCAATTTTTCATTTGGTCTTTGGGCATTATTCTTTCTAGGCATATGCCTAGTCCATTTAGGATTAAAACCTAGGTGCTCTTGTACCTTTCTAATTGTCTCCCTAGGTAGAATTGGTTTAGAATTATTTGACCTAGATTTGTCTTTAGATAAATTTGTTTTAGGGACATTAGTCCCAAATTTCTCCTTGGTTTCAAAGTGAATGTTCTTAGCTCCTAGGCAAAAATATTTGTTATTTCTAGCATGCTTTTCATGATAAATAACATGTGAATTAAAATTCCTAGCATGCTTTTTGACATTTAAATTAGAAGAAGCATTACTAAAATATACCTTAGGGTTAGCCTTAGCTCCCCCTACATGTGATGCTCCATTTTGAGTCTTTTTGCTCCCCCTAGGGCATTTACTCCTCTAATGCCCCGGTAGCCGGCATTTGAAGCAAATCACTTGCTCCTTGATCTTTTGCATTAAGGCACCGGTCTCCTTGACCTTTGGCACGGGTGGAGCCTTCTTGACTCTTTTTGGGCACTTACTCTTATAGTGCTCGGATTCCCTACACTCAAAGCAAATTATATGATTTTTGTTTAAAACCAAATTGCTTGAGTTACCTAGGGTGGTGGTTAGGGCCTCTTGAGCTTGTTCATCACTTCTCCCGGAAGTAGATAACTCTCCTTGCTCTTGCCCTTGCTCCGGAGTAAATGGTCTCTCCTCCTCAATCCTAGAAGTGGATGCTTCTTCCACTTCTTCCACCTCTTCTTCCACTGATCCGGAAGTTGACTCCTCAACTTTCGACTCTTCACTTTCTTGTGAGGATGATGATGATTCTTCCTCGGCTTCTTCCTCTTCTTGAGCCGATGAAGATTCTTCTTATTCTACTTGTGCCAAGTGAGGCTTCTCATGGAACTTGGCCAATTTGTCCCATAGCTCCTTAGCATCTTGAACCTCACCTAAACTAGATAAAATATCATTAGGTATCAAATCTTCTAAAAGTTTTGTTACCTTGACTTCGGTCTTGAACCTTTGACGTTGCTCTTGGGTCAACCTTTTTAACTTGAGGACATCTCCCTTCTTGTCCCTAGGAGGTTCAAAGCCTTCCATGATGATGAACCAATTCTCTATGTCCATCATCAAGAAATTTTCCATTCTAGTCCTCCACACTGGAAAATTTTCTCGGTCGTATGGTGGTGGAGTGTTGATGTCCCATCCAAGCTTGTCTTGGAATTCCATCTTCCCTCTAGCGTCTTTAGCTCCCGGCGGTTAGTCCGTAGAAGAGCCTCGAGCTCTGATACCAATTATAGAGGAAATGTTGACCGCTAAAGGAGGGTGAATAGCATTGATTCATTGCGTGATGGATTTCGTTCTGTGTTCGTCTACAAATCTCATTAGCGCAGCGGAAATAGAAATAATAGCAATAACGAAACAAGACAAACACAATTACACAATCATATAACATGGTTCGAAACCGAATGGTTCCTACTCCATGGATCGAGCTCTAAAGAGCTCTAGCGATGCACATGCAACTACTAATCACAAATAACTCCTCGGAACAATCCGGAGGTGGAGAAACCTCGTACAAATATTCTTACAATAATAAGAATCAAAAACAAGCAAGATACAACAACATAATGCAATATAAGTAAAGAAAACAACCTTACAAGAGCTTTGTGGTTGCTTGAGTTGCACTTGGAGACCCTGAATTACACCAGCAATTCGTCCCAAAACTCCTCAAGAAATGCTAATGATTTCCTCCTCCACGAGCTCCCTTTAAAGCTGCTGTCTGGGCTAGAAATCGCTGATCAGTCGACTGCTCGGGACCATCAGTCGACTGATGCCACTGTTGTCGTGAGACAACGGCTAGATCCACGCTGAAAAAATCCAACGGATCAATCATCAGTCGATTAATCATACCCATCAGTCGAATGATAGAGCCTTCACTCGACTACTGACCCTCGCAGTTGAGTCTCGACTCTATTTTATGCCCAAATTCTCGAGCATCAATCGACTGATCACATGATTCATTGCCGCCCACCTCGCGCGATCGTTGGGACACTTCGCAATAAACCCTAGTTGACTCACACCAATCAACTGTCATATGACACCAGTCGACTGACACACCTCAAACATGAGGTTTTAACCCAAGTATGGTGCCCCCATACTTGCTAGACCACCCGTAGCCTATACCTAAGCCTTCTAGCCACCTCTGTCAGCCTCACGCCTATCGGATCCCTCCAAGTCATCCATGACTTGTTCATCCATATGCTAGCCTTCAGGTGCTTCCATCGGCTATGTCATGCTAACGGTGTCTACACCGCCAAAGCATATTGGACTTACACTGCCAAGACTCCGCTTGGACTTTACACTGCCAACCATTGGACTTATGCTGCCAAGACTCCTGCTTGAACTTTACGCTGCCAATATCAAACCCCTTGGACTTCTCAAATGTCAAGACTTAAGCTTAGACTTTACGCCGCCAATATCAAACCCCTTGGACTTCTCAAATGTCAAGACTTAAGCTTAGACTTTCCCTTGCCAACCCATGTTGAACTTTCCATGCCAAGACTCATGCTTGGACTTTTCCTTGCCAAGACCCATGCTTGGACTTTACATATCAAGTACTCAAGACTTGGACTTTCCATGACATGGTCAACTCCAGTCAACCATCAAAATCACTTCGAGTCAAACTCGAGTCTGGTCAATCATGACCCGGGTCGATTGTGCCAACAATCTCCCCAAAATAATATCAGACATCAATGTCAAACATTAATGTCAAACTTCCATGTCAAACATTAAAACATTGCTCAAGTCTAACTTGAGTTCGGTCAATCGTGACCTGGGCCGATTGCACCAACAAAGAAGACTGGGAAGAAACTTAAAAGCAAGGTGACTTGCTTTAATTGTGACAAAAAGGGTCACTATGCTTGGGAGTGTACTGAGCCAAAAAAGGTAACTTTAAGTTCATCTTCTGAGCATTTTGTTGTTAGTTCTGTATTGTTGGTTGATTCTTATCCTTTGTGGATTATAGATTCGGGAGCAACCAACCATGTAGCTCGGGAGCGAGTTACATATGTGGAGTACCGCAGGGTACCAGCTGACAACAAATGGATTTATGTAGGAAACAATGCAAGAGTCGAAGTCAAAGAAGTCAACACTTGCAAACTTAACCTTCGGAGTGGAAGTACTTTGTTTCTACATGATGTCATGTATGCTCCTGAAATTCGACGGAATCTTGTTTCCGTCACGTGTCTTCTTGATTTAGGGTACTGTATTAATTTTTACAACCAGCGTGTAGAACTTAAGATTGACTCCATGTCAATCGGATATGGTTTTTTAACAAATGGTTTTATGGTTCTTGATTTGAAACCAAATGTTAATTGTGTAATTGATAGTTGTTTTTCAAGCATTGCTCTTACTAGTGATGCAAATATAACTGATGATATTTGGCATGCTAGATTAGGACATATAAGACAAGATCGCATGAATCGATTAGCTAAAGAAGGTTACTTGGGCTCTCGTGCTAAGATTAGCTTGTCTATGTGTGAGAATTGTCTGGTTGGAAAAGAAACTAGGAAATCATTTGGTGAGGCTTTAGGGCTAAGTCACCATTGCAACTATTTGGATATATGTAGTCCAATGAATGTGAAGGCTAGACATGGAGCTTCCTATTTCATTACATTTATTGATGTTTTCTCTCGTTTCAGTCATGTGTATTTGATTTCTCATAAATGTGAAGCATTGGATTACTTTATTTATTATATGAACGAAGTTGAGAATCAAACGGAATGTAAGGTTAGACTTTACATACTAATCGTGGAGGAGAATATTTGTTTAATATGTTCAAGACAATATGTAATGATAAGGGGATTATTAGACAGCTGACAATCCCTCGAACTCCATAGCAAAATGGGGTTGCTGAGAGAAGAAATAGGGCTCTTCTCGAAATGGTTAGGTCTATGATGGCACAGGCTAATTTGTCGATCTCTTATCGGAGAGATGCATTACTAGCTGTGACTTATATACTTAACAAAGTGCCTTCAAAGTCGGTTCCATCTACCCTATATGAACGTTGGATAGGCAAAAAACCATATTCGAGTTATCTGAGACCCTAGGGGTCAACTGTCTATGTTCATGATATTACTCACAAGTATGGAAAACTGAGATCTAAAGGTAAGAAATGTATCTTTATAAGATATTTTGAGACCTCTAAAGGTTATGTTTTCATAGGTGAGCAACAAGATGGAATCATCTCCGAATTGGATTCGAGAGATGCTACTTTTCTCGAAACTGAGTTCCCAACTAGAGGTGAGGTTGATAAGACAGTTCATCTATTTGAGGAGGATGAGTTATTATCAACAAGACATGTGTCAAGTGGAATACCTGAACCTGGTCAACCCAGTAAGAGTAATTTGCCTAGTCACGGGGTGACTTCTCTGGAACCCAACTTATGAAAAAATGTTCGTAAGATTAAACCTAAGAAGAGGTTTGATATTGAGAATGAGGTAATGATAATACTCCCAATTGACGATGATGAACCTCAATTAGTTGAGGAAGCTCTGAGATCTAGAGTTAGAGAAAAGAGGAAAAATACAATGGCTGAAGAGATAGAGTCAATGATTAAGAATCATATTTGATAGTTAGTCGATCTTCCTCCTGGCCGAAGGGCTATTGGGAATAAATGTATTCTCAAAATAAAGAGGAAATCAGATGGATCGATTAACCGATACAAAGCTCAATTAGTTGCAAAAGGATTTACCCAATTGGAGGATATAGACTTTGAAGAGATATTTTCTTCTGTAGTGAAGTTTAATCCGAGTCATTTTGGCTTTTGTGGCGCATGACTTAGAGTTACATCAGATGGATGTAAAACCACTTTCCTTAACGATGAGTTTGATGAGGAAATCTATATAGCTCAGCCAGAAGGTTTCATTGGTGAAGGTCAAGAAGAAAAAGTATGTAGATTGAAGAAATCTATATATGGGCTAAAACAAGCATCAAGACAATAGAACATAAGATTTAACGAAGTCATTTTATCTTATGGTTTCGAAATGATCAATGAGGATCATTGCATTTTCTTGAAAAAGAAAAAAGGAAAGTATGTCATTTTATTATTATATGCTGATGATATACTAATAGCAGAAAATGACATAGGTTTTGTGATAGAAGTTAAAGAATGTCTTACATCACAGTTTGACACAACAGATATGGGAGAAGTTGAATATATCTCAGGAGTTAAGATCATCAGGGATCGATCTAAGAGACTTTTGGATTTGTCTCAAGAGTCTTATATAAATAAGATATTACAACATTTTAGCATGTCTGATTGCAACAGTGAACAAACACCTATTATGAAAGGTATTATTCTAAGCAAGAGTATGAGTCCCAAGACTCCTGAAGAAATAGCCGAGATGAATAAAAAACCATATGTCAGTGTTGTAGGTAGTTTGATGTACACTGTATTGTATACTCATCCCGATATCAGCTATACTGTTGGCTTAGTCAGTCGGTTCCAGTCAAACCGAGGACCGAGACACTGGAAGGCAATGAAAAAGATATTCAGATATCTGAAAGTAACAATAGGTTATAGTCTCTGTTATCAAGGATCAGATATGAGCCTGAAAAGTTATTCAGATGCAGATTGGGTTGGGGACCTGGATGATAGAAAATCCATATCAGGCTATGCGTTCTTATTGAATGGTGGTGCTATCTCTTGGAACAGTAAGAAATAGATTTGTGTGACCTTGTCAACTATGGAAGCTGAATATGTTGCATAATCAGCAACTATGCAAGAAACAATCTGGTTAAGGAGGTTCCTGAAGCATCTGAAAATTATTGAAGACAGTGGGAGTCCAGTGATCGTTTACTATGATAGTCAAGCTGCTATAACTTTTTCTAAGGATCCCAAATATCACAGCAAGGGTAAGCATATAGCAATAAAGTATAACTTTATAAGGGATATTGTTGCTAAGAAGAAAGTGATTCTTGAGTATATCTCTACACGAGCTATGCTTGCATATCATTTTACTAAGTCAATGACTAGAGAGTCATTTTATGAGCATGTAAAGTCTATGAGACTTCATAGAATGTAACAATTTTGTAATGACAATCGGATATTGTAATTTGATTGTTTGAAATGCTAGCCATAATGTATTTAGTGTATGTTATGTTACATTCTAGTGATAAGTTCTCAGTGAACATGTTGGCAGGTAGTTATTGGTCCTCTCACATGGACAATTATCTCTATTTGTTAAGTATGAATAGGGGTAAGACCATTACTTATAAGATAGCTTTGGAAGCTATATGTATAGAAATACATACCTATAAGCTGGGGTCGTCTTGATATTTGTATCAAGATAAGATCATTTGAAAATAGTGATTGAAATAAATGCTCCCACCATTTACTATACCTGTTTTGAGCCAGATTAGAATTCATATGTTGAATTCAGGGTTAGGCATTGGGAATGTCTAGATCGAAATTTGTACGATGTTGATTTGAGAAAAATATGCGCTCTTTATTAGTAAAGGGAATAACATCGTAGCATGTGATTCATACCACATGTGTTAAAGCGACAATAAGGGTAGTAGGAGAATGGATCTCTATTTCTCTACTAAGTGAGCCCTTTGAGATTATATGTTAATCTCAGTATTTTTCCTTTGTGACTATTTAGTTGTCTACTTGAAGTTTTAATCAGGGTATGCTACTTTAGCATGTAAACCTATTGACTATGGATGATTCGGTCTATGGAACATGGCTAGGAAAGCGACTAATTAAAATGAATAAATTCACGCTAAAAAGGAAGATTAAATAGATTTACATCTTTTGAAAATTATTCACTGGTTGACCCATTTATGTTGTGTATAGAAATGATTGTGAATATTAAGAATATGGAACAAGCTCTTGATATGATGGTCATGATGAGGGATTAGAGATGTTCATATTAATGTAAATGAAGATTATTTAATCTGGGTAAATAACAAGATACGATATCAAGGAAAACAGTTATGTACCACTGGGAGAACGATTTTGTACCACCTGGAAAACGGTTGTGTGCCACCTGGAGGATGGATGTGTGCCATCAGGTGAATGCCTATATGTCATTCAAAGAATAGTTATGTACCATTTAAGGAGCGACTAAGTTAGGTGTAACAACTTTTCTTAGCATTGATTGCTCTATGAGCAGTTATGTAAGGTGTAACAACTTTCTTAGCATGGAATTGCTCAGTGTGCTTACTGTCACACAAACCATTTTCCTAAATATGAATTGGTTGTTCTATTGGTCTTTGTGATTTTTTATCTCTGGCTCTATTAGTCTATGTGACTATTGACTCTGGCTCTATTTTAGTCTGTGACTAAAATACTTCGATTAGTCTATATGACTATTGACTCTGGCTCTATTTAGTCTATATGGTTAAATACTTCTTATTGGTCTATGTGACCATTTGCCTATATGACATATCTTAGACGAGTGGGAGATGTAAATCGTGGAGGCAGTTATTGCATGCATCGTGCAATAATTGCACACGATTTCGAAGGTGTGTGCGTGAATTGCATCACGCCTTCACTGCGTCCAAGTTCCTATATATGGGAGATAGGATAAGAGGAGAGAGAGAGAGGATTGTGCCAAGGGCAAAATGCTGTGAGAGCAAGAGTAGACAGGCTGTCGGACCGCCAGAGAAGAACACCAAAATTGGGTCGGATTTGGTTTGTGAATTTGTGAAAAATTGTTCGTCTGCGATAATTCTTCTGTCAGCAGGTAGAAAAAATAAAAATTATCAGAGGTATGCATTTATATTTCTACTTAGATTTTGATCTTTGCAATTGAAAATTCGGATATGTTCTACACATATCACCTAACTATACCTTTATCCACATTAACCATGGAGAGAGTCCAACAAATTAATGCTTCAAGTTAAAGTCAACCTATTAATCACGAGACTGAATTTAAATGGTCCGAACACATCCAATTTTCAAGTCAGACTTAGAGAGTGTCCAACAACCCAAACTAGATATTTGAACTCTAGTTCTTACCCTTTAAATGGAAGATTGAATCTCAATGGTATGGACATATCCAATGTCATGCTAAGTTTAGAGAAAGTCCAACACCCCAAACATAAAATAACTTTAGTTATACCATATTAATGAAAGGTGTTAACCTTAATATTTGTACAAGGAATTTCTCCGCCTCCAGAAGGTTTCCTAGAAGGAGGAAGCGATAGTGGTAATAATGCTAGGATCTAGGTCATGAAGTATGAATCAGAGGTTCTGAACCACGTAAAATCTCTGTATCATATGCTCGTTGTGTTTCATTTTGTTTGTCTTTTATTTCCACTATGCACTAACGCAAAATAGACAAATGCTATCCACCCCCCCCCCCTTAGCGCGCCAAGGTCCTAACAGAATTTACTAGGGAACCCCACTATGGCTCATCGATCAAAATCCTTGCATTCGATATCTGCAACGAATCATATCTTACATTGTCTTCGATCACGGAGACTGTGACAATGCAGTATGCTAATGTTTGTCTGGGCTATGCTAGAGATCATCCACTTAGATACAGACTTACATTTTACGAGACACCTTGCTAATGCCTGAAAGGCCTCAACAGAGAATATAGTGATTGGTGGGCTTATCACTCCCATAGCCCTAGCCTTAGGATATCAACTGTTTTGACATGTAGGAAGTCACGAGTAGCACTAAGATTGATTTAGAGGCTTGCATAGCCAGGATATCAGCCGTTTGACATGCAGGAAGCCACAGGTAGCACTAGGATTGATTTAGAGGCTTGAATAACCATTAGGATATCAGTTGTTTGACATGTAGAAAGTCACAGGTAGCACTAGGATTGATTTAGAGGCTTGCATAGCCATTAGAATGATCATTCGATAAGGAGCAAAATCCTCATCCCCTTTTTGACCCCAAGCACACCACACTGTGGGTTCGTGCCAACTAGGGTTCCCTACTGCACCACCACCTGAGCCCCTAGTGATGGAGTATCCTCTTCACTCATCTATGCACCCTAGGCCTCCTAGGACATTTTCCTCTACTCCCTCTTATTATTTTGTAGGTGTTAGCACATTTGATGATCCATATGCTTGGTTTCAGTCTTCGTTGGATGTTATCCAAACTGAGTTGAGGGAGCAACACACCTGTTGGTGCAGAGGCACTAGATAATCGAACCTGTGTTTTGATTATGGCAAAGACACAAAGTTAAGTTTACATCGTTATCTCACGAGCTAAATCAAGTGTGCAGAAAAGTGCTAAAGCTGGAGCTAAAGGCTAGCGACACCCGGAGGAAGTCGCGGTGGTCGGGCGACACTCGAGTGACTTCGGAGGGAGCCGAAGGAATCGAGTGGAAGGCCGGAAGCGAGAGCTACTATCGAGGTAAGCTCGTGTGAGTGAGAGATTGTAAGGTCGTGTCCTCTTTACGGGGATGACCGTAGGCGGCGATCTGATTAAGACTTCCCGTGGAAGGTCTAGGTCAAGATCGGACGGTCAGAAACCGTCGCATTTATCATTTTCCGAGCTAACCTCTTACTGCAGGGAAGTGGTCAGGCTGGCAGTCGACTGCTAGACATCAAGCAGTTGACTGATGGCGACGAATCAGCCTTTGCGCTAGGTCAAAACGGATAACGTTTGACGCGGCCACTTCGCGATAAAATTTGGACAACTTCGTGATCTGTTCCGAAAAAAGAGGAGACATATTCAGAGGCCAAAATCTATAAAAGGAGGGGAGGATTCCAACTCCAAGGATCCTCAAGTTTATTCATCAAGTGCTCCTACAACGCCAACGCTCCAACGTCGTCATAACGTCGATGCGACGACAAGTTCAAATCTCCTTCGTCGGCAGCAGTAGCAAGTAATTATTTTTATTGTATTCTTTATTTTAATCGTAATGAGGTGAGGTAGGCTTGTTGCCTCATCCTCGTACATTCGGTTTTTGTGATCGTTGTCTCCTACCTCCAACGAGGAGGAGACGTTATAGTGTTTTGTCCTCCGTACGCGGTCTAGGACCGATAGGGCCTTGGAGTAGCAACCGCTGGGTTGTGAACTAAGTAAAAATAAACGTGTTCCTTTATTTTCCGCTGCTCTTACTCGTTTAATTGTCTACTCGAACGAAATATCGAAAAGATTTACGATCGCTATTTACCCCCCCTCTAGCGACGCTTCTCGATCCAACAATTGGTATCAGAGCGGGGGCGCTAAGATTTGGTGAAACCACCAATCTAGCACGTTTTGATTTTTTTTTCATATTTTTTGATTCGTATCTTTCTTAGATTTTTATTCCTCCCGCACTACTAATCCAAGATGAAGTCTTGGTACGTTTCTTTTGGTTGTGTGCTTGCAAGTATTCTCCCTTGGAGTAGCCGACGGTAAAATGGCCATAACTTTTCGCACAAGTGGACTCACGTAACGATCTACCTACCAAATCGAAGCCCTCTGAGAGATCTACATTTCTTACCAAGGTTTACTCTCGTAACAAGCTGTTTCCAGCCCCAAAATCCAACGTTCAGTATCCTTTCGGGGACACCGAAGGTCGTAAGTTTCTAGTTTTTGTTAGTTTCTTATTCTTCTTATCTATTTCTGTTTATTTCCTATTATTTCCCGCACTACTAATCCAAGACCAAGTCTTGGAATTCTCTTTGATTTTTATTCGTGTTTTTGCAAGAGACTTAATGGCTCACATTGAGGGGTATAGCACCACCCGACCTCCGTTCTTTAACGGAAATGATTTCCGTTATTGGAAAGGTCGGATGGAGTGTTTCTTGAAAACACAAGTCGAGACTTGGATAATAATCCAAACCGGCTTTGCTCTACCCACCAATGATCAAGGAGAGCCCTTGGATTTCAATAAGTGGACAAATACAACCAAGAGGCAAATCGAAGCCGATGCAAGAGCAACTCAAATATTACAATGTGGCTTGTCCAAGGAGGAGCTCAACCGCATCGGTCCATTCATTAGCGCCAAAGACCTCTGGAACAAATTGATTGATCTACACGAAGGGGCCTTGGATGCTAAGGTATGTAAAGAGATTTACTTTTAAATAAATTGCAATCTAAAGATGCGAGGATCGCGAGACCGCCACCCAATTACATGCGAGGATCCAAGACATCGTCGATGGTCTTCACTCGATCGGGCAAGCCGTAGAAGCAGGGACCTTATAAGGTACGCTTTAAATGCTTTCCTAGGACTACATCCATTGTCGATGTCTACAAGGTCTCTAAGGACCTTTCAAAGCTTAGGTTAGACAAATTATTTTCCGAGTTTGAACTTCACGAGCAAACTAAGCATTGGTCCCCGAGAGAGGTATTGCTCTACTTGCAGGACAAAGAAGTAAGCCACCTACTAGGAAAGTAGATGAACTCAAACCCGAAGACGAATCAGAGTCTGAATCAGAAGAGGTGGAAGCAATAGTGAACGTTGTGCGGAGAATAGTTCGAAAAGAAAGAAGAAAATTGAAGTACGAGAACCAAAAGAAAAAGGAAGCAAGGAAAGCCTTCCATGCAACTTGGGACAACAAAGAAGACATAGCTTACATGGCAAGGCCGAGAGTCCAGTCGAATCAGCCGAGTCCAACTATAACACCGACTCCGAACTCGAGTACTACTTTGAGAAGCAACTCAAAGCCGGACCAAAAGAGAAAATTAAGGTTAGCCGCTCACTAATTCATACGTTTTACAATACAATTAAAATGCTTAATAGGAAATTAACTAAGTCCGAGTCTAGGGTTGAGTCGTTACTTGAGGAGGTTGAAACCCTCAAGCAAGAGGCTACTCTAACCTCTTCAACTAGTCAAGTTCAAGAGGGAAACTCAACCCAAATTGAAAAACTTGAGGAGGAGAATTCTCTCTTGAAAGACCGAGTTCAAGAGGTTGAGGCTAGGTTGGAAAGGTTCACATTGGGATCTAAGAACCTTAATCGACTACTTAGAACCCAAAGAGCTGTGTACAACAAAGTCGGACTCGGATTTAAGTCAAAGACTACGAATAGGTCTTATATGTCTATCGTAAATCGTAGTCATCAAAGAGTCCAAGCATAGGTCCCAAAGATTTTATTGAACTCACATATAAGGACTAATAAGGTTTGGATTCCCCAGGATCAAGTTCATTATTTGAATAGACCATATTGGTTCAATGGTCCAGGGGGAGCTAACACTAAAATAGTATACCCGCTTACTTAGCAAAACCATTGCATATTTTACTTTAATTTTTAGAATGACTAGATAGGGTAAATGGTTAGTCAACTCTTGACAACATAGTATCAGGATGCGGCGAGATGATAGTACGTTAGGGAAACAAAGTCTCGTGTATTCGAGCTAGATAAGGCGTATCTAGCTTGGTGTACTTGACCAAGTGGAACTAGCTGAAGCTACCTCGCCGTATCCTAAACTAGTTAGACCAGAAAGTAACCCTAAGTGACTTAAGTGATATTTTCTTGAATTTGGCTTTGTCTAAGGAAGTGGTCGTTGTTCCGATCAAAGAAGTGTTAGTAATATATGAGAGATGTCCTAAGGCAATCGCCTTATGTATGAACCATTTATATGATAAATGAAGATTCACTATTTGAGTATACATGTTTCATGTATTTGATTGGATCTTAAACTCATTTACTGAATGTCCACGATGCGATTCACAACATGAGAGAATTTGTGATTGAATCACAACTAGTGAGTATCTCTACATGTGTAATTGTGATGTATCGGAATTATCCCTAGTCAATGAATTGATGGATTTGGACACCATCAATTCTGTCGAGACTAGCATGAGGTATACTCCTTGGTGTATCCAAGCAGCTGATTCTCACTGGTTGGAGACATTGTGATGTCCGGAGTTAATCGTGGATGCTAGTTATGGTAACTAGTTCATTGGAGTGACCAGCCGTAAGACTTCATATGGTTCTCTGCATATATAGATATGTCAATGAAGTTCTTACTGTAGCTTAAGTGCGATGTTCCTTTGACTTGCGGTATTCAAGTCATCTTGATCATGGAGACTTATGCTTTGACATCTTAAGCAAACATCTCTAAGGAGATGTGGACCCGGGATGATTGGGTATAAGTCGAAGTAATCGAAGGTGTTTGAATAGCCTATAAAGGATTCACCACTCCTTGCGAGGAGATGTATACCCATGGCCTCTCGTCGGATTGTTACTAAAGTCTTTGGCCAAAGCATTACATGTTTAGAGTAAGGTACTCTTCGATACATGTGGAGTAACTAGAATCCGTAGGACGAGGAAATGATACTTGGGCTAGGTGTGACGTAGTCAGCCTAGTGGGGACTGACACAATAGACCATGTTCTAAACCAAGTGGGTATAAGATAAGTGAAGGGAATGGGGCACGAATCATTCGAGCTGCTGAAGGGTTTCAGAAATAGTTCTGGATCAACCATTGATCTTTTCGGTTAATTGGGGATCATGATGTACTACTAGGTGCCACTCATGATCGTTCTATAATTAATGGTTAATTATAGATGGCCAACATAAACCGAGAACCTATTTGGTCACACGCACAACGAGCGTAATCCAAAGGATTTAAAACGAGCTTGAGAATGGGATTCTCAGACCGAGAGAAACTAGGTTTAGTTGGACCAAACATAAAGCGAGCATGAAATCGTTTCAGTCGCAATGGAAGCATGGATGGGCCGAGTCTTATGAAGATGTAATGGATAAACCAAAATGGTTTGGTTTTAATCCAATGGAGGAGAATAAACCAAAGGGTTTGGTTTATTTTAAACGAATGAACCAAAAGGTGGTTCGGTTCGTTTTAACTTAAAATAAACCATCATGGTTTGGTTTATTTTAACTTATCTTAATGGAGCGGGTTAACGGGCCTAATGGTTATGATCCAATAACCATTAAGAGAATTAGTTCTCTATAAAAGAGGGCTTAATGGATAATTAATCCCTAATCCAAAAACCCTTGCCCTAAAGTTGCCGCCCACCTCCTCTCCTTGGAGTTTTCGGCGCCAACTCCATTGCCGCCCAGCTCTTGTGCCGCCGTCCAAGTCCTTGCCGGCGTCCAAGCTTCAGCCGGTGATCCTCCGGCGACCCTCCGGTGATCTTCCTAGGCTTCAGTGAAAAGGTGAGCACTTGGCTTCCTTGTTTTGGCCGGCGCCTACTCCTCCACCAAGCTGTCCAGTTTTCTGGACAGCTTCTTCTCCTCTCGTTGGAGCGTCGTTTGGACGACGGTTAGAGCTCCGACAGCGGATAACTTACCGGGGATTCGATCTCCGGTAATCCTCTGAGGTGGAGGACGAAGGATTTGTCAATTGGTTGACGAATACCTCTCCGGAGAAGCGAGTTTTGAGAACTCGTATTAGGATCCGAATTTGGATTCGGATCGTGATCATCTCTCGATCGCGTCGTCTTCAACACGAGGCTAGTAACCCATACGAAGACGAAGCTCGTGGCTTAGTGAAGTCATCCCGAGGAACTCGGCGTGGATACGGATAGAGACGATTCTAGCGAGGATCGTTCCGGTTGATGTCGTTCCCGCTACACGTCATACGAAAGGTATAACGTAGATAAATTTCCTTTTATTACAAATTTAAATTTACGGTTATGTCTACACTTGTTGTAATATGCATGCGTGTGTTGTGTGTGTTGTAATAAATGTAAATTTATTATTTTTATTGCTTCCGCTGTGTTCATGTTTACGAAACGTGATCGAACACACACACGCCGCGGTGCCGGAAACCCAACAGTGGTATCAGAGCCCAGGTTGTGTTTCGACATAATCGTAAAAATCATTTTGCGATAGTCATAATGTATTTCTTGAAATTTTCTAATTTTGGAAATTTAGAAGTATTTATGGAAATTTTGTTAGGGCAATCTCTTGTCGTAAAATGATTTTGATGGTGTGGCAAAGGGTTTAAGTTAGTTTGATATGTTGATTTGATATGTGCGTTGAAGTCGTGCAGGACTTAGTAATTCGCACATAGAGCCGTGGCGAGTTTCACATCTCATGACTCGTGCCTTGAGTCGGTGAAGGATAGCTTTGCGGAAGCCGTACGCTTGGAGCATCCGAGGGACCGCCGGACGAGAAGCTTGGAGTGAAGCCGGAGGAAGTAGACTTCGAGGCAAGAGACGCGAAGGAGCATTGCAGTCGTCTTTGCTGATGCCGCGAGGGCGTGGCCGAGAATGAAGAGAACTTGAAGGCGAGGACTCAGAAATGAGAGTGGCGATTGTAACCCGGGAAGGGTAGCTCTTAGGTGAAACTTCGCCATTTGGCCAAGTGTCGGATGGGTTTCACACCCGGATGCCATGTCATGGCGATCTCGCTTCCGAATCAGTGAGTTCGATGGTATCGATCGACCGGATTGTGGCGCATCGATCGCATCGTGAGATCGGTATCGACAAGACCATCGATCGGGAGAATCGATCAAGATCGGCTGACCAAGGCGCGAATGATCGATCAATGGGTTTCGGCCATAGACCGTTCGTAGGCCGTGATCGCGTCGACGAAGCGGCGATGATGAGGTCCATCACGCTAAGAGTTAGAGAGGGTGTAAGCCTTGAGAGGCTAATGCTCATACTCCAAACAATCTTCCTAGTGCCCCACAAGCTCTAAACTCTTCTTACCTGTTCTTACTCCATTCTATTTGTAAGAAGAGTGTGCTTGATTTGTAAAGGTTACCTCCACCTAGCTTGGTGCAAAGGAGAGACCATTTAGTGGATTGGTTTAACGGAGTGATTCACCGAGGACGAATCAGGGACCGTGGATTAGCGGCGTAGCCGTGAACCACGTTATACCATCGTGTTAGCGTTTGTTTTATTGTTTGTCTTTTGCTTTGTATTTGTATATTCCGCTTGAGCTAATCTTTTGTAGACGAGCAATTTACGACGTCCAACGTACGAGGGCTATTCACCCCCCTCTAGCCGGCCATACCGATCCCCTACAAGTGGTATCAG
The DNA here is from genome assembly GCA_025175895.1 of Wurfbainia villosa. Lineage (NCBI taxonomy): Eukaryota > Viridiplantae > Streptophyta > Magnoliopsida > Zingiberales > Zingiberaceae > Wurfbainia > Wurfbainia villosa. The sequence goes on along the minus strand of CM045998.1, from coordinate 37,091,569 downwards.
AGCCAAGAAAAGCTTGTCGAGGACTAACCGCCACAACAAGCAACATTCAAAATGGCCGGCTCCAACATCCATCCTCCGAAGTTTGAAGGAGAATTCTCTTGGTGGAAAAAGAGAATGGAGGTATTTTTCGAAACGGATTTTGATATAATGATTACAATGGAATCCGGTTTCGTCTTGCCTAGGGATGAAGAAGGGAAGCCAATAGAGAAATCTAGGTGGACCAAAAGGCAAAGGGAAGAGCACCTTGCAAACTCAAAGGCAAAACATCATCTTTTCAATGTGCTCCCCCAACAAGAGATTAACCGGATCGGAGAATGTGCTAGCGCCAAAGAGATGTGGGAGAAGCTTATAGAACTCCATGAAGGCACATCCGAGGCCAAGCTAGCAAGGAGAGACCTCCTCCGCTCCCAACTATCCAATATAAAACTAGAAAAGGGAGAAAAGGTAACCTACTACACTCTAGGTTTAAAGAAATTTTAATTGGGCTAACAAGTGTAGGTGAGAAGCTATCAAACCGGGATATGGTAATGAAGGCCATAGATGCCTTTCCCCGGTCCTCAAAATGGAGCTCCATGGTGGACTCATTCTATATCTCAAAGAATTTAGAAGTGAGCACCTTGGAGGAGTTCTTCTCAACAATGGAACTCCGAAAGCGAGGCTTGAAGGAATACAAGAAGAGCCTAGAATTCAACCTTCAAGGGGAGTAGCATTGTTGGCAAATAAGGGGAAGAAGAAGATGGAAATCCCCTCTTCCTCCGATGACGAAGCGTCCTCCTCCTCCATGGATAGCACCGAAGAAGCCTATATGGTAAGGAGGGTAAGACGTGCATTTAAGAATTTTAGATTTGATAAATCTAATGATAGGAATAGAAGACCAAGGGGGAAGGTCATATGCTACAATTGCCAAGGAGAGGGACACATAAGGGACAATTGTCCCCTCCTAAACAAAAGCAAAGAAGAGAAGAAAAAGAAAGAAGAGAAGAGGAAGAAGAAGAAGGGGAGCAAGAGAAAGGAAGAAGAAAAGAAGGCAAAAGAAAAGGGGAAGGCCAAAGCATTCAAGGCCAAGACATGGGGTGATCCTTCCTCATCCTCTTCATCATCATCGGAAGAGGAGAATGCCTTTGTCACCAATTTGGCCTTGATGGCCTTTGATGACTTGGATTGCTCTTCCTCCGAAGATGAAGGTTCAAGCTCAAGAGGAGAGAGCTCAAATGAAGGGGGAGCTTCTACATCATCCTCATCATCCGAAGAAGAAGAGGACATGGAAACTATGGTAACCAACCTCTCACCTAATAAAATAGTTTCTATGATTTCTAGCTTAACTAAGGACTTATTTAGAGCTAAGAAGAAGAACAAAAGCATGCTAGATCAAATTAAGGACCTAGAACAAAAATTAGAAAAAGCATGCTTAAATGAAAATGAAAATATTTCTTCTAGCTTAGATGATGCATGCTCACATGACCTTTATATGCCTTTGGATGTTAATGATGCATGCATAGAGGAAAATAGAGCATTAAGGGAAAAGGTAGATTATTTAACCAAAGCCCTAGAGAAATTCACAATTGGCTTCAACACATTAAATATGATCATAGGGAGCCAAAGAGCTAGCTTTAATAAGAAAGGTCTAGGATATAAGGAAAAGAAAAATGAAAAGGCCTATAAATGCCTAATAGCTAGGGGACAAGATAAAAAGAAAGTAATTGCTAGGAAATGGATCCCCAAGGAGTATTTAGTGAACCCAATAGGAAAGAATTTATTTTGGGTTCCAAAATCCATCCTTAAGGGTTAGAAAACCCCTAGGGTAGTCAACCACATGGACCTAACCTATATCATATTTTGGTTGACTTAGGATGACGGGACAATATTTTTTAGATAGTGTTGGGTGATGATAACGTACCCATAAATAGGTAATAATGCTTAAATCATGATGATTAATGTAATTGCTATGTATGTTTTAAATCATGATTTATGTTTTTGAAATTTGGCACGTTATCATGAGAAATAGGTTTGAATCATGTTTTAGGTAATACTTTATTTAGCATCACATATTACCTAATGCATGGTTATAAATTGATGAAAACATGCATTTCATGATCATAATGTACAATTCATTCATATATGTCATTATGATCATGTTAATTGTTAGGATGATACTTAACCATGATAGAATTGCATGAATATATTGGTTAAGTATATACAAATACCCCCTAGGATGCATTTCACACTCACCATAGGCTACCTTGATTGAAAACTTAGCATGAGTGAGATGTTAGGATGATACAAATGGCCACTAATGCCTATGGCATTTAGATGGTCATTTAAAGTATCAAAATAGCAATAATAGACCAATCATGGGGAAGGCTTATGTTTAATTCATAGACATATTGCCCAAAGATCATGGTTGGATATTTCATATGTTTTCAAAACAATTTCTTAATCTAAAATCTATGTATTCATGTTATGAAACAATTGAAGCAAGACTAGGTGTTGAAATGGATACTAACATGCTCAAAAACTAGTGGTTTTTCAAGTGTTTGGATTTTTGGCAAAAACAAGAAAATATAATGAGTTTTCATGAAAAACTATTTTTCATTGATAGATATACTTAAAAGAAATATGTTCCCAAAAATTTCATGATTTTTCAAATTTTTAGAATTTATAATGCATTTACGAATTCGTCAAAATCGAAATTGATTCCTTTGTGCGATCATTGCCATATCGATAGCGATCATTTGGTGGCTATAATCAGAACATTGAAGGCCGATTTCAGTTTGTAAACCAACAAGTGGTACCCAATTTTAAATCAACTTGTCATATTTTCCCTCCATTATACTTGATGCCATGAGCTTATGACTTAGTGTTATTCTTTTTGATGGTGTCAAAGGGGGAGAAATAATTTATGTTTAAGTTAATCATTTTAGGGGGAAGAAATATATTTTAGGGGGAGAAATATATGATAGGGGGAGAAAATTTGCATAGAGAGTTTCATGGATTAAGGGGGAGTTGCATGTTGCTATATCATGTTTATCTTTACATGCTTTCTTACCTTAGAATTTATATCAAATGTTTTTACCTAACTTAAACGAATTGCCACACATCAAAAAGGGGGAGATTGTTAGGGCAATCTCTTGCCGTAATATGGTTTTGATGGTGTGGCAAAGGGTTTAAGTTAGTTTGATATGTTGATTTGATATGTGCGTTGAAGTCGTGCAGGACTTAGTAATTCGCACAGTAAGATGGCGAGTTTCACATCTCATGACTCGTGCCTTGAGTCGGTGAAGGATAGCTTCTTGAGCCGTGCGCTTGGAGCATCAGAGGACCGCCGGACGAAGCTTGGAGTGAAGCCGGAGGAAGTAGACTTGAGGCAAGAGGCGCGAAGGAGCATTGCGAGCCGTCGCTGATCTTAGGGGCGTGGCCGAGAATGAAGAGAACCAGCGAGGACTCAGAAATGAGTGGCGATTGTAACCCGGGAAGGGTAGCTCTTAGGTGAAACTTGGCCCATTTGGCGAGTGTCGGATGGGTTTTCAGGACACGGTCATTGCCGTGTCATGGCGGTCACTCAATCGAGTGAGTTCGGATCGGTATCGATTATTGGATTGTGGCTAGCGATGTCAATCGTGGCGGATCGGTGACAAGACCATCGATCGGCTTCTGGCGGCGATCGGTGATCAATGGGGTTCGACCCGCGAGCCGTTCGTGGCCGGTAGGCGATCGACTACGGAGGCGGATCGTGATGAGGTCCATCGATCGACGCCAAGAGTTCCGTTGGACTACTGGCGGTCGGGATCCGGCGTGTTCGGAGGCCGTTGTAGTAATCGGATCGCCGAAGCGTGATCGTGATGGCGGCCAACGGGAAGAAATCAGCCCTCTCTATAAAAAGAGAGGGTGTAAGCCTTTGAGAGGCTAATGCTCATACTCCAAACAATCTTCCTAGTGCCCCACAAGCTCTAAACTCTTCTTACCTGTTCTTACTCCATTCTATTTGTAAGAAGAGTGTGCTTGATTTGTAAAGGTTACCTCCACCTAGCTTGGTGCAAAGGAGAGACCATTTAGTGGATTGGTTTAACGGAGTGATTCACCGATGACGAATCAGGGACCGTGGATTAGCGGCGTAGTCGTGAACCACGTTATACCATCGTGTTAGCGTTTGTTTTATTGTTTGTCTTTTGCTTTGTATTTGTATATTCCGCTTGCGCTAATCTTTTGTAGACGAGCAATTTACGACGTCCAACGTACGAGGGCTATTCACCCCCCTCTAGTCGGCCATACCGATCCCCTACAAATTTTTCAATTTTGGAAAGTCTAGAAGTATTTATGGAAATCTTCCACTTTTGGAAAGTTGGAAGTATTTTTGGAAATTGATATTTTCCATAAATAAAATATTTGATTAGATTCTGGAAATTTGTTTCCTAATTTAATCATGATTTGATTTAGGAAATCAAATCTTAAAATATTTTATTTCCATAAGTAGTTTTAATGATTTAGGAAATTGGTTTCCTAAATAGATTTTCCTTAATCAAATAATTCCATGAATAAAATATGTGATTATATTTGGAAATTTGTTTCCTAATTTAATTATGATTTGATTTGGAGAATCAAATCATAAACATATTTTATTTCCATAAATAGTTATGACATATAAGGAAATATATACATGACATAATTGTATGCCATGTAATTGCATTAGATGCATAACATTATGCCATGCGTGTCGTGACATGTAGATGTATGTCATGTATGACATGCCATGTAGATAATAGTTATTTGCATGCAAAGAGGATGAGACATAAAAACCCTTAAACAATATTAAAGCCTACACCTTCCATTAATATGGTTAGAACCAGAGTTCCGTTTCTTGTTTGGGTTGTTGGACTCTCTCCAAGCCCGGCTCGAACCCGAACATGTTCAAATCATGGAATAGTTTAATACTAATATAGTAAGAGTCAGAGGTCAATCGTTAGCTTTGGTTGTTGGACTCTCTCCAAGCTGGGCTAATTGGTTGAATGCGCTCTAACCATATTAAAACTATTTCCCGATTAATGGGTTGACTTTAACCTGGAGCATCGGCTTGTTGGACTCTCTCTAAGGCCGATGTAAAGGGAGGTGAAGTTGGGTGCTATGCATATGATGCATACTTGTTAATGTGTTAACAACCCGATGTATGTGTGAACATTCAATTAGTTGATAGTACATTGTGATAGTTGCATATATGTGATATGCAATCGGTATAGACGATACCTACCGTCGTAGTTATGAATGGCTTGTTGAACTCTCTCCAAGGTTGTTCATAACTATGATGGATATCAGCCCATTCGGAGATTGACCTACGATCTCTCGAAGTGATTTTGGGGTTTTTGAAATTCGAAAAATGAATGGGATTTATAAATGTATATTGATGCATTTTAAAATCATTTTCTCATATATGCTCGTTTTGTATTTCTAGGTCAATAAATTGATCATGACGTCTTTGAATTTGCGCACTATTTTGGATTCGAACAAACTGACTGGGCCTAACTTCCAGGACTGGCTTAGAAACCTGAGAATTGTTCTCAAGGCGGAAAAGCTTGCATATGTCCTTGAAGAGCCTCTTCCTGACCGTCCTAAGGACGATGCAACTCCAGACCAAATGTTGGTCTATCAGAAGCATGTGGCAGATTCTGAGCTGGCGAGTTGCATCATGCTAGCGGCGATGGTACCTGAGCTGCAAAAGCAGCATGAGCATATGGATGCTAATACTATGATCTTCCATCTTCATGAGTTGTTCGATGAGCAAGCGAGATCCGAAAGGTTCGAGGTCTCTAGGCTCCTCTTCACCACGAAGATGCAAGAAGGTTCGTCTGTAGTGCAGTTTGTGCTAAAGATGAACGGGTACATCGAGCGGCTAGCTACCCTCGGTTTTGTGATGGATCATGAGTTAAGTATTGACTTAATTCTGCATTGTTTGCCCAAGAGTTTCTCGCAATTTGTGATGAACTATCGATGAACAAATTGGAATCCACCATTCCCGAGCTCCTCAATATGTTGAAGACTGTGGAGCCTTCTGTGAAGCATGAGGAGAAGGTGGTTCTGTTAGTTGATTCCTCAAAGAAAGGTTCTAAGAGGAAGGCAAAAGAACAGAAGAAAGGAAAGAACAAAAAGGCAAAGAAGGCGGAACCAGCGCAAAAGGGCACTTGCCATCACTGTGGCAAGGAAGGCCACTGGCGAAGAAACTGCAAGATTTATCTTGAGTCCATGAAGAAGAAGAAGACATCCGATGCCCCATCCTCTTCAGGTATCTTCGTTATTGATTGTCATTCTATTTCCTTGGACACTTGGGTATTGGATACTGGGTGTAGCTCACATATATGTAATGACATCTGAGGCTAAGGAATGAAGAAGACTTGTCGGAGAGTCAAATTTGCGAGTTGGCAATGGAGCAAAGGTTGCTGCGATCGCCATCGGAACTTATTTCTTTGAAGCTCCTAGTGGACTAGTCTTAGAAGCGGACAATTGCTATTATGTTCCTTCTCTAATAAAGAACATTGTTTATTTCTGTTTAAATAGAAATGGTTTCCATTTGTTTAGTAACAATTTTGTTATATAACTTTAAATGGCGTACTTTATGGCTGGAACCTTGAGTAATGACATTTATCGTTGGGCGTATCCGGTGACATTTTCAATATCGAAGCGAGCAACAGCGTGCTCGAAAGGATAATCGAATAGACTCTATATGTGGCATTATCGTCTTGGCCATATAAGCAAGAAACACATGTCGAATTACCGATGTGGAATTGCGGAATCGTTGAATTGGATTCATACGATACATGCGAATCATGCTTAAAAGGCAAGATGACTAAGTTACCTTTCTTGGAAAGGTGAGCAGTGGGAGAGTTACTAGGTCTAATACATCTTGATGTATGTGGACCTATGTCAGACTCAAGCTTTAGGAGGCTATAGCTACTTCATTACCTTCAGATGATCACTCACGGTTTGGGTATGTGTTCTTGATGAAACACAAGTCGAAGCCTTTGAAAGGTTGAAGAGTTGAAATGAAGTAGAGAAACAACATGACAAGTATTAAAATACTTGATCGGATCGAGGTGGTGAATACTTAAGTCGAGTTTCTTGATTACCTAAGAGACAATGGTATAATGTCTCGATGGACTCCGCCCTATACACCTGACATAATGGTGTATCGAGGAAGGCATCTTAGGACCTTGTTGGACATGGTCAGGTCAATGATGAATCATGCGACTCTTCCCAAGTCCTTTTGGGGTTATGCACTTCAGACAGCTGTTTACTTGTTAAACAGAATGCCTACCAAGGTAGTCTCAACTACTCCATATGAGATATGGAATAGTAAGAAACCTCATGTATCTTACTTGAATATATGGGGTTGTCCTGCTTATGTGAAGCGGACAGTATCAGACAAATTGGATGCTAAGTCTGATAAATGTCTATTTATTGGATACCCTAAGGAAACAAGGGATTACCAATTCTATCATCCTGTGAAAAAAAAAGGTGTTTGTTTCAAGGCATGTTGTGTTTCTAGAGAAAGAGTTTCTCTTCTCTCGATCACGTCGTCTTCAACACGAGGCTAGTAACCCGTACGAAGACGAAGCTCGTGGCTTAGTGAAGTCATCCCGAGGAACTCGGCGTGGATACGGATAGAGACGATTCTAGCGAGGATCGTTCCGGTTGATGCCGTTCCCGCTACACGTCATACGAAAGGTATAACGTAGATAAATTTCCTTTTATTGCAAATTTAAATTTACGGTTATGTCTACACTTGTTGTAATATGCATGCGTGTGTTGTGTGTGTTATAATAAATGTAGATTTATTATTTTTATTGCTTCCGCTGTGTTCATGTTTACGAAACGTGATCGAACACACACACGCCGCGGTGCCGGAAACCCAACAAGAAGGCCCCTGTGCCTCGCCACGACTTGGAAGCCAGTTTCTCGAAAAGTTACTTAACGATCTAAAGGTTAAATCCGAATCTAACCCAAGGTTGACTATCTTTAATCAATTTCAAATCATCTCACAAAACATATAAGGTGAACAAATTCTGAGACACATAGAATGAGTGAGATGTTAAGGATAATTGAAATATACTTAAAACAATCTCTTCAAAATACTACTTATTTTCTCAACTATTGTACTTAACAACTCTTAGGCCAAAGTTTAGCGCCCCCTACATCTCTTATACTTCATATATTTGACTAAGGGGGAGAGCAAACTAACCCTAAGGGTTATATTATAAACCTTTAGATTATTGGTGCAGAGGGACACACCTCGAACCAATCTATCTAACTACTGCTAGACGCATGCTTGGACTCATATTTGATTTATCTAGATGCATGCATATACAATATTGTTTTCAAAACCCTATTTTATACAAAAACCCCAAATTTTTTTGATTTATGGCAAAAGGGGGAGAAGAGCAAAAGTTAAGGGGGAGTAACATAAAATTTAATTTTGAAAATTAAATTATCTCTTTCAAAACTCACCAAAACTCACCTAGGGTTGAGGGGGAGTTCTGGTTGAGGGGGAGTTTTTGGAAATGATATTCATCTTCACATTCATCTTCTACTATACCTGTTTTATGTTTTAATTTTCCTTAACTTTGTGTTGGTTTGCCATAGATAAAAAAAAGGGAGATTGTTGATGCAGGGGCACTAGATAATCGAACCTGTGTTTTGATTATGGCAAAGACACAAAGTTAAGTTTACATCGTTATCTCATGAGCTAAATCAAGTGTGCAGAAAAGTGTTAAAGCTGGAGCTGAAGGCTAGCAACACCCGGAGGAAGCCGCGGTGGTCGGGCGACACTCGAGTGACTTCGGAGAGAGCCGAAAGAATCGAGTGGAAGACCGGAAGCGAGAGCTACTATCGAGGTAAGCTCGTGTGAGTGAGAGATTGTAAGGTCATGTCCTCTTTACGGGGATGACCGTAGGCGGCGATCCGTGTTAGTAATATATGAGAGATGTCCTAAGGCAATCGCCTTATGTATGAACCATTTATATGATAAATGAAGATTCACTATTTGAGTATACATGTTTTATGTATTTGATTGGATCTTAAACTCATTTACTGAATGTCACGATACGATTCACGCATGAGAGAATTTGTGATTGGATCACAACTAGTGAGTATCTCTACATGTGTAATTGTGATGTATCGGAATTATCCTAGTCGATGAATTGATGGATTTGGACACCATCGATTACACGAGACTAGCACGCAGGTATACTCCTTGGTGTATCAAGCGGTGATTCTCCTTTGTGGAGACATTGTGATGTCGAGTTAATCGTGGATGCTAGTTATGGTAACTAGTTCATTGGAGTGACCAGCCGTAAGACTTCATATGGTTCTCTGCATATATAGATATGTCAATGAAGTTCTTACTGTGGCTTAAGTGCGATGTTCCTTTGACTTGCGGTATTCAAGTCATCTTGATCATGGAGACTTATACTTTCACATCTTAAGCAAACATCTCTAAGGAGATGTGGACTCGGGATGATTGGGTATAAGTCGAAGTGATCGAAGGTGTTTGAATAGCCTATAAAGGATTCACCACTCCTTGCGAGGAGATGTATACCCATGGCCTCTCGTCGGATTGTTACTAAAGTCTTTGGCCAAAGCATTACATGTTTAGAGTAAGGTACTCTTCGATACATGTGGAGTAACTAAAATCCGTAGGACGAGGAAATGATACTTGGGCTAGGTGTGACGTAGTCAGCCTAGTGGGGACTGACACTATAGACCATGTCCTGAACCAAGTGGGTATAAGATGAGTGAAGGGAATGGGGCATGATTCATTCGAGCTACTGAAGGGTTTCAGAAATACTTTTGGATCAACCGTTGATCTTTTCGGTTAATTGGGGATCATGATGTACTACTAGGTGCCACTCATGATCGTTCTATAATTAATGGTTAATTATAGACGGCCAACATAAACCGAGAACCTATTTGGTCACACGCGCAACGAGTGTAATCCAAAGGATTTAAAACGAGCTTGAGAATGGGATTCTCAGACCGAGAGAAACTAGGTTTGGTTGGACCAAACATAAAGCGAGCATGAAATCGTTTCAGTCGCAATGGAAGCGTGGATGGGCCGCGTCTTATGAAGACGTAATGGATGAACCAAAATGGTTTGGTTCTAATCCAATGGATGAGAATAAACCAAAGGGTTTGGTTTATTTTAAATGAATGAACCAAAAGTTGGTTCGGTTCGTTTTAACTTAAAATAAACCATCATGGTTTGGTTTATTTTAACTTATCTTAATGGAGCGGGTTAACGGGCTTTATGGATATGATCCATTAACCATTAAGAGAATTAGTTCTCTATAAAATAGGGGTTAAACCCTAACCCAAAAACCCTAATGAAGTTTTTGCCGCCAACCCTAGCCTCCTTTTGTTGTTCGCCCAACATGGTGTTGCCGCCAACTTCATGGAGCCGCTGCCACCTCCTTGCCGCCACGGCATCCAAGCTTCAGCCGGCGATGCTCGGCGACCCTCCGGTGATCTCTTGTGGGTTCGGTGATAAGGTGAGCTCCACATCTCCTTTGGCCGGCCTCTATTCCTCCACCAAGCTGTCCGGTTTTACGGACAGCTTGTTTCTTTGTTGTCGAGCGTCGTTTGGGCGGCGGTTAGTGCTCGACAGCGGCTAACTTACCGGAGATTTGATCTCGGTAATCCTCTGAGGTGGGGGGCGAAGGATTAAATCAAGCGGTTGTGAATACCTCTCCGGAGAAGCGAGTTTTGAGAACTCGTTTTAGGATCCGAATTTGGATTCGGATCGTGATCATCTCTCGATCACGTCGTCTTCAACACGAGGCTAGTAACCCGTACGAAGAAGAAGCTCGTGACTTAGCGAAGTCATCCCGAGGAGCTCGGCGTGGATACGGATAGAGACGATTCTTACGAGGATCGTTACGGTTGATGTCGTTCCCGCTACACGTCATACGGAAGGTATAACGTAGTTTAATTTCCTTTTATTGCAAATTTTAATTTACGGTTATGTCTACACTTGTTGTAATAGCATGCGTGTGTTGTGTGTGTTGTAATAAATATAGATTTATTAATTTTAATTGCTTCCATTTGTGCTCGTATGTTTCTGAAACATGATCGAACACACCTGCCTTGTGGTCTTGGATACCCAACAGTGGTATCAGAGCCCAGGTTGTGTTTCGACATAATCGTAAAAATGTTTTTGCGATAGTCATAATGTATTTCTGGAAATTTTCTAAATTTTGGAAATTTAGAAGTATTTATGGAAATTTTTCAATTTTGGAAAGTCTAGAAGTATTTATGGAAATCTTCCACTTTTGGAAAGTTGGAAGTATTTATGGAAATTGATATTTTCCATAAATAAAATATTTGATTAGATTCTGGAAATTTGTTTCCTAATTTAATCATGATTTGATTTGGGAAATCAAATCTTAAAATATTTTATTTCCATAAGTAGTTTTAATGATTTAGGAAATTGGTTTCCTAAATAGATTTTCCTTAATCAAATAATTCCATGAATAAAATATGTGATTATATTTGGAAATTTGTTTCCTAATTTAATTATGATTTGATTTGGAGAATCAAATCTTAAATATATTTTATTTCCATAAATAGTTATGACATATAAGGAAATTATATACATGACATAATTGTATGTCATGTAATTGCATTAGATGCATAACATTATGCCATGCGTGTCGTGACATGTAGATGTATGCCATGTATGTCATGCCATGTAGATAATAGTTATTTGCATGCAAAGAGGATGAGACATAAAAACCCTTAATCAATATTAAAGCCTACACCTTCCATTAATATGGTTAGAATCAGAGTTCTGTTTCTTGTTTGGGTTGTTGGACTCTCTCCAAGCCCGGCTCGAACCTGAATATGTTCAAACCATGGAATAGTTTAATACTAATATGGTAAGAGTCAGAGGTCAATCGTTAGCTTTGGTTGTTGGACTCTCTCCAAGCTGGGCTAATTGGTTGAATGCGCTCTAAGCATATTAAAATTATTTCCCGATTAATGGGTTGGCTTTAACCTGGAGCATCGGCTTGTTGGACTATCTCCAAGGTCGAAGTAAAGGGAGGTGAAGTTGGGTGCTATGCATATGATGCATACTTGTTAATGTGTTAACAACCCGATGTATGTGTGAACATTCAATTAGTTGATAGCACATTGTGATAGTTGCATATACGGGATATCTGTCGGTATAGATGATACCTACCGTCGTAGTTATGAATGGCTTGTTGGACTCTCTCCGAGGTTGTTCATAACTATGATGGATATCAGCCCATTCGGAGATGGACCTACGATCTCCCGAAGTGATTTTGGGGTTTTTGAAATTCGAAAAATGAATGGGATTTATAAATGTATATTGATGCATTTTAAAATCATCTTTCTCATATATGCTCGTTTTGTATTTCTAAGTTAATATATTGATCATGATGTGTTTGAATTTGTGTTCCATTTTGGATTCGAATAAATTGACTGGGTCGAGCTTCATGGACTGGCTTAGAAGCTTGAGAATTGTTCTCAAGGTTGAAAAGCTTGCAAATGTCCTCGAAGCGCCTCTTCCCGCCCGTCCTAGTGACGATGCAACTCTGGACCAATTGTTGGCCTATCAGAAACATGTGAGTGATTTTGAACAAATGAGTTGCATCATGCTAGCCACGATGGAACCCAAGCTACGAAAGAAGCATGAGCATATGGATGCTCATATCGTAGTCCTTCATCTTTGTGAGTTGGTTGATGAGCAAGTGAGATTTGAAAGGTTCAAAGTCTCAAAGCTCCTTTTCACCTCTGAGATGCTAGGAGGTTCATCTGTGGTACTGCTCAATATGCTGAAGACTGTGGAGTCTTCTGAGAAGCATGAGCAGGGGACGGTGTTGTTAGTTGATTCCTCGAAGAAAGGTTCTAAGAGGAAGTCAAAGGAAAGAGAAGGCTAAGAAGGTAGAACTAGCACAAAAGGAAACTTGCCATCATTATGGCAGGAGAGCCATTCTTGAAGAAAGTCAAGATTTATCTTGAGTCCGTGAAGAAGGATAAGGCATCGGATGCCCCATCTTCTTGAAATCTTCTTTATTGATTGTCATTCTATTTCCTCGGACACTTGGGTATTGATCTTTGGGTGTGGCTCACATATATGACATACATGGGCTAAGGAATAGAAGAAGACTCGTCGAGGGAAGTCAAATTTACGTGTTGGGAATGGAGCAAAGCGGTTCTTTGCACTCGCCATCGGAGCGTATTTGTTGGAACTCCCTGTAGGACTTGTCTTAGGCCGGACAATTGCTTTTATGTTCCTTCGTTGATAAAGAACATCATTTCTATTTCTTGTTTAAATAGAAATGGGTACCATTTGACTTTAGTAACAATTGTTGTTACATAACTTTGAATGGAGTTCTTTATGGGACTGGAACTTTAAGCAATGGTGTTTATACGTTGGACGTATCCAGTGATATTTTCAATATCGAAGCGAGCAACACGCGTGCTCGAATGGATAATCAAATAGACTCCTATATGTGGCATTGTCGTCTTGGCCATATAAGCAAGAAACGCATGTCCGAATTACACCGATGTGGAATTCTGGAATCGTTTGAATTGGATTCATACGATACATGCGAATCATTCTTAAAAGGCAAGATGACTAAGTTACCTTTTACTGGAAAAGGTGAACGAGTGGGAGAGTTACTAGGTCTAGTACATACTGATGTATGTGGACCTATGTCAACTCAAGCTTTAGGAGGCTATAGCTACTTCATTACCTTCACCGATGATCACTCACGGTTTGGGTATGTGTTCTTGATGAAACACAAGTCTGAAGCCTTTGAAAGGTTCAAAGAATTAAGAAATGAAGTAGAGAAACAACATGACAAAAGTATTAAAATACTTCGATCGGATCGAGGTGGTGAATACTTAAGTCAAGAGTTTCTTGATTATCTAAGAGACAATGATATATTGTCTCAATGGACTCCGCCATATACACCACAGCATAATGGTGTATCTGAGAGGCGTAACCGGACCTTGTTGGACATGGTCAGGTCAATGATGAATCATGCAACTCTTCCCAAGTCCTTTTGGGGCTATGCACTTCATACAGCTGTTTACTTGTTAAACAGAATGCCTACCAAGGTAGTCTCAACTACTCCATATGAGATATGGAATAGTAAGAAACCTAATGTATCTTACTTGAAGATATGGGGTTGTCCTGCTTATGTGAAGCGGACTGTATCAGACAAATTGGATGCTAAGTCTGATAAATGTCTATTTATTGGATACCCTAAGGAAACAAGGGGTTACCAATTCTATCATCATGTGGAACAAAAGGTGTTTGTTTCAAGGCATCTTTGTGTTTCTAGAGAAAGAGTTTCTCTTGCAAGAAAGCAGTGGGAGTGTCGTCGAGCTTGAGGAGGCTCGAGAGACTCAAATAGACATTGATGAGATAACGGTGAAGCACAGCGGTGATGCAACTCATAGTGATGAGCAATCAATTTGGACCTATTGTAACACCACATCTTCGTAGATCACGGTAGAACACGCAATATTCTGAGAGATATGGATTTCTCGTAAGCGAATCGAACGACGTGTTACTCATTGATGATGAGGAGCCTACCAGTTATGAAGAAGTGCTGACAAGTTCAGAAAGGGATAAGTGGCTTGGTGCCATGAAGTCGGAAATGGATTCCGTGTATGAAAACCAAGTTTGGAACTTGGTTGACCCACCTGAAGGCATAAAGCCTATAGGGTGCAAGTGGGTTTTCAAAAAGAAAACCGACATGGATGGTAATGTGATTACCTATAAGGCTAGATTGGTGGCAAAAGGATATCGTCGAAAAGCAAGGTGTTGATTATGGCGAAACCTATTAGCTGTAGCTATCTTAAATCCGTTCCGGATGCTCTGCCATAGCGGCTCATTATGATTATGAGATATGGCGGATGGATGTGAAAACAACTTTCCTTAATGGAAACTCGCTCGAGGGCGTGTATATGATACGACTGAGGGTTTCACATCGGTTGATAAAACCAAGGTATGCAAATTGCGACGGTCCATTTATGGATTGAAGCAAGCATCCAGAGTCGAATATCCGTTTTGATGAGACAATCAAAAAGTTTGATTTCTCAAAATCCGCAAACCTTGTGTGTACAAGAAGGTTAGTGGGAGTGCGATCGTGTTCTAGTATTGTATGTCGATGACATACTACTTACTTATAAAACGATGTTTCAATCTTCTGATCGATGAAGGTTTGGTTATCCAAGACATTCTCCATGAAAGACCTGGGAGAAGCAACCTACATCCTCGGGATTAAGATCTATAGAGATAGATCGAAACGGTTGCTTGGTCTTTCGCAGTCTACATATATAGACCGAGTGCTAAAGAGGTTTAGCATGTCGGAATCCAAGAAAGGTTTCTTACCCATCAGGCATGGGGTACACCTTTCGAAGTCTATGTGTCCGCGCACAGAAGACGAGAGGATTTGCATGAGTAAGATTCCCTATGCATCCGCAATAGGATCTATCATGTATGTTATGTTATGTACGAGGTCCGATGTATCGTATGCTCTGAGTGTCACGAGCAGATACCAGTCTGATCGAGGAATGGATTATTGGGTGGCTGTTAAGATGATCCTTAAGTACTTAAGAAGAACTAAGGATGCGTTCCTAATATATGGAGAAGGGTACATGGTGATACGTGGGTATACGGATGTCAGCTCCAGACAGACAAGGATGATTTCATGTCTTTGTCTGGGTATGTATTCACCTGGAATGGAGGCGCAATAAGTTGGAAAGGTTCCAATCTTGACACTATAGCGGATTCTGCCACTAAGGCAGAATACATTGCAGCTTTGGAAGCAGCAAATGAAGCGGTTTGGATCAAGAAGTTCATCTCTGAACTTGATGTGGTCTCATCAATGATCCAAACATGTGCTTCGCCGCTATCATCTTATCAGAGAGATCATCAGTAGGAACGAAATACAAATCGAGAAAATTCCCACTGAAAGGAACTTAGCGGATCCCTTGACTAAGGCATTACCTTAAAATAAGTTTGAGGGTCATGTTCGAGCTTATGGTATTGGATACCGTAGCGATTGGCATGAGGCCAAGTGGGAGTCTGTTAGTAATATATGAGAGATGTCCTAAGGCAATCGCCTTATGTATGAACCATTTATATGATAAATGAAGATTCACTATTTGAGTATACATGTTTTATGTATTTGATTGGATCTTAAACTCATTTACTAAATGTCCACGATACGATTCACAGCATGAGAGAATTTGTGATTGGATCACAACTAGTGAGTATCTCTACATGTGTAATTGTGATGTATCGGAATTATCCCTAGTCGATGAATTGATGGATTTGGACACCATCAATTGCCGAGAACACGAGGTATACTCCTTGGTGTATCCAAGCAGCTGATTCTCACTGGCTGGAGACATTGTGATGTCCGGAGTTAATCGTGGATGCTAGTTATGGTAACTAGTTCATTGGAGTGACCAGCCGTAAGACTTCATATGGTTCTCTGCATATATAGATATGTCAATGAAGTTCTTATTGTGGCTTAAGTGCGATGTTCCTTTGACTTGCAGTATTCAAGTCATCTTGATCATGGAGACTTATGCTTTGACATCTTAAGCAAACATCTCTAAGGAGATGTGGACTCGGGATGATTGGGTATAAGTCGAAGTGATCGAAGGTGTTTGAATAGCCTATAAAGGATTCACCACTCCTTACGAGGAGATGTATACCCATGGCCTCTCATCGGATTGTTACTAAAGTCTTTGGCCAAAGCATTACATGTTTAGAGTAAGGTACTCTTCGATACATGTGGAGTAACTAGAATCCGTAGGACGAGGAAATGATACTTAGGCTAGGTGTGACGTAGTCAGCCTAGTGGGGACTGACACTATAGACCATGTCCTGAACCAAGTGGGTATAAGATGAGTGAAGGGAATGGGGCATGATTCATTCGAGCTACTGAAGGGTTTCAGAAATAGTTCTGGATCAACCGTTGATCTTTTCGGTTAATTGAGGATCATGATGTACTACTAGGTGCCACTCATGATCGTTCTATAATTAATGGTTAATTATAGACGGCCAACATAAACCGAGAACCTATTTGGTCACACGCACAACGAGTGTAATCCAAAGGATTTAAAACGAGCTCGAGAATGGGATTCTCAGACCGAGAGAAACTATGTTTGGTTGGACCAAACATAAAGCGAGCATGAAATCGTTTCAGTCGCAATGGAAGCGTGGATGAGCCGCGTCTTATGAAGACGTAAAGGATGAACCAAAATGGTTTGGTTCTAATCCAATGGATGAGAATAAACCAAAGGGTTTGATTTATTTTAAACAAATGAACCAAAAGTTGGTTCGGTTCGTTTTAACTTAAAATAAACCATCATGGTTTGGTTTATTTTAACTTATCTTAATGGAGCGGGTTAACGGGCTTTATGGATATGATCCATTAACCATTAAGAGAATTAGTTCTCTATAAAATAGGGGTTAAACCCTAACCCAAAAACCCTAATGAAGTTTTGGCCGCCCAACCCTAGCCTCCTTTTGTTGTTGCCGCCCAACATGGTGTTGCCGCCAACTTCATGGAGATGCTGCCACCTCCTTGCCGCCGGCATCCAAGCTTCAGCCGGCGATGCTCCGGCGACCCTCCGGTGATCTCTTGTGGGTTCGGTGATAAGGTGAGCTCCACATCTCCTTTGGCCGGCCTCTATTCCTCCACCAAAAGCTGTCGATTTTCCGGACAGCTTGTTTCTTTTGTTGTCGGGCGTCGTTTGGGCCGATTAGTGCTCGCAATGGCTAACTTACCAGGAATTTGATCTCCGGTAATCCTCTGAGGTGAGGGATGAAGGATTCGTCAAACGGTTGACGAATACCTCTCCGAAGAAGCGAGTTTTGAGAACTCGTTTTATGATCCGAATTTGGATTCGGATCGTGATCATCTCTCGATCACGTCGTCTTCAACACGAGGCTAGTAACCCGTACGAAGACGAAGCTCGTGACTTAGCGAAGTCATCCCGAGGAGCTCGGCGTGGATACAGATAGAGACGATTCTTACGAGGATCGTTCCGGTTGATGTCGTTCCCGCTACACGTCATACGAAAGGTATAACGTAGATAAATTTCTTTTATTGCAAATTTTAATTTACGGTTATGTCTACACTTGTTGTAATATGCATGCGTGTGTTGTGTGTGTTGTAATAAATATAGATTTATTATTTTTTAATTGCTTCCGCTGTGCTCATGTTTACAAAACATGATCGAACACACACACGCCGCGGTGCCGGAAACCCAACAATCCGATTAAGACTTCCCGTTGAAGGTCTAGGTCGAGATCGGACGGTCAGAAACCATCGCATTTATCATTTTCCGAGCTAACCTCTTACTGCAGGGAAGTGGCCAGCCGGCAACATCACGACATCAAGCGGCCGATCGATGCTCATCATCGGCCGATCGATGGCGGCGAATCGACCACTACGCTAGGTCAAAACGGATAACGTTTGACGCGGCCACTTCGCGATAAAATTTGGACAACTTCGTGATCTGTTCCGAAAAAAGAGGAGACATATTCAGAGGCCAAAATCTATAAAAGGAGGGGAGAATTCCAACTCCAAGGATCCTCAAGTTTCTTCATCAAGTGCTCCTACAACGCCAACGCTCCAACGCCGTCATAACGCCGACGCGACAACAAGTTCAAATCTCCTTCGTCGGCAGCAGTAGCAAGTAATTATTTTTATTGTATTCTTTATTTTAATCGTAACGAGGTGAGGTAGGCTTGTTGCCTCATCCTCGTACATTCGATTTTTGTGATCGTTGTCTCCTACCTCCAACGAGGAGGAACGTTATAGTGTTTTGCCCTCCGTATGCGGTCTAGGACCGATAGAGCCTTGGAGTAGCAACCGTTGTGTTGTAAACCAAGTAAAAATAAACGTGTTCCTTTATTTTTCACTGCTCTTACTCGTTTAATTGTCTACTCGAACGAAACGTCGAAAAGATTTACGATCGCTATTCACCCCCCCTCTAGCGACGCTTCTCGATCCAACAACACCGAGCTGAGTGAGCGACGTCAGATGATTGATGTCATATACCACATCTACGATATGAACCTCATTTACAGTGAATTTGTAAGATTTTTCTTCAAATGAGACAATAAATTAGAGAATTGAGACTGTTCGTACAAATATTCTTCGATTTATCTCTCTCCTTCGTATGTGAGACATAGGACTATTCTATATTTTTATAATATAATGTCACAAGTGTTAATGGAGTTGAAATATTCGTACTGTAGTAGTTATGAATTATGACGGCTACAATAATACCAAAAATAAAGATATTTTCGAGAACAAAAATGAGGTGAGCTGGAATAAAACGTGATTTTGATGATAAAAAAAAGTACTCTTTGGCCTATTTCAATAAAAAGGGACATCATTGAAAGATATATAAAGAAGAAAAAAATATAACGATGTTATTAAAAATGTTTCACAGATCAAATAGTTTATTTCTTAAATCCGTCTAATTATTGTCATCATCGTCGGAGCAACGACCGGTATCGAAAATACTTTTACATTGACAAATACATACGAAAGGTACATATTGGACGATAATCCATGTGTGACTCGTGCGTGATATTTTTTTCATTATCCGATCAAATATGATTACAAAATAATAAAAAAAATACAGTATTTTCGTCATCTGTCTTCTTCTCCGATAAACATTATAGTCCAGTACCTGAATAGTCAGGGTTGTTGTCGTCGTCGTCCGACTGACCGATCAAATTGTGATCAGATTCTAATTGAATTTCAATCGGAATCGAACCAAATTGAGGTCGTCAGTGCCGCGGTCGTTGGCGACCACAATCATGGTCGATTCCTGTCACAATTCGGTCAGGACCAGTGTCCGACCGGATCAAGGTCGGATTTTGGTCGTGGTTCGACCGACACCAAAGTCCAGTTGGATCACGATCAGATTTCGATCGAATTGCGCTCGGAATCATCTGCGATTGCGGCCACCATTGACTGCAGTGTTGGCAACAACAATTCATTGGATTTCGACGACTTCGACGGCGTCGGTTGGTTGTGAGTCGGACGGCGTCGATTGGACCGCAATGATTTCGGACCGATCACGATCGGAATCCAATGCAGCTTGGGCGATCTTAAACGACTAAGGGCGGAGAGAGACTCTAACAGAGAAGTTACTGTATATTTTCCATTCAAATGTGAAAAAATTATTGTATATTTTTATTATCGTATATGAATTGTGTGACGCAAAGCGCACAATATAAGATTTTTATCACATTGAATGTGAAATTAATTCACATTATGAGAGTACACAATTATATTCTTTTGCAATAATGTTATTATAAGTATTTAAACTTGCTTTAGTAAAAAAGGTCTAATTAATTTATTGTTACATTAAAAAATTGTTAGCACTAAATATTAAATTTATTGCTCTTCTAAAAAGACATTTCTTTTAATCCAGAGCACAACTCTCTTTATAGCTGTGACGAAAGAAAAGTAGAATAATTATTCGTATAATAAAAATTTATTTTTTTAAATTTGAATTTAAATTTTTGAAGGGATCCGGATTATTTACACTATTGAATTATCTGTTGATCATATTTTGACTATTCCAATTTATCATATGAAAAAAATTTCATGGATCAAATCAACTATTTTAAAAATAATCAGATCAAAATTTAGACATCCTTTCAAAAAATTGGAACGTAGGAAACATAAATTATGAAAAGATACGCACAAAGATAAAAGATTCAAGATTTTTGATTGTTTCCATGGGAAAGACAGGAGAAAAAAAAATTTCTTTACAAAATTAATTTCCTTCGGTTCGATCATAATCCATCTGCTCAAAATAGTTTTTTTGCTATTAATATTATGAATAATTTATTAGAAATATATAGTAAACATATAAAATATAAATAGAAAAAGAAATTTCTTCTATTAAACATCAATTAATAAATATAATAAAAAATAAAAATAGAATATCTTCTATTCCATCAATTATAATATAGGAAATATAAAGTCTTTGTTTACGAGGCCAAGACTTTGAGTATTATTTTAATTTCAAATATTTTGTCGCCTATTTTAATTTATTATTAACTCAAATAATTATAGTAAAAAAATGATATGTTCATCCATTATTGGTCAACTTTATGACCATTGTAAGAAGATAAATTATGAAAGATTTCAACCAACAAAATATTAACATAGTAGAAGGACAAACGTTTCGAAAAAGTATAAGATACTAGTCACTCTATTCTCTATTTGTTCCATGAAAATATGTTATTATTTACTTAATTAAATGATAAAATATTTTATGATCGATCTTCCGATTTGATAAATTTAAAAAAAAATATATTTTGATATACAGTGATCCTTTTATAGGAAAAAGATCTGAAACTCCGCAATTATTATTAACTCAATCAATTAAGTACACAAATCAAATGCATCAATTTGAATTTCAAATTAAAATATTTTGTCCAAATTTTAAATGAGAGAAAAAGGAGCAGACACCGCAAGTGCCTTGATTACCACGAACCCCACTCACTTACATATCTCATTTAACACCTAACTGCCATCGCTATCCCACCTCATTTCCTATTTTGCGGGGTCACCATCCATGTGCTTCTTCCGGGCCCCTCACTCAGCGTCCCGTAGCAAACGCCACGCTATCTTGAGTCTATTTCACGAGTCCACGAAAGGGACCTCTATTAGTCCACATCTCATAAGATACCAAAGTTCTCTCGATCTACTCCAAAATTCTACCTATCTCGTAACTGGTCAGTGCGGAAATGGAGCCCACATTTGCTAGTTAGGAGTACAAGTGATAGATGGGGTACGCCGTTGCGAGTACGGGAAAGATGTTTTATTGTTAGCTTTTGGGCGGAGGGTGGAGTTACCACTGCAAACCCCTTGTTATTTTCGGCGTTCCATCGCCTCCCTTTCTGATCTCGATTCCACTCCGTGTCCCCTCTCGTCGTCGAATTCTGGTTCCTGGAGTGCTCCTCTTCGTTCCCTCCATGCGATCTATGGCTCTTTGTTAGGGTTTTCGGTGACTGCTGACTCTGGATCTCCTCCAGGGTGAGCTCGAGCTTAGAGAGTGAGATCGAGGGCGAAGTGAGCAACGAATCTTCAGCAGGATTGCTGGGTTGGACGTCTGAGAGACTGGTCGTTTCGTATAATTATTTTGTCCCGACAAATGCCAGATAATGTCGTTCGGACAGAATCCGTGCGGCTACCTCAGTGAGAGAATTGTTCCATGGTCAGTATCTAGGTCTTTTGGGCTCTAGGGGTTTCTCGTATCTGACCCACTGATCCTGAATTTTGGCCGTGATTGCTTATTTTGATAACAGATACTGATTTGACTGATTTTTCTTGTTGCCAATTTTTAACCTTAGTTGAATCGTTTCGTTATACATTATCTTAGTTTTGTGAGTTCTTATGGAATTGTGATAAGTGAATTTGAATGTTGTTCTTGCCACCCCTCTCTTTTTTGGGGGTTTAATGTATATATTTTTGACATTGGATTCAGGTTTGGCTTCTGCCGGTAGTCATTTGTATAAAATTTTAACTGTTGCTTAAGCAACATAAATTCTTTTTCTAGTTCAATGCTTTGGTGGAGGTGAATCCTGTCCAAGGAAGAAGACTAATCTTTACTCAATTAGCTGCAACTCTATTACCCAATTCAACCTGATTCCTTCCGTATTCATCTCCAATTGTTTCCTAATTAACCTCATATATTTTGATTCTTATCTAATCTTCATCAAGAGATTGTCATCAAGGGGAGGTTGTCGATGCAACCTCCCTTTGCTTTTGACTCCATTGTGGACCTCCTCTCAGTCTTCTTCCACAACTTCCTTGGTGACCTCTTCCTTCACATAACCGCTAGTAGCCCACATTGAGCCTGAGGCTACTCTCACTGTGCATGATCTTGTATCCCTTCCTCACACTCTTGTGGACATTGTCAGTTCCATCTGGGGGGGGGGGTCATCTAGGGAGTATCATTTTACCTAGATGCTGTGGACATTAGCACATATGTCATTAGAGTGGGGAAACTTTTCCTAATGTTTTTCATTGGTTTTATTCTAATTTAATTTTCATGTTGTTTTGATATTAATACTATCTTCCAAGATGTATTACTTGGCAGTAAATATATTAGAATCCAATCCATGTTTCAGTATGAATGAAAGGGCTGAAGAAAACTGTTCTCGACATGGGTGCAATTTTTCTAAATGCAATTCTTGTTTTTGGCACTTGATTATGTGTGTTTGCAGTTTTAAGAAATTTACAGTATTAAAAGATCATTTTAGGATTGACTGGGACACAGACTTATTGTTGTAGTAGTTATTGTTCTTGAATCTTCTTAAAGTAAGTATTGATTCCCGAGTAAACTTCTCTACAGCTTCCATCAATTAAAAGTTCATTCCTTCTGAATGCTACAAATTAGATTGAGGCTTCTACTGGAAGGAAGCCAAGTTTCTGTCGGTGACTTGGAGTTTTATGCTATAATTGCTACTATTTTGTAATCTTCAAAATAATCGAGGAATTTCAATCAGAATGCCTATGTTGTGGGGGAAGTCTTCATCTAAAGATGTGAAGAAGAAGACCGTGAAAGAAAATTTCATTGATACATTGCATCGTTTTATAAGTCCAACTGAGCATAAAGAAGGTTCAAGAAGGATTGAACGGCATAGCAGCCATGTAACTTCAGAGAAGAACTGCAGATCCAGAGCAGAATCACAATCTACATCACCCTCTGCGCAAGTGTCTCGCTGTCAAAGTTTTGCTGGTAGGCCAAATGCCCAACCACTTCCTCTTCCGGATATAAACTCAGGTGTTCCTTGTGCACCCTCTGAAGTTCGTTATCAAAGACCAATATTGGAAAAACGTGGAAAACCACCATTGTGTTTGCCCCTTCCAAAGCCTCATCACATTCCCAAAGGACTTGATGATTTTGATGGAGAATTGGCTACTGCTTCGGCTTCCAGTAATTGCTCAATTGATAGTGATGACCGATGTGATTCTCAACTTCAAAGTCCTGTAGGCAATGACCTTGAGAATACTAACAAAACTGTTGTAGATAATCATTTCAGGTGTGTTATAGTAGTTAAGAAATTCTGTCTGTATTTTTTCAATTTTAGCTCAATGCTATTTTAACTCGTGTGCAACCTAATGTTGCTTTTCTTTTTGAAGCTTGTTGCAAAAGGACCATTTTTCTCCAAGGAAAAGGAGCCCAAAAGAAATCGCTAAGCCAACAAAATTTTTATTTGGAAACCAATCAACATCTTCACCCATGTGGGGTGTTCCGAACAGTAATCGGTCTAATATGCAAATTCCCCATAACAATGCTATAGGAAGTGCCCCAGATAGTTCTATGTCAAGTCCCTCAAGAAGTCCTATGAGGGTTTTATGTCTTGAGCAGGTTCCAACATCAGCATGTTTGCCAACAAAGACCGGTAATGATGTAACATTCAATGGATCTGGCCAGTGCTCAAGCCCAGGCTCAGGACAGACTTCTGGGCATAATTCTCTGGGTGGAGATATGCTAGGGCAGTTTTGGCAACATAGTAGAGGTAGTCCAGAATGTTCTCCAATACCTAGCCCAAGAATGACAAGTCCTGGTCCGAATTCCAGGATACATAGTGGAACTGTCTCTCCTCTTCATCCCCGAGCAGGAGGAACTGCACCAGAATCACCCACCAGTAGGAACGATGATGGAAAGAAACAATGCCATAGATTACCTCTGCCCCCTATAAATGTTTCTCGCACTTCTCCATTCTCTCCCAGCAATTCAGCTGTTGCTACACCAATATCTCGGAGTCCTGGAAAGCCAGAAAATCCTGCAAGTCCAGGATCACGGTGGAAGAAGGGAAAATTGATTGGTCGCGGTACATTTGGCCATGTTTATGTTGGTTTTAATAGGTAAATGTCTGACTATTAAATAAGGTAGAAATTTTGACTTGTTTTGCCTTATTTCCAATTGCTAAACTTGTCGAAAAGATTTTTTTATTAGATTCTTACTGATGATTATTTAATTAGCATATTTCTATAATTAGTCGGTAGTGTCAAATATGTATCAAACCGACACAGGTATCAAAATAGGTTAGGCCACTTATGGTGTGGTATAACCCGACACAATTTTGGCCGTGTCTAGCCTGGCCTAGCCACAAATGAGATGTGTTGTGTCGGGCCCAACACTATATGAGGGTCTGTGCTTAGTGTGAGGATTACAGTCTATGGGCCCATGCTTGGGCTATCACGAGATGGGACTTGGTGCAACCTGTGAGCCGAGTTTGGTCTAATATAAATATTAAACATTTTTGATACTATTTAATAATAATTATCAATTTTAATTAATATTTATTTTGTTTTTTAAAAATATATTATCAAATTTTGGTATTTTTATTTTTCTAATTTAATATTTTTTAAACATTTGGGCTTGTTAGGCTTATGCCATGTCGAGCACGACGTGGCTACCCTTGGGCCTAAGCTTGGGTTAGACTTGATCTTCAATCAAATGGGCCATAACGAGCACAACCTGATTTGAGCCAAGCTGCCCTCAAGTTTACATGACAAATTATGGGCTGAGCAGGCCTAGACTATGCTAGGCATGGGTACAGCTCATTGACACTACTAGTTCCACTTGCACACATTAATTTCTGAATGAATTAAAACATTATTTTTTACTCATAACACTGTATGACTCGCATACATGTGCCTTTAATTGGTCACTAATAAGGAATTTGGAAGTTAGATCCTATTTTGAAAATACAACATATTTGCTGAGCCAAGGTCAAAGATTCAGACTACATTAGCAACATTTGTGTCAATGACTTTTAGTCAACAATTTGGTTTGAGACCATAGACATCTGTTGTTAAGTTAACTTGAAGATCTATGCGACAGACTGACTCCATTATTGCCAATTTCAGACTAATGTTTTCGGACTAAATAGACATTGAGACATGAGTATCATTTATTGCCCCTTTTAATCTCGATTTTTTTTTTATATGTCTCTTAAATAAACACTTCCAAATTCATCCACAATCTGATACTTATGCATTTGTCCTTGCAAATCAACGGGCCCATAATTGAGGAAGTATGGAATTAACTGAGGAAGGAGCTTAGCTATCCCCTTCTTTAAGAAGCTCTACCTTACTCAAGTAGTCTATTTGAGTCAAAGCAGGAATTCTACTGCTAGCTTCTATCAATTAAACTATAAAATTTAATTAAATAAAGTAGTATATTTGAGTATAAAACAATTTGAAGGGGAGCCTTGGCGCATCAGTAAAGTTATTGTCATGCGACTTCATGGTCACAGATTCAAGTTGTGAAAATAACCGCTTGCAATGCAAGATAAGACTGTGTGTAATAGATCGGAATGTGGTCCGATCTTTTTTTGGGACTCTGCATTGGCGGGAGCTTTATGCATTGGGTTATCTTTTTTTTTTTTTTTTTTAAAGTAGTCTATTTGAGTCTTAGGGACATGGGCTAAAGTCAACCAATCTTGAAAGTTACGGAAGCCTTTATATTTATGTTAGGTCTGTAATGATTCATGAATAGCAACCACTAGTCTTATGAGGGATGTGGGTAATTATGTGTGTAAACTTAAACTAGTAGAGCCAATACAAAAACCTTGGAATTGTTTCATGGAAAAAAAAAGTTTCAGTTATAAATCCACATAACTTCACCTAATATCCTTAAAAATTTATTAATTTACTATCTTCATCTTCTATATGAGTTTCTCTCCATTCCTGATTCCTCAGACTTCTACAGGCTTGTTTTACTTCCCATGTCTTTTACTCTGTTTATGCCGTTATTTATAGTGAGAGTGGTGAAATGTGTGCGATGAAGGAGGTTACCCTCTTCATGGATGATGCAAAGTCAAAGGAAAGCGCAAAACACTTGGGGCAGGTGAATACCTTTGTTTTACCACAACATGATCCCCTACTGTATTTATAATTGTTCTTTAATTTTCAAGCATCATTCTTTGTGTTGTCTTCTTTTGGCAGGAAATATCTCTTTTGAGTCGATTGCAACATCCGAATATTGTGCAGTATTATGGTAGTGAGATGGTATTGCTTGCTCTCTTAAATATGCAATGAGAACATTCTATTACTTTTCGATTACTGATGATTGGTTGTGATAAAATTTTTTCTTGGTCCATCATTACAAGACATATTGTTATCTTGGTAGTTTTCCATCATTTCTTGTTTGTTTCATGTTTCCCATTCTTTTAGAGCTCTTTATAAGCTAGGATTAGGAGTCTAAGTAAATCTATTGGTATAAATGTCAACTGAATATCATCCCTAGTAAGTCTGTCCGTAAAATAGCCATTTAGAAGTGATGCAAGCCTAGAGAAGCTAATAAGGATTCATGCTGCTAGAGTTATTAGTTTATTTTGCATGTTGAATAGTTCTTGTCTTGCATTCAGTATCCAATTATAGGATGTGATCTAATATATAGGTGATGAATATTTATTCTTTAAAAGACAATGCAATATCTGATATCTCTTACTTTGTACTGGACCATGCTGTCTCTCCTTTTGCCACCAGGGTAAATCCTTAATTTCATCCTCATACTGTCTCAATCTCCACCCTTCGTGCCTGGAATCATGCTGCTCCAACAAACTGTTGTCTCTCCTTGACCTTGTATACCTCCCTTGCCCTTAGATCCTAGCTCACCTATACATAAAGAAGCCTCCCTCGTTATTTGCCACCTTCCTCATCCCATGCAGCTGCTAAGTCATACCATACATTGGAAAGGGAAAGTGGAGGAATAGATAAGAGAGAGAGGGGAGGGGGAGTGAGTGAGGGGAGAGAAATGGAAGGTACAAGGAAAAAAAATAAAAAGGATAGTCCGGTGCACGAAGCTCCCGCCATATAAGGTCTTGGATAAGGGTCTATTATATGCAGGCTTACTTTGCTTCTCAAGATGTTGTTTTCAGAACTCGAACCCACGACCTCTAGGTCATAAGGTAACAATTTTACTGTTGCACCAAAACTCTCCTTCTACAAGGAAAAAAAAATAATCAAATTAAATTGAAAATTATTATTATTGGCTAAAAAGTTTGGGAATTCGTAGATCAAGGTGCTGATTGGTGAATAACTCACTTGATTAGTGGGATTAATTATTGCTCCATAATGGAAATCTTATTCCTATTCGTTGTCCTTTCTAACCCCATCTATGGGCCTCTTCCTTGCTCCTGCTTATTACCCACCACTCGAGGCACCTACCTTGCTAATGTACAATTGACAATTGCGATGTCAAAACACTCTGACACCTCTGTAAGACTTTCCTTCTCTTTAGTCATCAATTGCCATCCCAGATCCCTCCTTTGATTTGGATTGTTTAATCGCTTTTAACAAAGGTACTCTTAAATCCTTTATTTCCATCCACTTTTTCATTTTATATTCTATACACTAATATGATCTAAATATGTTGCATTTGTATATTCATTTACATTCCTATAAATGTCTCAGAGGTACTTTGTGACAACTAACCATAATTGATGAGATTGGATGCTCACATTTTATTATTTTGAAACTTTTGAGGATTTCTTGTAAAAGGATAAATTATAGGAGAGTAAAATATGGCGATTTTTAACGAAAGGACATTCTAAACTTTTCTCCATCTTCCTTTCATAACAAACTAAAAATAAATTTGCCATCTCTACCAAGCTTCAACGTAGTGACAATGCTTGGAAATATTTGTCTCACTCCGTCACTTAGTTGTATCAATTCATAGTGGTCTTTGTTAGTTCTTATGCTCACATAGACTTAGTAAAATGGTGTAGTAGAATAAAAGAATCAACATCCTTCAATTGAGATTGCTCAAACTTTACTTCCATACATATATGCCCGCTTTCTTTTTAGGATGATACTATTCTCAGTGCACATTATCTTATAAATTGTATGCTAATTTCTACTCTATGGTAAAATTCACTTTACTATCCTCTTTCTATAAGATGTTGTACAATCTCTTCTACCTTAGGTCTTAGGTTTTGAATGTACTTATTTTATTCATCTAGTGTGTTTCTAGATGTGATAAGTTTTCCTCAGGTCCATCAAGTGCATTTTTAGTTATTATCGTCTCTAAAAGGTTTATCATTGTCACTTTCTTAAGAAACGTCATGCCTTTAACATCGCTAATGTGACCTTTTTTTTTTTAGTTTGCTCCTTTCTCTCTCTATATCATTTACTTGAGTCTACATAGGAAGATCTTCTTATCCCCACCTATTGTCCCTTCTAACCCCATCTATGGATTTGTCCCCTCCCTTTGTTGCTAATGACCCTCCACTTAAAGTACCTTCCTTGCTAATGAACAAATGACGACTATAATGGAAAGACACTTCAACTCCAACACATGTTTGAGACTTTCCTTCTCTCTAGTCACCAGTTACCATCTCGGATCCCTTTGATTGGATATTTTCATTGCTTCTAACAAAGGTGCTTGTGAGTCCTCTATTTCCCATTCTTCATCCACTTTTTTGTTTGTACATTATTATCATCTAAACATGTTGCATGTGTATCTTCATTTCCCTAAGAATACATTCCTATGAATGCCTTGGGGACATTTTCGAAACTTAGGCAGCAGCTAACCATAATCGATGAGATGGATGCTCTATAGTCTAGCACTTAGAAGTTGATTCTTTTTTCCCCAAGGAAGTCCACATTAAGTCTCAAATAGGCTTTGTCAGTTAAATGTTCCCTCCATAAATAGTTGATTGTTGCCCCCACAGATGTGGTGTAGTGGTACAAATAAGAGGACCAGAGTTCGAATCTCACTAGGGATGAATATTCTGGAGGTCGACTTTTGAGTGTGCATAAACTGTACTCCGAATTTACCTAGTAAGTTAACCAGGGGAAAGACTGTCTACCTCCAAGATTAGTCGGGCGAAGCCCAGACAGTTGGATTATCAAATAAATAAATAGTTGATTGTTAGTGGCTAAAATTACTTCAGTCCATCTTTTTTGTTCCCTAGTTGTTGTCTTCTATTAACTCCTTTATCAGCTTCATATCAAGAATAACTTTCTTCAAGCTGATTTTTCTAAGGTCGATAGAGTAGTCTTCAATGTTTATTGCTTGAGGAAAGCTAGTCTTGTGTTTAAATTAAGGTCATTGATATATCTCACAACTCAAGTATGCATTGAATATGTTTGACGAGACTGTCATGGTAGAAATTAAACCAGTAGATACTTCCATAGACCATAATGTTGGATTTAGTATCAGGACAGAGGGAGCCTCTAACTGATCCAAGGAAACATATAGGGTTTGTAGGAAAATTGCACACTCTCATCATCACCAAATGTGGCATCTTATTATTCATAGTGTGTAACTAATTTTTAGAGAATTTATACCATAACCATTGGTAGCCCTCAAGAGTGCTCTAGAGAAAAGTATTTTATTTCGGGATCTTTAGATCATGGAGTACTTGGATGTAGATTTGACAGCTTCCGTGGATAGACAATCTGCGCTGGGCTATTGTTTCTACCTAGGACGTAATTTTATTTCTTGGGACAATAATAAATAGACACTTGTAGCAAGATAAGTGCAGAGACTGAATATAGAATTATAGCCTTAGTTATAGGCGAGCTCATCTTGGTTAAACAGCTTCTAATCAAGGTAGGATGTGCTTTTGTAGAGATAATGAAACTGTATTGTGACAATCAAATTACTCTGGATATATCTTCGAACTCAGTTGTTTACAAGAGGACAAAACACAGAGACTGCAATCACCACTTAAATCCAATGATTACATTATTCATGAGAAACTTGTTAACTAAATCCTTAAAAGAACCTAGTGTGTATACATTAGTAATAAGTTGAGTTTCTATACCAAAAAATCAAATTAACTTGAGGTATACTCATGGTGTTATGACTTAGTTGTAAATAGATAAAATGTTTATATGTAACGTTCCTTACTAATCAAGAACATATAAAGGTAGAAGGGTACTACCTAGGATCGTGTGGAATAATTCCCACTCGACAGCTATGTTAGTATTTTCTTCAGGATATGATGTGTAAATTGAGATTTTGACCATTAGACTAAATATTCACATGCCCCTTAACTTGTCAACTTTAGTTTCATTTTAGACTCAAATACTTACCTGATGTGTTTAGTATGAATATATAAATGATTTCTTGTCTGGCCATCAACAACTAATGATTTACCAGACATAGCATGATTTCATGGAGAAGTGAAATCTCAATTTTCATTACTCTGCGATACTTAACTTTATGGTTGACCACACAGATATATATTGACTCTGCACCGTACTTTAAACTTCCAAGAATAGTGAATGAGTATGCTTGCATGCCTATAAATTTCTAAGCTACTTCCATTTTGGACGATACATCTGATTTGATGCAAATATGCCTCTGTCCTGATGCATCCTAGAAGTATTGGCCGAAGAAGCTGCATGATAATTCTTTATTTCCTTAGGAAACTTATTGGCCACTTAGGTCCACTTAGAATTGTTTGATAAAGATACAGTTTAGGAGTTGGGTAGTCACTATGTACTTGATCATATTTATATCCCATCTTCGCTTTTAATTCATTGGGAAATTTACATTACTATATCTAGATAGCTTATATTTCCATTTTGGATGAAGGTAACCTACTAATACTATTGAATGAATAGCAGCAAGCAATAGTATATTTCTTTATCATAGATCCATGATTTGATTATATGTTTGTTTTTTCTTCAAACAGATCGATGATAAACTTTACATTTACTTGGAATATGTATCTGGTGGTTCTATACATAAACTCCTCCAGGACTATGGTCAATTTGGTGAGCCAGCAATTCGGAGCTATACTCAGCAAATTCTTTCTGGACTAGCATATTTGCATGCTAAAAATACTGTACATAGGTATGACATTAGGAATTGTTTGAATGATTGGTCTCTTTTCTGCACCTGACTGTTTACTCAACCTTGTGCAGGGACATAAAAGGTGCAAACATATTGGTAGATCCTAATGGCCGAGTTAAGCTGGCAGATTTTGGGATGGCAAAACATGTATGCTTTTATCTCCAAGCACTGTTTGAGCAGTTTTATCCTTTTGATCTTGATAATATTGTGGCTAGTCTTTCTAGTGCAATATGGGCTTGAAAATCTGTGTTTGGGAAAAATGTTGTTTTGCCTATCTCCATATTCATGCATGTTTTTTATAAAAACTACTACAACCTGGTGAACGAAGCTCCCGCCACGTGGGGTACCGGAAAGGAATCCATTGTACGCAGCCTTACCTTGTTTTTTTTTGCAAGAGACTGTTTCTAGGATTTGAACCCGTGACCTCTTGGTCACAAGACAACAACCTTACCGTTGTGCCAAGGCTCCCTTCATGTATGTTTTTCATGCGAAATTAAATATATCATACTTGTTTTATGTTGCAAATTTCAGTGTTTATTAGCTATTTGAGTTTTCCTTCAGTGTGGTAGTTTGGCAATCCACTCACCAGCCCCACTTAGCTTGATTCATATGATTTCTAGATTTTGAATAATATATTAAATGTATCTAATATTAAGGTTCTAACAATAGTATGTGATTTGTAAACTTGATTCATATAATGTGATTTGTCATTCTAAGGTATATATATACTTGAAAATCTGTTTGGATGAATCACATATCTTGCATGTTTAGTATAACTTAACTGCCACACATTCTTTGTGCTCACAATTCATATAACATGACTAGTCATTTCAATTGAGTATGTGCTTCAAAATCTGTTTGGATGAAATGCTATCATGCTTCATTTCATGCAAGTTTTTTTTTTAAATTTCTTCATGTGCTAATTGAAAGAGAGCTTTGGTGCAACAATAAAGTTGCTACCGTATGACCTAGAAGTCACAAATTTGAGTTTGGAAACAACCTCTTGTAAAGTAAGGCAAGACTACGTATAATAGATCCTTCCTCAGGATCCCACATTGACAGGTGCTTTGTGCACTGGGCTGCCTTCTTTACGTGCTAATTCCTGTTTTGTATTTTGAGTTGGCCCTGAAGGCTTTAGTGTTGAGAGTTAGGCAATTCCACTTGCTATTGTTGCACTTAGTTTCATTCATATGATTTACCAGATTAAATATTATAATAGTACTTTTGAGTCAAGTACTAAGCAGGTCAGCAGAGGAGAATAATCCCCTAAAGATTAAGCTTATAGGTATTATGTATCATTCATAAACTTGATTTATCAGTCTTTCTCAGTTGTTGAATTTTTTATACATACCATGGAACTCATGTGTCAGATCACCTAGTGATTTTGTTTCTTACATCCCTTGCTCCATGACAATCTGCTCAACCTGTTATGTTATGCGTTCGAGATATGCTTGGATTGCGACACTAGTCTACCTAAAGCATCCTTTATTTTTTTAACCAACTTTGGATTATATGAAAGGAATAGTATATAGTAATTTACAATTAATTTTTGTTTTACTGCAGAAGTAATAAGTATGCTTATATATATATATGTGTGTGTGTGTACATTAAAAGTTTGCTACCAGAGTACAATGGCTTGATCAAATCAGATGCAACTGAATTTTGGCATACTGTAAGAAAGACTGCATTTATATTTTCTGGAAGTCTGGCACAAGAGTACAATGGTTTGATCATACTGTAAGATATGGAACACACATCATCATTAATTGCCATGAGAGCATTAAAATTCCATGAGATCATTACACGCACTCAAAAACTTGAAGAGCATTAAAATTCCATGAGATCATTACATGTACTGAAACTTGAAAGGCATTCTCATTTTTCTGGTACCTATGCGAATTTGATATTAAATTAGTTTGTAACATGGATTTGTACAAAAAAGCTATTCCCTATTGAATCTATTCTGAAATCTGAAGGTATAAAAGTAGTTTTTTTTCCTTCTATGATTTAACACAGTATTTATCACCTAATGTTGTGTTTCTCAGATTACTGGACAATCATGCCCCTTATCATTTAAGGGAAGCCCATATTGGATGGCTCCAGAGGTATTGTTTTATTCAGGCGACACTTTTATCGATCATGCATCTAAACTAATTCCTATTATGCATCGTGTGGTTAGGTCATCAAGAATTCAAATGGATGTAACCTTGCTGTGGATATTTGGAGTTTAGGGTGCACTGTCCTGGAGATGGCTACATCAAAGCCACCTTGGAGTCAATATGAAGGGGTTGTTACTTAAACTTTGAGAGCATGCAAAATTCATTTAGGGTGCTACTTTGATATATCTACTGCATTGATGTGAACTTCAGAGAGCATCTTCTTTTACTAGTTTCCTTATATAAACTTTCTGTATTTAAGAATGTTTGCATAAGTTGTAGACACTTTTTTTTTTGAAAACCATAGATTTATCCATTACTCTTCATCAATACATTAATTTTGAGAATATGATGGTTGAATGCCAAGAGACCTTTTTGCATGATTTGTGAATGGTCTTGCTAATTCTTATCCATTTGCAGCTAAGTTGTTTGGCAAGCTTACTTGATTCCACATCTCTGAATGGAAATAGTTATTTGCCCAACATGGTATCGATAGTTACTCTAGTGACTAAATTGAAGCAGCAATTCACAAGAAGCCCATTCCCTAGTTAATTTTCTTGGATGATTTTGCCCTTTGCTTGTATTAATTTGAGAACGGAGTTTCCCTTGTCTTGTACTTGATAAGTATGTACATATTTTACATTATATAAAGAATTTATCCATTTATAATGCATGGCCAAGTATTGGTTTTGTTCTCTAGTTTGCTTACTTTATTTGGTCATTTTCAATAGTTATCAACTGTTTCTTCTGTAGATTGCAGCAATGTTCAAAATTGGAAACAGTAAAGAGCTTCCAAAAATCCCTGATCACCTCTCTGATGATGGCAAGGATTTTATAAGGCATTGTCTTCAGCGTGAGCCATCTAACCGCCCTACAGCTTCTGAGCTTTTGCAGCATCCATTTGTGAAAAACGCATCATCAATTGAGAAATCTCCAATTTGTTCTGAACCTTTAGAATCACCGGGTGGCATTTCAGGTGGAGCAAACATAAAGGTAAATTGCTCTATGAGAACCGGTTTACATGCAGGTTTTTTTTTTCCTTTTTAATAAATTTGATGCAAAAAAAAGTCAGTTCAGGATCTAATCCATGGTTTTATTTTATTTTTACCAGGCCAAAAATTCATTTTTTTTTTCTACTTTTACTATTTCCTATTTGCCTAGTCTATTTTTCAAGACTTAGCAAGACCAGGTTATTGTAAAAGCTTATAAAAGAGGCCTCATTACATTGTCCAAATCATTCCACAATAATATATCTTTTTTGCTTTGGTTTTCCTTGCTCATGGGATCACTGACCAAGGCATGCAACCCCATGGGATTGTCAATTTAGGCACATGGTTCTATATCGGGCTACATCAAGTATAGACTAGGAAGTAAGTATAGCTCCGCATATAATGTGAAACTTTCTAAAGATTCATTAGCCTGTCTATTTTTCTTGTGGAATTGTTTAGATTCAATTCTTTAAATAGTGAATTTCCATCGTAGTCTAGACATGAAATGACAAATAAACATGGAAATTTCAGGTTGAGATTCTGTGCACAAGCAACCAACTTTTGTCCCTAAAGTTTGACATGTCACATTGCTTCATTATTTATCTCTATTTCAAACATTCCACCTAGTGGGAAAAGGCTTGGTTATTGTTGTTGTTTCAGTTCATCTCATATATAATACATGGAGGCAACTCTTGTTGATTTGTAATTCCTCAATTTAGTCACACATGGTGAGTTATGGGCTAATAAAGAAGTTTTGTAAGCTTAGATGGGTACCTACTATTAATTTGGTTAGGTATTTTTGCGTGGGTGATTGTGCCTTAGATGTTAATAATTCAATTCTTTCATCTAAGTGGGTCGTGACAATTAGTATCAGAGAAAACCTAATCCTAGGCATGATGAGATATTTGAATGACTACCAATGTCGTAGTGTAGCCACCATTTGACTTCACATGCCTTTATTCAAGAAGGATTCTAGGGGATGAGTTGAAAAGGTTTGGGATGCCAAGCCTTAGGTATGGAGATTATAATACTGTATAGTCCCATATGCTGAAGCTAATTGAGGTAATCCTGCAAACTTTGTACACACATTAGTTACACAGGAAAATTTAAACCCTTCGACAAACACATCGTGCCATTGAGCCATCACAACTTGGATACACCAAGTCACTACAACTCGACTTCGTTAAGTCATAATGTCCACTAATTTCATATGCATTCTACCAAGTTCTTGCAAACTTCGTACACATTAGTAACACAAGAAAACTTACCCTTTGACAAGCGTATTAAAACATTTTGGTCGAACACGATGACTTAGGGCAGATTGCACTAATACTATTAACTTGGATTTTGGATTTGAGCATTTTGGTCCAGTGATTGGGCTCGACAAATTAATGTCAATTCTCTCATTTAAGCAGTTATGGCATGACTTGATCCACTCAACTGACTGGACCAAGTTTACATTGGTCAAAACTCTTCTATTTTTTTATTTTCTCAGTTTTTTTATATTTTACATTCACTTCTCAAGCACACGTGCACACATTTTTCATGATAGATACTCATATATCATTTAACTCTACTGCCTAATATTTAGATGTAATATTTTCTCTCTTGTCACATATATATATATATATATATATATATATAGAGAGAGAGAGAGAGAGAGAGAGAGAGAGAGAGAGAGAGAGAGAGAGATGTTATACTACACAATTTATTCGTGAGCAATCGTGATTATCTTTATTATTTACCGTCCGATCGAGTGCGCACTATTACTCAATCCTTGAACCCTAAGAGATTGGATGGTGGATAATGAGAGTGCTTACGAGTATTCACGGATGAGTTGTGTAGCGCATATATATATATATATATATATATATTGTGAATATGTGATTTGGCTATTTGAAGCATGAGTCTAACTAGTGAACCAACTTCTTGGAGTTGACCAGTTCATCATCTGCTGCAATTTTGGAAACTATGCCAAGAACAGCATGGGGATTAGAATTGCAGATATAATTGCCTCATCTCACCTTAAGTGGCTTTACTTGTGGCAAAAAGTGATAACACTCATCCCGAGCGTTCCTCCACCATCCACCCCAAGGCCTGTGGAAGTGTGATAAATCATGGTACTGAGCGGTCTCCTAGTTGGGAGGTTCAGTTGTCCCTAAGGGAATCAACTCCAAGGGAATCAAACCTTCTTGTGGCAAATCTACCATCCGAATACCAACTCGGCTACGCCCATGGGGGCACCCTAAGTGGCTTTACTTGAAACGTGTTTTGGTGGATAATGAATGTGTCTGTATCTGATAGCTGCAAAGCTGTATATTTGTAAATTAAACCAATCCCTCATCTATGAGAACTCCTAAACACATGGTTAAATACATGTTGCAGAAAGTGATGCACATTAGTTGAATTTAGAAGAATGAATCTAAAATCTAGGTCTAGTTATATAATCTTTGTGCCCTTTGAAATGATGTTTTCAGCCAAATGTTCTGCTTTCTTCTCCATATTTCTCTTTCATTGCTTCATTTTGCATCTGCTTTGATCGTGATGTTTTCTTTTATACTTATTATGCGCTTTGAATTTTCATGCGGATATTAATGAAACAACTCCAGATAACTAGCCATGTGAAAAATTTGTCTTCTCTGGACATGGAAGGAATGACAATCTATCACGTAAGAGGTGGGGGACCTTCTGTAACAAGGTAAATCACTATTTTTTTTTTGCCTTTTTTAGCTTATGATTTTGTTATTTTTTTTTGTTGGTTTCTTTTATCAATTTAAAAGGCAGGAATAGCTTGGTCAGCATTCTCTGTAGTTTAACTTTGGACATGGGTTAGAGATAGACATGATATGTTAAGTTTGGAACTTTTAGTCTCAAAAGCATCCTAATTAGATTTTTTAAAGAAAATTTAAATGTTTTCCTCTCATCTTATTTCATTATGGAACAATCAAAGAAATTCAAATGAACTATTGGTTTTTGTGGTATGTGATCTCACAAATCAAACATTTTAAAATTTTCTTATAGTATGTTGAACTTAAATGCATACTCAATAATATTAAGGTAACTCTTTTTTTTTGCTGATGCACCACAGTCATGTGGTTAAGTAGCACTCTTAGCGCACAAAGGTCTTGTGTTCCAATTATTCACATGCACTACTGCACAAAATTGCAGCGAACATGAGCCTTTTTATTTTTTTTAAAAAAAATAAACTATTGATTATCCTTCTCATATGCAGTGATGTTCTTATGAGATACATATCTTGTCCTGTCTCTCCGATGGGAAGTCCTCACTTGAATTCCAGGTCTCAACGCCATGCGAGTGGAAGGTTGTCCCCTTCTCCCATTTCAAGTCCTATTGCCACCTCAGGTGCGTCTACACCTCTGACTGGTGGCAATGGTGCTATTCCCTTCAGCCAGTCAAGGCAGGGGGTTCGTGAACCTGATGGCTTCACTTGCTTGTCAAAATGCAAAAGTGATATGCATCTTAGCGGGACCATATGCCACGAACGGAAACTCAATCTTTTAGCTGGAATGCAGCAAGGCCCACAAAAAGTTTGGGAAAGAGTGGCATCAGAGGCTGACATTCTCAGTGCTCAGTTTGGTAGGCTGAGACATGTTCATTTATGGGATCCTCATGAGAAGCAGCTTGATCGTGTGCTCCGTCCTTCCTTAAGAGATCAAATGAAGCTTAAGCCTTCACAAAATCCCAGTTCAGGTCTTCCAACTCATGACCCAACAAAGGCTACATGACTGACGGAATGATCAGCCAGATCATAATTTTTTTTGTTGGTTCTGGCATGCTTATATTAGCCTCAATTTCATCCCAAACTAATTCATTTGGTAAGGAAGTTGCAACTGTACAATCATTCTTTGTTCTTTGGAGACTTGGGCAGTGGACTACATTCTTTTCTACGATGTCTGCCTAGTTTCATACTGGTAAGTATTAGCGGAGTCTGCAGATTGACGCAGTGATTACATCGAGGATGCAATTTCTTTGTTAGGAAAGAGAGAGCAAGCGATGTTCGGAAAACTGGAAGCTCGGAACTCAACTTGTGCATACAATTAGACTATTTGTATAAAGGCTGACCCCACATTGTCCAACATTTTACATCATTAAGTTATTATACTATGACTGACTGCATCAGTTTGGATGTACAATGACCGTCTTTCTGAGGATGCATTATCTACGCAGTATCTATAGCCGTGGCAGTTAAGGATAACAAAGGATATTTTAACCACTCGTTTGCTTACATGTTGTAAAAGCTTTTATGGAGTTAATGGTTGTTTATAACTGATTTTATCTTTCAATAAAATT
Source organism: Wurfbainia villosa (assembly GCA_025175895.1). Taxonomy (NCBI): domain Eukaryota; kingdom Viridiplantae; phylum Streptophyta; class Magnoliopsida; order Zingiberales; family Zingiberaceae; genus Wurfbainia; species Wurfbainia villosa. Next base: position 37,052,214 of record CM045998.1, on the reverse strand, counting down.
GTCCAACAAATGAACTTTTGCATGCTGACACTTTGAATGTGCTCTCTCCTAGCAATGCATGAATGAGGTAGGAGGTTGTGTTTTAGGTGGAGAGCAGCTTTGTTCCTCTTCCATTGGGTCGGTGACAAGGAAACTAAGAAAATTGCTTATAGTGAGGAAAACCGCCATGGTCGGTCAGCATGAAGCTTTAAATTTTTTAATGGAAATAATTCAGTTCCTCTGTTACCACAGTTTCTAACACGTCATATGAAGAGCCAAAGGATATTATCTTTTACAAAAGTATTTATACAGAAACAAAATATTGTCTTTAATTTATATTTTTTTGTTAGAAAATGTCCAATCAATTTGTAAAATAATAAAGGATGTTTTGATTCAGAAAAGTGAGAAAAATCATTTTTAGAAAATGAAGGATATTTTGATTCAGAAACTGAGAAAAATCATTTTTACAGTGGGGAAAAGATCTAGTTTGGATAATTGTTGATGGCAAATCCTTTTCTTTTATACCTTATGCAGAAGTTCGACCGGATGCTGCTCCTGAGGATGAAAAAAAGCGTCCAGACGCTGTTCATGAGAACGAAGAAAGAGGGGTCGGACGCTGTTGACGAAGATGAGGGGCTGGACATTGTCACTCCTAACAAAAAAGAGAGTGTATTTGCATCGACATAGAGAATCGATGATCACAAGAAAACGAAGGAAAGAGCAGATGAAAGGCGGACTTGGGCTGAGCATGGGATAGTAAACTCAAACCGAATGGTATTAGAATTCTAGAACTCCTCGAGAAAATTGATTTCGGAACTCCTCCATAAAACCGTTGGGGGGCGGTGCTTCGACACCACCGTCTATTTTATTTTATTTATATTTTTACCATCCAGAAAGCTACGTAGTGTGGCCGTAGCATTGAAAACTATATTCATTTGAAATGTGTCAGTGCTGCGACTCCGGCCACGTTTCTGGTCATTGCCATTTATTTTATTTTATTTCATTTTATTTATAGTTTTATTATAAAATTATTATCACTTGATCTTTAGATCACGGATTTGAAAATAATTTTTGATAAGGCAATGTATAATAGATTTATGATCCATTATGCTCTAATCCTTCTCAATTCTATTATGGGATCGGGAGCTTTGTATATTAGATTCTCCTTTTGTATTCTTATGATCAAGACGGCCACTGTGCGCAATTTGGATTCATTTAAAATGAGGCTATGTTGCGACTCCATTAGATTCTCAATCACCACCGCTATTGATGCGGAGAGGAGTAAGGTATCCACGTGTTGTCACATTGGCATAATGATTGGTGACGTAGTGTAAAAATTCAGTCAATAGGCGTGCCACATAGGCTTGAGAGGTGTTCCGACGACGGTCACTTAAGACTCAATGATGGTCATCTAAGACTCGGCGATGATCACTTAGAACTCGATGATGGTTATTTAGGACTCGACGATGCTCACCTAAGATTCGACAATGATCACTTAGGACTCGGCGGTGATCACCTAGGACTTGACGATGATCATTTGGGATTCGACATTGATCATCTAAGATTCGACATAGTTTAGCAAAGACTCGGTGTGTTTAAGAAAGGACGCGGCGAGGTAAAGTTTAAGCAAGGTGCAACTTTGCATCTTTGTAAAGGAGTAAGTGGACTGTGTATAATGATTACTCTCAACCTTGGTCATTTATTTGCTCGTGCATGACCCATTAATGATGAGGCTAGGGTGTACCAAGGGTTAGGTTGACGGATTCCAACCTTTGTACAATAGGACATACCAAAGGAACCCACTATAGTGATCCATAGTTAACACAATATTAATGCAGAACGCATGTATTCATCTTAGGAGATCGGGAGATCTCACTTCGTTGTCCCTAATCGTCTCCAAAATGCCCCACACTTTCCTCATATCTCCATGTCCTCACGTCCCCACGCTTCCATCTCCTCATGTCCCCACGTTGTCGTCTCCTCACTGATTATCTCCTCACATGTATATAAGCTAATTAAATTGGATGGCAAAGGCAATGAAAGAAAACTATTTTAAACTCTTCTCCTCTTCGTCTTTACTCCGTTCTAATCTTGATCTTGACTTGAGAATTAGAGGGGATTAATCAAGACATGCCTTGGTCATTTTCTCATTTTGTGTTGATCTTTTAAGTTGCGTTGAAGGTTCCCCTAAATCTAGATATGACACACGGAATCCTCTATTGGACTATCCGAGCCACAAAAATTGCTTTTTGCGTTGCGGAAACCCTGGATGTCGGCTACGAATCCGTGCGAAGATAAACAAAACTACATGTATGTGTTTAAAAACCTTAGATCCACTCTAGATCTACATGTTAAGAGTTTTACCCTTGATGCGACGCCCTTCCCTTATCCCGCTCGTCCAAACGGATTATCAGAACTCGAGAGTGTCAAGTGTACACTCCTCTATTGGTAACCACACAAGCAATAGGTGGAGAAGATCACTTAGAGTGTGCTAGCACAGTAAGAAACCCATGGAAAAGGAGAGGGGGAGAGCTTGAGGGAAGAGCCAAGGAAGAAGATGATGAAGTTACACACTTAACTTCTCACTAATCACCACTAAAGTGACCGACCACTATTTGGGGGGTTACATGCATGCATGTAACTCCAAGAGCCAATGACTCTTGGTCTCCCTCATGAGGTGACACCCCATGATGAGTCCATGATGATGTAGAACATCATTATTGGCCGACCCCCATGCCAAGTCACCATGACATGACAATTGGTCAAGTCAAAATTGACCATTCGTCTTCCCTCTCAAGTCAAGTCAAACTTGACCTCTTATCTCCCATGGTCGATCAAATCCAACCATTTGATTCAAGTCAATTTGATTTAATGAATCTCTATTCATTATTTTAAATTGACTCAATAAATCAAATCTAAATTAGACTCATTCAACACTTGAATCAAATTGAGTCTAACTAAATTAGTCTAATTTGGATTACCCTTAATCCAATTTAGTTCATTCCATGAACCTAATCCTCATGGTTCATCATATGAACCTAATCTCCATCTAATTGCCCTTTGTGTGTGACCCTATAGATTCTTGTAACATTGACAATGCTCCTAAACCGATTTAGGAACATAAGCAATGAGCGGTATCTAGCAACACATCATTGCTACCCAAGTTACAAGAATGTTGAGATCCAATATCACCTTTGTGACTACTAATTGTGACTCTCACAATATGTAACAATGTTCCTCTATCCTTGACATCTAGATTGACCAATTGAGGCATAGACCGTGTCATCCTCGGTACAATCTTTATCTTGAACTCCAAGTAGACTCACTTTAATCAAATGAGCTCAATATCTCATATTGACTCATTTGGGCATGACCATGCACTTAGTGGTCTCACTTTATCAAGAATAACGATGTCACTCCTATCATATAGGAGCGATAGATCCCATCTACATCACTCACATCCCTTCACATAATTTGTTACATACCCAGTTATCGCCTTTATAGTCCACCCATTTATGGGTGATGTTTGACGAAGCCAAAGTATGCAACTCCTTATGTGGGGAACCATGGTGACTTCAAGTCCAAAGACTAATAGTCATACTAATAGTCACATGAGAAAGTATATGATACTCATATAATGATCCATGATACTTTCTCATGGTGGGTCATTCAGTATACATTCTCCAATGCATACCCATGTGTCAACTTGATATCTCATATCCATGACTTGTGAGATCAAGTCATCGAGTTGACCTACATGCTAGTCTCTACGCATTAACATTGTTCCAGAATGTTAATACTTGACTAGGAGTGATTAAGAGTAGTGTTCTCTATATCATCTCATTATCGATTCAACCAATCGATTGATATAGATAATAACCTTTTACTTAAGGACATTATTATACTTAGTTATTTGACACCAATACAAGTAAGTATAATAACCATAAAGAAATGCCTTTATTAATAGGAATACGATACAACAAAGTCTATACAACAATCATCACATGATTGACTCTAAGACTTTCACTAACAATCTCCCACTAACACTAGCGCCAATCACTGTAGTATTTAATACCCAATGACCTAGTGTGACCATCATGTTTTTTTGTGCCAAAGCCTTGGTCAAGGGATCTGCGACGTTAGCCTCTGTGGGTATTCTACAAATCTTCACATCTCCTCTATCGATAATCTCTCGAATGAGATAGAAGCGCCGTATTATGTGTTTGGTCCGCTGGTGTGAGTGAGGTTCCTTAGCCTGCGCAATCGCTCCATTGTTGTCATAATAGAGCTCTATAGGATCTGCTATGATAGGAACCACCCCAAGCTCAGTAATGAACTTGCGGATCCAAACTGCCTCCTTTGCTTCCTCTGATGCAGCAATATACTCGGCCTCTGTTGTAGAATCAACAACTATATCCTGCTTCGAACTCTTCCAGCTCACAGCGCCACCATTCAAGCAAAACACGAACCCTGACTGTGATGTATAATCATCCGTCTTTGAAAGTCATCATCGCCAGAACTTTACCGCTCTAAATATCAAGAAATATTCTTTAGTCATTTTCAAGTACTTAAGAATATTTTTGACTGCTATCCAGTGACTCTCAACGGGATCTGACTGGTATCTACTCGTCATGCTCAAAGCATACGAGACATCAGGACGAGTACATAACATGGTGTTAGTAATATATGAGAGATGTCCTAAGGCAATCGCCTTATGTTTGAACCATTTATATGATAAATGAAGATTCACTATGTGAGTATATATGTTTTCATGTATTTGATTGGATCTTAAACTCATTTACTGAATGTCCACGATACGATTCACAGCATGAAAGAATTTATGATTGGATCACAACTAGTGAGTATCTCTACATGTGTAATTGTGATGTATCATAATTATCCTTAGTCGATGAATTGATGGATTTGGACACCATTGATTCTGTCGAGACTAGCACGAGGTATACTCCTTGGTGTATCCAAGCAGCTGATTCTCACTGGCTGGAGACATTGTGATGTCCGGAGTTAATCGTGGATGCTAGTTAAGATAACTAATTTATTGGAGTGACCAGCCGTAAGACTTCATATGGTTCTCTGCATATATAGATATGTCAATGAAGTTCTTACTGTAGCTTATGTGCGATGTTCCTTTGACTTGCGGTATTCAAGTCATCTTGATCATAAAGACTTATGCTTTGACATCTTAAGCAAGCATCTCTGAGGAGATGTGGACCCAAGATGATTGGGTATAAGTCGAAGTGATCGAAGGTGTTTGAATAGCCTATAAAGGATTCACCACTCCTTGCGAGGAGATGTATACCCATGGCCTCTCATCGGATTGTTACTAAAGTCTTTGGCCAAAGCATTACATGTTTAGAGTAAGATACTCTTCGATACATGTGCAGTAACTAGAATCCGTAGGATGAGAAAATGATACTTGGGCTAGGTGTGACGTAGTCAACCTAGTGGGGACTGACACTATAGACCATGTCCTGAACCAAGTGGGTATAAGATGAGTGAAGGGAATGGGGCACGATTAATTCGAGCCGCTGAAGGGTTTCAGAAATAGTTCTGGATCAACCGTTGATCTTTTCGGTTAATTGGGGATCATGATGTACTACTAGGTGCCACTCATGATCATTCTATAATTAATGGTTAATTATAGACGACCAACATAAACCGAGAACCTATTTGGTCACACGCACAACGAGCGTAATCCGAAGGATTTAAAATGAGCTTGAGAATGAGATTCTCAGACCGAGAGAAACTAGGTTTGGTTGGACCAAACAAGGAGCGAGCATGAAATCGTTTCAGTCGCAATGGAAGCGTGGATGGGCCGTGTCTTATAAAGACATGATGGATGAACCAAATTGGTTTAGTTCTAATCCAATAGAGGAGAATAAACCAAAGGGGTTTGATTTGTTTTAAACGAATGAACCAAAGTTGGTTCGGTTCGTTTTAACTTAAAATAGACCAACATGGTTTGGTTTATTTTAACTTAAATTAATGGAGCGGGTTAACGGGCTTTTGGTTATGATCCGATAACCATTAAGAGAATTTGTTATCTATAAAATAGGGCTTAAGGGTTTTAAGCCCTAATCCTTGCAACCCTAAAGTTGCCGCCCTCCTCTCCTCGGTGTAGTCGGTGCCAACTTCTTGCCGCCGTCCACCACCGCCCAAGCCCCCTTGCCGGTGTCCAGTAGCTGCCGTCCTCCCCTCTTTCCGGCATCGAGCTACTGCCGGAGGAGCTCCAGTGATCTTCTTTGGGTCCGGCGACAAGGTGAGCATCAAGCTTCCTTATTTGGCTGACCCCTATTCCTCCACCAAAGCTATCCAATTTTCTGGACAGCTTGTTTACTTCATGTTGGAGCATCGTTTGAACGACGTTTGGAGCTCTGACAGTGGCTTCCTTGCCGGGGATTCGATCTCCGGTAATTCTCATAGGTGGAGGACGAAGGATTCATCAAACGGTTGACGAATACCTCTCTGGAGAAGCGAGTTTTTGAGGACTCATTTTGGATCCGAATTTTGATTCGGATCGTGATCTTCTCTCGATCACATCGTCTTCAACACGAGGCTAGTAACTCATACGAAGACGAGGCTCGTGACTTTGTGAAGTCATCCCGAAGATACTCAGCGTGGATACGGATAGAGACGATTCTAGCGAGGATCGTTCCGGTTGATGCCTTTCCCGCTACACGTGATACGTCAGGGATACGTAGTATAAATTTCCTTTTATTGTAAAATTTGAATTTACGGTTATATCTACACATGTTTACTATGCATGCGTGTGGTGTGTGTGTTGTAATAAATTAGATTTATTATTTTTATTTCTTTCGCTGTGCACATGTTTACGAAACATGTTCGAACACACTCGCCTCGGTGCCGGAAATCCAACAGTGGTATCAGAGCCCAGGTTGTGTTTCGACATAATCGTAAAATTGTTTTGCGATAGTCATAATGGTATTTCTGGAAATTTTCTACTTTTGGAAAGTTAGAAGTATTTATGAAAATTTTTAATTTTGGAAAGTCTAGAAGTATTTATGGAAATCTTCTACTTTTGGAAAGTTGGAAGTATTTATGGAAATTGATATTTTACATAAATAAAATATTTGATTAGATTTGGAAATTTGTTTCCTAATTTAATCATGATTTGATTTGGAAAATCAAATCTTAAAATATTTTATTTCCATAAGTAGTTTTGATGATTTAGGAAATTGGTTTCCTAAATTGACTTTTCTTAATTAACACTTTCCACAGATAAAATATATGATTAGATTTGGAAATTTATTTCCTAATTTAATCATGATTTGATTTGGAGAATCAAATCTCAAACATATTTTATTTCCATAAATAGTTATGACATATAAGGAAATTTTGTACATGTCATAATTGTATGCCATGTAATTGCATTAGATGCATATCATTATGCCATGCATGTCGTGACATGTAGATGTATGCCATGTATGCCATGCCATGTAGATAATAGTTATTTGCATGCAAAGAGGATGAGACATAAAAACCCTTACTCAATATTAAAACCTACATCTTCCATTAATATGGTTAGAACCAGAGTTTCGTTTCTTGTTTGGGTTGTTGGACTCTCTCCAAGCCTGGCTCGAACCCGAACATGTTTAAACCATGAAATAGTTTAATACTAATATAGTAAGAGTCAGAGGTCAATCGTTAGCTTTGGTTGTTGGACTCTCTCCAAGCCGGGCTAATTGGTTGAATGCGCTCTAACTATATTAAAATTATTTCTCGATTAATGGGTTGGCTTTAACCTGGAGCATCGGCTTGTTGGACTCTCTCTAAGGTCGATGTGAAGGGAGGTGAAGTTGGGTGCTATGCATATGATGCATACTTGTTAATGTGTTAACAACCCGATGCATGTGTGAACATTCAATAAATTGATAGCACATTGTGATAGTTGCATATATGCGATATGCAATCGGTATATTTGATACCTACCATCGTAGTTATGAATGACTTGTTGGACTCTCTCCAAGGTTGTTCATATCTATGTTGGATATCAGCCCATTCGGAGATGGACCTACGATCTCCCGAAGTGATTTTGGGGTTTTTGAAATTCGAAAAATGAATGTGATTTATGAATATATATTGATGCATTTTAAAATCATTTTCTCATATATGCTCGTTTTGTATTTCTAGGTTAATCGATTGATCATGACGTCTTTGAATTTGCGCACTATTTTGGATTCAAACAAATTGACTGGGCCTAACTTCCTGGACTGGCTTAGAAACCTGAGAATTGTTCTCAAGGCGGAAAAGCTAGCATATGTCCTTGAAGAGCCTCTTCCCAATCGTCCTAGGGACGATGCAACTCCAGACCAAATGTTGGTCTATCAGAAACATGTGGCAGATTCTGAACTGGCGAGTTGCATCATGCTAGCTGCGATGGTACCTGAGCTGCAAAAGCAGCATGAGCATATGGATGCTAATACCATGGTCTTCCATCTTCATGAGTTGTTTGATGAGCAAGCGAGATCCGAAAGGTTCGAAGTCTCCAGGCTCCTCTTCACCACGAAGATGCAAGAAGGTTCGACTGTAGTGCAGTTTGTGCTAAAGATGAACGGGTACATCGAGCGGCTAGCCACCCTCGGGTTTGTGATGGATCATGAATTAAGTATTAACTTAATTCTGCATTGTTTGCCCAAGAGTTTCTCACAATTTGTGATGAACTATCGGATGAACAAATTAGAATCCACTATTCCTGAGCTCCTCAATATGCTGAAGACTGTGGAGCCTTCTATGAAGCATGAGGAGAAGGCGATTCTGTTAGTTGATTCCTCAAAGAAAGGTTCTAAGAGGAAGGCAAAGGAATAGAAGAAAGGGAAGAACAAGAAGGCTAAGAAGGCAGAACTAGCACAAAAGGGCACTTGCCATCATTGTGGCAAGGAAGGACACTGGCGAAGAAACTGCAAGATTTATCTTGAGTCCGTGAAGAAGAAGAATGCATCCGATGCCCCATCCTCTTCAGATATCTTCTTTATTGATTGTCATTCTATTTCCTTAGACACTTGAGTATTGGATACTGGGTGTGACTCACATATATGTAATGACATACAGGGGCTAAGGAATAGAAGAAGACTCGTCAGAGGGGAGTCAAATTTGCGAGTTGGCAATGGAGCAAAGGTTGCTGCGGTCGCCATCGAAACTTATTTGCTGAAGCTCCCTAGTGGACTAGTCTTGGAATTGGACAATTACTATTGTGTTCCTTCTCTAATAAAGAACATTGTTTCTATTTCCTGCTTAAATAGAAATGGTTACCATTTGACGTTTAGTAACAATTATTGTTATATAACTTTGAATGGTGTACTTTATGAAACTGGAACTTTGAGCAATGACATTTATACGTTGGACGTATCCAGTGACATTTTTAATATCGAAGCGAGCAACAAGCGTGCTCGAAAGGATAATCAATTAGACTCCTACATGTGGCATTGTCGTCTTGGCCATGTAAGTAAGAAACATATGTCCGAATTACACTGATGTGGAATTCTGGAATCGTTTGAATTGGATTCATACGATACATGCGAATCATGCTTAAAAGGCAAGATGACTAAGTTACCTTTTACAGGAAAAGGTGAACGAGTGGGAGAGTTGCTAGGTCTAATACATACTAATGTATGTGGACCTATGTCAACTCAAGCTTTAGGAGGCTATAGCTACTTCATTACCTTCACCGATGATCACTCACGGTTTGAGTATGTGTTCTTTATGAAACACAAGTCTGAAGCCTTTGAAAGGTTCAAAGAATTCAGAAATGAAGTAGAGAAACAACATGACAAGAGTATTAAAATACTTGGATCGGATCAAGGTGGTGAATACTTAAGTCAAGAGTTTCTTGATTATCTAAGAGACAATGGTATATTGTCTCAATGGACTCCGCCATATACACCACAGTATAATGGTGTATCTGAGAGGCATAACCGGACCTTGTTGGACATGGTCAGGTCAATGATGAATCATGCGAATCTTCCCAAGTCCTTTTGGGGCTATGCACTTTAGACAACTGTTTACTTGTTAAACAGAATGCCAACCAAGGTAGTCTCTACTACTCCATATGAGATATGGAATAGTAAGAAATCTCATGTATCTTACTTGAAGATATGGGGTTGTCCTGCTTATGTGAAGCGGACTATATCATACAAATTGAATGTTAAGTCTGATAAATGTCTATTTATTGGATACCCTAAGAAAACAAGGGTTTACCAATTCTATCATCTTGTGGAACAAAAGGTGTTTATTTCAAGGCATGCTGTATTTCTAGAGAAAGAGTTTCTCTTGCAAGAAAACAGTGGGAGTGTCGTCGAGCTTGAGGAGGCTCGAGAGACTCAAATAGACATTGATGAGATACCTGGTGAAGCACAACAACCGATAACTCATAGTGATGAGCAATCGGCTGGACCTATTGAAACACCACATCTTCGTAGATCTGGTAGAACACACAATATTCCTGAGAGATATGGATTTCTCGTAAGTGAATCGAACGACGTATTACTCATTGATGATGAGGAGCCTACCAGTTATGAAGAAGTTCTGACAAGTTCAGAAAGGGATAAGTGGCTTGAAGCCATGAAGTCGAAAATGAATTCCATGTATGAAAACCAAGTTTGAAACTTGGTTGACCCACCTGAAGGCATAAAGCCTATAGGGTGCAAGTGGGTTTTCAAGAAGAAAACCGACATGAATGGTAATGTGATTACCTATAAGGCTAGATTGGTGGCGAAAGGATATCATCAAAAGCAAGGTGTTGATTACGATGAAACCTATTCGCCTGTAGCTATGCTTAAATCCATTCGGATGCTCCTGGCCATAGTTGCTCATTATGATTATGAGATATGACAGATGGATGTGAAAACAACTTTCCTTAATGGAAACCTTCTCGAGGATGTGTATATGATACAGCCTGAGGATTTCACATCGGTTGATAAAACCAAGGTATGCAAATTGCAGCGGTCCATATATGGATTGAAGCAAGCATCCAGGAGCTGGAATATCCGTTTTGATGAGACAATCAAAAAGTTTGATTTCTCACAAAATCCAGACGAACCTTGTGTGTACAAGAAGGTTAGTGGGAGTGCAATCGTGTTCCTAGTATTGTATGTCGATGACATATTACTTATAAGAAACGATGTTTCAGTCTTATAGTCAGTTAAGATTTGGTTGTCCAAGACATTCTCCATGAAAGACCTGGGAGAAGCAACCTACATCCTCGGGATTAAGATCTATAGAGATAGATCGAAACGGTTGCTTGGTCTTTCGCAGTCTACATATATAGACCGAGTGCTAAAGAGGTATAGCATGTCAGAATCCAAGAAAGGTTTCCTACCCATCAGGCATGGGATACACCTTTCGAAGTCTATGTGTCCGCGCACAGAAGACGAGAGGATTTGCATGAGTAAGATTCCCTAGGCATCCGCAATAGGATCTATCATGTATGCTATGTTATGTACGAGGCCCGATGTATCGTATACTCTGAGTGTAACGAGTAGATACCAGTCTGATCTAGGAATGGATCATTGGGTGGCTGTTAAGACAATCCTTAAGTACTTAAGATGAACTAAGGAGGTGTTCCTAATATATGGAGAAGGGGACATGGTGATACTCGGGTATATGGATGCCAGCTTCCAGACAGACAAGGATGATTCCAGGTCTCAGTCTGGATACGTGTTCACCTTGAATGGGGGCGCAGTGAGTTGGAAAAGTTCCAAACAAGACATCATGGCGATTCTACCACCGAGGCGAGAATACATTGTAGCCTTCGTGAAGCGAAGCGGTTTGGATCAAGAAGTTCATTTATGAACTTGGTGTGATTCCAGCCATTGTTGAAGCAATACCGGTCTACTGCGACAACAATGGAGCAATTGCACAGGTGAAAGAGCCAAGGTCTCATCAACGATCCAAACATGTGCTTCGCCGCTATCATCTAATCAGAGAGATCATCAATAGGAAGGAAATACAAATCGAGAAAATCCCCACTGAAAGGAACTTAGCGGATCCTTTGACTAAGGCATTACCTCAAAGTAAGTTTGAGGGTCATGTTAGAGCTTATGGTATTGGATACCGTAGCGATTGGAATTAGGCCAAGTGGGAGTTTGTTAGTTATGAGAGATGTCCTAAGGCAATCGCCTTATGTTTGAACCATTTATATGATAAATGAAGATTCACTATATGAGTATACATGTTTTCATGTATTTGATTGGATCTTAAACTTATTTACTGAATGTCCACAATACGATTCACAATATGAAAGAATTTGTGATTGGATCACAACTAGTGAGTATCTCTACATGTGTAATTGGGATGTATCAGAATTATCCCTAGTCGATGAATTGATGGATTTGGACACCATTGATTCTGTCAAGACTAGCACGAGGTATACTTCTTGGTGTATCCATGCAGCTGATTCTCACTGGCTGAAGACATTGTGATATCCGGAGTTAATCGTGGATGCTAATTAAGATAACTAGTTCATTGAAGTGACCAGCCGTAAGACTTCATATGGTTCTCTGCATATATAGATATGTCAATGAAGTTCTTACTGTGGCTTAAGTGCGATGTTCCTTTGACTTGCGGTATTCAAGTCATCTTGATCATGGAGACTTATGCTTTGACATCTTAAGCAAACATCTCTAAGGAGATGTGGACTCGGGATGATTGGGTATAAGTCGAAGTGATCGAAGGTGTTTGAATAGCCTATAAAGGATTCACCACTCCTTGCGAGGAGATGTATACCCATGGCCTCTCATCGGATTGTTACTAAAGTCTTTGGCCAAAGCATTACATGTTTAGAGTAAGGTACTCTTCGATACATGTGGAGTAACTAGAATCCGTAGGACGAGGAAATGATACTTGGGCTAGGTGTGACGTAGTCAGCCTAGTGGGGACTGACACTATAGACCATGTCCTGAACCAAGTGGGTATAAGATGAGTGAAGGGAATGGGGCACGATTCATTCGAGCTACTGAAGGGTTTCAGAAATAGTTCTGGATCAACCGTTGATCTTTTCGTTTAATTGGGGATCATGATTTACTACTAGGTGCCACTCATGATCATTCTATAATTAATGGTTAATTATAGAAGACCAACATAAACTGAGAACCTATTTGGTCACACGCACAACGAGCATAATCCGAAGGATTTAAAACGTGCTTGAGAATGAGATTCTCAGACCGAGAGAAACTAGGTTTGGTTGGACCAAACAAGGAGCGAGCATGAAATCATTTCAGTCGCAATGGAAGTGTTGATGGGCCGTGTCTTATGAAGACATGATGGATGAACCAAATTGGTTTGGTTCTAATCCAATGGAGGAGAATAAACCAAAGGGGTTCGGTTTGTTTTAAACGAATGAACCAAAGTTGGTTCGGTTCATTTTAACTTAAAATAGACCAACATGGTTTTGTTTATTTTAACTTAAATTAATGGAGCGGGTTAACGGACTTTTGGTTATGATCCGATAACCATTAAGAGAATTTATTCTCTATAAAATAGGGCTTAAGGGTTTTGTTAAGCCCTAATCCTTGCAACCCTAAAGTTGCCGCCCTCCTCCCCTTGGTGCAGTCGGCGTCAACTTCTTGCCGCCTGCCCACCACCGCCCAAGCCCCCTTGCCGGCGTCCAACAGCTGCCATCCTCCCCTCTTGCCGATGTCGAGCTGCTGTCGGAGGAGCTCCGGTGATCTTCTTTGGGTCCGGCGTCAAGGTGAGCATCAAGCTTTTTTATTTGGCCGACGCCTATTCCTCCACCAAAGTTGTCCAGTTTTCTGGACAACTTGTTTACTTCGTGTCGGAGCATCGTTTGGATGACGTTTGGAGCTCCAACAGCGGCTTCGTTGCCGAGGATTCAATCTCTGGTAATCCTCATAGGTGGAGGACGAAGGATTCGTCAAACGGTTGACGAATACCTCTCCGGAGAAGCGAGTTTTTGAGGACTCGTTTTGGATCCGAATTTTGATTCAGATCGTGATCTTCTCTCGATCACATCGTCTTCAACACGAGACTAGTAACTCGTAAGAAGACGAGGCTCATGACTTTGTGAAGTCATCCCGAAGATACTCGGCGTGGATACGGATAGAGACGATTCTAGCGAGGATCGTTCCGGTTGATACCTTTCCCGCTACATGTGATACGTCAGGTATACATAGTATAAATTTCCTTTTCTTGCAAAATTTGAATTTACGGTTATGTATACACATGTTGTACTATGCATGCGTGTGGTGTGTGTGTTGTAATAAATTAGATTTATTATTTTTATTTCTTCCGCTGTGCACATGTTTACGAAACATGTTCCAATACACATTCGCCGCGGTGTCGGAAATCCAACACATGACATACATGATAGATCCTATGGCAGATGCATAAGGGATCTTATCCATGCGGTCTCTCTCCTCTCTAGAAGAGGGACCTTGAGTCTTCGAAAGACTCACACCATATGACATCGACAGAAGTCCCTTCTTGGAATTCTGCATGGCAAACCGTAGTAATGCCATGTCAATATATGTACTCTGATTTAGGCCAAGCAATCTCTTAGATCTATCTCTATAGATCTTGATGCCTAGAATACAGGCTGCTTCACCTAAGTCCTTCATTGAGAAGCATGTCACCAGCCAAGTCTTCACAGACTGTAGCGAAGAGATGTGATTCCTAATGAGTAGTATATCATCCACATACAATACAAGGAAGACAACTGTATTTCCATTAACTCTCTTGTAGACACAGGATTCATCTTCATTCTTGATGAAACCAAACTATTTGATCGCATCATCGAATCGAAGAATCCAGCTCTGAGAAGCTTGCTTTAGCCCATAAATGTGTAGGGGATCGATGTGTATGTGTTGGCCGGCTAGAGGGGGGTGAATAACCCTCTTTCGTTCGATGATGGAATTTACTCGTCTACAAAGAATATTAGCGCAACGAAAACAAAACAAGACAAGCAAATAGAAATAAGAATACAAACGCTAACAAGAGAATATAACATGGTTCATGGCTGCGCCGCTAGTCCACGGTCCGATTCGTCCACCGTGAATCACTCCTCAAGATTTCACTATTCTTTCCTTTGCACAAAGCTAGGTGGAGGTAACCTTTTCTTACAAAATCACTCCTCTTGCAATAAGATGAATATAAGCACAAGGAAGAGGAGGAAATTCGTTTGGGCACTTTGGGAGATGTTTAGAATAGAAGCATTAGCCTCCCAAAACCCAACACCCTCTCTTTTTATAGAGAGGGCTGATTTCTTCCCATTGGTCGCCACCAATCGACTGCTGCCTTTGGCAGTCAACTGCCGCCACTACAACGGCCTCTGAACATGTCAGATCTCGACTGTTGTAGTCCACGAACCTTGGCGATCGATGTATGAATCGATCGATTCGCCTTCGTAATCGCCCGATCGGCTACGAGAGGTTCTATAGCCCAAACCCTTCGATCGATCATTCGCGCCATCGGCGATCGGTGATAATCTTCGATGTTAACATATGACGATCGACTACAAAACCCTTGATCGGATATCGTCGAACCCCGTTCGACTCGGAATGATCGACATTCTATGGCAGTCGACTAATGTCGAGAAATCTCATCTGACACTTAGCCAAATGGCTAAGTTTCACCTAAGAGCACTACCCCTTTCCGGGTTACATTCGCTCACTCTCATCCCTTGGAGTCCCTCGCCTTTGAAGTTGTCTTCGTTCGACCACGTCCCTCGGATGCGCCAAGCAAACGACTCTGCAGCGCCATCCTTCGCGTCTCGCCCTTAAGTCTACTTCCTCCAGCTTCACTCCAAGCTCCTCGTCTGGCGGTCCCTCGGATGCTCCAAGCGCACGGCTTCCGCAAAGCCATCCTTCACCGACTCAAGGACCGAGTCATGAGACGTGAAACTCGCCAAGGCTCCATGTGCGAATTACTAAGTCCTGCAAGACTCTAACACACATATCAAATCACAATAACAACCTAACTTAAACTCTTTGCCACACACATCAAAACCATATCACAGGTTGATTGCCCTAACAATCTCTCCCTTTTTGATGTGTGACAATCCGTTTAAGTTAGGTAAAAACATTTGATAAAATATTAAGGAAAGAAAGCATGTAAATAACATGATTAGCAACTCTCCCCCTTAATACATGAAACTCCCCCTAAATGCATTCCCCCTTTACTTAAACATATATCTTTCTCCCCCTTTGACACCATCAAAAAGATGAAACAGGGTTTATATGACATGACATCAAGTCTAGAGAGAAGCAAAAATCAAAAAACACTTAAAATATGGATAAAATCAAGTTACTGTGATCGTGCATAGTACATCAGTTGACTGATATCAGTATGACAGTCGACTGACACAAGGAAATCAGAATTTCTAACTTTCTGGATGAATTTCAAAAATGCACTATAAATTCCAGAAAATTCAAAAAATAGTGAAATTTGGGGAACACATTTATTTTAGGGTTCTTTATCAATGAAAAATAGTTTTCCATGAAAAAACATTATATTTTCAAAGATTTTCTAGAAATCCAAAAGCTTTAAAAACAACTAGTATTTTGATCAAGTTTGTATCCATTTTAACACCTAGTTTTGCTTTCAATTGTTTCAAAACATGAACACACAGATTTTAAAGTAAGAATTTGTTTTGAAAACATATGAAATATCCAACCATGATCTTTGGGCAATATGTCTATGAATTAAACATAAGCCTTCCCCATGATTGGTCTATTATTGCTATTTTGATACCTTAAATGACCATCTAAATGCCATAGGTATTAGTGGACATTTGTATCATCCTAGCATCTCACTCATGCTAAATTTTCAATCAAGGTAGCCTATGGTGAGTATGAGATGTATCCTAAAGGTATTTGTATATACTTAACCATTTAATTTCATGAAATTCTATACAAGGTTAAGTATCATCCTAACATCCAACATGATCATAAAGACATATATGGATAAATTTCACATTATGATCATGAAACACATGTATTCATCAATTAATAATCATGCATTAGATATTACATCATGATAATAAGGCAAATATCACCTAAAGCATGATTTATCTATTTATAGGTGCATTATCATCACCTAACACTATTTCAAAAATATTGTCCCGCCATCATAAGTCAACCAAAAATATGATATAGGTGAAATCCTTATGGTTGACTATCCTAGGGTTTTCCTAACCCTTTAGGATGGATTTAGGAACCCAAAATAAATTCTTTCCTATAGGGTTCACTAAAAATTCCTTAGGGATCCATTTTCTAGCTATTACATTCTTTTTGTCTTGACCCCTAGCAATTAAATATTTATAGGTATTTTTATTTTTATTTTCTTTATATCCTGGGCCTTTTTTGTTGAAACTTGCCCTTTGGTTCCCTATAATCATGTTAAGAGTGTTTGAGCCAATAGTGAACTTTTCTAGGGCCTTGGTTAAATGATCTACCTTTTCCCTTAGAGCCCTATTTTCCTCTATGCATGCATCATTAACATCAAATGACATATAGTCATGTGAGCATGCATTATCAAGGCTAGAAACATTATCATTAACATTTGAGCATGCTTTTTCTAATTTTTATTCTAAGTCCTTAATTTGATCTAGCATGCATTTGTTCTTTTTTTTTGCCCTAAACAAGTCCTTAGTGAGGCTAGAAATAATTGACATAACTTTCTTGGGGGAGAGATTTGTTACCTCACTTACCAAATCTTCTTCCGATGATGAGGATGTAGAAGAAGCTCCCCCTTCACTCGAGCTCTCCTCACTTGAGCTTGCTTCTTCATTTTCGGAGGAGGAGGAGTCTAAGTCGTCAAAAGCCATTAATGCCAAATTTGTGACAAAGGCATTTTCTTCCTCGGATGATGATAATGATGAGGAAGAAGGGTCATCCAAAGTCCTTGCTTTTAGTGCCTTTGCCTTTCCCTTTTCTTTGGCTTTCTTCTCTTCTTCCTTCTTCTTGCTCCCCTTTTTCTTCTTCTTTTCTTCCTTCTTTCTCTTCTCCTCTTTGCTCTTGTTCAAGAGGGGACAATTATCCCTTATATGTCCCTCTCCTTGGCAATTATAGCAAATCACCTTCCCCCTTGGTCTTCTACTCCTATCATTAGATTTATTAAATTTAAAACCTTTTAATGCATGCCTTACTCTCCTTACCATATAAGCTTCTTCCGTGCTATCCATGGAGGAGGAGGAAGAAGCTTCATCGGAGGAGGAAGGAATCTCCATCTTTTTCTTCCCTTTGTTAGCCATCAAGGCTACTCCTCTTGAAGGTTGAAATTTTGGCTCTTCTACTATTCCTTCGAGCCTTGTTTCGTGGAGCTCCATAGTTGAGAAGAACTCCTCCAAGGTGCTCACTTCCAAATTCTTGGAGATGTAGAAGGAGTCCACCATAGAGCTCCATCTTGAGGACCGGGGAAAGACATCTATAGCCTTCATGAGCATGTCCCTATTTGAAAGCTTCTCTCCTACACTAGATAAATAGGTTATTATCTCTTTAAATCTAGAGTGTAGTGAGGTTACCTTTTCTCCCTTTTCTAATTTGATGTTTGATAATTGGGAGTAGAGGAGGTCTCTCCTTGCAAGCTTGGCCTCCGAGATACCTTCATGAAGCTTTACTAGCTTCTCCCACATCTTCTTGGAACTAGAGCATTCCCCTATCCTATTCACTTCTTGTTGGGGGAGTACGTTGTAGAGATGATGTTTGACTTTTGAGTTTGCCAAGTACTCCTCCCTTTGCCTCTTGCTCCACCTTGATTTTTCTAATGGCTCCCCTTCTTCATCCCTAGGCATTTCGAAACCGTTTTGCATAATTAAAATAATTTCAAAATCGGTTTCAAAAAATACCTCCATTCGCTTCTTCCACCAAGCGAATTCCCCCTCGAACTTTGGCGGATGAATATTGGAGCCGGCCATCTCTTGATGAAGTGTTTGTTGTGGCGGTTAGTCTTCGATAAACGACTTGGCTCTGATACCACTTGTAGGGGATCGATGTGTATGTGTTGGCCGGCTAGAGGGGGTGAATAGCCATCTTTCGTTCGATGATGGAATTTGCTCGTCTATAAAGAATATTAGCGCAATGGAAACAAAACAAGACAAGCAAATAGAAATAAGAATACAAACGCTAACAAGAGAATATAATGTGGTTCACGGCTGCACCGCTAGTCCACGGTCCGATTCGTCCACGGTGAATCACTTCACAAGCTTTCACTATTCTCTCCTTTGCACAAAGCTAGGTGGAGGTAACATTTTCTTACAAAATCACTCCTCTTGCAATAAGATGAATATAATCACAAGGAAGAGGAGGAAATTCGTTTGGGCACTTTGGGAGATGTTTAGAATAGAAGCATTAGCCTCCCAAAACCCAACACCCTCTCTTTTTATAGAGAGGGGTGATTTCTTCCCGTTGGCCGCCACCAGTCGACTGCTGCCCTTGGTAGTCGACTGCTACCACTACAACGACCTCTGAACACGTCAGATCTCGACCGTTGTAGTCCAACAGAACCCTTGGCAGTCGACTGATGTATCCATCAGTCGACTGCTACCTTCGTAGTCAACTGCCCAGTCGGCTACGAGAGGTTCTATGGCCCAAACCCTCTCGAACAGTCAATTGCTGCCATCAGCAGTCGACTGATGGTCTTGACAGTCGACTGCTAACATATGACAGTCGACTACTGGGCCAAAAACCCATCAGTCGGATACCAATCGAACCCTGTTCGACTCAGAGCAGTCGACTGACATTCTATGGCAGTCGACTGATGTCGGGAAATCTCATCCGACACTTAGCTAAATGACCAAGTTTCACCTAAGAGCACTACCCCTTCCCGGGTTACATTTGCTCACTCTCATCCCTTGGAGTCCCTCACCTTTGAAGTTGTCTTCGTCCAGCCACGTCCCTCGGATGCACCAACTGCACGACTCTGTAGCGCCATCCTTCGCATCTCGCCCTGAAGTCTACTTCCTCCGGCTTCACTCCAAGTTCCTCGTCCGACGGTCCCTCAGATACTCCAAGCGCACGGCTTTCACAAAGCCATCCTTCACCGACTCAAGGACCGAGTCATGAGACGTGAAACTCGCCAATGCTTCATGTGCGAATTACTAAGTCCTGCAAGACTCCAACGCACATATCAAATCACAATAACAACTTAACTTAAACCCTTTGCCACACACATCAAAACCATTTCACGGGTTGATTACCCTAACAAAATGAACCTTTGCAGCTTGCATATTTTCCCAGTATGCTGTGGATCTACAAAACCCTCAGGCTGTGTCATGTACACATCCTCAAGCAAGTTTACATTCAAAAATGCAGTTTTGACATCCATTTGCCAGATCTCATAATCATGGTATGCTGCAATAGCAAGCATGATCCGAATGGACTTAAACATCGCCACTGGAGAAAAGGTTTCATCATAGACAATACCATGAATTTACTTGAAACCTTTAGCCACCAATCGACCCTTATAGGTATGCGTAAGTCCATCCATGTCAGTCTTTCTCTTAAAGACCCACTTACACCCAATGGGTTTGACGCCTTCAGGTGGATCAACCAAAGTCCATACTGTTGGGATATATACTTAAAAGTCTATCTTTTGTATGAACATCTTTATTTTGAAATAAGAATCACATGATCATTGTTTGCATATTTGTGATTATGTATATTGTCTAATACATTACATTGTAGATAACATGATATGTAGTGTCACACAGTAGATCATGTTATCAACTCCTTGTAGAGTATAAGTAAAGGCTCACAACCTAGATGGCTTTGGACAAACCATTGGTATGGTTGTTGTGTGATTTGGTATTGGTTTGTCTTGACCATGGAATCACATTAGTACACTTTGTGTGTATTGAGCAGGACCGACTTAGAGGTGATTCGATTTATTGCTGACTACATAATCGAATCAGACCTCAGATATTATATTGTACATGCTCTTAATCCCGATATAATAACGGGCACATATACTTAGTATTCATTTCTTTGATTTACCAATGGGCGAGATTTATAGATTAAATCGATAGGCTCGGTAAGTTGGGAAATGATATTATTTATATAGTGTGCCGTTGATTATAGGAGAAAACCGTGTCCTATATATTAGGATGATGATGTCCCCTTGAGGAGCTCATAAGGTTCATCATGTAAACCCTGCAGGTGGACTTGGTCCGACATGATGATAAGGTTGAGTGGTACTACTCATGGAGTTAGATGTTGATTAATTAATTGTCAGTAAATTAATTAATCGATGGACATTCGAGATCTTAAACACGGGGAGAAAAATGTACAAATAATATGTGGATCCTATATTAACTTATGGGGGTTGGTGAGGTAGATCAATGATAATCCTCTAGTGGATTGAATTATCATTAATGGATCGGATTTTATGTGGGCTTGATCCATTGGGTGGCCAAGATCCATCTCCTCCACATGGTCCCTATTGTAGCCTATTAAAACCTCATGAAGCCTAGATCCAATGGTTGAAAACAAAACTCTAGATTCGACGGGGGAGATTAAATCTCTAGATCTGACGGTTGAGATTAAATCTCTAGATCCGATGGTTGAGATTAAATCCCTAGAACCGACGGTTGAGATTAAAAGGAGGCTTAAGCCTAACTCTATAAATATGGGCTTAAGGCTTGTCGTGGAAGAGGATTAGAAGCAAGATAGGATTAGGGTTTGGGCGGATTAGGGTTTGGAGGCTTGGGCAGCCATAATTAAGGAAATTTTTTCCTTTCTTCTCTTCTTCCATTAGGTGGTCGGTGCCCATCATCTTATCCTCTCCCTTTGTTGGCATCCAAACCTCCTCCTTCTCTTCTCCTTGGCTGGTGGTAACAAAGCTTAGGGTCTTCCCTTGAAGCTCTTGGCCGGCGCCCACTTCCCTATCTCTTCTTCTTCTTGGCCGGCGACAAGCACCAAGCTTGGAGCTTGGTGGTTGGTTGAAAGAAGGAGAAGTGTTTTGTTTCTATACTTCCTCTTGTTCGAAGTGAGCAAGGAAGGAAGATTGGTGATCTAGGAGGCTTCGACTTTTGGAAGATCGTCGCCCACACGACGTCCAAAAGGAGGAAGGACATACAATAGAAGATAGAGAGGTATAAATGTTGTTTTATATTCTTTTGTGTTATGTCTATGATTGTTTTTCAATTATATACATGTTGTATGCTTTGCTTAATGGCTAAATTAACTTGGACCCCGAATACAAACACAAAAGCCGGCGATCCGTACATTATCTATTCCGTGGCTATTCATAGAATAGAGGTTGGTGGCTTGAACAATAAGTTTGTTCAAGTAACTAATCTAATTGAATAGCACGACGATGAAACGGTAGCTTGGGTAATCCCTCTTGTCAAGGATAAATTTTTTTTATCAGGGGATATAGAAGGGATCACCCTGAACAAGCGACCGAGTTGAAGTGGGAAGCGAAGTTTCCTACCTTCAAGTGGTATCAGAGCCACGGTTTCCGATTTTGTGTGTTTAAGATTCGGTTACTTTTATGCACTTTTCATATATTATATGTGCCGGATAATAGTAGGATGTGCGTAGGTTAACTTTTTTGTTGCAGGCATAGGATCCAACTATTATGGCCATATGTGTGTATGTGATTGTATGTGTGTAATTGTATATTTTGTTGAATCCTCGGGGTTGACGAGGCTAGTATTTCATTTTTGTAATTAGATACGGTATTGTTTAGCCACTCTTTTTATTTTAGTTTAATTTCGATCTAGATTTCATGTACACTTCCTCGTGGAGTATAGGATCGATGAATGTAAATTAAAATAGTTTTTCTCGGCTCGGATCTGCGGATGGCTTATACATGGCGTAGGGAGGAGCGGACGAGATGGCGATACTATGAGAGACATATTGAAGACAAAAGCCATAATAGTTGGAAAATATTTATTTTTCATATTTATTGCTTATTGTTTGATATGCATGTCGTAGGCTAGAAAATTCCTCAATTTTAAATTACTAAGTGAGAGAGGGATATTTTTATAAATTCCCACGGCCTCCATTACGATTTGACATGTGATGCAAACAAACTTGCGCGTCGGCTCTGAGTGCCATCCTCCCCATCGGATGGGTTTGTTTGCGGATCACAAGGTCGAATATGGTTATAGGAAATTATTAAGGAGCGTGTGTACTTCCCCATCGGAAGGCACATAACCTGAGATAATTACTTTGGTACCGAGTAATGGTGAACAGTTAGATGCAAATAGGAGTATCCTCTCCATTGGAGTCACTACTTTTATTTGTAGGGCCGATAAGGAACCAACTATTAATTTTACTTGTCAAAAAGTTAGGTTGACAAATAGTAAAATTAATGGGTAAAACCTTCTCTTACAAATGTAGAATTCGTATACGTCCACACTATCGTGGCATACGACATTCTCGGTGTTTTGAGGTGTTGGTTGATTTTAAAATTTTATTGTTTGAGGAATCAATAATTTTTTGAAATCTAATATTTTTGATCTATGTGATTCTTAGGTTTTCTTTCAAAATGACTTTCAACCCACTTGCTGTGATACTGAAAGAAAATAAACTTACTGGACCCAACTATGTTGATTGGAAGAGGAATCTTAACATTGTCTTGACTGTTGAGGAATACAAATATGTACTCCTCGAAGAGTGTCCTCCTAAGCCTGTGGATGATTATGGGGAAAAGGAGAAGGAGAGTTATAAGAAGTGGATCAAGGCCGATGAGATGGCGTGGTATTACATTTTGGCATCTATGTCAAATGTACTACAACATCAGCATCAAGCCATGCCCACTGCTTATGACATGATGCTCAATCTCAAAGAAATTTTCGGACACCAAAATCAGGCTGCTAGGCAGGAAGCCATGAGGAACTTGACGACGACCACCATGATCGAGGGAACACCCGTGAGGGATCAGGTTTTCAAGATGATGGCTCATTTGAATGAGCTGGAAGTCCTCGGATCTGAGATCGATGGGGAAACCCAGATCAATATCATTCTCCAGTCTTTACCTAGGAGTTTTGAGCAGTTTCAACTTAACTACAACATGAACAAGAGGTTGTATTCATTGGCGGAGCTTCTGACAGAACTCCAGGCGACAGAGGGGCTATTTCGTTATAGTGCTCAGGCACAAGCCATGGTTACCCAAAAGGTTTCTACTTCTAAGCCGAAAGGCAAGAAGAAGAAGAAACAAGCTGGGGCAAAGGCAGTGGGAGGAACTCAGGGAGAAGTGAAGAAGCCGAAAGGCAAGTGCTTCACTTGTAAGCAGACTGGACACTGGAAGAAGGACTGCCCCAACCGCAAGTAGAACAAAGGTATATCTTTTAGTCTAGTCGTTGAAACATGTTTAGCGGTGTTATCTACCGGCACCTGGTGTGTAGATACGGGAGCCACTGATCATGTCTGCAATACCTTGCAGGGGTTCCAGGAAACCAGATGACTAGCTGAGGGGGAGATTATCGTATACTTGGGCGATGCCACGAAGGTGGCGGCTGTTGCAGTGGGAGATGTTTATTTGTCTTTTGAGAAAAATAAAGTTTTGGTTCTTAAGAATTTCCTTTATGTACCTTTATTTAGAAAGAATTTGATTTCGATTTCTAAATTGTTTATGGATGGATATTCTATTTCTTTTAATGAAAGAATTGTTATAAAAAGGAATAGGGAGATTATCTGTTCAGGTGCATTGATAGGAAATTTGTATACACTTGAACCAAAAGCTCCCACGATGCAAATAGAAGTTAATAACTCATCTTCCAATTCCAATAAGAGAAAAGAACCTTCGAAGATTAACCAAACATATCTTTGGTATCTAAGACTTGGTCATATTAACCTAAGCAGAATTCAAAGATTGATAGCTGATAGACCTTTGGGTTCATTAGTGGTGGAAGATTTCCCAACTTGTGAATCTTGCTTGGAGGGAAAAATGACCAAGAGGCCTTTTAAGGCCAAGGGGTATAGAGCCAAAGATGTGTTGGAATTGGTTCATTCTGATTTGTGTGGTCCTATGTCTATCCAGACAAGAGGTGGTTTCGAATATTTCGTCTCCTTTATAGACGATTATTCGAGATATGGATACATTTACTTGATGCGCCACAAGTCTGAATGCTTTGACAAGTTTAAAGAATTCAAGGTTGATGTGGAGAAATGTCAAGGTAAAAGTATCAAGACACTACGATCTGATTGTGGTGGTGAGTACCTCTTGGGAGAGTTTAGGAATTACTTATCAGAGGCTGAGATTCAATCCCAATTGTCTTCACCTGGCACACCCCAGCAAAATGGTGTAGCAGAGCGAAGGAATAGGACTCTTATAGAGATGGTTAGATCGATGATTAGTTATTATGAGTTGCCAAATTCGTTCTGGGGATATGCTCTAGATACGACAGTGTATATTCTGAACTTGGTTCCATCTAAATTAGTGCCTTCTACTCCCACATAATAGTGGACTGGGCGAAAGCCAAGTCTAAGACATATTCGGATTTGGGGGAGTCCAGCACATGTGCTGAAGGCAGATGCTGGTAAGTTGGAACCTCGTACAGAAGTACACATGTTTGTTGGCTATCCTAGTGGAACGAAAGTGGATCTACAAAAGAAAGTGAGGAATAGACGGAAAGGTTGAGACCTTCAAAGCAAGGCTTGTTGCGAAAGGGTATACTCAGAAAGAGGTATCGATTATGAGGAGACCTTTTCGTCGGTAGCCATGCTTAAGTCCATCCGAATTCTCTTATGCATTGCTGCTCATATGAATTATGAGGTATGACAGATGGATGTCAAGACAACTTTCCTTAATGGAAGTCTTGAGGAAAACATCTATATGAAGCAACCAGAGGGATTCATTGCAAAGGGCAAAGAGCATCTTGTGTGTAAGCTTAATCGGTCCATTTATGGATTGAAGCAAGCTTCGAGGTCTTGAAACATCCGCTTTGATGAGGTAATCCAGTCTTATAGATTTATTCAAAGTCCGGATGAGTCTTGTGTATACAAGAGATGTGACGAAAATGTAGTGGTATTTCTTGTACTATACGTAGATGACATTTTGTTAATTGACAACAATGTCAAGGTGTTATCGGACGTAAGGGTATGGTTGTCCAAACAGTTTGATATGAAGGACTTGGGAGAAGTGGGACACATCCTTGGGATCAAGGTTATAAGGGATCACAGGAAAAGAATGTTGTGCTTATCTCAAGCTTCATACATAAACACCATTATGGATCATTTTAGCATGCAAAACTCCAAGAAAGGTTTTCTACCTTTCAGGCATGGAGTTCCTTTATCTAAGGAGATGCGTCCTAAACATCTGAGGAACATGAAGGCGGTTCCTTATGCTTCGGCAGTAGGAAGGCTTATGTATGCTATGCTATGTACGAGATCGGATATCTGCTTTACCGTTGGCATGGTTAAAAGATATTAGAGTAATCCAGGACAGGGACATTGGACTACGGTGAAGCATATATTGAAGTACCTGAGAAGGACTAGGGATTATATGCTAGTTTACCAAGCAGACCAATTACTCCCTATGGGTTACACGGATTCTGACTTCCAATCAGATAGGGATAATAGTAAGTCTACCTCAGGTTTTGTGTTTACTTTGAGAGGTGTAGCCATTGTATGGAGGAGTGTCAAGCAGAAATGCGTGGCGGACTCCACCATGGAAGCTGAGTATGTGGCAGCCTCTGAGGCGGCCAAAGAAGCTATATGGCTCAGGAACTTCTTGATGGACTTGGATGTGATTTTTGGTTTACCTAGAACTATCACAATTTATTGTGATAATAGTGGTGCAGTTGCAAACTCGAAGGAAGCACGAGCCCATAAGGCAAGTAAACACATAGAGCGCAAGTACCACATGATACGAGAAATTGTAAAGCGAGGAGAAGTTGCTGTGGCCAAGATTGCATCAGAGGATAACCTGGCAGACCCTTTTACTAAGGCCCTTCCAGCTGTTAGTAATATATGAGAGATGTCCTAAGGCAATCGCCTTATGTATGAACCATTTATATGATAAATGAAGATTCACTATTTGAGTATACATGTTTTATGTATTTGATTGGATCTTAAACTCATTTACTGAATGTCCACGATCGATTCACGGCATGAGAGAATTTGTGATTGGATCACAACTAGTGAGTATCTCTACATGTGTAATTGTGATGTATCGGAATTATCCTAGTCGATGAATTGATGGATTTGGACACCATCAATTGCGAGACTAGCACGAGGTATACTCCTTGGTGTATCAAGCGGTGATTCTCACTGGTGGAGACATAGTGATGTCCGAGTTAATCGTGGATGCTAGTTATGGTAACTAGTTCATTGGAGTGACCAGTAGTAAGACTTCATATGGTTCTCTGCATATATAGATATGTCAATGAAGTTCTTCGTGGCTTAAGTGCGATGTTCCTTTGACTTGCGGTATTCAAGTCATCTTGATCATGGAGACTTATGCTTTGACATCTTAAGCAAGCATCTCTGAGGAGATGTGGACCCGGGATGATTGGGTATAAGTCGAAGTGATCGAAGGTGTTTGAATAGCCTATAAAGGTTCACCACTCCTTGCGAGGAGATATATACCCATGGCCTCTCGTCGGATTGTTACTAAAGTCTTTGGCCAAAGCATTACATGTTTAGAGTAAGGTACTCTTCGATACATGTGCAGTAACTAGAATCCGTAGGGCGAGGAAATGATACTTGGGCTAGGTGTGACGTAGTCAGCCTAGTGGGGACTGACACAATAGATCATGTCCTGAACCAAGTGGGTATAAGATGAGTGAAGGGAATGGGGCACGATTCATTCGAGCTACTGAAGGGTTTCAGAAATAGTTCTGGATCAACCGTTGATCTTTTCGGTTAATTGGGGATCATGATGTACTACTAGGTGCCACTCATGATTGTTCTATAATTAATGGTTAATTATAGACGGCCAACATAAACCGAGAACCTATTTGGTCACACGCACAACGAGTGTAATCCAAAGGATTTAAAACGAGCTTGAGAATGGGATTCTCAGACCGAGAGAAACTATGTTTGGTTGGACCAAACATAAAGCGAGCATGAAATTGTTTCAGTCGCAATGGAAGCGTGGATGGGCAGTGTCTTATGAAGACATAATGGATGGACCAAAATGGTTTGGTTCTAATCCAATGGATAAGAATAAACCAAAGGGTTTGGTTTATTTTAAACGAATGAACCAAAAGTTGGTTCGGTTTGTTTTAACTTAAAATAAACCATCTTGGTTTGGTTTATTTTAACTTATCTTAATGGAGCGGGTTAACGGGCCTAATGGTTATGATTTAATAACCATTAAGAGAATTGGTTCTCTATAAAATAGGGCTTAAGGGTTTTTGTAAAAACCTAATTTTTTGAGGCAACCCTAATTGGCCGCCCACCTCTCTCTCCCTCTTGTTGTTGGCGTCAACAACAAGAGCAGCCGCCCAACCTCATTGAGCTGCTGCCATCTCTTTGCCAGCGTCCAAGCTTCGGCCGGTGGACCTCCGGCGACCCTCCGGTGATCTCCCTTGGGTTCGGTGTAAAGGTGAGCCTCCATCTCCTCTTTAGCCGGCGCCTATATCCTCCACCAAGCTGTCCAATTTTCTGGACAGCTTCTTCTCCTCTCGTCGGAGCGTCGTTTGGACGACGGTTAGTGCTCCGACAGCGGCTAACATACCGGGGATTTGATCTCCGGTAATCCTCTGAGGTGGAGGATGAAGGATTCGTCAATCGGTTGTGAATACCTCTCGGAGAAGCAAGTCTTGAGGACTTGTTTTTAGGATCCGAATTTGGATTCGGATCGTGATCATCTCTCGATCACGTCGTCTTCAACACGAGGCTAGTAACCCGTACGAAGACGAAGCTCGTGACTTAGCGAAGTCATCCCGAGGAGCTCGGCGTGGATACGGATCGAGACGATTCTTACGAGGATCGTTCCGGTTGATGCCGTTCCCGCTACACGTCATACGGAAGGTATAACGTAGTTTAATTTCCTTATATTGCAAATTTTAATTTACGGTTATGTCTACACTTGTTGTAATAGCATGCGTGTGTTGTGTGTGTTGTAATAAATATAGATTTATTATTTTTAATTGCTTCCGCTGTGCTCATGTTTACGAAACATGATCGAACACACATACGCCGCGGTGCCGGAAACCCAACAGTGGTATCAGAGCCCAGGTTGTGTTTCGACATAATCGTAAAAATGGTTTTGCGATAGTCATAATGTATTTCTGGAAATTTTCTAAATTTTGGAAATTTAGAAGTATTTATGGAAATTTTTCAATTATGGAAAGTCTAGAAGTATTTATGGAAATCTTCCACTTTTGGAAAGATGGAAGTATTTATGGAAATTGATATTTTCCATAAATAAAATATTTGATTAGATTCTGGAAATTTGTTTCCTAATTTAATCATGATTTGATTTGGGAAATCAAATCTTAAAATATTTTATTTCCATAAGTAGTATTAATGATTTAGGAAATTGGTTTCCTAAATAGATTTTCCTTAATCAAATAATTCCATGAATAAAATATGTGATTAGATTTGGAAATTTGTTTCCTAATTTAATTATGATTTGATTTGGAGAATCAAATCTTAAACATATTTTATTTCCATAAATAGTTATGACATATAAGGAAATTATATACATGACATAATTGTATGCCATGTAATTGCATTAGATGCATAACATTATGCCATGCGTGTCGTGACATGTAGATGTATGCCATGTATGCCATGCCATGTAGATAATAGTTATTTGTATGCAAAGAGGATGAGACATAAAAATCCTTAATCAATATTAAAGCCTACACCTTCCATTAATATGGTTAGAACCAGAGTTCTGTTTCTTGTTTGGGTTGTTGGACTCTCTCCAAGCCCGGCTCGAACCTGAATATGTTCAAACCATGGAATAGTTTAATACTAATATGGTAAGAGTCAGAGGTCAATCGTTAGCTTTGGTTGTTGGACTCTCTCCAAGCTGGGCTAATTGGTTGAATGCGCTCTAACCATATTAAAACTATGTCTTGATTAATGGGTTGGCTTTAACCTGGAGCATCGGCTTGTTGGACTCTCTCCAAGGTCGATGTAAAGGGAGGTGAAGTTGGGTGCTATGCATATGATGCATACTTGTTAATGTGTTAACAACCCGATGTATGTGTGAACATTCAAATAGTTGATAGCACATTGTGATAGTTGCATATACGTGATATGCAATCGGTATAGATGATACCTACCGTCGTAGTTATAAATGGCTTGTTGGACTCTCTCCAAGGTTGTTCATAACTATGATGGATATCAGCCCATTCGGAGATGGACCTACGATCTCCCGAAGTGATTTTGGGGTTTTTGAAATTCGAAAAATGAATGGGATTTATAAATGTATATTGATGCTTTTTAAAAATCATCTTTCTCATATATGCTCGTTTTGTAATTCTAAGTTAATATATTGATCATGATGTGTTTGAATTTGCGTTCCATTTTGGATTCAAATAAATTGACTGGGCCGAACTTCTTGGACTGGCTTAGAAACTTGAGAATTGTTCTCAAGGTGAAAAGCTTGTGTATGTCCTCGAAGCGCCTCTTCACTTAGTCCTAGTGACGATGCAACTTTGGACCAATTGTTGGCCTATCAGAAACATGTGAGTGATTCTGAACAAATGAGTTGCATCATGCTAGCCGCGATGGAACCCAAGCTACGAAAGCAGCATGAGCATATGGATGCTCATATCGTAGTCCTTCATCTCTGTGAGTTGGTTGATGAGCAAGTGAGATTCGAAAGGTTCGAAGTCTCCAAGCTCCTCTTCACCTCTGAGATGCAAGGAGGTTCATCGTAGTCTTGCTCATATCTTTGAAGGCTGTGGAGCCTTACGAGAAGCATGAGCGGGGGGCCGGTCTTTGTTAGTTGATTCCTCGAAGAAAGGTTCTAAGAGGAAGTCAAAGGAACAGCAGAAGGGAAAGAAGAGAAGGGCTAAGAAGGTAGAACTAGCACAAAAGGAAACTTGCCATCATTATGGCAAGGAGAGCCATTTGCGAAGTAAGTGCAAGATTTATCTTGAGTCCATGAAGAAGGATAAGGCATTGGATGCCCCATCTTCTTCAGAAATCTTCTTTATTGATTGTCATTCTATTTCCCCAGACACTTGGGTATTTGATACTGGGTGTGGCTCACATATATGTAATGACATACATGGGCTAAGGAATAGAAGAAGACTCGTCAAGGGGAGAGTCAAATTTACGTGTTGGGAATGAAGCAAAGGTTCTTTGCGCCATCGGAACGTATTTGTTGAAACTCCCTACAGGACTTGTCTTAGAACTGGACAATTGCTTTTATGTTCCTTCGTTGATAAAGAACATCATTTCTATTTCTTGTCTAAATAGAAATGGTTTCCATTTGACGTTTAGTAACAATTGTTGTTACATAACTTTGAATGGGGTTCTTTATGGGACTGGAACTTTAAGCAATGGTGTTTATACGATGGACGTATCCAGTGACATTTGCAATATCGAGGCGAGCAACAAGAGTGCTCGAAAGGATAATCAAATAGACTCCTACATGTGGCATTGTCGTCTTGGCCATGTAAGCAAGAAACGCATGTCCGAATTACACCGATGTGGAATTCTGGAATCGTTTGAATTGGATTCATACGATACATGTGAATCATGCTTAAAAGGCAAGATGACTAAGTTACCTTTTACTGGAAAAGGTGAACGAGTGGGTGAGTTACTAGGTCTAGTACATACTGATGTATGTGGACCTATGTCAACTCAAGCTTTAGGAGGCTATAGCTACTTCATTACCTTCACCGATGATCACTCACGGTTTGGGTATGTGTTCTTGATGAAACACAAGTCTAAAGCCTTTGAAAGGTTCAAAGAATTCAGAAATGAAGTAGAGAAACAACATGACAAGAGTATTAAAATACTTCGATCGGATCGAGGTGGTGAATACTTAAGTCAAGGGTTTCTTGATTATCTAAGAGACAATGGCATATTGTCTCAATGGACTCCGCCCTATACACCACAGCATAATGGTGTATCTGAGAGGCGTAACCGGACCTTGTTGGACATGGTCAGGTCAATGATGAATCATGCGACACTTCCCAAGTCCTTTTGGGGTTATGCACTTCAGACAGCTGTTTACTTGTTAAACAGAATGCCTACCAAGGTAGTCTCAACTACTCCATATGAGATATGGAATGGTAAGAAACCTCATGTATCTTACTTGAAGATATGGGGTTGTCCTGCTTATGTGAAGCGGTTGTATCGGACAAATTGGATGCTAAGTCGATAAATGTCTATTTATTGGATACCCTAAGGAAACAAGGGTTACCAATTCTATCATCATCTGTGGAAACAAAAGGTGTTTGTTTCAAGGCATCTGTGTTTCTAGAGAAAGAGTTTCTCTTGCAAGAAAGCAGTGGGAGTGTCGTCGAGCTTGAGGAGGCTCGAGAGACTCAAATAGACATTGATGAGATACAGTGAAGCACAGCGATCGACAACTCATAGTGATGAGCAATCATTTGGACCTATTGTAACACCACATCTTCGTAGATCGGTAGAACACGCATAATATTCTGAGAGATATGGATTTCGTAAGTGAATCGAGCACGTGTTACTCATTGATGATGAGAGCCTACAGTTATGAAGAAGTCTGACAAGTTGAGAAAGGGATAAGTGGCTTGGTGCCATGAAGTCGGAAATGGATTCCATGTATGAAAACCAAGTTTGGAACTTGGTTGACCCACTGAAGGATAAAGCCTATAGGGTGCAAGTGGGTTTTCAAGAAGAAAACCGACATGGATGTAATGTGATTACCTATAAGGCTAGATTGGTGGCGAAAGGATATCGTCAAAAGCAAGGTGTTGATTATGGCGAAACCTATTACTTGTAGCTATCTTAAATCCATTCGGATGCTCCACGGCCATAGTGGCTCATTATGATTATGAGATATGGCGGATGGATGTAAAAAAGCTTTCCTTAATGAAACACCGAGGGCGTGTATATGATCTGACTGAGGTTTCACATTGGTTGATAAAACCAAGGTATGCAAATTGCGGCGATCCATTTATGGATTGAAGCAAGCATCCGAGCTGGAATATCCGTTTTGATGAGACAATCAAAAGTTTGATTTCTCACAAAATCGGATGAACCTTGTGTGTACAAGAAGGTTAGTAGAGTGCGATCGTGTTCCTAGTATTGTATGTCGATGACATACTACTTATAGAAGCGATGTTTCAATCTTCTGATCGATTGAAGGTTTGGTTATCAAGACATTCTCCATGAAAGACACAGGAGAAGCAACCTACATCCTCGGGATTAAGATCTATAGAGATAGATCGAAGCAGTTGCTTGGTCTTCGCGATCTACATATATGCCAGTGCTAAGAGGTTTAGCATGTCGGAATCAAGAAAGGTTATCTACCCATCGGGCATGGGTACACCTTTCGAAGTCTATGTGTCAGCGCCGCGAAGGCGAGAGGATTTGCATGAGTAAGATTCCTATGCATCCATGATAGGATCTATCATGTATGCTATGTTATGTCACGAGGCCCGATGTATCGTATGCTCACGAGTGTCACGGCGGATACGATCCGATCGAGGAATGGATCATTGGGTATGTTGAGGCGATCCTTAAGTACTTGAGAAGAACTAAGGATGTGTTCTAATATATGGAGAAGGGTACATGGTGATACGTGGGTATCACGGATGCGGCTCGAGACGGACAAGGATGATTCCATGTCTCGATGCAGGTATGTATTCACCTAGAATGGGCGATAAGTTGGAAAGGTTCCAAGCTTGACACTATAGCGGATTACGCCACTAAGGCGAGAATACGTTGCGACTTTAGGCGACAAAAGGCGGTTTGGATCAAGTAGTTCATCTATAGACTTGATGTGGTCTCATCAATGATCCAAACATGTGTTCGCCGCTATCATCTTATCGGAGAGATCATCGGTAGGAGCGAAATACAAATCAGAAAATTCCCCTTTGAAAGGAACTTAGCGGATCCTTTGACTAAAGCATTACCTCAAGTAAGTTTGAGGTCATGTTAGAAACTTATGGTATTGGATATCTGTAGCGATTGGCATTAGGCCAAGTGGGAGTCTGTTAGTAATATATGAGAGATGTCCTAAGGCAATGCCTTATGTATGAACCATTTATATGATAAATGAAGATTCACTATTTGAGTATACATGTTTTATGTATTTGATTGGATCTTAAACTCATTTCTTGAATGTCACGATCGATTCACGGCATGAGAGAATTTGTGATTGGATCACAACTAGTGAGTATCTCTACATGTGTAATTGTGATGTATCGAATTATCCTAGTCGATGAATTGATGGATTTGGACACCATCAGTTACATCAGAGATACAGTATACTCCTTGGTGTATCCAAGCGGTGATTCTCCTTTGGTTTGGAGACATAGTGATGTCGGAGTTAATCGTGGATGCTAGTTATGGTAACTAGTTCATTGGAGTGACCTAGTAAGACTTCATATGGTTCTCTGCATATATAGATATGTCAATGAAGTTCTTCTTGTGGCTTAAGTGCGATGTTCCTTTGACTTGCGGTATTCAAGTCATCTTGATCATGGAGACTTATGCTTTGACATCTTAAGCAAACATCTCTAAGGAGATGTGGACCGGGATGATTGGGTATAAGTCGAAGTGATCGAAGGTGTTTGAATAGCCTATAAAGTTCACCACTCCTTGCGAGGAGATGTATACCCATGGCCTCTCGTCATTGTTACTAAAGTCTTTGGCCAAAGCATTACATGTTTAGAGTAAAGTACTCTTGATACATGTGGAGTAACTAGAATCCGTGGGGCGAAATGATACTTGGGCTAGGTGTGGCGTAGTCGACCTAGTGAGGGCGACACAATAGACCATGTCTGAACCAAGTGGGTATAAGATGAGTGAAGGAATGGGGCACGATTCATTCGAGCTCTTGAAGGGTTTGAAATAGTTACGGATCAGATTGATCTTTTAGGTTAATTGGGGATCATGATGTACTACTAGGTGCCACTCATGATCGTTCTATAATTAATGGTTAATTATAGGCGGCCAACATAAGCCGAGAACCTATTTGGTCACACGCTGGCGAGTGTAATCCAAAGGATTTAAAGCGAGCTTGAGAATGGGATTCTCGGAGAGAAACTATGTTTGGTTGGACCAAACAAGAAGCGAGCATGAAATTGTTTCAGTCGCAATGGAAGCGTGGATGGGCCGTGTCTTATGAAGACATAATGGATGGACCAAAATGGTTTGGTTCTAATCCAATGGATGAGAATAAACCAAAGGGTTTGGTGTATTTTAAACGAATGAACCAAAAGTTGGTTCGGTTCGTTTTAACTTAAAATAAACCATCATGGTTTGGTTTATTTTAACTTATCTTAATGGAGCGGGTTAACGGGCCTAATAGTTATGATTTAATAACCATTAAGAATATTGGTTCTCTATAAAATAGGGCTTAAGGGTTTTTGTAAAAACCTAATTTTTTGAGCAACCCTAATTGGCGCCCACCTCTCTCTCCCTCTTGTTGTTGGCGTCAACAACAAGAACACTTAACCTCATTGAGCTGCCATCTCTTTGCCGCGTCAAGCTTGGCGGTGGACCTCCGGCGACCCTCCGGTGATCTCCCTTGGGTTCGGTGTAAAGGTGAGCCTCCATCTCCTCTTTAGCCGGCGCCTATATCCTCCACCAAGCTGTCCGGTTTTACGACAGCTTCTTCTCCTCTCGTCGGAGCGTCGTTTGGACGACGGTTTGTGCTCCGACAGCGGCTAACATACCGGGGATTTGATCTCCGGTAATCCTCTGAGGTGGAGGACGAAGGATTCGTCAATCGGTTGACGAATACCTCTCCGGAGAAGCAAGTCTTGAGGACTTGTTTTTAGGTCCGAATTTGGATTCGGATTGTGATCATCTCTCGATCACGTCGTCTTCAACACGAGGCTAGTAACCCGTACGAAGACGAAGCTCGTGACTTAGCGAAGTCATCCCGAGGAGCTCGGCGTGGATACGGATAGAGACGATTCTTACGAGGATCGTTCCGGTTGATGCCGTTCCCGCTACACGTCATACGGAAGGTATAACGTAGTTTAATTTCCTTATATTGCAAATTTTAATTTACGGTTATGTCTACACTTGTTGTAATAGCATGCGTGTGTTGTGTGTGTTGTAATAAATATAGATTTATTATTTTTAATTGCTTCCGCTGTGCTCATGTTTACGAAACATGATCGAACACACACACGCCGCGGTGCCGGAAACCCAACACCAGCGAGAGCTTTTGATAGGCATGTGGAGGGAATGAGAATCAGATGTATGGCAGTTTAAGGACAACATAGTCTTTTAGTATAAGTGGGAGATTGTTGGGATATATACTGAAAAGTCTATCTTTTATATGAACATCTTTATTTTGAAATAAGAATCACATGATTATTGTTTGCATATTTGTGATTATGCATATTGTCTAATACATTATATTGTAGATAACATGGTGTGTAGTGTCACATAGTAGATCATGTTATCAGCTCCTTGTAGAGTATAAGTAAAGGCTCACAACCTAGAAGCCTTTGGACAAACCATTGGTATGGTTGTAATGTAATTTTGTATTGGTTTGTCTTGACCATGGAATCACATTAGTACACTTTGTGTGTATTGAGCAGGACCGACTTAAAGGTGATTCGATTTATTGCTGACTACATAATCGAATCAGAACTCAGATATTATATTGTACATGCTCTTAATCCCGATATAATAACGGGCACATATACTTAGTATTCACTTCTTTGATTTACCAATGAGCGAGATTTATAGATTAAATCGATAGGCTCGGTAAGTTGGGAAATGATATTATTTATATGGTGTGCCATTGATTATAGGAGGAAACCGTGTCCTATATATTAGGATGATGATGTCCCCTTGAGGAGCTCATAAGGTTCATCATGTAAACCCTGCAGGTGGACTTGGTCCGACATAATGATAAGGTTGAGTGGTACTACTCATGGAGTTAGATGTTGATTAATTAATTGTCAGTAAATTAATTAATCGACGGACATTCGAGATCTTAAACATGGGGAGAAAAATGTACAAATAATATGTAGAGCCCATATTAACTTATGGAGGTTGGTGAGGTAGATCAATGATAATCCTCTAGTGGATTGGATTATCATTAATGGATCAGACTTTATGTGGGCTTGATCCATTGGGTGGCCAAGATCCAACTCCTCCTCATGGTCCCTATTGTAGCCTATTAAAACCTCATGAAGCCTAGATCCAATGGTTGAAAACAAATCTCTAGATCTAACGGTTGAGATTAAATCTCTAGATTCGACGGTTGAGATTAAATCTCTAGATCCGACGGTTGAGATTAAATCCCTAGAAGATTAAATGGAGGCTTAAGCCTAACTCTATAAATATGGGCTTAAGGCTTGGCGTGGAAGAGGATTAGAAGCAAGATAGGATTAGGGTTTGGGAGGCTTAGGGTTTGGAGGCTTGGGCGGCCACAATTAAGGAAATTTTTTCCTTTCTTCTCTTCTTCCTCTTCTCCTCTCCCTTTGCCGGCGTCCAAACCTCCACCTTCTCTTCTCCTTGGCTGGTGGTAACAAAGCTTAGGGTCTTCCCTTGAAGCTCTTGGCCGGCGCCCACTTCCCTATCTCTTCTTCTTCTTGGCCGGCGGTAAGCACCAAGCTTGGAGCTTGGTGGTTGGTTGAAAGAAGGAGAAGTGTTTTGTTTCTATACTTCCTCTTGTTCGGAGCGAGCAAGGAAGGAAGTTTGGTGATCTAGGAGGCTTCGACTTTTGGAAGATCGTCGCCCACACGACGTCCAAAAGGAGGAAGGACATACAATAGAAGATCGAGAGGTATAAATGTTGTTTTATATTCTTTTGTGTTATGTCTATGATTGTTTTTCAATTATATGCATGTTGTATGCTTTGCTTAATGGCTAAAGTAACTTGGACCCCGAATACAAACACAAAAGCCGGCGATCCGTACATCGTCTATTCCGCAGCTATTCGTAGAATAGAGGTTGGTGGCTTAAACAACAAGTTTGTTCAAGTGACTAATCTAATCGAATTGCACGATGATGGAATGGTAGCTTGGGTAATCCCTCTTGTAAAGGATAAATTTTTTTTATCCGGGGACATAGAAGGGATTGCCATGAACAAGCGACCGAGTTGAAGAGGGAAGCGAAGTTTCCTACCTTCACATACTTGGTTGGTGTACATGGATTCCATTTCGGATCTCATGGCCTATAGCCATTTCTCATAATCTGGGCTCATCACAGCTTCCTGATAGGAGGTAGGCTCATTCTCAATGAGCATAACGTCATCATGGTCAGACAAGAGAAATGAGTATCTCTCAGGCTGACGACGTACCCTATCAGACCTGCGAAGAGGTAGGTCTACCTGAACAGGTGGTTGTTCCACAACTCTTTGCGCAACAATCTCATCACCCACAACACTTTGTGGTTCCTGTTCAACCTCCATCAAGGCCTCAGTGCTATGGTCCATATCTTGAATTTCTTCAAGATTGAATGTACTCCCACTAGTTTTTCTAGAAACAAAGTCCCTTTCTATAAATACCCCAGTCTTTGCCACAAACACTTTGTGCTGACTGGGAATGTAGAAGTAATATCCTTTCGTCTCCTTAGGATATTCAACAAAATAACACTTACCGGATTTGGGTCCTAGTTTGTCTAAGACTTGACGTCGAACGTAAGCCTCACAACCCCAAATCCTCATGAAAGACATCTTGGGATTTCTCCCTGTCCATATCGTATATGGTGTCTTTATCACAGCCTTGGATGGTACACAGTTAAGTGTGAAGGCTGCTGTGTCTAGAGCATATCCCCAAAAGGATATAGGAAGATTTGTGTGACTCATCATAGATCGTACCATATCTAATAGGGTACGATTCCTCCTTTCAGATACACCATTCCACTGTAGTGTTCCAGGAGGAGTGAGTTGGGATAGAATCCCACACTCAGCTAGATAGTCACGAAACTCATGGCTAAGGTATTCACCACCTCGATCTGATCCAAGTATCTTAATACTCTTGCCAAGCTATTTTTGTACTTCATTCTTGAATTCTTTAAACTTTTCAAAGGATTCTGATTTATGTGTCATGAGATACACATAACCATATCTACTGAAGTCATCAGTAAATGTAATGAAGTACCTATAACCACCTCTAGCAGCAACATTGAAAGGGCCACATACATCACTATGTATAAGTCCTAACAAGTCTTTTGCTCTTTCGCTGTGTCCACTAAAGAGAGTCTAGGTCATCTTGCCTAGAAGGCAAGACTCACATGTCTCATATGATTCAAAATCAAATGAGTCCAGTAGCCCATCCTTATGGAGCTGGGATAAGTGACTCTCATTTATGTGACCTAAGCGACAATGCCAGAGATAGGTTTGGTTCAACTCATTTGACTTGAACCTTTTGGTACTTATGTTATAGATGGGGTTCTCTATGTCTAGAATGTAGAGTCCGTTAATCAGAAGTGCACTACAATAGAACATTTCATTTAAATAAACTGAACAATATTTGTTCTTTATTATAAATGAAAGCCTTTCTTGTCCAAACAAGAAACTGAAATTATGTTCTTAGTTAAAGCAGCCACATAACAACATTCATCTAGTTCTAGTACAAGCCCAGAGGGCAGAGATAGAATATACGTTCCTACAGCAACAGTAGCAACCCTTGTTCCATTGCCTACTCGTAGGTCCACCTCGCCCTTCGTCAATACCCTACTATTTCTCAGCGCCTGCACATTGGTACAAATGTGAGATGCACATCCGGTATCTAATACCCATGATGAAGAAATAGATAGATTGACTTCTATAACATTTATACCTGAAGTAGAAGTCTCACTTCTCTTCTTCTTAAGATCTTCCAGGTATGCTTTGCAGTTACGCTTCCAATGTCCAGCTTCCTTACAGTGGAAGTAAGTTCCTTCCTTGGCCACCCCTCCTTTCGGTTTCAGTGCCTTGCCTTTGCCCTTTACTTGGGACTTTCCCTTACCTTTAGGCTTGCCCTTGCCTTTCTTCTTTTGCACCATCAAAATGGAGTCAGGTTTTTCCTTCTTAAGGTTGAGCTTAGCAGTTCTCAACATGCTAAGCATCTCAGGCAGTGCCTTATCAATTTCATTCATGTTGTAATTCATGACAAATTGATTGTAGTTTTGTGGCAAAGATTGCAAGATCAAGTCAGTGGCCAGCTCTTGGCCAAGTGGGAATCCCAACCTCTGTAGGTTCTCTATGTACCCAATCATCTTGAGTACATATGGACCTACGGGAGTCTTATCTTGCATCTTGGGCTGAAACAATGCCTTAGAGATCTCATATCTCTATGTTCACAGTTAATGAAGATGTTCAACCATATCAAAAGCATTCATGAACTCATGTTTCTTCTGAAGCTCAGAGTTCATGGTTGCGAGAATGAGGCATGACATATCTAATGCATCATCTTGATGCTTCTTGTAAGCATCTCGGTCAGCTCGTGAGGCAGTGACAGGAGGTGCCTCAGGAATGGGCTGCTCCAGGATGTACAGTTTTCTTTCTTGGGTGAGAATGATTCTCAGATTCCTGTACCAGTCTAGGAAATTAGCTCCATTGAGCTTGTCCTTCTCAAGGATAGAACGCAGGGAGAGAGTGTTCGTGTTTGTCGACATGGTAATCTACAACATACACAATACAAAAAATTAATATCATATTCCATTTATCATTTAATTAGGCCTTTAATCAAATGATGCTCCCACTGAATTATAGGACTTTTGTAGAATCGAGTCATGGATGTGGTCAAACTACATTACTAGATTCATACAAATTAGCTATAATTCTCGCGGGACAAGATCCACAACACACTATGCCTTGAGTTAGCTTTGGCTAAATCACCCAAGACATAGTATGATTGGTAGGTAACAAATTACCGATTACATCTCTATGCAACTCTTGTTTATAAGATCAAGATCCACATTTACAAAAGACCTTGAGTTAGCTTTGGTTAAATCGCCCAAGATTTAGTGTAAATGTAACCTTATCCTACCTTTCCAACGGTTGGAATATGCCTATAGTTTTACTTAATCCAATTGAGTTAACTAGTTTTACTCAATCTAATTGAGCTTATTCTCACCCAAGCTGTGATAGGCGGGACCAAGATTGTCCCTCCGCACCCTACCAAGATAATATGCGTTGCTCTACTTTGGCAGATTCAACAACAACAAATGATCGAGGTAGTGATGGGTATCAAAACTTGGTAGACATTTTTGAGTTGATTCGATTAAGATCTAATCTAATCGTGAATGTGTATCATATACGCATTAAGGCCTTTATTACCCTACACTAGCATGCATCACATACATACCATGCATCATATACATATAGTAAGTATATATTATTCATTCACATCTCACACAAAACAAATATATATATATATATATATATATATATATATATATATATATATATATATATATATTTGTTTTTGCTTGTATGTATGAGATGCATGCTAGTAAATTTTACTTGTATGTATATGATATATATATATATATAAATTGTGATGAGGTTATGACCCTACTACGATCTTCTCACGCCAATGAGAAGATCGGACAGTCAACCTAGGGTTAGCAGCTTCTCCAAGCGCCTCCTTTGACTGCCATGTGTCGTCGACACCCTCCTCGTAACTCCGTCTACTAGTGGACCTTCTACCACTCCATTTTTGTACATTACAAACATGAAACTCGAGTTACATTCGAGTCTAAAACTATTTACAACTGGAATATTAAAAAGAGAGGCACGACACGTAGGTCGCATACCATATACAACATGCATAACCACAAAAATGGCGCGCAAGCCGTATTATGAATTACAACACATTTATCCAATCACATTGGGGTTCTTGGGCCATGAACATAACAGTATTATACATAATTCTAAATTATGCATTTTACATAATTTTTTATAATTTTTCCTATTTTTTTTTTCAATTTTTATGAGTCACATCTCCGTAACGGTCCCGCTAAACGATTTCCGGGCGCGATCGCGGGACAATGTCCCTTTCGGGGTTAGGGGAAGCACCCTTACTCAAAAAATGAACTTTGCGAGTGTCTCATCTTGATCTTACAATGACTTAAGTCTTTGTCCCAAAAACCTAAAGCGAGAACTCGCCGTTTCGGAGAGTTTTTCTCGGTGGTTGAAGCCTACAAGTGTCCCAATACTTGTTGCTTCGATTCTTTTAGAAAAATTTCCAAAAAATCTATAAAAATAGGAAATTTATAGAAACTTACAGATCTGTAATTTTTATATCTAATATAAAAACTACAAAACTTAAACACGTACATGCTTCGCACGTGGCTCTGATACCACTG
This sequence comes from Wurfbainia villosa, assembly GCA_025175895.1. NCBI lineage: Eukaryota > Viridiplantae > Streptophyta > Magnoliopsida > Zingiberales > Zingiberaceae > Wurfbainia > Wurfbainia villosa. The sequence continues at coordinate 37,009,912 of CM045998.1, read as the reverse complement.
TTGGACTATCCGAGCCGCAAAAACTGCTTTTTGCGTTGTGGAAATCCTGGAAGTCGCCACGGATCAATGCGAAGATAAACAAAACTACATGTAAGTGTTTAAAAACCTTAGATCTACTCTAGATCTACATGTTAAGAGTTTTACCCTTGATGCGACGCCCTTCGCTTATCCCGCTCGTTCAAACGGATTGCCGGAACTCGAGAGTGTCAAGTGTACACTCCTATATTGGTATCCACACAAGCAATAGGTGGAGAAGATCACTTAGAGTGTGCTAGTACACTAAGAAACCCACGGCAAAGGAGAGGGGGAGAGCTTGAGGGAAGAGCCAAGGAAGAAGATGATGAAGTTACACACTTAACTTCTCACTAATCACCACTAAAGTGGCCGACCACTATTTGGGGGGTTACATGCATGCATGTAACTCCAAGAGCCAATGACTCTTGGTATCCCTCATGAGGTGGCACCCCATGATGAGTCCACGATGATGTGGAACATAATCATTGGCCGGCCCCCATGCCAAGTCACCATGACATGCCAATTGGTCAAGTCAAAATTGACCATTCATCTTGCCTCTCAAGTCAAGTCAAACTTGACCTCTTATCTCCCATGGTTGATCAAATCCAACCATTTGATTCAAGTCAATTTGAATTAATGAATCTCTATTCATTATTTTTAATTGACTCAATGAATCAAATCTAAATTAGACTCATTCAACACTTGAATCAAATTAAGTCTAACTCAATTAGTCTAATTTGGATTACCCTTAATCTAATTTGGTTCATCCCATGAACCTAATCCTCATGGTTCATCATATGAACCTAATCTCCATCTAATTGCCCTTTGTGTGTGACCCTATAGGTTCTTGTAACATTGGCAATGCTCCTAAACCGATTTAGGAATATAAGCAATGAGCAGTATCTAGCAACACATCATTGCTACCCAAGTTACAAGAATGTTGAGATCCAACATCACCTTTGTGACTACTAATTGTGACTCTCACAATATGTGGCAATGCCCCTCTATCCTTGACATCTAGATTGACCAATTGAGGCATAGACCATATCATCCTCGGTACAATCTTTATCTTGAACTCCAAGTAGACTCAATCTAATCAAATGAGCTCAATATCTCATATTGACTCATTTGGGCATGACCATGCACTTAGTGGTCTCACTCTATCAAGAATAACGATGTCACTCCCGCCATATAGGAGGGATAGATCCCATCTACATCACTCACATCCCTCCGCATAATTTGTTACATACCCAATAATTGCCTTTATAGTCCACCCATTAACGGGTGACATTTGACGAAGCCAAAGTATGCAACTCCTTATGTAGGGAACCATGGTGACTTCAGGTCCAAGGACTAACAGTCATACTAATAGTCACATGAGAAAGTATATGACACTCATATAACGATCCATGATACTTTCTCATGGTGGGTCATTCAGTATACATTCTCCAATGCATACCCATGTGTCAACTTGATATCTCATATCCATGACTTGTGAGATCAAGTCATCGAGTTGACCTACATGCTAGTCTCTATGCATTAACAATGTCCCTGAATGTTAATACTTGACTAGGAATGATTAAGAGTAGTGTTCTTGATGCGCACGGACGCATCCTCAAATTGTGTGACGGATACCGTTGTGGACTCAAAGTGCACAGATATTGTCAAGTAATAAAGATTATTGATCCCACAGGGACTGGGATTCAAGTACCAATACACTAAGTGGTTGCGATTGTTTGGACGTGATCTCTAAGAGAGAGTCGGTTGGTGAGGATATCGGTGGACACTACTCTGTGCGGTGTCACATGGAGGAGGAAAAGAGGGTGCCGGGGTCTTAAAAGGTGATCCTAGGACTTTGGTTTCACTTGTGTACTATAGAACAATGTTGTCAATTGGCGTCGTCTAAACGTCTACCTACGGTTTTGGGGAAGGGACATCATACACTCTCCCGCAGAGTTGCCGCATTCACCGGGAGCTATCCTCGCCCAAAAGGACGGGTTAGAGGGTACGAGGATGCCAAATCAATTCTTGCGATGGACCGTTTCCGATTCCACCGCTCCCTTCTTCCTTGATTCACGGAGGTCGATTTACCCAGGTGTTCCTTGATCAAACCTCCTACTGTCACCACCAGACGCTAAAGCACAGCGGAAAGAAAGCCAAATACACGTAGATATAATAAAGAGCAACTACCAATTGTCAAATTAAACTTATGGCCAGAATTTAATATGAACCAACATTGTCTATGTACACAAGCTACTCCCTAATCCTAGAATCGAAAGTTCTACTCCATAAACACGAAGGAGAATCACAAAATATGTTTAAGTTCGAATACAATAGAGATAAAGTGCAGAAATAGAGATATACAATGCTTCGTGATCTTCTCTCCGACATTGTTTTGTAAGTTGTGGACCTCCAGCAGCGTTCCTCCTCCCTGCTGCGAGTTATCGAAGCTTTTTAGGGCTTCGGTGTGCCGTTCTAGCCGTCGTGCCTCCCCCCTAGGGTTTTGTTAGGACCCTTGGAATAGCTAGAGGGGGGGGGGGGGTGATTAGCGTTTATTCGATTCTACAAACAAGTTAGCGGAAGCAATACAAATACGAAAATGAATACGAATAAGAAATACGAAACCAATGCTAACACCCGATGTTACGTGGTTCGGAGATGACGCTCCTACTCCACGACAATCCGTAAGGTGGATTAGTCCTAGCCAAGCTTCACTATCTTCTCCTTTGGATGAACCAAGGTGGAGAAACCTTTCTTACAATGATCTCCTCTTCTTTACAATGATGGATGATCAAGAACAAGAGAAGAGGAGGTTTTGAATCACTAAAAACACTTAGGAAGCTTGGTGAGCACGAGGATGTAGTTAGGATTAAGAGCACTAGCCTCACCAAGCTTCCCATGGCCCCTTTTTATAGAAGAGGGGCTGTTTTTCCCGTTGGGCGTCGATCAGTCGACTGATGCATGCCATCACGATCACGCCGCCAACGCCAACGCGCGATCTCGCGGAGATTCGTGAGTCGCAATCTCCAATGGCGGTGATCGGTCGACCGATCCCTCCATCCCGATCGATGGGGTGATCGATCGAGTGATCAAGGCAAGCAATGAGTGAGACTACATTCGTGGCGATATTTCCTTGATCACCGATCGGATTCTTGGCGATCGGTGATCACGATCGATCGATATGATATGCCCAATGATCGTGATAGTTAGGTATCACCGGATCGGTCGATCGACCGATCGGATACATCGTGATCGACGATCGATACTCATCAAGTATGAGTAATTCATACTTGATTTTATACCCTAGACCTAGACTCAACCTTCTAGCCCTTCAATAAGCCTTGCGCCTTCAGGATCCCTCCGAGTCCGCGACTTGTTTATCCTTTGCGCTTTGCTTCCAAGAGCTTCCTTCGGTTTCGTCCTGTCTTGGGTTGCCAAATGCTTGGACTTTATGCCGCCAAGACTGCACGCTTGGACTTATGCTGCCAAGACTTTACTTTGGACTTCCTTTGCCAAGGTTCACTTTGGACTTTATGCTGCCAAGACTACAAGCTTGGTCTTATGCTGCCAAGTCCATCCCTTGGACTTCCTTTTACCAAGTACTTCATCCTTGGATTTCCCTGTCACTTAAACACATTCGTACTTAGATCACAAGATATTGCCTAACTTAGATGATTAGCCAAACATCAAAACATATAAATGCTTGGAGCATTGTTGCACCAACAATCTCCCCCTTTTTGATGTTTGACAATCATTTAAGTTAGGTCTTTAAAGATACACACATACACATAATTATCTAACTTAAGCATTCCTTCTCCCCCTTTGACATACATTAAAAAGAGAAGGATTTCAAAAGATGAAAGAATTTAAAGGTGTTGGATCTTGGACTAAGACATAAGATAGCAATTAAGCTCCCCCTTAATCCAAGATATACTTTATATTGTGTAAACAATAGTTGAATCAAAGCATACTACAAATTCAAACAATTAAGTCCTAACTTTGCACCAACAATGGTTTTGGGGATGAAAAAGATATAGTTTATGAAAACTCCCCCTAAAACACTGTATTAATTAGCTAAAAACTTGTTTATACGCAATTTTATCATACTATAGTGTTAGGACATCAAAGATACACCAAATATCAGAAAATGGAGTCTATTATACAGAGTACCCTGATCGGTTTCAACCAATGATCACAGTTTGAAAATGAAATTTCAAATTTTTCACCTAATTTCAGAATGCGTAGAAATTTCAGAAATCTCGACAAATCGTGAAATTTTACATACATTTCTGAAATCATACTTTATCAAGGAAAAATAATTTTAAAAATATATATTTTCCAGATTATAAGATTGATACAAACTTGGAACCTATCAAAGGTTCTAAAGAATTTGTAAACTTTGTATCACTTTTGTGTTCCATTTGAAAACTGTTTTTCAAAATATGATGAACATAGTTTAAGTTATATATTATTTGGAATTTCCAACCATGTTCTTCGAGCTATGTATCCATTACTTGAATACAAGCCTTCCCAATGATTGGTCCATAAGGTATTTATGTCTCTAGGTGTGTTATTGGCTCACAGTAATGCATCATAACAAGCATGATGAGCCAAGTACACCTTCCCTATCATCTCACATGGTTCTAAGTGTCTCAATACACAAATCAAGTTTTCTTAAGGCTTTTCGTGAGATGCAACAAGGTATAAAGAAGCTATAAGATTATAGGATCATGCAAATCTAGAATTTTACTCTACAAAGCACATACCAAGCTCTCTTCTTAATGATGAAAATTCGGCTTCGGGAAGAGCTTTGGTGAAGATATCGGCAAGGTTGGACTTAGATTCTACATAATTAAGTTCAATGTCCCATCTTGCCACATGATCTCTTATGAAGTGATGTTTCACTTCAATGTGCTTTGTCCTAGAGTGATGTACCGGATTTTTGGTCAAGTTGATGGTACTCACATTATCACAATAAACTTTAATGTTAGAGTAGTGTAGCTCATAATCCACAAGAGTATGTCTCATCCAAAGTAATTGAGCCACACAACCACCCATAACCACATATTCGGCTTCGGTGGTTGATAAAGCAACACAATGTTGCTTCCTACTACTCCAACTAACTAGGGAGGACCCAAGAAATTGGCATCCACCACTAGTACTTTTCCTATCCAATTTGCACCGCATAATCGAATCGGTATAACCAAGCAATTCAAATGATCTAGTCCTAGGATACCAAAGTCCTACATTTAGGTGCCTTTAATATATCTTAATATTCTTTGACGGCTACCAAATGTGATTCTTGGCACACAAGATTGGTATCTTGCACACATACCTACCGCAAATAAAATATTGGGTCTACTAGCGGTTAGGTATAGTAGGCTACCAATCATACTCCTATAAAGTTTAAGATCAATTGATTTACCTTCATGATCACTATCTATTCTAGTGCTAGTGGCCATAGGAGTGGTTACAATTTTGGCATTTTCCAAACCAAATTTCTTGATCATTTCATTTGCATATTTGGTTTGATAAATATGAATACCCTCATTGGTTTGTTTGACTTGTAAGCCTAGGAAAAAGGTAAGCTCTCCAACCAAACTCATTTCAAATTCATTTTCCATATTTTTTATAAAGTCTTGAAGAAGATCATTATTTGTTGACCCAAAGATGATATCATCAACATATACTTGGGCTATGAATATATCTTTCAATGTTGACTTTATAAACAAAGTTTGATCTACTTGTCCTCTTCTAAAATCCTTAGAAATTAAGAATGATGACAATCTTTCATACCATGCCCTAGGAGCTTGTTTTAACCCATATAATGCTTTCCTAAGCTTGCATACATGATTTGGATAATCTATGTTCTCAAACCCGGGTGGTTGCTCCACATATACTTCCTCCTTAATAAAACCATTTAAGAATGCCGATTTAACATCCATTTGGTAAAGTTTAAATCCCATATAGGAAGCATATCCTAGGAGAATTCTAATAGATTCTAATCTAGCAACCGGGGCATAAGTCTCATCATAGTCAAGCCCTCAACTTGATTAAATCTAGCAACCAACCTAGCCTTATTCCTAGTGATATTTCCTTGATCATCTAACTTATTCCTAAAGACCCATCTTGTAGTAATTATGGTGCTATCATTGGGTCTAGGTACTAATTCCCACACTTGACTTCTCTCAAATTGAGCCAATTCATCTTGCATTGCCAAAATCCAATCCGGATCATGTAATGCATCATTGATCGATTTGGGCTCAATTTGTGAGATAAGAGCAACTTGACTAGTAGGAGGTCTATGAAATGACCTAGTTCTTACTCCTTGAGATAAATCTCCTACTACTTGGTCAAGTGGATGATCTTGATGAATTCTTAGGTTTCTAGAAGGGGTTTCAATTTGATCATTGTTATCTTCCACCCTTCTTTCATCATCGGAGTCTCCTCTTCCTCCCCCTTGATCATTACCCCTAATGGTCAAATTTTTGGGTAATGTCTTGATTATTGTCATTAATATCCTTATCAATGGAGGACTTTCTAGGGTAGGTATTAGTGGTTTCATCAAATTTAACATTTGAGGACTCCTCAATCCCTTGGGTTCTCTTATTATAGACTCTATACCCTCTACTTGTGGATGAGTATCCAACTAGGATTCCCTCATCCGCTTTAGATTCAAATTTCCCTAAGTTATCTTTGGTATTTAAGATATAAGCTTTACACCCAAAGACTTTGAAATAGTGAATTGTGGGAATAGTTCCATTCCATAGTTCAAAAGGTGTTTTTCCTAAAAACCTATGGATTTGAACCCTATTTTGGATATAGCAAGCGGTATTCACCGCTTCCGCCCACAAGTAGCTAGGAAGTGAATATGCATTAAGCATGGTCCTAGCGGCCTCTTGTAGGGCACGATTTCTCCTTTCCACCACCCCATTTTGTTGGGGTGTTCTTGGACAAGAGAACTCATGCTTGTACCCTTGTTCTAAATAAAATTGTGAAAATTTTGAGTTCTCAAATTCACCACCATGATCACTACGGATCCGGTTGATTTTGAGACTCTTTTCATTTTCAACCCTTTTACTAAATCCTATGATTATTTCTAAGGTATCATCCTTATGTTTCATAAAATAGACCCAAGTATACCTAGAAAAATCATCTACTATAACCAAGCAATATTTATTACCATTTAAAGATGGAGTACTATGACAATCAAATAAGTCAAGATGCAATAACTCTAATGGTAAAGATGTGTTAGTTAGAGTTTTACCTTTGTGTGATGCCTTTGTTTGTTTTCCTTCTTGGCATGCATCACACAATTTGTTCTTGACATACTTGATCTTTGGTAGCCCTTTGACCAACTCCATCTTGGCTACCTTGGCTATGTTTTTCATGTTGATGTGCCCCAATCTTCTATGCCATAGCCAACATTCCTCTTCTTTTGCAACAAAACACTTAGTAGAGATGTTAGAAGCATATGAAAGATCAACATAATAGATATTTGACTTCCTATATCCAACTAACATGCAATCATTTAATTCCTTGTGTCTAATCATGCATTTAGAGGATTCAAAGGAAACATGATAGTTTGCATCACAAAGTTGACTAACACTCAATAGATTAAACTTCATATTTTCAACTAGCAAGACTTTGTGAATAATAATTTTGGGGGATACCTCAATTGTACCTCTACCTAATATCTTGAGTTTTCCACTATTCCCAAAAGACACCGCTCCCTTCTTCACATATTTAATTGTGGAGAACTTGCTCACACCGGTCATATGTGTTGAGCAACCGCTATCCACAATCCACATACCTCGCTCTCCTACCTAAATCACATGAAAAACACAAGCTTTTGGTACCCAAACATTTGGACCGGTAACATTAAGTAAAAACTTCTTAGGTACCCAAGCTTTCTTAACCTTACCCTTAATAGTTGCTTTCCTATTTATTAATGAAATGTAAGCAACTTCTTTTTCTTTTGGCTTATACCCTAAACCTGCCTTGTTATAAACTGCTCTTTGTCTACTAAGAATCATATCAAGACACTTTGAGCCATTTGAAAATTTTTCTAAACATGCTTTTAATTCACTAACCTCATCCTTAAGTTTATCATTTTCTTCTTTAAGCATGCAAGAGTCAATATGTGAGGGTTTTTCATTTCTAGTGGCTTTTAGTTCTACCTTCATGCTTTTAACCTTAGATTTTGACTTATCTAGAGCTTCTTTAAGATAGGCAATTGATTTATAAAGGAGCTTAACCTTAGGAGAGTTCATTACCTCATCGTCACTAGATGACGATTCATCGCTTGAGGAATCTTCTTGGCTTGAGGTGCTCGAATCATCTCCTAGGGCCATGAGTGCCACATGGCGTGTGATGTGGCAAAGCTCATCATCGGAGGAAGAATCTTCAATGCTTGGTGTGTCCCATGTGGTTTGAGCCACCATGGCCTCCTTCTTCTTCTTTTCCTTTTTGTCCTTCTTTTTCTTTTCTTTTTCCTCCTTCTTTTTTAGCTTTGGGCAATTCGGCTTTATGTGCCCCTTCTTGTTGCAAGCATGGCAAATCACATTATTATTAAAACTTGAATTACCATTAAATTTACCTTTTGAGGAATGAGACCCCTTCCTTGCTTCTCTATTCTTGAACTCTCTTGACTTCCTATAAAGCTTCTTGACGAAATTTGCCATTTCACTAGATGAGTCTTCATCACTACTTGACTCATCCTCCGACTCGGATGATGATGATGCTTCTTTTCTTTCCTTCTTCTTCTTTTCTTTCTTGTCCTTCTTTTCAACGAATAGAGCTAACCCCTTTTCCTTAGAGGACATGTTAGTTTTCTCATGTAATTCAAACTCACAAAACAATTCATCAATTTTAATTTGAGATAAATCTCTAGTTACCTTAATTGCATCAACTATAGAGGTCCATAAAGAATTTCTAGGAAATGCTTGTAAAATATACCTTACCAAATCCCGATTGTCAACTCGCTCACCTATGATATGGTGTCCGTTAACAATTTCTTTGAACCTTCCATGCATTTGACTTACGGTTTCATGCATCTTCATTTGGAAGGCTTGAAGTTGTCCAATCAATAGGTCCTTCTTGGCCCTCTTTGATTCCTTGGAACCTTCATTTAGCTCAATGAGCTTTTCCCATAATTCCTTGGCGGATTCGAAAGGTCCCACCTTGTTAAGTTGCTCCATGGTAATTCCACATTGAATGGTGCTTTTGCATTTGACTCGAAACTCCTATTCATTTCTCTTGTCCAATCCTTGCTCGGAATAGGGTTTCCACGTTTATCCACCGGTTCCTTGAAGCCATCTACAACACTATGCCAAATTTCAATATTACTCATTAAATAGTATTTCATCCTACCTTTCCAATATGCGAAGTGACTCCCATCGAAGAGTTGTGGCTTGGCGATGCTATATCCCTCTTGAAGAGCCATTGATGCCTTGGTTGATGGTGAGATCTTCCAAGCAATCCGGGCTCAGATAACACTTGTTACGACCCATGGAATAGCTAGAGGGGGTGATTAGCGTTTATTCGATTCTACAAACAAGTTAGCGGAAGCAATACAAATACGAAAATGAATACGAATAAGAAATACGAAACCAATGCTAACACCCGATGTTACGTGGTTCGGAGATGACGCTCCTACTCCACGGCAATCCGTAAGGTGGATTAGTCCTAGCCAAGCTTCACTATCTTCTCCTTTGGATGAACCAAGGTGGAGAAACCTTTCTTACAATGATCTCCTCTTCTTTACAATGATGGATGATCAAGAACAAGAGAAGAGGAGGTTTTGAATCACTAAAACACTTAGGAAGCTTGGTGAGCACGAGGATGTAGTTAGGATTAAGAGCACTAGCCTCACCAAGCTCCCCATGGCCCCTTTTATAGAAGAGGGGTTGTTTTTCTGACAGTATCGATCACCGACCGATGCATGCCATCACGATCACGCCAAGCCACCCGCTTATGAAACGCGATCTCCGCGAGATTCGTCGTAGCGCAATCTCCAGCGGCCGGTGATCGGTCGGTGATGGGGTGATCGGTCGAGTGATCAAGCGCGATCGAGTGAGATCGCATTCGTGCGAGCGATATTTCCCTTGATCGATGTCGATTCCCTTGGCGATTGGTGATCATAGTATCACCGATCGATATGCCCAGCGATCGGTGATAGTTAGGTATCACCGGATCGCCGATCACCGACCGATTCGATCGATACATCGAAAGTATGAGTAATTCATACTTGATTTTATACCCTAGACCTAGACTCAACCTTCTAGCCCTTCAATAAGCCTTGCGCCTTCAGGATCCCTCCGAGTCTGCGACTTGTTCATCCTTTGCGCTTTGCTTCCAAGAGCTTCCTTCGGTTTCGTCCTGTCTTGGGTTGCCAAATGCTTGGACTTTATGCCGTCAAGACTGCACGCTTGGACTTATGCTGCCAAGACTTTACTTTGGACTTCCTTTGCCAAGGTTCACTTTGGACTTTATGCTGCCAAGACTACAAGCTTGGTCTTATGCTGCCAAGTCCATCCCTTGGACTTCCTTTGCCAAGATCATACTTGGACTTCCTTTTACCAAGTACTTCATCCTTGGATTTCCCTGTCACTTAAACACATTCGTACTTAGATCACAAGATATTGCCTAACTTAGATGATTAGCCAAACATCAAAACATATAAATGCTTGGAGCATTGTTGCACCAACAGGTTTGAGCGGAGCCATCCTTATATAGACATCGCCTCGGACCGCTGCAAAATTCGGAAAAAGCCCTAGTCGTGCAAATCCGTCGGGTTGCCACATGGTCGTGTGTTTCCACACGGCCATGTCGTGTGCAGCCCTGGGGTGCTGTTCTTCGCCCATTGGACACGACCGTGTGAATCCACATGCCCTGGCCATGTCCCTCTCTGTGTCTAGCTACAAAAGTCCTTCTTTTTCTCCGAAAATGCATCTTTATCACCAGAAAAGTTAACCTGCACACAAAAGTACAATGAGCAGACCTCCGAACTAGAAAATAGGCAATGCGTGCAAGAATAGAGTAACATATGCATGAAACTAACGCAAAATGTAACAAGATGTGAGCGAAAACTACTCTTAAAACCCTATATATTTTGCTCACATCACTTCCCCCAGACTTAAATCTTTGCTTGTCCTCAAGCAAACCTCAGTACCATAATTTTTTTTAAAAATATATTGTTCCATAATTAGCATGCTAACTAAATTTATCAGGTGGTATTTACAATCAAAGGAAAACAGATATGTTCTAAAAATCACTAAGTTAGCTCCTCGTGCTCGTGTTAGGCGAATCATTCTTAGGTGATGCCCGTTCCATGGTGAGTTAAGTCGTCACCCCATAGCTTTCCTAAGGTTTTCTGCTCTTAGGCACTTACCTGCCCAAAGCGAGAGTCGTTCCCTAGATCTAGCATAAAGTCTCAAAGGCGTACTCGGTATTGAGAGAAATTGGGAGGTGTTTCCCCAGTAACCTAACTCGGTCTCAAAGGGGAATATATCCATTTCCACCCACGACAACTATTTTTTTTATCCCTCTCACTCTCTTTTTTTTTCTTGTCATTTCTTTTTCTCTCTCTCTCTCTTTTTTCTTTTTATTTCTCTTTTATTTTTTGGCTCACAGGGATTTCGATTTTTTCGAATGGGCTTACACAATCCGAGCATCTCTAGTAACTAAAATGCTAAACCTAGAGTCACTTATGGATTCCAAAGTACTAGACTACTGAAGTGAATCATAACTAGGTATATACTAAATTCTCCCTTTCAGAATGTTCAACATGTGTGAGTGCAAAAACAGAGCTAACCAGTGCAAGTCTAGAACATTCAATAGAGCACATAGAATAAAATACCACAAAATAAATAGAGTTAAGCTACCTATGAGAACAACTCATGCAAGCAACTTTCAAAAATACTACTGAGGTAACTTTACAGACACCAAAAATTAAGTACTGAAAGGAACTAAACAACTCATGCATGCATGAACAAATGAATGAGAATACCAGAAAAAAACTACTACTAGGAAAACAAAACAAAATAGATTTCGGGGTCTCGCTCCCAGACTTAAACAAAAAATATACCTCTAATATGGTGGACGAGGTGGAAAGTCTGGGAGCCTGGGCATCTCTGGATCCTGGGAGAACCTGCTGTTGAGCCGCTAATGCCACATATATATGTGGTCGATCTGAGAGCTGGTGGATGCAGCAGCTGCTCGGTGCTCCTCCTCCCTAGCCCACTGTGCCTGCTGGGCATGCATATGCTGTCGCATCTCTCTGCGGTAAGCTGCCTCATCCTGGCGACGAATAGCCTCCTCCTGAAAGTATATGTGAGCCTCATCGTAGAACTCCTCTGCCCACTGGAAATGCTCTCGGAATCCCTAGAACTCCGCCTGCTGGTAGGCGCTCTGCTCCTCCCATCGCTGCCTTTGCGTCTGTTGCTCAGTGTAAATGTCGTCGAGGCGCGATTGGAACTCCGAGAAATCATATGCTGATGTACCTACATCCTGCTCAAAAGTAGAAAAAGAGAGTGACGCAGGTGTAGGCTCATGTCAGCGTGGACTAGGTGGGCTCCTATGCATGTGTGGATTGGAGAGAGAGTGATACAAAGGTGGAGAGATGGGCGCTGATGTGGATGGTCCCTCATGTGGAGGGGACTCCACTATCAGGTCTAAGCGCTAATTGGCGCGTATAGCTATGGTGGAACGATCCGGGTCGGGGAGCCTAAGGGCCGTAAGATTTTTCCTTACAAAGCATAAGGAGTCTCCTTCTCTTATAATCATCTTCATGGCCATGCATACTCCTAGGTCGATCCTAGGGTTCTCCTCTATACTCATTGATCTCTCCGCATGCTGCTTTGCCCACCTTACATCGATGCTACTCCTTTCTTGTAGCATATCCCATAAGCAAAGTAGCTCGTTGGCTCTTACTACATCGTCACTCTCCCCATGACCAAATATAGTACTGGCTATGACACAATGAAGGTATCGAAAGGTGGGGTTTCGGAGGCGCGACACTTTGGCCCTAGAAGGGTCATAAACGTGCTCCCCTATCAACTCAGTCCAAATCAAACGAGAGTTGTACCCATTAGGGGTTCTTCTCTCTCCCCCACTTGGCAAGCCACAGCATGAGTTCCATTGGTGAAGGGTCCACTCATGCTCAATATTAAAAAGTCTAAAAGTTATCCTACCCCCCTCGCTCTCTCTTTCCGTTAAAACTTTCGCCTCTAAAGAACTCAAAAATTCCAAAACTATCCTAGGGTAAGTTAGGTGTTTTATTCTCATAATCTCTTCCCACCCCATTTTTGCAAATAGGGTTTGTATATCACCCAACAACCCTAAAGATTCTAGCAAATCCTCATCTAAGTACCTAGTAGTAGTAAGTTTACGAGTAGAGAGCATATTGTACCTATCTCTATGTTCATTATTGCGAAAAAGTAGATGGGGTAGGGCGTTACTCTCTTTCGGAGTTTGAGGAGCGTCGACTCTTCTTGTTCGTTGCTCTGAGGCACCGGATCGGGATGCTACAGTCTTGGTCCTCCTCATCCTTGCTCTTTTTGGCTTCTAAAGAGGTCGAAAATGATTCTAGAGGAAGGGGAAAGCGAAATCACACGGCTAGGGCAAGAACTTTTGAAGCACACAGCGCAAATGAGGTGAAAACACATGGCTCGCCCCTTTTAACCTCGCGTGCCACGACCGTGTGAAAACACACGGCCATGCCATGTGCACCTCTGGTCAATCGGGCACGACCGTGGAAAAACACACGGCCAGGCCGTGTGCCCCCATTTTTCGCCCCTTTTATGCACCATGGTCCGAATTTGTTCATACACTTCGCCGTGTAGACTAATATGGGTTTCGTTTTTGCCTAGCAAAGTTCTTTTCTACTCCTAACTCTAAATGTGATGGAAATCAAAACTAAAATCAAACACATGTATACAAGGCAATAGAATAGAGAAATCTACAACTAAATTGGGTTTCCTCCTAAGAAGAGCTTTTTTTAAGGTCGTTTAGCTCGACCACACTCTTCTATCAACTCGACTCTGGTGGTTTAGTGAACCTCCATTCATCCATCTCGGGATCTGCATCTGGAGGTTCCAGGTTCAATCTGCTAATCGCGAAGCCGTCAAAGTAGGAAGTTCTGTGCTCTAAAAGGCTGAAAAGAATGATCTCCCCATCTACCTCCAGGGAGATCCGGTGTGCCTTCACATCTATGCACACCCCTGCAGTTTCTAGAAAAGGCCTTCCCAGAATGATAGGATTCTGGGGATTTGGTTCTGTGTCTAGTATGATGAAGTCCATGGGTATCACGAAATTTTCAATCATCACAAGAACGTGTGGTAGCAGGCCAATGAGCTCTTTAATTGAGTCATCCCCCGTACGAATACCAAGATTCACTGGTTGGAGCCCGCTTAGTCCCATCTTCAGAAAATATGCGTAGGGCATCACACTGACCGATGACCCCAAGTCGCACAGTGCTTCGTCGAAGCTCTCCCCATAAATCGAGTAGGGAATAACGAATTCACCAGGGTCCTCAAGCTGTACTGGGATCTTCTCTTCAAACTCAGCTTGGTCAGGTAGGGTGGAAATCATGGCTGCACACCCCTTGATGAATTGGCTACTTGGCCCCACTCCTTCCTCTTTTCCTTGGCTCGCCGGAGAGTTCTTCACAGGTTGTGACATGGATTGGGCTATTTGGGCCACTTGTGTCTCCAACATCCTGGTATGACTTGCAAGGCCGTCAACGGTGGCCTTCAAGTCTCTAAGTGCTTCTTCAGACTTTTGATGCTGCCAATGGAATTCCTCATTGGCCTTAGTTTGGGTAGCGATAAAGTCCTCCATCATCTGTTCCAGTCTGGACTTCTGTGGTCGCTATCCATTGCCCTGCTGTTGCCCATATCCTCCGGATGGTTGGAGGTTTCCTGAGTTATTTTTGTAGGAGAAATTTGGGTGACTCCTCCATCCGGGATTGTAGGTATTAGAGTACGGGTTGTGGGGCCTTGATCATAGTCCTCAATCGCGTCACAATGTTCAATCTGCTCGTCTGCGGTCCCCTGCCCTACATAGTGGTCCTCACGATACACTGTCGCTCCTTCTCCAAAGTTGATGGCCGCGCATGCAGATGAAGGATTCAAAGATTCAAACCGTCTTCTTAGTGCGTCCATCCTCGCTGAAAGGTGGTCCATGGAGTTGACAGTGTATCGTCCTACCATAGGCGTGGGTTGACCTCGTTCGGAGGCCCATTGATGGTGGTTTTGGGCCACCTCTTCGATAAGCTCCTCCGCCTCCTCTATGGTCTTGTTCATTAGATCTCCTCCTGCGGCAGAATCTAGGGACATCTTTGTGGCGTAAGCGATCCCATTATAGAAAATGTGGATCACCAACCACCTCTCTAGTCCATGGTGTGGGCATTGATAAAGTAGCCCCTTGTAGCGATCCCATGCTTCGAATAAGGACTCCCCCTCCTTTTGGCGAAAGCTAGTGATAAGGTGGTGCATGTGAACAGTCTTACTTGGTGGAAAGTATTTATTCAGAAACTACTCCACACTTGTGGTGAGGGAGAAACTGCACCTAAAAGAGGACCTACGTTGTAAAAGAATACCCCTTTAGCTCTAATGTAGTAGAGAAAGAGTTACCTCATCATTTTCTCCTCTTGCAAATTGCTGAATACATAGGATCTATAAACCCGGAAGAACACCTGAGATGTTTTGAGAATGAGGATTTGTTACATCAGTATACCGATGGAGTTAAATGTCAAGTGTTCCTAACCACTTTGGTTGGGTCAACGCAATAATGGTTTAATCAATTATCGCCAAACTCTATCCAATCTTTTGATTATCACTTTATTTTTACAACACTTCGCTAGCAGTAAAAGATATCGCAAGACTGTGCTAAGTCTATTCTTTATAAAGCAGCGAATGTGGGAAATGCTTCAGGATTATATACATTGTTTCAATCATGTTGCCTTGAGGTATCTTCTGCATGCTACTGAAATCCTCATTAGTGGATTTTTGCAAGGCCTAGTCGAAGGAGATTTCTTCCGTTCTTTGGTGAAGAAGCCACCTAGCAGCTATGACATTCTATTAGGGTGAGCCGAGAAATATATTCATGTGGAAGAGGCTTAATAGTCATGGAAGGGTGAAGGAGACCTGACAATTTCATCTCGAATGGAAAAGAAGATGCCACGGGTGCCTCCTCGATAGTTAGTGCCATGTGTTGGAGATTTCGGGAGCATAATAAAGTGAATAAAATAATTTTATTACATCCCAGACATCCCTTGGGGTTAGGAAAACTTGCTTTGGCATAATCACATGAAAACACACAAAAAGAGTAGGAGAAGTTATACCTTCGAGATTCTTTCGAATCCATCGAAACCACAAGCAAGACCAACTGATCTTGCCTCTATCAGTATCCACGTCGGGATCACCTAACACAACTCCTAGAGCAACAAGCCTTTGTCTCCGATTGGTGCTAGCCAATCGACGGAGACAAGAGAAGAAGAGAGAGGAAGACGGCTACTAAGGAAGAAAACATAAGAAAAACTCCTTCTTCAAAGATTATCAAGAGATTTATTTATAAAGCTCTTGATTAGATCATCTTATGAAGCTTAAACAGAACCTATCTTACCATAATTATCCCATAATTAAGGTAAGAACAACCCAGAAAATTTCCATAAGAGAAATCTCCAAAAATGGCGGAACCATAACACGACCATGTGTCTTACACACGGTCGACCGTGCCAGGACACACGACCAGCTGTGTGTCCTTCTGAGCACAACTCAACTTTTGGCCATTTTTGGCCAGAGTCAGGCATGACCCGTGCCAGGTTAGGCACGACTGTGTGAGGCTCTGTATGGTCTGTTTGAGTTTGTTTAGGTGCGATATGACCGTGCTAAGTCCGACAAGGCCATAGGAGGTTCCATAGCCTCCGTTTCACACCCCTTTGGTATGGTTCAACTAGATATATCTTCTCTCATTGAGAATCTCATTCTCAGACTTATTTTATATCTCGAGATCATCCATAGTGCGTGTGACCCAATAGATTCCCGATTATATTGGTCATTCATAATTAACCCCTTAATTATGAATAGATTATGAGTGACACCTAACAGTACATCATGACCTCCAATTGACCAAAAGTCTAAATTGACCCTAGAACGTTTCTGAACCCTTCAATAGTTATAGTTGTCCATGCCTTGTTCTTTCAACTCATCCTATACCCACTTGGTTCAAGACATGGTCTATGTGTTCGCCCCCACTAGGTTGACTACGTCACACCTAGCCCAAGTTAGTTTCCTTGTCATGTGGATTCAAGTTACTCCTTCATGTTCCCAAGAAGACCATCTTCTTAACATGTTTGCTCTGGCCAGAGATTTATGAGTACCAATCCTGACAAGAGGCCTAGGGTATACATCTCTTTTATCAGGAGTGATGAATCCTCCGTGGGATATTCAAACACCTTCAATCACTTTGGCTCATACCCAATCATCCCGGATTACACCTCCTATGGAGATGGTTGCGAAGAAGTCAAAGTATAAGGTGCCATGATCAAGGTGACTTGAATACCTCAAGTTTAAGGAAGCTCTCACTCAAGCTGCAATGAGATCTTCAATAACATATAAAACCATATGAAGTCTCATAGCAGGTTACTCTAATGAACTAGTTACCATAATTAACATCCACATGTTCACTCTCAGTATCCCTATGCTTCCATTTAGTGAGTACCAAATACTTGGATAAACCAAGGAGCATAATATGTACTAGTCTCACAGAATTGATGATGTCTAATCACATCAATTGATTGACTAGAGATAGTTTCAATACTTGCATGATTACACGTGATAAGATACCCACTAATTGTGATCCAATCACAATTTCTTTCATGCCATTCATCGACTTCAGTACATAAGTTTAAGATCCAATCAAATACATAAATAATGTATACTTAAATAGTGGATTTTATTAATAACTTCTAAGGCAATTGTCTTAGGACACCTCTTAATTACATCAAACTCCCACTTGGCTTACAACCAATCGCCTTGGTATCCAATACCATAGGCCTCTATATGCCTCTTGAACTTTTCTTGGGGAAGGGACTTTGTCAAGAGATCTACTAGATTCCTATCGGTGGGAACCTTCTCTATTTGTACGTCTCTTCTACCTATGATCTCTCTAATCAGATGACAATGGCATAGTACGTGCTTGGATCGTTGATGAGACCATGGTTCCTTCGCCTGTGCAATGACGCCATTATTGTCATAGCAAATCGGTAATGCTTCAACAATGCTCAGAACTACTCCAAGTTCAGTAATGAACTTTTTGATCCAGATCACCTCCTTTGCTGCTTCAGAAGCTGCAATATACTCTGACTCCGTAGTAAAATCAGCAACGATGTCTTACTTGGAACTTTTCCAATTCACTGGACCTCCATTCAAGATGAATTCCAGACTGAGATTTGGAATCAACTTTATCTGTTTAGCTCGCAGCGTGGACTAGGGGGGCTCCTATACCTAGGTGAATCTACAGGTGAGTGATGGGTAGGAGGTGAGAGGGGTTCATGAGTGGAAGGCCCTGCGTGAGGTGGGGAATCCACTATGAGATCCAACCGCTAGTTGGCACGGTTAGTGATGGTGGTATGATCGGTGTCGGGGAGCCTAAGGGGTGTCAAGTTCTTCCTTACAAAACAAAAAGTGCCCCTCTCTCACTATCATTTTCATAGCCATGCACACCCCTAGGTCGATGCTAGGGCTCCCTTCTACTATATCCAAGGCGGTGCAATCGTACCCCATCCTATTACAAATTGTTGGGTTTCTGGCACCGCGGCGAGTGTGTGTTCAAACATGTTTCGTAAACATGTGCACAGCGGAAGGAATAAAATAATAAATCTAATTTATTACAACACACACACCACACGCATGCATAGTACAACATGTGTAGACATAATCGCAATTTCAAATTTTGCAATAAAAGGAAATTTATACTACGTATACCTGACGTATCACGTGTAGCAGGAAATGCATCAACCGGAACAATCCTCGCTAGAATCGTCTCTATCCGTATCCACGCCGAGTATCTTCGGGATGACTTCACAAAGTCACGAGCCTCATCTTCGTACGGGTTACTAGCCTTGTGTTGAAGATGATGTGATCGAGAGAAGATCACGATCCGAATAAAAATTCGGATCCAAAACGAGTCCTCAAAAACTCGCTTCTCCGGAGAGGTATTCGTCAACCGTTTGACGAATCCTTCGTCCTCCACCTATGAGGATTACCGGAGAACGAATTCCCGGTAAGGAAGGTGCTGTCGGAGCTCCAAACGTCGTCCAAATGATGCTCCGACAAGAAGGAAACAAGCTGTCCAGAAAACTGGACAGCTTTGGTGGAGACTTTGCGCCGGCCAAATAAGGAAAGCAATATGCTCACCTTGTTGCCGGAGCCAAGGAAGATCACCGGAGCTCCTCCGGCAACAGCTAGACACTGGCAAGTGGGGAGGACGGCAGCTACTGGACGCTGGTTGGAGGAGCTTGCGCGGCGGCAAGGAGTTGGGCGCCGACCACTTGGAGAAGAGGGAGAGGGTGGGCGGCAACCTTAGGGTTGCAAGGATTAGGGCTTAACAAAAACCCTTAAGCCCTATTTTATAGAGAACAAATTCTCTTAATGGTTATCGGATCATAACCAAAAGCCCGTTAACCTGCTCCATTAATTTAAGTTAAAATAAACCAAACTGTGATGGTTTATTTTAAGTTAAAATGAACCGAACCAACTTTGATTCATTCGTTTAAAACAAACCAAACCCCTTTGGTTTATTCTCCTCCATTGGATTAGAACCAAATCAATTTTGTTCATCCATCATGTCTTCATAATACACGGCCCATCCACGCTTCTATTGTGACTGAAACGATTTCATGCTCGCTCCATGTTTGGTCATACCAAACCTAGTTTCTCTCGGTCTAAGAATCTCATTCTCAAGCTCATTTTAAATCCTTCGGATTAAGCTCGTTGTGCATGTGACCAAATAGGTTCTCGATTTATGTTGGCCGTCTATAATTAACCATTAATTATAGAATGATCATGAGTGGCACCTAGTAGTGCATCATGATCCCCAATTAACTGAAAAGATCAACGGTTGATCCAGAACTATTTCTGAAACCCTTCAGCAGCTAGAATGAATCGTGCCCCATTCCCTTCACTCATCTTATACCCACTTGATTCAGGACATGGTCTATAGTGTCAGTCCCCACTAGGATGACTACGTCACACCTAGCCCAAGTATCATTTCCTCATCCTACGGATTCTAGTTACTGCACATGTATTGAAGAGTACCTTACTCTAAACATGTAATGCTTTGGCCAAAGACTTTAGTAACAATCCGACGAGAGGCCATGGGTATACATCTCCTCGCAAGGAGTGGTGAATCCTTTATAGGTTATTCAAACACCTTCGATCACTTCGACTTATACCCAATCATCCCGGGTCCACATCTTCTCAGAGATGCTTGCTTAAGATGTCAAAGCATAAGTCTTTATGATCAAGATGACTTAAATACCGCAAGTCAAAGGAACATCACACTTAAGCTGCAGTAAGAACTTCATTGACATATCTATATATGCAGAGAACCATATGAAGTCTTATGGCTGGTCACTCCAATGAACTAGTTACCTTAACTAGCATCCACGATTAACTCCGGACATCACAATGTCTCCAGCCAGTGAGAATCAGCTGCTTAGATACACCAAGGAGTATATCTCTTGCTAGTCTCGATAGAATCGATGGTGTCCAAATCCATCAATTTATCGGATAGGGATAATTCCGATACATCACAATTACACATGTAGAGATATTCACTAGTTGTAATCCAATCACAAATTCTTTCATGCTGTGAATCGTATCGTGGACATTCAGTAAATGAGTTTAAGATCCAATCAAATATAAGAAAACATGTATACTCAAATAGTGAATCTTCATTTATCATATAAATGGTTCAAACATAAGGCGATTGCCTTAGGACATCTCTCATAACTAACGAACTCCCACTTGGCCTAATGCCAATCGCTACGGTATCCAATACCATAAGCTATAACATGACCCTCAAACTTACTTTGAGGCAATGCCTTAGTCAAAGGATCCGCTAAGTTCCTTTCAGTGGGGATTTTCTCGATTTGTATTTCCTTCCTACTGATGATCTCTCTGATCAGATGATAGCGGCGAAGCATATGTTTGGATCGTTGATGAGACCTTGGCTCTTTTGCCTGTGCAATAACTCCATTGTTGTCGCAGTAGACCGATATTGCTTCAACAATGGCTGGAATCACACCAAGTTCATAAATGAACTTCTTGATCCAAACCGCTTCCTTTGCTGCTTCCGAAGCTGCAATGTATTTTGCCTCGGTGGTAGAATCCGCTACAGTGTCTTGTTTGGAACTTTTCCAACTCACTGTGCCCCCATTCAAGGTGAACACGTATCCAGACTGAGACCTGGAATCATCCTTGTCTGTCTGGAAGCTGGCATCCGTATACCCGCGTATCACCATGTCCCCTTCTCCATATATTAGGAACACATCCTTAGTTCATCTTAAGTACTTAAGGATTATCTTAACAGCCACCCAATGATCCATTCCTGGATCAGACTGGTATCTACTCGTGACACTCAGAGCATACGATACATCGGGCCTCGTACATAACATAGCATACATGTTAGATCCTATTGCGGATGCCTAGGGAATCTTACTCATGCAAATCCTCTCGTCTTCTGTGCACGGACACATAGACTTCGAAAGGTGTATCCCATGCCTGATGGGTAGGAAACCTTTCTTGGATTCCGACATGCTATACCTCTTTAGCACTCGGTCTATATATGTAGACTGCGAAAGACCAAGCAACCGTTTCGATCTCTCTATAGATCTTAATCCCGAGGATGTAGGTTGCTTCTTCCAGGTCTTTCATGGAGAATGTCTTGGATAACCAAATCTTAACTGACTGTAAGACTGAAACATCGTCTCCTATAAGTAATATGTCATCGACATACAATACCAGGAACACGACTGCACTCCCACTAACCTTCTTGTACACACAAGATTCGTCTGGATTTTGTGAGAAATCAAACTTTTTGATTGTCTCATCAAAACGGATATTCCAGCTCCTGGATGCTTTCTTCAATCCATATATGGACCGTCACAATTTGCATACCTTGGTT
The DNA here is from genome assembly GCA_025175895.1 of Wurfbainia villosa. Classification (NCBI taxonomy): domain Eukaryota; kingdom Viridiplantae; phylum Streptophyta; class Magnoliopsida; order Zingiberales; family Zingiberaceae; genus Wurfbainia; species Wurfbainia villosa. The sequence continues at coordinate 36,987,706 of CM045998.1, read as the reverse complement.
TTATCAACCGATGTGAAACCCTCAGGTTGTATCATATACACGTCCTCGAGCAGGTTTCACATCCATCTTCCATATCTCATAATCATAATCATAATGAGCCGCTATGGCCAGGAGCATCCGAATAGATTTAAGCATAGCTACAGGCGAATAGGTTGCGTCATAATCAACACCTTGCTTTTGACAATATCCTTTCACCACTAATCTAGCCTTATAGGTAATCACATTACCATCCATGTCAGTTTTCTTCTTGAAAACCCACTTGCACCCTATAGGCTTTATGCCTTCAGGTGGGTCAACCAAGTTCCAAACTTGATTTTCATACATGGAATCCATTTCCGACTTCATGTCTTCAAGACACTTATCCCTTTATGAACTTGTCAGAACTTCTTCATAACTGGTAGGCTCCTCATCATCAATGAGTAACACGTCGTTCAATTCACTTACAAGAAATCCATATCTCTCAGGAATATTGCGTGTTCTACCAGATCTACGAAGATGTGGTGTTTCAATAGGTCCAGCCGATTGCTCATCACTATGAGTTATCAGCTGTTGTGCTTCACCAGGTATCTCATCAATGTCTATTTGAGTCTCTTGAGCCTCCTAAAGCTCGACGACACTCCCACTGTTTTCTTGCAAGAGAAACTCTTTCTCTAGAAACACAACATGCCTTGAAACAAACACCTTTTGTTCCACATGATGATAGAATTGGTAACCCCTTGTTTCCTTAGGGTATTCAATAAATAGACATTTATCAGACTTAGCATCCAATTTGTTTGATACAGTCTGCTTTACATAAGTAGGACAACCCCATATCTTCAAGTAAGATACATGAGGTTTCTTACTATTCCATATCTCATATGGAGTAGTAGAGACTACCTTGGTTGGCATTCTGTTTAACAAGTAAACAGTTGTCTGAAGTGCATAGCCCCAAAAGGACTTGGGAAGATTCGCATGATTCATCATTGACCTGACCATGTCCAACAAGGTCCGGTTATGCCTCTCAGATACACCATTATGCTGTGGTGTATATGGCGGAGTCCATTGAGACAATATACCATTGTCTCTTCGATAATCAAGAAATTCTTGACTTAAGTATTCACTACCTCGATCCGATCGAAGTATTTTAATACTCTTGTCATGTTGTTTCTCTACTTCATTTCTGAATTCTTTGAACCTTTCAAAGGCTTCAAACTTGTGTTTCATCAAGAACACATACCCAAACCATGAGTGATCATCGGTGAAGGTAATGATGTAGCTATAGCCTCCTAAAGCTTGAGTTGACATAGGTCCATATACATCAGTATGTATTAGACCTAGTAACTCTCCCACACGTTCACCTTTTCCCTGTAAAAGGTAACTTAGTCATCTTGCCTTTTAAGCATGATTCACATGTATCATATGAATCCAATTCAAATGATTCCAGAATTCCACATCGGTGTAATTCGGACATGCGTTTCTTGCTTACATGGCCAAGACGACAATGCCACATGTAGGAGTCTAATTGATTATCCTTTCGAGCATGCTTGTTGCTCGCTTCGATATTGAAAAATGTCACTGGATACGTCCAACGTATAAATGCCATTGCTCAAAGTTCTAGTTCCATAAAGTACGCCATTTAAAGTTATATAACAACAATTGTTACTAAACGTCAAATGGTAACCATTTCTATTTAAACAGGAAATAGAAACAATGTTCTTTATTAGAGAAGGAACACAATAGCAATTGTCCAGTTCCAAGACTAGTCCGCTAGGGAGCTTCAGCAAATAAGTTTCGATGGCGACCGCAACAACCTTTGCTCCATTGCCAACTCGCAAATTTGACTCCCCTCTGACGAGTCTTATTCTATTCCTTAACCCCTGTATGTCATTACATATAGGTGAGCCACACCCAGTATCCAATACCCAAGTGTCTAAGGAAATAAAATGACAATCAATAACGAAGATACCTGAAGAGGATGGGGCATCAGATGCCTTCTTCTTCTTCATGGACTCAAGATAAATCTTGCAGTTTCTTCGCCAGTGGACTTCCTTGCCACAATGATGGCAAGTGCCCTTTGTCTTTGGTTTACGCCTTCTTAGCCTTCTTGTTCTTCCCTTTCTTCTGTTCCTTTGCCTTCCTCTTAGAACCTTTCTTTGAGGAATCAACTAACAGAACCGCCTTCTCCTCATGCTTCACAAAAGGCTCCACAGTCTTCAGCATATTGAGGAGTTCAGGAATAGTGGATTCTAATTTGTTCATCCGATAGTTCATCACAAATTGTGAGAAACTCTTGGGCAAACAATGCAGAATTAAGTTAATACTTAATTCATGATCCATCACAAACCCGAGGGTGGCTAGCCGCTCAATGTACTCGTTCATCTTTAGCACAAACTGCACTACAGATGAACCTTCTTGCATCTTTGTGGTGAAGAGGAGCCTGGAGACTTTGAACCTTTCGGATCTCACTTGCTCATCAAACAACTCATGAAGATGGAAGACCATGGTATTAGCATCCATATGCTCATGCTGCTCTGGTACCATCGTAGCTAGCATGATGCAACTTGCCAGTTCAGAATCTGCCACATGCTTCTGATAGACCAACATTTGGTCTGGAGTTGCATCATCCCTAGGACGGTTGGGAAGAGGCTCTTCAAGGACATATGCTAGCTTTTCCGCCTTGAGAACAATTCTCAGGTTTCTAAGCCAGTCCAGGAAGTTAGGCCCAGTCAATTTGTTTGAATCCAAAATAGTGCGCAAATTCAAAGACGTCGATGATCAATCGATTAACCTAGAAATATAAAATGAGTATATATGAGAAAATGATTTTAAAATGCATCAACATACATTTATAAATCCCATTCATTTTTTGAATTTCAAAAACCCCAAAATCACTTCGGGAGATCATAGGTCCATCTCCGAATGGGCTGATATCCATCATAGATATGAACAACCTTGGAGAGAGTCCAACAAGCCATTCATAACTACGATGGTAGGTATCAAATATACCGATTGCATATCACGTATATGCAACTATCACAATGTGCTATCAACTAATAAAATGTTCACACATAGATCGGGTTGTTAACACATTAACAAGTATGCATCATATGTATAGCACCCAACTTCACCTCCCTTTACATCGACCTCTGAGAGAGTCCAACAAGCCGATGCTCCAGGTTAAAGCCAACCCATTAATCGAGAAATAGTTTTAATATGGTTAGAGTGCATTCAATCAATTAACCCAGCTTGGAGAGAGTCCAACAACCAAAGCTAACGATTGACCTCTGACTCTTACCATATTAGTATTAAACCATTTCATGGTTTGAACATGTTCGGGTTCGAGCCGGGCATGGAGAGAGTCCAACAACCTGAACAAGAAACGAAACTCTGGTTCTAACCATATTAATGGAAGGTGTAGGCTTTAATATTGAGTTAGGGTTTTTATGTCTCATTCTCTTTGCATGCAAATAACTATTATCTACATGACATGACATGACATACATGACATACATCTACATGTCACGACATGCATGACATAATGATATGCATCTAATGCAATTACATGACATATAATTATGTAATGTACAAAATTTCCTTATATGTCATAACTATTTATGGAAATAAAATATGTTTAAGATTTGATTCTCCAAATCAAATCATGATTAAATTAGGAAACAAATTTCCAAATCTAATCACATATTTTATTTGTGGAAAGAGTTGATTAAGGAAAGTCAATTTAGGAAACCAATTTCCTAAATCATCAAAACTACTTATGGAAATAAAATATTTTTAAGATTTGATTTCCCAAATCAAATCAAGATTAAATTAGGAAACAAATTTCCAAATCTAATCAAATATTTTATTTATGAAAAATATCAATTTCCATAAATACTTCCAACTTTCCAAAAGTAGAAGATTTCCATAAATACTTCTAGACTTTCTAAAATTAAAAATTTCCATAAATACTTCTAACTTTCCAAAAGTAGAAAATTTTCAGAAATACCATTATGACTATCGCAAAACAATTTTACGATTATGTCGAAACACAACCTGGGCTCTGATACCACTGTTGGGTTTCCGGCACCGCGGCGAGGGTGTGTTCGAACATGTTTCGTAAACATGTGCACAGCGGAAGGAATAAAATAATAAATCTAATTTATTACAATACACACACCACACACATGCATAGTACAACATGTGTAGACATAATCACAATTTTAAATTTTGCAATAAAAGAAAATTTATACTATGTATACCTGACGTATCACGTGTAGCGGGAAAGACATCAACCGGAATGATCCTCGCTAGAATCGTCTCTATCCATATCCACGCTGAGTATCTTCGGGATGACTTCACAAAGTCACGAGCCTCGTCTTCGTACGGGTTACTAGCCTCGTGTTGAAGATGATGTGATCGAGAGAAGATCACGATCCGAATCAAAATTCGGATCCAAAACGAGTCCTCAAAAACTCGCTTCTCCGGAGAGGTATTCGTCAACCGTTTGACGAATCCTTCGTCCTCCACCTATAAGGATTACCGGAGATCGAATCCCAAGTAAGGAAGGTGCTGTCGGAGCTCCAAATGTCGTCCAAACAACGCTCCGACAAGAAGGAAACAAGCTGTCCAGAAAACTGGACAGCTTTGGTGGAGACCTTGCGCCGGCCAAATAAGGAAAGCAATATGCTCACCTTGTCGCCGGAGCCAAGGAAGATCACCGGAGCTCCTCCGGCAATAGATAGACACCGGCAAGTGGGGAGGACGGCAGCTGCTGGACGCTGGTTGGAGGAGCTTGGGCGGCGGCAAGGAGTTGGGCGCCGACCACTTGGAGAAGAGGGAGAGGGTGGGCGGCAACCTTAGGGTTGCAAGGATTAGGGCTTAACAAAAACCCTTAAGCCCTATTTTATAGAGAACAAATTCTCTTAATGGTTATCGGATCATAACCAAAAGCCTGTTAACCCGCTCCATTAATTTAAGTTAAAATAAACCAAACCATGATGGTTTATTTTAAGTTAAAACAAACCGAACCAACTTTGGTTCATTCGTTTAAAACAAACCAAACCCCTTTGGTTTATTCTCCTCCATTGGATTAGAACCAAACCAATTTGGTTCATCCATCATGTCTTCATAAGACACGACCCATCCATGCTTCCATTGCGACTGAAACGATTTCATGCTCGCTCCATGTTTGGTCATACCAAACCTAGTTTCTCTCGGTCTGAGAATCTCATTCTCAAGCTCATTTTAAATCCTTCGGATTACGCTCATTATGCGTGTGACCAAATAGGTTCTCGGTTTATGTTGGCCATCTATAATTAACTATTAATTATGGAACGATCATGAGTGGCACCTAGTAGTACATCATGATCCCCAATTAACCGAAAAGATCAACGGTTGATCCAGAACTATTTCTGAAACCCTTCAGCAGCTAGAATGAATCGTGCCCTATTCCCTTCACTCATCTTATACCCACTTGGTTAAGGACATGGTCTATAGTGTCAGTCCCCACTAGGCTGACTACGTCACACCTAGCCCAAGTATCATTTCCTCGTCCTACGGATTCTAGTTACTGCACATGTATCGAAGAGTACCTTACTCTAAACATGTAATGCTTTGGCCAAAGACTTTAGTAACAATCCGACGAGAGGCCATGGGTATACATCTCCTCGCAAGGAGTGGTGAATCCTTTATAGGCTATTCAAACACCTTCGATCACTTCGACTTATACCCAATCATCCCGGGTCCACATCTCCTCAGAGATGCTTGCTTAAGATGTCAAAGCATAAGTCTATGATCAAGATGACTTGAATACCGCAAGTCAAAGGAACATCGCACTTAAGCTGCAGTAAGAACTTCATTGACATATCTATATATGCAGAGAACCATATGAAGTCTTACAGCTGGTCACTCCAATGAACTAGTTACCTTAACTATCATCCACGATTAACTCCGGATATCACAATGTCTCCAGCCAGTGAGAATCAGCTGCTTGGATACACCAAGGAGTATACCTCGTGCTAGTCTCGACAGAATCGATGGTGTCCAAATCCATCAATTCATCGACTAGGAATAATTTCGATACATCATAATTACACATGTAGAGATACTCACTAGTTGTGATCCAATTACAAATTCTCTCATGCTATGAATCGTATCGTGGACATTCAGTAAATGAGTTTAAGATCCAATCAAATACATGAAAACATGTATACTCAAATAGTGAATCTTCATTTATCATATAAATGGTTCAAACATAAGGCGATTGCCTTAGGACATCTATCATATATTACTAACACAAATGTGGGTGATTAATCCCCCGAAAATATTCTCTCCCTTGGCTGCCTTGCCCATCTTCACCAAGTGCCTAATGAAATAGGACCCTACATCAATAATGTTTCTCTCTTGTAGCATGTCCCATAGACTAAGGAGCTCACTCACCCTCACCACTGCATCGCTCTCTCCTCTCCCAAAAATAGTGCTCGTCATAACTCGGTGAATATATCGGAAAGTAGGGTTTTGGAGGCCTGAGGCTTTAGCCCTAGAAGGGTCATACACATTCTCCTTTGTCAATTCAGACCAAAAGTTCTGTGGATTAAACTCAAAAGGAGTCCTTCATGTTAGTAATATATGAGAGGTGTCCTAAGGCAATCACCTTATGTTTGAACCATTTATAAGATAAATGAAAATTCACTATTTGAGTATACATATTTTCATGTATTTGATTAGATCTTAAACTCATTTACTGAATGTCCATGATAGATTCATAACATGAGAGAATTTGTGATTGGATCACAACTAGTGAGTATCTCTACATGTGCAATTGTGATGTATTGGAATTATCCCTAATCGATGAATTGATGGATTTGGACACCATCAATTCTGTCGAGACTAGCATGAGGTATACTCTTTGGTGTATCCAAGTAGTTTCTTCTCACTGGCTAGAGACATTGTGATGTCCGGAGTTAATTGTGGATGCTAGTTATGGTAACTAGTTCATTGAAGTGACCAGTTGTAAAACTTTATATGGTTCTCTGCATATATAGATATGTTAATGAAGTTCTTACTGCAGCTTAAGTGCGATGTTCCTTTGACTTGCAGTATTCAAGTCATCTTGGTCATGAAGACTTATGCTTTGACATCTTAAGCAAGCATCTCTGAGGAGATGTGGACCCGAGATGATTGGGCATAAGTTGAAGTGATCGAAGGTGTTTGAATAACCTATAAAGGATTCACCACTCCTTGCAAGGAGATGTATACCCATGGCCTCTCATTGGATTGTTACTAAAGTCTTTGGCCAAAGCATTACATGTTTAGAGTAAGGCACTCTTAGATACATGTGCAGTAACTAGAATCCATAGGACGAGGAAATGATACTTGGGCTAGGTGTGACATAGTCAACCTAGTGGGGACTGACACTATAGACCATGTCATGAACCAAGTGGGTATAAGATGTGTAAAGGGAACGGGGCACGATTCATTGTAGCTGCTGAAGGGTTTTAGAAATAGTTCTGGATCAACCGTTGATCTTTCGGTTAATTAGGGATCATGATGTACTACTAGGTGCCACTCATGATCATTCTATAATTAATGGTTAATTATAGATGACCAACATAAACTGAGAACCTATTTGGTCACACACACAACGAGCGTAATCCGAAGGATTTAAAATGAGCTTGAGAATGAGATTCTCAGACCGAGAGAAGCTAGGTTTGGTTGGACCAAACAAGGATCGAGCATGAAATCGTTTCAGTCGCAATGGAAGCATGGATGGGCCGTGTCTAATGAAGACATGATGGATGAACCAAATTGGTTTGGTTCTAATCCAATGGTGAATAATAAACCAAAGGGGTTTGGTTTATTTTAAATGAATGAACCAAAGTTGGTTCGTTTCGTTTTAACTTAAAATAGACCAATATGATTCAGTTTATTTTAACTTAAGTTATTGGAGCGGGTTAACGGATTTTGGTTATGAACCAATAACCGTTAGGAGAATGTGTTCTCTATAAAAACAAGGCTTAAGGGTTTTTCGTGGATAACTTTTGTTGTTGGAAAAACCTTGTTAGTAATATATGAGAGATGTCCTAAGGCAATCGCCTTATGTATGAACCATTTATATGATAAATGAAGATTCACTATTTGAGTATACATGTTTAATGTATTTGATTGGATCTTAAACTCATTTACTGAATGTCCACGATACGATTCACAAAGATGAGAGAATTTGTGATTGGATCACAACTAGTGAGTATCTCTACATGTGTAATTGTGATGTATCTAATTATCCCTAGTCGATGAATTGATGGATTTGACACCATCAATTCGCCGAGACTAGCACGAGGTATACCTTGGTGTATCCAAGCAAATGATTCTCACCGGGCCGGAGACATTGTGATGTCCGAGTTAATCGTGGATGCTAGTTATGGTAACTAGTTCATCGAGTGACCAGTAAGACTTCATATGGTTCTCGCATATATAGATATGTCAATGAAGTTCTTACCGCGGGCTTAAGTGCGATGTTCCTTCGACTTGCGGTATTCAAGTCATCTTGATCATGGAGACTTATGCTTTGACATCTTAAGCAAACATCTCCGAGGAGATGTGGACCCGGGATGATTGGGTATAAGTCGAAGTGATCGAAGGTGTTTGAATAGCCTATAAAGGATTCACCACTTAGCAGGAGATGTATACCATGGCCTCTCGTCTGATTGTTACTAAAGTCTTCGCCAAAGCATTACATGTTTAGAGTAAGGTACTCTTCGATACATGTGAGTAACTAGAACTGTGAGGACGAGGAAATGATACTTGGGCTAGGTGTGACGAGTCACTTAGTGGGATCGGCACAATAGACCATGTCCTCAACCAAGTGGGTATAAGATGAGTGAAGGGAATGGGGCACGATTCATTCGAGCCATCAAGAGGGTTTTGAAATAGTTCTGGATCAACCGTTGATCTTTTCGGTTAATTGGGGATCATGATGTACTACTAGGTGCCACTCATGATCGTTCTATAATTAATGGTTAATTATAGATGGCCAACATAAACCGAGAACCTATTTGGTCACACGCACAACGAGTGTAATCCAAAGGATTTAAAACGAGCTTGAGAATGGGATTCTCAGACCGAGAGAAACTATGTTTGGTTGGACCAAACATAAGCGAGCATGAAATTGTTTGATGCAATGGAGCATGGATGGGCCGTGTCTTATGAAGACATAATGGATGGACCAAAATGGTTTGGTTCTAATCCAATGGATGAGAATAAACCAAAGGGTTTGGTTTATATTAAACGAATGAACCAAAGCTTGGTTCGGTTCGTTTTAACTTAAAATAAACCATCATGGTTTGGTTTATTTTAACTTATCCTAATGAAGCAGGTTAACGGGCTTTATGGATATGATCCATTAACCATTAAGAGAATTAGTTCTCTATAAAAGAGGGCTTAAGGGATTGTTAAACCCTAATCATCCAAAAACCTAGCTTGAAGTTGCCGCCCACCCTTGGAGGAATTTTGGCACCCAACTACAAGGCTGCCGCCTTGACTTTGTGCGCCGTCCAAGACCCTTGCGGCGTCAAGCTCCAGCCGTGAACCTCCGGCGACCCTCCGGTGATCTCCTATAGGTTCGGCATCAAGGTGAGCCTTTTCTCTCCTTGTTTTGGCGGCGCCTACTCCTCCACCAAGCTGTCGATTTTACGGACAGCTTCTTCTCTCTCGTCGGAGCATCGTTTGGGCGGCGGTTAGTGATCCGACAGCGGCTAACATACGGGGATTTGATCTCCGGTAATCCTCTGGTGGAGGGCGAAGGATTCGTCAATCGGTTGTGAATACCTCTCCGGAAGCGAGTCTTGAGGACTTGTTTTAGATCCGAATTTGGATTCGGATCGTGATCATCTCGATCACGTCGTCTTCAACACGAGGCTAGTAACCCATACGAACGAAGCTCGTGGCTTGGCGAAGTCATCCCGAGGCTCGGCGTGATACGGATAGAGGCGATTCTTACGAGGATCGTTCGGTTGATCGTTCACTACGTCATCTGAAAGGTATAACGTAGTTTAATTTCCTTTTATTGCAAATCATAATTTACGGTTATGTCTACACTTGTTGTAATATGCATGCGTGTGTTGTAATAAATATAGATTTATTATTTTTAATTGCTTCACTTTGTGCTCATGTTTTACGAAACATGATCGAACACACACACGCCTTGTGGAAACCCAACAGTGGTATCGAGCCCGAGTTGTGTTTCGACATAATCATAAAATGGTTTTGCGATAGTCATAATGTATTTCTGGAAATTTTCTAATTTTGGAAATTTAGAAGTATTTATGGAAATTTTCAATTTTGGAAAGTCTAGAAGTATTTATGGAAATCTTCCACTTTTGGAAAGTTGGAAGTATTTATGGAAATTGATATTTTCCATAAATAAAATATGTGATTAGATCTGGAAATTTGTTTCCTAATTTAATCATGATTTGATTTGGGAAATCAAATCTTAAAATATTTTATTTCCATAAATAGTTTTAATGATTTAGGAAATTGGTTTCCTAAATAGATTTTCCTTAATCAAATAATTCCATGAATAAAATATGTGATTAGATTTGGAAATTTGTTTCCTAATTTAATTATGATTTGATTTGGAGAATCAAATCTTAAACATATTTTATTTCCATAAATAGTTATGACATATAAGGAAATATATACATGACATAATTGTATGCCATGTAATTGCATTAGATGCATAACATTATGCCATGCGTGTCGTGACATGTAGATGTATGCCATGTATGCCATGCCATGTAGATAATAGTTATTTGCATGCAAAGAGGATGAGACATAAAAACCCTAACTCAATATTAAAGCCTACACCTTCCATTAATATGGTTAGAACCAGAGTTCTGTTTCCTGTTTGGGTTGTTGGACTCACTCCAAGCCGACTCGAACACAGAACATGTTCAAATCATTGGAATAGTTTAACTCTAATATGGTAAGAGTCGAGGTCAATCGTTAGTTTGGGTTGTTGGACTCTCTCCAAGCTGGCTAATTGGTTGAATGCGCTCTAACCATATTAAAACTATTTCGCGATTAATGGGTCGGCTTTAACTTGGAGCATCGATTTGTTGGACTCACTCCAAGGTCGATGTGAAGAGAGGTGAAGTTGGGTGCTATGCATATGATGCATACTTGTTAATGTGTTAACAACCCAATGTATGTGTAAACATTCAATTAGTTGATAGCACATTGTGATAGTTACATATACATGATATGTAATCGGTATACTTGATACCCACCATCATAGCTAAGAATGGCTTGTTGGACTCACTCCAAGGTTGTTCTTATCTATGATGGATATCAGCCCATTCGGAGATGGACCTACGATCTCCCGAAGTGATTTTAAGGGTTTTTTGAAATTCGAAAAATGAATGGGATTTATAAATGTATATTGATGCATTTTAAAATTATTTTCTCATATATGCTCGTTTTGTATTTCTAGGTCAATAAATTGATCATGACGTCTTTGAATTTGCGCACTATTTTGGATTCGAACAAACTGACTGGGCCTAACTTCCTGGACTGGCTTAGAAACCTGAGAATTGTTCTCAAGGCGGAAAAGCTTGCATATGTCCTTGAAGAGCCTCTTCCTGTCCATCCTAAGAACGATGCAACTCCAGACCAAATGTTGGTCTATCAGAAACATGTGGCAGATTCTGAGCTGGTGAGTTGCATCATGCTAGCGACGATGGTACCTGAGCTGCAAAAGCAGCATGAGCATATGGATGCTAATACTATGGTTTTCCATCTTCATGAGTTGTTCGATGAGCAAGCGAGATCCGAAAGGTTCGAGGTCTCTAGGCTCCTCTTCACTACGAAGATGCAAGAAGGTTAAATGCAGTAGTGCAGTTTGTGCTAAAGATGAACGGGTACATCGAGCGGCTAGCTACCCTCGGTTTTGTGATGGATCATGAGTTAAGTATTGACTTAATTCTGCATTGTTTGCCCAAGAGCTTCTCACAATTTGTGATGAACTATCGGATGAACAAATTGGAATCCACCATTCCCGAGCTCCTCAATATGCTGAAGACTGTGGAGCCTTCTGTAAAGCATGAGGAGAAGGCGGTTCTGTTAGTTGATTCCTCAAAGAAAGGTTCTAAGAGGAAGGCAAAAGAACAGAAGAAAGGAAAGAAAAAGGCAAAGAAGGCGGAACTAGCGCAAAAGGGCACTTGCCATCACTGTGGCAAGGAAGGCCACTGCGAAGAAACTGCAAGATTTATCTTGAGTCCATGAAGAAGAAGAAGGCATCCGATGCCCCATCCTCTTCAGGTATCTTCGTTATTGATTGTCATTCTATTTCCTTAGACACTTGGGTATTGGATCGGGTGTAGCTCACATATATGTAATGACATACAGGGGCTAAGGAATAGAAGAAGACTTGTCAGAGGGGAGTCAAATTTGCGAGTTGGCAATGGAGCAAAGGTTGCTGCGGTCGCCATCGGAACTTATTTGCTGAAGCTCCCTAGTGGACTAGTCTTGGAACTTGACAATTGCTATTATGTTCCTTCTCTAATAAAGAACATTGTTTCTATTTCCTGCTTAAATAGAAATAGTTTCCATTTAACGTTTAGTAACAATTGTTGTTATATAACTTTGAATGGCGTACTTTATGGAACTGGAACTTTGAGTAATGGCATTTATACGTTGGACGTATCCAGTGACATTTTCAATATCGAAGCGAGCAACACGCGTGCTCGAAAGGATAATCACATAGACTCCTATATGTGGCATTGTCGTCTTGGCCATATAAGCAAGAAACGCATGTCCAATTACACCGATGTGGAATTGCGGAATCGTTTGAATTGGATTCATACGATACATAATCATGCTTAAAAGGCAAGATGACTAAGTTACCTTTAATGGAAAGGTGAGCAGTGGGAGAGTTACTAGGTCTAGTACATGCGATGTATGTGGACCTATGTCAACTCAAGCATTAGGAGGCTATAGCTACTTCATTACCTTCACCGATGATCACTCACGGTTTGGGTATGTGTTCTTGATGAAACACAAGTCCAAGCCTTTGAAAGGTTCAAAGAATTCAGAAATGAAGTCGAAACAACATGACAAGAGTATTAAAATACTTGATCGGATCGAGGTGGTGAATACTTAAGTCAAGAGTTTCTTGATTATCTAAGAGACAATGGCATATTGTCTCAATGGACTCCGCCCTATACACCACGAATAATGGTGTATCCGAGGCGAATCGACCTTGTTGGACATGGTCAGGTCAATGATGAATCATGCGACTCTTCCCAAGTCCTTTTGGGGTTATGCACTTCAGACAGCTGTTTACTTGTTAAACAGAATGCCTACCAAGGTAGTCTCTATTACTCCATATGAGATATGGGCTAGTAAGAAACCTCATGTATCTTACTTGAAGATATGGGGTTGTCCTGCTTATGTGAAGCGGACTATATCAGACAAACTGGATGCTAAGTCTGATAAATGTCTATTTATTGGATACCCTAAGGAAACAAGGGGTTACCAATTCTATCATCCTGTGGAACAAAAGGTGTTTGTTTCAAGGCATGCTGTGTTTCTAGAGAAAGAGTTTCTCTTGCAAGAAAAGCGATGGGAGTGTCGTCGAGCTTGAGGAGGCTCGAGAGACTCAAATAGACATTGATGAGATACCTGGTGAAGCACAACAGCCGACAACTCATAGTGATGAGCAATCGGCTGGACCTATTGTAACACCACATCTTCGCAGATCTGGTAGAACACGCAATATTCCTGAGAGATATGGATTTCTCGTAAGCGAATCGAATGACGTGTTACTCATTGATGATGAGGAGCCTACCAGTTATGAAGAAGTGCTGACAAGTTCAGAAAGGGATAAGTGGCTTGGTGCCATGAAGTCGGAAATGGATTCCATGTACGAAAACCAAGTTTGGAACTTGGTTGACCCATCTGAAGGCATAAAGCCTATAGGGTGCAAGTGGGTTTTCAAGAAGAAAACCGACATGGATGGTAATGTGATTACCTATAAGGCTAGATTGGTGGCGAAAGGATATCGTCAAAAACAAGGTGTTGATTATGACGAAACCTATTACGTAGCTATGCTTAAATCCATTCGGATGCTCCTGGCCATAGCGGCTCATTATGATTATGAGATATGGCAGATGGATGTGAAAACAGCTTTCCTTAATGGAAACCTGCTCGAGGACGTGTATATGATACAACCTGAGGGTTTCACATCGGTTGACAAAACCAAGGTATGCAAATTGCGACGATCCATTTATGGATTGAAGCAAGCATCCAGGAGCTGGAATATCCGTTTTGATGAGACAATCAAAAAGTTTGATTTCTCACAAAATCCAGACGAACCTTGTGTGTACAAGAAGGTTAGTGAAGTGCGATCGTGTTCCTAGTATTGTATGTCGATGACATATTACTTATAGGAAGCGATGTGTCAATCTGATCGATTGGGCTTGGTTATCCAAGACATTCTCCATGAAAGACCTGGGAGAAGCAACCTACATCCTTGGGATTAAGATCTATAGAGATAGATCGAAACGGTTGCTTGGTCTTTCGCAGTCTACATATATAGACCGAGTGCTAAAGAGGTTTAGCATGTTGGAATCCAAGAAAGATTATCTACCCATCAGGCATGGGGAACACCTTTCGAAGTCTATGTGTCCGCGCACAGAAGACGAGAGGATTTGCATGAGTAAGATTTCCTATGCATCCGCAATAGGATCTATCATGTATGCTATGTTATGTACGAAGCCCAATGTATCGTATACTCTGAGTGTCACGAGCAGATACCAGTCTGATCCAGGAATGGATCATTGGGTGGCTGTTAAGATGATCCTTAAGTACTTAAGAAGAACTAAGGATGCGTTCCTAATATATGGAGAAGGGTACATGGTGATACGTGGGTATACGGATGCCAGCTCCAGACAGACAAGGATGATTCCATGTCTTAGTCTGGGTATGTATTCACCTAGAATGGAGGCACAATAAGTTGGAAAGGTTCCAAGCTTGACACTATAGCGGATTCTGCCACTAAGGCAGAATACGTTGCAGCTTTGGAAGCAGCAAAGGAAGCGGTTTGGATCAAGAAGTTCATCTATGAACTTGATGTGGTCTCATCAATGATCCAAACATGTACTTCGTCGCTATCATTTGATCAGAGAAATCATAAGTAGGAACGAAATACAAATCGAGAAAATTCCCACTGAAAGGAACTTAGCGGATCCCTTGACTAAGGCATTACCTCAAAATAAGTTTGAGGGTCATGTTCGAGCTTATGGTATTGGATACCGTAGCGATTGGCATTAGGCCAAGTGGGAGTCTGTTAGTAATATATGAGACATGTCCTAAGGCAATCGCCTTATGTATGAACCATTTATATGATAAATGAAGATTCACTATTTGAGTATACATGTTTAATGTATTTGATTGGATCTTAAACTCATTTACTGAATGTCCACGATACGATTCACAGTATGAGAGAATTTGTGATTGGATCACAACTAGTGAGTATCTCTACATGTGTAATTGTGATGTATCGGAATTATCCCTAGTCGATGAATTGATGGATTTGGACACCATCAATTCTGTCGAGACTAGCACGAGGTATACTCCTTGGTGTATCCAAGCGGTGATTCTCCTTTGGTGGAGACATTGTGATGTCGAGTTAATCGTGGATGCTAGTTATGGTAACTAGTTCATTGGGTGACTAGTAGTAAGACTTCATATGGTTCTGCATATATAGATATGTCAATGAAGTTCTTACTGTGGCTTAAGTGCGATGTTCCTTTGACTTGCGGTATTCAAGTCATCTTGATCATGGAGACTTATGCTTTGACATCTTAAGCAAACATCTCTCAGGAGATGTGGACCCGGGATGATTGGGTATAAGTCGAAGTGATCGAAGGTGTTTGAATAGCCTATAAAGGATTCACCACTCCTTGCGAGGAGATGTATACCCATGGCCTCTCGTCGGATTGTTACTAAAATCTTTGGCCAAAGCATTACATGTTTAGAGTAAGGTACTCTTCGATACATGTGGAGTAACTAGAATCCGTAGGACGAGGAAATGATACTTGGGCTAGGTGTGACGTAGTCAGCCTAGTGGGGACTGACACAATAGACCATGTCTGAACCAAGTGGGTATAAGATGAGTGAAGGGAATGGGGCACGATTCATTCGAAGCTCTTGAAGGGTTTTGAAATAGTTACGGATCAACCGTTGATCTTTTCTGTTAATTGGGGATCATGATGTACTACTAGGTGCCACTCATGATCGTTCTATAATTAATGGTTAATTATAGACGGCCAACATAAACCGAGAACCTATTTGGTCACACGCACAACGAGTGTAATCCAAAGGATTTAAAACGAGCTTGAGAATGAGATTCTCAGACCGAGAGAAACTATGTTTGGTTGGACCAAACATAAAGCGAGCATGAAATTGTTTCAGTCGCAATGGACGCGTGGATGGGCGGTGTCTTATGAAGACATAATGGATGGACCAAAATGGGTTGGTTCTAATCCAATGGATGAGAATAAACCAAAGGGTTTGGTTTATATTAAACGAATGAACCAAAGGTTGGTTCGGTTCGTTTTAACTTAAAATAAACCATCATGGTTTGGTTTATTTTAACTTATCCTAATGGAGCGGGTTAACGGGCTTTATGGATATGATCCATTAACCATTAAGAGAATTAGTTCTCTATAAAAGAGGGCTTAAGGGATTGTTAAACCCTAATCATCCAAAACCCTAGCTTGAAGTTGCCGCCCACCCTTGGAGGAATTTTGGCGCCCAACTACAAGCCGCCGACTTTGTGCCGCCGTCAAGACCCTTGCCGGCGTCAAGCTCCAGCCGTGAACCTCCGGCGACCCTCCGGTGATCTCCTATAGGTTCGGCATCAAGGTGAGCCTTTTCTCTCCTTGTTTTGGCGGCGCCTACTCCTCCACCAAGCTGTCCGATTTTACGGACAGCTTCTTCTCCTCGTCGGGCGTCGTTTGGGCGGCAGTTAGTGATCCGACGGCGGCTAACATCTGGGATTTGATCTCCGGTAATCCTCTGAGGTGGAGGACGAAGGATTCGTCAATCGGTTGACGAATACCTCTCCGGAGAAGCGAGTCTTGAGGACTTGTTTTAGATCCGAATTTGGATTCGGATCGTGATCATCTCTCGATCACGTCGTCTTCAACACGAGGCTAGTAACCCGTACAAAGACGAAGCTCGTGGCTTGGCGAAGTCATCCCGAGGAGCTCGGCGTGGATACGGATAGAGACGATTCTTACGAGGATCGTTCCGGTTGATGCCGTTCCCGCTACACGTCATACGAAAGGTATAACGTAGTTTAATTTCCTTTTATTGCAAATCATAATTTACGGTTATGTCTACACTTGTTGTAATATGCATGCGTGTGTTGTGTGTGTTGTAATAAATATAGATTTATTATTTTTTAATTGCTTCCGCTGTGCTCATGTTTACGAAACATGATCGAACACACACACGCCGCGGTGCCGGAAACCCAACAAACCTAGCCGCCCAACCCCCTCCCTCTCTTCTCCTTGCCGCCGCCCAACAAGGTTGGCGCCCAACCTTGTTGCCGCCCAGCTCTTGTGCCGTCGTCCAAGATGTTGCCAGCATCCAAGCTCCTGCCGGCGATCCTCCGGCGACTTCCCTTGGCTCAGGTGACCAAGGAGCAGCCGGTCATCCTCTTTGGGCCGGCGCAACCCCTCCACCAATATGTCCAGAATTCTGGACAGCTTCCTCCCTTCATGTTGGAGCGTCATTTGGACGACGTTTGGAGCTCCGACAGTGGCTACCTTGCCGGAGATTCGATCTCCGATAATCCTCATAGGTGGAGGACGAAGGATTCGTCAAACGGTTGACGAATACCTCTCCGGAGAAGCGAGTTTTGGGGATTCATTTTTTGAATCCGAATTTTGATTCGGATTATGATCTTCTCTCGATCACATCGTCTTTGACACGAGGCTAGTGACTTGTATGAAGATGAGGCTCATGGCTTTGTGAAGTCATCCCGACGATACTCGGCGTGGATACGGATAGAGGCGATTCTAGCGAGAG
This sequence comes from Wurfbainia villosa, assembly GCA_025175895.1. NCBI lineage: Eukaryota > Viridiplantae > Streptophyta > Magnoliopsida > Zingiberales > Zingiberaceae > Wurfbainia > Wurfbainia villosa. The sequence continues at coordinate 36,969,637 of CM045998.1, read as the reverse complement.
TCACTCCGGTTGATGCTTTTCCCGCTACACGTGATACGTCAGGTATACGTAGAGTAATTTTCTTTTATTGCAAAATTTGAAACTACGATTATGTCTACACATGTTGTACTATGAATGCGTATGGTGTGTGTATTGTAATAAATTAGATTTATTGCTTTTTATTTCTTCCGATAAGCACATGTTTACGAAACATGTTCGAATACACACTCGCTGCAGTGCCGGAAACCCAACACTTCACTCTCCTCCACTAGGCAATCCAAAACATGAGTTCCATTGGTGCAAGGTCCACTCATGTTCATTGTTAAATAACCTAAAAGTAATCTTTCCATCTTGGCTATCTACCCCTGTCAAGATCTCCGCATCTACCGAGCTTAAAAACTCTAAAACTACCCTGGGGTAAGTTGGACATCTTATCCCCATAATCTCTCCCCAACCCATTTTCGCAAATAGCCATTGAACATCCTCTAGCAACCCTAGGATTACCAAAAGATCTACATCTAAATACCTAGTAGCAGTGATTTTGCGGTTGAAAAGCATATTAAATCTATTTCTATGTTCATCATTTCAAAATATAATGCTTGGAGGAGCATTACCTTCCTCTGAAGCTTGTGGAGCGCTTCTTCTTCTTGATCTTGGCTCCAAAGAAGCAGATCGCATGACCGCATGCTTTGTTCTCCTCATCGTGACTTCTCGAAGGCTTCTTGGAGATTGGAGAGGTTCTGTAGGGGATGGAGAAGAGAATTTTGCATGGCCTAGGGCAAGAAATTTGAGTTGCACGGCAGGTTTAGGGTAAAATCGCATGGCTTATGTCCTTTTAAGGGCACGCGACATGACCATGTGAAATTCACACGGCCGACCGTGTGGGACGTTGTCCCGATGCTTAGAAAAAGGTTCGAGAATTGACACGACCATTTGAAATTCACACAGTCAACTATGTGCGCCTCTGGTCTTCTCCCAAGGTGCAACACGGTCTGAGATTTTTCCACAGGCCCCTCCGTCTGCGCTTCTGATCATGGGGCACGACCGTGTGGAATCCACACGGCCGCCCGTGCTTCTTACTGAGGTTTCAAAAAGGGTATATCTTTTCTTCCTAGCAAGTTCTTTCTGACCCTAAACTATTTGGAAAGACGCTAACGACCATAAATTAAAGTCTAAATTATACACATGAATGCAAAAAAGATAAAAAAAAAATATAAAGTAAAACTTGGGTTGCCTCCTAAGAAATTCTTGTTTAAGGTCTTTAGCTCGACCACACTCCTTTGCTTCAGCTTGGCTCAGGTGGTTCTGTGAATCTCCATTCATCCGTTTCAGAATCTCTATCTTCCAGTGGGGTCTTTGCTATCCTATAGGAAGTATACCCATCTGAGAATGGAGCCTTACACTTTGATAAGTTAAATATGATAATCTCGCCATCCACTTCCAAGGAGACTTTGTGCTCCTTCACGTCTATGCATGCTCTTGCAGTTGCTAGAAAGGGTCTCCCTAAGATGATTGAGTTATGAGGGTTTGGTCCCATGTCCAATATAATGAAGTCTATGGGTATCACAAAGATTTCTATTACAATAGGTACGTCCACCAGTATGCCAACTGGTTCCTTGACCGTATCATCCACCATACGAATAGCTAGGTCAGTCGGTTGTTGTTAGTGCAATTAGGCCCAGGTCACGATTGACCAGACTCGAGTTTGACTCGAGTAGTGGTTTAATGTTAGTCTTTTGATGTTTGACATTGATGTTTGACAAAGGAGTTGACCGTTGTTTGACAATGGGTTGACTATATAGTTGACATGGGGTTGACCATATGATGGAGAAGTCCAACATGGGTTGGCATGGAAAGTCCAAGTCTTGGGTACTTGACAATGGAAAGTCCAAGCATGGGTCTTAGCAAAGGAAAGTCCAAGCTTGAGTCTTGATAATTGGAAAGTCCAACATGGGTTGGCATGGAAAGTCCAAGCATGGGTCTTGGCAAGGGAAAGTCCAAGCTTGAGTCTTGGCAAATGGAAAGTCCAACATGGGTCGGCAAGGGAAGTCCAAGGGTTGATATTGGCAGCGTAAAGTTCAAGTGGGAGTCTTGGCAGCATAAGTCCAATGGTTTAGCGGCGTAAAGTCCAAGCGATAGTCTTGGCAGCATAAGCCCAAATGTGCCTTGGCGGTATAGACTAACTTAGCATGACAATAGCCGATGGAAGCACCTGAAGACTAGCGTATGGATGAATAAGTCATGAATGACTTGGAGGGATCCAATAAGCGTGAGGCTGACGGAGGTGGCTAGAAGGCTTAGGTCTAGGCTAAGGGTGGTCTAGCAAATATGAGAGCATCATACTTGGTGTTAAACCTCACGATCAAGGTTATCAATCGATTGGGGCTTTAGACCAGTCGACTGGTCAAGTGTTTTGACACTTGATAGTCGAATCGACTTGTATCAGTCGATTGACGATCGACTGCGATTGAGCTGTGGCCACAGATGCAAGGCGCCTCGACTGGACTCAACTGCGGCACCCACAGAGGCAAGGTGCCTCGATCGGCGCCTTGACTGGCCCAACAGTCGACTACCAATTATGGGCAGTCGATTGATGTTGAGGAAATTTCACAAACATGAGGCAAGCTCGACCAACGACTCGGCTGCCTATGCATCAGTCGACTGATGGGTGTGATCAGTCGACTAATGGTCTATCCGTTAGAACTTGTCCAGCATGAATCGAGTCATTGTGAGACAATGGCTACAGGAGAAGTTGATTGATGGTCGCGATCAGTCGACTGCTAGGTAGAATACAACCCGAATGCAGGTTATAAAAGTAGCTCGTGGAGAGGGATTTTTGTAGGATTTTCTTGGGCGATTTGAAGGGGAATAGTTGGTGCTTTCCAGTCCTTCAAGGCTAGTCCAAGGCGATCAACAAGCAAATATTCCAAAGCTCTTTGTAAAGTTTTCTTTACTGTATTTTCTTGTATTTGTTGTGTATTACTTTTATAATCATTGTAAGAGGTTTCGCCGCCTCTGACTTGTTGTCGAGAAGGAGTGTTTGTGATTAGTGGTGGTGTTTGCATCGCTAGAGCTCATTCGAGCCCAACCCATGGAGTAGAAACCCTAAGATTCCGAACCACGTTATATTTGGTATTATGTGCTTGTGTTGTGTATTTGTTTTTATCATTATATATTTCACTGCATACACTAACACTTGTAGCAAGCACGCAATTGATTTCCATCTACACAACGTATGTGCCATTCACCCCCTCTAGCGATGTACCGATTACCAACAAGTGGTATCAGAGCGAGGCCACTCTTCATTTGGACTAACCACCAAGGGAGCATGCTAGAGGGAAGAAGATGGAGTTTGAAGAGAAATTGAGATGGAACATCAACACTCCGGTCCCATATGCGCTCTATGGACGAGAAGGCTTCAATCAATGGAAGGCAAGGATTGAAGACTTCATCATGATGAGGGACTTTGAAGAATGGGCCATCTTGATGGAAGGATTTAATTATCCAAGAGGGCCAAAGGGAGGATTCCTCAAGATGAAGAAGTGGACTGAGGAACAAATCCAAGAATTCGAGAAAAATAAGAAGGTAATTAAATTCTTGGTTGTTTCAATTCCTAATGACATCTTGTGTAGTTTAGGTGATTACATGGATGCCAAAGAGCTATGAAGCCAAGTGGTAAGATTCCATGACAACCCGCAACCGGTCCAAGAAGAAGCGGAAGAAGAGGAATGCTCATCGGCTCAATCAGAGGAGGCCGAAGAAACAAGCTCATCCTCACAAGAAAGTGAGGAGTTGAAAGTTGAGAAGGAGTCAACTTCCGGATCGGTGGAAGAGGAAGAAGTAGAGGAAGCCTTCACCTCTAGGATTGAGGGGGAGGAGACTAGGCAAACTTCAATACCGGAGCTAACTCAAGAGGAAGCATCTACCTTCGGTCGAGAAGAAGAGGAAGTTCAAGATTCCCCTACCACGGTAGGTAACTCAAGCACATTAATTCAAAATAAAAAATATATTATGTGTTTTGAGTGTAGGAAATATGAGCACTATAAAAGCAAGTTCCCTAAGAAGGTCAAGAAGACTCAACCGACGCCAAAAATTCAAGAGAAATCAAAGGATGCCGGAGTCCCCACTAGGAAGAGGAAGGAGCACGTGTGTGCTTCAAGTGACAACAAAAAGGGCATTATTGGAGTCAATGCCCTAGAGGGAGGAAGAAAGGCCAAGAAAGAGTCAATAATGTAGGGGGAGCTTCTAAAGCAAACCCTAAGGTATATTTTCATAATGCTCGTTCTTTATGTAAGAATCAAAAGCATGCTTTTAATTCACTTGAATTTATCATAAATAGCATGCTAGAAATAGGCTTTATTTCTTAGGGGCTAAACACATTGATTTTAGGTCTAAGGACAAGTCTAGAAATAATGACTCTAGACTTATTTCAACTAAGAAGAAATTTGGGACTAATATCCCTAGAAGAATCCTACCTAGGGAAATTATTAGGAAGGTAGAGGACCATTTAGGCATTAACCCTAAAAAGGGTAGGCATATGCCTAGAGGAAATGGTAATGCCCAAAGACTAAATCAAAATTCAAAAATTGGGCAATTAGAGCTAGAAAATCAAGTTTTGAGGTCAAAACTTGTGAAAATGGAGAAGACCCTTGAAAAGATGCAAAATCAAATTAAAGGGTCAAATTGCCAAAATCTAGGGTCTAGGAGTCAAAGTCAAGGGCCTAGTAGACAAGAACCATCCAAGGGCAAGAAAAGTTTGGGTCATAAACCTAAGCCCAAAGAGACCTATCATAGTATTCCATTCGATTATGGAACACAACCTAGGTCTAAGAAGGCCATGGTTACTAGGGAGGTCATCCTTGAAGCTAACCATGGATTGTGCTTAGTGGCTAAGGTTTCAAGAAAACCTAGGGAGGCCACTAAAAAGGTTACAAGGGGAGTCACCCCTAGAGTTAACCTAAGCAAGACCACAATGACCAAGGCTACCAAGTCTAGAAGGGTCATTAGGAGGGTATCTAGGGAATTCATTCCTAGGGAATACCTAGTAAACTCAAGGAGCTCCAATAGATTTTGAGTTCCTAGGAGCGTGATTGATTCACGCAAAATGGGGTAGGTTGTGTCAACTTGAATTGGTGTAGTTAACTCAACCATAGCAAAGTTAGAACTTTAGGTCATTTTCAAGGTTATGGGTACCTTTGAAATAAGTTTGATCATAATCCTAAAGGATTTTAGGATGTGCCAATATTATTTAAGAAGTTTGATAAATTGATCAAATTGGCATAAATTAGGTCTATAGGTCATAGTATGCCATTTTAGGTTTTTGGCACACTTGGGAGAAAGTTGATAATATGAAAAAATATAATTAATCCTAACAAATGACAACTAATATTAAAATTTAGGTATTTTTATACCTTTATATTTTATTTGCCATGTTTTGTTTGCCATATACCATGTCATGATATCATACTTTATTTTTATCATTTATATGTCATGATAATTCTTAGGTTTAAGTTTTTTATGTCATGTATGTTTAGAATTAATTTATATGTCACGCCATCATGATTATTGGCACATGCTCTTAATTATGCTATCATTTATTCTATAATCATCATTCTTGCATTAATAAAATTGAATTAAGGATAACGACATTATTTGAAGTCCCATGTATAAGAGAATCAAATAGTGTTGCCTAGAAAATGCATGAGACCTTAGTTTAGGATAACCAAAACCCACATCAAACTAGGACTCAAACGAATCATCCTATCGACCAAGTGATAGGTGATCCAAGCCTAGGAGTTTGAACTAGAGCCTCATACCGAAACCTTAGTCAAATCTCCTTGATTTCCAAAATTGAACCAAAAACTATTGACCAAGCTCTTCTTGATCCCGATTGGATTATTGCAATGCAAGAAGAGCTAGCTCAGTTCACTAGGAACGAAGTATGAGAATTAGTACCGCTGCCTAAAGATAAAACAATCGTTGGAACAAGGTGGGTGTTTAGAAATAAACTTGATGATAAAGGGGAAGTAGTTAGAAATAAAGCTAGATTAGTCGCTAAAGGGTTTAGTCAAGTCGAAAGTTTAGATTACGACGAGACCTATGCCCTAGTAGCTAGATTAGAGGCCATTCGAATGTTATTAGCATATGCTGCACATCGAGGATTTAAGTTATTTCAAATGGATGTAAAGTTAGCATTTTTAAATGGATATATTAAAGAAGAGGTTTATGTCAGCCAACCCCCCCCGACCATGTCCTTAGATTAAAGAAAGCTCTCTATGGACTCAAACAAGATCCTCGAGCTTGGTACGTGAGGCTTTCGATTTATCTTAAGTCCAAAGGATTTAACCAAGGTTTAGACCCAACCCTTTTCGTAAAAATCGTAGGTAAAGACATATTCATAGCCCAAATCTACGCAGATGACATCATCTTTGGAACCACCAACTCGATCCTACTAAACGAATTCATTTCACTTATGGAAAGTGAATTTGAAATGAATTTAGTAGGTGAGTTGAGTTTCTTCTTAGGTCTACAAATTAAACAAACTAAAGATGGAATATACCTACAATAATGCAAATATACTAGGGAATTAATTAAACGCTTTGGAATGCAAGACGCTAAAATTATTAATACCCCAATGGCAACGAATGTAAATATAGAAGAAGATGTAACCGAAAATTCAATTGACTTAAAATACTATAGGAGCGTGATAAGGAGTCTCCTTTACTTAACTGTAAGCCGACTTGATATCTTATTTGCAGTAAGTATGTGCGCAAGGTTCCAAACCTGTGCCAAGGAGTCTCACCTAACTCTAGTCAAGCGTATCCTTAGATATCTAAAGGGTACACTTAATGTCGGTATTTGGTACCCTAGATCTACCGAGTTCGAACTAACTGGCTACTCTGACTCGGACTATGCCGGTAGTAAGCTCGATAGAAAGAGTACGAGTGGTTGTTGTCAACTTCTCGGCTCGAGTCTAGTGAGTTGGTGCAGTAGGAAGCAACACTGTGTTGCCTTATCTACCACCGAAGCCGAATACATCGCGATGGGTGAATGTGTCACTCAGCTTCTTTGGATGAAGCACACTCTCCGAGATTTTAAGTTAGACTTTACGAACACTAAACTTCACGTAGATAACATTTGCTCAATTAACCTAACTAAGAATCCAATATGTCACTCTAGAACCAAACATATAGAGGTCAAACACCATTTCATTCGAGAACATGTGACCAACGGAGCCATACAACTCGAATACGTCGAATTGAAGTCCAACTTGGCAGACATATTTACTAAACCCCTACCCGAAGCTGAATTCAGTCTACTAAGACGAAAATTGAGCATGTGCGTAGTAGAATAGGAGTTTACAGATTATATTTCCTCATTACTATTTTTTTACTTTACATGCTCATGGAACTAGCTTAGGACATACCTTAGATATCATGCACCTATACTTTACAATACATCTCACAACACATAGGACTAATGTGTTTGTGTACTTAGCCACGTAGATGGGCGTGAGATGTTAGGACCTTACTCCTGGTTCCAGATGTAGAGCTAATGCATCACCATGAACCATGGAGCATAATCATATATATTAACCGACTCTGATCAGGACTTGTTGATCCTTTATATCAATCAAGTCAAATAAGAGTTGAACATTATATAGATGAGCTTATTTTTAGTATTTTATTTTCAAAATAATATGGAACATGCTTGGACTTGAAACTTAAACTTAATATCTATATATATTTTTTTCAAAACCCCCCCACACTCTTTTCGATATAAAGCAAAAGGGGGAGAAAAAGGCCAAGTTAAGGGATCATTTTTTTTTATAACTTAACTTAAGATTTCATACTTATTCTCATGGCCAAAAGTTAAGAAGTCTTCTTAACTTAATTTTTTTTCTTACTAAGGCCAACTTTAAGTGATTGTTAATTACTTAAAGTCTTCCTAAATAGCAAACATCAAGGGGGAGGATTAAGATCTTCTTTCAAGACTCACCCTCGGCCAAGGGGGAGGTTTCCTCAAGGGGGAGACTTGGAAGAAAATCACTACTCCTACTTAATCTTTATTATTCTTGATTCTCATGCATATTATTATTCTTCATGCATATTATTTCCTTAACTTTGTATGTGGGTTTGCCATAGATAAAAAATGGGGAGATTGTTGGTGCAGTAGGCACCTAAGTTGAACCTGAGTTTTGATTATAGCAAATGATACAAAATTAAGCTTATATTGTTATCTCACGAGCTAAATCGAGTGTGCAGAAAAGTGCTAAAGCTGGAGCTGAAGGCTAGCGACACCCGGAGGAAGCCGTGGTGGTTGGGCGACACTCGAGTAACTTCGGAGGGAGCTGAAGGAATCGAGTGGAAGGCCGAAATCAAGAGCTACAAAGTATCGAGGTAAGCTCGTGTGTGTGAGCTTAAGTGAGGTCGTATCCTCCTTACGGGGATGGTCTTAAGCGTAGATCCAACCAAAGACATCCCATGGATGGTCTAGGTCGAGATCGGACTGTCGGCGACCGTCGAAGTTATGTTTTTGTTAAGCTAACTTGTGATTTCATCTAGCATCAGTCGACTTCCCACAAGAGCCACTCGACTGCTGAAAATCAATCGACTGTTGAGTGTTGTGACTAGACTGGCGCTGCTATCAGTCGACTGATGATGGCCATCAGTCGACTGATGGTCAAGGATCAGCTTCGAGGAGTCAAGCCTTATCGCCTCATTCCAAGGAGATTTGTGCCTAAATCTGATTGGCTGAAGATCCCCTCGAGGAGGGACTCAAAGACTATAAAAGGAGGGCTTCTCCTAGGGGTTTTTCATCAATTCTAAGTGCTCAAAATCTTTTCGCAACGCAATGCCTCTTCGACGATACTCCTATGACAAAGTGCTACCGAGACGACGACGACCCAAGCTCCAATCTCCGATCTTCCAAGTCATTGGTAAAGAAGTCATTTAAGTTGTAATTCTTTCATTACTTTCGAGGTTTGAGGAGAGGGGGAGTGTGCCTCTACCTCGAAGCTTTCGTGTTTTTGTATTCGATTAACTCCTACCTCCAACGAGGAGGAGTTCGTTAGTGCTTTTCCCTTCGTGCGTGGTCAAGGACCACTAGGGCCTTGGAGAAGTAGCCGTAGGCTACGAACCAAGTAAAAAACCCTCGTGTCTTTATTTTTATATTGTGTTTTTCTGCTGTGTTTACTTGTGTCTTGAAACGAATTCGAACGAAGAGTTTCTATCGCTATTCACCCCCCTCTAGCGATCCGCTCGATCCAACAAATGGAGGTCGACATGCTATTCTAATTATTACCTAGACATACAAAAAAAAGAGGTGTATAAGAGAGATGAATTTATAGTAATGCAAACAATTTACATTAATAAGAAACTCCCACTATTTTGAGTTCAATAGCTCTCACTTTGAATTCGAGAGATGGTAGGTTATCTCCTAGTGGGTTGATATCCAATATGACTAAGAACAATCTTGGAGAGAGTCCAAAAAACCATTCATAGTTATAATGTTAGATATCAACAGTACCCATTATATATCAAATATATAACTATCACTTTATGCTATCAACTAATTGAATGTTCACATATACATTAGGTTGCTAACTCATTAACATATATACATCCAATATATATCACCTAATTGCACCTCTATCCACATTGACCTTGGAAAGAGTCCAACAAATCAATGTTTTTAATTAGGGTCGACCAATTAATCGTGAGATCAAATTTAAATGGTTTGAACACATCCAATTTACAATCTAGGCTTGGAGAGAGTCCAACAACCCAAACTTGAAATTGACCTCTAGTTCTTACCATTTAAAATGAACATCGAATCTCATATGAATTGAACATGCTCGATGTCATGCACGGCATGGAGAGAGTCCAACAACCCAAATACGAAAAAGAACTCTGGTTCAACCATATTAATGGAAGGTGTTAGCCCTAATATTTGCACGAGGGATTTCATGTTATTATGGGTCTCATCTATAAAAGGAAATAAAACTAAATGTGGAAAAACAAGGTCACATTAGGAAATAAATTTCTTGATGTGAACGTGAGTCTATGCTTAGGCTCTAACGATGCGGCCAACACCTTCGGTGTTTCCAAGAGCATCCTTGGTATTTTCTTTTAGGTTACAAACATATCATATATGTAGAATCATGCATACTTTAATTTATGATATAGAAAACATGACATAGGTATATTAAAAAATCATATATGCTTTAAATATTCTCCTATAACATGCAATCTATGCCAAACATACAAGGTGGCTCTAATACCACTTGTTGGAGATTCCGGGATCATGCGTAGAGGAATAAAGCGAATAAAATAATTTTATTACATCCCAGACATCCCCTGGGGGCCAGGAAAACTTTCTTTGGCATAATCACATGAAAACACACAAAAGGAGTAGGAGAAGTTATACCTTCGAGATTCTTTCAAATCTGTCGAAACCACAAGCAAGACCAATGGGCCTTGCATCTAACAGTATCCACATCGAAATCACCTGAGACAACTCCTAGAGTAGCAAGCATTTGTCTCTGATTGGTGCTAACCAACCGGTGGAGATAAGAGAAGAAGAGAGAGGAAGACGACTACCAAGGAACAAAATCTAAGAAAAACTCCTTCTCCAAAGATTATTAAGGAATCTATTTATAGATCTTTTGATTAGATCATCTTAGGAGGCTTAAACGAAACCTATCTTACCATAATTATCCCATAATTAAGGTAAGAACAATCCAAGAAATTTCCATAAGAGAAATCTCCAAAAATGACGGAATCGAGACACGACAGTGTGTCTTACACACGGTCGTCATTTTGGGCACAACCCAGCTTTTGGCCATTTTTGGCCTAAGCCAGGCACGACCTATGCCAGGTTAGGCATGATCGTGTGAGGCTCTGTATGGTCTGTTTGAGTTTGTTTCAGTGCGATATGACCGTGCTAAGTTCGACAAAGCCATAGGAGGTTCCATAGCCTTCGTTTCGCACCCCTTTGGTTTGGTTCAACAAGATATATCCTCTCTCATCAAGAATCTCATTCTTAGACTTGTTTTGCATTTCAAGATCATCCGTAGTGCATGTGACCCAATAGATTTCCGGTTATGTTGGCCATTCATAATTAACCCTTAATTATGAATAGATCATGAGTGATACCTAGTAGTGCATCATGACTCTCAATTGACTGGAAAGTCTAAATCGACTCCAGAATGTTTCTGAACCCTTAAACAACTACAGTTGTCTGTACCTTGTTCCTTTCACTCATCCTATACCTACTTGGTTAAGGACATGGTTTATGTGTTCATCCCCACTAGGCTGACTACGTCACACCTAGCCTAAGTTAGTTTCCTTGTCCTGTGGATTCAAGTTACTCCTTCATGTTCCCAAGAAGACCATCTTCTTAACATGTTTGATCTAGCCAGAGACTTATGAGTAACAATCCTAACAAGAGGCCTAAAGCATACATTTCCTTTATCAGGAGTGGTGAATCCTCTGTGGGCTATTCAAACACCTTCGATCACTTTGGCTCATATCCAATAATCTCGGAGTTACACCTCCTATGGAGATGGATGCAAAGAAGTCAAAGTATAAGGCATCATGATCAAGGTGACTTGAATACCTCAAGTCTAAGGAAGCTCGCACTCGAGTTGCAATGAGATCTTCAATGACATATAGAATCATATGAAGTCTCATAGCAGGTCACTCCAATGAACTAGTTACCATAACTAACATCCACATGTTCACTCTCAGCATCTCTATGCTTTCATTTAGTGAGTACCAAATGCTTAGATAAACTAAGGAGTATAACATGTGATATTCTCACAAAATTGATGATGTCCAATCTCATCAATTCATCGACTTGGGATAGTTTACACATGATAAGATACCCACTAATTGTGATCAAATCACAATTTATTTCATGTCATGCATTGTATTGTGGACTTCAATACATGAGTTTAAGATCCAATCAAATACATAAATAATGTATACTTAAATAGTGAATTTATTAATAACTTATAAGGCATTTGCCTTAGGACACCTCTCAATTACATCACCATGACCTTTGGTTTGACAAGCACATAAGCAAGAAGAAAGGATGCTCCAAACACTTGGTGGAACATCGATAACTACCATTTTATCATGTTATTTTGGTTCTTAATATCAATGTTTTTATCCTCTCGAGTGATTTATTATTGATTATTAACATGTTTTATGAGTTTGGATTCATTTTGGACCTTATTGTAAATTCTCCTAAATTTTAGACTTATATGCAATTTTGATCTTTGTTTGTAATAGATTGAGATGAGCCAATGGACTAGACTCAAGTTGAATCAAATATGGCTTCATCTAGGATCATAATGAGTGTTTCTAGCTGATTTAATCTGAGCCCTTCATCAAGATCGAAGGCAATTAAATCAAGAGATCAGATCAGAGCGATAAGGATTGTCCGATGAAAGTGGCTAGATTCTGAGTCATCTATCCAGATCTAGAGATATCCAGTCCATACATTTAGATCTGGACATCTTAGCCCTTCATCCAGATTCGATCGATCATGATCGTCCCTTCAGATTGATCAGATCCGGCCATCCAGAGTTGGATCGATCACCACCGTTGGATGGAGCAGCCTAATTAAGTAAATATTGATTCATCAAAACCTAGCTTTAATTGATGGCTGAGATTGAGGGGTGAAATGATCGGACGGTGAAGGAAATTGGCTTTTAAATTACAACATTTCCTCACTACAGCTAATCGTACAACGCAAAACAGCGAGAGCCGCGACTGAAGGTAGGAAACTTCCCTTCCCACTTCAACTCGGTCGCTTGTTCATGGCGATCCCTTCTACGTCCCCAGATAAAAAAAATTTATCCTTGACAAGAGGGATTACCCAAGCAACCGTTTCATCATCGTGCTATTCGATTAGAGTAGTCACTTGAACAAACTTGTTGTTTAAGCGACCAACCTCTATTCTACGAATAGCCACGGAATAGACGATATACGGATCACCGGCTTTTGTGTTTATGTTCGGGGTCCAAGTTATATTTAGCCACAAAATAGAATATATCAAGCATATATAATTGAAAAACAATTACAAACATGTTACATATGAAGATAGATAAGTGTTATACCTCTCGATCTTCTATTGTATGACCTTCCTTCTTTCGGACGTCGTGTGGACGACGATCTACCAAAAGTTGAAGCTCCTAGATCACCAATCTTTCTTCCTTGCTCATTATGAGCAAGAGGAAGAATAGAAACAAGACCCTTCTCCTTCCTTTAGCCAACCAACAAGCAACAAGCAAGTTGCTTGCCGCCGGCCAACAAGGATAAGGAGAAAGATGGATGCCGACCAAGAGCTCCAAGGGAGGACCCTAAGCCTTGTTTCCACCGGCCAAGGAGAGGAGAAGAAGCTGGTTTGGACACCAGCCAAGGGATGGAAAGACTGGTATGGGCGCCGGCCACCAATGGAGAAGAAGAAGACAAGGAAAGAATTTCCTTATTTGGTGCCGCCAAGCTTCAAACCCTAACTCCAAGCTTCTTGCCGCCAACTCCAAACCTCCCCTTACTTCTCATTATTCTCCACGCCAACCCTAAAGCCTCCTTTTATAGAGTTTAGGGATAAGCCTTGTTTTAATCTCCACCATTGGTTCTAGGGATTTAATCTCAACCGTCGGATCTAGAGATTTAATCTCAACTGTCGGATCTAGAGATTTTAATCTCTACCATTGGATCTAGAGTTTTGTTTTCATCCATTGGATCTAGGCTTCATGAGGTATTAATAGGCTACAATAGGGACCATGAGGAGGAGTTGGATCTTGGCCACCCAATGGATCAAACCCACATAAAGTCCGATCCATTAATGATAATCCAATCCACTAAAGGATTATCATTGATCTACCTCACCAACCCCCATAAGTTAATATGGGCTCCATATATTATTTGTACATTTTCTCCCCGTGTTTAAGATCTCGAATATTCGTCGATTAATTAATTTACTGACCATTAATTAATCAATATCTAACTCCATGAGTAGTACCACTCAACCTTTTCATCATGCCGAACCAAGTCCACCTGCAGGGTTTACATGATGAACCTTATGAGATCCTCAAGGGGACATCATCATCCTAATATATAGGACACGGTTCCCTCCTATAATCAATGACACACCATATAAATAATATCATTTCCCAACTTACCGAGCCTATCGATTTAATCTATAAATCTCACCCATTGGTAAATCAAAGAAATGAATACTAAGTATATGTGCCCGTCATTATATCGGGATTAAGAGCATGTACAATATAATATCTGAGGTATGATTCGATTATGTAGTCAGCAATAAATTGAATCACCTCTAAGTCGGTCCTACTCAATGCACACAAAGTGCACTAGTGTGATTCTATAGTCAAGACAAACCAATACCAAATCACACTACAACCATTCCAATGGTTTGTCCAAAGCCATCTCGGTTGTGAGCTTTTACTTATACTTTACAAGGAGCCGATAACATGATCTCCCGTGTGACACCACACACCATGTTATCTACAATGTAATGTATTAGACAATATGCATAACCATAAAAATATGCAAACAATGATCATGTGATTCTTATTTCAAAATAAAGATGTTCATACAAAAGATAGACTTTTCAGTATACATCCCAACAATCTCCCACTTATACTAAAAGACTATGCTGTCCTCAAACTGCCATACATCTGATCCCCATTCCCTCCACATGCCTATCAAAAGCTCTCACCGGAAGGGCCTTAGTGAAAGGATCTGCCAGGTTATCCTCCTATGCAATCTTGGCCACAACAACTTCTCCTCTCTTTACGATTTCTCGTATTAGGTGGTACTTGCGCTCTATGTGCTTACTTGCCTTATAGGCTCGTGGTTCCTTTGAGTTTGCAACTACACCACTATTATCACAATAAATTGTGATAGTTCTGGGCAAACCACGAATCACATCCAAGTCCATCAGGAAGTTCCTGAGCCACACAACTTCCTTGGACACCTCAGAGGCCGCCACATACTCAGCTTCCATGGTGGAGTCCGCCACGCATTTCTGCTTGACACTCCTCCATACAATGACTCCACCTCCCAAAGTAAACACAAAACCTGAGGTAGACTTACTGTTATCCCTGTCAGATTGGAAGTCGGAATCCGTGTAAACCACAGAGAGTAATTTGTCTGCCTGGTAAACTAGCATATAATCCCTAGTCCTTCTTAGGTACTTCAATATATGCTTCACCGTAGTCCAATGTCTCTATTCTGGATTACTCTGATATCTATTGACCATGCCCACAGCAAAGCAGATATCTGGTCTCGTACATAGCATCACATACATGAGGCTTCCTACTGCCGAAGCATAAGGAACCGCCTTCATCTCCTCTATCTCCTCAGATGTTCTAGGACTCATCTCCTTAGATAAAGGAACTCCATGCCTGAAAGGTAGAAAACCTTTCTTGGAGTTTTGCATGCTAAAACGATCCATAATCGTGTCTATGTATGAAGCTTGGGATAAGCACAACATCCTTTTCCTGTGATCCCTTATAACCTTGATCCCAAGGATGTGTCCCACTTCTCCCAAGTCCTTCATATCAAACTGTTTGGACAACCATACCCTTACGTTCGATAACACCTTGACATTGTTGCCAATTAACAAAATGTCATCTACGTATAGTACAAGAAATACCATTACATTTCCGTCACATCTCTTATATACACAAGACTCATCCAAACTTTGAATAAATCCATAAGACTGGATCACCTCATCAAAGCGGATGTTCCAAGACCTCGAAGCTTGCTTCAATCCATAAATGGACCGATTAAGCTTACATACAAGATGCTCTTTGCCCTTCGCAATGAATCCCTCTGGTTGCTTCATATAGATGTTTTCCTCAAGACTTCCATTAAGGAAAGCTGTCTTAACATCCATCTGCCACACCTCATAATCCATATGAGCTGCAATGCACAAGAGAATCCGGATAGACTTGAGCATGGCTACCGGCGAAAAGGTCTCCTCATAATCGATACCCTCTTTCTGAGTATACCCTTTCGCAACAAGCCTTGCTTTGAAGGTCTCAACCTTCCCATCTATTCCTCTCTTTATTTTATAGATCCACTTCATCCAATGGTTTTTACACCATTGGGTGGTTCTACTAGCTCCCAGACCTGATTTGAATCCATAGATTCAATCTCAGCATTTATTGCACTTTGCCAAGATTCCGCATCTTTATCTTGGATTGCCTCGTCATATGTCTAGGGATCAGGTTCATGTTCGCCAGGGACCAAATCAGAAGATTCTCCGAAGAACATAATCTATCAGGCTGTCTAACAACCCTCCCACTACGATGAGATATCACCGGTGTATCCTCTGTGACATGCGGTGTAATGACTTTTGGTATATCCTCTTGTACTGGTGGTACTGAAGAAGTGACTTCCCCTTTCAATTCCTCAAGAACAATCTTACTCATGGGCTTGTGGTTCATTACATAGTCTTCCTCTAGAAATCTGGCATTCGTGCTAACGATCACCCTCTGTTCTCTAGGACTATAAAACAAACCACCCTTCGTTCCTCTAGGATAGCCAATGAACATGCGTACTTTTGTACAAGGTTCCAACTTACCAGCATCCGCCTTCAGCACATGTGATGGACTCCCCCAAATCCAAATATGTCTTAGACTAGGCTTTCGCCTAGTCCATAATTCTATGGGAGTAGAAGGCACTGATTTAGATGGAACAAAGTTGAGAATGTACACCGCCGTATCTAGAGCATATCCCCAGAATGAATCTGAAAACTCAAAATAACTCATCATCGATCTCACCATCTCCATAAGAGTCCTATTCCTTCGCTCTCCTACACCATTCAGCTGGGGTGTGCCATGTGCAGACAATTGGGATTGAATCCCAACCTCTGATAAGTAATTCCTAAACTCTCCCAAGAGGTACTCACCACCATGATCAGATCATAGTGTCTTGATACTTTTACCTTGACGTTTCTCCACATCAGCCTTGAATTCTTTGAACTTGTCAAAACATTCAGACTTGCAGCACATCAGCTAAATGTATCCATATCTCGAATAATCGTCTATAAAAGAGACGAAATATTCAAAACCACCTCTAGCCTAGATAGACATAGGACCACACAAATCAGAATGAACCAATTCTAACACATCTTTGGCTCTATACCCCTTGGCCTTAAAAGGTCTCTTGGTCATTTTACCCTCCAAGCAAGATTCGCAGGTTGGGAAATCTTCCACCACTAATGAACCCAGAGGTCCATCAGCTATCAACCTTTGAATTCTGCTTAGGTTAATATGACCAAGCCTAAAATGCCAAAGATATGTTTGGTTCATCTTCGAAGGTTCTTTTCTCTTATTGGAATTAGAAGATGAGTTATTAACTTCAATTTGCATCGTGGGAGATTTTTGTTCAAGTGTGTATAAATTTCCTATCAATGCACCTGAACAGATAATGTCCCTATTCCTTTTTATAACAACTCTGTCATTAAAAGGAATAGAATATTCATCCAGAAATAATTTAGAAACCAAAATTAAATTCTTTCTAAATAAAGGTACATAAAGGCAATTCTTAAGAACCAAAACTTTATTTTTCTCAAAAGATAAATGAACGTATCCCACTGCAACAGCCGCCACCTTCGTGGCATCGCCCAAGTATACGATAATATCTCCCTCAGCCAGTCGTCTGGTTTCCTGGAACTCTTGCAAAGTATTGCAGACATGATCAGTGGCTCCCGTATCTACACACCAGGTGCCGGTAGATAACACCGCTAAACATGTTTCAACGACTAGACCAAAAGATATACCTTTGTTCTGCTTACGGTTGGGGCAGTCCTTCCAGTGTCCAGGTTGCTTACAAGTGAAGCACTTGCCTTTCGGCTTCTTCACTCCTCCCTGAGTTCCTCCCATCGCCTTTGCCCCAGTTTGTTTCTTCTTCTTCTTGCCTTTCGGCATAGAAGTAGAAACCTTTTGGGTCACCATGGCATGTGCCTGAGCACTCTGACGAAATAGCCCCTCTGCCACCTGGAGTTCTGTCAGAAGCTCCACCAACGAATACAACCTCTTGTTCATGTTGTAGTTCAGGTGAAACTTCTCAAAACTCCTAGGTAGAGACTGGAGAATGATATCGACCTGGGTTTCCCTATCGATCTCAGCTCCAAGGACCTCTAGCTCATTCAAATGAGCCATCATCTTGAGAACATGATCCTTCACGGGTGTTCCCTCGATCATGGTGGTCGTCATCAAGTTTCTCATGGCTTCCTGCCTAGCAACCCAATTTTGGTGTTCGAAAAGCTCTTTGAGATTGAGCATCATGTCATAAGCAGTGGGCATGACTTGATGCTGATGTTGCAGTACATTTGACATAGATGCCAAAATATAACACCACGCCATCTCATTGGCCTTTATCCACTTCTTATAACTCTCTTTCTCCTTTTCCCTAGAATCATCCGCAGGCTTAGGAGGGCACTCTTCGAGTAGTATATATTTGTATTCCTTAGTAGTCAAGACAATGTCTAGATTCCTCTTCCAATCAACATAGTTGGGTCCAGTAAGTTTATTCTCTTTCAATATCACAGCAAGTGGGTTGAAAGTCATTTTGAAAGAAAACCTAAGAATCACATAGATCAAAACATTATATTTCAAAAAATTATTGATTCCTCAAACAATAATATTTTAAAATCAACCAACACCTTAAAACACCGAGAATATCATATACCACGATAGTGTGGACGTATACGAATTCTACATTTGTAAGAGGAGGTTTTACCCATTAATTTTACTATCTTGTCAACCTAACTTTTTGACCAGTAAAATTAATAGTTGGTTCCTCTTTGGCCCTATAAATAAAAGTAGTGACTCTGATGGGGAGGATACTTATATTTGTATCTAAGTGTTCACCATTACTCGGTACCAAGGTAATTATCTCGGGTTATGTGCCTTCCGATGGGGAAGTACACATGCTCCTTAATAATTCCCTCCAACCATATTCGACCTTGTGATCCGAAAACAAACTCATCTGATGGGGAGGAAGGCACTCAGAGCTGACACGCAAGTTTGTTTGCATCACATGTCAAATTGTAATGGAGGCCGTGGGAATTTATGAAAATATCCCTCTCCCACTTAGTAATTTGAAATTGAGGAATTTTCTAGTCTACGACATGCATATCAAAAAATAAGCAATAAATATGAAAAATAAATATTTTCCAACTATTATGGCTTTTGTCTTCAATATGTCTCCCGTCGCATCGCCATCTCGTCCGCTCCTCCTACGCCATGTACGAGCCATCCGGAGATCCGAGCCGAGACTAAAAAACTATTTTAATTTACATCCATCGATCCTATACTCCACGAGGGAGTGTACATGAAATCTAGATCGAAAGTAAACTAAAATAAAAAGAGTGGCTAAACAATGCCGTATCTAATTTACAAAAAATTAAATACTAGTCTCGTCAACCCCGAGGATTCAACAAAATATACAATTACACACATACAATCACATACATACATATGGCCATAATAGTTGGATCCAATGCCTGCAACCAAAGAGTTAACCTACGCATATCCTACTATTATCCGACACATATAATATATAAAAAATGCATAAGAGTAATCGAATTCTAAACACACAAATCCGAAAACCATGGCTCTGATACCACTTGAAGGTAGGAAACTTTGCTTCCCACTTCAACTCAGTCGCTTGTTCATGGCGATCCCTTCTACGTCCCCGGATAAAAAAATTTATCCTTGACAAGAGGGATTACCCAAGCAACAATTTCATCATCGTGCTATTCGATTATAGTAGTCACTTGAACAAACTTGTTGTTCAAGCGACCAACCTCTATTCTACGAATAGCTGCGGAATAGACGATGTACGGATTACCGGCTTTTGTGTTTATGTTCGGGGTCCAAGTTATATTTAGCCACAAAACAGAATATATCATGCATATATAATTGAAAAACAATTACAAACATGTTACATATGAAGATAGATAAGTGTTATACCTCTCGATCTTCTATTGTATGACCTTCCTTCTTTCGGACGTCGTGTGGGCGACGATCTACCAAAAGTTGAAGCTCCTAGATCACTAATCTTCCTTTCTTGCTCGTTTCGAGCAAGAGGAAGAATAGAAACAAGACCCTTCTCCTTCCTTTAGCCAACCAACAAGCAACAAGCAAGTTGCTTGCCGTCGACCAACAAGGAGAAGGAGAAAGATGGATGCCGACCAAGAGCTCCAAGGGAGGACCCTAAGCCTTGTTTCCACCAGCCAAGGAGAGGAGAAGAAGCTGGTTTGGATGCCGGCCATGGGATGGAAAGACTGGTATGGGTGCCAACCACCAATGGAGAAGAAGAAGACAAGGAAAGAATTTCCTTATTTGGTGCTGCCAAGCTCCAAACCCTAACTCCAAGCTTCTTGCCACCAACTCCAAACCTCCCCTTGCTTCTCATTATTCTCCACGCCAACCCTAAATCCTCCTTTTATAGAGTTTAGGGATAAGCCTTGTTTTAATCTCCACCATTGGTTCTAGGGATTTAATCTCAACCGTCGAATCTAGAGATTTAATCTCAACCGTCGGATCTAGAGATTTTAATCTCTACCATTGGATCTAGTGTTTTGTTTTCATCCATTGGATCTAGGCTTCATGAGGTATTAATAGGCTACAATAGGGACCATGAGGAGGAGTTGGATCTTGGCCACCCAATGGATCCAGCCCACATAAAGTCCGATCCATTAATGATAATCCAATCTACTAAAGGATTATCATTGATCTACCTCACCAACCCCCATAAGTTAATATGGGCTCCATATATTATTTGTACATTTTCTCCCCATGTTTAAGATCTCAAATGCCCGTCGATTAATTAATTTACTGACCATTAATTAATCAACATCTAACTCCATGAGTAGTACCACTCAACCTTTTCATTATGCCGGACCAAGTCCACCTGCAGGGTTTACATGATGAACCTTATGAGGTCCTCAAGGGGACATTATCATCCTAATATATAGGACATGGTTTCCTCCTATAATCAATGACACACCATATAAATAATATTATTTCCCAACTTACCGAGCCTATCGATTTAATCTATAAATCTCGCCCATTGGTAAATCAAAGAAATGAATACTAAGTATATGTGCCCATCATTATATTGGGATTAAGAGCATGTACAATATAACATCTGAGGTCTGATTCGATTATGTAGTCAGCAATAAATCGAATCACCTCTAAGTCAGTCCTGCTCAATACACACAAAGTGCACTAGTGTGATTTTATGGTCAAGACAAACCAATACCAAATCACACTACAACCATTCCAATGGTCTGTCCAAAGCCATCTCGGTTGTGAGCCTTTACTATGTTATCTACAATGTAATGTATTAGACAATATGCAAAACCATAAAAATATGCAAATAATGATCATGTGATTCTTATTTCAAAATAAAGATGTTCATACAAAAGATAGACTTTAGTCTCTAACCGACCATGATAACGACAACCCACCCACTTCCGGCGACATTTCCCTCTCATTAGCCAGCGGTAGCCCTTTTCATCCTCCCGATAGATTGAGATGCTGGGATTTGGATAGCTTGGTCGATGCGGCGGATGAAGGGGATTCCGATGCTTTTAACCGGCGAAGCTTCTAATGCCTACTACTGGAGCTGAGATGCCTTAGCTGGAAGGGATTTGGAAGTCTGAGGTCATTTCTACTATTGGGATTTGGCAGAACTTTTTCCCAGCTCATCGACAATGAGTTTCTTCTCCAATTTCGACGGCAACACCTTCTTTCCATCTTTGGCAAAGAGATCTCGCAGCCCAGTGTTCTGGTTCCACTCTTTCCCGTGGTAGGGATTCGGCTGCTCCATCTCTAGAACTACCCACAAGATATTGGGATTCGGCAACACCGCCATCCATCCGCCGGAGCAAAAGGCTGGTTCATCCATCTCCAGAACAACCCACAGGCTGTTGAGATTTGCCAGCTCCGCCATCCATCGCCGGAGGAAGCTGTTTGGGTCATCGTCATCGCCAGAAAGGGAGGTCCCTTCTCCAAGTGTTGAGGATCATCAGTTTATTATCTTTGGAATTCAATTGGATCATTTGTTTACATTATATTTGGATTAGTGAATTGAATTTGTTATCATCCCCCAATTGTTATTGTTGTAGGTTCAATCATAGCTTAAGTTATTGACTTGTAGTTTAGTTTGTAGTTAGTTTGTAGATTGACTTGTAGTTTAATTTGTAGTTAGTTTGTAGTTTGACTTGTAGTTTAATTTGTAGTTAGATTGTAGCTTGTCTTGTAGTTTACATTGTAGTTAATTCGTAGTTTGTCTTAGAGTTTAATTAGTAGTTTCATTTGGATGTTTATCTTGTTGTTTCCTTTAATGCTTAATTGTGATGCTTGATTCTAGATTTTAATTCGGTTGTTTTATCCTGCTGTTAATTAGGAGCTTAGTTGTAGTTTATTTTGTAGGTTATGAATTAGTGTTAGTTAGTCGCAACTTTACTTAATGTTGGATTAGCTTTCAATTATTCGTGTTGATAGCTTTCAATTTGTCGTTCATGAATTATTTGTGCTTAGTTGCAACTTTGCTTAGTTGTTCATTAGGTTAATGATTACTTAGCTTAATTGTTTGTTAGTTTGATTATTCTCCCGTTTGAGTGCCATTTCCATTAGTTAGAGGTGTTTAATAATAGGTTAGATTTATTTCATGTTTTTCTTTACACTCATGTTATTCTGCATTTGAATTGTTGTTTGAATTCCTATACTGTGTTTATGTTTTTGAATGTTCTTATTTGAATGCTTAGTTTATATGTTCTATAGTTTCGTTATCATCGTAGTTTAGTTAGATTGAGGTTTTAATTACTTGCGTTGTTTTTCATGCAGTATGATTAGTCTTTTAAATTCCAAACCCCCAATTGAAATGGAAAATTCAAAGCAATAATTAATAATCCTAAGACTACTATTCTACCGATTACACTCATTGGTAAACGATTTGGGCTATTCACTATGCTATATTAGTGTAGAGATGGTTTGGTAATTAATTTGGAACGGTACCACGACAAAATACCATTCAATCAAATTTTGACGCCATTGCTGGGGAGTGTAATGGTGCTTAGTAGACTTAAAATTGTTTACCCATTTTTCTAAAAATAAAAAAATAATAAAAAATTCAATTTTTTTGTTTAGGGATTCATTATTTCATTTTATGTATATCCATGTATTTTTTCATATCTACTTTCTGTGTCTTTTGATTTGTTTGTTGGTGTTTCAGGAAAGACTAGGAATTAACTTTTCTGAGAAACATGGATTCGTATTATCAGCAGTATGGAGATTACAGTGGATAGTTAGCTTCATTGATGGATGATTCAGCTACTCCACAGGACTCCTATGAACCATTATGTTGTGATGTGATTTCGGACACTGATGGATGTGAATTCATTGATGAAGTTGCTGTTGTGTTAGATGCTGAGGATGATGACATGGGAGTGGTGGATAACTGGACACCCCTAGACTGGACACTTCCACCTGAGATCGAGTCTCCAAGAATATTGCTGATGAAGGCCCTGACAGATAATGCAATAATCTAGCCCCCAAGCTAGAAACTTTTGCTGAATCGCCTACGACCTCCAGAGATTACATATGATGAGGCGATGATCACTTTGGAGGGAGCAGCATGGAACTACCCTGATCACATCAAGAAAGCATTCACCTCCATTCAATCCATCCCACTCCCAGCCTGGATATTCTTACTGAACCGCCTCCAACCGCCAGGACCTCATCTTCTTTTTTGTTCATTGTATATACATTTATTTTACTTTATTTGTTTTTGTTTTACGTGTTATGTTTCATTTGTTGAGGTTTTATTTTGTCAGTGTTTTGAAATAAATTTCCTATGCATTCTTTTATATCATCTTAGAAGTCGTGAAAGCTAGTTAAATTTGATTGTTGAATTTTGGGATTTATTGTAATGAATGAATTATTTGATTGCATATGGTTACTACTTGGTGATGGATTCTGTGTCGATAGATGATTTTTTTCATTCCTAGTGAGGATTGTGCCTGTTTTTATTGCTTGTGTGTGGTGCACTTGTGGTTATTGTAACTCTAGAACTTGCTTTGATTCTTTCGAGACCACACGACCATAGGTTTGCATGATTATTATGAAGACATTTTCACATATTTCTTTTTACTTCTTTTATCGCCACATGCTTACTGAATAATATTGTAGCTGTTCATCATGCCATTTTTCTTTCCTTCCATTATTTCCTTCTTTGTTACACTTCTGGATGTGGAATACTTGAATGTTCTATATATTGGGATGTATACTGAAAAGTCTATCTTTTGTATGAACATCTTTATTTTGAAATAAGAATCACATGATCATTGTTTTCATATTTAGGGTTATGCATATTGTCTCATACATTACATTGTAGATAATATAGTGTGTAGTGTCACACGGTAGATCATGTTATCAGCTCCTTGTAGAGTATAAGTAAAGGCTCACAACCGAGATGGCTTTGGACAAACCATTGGTATGGTTGTAGTGTGATTTGGTATTGGTTTGTCTTGACCATAAAATCACACTAGTACACTTTGTGTGTATTGAGCAGGAACGACTTAGAGGTGATTCGATTTATTGCTGACTACATAATCGAATCGGACCACAGATATTATGTTGTACATGCTCTTAATCCCGATATAATAACGGGCACATATACCTAGTATTCATTTCTTTGATTTACCAATGGCGAGATTTATAGAGTAAATCGATAGGCTCGGTAAGTTGAGAAATGATATTACTTATATGGTGTGCTATTGATTATAGGAGGAAACCGTGTCCTATATATTAGGATGATGATGTCCCCTTGAGGAGCTCATAAGGTTCATCATGTAAACCCTGTAGGTGGACTTGGTCCGGCATGATGATAAGGTTGAGTGGTACTATTCATGAAGTTAGATGTTGATTAATTAATTGTCAGTAAATTAATTAATCGGCGGACATTCGAGATCTTAAACACGGGGAGATATATGTACAAATAATATATGGAGCCCATATTAATTTATGGGGGTTGGTGAGGTAGATCAATGATAATCTTCTAGTGGAATGGATTATCATTAATGGATCAGACTTTATGTGGGCTTGATCCATTGGGTGGCCAAGATCTAACTCCTCCTCATGGTCCCTATTGTAGCCTATTAAAACCTCATGGAGCTTAGATCCAATGATGGAAAATAAAACTCTAGATCTGACGGTGGGGATTAAATCTCTAGATCCGACGGTTGAGATTAAATCTCTAGATCCGACGGTTGAGATTAAATCCCTAGAACCGACGGTGGAGATTAAAAGAAGGCTTAAGCCTAACTCTATAAATAAGGGCTTAAGGTGGGCGGCAAGGAGAGAGCTTAGGGATTAGGGTTTGGGCGGCAAGGGGCTTGGAGGCTTGGGCAGCCACAATTTTGGAAGTTTTTTTCCTTCTTCTTCCTTAAGTGGCCGACACCCATCCTCTCTTCTTCTCTCCTTGGACGACATCCAATCTCTTTAATCTCTTCCTTGGCTAGTGGCAAAGACTAAGGTCTCTTCCTTTGGAGCTCTTGGCCGGCGTCCATAACCTTCATCTCCTTTCCTTGGCCGGCGGCTACAACTAGGTCTCTTGACTTGGTGGCCGGTCCTAGATAGGGAAGAGTTTTGTTTTATTCTTCCTTTTGTTTGGAGAGAGCAAAGAAAGGAAGATTGGTGATCTAGGAGGCTTCGACTTTTGGAAGATCGTCGCCTATACGACGTCCAAAAGGAGGAAGGACATATAATAGAAGATCGAGAGGTATAATATTTATTTATATTCTTTTGTATTATGTCTATAATTGTTTTTCAATTATATGCATGTTGTATGTTTTTATATGTGGCTAAATTTACTTGGACCCCGAATACAAACACAAAAACCGGCGATCCGTACATTGTCTATTCCGCGGCTAATCGTAGAATAGAGGTTGGTTGATTGAACAACAAGTTTGTTCAAGTGACCACTCTAATTGAATAGCACGATGATGAAATGGTAGCTTGGGTAATCCCTAATTGTCCTGGATTAAATTTTTAATCCGGGGACGACGACGGGATCGCCATGAACAAGCAACCGAGTTTTAGTGGGAAGCAAAGTTTCCTAACTTCAAGTGGTATCAGAGCCACAATTTCCGATTTTGTGTGTTTAGGATTCGGTTACTTTTATGCACTTTTCATATATTATATGTGCCAGATAATAGTAGGATGTGCGTAGGTTAACTTTTTGGTTGCAGGCATAGGATCCAACTATTATGGCCATATATGTGTATGTGATTGTATGTGTGTAATTGCATATTTTGTTGAATCCTCGGGGTTGACGAGGCTAGTATTTAATTTTTTTTATTAAGTACGACATTGTTTAGCCACTCCTTTTATTTTAGTTTACTTTCGATCTAGATTTCATGTACACTCCTTCGTGGAGTATAGGATCGATGGATGTAAATTAAAATAGTTTTTCTCGGCTCGGATCTCCGGATGGCTTGTACATGGCGTAGGGAGGAGCGGACGAGATGGTGATACGACGGGAGGCATATTGGAGACAAAAGCCATAATAGTTGGAAAATATTTCTTTTACATATTTATTGCTTATTGTTTGATATGCATGTCGTAGGCTAGAAAATTCCTCAATTTTAAATTACTAAGTGGGAGAGGGATATTTTTATAAATTCCCATGGCCTCCATTACGATTTGACATGTGATGCAAACAAATTTGCACGTCGGCTCAAAGTGCCTACATCGGATGAGTTTGTTTGCGGATCACAAGGTCGAATATGGTTATAGAAAATTATTAAGAAGCATATGTACTTTCCCATCGGAAGACACATAACCCGAGATAATTACCTTGGTACTGAGTAATGGTGAATACTTAGATGCAAATAGGAGTATCCTCTCCATCGGAGTCACTGCTTTTATTTGTAGGGCCGAAGAGGAACCAACTATTAATTTTATTTGTCAAAAGTTAGGTTGACAAGATAGTAAAATTAATGGGCAAAACCTCCTCTTATAAATGTAGAATTCGTATACGTCCACACTATCGTGGCATACGATATTCTCAGTGTTTTGAGGTGTTGGCTGATTTTAAAATTTTATTGTTTGAGGAATCAATAATTTTTTGAAATCTAATGTTTTGATCTATGTGATTCTTAGGTTTTTTCAAAATGACTTTCAACCCACTTGCTGTGATACTGAAAGAAAATAAATTTACTGGACCCAATTATGTTGATTGGAAGAGGAATCTTGACATTGTCTTGATTGCTGAGGAATACAAATATGTACTCCTCGAAGAGTGCCCTCCTAAGCCTGCCGATGATTCTGGGAAAAAGGAAAAGGAGAGTTATAAGAAGTGGATCAAGGCCGATGAGATGGCGCGGTGTTACATTTTGGCATCTATGTCAAATGTACTGCAACATCAGCATCAAGACATACCCACTGCTTATGACATGATGCTCAATCTCAAAGAGATTTTCGGACACCAGAATCGGGCTGCTAGGCAGGAAGCTATGAAGAACTTGATGACGACCACCATGATCGAGGGAACACCCGTGAGGGATCATGTTCTCAAGATGATGGCTCATTTGAATGAGCTGGAAGTTCTCGGAGCTGAGATCGATGGTGAAACCCAGGTCGATATCATTCTCTTGTCTCTACCTAGGAGTTTTGAGCAGTTTCGCCCGAACTACAACATGAACAAGAGGTTGTATTCGTTGGCGGAGCTTCTGAAAGAACTCTAGGCGGTAGAGGGGCTTTTTCGTCAGAGTGCTCAGGCGCAAGCCATGGTTGCCCAAAAGGTTTTTAAGCCGAAAGGCAAGAAGAAGAAGAAACAAGCTGGGGCAAAGGTGGCGGGAGGAACTTAGGGAGGAGTGAAGAAGCCGAAAGGCAAGTGCTTCATTTGCAAGCAGACTGGACACTGGAAGAAGGACTGCCCCAACTGGAAGCAGAACAAAGGTATATCTTTGGTCTAATCGTTGAAACATGTTTAGCGGTGTTATCTACCGACACCTGGTGTGTAGATACGGGAGCCACTGATCTTGTCTGCAATACTTTGCAGGGGTTCTAGGAAACTAGACGACTGACTGAGGGGGAGATTACCCTATACTTGGGCGATACCAAGAAGCTGGCGGCTGTTGCAGTGGGAGATGTTTATTTGTCTTTTGAGAGGAATAAAGTTTTGGTTCTTAAAAATTACCTTTATGTACCTTTATTTAGAAAGAATTTAATTTCGGTATCTAAATTGTTTATGGATGGATATTCTATTTCTTTTAATGACAGAGTTGTTATAAAAAGGAATAGGGAGATTATCTGTTCTGGTGCATTGATAGGAAACTTATATACACTTGAACCAAAAGCTCCCACGATGCAAATAGAAGTTAATAATTCATCTTCTAATTCCAATAAGAGAAAAGAACCTTCGAATATGAATCAAACATATCTTTGGCATCTAAGACTTGGTCATATTAACCTAAGCAGAATTCAAAGGTTGATAGCTGATGGACCTCTGGGTTCATTAGTGGTGGAAGATTTCCCAACCTGCGAATCTTGCTTAGAGGGTAAAATGACCAAGAGGCCTTTTAAGGCCAAGGGGTATTGAGCAAAAGATGTGTTGGATTGGTTCATTCTGATTTGTGTGGTCTTATGTCTATCCAAGCTAGAGGTGGTTTTGAGTATTTCATCTCTTTCATAGATGATTATTCAAGATATGAATACATTTACTTGATGCACCGCAAGTCTGAATGCTTTGACAAGTTCAAAGAATTCAAGGCTGATGTGGAGAAACGTCAAGGTAAAAGTATCAAGACACTACAATCTGATCGTGGTGGTGAGTACCTCTTGGGAGAGTTTAGGAATTACTTATCAGAGGCTGGGATTCAATCCCAATTGTCTACACCTGGCACACCCCAGCAGAATGGTGTAGGAGAGCGAAGGAATAGGACTCTTGTGGAGATGGTTAGATCGATGATGAGTTATTCTGAGTTGCCAGATTCGTTCTGGGGATATGCTCTAGATACGACAGTGTACATTCTGAACTTTGTTCCATCTAAATTAGTGCCTTCTACTCACACAGAATTGTGGACTGGGCGAAAGCCTAGTCTAAGACATATTCGGATTTGGGGGAGTCTAACACATGTGCTGAAGGCAGATGCTGGTAAGTTAGAATCTCGTACAGAAGTATGCATGTTCGTTGGCTATCCTAGAGGAACGAAAGGAGGTTTGTTTTATAGTCCTAGCGATCAGAGAGTGATCGTTAGCACGAACGCCAGATTTCTAGAGGAAGATGATGTGATGAACCACAAGCCAATGAGTAAGATTGTTCTAGAGGAATTGAAAGGAAAAGTCACTACTTCAGTACCACCGGTACAAGAGGATATACCATAAGTCACTGCACCACGTGTCACAGAGGATACACCGGTGCTATCTCATCGTAGTGGGAGGGTTGTTAGACAGCCTGATAGATTCATGTTCTTGGGAGAATCTTCTGATTTTGTCCCTGGCGAACATGAACCTGATCCCTGGACATATGACGAGGCAATCCAAGATAAAGATGCAGAATCTTGGCAAAGTACAATGAATGCTGAGTTTGAATCTATGGATTCAAATCAGGTCTGGGAGCTAGTAGAATCACCCAATGGTGTAAAAACCATTGGATGCAAGTGGATCTACAAAAGAAAGAGAGGAATAGACGGGAAGGTTAAGACCTTCAAAGCAAGGCTTGTTGTGAAGGGGTATACTCAGAAAGAGGGTATCAATTATGAGGAGACCTTTTCGTCGATAGCCATGCTTAAGTCTATCCGGATTCTCTTATGCATTGTTGCTCATATGGATTATGAGGTATGGCAGATGGATGTCAAGACAACTTTCCTTAATGGAAGTCTTGAGGAAAACATCTATATGAAGCAACCAGAGTGATTCATTGTAAAGGGCAAAGAGCATCTTGTGTGTAAGCTTAATTGGTCCATTTATGGATTGAAGCAAGCTTCGAGGTCTTGGAACATCCACTTTGATGAGGTAATCCAGTCTTATGAATTTATTCAAAGCTCGAATGAGTCTTGTGTATAAAAGAGATGTGACGGAAACGTAGTGGTATTTCTTGTACTATACGTAGATGACATTTTGTTAATTGACAACAATGTCAAGGTGTTATCGGACGTAAGGGTATGGTTGTCCAAACAGTTTGATATGAAGGACTTGGGAGAAGTGGGACACATCCTTGGGATCAAGGTTACAAGGGATCGCAAGAAAAGGATGTTGTGCTTATCTCAAGCTTCATACATAGACACAATTATGGATCGTTTTAGCATGCAAAACTCCAAGAAAGGTTTTCTACCTTTCATGAATGGAGTTCCTTTATCTAAGGAGATGTGTCCTAGAACATCTGAGGAGATAGATGAGATGAAGGCGGTTCCTTATGCTTTGGTAGTAGGAAGTCTCATGTATGCGATGCTATGCAAAACTCCCACTACAACGAGGTGCCTCTGGTATGCTCACACGCTGTGCAAGTGCTGACTTGTGGTGTCTCTCTTGTACTGGGCAGTATCAAGTCAGGACTTCCCCTGTCAACTCCTCAAGAACAATCCTACTCTTGGGCTTGTGATTCATTACATAATCCTCCTCTAGAAATCTGGCGTTCGTGCTAACGATCACCCTCTGATCTCTAGGATTATAAAACAAACCACCTTTCGTTCCCTTAGGGTAGCCAACA
The DNA here is from genome assembly GCA_025175895.1 of Wurfbainia villosa. Taxonomy (NCBI): domain Eukaryota; kingdom Viridiplantae; phylum Streptophyta; class Magnoliopsida; order Zingiberales; family Zingiberaceae; genus Wurfbainia; species Wurfbainia villosa. The sequence goes on along the minus strand of CM045998.1, from coordinate 36,938,885 downwards.
AACATGCACACTGCATTTAGGTTCCAACTTACCAAAGATCACTTCAAAGACATGTGCCGACTTCATATCCGAATATGTCTTAGACTAGGCTTTCGTCCAGTCCACAATTCTACAGGGGTAGAAGGTACTGATTTGGATGGAACCAAGTTCAGAGTGTACATTGTCAGATCCAAGGCATACCCCTGCACGAAACAGTAACCTGCAATAACTCATCATCGATCCGACCATCTCCATAAGAGTCCTATTCCTTCGCCCGCTACACCATTCTCTGGGTGTGCAAAGTGCATAATTGGGATTGAATCCCACCTCGATAAGTAATTCCTAAACTCTCCCAAGAGGTACTCCACCACGATCGATCGTGAATGTCTTGATACTTTTACCTGACGCTTCTCCACATCACCTTGAATTCTTTGAACTCACAAAGCATTCAGACTTACAAGATCAAGTAAATGTATCCATATCTTGAATAATCGCCTATAAAAGAGATGAAATATTCAAAACCACCTCTTGGCCCGGATAGACATAGGACCACACAAATCAGAATGAACCAATTCTAACACATCTGGCTCTATACCCTTGGCCTTGAAAGGCCTCTGGTCATTTTACCTTCCAAGCAAGATTCGCAGTCGGGAGATCCTCCACCACTAATGAACCCAAAGGTCCATCACCTATCAACCTTGAATTCTCGCTTAGGTTAATATGACCAAGCCTTAGATGCCAAAGATATGTTTGTCTATTTACAAGGTTCTTTTTCTTATTAGACTTAGAAGATGAGTTATTGACTTCTATATGCATCGTGGGAGTTTTTGGTTCAAGAGTATATAAATCTGCCAACCAAGTACAGGCAGATAATCTCCTATTCCTTTTTATAACCACTTTGTCATTAAAAGCAGAATATCCATCCATAAACAATTTAGAAAGCGAAATTAAATTCTTTCTAAAAGTAGGTACATAAAGATAATTTCTCAAAACCAAAACTTTATTCCTATCAAAAGATAAATAAACGTCTCCCACTGCAATAGCCGCCACCTTTGAAGCATTGCCCATGAAGACGGTAATCTCTCCCTCGGCTAGTCGTCGGGTTTCCTGGAACCCCTGCAAAGTATTGCAGACATGATCAGTGGCTCCTGTATCTACACACGAGCCTTGTAGATAACACCGCTAAACATGTTTCAACAACTAAACAAGAAGATATACCTTTGTTCTTTGGCGAGGGCAGCCTTCCAATGTCGATCGCTTGCAAGTGAAGCACTTGCCTTTGGCTTCTTCACTCTGCTGAGGTCCCACTGCCACTTTCTTGCTCCACCTTGCTTCTTCTTCTTCTTACCTTTGGTTTAGAGGAAGAAACCTTACGGCGACCATGGCTTGAGCACTTTGATGAAAAGCCCTCTGCTTTGGAGTTCTCGGAAGCTCCGCCAGCGAATACAACCTCTTGTTCATGTTGTAGTTGAGCGAGGCTGCTCAAAACTCCTAAGCGGGGAGAATGATATCGACACAGGTTTCCCCATCGATCTCGGCTCAGGACTTCCATCTCATTAAGATGAGCCATCATCTTGAGAACATGATCCTAGTGTTCCCTTGATCATGGTGGTCGTCATCAAGTTTCTCATTGCCTCTGCCTAGCGCCTACTCTCGATGTCGAAAAGTTCCTTGAGATTGAACATCATGTCATAAATTGTGGCTATGGCACGATCTGATGTTGCGGCACATTTGACATAGATGCCAAAATGTAACACGCGCCATCTCATACGCCTTAACCCATTTCTTATAATGCGTTCTTTCTCCTTTTCATTGAGTCATCGGTGGGCTTAGGAGGGGGACCTCGAAAAGTACAAATTTGTACTCCTCACTTGATTAAAGATATCCAAGTTTCTTTTCCAATCAATGTAGTTTGGTCCAGTAAGTTTGTTTTCTTTTAAAATCACAGCAAGTGGGTTGAAAGACATTTGAAAATCCTAAAAATCACAATGATCAAAATATTAGATTTCAAATATTATTGATTCCTCAAAACAATAAAATCCCGAAATCAACCAACACCTCAAATCACCGAGAATATCGTATGCCACGCTGTGTGGACGTATACGAATTCTACATTTGTAAGAGGAGGTTTTACCCATTAATTTTATTATCTTGTCAACCTTACTTTTTGACAAATAAAATTAATAGTTGGTTCCTCTTTGGCCCTACAAATAAAAGCAATGACTCCGATGGGGAGGATACTTCTATTTGCATCTAAGTGTGCACCATTATATGATACTAAGGGAATTATTTCGGATTATGTGCCTTATCGCTGTGGAAGTACACATGCTCCTAGATAATTTCCTATAACCATTATTTGACCTAGTGATCCGCAAACAAACTCGTCTGCAGGGAGGAAGGCACTCAGAGCCAACACACAAGTTTGTTGCATCACACGTCAAATTGTAATGGAGGCCGCGGGAATTAATTAAAATGTCCCTCTCCCACTTAGTTAATTGAAAATGAGGAATTTTAAAACATACACAACATGAATATAAAACAAATAAGCAATAAATATGGAAAAAACAGAATTTTTCCAACTATTATGGCATTGTCCTCCAATATGCATCCCGTCGTGTCGCCACCTCGTCCGCTCCACCTTTTCCCATGCGCAAGTCACCAAAGATATCCGAGCCGAGATAAATCATTTTAATTTACATCCATCGATCCTTTACTCCACGAAGGAGTGTACAAATAATCTAGATCGAAAGTAAACTAAAATGAGCGGCTAAACAATGCCGTATTTAATTACAAAAAATTAAACACTAATCTAGCCTCGTCAACCCGGAGGATTCAAATAATAAATATTTACACACATCCAATCACATACACACATATGGCCATAATAGTCGGATCTTATGCCTGCAACCAAAGAGTTAAACTACGCATATCCTACTATTATCCGACACATATAATATATGAATAAGTGCATAAAAATTAACCGAATCCTAAACACACAAAACCGGAAACCGTGGCTCTGATACCAATTGTTGGGAGTTGCTTCGGAGGCTCATTGGCTCCCATGTCCCCGGATTAAAATTTTCACTAATGAAAGAATTAATCCGGATGGAATGAGCTTCCTTAGCACAACCATTTCGTCGTCGTGCTAACAACTTGAGTGGTCGCTTGAACAAACTAGTTGTTCAAGCAACACAACTCTTCTAGTTAGTTAGCCGCGGAAGAGACGACGGACGGATCGCCGGTTTTTGTGTTTGTCTTCGGGGTCCATGATTATACAATATATATTCATACGCATACATGTATAATCAAAACATAAAAGAACATGCTCAGATCTGTAAATAAAAAAAAACTTTATACCTTACGATCTTCTATCGTATGTCCTATCCTTCTCGTGGACGACGTGTGGACGAAGATCCTCCACGAGTAGAAGCCTTCTAGATCGTGTTCTTCCCTTCCTTGTCTGCTGTGAACAAAGAGAAGAACCAACAAATACCTATCCTTTCTAGAACCGGCCACCAAATTAGGGAATTTGGTGCAACCGCCGGCCAAGGAGCAAGTGGATGAAGCGCCGACCAACTTGAAGAGGGGTTGCCGCCGGCCACCAAGGAGAAAGGGAGGAGGAAGAGCACCGGCCACCAATGGAAGGAGAACCGCCGGCCAAGGAATAAGAGAGAGGCCTTGAGAATGGGCGACGGCCAAGTCTAGATGGAAGAAGGTTGGGCGCCGACAACTTCTTGGAGGATGGAGGTTGCCGCCCAAGACAAAACCCTAGCTCCCAAACCCTAGCCGCCCACTTGTGGAAAAGCCAAACCCTAACTCCAATTCAATTGTCTAATGCCGCCCAAGCCTAAGCCCCCTATTTATAGAATTGGGCTTAAGCCTCCTTTAATCTCCACCGTCGGATCTAGGGATTTAATCTCCACCGTCGGATCTAGGGTTTTATCCCAACCGTCGGATCTAGGGTTTCATCCCAACCGTCGGATCTAGGATTTCATCCCAACCGTCGGATCTAGGGTTTCATCCCAACCGTCGATTCTAGGGATTCATCCTAACCATCGGATCTAGGGATTTAATCCCAACCGTTGGTTCTAGGATTTCATCCTAACCATCGGATCTAGGGATTTAATCCTAACCGTTGGTTCTAGGTTTTGTTTTACATTCTTAGATCTAGACTTCACAAGGATTATATTAGGCTACGATAGGGACCATAAGGAGGAGTTGGATCTTGGCCACCCGATGGATTGGAACCACACAAACTTGATCCATCAATGATGTTCCATTCCACTAGAGGATCATCATTGAACTACCTCACCAACCCCCATAAATTAATATGGGCTCCATATATTATTCGTACATTAATCTCCCCGTGTTTAAGATATCGAATGTCCATCAATTAATTAATTTACTGACCATCAATTAATTAACATCTAATTCCTCGAGTAGTACCACTCAACCTTATCATCATGTTGACTAAGTCAACCAACTGGGTTTACATGATGAACCTTATGAGCTCCTCAAGGGAACATCATCAACCTAATATATAGGATACGGTTTCCTCCTATAATCAACGACACACCATGTAAATAATATCATTTCCCAACTTACCGGGCATATTGATTTAATCCATCTAAATCTCACCCTCTGGTAAATCAAAGAAATAAATACTAAGTACATGTGCCCGTTATTATATCGGGATTAAGAGCATGCACAACATAATATCCGAGGTCCGATTCAATTATGTAGTCAGTACTAAATTGAATCACCTCTATGTCGGTCCTGCTCAATACACCTAAGTGTACTAGTGTAACTTTATGTTCAAGACAAAACAATACCAAGCTACACTACAACCATGCCAATGGTTTGTTCAAAACCATCTTGGTCGTGAGCCTCTACTTATATTTTACAAGGGACTGATAACATGATCTTCTGTGCCACACCAAGCACCATGTTATCTACAATGTAAAATATTAGACAATATGCACACATATATAGTAAATATATAAAGTGCAAACAATGATCATGTGATTCTTATTCCAAAATAAAATGTTCATACAAAAAAGAGATAGGCTTTCAGTATACATTCCAACACTTCTCTCCTTGGCCGACGTCCAATCTCTTTAATCTCTTCCTTAGCTGGCGGCAAAGACTAAGGTCTCTTCCTTTGGAGCTCTTGGCCGGCGTCCATAACCTTCATCTCCTTTCCTTGGCCGGCGGCTACAACTAGGTCTCTTGACTTGGTGGCCGGTCCTAGATAGGGAAGAGTTTTTTTTATTCTTCCTTTTGTTCGGAGAGAGCAAAGAAAGGAAGATTTGTGATCTAGGAGGCTTCGACTTTTGGAAGATCATCGCCCACATGACGTCCAAAAGGAGGAAGGACATACAATAGAAGATCGAGAGGTATAATGTTTGTTTATATTCTTTTGTATTATGTCTATAATTGTTTTTCAATTATATGCATGTTGTATGTTTTTATATGTGGCTAAATTTACTTGGACCCCGAATACAAATACAAAAACCGGCGATCTGTACATCGTCTATTCCGTGGCTAATCGTAGAATAAAGGTTGGTTGCTTGAACAATAAGTTTGTTCAAGTGACCACTCTAATTGAATAGCACGACGATGAAATGATAGCTTGGGTAATCCCTAATTGTCCTGGATTAAATTTTTAATCCGGGGATGACGACGGGATCGCCATGAACAAGCAACCGAGTTGAAGTGGGAAGCGAAGTTTCCTACTTTCACTATAATGAGTATTTTGCCCGGGATAGACAAAAGTTTAAGTGTGGGGGAAAGAATAGCTCAGGAGAATTCAATGTAAACATAGGCATGCAGTGCTTGATCACCATGGACAAGCCATGCTTTTATTTTTATAGCTGAGCTTGATGCATTTTTTAGAGCATAGGGAAGAGCACTGCATGTCAAGAAAAAATGTTGAAAAAAAAAGATTTGAAAAAAAAAGTTGGGAAAAAAACATTTGGCCAAAACAATAAAGGCAATAAAAAAAATAAATCTTTGTCATGTTGTACAATTTTTTTATGTGTGTGATATTATTTTTGTGATAGACATCCCTTATTGAAACTATTGAGAGATTTATTGTATATCATATATGGATTTGTATTGTGGAAGTGATAGGGGTTTGTTTACATGTTTAGGGAATTGTGAAAAGCTAGCTTGGATGAAAATTTTTGGGGCATTGCTTTCTTGTACTCATCTATGTAGCATTAATTCCAGTATTTCCATATCTTCTTGCATTTCTATAGCTATTTCATTTCTTACCTTTCTTTCCTTTCACACATACTATCATTTTCTTGCATTCATGTTTCCTTTACATTCCTAATAAGCATTCAATGATTGAGCATTCTTATATGTATATAGTGGTGAAGGTAGAAGAAAAGCAAGCATATGGTACATAGTGCATAAACCATGAGTAGCTTGAGTGAACTCCACTATTATATACTTATGAGAGCGAGAGAAACCACCACTTATCTTGTGAGGCTTAATCATTCATAGTCTATTCAGGATGGATTAAAGTCACCATGTTTGTTAACCTGTATAAGATTTGAGTCCATGATTGCTTGAGTCTTTGAGATTTGACAATCCTAGGTAACTTTCTTTCATGATTTTCTATGTATTCTTGGGAATTGCTAGGGAAATATACCTTTTGTTTACTTTTAGTTTTCTTTGCTTGCTCTGGACGCGCAAGAAAAAGTATGGGGGAATTGATAACTACCATTTTATCATATTATTTTGGTCATTAATATCAATATTTTTATCCTCTCGAGTGATTTATTATTGATTATTAACATGTTTTATGAGTTTGGATTCATTTTGGACCTTATTATAAATTCTCTTAAAATTTGGACTTATATGCAATTTTGATCTTTGTTTGTAGGAGATCGAGATGAGCCAATGGAATAGACTCAAGTTGAATCAAATATAACTTCATCTAGGATCATAATGAGCGTTTCTAGCTGATTTAATCTAAGCCCTTCATCAAGATTGAAGGCAATTCAATCAAGAGATCAGATCTGAGTGATAAGGATCATCCGATGAAAGCGGCTTGATTCTGAGCCATCTATCTAGATACAGAGAGATGCAGTCTATACATTTAGATTTGGACATCTTAGTCCTTCATCCAGATTCGATCGATCATGATCGTCCCTTCATATTGATCAGATCTGACCATCAAGAGTTGGATCGATCACCACCGTTGGATGGAGCAGCCTAATTATGCAAATATTGATTCATCAAAACCTAGCTTTAATTGATTTCCGAGATTGAGGGGCAAAATGATCGAAAGGTAAAGGAAATTGGCTTTTAAATTACAACATTTCCTCACCGCAGCTAATCGCGCAACGCAGAATAGCGAGAGCCGCAACGACCTTCTTCTTCATCGTGCGAGCGGTAACCTTTCTCCAGTCGGCGGTGACGACAACTTTGGCAACCCTCTTCTGGCGACATTTCCCCCCATCAGTTGACGGTAATCCCTTCTCATCCTCCTGGCAGATTGAGATGTTGGGATTCAGATAGCTTGGTCGGTGCGACAGATGAAGGGGATTCTGGTGCTTTTCACCAGTGAAGCTTCTAACGCATACTGTAGGAGCTGAGATGCCTCAACTGGAAGGGATTCATAAGGTTGAGGTAATTGTTACTATCGGGATTCGACAGAACTTTTTCCTAGCTCATTGGCAGTGAGGTTCTTCTCCAATTCCGGCGCAGCACCTTCTTTCCATCGCCGGTGAAGAGATCTCGCAACCCAATGTTCTGGTTCCACTCTTTCCTGCGGTCGAAATTTGACCGATCCATCTCCAGAACTACCCACAGGCTGTCAGGATTCGACAGCACCGCCATCCATTTGCCGGAGCAAAAGGTTAGTTCATCCATCTCCAGAACCACCCACAGGCTGTCGGGATTTGACAGCTCTGCCATCCATCACCGGAGGAAGTTGTTCGGGTCATCGTCGTCGCTGGAGAGGGAGGTCCCTTCTCCGGGTGTTGAGGATCATTGGTTTATTATCTTTGGAATTCAATTGGATCGTTTGTTTACGTTATATTTGGATTAGTGAATTGAATTTGTTATCATCCCCCAATTGTTATTGTTGTAGGTTCAATCGTAGCTTAAGTTATTGACTTGTAGTTTAGTTTGTAGTTAGTTTGTAGATTGACTTGTAGTTTAATTTGTAGTTAATTTGTAGTTTGACTTGTAGTTTGTCTTGTATTTTACATTATAGTTGATTCGTAGTTTGTCTTAGAGTTTAATTAGTAGTTTCATTTGGATGTTTATCTTGTTGTTTCCTTTAATGCCTAATTGTGATGCTTGATTCTAGATTTTAATTTGGTTGTTTTATCCTGCTGTCAATTAGGAGCTTAGCTGTAGTTTATTTTGTAGGTTATGAATTAGTGTTAGTTAGTCACAACTTTACTTAATGTTGGATTAGCTTTCAATTATTCATGTTGATAGCTTTCAATTTGTTGTTCATGAATTATTTGTGTTTAGTTGCAACTTTGCTTAATTGTTCATTAGGTTAATGGTTCCTTAGCTTAATTTTTTGTTAGTTTTATTACTTGCCTGTTTGAGTGCTATTTCCATTAGTTAGAGGTGTTTAATAATAGGTTAGATTTATTTCATATTTTTCTTTACACTCATGTTATTCTGCATTTGAATTGTTGTTTGAATTCCTATATTGTCTTTATGTTTTTGAATGTTCTTATTTGAATGCTTAGTTTATATGTTCTTTAATTTCGTTATCATCGTACTTTAGTTAGATTGAGGTTTTAATTACTTGCATTGTTTTTCATGTAGTAGGATTAGTCTTTTAAATTCCAAACCCCCAATTGAAATGGAAAATCCAAAGCAATAATTAATAATCCTAAGACTACTATTCTACCGATTACATTTATTGGGAAATGATCCGGGCCATTCATTATGCTATATTAGTGTAGAGAGGGTTTGATAATTAATTTGGAATGATACCATGACAAAATACTATTCAATCAAACACAAGGAGCAAAGCACGATCTTTGGAAGCTCAGACATCTAAAAGGTCAAGGTCATCATTTCCTTGTGCCAGATCTTCTAACTCTAGGTCAACAAATGAGAACATACTTTTCTATGCCTTCCATTAAATGTATGGGCACTCAACTCGGCCCTTGTAGCATCGAGAAGGCTGAGAGAGGGGGGATTGAATCTCGGTATTAAAATTTCTTTATTATTTCAAAATTTTTTTAAATCTTTTTAAGATTAGAGATTATGCAGTAGAAATAAATGAGACAAGTATTTTTACTGGGTTTATAATTTGGGTCGGATTGCTACTCTATGGGTCATAACCCTTTCGAGATTACCTCGATGGGCAATCAACTAAGATCCCATCGATTCGAAAACTTTCGATCTGTGAGGGTGTTTGTTTACAAAGGATGAGGGAAAAGTAACACCCCACCTCCCCTCACAATTATAAGCACGATAACAAATAATGAAAATAAGATTATACCGACAATTTAAAAGAGTAGAATGATGATGCTTGGTTGTCAGTGTGATGTTGTATTGGCATGATGAAGCTTTTTGGATTTCAAATGAAGGCGTATCACTTGAGAGATGAGTAAGCTAGTTATCCTTTATGGCTACTTCAACCCTTCTTTTTTAGGCCTTTTTTAGGCATTTGGATTACTCTCCAGGTGACTCAAGCTTGGGTTAATGATTAGGCAACTCGACCTTTCTAGGCACCTAGATTTGGTCTAGGCTACTCCACCTCAGCCGTATCCACTTTGACACTTTTCTAAAATTTTCCTGTTCAGGTGCCTGGATAGGTCTAGGTGATTGGATCCACTTGCTTTCTATGCCTTTGAGTCTTTCGTATCACTTCCATGGTGCTCCAGTTGTTCTTTCCAAAAATGTCATTCCATGCACTTGGACCTTGTCTAGGGGCCTAGACTTCGAGGTGCCTAGAAACCCAGTCTAAGGGCTTGAACATCGAGGTGCCTAAAAGCTTGGTCCAGGAGCTTGGACCTCATTTGGGACTTACCTAGGTTAATTCTAGGGGTAACTCCCCTTGTAACCTTCTTAGTGGCTTCCCTAGGTTTCCTTGAAACCTTAGCCACTAAGCACACATCATGGTTAACCTTAGGGATAACTTCCCTAGTATCCTTGGTTTTCCTAGACCTAGATTTAATTCCATAGTCAAATGGAACATTGTGATAGGTCTCCTTGGGCTTAGGTTTGTGACCAAAACCTTTCTTTCCCCTAGATGGTTCTTGTCTATTAACCCTAAGCTTTGACTCCTAGACCCTTTAATTGAATTTGTCATTCTTGCAAGGGTCTTCTCCAATTTTCAAGCCTTGACCTCAAGACTTGATTTTCTAAATATAATTTCTCAAATTTTATGGTCCCATTATTTCTTTGAGTATTTTTATTCTTCCTAGGCATATGCCTACCCTCCTTAGGGTTAATGCCTAAGTGATTTTCTACCTTTCTAATTTCTTCCTTAGGTAGAATTGTTCTAGAGTTATTTGTTCTAGATTTGTCCTTAACCCTAATATTGCAAGATTTTGCACCTAAACAATAAGCTTTATTTCTAACATGCTCTTTATAATTATGCACAATTGCAAGTGAATTAAAATTACTCCTATCATGCTTTTGACTATTACGTAAATAAAGAGCATTATTGAAATATACCTTAGGGTTTACCTTAGCTCCTCCTACATGTGTAGCTCCTTCTTTGCCCTTGCTAGGTTGTCTTCCCTTAGGGAATTGGCTTCTATAGTGTCCCTTTTGATGACATTTGAAATAAATGATATGCTCCTTGTTCTTTTGGCTTTGGGCACTGACTTCCTTGACCTTTGGCACCGATTGAGCCTTCTTGACTCTTTTTGGGCACTTACTCTTGTAATGTCCAACTTCCCTACACTCAAAACATATTATGTGATTTTTATCCATATAAATTTCATTTGAGTTACCTAGAGTGGTGGTTGAAGCCTTTTGAACTTGTTCATCACTTCTCCTGGAGGTTGATGGTTCCTCTTCTTGCTCCGACATTGAGATGGCTTAATCTTCTCCCCTTCAATCCTGGAGGGAGGCTTCCTCCAATTCTCCCACTTCTTCTACCAATCCAAATGTTGATTCCCTCTCAACCTCCGAATCCTTACTCTCTTGAGAGGATGAGCACTCCTCTTCTTCTTTTTCTTATATCGGTTCAGGATTTTCGTGAAGCTTTGCCAATTTACTCCATAGCTATTTGGCATCTTGAAATTCACCTAATCTAGACAATAAATCATTGGGTATTGAATCGACTAACATATCGATTACCTTGTCATTTATTTTGGATTTTCGGAGTTGGTCTTGGGTCCATCTCTTCTTCTTGAGATATCCTCCTTTTGGATCCCTTGGAAGTTTGAATCCATCTACTATGATGAACCACTACTTGATGTCCATCATTAATAAACTCTCCATCCACATCCTCCATTGATCAAATCCCTTAGCTCTAAAAAGTTCATATGGAGGAGGCGTGTTGATGTCACGACCTAGTCTAAAGCTTGACTTCTCCATCTTCTTTCTTCCCTCTAGCAGTGCTCTCTTGTCAGTTAGTCCATAGAAGAGCTTCTTGCTCCGATACCAATTGTAGAGGAATCATACGTCGCTAGAGGGGGGGGGGGTGAATAGCATTTTGCTTCGCTTGATGAAATTCGATCGTGTGCTTGCTTTACTTGTCTACAATACTTGTTAACGCAACAGAATATAGAAATATAATATGAAGACAAACAAAAACACAAACACACAAGCACAATCAAAGCACAAGATATAACGTGGTTTGGAACCTTAGGATTCCTACTCCATGGGGCAAGCTCAAATGAGCTCTAGTGATGCACACCACCACTAATACACTCCTTGGAACAATCCAGAGGTGGAGAAACCTCGTACAAATGATTACAAAAGCAATACAACGGAATACAACAAGAAAACTAAGTAATTCACAAATATAAGTAAAGAAAACTTTACACAAAGAACTTTGGATCGCTTGCTTGTTGATTGCTTTGGAATGACTTTGAAGGACTGGAAAGCACCAACTATTCCCCTTCAAATCGCCCTAAGAATCATGGACAAAATCCTCCTCTTTAAGATCCTTATAAAGCTACAACTCGGGTTGATTTTTGCCTAGTAGTTGTCTGCCCATACCCATCAGTCGACTGCTCCTGTAACCGTTGTCTCACAATGACTTGATCCATGTTGAAAAAACTACAACGAATAGCTCACCAGTCGACTTCCAAACCCTAGTAGTCAACTACTGTCCCGTCAGTCGATTGCCCAATCGACTATGGAACTTTTTGTGCCCATATCCTCGACCAACAGTCGACTACCCTTCATGGTTGTCGACTACTCAAGGCCAGTCGACTGCTAAGGCCACTCGGATGTAGTCAATCATAGTTGACTCCTGACCAGTCGAATGATCATAATCCCAGTCGACTGCTCAGAGTCGACTCGGCTGCCAAGTGTCAAAACACTTGACCAGTCGACTGATCCATAACCCCAGTCGACTGCTAAACCTCAACCATGAGGTTTACCCAAAGTATGATGCCCTCATACTTTCTAGACCACCCTTACCCTAGACCTAAGCCTTCTAGCCACCTCCATTAACCTCATGCCTATCGGATCCCTCCAAGTCATCCATGACTTATTCATCCATATGCTAGCCTTCAGGTACTTCCATTGGCTATTGTCATGCTAATCGGGTCTACATTGGCAAGGCACATTTGAGCTTACGTTTCCAAGACATGTGCTTGAACTTTACGTCACCAAACATTGGATTTATTCCGCCAAGACTACTGCTTGAACTTTACGCTGCCAATATCACACCCTTAGACTTCCCTTGCCAACTCCATGTTGGACTTTCCAAGTGCCAAGACCCATGCTTGGACTTTCCAATTGCCAAGTACCCATGACTTGGACTTTACCATTGCCAAGACCCATGACTTGGACTTTACCATTGCCAAGACCCATGCTTGGACTTTCCATTGCCAAGTACCCATGACTTGGACTTTCCATGCCAAGTACACGAGACTTGGACTTTCCATGCTAAGTGTCCCACTTAGACTTTCCATGCCAAGTACACAAGACTTGGACTTCCCATGACAATCACATGTCATACGTTTGTAGAACATCAATGAAAATTACATTGTCATACATTTTGTCAAACATCAAATACTACTCGAGTAAAACTCGAGTATGATAAATCGTGACCTAGGTCGATTGCACTAACAAGTCAACTGGCCGAGTGTTTGACACTTAGGAGCCTAGTCAACTGGAGCAGTCGACTGGGATTATGACCAGTTGACTAGTCAAGGAGTTGACTGAGGCTCAACTGCTCGATTGAGGCTATGGCAATCGACTGCCATGTATGGGCAGTCGACTGGCCTTGGGTAGTTGATTGCCATATTTGGGCAGTCGAGTGATGGTATTGTAGCAGTCCATAGATTCTTGGATAGTTGACTAGCCAGTCGACTATAGGCCAGCAGTCACCTGCTGGTAAGGGCAGTCGACTGCTGATGTTTTCGTTGGACTGATTCCAACATGGATGGAGTCGTTGTGAGACAATGGATAGGCTAGAAGTCGATTGTTAGGTGCAAAATCAACCTGATGCAGGTTATAAAAGGAGCAGCTTGGGGAAGATTTTATAAGCGATTTTTTGAGTGATTTTGAAGGGGAAGTGTTGTTGCATTCCAGATCTTCAAGAGCAATCCAAAGCAATTAACAAGCAAATAATCAAGAGTTCTTTTTGTAAAGTTTTCTTTACTTGTATTCACTTATTACTTTGTATACTTGTTGTATTTTTTGTATTACTATTGTAATCATCTTATATGAGGTTTCTCCACCTCTGGAGTGTTTTTCGAGAAGGAGATATTTAGTAGTGGTGGTGTGCATCACTAGAGCTTACTCTGGAGCTCAACCGTGGAGTAGGAACTAGGGTTCCGAACCACATTAAATCTTCTTGTGTTCATGTTGTGATTATCTTGTATTTTATTTTCGTATATTTGTATTCCACTGTGTACTAATATTTTGTAGGCAAGCAATCGTTCAAAGTATAAAATTGAAGAAATCACTATTCATCCCCCCTCCAGCGCAACGTCATTGATCCTACACTCCAAGGCGCTTGGAAACTCCCTTCAGGCGCTTGGACCTCTGAGGCAATTGAAAACTCCCTCTAGGTACCTAGAAATCTATAATTCTTATTTAGTACTTGTTAGTATGAGCCCTTAATGCCAATTATGAGATGATTGCGGAGGGAGACGTTTGTATTATATTCTTATATTAATAAAGGCAAAGAGTGATTATTACATTTCTTTATGCGTGTGCCAACTAAATAAATATAATAATACCCATGAATAGTAGGTTATTATCTATAGTATATCAATTCGTAGAATTGATTATGAGAAGCTGTAGAGAACACTATTCTTAAAAAATTTCCTAGTCGAGTATTGTATTAATAGACAAGGGCTATATTGATACATTGAGACTAGCATGTAGGTCAATGGATGACTTGGTCTAACAAGTCATGGATATGTGATATCACATTGATACATGGGTATATATATTGGAGACTATATATATTGATTTGATCCACCATGAGAAAGTATCATGGATCATTATATGAGTGTCATATACTTTCTCATGTGACTATTGGTATGAATAGTCCTTAGACCTGAAGTCACTACGGTTCCCTACATAAGGAGTTATGTACTTTGGGATCGTCTAACGTCACACCGTATTGAAATAGAGTTTTAAATGAGATTTAAAGTCTCATTTAAGGTGCATTAAATGAGCATTAAATGTGCATTAATGGTTTTCCTATTTTTCATTCACGTTGAAAGAAAGATTAGGAAAAATGGTAATGCATTTAATGTATCATTAAAGTGCATTAATTTGATTAATGCATCGTGTGTGTTTGAATGATAATTTGATTCTCATTTTTATTTTGTGGTTCGGTTCGTGAAGAAAAAAAAAAGGAAAAGGATCGAAGGACTTCTTCCTTGTAGCCGAGTAAGAAGAAAGGGAGTGGACAGATATTTTGTGGTTGCTAGCACAATCATTAGTTCACTTCTTCTCTCCAAGTGTGTGTGTGTGTGCACCGTAGAGGCGTGGATATTCTGACCACGCTGAGATCCGCAAGTGTTACTGATGGGAATTCGAAGGGCACGCATCGAAGGTAATCTCGATTCCTATAGGATAGAATAGATAATAGAAACGAGTATGATTTTTTGCTTGGATCTCTGGTGGGATCCTAAGTTTTCTGCTGCGAAAATTTTGTTTATCGCTCGGGATCCCTATAGTGGTATCATGAAGTGCATTTAATGTCTCATTAATGTGCATTATTTGTGTTTTTGATTTCAACGTGGTGAATGAGAATAATTTGATTAATCTCATATTGCTTTTCTCTTGAAGCCGAGAATAGAGTGAACGAAGAGAGACCTTGGTGTGGTTGCTAGCACAACCAAAAGGTTCACCTCTTCTCTCCAAGATCGTGTGTGTGTGGATACCTTAGAGATACGGTTACCCTAACCGTATTGTGATCTGACCAAGTCTTGGACGAGCGGGATAAGCGAAGGGTGTCGCATTGAAGGTATACTTCTTCCTCTAGATGAGATCTAGCAAAAGTAGGAAATGAAATGTTTATGATTTTTCGCTTGGATCTCTGGAGGGATCCTAATTTTTCCGCTGCGATTTTTTTTGTTTATCGCTTGGGATCCCTAAAGTGGTATCAGAGCCACTTGTGAGAAAAATCATACACGTTTTTTTAGATGTTTTATGTGATATAAACATGAGAATAGTTTTATTATGTTTTTTTTTACCGAGTAAAAATCCCGATGGGATTTTCTGAGTGCCGACTCGGTCTATGTCCGAGTTGATTTAGCCAAATAGATAGTCTGCCAAGTGGGCTGAATCAAGTCGGATGGTGCCGACTCCGCCTGTGTCCGAGTTGATTCAGCCAAGTAGATGGTCTGCCAAGTGGGTTGATTCAAGTCGGATGGTGCCAAACATACCTGGCCATCTGGAGGTCTCGGGTTCATAGAGATGGACAAAATGGACAGCAACTCATAAGATGAGTTAGCAGAAAAATTTTTACCGAGGGCACTGCCCCCCTCACCCCCCCTCCGCAAGGGGCACTGCCCCTTGACCCTGCCCGCTAACCGGCTAGCGGGACCGCCGTGGTGTTGCGACTTATCGGCATAACAGCTTAAAAATCTCTCATAATAAAACTGATAAATAAAATAATTTATTAAATCATTGTGAATGATTTGTATATGGTGCATGATTATGGCCTAGGACCCAATATAATTGTGGCTATGTGTTGTAATTCATAATACGGCCTGTGTGCCGTCATATGTATGTGGGTGTTGTATTGCTTTACACGGCCTACGTGTCGTGCCTTCACTACTATTTTCTAGTTGTAAAATAGATTAAGACTCGAATGTAACTCGAGTGTTCTCATTTTGTAATGTACAAAATAAATAAGCAATGGAAAGTCCATTGAAGGTGGATGTTACAAGGACGATGCTAACAACACATGCTGACCAAAGGAAGCGCTTGGAGAAGATGCTATACCTAGGGTAACCAATCGATTTTCTCATTGGCTTGAGAAATCATAGAATAAGGGCCATAACCATGTCACGTTTAGCGTATATGTGATATATGTTGTGTGTATGTGATGCATGCTAGATAATTTGTTATCTTAAAATTAAGTCAAATGAAAATGCCTACCAAAGTTTGGTACTCATAAACTACCTCGATCATTTGTGTTGGGTTTGCCAAAGCAAAGCAACGCATTTTATCTTGGTAGAGTGCGAGAGGACAATAGTGATGTCCCGCTATCAAACTTTGGATGAGACTGTCTCAATTAGATTGAGAAAAAAAAAACTTAGAGGAATTTCCTAATAGTTAGGAGACACGGATAAGAGAACATTTATACTAAGTCTTGGGTGATTAGCCAAAGCTAACTCAAGATGATGTATAATGTGAATCTTGATCCTTTATTCCAAGAGTTGCATACGATGTAATTTGTAAAATGTTACCTACCTAGTGATACTAAATCTTGGGCGATTAGCCAAAGCTAACTCAAGGTGAGGTATGATGTGGATCTTGTCCCACATGAACTTGAAGCTCAATAGAACTGGTATGACTACCCCCTATTGAAGCTAAATGATTCAGTGGGAGTCTCATTTAATTAAAGGCCTAATTAAATGATTTCAGATATAATACTCATTTATGCATATTATTTCTGTTATAGATTACTATGTCTTCAAATACGTCAAATACCCTCTCTTTGCGATCAGTCCTTGAGAAGGACAAGCTCAATGGAGCAAACTTTATAGACTGTTACAGGAATTTGAGAATAGTTCTCAAACATGAGCGGAAACTCTATGTCCTAGAGCAACCCATTCCTGAACCACCCACCAATAATGCTTCTTGTGCAGATAAGGATGCTTACAAGAAGCATCAAGATGATTAGATGCATCATGCCTTATGCTTGCAACCATGAACTCTGAGCTTCAGAAGCAACATGAGAACATGGATGCCTTTGATATGGTTGCATACTTGAAGCAACTATATCAAGGGCAAGCGAGGCATGAGAGATCTGAGGTATCTAAGGCATTATTTTCGTGCAAAATGCAAGAAGGAACACCCGTAGGAACTCACGTACTCAAGATGATTGGGTATGTTGAGAACCTTGAGAGATTGGGGTTTCCTTTAGGCCAAGAGTTGACCACTGACCTTATTCTGCATTCATTGCCTAGAGGTTTTAGTCAATTTGTCATGAATTATTACATGAATGAAATTGACAAACCATTGCCTGAGCTCTTAAGCATGTTGAGAACTGCTAAGAGCAATCTTAAGAAGATGCAACCTGGTACTAGTGATGTACTTATGGTTAAAAAGGGAAAGGGTAAGAAAAAGTCTAAAGGCAAGGGTAAGACCCAGAATAAAGATAAGGACAAAGCATTAAAGCCTAAAGGTGGGGTGGCCAAGGAAGGGACTTGCTTCCACTGCAAGGAAGCTGGACATTGGAAGAGGAACTGCAAAAAGTACCTCGAGGAAGTTCAGAAGAAGAAGGGAAGTGAGACTTCCACTTCAGATATATATGTTATAGAAGTCAATCTATCTATTTCTTCCTCATGGGTATTGGATATCGGTTGTGCTTCTCACATTTGTACTAATGTGCAGGGCTTGAGAAGAAGTAGATCTTTGACAAAAGGAGAAGTGGACCTACGTGTTGGCAATGGCGTAAGAGTTGCTGCTATAGCTGTAGGAACATATTCCTTATCATTACCGAGTGGTTTAATTCTAGAACTTGAAGAGTGTTATTTGGTACCTGCAATAACTAAGAACATTATATCTATGTCTTGTTTGGACAAGAAAGGTTTTTCATTTAAGGACAAGTGTTGTTCTGTATATTTAAATGAAATGTTCTATTGCAGTGCACACTTGATGAATGGACTCTATGTTCTAGACCTTGAAAACCCAGTCTATAACATAAATACCAAATGATTCAAATCTAATGATTTGAATCAAACGTATCTTTGGCATTGTCACTTGGGTCACATAAATGAGAGTCGCATAGCCCAGCTCCATAAGGATGGATTACTGGACTCATTTGATTTTGAATCATATGAGGTAGGTGAATCTTGTCTTCTAGGCAAGATGACCAAAACTCCATTTAGTAGACAAGGCGAACGTGCGACGGATTTGTTAGGCCTCATACATACTAATGTTTGTGGTCCTTTCAAAGTCGTAGCCAAAGGAGGTTATCAGTACTTCATTACATTTACTAATGATTTTAGTAGATATGGATATGTATATCTTATGAGATACAAATCTGAATCCTTTGAAAAGTTCAAAGAATTCAAGAATGAAGTACAAAACCAACTTGGAAAGAGTATTAAGATGCTTCGATCAGATCGAGGTGGTGAATACCTTAGCCAAGAGTTTTGTGACTGTTAGTAATATATGAGAGATGTCCTAAGGCAATCGCCTTATGTATGAATCATTTATATGATAAATGAAGATTCACTATTTGAGTATACATGTTTAACGTATTTGATTGGATCTTAAACTCATTTACTGAATGTCCACGATACGATTCACAGCATGAGAGAATTTGTGATTGGATCACAACTTGTGAGTATCTCTACATGTGTAATTGTGATGTATCGGAATTATCCCTAGTCGATGAATTGATGGATTTGGACACCATCAATTCTGTCGAGACTAGCACGAGGTATACTCCTTGGTGTATCCAAGCAGCTGATTCTCACTTGCTGGAGACATAGTGATGTCCGGAGTTAATCGTGGATGCTAGTTATGGTAACTAGTTCATTGGAGTGACCAGCCGTAAGACTTCATATGGTTCTCTGCATATATAGATATGTCAATGAAGTTCTTACTGTGGCTTAAGTGCGATGTTCCTTTGACTTGCGGTATTCAAGTCATCTTGATCATGGAGACTTATGCTTTGACATCTTAAGCAAACATCTCTAAGGAGATGTGGACCCAGGATGATTGGGTATAAGTCGAAGTGATCGAAGGTGTTTGAATAGCCTATAAAGGATTCACCACTCCTTGCGAGGAGATGTATACCCATGGCCTCTCGTCAGATTGTTACTAAAGTCTTTGGCCAAAGCATTACATGTTTAGAGTAAGGTACTCTTCGATACATGTGAAGTAACTAGAATCCGTAGGACGAGGAAATGATACTTGGGCTAGGTGTGACGTAGTCAGCCTAGTGGGGACTGACACAATAGACCATGTCCTGAACCAAGTGGGTATAAGATGAGTGAAGGGAATGGGGCACGATTCATTCGAGCTCTTGAAGGGTTTGAGAAATAGTTACGGATCAAGCAGATTTGATCTTTTGGTTAATTGGGGATCATGATGTACTACTAGGTGCCACTCATGATCGTTCTATAATTAATGGTTAATTATAGGCGGCCAACATAAACCGAGAACCTATTTGGTCACACGCACGCAGTGTAATCCAAAGGATTTAAAGCGAGCTTGAGAATGGGATTCTCGGCCAAGGAGAAACTATGTTTGGTTGGACCAAGCGTAAGCGAGCATGAAATTGTTTGATCGCAATGGAGCGTGGATGGGCGTGTCTTATGAAGACATAATGGATGGACCAAAATGGTTTGGTTCTAATCCAATGGATAAGAATAAACCAAAGGGTTTGGTTTATTTTAAACGAATGAACCAAAAGTTGGTTCGGTTTGTTTTAACTTAAAATAAACCATCTTGGTTTGGTTTATTTTAACTTATCTTAATGGAGCGGGTTAACGGGCCTAATGGTAATGATTTAATAACCATTAAGAGAATTGGTTCTCTATAAAATAGGTCTTAAGGGTTTTTGTAAAAACCTAATTTTTGAGGCAACCCTAATTGGCCGCCCACCCCTCTCTCCCTCTTGTTGTTGGCGTCAACAACAAGACCAGCCGCCCAACCTCATTGAGCTGCTGCCATCTCTTTGCCGGCGTCTAAGCTTCGGCCGGTGGACCTCCGGCGACCCTCCGGTGATCTCCCTTGGGTTCGGTGTAAAGGTGAGCCTCCATCTCCTCTTTAGCCGGCGCCTATATCCTCCACCAAGCTGTCCAGTTTTCTGGACAGCTTCTTCTCCTCTTGTCGGAGCGTCGTTTGGACGACGGTTAGTGCTCCGACAGCGGCTAACTTACCGGGGATTTGATCTCTGGTAATCCTCTGAGGTGGAGGACGAAGGATTCGTCAAACGGTTGACGAATACCTCTCCGGAGAAGCGAGTTTTGAGAACTCGTTTTAGGATCCGAATTTGGATTCGGATCGTGATCATCTCTCGATCACGTCGTCTTCAACACGAGGCTAGTAACCCATACGAAGACGAAGCTCGTGACTTAGCGAAGTCATCCCGAGGAGCTCGGCGTGGATACGGATAGAGACGATTCTTACGAGGATCGTTCCGGTTGATGCCGTTCCCGCTACACGTCATACGGAAGGTATAACGTAGTTTAAATTTCCTTTTATTGCAAATTTTAATTTACGGTTATGTCTACACTTGTTGTAATAGCATGCGTGTGTTGTGTGTGTTGTAATAAATATAGATTTATTATTTTTTAATTGCTTCCGCTGTGCTCATGTTTACGAAACATGATCGAACACACACACGCCGCGGTGCCGGAAACCCAACAGTGGTATCAGAGCCCAGGTTGTGTTTCGACATAATCGTAAAATGGTTTTGCGATAGTCATAATGTATTTCTGGAAATTTTCTAAATTTTGGAAATTTAGAAGTATTTATGGAAAATTTTAAATTTTGGAAAGTCTAGAAGTATTTATGGAAATCTTCCACTTTTGGAAAGTTGGAAGTATTTATGGAAATTGATATTTTCCATAAATAAAATATTTGATTAG
The DNA here is from genome assembly GCA_025175895.1 of Wurfbainia villosa. Classification (NCBI taxonomy): domain Eukaryota; kingdom Viridiplantae; phylum Streptophyta; class Magnoliopsida; order Zingiberales; family Zingiberaceae; genus Wurfbainia; species Wurfbainia villosa. The sequence continues at coordinate 36,917,490 of CM045998.1, read as the reverse complement.
ATTCTGGAAATTTGTTTCCTAATTTAATCATGATTTGATTTGGGAAATCAAATATTAAAATATTTTATTTCCATAAGTAGTTTTAATGATTTAGGAAATTGGTTTCCTAAATAGATTTTCCTTAATCAAATAATTCCATGAATAAAATATGTGATTAGATTTGGAAATTTGTTTCCTAATTTAATTAAGATTTGATTTGGAGAATCAAATCTTAAACATATTTTATTTCCATAAATAGTTATGACATATAAGGAAATTATATACATGACATAATTGTATGCCATGTAATTGCATTAGATGCATAACATTATGCCATGCGTGTCGTGACATGTAGATGTATGCCATGTATGCCATGCCATGTAGAGAATAGTTATTTGCATGCAAAGAGGATGAGACATAAAAACCCTTAATCAATATTAAAGCCTACACCTTCCATGAATATGGTTAGAACCAGAGTTCTGTTTCTTGTTTGGGTTGTTGGACTCTCTCCAAGCCCGGCTCGAACCTGAATATGTTCAAACCATGGAATAGTTTAATACTAATATGGTAAGAGTCAGAGGTCAATCGTTAGCTTTGGTTGTTGGACTCTCTCCAAGCTGGGCTAATTGGTTGAATGCGCTCTAACCATATTAAAACTATGTCCTGATTAATGGGTTGGCTTTAACCTGGAACATCGGTTTGTTGGACTCTCTCCAAGGTCGATGTAAAGGGAGGTGAAGTTGGGTGCTATGCATATGATGCATACTTGTTAATGTGTTAACAACCCAATGTATGTGTGAACATTCAATTAGTTGATAGCACATTGTGATAGTTGCATATACGTGATATGCAATCGGTATAGATGATACCTACCGTCGTAGCTATGAATGGCTTGTTGGACTCTCTCCAAGGTTATTCATAACTATGATGGATATCAGCCCATTCGGAGATGGACCTACAATCTCCCGAAGTGATTTTGGGGTTTTTGAAATTCGAAAAATGAATGGGATTTATAAATGTATATTGATGCATTTTAAAATCATCTTTCTCATATTTGCTCATTTTGTATTTCTAAGTTAATATATTGATCATGATGTGTTTGAATTTGCGTTCCATTTTGGATTCAAATAAATTGACTGGGCCGAGCTTCATGGACTAGCTTAGAAGCTTGAGAATTGTTCTCAAGGTTGAAAAGCTTGCAAATGTCCTCGAAGCGCCTCTTCCCACCCGTCCTAGTGACGATGCAACTCTAGACCAATTGTTGGCCTATCAGAAACATGTGAGTGATTCTGAACAAATGAGTTGCATCATGCTAGCCGCGATGGAACCCAAGCTACGAAAGCAGCATGAGCATATAGATGCTCATATCGTAGTCCTTCATCTCTGTGAGTTGGTTGATGAGCAAGTGAGATTCGAAAGGTTCGAAGTCTCCAAGCTCCTCTTCACCTCTGAGATGCAAGGAGGTTCATCTGTGGTACTGCTCAATATGCTGAAGACTGTGGAGTCTTCTGAGAAGCATGAGCAGGGGATGGTGCTGTTAGTTGATTCCTCGAAGAAAGGTTCTAAGAGGAAGTCAAAGGAACAGCAGAAGGGAAAGAAGAGAAGGGCTAAGAAGGTAGAACTAGCACAAAAGGAAACTTGCCATCATTATGGCAAGGAGAGTCATTTGCGAAGAAAGTGCAAGATTTATCTTGAGTCCGTGAAGAAGGATAAGGCATCGGATGCCCATCTTCTTCAGAAATCTTCTTTATTGATTGTCATTCTATTTCCTTAGACACTTGGGTATTGGATACTGGGTGTGGCTCACATATATGTAATGACATACATGTGCTAAGGAATAGAAGAAGACTCGTCAAGGGGAGAGTCAAATTTACGTGTTGGGAATGGAGCAACGGTTGCTGCACTCGCCATCGGAACGTATTTGTTGGAACTCCCTGTAGGACTTGTCTTAGAACTGGACAATTGCTTTTATGTTCCTTTGTTGATAAAGAACATCATTTCTATTTCTTGTTTAAATAGAAATGGTTTCCATTTGACTTTTAGTAACAATTGTTGTTACATAACTTTGAATGGGGTTCTTTATGGGACTGGAACTTTAAGCAATGGTGTTTATACGTTGGACGTATCCAGTGACATTTGCAATATCGAAGCGAGCAACAAGCGTGCTCGAAAGGATAATCAAATAGACTCCTACATGTGGCATTGTCATCTTGGCCATGTAAGCAAGAAACGCATGTCCGAATTACACCGATGGGGAATTTTGGAATCCTTTGAATTGGATTCATACGATACATGCGAATCATGCTTAAAAGGCAAGATGACTAAGTTACCTTTTACGGGAAAAGGTGAACGAGTGGGAGAGTTGCTAGGCCTAATACATAGTGATGTATATGGACCTATGTCAACTCAATCTTTAGGAGGCTATAGCTACTTCATTACCTTCACCGATGATCACTCACGGTTTGGGTATGTGTTCTTGATGAAACACAAGTCTGAAGCCTTTGAAAGGTTCAAAGAATTTAGAAATGAAGTAGAGAAACAACATGACAAGAGTATTAAAATACTTCGATCGGATCGAGGTGGTGAATACTTAAGTCAAGAGTTTCTTGATTATCTAAGAGACAATGGCATATTGTCTCAACGGACTCCGCCCTATACACCACATCATAATGGTGTATCTGAGAGGCGTAACCGGACCTTGTTGGACATGGTCAGGTCAATGATGAATCATGCGACTCTTCCCAAGTCCTTTTGGGGCTATGCACTTCAGACAGCTGTTTACTTGTTAAACAGAATGCCTACCAAGGTAGTCTCAACTACTCCATATGAGATATGGAATAGTAAGAAACCTCATGTATCTTACTTGAAGATATGGGATTGTCCTGCTTATGTGAAGCGGACTGTATCAGACAAACTGGATGCTAAGTCTGATAAATGTCTATTTATTGGATACCCTAAGGAAACAAGGGGTTACCAATTCTATCATCCTATGGAACAAAAGGTGTTTGTTTCAAGGCATGCTGTGTTTCTAGAGAAAGAGTTTCTCTTGCAAGAAAACAGTGGGAGTGTCGTCGAGCTTGAGGAGGCTCGAGAGACTCAAATAGACATTGATGAGATACCTGGTGAAGCACAACAGCTGACAACTCATAGTGATGAGCAATCGGCTGGACCTATTGTAACACCACATCTTCGTAGATCTGGTAGAACACGCAATATTCCTGAGAGATATGGATTTCTCGTAAGCGAATCGAACGACGTGTTACTCATTGATGATGAGGAGCCTACCAGTTATGAAGAAGTGCTGACAAGTTCAGAAAGTGATAAGTGGATTGGTGCCATGAAGTCGGAAATGGATTACATGTACGAAAACCAAGTTTGGAACTTGGTTTACCCACCTGAAGGCATAAAGCCTATAGGGTGCAAGTGGGTTTTCAAGAAGAAAACCGACATGGATGGTAATGTGATTACCTATAAGGCTAGATTGGTGGCGAAAGGATATCGTCAAAAACAAGGTGTTGATTATGACGAAACCTATTACTTTGTAGCTATCTTAAATCCATTCGGATGCTCTGGCCATAGCGGCTCATTATGATTATGAGATATGGCGGATGGATGTGAAAAAGCGGCTTTCCTTAATGGAAACTTGCTCGAGGGCGTGTATATGATACTGACTGAGGTTTCACATTGGTTGATAAAACCAAGGTATGCAAATTGCGGCGATCCATTTATGGATTGAAGCAAGCATCCGAGGCTGGAATATCCGTTTTGATGAGACGATCAAAAGTTTGATTTCTCACAAAATCGACAGAACCTTGTGTGTACAAGAAGGTTAGTGGGAGTGCGATCGTGTTCCTAGTATTGTATGTCGATGACATATTACTTATAGGAAGCGATATGTCAATCTTCTGATCGATTAAGGTTTGGTTATCCAAGACATTCTCCATGAAAGACACAGGAGAAGCAACCTACATCCTTGGGATTAAGATCTATAGAGATAGATCGAAGCGGTTTGCTTGGTCTTTGATCTACATATATAGGCCGAGTGCTAAAGAGGTTTAGCATGTCGGAATCCAAGAAAGGTTTCTTACCCATCGGGCATAGGGTACACCTTTCAAAGTCTATGTGTCCGCGCAGAAGGCGAGAGGATTTGCATGAGTAAGATTCCTATGCATCATAAGGATCTATCATGTATGCTATGTTATGTCACGAGGCCCGATGTATCGTATGCTCACGAGTGTCACGGCGGATACGATCGATCCAGAATGGATCATTGGGTGGTATTAAGGCGATCCTTAAGTACTTGAGAAGAACTAAGGATGTGTTCCTAATATATGGAGAAGGGTACATGGTGATACGTGGGTATCACGGATGCGGATCGAGAATTCCATGTCTTAGTGCGGGTATGTATTCACCTAGAATGGAGGCGCAATAAGTTGGAAAGGTTCCAAGCTTGACACTATAGCGGATTACGCCACTAAGGTAGAATACGTTGCGACTAGGCGAGCAAAGAGGCGGTTTGGATCAAGTAGTTCATCTATGAACTTGATGTGGTCTCATCGATGATCCAAACATGTGCTTCGCTATCATCTTATCGGAGAGATCATAAGTAGGAGCGAAATACAAATCGAGAAAATTCCCCTTTGAAAGGAACTTAGCGGATCCTTTGACTAAAGCATTACCTCAAAGTAAGTTTGAGGTCATGTTGGTGCTTATGGTATTGGATCACGAAGTAGCGGGCATTAGGCCAAGTGGGAGTCCGTTAGTAATATATGAGAGATGTCCTAAGGCAATGCTTATGTATGAATCATTTATATGATAAATGAAGATTCACTATTTGAGTATACATGTTTAATGTATTTGATTGGATCTTAAACTCATTTATCGAATGTCCACGATACGATTCACAAGATGAGAGAATTTGTGATTGGATCACAACTAGTGAGTATCTCTACATGTGTAATTGTGATGTATCGGAATTATCCTAGTCGATGAATTGATGGATTTGGACACCATCAATTCCGAGACTAGCACGAGGTATACTCCTTGGTGTATCCAAGCGGTGATTCTCACCGGGCTGGAGACATAGTGATGTCCGGAGTTGATCGTGGATGCTAGTTATGGTAACTAGTTCATTGGAGTGACCAGCCGTAAGACTTCATATGGTTCTCTGCATATATAGATATGTCAATGAAGTTCTTACTGTGGCTTAAGTGCGATGTTCCTTTGACTTGCGGTATTCAAGTCATCTTGATCATGGAGACTTATGCTTTGACATCTTAAGCAAACATCTCTAAGGAGATGTGGACCCGGGATGATTGGGTATAAGTCGAAGTGATCGAAGGTGTTTGAATAGCCTATAAAGGATTCACCACTCCTTGCGAGGAGATGTATACCCATGGCCTCTCGTCGGATTGTTACTAAAGTCTTTGGCCAAAGCATTACATGTTTAGAGTAAGGTACTCTTCGATACATGTGGAGTAACTAGAATCCGTAGGACGAGGAAATGATACTTGGGCTAGGTGTGACGTAGTCAGCCTAGTGGGGACTGACACAATAGACCATGTCCTGAACCAAGTGGGTATAAGATGAGTGAAGGGAATGGGGCACGATTCATTCGAGCTCAAGGGTTTGAGAAATAGTTCGGATCAACCGTTGATCTTTTGTTAATTGGGGATCATGATGTACTACTAGGTGCCACTCATGATCGTTCTATAATTAATGGTTAATTATAGACGGCCAACATAAACCGAGAACCTATTTGGTCACACGACAACGAGTGTAATCCAAAGGATTTAAAACGAGCTTGAGAATGGGATTCTCGATCGAGAAACTATGTTTGGTTGGACTAAACGAAGCGAGCATGAAATTGTTTGATGCAATGGAAGCGTGGATGGGCGTGTCTTATGAAGACATAATGGATGGACCAAAATGGTTTGGTTCTAATCCAATGGATGAGAATAAACCAAAGGGTTTGGTTTATATTAAACGAATGAACCAAAGGTTGGTTCGGTTCGTTTTAACTTAAAATAAACCATCTTGGTTTGGTTTATTTTAACTTATCTTAATGGAGCGGGTTAACGGGCCTAATGGTAATGATTTAATAACCATTAAGAGAATTGGTTCTCTATAAAATAGGGCTTAAGGGTTTTTGTAAAAACCTAATTTTTGAGGCAACCCTAATTGGCCGCCCACCCCTCTCTCCCTCTTGTTGTTGGCGTCAACAACAAGAGCAGCGTATAACCTCATTGAGCTCTGCCATCTCTTTCTTGGCGTCCAAGCTTCGGCCGGTGGACCTCCGGCGACCCTCCGGTGATCTCCCTTGGGTTCGGTGTAAAGGTGAGCCTCCATCTCCTCTTTAGCCGGCGCCTATATCCTCCACCAAGCTGTCCAGTTTTCTGGACAGCTTCTTCTCCTCTTGTCGGAGCGTCGTTTGGACGACGGTTAGTGCTCCGACAGCGGCTAACTTACCGGGGATTTGATCTCCGGTAATCCTCTGAGGTGGAGGACGAAGGATTCGTCAAACGGTTGACGAATACCTCTCCGGAGAAGCGAGTTTTGAGAACTCGTTTTAGGATCCGAATTTGGATTCGGATCGTGATCATCTCTCGATCACGTCGTCTTCAACACGAGGCTAGTAACCCATACGAAGACGAAGCTCGTGACTTAGCGAAGTCATCCCGAGGAGCTCGGCGTGGATACGGATAGAGACGATTCTTACGAGGATCGTTCCGGTTGATGCCGTTCCCGCTACACGTCATACGGAAGGTATAACGTAGTTTAAATTTCCTTTTATTGCAAATTTTAATTTACGGTTATGTCTACACTTGTTGTAATAGCATGCGTGTGTTGTGTGTGTTGTAATAAATATAGATTTATTATTTTTTAATTGCTTCCGCTGTGCTCATGTTTACGAAACATGATCGAACACACACACGCCGCGGTGCCGGAAACCCAACAGTGACTATCTAGTTGAGTGTGGGATAAGATCTCAACTCACCCCACCTGGAACACCACAATGGAATGGTGTATCCGATAGGATAAATTGTACTCTATTAGATATGGTACGATCAATGATGAGTCATACAGAACTTCCTCCTTCCTTCTGGGTATATGTTCTAGAGACTGCCGCTCTCACACTTAACCGTGTTCCTTCTAAGGCAGTCATAAAGACACCATATGAGATATGGACTGGGAAGTGTCCCAATATGTCTTTTATGAAGATTTGGGGTTGTGAGGCTTACGTACGATGTCAAGTTTCAAATAAACTAGGCCCCAAATCATATAGATGCTATTTTGTTGGATATCCCAAGGAAACTAAGGGATATTACTTTTACAACCCCACACAAGGCAAAGTATTTGTTGCAAGAAATGGTATTTTTCTAGAAAGGGAATTTATTTATAGAAAAACTAGTGGGAGTAAAATTGATCTTGAAGAAGTTCAAGATACACAAAATGGCACTGATACCTTAATGGAACAAGAACAGTCATCACAAGGAGTGGTGGTACAACTGTTGTGACGAAGCTCACGAGTCTGATAGGATACGTCATCAACCTGAGAGATATTCTTTTCTCTTGGATGACAACGATGGTATCATGCTTGATGAGCCGACATCCTATCAGGAAGCTGTAATGAGCCCAGATTTTGAGAAATGGCTCAAGGCTATGAGATCTGAAATGGAATCCATGTACACTAACCAAGTATGGACTTTGATTGATCCACCAGAAGGGGTCAAACCCATTGGGTGTAAGTGGGTCTTTAGGAGAAAGACTGACATGGAAGGTAATGCACATACCTATAAAGGGCGATTGGTAGCAAAAGGATTCAAGCAGATTCGTGGTATTGACTATGATGAAACCTTTTCTCCAGTTGCGATGCTCAAATCCATTCGGATCATGCTTGCTATTGCAGCTTACTATGACTATGAGATCTGACAAATGGATGTCAAAATAACATTTCTTAACGAAAATCTACTCGAGGATGTGTATATGACACGACCTGAGGGTTTTGTCGATCCAAAGGATGCTGGAAAGGTTTGTAAGTTGCATAGGTCCATTTATGGTTTAAAGCAAGCTTCTAGAAGATGGAATCTTCATTTCGATAATGCGATCAAAACATTTGGTTTCATTAAGAACGAAGATGAACCTTGTGTCTACAAGAAGGTTAGTGGGAGCTCAATTGTTTTTCTCATATTGTATGTAGATGACATACTGCTCATTGGAAATGATATCCCTATGCTGCAGTCTGTGAAGACATGGCTTGAGAATTATTTCTCAATGAAAGACTTAGGTGAAGTAGCCTATATTCTAGGCTGTAGGGATGTATACTTAAAAGTCTATTTTTTGTATGAACATCTTTATTTTGAAATAAGAATCACATGATCATTGTTTGCATATTTTTATGGTTATGCAATATTGTCTAATACCTTACATTGTAGATAACATGGTGTGTGGTGTCACACGGGAGATCATGTTATCGGCTCCTTGTAAAGTATAAGTAAAGGCTCACAACCGAGATGACTTTGGACAAACCATCGGAATGGTTGTAGTGTGATTTGGTATTGGTTTGTCTTGACCATAGAATCACACTAATGCACTTTGTGTGTATTGAGCAGGACCGACACAGAGGTGATTCGATTTATTGCTGACTACATAATCGAATCGGACCTCAGATATTATTTAGTACATGCTCTTAATCCCGATATAATAACGGGCACATATACTTGGTACTCATCTCTTTGATTTACCAATGGGCGAGATTTATAGATTAAATCGATAGACTCGGTAAGTTGGGAGATGATATTATTTATATGGTGTGCCGTTGATTATAGGAGGAAACCGTGTCCTATATATTAGGATGATGATGTCCCCTTGAGGAGCTCATAAGGTTCATCATGTAAACCCTGCAGGTGGACTTGGTCCGGCATGATGAAAAGGTTGAGTGGTACTACTCATGGAGTTAGATGTCGATTAATTAATGGTCAGTAAATTAATTAATTGACGGACATTCGAGATCTTAAACACGGGGAGAAAATGTACAAATAATATATGGAGCCCATATTATCATATGGGGGTTGGTGAGGTAGATCAATGATGGACCTTTAGTGGATTGGACCATCATTAGTGGATCGGACTTTATGTGGGCTTGATCCATGGGTGACCAAGACCCAACTCCTCCTCATGGTCCCTAATGTAGCCCATTAACACCTCAAGATGCTTAGATCCAATGGATAGAAACAAAACACTAAGATCCATTGGTAGAGATTAAATCTCTAAGATCCGACGGTTGAGATTAAATCTCTAGATCCGACGGTTGAGATTAAATCCCTAGAACCAATGGAGGAGATTAATTCATGGCTTATCCCCAAACTCTATAAAAGGTGGCATGGGGTTGGCGTGAAGATCATCATAGAGAGGGAGCAAGGCTTGGGCGGCAAGAATAGGGCAATCCTAGTTGAGATAGGATTGGAATTAGGGTTAGGGTTTTGAGGCTAGGGTGGCACCAAATAAGGAAGGTTCTTTCTCTCTTCTTCTTCCTCTTTGTGCCCAGCGTCCAGACTTCTCCTGACTTTTTCGGCCTTGGCGATGCCCAAAGCCTCCTTCTTCTTCTCCTTAGGTGGTGGAAACAAGATATAGGGTTTCCCGGGTATCTTGGTTGCTTCCCACCACCATCTCCTTCATTTACTTGGCGGCAAGGAAGGGATTGATTCCTTGTTGGTTGAGTTTTGGAAGGAGAAAAACATTGTTTCTCTTCTTCCTCTTGCTTGGGAAAGCAAGGAAGGAAGTTTTGCGATCTAGGAGCTTCGACTTTTGGTGGATCGTCGCCCACACGACGTCCAAAAGGAGGAGGGTCATACATTAGAAGACCAAGAGGTACAACTATTCTTCTATCTCTTTTATTCATTGCTTGTGTTTGTTTTTCAAAATATAAGCATGTTATATTTCTGTAAATAGGCTAAATAATACTTGGATCCCGAGTACAAACACAAAAACTGGCGATCCGGACATCGTCTATTCCGCGGCTACTCGTAGGATAGAGGATGGTTGCTTGAACAACTAGTTTGTTCAAGTGACCTCTCTAAATGAATAGCACGACGATGACTTGGTTGCTTTGGGAATCCCTTTTGTCTAAGATTAAATTTTTAATCCGGGGACATCAAAGGGATCACCATGGTCAAGCAACCGAGGTGAAGGGAAGCGAAGTTTCCTCACTGATCAACCCCAACAATTGGTATCGAGCCAAGGATTCCGATTTTGTGTGTTTAGGATTCGTTAATTTTATGCACTTTTCATATATTATATGTGCGGATAATAGTAGGATATGCGTAGTTTAACTCTTTGGTTGCGGCATAAGATCCGACTATTATGGCCGTGTGTGTGTATGTGATTGTATGTGTGTAAATATTTATTTTGTTGAATCCTCTGGGGTTGTGAGGCTAGTATTTAGTTTTTGTAAATTAAATACGGCATTGTTTAGCCGCTCTTTATTTTATTTTACTTTCGATCTAGATTCATGTACACTCCTCGTGGAGTATATGATCGATGGATGTAAATTAAAATAGGTTTTAGTCTCCTCGGATCTCCTGAGGGCTTGTACATGGCGAGGAGGAGCGAGAGATGACGATGCGACGGGAGCCATTTTGAAGACAAAGGCCATAATAGTTGGAAAATAATTTATTTTTCATATTTATTGCTTTTTGTTTGATATGCATGTCGTAGGAAAATTCCTCATTTTTAATTTACTAAGTGGGAGAGGGATATTTTAATTAATTCCCGCGGCCTCTATTACAATTTGACGTGTGATGCAACAAACTTGCGTGTTGGCTCTGAGTGCCTTCCTCCCTGCGGATGAGTTTGTTTGTGGATCACTAGGTCAAATAATGGTTATAGGAAATTATCTAGGAGCATGTGTACTTCCACAGCGGTAAGGCACATAATCCGAAATAATTCCCTTAGTATCGTGTAATGGTGCACACTTAGATGCAAATTAAAAGTATCCTCCCCATCGGAGTCACTGCTTTTATTTGTAGGGCCAAAGAGGAACCAACTATTAATTTTATTTGTCGAAAAGTAAGGTTGACAAGATAATAAAATTAATGGGTAAAACCTCCTCTTACAAATATAGAATTCGTATACGTCCACACTGTGTGGCATGCGATATTCTCGGTGGATTGAGGTGTTGGTTGATATCAAAATTTTATTGTTTGAGGAATCAATAATTTTTTGAAATCTAATGTTTTGATTTTTGTGATTCTTAGGTTTTCTTTCAAAATGACTTTCAACCCACTTGTTGTGATACTGAAAGAGAACAAACTTACTGGACCCAACTATGTAGATTGGAAGAGGAATCTAGATATTGTCTTGACTGCTGAGGAATACAAATATGTACTCCTCGAAGAGTGCCCTCCCAAGCCTACAGATAATTCTGGGGAATAGGAGAGAGAGAGCTATAGGAAGTGGAACAAGGCCGATGAGATGGCACGGTGTTACATTTTGGCATCTATGTCAAATGTACTCCAACATCAGCATCAAGCCATGCCCACTGCCTATGATATGATGCTCAATCTCAAGGAGCTTTTCGGACACCAGAATCGGCCTGCGAGGCAAGAGGCCATGAGAAACTTGATGACGACCACCATGATCGAGGGAACACCCGTGAGGGATCATGTTCTCAAGATGATGGCTCATTTGAATGAGCTGGAGGTCCTAGGAGCTGAGATCGATGGGGAAACCCAGGTCGATATCATACTCCGCCGCTAGGAGTTTTGAGCGCGCCTCAACTACAACATGAACAAGAGGTTGTATTCATTGGCGGAACTTCCGGAACTCCAGCGCAGAGGACTATTTCGTCAGAGTGCTCAGGTGCATGCCGTGATGACCCAGAAGGTTTCTGCTTCTAAGCCGAAAGGCAAGAAGAAGAAGAAACAAACCGGGGCAAAGGCGGTGGGAGGTACTCAGGGAGGAGTGAAGAAGCCAAAAGGCAAGTGCTTCACTTGTAAGCGTGATCGACATCGGAAGAAGGATCGCCCCAACCGCAAGAACAAAGGTATATCTTTTGGACTAGTCGTTGAAACATGTTTAGCGGTGTTATCTACTGCACCGTGTGTAGATACGGAGCCATCGATCATGTCCGCAATACTTTGCAGGGGTTCCAGAAACCGACGATCCGGGTCAAGGGGAGATTACTGCATACTTGGGCAATGCCACAAAGGTGGCTACAGCAAAGGGAGACGTTCATTTATCTTTTAAGAAAAATAAACTTTTGGTTCTTAAGAATTGCCTTTATGTACCCTTATTTAGAAAGAATTTAATTTCAGTTTCTAAATTGTTTATGGATGGATATTCTATTTCTTTTAATGACAGAGTTGTTATAAGAAGGAATAGGCACATTATCTGTTCGGGTACATTGATAGGAAATTTGTACACACTTGAACCAAAACCTCCCACGATGCAAATTGAAGTTAATAACTCATCTTCTAAATCCAATAAGAGAAAAGAACCTTCGAAGATGAACCAAACATATCTTTGGCATCTTAGGCTTGGTCACATTAACCTAAGCAGGATTCAAAGGTTAATAGCTGATGGACCTTTGGGCTCATTAGTGGTGGAGGATCTCCCAACCTGTGAATCTTGCTTGGAGGGTAAGATGACCAAGAGGCCTTTTAAGGCCAAGGGGTATGTAGCCAAAGAGATGTGTTAGAATTGGTTCATTCTCGATTTGTGTGGTCCTATGTCTATCCAGCTAGAGGTGGTTTTGAATATTTCATCTCTTTTATAGATTATTCAAGATATGGATGCATTTACTTGATGCGCGCAAGTCTGAATGCTTTGAGTTCAAAGAATTCAAGGCGTGATGTGGAGAACCGCAAGGTAAAAGTATCAAGACCCTACGATCTGATCATGGTGGTGAATACCTCTTGGGAGAGTTTAGGAATTACTTATCGGAGGTGGGATTCAATCCCAATTATGCTGCTGCACACCCAGAATGGTGTAGCGAGCGAAGGAATAGGACTCTTATGGAGATGGTTAGATCAATGATGAGTTATTACGACTTGCAGTTCGTTACGGGGATATGCTCTAGATACGGCGGTATACATTCTGAACTTGGTTCCATCTAAATCAGTGCCTTCTACTCCCGTAGAATTGTGGACTGGGCGAAAGCCTAGTCTGAGATATATTCGGATATAGGGGAGTCCAAAGCACATGTCAAGGCGAGATCGTAAGTTGGAACCTCGTCATGGTTGGCTACCCTAAGGAGCGAAGGGTGGTTTGTTCTATAGTCCTAGAGATCGAAGGTGATCGTGAGTACGAATGCCGATTTCTAGAGGAGGACTATGTGATGAACCACAAGCCACGAGTAAAATTGTTCTGGAGGAGTTAAAAGGGGAAGTCACTTCTTTAGTACCACCGGTACAAGAGGATATACCACATGTCACTGCACCACGTGTCACAGAGGATACACAGGTGATACCTCGACGTAGTGGGAGGGTTGTGAGACAGCCTGATAGATTCATGTTCTTGGGAGAATCTTCTGATTTGGTCCAGCGAACATGAACCCGATCCACTGGACATATGATGAGGCAATCCAAGATAAAGATGCGTATTCTTGGCGAGTGCAATGAATCTTTGAGATTGAATCTATGGATTCAAATCAGTGCAGGAGCTAGTAGAACCACCCGATGGTGTAAAAACCATTGGATGCAAGTGGATCTACAAAAGAAAGAGAGGAATAGAAGGGAAGGTTGAGACCTTCAAAGCGAGGCTTGTTGCGAAGGGGTATACTCAGAAAGAGGGTATCGATTATGAGGAGACCTTTTTCGCCGTATATCTTAAATCTATCCGGATTCTCTTATGCATAGCAGCTCATATGGATTATGAGGTGTGGCAGATGGATGTCAAGACAGCTTTCCTTAATGGAAGTCTTGAGGAAAACATCTACATGAAGCAACCAGAGGGATTCATGGCTAAGGGAAAAGAGCATCTTATGCGTAAGCTTAATCGGTCCATTTATGGATTGAAACAAGCGGTCTTGGCACATTCGGTTTGATGACGTGATCCAGTCTTATGGATTTATTCAAAGTCCGAATGAGTCTTGTGTATACAAGAGATGTGACGGAAACGTAGTGGTATTTCTTGTACTATACGTAGATGACATTTTGTTGATTGGCAACAATATCAAGGTGTTATCGGACGTAAGGGTATAGTTGTCCAAACAATTTGATATGAAGGACTTGGGAGAAGTGGGACACATCCTTGGGATCAAGGTTATAAGGGATCGCAAGAAAAGGATGTTGTGCTTATCCCAAGCTTCATACATAGACACGATTATGGAGCGTTTTAGCATGCAGAACTCCAAGAAGGGTTTTCTACCTTTCAGGCATGGAGTACCTCTATCTAAGGAGATGTGTCCTAGATCATCTGAGGAGATAGAGGAGATGAAGGCGGTTCCTTATGCTTCGGCAGTAGGAAGCCTCATGTATGCGATGCTCTGTACGAGACCAGATATCTGTTTTGCCGTGGGCATGGTCGTGAATCGTGAGTAATCCAGATGGGACATTGGTGCGGTAAAGCATATATTGAAGTACGAGAAGGACTAGGGATTATATTCTTTGGTTTCGCACAATTACTCCCTGTGGGTTACACGGATTCCGACTTCCAATCTGATAGGGATAACAGTAAGTCTACCTCAGGTTTTGTGTTTACTTTGGGAGGTGGAGCCATTATATGGAGGAGTGTCAAGCAAAAGTGCGTGGTAGACTCCACCATGGAAGCTGAGTATGTGGCGGCCTCTGAGGCGGCCAAAGAAGCTGTATGGCTCAGGAACTTTCTGATGGACTTGGATGTGATTCCTGGTTTGCCCAGAACTATCACGATTTATTGTGATAATAGTGGTGCAGTTGCAAACTCGAAGGAACCACGAGCCCATAAGGCTAGTAAACACATAGAGCGCAAGTACCACCTGATACGAGAAATCGTAAAGCGAGGAGAAGTTGCTATGGCCAAGATTGCATCGGAGGATAACCTGGCAGATCCTTTCACTAAGGGCCTTCCGGCGAGAGCTTTTGATAGGCATGTGGAGGGAATGGGGATCAGATGTATGGCACTTTGAGGACAGCATAGTCTTTTAGTATAAGTGGGAGATTGTAGGGATGTATACTTAAAAGTCTATTTTTGTATGAACATCTTTATTTTGAAATAAGAATCACATGATCATTGTTTGCATATTTTTATGGTTATGCAATATTGTCTAATACCTTACATTGTAGATAACATGGTGTGTGGTGTCACACGGGAGATCATGTTATCGGCTCCTTGTAAAGTATAAGTAAAGGCTCACAACCGAGATGGCTTTGGACAAACCATCGGAATGGTTGTAGTGTGATTTGGTATTGGTTTGTCTTGACCATAGAATCACACTAATGCACTTTGTGTGTATTGAGCAGGACCGACACAGAGGTGATTCGATTTATTGCTGACTACATAATCAAATCGGACCTCAGATATTATTTAGTACATGCTCTTAATCCCGATATAATAACGGGCACATATACTTGGTACTCATCTCTTTGATTTACCAATGGGCGAGATTTATAGATTAAATCGATAGACTCGGTAAGTTGGGAGATGATATTATTTATATGGTGTGCCGTTGATTATAGGAGGAAACCGTGTCCTATATATTAGGATGATGATGTCCCCTTGAGGAGCTCATAAGGTTCATCATGTAAACCCTGCAGGTGGACTTGGTCCGGCATGATGAAAAGGTTGAGTGGTACTACTCATGGAGTTAGATGTCGATTAATTAATGGTGAAATTAATTAATTAATTGAGATCTTAAACACGGGGAGAAAATGTACAAATAATATATGGAGCCCATATTATCATATGGGGGTTGGTGAGGTAGATCAATGATGGACCTTTAGTGGATTGGACCATCATTAGTGGATCGGACTTTATGTGGGCTTGATCCATGGGTGACCAAGACCCAACTCCTCCTCATGGTCCCTAATGTATCCCATTAACACCTCAAGATGCTTAGATCCAATGGATAGAAACAAAACACTAAGATCCATTGGTAGAGATTAAATCTCTAAGATCCGACGGTTGAGATTAAATCTCTAGATCCGACGATTGAGATTAAATCCCTAGAACCAATTGAGGAGATTAATTCATGGCTTATCCCCAAACTCTATAAAAGGTGGCATGGGGTTGGCGTGAAGATCATCATAGAGAGGGAGCAAGGCTTGGGCGGCAAGAATAGGGCAATCCTAGTTGAGATAGGATTGGAATTAGGGTTAGGGTTTTGAGGCTAGGGTGGCACCAAATAAGGAAGGTTCTTTCTCTCTTCTTCTTCCTCTTTGTGCCAACATCCACGACTTCTCGACTTTTTCCACCTTGGCCGACGCCCAAAGCCTCCTTCTTCTTCTCCTTAGGTGGTGGAAACAAGATATAGGGTTTCCCTAGGTATCTTGGTTGCTTCCCACCACCATCTCCTTCATTTACTTGGCCGGCGGCAAGGAAGGGATTGATTCCTTGTTGGTTGAGTTTTGGAAGGAGAACAACATTGTTTCTCTTCTTCCTCTTGCTTGGGAAAGTAAGGAAGGAAGTTTTGCGATCTAGGAGCTTCGACTTTTGGTGGATCGTCGCCCACACGACGTCCAAAAGGAGGAGGGTCATACATTAGAAGACCAAGAGGTATAACTATTCTTCTATCTCTTTTATTCATTGCTTGTGTTTGTTTTTCAAAATATAAGCATGTTATATTTCTGTAAATAGGCTAAATAATACTTGGATCCCGAGTACAAACACAAAAACTGGCGATCCGGACATCGTCTATTCCGCGGCTACTCGTAGGATAGAGGATGGTCGCTTGAACAACTAGTTTGTTCAAGTGACCTCTCTAAATGAATAGCACGACGATGACTTGGTTGCTTTGGGAATCCCTTTTGTCTAAGATTAAATTTTTAATCCGGGGACATCAAAGGGATCACCATGGTCAAGCAACCGAGGTGAAGGGGAAGCGAAGTTTCCCCTCACGGATCAACCCCAACATAGGCATCAAGATCTATAAAGATAGATCTAAGAGATTGCTTGGCTTGAGTCAGAGTACATATGTTGACAAGGTGCTTAAGCGTTTTGCCATGCAGAATTCCAAGAAGGGATTTTTGCTAATGTCACATGGTGTGAGTCTTTCGAAGACTCAATCTCCCTCTTCTAAGGAAAAGAGAGATCGCATGGATCAGATCCCTTATGCATCAGCTATAGGATCTATCATGTACGCCATGATTTGTACTCGCCCCGATGTCTCGTATGCTTTAAGCATGACGAGTAGGTACCAGTCAGATCCCGGTGAATGTCACTGGACAACTGTCAAGAATATTCTTAAGTACTTGCGAAGGACAAAAGAATATTTCTTGATATTTGGAGGCGATGAGGAGCTAGCTGTAAAGGGTTACAGTGATGCAAGCTTCCAAACTGACAAAGATGACTCCAGATCATAGTCAGGGTATGTATTTTGCTTGAATGGTGGTGCTGTGAGCTGGAAGAGTTCGAAGCAGGACACAGTCGCAGATTCTACAATAGAAGCCGAGTATATTGCTGCTTCCGCAAAGAAAGGAGGTCGCTTTGATCCGAATGTTCATCACTGAACTTAGGATGGTTCCTAGCATAGCGGACCCTATAGACCTCTATTGTGACAACAATGGAGCTATTGCTCAGGCTAAGGAACCTCGCTCTCATCAGAGGACCAAACACATACTGCGACGGTATCACCTCATTCGAGAGATCATCGATAGAGGAGATGTTCAGATATGCAGAGTAGACACTGATGCTAATATTGCGGATCCCTTGACCAAGGCTTTGGCACAGAGGAAGCATGATGGTCACACTAGGTCACTGGGTCTTAGAGATTACAATGATTGACACTAGTGCTAGTGGGAGATTGTTAGTATGAGCCCTTAATGCCAATTATGAGATGATTGGTGAGGGAGACGTTTGTATTATATTCTTATATTAATAAAGGAAAAGAGTGATTATTATATTTCTTTATGCATGTGCCAGCTAAATAAATATAATAATGCCCATGAATAGTAGGTTATTATCTACAGTATATCAATTGGTAGAATTGATTATGAGAAGTTGTAGAGAACACTATTCTTAAAAAAATTCCTAGTTGAATATTGTATTAATAGACAAGGGCTATATTGATACATTGAGATTAGCATGTAGGTCAATGGATGACTTGGTCTAACAAGTCATGGATATGTGATATCACATTGATACATGGGTATATATATTGGAGACTATATATACTGAATTGACCCACCATGAGAAAGTATCATGGATCGTTATATGAGTGTCATATACTTTCTCATGTGACTATTGGTATGAATAGTCTTTAGACCTGAAGTCACTACGATTCCCTACATAAGGAGTTATGTACTTTGGTATCGTCTAATGTCACCTGTATTGGGGTGACTATAACGGCGATCACTGAGTATGTAACAAATTATGCGGAGGGATGTGAGTGATGTAGATGGGATCTATCCCTCCCATATGACGGGAGAGATATCTTCGGCCTCTTGATAGAGTAGGACCACGAAATGCATGGCCATGCTCAAATGAGTCAATATGAGATATTGAGCTCATTTGTTTGAGTGAGTCTACTTGGGGATCAAGAAACATAAAGATTGATAAGAGGGTGACACGGTCTATGCCTCATTGATCGATCTGAGATATCAAGGATAGAAAGACACTGTCATATGATAATAGTCACGGAAGAGGTTGTCGGATCTCGACATTCTCATCACTTGGGTAGCAATGATGTATTGCTAGATGTCGCTCATTGCTTATGTATCTATAATGGTTTTTAGATGCATTGCCAATGTTATGAGAGCCTATAGGGTCACACACAAAGAACATATTATTTTGGAGATGAAATCATTTTAGTTTGACTAAATGAATTATTAGTTAATGGATTAACTAGAATGAGTAAGACTCATTACTTGGCTAAATTTGAGTTAGACTCAAATTGATTTATGTTGAGTTAGACTCAAGTCAAACCAAGTGAAGAAGGCTAAAATGATTAATTATGATTAATCATGGTTTACACGGATTAATGATTAATTGTGATTAATCATGGTTTACACAAATTAATAAAATGGGGTTTTTAAATGGGATTTAAAAGATCATTAATATGCATTTAATGAGCATTAATTGGCTTCCTTTCTTTCAACGTGGAGAATAAGGAAGAGTGAAGTGCATTTAATGTCTCATTAATGTGCATTATTTGTGTTTTTGATTTCAACGTGGTGAATGAGAATAATTTGATTAATCTCATATTGCTTTTCTCTTGAAGACGAGAATAGAGTGAACGAAGAGAGACCTTGGTGTGGTTGCTAGCACAACCAAAAGGTTCACCTCTTCTCTCCAAGATCGTGTGTGTGTGGATACCTTAGAGATACGGTTACCCTAACCGTATTGTGATCCGACCAAGTCTTGGACGAGCGAGATAAGCGAAGGGTGTCACATCAAAGGTATACTTCTTCCTCTAGATGAGATTTAGCAAAAGTAGGATACGAAATGTTTATGATTTTTCGCTTGGATCTCTGGAGGGATCCTAATTTTTCCACTGTGAATTTTTTTGTTTATCGCTTGGGATCCCTACAGTACTAAAATAATACAAGTAGGACAATTCCCAACCGTTCAATATCGACTTCGGAGTCTAAGTTGAACCCTTAGTCAGATCATTGCTTAATCCTATCCCCATAAAGAGAATTTTCCCTTACCACTCCACTCCGGGAGCTTACCTACCAAACCTCTAGTTTACCTGATCTGTTTGGACTTTGTTTGCTTGATGTCTGGTCCATAACCCACCAGATATTCCTATCAGTTATCTAATCCTTCTGACTCAACTGGACTTTCTTCCAGTTGTCTGATCCTCCTACTCAAATTGAACTTCCTGCCAGATGTCTGATCCTCCTGACCCTTCTTGACTTTGCATCATTTGTCCGATCCTCCTGACCCAACAACTCTTTCGGCCTAGTGTCTGATTCTCTTGATCCATCAAGACTCTTTGCCTAGTATGTGGTCCAACTAACTTATTAGGACTTATACTACATTGCCTAGTATCCGACCTACTTGACTTATGATACGTTAAATCGCAAGTGCATGGTTATTGTCAAGTAATAAAAGATATTGATCTCATAGGGATTGGTAAATTGGATACTAGTTTACTAAGTGAATATTGATTGTCTAGATCAAATAAATTGGTTAAGAAGAATAAAAAATATTGAAGATGGAGCTAAGAGTTTGTGAAGAAGGAACGCAGAGTTGAGAGATTGAGAGCAGGGAAAAGAAGTCAGAATTTCGAGGGGACAATTCTAGGATTTCGGTTTTGCCTAAATGATTGTAAACATCAGGGCTATGTCTTATTCCTAATTCTCAATGATTGTTTGTGTAGGTAGGGTATCCTATTTATCCAATGTGAACTTTTGAAACTATTCTAGCATATCTATTCTAATCCGATGTCTACTTTTAGAGCGATATAGTTGAGGGATTGCTTTCATAAGGAGACCCCTGTCACATGGTCCCACAATCCCTAAGTTGCCTTCTCTTATTGTGTGGCGTCAACTTAGAATAAATCCATTAAGTTCTATGATAAATCCATCATAGTGAATCGATATACTTTCATGGCTAAATACTCCATGTCTCGGTTCTCTATAGATCAGAGAATTGGATTCACCTTTTGGTCCATTCCCTCATCCCTAAGATACGACCTAGTGCTTTTGGCATCTAAATTGAGTAAACACAATAGATCTAGAACACTAACAATCAAACAAGGAAGCAAGCTTAGACGTATAACAATTGAAAACAATGTAAATACACGGATTCATTGCATGTCAATGTTTACGAATCAAAGAGACTACTTCCTTGTCCTAAAATCTTAAAATCTACTCCATAATGATGGAGTTGCAACCGCAAGACATCAAAAAGGTAAAGAGTACAATTGAAACTATTAGAGAATGAGAGAGGAAAGCTTAGTCTCGATCGGGTTGGGACTTGGCTACTATTCACTTTTAGATTTGGAGTCATGGTGATGATTCTCCCTCTCAGTCCAGTCTATGGAGTTGGAGAGACACTAGGACGACATTCTCCGGGGGTTGGGGGCCCTTGGACAACTCCCTTTTGGGGTTTGGGAGTCCTAGGGTGGCCCTCTTCGCAATCCCCTTGTTCCTTGTCATTTTTTTACTTTATATAGATGTCAAAAATCCCCAATTTATTGAAATAAGCAGCGCCAACACATGACCATGCCTCAAAGGCATGACCCCACCATGCTTCATTCTGGATGAAACATGCTCGTGCAGCAGAATACGACCCCACGGTACATGGTCGTGACTCAGAGGCACAATCCCTCCCTCCCCCCCCCTCCCCATGGGGAGAAACACAATCGTGCCTCAAAGACACGACCCGCCAGTGTTGAAATGTTGGCTCAGGAGTGCTCTGGCAAAGGGTTCCATGACCATGGAACCTTCGACAGGTAGACTGTGGAATGGCCTGGAGTTGACTCTTTGGCTTCACTTGCTCCCCAGTTGATCATAGGTTCATGTAGACTTCCTTCATGATTTGATTATGCCTTCTCTTGTCCTGAAATGTGCCTTCTTGAACATAAAAACATGTAACTGTAAAGCCTTTATCTTGATCTTTTTCTCTTTGAGGAACATGTACATGTCTTGGTACATGGCCAGAGCATATTTCCTACAATCCATGTTCCATATAAAGCTTAATTTTGCTTCAAAATCTTTGCCTTACCAAGAAAAATAACAAAAGCAGATCTCCGAATAGGGCAAATAGAAAAATGATGTAAAATAGAGATAATATGCAACGAATGCCATAAAAATGAGGTAGGATGTATGTCAAAATGATAACAAAAACTCTATATAAAATGCACACATCAACTTACTAGGACTTTCATTGCATTGCTTAGTATCCACTAAACTTGCCCTACTAGGTCTTTCCCATTAAGTCCTACACACTTAACATTACATCGACTCAAATGTAATTCCTAGCTTTAAACTTTGGCTCATACATCAAAACATATGAGTAATGCTTCTTGCACCAATAATCTTTCCCTTTTTGATGTATGACAACCGTTTAAAGTTAGGAGAATATACTAAATCATTGAAATATAAAATTCACATGAAAGTCTATGAAATGCACTCTCCCATTGAATGCATTCTCATCTCTCCCAAACTTTCTAACTTTAAACACACTTTCTCTTCTCCTTTGGTATACATCAAAAGATAAAAGAAAACATAAATATGCCAAAGATCAACTACAATAAAAGGTTAACAACCATGCCAATTTTCAAGCAAAACTTTTCGGAGTTGAAACTATTCACTTAACTATTTGAAAACTCATTTTTAAAAGATAAACTTAGAAATTCACTTAAGACCTCAAAACATAAAATTTGATCAACTGGCTTTTAAAACTTAAATTTCCTTTAATAAACTTTAAGCTTTCAAATTTAACAACATAAATTCCCCCTTAAATGTTCAAACTTTCAAATCCATACTCTCACGCTCCATTTATGCTCTCTCCCTTTTTTAAAAGATTTATATTTTCTATCCTAAAATTTGAGAACTCTTTCAAAAAACTTTAGGAAAACCTTTTAAATTATTGGAAACTCATATATTCCTCCATATGATCTAAAATGGTTTCAAAGTGATGCAATTGAAGTAAAGATAAGTAATGTGAATTAAAGAAAATTATGCAATTGTCATAAAATTTACAAATCTATAATCATTAATCTTCCCGAGACTCCAAGACTTAAAGCATGGATCCTAGTATTACCATCATTGTGATATGTCTTTGAAGTAAACATGTTAAGTGTAGATTTGGTTAACAAGGTCTTATCTCCAAATTTAACTTCAGATAAGTTGCTTAGGATGAATGCTTATTTAAGATTAGGTAACTAAGCATCATTTATATGGACAAGTATATTATCAATTATCACCTTTGTTTAAAGTTTTAACAATTTATCAAGTTCAAGTAAATTGCTCGAGTTAACATTCAACTCTTAAAATTTTTCTCTCTCCTTTATCATGTTAAATATACTTTTCAATTTTCAAATTATTTGTTTAAAGATTTAGTCAATATTCATGTAAAATTTCAATTTAATTTTTTAACTCAAGTTCAATTTAATTTCGAACAATATTAGGTTTAAAACCTATTATAAATTTAAGTTTTGAATATAATTTTTGAAATTTTATTGTAAATTAAATATTTGTAAAATAATGAACTTGGGATAAATTTTTGAATTACAATAAAAAATAAATTTGAACTTAGCATTACAATTTTGAAAAATAATTTGTTAAATTTAATTTTTGAAAAAATATTAAATATTTTATAAATCATTTTTGCAAAATAATTTTTTTGGGCTCTCCCTAAACTCTAGGCTTTCTT
Source organism: Wurfbainia villosa (assembly GCA_025175895.1). NCBI lineage: Eukaryota > Viridiplantae > Streptophyta > Magnoliopsida > Zingiberales > Zingiberaceae > Wurfbainia > Wurfbainia villosa. The sequence goes on along the minus strand of CM045998.1, from coordinate 36,894,051 downwards.
TAAGTTTTAATCTCCTCTTATATTCTAAGCCTACCCTAGGTTGGTGCCAGTAATGAGTTCATAAAGTATTAGTTTATTTTGTTGAGGATCTTGTGATGCGCTAGAAGGGGAGAGGAGGTGAATAGCAATCATTCAATTTCTTTCGATTACGTTCTTCAATCTCATTCGTTCATGATTGTGTTATTCTTGTCTACACTAAGGTTAGTGCACAGTGGAAATATAAACACAAGTAGAAACAAATACAAGATACAAATCACAAATACTACACAAGGATTTTATATGGTTTGGAACCCCTAGTTCATGTTGGGGACCGTTAGATGCACTAGAGGAGAGGGGGGAGGGTGAATAATGTCGTTCAATTTCTTTGATTCAATTACATTCATGCTCGTCTACAATAATATTAGTGCACAATAGAATACAAAACAAATAACACAAAATAAAAATACAAGACATGCACAATCACAATACAAGGATTTTACATGGTTCGAAACCTAGTTCCTACTCCACGGTGGTGCTCTAGTGATCTACCCTTGCTATGAACTTCTCCTTATCAGTATGACACCGGAGGTCGAGAAACCTTTTACAATAAGCTTACAAAAGTAAAATACATCCAAAATGAAATACAAAAGCAAATACAAGTAAAGAATACTTTATAAAAGATTGCTTTGATTGCTTGATGCTTTGGTTGCTTTAGATGACTTTTAAAGACCTGAAATGCATCAACACTTTGCCTTAAAATCGACCAAGAACCATTTTATTCAACCCTCCATCGCAACCTCCTTTATATCCTGCATCGGGTTGATTTTTGTCATATACCCAGTGATCGCCTTTATAGTCCACCCTGTTACAGGTGACGTTTGACGATACAAAAGTACATAACTCCTTATGTAGGGAACCGTAGTGATTTCAGGTCTAAGGACTAATGATACCAATAGTCACTATGAGAAAGTTTATAACACTCATATGACAATCCATGAAACTTTCTCACGGCTGATCAATTCAGTATATATTCTCTAATATATACCCATGTGTTAATGTGATATCACATATCCATGACTTGTGAGATCAAGTCATCAATTGACCTACATGCTAGTCTCAATGCATTAATATTGCCCTTGTATATTAATGCTTGACTAGGAATATTTAAGAATAGTATTCTCTACAACCTCTTACAATCAATTCTACCAATTGATGTGCTGTATATAAGAACCTACTTTCTAGGACATTATTATATTTATTCGGCTGACACAAGCATGAAGTAAATATAATAACCAAACTTTGTCTTTATTATTAATAGAATATGATACATAAGTCCCTAGTCAATCATCATATAATTGGCTCTAGGGCTTACTACTAACATCAACTTCTCGAGTTGTGCTCTGGCAGTCGACTGGTGGATTGCACTAGTCGATTGGACAATGGTAGTCGACTACTGTATAGGGTAGTCGACTAGCCTATGTGGACACGAGCACCGAATGTCTGATAGTCGACTGGGCAGTCGACTATTGGCTTGGCAGTTGACTGCATGTAAGGGTAGTAGACTACTCAAGTATACGTTAGGCAGAATCCAATGTGGATCAGTATGTTGTGAGAACGGATAGGCGAGCAGTCGATTGGGGTCTTTTGATAGTCGACTTTTAGGTGGACAACCCGATTCAGGTAATAAAAGGAGCAGCTTGTGGAGGATTTTTGAAGCATTTTGTGTCGATTTTGAAGGGGGAGTGATGTTGTATTCTAGACCTTTAAGAGTAATCCAAAGCAATCAATAAGCAAGAAATCAAGTGTTCAAGCATTTTTTTGTAACATGTATTTCATTATCATTCGTTACACTTGTTATTATATTTTTTTTATATAATGTAATGCCCGTAAAATTCCTAGCAATTTTACAAGAATTTTTGGCTTGATGATAATGGGCTTTATGTGGGCCTTTTCAAAAATAAAAGAAAATAAGCCAAAAAGGGGTGCAAGGCCTAGGAATTGAACCCCAAACCTCTAGAGATAGCCAAGACCTATAGATGCACCCACTAACCAGAAGCCCAATAGGATATTATCCTTAGAGGAAGAGGGGAAATTGTAGATAAGTGTGATGAGGGTAAATGAAGGGACATGGAAAAGAGGGAAGGCTCCATTTGGCCACTTCTTCTTCCTTTCTTCTTCTCACCGAAATCTAGAGGCTCTCCCTCTCCATTTCCACCCTTGGCCAAACCTCATCCAAGCAAGCAAGGAAGCAAAGGCTAGGTTTGGTTTCTTAGGTTACCTTCACACTACAAGCAAAGCGAAGGATGTAAGTATCCCTCACCTGCATACGAGTAGCTTCGATTGCTATTTTGTGAAAGAAACCTATAATATATATATTCGGCCAACCTATGTTTTTGGGTGACTAAATGAAGTTTTAATCCATGTTTGTGTAGGATCATGATGTTGTTGTTATGTTAGAAGAATTAGGTTAACCCTAAAGACCTACAAGATCCATTCGGCCACCCCTAGATCTTGATGATTCAATGAAGTTTAATCCATATTTTTGTAGGCTTATGATGTTGTTGTTATGTTAAAATGAATTAGGTTAAAAGCTAACCCTAATAGCCCCTATGGACCATTCGGCCACCCCTAGATCTTGATGATTCAATGAAGTTTAATCCATATTTTTGTAGGCTTATGATGTTGTTGTTATGTTAAAATGAATGAGGTTAAAGGTTAACCCTAATAGCCACCAAGCCACCAAGATCCATTCGGCCAAGCCATGTTTTAGGGTTTCAATGAAGTTCTATGCTATGTTTTTGTAACTATATGATGATGTTAGGATTTAAGATGGATTAGGACAAAAGCTAACCCTAAAAACCTACTTGGACCATTCGGCCACCTCTCTATTTTGATGACTCCATGAAGTTTAACCCATGTTTTATATGCATATGAAGTTGTTAGTATGTTAATTGAATTAGGTTAAAAGACTAGCCCTAAAAACCTACTTGGATCATTCGGCCACCATGAATTTTGGGTGATTAAATGAAGTCTAATTCATGTTTTATATGCAAATGAAGTTATAGTTATGTTAAATGAATTAGGTTAAAAGATAACCCTAGAATACCCTATGGACTATTCGGCCACCATGAATTTTGGGTGATTAAATGAAGTCTAATTCATGTTCTATATGCAAATGAAGTTGTTGTTATGCTAAAATGAATTAGGTTAAAAGATAACCCTAGAAAACCCTATGGACCATTCGGCCATCATGTATTTTTGGGGATTAAATGAAGTTTTAATTCAAGTCTTATGTGCATATGAAGTTGTTGTTAAGTTAAATGAATAGGTTAACATGTGTTTTATGTTGGGTGAATTCATGTTGACTTGTGATATTAAATAATGCTAGATGAAGATAACATGCCTTAGGTTAGTGTTTACTTACTTTTGATGCCATGCTTTATGCCATGTCTATGCGTATGCGATATTTAAAATATGTTATGAAATAGAAAAAGATAAGATTATGAAATGAAACAAAACGATATGTTCACGACATGAATATGACATGATGATGAAATGAAGAATGATATGTTATGAAATGAAGAATGGTATGTTACAAAATGAAAGATGATATGTTCATGAAGGGAAGCATGATGTGTTATGAAATAAAGTATGCTATGTTTGCAAAATGAAATAAGCTATGTTATAAAATAAGCATATAAGTATTTTACCTTCTGCATGGCTTGTACCAAGACCCTAACAGGGTCCAAGAAGGGATGGGCTCCTAAGATGCCCTAGGTCGATGGAATAAGACTCGGGCCTAGGATGAGCTTCTATGTATGATTGCCCCTAGGTCGATGGAATAAGACTCGGGCTTAGTACGGGATGGGCTCCAAGATGCCCTAGGTCGATGGAGTAAGACTCGGGCCTAGGATGGGCTTCTACGCTATGACGATTGCCCTAGGTCGACGGACTAAGATCGGGCCTAATAACCTAGTAGATTCGAGATTTGCTACCTCGGGTCTATTTAGGGATGCGCGCTATGATAATGAAGAAGTGGTACAATGCCGGGCCCAAATATGTTGAGAATTATATTTACGTACCTAAAATATATGTTTTCAAAAGCATCCTGCATATGTTTACCTGATTGATTGTTATGTTCACATGTTATGATTGATATGCCATGTTTATGTTGATATGTTACATATGAAGCATGTTATGATTGATATGCCATGTTTATGTTGATATGTTACATATGATGTATGTTATGTTTGATATGCCATGTTTATGCCACTATGTTACATATGATGTATGTTATATTTGATATGCCATGTTTATGCCACTATGTTACATATGATGTATGGTATGTTTGATATGCCATGTTTATGCCACTATGTCATATATGTTGTATGTTATGTTGATTTGCTATGTTACGTATGTTATATGTTATGTTACATGTTATATTGCTTATATGTTATGAATGTTACATGCCATGATTAATGTCGATATGTGGTTTTTGTGAGTAGGACTGGATCTTACTAAGCCTATGTGCTTATAGTTTATCTTCCCCTCGTACTGCAGATAAGGGTAAGGGATGGATAAACTAAAGGGAGCAGCAGGAGGGGCCAAATGTATGTGGCAGTGGCATGGTGGAGAAGATCCGTTAGGTTATATATATATGTTTACCTATGATGATGGCGTTTATGGATGTCCTTACTTATGTCTCCGTATGACGACGATGTTTATGAACATGAACTAAGCACTAGGTATCTATATATGTTATGATGCATGCTCTATGTTAATAAGAAGAAGTAAAGAAGAAGTATCTATACATGTTATGATGCATACTCTATGTTAAGAAGAAGAAGTATATATATATATATGTCAATGCATGTTTATGTTTTAAAAGAAAAAAAAATATAGGTCTAAAGTCTTCCGCTGTAAGAATTAAGAAGTATGTATAAAGTCTTCCGCTGTATGTAATGTATGTATGTACGGTCGCGTCACGCGCCGCCCCTCCGGGTTTTGGGTCCGAAAAGGGCGGGCGTGACATATAAACTCTTGCTTGTAAGAGGTTTCTCCACCTTCAGTGTGTTGCCGAGAAGGAGAAGTTTGTTAGGTGTGGTGTGCATCACTAGAGCTCACTCTAAAGCTCGACCATGGAGTAGGAACTAGGATTTCAAACCACATTAAATCTGTATTGTCGTGTGTGTTGTGTTTTGTATGTGTTTTGTGCTATTTATTTTTGTATATTCCGCTGCACAGTAACCTTGTTGTAGACAAGCACGAACACAATCGAGTGAAATCGAAGCGATGCTATTCACCCCCCTCTAGCACATCAAATCAATCCCAACAATTAGTACAAGAGCCAAGTTCGTTCGGAAGAACAACAATTGGTATAAGAGAGGCCGCTCTTCAAGGACTAACAATCAAGAGAGCCAAGCGCTAGAGGAGAAGAGAAAATGGAGTTTCAAGATGGACTAGGACACAACATCAACACTCTCATTCCTTACGAAGTCTACGGATTTGAAGGATTTGATCAATGGAAGGAGAGAATAGAGACCTTCCTCATGATGAACATCAAGTATTGGAGTGCCCTAATAGACAATTTTGAACTTCCAAGGGGCAAGAAGGGAGGAATCCTCAAGGTGAAGAAATGGACCAAAGAATAACTCAAGAAATTTAAGACAAATATTAAGGTAATAAAAATGCTAAGTAATTTAATTCCTAATGATGTCTTGTGTAGATTAGGTGATTATAAGGATGCCAAGGAGTTTTGGAGCGATTTGGCAAAATTCCATGAAAACCTTTCACTGGCCCAAAGTAGAGATGATGATAAGATCGAAGAAGCAAGTTCATCATCATCTCAAGAGCATGAAGTATCAGAAGTTGAGAGGTAATCAACGTTCGAGGTAGAAGAAGTCTCGAAAGCCTCTACTTAAAGAATTGAGGGGGAGGATAGGCAACAAATACTAGAGCTAGATCAAGAAGATCCTTCCACATCCAGGAGAAGTTAAGAACAAGCTCAAGAATTCCCTACCACCATCCATAAAGGTAATTCTAGAATGGGATATAAAAATAAAAAGCATTATAAGAGCAAATGTCCAAAAAGAGTCAAGAAAGCTCAAGCGGCACCAAAGGTGAAGAAGAAGATCAAAGAAGCTGGAGCCACGGTACACAAAGGAAAAGAGCAAATTGTGTGCTTCAAATGTGATCAAAAAGGGCATTATAGAAGCCAATATATGAGAGGGAGTCACCCTAAGAAGGATAAAGGAGGAGCTTCATATATAGGGGGAGCTAAGACAAAACATAAGGTATATTTTAATAATGCTCTTACTTTATGTAAGGATAAAAAGCATGCTAGAAATGATTTTAATGCACTTACAATTGTTCATGATCAAAAGCATACTAGAAATAAGTATTTTTACTTAGGGGCTAAATCTTATGAATTTAAATATAGAACCATTAACTCTAGGATTACCTCACCTAAGGATAACAATAATCTAGGCAATAATATCAAGGAAACTAGACACATGCCTAGGGAAAATAAAAATGTCCAAAGAAATATTGGACAATCAAAGATTGAAAAATTAGAGGCTGAAAATCAAGCTTTGAGGTCAAAGTTTGAGAAAAATGGAAAAGACCCTAAATGAATGGAAAACATGATTCAAGAGTCTAATGGTCAAAATTTAGGGTTTGGGAAGCAAGGTGCATCTATGGACAAAAAAGGTTTGGGTCACAAACCTAAGTACAAGGTAGATAAGCCTTCTTATCATAGTATTCAATTTAACTATGAAACAAGCCCTAGGTCTAGGAAAATCAAGCTCACAAGGGAAGTCATCCCAAGAGTTGATTATGGTAAGTGTCTAGTGACCAAGGTTTCAAAGAAACCTAGAAAAACCACCAATAAGGTTACAAGGGAAGTTATCCCTTGGATTAATCTTGAAAATACCACAATGATCAAGACTTCCAAGCCTAGAAGGGTCATTAGGAAGGTATCTAGGGAAGTCATCCCTAGTGAGTACCTAGTTAACCTAAGGAGCTCAAATAGGTTTTGGATTCCTAGGAGAGTGATTCCCTCATGCTAGATGTGTTAGGGTATGTCAACCTTAAATGGATAGGTAGCTAACCTAACCATAGGAGAGTTGATACTTTAGGACATTTTCAAGGTAATGTGATACCTTGGAAATGAGTTTAGATTAATATCCTAAAAGATTTTAGGATGTGCCAATAGAAATTATGAAGTTTTAAAATTGATCAAAATTGGCACAAGTAACTTTAGAGTCAAAAGTGTCATTTTGGATTTTTGCCACACTTGGGAGCTTGAATCGGTTATGAAAATTGGATATAATTTTAGTAAATGACAAATTTCATTTAAGGACTTAGGTATTCTATACCTTTGTATTTTATATATTTGTCATGCTTTGTTTGTCATATGTCATGTCATGACATCATGCTTAATATGATCATTTAAAATGTCATGATAGTACTTAGGTTAATTGTGGCATGCTTGCACTTAGGTTTATCTTTATGTCATTACATCATGTGTCATTGGCAAATTACTTAATTATGCATTCAATTTATGTCATGATCATTTTCATGCATTAAGGCTAATTAATTTGAAATTAAGGACAATGATATTGATTTGAAGTCCCAAGATAAGGGAATCAAATCGAATATGCCTAAATAAAATGCATAAACCCTTAGATTAGAAAAAGAATAAACTCACATCTCACAAATGCCATAAGGATGAATATGTGTATATTGATACACTTTAGACATATGTGAGATGTTAAGAAATTGAGTTGAGTTCAATGTGCTTGTATGGTACATCAAATGAACTAAAACTCATTCAATCATATATATAAATCATGAGGAAAGCTAATGTACAAGTCATGTACATCTAGCCCATAGACCATGATTGAAATTAAGGTTTTGAAAACATTTTAAAATCATTTTAGAAAACTTGGGTGATGTCTATCTTTTGATAGCAATCACCATTGATAATATTGACACAAAGTTAGACAAAACATTGAAAGGTTTCAATGCTTTTGAACTTTGTATCAATCTTTCAAAATACTGGGTATTTTCATATAAAGTTATTTTTTACCAATAATGTTTGACATAAGTATTATATGTATGAAATTTCAAGATTTTAGAAAAATATATAATTACTTATGATTTTTCAAAACTCGATTTGAAAACTATTTTATGCAAATTGAAAAAACTAGTCGACTACTGCTTGGATCAATCGACTGGTAGTGGTTCAGTCGATTGATTTCTAATTTTAATTGACTGTCGTGTTTGATTTTGGTTGACCAATATGTGTTTAGCTAGTTATCAGCACCCCTAGGTGTCCCAACGTCTCCTATGTTAGTTATATATGAGAGGTGTCCTAAGACAATCGCCTTATGGTTGTACCATTTATTTGATAAATGAATATTCACTATTTGAGTATACATGTTTTCATGTACTTGATTAGATCTTAAACTCATTTACTGAATGTCCGCAATACGATTCACAACATGAGAGAATTTGTGATTGGATCACAACTAATGAGTATCTCTACATGTGTAATTGTGATGTATTAGAATTATCCCTAGTCGATGAATTGATGTATTCGGACACCATCAATTCTGTTGAGACTAGCACGAGTTATACTCTTTGGTTTATCCAAGCAGCTGTTTCTCACTGACTAAAGACATTGGGATGTCTGGAGTTAACTGTGGATGCTAATTATGGTAACTAGTTCATTGGAGTGACTAATTGTAAGACTTCATATGGTTCTCTGCATTATACAGATATGTCAATGAAGTCCTTACTGTAGCTTAAGTGTGATGTTCCTTTAACTTACGGTATTCGAGTCATCTTGGCCATGTAGACTTATGCTTTGATATCTTAAGCAAGCATCTCCGAGGAGATGTGGACCCGGGATGATTGGGTATAAGTCGAAGTGGTTGAAAGTGTTTGAATAGCCTACAAAGAATTCACCACTTCTTACGAGGAGATGTATACCCTATGGACTCTTGTCGGATTGTTACTAAAGTCTTTGGCCAAAGCAATATATATTTAGAGTATGGTACTCTTGGATACATGTGTAGTAACTAGAATCCGTAGGATGAGAAATACTTGGGCTAGGTGTGACGCAGTCAGCCTAGTGGGGACTAACATAATAGACCATGTCCTGAACCAAGTGGGTATAAGATGAGTGAAGGGAATGGAGCATGACTCACTGTAGCTGCTGAAAGGTTTCAGAAGTTGTTCTGGGGTCAACCATTGATTTTTCGATTAATTGGGGATCATGATGTACTACTTGGTGCCACTTATGATCGTTCTATAATTAATGGTTAATTATAGACAACCAACATAAATTGGGAACCTATTTGGTCACACTCACTGCGAGTGTTATCCGAAGGATTTAAAATGAGTTTGAGAATGAGATTCTCAGATTGAGAGAGACTTGGTTTGGTTGGACCAAACAAGGAGCCAACATGAAATTATTTCAGTCGTATCCGAAGCATGGATGGGCCGAGTCTTTTGAAGACATGATGGATGAAATAAATAGGTTTGGTTCTAATCCAATGGTGGAAAATAAACCAAAGGGGTTTGGTTTGTTTTAAATGAATGAACCAAAATTGGTTTGGTTTATTTTAAATTAAAATATACCAATGTTTTTTAGTTTATTTTAACTGAAATTAATGGAGCGGGTTAACGGGTTTTGGTTGTGAACCAATAACCCTTGAGAAAGGGTCTCTTAATGGTTAAGAAACACATTGTCTATAAATAACAGGGTTGAGAGATATTTCATGGATGAGTTATAGTTGTTGGTGCAGTAGGCACCTAAGTCGAACCTGAGTTTTGATTATAGCAAACGATACAAAGTTAAGCTCATGTTGTTATCTCACGAGCTGAACCGAGTGTGCAGAAAATTGCTATAGCTGGAGATGAAGGCTAGCGACACCCGGAGGAAGCTGCGGTGGTCGGGCAACACTCGAGTGACTTCGGAGAGAGCCGAAGGAGTCGAGTGGAAGGCCAGAAGCAAAAGCAACACGTAAGTATCGAGGTAAGCTCATGTGTGCGAGCGTAAGTGAGGTCGTATCCTCTTTACGGGGAGAGACTTAAGCATAGATCCGACCCAAGACATCTCATAGGTGGTCGGACGATCGTCGTCGAAATAATGTTTTCTTTGAGCTAACTTTGCCTTGCAGCTAGCATCGATCATTGCCCGGCTTGGAGGACTCATTGCTCGTCGATCAGAGAAGGTCAACACTCGACGATGCCGTAATCGGCCGATCGATGATGATGACCATCAGTCGACTGATGGTCAATGATCAGATTCGAGGAGTCAAGGCTTATCACCAAATTTCAAGGGGAGTTATGCTCAAATTTGATTGGCTAGGGTTCCTCTAGAAAAGGGGCTCAAAGGCTATAAAAGGAGGGCCAAACCTAGGGTTTCATCCTCAATTCTAAGTGCTCAAAAGCCTCCGTTACGCTGTAACTCTCCGACGACTCTACAACAACGAAGTGCTGCCAACAACCCTAGCTTATAGTTTCTTTTGTTTAGTTGTTGGTATAATCTTAATTTGTTATTGCTTTCAATATTGAAATTCTTTTCAATCGAGGTTTTTCGTTGCATTTTACTTTAATAGAAGAGAGGGTTTGTCTCTCTATCTTTTTGCTTCGAAGGCTTTTGTAATCGTAAAACTCCTACCTCCAACGAGGAGGAGTGTTTTAGTGAATTGCTCTCTACCTGCCTAGGACCGTTAGGGCCTTGGAGTAGTAGCCGAAGGCTACGAACCAAGTAAAAAAACTATTTGTCTCATTTAGGTTTTATTTACATTTCCGCTGCGTTTAATTGTCTATCGAACGTTTTAAAAGAAAAGTTTTCATCGCTATTCACCCCCCCCCCTCTAGCGATCCGCTTCAATCCAACAATTGGTATCAGAGCCAGGGGTTGTTAAGATTTGGTGAAACCACCAATCTAGCCTTTTTTACAGATTTATTTTTCTTTTAATTCTTTTTTTATTTTATTTCGCTTTGTTAAGTTTTTCTCCCGCACTACTAATCCAAGACGCGAGTCTTGGTACTTGTTTTCGTGTTTTTGTCGTTGCTAGTTTCTTCATCTTCGTCTCCTTGTGTCTTTTGTTCTAATGGCCCATCTCGAGGGTTTTAGCACCGTCCGACCTCCGTTTTACAATGGAGATGACTTCCGTTATTGGAAGGGTCGGATGGAATGCTTTCTCAAAACCCAAATCGAGATGTGGATCATAATCCAAACGGGTTTCACACTTCCGACTAATGAAGTGGGTGACTCCTTGGATTATGATCAATGGACCATTGCGACAAAATGACAAGTCGAAGCCGACGCCAAGGCAACACAAATCCTCCAATGAGGCCTATCCAAGGAGGAGCTAAATTGCGTCGGCCCCTTCATAAGCGCAAAGGATCTTTGGACAAAACTAATCGAGTTATACGAAGGATCGTATCAAGCTAAGGTTTGCAAACGCGATTTGTTGTTCAATAAATTGTATACACTAAAAATGCAGGAACACGAGTCCGTGATGCAACTCCACGCCCGTGTCCAAGACATAGTCAACAACCTACACGCAATCGGGCAAAAGGTCAAAAATCGCAACCTTATAAGGTATGTTCTAAACTCGTTTCCGAGGACTACCTTGTGGGCATCCATGGTCGATGCCTACAAGGTCTCCAAGGATCTTTCTAAAATTAGGTTAGATGAACTCTTTTTCGATTTCGAATTACATGAGCAGTCCAACTCGGAACCCGAGAGGGGTATAGCCTTGTTTGTAGGTTCAAAGAAGAAGAAAATCGCAAGCAAGCCACCACCAACCGAAGAGGAAGACGAATCCGAAGAAGAAGTTGACCCGGAATTGACTGCCGAACTAAAGAACCTAGCTCGAAGGATAGCCAAGGGACGAAAGCGAACCACGACTCGACCCAACCAAGGTAAGCCTAAAAGTTCTAATATTAGGTGTTATGAGTGTAACAGGTTTGGACATATCAAGTCCGAGTGCCCCAAGCTCAACCACCAAGCACCTAAGCACAAGAAGGCCCTCAACGCGATATGGGAAGAAGCGTCATCCGAAGAAGACGAAGACCACGTCTTCATGGCAAGATCAATTGAGTCAGACATGGAGACCAAACCTGAACTTGAGTCGGAACCTGAGGATGACTCGGACTATGAAGCTACCTTCAAGTCAAGCCACGGATACGCATCCGGTTCAAAAGATACCCTTAAAGTAAGTCGGACTTTATTTAATACTTTACATAATACGGTTAGGTTTTTGTCTAGGAAGTTAGCTAAGTCCGAGTCCAAGGTCGAGACCCTGGTTGAGGAAGTTAAACTCCTCAAACACGAGGTCTCCCTAACCTCTTCGACTAGTCAAGTTCAAGAGAAGGACTCAACTCGGGTTGAAAAACTCGAAGTTGAGAACTCTCTCTTGAAAAGTCAAGTTGAAGATCTTAGGAATACGTTGGAAAGGTTCACTTCGGGATCCAAAGGACTTGACCTCCTACTTGGATCTCAAAGGGCCGTGTACAATAAGGCTGGACTAGGGTTTAACTCAAACACGACTAATAGGTCGTATATGTCGATTATAAGTCGACATAGGAAACATGTCCAAGCATGGGTCCCTAAGAACTTTTTGATTTCAACTCTAGGATCCAACCCGTACTGGGTTCCCAAGGACCAAATCCACTATGTGGATAGACCGAATCGATTCAACGGTCTAGGGGGAGCCAGTACAAAACATGTTTGTGCTTTAACTTAGAAATTGCATGTTTTTTTTTAACTTGTGAACTCACTATGTTTGTGCTTTAGCTTAGAAATTGCATGCTTAGTTTTTTTTTAACTTGTGAACTCACTTAGAACACGTACAAAATCAACTAAAATCATTCGAAAAGATTGAGCCTCGGGGAGCCTCTTTTCAAATAACCAACTAAAATTCTTCGAAAAGATTGAGCCTCGGGGAGCCTCTTTTCAAAAATAACCAGTTAGACTAGGAAATAATCTTAGGTGAGTCAAGTCATCATTTTCTTGAACATGGCTTTGTCTAAGGAAGTGGTCGATGATCCGATAAAAGAAGGCCTCTGTGCCTCGCCACGACCTGGAAGCCATGATCTTGAAAAGGTAAACTTGACAAGCCTAGGGTCAAATCCAAATCTAACATAAAATTACTTGAACCTAAATCCACTTAATCAACTTAATTGGAAGTCATCTCACAAAAAAAAACACATAAGTATAACATGCTTGATCATATAGACACAGGTGAGATGACCTAGGTTTAACAACTTACAACCAATTTTTTAAAAAAATAAAAAAATATCTAACATCCAATCCAACCACCTTGTGTGTAGGATCAATGGATGTTGGACAGCGGTTGCTCCCGACACATGACCGGGGATCAACTCAAATTCACAAAGCTTCGATTCAAACGGCAAGGATCGGTAGCCTTTGGGAATAACGGCAAGCTCAAAATCATCGGATCAGGTGATATCGAGCTTAACTCGAATTTTGTTATTAAAAATGTATTACTTGTTGAGAATTTTGAATATAACCTGCTTAGCGTAAGCCAATTATGTGACAATAACTATAAGGTCATATTTTTAGATAATGAATGTGTAATTAAAACAAATAAAACAGCTAAAACAATACTCAAAGGAACTAGGACAAATAACATTTATACAATTAACTTAATCAAATCCTCAGCCAAATGTCTTATGACACAGGAAGAGGAATCATGGTTGTGGCACCGACGACTCGGTCACTCGCACCCAAGACTCGTCCACAAGATGAGTCAGAGTGGCTTAGTCAGATGCTTACCCAACCTCAACAATTTGGTTAATAAAATCTGTAATGCTTGTCAACAAGGAAAACAACCTAGGACACAACACAAGTTAGCTAACCAAGAACGAACCTCAAGTGTACTTGAGCTCCTGCATATGGATCTATTCGATTCACATGGAGCCAAGTCACTCATAGAAGTCAATATTGCTTAGTCATAATTGACGACTACTCTAGGTTTACCTGGGTTAGGTTCATCAAACATAAAAATGATACCCTAGATCAATTAATCAATCTATTCAAATTAATCGAGAATCAAAAAGACCTTAAGGTTAAAAGACTTAGAAGCGATCATGGTGGTGAATTCGAAAATCAAAGGTTCACCGACTTCTATAACCTAAACGGATACCACCATGAATTCTCTTGCCCTAGGACCCCTCAACAAAATGGTCTAGTGGAGCGGAAAAACCGAACTCTACAAGAAGCTGCTAGGACCATGTTGAACGAATACGACCTACCTGATAGGTTTTGGGCAGACGCCGTTAGCACGACTTGCTATGTCCAGAATAGAATCCTTATGGTAAAGAGGCACCTTAAGACCTCGTACGAGATTTATCACAATAAAGTACCCAACATTAAGTACTTTAGGGTATTTGGATGTAAAGTACATATCTTAAACACTAAGAACCACCTAGGGAAATTCGAATCCAAAACCTCCACCGGAATCTTCTTAGGATACTCAACCACGAGTAGGGCCTATAGGGTATATAACCACGATACCCTTAAAGTCGAAGAGACTATTAATGTAGTGTTCGATGAAGTACTCGAACCTACAAAACCCTTAATGACCCCAAGTGTTGAGCCCACTGATACCAAACTCGTCTCCGACCTTGAGATCGAGTCTAATCCACATCAACCAACCTCTCTTGTCGACCAAGTGACAAGTGATCCAAGTCAAACTAGTGTTCAACCAAGTCACTCAATTGATCAAGCATTAGGTGACACAAACCCAACCCAATCTAGGATTCAGACTAACCACCCTATCGATCAAGTGATAGGAGATCCTAATCTAGGAGTTCGAACTAGAGCATCCTATAGGAACCTTAGTCAAATTTCCTTAATTTCAAAGATAGAACCCAAATCAATTGAACAAGCTCTTCTTGATCCCGATTGAATTATTGCAATGCAAGAAGAGCTAGCTCAATTTACTAGGAATGAAGTGTGGGAATTAGTACCACCACCTAAAGACAAAATGATAATTGGAACAAGGTGGGTGTTTCGAAATAAGCTTGATGATAAAGGTGAAGTAGTTAGAAACAAGGCTAGGTTAGTCGCCAAAGGGTTTAGTCAAGTCGAAGGCTTAGATTACGACGAAACCTATGCCCCAGTAGCTAGACTCGAATCCATTCGAATGTTGCTAGCTTATGCCGCACATTGAGGATTTAAGCTGTTTCAAATGGATGTTAAGTCAGCATTCCTAAATGGATACATTAAAGAAGAAGTTTATGTTAACCAACCCCCCGGATTCAAAAATCTAGATAAACCCGACCATGTTCTAAAACTTAAGAAAGCTCTCTATGGACTTAAACAAGCTCCTCGAGCTTGGTACGAGAGACTTTCAATCCATCTTAAGTCAAAAGGGTTTAACAAAGGCTTAGTTGACCCAACTCTCTTCGTAAAAACCTTAGGTAAAGAAATATTCATAGCTCAAATTTACGTAGACGATATAATTTTTGGAACCTCTAACTCAGCCTTACTAAACGAGTTCGTTTCACTCATGGAAAGTGAGTTCGAAATGAACTTGGTAGGCGAGTTAAGTTTCTTTTTAGGTCTACAAATTAAACAAACTAAGGATGGTATATACCTATATCAACAAAAATACACTAAGGAGTTAATTAAAAGATTTGGAATGCAAGACGCTAAGGTAATAAACACCCCAATGGCGATTAATGTTAACATAGGAGAAGACCAAGAAAGTAAGTCTATTGACTTAAAGTACCATAGGAGCGCGATAGGAAGTCTCCTATACTTAACTGCGAGTCGACCCGACATCCTATTCGCAGTAAGTATATGCGCCAGGTTTCAAACCTGTGCCAAGGAGTCTCACCTAACCTTAGTTAAGCATATCCTTAGATATCTAAAGGGTACACTTAATGTTGGTATTTGGTATCCTAGATCTACCGAGTTCGAACTAATCGGCTACTCCGATTCGGATTATGCCGGTAGTAAACTCGACAGAAAGAGAACGAGTGGTTGTTGTCAACTACTCGGCTCGAGTATAGTGAGTTGGTGCAGTAGGAAGCAACATTGTGTTGCCTTATCTACCACCAAAGCCGAATACATCGCGATGGGTGAGTGTGTCACTCAGCTTCTTTGGATGAAGCACACCCTCCGCGACTTTAAGTTAGACTTTACGAATACTAAACTTCACGTAGATAACATGAGTTCAATTAATCTTACAAAGAATCCAATATGTCACTCTAGGACCAAACATATAGAAGTCAAACACCATTTCATTCGAGAACTGAGCCCATACAACTCGAGTAATACGGATCAATCAAGTCTAACCTAGCAGACCTATTTACTAAACCCCTACCCGAAGCCGAATTTAGTCTATTAAGACGAAAATTGGGCATGTGCGTAATAGAATAGGAACTTGCAAACTATATTTTCTTACTACTATTTCTTAATTTTCATTTTGATGGAACTAGCATAGGACATACCTTAGATATCATGCACCTATAGATTTAAGGAGCCAGTACATCTCACAACACATAGGACTAATGTGTTTGTGTACTTAGCCACGTAGATGGATGTGAGATGTTAGGACCCTACTCCTGGTTCCAGATGTAGAGCTAGTGCATCGCTATGAATCACAGAGTATAATCATACATACTAACCTACTCTGACCAGGATTGGTTGATCTTTCATATCAATCAAGCCAAATATGAGTCGAACATTTTATAGATGAACCTATTTTCAGTATATTATTTTCAAAATAATGTGGAACATGCTTGGACTTTAAAATTAAAACTTATTTTTTATTCCACACACATCCTCACTCTTTTTGATATATGGCAAAAGGGGGAGAAAAAGGCCAAAGTTAAGGGATCAATTTTTTTTATGGCCAAGGCTTACTTAACTTTAAGTTAACAAAACAAGTTAAGGGAACTCTTAACTTAACTTGTTTTCGTTAACAATACAGTAATTTACTTAACTTGTTAACAAAATAGAAGTAAAGGCCAAGGTTAAGAAATCAATTTTTTCTTAACTTAAAACTTATTTTAAACACTATGGCCAATATTAAGTAATTTCGGTTACTTAATTTTTTTTAGTAGCAAACATCAAGGGGGAGAGTTAAAACTCTTTCTCAAGTACTCACCCTGGTCCAAGGGAGGATTCCTCAAGGGGGAGCACTTGAAAAAGAGTTTTTATACTCCTGCTCATTCATGCATATCTCTTGTTCATTTTTTTCAATGCGCTTAATTTTCTTAACTTTGTATGTGGGTTTGTCATAAATCAAAAATGGGGAGATTGTTGGTGCAGTAGGCACCTAAGTCGAACCTGAGTTTTGATTATAGCAAACGATACAAAGTTAAGCTCATGTTGTTATCTCACGAGCTGAACCGAGTGTGCAAAAAATTTCTATAGCTGGAGCTGAAGGCTAGCGACACCCGGAGGAAGCCGCGGTGGTCGGGCGACACTCGAGTGACTTCGGAGAGAGCCGAAGGAGTCGAGTGGAAGGCCGGAAGCAAAAGCAACACGTAAGTATCGAGGTAAGCTCGTGTGTGCGAGCGTAAGTGAGGTCGTATCCTCTTTACGGGGAGAGACTTAAGTGTAGATCCGACCCAAGACATCTCATAGGTGGTCTAGGTCGAGATCGGACGGTCGAGACGCATCAAGAAATAATGTTTTCTTTGAGCTAACTTTGACTTGCAGCATCACGATCGCTATCTTGGAGGACTCGATCGCCAATCACCGATCGCTGGTCGCAAGATCGATCGATGTCGCCATCATCGATGATGACCATTAGTCGACTGATGGTCAATGATCAGATTCGAGGAGTCAAGGCTTATCACCAAATTTCAAGGGGAGTTGTGCTCAAATTTGATTGGCTAGGGTTCCTCTCGAAAAGGGGCTCAAAGGCTATAAAAGGAGGGCCAAACCTAGGGTTTCATCCTGAACTCTAAGTGCTCAAAAGCCTCCGTTACGCTGCAACTCTCCGACGACTCTACAACAACGAAGTGCTGCCAACAACCCTAGCTTAAAGTTTCTTTTGTTTAGTTGTTGGTATAATCTTAATTTGTTATTGCTTTCAATATTGCAATTCTTTTCAATCGAGGTTTTTCGTTGCATTTTACTTTAATAGAAGAGAGGGTTTGTCTCTCTATCTTTTTGCTTCGAAGGCTTTTGTAATCGTAAAACTCCTACCTCCAACGAGGAGGAGTGTTTTAGTGAATTGCCCTCTGTACACGGTCTAGAACCGTTAGGGCCTTGGAGTAGTAGCCGAAGGCTACGAACCAAGTAAAAAAACTATTTGTCTCATTTAGGTTTTATTTACATTTCCGCTGCGTTTAATTGTCTATCGAACGTTTTAAAAGAAAAGTTTTTATCGCTATTCACCCCCCCCTCTAGCGATCCGCTTCGATCCAACAATAGTTTGTGAAACCCTAGCCACCTTCTCCTCTTGCTTGTGTGCCACCCACTCTTGGAGTTGCCGCCGCCCAAGCTTGGCCACCCTTCCCCTCTAGCCGCAGGTCAGCCACCAGTCATTGACCATCCTCTGGCCAGCAGCTCTAGCTGTCGGCCAACCCTCAAGCCACCGACCACCTTGCTGCAGTCGACTAATTTGATTGGCTGACACTTCTGAAGAAACAAGTTTGTGGAACTTGTTTTTTGATCGTCTCTTGGATCACAACGTCTTCGACGTGAGACTATAGTACCTCTCGTGAAGACGGAGCTTATAGCTTAGTGAAGCTATCCCGGCGATACTCGGTGTGGACTCGGATAGAGGCGAAACTTGTGAGGGTCGCTAAGGTTGATGTCATTTCTGCTACACGTAATTCGTCAGGTATACCTAGTATAAATTTCATTTATTGTAAAATTTAAATGTATGATTATGTCTACACTATTGTATCCTGCATGCGTGTGGTGTGTGTGATCTAATATAATAGTTTATTATGCATTTTTATTTGCTTCCGCTGTGCATGTTTATGAAACATGTTCGAACACATGCCCAATTCGGTGCCCCAGAAATCCAACAGTGGTATCGGAGCCCGCCTGTGTTCCGACATAATCGTAAAATTATTTTGCGATGAATATTTGTCATAATTGTAATTTTGGAAATTTTCTACTTTTGGAAGTTTAGAAAAATTATAGAAATTTGAATTAGTTAAGGAATTCAAATTAGGAATTTTCTAATATGATTAGGAAATTAGAATTTAGAAAATTTGTTTCCTAAATTAAATTTGAATTTCCTTAATTAATATTTTCCATAAATAAAATATGTGATTAGATTTGGAAATTTATTTTCTAATTTAATCAATGAGATTTGATTTGAGAAATCAAATCATAAACATATTTTATTTTGAAAATTAATTTTGACAATTAGGAAATTACTTGAACATGTCATAATTGTATGCCATGTGATTGCATTAGATGCATATCATTATGTCATGCGTGCCGTGACATGTAGATGCATTAGTTGCACATATATGTCTTGCGTGCCATGTCATTTAGATAAGAGTTATTTGCATGGAAAGGAGGATGAGACCACAAAACCCTTACACAATATTAAAACCTACACCTTCAATTAATATGGTTAGAACCGGAGTTCCGTTTCTTGTTTGGGTTGTTGGACTCTCTCCAAGCCCATCTCGAACCTGAACATATTCAAACCACATACTAATATGGTATGAGTCAGAGGTCAATCTTTAGTTTGAGTTGTTGGACTCTCTCCAAGCCTGACTAAACGATTGAATGCACTCTAACCATATTAAAACTATTTCTCGATTAATGGGTTGGCTTTAACTTGGAGCATCGGCTTGTTGGACTCTCTCCAAGGTCGATGTGAACGGAGGTGAAGTTGGGTGCTATGCATATGATGCATATTTGTTAATGTGTTAACAACCCAATGTTTGTGCGAATATTCAATTAGTTGATAGCACAATGTGATAGTTACATATACGTGATATATAATTGGTATATTTGATACCTACCATCGTAGCTATGAACGACTTGTTGAACTCTCTCCAAGGTTGTTCTTATCTATATTGGATATCAGCCCATTCGAAGATGGACCTACGATCTTCTGAATTGATTTTAAGGGTTTTTGAGTCCGAAAAATGAATGTGATTTATAAATGTATGTTGATGCATTTTAAATCATTTTTCTCATATATGCTCGATTTGTATATCTAGGTTAATCGCTTGATCATGATGTCTATAAACTTGCGCTCTATTTTGGATTCAAATAAGTTGACTGGGCCGAACTTCTTGGACTAGCTTAGAAACCTGAGAATTATTCTCAAGGAGGAAAAACTTGCACATGTCCTCGAAGAGCTTCTTCCCACCTGTCCTAAGGAAAATACAACTCCGGACCAATTGTTGGCCTACCAGAAACATGTGAATGATTCTGAATTTGTGAGTTGCATCATGCTAGCTATGATGGTACCCGAGCTTCAGAAGCAGTATGAGCATATGGATACTAATACTATAGTCTTTCATCTTCAAGAGTTGTTTGATGAGCAAGCGAGATCCGAAAGGTTCGAAGTCTCTAAGCTCCTCTTTGTCAGTGAAAGCCCTAGAGTCAATCATGTGATGATTGTTGTATGGACTTTGTTATATCATATTCCTATTTATAAAGGTATTTATTTATGGTTATTATACTTGTATTGGTGCCAAATAAATAAGTATAATAATGTCCTTGAGTAGAAGGTTCTTATCTTTATCTATATCAATCAATCGGTTGAATCGATAATGAGATGATATAGAGAATACTACTCTTAATCATTCCTAGTCAAGTATTAATATTCAGGGACAATGTTAATGCGAGGAGACTAGCATATAAGTCAACTCGATGACTTGATCTCACAAGTCATGGATATGAGATATCAAGTTGACACATGGGTATGCATTGGAGAATGTATACTGAATGACCCACCGTGAGAAAGTATCATGGGTCATTATATGAGTGTCATATACTTTCTCATGTGACTATTAGTCCTTGGACCTGAAGTCACCATGGTTCCCTACATAAGGAGTTGTATACTTTGGCTTCGTCAAATGTCACCCGTAAATGGGTGGACTATAAAGGCGATTACTGAGTATGTAACAAATTATGCGGAAGGATGTGAGTGATGTAGATGGGATCTATCCCTCCTATATGACGGGAGTGACATCATGATTCTTGGTAGAGTGAGACCACTAAGTGCATGTCCATGCCCAAATGAGTCAATATGAGATATTGATCTCATTTGATTAGAGTGAGTCTACTTGGAGTTCAAGATATAGATTGTACAGAGGATGACACGGTCTATGCCTCAATTGGTCAATCTAGATGTCAAGGATAGAGGGACATTGTCACATATTGTGAGAGTCACAATTAGTAGTCACAAAGGTGATGTTGGATCTCAACATTCTTGTAACTTGGGTAGCAATGATGTGTTGCTAGATACCGCTCATTGCTTATGTTTCTAAATCAGTTTAGGAGCATTGCCAACGTTAAAAGAACCTATAGGGTCACACACAAAGGGCAATTAGATGGAGATTAGGTTCATATGATGGACCAAGAGGATTAGGTTCATGTGATGAACCAAATTGAATTAAGAGTAATCCAAATTAGACTAATTGAGTTGGACTCAATTTGATTCAAGTGTTGAATGAGTCTAATTTAGATTTGATTCATCGAGTCAATTAAAACTAATGAATAGAGATTCATAAAATTAAATTGACTTGAATCAAATGGTTGGATTTGATCAACCATGGGAGATAAGAGGTCAAGTTTGACTTGACTTGAGAGGGAAGATGAATGGTCAAGTTTGACTTGACCAAATGTCATGTCATGATGACTTGGCATGGGCCGACGAATGATGATGTTCCACATCATCATGGACACATCATGGGGTGCCACCTCATGAGGGAAACCAAGAGCCATGGCTCTTGGTATTACATGGTTTAAGTCCCCTTAATGTGGCCGGCCAAAACTAATGCATGTGTGAGTGGGAATTGATAACTTCATCTTCTTCCTCCTTAGCTCTTCTCTCAAGCTCTCTCCCCCTCATCCTTGCTGTGGGTTTCAAGGAGTGCTAGCACACTCTAAGTTGCCTTCTCCACCTTTTGTCCGTGTGGATACTTGTAGAGGAGTGTACGCTTGACACTCTCGAGTTCCGATAAGCCGTTTGGACGAGCGGGATAAGCGAAGGGCATCGCATCAAGGGTAAAGCTCTTCACATGTAGATCTAAAGTAGATCTAAGGTTTTAAACACGTACATGTATATTTTTGTTTATGTTCGCACCGATCTGTGGTCGACTTCCGAGGTTTCCACAATGCAAAAAGCAGTTTCTGCGGCTCGGATAGTCCAATAGTGGATCAAAGCCACGTGCGAAACATGTATGTGTTTAGTTTTGTAATTTTTGTATTAGATATAAAAAATTATAGATCTGTAAGTTTCTATAAATTTCCTATTTTATAGATTTTTTTGAGTATTTTTCTCGAAGAGTCGAAGCAACAAGTGTTGGGACACTTGTAGGCTTCAACCACCGAGAAAAACTCTTCGAAACGGTGAATTCTCGCTCTAGTCTTTTGGGAAAGTGACTTAACGCACTGTAAGATCAAGATGGTACACTCGCGTGATCGCGCCCGGAAATCGCTTAGCGGGACCGTTACGGAGATGTGACTCATAAAATTAAAACAAAATAGGAAAAATTATAGAAATTTCTATAAAATACATAATTTAGAATTATGTATAATACTGTGATGGTCATAGCCCAAGAACCCTAATGTGATTGGATAAAATGTGTTGTAATTCATAATACGGCTTGTGCGTCGTTTTTGTGTTGTGCATGTTGTATATGGTATGCGACTTGCGCGTCGTGCCTCTTCTTTTAATATTCCTGTTATAAATAGTTTTAGACTCGAATGTAACTCGAGTTTCATGTTTGTAATGTACAAAATGGAGTGGTGGAAGGTCCACTAGTAGACGGAGTTACGAGAAGGGTGTCGACGACACATGACGGTCAAAGGAGGCGCTTGGAGAAGCCGCTAACTCTAGGTTGATCGTTCGATCTTCTCATTGGCTTGAGAAGATCGTAGTAGGGCCATGACCTCATCACAATTTAATTATATATATATATATATATATATATATATATATATATATATATATGTTTTTGCTCGTATGTATGTGATGCATGCTAGTAAATTTTGCTTGTATGTATATGATGCATGCTAGGATATTTTGCTTGTATGTATATGATGCATGCTAGTATATTTTTCTTGTATGTATGTGATGCATGCTAGTGTAGGGCAATAAAGGCCTTAATGCATATATGATACACATTCACGATTAGATTAGATCTTAATCGAATCAACTTGAAATGCCTACCAAGTTTTGATACCCATCACTACCTCGATCATTTGTTATTGTTGAATCTGCCAAAGCAGAGCAATGCATATTATCTTGGTATGGTGTGGAGGGACAATCTTGGTCCCGCCTATCACAGCTTGTGTGAGAATAAGCTCAATTAGATTGAGTAAAACTAGTTAACTCAATTGGATCGAGTAAAACTATAGACATATTCCAACCGTTGGAAAGGTAGGATAAGATTACATTTACACTAAATCTTGGGCGATTTAGCCAAAGCTAACTCAAGGTCTTTTGTAAATGTGGATCTTGATCCTATAAACAAGAGTTGCATAGAGATGTAATCGGTAATTTGTTACCTACCGATCATACTAAGTCTTGGGCGATTTAGCCAAAGCTAACTCAAGGCGTAGTATGATGTGGATCTTGTCCCGCGAGAATTATAACTAGTTTGTATGAATCTAGTAGTGTGGTTTGACCACATCCATTACTCGATTCTATAAAAATCCTATAATTCAGTGGGAGCATCATTTGATTAAAGGTCTAATTAAATGATAAATGGAATATGATATTTATTTTCTGCATTATTTATGTTGTAGATTACTATGTCATCAAACACGAACACTCTCTCCCTGTGTTCTGTCCTTGAGAAGGACAAGCTTAATGGAGCTAATTTTCTGGACTATTACAGGAATCTGAGAATTGTTCTCACTCAAGAAAGAAAATTGTACATCCTTGAGCATCCCATTATGGAAGCACCTCCTTCCACTGCCTCACGAGCTGACCGAGATGCTTACAAGAAGCATCAAGATGATGCATTAGATGTGTCATG
This sequence comes from Wurfbainia villosa, assembly GCA_025175895.1. NCBI lineage: Eukaryota > Viridiplantae > Streptophyta > Magnoliopsida > Zingiberales > Zingiberaceae > Wurfbainia > Wurfbainia villosa. The sequence continues at coordinate 36,869,874 of CM045998.1, read as the reverse complement.
CCTCATGCTCGTGACCATGAAGTCTGAGCTTCAGAAGCAACATGAGTTCATGAATGCTTTTGATATGGTTGAACATCTTCGTCAACTATATCAAAGACAAGCAAGACATGAGAGATACGAGATATCTAAGGCACTATTTTAGTGTATGATGCAAGATGAGACTCCCGTAGGTCCATATGTACTCATGATGATTGGGTACATAGAAAACTTACAGAGGTTGGGATTCCCACTTGGCCAAGAACTGGCCACTGACTTGATCTTGCAATCAATTTATCATGAATTACAACATGAATGAAATTGATAAGCCACTACCTGAGATGCTTAGCATGTTGAGAACTGCTGAGCTCAACCTTAAGAAGGGTAAATCTGACTCCATTTTGATGGTGCAAAAGAAGAAAGTCAAGGGTAAGCCTTAAGGTAAGGGAAAGTCCCAAGCCAAGGGCAAAAGCAAGGCACTGAAACCGAAAGGAGGGGTGGCCAAGGAAGGGACTTGCTTCAACTATAAGGAAGATGGACACTAGAAGTGTAACTGCAAAGCATACCTGGAAGATCTTAAGAAGAAGAGAAGTGAGACTTCTACTTCATGTATATATGTCATAGAAGTCAATCTATCTATTTCTTCATCATGGGCATTAGATACCGGATGTGCATCTCACATTTGTACTAATTGTAGAGGAAATGTGACCACTAGAGGGGGTGAATAGCGTCGTGCTAGTACGTTGATGGAAATCGTTCGTATTCATCTACAAACTTCGTTAGCACGCAACAGAAATAGAAATAAAGCAATAACGAAATATACAAACACGCAAACATAACTATTTAACATGATTCGGAACCGAACGGTTCCTACTCCACGGATCGAGCTCTAAAGAGCTCTAGCGATACCAATCACACATCACTATGTAATAACTCCTTCTCGACACAAGTCGGAGGTGGAGAAACCTCTTACAAAATATTACAACAGTAATACAAGTAAACAACAAGAAATTACAAGTGAATACAACAAAAGAAAGCGAAGAAAACTTTACACAAATCTTTTGGAAGCTTGCTTGTTGATTGCCTTACACTAGCAGTTGAAGGCCCTGATTTGCAGCAACAAATCACTTCAAAACGTCCAATAAAACTGGTGGTGATTTCCTCCTCCACGAGCTCCATTTAAAGTTGGAACCTGGGTTGGAAATCACTGATCAGTCGACTGCTCAGGACCATCAGTCGACTGATGCCACTGTTGTCGTGAGACAACGGCTAGATCCACGCTGGAAAGATCCAACGGATTCATCATCAGTCGACTGATGGAGCCTTCACTCAACTGCTAGCCCCGTAGTCGAGTCTCGACTCCATTCTGTGCCTGAATTCTCGAGCACCAGTCGACTGATCACAAGATCAGTCGACTGCTAGGCCAATTCCCGCAGTCAAACCCTAGTTGACTCACACCAGTCTACTGCCACATGACACCAGTCGACTGGCACACTTCAAACATGAGGTTTTAACCCAAGTATGGTTCCCCCATACTTGCTAGACAACCCTTAGCCTAGACCTAAGCCTTCTAGCCACCTCCGTCAGCCTCACGCCTCTTGGATCCCTCCAAGTCATCCATGACTTGTTCATCCATTATGCTAGCCTTTAAGTGCTTCTATCGGTTATGTCATGCTAACGGTGTCTACACCGCCAAAGCACATTGGACTTACGCTGCCAAGACTCCACTTGGACTTTACACCGCCAACCATTGGACTTATGCTACCAAGACTCCTGCTTGGACTTTACGCCGCCAATATCAAACCCCTTGGACTTCTCAAATGCCAAGACCCATGTTGGACTTTCCATGCCAAGACCCATGCTTGGACTTTCCCTTGCCAACCCATGTTGGACTTTCCATGCCAAGACCCATGCTTGGACTTTCCTTGCCAACCCATGTTGGACTTTCCATTGCCAAGATCCATGCTTGGACTTTCCCAAATGCCAAGTGTCCCACTTCAACTTTCCATGCCAAGTACCCAAGACTTGGACTTTTCCCATGACAATCACATTGTCATATATTTTTGTCAAACATCAAAACATCTCTCGAGTCAAGCTCGAGTCCTGGTCAATCATGATTTGGGCCGATTGCACCAACAATCTCCCCCTTTTTGATGTTTGACAACAACCAAACAAACCATTTAGTTAGACAATCTAACTCAAATCAATTTTCCCAATCGATGTCATTCTCCCAATAAGTTCTCCCCCTTTTTGACTAACATCAAAAAGGTTCTCTCCAAGGAGGTCAATGTCTCATGTCTCAAAGAGATCTTACAATCTTCCTCTTGGTCCAAAAATTCCTAGGATGCCTACTATCTTCCTAGTGATAAGTCCCATATCACTCAAGAGAGGCAATCCTATACACTCTCCCAATTTCCAAATTGGGTATCTCAAAAACCCATTTTCCCCCTCATGAGGAAAAATACCATCCATCATCCCTTGATGGATACCTCCCCCTAAAGGCTTGCTCCTCCTTGACCATTGCACCAACAATGTTTTTGGGAAGTCCCTAAGCCAATAGGAACTCTAAACCATCAAAAATAAGGTTCAAAGTTTAAACATAAACTCTCCACACCTTAAATTTGATACATCATCCTAACACCTCTCCTAATCCATATCCAATGAATTTTCACCCTTTATAATGCTTCCCAAAGCATATCCTAGGGTTAGGAGTGGTTAGGGAACTTTACCATGGCTGAAAATGGGCTAAACAATCTTTTTTTCCCTGAAATATGCTTGGCAGTCGAGTCCTTCAGAAATTAGTCGGCTGCCTTGCACATCAGTCGACTGCCACCAAGGGAAGTCGACTGATAACTGAAAATCTCGATTTTCAGTTATCAGAAATGAGATTTGAAAATTCATAAATAATTATACGTATATCGAAAAATTGTGAAAATTCATACGTATAATACTTATGATCTAGATGCAAAAACTATGCACCTTGAACTTAACTCATATCCTAGCATCTCACATGTATCTAGGGTGTATAAATACACATACATGTCAATGTGATGTGAGATGTGAGTTTTGTTCATCCTAATCTAGGGTTTCATGCATTTTTCTAAGGCAACCCTACTTGATTCCCTTATAAATGAGACTTCAAGTCATGCCAAAGTCCTTAAATCAATTTTCATTAATTTAAATGCATGAAGTACGATCATGGCATAAATGATAACATAAGTAAACATGGCCAATGATCATGATGTCATGACATATGATATAATCTAAAAATACATGACATTAATCCTTAATCCTAAACATGATCATGACATATTAAATAATTAAAAATAGATATGATGTCATGGCATGTTATATGACAATCAAGACATGACAAATAAAAGGTATAGGTATAAGAATACCTAAATTTTAATATTAGTTGTCATTTGATATAATTAAGTATATTTTGCCATATTATCGCTTTTCTCCCTAGTGTGCCAAAAATCCAAAATGACACTATGATATCTAAACCTAAATTGTGCCAATTTAATTGATTTTTTATAATCTCAAAAATGTATTGGCACATCCTAAAATCTTTTAGGATCAAAGATCAAACCTATTTCCAAGGTATCCATAACCTTGAAAATAACCTAAAGTGCCACCTTTACCATGGTTAGGTTAACTACCCATCCATTTAAAGTTGGCACACCCTAAACCCATCTAGCATGAATCAATCACGCTCTTAGGAACCCAAAACCTATTTGAGTTCATAGGGTTTAGTAGGTATTCCTTAAGGATAACCTCCCTAGATACCTTCCTAATGACTCTCCTAGGCTTATTAGCCTTGGTCATTGTGGTCTTACCTAGGTTGACTCTAGGGGTAACTCCCCTTGCAACCTTCTTAGTGGCTTCCCTAGGTTTCCTTGAAACCCTAGCCACTAGGGACATACCTTGGTCAACTCTAGGGATGACTTCCCTATTGACCTTGGTCTTCCTAGACCTAGTTTGTGTTCCATAATCAAATGGAACACTATGATAAGCCATCTTAGGCTTAGGTTTGTGACCCAAACCCTTCTTTCCCTTGGTTGACTTTTGTCTCTTAGGCCATAGGTGTTGACTTTGACTTTTAGACCTTTGCATTTGATTTGTCATTTTTGCAAGGGTCTTTTCAAGTTTTTCAAGCCTTGACCTCAAGGCTTGATTTTCAACTTCTAATTGCCCAATTTTTGAATTTTGATTTAACCCTTGGGCATGGTTCTTCCTAGGCATATGCCTAGTCCATTTGGGGTTAAGACCTAGGTGCTCTTGTACCTTTCTAATTGTCTCCCTAGGTAGAGTTGGTCTAGAATTATTTGACCTAGGTTTGTCCTTAGGTAAGATATTTTTAGGGACATTAGTCCCAAATTTCTCCTTATTATTAAAATGAATATTCTTAGCTTCTAGACAAAAATATTTATTGTTCCTAGCATGCTTTTCATGATAAATAGCAAGTGAATTGAAATTCCTAGCATGCTTTTTGACATTAATACTAGAAGAATGAGCATTATTGAAATATACCTTAGGGTTAGCCTTAGCTCCCCCTACATGTGATGCTCCATTTTGGGTCTTTTTGCTCCCCCTAGGGCATTGACTCCTATAATGCCCCGGTAGCCGACATTTGAAGCAAATCACTTGCTCCTTGCTCTTTTGCATTGTGGCACCGGTCTCCTTGACCTTTGGAACGGGTGGAGCCTTCTTGACTCTTTTTGGGCACTTACTCTTGTAGTGCCCGAATTCCCTACACTCAAAGTAAATTATATGATTTTTGTTTAAAACCAAATTGCTCGAGTTACCTAGGGTGGTGGTGAGGTTCTCTTGAGCTTGCTCTTCCTCTCTACCGGATGTAGATGGCTCCTCTTGAGATTTCTCCAGTGTGGATGGTCTCTCCTCCTCTCAATCCTTGAAGTGGAGGCTTCTTCCACTTTTTCTTCCTCTTCCACCGATTTGGAGGTTGACTCCCTATCAACTTCTAAATCCTCACTCGCTTGTGAGGATGAGGATTCATCTTCGGCCTCCTCTTCATGAGCCGATGATGAGTCTTCATGGAGCTTGGCCAATTCCCTCCAAAGCTCCTTGGCATCCATGCAATCACCTAGGATACACAAGAAGTCATTAGGAATTAAATCAAAAATAAGTTTGACTACCTTCTTGTTTTTCTCGAATTGTTGGAGTTGCTCCTCACTCCATCTTTTCTTTTTGAGGAAGCCACCTTTTGGTCCTCTTGGGTATTGGAATCCTTCTATTAGGATGGACCACTCCTCTAAATCCCTCATCATCAAAAAATCTTCAATTCTTCTCTTCCAAGAATTGAAGCCTTCTCGTCCATATAGGGTGTAGGGCACCGGTGTGTTGATGTCCCAACCGAGTTGTTCTTCCAACTCCATCTTCACCATCTAGTGTCTTTGTCTTTGCTCCCGGCGATTAGTCCGTAGAAGAGCCCTGAGCTCTAATACCAATTGTAGAGGAAATGTAACTGCTAGAGGAGGGAGGGGGGTGAATAGCATCGTGCTAGTACGTTGATGGAAATTGTTCGCGTTCGTTTACAAACTTCGTTAGCGGGCAGCGGAAATAGAAATAAAGCAATAACGAAATAGACAAATGCGCAAACACAACTATTTAACATGGTTCAGAACCGAATGGTTCCTACTCCACAGATCGAGCTCTAAAGAGCTCTAGCGATGCAAATCACACACCACTATGCAATAACTTCTTCTCGACACAAGTCGGAGGTGGAGAAACCTCTTACAAAATATTACAACAGTAATACAAGTAAACAACAAGCAATTACAAGTGAATACAACAAAAGAAAGCGAAGAAAACTTTACACAAATCTTTTGGAAGCTTGATTGTTGATTGCCTTGGACTAGCAGTTGAAGGCCTTGATTTGCAGCAAAAAATCACTTCAAAACATCCAAGAAAATCGGTGGTGATTTCCTCCTCCACAAGCTCCATTTAAAGATGAAACATGGGCTGAAAATTGCTGATCAGTCAACTGCTTGGGACCATCAGTCGACTGATGCTACTGTTGTCATGAGACAATGACTAGATCTACGCTGGAAAGATCCAATGGATCCATCATCAGTCGACTGATCATACCCATCAGTCGACTGATGGAGCCTTCACTCGACTGCTAGCCTCGCAGTCGAGTCTCGACTCCATTCTCGGCCCGATCGAGCACCGCCGATCGATCACAAGATCCCGATCGCTCAACCAATCACCGATCGCCACCTCGCAAATGATCGCTAGCACAATTCCCGCAAATAAACCCTAGTTTGACTCACGCCACCGATCGCCACATGGCACTGGCCGATCGCACACCTCAAACATGAGGTTTTAACCCAAGTATGGTTCCCCCATACTTGCTAGACCACCCTTAGCCTATACCTAAGCCTTCTAGCCACCTCTGTCAGCCTCACGCCTCTCGGATCCCTCCAAGTCATCCATGACTTGTTCATCCATTGCGCTAGCCTTCAGGTGCTTCCATCGTCTATGTCATGCTAACAATGTCTACACCGCCAAGGCACATTGGACTTACGCTGCCAATACTCCGCTTGGACTTTACGCCGCAAACCATTGGACTTATGCTGCCAAGACTCCCGCTTGGACTTTACGCCGCCAATATTAAACCCCTTGGACTTCTCAAATGCCAAGACTCAAGCTTGGACTTTCCCTTGCCAACCCTTGTTGGACTTTCCATGCCAAGACCCATGCTTGGACTTTCCTTGCCAACCCATGTTGGACTTTCCATGCCAAGACCCATGCTTAGACTTTCCTTGCCAACCCATGTTGGACTTTCCATTGCCAAGACCCATGCTTGGACTTTCCCAAATGCCAAGTGTCCCACTTGGACTTTCCATGCCAAGTACCCAAGACTTGAACTTTTCCCATGACAATCACATTGTCATATGTTTTTGTCGAACATCAAAACATCTCTCGAGTCAAGCTCGAGTCCTGGTCAATCGTGACCTGGGCCGATTGCACCAACACTAATGTGCAGGCGCTGAGAAATAGCAGGGCATTGACGAATGGCGAGGTGGACCTACGAGTAGGCAATGGAGCAAGGGTTGCTGCTATTGCTGTAGGAACTTATTATCTATCTCTGCCCTCTAGGCTTGTACTAGAACAAGATGAATGTTGTTATGTGCCTGCTCTGACTAAGAATATAATTTTAGTTTCTTGTTTAGACAAGAAAGGATTTTCATTTATAATAAAGAACAAATGTTGTTCTGTTTATTTAAATGATATGTTCTATTGTAGTGCACCTTTGATGAATGGACTCTACATTCTAGACTTAGAGAGACCCATCTATAACATAAGTACCAAAAGGTTCAAGTCAAATGAGTTGAACCAAACCTATATCTGGCATTGTCGCTTAGGTCACATAAATGAGAGTCGCTTATCCCAGCTCCATAAGGATGGGTTGCTGGACTCATTTGATTTTGAATCATATGAGACATGAGAGTCTTGGCTTCTAGGCAAGATGACCAAGACTCCCTTTAGTGGACACAGCAAAAGAGCAACAGACTTGTTAGGAATTATACATAGTGATGTATGTGGCCCTTTCAATGTTGCTGCTAGAGGTGATTATAGGTACTTCATTACATTTACTGATGACTTCAGTAGATATAGTTATGTGTATCTGATGACACATAAGCCAGAATCCTTTGAAAAGTTCAAAGAATTCAAGAATGAAGTACAAAACCAACTTAGCAAGAGTATTAAGATACTTCAATCAGATCGAGGTGGTGAATACCTTAGCCATGAGTTTCGTGACTATCTAGCTGAGTGTGAGATTCTATCCCAACTCACTCCTCCTGGAACACCACAGTGGAATGGTGTATCCGAAAGAAGGAATCGTACCCTATTAGATATGGTACGATCTATGATGAGTCACACAGATCTTCCTGTAGCCTTTTGGGGATATGCTCTAGACACAGCAAACTTTTCACTTAACCGTGTACCATCCAAGGCTATGATAAAGACACCATATATGATATGAATAGGGAAAAATCCCAAGATGTCTTTCATGAGGATTTGGGGTTGTGAGGCTTACGTTCGACGTCAAGTCTCAGACAAACTAGGACCCAAATCCGATAAGTGCTATTTTGTTAGATATCCCAAGGAAACGAAGGGATATTACTTTTACATTCCCAGTCAGCACAAAGTGTTTGTGGCAAAGACTGGGGTATTTCTAGAAAGGGACTTTGTTTCTAGAAAAACTAGTGGAAGTACATTTGATCTTAAAGAAATTCAAGATAAGGACCATAACACTGAGGCCTTGATGGAGTTTGTAAAGGAACCACAAAGTGTTGTGGGTGATGAGATTGTTGCACAAAGATTTATGGAACAACAACCTGTTCAGGTAGACCTACCTTTTCGCAGGTCTGATAGGGTATGTCGTTAGCCTAAGAGATACTCATTTCTCTTGTCTGACCATGATGACATAATGCTCATTGAGAATGAGCCTACCTCCTATTAGGAAGCTATGATGAGCCCAGATTCTGAGAAATGGCTAGAGGCCATGAGATTCGAGATGTAATCCATGTACACCAACCAAGTATGGACTTTGGTTGATCCACCTGAAGGTGTCAAACCCATTGGGTGTAAGTGGATCTTTAAGAGAAAGACTGACATGGATGGACTTGCGCATACCTATAAGGGTCGATTGGTGGCTAAAGGTTTCATGCAAATTCATGGTATTGACTATGATGAAACCTTTTCTCCAGTTGTGATGTTTAAATCCATTCGAATCATGCTTGCTATTGCAGCGTACCACGATTATGAGATCTGACAGATGGATGTCAAAATCGCATTTCTGAATGGAAACTTGCTCGAGGATGTGTACATGACACAACCTAAGGGTTTTGTAGATCCACAGCATACTGGCAAAGTATGAAAGATGCAAAGGTCCATTTATAGGCTAAAGCAAGCTTCTCGGAGCTGGAATCTTCGATTTGATGATGCGATCAAACAGTTTGGTTTCATCAAGAATGAAGATGAACCCTGTGTCTACAAGAGGGTTAATGGAAAACACAGTTGTCTTCGTTGTATTGTATGTGGATGACATACTACTCATTGGGAATGACATCCCTTCGCTACAATCTGTGAAGACTTGGCTGGGGACGTGCTTCTCAATGAAGGACTTAGGTGAAGCAGTCTGTATTCTAGGCATTAAGATCTATAGAGATAAATATAAGAGATTGCTTGGCCTAAGTCAGAGTACATATATTGACACGATATTACTATGGTTAGCCATGCAGAATTCCAAGAAGGGACTTCTGCCGATGTCACATGGTGTGAGTCTTTCGAAGACTCAAAGTCCCTCTTCTAGAGAGGAGAGAGACCGCATGGATATGATCCCTTATGCATCTGCTATAGGATATATCATGTACGCCATGCTATGTACTCGTTCTGATATCTCGTATGCTTTGAGCATGACGAGTAGATACCAGTCAGATCTAGGTGAGCATCACTGGATAGCAGTCAAGAATATTCTTAAGTACTTGAGAAGGACTAAAGAATATTTCTTGATATTTGGAGGCGATGAGGAGCTAGCTGTAAAGGGTTACAGTAATGCCAGCTTTCAAACTGACCAGGATGATTATAGATCACAGTCAAAGTTTGTGTTTTGCTTGAATGGTGGTGCTGTGAGCTGGAAGAGTTCGAAGTAGGACACAGTTACTGATTCTACAATAGAGGCCGAGTATATTGCTGCATCAGAGGTAGCAAAAGGAGGCAGTTTGGATTCGAAAGTTCATTACTGAGCTTAGGGTGGTTCCTATCATAGCAGATCCAATAGAGCTCTATTGTGACAATAATGGAGTGATTACGCAGGCTAAGAAACCTCGCTCACACCAGCAGACCAAACAAATACTACGATGCTTTCATCTCATTCGAGAGATTATCGATAGAGGAGATGTGAAGATTTGCAGAGTACCCACAGAGGCTAATGTCGCAGATCCCTTGACCAAGGCTTTGGCACAGAAAAATCATGATGGTCACACTAGGTCATTGGGTATTAGATACTACAGTGATTGACACTAGTGCTAGTGGGAGATTGTTAGTGAAAGCCCTAGAGCCAATCATGTGATGATTGTTGTATGGACTTTGTTGTATCATATTCCTATTTATAAAGGCATTTCTTTATAGTTATTATACTTACTTGTATTGGTGCCAAATAACTAAGTATAATAACGTCCTTGAGTAGAAGGTTCTTATCTATATCAATCGATTGGTTGAATCGATAATGAGATGATATAGAGGACACTACTCTTAATCATTCCTAGACAAGTATTAATATTCAGGGACAATGTTAATGCGAAGAGACTAACGTGTAGGTCAACTCGATGACTTGATCTCACAAGTCATGGATATGAGATATCAAGTTGACACATGGGTATGCAATGGAGAATGTATACTGAATGACCCGCCATGAGAAAGTATCATGGGTCATTATATGAGTGTCATATACTTTCTCATGTGACTATTAGTATGACTATTAGTCCTTGGATCTGAAGTCACCATGGTTCCCTACATCAGGAGTTGCATACTTTAGCTTCGTCAAACGTCACCCGTAAATGGGTGGACTATAAAGGTGATTACTGGGTATGTAACAAATTATGCAGAGGGATGTGAGTGATGTAGATGGGATCTATCCCTCCTATATGACGGGAGTGACATCATGATTCTTGATAGAGTGAGACCACTAAGTGCATGGCCATGCCCAAATAAGTCAATATAAGATATTGAGCTCATTTGATTAGAGTGAGTCTACTTGGAGTTCAAGATATAGATTGTACAGAGGATGACACGGTCTATGCCTCAATTGGTCAATCTAGATGTCAAGGACAGAGGGACATTATTGTTGGGTTTTCCGAGCCACAAAAACCTCTTTTTGCGTTGCGGAAACCTCGGAAGCCCTGGCCACGGATCCGTGCGAAGTATAAAATTATAATTACATGTATGTGCTTATAGAAATCCTAGATCTACCTTAGATCTAAGAGGTTAGAACGTTACCCTCGTAGCGACGCCCTTCGCTTATCCCGCTCGTCCAAAAGTTCGCCGGAACTCGAGAGTGTCAAGTGCACACTCCTCTATGGTATCCACACAAGCAATAGGTGGAGAAAACTCAACCTTGAGTGTGCTAGCACTCCTTGGTTGGTTCGGCCAAAGAGAGGGATGGGAGAGGGAGAGCTTGAGAGAAAAGGTTCCAAGGAAGAAGATGAAGTTGGAATTAACTCACCCAAATGAATTTCATCTAATGAAACCCCTAAAAAGTGGCCGGCCACTTCAAGGAGAGGGAGTTACATGCATGCATGTAACTCCCATGTCCCTTGGTCTCCCTCATGAGGTGGCACCAATTGACAAAGTCAATGATCATGTGGAGCATCATCATTGGCCGGCCATGCCTAGTCATCATCATGACATGGCATTTGGTCAAGTCAAACTTGACCTTTCATCTTCCCTCTCAAGTCAAGTCAAACTTGACCTCTAATCTGTAAGAGATCGGATGGCCGGCTAGAGGGGGGTGAATAGCCCTTTTCGTTTGGATGGCGGTATTTTGCTCGTCTACAAAACGTTAGCGCAAGCGGAATATACAAATATAAATAAAGACAAGCAAAATAGAAACAAGCAATACAAACACCAAGATATAACGTGGTTCACGGCTATGCCGCTAATCCACGGTCCGATTCGTCCACGGTGAATCACTCCGCCAAAACCAATCACTATCGGTCTCTCCTTTGCACAAAGCTAGGTGGAGGTAACCTTTACAACCAAGATCACTCTTCTTACAAATAGAATGGAGTAAAAGCGAGTAAGAAGAGTTTAGAGCTTGTGGGGCACTAGGAAGATTGTTTGGAACTTAAGCATTAGCCTCTCAAAGGCTCACACCCTCTCTTTTTATAGAGAGGGCTAACTTCTTCCCGTTGGCCGCCATCGATCCGCCGCCATGGCGATCATTGCCACCTGGCCTCCGAACACGCCGGATGCCGACCGCTGTTGTCAACGGAACTCTTGCGTGATCACGGACCTCACCGATCGGCTGACCCATCGTAGTCGCCTGGCCCGATCGGCTACGGCGGGCCAAAACCCTATTGACTACCGATCACGCCGTGATCAGCAATGATCGGCGCCGATCGCTAACGATGGCGTGATCACGCCACAAACCGTCGATCGATGATACCGGGCCGAGCTACACTCGATTAGGGCGATCCGCCATGACATGGCAATGATCGGTGTCGAAAACCCATCCGACACTTGGCCAAATGGGCCAAGTTTCACCTAAGAGCTACCCTTCCCGGGTTACAATCGCCACTCATTTCTGAGTCCTCGCCGGTTCTCTTCGTTCTCGGCCACGCCCCTCGGCAAAGATCAGCGACGGCTCGCAATGCTCCTTCGCGTCTCTTGCCTCAAGTCTACTTCCTCCGGCTTCACTCCAAGCTTCGTCCGGCGGTCCCTCGGATGCTCCAAGCGCACGGCTTCCGCAAAGCTATCCTTCACCGACTCAAGGCACGAGTCATGAGATGTGAAACTCGCCACGGCTCCATGTGCGAATTACTAAGTCCTGCACGACTTCAACGCACATATCAAATCAACATATCAAACTAACTTAAACCCTTTGCCACACCATCAAAACCATATCACGGCAAGAGATTGCCCTAACATAATCTCCCATGGTTGATCAAATCTAACCACTTGACTCAAGTCAATTTAATATAATGAATCTCTATTCATTAATTTAAATTGATTTGATGAATCAAATCTCAATTAGACTCATTCAACACTTGAATCAACTTGAGTCTAACTCAATTAGTCTAATTTGGATTACTCTTAATCCAATTTGGTTCATCCCATGAACCTAATCCTCATGGTTCATCATATGAACCTAATCTCCATCTAATTGCTCTTATGTGTGTGACCCTATAGGTTCTTGTAACGTTGGCAATGTCCCTAAACCGATTTAGGAACATAAGCAATGAGCGGTATCTAGCAACACATCATTGCTACCCAAGTTGTAAGAATGTAGAGCTCCAACATCACCTTTGTGACTACTAATTGTGACTCTCACAATATGTGACAATGTCCCTCTATCCTTGACATCTAGATTGACCAATCGAGGCATAGACCGTGTCATCCTCGGTACAATCTAAATCTTGAACTCCAAGTAGACTCACTCTAATCAAATGAGCTCAATATCTCATATTGACTCATTTGGGCATGGCCATGCACTTCGTGGTCTCACTCTATCAAGAATATCGATGTCAGCCCCGTCATATAGGAGGGATAGATCCCATCTACATCACTCACATCCCTCCGTATAATTTGTTACATACCCAGTAATCGCCTTTATAGTCCACCCATTTACGGGTGACGTTTGACGAAGCCAAAGTATGCAACCCCTTATGTAGGGAACCATGGTGACTTCAGGTCTAAGGACTAATAGTCATACTAATAGCCACATGAGAAAGTATATGACACTCATATAACGATCCATGATACTTTCTCATGGCGGGTCATTCAGTATACATTCTCTAATGTATACCCATGTGTCAACTTGATATCTCATATCCATGACTTGTGAGATCAAGTCATCTTGTTGACCTACATGCTAGTCTCTATGCATTAACATTGTCCCTGAATGTTAATACTCGACTAGGAATGATTAAGAGTAGTGTTCTCTATATCATCTCATTATCGATTCAACCAATTGATTGATATAGATAAGAACCTACTACTCAAGGACATTATTATATTTAGTTATTTGGCACCAATACAAATAAATATAATAACCATGCCTTAATAAATAGGAATATGATACAATAAAGTCCATACAACAATCATCACATGATTGGCTCTAGGGCTTTCACTAACAATTATCACATATTGTGAGAGTCACAATTAGTAGTCACAAAGGTGATGTTGGATCTCAACATTCTTTAACTTGGGTAGCAATGATGTGTTGCTAGATACCGCTCATTGCTTAAGTTTCTAAATCAGTTTAAAAGCATTGCCAACGTTACAAGTGTTGGGTTTCCGGCACCGCGGCGAGTGTGTGTTTGAACATGTTTCATAAACATGTGCACAGCGGAAGAAACAAAAATAATAAATCTATATTTATTACAACACACACATCACAATCATGCATAGTACAACATGTGTAGACATAACCGTAAATTTAAATTTGCAATAAAAGGAAATTTAACTATGTTATACCTTTCGTATCACGTGTAGCGGGAACGACATCAACTGGAATGATCCTCGCTAGAATCGTCTCTATCCGTATCCAAGCCGAGTATCCTCGGGATGACTTCGCTAAGTCACGAGCCTCGTCTTCGTACGGGTTACTAGCCTCGTGTTGAAGACGATGTGATTGAGAGATGATCATGATCCGAATCCAAATTCGGATCCAAAATCGAGTCCTCAAAACTCGCTTCTCCGGAGAGGTATTCGTCAACCGTTTGACGAATCCTTCGTCCTCCACCTCAGAGGATTACCGGAGATCAAATCCCCGGTAAGTTAGGCGCTGTCGGAGCTCTAATCGTAATCCAAATGACGCTCCGACGAGAAGAAAACAAGCTGTCCAGAAAACTGGACAGCTTTGGTGGAGGAGTAGGCGCTGGCCAACCAAGGGAAGACAAGTGCTCACCTTATCGCCGAACCCAAGGGAGATCACTGGAGTACCAACCGACAGCAGCTCGATGCCGGCGAGGGGGAAGGAAAGCTCCTTTTGGATGATGGTTGGAGGAGAAGTGGGCGGCGGCAAGGAGTTGGCGCCGAGAATCTCCAAAGGATGGAGGTGGGCGGCAACTTAGGGCTAGGGTTTTGGATTAGGGCTTATCAATCCCTTAAGCCCTCTTTTATAGAGAACTAATTCTCTTAATGGTTAATGGATTATAACCATAAGGTCCGTTAACCCGCTCCATTAATATAAGTTAAAATAAACCAAACCATGATGGTTTATTTTAAGTTAAAACGAACCGAACCAACTTTTGGTTCATTCGTTTAAAATAAACCAAATCCTTTGGTTCATTCTCCTCCATTGGATTAGAACCAAACCATTTCGGTTCATCCATTATATCTTCATAAGACACGACCCATCCACGCTTCCATTGTGACTGAAACGATTTCATGCTCGCTTCTTGTTTGGTCCAACCAAACCTAGTTTCTCTCGGTCTGAGAATCCCATTCTCAAGCTCGTTTTAAATCCTTCGGATTACGCTCGTTGTGCGTGTGACCAAATAGGTTCTCGGTTTATGTTGACCGTCTATAATTAACAATTAATTATAGAATGATCATGAGTGGCACCTAGTAGTACATCATGATCCCCAATTAACCGAAAAGATCAACGGTTGATCCGGAACTATTTCTGAAACTCTTCAGCAGCTCGAATGAATCGTGCCCCATTCCCTTCACTCATCTTATACCCACTTGGTTCAGGACATGGTCTATTGTGTCAGTCCCCACTAGGCTGACTACATCACACCTAGCCCAAGTATCATTACCTCGTCCTACGGATTCTAGTTACTGCACATGTATCGAAGAGTACCTTACTCTAAACATGTGATGCTTTGGCCAAAGACTTTAGTAACAATTCGACGAGAGGCCATGGGTATACATCTTCTCGCAAGGAGTGGTGAATCCTTTATAGGCTATTCAAACACCTTCGATCACTTCGACTTATACCCAATCATCCCGGGTCCACATCTCCTCAGAGATGCTTGCTTAAGATGTCAAAGCATAAGTCTTTATGATCAAGATGACTTGAATACCGTAAGTCAAAGGAACATCACACTTAAGCTACAGTAAGAACTTCATTAACATATCTATATATGCAGAGAACCATATGAAGTTTTACGGTTGGTCACTCCAATGAACTAGTTACCATAACTAGCATCCACGATTAACTCCGGACATCACAATGTCTCCAGCCAGTGAGAATCAGCTGCTTGGATACACCAAGGAGTATACCTCATGCTAGTCTTGACAGAATTGATGGTGTCCAAATCCATCAATTCATCGACTAGGGATAATTCCGATACATCACAATTACACATGTAGAGATACTCACTAGTTGTGATCCAATCACAAATTCTCTCATGATGTGAGTCGTATCGCGGACATTCAGTAAATGAGTTTAAGATCCAATCAAATACATGAAACCATGTATAATCAAATAGTGAATCTTCATTTATCATATAAATGGTTCATACATAAGGCAATTGCTTTAGGACATCTCTCATATATTACTAACAGACTCCCACTTGGCCTAATGCCAATCGCTACGGTATCCAATACCATAAGCTGTGACATGACCCTCAAACTTACTTTGAGGTAATGCCTTAGTCAAAGGATCTGTTAATTTCCTTTCAGTGGGGATTTTCTCGATTTGTATTTCTTTCCTACTGATGATCTCTCTGATAAGATGATAGCGGCGAAGCACATGTTTGGATCGTTGATGAGACCTTGGCTCTTTCGCCTGTGCAATTGCTCCATTGTTGTCGCAGTAGATCGGTATTGCTTCAACAATGGCTGGAATCACACCAAGTTCATAAATGAACTTCTTGATCCAAACCGCTTCCTTTGCTACTTCCGAAGCTGCAATGTATTCTGCCTCAGTGGTAGAATCTGCTACAGTGTCTTGTATGGAACTTTTCCAACTCACTACGCCCCCATTCAAGATAAACACGTATCCAGACTGAGACCTGGAATCATCCTTGTCTGTTTGGAAACTGGCATCCGTATACCCGCGTATCACCATGTCCCATTCTCCATATATTAGGAACACATCCTTAGTTCTTCTTAAGTACTTAAGGATCGTCTTAACAGGCACCCAATGATCCATTCCTGGATCAGACTGGTATATGCTCATGACACTCAGAGCATACGATACATTGGGCCTCGTACATAACATAACATACATGATAGATCCTATTGCGGATGCATAGGGAATCTTACTCATGCAAATCCTCTCGTCTTCTGTGCGCGGACACATAGACTTCGAAAGGTGTACCCTATGCTTGATGGGTAGGAAACCTTTCTTTGATTCTGACATTCTAAACCTCTTTAGCACTCGGTCTATATATGTAGACTGCGAAAGACCAAGCAACCGTTTCGATCTATCTCTATAGATCTTAATCCCGAGGATGTAGGTTGCTTCTCCCAGGTTTTTCATGGAGAATGTCTTGGATAACCAAACCTTAACTGACTATAAGATTGAAACATCATTTCTTATAAGTAATATGTCATCGACATACAATACTAGGAACACGACTGCACTCCCACTAACCTTCTTGTACACACAAGGTTCGTCTGGATTTTGTGAGAAATTAAACTTTTTGATTGTCTCATCAAAACGGATATTCCAGCTCCTGGATGCTTGCTTCAATCCATATATGGACCGTCGCAATTTGCATACCTTGGTTTTATCAACCGATGTGAAACCCTCAGGCTGTATCATATACACGTCCTCGAGCAAGTTTCCATTAAGGAAAGCTATTTTCACATCCATTTGCCATATCTCATAATCATAATGAGCCGCTATGGCAAGGAGCATCCGAATGGATTTAAGCATAGCTACAGGCGAATAGGTTTCATCATAATCAACACCTTATTTTTGAAGATATCCTTTCGCCACTAATCAAGCTTTATAGGCAATCACATTACCATCCATATCGGTTTTCTTCTTGAAAACCCACTTGCACCCTATAGGCTTGATGCCTTCAGGTGGGTCAACCAAGTTCCAAACTTGGTTTTCATACATGGAATCCATTTCCGACTTCATGGCTTCAAGCCACTTATCCCTTTCTGAACTTGTCAGCACTTCTTCATAACTGGTAGGCTCCTCATCATCAATGAGTAACACGTCGTTCGATTCACTTACGAGAAATCCATATCTCTCAGGAATGTTGCGTGTTCTACCAGATCTACGAAGATGTGGTGTTACAGTAGGTCCAAATTGATTGCTCATCACTATGAGTTATCGATCACATTGTGCTTCACTGTATCTCATCAATGTCTATTTGAGTCTCTCGAGCCTCCTCAAGCTCGACGACACTCCCACTGTTTTCTTGCAAGAGGAACTCTTTCTCTAGAAACACAGCATGCCTTGAAACAAACACCTTTTGTTCCACAGGATGATAGAATTGGTAACCCCTTGTTTCCTTAGGGTATCCAATAAATAGACATTTATCAGATTTAGCATCCAATTTGTCTGATACAGTCCGCTTCACATAAGCTGGACAACCCCATGTCTTCAAGTAAGATACATGAGGTTTCTTACCATTCCATATCTCATATGGAGTAGTAGAGACTACCTTGGTTGACATTTGTTTAACAAGTAAACAGCTGTCTGAAGTGCATAGCCCCAAAAGGACTTGGAAAGATTCGCATGATTCATCATTGACCTGACCATGTCCAACAAGGTCCGGTTACGCTTCTTAGATACACCATTATGCTGTGGTGTATATGGCAGAGTCCATTGAGACAATATGCCATTGTCTCTTAGATAATCAAGAAACTCTTGACTTAAGTATTCACCACCTCGATCCGATCGAAGTATTTTAATACTCTTGTCATGTTGTTTCTCTACTTCATTTCTGAATTCTTTGAACCTTTCAAAGGCTTCGACTTGTGTTTCATCAAGAACACATACCCAAACCGTGAGTGATCATCGGTGAAGGTAATGAAGTAGCTATAGCCTCCTAAAGCTTGAGTTGACATAGGTCCACATACATCAGTATGTATTAGACCTAGTAACTCTCCCACTCGTTCACCTTTTCTTGTAAAAGGTAACTTAGTCGTCTTGCCTTTTAAGCATGATTCGCATGTATCGTATGAATCAAATTCAAACGATTCCAGAATTCCACATCAGTGTAATTCGGACATGCTTTTCTTGCTTATATGGCCAAGACGACAATGCCACATATAGGAGTCTAATTGATCATCCTTTCGAGCATGCATGTTGCTCGCTTCGATATTAAAAATGTCACTGGATACATCACACGTATAAATATCATTGCTCAAAGTTCCAGTCCCATAAAGAACTCCATTCAAAGTTATGTAACAACAATTGTTACTAAAAGTCAAATGGTACCCATTTCTATTTAAACAAGAAATAGAAATGATGCTCTTTATCAACGAAGGAACTTAAAAGCTGTCCAGTTCTAAGACAAGTCCTGCAGGGAGTTTCAACAAATACGTTCCGATGGCGAGTGCAGCAACCTTTGCTCCATTCCCAACACGTAAATTTTGACTCTCCCTTGACGAGTCTTCTTCTATTCCTTAGCCCATGTATGTCATTACATATATGTGAGCCACACCCAGTATCCAATACCCAAGTGTTTGAGGAAATAGAATGACAATCAATAACGAAGATATATGAAAAAGATGGAGCATCTTATGCCTTATTCTTCTTCACAGACTCAAGATAAATCTTGCAATTTCTTCGCCAATGGCCCTACTTGCCATAATGATGGCAAGTGCCCTTTTGAGCTGGTTCTGCCTTTTTAGCCTTTTTCTTCTTCCCCTTCTGTTGTTCCTTTGACTCCCTCTTAGAACCTTTCTTCGAGGAATCAACTAACAACACTGTCCCCTGCTCATGCTTCTCAGAAGGCTCCACAGTCTTCAACATGTTGAGCAGTACCACAGATGAACCTTCTTGCATCTCAGAGGTGAAGAGGAGCTTGGAGATTTCGAACCTTTCGAATCTCACTTGCTTATCAAACAACTCATAAAGATGAAGGACTACGATATGAGCATCCATATGCTCATGCTGCTTTCGTAGCTTGGGTTCCATCGCGGCTAGCATGATGCAACTTGTCAGTTCAGAATCAGTCACATGTTTCTGATAGACCAACAATTGGTCCGGAGTTGCATCGTCACTAGGATAGGCGGGAAGAGGCGCTTCGAGGACATACACAAGCTTTTCACCTTGAGAAAATTCTCAAGTTTCTAAGCCAGTCCAAGAAGTTCGGCCCAGTCAATTTATTCGAATCCAAAATGGAACGCAAATTCAAATACATCATGATCAATCTTAGAAATACAAAAAGAGAATATATGAGAAAATGATTTTAAAATGCATCAATATACATTTATAAATCCCATTCATTTTTCGAATTTCAAAAACCCCAAAATCACTTCGAGAGATCGTAGGTCCATCTCTGAATGTGCTGATATCCATCATAGATATGAACAACCTTGGAGAGAGTCCAACAAGCCATTCATAACTACGATGGTAGGTATCAACTATACCAATTGCATATCACGTATATGCAACTATCACAATGTGCTATCAACTAATTGAATGTTCACACATACATCGGGTTGTTAACACATTAACAAGTATGCATCATATGCATAGCACCCAACTTCACCTCCCTTTACATCGACCTTGGAGAGAGTCCAACAAGCCGATGCTCCTGGTTAAAGCCAACCCATTAATCGAGAAATAGTTTTAATATGGTTAGAGCGCATTCAACCAATTAGCCTGGCTTGGAGAGAGTCCAACAACCAAAGCTAACGATTGACCTCTAACTCTTACCATATTAGTATTAAACTATTCCATGGTTTGAACATGTTCGGGTTCGAGCCGGGCTTGGAGAGAGTCCAACAACCCAAACAAGAAACGGAACTCTGGTTCTAACCAAATTAATGGAAGGTGTAGGCTTTAATATTGAGTAAGGGTTTTTATGTCTCATCCTCTTTGCATGCAAATAACTATTATCTATATGGCATGACATACATGACATACATCTACATGTCACGACATGCATGGCATAATGTCGTGCACAATATTTCCTTATATGTCATAACTATTTATGGAAATAAAATATGTTTAAGATTTAATTCTCCAAATCAAATCATGATTAAATTAGGAAACAAATTTCCAAATCTAATCACATATTTTATTTGTGGAAATAGTTGATTAAGGAAAGTCAATTTAGGAAACCAATTTCCTAAATCATCAAAACTACTTATGGAAATAAAATATTTTTAAGATTTGATTTCTCAAATCAAATCATGATTAAATTAGGAAACAAATTTCCAAAATCTAATCAAATATTTTATTTATGGAAAATATCAATTTCTATAAATACTTCCAACTTTCCAAAAGTGGAAGATTTCCATAAATACTTCTAGACTTTCCAAAATTGAAAAATTTCCATAAATACTTCTAACTTTCCAAAAGTAGAAAATTTCCAGAAATATCATTATGACTATCGCAAAATAATTTTACGATTATGTCGAAACACAACCTGGGCTCTGATACCACTGTTGGGTTTCCGGCACCGCGGCGAGTGTGTGTTCGAACATGTTTCGTAAACATGTGCACAGCGGAAGAAACAAAAATAATAAATCTATATTTATTACAACACACACATCACATGCATGAATAGTATAACATGTGTAGACATAACCGTAAATTTAAATTTGCAATAAAAGGAAATTTAACTATGTTATACCTTTCGTATCACGTGTAGCGGGAACGACATCAACCGGAACGATCCTCGCTAGAATCGTCTCTATCCGTATCCACGCCGAGTATCCTCGGGATGACTTCGCTAAGTCACGAGCCTCGTCTTCATACGGGTTACTAGCCTCGTGTTGAAGACGATGTGATCGAGAGATGATCACGATCCGAATCCAAATTCGGATCCAAAATCGAGTCCTCAAAACTTGCTTCTCCGGAGAGGTATTCGTCAACCGTTTGACGAATCCTTCGTCCTCCACCTCATAGGATTACCGGAGATCGAATCCCCGGTAAGTTAGGCGCTGTCGGAGCTCTAACCGTTGTCCAAACGATGCTCCGACGAGAAGAAAACAAACTGTCCAAAAAACTGGACAGCTTTGGTGGAGGAGTAGGCGCCGGCCAACCAAGGGAAGCCAAGTGCTCACCTTATCGCCGAACCCAAGGGAGATCACCGGAGTACCAACCGGCAACAGCTCAATGCCGGCGAGGGGGAAGGAAAGCTCCTTTTGGATGCCAGTTGGAGGAGAAGTGTGCGGTGGCAAGGAGTTGGCGCCGAGAATCTCCAAAGGATGGAGGTGGGTGGCAACTTAGGTCAAGGGTTTTGGATTAGGGCTTAACAATCCCTTAAGCCCTCTTTTATAGAGAACTAATTCTCTTAATGGTTAATGGATTATAACCATAATGCCCGTTAACCCACTCCATTAATATAAGTTAAAATAAACCAAACCATGATGGTTTATTTTAAGTTAAAACGAACCGAACCAACTTTTGGTTCATTCGTTTAAAATAAACCAAACCCTTTGGTTTATTCTCCTCCATTGGATTAGAACCAAACCATTTCGGTTCATCCATTATGTCTTCATAAGACACGGCCCATCCACGCTTCCATTGCGACTGAAACGATTTCATGCTCGCTTCTTGTTTGGTCCAACCAAACCTAGTTTCTCTCGGTCTGAGAATCCCATTCTCAAGCTCGTTTTAAATCCTTCGGATTACGCTCGTTGTGCGTGTGACCAAATAGGTTCTCGGTTTATGTTGGCCGTCTATAAATAACCATTAATTATAGAACTATCATGAGTGTCACCTAGTAGTACATCATGATCCCCAATTAACCGAAAAGATCAACGGTTGATCCGGAACTATTTCTGAAACCCTTCAGCAGCTCGAATGAATCGTGCCCCATTCCCTTCACTCATCTTATACCCACTTGGTTCAGGACATGGTCTATTGTGTCAGTCCCCACTAGGCTGACTACGTCACACCTAGCCCAAGTATCATTTCCTCGTCCTACGGATTCTAGTTACTCCACATCTATCGAAGAGTACCTTACTCTAAACATGTAATGCTTTGGCCAAAGACTTTAGTAACAATCCGACGAGAGGCCATGGGTATACATCTCCTCGCAAGGAGTGGTGAATCCTTTATAGGCTATTCAAACACCTTCGATCACTTCGACTTAGACCCAATCATCCCGGGTCCACATCTCCTTAGAGATGTTTGCTTAAGATGTCAAAGCATAAGTCTCCATGATCAAGATGACTTGAATACCGTAAGTCAAAGGAACATCGCACTTAAGCCACAGTAAGAACTTCATTGACATATCTATATATGCAGAGAACCATATGAAGTCTTACTACCGTCACTCCAATGAACTAGTTACCATAACTAGCATCCACGATTAACTCCGACATCACAATGTCTCCAACTGGAGAATCACCGCTTGATACACCAAGGAGTATATTGACTAGTAACTGATGGTGTCCAAATCCATCAATTCATCGACTAGGGATAATTCCGATACATCACAATTACACATGTAGAGATACTCACTAGTTGTGATCCAATCACAAATTCTCTCATGCTGTGAGTCGTATCGCGGACATTCAGTAAATGAGTTTAAGATCCAATCAAATACATGAAACCATGTATACTCAAATAGTGAATCTTCATTTATCATATAAATGGTTCATACATAAGGCGATTGCCTTAGGACATCTCTCATATATTACTAACAACAAGAACCTATAGGATCACACACAAAGGGCAATTAGATGGAGATTAGGTTCATATGATGGACCACGAGGATTAGGTTCATGTGATGAACCAAATTGGATTAAGAGTAATCCAAATTAGACTAATTGAGTTGGACTCAATTTGATTCAAGTGTTGAATGAGTCTAATTTAGATTTGATTCATCGAGTCAATTTAAACTAATGAATAGAGATTCATTAAAATAAATTAACTTGAATCAAATGGTTGAATTTGATCAACCATGGGAGATAAGAGGTCAAGTTTGACTTGACTTGAGAGGGAAGATGAATGGTCAAGTTTGACTTGACCAAATGCCATGTCATGATGACTTTGCATGGGCCGGCGAATGATGATGTTCCACATCATCATGGACACATCATGGGGTGCCACCTCATGAGGGAGACCAAGAGCCATGACTCTTGGTATTACATGTTTTAAGTCCCCTTAATGTGGCCGACCAAAACTAATGCATGTGTGAGTGGGAATTGATAACTTCATATTCTTCCTCCTTGGCTCTTCTCTCAAGCTCTCTCCCCCTCATCCTTGTCGTGGGTTTCAAGGAGTGCTAGGACACTCTAAGTTGCCTTCTCCACCTTTTGTCCGTGTGGATACTTGTAGAGGAGTGTATGCTTGACACTCTCGAGTTTCGACAAGCCATTTGGACGAGCGCGATAAGCGAAGGGCGTCGCATCAATGGTAAAGCTCTTCACACGTAGATCTAAAGTAGATATAAGGTTTTAAACACATACATGTATATTTTTTTATATGTTCGCACCGATCCATGGCTGACTTTCGAGGTTTTCGCAACACAAAAAGCGATTTTTGTGGCTCGGATAGTTCAACACTCTTCACCTTCAAGATACAAGAAGGTTCATCTGTAGTGTAATTTGTGCTAAAGATGAATGGGTACATCGAGCGATTAGCTACACTCAGGTTTGTGATGGATCATGAATTAAGTATTGACTTAATTCTACATTATTTGCCCAAGAGTTACTCATAATTTGTGATGAACTACCGGATGAACAAAATTGAAGCCACCATTCCTGAACTCCTCAACATGCTGAAGATTGTGGAGCCTTCTATGAAGCATGAGGAGAAGACAATGTTGTTAGTTGATTCCTCAAAGAAAGGTTCTAAGAGGAAAACAAAGGAACAACGTAAAGGGAAGAAGAAGGCTAAGAAGGCAAAACTAGCTCAAAAGGGCACTTGCCATCATTGTGGCAAGGAGGGCCATTGGCGAAGAAACTGCAAGATTTATCTTGAGTCCGTGAAGAAGAAGAAGACATCTGATGCCCCATCCTCTTCAGGTATCTTCGTAATTGATTTCCATTCTATTGTTGGAACATCAGTGGCCGGCTAGAGGGGGGTGGATAGCCTTTCTCGTGTACGGTGGAATTTACTCATTCTTGATCGTCTATGAATATGATTAGCGCAAGCGGAAATATAAAGCTAAAGTAAAACAATTAAGACAAAGGAAGGAAAATGCAAACATGAAGACGTAACGTGGTTCACGGCCTTGCCGCTAATCCACGGACCGATTTGTTCCAGGTGAATTACGCCTAAACCTTCACTATTCTCTCCTTGGCACCAAGCAAGGTGGAGGTAACCTTTTCTTACAAGATCACTCTTCTTACAATAGGATTGAGATAAATGTAAATAAGAAGAGTAGGAAAACATTTTGCACATTTGGTGTTGTTTGGAGTTAAAGCATTAGCCTCCCCAAGTGTCCAAAGGCCTCTTCTTATAGGGAAGAGGCCATTCTTCCCGTTCAGTTGACTGTCACTGTAGCCGTTGCCCTCTAATGGCTTCTTCCACGTTGGATTCCATCCAACGACTCCCACATTAGTCGACTGATCTTCCCATCAATCGACTGATGGAGCCATAGTCGAGTGGTCGATGCGATCACTCGACTGCTGAAGCTTCTGTGCCTGAAACCCTCGACATCAGTCGACTACTCCCCTTGGCAGTCGACTGATGGAGCGATCAATTGACTACCAAGAGCTGGCAGTCGACTGTTCGGCCAGAACAGAGACTCAAACACTAGTCGAGTCTCCAATCGACTTGGAGCAGTCGACTGCCATGACATGACAGTCGACTGATGCCGGGAAAACCCTCAAACTTGGGTACATCCAACCGTCGGGTACACCTCAACCCACTCGGTTGAGCATCCGACTCTTGCCTTAGCCATCCGACCTAGTTCACCTATGAGCTACCCCTTCCCGGGTTACAATCGCTCACTCTCATCTCTCTTGGAGTCCCTCGCCCTCGAAGTTCTCTTCGTCCGGCCACGTCCCTTGGATGTGCCAAGCGCACAGCTTCACACCGCCATCCTTCGCGTCTTGCCCTGAAGTCTACTTCCTTTGGCTTCACTCCAATGCTCCTCGTTTGATGGTCCCTCGGATGGCCCAAATGCACGACTTCTACAAAGCTATCCTTCACCGACTCAAGGACCAAGTCATGAGATGGTGACTTGCTAATGCTTCGTCAAGCTATCCATGTGCGAATTACTAAGTCCTGCATGACTTCAACGCACATATCAAATCCATAACCAACCTAACTTAAACCCTTTGCCACACACATCAAAACCACATCACATGGGTTGATTGCCCTAACAATCTCCCCCTTTTTGATGTGTGGAAATCCGTTTAAGTTAGGTAAAACAATTAACATAAAACATAAGGCAAGAAAGCATGTAAATAATATGAGTATAAAAACTCCCCCTTAAGACATGCTAAATTTCCCCTTAGCATGATTAACTTAAACTCACCATTTCTCCCCCTTTGACACCATCAAAAATATTATACAAATGTTATACACACATGACATCAAGTCTAATGGAAAAAAAAATACCAAAACAAGTTCAAAACTATTGGTGCAGGGGCACCAGATGATCGAACCTGTGTTTTGATTATGACAAAAGACGCAAACTTAAGATTACATCTTTATCTCATGAGCTTAATCGAGTGTGTAGAAAAGTGCAAAAGTTGAAGTTGAAGGCTAGCGACACCTGGAGGAAGCCGCGGTGGTCGGACGACACTCGAGTGACTTCGGAGGGAGCCGAAGGAATCGAGTGGAAGACCGAAAGCGAGGGCTACAAAGTAAGTATCGAGGTAAGCTCGTGTGTGTGAGTGTAAGTGAGGTCGTATCCTCCTTATGAAAATGACCTTAAGTGTATATCCGACCAAAGACATCCCATGGATGGTCTAGGTTGAGATCGAATGGTCGGCGACTGTCGAAATTACATTTTTGTTAAGCTAACTTGTGATTTCAGCCAACATCATCACGATCGCCACAAGAGCCACTCAACGCTTAAATCGATCATTGTTGAGTGTTGACTGATCAGGTGCTGCCATCAGTCGATTGATGATGGCCACCAGTCGACGGATGGTCAAGGATTAGCTTCGAGGAGTTAAGCCTTATCACCTCATTCCAAGGAGCTTGGTGCCTAAATTTGATTGGTTGAAGACCCATTCGATGAGGGGCTCAAAAGCTATAAAAGGAGGGCTTCTCTAAGGGCTTTTCATCAATTCTAAAAGCCTCCAAGTGCTTCTGATATGCTACGACTCTCCGACATCCCTACGATGAAGCATTGCAGAAACGACAACTAGAGCTCAATCTTCTTCATCTACGAGTCATCGATAAAAGTGTTTTTATAGTTTCAATCTGTACTTAAGTTCATTATCATGATTTTATCGTAACAAGAAGAGGGGGAGTGTCCCTCTATCTCGATCCTTTTCGTGGTTTTTGTATTCGATTAACTCCTACCTCCAACGAGGAGGAGTTCGTTAGTGATTTGCCCTTCGTGCGTAGTCGAGGACCACTAGGGCCTTGGAGTAGTAGCCGTAGGCTCCGAACCAAGTAAAAAACCCTCTTGTCTTATTTATTTTTATATTGTTTTATTCTTTCCACTGCGTAACTCAAGTATCGAAACAAACGAAAGTGTTTATCGCTATTCACCCCCTCTAGCGATTCGCTCGATCCTACAATTGGTATCAGAGCCAGGGGCGCTAAGATTTGGTGAAACCATAAATCTAGCCTTTTTACAAATTTGTTTTTGAATTTTACGAATCTTTTTCCGTTCGTTTAAATTTTCTCCCGCACTACAAATCCAAGACGAAGTCTTGGTACTCTTCTTTTGGTTTTGTTTTGCAAGTATTCGCTTTTGGAGTAGCCGACGGTAAAACGGGCATAACTTTTCGTACAAGTTGACCCACGAAATGGGCTACCTACCAAAATGAAGCTCTCTGAGAGATATACATTCTTACAAGGGTTTACCCTTGTAACAAGATGTCTTCATCCCAAAAAACCAACGTTTAGTACCCTTTCAGGGACATCGAAGGTTGTAAGTGCTCATCTTTTATTTTAGTTGGTTATTTCTCGTTTATTCCTTTTGTTTTTTTCATTTCCTACATTGCTAATCCAAGGCGAAGTCTTGAAACCTTTTTCATGTTTTTTATTATTTTATGTGCAAGGTTTTCCTTCCAAATGGCCCACATTGAGGGGTACAGTATTGTAGGGTCTATCCGTGAGGGGAAACTTCGCTTCCCACTTCAACTCGGTCACTTGTTCATGGCGATCCCATCGATGTCCCCAGATTAAAAATTTAATCCTAGATAAAAGGGAACACCCAAGAAACCTTGTCTTCGTCGTACTATTCGTTTAGAGTGGTTACTTGAACAAACTTGTTGTTCAAGCGCCCTACCTCTATTCTACGAGTAGCTGCGGAATAGACAATGTACGGATCGTCGACTTTTGTGTTTATGTTCGGGATCCAAGTATTATTTATCCACAAATAGAATATATCATGCTCATAATTGATAAACAAATACAAACATGTTACAAAAGAGAATAGAGAATCAATAAACCTCTCGATCTTCTAATGTATGACCTTCCTCCTTTCGGACGTCGTGTGGGCGACGATCTACCAAAAGTTGAAGCTCCTAGATCGCCAATCTTCCTTCCTTGCTCATTTTGAGCAAGAGGAAGAATAGAAACAAACCTCTTTTCCTTCTTTCAACCAACCACCAACCTCCAAGGTTGGAGCTTGCCGCCGGCCAAGAGGGAAGAGGAGATTAGGGTGGAAACAGGCCAAGACACCAAGGGAAAGCCCTAAATCTTGTTTCCACCGGCCAAGGAGAAGGAAAAGGGAAGCTTTGGCTGCCGGCCAAGGTAAGGAACGAGCTGTTTGGGTGCCGGCAAGATTGAAGAAGAAGGAGATAAGGAAACTATTTCCTTATTTGGTGCCGCCAAGATCCAAAACCCTAGCCCTTGCTTCTTGCCGCCAAGCTCCAAAACCCTTGCTTCTCTTGATTGTCCTCCACGCCAACCCTAATCCTCCTTTTATAGAGTTTAGGGATAAGCCTTGTTTTAATCTCAACCATTAGTTCTAGAGATTTAATCTCAACCATCGGATCTAGAGATTTAATCTCAACCGTCGGATCTTAGAGATTTAATCTCTACCTTTGGATCTAGAGTTTTATTTCTATCCATTGGATCTAAGCTTCATGAGGTGTTAATAGGCTACAATAGGGACCATGAGCAGGAGTTGGATCTTGGCCACCCATGGATCAAGCCCACATAAAGTCCGATCCATTAATGATAATCCAATCCACTAAAGGATTATCATTGATCTACCTCACCAACCCCCATAAGTTAATATGGGCTCCATATATTATTTGTATATTTTTTCCCCGTGTTTAAGATCTCGAATGTCCATCGATTAATTAATTTACTGACCATTAATTAATCGACATCTAACTCCATGAGTAGTACCACTCAACCTTTTCATCATGCCGGACCAAGTCCACCTGCAGGGTTTACATGATGAACCTTATGAGCTCCTCAAGGGGACATCATCATCCTAATATATAGGACACGGTTTCCTCCTATAATCAACAACACACCATATAAATAATATCATCTCCCAACTTACCGAGCCTATCGATTTAATCTATAAATCTCGCCAATTGGTAAATCAAAGAGATGACTACTAAGTATATGTGCCTGTTATTATATCGGGATTAAGAGTATGTACAATATAATATCTGAGGTCTGATTCGATTATATAGTCAGCAATAAATTGAATCACCTCTAAGTCGGTCCTGCTCAATACACACAAAGTGCACTAGTGTGATTCTATGGTCAAGACAAACCAATCCCAAATCACACTACAACCATTCCAATGGTTTGTCCAAAGCCATCTCAGTTGTGAGCCTTTACTTATACTTCACAAGGAACCGATAACATGATCTCCCGTGTGTCACCACACACCATGTTATCTACAATGTAATGTATTAGACAATATGCATAGCCATAAAAATATGCAAACAATGATCATGTGATTCTTATTTCAAAATAAAGATGTTCATACAAAAGATAGACTTTTCAGTATACATCCCAACAAGTACCACCCGACCTCCGTGTTGGTGCAATCAGCCCAGGTTGACTCGAGTTTGACTCGAGCAGTACCTTGATAGTATTTTGATGATAGACAAAACTCATGACATGGGATTGTCATGGGAAAGTCCAACATGGGGTTGGCATGGAAAATCCAAGCATGGAGCTTGGTGTGGAAAGTCCAAAGCATTGCGAAGCCGTGCGCTTGGTGCTTGGTGAGAAATGCATTGTGAAGTTGTGTGCTTGGTGCATTTGGGAAGTCTTGAGAACTTGGCAAGTTCACTAGGCTCGGGTCCTTGAGTCAGTGAAGGATGGCATTGAGAAGCCGTGTGCTTGGTGCATCCGAGGGACCGCCGGATGGGGAGTGAATGGAGTGAGCCCAAAGGGAAGCATACTTCTAGGATATGAGACGCGAAGGATGGCATTGCGAAGCCGTGCGCTTGGCGCATCCGAGGGACGTAGGCCGAGGGAAGAGAGCTTCGGTGGGGAACTCCATGAGGGATAAGGTGGACTTGGCCAAGTGGCTAAGACTGAGTGTCGGAGGCTCAAACTTGATGTTTGAGGGTTTACCCGACGGTCGGATGCTCAAACAACTTGGTGTTTGAGGTTTTGCTCGACATCAGTCTGTTAGTTAAAGCCCTAGAACCAATCATGTGATGGTTGAATAGGGAACATTTTGTATCATATTCTATAAAGGCAAAGGATTGGTTATTATATTTACATCTTGCTTGTGCCAGCTAATTTAAATATAATAATGCCCTAGAAAAGTAGGTTCTTATCTACAGCACATCAATTGGCAGAATTGATTATGAGAGGCTGTAGAGAACACTTTCCTAAATGTTCCTAGTCGAGTATTAATATGCAAGGGCAATATTAATACATAAAGACTAGCATGTAGGTCAATTGATGACTTGATCTCACAAGTCATGGATATATGATATCAAGTTGACACATGGGTATATATTGGAGAATATATACTGACCCGACCATGAGAGAAAGTTTCATGGATCGTTATATGAGTGTCATAAACTTTCTCATGTGACTATTGGTATGAATAGTCCTTAGACACGAAGTCACTACGGTTCCCTACATAGGAGTTATGTACTTTGGTATCGTCAAGCGTCACGTAGCAGGTGGACCATAAAGGCGATTACTGGGTATGTAACAAATTATGCGGAGGGATGTGAGTGATGTAGATGAGATCTATCCCTTCCATATGACGGGAGTGATATCGGTGGGCCCCTTGATTGAGTAGAACTACTAAAACGCATGGCCATGCTCGAATGAGTCAATATGAGATATTGAGCTCATTTGTTTGAGTTAGTTTACTCAGGGATCAAGAAACACATAGATTGATCGAGGATGACACGGTCTATGCCTCATTGATCAATCTGATATCAAGGATAGAAGGACACGGTCATATATTATAGTAGTCACGGAAAGGTTAGTCGGATCTTGACTTATCTCGTAACTTGGGTAGCAATGATGTATTGCTAGATGCCGCTCATTGCTTGTGTATCTAAAAGAGTTTAGGTCCACTGCCAACGTTATGAGAGCCTATAGGGTCACACACAAAGAGCATGATAATTAGAGGAATTAGAGTATTCTGGTTTGACTAGAATAATTTGGGAATAAGCTTAAGTACAAAATGGTTTTTGGACTTTAAGCTTAATGAGAATTTTAGCTAATTGATTTAATGAGATTAATTCAATATGTTACCTTATTGATTTAATAAGATTAATTCAATATAACATAAGCTTAATTGAATTAATAAGATTAATTCAATATGATAACATAAGCTTAATTGAATTAATAAGATTAAATTCAACATGCATGAATGCCACATAAGAATGCCACATAAGCATGCCACATAAGCATGCCACCTAAGCATCCACCTAAGCTAGTTAAGGTGGAAGGAAACAAAATGGTTTTGTCTCCTTAAGTGGCCGGCCAAACAAGGATATGTCTCAATGCAATGGATTGCATTGAATGTGTGGAGGTGAAAGGGTTTTTCCAACCCTATAAAAGACACCCTAAGTGGCCGGCCAAAGAGAGCATTGGCTTTTGTTGTTGGTGGAAGCTTTGGTTGTGTTAGTGGTGAGAAAGCTTGGTGGAAGCTTTAGTTGTGTGGGTTTGTGAGTGTAGGCTAGCAAGAAGAGGAGTCTTCTTCTTCCTTTCTCCTTTTCCCTCTCTTCCTCTCCTTTAGGGACTTCTCTAGCAAGAAGTAAAGGAGAGCTCTTCTAGTTTTCCTTTTGTGAGACAAGAGCGTGCTCGTGTGGATACGTATAGAGGCACGGACACTTGAACGTGCTAAAGATCCAACAAACCGAAAGGAAAAGCGGGATTAACAAGGGCACGCAACAAAGGTAATCCTCTCCTATAAGATAGGTTTGGTTTAGAGAAATTTATTTTATACGAGTTTGCTTTCGCATGGATCACTTGGAAGGGATCCTATTTTCCGTTGCGCATATGCCATTTGGCATACGAGATTTCCCTACACAGTCGACTGGCATAGGTGCCGGTTCGACTGATCCAAGTCGACTAGAGTTCGAATGGTGTAAGGCTAAGGTTTTGTGCTTGGCGATCGCCATGGATCGGGCGATCGTGATGTCGATGCGAGTCGCGAGGATGACGATCGTGATGGGAGTGTCGCGAGCACAAAACGCTCCGTAGCCGACTGGGCAGTCGACTACTAGGTCACCAATCGACTAATGGGCATCATCAGTCAACTGGTAGGTGATCCGTTGGAACTTGTCTGACGTGGATCTGGCCGTTGTGAGACAACGGCTGCAGGGGCAGTCGACTGGGGCCTTTTGGCAGTCGACTGCTAGGCGCGAAAACAACTCGATGCAGGTTATAAAAGGAGCTCGAGATGGAGGTTTTTGCCATGGTTTTTGTGAAGCTATTGGAGGGGAATTGCTGCTGCATTCCAGTCCTTCAAGAGCCGTCTAAAGCAAGCAACAAGCAAAGTGATCAAAGCAATCGGTGAAAGTTTTCTTGTGTATTGTATTTGTGTATTTGCTTGTATTTCTATATTACTGTTGTAATTGCTTGTGAGAGGTTTCTCCACCTCCGACGTGTAGTCGAGAAGGAGTTTGAGTATTGCCGTGTGCATCTCTAGAGCTCGTTGAGCTCGCCCCGTAGAGTAGGAACCCTAAGGTTCCGAACCACGTATATGCTTGCGTATTTGTTGTGCTTATATTATTGTTAGTATTATTGTTATTTCTATTGTTATTCCGCTGCGTATATTAACGACAATTGTAGACGAGCACACGAGAACGAACGAATTATGACATCCAACGAACGAGGGCTATTCACCCCCTCTAGCCGGCCAATCGATCCCCAACAAGTGGTATCAGAGCCAAGGTCGCTCTTCAAGGACTAACCGCCGTGAGAGCACTACAAAATGGCCGGCTTCATCCATCCACCGAAATTCGATGGAGATTTTGCTTGGTGGAGGAAACGGATGGAGGTATATCTCGAAACCAATTTTGATTATATGATTATTGTAGAAAATGGTTTTGAGATGCCTAGGGACAAACACAAGAAGCCCATTGAAAAATCAAAGTGGACCCAAGACCAAATCAAGAACTTCAAGACAAATCTCGAGGTAATTAAATTGATTAGTGATTTGTTACCTAACACTATTTGGTCTAGATTGGGTGATTATAGGGATGCAAGGGAATTATGGAATAAGGTAATGAAATTCCAAGAAAATTCCCAATCGGCACAAGTAGAGGAGAATGCCGAAGAAGAATCATCATCCACCTTTGAAGATGTGGATGATTTGGTGGAGACCTCCACCTCTAGCATTGAGGGGGAGGAAAGGGTTTCTACTCCGGAGAAAGATCAAGAAGAAGCATCCACATCCGGGAGAAGTGAAGATCAAGAAGAGGCCTCCACCACCTCCCTAGGTAACTCAAGTATTGTAATTTTAAATAAAAATCACATAATATCCTTTGAGTGTAGGGAAAAAGGGCATTACAAGAGCAAATGCCCTAAATTGGCTAAGGAAAAGGCATCAACACCAAAAGTCAACCCAAAGTCAAAGGATGCCGGTGTTCCCAAAATTAAAAGCAAAGAGCACATTGTGTGCTTCAAATGCAACCAACGGGGACATTACCGAAGCCAATGCCCTAGGGGGAGGAAGAAAGGGCAAGAAGGTGTAATTCATGTAGGGGGAGCTTCCCAAGCTAACCCTAAGGTATATTTAAATAATGCACCTTTAATTCCTAAAGTCAAAAAGCATGCTAAAAATTATTTTAGTTCTCTTGCTATTATCAATGAAAAGCAAGCTAAGAGAAATAATAAGGTGTATTGTCTAGGTGCCAAGCATGTTCATATAACTAAGGACAAACCTATGACCCAAAACACTAGACCTATATTACCTAGGGAGTCAATTAGGAGAATTGAAGAAAACTTGGGTGTTAATCCCAAGAAATCTAGGCATATGCCTAAAAAGAAAAATATTTACCAAAAGATAAATGAAAATTCAAAATTGGGAAAATTAGAGTTAGAAAACCAAGCCTTGAGGTCAAGGCTAGAAAAATTGGAGAAGACCCTAGCAATAATATCAAACTCGGTTAAGGGGTCTAATGCACAAAAGTCAAGACCTAGGAAACAAGAAACATCTAAGGGCAAGAAGGGTTTGGGTCACAAACCTATGTCCTACCATAATGTTCCATTTAATTATGGAACATCATCTAGGTCTAGACAAACCAAGGCTAATAGGGAAGACATCCCTAAGTCTAGCCATGGTATGTGTTTAGTGGCTAAGGATTTAAGGAAAATCAAGAAA
Organism: Wurfbainia villosa; assembly: GCA_025175895.1. Taxonomy (NCBI): domain Eukaryota; kingdom Viridiplantae; phylum Streptophyta; class Magnoliopsida; order Zingiberales; family Zingiberaceae; genus Wurfbainia; species Wurfbainia villosa. The sequence goes on along the minus strand of CM045998.1, from coordinate 36,835,189 downwards.
GCCACTAAGAAGGTCAATGGAGGAGTCACCTCTAGAGTTGACCTAGGAAAGACCCAAAAGACTATGGCTTCAAAGCCTAAAAGGGTCATTAGGAAGGTATCTAGGGAAGTTATCCCTAGGAAATACCTTGTTAACCCAAGGAGCTCCAATAGATATTGGGTTCCTAAGAGCGTGATTGATTCACGCTAAATGGGTTAGGGTGTGTCAACCCTAAGTGGATGGGTGGTTAACCTAGCCATTGTGAGTTGACACATTAGGGTGTGCCAATGTGGTTTGAGAAGTTAAAAATGATTTAAATTGGCACAATTAGGTCATAGAAGTCATGGTGTGCCATTTTGGGTTTTTGGCACACTAAGGAAATAATGGCATTAAGGCAAAATTGGTTTAATCTCTAGAAATGACAAATTGATTTTAACACTTAGGTATTCTATACCTTAGTATATTTTACTTGCCATGATGTGTTTGCCTTACCATGTCATGACATCATTTTTATTTTTATCTATAAAATGTCATGATCATGTTTAGAATTATTTTTAGATGTCATGTATGCCTAGATCTCATTCACATGCCATGACATCATGATTTTGGCATATGCTTTTACTTATATCATATATATGCCATAATCATCATCATACATAAATTAAAATGAAATTAAGGACTATGGCATGATTTGATGGGAATCAAATAATATTGCCTAGAAATATGCATGAGACCATTTAAAGAATAAAAACCCACATCTCACAAAAATTTGACTTGTATGTGTTTTACACATCTAGATATTGGTGAGATGTTTAGGAAAAAGAAAATAAAGGTTTGAAAAACATTTTGAAAAACCTTGGTGAAGCCTATCTTTTGACAGCTATCACCATTGAATGGGATGATACAAAGAGGGCTCTTTATTGAAGCTTTTCTAAAACTTTTGAACTTTGTATCAATCTCCTAATTTAGTGGGTAATATAATTTTCCAATATTTTTCACCCATAGTGTTTAGGATAAGTATTATACGTATGCATTTTCAAGATTTTTAAAATTACGTATATTTACTTATGGATTTCGAAAATCCATTTCTGAAATACTAAAAACTGCAAATGATTATCTGATCGCCATGGTGGCAATGATCGATCGGTGATGAAATGTGACCGTGATTTCTGATTTTAGTCGACTGCCCAAGCTGATTTCGGGTAAATCTTGTTGGTTAGGCCCATGTTCAGCTAGGTTAAGGTCCCCTAACCACTCCTAACCCTAGGATATGCTTGGGAGAGCATTAGAGAGGGTGGAAATCCATTGGATATGGATTAGGAGTTGGGTTGAGGGTGAGTATCAATTTTAAGGTGGAAGAGAGTTCATTGTTGAACTTTGCCTTAATTTTGATTTGGTTAATGTTCCTATTGGCTTAGGGACTCTCCAAGGACATTGTTGGTGCAATGGTCAAGGGGGAGCAAGCCTCTAGGGGGAGGTATCCATCATGGGAAGATGGATGTGTATTTCCTCATGGGAGGAAAATTGGGTTGCCTCTCTTTAAGTGATATGGGATCACTAGAAAGATGGTAGGCATGTGTTCTTCCAAGGGAGAGATATAAGATCTCATTGGGGTATGAGACATTCATACCCTTGGGGAGGTGTTTACCAAGTTACCAATTAGGGTTCGTTGGAATTCTGATTGGGATATGAGAATTGCCAATATGGGAGAATTGGTAGACTTGAGATGGTAGTTTTGTCAATCATCAAAAAGGGGGAGATTGTTGGTGCAATCGGCCCAGGTTGACTCGAGTTTGACTCGAGCAGTACCTTGATAGTATTTTGATGATAGACAAAACTCATGACATGGGATTGTCATGGGAAAGTCCAACATGGGGTTGACATGGAAAATCCAAGCATGGAGCTTGGTGTGGAAAGTCCAAAGCATTGCGAAGCCGTGCGCTTGGTGCTTGGCATGGGAAAGTCCAAAGCATTGCGAAGCCGTGCGCTTGGTGCTTGGTGAGAAATGCATTGGGAAGTCGTGCGCTTGGTGCATTTGGGAAGTCTTGAGAACTTGACAAGTTCACTAGGCTCGGGTCCTTGAGTCGGTGAAGGATGGCATTGCGAAGCCGTGCGCTTGGTGCATCCGAGGGACCGCTGGACGGGGAGTGAATGGAGTGAGCCCAAAGGGAAGCATACTTCTAGGGTATGAGACGCGAAGGATGGCATTGCGAAGTCGTGCGCTTGGCGCATCCGAGGGACGTAGGCCGAGGGAAGAGAGCTTCGATGGGGAACTCCATGAGGGATAAGGTGGACTTGGCCAAGTGGCTAAGACTGAGTATCGGAGGCTCAAACTTGATGTTTGAGGGTTTACCCGACGGTCGGATGCTCAAACAACTTGGTGTTTGAGGTTTTGCCCGACATCAATCGACTGACATAGGTGCCGGTTCGACTGATCCAAGTCGACTAGAGTTCGACTGGTGTAAGGCTAGGGTTTTGTGCTTAGCGATCGCCATGGATCGGCAATGATCGATAAGTTGATACCGATCGGCCGAGGGATGGCGGTGATCACGGGAGTGTCGCGAGCATTGAACACTCGTAGCCGATCGGGCAATCGACCATTAGGTCAGATGGTCGACCGATGGGCATCATCGATCCGGTAGGTGATCCGTTGGAACTTGTCCGACGTGGATCCGCCGTTATGAGACAACGACGCAGGGGCAATGATCGGGCCTTTGGCACGATCGCTAGCGCTAATGACTCGATGCAGGTTATAAAAGGAGCTCGAGATGGAGGTTTTTGCCATGGTTTTTGTGGAGCTATTGGAGGGGAATTGTTGCTGCATTCCAGTCCTTCAAGAGCCATCTAAAGCCAGCAACTAGCAAAGTGATCAAAGCAATCGGTGAAAGTTTTCTTGTGTATTGTATTTGTGTATTTGCTTGTATTTCTATATTACTATTGTAATTGCTTGTGAGAGGTTTCTCCACCTCCGACGTGTAGTCGAGAAGGAGTTTGAGTATTGCCTTGTGCATCTCTAGAGCTCGTTGAGCTCGCCCCGTGGAGTAGGAACCCTAAGGTTCCGAACCACGTATATGCTTGCATATTTGATGTGCTTGTATTGTTGTTAGTATTATTGTTATTTCTATTGTTATTCCGCTGCGTGTATTAACGACAATTGTAGACGAGCACACGAGAATGAACGAATTACGACATCCAACGAACGAGGGCTATTCACCCCCTCTAGCCGGCCAATCGATCCCCAACACTCCGTTCTTTAACGGAGATGATTTCCATTATTGGAAAGGTCGGATGGAGTGTTTTCTAAAAACACAAGTCGAGACTTGGATAATCATCCAAACCGGCTTTGCTCTACCCACCAATGATCAAGGCGAGCCCTTGGACTTCGACAAGTGGACCAATGCAACCAAGAGGCAAATCGAAGCCGATGCAAAGGCGACCCAAATGTTGCAGTGCGGTCTGTCCAAAGAGGAGCTCAACCGCATCGAACCCTTCATCAGCACAAAGAACCTATAGAACAAATTAATCGAGCTACATGAAGGAATGTCCGATGCTAAGGTATGTAAACATGACCTTCTTTTCAATAAGTTGTATAACCTTAAGATGTAGGAACACGAGACGGTGACGCAACTACACGCCCGCGTCCAGGACATTGTCAACGGCTTGCACACCATCAAACACAAGGTCAAAAACCGCAACCTCCTAAGGTACGTTCTTAATTCATTTCCTAGGACTACCTTGTGGGCATCCATGGTCGATGCCTACAAGGTCTCTAAGGACCTTTTGAAGCTTTGGTTAGACGAATTATTTTCCGAGTTTGAACTTCACGAGCAGACTAACGTGGTTCGGGCCAAGAGAGGTATTGCTCTACTTGCAGGACAAAGAAGCAAGCCATCTACCAGGCAAGAAGATGGACTCGAACCAAAAGACGAATCAGAGTCCGAATCCGAAGAGGTGGAAGCAATAGTGAACGTAGTGCGAAAGATCGTTCGGAGGGAAAGGAGGCTACTAAAGAACCAAAAGAGGGCACAATTCAAATCAAATCAAAAGAAGGCTTTTCATGCAACATGGGACAACGAAGAAGGCGTCGACATAGCGTGTATGGCAACACCCGAAGAGTTCGAGTCAGAGTCCGAATCCGAATCTAACTACAACACCGACTCCAAACTCGAGGACTACTTCGAGAAGCAACTCAAAGCCGGACCGAAAGGGGAAAATAAGGTTATCCGCTCACTAATTCATACGCTTTACAATACAATTAAATTGCTAACTAGGAAATTAGCTAAATCTGAGTCTAGGGTCGAGTCCTTGGTTGAGGAGGTTGAAACCCTCAAACAAGAGACACCCCTAAACTCTTCGACTAGTTGAATTCAAGAGGAGGACTCAACTTGAGTTGAAAAACTCGAAGAAGAGAACTCTCTCTTGAAAGGACGAGTCCAAGAGCTCAGAGCTCGGTTGAACAAGTTCTCGACGGTGTCCAAGATTCTTAACTGACTTCTTGGAACTCAGAGAGCCGTGTATAACAGAGCCGGACTCAGATATAACTCCAAGACTATGAATAGATCTTACATGTCTATCGTAAACCATAGTCATCATTGAGTCCAAGCATGGGTCCCGAAAACTTTATTAACTTCACATATAAGGACCAATAGGTTTTGGATTCCCCAGGATCAAGTTCATTACTTGACCAGACCATATTGGTTCAATGATCCAGGGGGAGCTAATACAAAAATAGTATATCCGGTAACCTAAATTTTTTTTTTATGGTTAGATAGGACTATAACTCATCAATGCTTGATAACATAGTACCAGGATGCGGCGAGATGATAGTACGCTAGGAAAATGGAGTCTCGTGTATTCGGGCTAGATAAGGTGTATCTAGTTCGGTTCACTTGACCGAGTGGAACTAGCTGAAGCTACCTCGCCGTATCCTAGACTAGTTATACTAGGAAGTGGTCTTAGGTGAGTCAAGTTACTATTTTCTCAAAATTGGCTTTGTCTAAGGAAGTGGTCATTTTTTCGATCAAAGAAGGCCCTTGTGCCTCGCCACGACCTGGAAGCCAAGATCTTGAAAAGGTGACTTGATGAGCTTAGGGTCAAATCTGAATCTAATGCAAGGTTGACCAGTTTTAAATCATTAAATTTAATCAAGATAAAATTAGAATCATCTCACACAATATATAAGGTGAACCAATTCTATGACACTTAGAATGGGTGAGATGAATAAGGAACAATTTCACTTACATAATCTTTTCAAAAATGTTATCTATTTTTCAAACTATCGAGCTTAAATGATTACTTATACTCAGACAAAACTCTAAATATATAACCTTCTAGGTCAATGTTTAGTGCCCCCTAACTCTTCTATACCTTATATACTTGATTAAGGGGGAGAGCAAACTAACCCTAAGGGTCATATATTTTCAAAAGTTATTAGCATATAAGTATTTGGTGTTGGGAGTATGAGGAATACAATCAAAGTCCCACATTGGTAAGACATGGAAAAGATCATGTGCTTATAAGAAAAAAGATATCTCCATTGGTGTGAGGCCTTTTGGGTAAAGCCCAAAAATAAAACCATGAGGGCTTGGGCCCAAAGTGGACAATATCATACCATTGTGGAGATATGTGGATCTTATATGCACTAACAATTGGTATCAGAGCCATGGTCCATGTCAAGCCATGAACCTCGAACGAAGGAAGTTGAGCTCCCACGTCCGGATCAAGAGAACCAGACATCAGGAAGGAAGTCTAGTTGGGTCGGGGGGACCGAACAACTGGCAGGAAGTCCTGGTGGGTTGAAGATCGGACATCAAGCAGAGAAAATCCTTCGAGGAGGGATAGGCTTGAGGGGGGGCCCAATGTGGTCCTTCGTTTGAGGGGGGGATTGTTGGGAGTATGAGGAATACAATCAAAGTCCCACATTGGTAAGACATGGAAAAGATCATGTGCTTATAAGAAAAAAGATATCTCCATTGGTGTGAGGCCTTTTGGGTAAAGAAGGAAGTCTAGTTGGGTCGGGGGGACCGAACAACTGGCAGGAAGTCCTGGTGGGTTGAAGATCGGACATCAAGCAGAGAAAATCCTTCGAGGAGGGATAGGCTTGAGGGGGGGCCCAATGTGGTCCTTCGTTTGAGGGGGGGATTGTTGGGAGTATGAGGAATACAATCAAAGTCCCACATTGGTAAGACATGGAAAAGATCATGTGCTTATAAGAAAAAAGATATCTCCATTGGTGTGAGGCCTTTTGGGTAAAGCCCAAAAATAAAACCATGAGGGCTTGGGCCCAAAGTGGACAATATCATACCATTGTGGAGATATGTGGATCTTATATGCACTAACATTTGGAAACTCAAAGCTAATTTTATAAGTATTTTGAAAATCAAATTAATCTCAAGACTTATATTATTGGTGTAGAGGGTTATACCTTGAACCAAAGTAAATCGAGACACATGCTTGGACTCATGTTAGATAATCTTTATGCATGCTACTTTTTTGTTAAAAACCCCTACTTTTTATATACAACCCCAAATCTTTTTTGATTTATGGCAAAAGGGAGAGAAGAGCACAAGTTAAGGGGGAGAACAAAAATTTAAACAAAAATTTAAAATTTTTAAGATTAACTTCTTTTTAAGATTAACCTCACCTAAGGTTAAGGGGGAATTGATTATAATGAGTGCATCATTTACATTTACTCATTTTCTGCATTATATTTTTCCTTAACTTTGCGTAAGTTTGCCATAGATCAAAATGGGGGAGATTTTTGGTGTAGGGGCACAAGATGATCGAACCTGTGTTTTGATTATGACAAAAGATGCAAACTTAAGATTACATCATTATCTCACGAGCTTAATCGAGTGTGCAGAAAAGTGAAAAAACTAAAGCTGAAGGGTAGCGACACCCGGAGGAAACCATGGTGGTCGGGCGACACTCGAGTGACTTCGGAGGGAGCCGAAGGAATCGAGTGGAAGGAAGAAAGCGAGGTCTACAAATTAAGTATCGAGGTAAGCTCGTGTGTGTGAGCATAAGTGAGGTCGTATCCTCCTTACGGGGATGGCCTTAAGCATATATCTGACCAAAGACATCCCATGGATGGTCTAGGTCGCGATCGGACGGTCAACGACTGTCGAAATTATGTTTTGTTAAGCTAACTTGTGATTTCAGCCAACATCAGTCGACTGCCCACAAGAGCCACTCGACTGCCTTAAATTGTTGGGATGTATAATGAAAAGTCTATCTTTTGTATGAACATCTTTATTTTGAAATAAAAATCACATGATCGTTATTTGCATATTTATGGTTAAGCATATTGTCTCATACATTACATTGTAGATAACGTGGTGTGTAGTGTCGCACGGTAGATCATGTTATCAGCTCCTTGTAGAGTATAAGTAAAGACTCACAACCGAGATGGCTTTGGACAAACCATTGGTATGGTTGTAGTTTGATTTAATATTGGTTTGTCTTGACCATAGAATCACACTAGTACACTTTGTGTGTATTGAGCAGGACCGACTTAGAGGTGATTCGATTTATTGCTGACTACATAATCGAATCGAACCTCAGATATTATATTGTACATGCTCTTAATCTCGATATAATAACGAGCACATATACTTAGTATTCATTTCTTTGATTTACCAATGGGCGAGATTTATAGAGTAAATCGATAGGCTCGATAAGTTGGGAAATGATATTATTTATATGGTGTGCCATTGATTATAGGAGGAAACCGTGTCCTATATATTAGGATGATGATGTCCCTTTGAGGAGCTCAAAGGTTCATCATGTAAATCCTGCAGGTGGACTTGGTCTGGCATGATGATAAGGTTGAGTGGTACTACTCATGGAGTTAAATGTAGATTAATTAATTGTCAATAAATTAATTAATCGACGGACATTTGAGATCTTAAACACGGGGAGATAGATGTAAAAATAATATATGGAGCCCATATTAACTTATGGGGGTTGGTGAGGTAGATCAATGATAATCCTCTAGTGGAATGGATTATCATTAATGGATCGGACTTTATGTGGGCTTGATCCATTGGGTGGCCAAGATCCAACTCCTCCTCATGGTCCCTATTGTAGCCTATTAAACCCTCATGGAGTCCAGATTCGATGGTGGAAAATAAAACTCTAGATCCGACGGTGGAGATTAAATCTTGAGATCCAACGGTGGAAGTTAAATATTTAGATCCGACGGTAGAGATTAAATCTCTAGATCCGACGGTTGAGATTAAATCCCTAGATCCAACGGTTGAGATTAAATCCCTAGATCTGACGGTGGAGATTAAAGGAGGCTTAGGCCTAGCTCTATAAAAGGAGGCTTAAGGTGGGCAGCAAGAGCATTACTTGGAGATTAGGGTTTGGGCGGCTAGGGCTTGGAGGCTTGGGCGGCTAGGGCTTGGAGGCTTGGGCGGCTAGGGTTTTGGGGAATCCTTGGGCGGCAAGGATTCCTTCTCTTCTCCTTGGCCGGTGCCCAACTTGATCTTCAAAACCTTGGCCAGTGCTCATCTCTTCTTCCTCCTCTCCTTGGTCAGTGGAAACAAGGGTTAAGGTGGTTCCTTGGAGCTCTTGGCCGGTGCCCACCTCCTCCCTTATTCTCTCTTTGGCTGGCGGTAAACATCAAGCTTGGAGCTTGGTGGTCGGTTAAAGGAAGGAGAAGAGTTTTTTTTTATTCTTCCTTTTGTTCGAAGTGAACAAAGAAAGGAAGATTCGTGTTCTAGGAGGCTTCGACTTTTGGAAGATTGTCGCCCACACGACGTCCAAAAAGAGGAAGGACATACAATAGAAGATCGAGAGGTATAATGCTTGTTTATATTCTTTTGTATTATGTCTATAATTGTTTTTCAATTATATGCATGTTGTACATTTTGTTATGTGGCTAATTTACTTGGACCCCGAATACAAATGCAAAAACCAGCGATCCGTACATCGTCTATTCCGCGGCTAATCGTAGAATAGAGGTTGGTTGCTTGAACAACAAATTTGTTCAAGTGATCACTCTAATCGAATAGCATGATGATGAAACAGTTGCTTGGGTAATCCCTTTTGTCTAGGATTATTTTTTTTAATCCGGGGACGTAGACGGGATCGCCATGAACAAGCGACCAAGTTGAAGTGGGAAGCAAAGTTTCCTACCTTGAAGTGGTATCAGAGCCACGTGTTTCCAATTTTGTGTGTTTAGGATTCGGTTACTTTTATGCACTTTTCATATATTATATGTGTCGGATAATAGTAGGATGTGCGTAGGTTAACTTTATGGTTGTAGGCATAGGATCCAACTATTATGGACATATGTGTGTATGTGATTGTATGTGTGTAATTGTATATTATTTGAATCCTCGGGGTTGACGAGGCTTGTATTTAATTTTTGTAATTAGATACGACATTGTTTAGCCACTCTTTTTATTTTAGCTTACTTTTGATCTAGATTTCATCTACACTCCTTCGTGGAGTATAGGATCGATGGATGTAAATTAAAATAGTTTTTCTCGGCTCGGATCTCCGGATGGCTTATACATGGCATAGGGAGGAGCGGACGAGATGACAATATGACGGGAGGCATATTGGAGACAAAAGCCATAATAGTTGGAAAATATTTCTTTTTCATATTTATTGCTTATTGTTTGATATGTATGTCGTAGGCTAGAAAATTCCTCAATTTTAAATTACTAAGTGGGAGAGGGATATTTTTATAAATTCCCACGACCTCCATTACGATTTAACATGTGATGCAAACAAACTTGCGCGTCGGCTCTGAGTGCCTTCCTCCACATCGGATGAGTTTGTTTGCAGATCACAAGGTCGAATATGGTTATAGGAAATTATTAAGGAGCGTGTGTACTTCCCCATCGGAAGGTACATAATCCAAGATAATTACCTTGGTACCGAGTAATGGTGAACACTTAGATACAAATAGAAGTATCCTCCCTATCGGAGTCACTGCTTTTATTTGTAAGGCCGAAGAGGAACCAACTATTAATTTTATTTGTCAAAAACTTAGGTTGACAAGATAGTAAAATTAATGGGTAAAACCTCCTCTTACAAATGTAGAATTTGTATACATCCACACTATCGTGACATACAATATTCTCGGTGTTTTGAGGTGTTGGTTGATTTAAAAATTTTATTGTTTGAGGAATCAATAATTTTTTGAAATCTAATGTTTTGATTTATGTGATTCTTAGGTTTTTTCAAAATGACTTTCAACCCGCTTGCTGTGATACTAAAAGAAAATAAATTTACTAGACCCAATTATATTGATTGGAAGAGGAATCTTGACATTGTCTTGACGGCTGAGGAATACAAATATGTACTCCTCGAAGAGTGCCCTCCTAAGCCTGCAGATGATTCTAGGGAAAAGGAGGAGAGTTATATGAAGTGGATTAAGGCCGATGAGATGGCGCGGTGTTACATTTTGGCATCTATGTCAAATGTACTGCATCATCAGCATCAAGCCATGCCCACTGCTTATGACATGATGCTTAATCTCAAAGAGCTTTTCGGACACCAGAATTGGGCTGCTAGGCAGGAAGCCATGAGGAACTTGATGACGACGACCATGATCGAGGGAACACCCGTGAGGGATCATGTTCTCAAGATGATGGCTCATTTGAATGAGCTGGAAGTCCTCGGAGCTGAGATCGATGGGGAAACCTAGGTTGATATCATTCTCCAGTCTCTACCTAGGAGTTTTGAGCAGTTTCGCCTGAACTACAACATGAACAAGAGGTTGTATTCAATGGCGGAACTTTTTGTTGGTGCAGTAGGCACCTAAGTCGAACCTGAGTTTTGATTATAGAAAACGATACAAAGTTAAGCTCATGTTGTTATCTCACGAGCTGAACCGAGTGTGCAGAAAATTGCTATAGATGGAGCTCAAGGCTAGCGACACCCGGAGGAAGCCGCGGTGGTCGGGCGACACTCGAGTGACTTCGGAGAGAGCCGAAGGAGTCGAGTGGAAGGCCGGAAGCAAAAGCAACACGTAAGTATCGAGGTAAGCTCGTGTGTGCGAGCGTAAGTGAGGTCGTATCCTCTTTACGGGGAGAGACTTAAGCGTAGATCCGACCCAAGACATCTCATATGTGGTCTAGGTCGAGATCGGACGGTCGGAGGCCGTCGAAATAATGTTTTCTGATCATTGCCCGGCTTGGAGGACTCATCGTCAATCGATCGATCGGCTAGAAGGTCAAGATTTTCGGCGATCGCGCCATCAGTCGATTGATGATGACCATCAGTCGATTGATGATGACCATCAGTCGACTGATGGTCAATGATCAGATTCGAGGAGTCAAGGCTTATCACCAAATTTCAAGGGGAGTTGTGCTCAAATTTGATTGGCTAGGGTTCCTCTCGAAAAGGGGCTCAAAGGCTATAAAAGGAGGGCCAAACCTAGGGTTTCATCCTCAATTCTAAGTGCTCAAAAGCCTCCGTTACGCTGCAACTCTCCGACGACTCTACAACAACGAAGTGCTGCCAACAACCCTAGCTTAAAGTTTCTTTTGTTTAGTTGTTGGTATAATCTTAATTTGTTATTGCTTTCAATATTGCAATTCTTTTCAATCGAGGTTTTTCGTTGCATTTTACTTTAATAGAAGAGAGGGTTTGTCTCTCTATCTTTTTGCTTCAAAGGCTTTTGTAATCGTAAAACTCCTACCTCCAACGAGGAGGAGTGTTTTAGTGAATTGCCCTCCGTACACGGTCTAGGACTGTTAGGGCCTTGGAGTAGTAGCCGAAGGCTACGAACCAAGTAAAAAAACTATTTGTCTCATTTAGGTTTTATTTACATTTCCGCTGCATTTAATTGTCTATCGAACGTTTTAAAAGAAAATTTTTTATCGCTATTCACCCCCCCCTCTAGCGATCCGCTTCGATCCAACAATTAGTATCAGAGCCGGAGGTTGCTAAGATTTGGTGAAACCACCAATCTAGCCTTTTTTACAGATTTATTTTTCTTTTAATTCTTTTTTTATTTTATTTCGCTTTGTTAAGTTTTTCTCCCGCACTACTAATCCAAGACGCGAGTCTTGGTACTTGTTTTCGTGTTTTTGTCGTTGCTAGTTTCTTCGTCTTCGTCTCCTTGTGTCTTTTGTTCTAATGGCCCATCTCGAGGGTTTTAGCATCGTCCGACCTCCGTTTTACAACGGAGATGACTTCCGTTATTGGAAGGGTCGGATGGAGTGCTTTCTCAAAACCCAAATCGAGATGTGGATCATAATCCAAACGGGTTTCACACTTCCGACTAATGAAGTGGGTGACTCCTTGGATTATGATCAATGGACCATTGCGACAAAATGACAAGTCGAAGTCGACGCCAAGGCAACACAAATCCTCCAATGCGGCCTATCCAAGGAGGAGCTAAATCGCGTCGGCCCCTTCATAAGCGCAAAGGATCTTTGGACAAAACTAATCGAGTTACACGAAGGATCGGATCAAGCTAAGGTTTGCAAACGCGATTTGTTGTTCAATAAATTGTACACACTAAAAATGCAGGAACACGAGTCCGCGACGCAACTCCACGTCCGTGTCCAAGACATAGTCAATAACCTACACGCAATCGGGCAAAAGGTCGAAAACTGCGACCTTATAAGGTATGTTCTAAACTCGTTTCCGAGGACTACCTTGTGGGCATCCATGGTCGATGCCTACAAGGTCTCCAAGGATCTTTCTAAAATTAGGTTAGATGAACTCTTTTTCGATTTCGAATTACATGAGCAGCCCAACTCGGAACCCGAGAGGGGTATAGCCTTGTTTGCAGGTTCAAAGAAGAAGAAAATCGCAAGCAAGCCACCACCAACCGAGGAGGAAGACGAATCCGAAGAAGAAGTTGACTGCCGAACTAATGAATCTAGCTCGAAGGATAGCCAAGGGACGAAAGCAAACCACGACTCGACCCAACCAAGGTAAGCCTAAAAGTTCTAATATTAGGTGTTATGAGTGTAACAGGTTTGGACATATCAAGTCCGAGTGCCCCAAGCTCAACCACCAAGCACCTAAGCACAAGAAGGCCCTCAACGCGACATGGGAAGAAGCGTCATCTGAAGAAGACGAAGACCACGTCTTCATGGCAAGATCGATTGAGTCAGACACGGAGACCGAACCTGAACTTGAGTTGGAACCTGAGGATGACTCGGACTACGAAGCTACCTTCAAGTCAAGCCACGGATACGCATCCGGTTCAAAAGATACCCTTAAAGTAAGTCGGACTTTATTTAATACTTTACATAATACGGTTAGGTTTTTGTCTAGGAAGTTAGCTAAGTCCGAGTCCAAGGTCGAGACTGTTGGTGCAGGGGCACTAGATAATCGAACCTGTGTTTTTTATTATGGCAAAGACACAAAGTTAAGTTTACATTATTATCTCATGAGCTATCAAGTGTGCAGAAAAGTATTAAAGCTGGAGCTGAAGGCTAGCGACACCCGGAGGAAGCCGCGGTGGTCGGGCGACACTCGAGTGACTTCGGAGGGAGCCGAAGGAATCCAGTGGAAGGCCGGAAGCGAGAGCTACTATCGAGGTAAGCTCGTGTGAGTGAGAGATTGTAAGGTCGTGTCCTCTTTACGGGGACGACCATAGGCGACGATCCGATTAAGACTTCCCGTGGAAGGTCTAGGTCGAGATCGGACGGTTAGAAACCGTCACATTTATCATTTTCCGAACTAACCTCTTATTGCAGGGAAGTGGCCAAGCTGGCAGTTGACTTCTGGACATGTAATAGTCGACTGATGACCATCAGTCGACTAATGAGAGTCATCAGTCGACTGATGGCGACGACTCAGCTTTTGTGCTAGGTCAAAACGGATAACGTTTGACGCGGCCACTTCGCGATAAATTTTGGACAATTTCGTAATCCGTTCCTAAAGATGAGGAGACATATTCAGAGGCCAAAGTCTATAAAAGGAGAAGGATTCCAACTCCAAAAACATATCAAGTTTATTCATCAAAGTGCTCCTACAACGCCAACGCTCCAACATCGTCATAACGCCGACGCGACGCCAAGTTACGATCTTCTTCGTCGGCAGCAGAATCAAGTAATATTTTTGATATTGTTTTCTTCATAACGAGGTGAGGTAGGCTTGTTGCCTCATCCTCGTATATTCGGTTTTGTGATCGTTGTCTCCTACCTCCAACGAGGAGGAGACGTTATAGTGTTTTGCCCTCCGTACGCGGTCTAGGACCGATAGGGCCTTGGAGTAGCAACCGCTGGGTTATGAACCAAGTAAAATAAACGTGTTCATTTATTTTACGCTGCTCTTATTTTGTGTATCGAACGAATTCGAACGAAAGATTTACGATCGCTATTCACCCCCCCCTCTAGCGACGCTTCTCGATCCAACAATTGGTATCAGAGCGGGGGCGCTCAGATTTGGTGAAACCACCGATCTAGCACGTTTTGGTTTTCTGTTCATATTTTTCGATTCGTATTTTTTTTTGGGTCTTTTTCCTCCCGCACTACTAATCCAAGACGAAGTCTTGGTACGTTTCTTTTGGTTGTGTGCTTGCAAGTTTTTCTCTCTTGGAGTAGCCGACGGTAAATCGGCCATAACTTTTCGCACAAGTGGACTCACATAACGATCTACCTACCAAATCGAAGCTCTCTGAGAGATCTACATTTTTTACGAGGGTTTACCCTCGTAACAAGCCATTTCCAGCCCCAAAATCCAACGTCTAGTACCCTTTCGGGGGCATCGAAGGTCGTAAGTTGTTAGTTTTTGTTAGTTTTTTATTTTTCTAATTTAATTCTGTTTATTTCCTATTTATTTCCCGCACTACTAATCCAAGACCAAGTCTTGGAATTCTTTTTGGTTTTTATTCGTATTTTGCAAGATATTTAATGGCTCACATTGAGGGGTATAGCACCACCCGACCTCCGTTCTTTAACGGAAATGATTTCCGTTATTGGAAAGATCGGATGGAGTGTTTTCTAAAAACACAAGTCGAGACTTGGATAATAATCCAAACCGGCTTTGCTCTACCCACCAATGATCAAGGAGAGGCCTTGGATTTCAACAAGTGGACAAATGCAACCAAGAGGCAAATCGAAGCCGATGCAAGAGCAACCCAAATATTGCAATGCGGCTTGTCCATGGAGGAACTCAACCGCATCGGACCATTCATTAGCGCCAAAGACCTCTGGAACAAATTGATTAATTTACACAAAGGGACGGCCAATGCTAAGGTATGTAAAAGAGATTTACTTTTAAATAAACTATACAATCTAAAGATGCAGGATCATGAGACCGCCACCCAACTACATGCGCGGATCCAAGATATCGTCAACGGTCTTCATTCGATCGGGCAAGCCATAGAGAACCGGGACCTTATAAGGTACGCTTTAAATGCTTTCCCTAGGACTACCTTGTGGGCATCCATGGTCGATGTCTACAAGGTCTCTAAGGACCTTTCGAAGCTTAGGTTAGACGAATTATTTTCCGAGTTTGAACTTCATGAGCAAACTAACGTGGTCCGGGCCGAGAGAGGTATTTCTCTACTTGCAGGACAAAGTAGGAAGCCACCTACTAAGCAAGTAGATGAACTCGAACCCGAAGACGAATCCGAATACGAAGAGGAGGCCATAATAGTCAACATTGTGCGGAGAATAGTTCGACAAGAAAGAAGGAAATTGAAGAATGAGAACCAAAAGAAAAAGGGAGCAAGGAAAGCCTTCCATGCAACTTGGGACAACAGAGAAGACATGGCTTACATGGCAAGAATGGAGGAGTCCGAGTCAGAATCCGAAGCCGAGTCCAACTACAACTCCGACTCCGACCCCGAAGATTATTTCGAGAGAATCGAGAGAAAACTCAAAGCCGGACCAAAAGGGAAAGTCAAGGTTAATTGCTCTTTAATTAGTACGCTTTACAATATAATTAAAATGCTTAATAGGAAATTAACTAAGTCCGAGTCTAGGGTTGAGTCGTTACTTGAGGAGGTTGAAACCCTCAAGCAAGAGGCTACTCTAACCCCTTCAACTAGTCAAGTTCAAGAGAGAAACTCAACTCAAATTGAAAAACTTGAGGAGGAGAATTCTCTCTTGAAAGACCAAGTTCAAGAGGTTGAGGCTAGGTTGGAAAGGTTCACGTTGGGATCTAAGAACCTTAATCGACTACTTGGAACCCAAAGAGCCATGTACAATAAAGCCGGACTCGGATTTAAGTCAAAGACTACGAATAGGTCTTATATGTCTATTGTAAATCGTAGTCATCAAAGAGTCCAAGCATGGGTCCCTAAGAACTTTTTGATTTCAACTCTAGGATCCAACCCGTACTGGGTTCCCAAGGACCAAATCCACTATGTGGATAGACCGAACCGATTCAACGGTCTAGGGGGAGCCAGTACAAAACATGTTTGTGCTTTAACTTAGAAATTGCATGTTTTAACTTAGAAAGTTTGTGCTTTAAAACGTGTGAGCTCACTTAGAACACGTACATAACCAACTAAAATCCTACGAAAAGATTGAGCCTCGGGGAGCCTCTTTTCAAAAAAAAAAAACCAGTTAGACTAGGAAATAGTCTTAGGTGAGTCAAGTCATCATTTTCTTGAAAATAGCTTTGTCTAAGGAAGTGGTCGATGATCCGATAAAAGAAGGCCCCTGTGCCTCGCCACGACCTGGAAGTCATGATCTTGAAAAGGTAAACTTGACAAGCCTAGGGTCAAATCCAAATCTAACATAAAATTACTTGAACCTAAAAGCACTTAATCAACTTAATTGGAAGTCATCTCACAAAAACACATAAGTATAACATGCTTGATCATATAGACACAGGTGAGATGTTAAAGATAATTGAAATATAGTTAAAACAACCTCTTCAAAATACTACTTATTTTCTCAACTATTGTACTTAACATGTCAAGTCTCGAAAAATAATAATAATAATAAATAAATACACGGGCGGAAATCATCGAAAAAAGGGGATAAATTTCGGGGTCTATTTACACCCTAAATAATCACAGTTGAGAGGCATGAAGGGGAAAAACCCTAAACCCCAATTAACCGGCCGAACCCCTATATATTTTCCTTTTCATTTTCTTTTTCCCATTTCTTTTCGTTCGCGCAACCCTACTCCGCCGCGAGCCGCCGCAGACGACGAAAGGCGATCGTCGAATCCTCGGTCAGTCGGCGCTTGTCGTCGAGCTCCACGACCCTCCTCCTTCCTCTTCGATAAGTAGATCTGTTTAGAAATTTGGCGAGGGCGAGATTTTTAGCTCGGGTTTTGGGATTGAGGCGGCGGGATTGAGATCGAGATTTCGGGTTTGATTGTGGTTAAGCACTGAGTTTTCCAGATTGGGTTCTAGTAGAGCTCGTGGGTGTATTTTTTTTTTTGGGAATTTAGGAATGGATCAAGCTGTGGGTTTTGGTTGAGCATTACCCTTCGGATTAGAGGATTGGAAGAATAGGGGAAGCACGGGAAGGGGATTAGGGATTCAATTGTCTGGGTTGTGATGGGGGTTCTTGATGGGAAGGTGTTCGGACTGTTTGAATTAGGATTTTTAGTAGGTTAGGAATAGGGGAAGGGGTAAGTATAAATGGATTTCTGTTATTAGAATGTATGGGGGATCGGACTTTGAGTTGGGATAGCTTCTGTTTGAAGTTGTACGTGGATTGACATTGTGGGCTTAGGTAACTGATGATATACATGTTGGGGTCATTATGAAATTGGGAATGCTGAGTTACATAAATGGGGTTTAAATATCGAGTTAATATCCAGTTAAATGTTTAATAGACGTAATGAGCAGATAGTTTGGAAGGAATCAACATACTAGGGTGGATGTAAATGTGTATGTACATAAGCATTATGTCAGTAGATGACTCCCATTATATTCGTTATGAGTCAACATGCTTAGTTAACCTTTCATAAGATTCTTTTTTTTCTTAATGTTGTATATGTTATGTAATATGTGATAATTATCATCTACCTGTGTATGAGGTCAGATGCTAAATATATATGTATATGTGGTTTAACTATCATCTACCTGTGTATGAGGTTGGATGCTATATGTACATGTGTGTAACTACCATCTACCTGTGTATGAGGTTAGATGCTATATATAGATATATATGTCTCCCATGATGTCCTATGTTGACATTTTTAGCTAATTGTTCATCAAATCTATCTAGTGCCTCGATGTTATGTGAATAAGTTATACTATCAACTACTCGTGTGTAAGATTAGATGCTACATGTATATGTGAGTAAGTATCATCTACTTGTGTATGAGGCTAGATGCTATATGTATATGGGTGTAATTACCATCTACCGGTGTATGAGGTTAGATGCTATATGTATATGGGTGTAATTACCATCTACCTGTGTATGAGGTTAGATGCTATATATATATAAATAGTTATAAATGTCCACCCATGATGTTCCATGTTAACCTTCTGTGACGGAGCATGATAGAAAATGACAGAAACTCTTTAATTAGCTAACTGTACGTACATGAGCATTAGTGGTGCCTGGACGGGTTGGGCTCCCCGGGTTGAGCTCGAGGCCCACAAATTAAGATTGACTGATGACTGATGACTGATTCCCTTAGTTTCTTCCTAGAGGTACCTCAGGATTGCATAAGAAATTAAGGTATTTGACTGACATTTTAAATGCATAATGTGAGGTACCACGAGGTTTATGTTTAGAGCAGTTAGCATAATGAAGGCATGATGGGGTCCGTTGTACTTGTTATAATGATATGATGGTAAAAGCATTGGTTAGGTTTCATATTGACTTATAGAAAGTATAACCGAAAATGTATGTTGAGCTACAGTAATTTTCATTTACAGTTGTAGAGATATATGTTTTCTTTTGAATTTTTCTTCTCCCTGTGTTATAACTCTGTCATTGATCTACTTACTGGGCTGTGAACTCATGATGTCACATAACAATTTCAGGTAGGGAACAGGATACCCAGATTGAGATACAAGAAGCGGAGGTGGTGTAACTGAGGAGATGATGATGAGCATGGCACACATTGTCCGGTGGATCTACGAAACAGAGTTTCCAGATTGAGGGGAGATGATTTGATGTTCTATTTTTCTTCAGGTTCTGAGAGTTAAGTGTGTAGTTGAGACTGATAAACTGGATGGAATAAAAAAATAAATTGTGCCGGGCATTTTGATCTTGTAAATAATGGGTAAAATTGATGTGTGACTAGGGATTTAGTATGTGCATACTGGGTTAGGTCTTTTCAGTTGGTATCAGAGCCAACGATCCTAAAGGACAGTGTGTGCATGCAATCTCATCAAGGACTCGGATACATCCATCTCCGCGTTTGTAAGCTTTAAATTTACTTTTCAAGTAGTAGTCTTAATGAAATCATGTTTAGGGTTATGTACAAATTGGAGATAACGATGCAGTTATCGGGTTTTATAGGAGAATGGCGGGCCGAAGAAACAATGGTGAAGGGGGGCAGAATAGTCAGTTTCTCGCTGAGCTTGCCGCAATTATGAAGGAACAGAGTCGGATTCAGGGAGAACAGATCCAACAGCTGTTGAGAGCCAGGGAGCATGGAAACACCCACAGTGGTCCCACGGCCCTGTGAACCCATTTACAAGAAGTTCGAGGATCTTGGACCGACGAGTTTAAGGAAGCTCGGAGATTGTGGCGAGAAGGATGGATTCGATCATTGGACGATATATGACTTCATGCGACTTCGATCTTGACAAGGTGAGGTGCGCCATATTCATGTTGCGGGGTGATGCTCGGATATGGTGGGAGGGTGCACGTTCAGGGATGGATTTAGCTACAGCTACTTGGGTTGAATTCAAGGAGGTATTTTATGGTAAATACTTTACTGCTGACACCAGAACCCGAATGGCCAGGGAATTCCTAGAGCTTCGCTAAGGGGACCGGACAGTGGCTGAGTATGTCAAGGAATTCAAGAAGGGGCGGTATTTTGTACATATGATTGCCAGTCAACTAGTAGAGGAGCTGAAACATTTCACCGAGGGATTGAGGGCAGCCATCCGCCATGATGTCAGGGTG
Organism: Wurfbainia villosa; assembly: GCA_025175895.1. Taxonomy (NCBI): domain Eukaryota; kingdom Viridiplantae; phylum Streptophyta; class Magnoliopsida; order Zingiberales; family Zingiberaceae; genus Wurfbainia; species Wurfbainia villosa. The sequence continues at coordinate 36,815,231 of CM045998.1, read as the reverse complement.
AGTCGAGTTACCACCTTCAGAGGTCATGGATCGCTCGATGGCAGAGAGGGACAGGAATGACATGATAAAGGAAGTACAGACTAAGAGGTCTAGTTACCAGGGAAGGGAACCTCCTGCGTCGAGTCAGAAGAAGTTTGCACAGAGCCAGTTCCGAGGCAAACAACCACAGATTTGACACACAGAACCCAGAGCACGACCAATGACCATCTGTTCTCAAAGGTGAAAGCAAAACTCAGTGTCCCAAGTGCAATAAGACTCATGCAGGTCAGTGTTTGGTGGGTACAGATGTGTGCTACAAGTGCAAGAAGTCTAGGCACTTTGCTATGAACTGCCCTCAGCTCAAAGAGCCAACTAGAGGAAGGGTGTATGCTATGACACAGGAGCAGGTGGATCCGGATTCGACCATTATCACAGGTAGAATTTCTATTGTCAACCTACCTGCTCATGCCTTAATAGATTCTGGAGCTACCCACTCTTTCATATCGGTGGCCTACGTTGCAAAACTAGGTATTTCATGTGATTGGATGGCTACCGGCTATAACGTGTCCTTGCCTTGGGAAGAATCAACCAGCAATAGAATAGTGAGGAACTGTCCGATAAGGATGCAGAACTATACAGTGTACGCTGAACTTATTGTATTAGAGATGGTGGACTTTGATGTAATTCTGGGTATGGATTGGTTGACCCGGTACGAGGCCATTATTGACTGTAAACAAAGGACGGTTAAACTGAAACTACAAAATGATGGATTTGTCATCTTCAATGCAACCTCCACGTTGAGTCATCTACCTATTATATCAGCATGTAGAGCACAGAAAATGTTAAGTAAGGGGTGTAACGGATTTCTAGTCAACATAATGGGAAGTTCTGAGACTTTTAAACTAAGTCTGGAGGAAGTAGAGGTAGTCCGGGATTTCCCCAATGTATTTCCAGAGGATATTGCGGGATTACCCCCTGTCAGGGAGGTTGAGTTTGGAATAGAATTAATATCGGGAACCACCCCCGTGTCTAAAGCACCGTACCGCCTGGCACCCACCGAAATGAAGGAACTGAAGGAGCAACTACAAGAACTACTGGATAAGGGTTTCATCCGACCCAGTGTGTCACCCTGGGGAGCGCCAGTGTTGTTCGTCCGTAAGAAAGACGGTTCAATGCGGTTGTGCATTGACTACCGGGAGTTGAACCGGGTTACAGTCAAGAACAAGTACCCGTTGCCTAGAATCGATGATCTGTTCGATCAACTACAGGGAGCAACGGTGTTCTCAAAAATTGACTTGAGATCGGGGTACCACCAATTGAGGGTGAAAGGAGAAGATGTCCATAAAGGGTTATATTACAAACCTTTAGATTATTGGTGCAGAGGGACACACCTCGAACCAATCTATCTAATTACTGCTAGACGCATGCTTGGACTCATAGCTGATTTATCTTGATGCATGCATATACCATATTGTTTTTAAACCCCTATTTTACATAACAAACCCTAACATTTATTTTGATTTATGGCAAAAGGGGGAGAAGAGCAAAAGTTAAGGGGGATTAACACAAAATTTATTTAATTTTGAACTAAAGTATCTCTTTCAAAACTCACCTAGGGTTAAGGGGGAGTTTTTGAAAATGACATTCATCATTTACTATACTTGGTTTATGCTTTAATTTCCCTTAACTTTGTGTTGGTTTGCCATAGATCAAAAAGGGGGAGATTGTTGGTGCAGGGGCACTAGATAATCGAACCTGTGTTTTTGATTATGGCAAAGACACAAAGTTAAGTTTACATCATTATCTCACGAGCTATCAAGTGTGCAGAAAAGTATTAAAGCTGGAGCTGAAGGCAAGCGACACCCGGAGGAAGCCGCGGTGGTCGGGCGACACTCGAGTGACTTCGGAGGGAGCCGAAGGAATCGAGTGGAAGGCCGGAAGCGAGAGCTAGTATCGAGGTAAGCTCGTGTGAGTGAGAGATTGTAAGGTCGTGTCCTCTTTACGGGGACGACCATAGGCGGCGATCCGATTAAGACTTCTCGTGGAAGGTCTAGGTCGAGATCGGACGGTCAGAAACCGTCGCATTTATCATTTTCCGAGCTAACCTCTTATTGCAGGGAAGTGGCCGGCGGTCATTCGGACATGTAACGATCGGCGGATGACCATCGATCGGTGATGTAACGACTTCGGCTTTGCGCTTAGGTCAAAAAGCGCGATAAATTTTGGACAATTTCGTAATCCGTTCCTAAAGATGAGGATACATATTCAGAGGCCAAAGTCTATAAAAGGAGGAGGATTCCAACTCCAAAAACATATCAAGTTTATTCATCAAAGTGCTCCTACAACGCCAACGCTCCAACATCGTCATAATGCCGACGCGACGCCAAATTACGATCTTCTTCGTCGGCAGGAGAATCAAGTAATATTTTTGATATTGTATTCTTTGTTTTCTTCATAACGAGGTGAGGTAGGCTTGTTGCCTCATCCTCGTATATTTGGTTTTGTGATCGTTGTCTCCTACCTCCAACGAGGAGGAGACATTATAGTGTTTTGCCCTCCGTACGCGGTCTAGGACCGATAGGGCCTTGGAGTAGCAACCGCTGGGTTGTGAACCAAGTAAAATAAACGTGTTCATTTATTTTCCGCTACTCTTATTTTGTGTATCGAACGAATTCAAACGAAAGATTTACGATCGCTATTCACCCCCCCTCTAGCGACGCTTCTCGATCCAACAGAGACCCTGGTTGAGGAAGTTAAACTCCTCAAACATGAGGTCTCCCTAACCTCTTCGACTAGTCGAGTTCAAGAGAAGGACTCAACTCGGGTTGAAAAACTCGAAGTTGAGAACTCTCTCTTGAAAAGTCAAGTTGAAGATCTTAGGAATACGTTGGAAAGGTTCACTTCGGGATCCAAAGGACTTGACCTCCTACTTGGATCTCTAAGGGCCTTGTACAACAAGGCTGGACTGGGGTTTAACTCAAACACGACTAATAGGTCGTATATGTCGATTGTAAGTCGACATAGGAAACATGTCCAAGCATGGGTCCCTAAGAACTTTTTGATTTCAACTCTAGGATCCAACCCGTACTGGGTTCCCAAGGACCTAATCCACTATGTGGATAGACCGAATCGATTCAACGGTCTAGGGGGAGCCAGTACAAAACATGTTTGTGCTTTAACTTAGAAATTGCATGTTTTTTTTAACTTGTGAACTCACTATGTTTGTGCTTTAGCTTAGAAATTGCATGCTTAGTTTTTTTTAACTTGTGAACTCACTTAGAACACGTACAAAATCAACTAAAATCATTCGAAAAGATTGAGCCTCGGGGAGCCTCTTTTCAAATAACCAACTGAAATTTTTCGAAAAGATTGAGCCTCGGGGAGCCTCTTTTCAAAAATAATCAGTTAGACTAGGAAATAATCTTAGGTGAGTCAAGTCATCATTTTCTTGAACATGGCTTTGTCTAAGGAAGTGGTCGATGATCCAATAAAAGAAGGCCTCTGTGCCTCGCCACGACCTGGAAGCCATGATATTGAAAAGGTAAACTTGACAAGCCTAGGGTCAAATCCAAATCTAACATAAAATTACTTGAACCTAAATCCACTTAATCAACTTAATTGGAAGTAATCTCACAAAAAAAAACACATAAGTATAACATGCTTGATCATATAGACACAGGTGAGATGACCTAGGTTTAACAACTTACAACCAATTTTTTAAAAAATAAAAAAAAATATCTAACATCCAATCCAACCACCTTGTGTGTAGGATCAATGGATGTTGGATAGCGGTTGCTCCCGACACATGACTGGGGATCAACTCAAATTCACAAAGCTTCGATTCAAACGACAAGGATCGGTAGCCTTTGGGAATAACGGCAAGCTCAAAATCATCGGATCAGGTTATATCGAGCTTAACTTGAATTTTGTTATTAAAAATGTATTACTTGTAGAGAATTTTGAATATAACCTGCTTAGTGTAAGCCAATTATGTGACAATAACTATAAGGTCGTATTTTTAGAAAATGAATGTGTAATTAAAACAAATAAAATAGCTAAAACAATACTCAAAGGAACTAGGACAAATAACATTTATACAATTAACTTAATCAAATCCTCAGCCAAATGTCTTATGACACAGGAAGAGGAATCATGGTTGTGGCACCGACGACTCGGTCACTCGCACCCAAGACTCGTCCACAAGATGAGTCAGAGTGGCTTAGTCAGAGGCTTACCCAACCTCAACAATTTGGTTAATAAAATCTGTAATGCTTGTCAACAAGGAAAACAACCTAGGACACAACACAAGTTAACTAACCAAGAACGAACCTCAAGTGTACTTGAGCTCCTGCATATGGATCTATTCGATTCACATGGAGCCAAGTCACTCAATAGAAGTCAATATTGCTTAGTCATAATTGACGACTACTCCAGATTTACCTGGGTTAGGTTCATCAAACATAAAAATGATACCCTAGATCAATTAATCAATCTATTCAAATTAATCGAGAATCAAAAAAACCTTAAGGTTAAAAGACTTAGAAGCGATCATGGTTGTGAATTCGAAAATCAAAGGTTCACCGACTTCTGTAACCTAAACGGATACCACCATGAATTCTCTTGCCCTAGGACCCCTCAACAAAATGGCCTAGTGGAGCGGAAAAACCGAACTCTACAAGAAGCTGCTAGGACCATGTTGAACGAATATGACCTACCTGATAGGTTTTGGGCAGAAACCGTTAGCACAGCTTGCTATGTCCAGAATAGGATCCTTGTGGTAAAGAGGCACCTTAAGACCTCGTACGAGATTTATCACAATAAAGTACCCAACATCAAGTACTTTAGGGTATTTAGATGTAAAGTACATATCTTAAACACTAAGAACCACCTAGGGAAATTCGAATCCAAAACCTCCACCGGAATCTTCTTAGGATACTCAACCACGAGTAGGGCCTATAGGGTATATAACCACGATACCCTTAAAGTCGAAGAGACTATTAATGTAGTGTTCGATGAAGTACCCGAACCTACAAAACCCTTAATGACCCCAAGTGTTGAGCCCACTGATACCAAACTCATCTCCGACCCTGAGATCGAGTCTAATCCACATCAACCAACCTCTCTTGTCGACCAAGTGACAAGTGATCCGAGTCAAACTAGTGACTCAACCACGAGTAGGGCCTATAGGGTATATAACCACGATACCCTTAAAGTCGAAGAGACTATTAATGTAGTGTTCGATGAAGTACCCGAACCTACAAAACCCTTAATGACCCCAAGTGTTGAGCCCACTGATACCAAACTCGTCTCCGACCCTGAGATCGAGTCTAATCCACATCAACCAACATCTCTTGTCGACCAAGTGACAAGTGATCCGAGTCAAACTAGTGTTCAACCAAGTCACTCAATTGATCAAGCATTAGGTGACACAAACCCAACCCAATCTAGGATTCAGACTAACCACCCTATCGATCAAGTGATAGGAGATCCTAATCTAGGAGTTCGAACTAGAGCATCCTATAGGAACCTTAGTCAAATTTCCTTAATTTCAAAGATAGAACCCAAATCAATTGAACAAGCTCTTCTTGATCCCGATTGGATTATTGCAATGCAAGAAGAGCTAGCTCAATTTACTAGGAATGAAGTGTGGGAATTAGTACCACCACCTAAAGACAAAACGATAATTGGAACAAGGTGGGTGTTTCGAAATAAGCTTGATGATAAAGGTGAAGTAGCTAGAAACAAGGCAAGGTTAGTCGCCAAAGGGTTTAGTCAAGTCGAAGGCTTAGATTATGATGAAACCTATGCCCCAGTAGCTAGACTCGAATCCATTCGAATGTTGCTAGCTTATGCCGCACATCGAGGATTTAAGCTGTTTCAAATGGATGTTAAGTCGGCATTCCTAAATGGATACATTAAAGAAGAAGTTTATGTTAGCCAAATTTAGATAAACCCGACCATGTTCTAAAACTTAAGAAAGCTCTCTATGGACTTAAACAAGCTCCTCGAGCTTGGTATGAGAGACTTTCAATCCATCTTAAGTCAAAAGGGTTTAACCAAGGCTTAGTTGACCCAACTCTCTTCGTAAAAACTTTAGGTAAAGAAATATTCATAGCTCAAATTTACGTAGACGATATAATTTTTGGAACCTCTAACTCAGCCTTACTAAACGAGTTCGTTTCACTCATGGAAAGTGAGTTCGAAATGAACTTGGTAGGCGAGTTAAGTTTCTTTTTAGGTCTACAAATTAAACAAACTAAGGATGGTATATACCTATATCAACAAAAATACACTAAGGAGTTAATTAAAAGATTTGGAATGCAAGACGCTAAGGTAATAAACACCCCAATGGCGATTAATGTTAACATAGGAGAAGACCAAGAAAGTAAGTCCATTGACTTAAAGTACTATAGGAGCGCGATAGGAAGTCTCCTATACTTAACTGCGAGTCGACCCGACATCCTATTCGCAGTAAGTATGTGCGCCAGGTTTCAAACCTGTGCCAAGGAGTCTCACCTAACCCTAGTTAAGCGTATCCTTAGATATCTAAAGGGTACACTTAATGTCGGTATTTGGTATCCTAGATCTACCGAGTTCAAACTAATCGGCTACTCCGATTCGGATTATGCCGGTAGTAAACTCGACAGAAAGAGCACGAGTGGTTGTTGTCAACTACTCGGCTCGAGTCTAGTGAGTTGGTGCAGTAGGAAGCAACATTGTATTGCCTTATCTACCACCGAAGCCGAATACATCGCGATGGGTGAGTGTGTCACTCAGCTTCTTTGGATGAAGCACACCCTCCGCGACTTTAAGTTAGACTTTACGAATACTAAACTTCACGTAGATAACATGAGTTCAATTAATCTTACAAAGAATCCAATATGTCACTCTAGGACCAAACATATAGAAGTCAAACACCAATTCATTCGAGAACATGTGGCCAACGGAGCCATACAACTCGAGTACGTCGAATCGAAGTCTAACCTAGTAGACCTATTTACTAAACCCCTACCCGAAGCCGAATTTAGTCTATTAAGACGAAAATTGGGCATGTGCGTAATAGAATAGGAACTTTCAAACTATATTTTCTTACTACTATTTCTTAATTTTCATTTTGATGGAACTAGCATAGGACATACCTTAGATATCATGCACCTATAGATTTAAGGAGCCAGTACGTCTCACAACACATAGGACTAATGTGTTTGTGTACTTAGCCACGTAGATGGGCGTGAGATGTTAGGACCCTACTCCTGGTTCCAGATGTAGAGCTAGTGCATCGCTATGAACCACAGAGTATAATCATACATACTAACCGACTCTGACCAGGATTGGTTGATCTTTCATATCAATCAAGCCAAATATGAGACGAACATTTTATAGATGAACCTATTTTCAGTATATTATTTTCAAAATAATGTGGAACATGCTTGGACTTTAAAATTAAAACTTATTTTTTATTCCACACACATCCTCACTCTTTTCGATATATGGCAAAAGGGGGAGAAAAAGGCCAAAGTTAAGGGATCAATTTTTTTTTTATGGCCAAGTCTTACTTAACTTTAAGTTAACAAAACAAGTTAAGGGAACTCTTAACTTAACTTGTTTTCGTTAACAATACAGTAATTTACTTAACTTGTTAACAAAATAGAAGTAAAGGCCAAGGTTAAGAAATCAATTTTTTTCTTAACTTAAAACTTATTTTAAACACTATGGCCAATATTAAGTAATTTCGGTTACTTAATTTTTTTTAGTAGCAAACATCAAGGGGGAGAGTTAAAACTCTTTCTCAAGTTCTCACCCTCGGTCAAGGGGGAGGATTCCTCAAGGGGGAGCACTTGAAAAAGAGTTTTTATACTCCTGCTCATTCATGCATATCTCTTATTCATTTTTTTCAATGCGCTTAATTTTCTTAACTTTATATGTGGGTTTTCCATAAATCAAAAAGGGGGAGATTGTTGGTGTAGTAGGCACCTAAGTCGAACCTGAGTTTTGATTATAGCAAACGATACAAAGTTAAGCTCATGTTGTTATCTCACGAGCTGAACCGAGTGTGCAGAAAATTGCTATAGCTGGAGCTGAAGGCTAGCGACACCCGGAGGAAGCCGCGGTGGTCGGGCGACACTCGAGTGACTTCGGAGAGAGCCGAAGGAGTCGAGTGGAAGGCCGGAAGCAAAAGCAACACGTAAGTATCGAGGTAAGCTCGTGTGTGCGAGCGTAAGTGAGGTCGTATCCTCTTTACGGGGAGAGACTTAAGCGTAGATCCGACCCAAGACATCTCATAGGTGGTCTAGGTCGAGATCGGACGGTCGGAGGCCGTCGAAATAATGTTTTCTTTGAGCTAACTTTGCCTTGCAGCTAGCATCAGTCGACTGCCAGCTTGGAGGACTCGACTGCCGTCAATCAGTCGACTGCCGAAGGTCAGCACTCGACTGATGCTGCCATCAGTCGACTGATGATGACCATCAGTCGACTGATGGTCAATGATCAGATTCGAGGAGTCAAGGCTTATCACCAAATTTCAAGGGGAGTTGTGCTCAAATTTGATTGGCTAGGGTTCCTCTCGAAAAGGGGCTCAAAGGCTATAAAAGGAGGGCCAAACCTAGGGTTTCATCCTCAATTCTAAGTGCTCAAAAGCCTCCGTTACGCTGCAACTCTCCGACGACTCTACAACAACGAAGTGCTGCCAACAACCCTAGCTTAAAGTTTCTTTTGTTTAGTTGTTGGTATAATCTTAATTTGTTATTGCTTTCAATATTGCAATTCTTTTCAATCGAGGTTTTTCGTTGCATTTTACTTTAATAGAAGAGAGGGTTTGTCTCTCTATCTTTTTGCTTCGAAGGCTTTTGTAATCGTAAAACTCCTACCTCCAATGAGGAGGAGTGTTTTAGTGAATTGCCCTCCGTACACGATCTAGGACCGTTAGGGCCTTGGAGTAGTAGCCGAAGGCTACGAACCAAGTAAAAAAACTATTTGTCTCATTTAGGTTTTATTTACATTTCCGCTGCGTTTAATTGTCTATCGAACGTTTTAAAAGAAAAGTTTTTATCGCTATTCACCCTCCCCCCCTCTAGCGATCCGCTTCGATCCAACACTTTTGACAGAACTCCAGGTAGCAGAGGGGTTATTTCGTCAGAGTGCTCAGGCGCAGGCCAAGGTTGCCCAAAAGATTTATACTTATAAGCCGAAAGGCAAGAAGAAGAAGAAACAAGCTGGGGAAAAGGCGACAAGAGGAACTCAGGGAGGAGTAAAGAAGCCAAAAGGCAAGTGCTTCACTTGCAAGCAGATGGGACACTGGAAGAAGGACTGCTCCAACCAGAAGCAGAACAAAGATATATCTTTTGGTCTAGTCGTTGAAACATGTTTAGCGGTGTTATCTACCAGCACCTGGTGTGTAGATACGAGAGCCACTGATCATGTCTGCAATACTTTGCAGGGGTTCTAGGAAACCAGACGACTGGCTGAGGGGGAGATTACCCTATACTTGGGCGATGCCATGAAGGTGGCAGCTGTTGCAGTGGGAGATGTTTATTTGTCTTTTGAGAGAAATATAGTTTTGGTTCTTAAAAATTACCTTTATGTAACTTCATTTAGAAAGAATTTGATTTTGGTTTCTAAATTGTTTATGGATGGATATTCTATTTCTTTTAATGACAGAGTTGTTATAAAAAGGAATAGGGAGATTATCTGTTCTGGTGCATTGATAGGAAATTTATATACACTTGAACCAAAAGCTCCCACGATGCAAATAGAAGTTAATAACTCATCTTCTAATTCCAATAAGAGAAAAGAACCTTCGAAGATGAACCAAACATATCTTTGGCATCTAAGACTTGGTCATATTAACCTAAGCAGAATTCAAAGGTTGATAGCTGATGGACCTTTGAGTTCATTAGTGGTGGAAGATTTCCCAACCTGCGAATCTGTTGGTGCAGGGGAACCAGATAATCGAACCTGTGTTTTGATTATGGCAAAGACACAAAGTTAAGTTTACATCGTTATCTCACAAGCTAAATCGAGTGTGCAGAAAAGTACTAAAGCTGGAGCTGAAGGCTAGCGACACCCGGAGGAAGCTGCGGTGGTCGGGCGACACTTGAGTGATTTCGGAGGGAGCCAAAGGAATCGAGTGGAAGGCCGAAAGCGAAACCAACATAGTAAGTATCGAGGTAAGCTCGTGTGAGTGAGAGATGGTAAGGCCGTGTCCTCTTTACGGGGACGACCGTAGATGACGATCCGACTAAGACTTCCTGTGGAAGGTCTAGGTCGAGATCGGACGGTTAGAAACCGTCACATTTATCATTTTCCAAGCTAACCTTTTACTGCAGGGAAGTGGTCAGGCTGGCAGTCGACTGCTGGACTTTGGGCAGTTGATTGATGCTCATCAGTCGACTGATGGGAGGCATCAGTCGACTGATGGCGACGAATCAACCTTTGTGCTAGGTCAAAACGGATAACATTTGACGCAGCCACTTCGCGATAAAATTTGTACAACTTCGTGATCTGTTCTGAAAAAAGAGGAGACATATTCAGAGGCCAAAATCTATAAAAGGAGGGGAGGATTCCAACTCCAAGGATCATCAAGATTATTCTCAAGTGATCCTACAATGCCAAAGCTCCAACATCGTCATAACGGCGACGCGACGAAAAGTTCAAATTTCCTTCGTCGACAGCAGTAGCAAGTAATTGTTTTTATTGTATTCATTGCTTTTATTCGTAAGGAGGTGATGTAGGTTTGTTGCCTCATCCTCGTAATTTAGGTTTTGTGATCGTTGTCTCCTACCTCCAACGAGGAGGAGACGTTATAGTGCTTTGCCCTCCGTATGCGGTCTAGGACCGATAGGGCCTTGGAGTAACAACCATTGGGTTGTGAACCAAGTAAAATAAATGTGTCTCTTTATTTTCCACTGCGCTTACTTGTGTATCGAACGATCGAACGAAAAGATTTACGCTTGCTATTCACCCCCCCTCTAGCGACGCTTCTCGATCCAACAATTGGTATCAGAGTGGGGGCGTTAAGATTTGGTGAAACCACCAATCTAGCACATTTTGGTTTTCTTTTCGTATTATTCGATTCATATTTTTCTTAGTTTTTTTTTCTCCTCCCGCACTACTAATCCAAGATGAAGTCTTGGTACGCTTCTTTTGGTTGTGTATTTGCAAGTATTCTCCTTTGGAGTAGTCGACGGTAAAACGACCATATCTTTTCGCACAAGAGGACTCTCAAAACGATCTACCTACCAAATCGAAGCCCTATGAGAGATCTACATTTCATATAGGGTTTACCCTTGTAACAAGCTGTTTCTAGCCCCAAAATTCAACGTTTAGTACCCTTTCGGGGACATCGAAAGTCGTAAGTTTCTAGCTTTTGTTAGTTTCTTATTCTTCTTATTTATTTCTGTTTATTTCCTATTATTTCCCGCACTACTAATCCAAGACCAAGTCTTGGAATTCTCTTTGGTTTTTATTCATGTTTTGCAAGACATTTAATGGCTCACATTGAGGGGTATAGCACCACCCGACCTCCGTTCTTTAACGGAAATGATTTCCATTATTGGTAAGGTCGGATGGAGTGTTTTCTAAAAACACAAGTCGAGACTTGGATAATAATCCAAACTGGCTTTGCTCTACCCACCAATAATCAAGGAGAGCCCTTGGATTTCAACAAGTGGACAAATGCAACCAAGAGGCAAATCAAAGCCGATGCAAGAGCAACCCAAATATTGCAATGCGGCTTGTCCAAAGAGGAACTCAACCGCATCGGACCATTCATTAGCGCCAAAGACCTCTGGAACAAATTGATTGATCTACACAAAGGGACGCCCGATGCTAAGGTATGTAAAAGAGATTTACTTTTAAATAAACTGTACAATCTAAAGATGCAGGATCGCGAGACCGTCACCCAATTACATGCGCGGATCCAAGACATCGTCAACGGTCTTCACTCGATCGGGCAAGCCATAGAGAACCGGTACCTTATAAGATATGCTTTCCCTAGGACTACCTTGTTGGCATCCATGGTCGATGTCTACAAGGTCTCTAAGGACCTTTCGAAGCTTAGGTTAGATGAATTATTTTTCGAGTTTGAACTTCACGAGCAAACTAATGTGGTCCGGCCCAAGAGAGGTATTGCTCTACTTGCAGGACAAAGAAGCAAGCCACCTACTAGGCAAGTAGATGAACTCGAACCCAAAGACGAATCAGAGTCCGAATCCGAAGAGGTGGAAGCAATAGCAAACATAGTGCGGAAGATCGTTCGGAGGGAAAGGAGGCTACTAAAGAACCAAAAGAGGGCACAATTCAAATCAAATCAAAAGAAGGCTTTCCATGCAACTTGGGATAACGAAGAAGGCGGCGGCATAGCATGCATGGTAAGATCCAAAGAGTCCGAGTCAGAGTCCAAATCCGAATCCAATTACAACACCAACTCCGAACTCGAGGACTACTTCGAGAAGCAACTCAAAGTCAGATCAAAAGAGAAAATTAAGGTTAGCCGCTCACTAATGTTGGTGCAGTGAGGCACCGAAATCGAACCTGTGTTTTGATTATAGCAAAGACACAAGGTTAAGTCTATTTTGTTATCTCATGAGTCTACTTGAGTGTGCAGAAACTGGTTAAGCTTGAGTTGGAGATCTGCGACACAGTAAGTGCAAGGTAAGACTCGTGTCCGACGAGCGTAAGTGAGGTCGGATCCTCCGTTTAGGAGTTGATCTTAGGCGACAATCCGACCCAAAACTTTCCATGAAAGTCTAAGTCAAGATCGGATGGTTAGAAACCATCTAAATCCATCACATTTAATATTTCTACATATTGCTTTGAGCTAACCCTTGTTTGAATTCGAAGTTACTATAATTCGAATTAAAATTAGAATTCGAATTTATTTGAATTCGAATTAAAATTAGAACTCGAATTGAAATAAAATTAAATAACTAAAGTATCCTGAAAATGGGCAAAAGGAACTAAAAGCAAGGTGGCAACTTATCCCCCAAATCTTGGTGAGGTGGCCGGTCAAAAGCAAGGTGGAAACTTATCCCTCAATTGGTGGTGAGGTGGCCGGATCTCAAGTGGGCGGACAAGGCTTCAAATAGAGGGGGGTGCTTCACATCTTAGATACAACAATTATTACAAAGCTCTCAAACGCCTCCACAACGCCACTACAACGAAGTGCTGCCAACACGAAGCTTCACCGTTAAAGTGTTGGTAATCGTTTTAGTCGATTAATTTAAGTTGTGTTTTTCGAGCTTTTATATCAAAAAGGAGAGAGGGGCTTGTCTCTCATCCTTGTGTTTTTGTCGAAAGTTTTGTAATCGTAACTCCTACCTCCAACGAGGAGGAGTGTTTTAGTGATTGCCCTCCGTACGTGGTCTAGGACCATTAGGGCCTTGGATTAGCAGCCGGTTGGCTGTGAACCAAGTAAAACTCCTTGTGTCCATCTCTTTTTCGCTGCGTTTATCTCTCACTTATCGTTTTTACAACAAAAGAAAAACCGTTTTGCGCTATTCACCCCCCCTCTAGCGCTTATTTCGATCCTACAATTGGTATCAGAGCCGAGGGCACTCAAATTTGGTGAAACCACCAATTTGAGTAATTTTTATTTCTTTTGTTTCCTTTGTTTCTGTCTACGTTAATTTTTGTGTGTTTTTTTTAATTTTTCTAAATTTTTTTTTCAGACTTTTCTTTAATTTAATTTTATCGCTTTTAATCTTTCTATTGATCATCCTAACAAAAAAACTCTTAATTATGATTTTTTAATTCTATTACTGATTAAAATTAGTTTTTCCTTTCATTTTTTTTAAACACTTGAATTTTTCAAACCCTAAAATCTTTATATTTCGTTTTATAAAGTTTTCTCGTTAATCTTAGCATTGAATTAAATCTTATTTCCACTAAAATAATAGATTTTCAATCAATTTGCAAAATTTAATCAATTAAAAATCAATTAAAAACTTATTTTAATTTTTAAATCTTGTCTAGAATATAAGTTTGGTTTTTCAATATTTTTTACTTAATTTCAACATTAGATTTTTTTTCTACAAAATAGTTTTTAATTAATTTTCGAAATTAATTAATTAATTATTTTTTTTACAGAATTAAAATTAATTTTCTAATTAGTTAATCTATTGATTGATTTATTTATCTTTTCTTCTTCCCGCACTACTAATCCAAGACGCAAGTCTTGGGACCTTTGTTGTCTGTGTTTTTTCTCTTCTTACTGTTTCGTGTTAATGGCCCATCTCGAGGGTTTTAGCACCGTCCGACCACCGTTTTACAACGGTGACGATTTTCGTTACTGGAAAGGTCGGATGGAGTGCTTCCTAAAAACCCAAATAGAGATGTGGATTGTGATCCAAACCGGGTTCACCCTTCCTACTAATGAAGAAGGTGAATCCTTGGATTACAATCAGTGGTCCATTACCACTAAACGACAAGTCGAGGCAGATGCAAAGGCGACTCAAATCCTGCAGTGCGGGCTATCCAAGGAGGAGCTAAACCGAGTTGAACCCTTCATCAGCGCAAGAGATCTCTGGACGAGGCTGATCGAGTTACACGAAGGATCGGATCAAGCTAAGGTTTGCAAACGCGATTTGTTGTTCAATAAATTGTACACACTAAAAATGCAGGAACACGAGACGGCAACACAATTGCACGCCCGCGTCTAGGACATAGTCAACCAGCTGCATTCAATAGGACAGAAAGTCGAAAACCGAGATCTAATCAGGTATGTTCTAAATTCTTTCCCTAGGACCACCTTGTGGGCATCCATGGTCGATGCCTACAAGGTATCTAAGGACCTAGCTAAAGTTAGAATAGACGAATTATTCTCAGATTTCGAATTACATGAGCAGTCCAACTCGGAACCCGAGAGGGGTATAGCCTTGTTTGCAGGTTCAAAGAAGAAGAAAATCGCAAGCAAGCCACCACCAATCGAGGAGGAAGACGAGTCCGAAGAAGAAGTTGACCCGGAGTTGACTGCCAAACTAATGAACCTAGCTCGAAGGATAGCCAAGGGACGAAAGCGAACCACGACTCGACCCAACCAAGGTAAGCCTAAAAGTTCTAATATTAGGTGTTATGAGTGTAAGTTTGGACATATCAAGTCCGAGTGCCCCAAGCTCAACCACCAAGCACCTAAGCACAAGAAGGCCCTCAACGCGACATGGGAAGAAGCATCATCCAAGAAGACGAAGACCACGCTTCATGGCGAAATCGATTGAGTCGGACACGAGACCGAACTCCTGAACTTGAGTCGAGAACTCGAGGATGACTCGGACTCTGGTTACCTTCAAGTCAAGCCACGGATACGCATCCGGTTCAAAAGATACCCTTAAAGTGAGTCGAACTTTATTTAATACTTTACATAATACGGTTAGGTTTTTGTCTAGGAAATTAGTTAAGTCTGAGTCCAAGGTCGAGACCCTGGTTGAGGAGGTCAAACTCCTCAAACACAAGGTCTCCCTAACCTCTTCGACTAGTCAAGTTCGAGAAGAGGACCCAACTCGAGCTGAAAAGCTCGAAGTTGAGAACTCTCTCTTGAAAAGTCAAGTTGAAGATCTTAGGAACACGTTGGAAAGGTTCACTTCGGGATCCAAAGGACTTGACCTCCTACTTGGATCTCAAAGGGCCGTGTACAACAAGGCTGGACTAGGGTTTAACTCAAACACGACTAATAGGTCATATATGTCGATTGTAAGTCGACATAGGAAACATGTCCAAGCATGGGTCCCTAAGAACTTTTTGATTTCAACTCTAGGATCCAACCCGTACTGGGTTCCCAAGGACCAAATCCACTATGTGGATAGACCGAACCGATTCAACGGTCTAGGGGGAGCCAGTACAAAACATGTTTATGCTTTAACTTAGAAATTGCATGCTTTTTTTTTTTTAAACTTGTGAACTCACTTAGAACACGTATATAACCAACTAAAATCCTTCGAAAAGATTGAGCCTCGTGGAGCCTCTTTTCAAAAATAACCAGTTAGACTAGGAAATAGTCTTAGGTGAGTCAAGTCATCATTTTCTTGAAAATGACTTTGTCTAAGGAAGTGGTCGATGATCCGATAAAAGAAGACCCCTGTGCCTCGCCACGACCTGGAAGCCATGATTTTGAAAAGGTAAACTTGACAAGCCTAGGGTCAAATCCAAATCTAACATAAAATTACTTGAACCTAAATGCACTTAATCAACTTAATTGGAAGTCATCTCACAAAAAACACATAAGTATAACATGCTTGATCATATAGACACAGGTGAGATGACCTAGGTTTAACAACTTACAACCAATTTTTTTTTTAAAAAAAAATCTAACATCCAATCCAACCACCTTGTGTGTAGGATCAATGGATGTTGGACAGCGGTTGCTCCCGACACATGATCGGGGATCAACTCAAATTCACGAAGCTTCGATTCAAACGACAAGGATCGGTAGCCTTTGGGAATAACGGCAAGCTCAAAATCATCGGATCAGGTGATATCGAGCTTAACTCGAATTTTGTTATTAAAAATGTATTACTTGTAGAGAATTTTGAATATAACCTGCTTAGCGTAAGCCAATTATGTGACAATAACTATAAGGTCGTATTTTTAGAAAATGAATGTGTAATTAAAACAAATAAAATAGCTAAAACAATACTCAAAGGAACTAGGACAAATAACATTTATACAATTAACTTAATCAAATCCTCAGCCAAATGTCTTATGACACAGGAAGAGGAATCATGGTTGTGGCACCGACGACTCGGTCACTCGCACCCAAGACTCGTCCACAAGATGAGTCAGAGTGGCTTAGTCAGAGGCTTACCCAACCTCAACAATTTGGTTAATAAAATCTGTAATGCTTGTCAACAAGGAAAACAACCTAGGACACAACACAAGTTAACTAACCAAGAACGAACCTCAAGTGTACTTGAGCTTCTGCATATGGATCTATTCGATTCACATGGAGCTAAGTCACTCAATAGAAGTCAATATTGCTTAGTCATAATTGACGACTACTCCAGGTTTACCTGGGTTAGGTTCATCAAACATAAAAATGATACCCTAGATCAATTAATCAATCTATTCAAATTAATCGAGAATCAAAAAAACCTTAAGGTTAAAAGACTTAGAAGCGATCATGGTGGTGAATTCAAAAATCAAAGGTTCACCGACTTCTGTAACCTAAACGGATACCACCATGAATTCTCTTGCCCTAGGACCCCTCAACAAAATGGCCTAGTGGAGCGAAAAAACCGAACTCTACAAGAAGCCGCTAGGACCATGTTGAACGAATACGACCTACCTGATAGGTTTTGGGCAGAAGCCGTTAGCACGGCTTGCTATGTCCAGAATAGGATCCTTATGGTAAAGATGCACCTTAAGACCTCGTACGAGATTTATCACAATAAAGTACCCAACATCAAGTACTTTAGGGTATTTGGATGTAAAGTACATATCTTAAACACTAAGAACCACCTAGGGAAATTCAAATCCAAAACCTCCACCGGAATCTTCTTAGGATACTCAACCACGAGTAGGGCCTATAGGGTATATAACCACGATACCCTTAAAGTTGAAGAGACTATTAATGTAGTGTTCGATGAAGTACCCGAACCTACAAAACCCTTAATGACCCCAAGTGTTGATCCCACTGATAACAAACTCGTCTCCGACCCTGAGATCGAGTCTAATCCACATCAACCAACTTCTCTTGTCGACCAAGTGACAAGTGATCCGAGTCAAACTAGTGTTCAACCAAGTCACCCCATTGATCAAGCATTAGGTGACGCAAACCCAACCCAATCTAGGATTCAGACTAACCACCCTATCGATCAAGTGATAGGAGATCCTAATCTAGGAGTTCGAACTAGAGCATCCTATAGGAACCTTAGTCAAATTTCCTTAATTTCAAAGATAGAACCCAAATCAATTGAACAAGCTCTTCTTGATCCCGATTGGATTATTGCAATGCAAGAAGAGCTAGCTCAATTTACTAGGAATGAAGTGTGGGAATTAGTACCACCACCTAAAGACAAAACGATAATTGGAACAAGGTGGGTGTTTCGAAATAAGCTTGATGATAAAGGTGAAGTAGTTAGAAACAAGGCTAGGTTAGTCGCCAAAGGGTTTAGTCAAGTCGAAGGCTTAGATTACGAAACTTATGCCCGATAGCTAGACTCGAATCCATTCGAATGTTGCTAGCTTATGCACATCGAGGATTTAAGCTGTTTCAAATGGATGTTAAGTCGGCATTCCTAAATGGATACATTAAAGAAGAAGTTTATGTTAGCCAACCCCCCGGATTCGAAAATCTAGATAAACCCAACCATGTTCTAAAACTTAAGAAAGATCTCTATGGACTTAAACAAGCTCCTCGAGCTTGGTACGAGAGACTTTCAATCCATCTTAAGTCAAAAGGGTTTAACCAAGGCTTAGTTGACCCAACTCTCTTCGTAAAAACCTTAGGTAAAGAAATATTCATAGCTCAAATTTACGTAGACGATATAATTTTTGGAACCTCTAACTCAACCTTACTAAACGAGTTCGTTTCACTCATGGAAAGTGAGTTCAAAATGAACTTGGTAGGCGAGTTAAGTTTCTTTTTAGGTCTACAAATTAAACAAACTAAGGATGGTATATACCTATATCAACAAAAATACACTAAGGAGTTAATTAAAAGATTTGGAATGCAAGGCGCTAAGATAATAAACACCCCAATGGCGATTAATGTTAACATAGGAGAAGACCTAGAAAGTAAGTCCATTGACTTAAAGTACTATAGGAGCGCGATAGGAAGTCTCTTATACTTAGCTATGTCGACCCGACATCTTATTGCGGTAAGTATATGCGCGAGTTTGAGCACGTGCGAAAGGAGTCTCACCTAACCCTAGTTAAGCGTATCCTTAGATATCTTAAGGGTACACTTAACATTGGTATTTGGTACCCTAGATCTACGGAGTTCGAACTAATCGGCTACTCCGATTCGGATTATGCCGGTAGTAAACTCGATAGAAAGAGCACGAGTGGTTGTTGTCAACTACTCGGCTCGAGTCTAGTGAGTTGGTGCGAGGAAGCAACATTGTGTTGCCTTATCTACCATCGGGTCGAATACGCTATGTTGCGATGGGTGAGTATGTAACTCAGCTTCTTTGGATGAAGCACACTCTCCGAGACTTTAGGTTGGACTTCACCAAAACTAAAATTTTTGTAGACAACATAAGTTCGATAAATCTAACTAAGAACCCTATATGCCATTCAAGGACAAAGCATATAGAGGTAAAACACCATTTCATTCGAGAACATGTAGCCAACGACTCCATACAACTCGAATATGTTGACTCGAAGTCTAACCTAGCAGACCTATTTACTAAACCACTACCCGAAGCCGAATTTAGTCTCTTGAGACAAAATTGGGCTTGTAATAGAATAGGTTAGCAAAAGTTTTCAAATGCTATTTTCAAAAATTTTATTTTCGAATTTTATTTTTCTTATTTTTTTTCTTTATGCAAATGGAACTAGTTTAGGACTTCCCCTAGATATCATGATCCTATAGATTTAAGGAGCCAACACATCTCACAACACATAGGGTTAATGTGTTTGTGTATTAAGCCACCTAGAACGGCGTGAGATGTTAGGACCCTACTCCAGGTTCCAAGATGTAGATCAAGTGCGTCAATATGAACCTCGGAGTATAAATATGCAGCTAATATTAACCAACTCTAATCAGGACTTGTTGATAATATCATTTCAATCAAGTCAAACTAGAGTTGAACATTTAGATGAATTATTTTCACATACTATTTTCAAAATCATCATGCTTGGACTTAGGGTTTTCTTAAACCCCCCCCCCCCCTACTTTTTTTCTTTATTTATGTCAAAAGGGGGAGAAAAGGCCAAAGTTAAGGTTCAATAAATTCAAATTTTTGAATTTGATAACTTAACTTAAAACTTTGATTCTGGCCTAAGTTAAGGGGGAGTAAGGTTTAGGTTTCAACTCTTGAATTGAAAACTTTAAAGGCCCAAGTTAAGAAATCAAAAGTTAAACCTTTTGAATAATTAACCTTTTGACTTAACTTTTGATTACTTAACTTGCACTTATTTTTGACTCTAAAGAGCCTAAGTTAAGTAATGCCATTTACTTAACTCGTTATCTTTTGTGTTTGGAGAACTAAAAGTCTTTTCAAGTACTCACCCTCGGTCAAGGAGGGTTCCTCTAAGGGGAGAACTTGAGAAATATTTTTACTACTCCTACTTTTGCTTCATGTCTTTCTTGTTTCATGCACTTAATTTCCTTAACTTTGTGTGTTTTTGCCATAGATCAAAGGGGAGATTGTTGGTGCAAGGAGGCATCAAATCGAACTCTGTTTTGATTATAGCAAAGACACAAGGTTAAGTCTATTTTGTTATCTCATGAGTCTACTTGAGTGTGCGAACAGGTTAAGCTTGAGTTGGAGATCTGCGACACGAAGTGCAAGGTAAGACTCGTGTCCGAGCGTAAGTGAGGTCGGATCCTCCGTTTAGGAGTTGATCTTAGGCGACAATCCGACCCAAAACTTTCCATAAAAGTCTAAGTCGAGATCGGATGGTTAGAAACCATCTAAATCCATCACATTTAATATTTATACATATTGCTTTGAGCTAACCCTTGTTTGAATTCGAAGTTACTCTAATTCGAATTAAAATTAGAATTCGAATTCGAATTAAAATTAGAACTCGAATTGAAATAAAATTAAATAACTAAAGTATCCTGAAAATGTGCAAAAGGAACTAAAAGCAAGGTGGCAACTTATCCCCCAAATCTTGGTGAGGTGGCCGGTCAAAAGCAAGGTGGAAACTTATCCCTCAATTGGTGGTGAGGTGGCCGGATCTCAAGTGGGTGGATAAGGCTTCAAATAGAGGGGGGTGCTTCACATCTTAGATACAACAATTATTACAAAGCTCTCAAACGCCTCCACAACGCCGCACTTCTACGACGATGCCACTACAACGAAGTGCTGCCAACACGAAGCTTCACCATTAAAGTGTTGGTAATCGTTTTAGTCGATTAATTTAAGTTGTGTTTTTCGAGCTTTTATATCAAAAAGGAGAGAGGGGCTTGTCTCTCATCCTTGTGTTTTTGTCGAAAGTTTTGTAATCGTAACTCCTACCTCCAACGAGGAGGAGTGTTTTAGTGATTTCCCTCCGTACGTGGTCTAGGACCATTAGGGCCTTGGATTAGCAGCCGGTTGGCTGTGAACCAAGTAAAACTCCTTGTGTCCATCTCTTTTTCGCTGCGTTTATCTCTCACTTATCGTTTTTACAACAAAAGAAAAACCGTTTTGCGCTATTCATCCCCCCTCTAGCGCTCATTTCGATCCTACAATAATTCATACGCTTTAAAATAAAATTAAAGTGCTTACTAGAAAATTAACTAAGTCCGAGTCTAGGGTTGAGTTGTTACTTGAGGAGGTTGAAACTCTCAAGCAAGAGGCTACTCTAACCTCTTCAACTAGTCAAGTTCAAGAGGGAAACTCAACCCAAATTGAAAAACTTGAGGAGGAGAATTCTCTCTTGAAAGACCAAGTTCAAGAGGTTGAGGCTAGGATGGAAAGGTTCACGTTGGGATCTAAGAACCTTAACCGACTACTTGGAACCCAAAGAGCCGTGTACAACAAAGCCGGACTCGGATTTAAGTCAAAGACTACGAATAGGTCTTATATGTCTATCGTAAATCGTAGTCATCAAAGAGTCCAAGCATGGGTCCCAAAGGTTTTATTGAACTCACATATAAGGACTAATCAATTTTGGATTCTCCAGGATCAAATTCATTATTTGAATGGTCCAGGACGAGCTGATACTAAAATAGTATACCCACTTACTTAGCAAAATCTTTACATTTTAAATTTTAGAATGGCTAGATAGAGAAAATAAGTTAGTCAACTCTTGACAACATAGTATCAGGATGCGGCGAGATGATAGTACGTTAGGGAAACAAAGTCTCATGTATTCGAGCTAGATAAGGCGTATCTAGCTTTGTGCACTTGACCGACTGGAACTAGCTGAAGCTACCTTGCCGTATCCTAAACTAGTTAGACCAAGAAGTAACCATAAGTGACTTAAGTGATATTTTCTTGAATTTGGCTTTGTCTAAGGAAGTGGTCGTTGTTCCGATCAAAGAAGGCCCCTGTGCCTCGCCACGACCTGGAAGCCAGTTTCTAGAAAAGTTACTTAACAATCTAAAGGTTAAATCCAAATCTAACCCAAGGTTGACTATCTTTAATCAATTTAAAATCATCTCACAAAACATATAAGGTGAACAAATTCTGAGACACATAGAATGGGTGAGATGTTAAGGATAATTGAAATATAACCTCTTCAAAATACTACTTATTTTCTCATCTATTGT
The DNA here is from genome assembly GCA_025175895.1 of Wurfbainia villosa. Classification (NCBI taxonomy): domain Eukaryota; kingdom Viridiplantae; phylum Streptophyta; class Magnoliopsida; order Zingiberales; family Zingiberaceae; genus Wurfbainia; species Wurfbainia villosa. The sequence goes on along the minus strand of CM045998.1, from coordinate 36,792,895 downwards.
ACTTAACAACTCTTAGGCCAAAGTTTAGCGCCCCCTACATCTCTTATACTTCATATATTTGACTAAGGGGGAAAGCAAACTAACCCTAAGGGTTATATTACAAACCTTTAGATTATTGGTGAAGAGGGACACACCTCGAACCAATCTATCTAACTACTGCTAGACGCATGTTTGGACTCATATTTGATTTATCTAGACGCATGCATATACGATATTGGTTTTAAAACCCCTATTTTATACAAAAACCCCAGCATTCTTTTTTGATTTATGGCAAAAGGGGGAGAAGAGCAAAAGTTAAGGGGGTTAAGGGGGAGTAACACAAAATTTGATTTTGAAAACTAAAGTATCTCTTTCAAAACTCAGCTAGGGTTAAGGGGGAGTTTTTGGAAATGGCATTCATCATCTACTATACTTGTTTTATGCTTTAATTTTCCTTAACTTTGTGTTGGTTTGCCATAGATAAAAAAGGGGGAGATTGTTGGTGCAGGGGCACCAGATAATCGAACCTGTGTTTTGATTATGGCAAAGACACAAAGTTAAGTTTACATCGTTATCTTATGAGCTAAATCGAGTGTGCAGAATGTTGGTGCAGGGGCACTAGATAATCGAACCTGTGTTTTGATTATGGCAAAGACACAAAGTTAAGTCTACATTATTATCTCACGAGCTAAATCAAGTGTGCAAAAAAGTGTTAAAGCTGGAGCTGAAGGCTAGCGACACCCGGAGGAAGCCGCGGTGGTCGGGCGACACTAGAGTGACTTCGGAGGGAGCCGAAGGAATCGAGTGGAAGGCCGAAAGCGAGAGCTACTATCGAGGTAAGCTCGTGTGAGTGAGAGATTGTAAGGTCGTGTCCTCTTTACGGGGACGACCGTAGGCGGCGATCCGACTAAGACTTCATGTGGAAGGTCTTGGTCGAGATCGGACGGTTAGAAACTGTCATATTTATCATTTTCCGAGCTAACCTCTTATTGCAGGGAAGTGGCTCGGGCAATGCATTCACGGACATGGAGCGCCGATCGATGACCATCACGATCGATGGAGGCATCACGATCGTGATGGCGACGATTCAGCTTTTGCGCTAGGTCAAAATGGATAACATTTGACGCGGCCACTTCGCGATAAAATTTGGACAACTTTATGATCCATTTCGAAAAAGAGGAGACAAATTCAGAGGCCAAATTCTATAAAAGGAGGGGAGGATTCCATCTCCAAATCATATCAAGTTTATTCATCAAGTGCTCCTACAACGCCAACGCTCCAACATCGTCATAACGCCGACGCGACGTCAAGTTTCGATCTTCTTCGTCGGCAGCAGAATCAAGTAATATTTTTGATATTGTATTCTTTGTTTTTCTTCATAACGAGGTGAGGTAGGCTTGTTGCCTCATCCTCGTATATTCGGTTTTGTGATCGTTGTCTCCTACCTCCAACGAGGAGGAGACGTTATAGTGCTTTGCCCTCCGTACGCGGTCTAGGACCGATAGGGCCTTGGAGTAGCAACCGCTGGGTTGTGAACCAAGTAAAATAAACGTGTTCATATATTTTCCGCTGTGCTTACTTTGCGTATCGAACGAACGAAAAGGAAAAGATTTACGATCGCTATTCACCCCCCCCTCTAGCGACGCTTCTCGATCCAACAATTGGTATCAGAGTGGGGGCGCTAAGATTTGGTGAAACCACCAATCTAGCACGTTTTGGTTTTTTGTTCGTATTTTTCAATTCGTATTTTTTTTTGTCTTTTTCCTCCCGCACTACTAATCCAAGACGAAGTCTTGGTACGTTTCTTTTGGTTGTGTGTTTGCAAGTTTTCTCTCTTGGAGTAGCTGACGGTAAAACGGCTATAACTTTTCGCACAAGTGGACTCACATAACGATCTACCTACCAAATCGAAGCTCTCAGAAAGATCTACATTTCTTAAGAGGGTTTACCCTTGTAACAAGCTGTTTCCAGCCCCAAAATCCAACGTTTAGTACCCTTTCGGGGACATCGAAGGTCGTAAGTTTCGAGTTTTTGTTAGTTTCTTATTCTCCTTATTTATTTCTGTTTATTTCCTATTATTTCCCACACTACTAATCCAAGAACAAGTCTTGGAATCTCTTTGGTTTTTATTCATATTTTGCAAGATATTTAATGGCTCACATTGAGGGATATAACACCACCCGACCTCCGTTCTTTAACGGAGATGATTTCCGTTATTGGAAAGGTCGGATGGAGTGTTTTCTAAAAACACAAGTCGAGACTTGGATAATAATCCAAACCGGCTTTGCTCTACCCACCAATGATCAAGGAGAGGCCTTGGATTTCAACAAATGGACAAATGCAACCAAGAGGCAAATCGAAGCCGATGCAAGAGCAACCCAAATATTGCAATGCGGCTTGTCCAAGGAGGAACTCAACCGCATCGGACCATTCATTAGCGCCAAAGACCTCTGGAACAAATTGATTGATTTACACGAAGGGACGGCTGATGCAAAGGTATGTAAAAGAGATTTACTTTTAAATAAATTGTACAATCTAAAGGTGCAGGATCATGAGACCGCCACCCAACTACATGCGCAGATCCAAGATATCGTCAACGGTCTTCATTCGATCGGGCAAGCCATAGAGAACCGGGACCTTATAAGGTACGCTTTAAATGCTTTCCCTAGGACTACCTTATGGGCATCCATGGTCGATGTCTACAAGGTCTCTAAGGACCTTTCGAAGCTTAGGTTAGATGAATTATTTTCCGAGTTTGAACTTCATGAGCAAACTAACGTGGTCCGGGCCGAGAGAGGTATTGCTCTACTTGCAGGACAAAGAAGAAAGCCACCTACTAAGCAAGTAGATGAACTCGAACCCAAAGACGAATCCGAATCCGAAGAGGAGGCCATAATAGTCAACATTGTGCGGAGAATAGTTCGACAAGAAAGGAGGAAATTGAAGAATGAGAACCAAAAGAAAAAGGGAGCAAGGAAAGCCTTCCATGCAACTTGGGACAACAAAGAAGACATAGCTTACATGGCAAGAACGGAGGAGTCCGAGTCAGAATCTGAAGCCGAGTCCAACTGCAACTCCGACTCCGACCCCGAAGATTATTTCGAGAGAATCGAGAGAAAACTCAAAGCCGGACCAAAAGGGAAAGTCAAGGTTAATCGCTCTTTAATTAGTATGCTTTACAATACAATTAAAATGCTTAATAGGAAATTAACTAAGTCCGAGTCTAGGGTTGAGTCGTTACTTGAGGAGGTTGAAACCCTCAAGCAAGAGGCTACTCTAACCCCTTCAACTAGTCAAGTTCAAGAGGGAAACTCAACTCAAATTGAAAAACTTGAGGAGGAGAATTCTCTCTTGAAAGACCAAGTTCAAGAGGTTGAGGCTAGGTTGGAAAGGTTCACGTTGGGATCTAAGAACCTTAATCGACTACTAGGAACCCAAAGAGCCGTGTACAATAAAGCCGGACTCGGATTTAAGTCAAAGACTACGAATAGGTATTATATGTCTATCGTAAATTGTAGTCATCAAAGAGTCCAAGTATGGGTCCCAAAGGTTTTATTGAACTCACATATAAGGACTAATAAGTATTGGATTCCTCAGGATCAAGTTCATTATTTGAATAGACCATATTGGTTCAATGGTCCAGGGGGAGCTAACACTAAAATAGTATACCCGCTTACTTAGCAAAACCATTGATGTAAGTTGATCTACAAAAGAAAGAGAGGAATAGACGGGAAGATTGAGACCTTCAAAGCAAGGCTTGTTGTGAAGGGGTATACTCAGAAAGAGGGTATCGATTATGAGGAGACCTTTTCACCTGTAGCCATGCTTAAGTCTATCCGGATTCTCTTATGTATTGCTGCTCATATGGATTATGATGTATGGAAGATGGATGTCAAGACAACTTTCCTTAATGGAAGTCTTGAGGAAAGCATCTATATGAAGCAACCAAAGGGATTCATTACAAAGGGCAAAGAGCATCTTGTGTGCAAGGTTAATCGGTCCATTTATGGATTGAAGCAAGCTTCGAGATCTTGGAACATCCGCTTTGATGAGGTAATCCAGTCTTATGGATTTATTCAAAGTCCAGATGAGTCTTGTGTATACAAGAGATGTAATGAAAATGTAGTGGTATTTCTTGTACTATACGTAGATGACATTTTGTTAATTGACAACAATGTCAAGGTGTTATCAGACGTAAAGGTATGATTGTCCAAACTGTTTGATATGAAGGACTTGGGAGAAGTGGGACACATCCTTGGGATCATGATTATAAGGAATCGTAGGAAAAGGATGTTGTGCTTATCTCAAGCTTCATATATAGACACCATTTTGGCTCATTTTAGCATGCAGAACTCTAAGAAGGGTTTTCTACCTTTCAGGCATGGAGTTCCTTTTATCTAAAGAGATGTGTCCTAAAACATCTGAGGAGATAGAGGAGATAACGGTGGTTCCTTATGCTTTGGCAGTAGGAAGCCTCATGTATGCTATGCTGTGTACGAGACCAGATATCTGCTTTGCCATTGACATGGTTAGCAGATATCAGAGTAATCCAGGACAGGGACATTGGACTGCAGTAAAGCATATATTGAAGTACCTGAGCAGGACTAGGGATTATATGCTAGTTTACTAGGCAGACCAATTACTCCCTGTGGGTTACACAGATTCTGACTTCCAATCAAAAAGGGATAACAGTAAGTCTACCTCAAGTTTTGTGTTTACTTTGGGAGGTGGAGCCATTGTATGGAGGCGTGTCAAGCAGAAATGCATGGCGGACTCCACCATTGAAGCTGAGTATGTGGCAGCCTCTGAGGCGGCCAAAGAAGCTGTGTGGCTCAGGAACTTCTTAATGGACTTGGATGTGATTCCTGGTTTGCCCAGAACTATCACAATTTATTGTGATAATAGTGGTGCAGTTGCAAACTCGAAGGAACCACGAGCCCATAAGGCAAGCAAACACATAGAGCACAAGTACAACCTGATACGAGAAATCGTAAAGAGAGGAGAAGTTGTTGTGACCAAGATTGCATCGGAGGATAACCTGACAGATCCTTTCACTATAGCCCTTCCAGCGAGAGCTTTTGATAGGCATGTAAAGGGAATGAGAATCAGATGTATGACAGTTTGAGGACATCATAGTCTTTTAGTATAAGTGGGAGATAGTTGAGATGTATATTGAAAAGTCTATCTTTTGTATGAACATCTTTATTTTGAAATAAGAATCACATGATCATTGTTTGCATATTTATGGTTATGCATATTGTCTCATACATTACATTATAGATAATGTGGTGTGTAGTGTCACACGGTAGATCATGTTATCAACTCCTTGTAGAGTATAAGTAAAGGCTCACAACCGAGATGGCTTTGGACAAACCATTGGTATGGTTGTAGTGTGATTTGGTACTGGTTTTTCTTGACCATAGAATCACACTAGTACACTTTGTGTGTATTGAGCAGGACTGATTTAGAGGTGATTCAATTTATTGCTGGCTACATAATCGAATCAGACCTCAGATATTATATTGTACATGCTCTTAATCCCGATATAATAACGGGCACATATACTTAGTATTCATTTTTTTGATTTACCAATTGACGAGATTTATAGAGTAAATCGATAGGCTCGATAAGTTGGGAAATGATATTATTTATATGGTGTGCCATTGATTATAGGAGGAAACAGTGTCCTATATATTAGGATGATGATGTCCCCTTGAGGAGCTCATAAGGTTCATCATGTAAACCCTGCAGGTGGACTTGGTCCGACATGATGATAAGGTTGAGTGGTACTACTCATAGAGTTAGATGTTGATTAAATAATTGTCAGTAAATTAATTAATAGACGGACATTCGAGATCTTAAATACGGGGAGATAGATGTACAAATAATATATGGATCCCATATTAACTTATGGGGGTTGGTGAGATAGATCAACGATAATCCTCTAGTGGAATGGATTATCATTAATGGATCGGACTTTATGTGGGCTTGATCCATTGGGTGGCCAAGATCACTCCTCCTCATGGTCCCTATTGTAGCCTATTAAACCCTCATGGAGCCTAGATCCGTTGGTGGAAAATAAAACTTTAGATCTGATGGTGGAGATTAAATCTCGAGATCCAACGGTGGAGGTTAAATCTTTAGATCCGACGGTGGAGATTAAATCTCTAGATCCAACGGTTGAGATTAAATTCCTAGATCTAACGGTTGAGATTAAATCCCTAGATCCGATGGTAGAGATTAAAGGAGGATTAGGCCTAGCTTTATAAAAGGAGGCTTAAGGTGGGTGGGTGGCAAGAACATTGCTTGGAGATTAGGGTTTGGGCGGCTAGGGCTTGGAGGCTTGGGCGGCTAGGGTTTTGGGGAATCCTTGGGCGGCAAGGATTCCTTCTCTTCTCCTTGGCCGGCGCCCAACTTGATCTTCAAAACCTTGGCCGGTGCTCATCTCTTCTTCCTCCTCTCGTTGGCCGGTGGAAACAAGGGTTAAGGTGGTTCCTTGGAGCTCTTGGCTGGCGCCCACCACCTCCCTTATTCTCTCTTTGGCCAGCGGCAAGCATCAAGCTTGGAGCTTGGTGGTCGATTAAAGGAAGGAGAAGAGTTTTGTTTTATTCTTCCTTTTGTTCGGAGTGAACAAAGAAAGGAAGATTCGTGTTCTAGGAGGCTTCGACTTTTAGAAGATCGTCGCCCACACGACGTCCAAAAGGAGGAAGGACATACAATAGAAGATCGAGAGGTATAATGCTTGTTTATATTCTTTTGTATTATGTCTATAATTGTTGTTCAATTATATGCATGTTGTATGTGTAGGATCACGGTTGGCTGGCTAGAGGGCGGTGAATAGCCTTTGTCGTAGACGGTGGAATTCGTTCGTGCATTGCTCGTCTACAAAAACTATTAGCGCAACTGGAATATACAAACAAAACAACAATAAAGACAAAACAAGATACCAAACAATGCTAACACTGTAATGTAACGTGGTTCACGGCTGCGTCGCTAATCCACGGTCCGATTCATCCATGGTGAATCACTCCGCAATCTATCCACTAGATCTCTCCTTTACACCAAGCTAGGTGGAGGTAACCTCTTTATAAGAATTCACTCTTCTTACAATGAAATGAGAATTAACACAAGTAGAAGAGTGGAAAACCCTTAGAGCACTTTGGGAGATGTTGTGAGTTGAAGCATTAGGCCCCCAAAGCCCCTCACCTCTTCTTTTTATAGAAGAAGAGGGTTTCTTCCCATTGATACAGGATCAGTCGACTGATGTCCCTATCAGTTGACTGGTCCTGTAGTCGTTGCCCAATAACAGTTGCTTTCCACGTTGGCTTTCACCCAACGGCTCCATCATCAGTCGACTGATGTTTTCATCAGTCGACTGATATCGACTTCCATTCGAGTGCTCGCGAGCTCGACTCGGTTCTGTGCTCGAAACCCTTTCTACCACGATCGATGCCTTCGCCGATCAGTCAATCTCTCGATCGCCATTCCATGGCAATGAGTGTTAACATGAACCGGTCTCGAACACTAGTCGAGTCACAGTTGACTTAGAGTAGTCGACAGCCATAACTTGGCAGTCGACTGATGTCGGGAAATCCCATCCGACACTTAGCCACCTAAGAGCACTACCCCTTCCCGGGTTACATTCGCTCACTCTCATTCCTTGGAGTCCCTCGCCTTTAAAGTTGTCTTCGTCTGGCCATGTCCCTCGGATGTGCCAAGCGCACGACTCTGCAGCGCCATCCTTCGCATCTCGCCCTGAGGTCTACTTCCTCCGGCTTCACTCCAAGCTCCTCGTCCGGTAGTCCCTCGGATGCTCTAAGTGCACGACTTCCGCAAAGCCATCATTCACCGACTCAAAGACCGAGTCATGAGATGTGAAACTCACCAAGGCTCCATGTGCAAATTACTAAGTCCTGCAATACTCCAACGCACATATCAAATCCAAGCATCCTAACTTAAACTATTTGCCACACACATCAAAACCATATCACGGGTTGATTGCCCTAACAATCTTCCCCTTTTTGATGTATGACAATCCGTTTAAGTTAGGTAAAACATTTGATAAAAATATTAAGATAAGAAAGCATGTAAATAACATGATTAGCAACTCTCCCCCTTAATACATGAAACTCCCCCTAAATACAATTCTCCCTTACTTAAACATATATATTTCTCCCCCTTTGACACCATAAAAAATATTAAACAAAGTTTATATAAGCATGACATCAAGTTTAAAGGGAAACAAAAGCTAAAACATGCCTTAAAATCGGATAAAAGAGGTTACTGGGCATGTTATCAGTCGAGCAGTCGACTGGCTCAGACTACCAGTCGACTGGCACCCTGATTTCGAATTTTTCTGATTTTCAGGGTGAATTTCAGAAATACATTAAAAATTGTATAAAATTTGAAAAATCATGAAATTTGGGGAACACATTTATTTTAGAGTTCTTTATCAATGAAAAAAAGTTTTCAGTGAAAAATCATTATATTTTCAAGGATTTACCAAAAATCCAAAAGCTTCAAAAACAACTAGGTTTTTGATCAAATTTGTATCAATTTTAACACCTAGTTTTGCTTTGGATTGTTTCAAAACATGAACCCACAAAATTTAAAGTAATAAATTATTTTGAAAACATATGAAATATACAACCATGATCTTTGGGCAATATGTCTATGAATTAAACATAAGCCTTCCCCATGATTGGTCTATTATTGCTATTTTGATACTTTAAATGACCATCTAAATGCCATAGGCATTAGTGGACCATTAGTATCATCCTATCATCTCACTCATGCTAAGTTTTCAATAAAGGTAGCCTATGGTGAGTGTGAGATGTGTCCTAAAGGTATTTATATATATACTTAGCCATTAAATTTATGCATTTCTACCAATGGTCAAGTATCACTCTAACATCCCACATGATCATAAAGAAATATATGTATTGATTCCACATTATGATCATGAAACAAATATATTCATCAATTTACAATCATTCATTAGGTATGAATTATGATAATAAGTCAAGTATCACCCAAAAGCATGATTTAAACCCTATTGCCCATGATTATATGTCAAAAATCAAGATCATAAATCATGATTGCAAACATGTATAACAATTACATTAATCATCATGATTTAATCATTATTATCAACTTATGGGCACATTATCATCACCCAACACTATGCTAAAAATGAGTGTCAAATAACACTAAGTGTTGAGCATGATTTAAACTATTTATGGGTGAATTATCATCACCCAACACTATTTCTAAAATTAAGTCCCGCGATCCTAAGTCAACCAAAAATATGATATAGGTGAAGTCCACTATGGTTGACTAACCTAGGATTTTCCTAACCCTTAAGGATGGATTTAGCAACCCAAAACAAATTCTTTCCTATTGGGTTCCCTAAAAATTCCTTAGGGATCCATTTTCTAGTTATTGTTTTCTTTTTGTCTTGACCCCTAACAATTAAGCATTTATAGGCCTTTTCATTTTTATTTTCCTTATATCCTAGGCCTTTCTTGTTGAAGCTTGCCCTTTGGCTCCCTATAATCATATTAAGGGTGTTGGAGCCAATGGTGAATTTTTCTAGGGTTTTGGTTAAATGATCTACCTTTTCCCTTAAAGCCCTATTTTCTTCAATACATGCATCATTTACATCAAAGGGAATATAGTCATGTGAGCATGCATCATTAAGGCTAGAAGAAATATTATCATTAATATTTGAGCATGCTTTTTCTAGTTTTTCTTCTAAGTCCTTAATTTGATCAAGCATGTTGGGTTTTTGGCACCACGGTGAGTGTGTGTTCGAACATGTTTCGTAAACATGTTCACAGCGGAAGAAATAAAAATAATAAATCTAATTTATTACAATACACACACACCACACGCATGCATATAGTACAACATGTGTAGACATAACCGCAATTTCAAATTTTGCAATAAAAGGAAATTTATAATCAAAGACATCGTATCTTGGGATGACTTCACAAAATAGCCTCATGTTGAAGACGATGTGATCGAGAGAAGATCATCATTCATTTAAAACAAACCAAACCACTTTGGTTTATTCTCCACCATTGGATTAGAACCAAACCAATTTGGTTCATCCATCATGTCTTCATAAGACACGACCCATCCACACTTCCATTGTGACTGAAACAATTTTATGCTCGCTCCTTGTTTGGTCCAACCAAACCTAGTTTCTCTCGGTCTGAGAATCTCATTCTCAAGCTTGTTTTAAATCCTTCGGATTACGCTCATTGTGCGTGTGACCAAATAGGTTCTCGGTTTATGTTGGCTGTCTATAATTAACCATTAATTATAGAACGATCATGAGTGGCACCTAGTAGTACATCATGATCCCCAATTAACTGAAAAGATCAATGGTTGATCCAGAACTATTTCTGAAACTCTTCAGCAGCTATAATAAATCGTGCCCCATTCCCTTCACTCATCTTATACCCATTTGGTTCAGGACATGGTCTATAGTGTCAGCCCCCACTAGGTTGACTACGTCACACCTAGCCCAAGTATCATTTTCTCATCCTACGGATTCTAGTTACTGCACATGTATCCAAGAGTACCTTACTCTAAACATGTAATGCTTTGGCTAAAGACTTTAGTAACAATCGGATGAGAGGCCATGGGTATACATCTCCTCGCAAGGAGTGGTGAATCTTTTATAGGCTATTCAAACACCTTCGATCACTTCAACTTATACCCAATCATCCCGGGTCCACATCTCCTCAGAGATGCTTGCTTAAGATGTCAAAGCATAAGTCTTTATGATCAAGATGACTTGAATACCACAAGTCAAAGGAACATCACACTTAAGCTGCAGTAAGAACTTCATTTACATATCTATATATACAGAGAACCATATGAAGTCTTACGGCTGGTCACTCCAATGAACTAGTTACCATAACTAGCATCCACGATTAACTCCGGACATCACAATGTCTCCAGCCAGTGAGAATCAGCTGCTTGGATACACTAAGGAGTATACCTCATGCTAGTCTCGACAGAATCGATGGTGTCCAAATCCATCAATTCATCAACTAGAAATAATTCCAATACATCACAATTACACATGTAGAGATACTCACTAGTTATGATCCAATCACAAATTCTCTCATGCTGTGAATCATAGCGTGGACATTCAGTAAATGAGTTTAAGATCTAATCAAATATATGAAAACGTGTATACTCAAATAGTGAATCTTTATTTATCATATAAATGGTTCAGACATAAGGCGATTGCCTTAGGACATCTCTCATATATTACTAACAAACTCCCACTTGGCCTTATGCCAATCGCTACAGTATCCAATACCATAAGCTCTAACATGACCCTCAAACTTTCTTTGAGGTAATGCCTTAGTCAAAGGATCCGCTAAGTTCCTTTCAGTGGAGATTTTCTCGATTTGTATTTCCTTCCTACTAATTATCTCCCTGATCAGATGATAGCGGCGAATCACATGTTTGGATCGTTGATGAGACCTTGGCTCTTTCGCCTGTGCAATTGCTCCATTGTTGTCGCAATAGACCAGTATTGCTTCAACAATGACTGGAACCACACCAAGTTCATAAATGAACTTCTTGATCCAAACCGCTTCCTTTACTGCTTCCAAAGTTGTAATGTATTCTGCCTTAGAGGTAGAATCCGCTATTGTGTCAAGCTTGGAACCTTTCCAACTTATTGCACCTCCATTTCAGGTGAATACATACCCAGACTGAGACTTGGAATCATCCTTGTCTGTCTGGAAGTTGGCATCCGTATACCCGCATATCACCATATCCCCTTCTCCATATATTAGGAACACATCCTTAGTTATTCTCAAGTACTTAAGGATTGTCTTAACAACCGCCCAATGATCCATTCCTGGATCAGATTGGTATCTACTCGTGACACTCAGAGCATACAATACATCGGGCCTCGTACATAACATAGCATACATGATAGATCCTATTGCGGATGCATAGGGAATCTTACTCATGCAAATTCTCTCATCTTCTGTGCGCGGACACATAGACTTCGAAAGGTGTATCCCATGCCTGATGGGTAGGAAACCTTTCTAGGATTCCGACATGCTAAACCTCTTTAGCACTTGGTCTATATATGTAGACTGCGAAAGACCAAGCAACCGTTTCGATCTATCTCTATAGATCTTAATCCCGAGGATGTAGGTTGCTTCTCCCAGGTCTTTCATGGAGAATGTCTTGGACAACCAAATCTTAACTGCCTGTAAGACTAAAACATCGTTTCCTATAAGTAATATATCATCGACATACAATACTAGGAACACGACTACACTCCCACTAACCTTCTTGTACACACAAGGTTCGTCTGGATTTTGTGAGAAATCAAACTTTTTGATTGTCTCATTAAAACGGATATTCCAGCTCCTGGATGCTTGCTTCAATCCATATATGGACCATCGCAATTTGCATATCTTGGTTTTATCAATCGATGTGAAACCCTCAGGCTGTATCATATACACGTCCTCGAGCAGGTTTCCATTAAGGAAAGTTGTTTTCACATTCATTTGCCATATCTTATAATCATAATAAGCTGCTATGGCCATAAGCATCCGAATGGATTTAAGCATAGCTACAGGTGAATAGGTCTCGTCATAATCAACTCCTTGCTTTTGATGATATCCTTTTGCCACCAATCTAGCCTTATAGGTAATCACATTACCATCCATGTCAGTTTTCTTCTTGAAAACCCACTTGCACCTTATAGGCTTTATGCCTTCAGGTGGGTCAACCAAGTTCCAAACTTGGTTTTCATACATGGAATCCATTTTCGAATTCATGGCTTCAAGCCACTTATCCCTTTCTGAACTTGTCAGAACTTCTTCATAACTGGTAGTCTCCTTATCATAAATGAGTAACACGTCGTTCGATTCACTTACGAGAAATCCATATCTCTCAGGAATATTGCATGTTCTACCAGATCTACGAAGATGTGGTGTTTCAATAGGTCCAACCGATTGCTCATCACTATGAGTTATCGGCTGTTGTGCTTCACCAGGTATCTCATCAATGTCTATTTGAGTCTCTCGAGCCTCCTCAAGCTCGATGACACTCTCACTATTTTCTTGCAAGAGAAACTCTTTCTCTAGAAACACAGCAAGTCTTGAAACAAACACCTTTTGTTCCACATGATGATATAATTGGTAACCCCTTGTTTCCTTAGGGTATCCAATAAATAGACATTTATCAGACTTAGCATCCAATTTGTCTGATACAGTCCGCTTCACATAAGCAGGACAACCCCATATCTTCAAGTAAGATACATGAGGTTTCTTACTATTCCATATCTCATATGGAGTAGTAGAGACTATCTTGGTTGACATTCTATTTAACAAGTAAACAACTGTCTGAAGTGTATAGCCCCAAAAGGACTTGGGAAGATTCGCATGATTCATCATTGACCTGACCATGTCTAACAAGGTCCGGTTATGCCTCTCAGATACACCATTATTCTGTGGTGTATATGGCGGAGTCCATTGAGATAATATACCATTGTCTCTTAGATAATCAAGAAACTCTTGACTTAAGTATTCACCACCTCGATCCGATCGAAGTATTTTAATACTCTTGTCATGTTGTTTCTCTACTTCATTTTTGAATTCTTTGAACCTTTCAAAGGCTTCAGACTTGTGTTTCATCAAGAACACATACCCAAACCGTGAGTGATCATCGGTGAAGGTAATGAAGTAGCTATAGCCTCCTAAAGTTTGAGTTGACATAGGTCCACATACATCAGTATGTATTAGACCTAGCAACTCTTCCACTCGTTTACCTTTTCCTATAAAAGGTAACTTAGTCATCTTGCCTTTTAAGCATGATTCGCATGTATCGTATGAATCCAATTCAAACGATTCTAGAATTCCACATCGGTGTAATTCAGACATGCATTTCTTGCTTGCATGGGCAAGACGACAATGCCACATGTAGGAGTCTAATTGATTATCTTTTCGAGCACTCTTGTTGCTCGCTTCGATATTGAAAATGTCACTGGATACGTCCAACGTATAAATACCATTGCTCAAGGTTCCAGTCCCATAAAGAACTCCATTCAAAGTTATGTAACAACAATTGTTACTAAAAGTCAAATGGTACCCATTTTCTATTTAAACAAGAAATAGAAATGATGTTCTTTATCAACGAAGGAACATAAAAGCAATTGTCCAGTTCTAAGACAAGTCCTGCAGGGAGTTTCAACAAATACGTTCCGATGGCGAGTGCAGCAACCTTTGCTCCATTCCCAACACGTAAATTTGACTCTCCCTTGATGAGTCTTCTTCTATTCCTTAGCCCATGTATGTCATTACATATATGTGAGCCACACCCAGTATTCAATACCCAAGTGTTTGAGGAAATAGAATGACAATCAATAACGAAGATATCTGAAGAAGACGGGGCATCTGATGCCTTATTCTTCTTCACGAACTCAAGATAAATCTTGCAATTTCTTCGCCAATGACCCTCCTTGCCATAATGATGGCAAGTGCCCTTTTGAGCTAATTTTGCCTTTTTAGCCTTTTTCTTCCCCTTCTGCTTTTCCTTTGACTTCCTCTTAGAACCTTTCTTCGAGGAATCAACTTACAACACCGTCCCCTGCTCATGCTACACAGAAGACTCCACAGTCTTCAGCATGTTGAGTAGTACCACAGATGAACCTTCTTGCATCTCAGAGGTGAAGAGGAGTTTGGAGACTTCGAACCTTTCGAATCTCACTTGCTCATCAACCAACTCATAAAGATGAAAGACTATGGTATGAGCATCCATATGCTCATGCTGCTTCCGCAGCTCAGGTACCATCGTGGCTAGCATGATGCAACTCGCCATTTCAGAATCAATCACATGTTTCTGATAGGCCAACAATTGGTCCAGAGTTGCATTGTCACTAGGACGGGTGGGAAGAGGCGCTTCGAGGACATTTACAAGCTTTTTAACCTTGAGAATAATTCTCAAGTTTCTAAGCCAGTCCAAGAAGTTCGTCCCAGTCAATTTATTTGAATCCAAAATGGAACGCAAATTCAAAGACATCATGATCAATAGATTAACTTAGAAATACAAAATGAGCATATATGAGAAAGATGATTTAAAATGCGTCAATATACATTCATAAATCCCATTCATTTTTCGAATTAAAAAAAAAACAAAATCACTTCGGGAGATCGTAGGTCCATCTCCGAATGGGCTGATATCCATCATAGATATGAACAACCTTGGAGAGAGTCCAACAAGCCATTCATAGCTACAATGGTAGGTATCAAATATACCGATTGCATATCACATATATGCAACTATCACAATGTGCTATCAACTAATTGAATGTTCACACATACATCGGGTTGTTAACTCATTAACAAGTATGCATCATATGCATAACACCCAACTTCACCTCCCTTCACATCGACCTTGGAGAGAGTCTAACAAGTCGATGCTCCAGGTTAAAGCCAACCCATTAATCAAGACATAGTTTTAATATGGTTAGAGCGCATTCAACCAATTATCCCAACTTGGAGAGAGTCTAACAACCAAAGCTAACAATTGACCTCTGACTCTTACCATATTACTATTAAACTATTCAATGGTTTGAACATGTTCGGGTTCGAGCCGGGCTTGGAGAGAGTCCAACAACCCAAACAAGAAATGGAACTCTGGTTCTAACCATATTAATGAAAGATGTAGGCTTTAATAATGAGTAAAGGTTTTTATGTCTCATCCTCTTTGCATGCAAATAACTATTAACTACATGACATACATCTACATGTCACGACACGCATGGCATAATGATATGCATCTAATGCAATTACATGACATACAATTATGACATGTACAAAATTTACTTATATGTCATAACTATTTATGGAAATAAAATATGTTTGAGATTTGATTCTCAAAATAAAATCATGATTAAATTAGGAAATAAATTTCCAAATCTAATCACATATTTTATTTGTGAAAAGTGTTGATTAAGGAAAGTCAATTTAGGAAATAAATTTCCTAAATCATCAAAACTACTTATGGAAATCAAATATATTAAGATTTGATTTCCCAAATCAAATCATGATTAAATTAGCAAACAAATTTCTAAATCTAATCAAATATTTTATTTATGGAAAATATTAATTTCCATAAATACTTCTAACTTTCAAAAAGTAGAAGATTTCCATAAATACTTCTAGACATTCCAAAATTAAAAATTTTCATAAATACTTCTAACTTTCCAAAAGTAGAAAATTTCCATAAATACCATTACGACTATTGCAAAATAATTTTACGATTATGTCAAAACACAACCTGGGCTCTGATACCACTGTTTGGTTTCTGGCACCGCGGCGAGTGTGTGTTCGAACATGTTTCGTAAACATATTCACAGCGGAAGAAATAAAAATAATAAATCTAATTTATTACAACACACACCACATTCATGCATAGTACAACATGTGTAGACATAACCGCAATTTCAAATTTTGCAATAAAAGGAAATTTATATTACGTATACCTGACGTATCACGTGTAGTGGGAAAGACATCAACCGGAGCGATCCTCGCTAGAATCGCCTCTATTCGTATCCATGCCGAGTATCTTCGGGATGACTTCACAAAGTCACGAGCCTCATCTTCGTATGAGTTACAGCCTTGTGTTGAAGACGATGTGATCGAGAGAAGATCACAATCCGAATCAAAATTTGGATCCAAAATGAGTCCTCAAAAATTCGCTTCTCTAGAGAGGTATTCGTCAATCGTTTGACGAATCCTTCATCCTCCACCTATGAGGATTACCAGAGATTGAATCTCCGGTAAAGTAGCCACTGTTGGAGCTCCAAACGTCATCCAAACGATGCTCCAACTCAAAGAAAGCAAGCTGTCTAGAAAACTGGACAGCTAGGTGGAGGAGTTTGCACCGGCCAAAGAGAAGAGGGCCAGCAAGTCCTTGGTCACCGGAGCCAAGGAGGATCATCGTATGGTCGCCGGAGGATAGCCGGCTGGAGCTTGGATGCCGACAACAAGCTTGGACGGCAACACAAGGGTGGGCGGCGGCTAGGGTTGGGCGCCGACCACAAGAGGAGAGGGAGAGGGTGGGCGGCAACTATGGGTTGCTTGGATTAGGTTTTCACAAAACCCTTAAGCCCTATTTTATAGAGAACAAATTCTCATAATGGTTATCGGATCATAACCAAAAGCCCATTAACACGCTCCATTAATTTAAGTTAAAATAAACCAAACCAATTTGGTTCATCCATTATGTCTTCATAAGACACGGCCCATCCACGCTTCCATTGCGACTGAAACGATTTCATGCTCGCTCCTTGTTTGGTCCAACCAAACCTAGTTTCTCTCAATCTGAGAATCTCATTCTCAAGCTTGTTTTAAATCCTTTGGATTACGCTCGTTGTGCGTGTGACCAAATAGGTTCTCAGTTTATGTTGGCCATCTATAATTAACCATTAATTATAGAACGATCATGAGTGGCACCTAGTAGTATATCATGATCCCCAATTAACCGAAAAGATCAACGGTTGATCCAGAACTATTTCTGAAACCTTTCAGCAGCTACAATGAATCGTGCCCCATTCACTTCACTCATCTTATACCCACTTGGTTCAGGACATGGTCTATAGTGTCAGCCCCCACTAGGTTGACTACATCACACCTAGCCCAAGTATCATTTCCTCTTCCTACGGATTCTAGTTACTGCACATGTATCCAAGAGTACCTTACTCTAAACATGTAATGCTTTGGCCAAAGACTTTAGTAATGTAGGGAATTCTCGTATGCCTAATGGCATATGCGCAACGGAAAATAGGATCCCTTCCAAGTGATCCATGCGAAAGCAAACTCGTATAAAATAAATTTCTCTAAACCAAGCCTATCTTATAGGAGAGTTCTACCTTTGTTGCGTGCCCTTTGCAATCCCGCTTTTCCTTTCGGTTTGTTGGATCTTTAGCACGTTCAAGTGTCCGTGCCTCTATACGTATCCACACGAGCACGCTCTTGTCTCACAAAAGGAAAACTAGAAGAGCTCTCCTTTACTTCTTGCTAGAGAAGTCCCTAAAGGAGAGGAAGAGAGGGAAAAGGAGAAAGGAAGAAGAAGACTCCTCTTCTTGCTAGCCTACACTCACAAACCCACACAACTAAAGCTTCCACCAAGCTCTCTCACAACCACAACACCAAAAACTCACTATGGCCGGCCACTCCATGGAGCCTTTTATAGGGTTGGAAAAACCCTTCCACCTCCTTCACATTCAATGCAATCCATTGCATTGAGACACACTCAAAAAGGATTTGGCTTCCTTGTTTGGCCGGCCACATAAGGAGACAAAACCATTTTGTTTCCTTCCACCTTAACTAGCTTAGGTGGATGCTTAGGTGGCATGCTTATGTGGCATGCTTATGTGGCATTCTTATGTGGCATTCATGCATGTTGAATTAATCTTATTAATTCAATTAAGCTTATGTTATCATATTGAATTAATCTTATTAATTCAATTAAGCTTATGTTATCATATTGAATTAATCTTATTAAATCAATAAGGTAACATATTGAATTAATCTCATTAAATCAATTAGCTAAAATTCTCATTAAGCTTAAAGTCCAAAAACCATTTTGTACTTAACCTTATTCCCATATTATT
Organism: Wurfbainia villosa; assembly: GCA_025175895.1. Classification (NCBI taxonomy): domain Eukaryota; kingdom Viridiplantae; phylum Streptophyta; class Magnoliopsida; order Zingiberales; family Zingiberaceae; genus Wurfbainia; species Wurfbainia villosa. Next base: position 36,774,252 of record CM045998.1, on the reverse strand, counting down.
CTAGTCAAACTAGAATACTCTAATTCCTCTAATTATCATGCTCTTTGTGTGTGACCCTATAGGCTCTCATAACGTTGGCAGTGGACCTAAACTCTTTTAGATACACAAGCAATGAGTGGCATCTAGCAATACATCATTGCTACCCAAGTTACGAGATAAGTCAAGATCCGACTAACCTTTCCGTGACTACTATAATATATGACCGTGTCCTTCTATCCTTGATATCAGATTGATCAATGAGGCATAGACCGTGTCATCCTCGATCAATCTATGTGTTTCTTGATCCCTGAGTAAACTAACTCAAACAAATGAGCTCAATATCTCATATTGACTCATTTGAGCATGGCCATGCGTTTTAGTAGTTCTACTCAATCAAGGGGCCCACCGATATCACTCCCGTCATATGGAAGGGATAGATCCCATCTACATCACTCACATCCCTCCGCATAATTTGTTACATACCCAGTAATCGCCTTTATGGTCCACCCTATTACGGGTGACGTTTGACGATACCAAAGTACATAACTCCTTATGTAGGGAACCGTAGTGACTTCAGGTCTAAGGACTATTCATACCAATAGTCACATGAGAAAGTTTATGACACTCATATAACGATCCATGAAACTTTCTCATGGCGGGTCAGTTCAGTATATATTCTCTAATATATACCCATGTGTCAACTTGATATCATATATCCATGACTTGTGAGATCAAGTCATCACTTGACCTACATGCTAGTCTTTATGTATTAATATTGCCCTTGCATATTAATACTTGACTAGGAACATTTAGGAAAGTGTTCTCTACAGCCTCTCATAATCAATTCTGCCAATTGATGTGCTGTAGATAAGAACCTACTTTTCTAGGGCATTATTATATTTAAATTAGTTGGCACAAGCAAGATGTAAATATAATAACCAATCCTTTGCCTTTATAGAATATGATACAAAATGTTCCCTATTCAACCATCACATGATTGGTTCTAGGGCTTTAACTAACAATCTCCCACTAGCACTAGTACCAATCACTATGATATCTAATACCTAGTGACCTAGTGTGACCATCATGCTTCCTCTGTGCCAAAGCCTTGGTCAATGGATCTGCGATGTTAGCTTACGCTTCACATCTCCTCTATTGATGATCTCTCGAATGAGATGGAAGCGCCGCAGTATGTGTTTGGTCCGCTGATGTGATCGAGGTTCCTTAGCCTGTGCAATAGCCCCATTGTTGTCACAATAGAGGTCTATTGGATCTGCAATGCTAGGAACTACCCCAAGTTCAGCGATGAACTTGCGGAGCCAAACACCTCCTTTGTGCATCGATCTTTGCAATATACTAAACCATTGTAGAATCGGCAAGCGTGTCTGCTTGAACTCTTCCACTCACGGCTCCACCATTCGTGCAAAACACGTACCCGATTGCGATCTATAGTCATCCTTATGCATTTGGAAGCTTGCATCCGTAACCATTCTGATTAGCTCCTCATTGCCTCGAATATCGGAAATATTCTTTCGTTCTTCGTAAGTACTTAAGAATATTTTTGTCGCTATCCGATGACTTTCACTGGATCGATGTATCTACTCGTCATGCTCAAAGCATACGAGACGTCAGGACGAGTACAAAGCATGGCGTACATGATAGACCCTATAGCTGATGCATAAGGGATCTTATCCATGCGATCTCTCTCCTCCTTAGAAGAGGGACATTGAGTCTTCGAAAGACTCACACCATGTGATAAAGGCAGAAACCCTTTCTTAGAATTTTGCATAGCAAAATGATCTAGCACTTTATCAATGTATGTACTCTGACTTAGGCCAAGTAATCTTTTAGATCTATCTCTATAGATCTTGATGCCTAGAATATAGGCAGCTTCACCTAAGTCTTTCATCGAGAAACAATTCCCTAACCATATCTTCACAGACTGGAGTGAGGGAATATCATTTCCGATGAGAAGTATGTCATCTACATACAAGACAAGAAATACAACTGCGCTCCCACTATTTATCTTGTAGACACAAGGCTCATCTTCATTCTTGATGAAACCAAACTCTTTGATTGCATCATCGAATCGAAGATTCCAGCTTCGAGAGGCTTGCTTTAGTCCATAAATGGACCTTTGCAGTTTGCATACCTTTCCAGGATGCTTTGGATCTTCAAAACCCTCAAGCTGTGTCATGTACACATCCTCGAGTAGCTTTCCATTCAGAAAAGCGGTTTTGACATCCATCTGCCAGATCTCATAATCGTGGTAGGCTGCAATAGCAAGTATGATCCGAATGAATTTAAGCATCGCAACTGGTGAAAAGGTTTCATCATAGTCAATACCATGAATTTGTTTGAATCCTTTAGCCACCAATCTACCTTTATAGGTATGCTTATTACCATCCATGTCAGTCTTTACTTTAAAGACCCACTTACACCCAATGGGTTTTACCCCTTCAGGTGGATCAACCAAAGTCCATACTTGGTTAGTGTACATGGATTCCATTTCGGATCTCATGGCCTCTAGCCATTTCTCGGAATCTGGGCTCATCATAGCTTCTTGATAGGATGTAGGCTCGTCAAGATCGACAAGCAATACTTCACCGCTGTCACCAAGAGAAAAGAATATCTCTCAGTTGATGACGGATCCTATCAGATCTCGTCTACTTGAGCAGTGTTTGCTCCACAACTCTTTGGGCAACAATTTCCTCATCCACAACACTTTGTGGTGCCTGTTCATTTTCCATCGAAGCCTTAGTGTTATCATCATCTTGAACTTCTTCAAGATGAATTTTACTCCCACTAGTATTTCTAGAAATAAATTCTCTTTCTAGAAAGACAGCATTTCTGGCAACAAACAACTTGCCAAGTGTGGGATTGTAAAAGTAATATCCCTTAGTTTCCTTGGGATATCCTACAAAATAACACTTATCTGATTTGGGTCCTAGTTTATCTGAGACTTGACGTCTAACGTAAGCTTCACAACCCCAAATCTTTATAAAAGACATTTTGGGACTCTTCCCGGTCCATATCGTATATGGTGTCTTTTCTACGGCTTTTGATGGAACGCGATTAAGTGTGAAAGCGGCTGTCTCTAGAGCTAAACCCCAAAAGGAAGTAGGTAGATCAGTCTGGCTCATCATTGATCGTACCATATCTAATAGAGTACGATTTCTCCTCTCAGATACACCATTCCATTGTGGTGTTCCAGGTGGAGTGAGTTGGGATATTATCCCACACTCAGCCAGGTGATCACGAAACTCTTGACTAAGGTATTCACCACCTCGATCTGATCGAAGTAGCTTAATACGCTTACCAAGTTGGTTTTGTACTTCATTCTTGAATTGTTTAAACTTTTCAAAGGATTCTGACTTATGTCTCATCAAATATAAGTAGCCAAATCTACTCATATCATCAGTGAAAGTAATAAAGTACTTATAGCCTCCTCTGGCTTCGACATTGAAAGGGCCACATACATCAGTATGTATGAGTCCTAACAAATCCGTCGCTCTCTCGCCATGTCCACTAAATGGAGTTTTAGTCATCTTTCCTAAAAGACAAGACTCGCATACCTCATATGATTCAAAATCAAATGAGTCCAATAATCCATCTTTATGGAGTTGGGATATGCGTTTTTCATTTATGTGACCTAGGCGACAGTGCCAGAGATATGTCTGGTTCAAATCATTCAATTTGAACCGTTTGGTATTTACGTTATAAATTGGGTTATCTAAATCTAGAACATAGAGACCATTCATAAGTGGTGCATTACAATAGAACATTTCATTTAAATAAATGGAACAACATTTGTCCTTTATTATAAAAGAAAAGTTTTTCTTGTCTAAACAAGATACAGAAATTATGTTCTTTGTTAATGCGGGTACATAGAAGCACTCCTCTAGTTCTAAGATAAGCCAGGCAAAGACAAAGAATATGTTCCTACACTGAAGAACTTTGCGCCATTGCCTACTCGTAGGTCCACTTCACCCTTTGCCATTATTCTACTATTTTCACGGTCCACATTAGTACAAATGTGAGATGCACATCATCTAATACCCATGTAGAAGAAATAGATAGATTAACTTCTATAACGTGTATACCGAGGCGAAGTCCCACTTCTCTTGTTCTTTACTTCCTCAAGGTAGACTTTGCGATTCGCTTCCGATGTCGAGTCTCACCAATAGGCGATCCCTTCCTTAGGTACTTTACCTTTACCCTTTGAAGTGGATGAATTGGCCTTGCCTTTGGCTTGGGTCTTACCCTTGCCTTTGCGCTTACCTTTGTCCTTCTTGACCATTAGTACATTACTAACTTTCTTCTTGAGATTTGGTTGTGATTCTCAACATCGAGAATCTCAGCAAAGGTTTATCAATTTCATTCATGTTATAATTCATGACGAATTGATTGTATGCTTAAACAGCGATTGCGAGGATAACATCGATTGCCAATTCTTGGCTCATGGAAAACCTAGTCTTTCAAGGTTCTCAGCGTACCCAATCATTTTGAGTCGTGAGTTCCTACAGTGTTCCTTCTTGCATCTTGCATGCAAAAAGAGCCTTAGACACTTCAAAACGCTCGTGCCTAGCTTGTCCTTGATATAGTTGTTTCAAATGCTCAACCATATCATAGGCATCCATGTTCTCATGTTGCTTCTGAAGCTCAGAGTTCATGGTGGCAAGCATAAGGCATGACACATCTAATGCGTCATCTTGATGCTTCTTATAAGCATCCTTTTCAGCACGAGTGGCCGTAGGGGCGGGTATTTCAGGGGTAGCCTGCTCTAGGACATATAGTTTGCGTTCTTGCTTGAGGATAATCCTCAAGTTCCTATACCAGTCAAGAAAGTTTACTCCATTGAGCTTGTCCTTCTCAAGGACAGATCACAAGTTGAGGGGGTGTGTCGTGTTAGATGACATGGTGATCTACAACATTAAAATGTAAAGTTAAGTATCATACCTAAATCATTTAATTAGGCCTTTAATTAAATGAGGCTCCCACTAAATTCTCATAGCTACTATTTAGCTATAAATTTATATGGGATAAAGATCCACATCATAATTCGTCTTGAGTTAGCTTTGGCTAATCGCCCAAGACGTAGTATAATTAGGTAGGCAATCTTTTGCCAATTACATCTGATGTAACTCTTTAATAGCTTTGGTTAAGTTTTAGATTAGTTTAGTGTTTATTCCTAAACCAGCTTCCAGGCTGTGGCGAGGCACAGGGGCCTTCTTGGATATCGGAGCAACGACCACTTCTAAGACAAAGCTGATGTTTGGAAATCACACAAAACTAATGTTAACACTTATGTTCAAAGCTAATATATGCCTCTACTTTCTTAACCAATTAAGAAAACACTTAATTAAGTCTTAACCAAGACTGATAGCGGGACATCACGATTGTCCACTCGCACCCATCCAAGATAAAATGCATTGCTTTGCTTTGGCAAACCCAATAACAAATGATCGAGGAAGTAGTGAGTACCAACTTTGGTAGGCATATCGTTTAGACTTATTAAGAAATAAACATGTATCATATACATATTAGCATACATCACATATAAGCTAAACTAATCATGCATCACATACAAGCTAAACTAACATGCATCACATACATATTAAACTAACGTGTCATGGTTATGGCCCTTATTCTACAATCTTCTCAAGCCAATGAAAAGATTGATTGGTCAACCTAGGGATAGCATCTTCTCCTAAGTGCTTCCTTTTGGTTGTCTTGTGTGTTGACTTCCTCCTTGTAACCTCATCTTCCAATGGACCCTCCATCCTTGTTTTGTACATTACAAAAGGAGAAATACTCGAGTTACATTCGATTCTAAAACTAATTTTACAACAAGAATATTAGGAGAAAGGCACGACACGCAGGCCGTATTAAGAATTACAACACACAATCACAAACTTTTTGGGACTAGGCCATAACCATGCACCATGTCATTTTAACTTTTAAAGACATTGGATATTTTATTATGTTTGAAAATTTGCTAATGCAATTATCAACTCATAATAAAATTTATCCTACTTCTATATCACATATAAAATAGAAAACCTATTTTTATACGATCTTTATAAGTGGCTCTGATACCACGTAGGGAATTCTCGTATGCCTAATGGCATATCAAGAACGGAAAATAGGATCCCTTCCAAGTGATCCATGCAGCAAACTCGTATAAAATAAATTTCTCTAAACCAAGCCTATCTTATAGGAGAGTTCTACCTTTGTTGCGTGCCCTTTGCAATCCCGCTTTTCCTTTGGGTTTGTTGGATCTTTAGCACGTTCAAGTGTCCGCTCTATATCTATCGTATCCACACGAGCACGCTCTTGTCTCACAAAGGAAAACTAGAAGAGCTCTCCTTTACTTCTTGCTAGAGAAGTCCCTAAAGGAGAGGAAGAGAGGAAAAGGAGAAAGGAAGAAGAAGACTCCTCTTCTTGCTAGCCTACACTCACAAACCCACACAACTAAAGCTTCCACCAAGCTCTCTCACAACCACAACACCAAAAACTCACTATGGCCGGCCACTCCATGGAGCCTTTTATAGGGTTGGAAAAACCCTTCCACCTCCTTCACATTCAATGCAATCCATTGCATTGAGACACACTCAAAAAGGATTTGGCTTCCTTGTTTGGCCGGCCACTTAAGGAGACAAAACCATTTTGTTTCCTTCCACCTTAACTAGCTTAGGTGGATGCTTAGGTGGCATGCTTATGTGGCATGCTTATGTGGCATTCTTATGTGGCATTCATGCATGTTGAATTAATCTTATTAATTCAATTAAGCTTATGTTATCATATTGAATTAATCTTATTAATTCAATTAAGCTTATGTTATCATATTGAATTAATCTTATTAAATCAATAAGGTAACATATTGAATTAATCTCATTAAATCAATTAGCTAAAATTCTCATTAAGCTTAAAGTCCAAAAACCATTTTGTACTTAACCTTATTCCCATATTATTCTAGTCAAACTAGAATACTCTAATTCCTCTAATTATCATGCTCTTTGTGTGTGACCCTATAGGCTCTCATAACGTTGGCAGTGGACCTAAACTCTTTTAGATACACAAGCAATGAGCGGCATCTAGCAATACATCATTGCTACCCAAGTTACGAGATAAGTCAAGATCCGACTAACCTTTCCGTGACTACTATAATATATGATCGTGTCCTTCTATCCTTGATATCAGATTGATCAATGAGGCATAGACCGTGTCATCCTCGATCAATCTATGTGTTTCTTGATCCCTGAGTAAACTAACTCAAACAAATGAGCTCAATATCTCATATTGACTCATTCGAGCATGGCCATGCGTTTTAGTAGTTCTACTCAATCTAGGGGCCCACCGATATCACTCTCGTCATATGAGAGGGATAGATCCCATCTACATCACTCACATCCCTCCGCATAATTTGTTACATACCCAGTAATCGCCTTTATGGTCCACCCTGTTACGGGTGACGTTTGACGATACCAAAGTACATAACTCCTTATGTAGGGAACCGTAGTGACTTCAGGTCTAAGGACTATTCATACCAATAGTCACATGAGAAAGTTTATGACACTCATATAACGATCCATGAAACTTTCTCATGGCGGGTCAGTTCAGTATATATTCTCCAATATATACCCATGTGTCAACTTGATATCATATATCCATGACTTGTGAGATCAAGTCATCAATTGACCTACATGCTAGTCTTTATGTATTAATATTGCCCTTGCATATTAATACTCGACTAGGAACATTTAGGAAAGTGTTCTCTACAGCCTCTCATAATCAATTCTGCTAATTGATGTGCTGTAGATAAGAACCTACTTTTCTAGGGCATTATTATATTTAAATTAGCTGGCACAAGCAAGATGTAAATATAATAACCAATCCTTTGCCTTTATAGAATATGATACAAAATGTTCCCTATTCAACCATCACATGATTGGTTCTAGGGCTTTAACTAACAAGTAACAATCGGACGAGAGGCCATGGGTATACATCTCCTCGCAAGGAGTGGTGAATCTTTTATAGTCTATTCAAACACCTTCGATCACTTCGACTTATACCCAATCATCCCGGGTCCACATCTCCTCAGAGATGCTTGCTTAAGATGTCAAAGCATAAGTCTTTATGATCAAGATTACTTGAATACCACAAGTCAAAGGAACATCGCACTTAAGCTGCAGTAAGAACTTCATTGACATATCTATATATGCAGAGAACTATATGAAGTCTTACGGCTGGTCACTCCAATGAACTAGTTACCATAACTAGCATCCACGATTAACTTCGGACATCACAATGTCTCCAGCCAGTGAGAATCAGCTACTTGGATACACCAAGGAGTATACCTCGTGCTAGTCTCGACAGAATCGATGGTGTCCAAATCCATCAATTCATCGACTAGGGATAATTCTGATACATCACAATTACACATGTAGAGATACTCACTAGTTGTGATCCAATCACAAATTCTCTCATGCTGTGAATCGTAGCGTGGACATTCAGTAAATGAGTTTAAGATCTAATCAAATACATGAAAATATGTATACTCAAATAGTGAATCTTCATTTATCATATAAATAGTTCAAACATAAGGCGATTGCCTTAGGACATCTCTCATATATTACTAACAAAGCATGCATTTGTTCTTTTTCTTTGCTCTAAATAAATCCTTAGTGAGGCTAGAAATCATGGAAACTATTTTATGGGGTGAGAGATTCGTTACCATAGTCTCCATGTCTTCTTCTTCTTCAGATGAGGATGGTGAAGAAGCTCCCCCTTCACTAGAGCTCTCCTCACTTGTGCTTGATCTTTCTTGTTAGTCTAGGTCATCAAATGCCATCAACGCAAGGTTGGTGACAAAAGCATTCTCCTCTTCCGATGATGATGATGATGAAGAGGGGTCATCCCAAGTTCTTGCTTTTAGTGCCTTGGCCTTTCCTTTTTCTTTGGCCTTCTTCTCTTCTTCTTTCTTCTTGCTCCCCTTCTTCTTCTTTTCCTCTTTCTTTCTCCTCTCTTCTTTGCTCTTGTTCAAGAGGGGACAATAATCCCTTATGTGTCCCTCTCCTTGGCAATTGTAGCAAATAACCTTCCCCCTTGGTCTTCTCCTCCTATCATTAGATTTATTAAATTTAAAATTTTTAAAAGCACGTCTTACCTTACTTACCATGTAAGCTTCTTCCGTGCTATCCATGGAGGAGGAGGAGGATGCTTCATCGGAGGAGGAAGAAATCTCCATCTTCTTCTTCCCCTTGTTGGCCACTAGTGCCACTCCTCTTGAAGGTTGTATTCTTGGCTCTTCTACTGTTTTTTCGAGCCTTGTTTCGTGAAGATCCATGGTTGAGAAAAATTTCTCCAAGGTGCTAACTTCTAAGTTCTTGGAGATGTAAAAAGAGTCCACCATTGAGCTCCATCTTGAGGACTAAGGGAAGGCATATATTCCCTTCATGAGCATGTCCCTATTTGAAAGCTTCTCCCCTACACTAGATAAACCGGTTATTATTTCTTTATATCTAGAGTGTAGTAAGGTTACCTTTTCTCCCTTTTCAAGTTTGATATTCGTTAGTTGGGAGCGGAGGAGGTCTCTCCTTGCAAGCTTGGCCTCCGAGGTACCTTCATGAAGCTCTACTAGCTTCTCCCACATCTCCTCGACACTTGCACACTCCCCTATTCGATTCACTTCTTGTTGGGGGAGTACGTTGTAAAGGTGATGTTTGGCTTTTGAGTTTGCCAAGTACTCTTCTCTTTGCCTCTTACTACATCTTGATTTCTCCAATGGCTCCCCTTCTTCATTCCTAGGTATTTCGAAGCCATTTTCCATTATTAATAGAATTTCAAAATCGGTTTCGAAAAATACCTCCATTCTCTTTTTCCACCAAGAGAATTCTCCTTCAAACTTCGGTGGATGAATGTTCGAGCCGGCCATCTCTTGATATAGTGCTTGTGTTGGCGGTTAGTCCTCAACAAGCGCCTTGGCTCTGATACCACTTGTAGGATCACGGTTGGCCGGCTAGAGGGGGGTGAATAGAATTTGTCGTAGACGGTGGAATTCATTCGTGCATTGCTTGTCTACAAAAACTATTAGCGCAAGCGGAATATACAAACAAAACAACAATAAAGACAAAACAAGATACCAAACAATGCTAACACCGCAATGTAACTTGGTTCACGGCTGCGCCGCTAATCCACGGTTCGATTTGTCCACGGTGAATCACTCTGCAATCTATCCACTAGATCTCTCCTTTGCACTAAGCTAGGTGGAGGTAACCTCTTTACAAGAATTCACTCTTCTTACAATGAAATGAGAATTAACACAAGTAGAAGAGTGGAAAACCCTTTGAGCACTTTAGGAGATGTTGTGAGTTGAAACATTAGGCCCCCAAAGCCCCTCACCTCTTCTTTTTATAGAAGAAGAGGGTTTCTTCCCGTTGATACAGGATCAGTCGACTGATGTCCCTATCAGTCGACTGGTCCTGTAGCCGTTGCCCAATAACAGATGCTTTCCATGTTGGCTTTCACCCAACGGCTCCATCATCAGTCGACTGATATCGACTTCCAGTCGAGTGCTCGCGAACACGACTCGCTTCTGTGCCCGAAACCCTTTCTACCAGTCGATTGATGCCTTCATCAGTCGACTGGAGGTCTCTCAGTCCATGGCAGTCGACTGTTGGCACTTGAACCAGACTCGAACACTAGTCGAGTCACAGTCGACTTAGAGTAGTCGACTGTCATAACTTGGCAGTCGATTGATATCGGGAAATCCCATCCGACACTTAGCCAAATGGCCAAGTTTCACCTAAGAGCACTACCCCTTCCCGGGTTACATTCGCTCATTCTCATTCCTTGGAGTCCCTCGCCTTTGAAGTTGTCTTCGTCCGGCCATGTCCCTCGAATGCGCCAAGTGCACGACTCTACAGCGCCATCCTTCGCGTCTTGCCCTGAGGTCTACTTCCTCTGGCTTCACTCCAAGCTCCTCGTCTGGTAGTCCCTCGGATGCTCCAAGCGCACGGCTTCCGCAAAGCCATCCTTCACCGACTCAAAGACCGAGTCATGAAATGTGAAACTCGCCAAGGCTCCATGTACGAATTACTAAGTCTTGCAAGACTCCAAAGCATTAAAAATTCTAGGAAATTCAAAAAATTATGAAATTTAAAGAACATCCTATCATTTGTATCATCCTATCATCTCACTCATGCTATGTTTTCAATCAAAGTAGCTTATAGTGAATGTGAGATGAACCTAAAGGTATTATACTTAACCAAAAATTCATGCAATTCTACCCAAGGTTAAGTATCATGCATCCTAAAACCCCCATTGTGATCATAAAAACATGTATTATCAATCATGATCATATATTTTCAATTATTGCATATCATGAACAAATATTATTATAATTCCATATTATGATCACATTATCATCACCCAACACTATAAATCAAAAACTACCACCCTCATCATTCTAAGTCAACCAATCAACATGATGTAAGTTAAGTCCACTATGGTTGACGATCCTAGGGTTTTTCTAACCCTTAAGAATGGATTTGGGAACCCAATATAAGTTCTTTCCTATAGGGTTCACCAAGTATTCTTTAGGGATCCATTTCCTAGCTACTATTTTATTTTTAGTTTGACCCCTAGCAATTAGGCAATGGTAGGCATTTTCATTTTTATTTCCCTTATAACCTAGGCCTTTTTTTTATTGAAACTTGCCCTTTGGCTCCCTATAATCATGTTTAGGGTGTTGGAGCCTATTGTGAATTTTTCTAAGGCCTTTGTTAAATGATCTACCTTTTCCCTTAGGGCCTTATTTTCCTCAATGCATGCATCATTAACATCAAAAGGAATATAATCATTAACATTTAAGCATGCGTTTGCTAGTTTTTCTTCAAGGGATTGAATTTCATTTTGCATGCATTTATTTCTATTTTTCATTTTAAATAAGTCCCTAGTAAGGCTTGAAATCATGGAAACAATCTTTTTAGGGGAAAGATTTGTTACCATAGTTTCCATGTCTTCTTCCTCCGATTCCGATGAGGATGAAGATGAAGCTCCCCCTACACTTGAGCTATCCTCCTCACTTGTGCTTGCTTCTTGTTCGGAGGATGAGGTGGAGTCCAATTCATCTATCCTTATTAATGCGAGGCTTGTGAAGGCTTCTTCTTCTTCAGATGATAATGAAGGATCATCCCATGTTGCCTTGTGTTCCTTGGCCTTCCCTTTCTCCTTGGATTTCTTCTCTTCGTCCTTCTTCTTGCTCCCCTTCTTCTTCTCTTCTTTCATTCTCCTTTCTTTTTTGCTCTTGTTCAATAGGGGACAATCATCTCTTATATGTCCCTCTCCTTGGCAATTGTAGCAAATATTCTTCTTTCTAGGCCTTCTTCTCCTATCATTAGACTTGTTAAATTTAAAATTTTTCAATGCACGCCTTACCTTCCTTCCCATATAGGCCTATTCATTACTATCCATGAATGAGGAGGAGGAATCATCATCCGATGAGGAAGGTGGCATCTCCTTCTTCTTCTTCCCTTTGCTTGCTGTTGGTGCAATCGGCCCAGGTTGACTCGAGTTTGACTCGAGCAGTATTTTGATGATAGACAAAACTCATGACATGGGATTATCATGGGAAAGTCCAACATGGGGTTGGCATGGAAAATCCAAGCATGGAGCTTGGTGTGGGAAAGTCCAAAGCAATGCAAAGCCGTGCGCTTGGTGCTTGGCATGGGAAAGTTCAACATGGGGTTGGCATGGAAAATCCAAGCATGGAGCTTGGTGTGGGAAAGTCCAAAGCATTACGAAGCCGTGTGCTTGGTACTTGGCATGGGAAATCCAAAGCATTGCGAAGCCGTGCGCTTGGTGCATTTGGGAAGTCTTGAGGACTTGGCAAGTTCACTAGGCTCGGGGTCCTTGAGTCGGTGAAGGATGACATTGCGAAGTCGTGCACTTGGTTCATCCGAGGGACTGTCGGACGGGGAGCGAATGGAGTGAGGCCCAAGGGAAGCATACTTCAAGGGCAAGAGACGCGAAGGATAGCATTGCGAAGCCGTGCGGTTGGCGTATCCGAGGGACGTAGGCCGAGGGAAGAGAGCTTCGGTGGGGAACTCCATGAGGGATGAGGTGGACTTGGCCAAGTGGCTAAGACTGATTGTCGGATGCTTAAACAACTTGATGTTTGAGGTTTTACCTGACATCAGTCGACGAACATAGGTGCCAGTCGACTGCTCTAGGTTGTATGGGTTCAACCAATGTTCAACTGAATAGAGTCTGGCTGATCAGTCGACTGCCATGGGAGGGCAGTCGACTGTTGACAATATCAGTCGATTGATAGCACTGTGCACGGGCACAAAAGCTAGTCGAGCTCGCCAGCACTCGATTGATGGGTACCAGTCGACTGATGGGTGCCATCAGTCGACTGATGTGTGATTCGTTGGAACTTGACCAATGTGGATCTGGCCGTTGTGAGACAACGACTACAACATCAGTCGACTGATGGTCACGATCAGTCGACTGATGCGCGCGAAATCAGCTTGATGTAGGTTATAAATGGAGCTCAAGATGGGGGATTTCGCCAATCCTTTTGGGAAGCTATTGGAGGGGAATTGTTGCTGCATTCCAGACCTTCAAGAGCCATCTAAAGCAAGCAACAAGCAAAGCGATCAAAACAATCGGTGAAAGTTTTATTGTGTATTGTATTTGTGTATTTTCTTGTATTTTTATATTACATTGTAATTGCTTGTGAGAGGTTTCTCCACCTCCGACGTGTTGTCGAGAAGGAGTGGTTTAGTTAGTGTTGTGCGCATAACTAGAGCTCGGTGAGCTTGCCCGTGGAGTAGGAACCGTTCGGTTCTTAACCACGTATATCGTGTTGTCTCTTGTGTGATTATATTTATTGTTAGTATTCGTATTTGTATTAGTATTCTACTGTGCTAACGACAATTGTAGACGAGCACACAACGAGAACGATCTTATTCCAATGTCTATGAAAGAGGGCTATTCACCCCCCTCTAGCCGGCCAACCGCGACCCTACAAGTGATATCAGAGCCAAGGAGCTTGTCAAGGACTAACCGCCAACACAAGCACTATAAGATGGTCGGCTATAACATCCATCCACCGAAATTCGATGGAGATTTTGCTTGGTGGAAGAAACAAATGGAGGTATATCTCGAAACTGATTTTGATTTTATGATTATTGTAGAAAACAGTTTTGAGATGCTTAGGGACATGGACAAGAAGCAAATTGAAAAGTCAAAGTGGACCCAAGACCAAATCAAAGACTTCAAGACAAATCTCAAGGTAATAAAATTACTTAGTGATTTGTTACCTAACACTATTTGGTCTAGATTGGGTGACTATAGGGATGCGAAGGAATTATGGAATAAGATAATAAAATTCTAAGAAAATTCCCAACCGGCACAAGTAGAGGAGAATGCCGAGGAAGAAGCACCCACCACATTTGAAGATGTGGATGACTTGGTGGAAACCTCCACCTCTAGCATTGAGGGGGAGGAAAGGCAATCTTCCATCCCGGAGCAAGAACAAGAAACATCAACATCCGGGAGAAGTGATCAAGAGGCCGCCACCACCTCCCTAGGTAACTCAAGTGTTGTTATTTTAAAAAAAAATCACATAATATGCTTTGAGTGTAGGGAGAAAGGGCATTACAAGAGTAAATGCCCAAAATTTGCTAAGAAGAAGGCATCGACACCAAAAGTCAACCAAAAGTCAAAGGATGTTGGAGTCCCCACAACTAGAAGCAAAGAGCACATTGTGTGCTTTAAATGCAATCAAAAGGGACACTACCGAAGCCAATGCCCAAGGGGGAGGAAGAAAGGGCAAGAAGGTGTATCTCATGTAGGGGGAGCTTCCAAAGCTAACCCTAAGGTACATTTAAATAATGCACCTTAAATTTCTTGGGTTAAAAAGCATGATAAAAATTATTTTAGTTCTCTTTATATTGTTAATGAAAATCATGCTAAGAGAAATAATAAGGTTTATTGCTTAGGTATCAAGCATGTTCATGTAACTAAGGACAAATCTAGGACTCATAATTCTAGAAATATTTTACCAAAGGAGTCCATTAGGAGAATAGAAGAAAATCTAGGCATTAACCCTAAGAAGGGTAGACACATGCCTAAGAGGAAGAACATTTCCCAAAAATTTAATGAAAATTCAAAATTGGGAAAATTAGAGCTAGAGAACCAAGTCTTGAGGTCAAGGCTTGAGAGAATGGAGAAAACCCTTAGGATTATTGAAAATTCAAGGGTCAAATGCCCAAAAGTCAAGACCTAGGGTTCAAAAATGGTTTAAGGGCAAGGAAGGTTTGGGTCACAAATCTAAGCCCAAGAAGACTTATCATAATGTTCCATTTGATTATGAAACTATTTCTAGGTCTAGGAAATCCAAGGCTAATAGGGAAGCCATCCCTAAGTCTAGCCATGGTATGTGTTTAGTGGCTAAGACCTCAAAGAAATCAAATGTAGCCACTAAGAAGGTCATTGGGGGAGTTACCTTTAGAGTTGACCTAGGAAAGACCCAAAAGACTATGGCTTTAAAGCCAAAAAGGGTCATTAGGAAGGTATCTAGGGAAGTTATCCCTAGTGAATACCTTGTTAACCCAAGGAGCTCCAATAGGTATTGAGTTCCTAGGAGCGTGATCGATTCATGCTAGATGGGTTAGGGTGTGTCAACTCTAAGTGGATGGGTAGTTAACCTAGCCATGATGAGTTGACACATTAGGGTGTGCCAATATGCTTTGAGAAGATGAAAAATGATTAAATTGGAACAATTAAGTCTTAAAGGTATTGGTGTGCCATTTTGGGTTTTTGGCACACTAGGGAGATAAATGGCTTTAAGGCAAAATGGAATTAATTCCTAAAAATGACAATTTGGACTTAACACTTAGGTATTCCATACCTTAGTATATTTTTATTTGCCATGATTTATTTGCCTTACCATGTCATGACATCATTTTCATTTTTATCTCTAAAAATGTCATGATCACGTTTTAGACTTATCTTTATATGTCATGTATGCTAAAATATCATTCACATGCCATGACATCATGATTTTGACACATGTTTAGTTATATCATATATATGCCATAATCATATCATGCATAAAATAAAATGAAATTAAGGACTATGACATGATTTGAAGGGAATCAAATAATATTGCCAAGAAATATGCATGAGACAATGAAAGAACAAAAACCCACATCTCACTAGATTAATTGCTTTGTATGTGTGTTACACATCTAGATACAAGTGAGATGTTTAGGAAAAATGAATTAAAGGTTTCAAAAACATTTTGAAAAATCTTGTGGAAGTCTATCTTTTGATAGCTATCACCATTGAATGGGATGATACAAAGAGGGCTCAATATTGAAGTTTTTCTTAACTTTTGGACTTTGTATCAATCTCTTAATTTAGTGGGTAAAATAATTTTCTAATATTTTTCACCCATAATGATTGTGATAAGTAATATACGTACCAAATTTCAAGATTTATCAACTTATGTATATTTACTTACGAATTTTAGAAATTCATTTCTGAAATTCAAAGAACAAATCGATTATCACCGGACCGCATGAGGATTAGTCGATGATGCAAAGTCCACGATCGTAGTGGATGTAGTCGATCGGGCACAGTGATTCGGAACCTTGGTGGTTAGGCCTATGTTCAATTGTGTTTTGGTTCCCTAACCACTCCTAACCCTAGGACATGCTTGGGAGAGCATTAGAAAGGGTGGAAATCCATTGGATATGGATTAGGAGAAGTGTTGAGGGTGAGTATTATTGGGGATTTGACGGCGCTAGAGGGGGGTGAATAGCGTTGAATTCGTACGTCGATGGAATTCGTTCGCGATCGTCTCTACAAAACTCGTTATGCGCAGCGAAATAATCAAAGTAATAACGAAAAGATACAATCACGAACACAAGCACAACACGAGATATAACGTGGTTCGGAACCGAAACGGTTCCTACTTCACGGATTGAGCTCTAACGAGCTCTAGCGATGCCAATGCAATCACTAATCAATAAACTCCTTCTCGACAATAAGTCGGAGGCGGAGAAACCTCGTACAGACGTTTACAACAATAAACGAAAGAAATACAAGCAAATACAAAGGAAATGTAAAGAACACTTTACAAACTAGGGTTTTGAGCGCTTGCTTGTTGGTTGCTTGGATGAGCTTGAAGGACCCCGAAATGCACCTGCAAATCGCCTTCAAATCGCCTCACCAAAGCTCCCAAAAATCTGATGTCGCAATCTCCATGAACAGCTCCCTTTTATCCTGCGTCGGGCTGGATTTTCTCCTATCAGTCGACTGCCATAAGTCCCCAGTCGACTGATGCCACTGTTGTTGTGAGACAACGGCTCAATCCACGTTGGACAAGTTCCAACGGGACTCTTAGCGATCGCCAACATTGGCGGGCCCGATCGCAACCTTAGCCGCGTTGATCGCCAGGCTACGGAGCATTCTGCGCTCAGCGGTCGATACTAGCAATGAAGCGGCGATTCGACTCTTAAGCGGCGATCGAACTCAAGCCGACTCGGCTGCCAGACATTTGCCCCCAGACTTGCTAGACCACCCTTAGCCTAGACCTAAGCCTTCTAGCCACCTCCATCAGCCTCACGCCTCTCGGATCCCTCCAAGTTATCCATGACTTGTTCATCCATCGCGCTAGCCTCCAGGTGCTTCCCTCGGCTATTGTCATGCTAACGGTGTCTACACCGCCAAGACACATTGGACTTACGCCGCCAAGACTCCGCTTGGACTTTACGCCGCCAACCATTGGTCTTATGCTGCCAAGACTCCCGCTTGGACTTTACGCTGCCAATATCAAACCCTTGGACTTCTCAAATGCCAAGACTCAAGCTTGGACTTTCCCTTGCCAACCCATGTTGGACTTTCCATGCCAAGACCATGCTTGGACTTTCCTTGCCAACCCATGTTGGACTTTTCATGCCAAGACCATGCTTGGACTTTCCTTGCCAACCCATGTTGGACTTTACATTGCCAAGACCCATGCTTGGACTTTTACATTGCCAAGACCCATGCTTGGACTTTTACATTGCCAAGACCCATGCTTGGACTTTTCATGTGCCAAGTGTCCCACTTGGACTTTTCATGCCAAGTACTCAAGACTTGGACTTTACCAAATGCCAAGTGTTCCACTTGGACTTTCCCATGACAATTACATTGTCATATGTTTTTGTCGAAACATCAAAACATCACTCGAGTCAAACTCGAGTCCTGGTCAATCGTGACCTGGGCCGATTGCACCAACAAGTATCAATTTTAAGGTGGATGAGAGTTCATTGTTGAACTTTGCCTTAATTTTGATTGTTTTAATGTTCCTATTGGCTTAGGGACTCTCCAAGGACATTGTTGATGCAATGGTTAAGGGGGAGCAAGCCTCTAGGAGGAGGTATCCATCATGGGAAGATGGATGTGTCTTTTTCCTCATAGGAGGAAAATTGGGTTGCCTCTCTTAAGTGATATGGGATGACTAGAAAGATTGTAGGCATGTGTACCTCCAAGGGAGAGATTGTAAGATCTCATTGGGATATGAGACATTCATACCCTTGGGGAGGACCTTTTTGATGTAATGTCAAAAAGGGGAAGAAGTTACCAAGTTACCAATTAGTGTTCGTTGGAATTCTCATTGGGATGTGAGAATTGCCAATATGGGAGAATTGGTAGACTTGAGATGGTAGTTTTATCAATCATAAAAAAGGGGGAGATTGTTGGTGCAATCGGCCCAGGTTGACTCGAGTTTGACTCGAGCAGTATTTTGATGATAGACAAAACTCATGACATGGGATTATCATGGGAAAGTCCAACATGGGGTTGTCATGGAAAATCCAAGCATGGAGCTTTGTGTGGGAAAGTCCAAAACATTGCGAAGTCGTGCGCTTGGTGCTTGGCATGGGAAATCTAAAGCATTGCGAAGTCGTGCGCTTGGTGCTTGGTGAGAAATGCATTGCGAAGCCGTGTGCTTGGTGCATTTGGGAAGTCTTGAGGACTTGGCAAGTTCACTAGGCTCGGGGTCCTTGAGTCGGTGAAGGATGACATTGTGAAGCCGTGCGCTTGTTCCATCCTAGGGACCACCGGACAGGGAGAGAATGGAGTGAGGCCCAAGGGAAGCATACTTCTAGGGCAAGAGACGCGAAGGATGGCATTGCGAAGGCGTGCGCTTGGCGCATCCGAGGGACGTAGGCCGAGGGAAGAGAGCTTCGGTGGGGAACTCCATGAGGGATGAGGTGGACTTGGCCAAGTGGCTAAGACTGGTTGTCGGATGCTCAAACAACTTGATGTTTGAGGTTTTACCCGACATCAGTCGACTAGCATAGGTGTCAGTCGACTGCTCTAGGTCATATAGGTTCGACCAGTGTTCAATCGAGCAGTCTGGTGATCGGCATTTGCTATGGGAGGGCGATGATTATTGACAACATCGATTGATCGCTTAGGGAAGCGATGGTGATAGCATTGTTCACGGGCACAGAAGCTAGTCGAGCTCGCCAGCACTCGATTGATGGGTACCAGTCGACTGATGGGTGCCATCAGTCGACTGATGTGTGATCCGTTGGAACTTGACCAACGTGGATCTGGCTGTTGTGAGACAACGGCTACAGGACCAGTCGACTGATGGTCATGATCAGTCGACTGATGCACGCAAAATTAGCTTGATGCAGGTTATAAATGTAGCTCAAGATGGGGGATTTCGCCAAGCCTTTTGGGAAGCTATTGGAGGGGAATTGCTGCTGCATTCCAGACCTTCAAGAGCCATCTAAAGCAAGCAACAAGCAAAGTGATCAAAACAATCGGTGAAAGTTTTCTTGTGTATTGTATTTGTGTATTTGCTTGTATTTTTATATTACATTGTGAACCACGTATATCGTGTTGTCTCTTGTGTGATTGTATTTGTTGTTAGTATTTGTATTTGTATTAGTATTCCACTGGGCTAACGACAATTGCAGACGAGCACGCAACGAGAACGATTGTATTCCAACGTCTACGAAAGATGACTATTCACCCCCCTCTAGCAGGCCAACCGCGACCCTACACTTGCTACTAGTGCCACTCCCCTTGATGGCTTGATTTGCTCTTCTATTACTCCTTCAAGCCTTGTTTCATGGAGTTACATGGTGGAAAAAAATTCTTCTAGGGTGCTCACCTCTAGATTCTTCGAAATGTAGAAGGAGTCCACCATGGAACTCCACTTTGATCATCGGGGAAAGGCATCTATAGCCTTCATGATCATGTCCCGGTTGGAGAGCTTTTCACCTACACTTGACAATCCATTAATTATTTCTTTGAACCTAGAGTGTAGTGATAATACCTTCTCCCCTTTATCGAGTTTGATGTTGTTGAGTTGGGAGCGGAGAAGGTCCCTTCTTGCAAGCTTCGCCTCGAAAGTGCCTTCATGAAGTTCTACCAATCTTTCCCACATTTCCTTGGTGCTTGCACACTCTCCAATCCGGTTGATCTCTTGTTGGGGGAGTACATTGAATAAATGATGCTTGGCCTTTGAATTCGCCAAGTGCTCCTCCCTTTGTTTCTTGGTCCATCGCGATTTCTCAATTTGTTCACCCTCTTCGTCCCTAGGCATCTCAAAACCGTTTTCTATTATAAGCATAATATCAAAATCGGTTTCAAAGAATACCTCCATTCTCTTCTTCCACCAAGAGAATTCACCTTCAAATTTTGGTGGATGAATATTGGAGCCGGCCATTGTAATTGTCGTGCTTGTTGCGGCGATGAGTCCGGTGACAAGCAACTTGGCTTTGATACCACTTGTTGGAACGTCGGTGGCCAACTAGAGGGGGGTGAATAGCCTTTCTCGTGTACGGTGGAATTTACTCGTTCTTGATCGTCTACGAATATGATTAGTGCAAGCAGAAATATAAAGCTAAAGTAAAACAATTAAGACAAAGGAAGGAAAATGCAAACACGAAGATGTAACATGGTTCACGGCCTTGCCGCTAATCCATGGACCGATTCGTTCCAGGTGAATCACACCTAAACCACTATTCTCTCCTTGGCACCAAGCAAGGTGGAGGTAACCTTTTCTTACAAGATCACTCTTCTTACAATAGGATTGAGATAAATGCAAATAAGAAGAGTAGGAAAACATTTTGAGCACTTGGGTGTTGTTTGGAGTTAAAGCATTAGCCTCCTCAAGTGTCCAAAGGCCTCTTCTTATAGGGAAGAGGCCATTATTCCCGTTGAGCCAGTAGCAGTCGACTCATGCCCCGATCAGTCGACTGTCGCTGTAGCCGTTGCCCTCTAACGACTTCTTCCACATTGGATTCCATCCAATGGCTCCCACATCAGTCGACTGATCTTCCCATCAATCGACTGATGGAGCCATCAGTCGAGTGGTCGATGCGATCACTCGATTGCTGAAGCTTCTGTGCCCAAAACCCTCGACATCAATCAACTGCTCCCCTTGGCAGTCGACTGATGGAGCGATCAGTCGACTTCCAAGAGATGGCAGTCGATTTTTTGGCCAGAATGAAGACTCAAACACCAATCGAGTCTCTAGTCGACTTAGAGCAGTCGACTGCCATGACATGGCAGTCGACTGATGCTGGGAAAACCCTCAAACTTGGGTACATCCGACCGTCGAGTACACCTCAACCCACTCGGTTGAGCATCCGACTCTTGACTTAGCCATCCGACCAAGTTCACCTATGAGCTACCCCTTCCCAGGTTACAATCGCACACTCTCATCTCCCTTAGAGTCCCTCACCCTCGAAGTTCTCTTTGTCCGGCCATGTCCCTTGGATCCGCCAAGCGCACGACTTTGCAACACCATCCTTCGCGTCTCGCCCTGAAGTCTACTTCCTTTAGCTTCACTTCAATGCTCCTCATCCGGCGGTCCTCGGATGCCCCAAGCGCATGGCTTCTGCAAAGCTATCCTTCACCGACAAGGATCGAGTCATGAGATGGTGACTTGCTAATGCTTCGTCAAGCTATCCATGTGCGAATTACTAAGTCCTGCATGACTTCAATGCACATATCAAATCCTTAACCAACCTAACTTAAACCCTTTGCCACACACATCAAAACCACATCACATTGGTTGATTGCCCTAACATCTATTTCCTTAGATACTTGGATATTGGATACTGGGTGTGGCTCATATATATGTAATGACATACAGGAGATAAGGAATAGAAGAAGACTCGTCAAGGGAGAATCAAATTTGTGAGTTGGCAATGGAGCAAAGGATGCTACAGTCACCATCAGAACATATTTATTGAAGCTCCCTATAAGACTTGTCTTAGAATTGGACAATTGCTATTATGTTCCTTCATTAATAAATAACATTGTTTCTATTTCCTACTTAAATAGAACTGGTTACCATTTGACTTTTAGTAACAATTGTTGTTATATAACTTTGAATGATGTTCTTTATGGGACTGAAACTTTATGCAATGATATATATACGTTAGATGTATCCAGTGACATTTTCAATATCGAACTGAGCAACAAGCATGCTCAAAGAGATAATCAATTAGCCTCATACATGTGGCATTGTCGTCTTGGCCATGTAAGCAAGAAACACATGTCCGAATTACACCAATGTGAAATTCTGGAATCGTTTGAATTTGATTCATTCGATACATGCGAATCATGATTAAAAGGCAAGATGACTAAGTTACCTTTTACTGGAAAAGGTGAACCGGTGGGAGAGTTGCTTGGTTTAATACATACTGATGTATGTGGACCTATGTCAACTCACATTCTAGGAGGCTATAGCTACTTCATTACCTTTATCGATGATCACTCATGATTTGGGTATGTGTTCTTGATGAAACACAAGTCTGAAGTCTTTGAAAAGTTCAAAGAATTCAGAAATGAAGTAGAGAAACAACTTGGCAAAAGTATTAAAATACTTCGATTTGATCGAGGTGGTGAATACTTGAGTCAAGAGTTTCTAGATTATCTAACGGACAATGCTATATTATCTCAATGGACTCTGTTGTATATACCATAGCTTAATGGTGTATCTGAGAGGCGAAACCAAACCTTGTCAGACAGCTGTTTACTTGCTAAACAGAGTCCCGACCAAGGTAGTCTCTACTACTCCATATGAGATATGGAATAGTAAGAAACCTCATTTGTCTTACTTGAAGATATGAGATTGTCCTGCTTATGTGAAGCGGACTGTATCAGACAAATTAGATGTTAA
Source organism: Wurfbainia villosa (assembly GCA_025175895.1). NCBI lineage: Eukaryota > Viridiplantae > Streptophyta > Magnoliopsida > Zingiberales > Zingiberaceae > Wurfbainia > Wurfbainia villosa. Next base: position 36,751,061 of record CM045998.1, on the reverse strand, counting down.
GTCTGATAAATGTCTATTTATTGGATACCCTAAGGAAATGAGGGGTTATCAATTCTATAACCCTGTGGAAAAAAAGGTGTTTGTTTCAAGGCATGCTGTGTTTCTAGAGAAAGAGTTTCTCTTGCAAGAAAATAGTGGGAGTGATGTTGAACTTGAGGAGGTTCAAGAGACTCCAATAGACATTAATGAGATAGTTGGTCAAGTACCACAACCGATAACTCATAGTGATGAGCCATCGGCTGAACCTATTGGAACACCACACCTTCGTAGATCTGGTAGAACATGCAACATTTTTGAGAGATATGGATTTCTCGTAAGTGAATCGAACGATGTGTTACTCATTGATGATGAGGAGCCTACGAGTTATGAAGAAATTCTAAAAAGTTTAGAAAGGGACAAGTGCTTGAAGCCATGAAGTTGGAAATGGATTCCATGTATGAAAATCAAGTTTGGAACTTGGTGGACTCACCTGAAAGCATATAGGGTGCAAGTGGGTTTTCAAGAAGAAAATCGACATGGATGGTAATGTGATTACCTATAAGGCTAGATTAGTGGCGAAAGGCTATCGTCATGAGTAAGATTCCCTATGCATTCGCAATAGGATCTATCATGTATGTTGTGTTATGTACGAGGCTCGATGTATCATATGCTCTCAGTGTCACGAGCATATACCAACCTGATCTAGGAATGGATCAGTGGGCGACTGTTAAGATAACCCTTAAGTACTTGAGAAGAACTAAGGATGTGTTTCTAATATATGGAGAAGGTGATATGGTAATACGAGGGTATACTGATGCCAGCTTCTAGAGAGATAAGGATGATTCTAGGTCTCAGTCTGGGTACATATTCACCTTGAATGGAGGCGTAATAAGTTGGAAAAGTTTCAAGCAAGACACTATAGCAGATTCTACCATTGAGGCAGAATAAATTGCAACTACGGAAGCAGCAAAGGAAGCGGTTTGGCTCAAGAAGTTCGTCTCTGAACTTGGTGTGGTTCCAACCATTGTTGAAGTAATACCAGTCTACTGCGACAACAATGGAGCGATTGCATAGGCAAAAGAGCCAAGGTCTCATCAACGATCCAAACATGTGCTTCGCCACTATCATCTGATTAAAGAGATCATCAGTAGGAAGGAAATACAAATCGAGAAGATTCCCATTGAAGGGAACTTAGCGGACCCTTTAACTAAGGCCTTACCTCAAAGTAAGTTTGAGAGTCATGTTAGAGCTTATGGTATTGAATACTATGGAGATTAACATTAGGCCAAGTGGGAGTTTGTTAGTTATATATAAGAGGTGTTATAAGGCAATCACCTTATGGTCATATTATTTATTTGATAAATGAAGATTTACTATTTGACTATACATGTTTTCATGTATTTGATTAGATCTTAAACTCATTTACTAAATGTCCGCAATACGATTCACAGCATGAGAGAATTTGTGATTGGATCACAACTAGTGAGTATCTCTACATGTGTAATTGTGATGTATTGGAATTATCCCTGGTCGATGAATTGATGTATTTGGACACCATCAATTCTGTTGAGACTAGCACGAGTTATACTCTTTGGTTTATCCAAGCAATTATTTTTCACTAGCTGGAGATATTGGGATATCCAGAGTTAACCGTGGATGATTGTTATGGTAACAAGTTCATTGGAGTGACTAGCTGTAAGACTTCATATGGTTCTCTGCATTTACAGATATGTCAATGAAGTCCTTACTGTAGCTTAAGTGCGATGTTCCTTCGACTTGCGGTATTCGAGTCATTTTGGCTCTGTAGACTTATGCTTTGACATCTTAAGCAAGCATCTCCGAGGAGATGTGGGCCCGGGATGATTGGGTATAAGTCGAAGTGGCCGAATGTGTTTGAATATCCTACAAAGGATTCACCACTCCTTGTGAGGAGATGTATACCCTATGGCCTATCGTTGGATTATTACTAAAGTATTTGGCTAAAGCAATACATGTTTAGAGTATGGTACTCTTGGATACATGTGTAGTAACTAGAATCCGTAAGACGAGAAAGTAATACTTGGGCTAGGTGTGCCGTAGTCAGCCTAGTGAGAACTAACACAATAGACCATGTCCTGAACCATTTGGGTATAAGATGAGTGAAGGGAATGGGGCACGACTCACTGTAGCTGCTGAAAGGTTTCAGAAGTTATTCTGGGGTCAACAATTGATTTTCGTTAATTGGGGATCATGATATACTACTAGGTGCTACTCATGATCATTCTATAATTAATGGTTAATTATAGATGGCCAACATAAATCGGGAACCTATTTGGTCACACACATTACGAGTGTTATCCGAAAGATTTAAAATGAGTTTGAGAATGAGATTCTCAGATCAAGAGAGACTTGGTTTGGTTGGACCAAACAAGGAGCGAGCATGAAATTATTTCAGTCGCATCGGAACCATGGATGGGCCAAGTCTTTTGAAGACATGATGGATGAACTAAATTGGTTTGGTTCTAATCCAATGGTGGAAAATAAACCAAAGAGGTTTGGTTTGTTTTAAACGAATGAACCAAAATTGGTTTGGTTTATTTTAACTTAAATTAATGGAGCGAGTTAATGGGTTTTGGTTGTGAACCAATAACCCTTGATAAAAGGTCTCTTAATGGTTAAGAAATACGTTCTCAATAAATAACAAGGTTGAGAGATATTTCATGGACGAGTTAGAGTTTGTGAAACCCTAGCCACCTTCTCCTCTTGCTTGTGCGCACCCACTCTTGGAGTTGCCGCCGCCCAAGCTTGGCCACCCTTCCCCTCTAGCCGCCAGCCAGCCACCAACCGCCGACCATTTTTCGGCCAGCATCTCCAGCTACTGGCCAACCCTCAAGCCGCCGACCACCTTATTGCAGCCGACCAATTTGATTGGCCAACACTTCCGAGGAAATAAGTTCGTGGAACTTGTTTTGTGATTGTCTCTCAGATCACGTCTTCGACGCGAGACTAGTATCTCTCGTGAAGACGAGGCTCGTAGCTTAGTGAAGCTATCCCGACGATACTCGGTGTGGACTCGGATAGAGGCGAAACTTGCGAGAGTTGCTAAGGTTGATGTCATTTCCGCTACACGTAATTCGTCAGGTATACCTAGTTTAAATTTCCATTATTGCAAAATTTAAATGTATGATTATGTCTACACTATTGTATCCTGCATGCGTGTGGTGTGTATGATGTAATAAAATAGTTTATTATGCATTTTTATTTGCTTCCGCTGTGCAAGTTTACGAAATATATTCGAACACATGCCCACGTTGGTGCCCCGGAAACCCAACATCCTAACCCTATGACTTGCTTAGAGAAGCATTGGAAAGGGAAAATTATCATTGAAAATGATTAAGAGAGTTAGTTAGGATGGAAAAAATTTTAAGGGAGGTTAAAGTTCAAGTTTAAACTTTTACCCTTATTTTTGATTGTTTAGATTTCCTATAGGCTTAGGAACTCTCCAAGGACATTGTTGGTGCAATTGTTATGGGGGAGCAAGTCTTTAGGGGGAGTTTGTCCATTTATGGATGATGGATGTTTTCTTTGGAGGAGAATGAGAATTGCCTTCATTTAGTGATAAGGGTTGTATCACTTGTTGGTGCAATCAACCCAGGTCACGATTGACCAGACTCGAGTTGGACTCGAGTAGTGTTTTGGTGTTTGATAATGTTTTGAGGAGATTGTTGGTACAATCGACTCGGGTCATGATTGACCGGACTCGAGTTTGACTCGAGTGATATTTTGATGTTTGACGATGGTTTGACCATTGTTTGACTATATGGTTGACATGGGGTTGACCATATGATGGAGATCTCCAAGTCTTATGTACATGGCATGAAAAGTCCAAGTCATGGGTACTTGGCATGGAAAGTCCAAGCATGGGTCTTGGCAAGGGAAAGTCCAAGCTTGAATCTTGGCAAATGAAAAGTCTAACATGGGTTGGCATGGAAAGTCCAAGCGTGGGTCTTGGTAAGGGAAAGTCCAAGCTTAAGTCTTGTTAATTGGAAAGTCCAAGAGTTGATATTGGCGGTGTAAAGTCCAAGGGTGGAGTCTTGGCAACATAAGTCCAATGGTTGGCGGCGTAAAGTCCAAGCGGAGTCTTGGCAGCGTAAGTCTAATGTGCCTTGGCGGTATAGACCAGCTTAGCATGACAATAGCCGATGGAAGCACTTGAAGGCTAGCGTATGGATGAACAAGTCATGGATGACTTGGAGAGATCCGATAGGCGTGAGGCTGACGGAGGTGACTAGAAGGCTTAGGTCTAGTCTAAGGGTGGTCTAGCAAGTATGAGGGCATTATACTTGGTGTTAAAACCTCATGGATGAGGTTATCAATCGACTGATATTATGCTCAGTCGACTGATAGGAGTCGATTGGAGTTTGACTGCTAGAAATGACCTGGCAGTCGACTGTCAGAATTGGGCAATTGACTGATGGCCTGATCAGTCGACTGCTATGGTTAACAGTCGACTATAGTTGATAGTCGACTGATGGTTGATGTCGCAACCACAGAAGGTTCTAGAGTCGACTGTTAGGGTTTGACAGTCGAGTGATGGCTCGATCAGTCGACTGATCGGCATGATCAGTCGACTGATTGTTGGTGCAGTAGGCACCTAAGTCGAACCTGAGTTATGATTATAGCAAACGATACAAAGTTAAGCTCATATTGTTATCTCACGAGCTAAATCGAGTGTGCAGAAAAGTGCTAAAGCTGGAGCTGAAGGCTAGCGACACCCGGAGGAAGCCGAGGTGGTTGGATGACACTCGAGTGACTTCGGAGGGAGCCAAAGGAATCGAGTGGAAGGCCGGAAGCGAAAGCGACATAGTAAGTATCGATGTAAGCTCGTGTGTGTGTGTGTGAGAGTAAGAGAGGTCATATCTTCCTTACGGGGATGATCTTAAGCATAGATCCAACCAAAGACACCCTATAGATGGTCTAGGTCGAGATCGGGCGGTCAGCGTCCATCGAAATAATCTTTTTGTTAAGCTAACTTTGACTTACAGCTAGCATTAGTTGACTGCCAGCTTAGAGGACTCGACTGTCGTCCATCAATCGACTACCTGTGGTCAGCATTCGATTGATGCTGCAATCAGTCGACTGATGATAGCCATCAGTCGACTGATGGTTAAGGATCAGCTTCGAGGAGTCAAGGCTTATCACCTCATTTCAAGAGGATTGGTGCTCAAATCTCATCGGCTGAAGTTCCTCTCGAGAAGGGGCTCAAAGGCTATAAATGGAGGGCCTCTCCTAGGATTTTCTCATCAATTCTAAGTTTTCAAAAGCTTCCGCAACATTGCAACTCTCCGACGACGAAGTGTTATCTCTCCGACGCTCTAAGTTTAAGTGTTTATATTTTTCGTCGGTATAAGTTTCAATTCAGTTTATTTTTTTTCATATATTGTCTCAGAGTTTTTATCGTAATGAGGAGAGGGGAGTGCCCCTCTACCTCAAGCTTTTGTGATTTCTTGTATTCGATCAACTCCTACCTCCAACGAGGAGGAATTCGTTTAGTGTTTTGCCCTCCGTACATGGTCAAGGACCACTTGGGCCTTGGAATAGTAGCCGAAGGCTACGAACCAAGTAAAAAATCCACTTGTCTCTTTTATTTGTCATTTATCTTTCCGCTGCGTTTAATTGTCTACTCGAACGAATTCGTACGAAGAGTTTTATCGCCATTCACCCCCCTCTAGCGATCTGCTCGATCCAACAATTGGTATCAGAGCCGGGGGTGCTAAGATTTGGTGAAATCACCAATCTAGCTTTCTATGATTTTTTTCCGATTTTTTTTCTGTTTATTTCGAATTTTTTTTTTCTTTTCTTTTCATTTGTGTAGTTTTTCTTTGTTAGGATCTTTGTAATGGCTAGAGGGGGGTTGAATAGCGCGTGTTCGTTTGTTGATGGAATTCGATCGTGATCGTCTCTACAATTTCGTTAGTACGCAGTGGAAACAGAAATAATACAATAACGAAATAAACAATCACACATGAACACAATTGTTTAACGTGGTTCGGAACCGCACGGTTCCTACTCCACGGATCGGGTTCGTACGAACCCTAGCGATGTCAATCACACACCACTATAAAACACTCCTTCTCGACACAAGTCGGAGGCGGAGAAACCCCTTACAAACTACTCTTACAATAATAAGAGATGAATACAAGCAATATACAATAATACAATGCAAAACTAGTAAAGAAAACAACTTTACAAATGCCTTTGGATTACTTGCTTGTTGATCGCTTGAATCGTGGTTGAAGATCCTGATTTGCAATAGCAAATCGCCTCAAGACGTCCAAGAAATCGATGCCAAATTCCTCCATCACGAGCTCCTTATAAAACTTCAACCTGTGCTGGAAAAAGTCGCTCAGTCGACTGCTCAGGACCATCAGTCAACTGATGCCACTGTTGTAGTGAGACAATGGCTAGATCCATGCTGGATAAGTCCAACGAATATACCATCAGTCGACTGATCAAACCCATCAGTCGACTGATGGTGTCCTCACTCAACTACTGGTCCCAGTGTTAGTAATATATGAGAGATGTCCTAAGGCAATCGCCTTATGTATGAACCATTTATATGATAAATGAAGATTCACTATTTGAGTATACATGTTTCATGTATTTGATTGGATCTTAAACTCATTTACTGAATGTCCACGATACGATTCACAGCATGAGAGAATTTGTGATTGGATCACAACTAGTGAGTATCTCTACATGTGTAATTGTGATGTATCGGAATTATCCCTAGTCGATGAATTGATGGATTTGGACACCATCAATTCTGTCGAGACTAGCACGAGGTATACTCCTTGGTGTATCCAAGCAGCTGATTCTCACTGGCTGGAGACAGTGTGATGTCCGGAGTTAATCGTGGATGCTGGTTATGGTAACTAGTTCATTGGAGTGACCAGCCGTAAGACTTCATATGGTTCTCTGCATATATAGATATGTCAATGAAGTTCTTACTGTGGCTTAAGTGCGATGTTCCTTTGACTTGCGGTATTCAAATCATCTTGATCATGGAGACTTATGCTTTGACATCTTAAGCAAACATCTCTAAGGAGATGTGGACCCGGGATGATTGGGTATAAGTCGAAGTGATCGAAGGAGTTTGAATAGCCTATAAAGGATTCACCACTCCTTGCGAGGAGATGTATACCCATGGCCTCTCGTCGGATTGTTACTAAAGTCTTTGGCCAAAGCATTACATGTTTAGAGTGAAGTACTCTTCGATACATGTGCAGTAACTAGAATCCGTAGGACGAGGAAATGATACTTGGGCTAGGTGTGACGTAGTCAGCCTAGTGGGGACTGACACAATAGACCATGTCCTGAACCAAGTGGGTATAAGATGAGTGAAGGGAATGGGGCACGAATCATTCGAGTCTGAAGGGTTTTAAATAGTTCGATCAACCGTTGATCTTTTCGTTAATTGGGGATCATGATGTACTACTAGGTGCCACTCATGATCGTTCTATAATTAATGGTTAATTATAGACGGCCAACATAAACCGAGAACCTATTTGGTCACACGCACAACGAGCGTAATCCAAAGGATTTAAAACGAGCTTGAGAATGTGATTCTCAGACCGAGAGAAACTAGGTTTGGTTGGACCAAACATAAAGCGAGCATTAAATCGTTTCAGTCGCAATGGAAGCGTGGATGGGCCGTGTCTTATGAAGACATAATGGACGAACCAAAATGGTTTGGTTCTAATCCAATGGAGGAGAATAAACCAAAGGGTTTGGTTTATTTTAAATGAATGAACCAAAAGTTGGTTCGGTTCGTTTTAACTTAAAATAAACCATCATGGTTTGGTTTATTTTAACTTATCTTAATGGAGCGGGTTAACGGGCCTAATGGTTATGATCCAATAACCATTAAGAGAATTAGTTCTCTATAAAAGAGGGCTTAATGGATAATTAAGCCCTAATTGAAGAGCCCTAAACCTAGTTGCCGCCCACTCCATTGAAGGAGTTGGCGCCAACTCCATTGCCGTCGCCCATTGCTCCTCTAACCGGCGTCCAGAAGGTTGCTTCCTTCCCCCTCGCCGGCGTCGAGCTGCTTCCGGTTGGTGCTCCGGTGATCTTCCTTGGGTGTGGCGATAAGGTGAGCACTTGGCTTCCTTGTTTTGGCCGGCGCCTACTCCTCCACCAAGTTGTCCAATTTTCTGGATAGCTTCTTCTCCTCTCGTCGGAGCGTCGTTTGGACGACGGTTAGAGCTCCGACAGCGGATAACTTACCGGGGATTCGATCTCTGGTAATCCTCTGAGGTGGAGGACGAAGGATTCGTCAATTGGTTGACGAATACCTCTCTGGAGAAGCGAGTTTTGAGAACTCGTATTAGGATCCGAATTTGGATTCGGATCATGATCATCTCTCGATCACGTCGTCTTCAACACGAGGCTAGTAACCCGTACGAAGACGAAGCTCGTGGCTTAGCGAAGTCATCCCGAGGAACTCGGCGTGGATACGGATAGAGACGATTCTAGCGAGGATCGTTCCGGTTGATGCCGTTCCGCTACATGTCATACGAAAGGTATAACGTAGATAAATTTCCTTTTATTGCAAATTTAAATTTACGGTTATGTCTACACTTGTTGTAATATGCATGCGTGTGTTGTGTGTGTTGTAATAAATGTAGATTTATTATTTTTATTGCTTCCGCTGTGTTCATGTTTACGAAACGTGATCGAACACACACACGCCGCGGTGCCGGAAACCCAACACCCAGCGGTCGAGTGAGACTACACTCTGTGGCCGAATTCCTGAGCACCAGTCGACTGATCATGCAATCAGTCGACTGCTCGAGCCATCAGTCGACTGCCATCCTCTGGTAGTCGACTGCTAGGCCACTTCCTGCAGTCAAACCCTAGTTGACTCGGTCCAGTCGACTGCCACATGGCACCAGTCGACTGGCACACCTCAAACATGAGGTTTTATCCCAAGTATAGTGCCCCCATACTTGCTAGACCACCCTTAGCCTAGACCTAAGCCTTCTAGCCACCTCCATCAGCCTCACGCCTCTCGGATCCCTCCAAGTCATCCATGACTTGTTCATCCATCGCGTTAGCCTTCAGGTGCTTCCATCGGCTATGTCATGCTAACGGTGTCTACACCGCCAAGGCACATTGGACTTACGCCGCCAAGACTCCGCTTGGACTTTACGCCGCCAAGCATTAGACTTATGCTGCCAAGACTCCCGCTTGGACTTTACGCAGCCAATATCAAACCCCTTGGACTTCTCATTCCAAGACTCAAGCTTGGACTTTCCCTTGACAACCCATGTTGGACTCCTCAAATGCCAAGACCATGCTTGGACTTTCCCTTGCAAACCAATGTTGGACTTTTACATTGCCAAGACTCATGCTTGGACTTTTCATGTGCCAAGTGTCCCACTTGGACTTTCCATGCCAAGTACTCATGACTTGGACTTTCCCATAACAATTACATTGTCATATGTTTTTGTCGAACATCAAAACATCACTCAAGTCAAACTCGAGTCCTGGTCAATCGTGACCTGGGCCGATTGGACCAACAATCTCCCCCTTTTTGATGTTTGACAAAAACCAAACAAATCATTGAGTTAGAACACTAACTCAAATCCCTTACCAATTATCCCAAATTGGTAATCTTAAACATTCTCCAAATGTTCTCCCCCAAACATTCTCCCCCTTTTTGACTAACATCAAAAAAGGTCTTCTCTCCAAGGAGGTCAATGTCTCATGTTCCAATGAGATCTTACAATCTCCCCCTTGGTTTAAAAATATCTAGGATGCCTACCATCTTCCTAGTGATAAGTCCCATATCACTCAAGAGAGGCAATCCTATTCACTCTCCCAATTTCCAAATTGGGTATAAAAAAAAACCATCAATTTTTCCCAAATTGATGATACTCTTCCAATAACTTCTCCTCTTCAAGGAGAAAAAACACATCCATCATCCCAAGATGGATACCTCCCCCTAAAGGCTTGCTCCCCCTTGACCATTGCACCAACAATGTCCTTGGGAAGTCCCTAAGCCAATAGGAACTCTAAACCATCAAAATTAAGGTAAGAAATTCAACATTGAACTCTCCAACACTTTAAAATTGATACAAACCCTAAACACCTCTCCTAATCCATATCCAATGGATTTTCACCCTTCATCATGCTTCCCAAAGCATATCCTAGAGTTAGGAGTGGTTAGGGACCTTAACCGCAGCTGAAATCGGGTTAAACAACCTTGGTTACCCCGAAATCAGGCTATCAGTCGAGTGATTCAGAAATCAGTCGACTGACATGCTCATCACCGATCGACACCTGAGGCCGATCGACATCAAATCTCGATTTTCAGTTATCAGAAATGAGTTTTGGAAAATTATAACTAATTATACGTATATCGAAAAATCATGAAATTTGATACGTTTATGACCAATACAACGGGTGAAAAATGTTTGAAAAATATTTTACCCATAAAATAGCGAAATTGATACAAAATCCAAAAGTGACTAAAAACTTTAAAGTTTAAGCTCACTTTGTATCAATCTCATCAATGGTGATTGCTATCAAGAGATAGACTTCACCAAGGTTTTTCAAAATGATTTTAAAATGTTTTCAAAACCTTATTTTGGATCATATTCATTGGGCTCTATGCACATGACTTGTACACAAGCTTTCCCAATGATCCATATGTTGAGATAAAATGAGTTTGAGTTCAACTAGATGCAAAAACTATGCACCTTGAACTTAACTCATATCCTAGCATCTCACATGTATCTAGGGTGTATAAATACACATACATGTCAATTGGATGTGAGATGTGGGTTTTGGTTCATTTAATCTAGGGTTTCATGCATTTCCTAGGCAACCCTACTTGATTCCCTTATAAATGGGACTTCAAGTCATGCCATAGTCCTTATATCAATTTTAATCAATTAAATGCATGAAATGATCATGGCATAATAATAGCAATAATTAAGCATTGCCAATGATCATGATGTCATGGCATAATATGAAATCAAAAAACACATGACATTTATCCTTAATCCCTAAGCTTACTCATGACATATAAATGATAGAACATAAACATGATGTCATGTCATGGCATATGGCAAACAAATCATGGCAAGTAAAAAGTATAGGTATAAGTATACCTAAATTTTAATATTAATTGCCATTTGATATAATTAATTATATTTTGCCATATTATCACTAATCTTCCTAGTGTGCCAAAAACCCAAAATGACAAACTAATCTCTAAAACTAAATTGTGCCAATTTAATCATTTTATTAAACTTCTCAAATAATATTGGCACATCCTAAAATCTTTTAGGATTAAAGCTCAAATGTATTTTCAAGGTAACCATAACCTTGAAAATATCCTAAAGTGCCACCTTTACCATGGTTGAGTTAACTACTCATCCAATCAAGGTTGGCACACCCTAACCCCGCCTAGCGTGAATCAATCACGCTCTTAGGAACCTAAAACCGATTTGAGCTCCTAGGATTAATTAGGTATTTCTTAGGGATAACCTCGCTAGATACCTTCCTAATGGCCCTTCTAGGCTTATTAGCCTTGGTCACTTGGGTCTTGCCTAGGTTGACTCTAGGGGTAACTCCCCTTGCAACCTTCTTGGTGGCCACCCTAGGTTTCCTAGAAACCCTAGCCACTAGGCACATCCTTTGGTCAACCTTAGGGATGACTTTCCTATTGACCTTGGTCTTCCTAAACCTAGTTTGTGTCCCATAATCAAATGGAACACTATGGTAAGCTACCTTAGGCTTAGGTTTGTGACCCAAATCTTGCTTGCCCTTGGTTGACTTTTGACTCTTAGGTCCTTGGTGTTGACTTTGACTTTTGGACCTTTTACTTTGACCATTAGACCTTTTAAATTGGTTTTGTATATTCCTAAGGGTCTTTTCTAGTTTCTCAAGCCTTGATGTCATGGCTTTGTTTTCTAATTCCAATTGCCCAATTGATTTTTGATTAAATTCTTGGGCATGGGACTTTCTAGGCATATGCCTAGTCCATTTAGGGTTTAGACCTAGATGTTCTTGTACCTTCCTAATTGTCTCCCTAGGTAGGATTGGTCTTGAATTATTTGACCTAGGTTTATCCTTAGATAAATTATTTTTAGGGACATTAGTCCAAAATTTCTCCTTACTTTTGAAGTTAACACTTTTAGCTCTTAAACAAATATATTTATCTCTAGCATGCTTTTCATGGTGAATTGCAAGAAAATTAAAATTTCTAGCATGCTTTTGACTTTTAAATTTAGAAGGTGCATTATTTAAATATACCTTAGGGTTAGCTATAGAAGCTCCCCCTACTTGTAATGCTCCTCCTTGCCCCTTCTTCTTCCCCCTAGGGCATTGACTCCGATAATGCCCCTTTGAATTGCACTTGAAGCATATGATGTGCTCCTTGCTCTTTTGACTTGGGGCATCGGCATCCTTGACTTTTGGTGCCGCTGGAGCTTTCCTAACCTTCTTTGGGCACTTGCTCTTATAGTGTCCGGTTTCCCTACACTCAAAACATATTATATGTATTTTATTATTAACACATATGTTTGAGTTACCTAGGTCAATGGAGACCGGAATTGGACTTTGGGCTTCTTCATCTTGACCGGATGTCGAAGCTTCTTCTTGATGTTCCTGTGTGGAAGTTCTCTCCTCCCCCTCAGTCCTTGAAGTGGATGCTTCTTCCACTTCCTCCACCGATTCGGAAGTTGACTCCCTATCGACCTCCGAATCCTCAAGCTCTTTAGATGATGATGTACTTGCTTGAGCTTGAGAGGGTGAACACACCTCTTCTTCTTCTTCTTCTTGGATTGATGATGGATTTTCATGAAGCTTTGCCACTTGGCTCCAAAACACCTTAGCATCCATATAGTCCCCTACCATACACACAATTTCATTAGGGACCAAATCAAGAATAAATTTTACTACCTTCATGTTTTTCTCGAAGGCTTGGAGTTGATTTTCACTCCACTTCTTCTTCTTGAGGAACCCTCCCTTTGGTCCTATTGGATAGCTAAAACCCTCCATCAAGATAGACCATTCTTCGAAGTCCCTCATCATTAGGAAGTCTTCAATTCTTGACTTCCATTGATTAAACCCTTCTTGTCCATAGAAGGTATAGGGGATAGGTGTGTTGATATCCCATCCCAAATGTCCTTGGATTTCCATCTCTCCCTCTAGCGTCTTGACTCCGGGTTGTTAATCCATAGAAGAGCCCCGGGCTCTGATACCACTTGTTAGGATCTTTGTAATGGCTAGAGGAGGGGTGAATAGTGTGTGTTCGTTTGTTGATGGAATTCGATCGTGATCGTCTCTACAATTTCGTTAGTACGCAGCGGAAAAAGAAATAATACAATAACGAAATAAACAATCACACATGAACACAATTGTTTAACGTGGTTCGGAACCGCACGGTTCCTACTCCACGGATCGGGTTCGTACGAACCCTAGCGATGTCAATCACACACCACTATAAAACACTCCTTCTCGACACAAGTCGGAGGCGGAGAAACCCCTTACAAACTACTCTTACAATAATAAGAGATGAATACAAGCGACATACAATATTACAATGCAAAACTAGTAAAGAAAATAACTTTACAAATGCCTTTGGATTGCTTGCTTGTTGATCGCTTGAATCGTGGTTGAAGACCCTAATTTGCAATAGCAAATCGCCTCAAGACGTCCAAGAAATCGATGCCAAATTCCTCAATCACGAGCTCCTTATAAAGCTTCAACCTATGCTGGAAAAAGTCGCTCAGTCGACTGCTCGGGACCATTAGTCGACTGATGCCACTGTTGTAGTGAGACAATGGCTAGATCCACACTGGATAAGTCCAACGCATCTACCATAAGTCGACTGATCAAACCCATTAGTCGACTGATGGTGTGGTCCCGCCGAGTGAGACTACACTCTGGGTCGAATTCGAGCACCCCGAGATCATGCAATCGATCATTGCTCGAGCCATCGATCGCCATCCTCGTAGTCATCGCTAGGCCACTTCCCGTAGTCAAACCCTAGTTGACTCTGTCCAGTCGACTGCCACATGGCACCAGTCGACAGACACACCTCAAACATTAGGTTTTATCCCAAGTATAGTGCCCCCATACTTGCTAGACCACCCTTAGCCTAGACATAAGCCTTCTAGCCACCTCCATCAGCCTCACCCCTCTCGGATCCCTCCAAGTCATCCATGACTTGTTCATCCATCGCGTTAGCCTTCAGGTGCTTACATCGGCTATGTCATGCTAACGGTGTCTACACCGCCAAGGCACATTGGACTTACGCCGCCAAGACTCCGCTTGGACTTTACGCCGCCAACCATTGGACTTATGTTGCCAAGACTCCTGCTTGGACTTTACACAGCCAATATCAAACCCCTTGGACTTCTCATGCCAAGACTCAAGCTTGGACTTTCCCTTGCCAACCCATGTTGGACTCCTCAAATGCCAAGACAATGCTTGGACTTTCCCTTGCCAACCAATGTTGGACTTTTACATTGCCAAGACCCATGCTTGGACTTTTCATGTGCCAAGTGTCCCACTTGGACTTTCCATGCCAAGTACTCAAGACTTGGACTTTCCCATAACAATTACATTGTCATATGTTTTTGTCGAACATCAAAACATCACTCGAGTCAAACTCGAGTCCTGGTCAATCGTGACCTGGGCCGATTGCACCAACAATCTCCCCCTTTTTGATGTTTGACAAAAACCAAACAAATCATTGAGTTAGAACATTAACTCAAATCCCTTACCAATTATCCCAAATTGGTAATCTTAAACATTCTCCAAATGTTCTCCCCAAAACATTCTCCCCCTTTTTGACTAACATCAAAAAAGGTCTTCTCTCCAAGGAGGTCAATGTCTCATGTTCCAATGGATCTTACAATCTCTCCCTTGGTCTAAAAATATCTAGGATGCCTACCATCTTCCTAGTGATAAGTCCCATATCACTCAAGAGAGGCAATCCTATTCACTCTCCCAATTTCCAAATTGGGTATAAAAAAAAACCATCAATTTTCCCAAATTGATGATACTCTTCCAATAACTTCTCCTCTTCAAGGAGAAAAAACACATCCATCATCCCAAGATGGATACCTCCCCCTAAAGGCTTGCTCCCCCTTGACCATTGCACCAACAATGTCCTTGGGAAGTCCCTAAGCCAATAGGAACTCTGAGCCATCAAAATTAAGGTTAGAAATTCAACATTGAACTCTCTAACACCTTAAAATTGATACAAACCCTAAACACCTCTCCTAATCCATATCCAATGGATTTTCACCCTTCATCATGCTTCCCAAAGCATATCCTAGAGTTAGGAGTCGTTAGGGACCTTAACCGCAGCTGAAATCGGGTTAAACAACCTTGGTTATCCCGAAATCAAGCTATCAGTCGAGTGATTCAGAAATCAATCGACTGACACGCTCATCAGTCGACTAACACCCAGGGGCAGTCGACTGATTACTGAAAATCTCGATTTTCAGTTATCAGAAATGAGTTTTGGAAAATCATAACTAATTATACGTATATCGAAAAATCATGAAATTTGATACGTTTATGACCAATACAATGGGTTAAAAATGTTTGAAAAATATTTTACCCATAAATTAGCGAAATTGATACAAAATCCAAAAGTGACTAAAAACTTTAAAGTTTAAGCTCACTTTGTATCAATCTCATCAATGGTGATTTCTATCAAGAGATAGACTTCACCAAGGTTTTTCAAAATGATTTTAAAATATTTTCAAAACCTTATTTTGGATCATATTCATTGGGCTCTATGCACATGACTTGTACACAAGCTTTCCCAATGATCCATATGTTGAGCTAAAATGAGTTTGGGTTCAACTAGATGCAAAAACTATGCACCTTGAACTTAACTCATATCCTAGCATCTCACATGTATCTAGGGTGTATAAATACACATACATGTCAATTGGATGTAAGATGTGGGTTTTGGTTCATTTAATCTAGGGTTTCATGCATTTCCTAGGCAACCCTACTTGATTCCCTTATAAATGGGACTTCAAGTCATGCCATAGTCCTTATATCAATTTTAATCAATTAAATGCATGAAATGATCATGGCATAATAATAGCAATAATTAAGCATTGCCAATGATCATGATGTCATGGCATAATATGAAATCAAAAAACACATGACATTTATCCTTAATCCCTAAGCTTACTCATGACATATAAATGATAGAACATAAACATGATGTCATGTCATGGCATATGGCAAACAAATCATGGCAAGTAAAAAGTATAGGTATAAGTATACCTAAATTTTAATATTAATTGCCATTTGATATAATTAATTATATTTTGCCATATTATCACTAATCTTCCTAGTGTGCCAAAAACCCAAAATGACAAACTAATCTCTAAAACTAAATTGTGTCAATTTAATCATTTTATTAAACTTCTCAAATAATATTGGCACATCCTAAAATCTTTTAGGATTAAAGCTCAAATGTATTTTCAAGGTAACCATAACCTTGAAAATATCCTAAAGTGCCACCTTTACCATGGTTGAGTTAACTACTCATCCAATCAAGGTTGGTACACCCTAAACCCGCCTAGCGTGAATCAATCACGCTCTTAGGAACCCAAAACCGATTTGAGCTCCTAGGATTAATTAGGTATTCCTTAGGGATAACCTCGCTTGATACCTTCCTAATGGCCCTTCTAGGCTTATTAGCCTTGGTCACTTGGGTCTTGCCTAGGTTGACTCTAGGGGTAACTCCCCTTGCAACCTTCTTGGTGGCCACCCTAGGTTTCCTAGAAACCCTTGCCACTAGGCACATCCTTTGGTCAACCTTAGGGATGACTTCCCTATTGACCTTGGTTTTCCTAGACCTAGTTTGTGTCCTATAATCAAATGGAACACTATGGTAAGCTACCTTAGGCTTAGGTTTGTGACCCAAACCTTGCTTGCCCTTGGTTGACTTTTGACTCTTAGGTCCTTGGTGTTGACTTTGACTTTTGGACCTTTTACTTTGACCATTAGACCCTTTAAATTGGTTTTGTATATTCCTAAGGGTCTTTTCTAGTTTCTCAAGCCTTGACCTCAAGGCTTGGTTTTCTAATTCCAATTGCCCAATTGATTTTTGATTAAATTCTTGGCCATGGGACTTTCTAGGCATATGCCTAGTCCATTTAGGGTTTAGACCTAGATGTTCTTGTACCTTCCTAATTGTCTCCCTAGGTAGGATTGGTCTTGAATTATTTGACCTAGGTTTATCCTTAGATAAATTATTTTTAGGGACATTAGTCCAAAATTTCTCCTTACTTTTGAAGTTAACACTTTTAGCTCCTAAACAAATATATTTATCTCTAGCATGCTTTTCATGGTGAATTGCAAGAAAATTAAAATTTCTAGCATGCTTTTGACTTTTAAATTTAGAAGGTGCATTATTTAAATATACCTTAGGGTTAGCTATAGAAGCTCCCCCTACTTGTAATGCTCCTCCTTGCCCCTTCTTCTTCCCCCTAGGGCATTGACTCCGATAATGCCCCTTTGAATTGCACTTGAAGCATATGATGTGCTCCTTGCTCTTTTGACTTGGGGTATCGGCATCCTTGACTTTTGGTGCCGCTGGAGCTTTCCTAACCTTCTTTGGGCACTTGCTCTTATAGTGTCCGGTTTCCCTACACTCAAAACATATTATATGCATTTTATTATTAACACATATGTTTGAGTAACCTAGGTCAATGGAGACCGGAATTGGACTTTGGGCTTCTTCATCTTGACCGGATGTCGAAGCTTCTCCTTGATGTTCCGGTGTGGAAGTTCTCTCCTCCCCCTCTGTCCTTGAAGTGGATGCTTCTTCCACTTCCTCCACCGATTCGGAAGTTGACTCCCTATCAACCTCCGATTCGGAAGTTGACTCCCTACACTCCTCTTCTTCTTCTTCTTCTTGGATTGATGATGGATTTTCATGAAGCTTTGCCACTTGGCTCCAAAACTCCTTAGCATCCATATAGTCCCCTACCATACACACAATTTCATTAGGGACCAAATCAAGAATAAATTTTACTACCTTCATGTTTTTCTCGAAGGCTTGGAGTTGATCTTCACTCCACTTCTTCTTCTTGAGGAACCCTCCCTTTGGTCCTATTGGATAGCTAAAACCCTCCATCAAGATAGACCATTCTTCGAAGTCCCTCATCATTAGGAAGTCTTCAATTCTTGACTTCCATTGATTAAACCCTTCTTGTCCATAGAAGGTATAGGGGATAGGTGTGTTGATATCCCATCCCAAATGTCCTTGGATTTCCATCTCTCCCTCTAGCGTCTTGACTCCGGGTTGTTAATCCGTAGAAGAGCCCCGGGCTCTGATACCACTTGTTAGGATCTTTGTAATGGCTAGAGGAGGGTTGAATAGTGCGTGTTCGTTTGTTGATGGAATTCGATCGTGATCGTCTCTACAATTTCGTTAGTACGCAGCGGAAAAAGAAATAATACAATAACAAAATAAACAATCACACATGAACACAATTGTTTAACGTGGTTCGGAACCGCACGGTTCCTACTCCACGGATCGGGTTCGTACGAACCCTAGCGATGTCAATAACACACCACTATAAAACACTCCTTCTCGACACAAGTCGGAGGCGGAGAAACCCCTTACAAACTACTCTTACAACAATAAGAGATGAATACAAGCAACATACAATATTACAATGCAAAACTAGTAAAGAAAATAACTTTACAAATGTCTTTGGATTGCTTGCTTGTTGATCGCTTGAATCGTGGTTGAAGACCCTAATTTGCAATAGCAAATCGCCTCAAGACGTCCAAGAAATCGATGCCAAATTCCTCCATCACGAGCTCCTTATATAGCTTCAACCTATGCTAGAAAAAGTCGCTCAGTCGACTGCACGGGACCATTAGTCGACTGATGCCACTGTTGTAGTGAGACAATGGCTAGATCCAGGCTGGATAAGTCCAACGGATCTACCATAAGTCGACTGATCAAACCCATCAGTCGACTGATGGTGTCCTCACTCCACTGTTGGTCCCAGCGGTCGAGTGAGACTACACTCTGTGGCCGAATTCCCGAGCACCACCGATCGATCATGCAATCGGCCGATCGCTGAGCCATCATCGATCATTGCCATCCTCTGTTAGTCGACTGCTAGGCCACTTCCCGTAGTCAAACCCTAGTTGACTCGGTCCAGTCGACTGTCACATGACACCAGTCGACTGGCACACCTCAAACATGAGGTTTTATCCCAAGTATAGTGCCCCCATATTTGCTAGACCACCCTTAGCCTAGACCTAAGCCTTCTAGCCACCTCCATCAGCCTCACCCCTCTCGGATCCCTCCAAGTCATCCATGACTTGTTCATCCATCGCGTTAGCCTTCAGGTGCTTCCATCGGCTATGTCATGCTAACGGTGTCTACACCGCCAAGGCACATTGGACTTACGCCGCCAAGACTCCGCTTGGACTTTACGCCGCCAACCATTGGACTTATGCTGCCAAGACTCCCGCTTGGACTTTACACAGCCAATATCAAACCCCTTGGACTTCTCATGCCAAGACTCAAGCTTGGACTTTCCCTTGCCAACCCATGTTGGACTCCTCAAATGCCAAGACCATGCTTGGACTTTCCCTTGCTAACCAATGTTGGACTTTTACATTGCCAAGACCCATGCTTGGACTTTTCATGTGCCAAGTGTCCCACTTGGACTTTCCATGCCAAGTACTCAAGACTTGGACTTTCCCATAACAATTACATTGTCATATGTTTTTGTCGAACATCAAAACATCACTCGAGTCAAACTCGAGTCCTGGTCAATCGTGACCTGGGCCGATTGCACCAACAATCTCCCCCTTTTTGATGTTTGACAAAAACCAAACAAATCATTGAGTTAGAACATTAACTCAAATCCCTTACCAATTATCCCAAATTGGTAATCTTAAACATTCTCCAAATGTTCTCCCCCAAACATTCTCCCCCTTTTTGACTAACATCAAAAAAGGTCTTCTCTCCAAGGAGGTCAATGTCTCATGTTCCAATGAGATCTTACAATCTCTCCCTTGGTCTAAAAATATCTAGGATGCCTACCATCTTCCTAGTGATAAGTCCCATATCACTCAAGAGAGGCAATCCTATTCACTCTCCCAATTTCCAAATTGGGTATAAAAAAAAACCATCAATTTTCCTAAATTGATGATACTCTTCCAATAACTTCTCCTCTTCAAGGAGAAAAAATACATCCATCATCCCAAGATGGATACCTCCCCCTAAAGGCTTGCTCCCCCTTGACCATTGCACCAACAATGTCCTTGGGAAGTCCCTAAGCCAATAGGAACTCTAAGCCATCAAAATTAAGGTTAGAAATTCAACATTGAACTCTCTAACACCTTAAAATTGATACAAACCCTAAACACCTCTCCTAATCCATATCCAATGGATTTTCACCCTTCATCATGCTTCCCAAAGCATATCCTAGAGTTAGGAGTGGTTAGGGACCTTAACCGCAGCTTAAATCGGGTTAAACAACCTTGGTTACCGCTATCACAGTGATCTTAAATCAATCGATCGATCATATCATCGATCGACTAACACCGAGCGTCGATTCAAAATCTCGATTTTCAGTTATCAGAAATGAGTTTTGGAAAATCATAACTAATTATACGTATATCGAAAAATCATGAAATTTGATACGTTTATGACCAATACAATGGGTGAAAAATGTTTGAAAAATATTTTACCCATAAAATAGCGAAATTGATACAAAATTCAAAAGTGACTAAAAACTTTAAAGTTTAAGCTCACTTTGTATCAATCTCATCAATGGTGATTGCTATCAAAAGATAGACTTCACCAAGGTTTTTCAAAATGATTTTAAATTGTTTTCAAAACCTTATTTTGGATCATATTCATTGGGCTCTATGCACATGACTTGTACACAAGCTTTCCCAATGATCCATATGTTGAGCTAAAATGAGTTTGGGTTCAACTAGATGCAAAAACTATGCACCTTGAACTTAACTCATATCCTAGCATCTCACATGTATCTAGGGTGTATAAATACACATACTGTTAGGGCAATCTCTTGCCGTAATATGGTTTTAATGGTGTGGCAAAGGGTTTAAGTTAGTTTGATATGTTGATTTGATATGTGCGTTGAAGTCGTGCAGGACTTAGTAATTCGCACATGGAGCCGTGGCGAGTTTCACATCTCATGACTCGTGCCTTGAGTCGGTGAAGGATAGCTGCGAGGCCGTGCGCTTGGAGCATCAGGGACCGTCGGACGAAGCTTGGAGTGAAGCGGAGGAAGTAGACTTGAGGCAAGAGGCGAAGGAGCATTGCAGTCGTGGCCACGATCTTTGCCAGGGGCGTGGTGAGCGAAGAGAACCGAGCGAGGGACTCAGAGATGAGAGTGAGCGATTGTAACCCGGGAAGGGTAGCTCTTAGGTGAAACTTGGCCATTTGGCCAAGTGTCGGATGGGTTTTCGACACCCATTGCCATGTCATGGCGATCGCTCAATCGAGTGAGTTCGGTATACGACCGATCGAATGTAGCATCGCCATACATGGTGATCGCCAAGACTCATCGATCCGAAGGCAACGATCGGTAGTCAATAGGGTTTCGCCAGCCGCTCGTAGCCGACCGGCGATCGACCACGGAGCGTGATCGTGATGAGGTCCATCACCGAGCCAAGAGTTCCGTTGGACTACAACGGTCGGGATCCGACGTGTTCGGAGGCCGTTGTAGTGACGGCAGTCGACTGCCAAGGGCGGCAGTCGACTGATGGCGGCCAACGGGAAGAAGTTAGCCCTCTCTATAAAAAGAGAGGGTGTGAGCCTTTGAGAGGCTAATGCTCATACTCCAAACGATCTTCCTAGTGCCCCACAAGCTTTAAACTCTTCTTACTTGTCTTTACTTCAATCCTATTGTAAGAAGAGTGATCTTGGTTGTAAAGGTTACCTCCACCTAGCTTGGTGCAAAGGAGAGACCATTTAGTGGATTGGTTTAGCGGAGTGATTCACCGAGGACGAATCGGGGACCGTGGATTAGCGGCGTAGCCGTGAACCACGTTACATTCTTTGTTAGCGTTTGTTTTCTCGTATTTCTATTTGCTTATCTTTATTAGTCTTCCGCTTGCGCTAATTAGTTTTGTAGACGAGCAAATACCGACATCCAAATGTAAAGGGCTATTCACCCCCCTCTAGCCGGCCAATCGATCCCCTACAAGTGGTATCAGAGCCGAGGAAAGCTTGTCGAGGACTAACCGCCACTACAAGCAATTTTCAAAATGGCCGGCTCCAACATTCATCCTCCGAAGTTTGAAGGAGAATTCGCTTGGTGGAAGAAGCGAATGGAGGTATTTTTCGAAACGGATTTTGATATAATGATTACAATGGAATCCGGTTTCGTTTTGCCTAGGGATGAAGAAGGGAAACCAATAGAGAAATCTAGGTGGACCAAAAGGTAAAGGGAAGAGCACCTTGCAAATTCAAAAGCCAAGCATCATCTCTACAATGTGCTCCCCCAACAAGAGATCAACCGGATCGGAGAATGTGCTAGCGCCAAAGAGATGTGGGAGAAGCTTATAGAACTCCATGAAGGCACATCCAAGGCCAAGCTAGCAAGGAGAGACCTCCTCCGCTCCCAACTATCCAATATAAAACTAGAAAAGGGAGAAAAGGTAACCTCACTACACTCTAGGTTTAAAGAAATTTTAATTGGGCTAACAAGTGTAGGTGAGAAGCTATCAAACCGGGACATGCTCATGAAGGCTATAGATGCCTTTCCCCGGTCCTCAAAGTGGAGCTCCATGGTGGATTCGTTCTACATCTCCAAGAACTTGGAAGTAAGTACCTTGGAGGAATTTTTCTCAACAATGGAGCTCCACGAAACTAGGCTTGAAGGAATACAAGAGGAGCCTAGAATTCAACCCTCAAGAGGAGTAGCATTGTTGGCAAATAAGGGGAAGAAGAAGATGGAAATCCCCTCCTCCGATGACGAAGCGTCTTCCTCCTCCTCCATGGATAGCACCGAAGAAGCCTATATGGTAAGGAGGGTAAGACGTGCATTTAAGAATTTTAGATTTGATAAATCTAATGATAGGAATAGAAGACCAAGGGGGAAGGTCATATGCTACAATTGCCAAGGAGAAGGGCACATAAGGGACAATTGTCCTCTCCTAAACAAGAGCAAGGAAGAGAGGAAAAAGAAAGAAGAAAAGAAGAAGAAAAAGGGGAGCAAGAAGAAAAAGGAAGAGGAGAAGAAGACAAAGGAAAAGGGAAAGGCCAAAGCTCTCAAGGCAAGGACTTGGGATGACCCATCTTCATCCTCCTCATCATCATCGGATGAGGAGAATGCCTTTGTCACCAATTTGGCCTTGATGACTTGGATTGCTCTTCATCCGAAAATGAAAGATCAAACTCAAGTGGGGAGAGCTCAAATGAAGGGGGAGCTTCTACATCCTCATCATCCGAAGAAGAAGAAGAAGACATGGAAACTATGGTAACAAATGCTTCTCCTAAGAAAATAGTTTCCATAATCTCTAGTTTAACTAAGGACTTATTTGGCATGAAAAAGAAAAATAAGTGCATGCTAGATAAAATTAAGGATTTAGAAAATAAGCTAGAAAATGCATACTTAAATGATAATATTTCTTCTAGCTTAGATGATGCATGCTCACATGACCTTTATGTGCCATTAGATGTTAGTGATGCATGTATAAATGAAAATAGGGCCTTAAGGGAAAAGGTAGATTATTTAACCAAAGCCCTAGAGAAATTCACAATTGGCTCCAACACCTTATATATGATCCTAGGGAGCCAAAGGGCAAGTTTTAATAAGAAGGGCCTAGGTTACAAGGAAAAGAAAAATGAAAAGGCCTACAAATGCCTTATAGCTAGGGGACAAGATAAGAAGAAGGTAATAGCTAGAAAATGGATCCCCAAGGAATATTTAGTGAACCCAATAGGAAAGAATTTATTTTGGGTTCCAAAATCCATCCTTAAGGGTTAGAAAACCCCTAGGGTAGTCAACCATATGGAATTGACCTATATCATATTTTGGTTGACTTAGGATGACGGGACAACATTTTTTAGATAGTGTTGGGTGATGATAACGTACCCATAAATAGGTAATAATGCTTAAATCATGATGATTAATGTAATTGCTATGTATGTTTTAAATCATGATTTATGTTTTTGAAATTTGGCACGTTATCATGAGAAATAGGTTTGAATCATGCTTTAAGTGATACTTTGTTTATTATCAATATATTCATGCCTAATGCATGATTATAATTTGATGAAAACAAGTATTTCATGATCATTATGTGAAATTGATTCATATATGTCATTATGATCATGATTAATTGTTAGGTTGATACTTAACCATGATAGAATTGCATGAATATATTGGTTAAGTATATACAAATACCCCCTAGGATGCATCTCACACTCACTATAGGCTAACTTGATTGCAAACTTAGCATGGGTGAGATGTTAGGATGATACAAATGTCCACTAATGTCTATGGCATTTAGATGGTCATTTAAAGTATCAACATAGCAATAATAGACCAATCATGGGGAAGACTTATGTTTAATTCATAGACATATTGCTCAAAGATCATGGTTGGATATTTCATATGTTTTCAAAACAATTTCTTAATCTAAAATCTATGTATTCATGTTTTGGAACAATTCAAAGCAAGACTAGGTGTTAAAATGGATACTAACTTGCTCAAAAATTAGTAGTTTTTCAAGTGTTTGGATTTTTGGCAAATCTCATAAAATATAATGATTTTTCATGAAAAACTATTTTTCCTTGATTAATATACTTAATAGAAATATGCTCCTCAAATTTCATGATTTTTCAAATTTTCTAGAATTTTTAATGCATTTAAAAATTGCTTGAAAATCAAATTTGGAATCAATTGTGCGATCATTGCCATACGATAGTGATCATTGCTCACTAATCAACCGCAATTTTCGATTTGATTTTATTCATGTTTTTGGTATTTTCCCTCCATTATACTTGATGCCATGAGTTTATAACTTTGTGTTAATCTTTTTGATGGTGTCAAAGGGGGAGAAATAATTATGTTTAAGTTAATTATTTTAGGGGGAGAAATATATGATAGGGGGAGAAAATTTGCATAGAGAGTTTCATGGATTAAGGGGGAGTGGCATGTTGCTATATCATGTTTATCTTTACATGCTTTCTTACCTTAGAATTTATATCTAATGTTTTTACCTAACTTAAACGGATTGCCACACATCAAAAAGGGGGAGATTGTTAGGGCAATCTCTTGCCGTAATATGGTTTTGATGGTGTGGCAAAGGGTTTAAGTTAGTTTGATATGTTGATTTGATATGTGCGTTGAAGTCGTGCAGGACTTAGTAATTCGCACATGGAGCCGTGGCGAGTTTCACATCTCATGACTCGTGCCTTGAGTCGGTGAAGGATAGCTGCGAAGCCGTGCGCTTGGAGCATCAGGTACCGCCGGACGAAGCTTGGAGTGAAGCCGGAGGAAGTAGACTTCAAGCAAGAGACGCGAAGGAGCATTGCGAGCCGTCTGATGCCGAGGGCGTGATCGAGAACGAAGAGAACTTCGGCGCGAGGACTCAGAGAGATGAGAGTGGCGATTGTAACCCGGGAAGGGTAGCTCTTAGGTGAAACTTGGCCATTTGGCCGATGGGTTTTCGACACGATCATTGCCATGTCATGGCGATCGACTTCTCAGTCAGTGAGTTCGGTGGTATATGATCGATTGGAATGTAGCGTGATCTGCCGCCATGGCGGTCATTGCCAAGATCATCGATCATTCTTTGAAAGGCGTGATCGGTAGTCAATAGGGTTTTGCGACGTTAAATGCCGGCCAGATGCGTCGACTACGGAGGCGGCCGATCGTGATGAGGTCCATCACCGACCGCCAAGAGTTCCTTGGACTACAGCGGTCGGGATCCGGCGTGTTGGAGGCCGTAGTGTAGTGATCGGCAATGCAAGGGCGCTGGCGATGGCGGCCAACGGGAAGAAGTTAGCCCTCTCTATAAAAAGAGAGGGTGTGAGCCTTTGAGAGGCTAATGCTCATACTCCAAACGATCTTCCTAGTGCCCCACAAGCTTTAAACTCTTCTTACTTGTCTTTACTTCAATCCTATTGTAAGAAGAGTGATCTTGGTTGTAAAGGTTACCTCCACCTAGCTTGGTGCAAAGGAGAGACCATTTAGTGGATTGGTTTAGCGGAGTGATTCACCGAGGACGAATCGGGGACCGTGGATTAGCGGCGTAGCCGTGAACCACGTTACATTCTTTGTTAGCGTTTGTTTTCTCGTATTTCTATTTGCTTATCTTTATTAGTCTTCCGCTTGCGCTATTAGTTTTGTAGACGAGCAAATACCGGCATCCAAACGTAAAGGGCTATTCACCCCCCTCTAGCCGGCCAATCGATCCCCTACACATACATGTCAATTGGATGTGAGATGTGGGTTTTGGTTCATTTAATCTAGGGTTACATGCATTTCCTAGGCAACCCTACTTGATTCCCTTATAAATGGGACTTCAAGTCATGCCATAGTCCTTATATCAATTTTAATCAATTAAATGCATGAAATGATCATGGCATAATAATAGCAATAATTAAGCATTGCCAATGATCATGATGTCATGGCATAATATGAAATTAAAAAACACATGACATTTATCCTTAATCCCTAAGCTTACTCATGACATATAAATGATAGAACATAAACATGATGTCATGTCATGGCATATGGCAAACAAATCATGGCAAGTAAAAAGTATAGGTATAAGTATACCTAAATTTTAATATTAATTGCCATTTGATATAATTAATTATATTTTACCATATTATCACTAATCTTCCTAGTGTGCCAAAAACCCAAAATGACAAACTAATCTCTAAAACTAAATTGTGTCAATTTAATCATTTTATTAAACTTCTCAAATAATATTGGCACATCCTAAAATCTTTTAGGATTAAAGCTCAAATGTATTTTCAAGGTAACCATAACCTTGAAAATATCCTAAAGTGTCACCTTTACCATGGCTGAGTTAACTACTCATCCAATCAAGGTTGGTACACCCTAAACCCGCCTAGCGTGAATCAATCACGCTCTTAGGAACCCAAAACCGATTTGAGCTCCTAGGATTAATTAGGTATTCCTTAGAGATAACCTCGCTAGATACCTTCCTAATGGCCCTTCTAGGCTTATTAGCCTTGGTCACTTGGGTCTTGCCTAGGTTGACTCTAGGGGTAACTCCCCTTGCAACCTTCTTGGTGGCCACCCTAGGTTTCCTAGAAACCCTAGCCACTAGGCACATCCTTTGGTCAACCTTAGGGATGACTTCCCTATTGACCTTGGTCTTCCTAGACCTAGTTTGTGTCCCATAATCAAATGGAACACTATGGTAAGCTACCTTAGGCTTAGGTTTGTGACCCAAACCTTGCTTGCCCTTGGTTGACTTTTGACTCTTAGGTCCTTGGTGTTGACTTTGACTTTTGGACCTTTTACTTTGACCATTAGACCCTTTAAATTGGTTTTGTATATTCCTAAGGGTCTTTTCTAGTTTCTCAAGCCTTGACCTCAAGGCTTGGTTTTCTAATTCCAATTGCCCAATTGATTTTTGATTAAATTCTTGGGCATGGGACTTTCTAGGCATATGCCTAGTCCATTTAGGGTTTAGACCTAGATGTTCTTGTACCTTCCTAATTGTCTCCCTAGGTAGGATTGGTCTTGAATTATTTGACCTAGGTTTATCCTTAGATAAATTATTTTTAGGGACATTAGTCCAAAATTTCTCCTTACTTTTGAAGTTAACACTTTTAGCTCCTAAACAAATATATTTATCTCTAGCATGCTTTTCATGGTGAATTGCAAGAAAATTAAAATTTCTAACATGCTTTTGACTTTTAAATTTAGAAGGTGCATTATTTAAATATACCTCAGGGTTAGCTATAGAAGCTCCCCCTACTTGTAATGCTCCTCCTTGCCCCTTCTTCTTCCCCCTAGGGCATTGACTCCGATAATGCCCCTTTGAATTGCACTTGAAGCATATGATGTGCTCCTTGCTCTTTTGACTTGGGGTATCGGCATCCTTGACTTTTGGTGCCGCTGGAGCTTTCCTAACCTTCTTTGGGCACTTGCTCTTATAGTGTCCGGTTTCCCTACACTCAAAACATATTATATGCATTTTATTATTAACACATATGTTTGAGTTACCTAGGTCAATGGAGACCGGAATTGGACTTTGGGCTTCTTCATCTTGACCGGATGTCGAAGCTTCTCCTTGATGTTCCGGTGTGGAAGTTCTCTCCTCCCCCTCAGTCCTTGAAGTGGATGCTTCTTCCACTTCCTCCACCGATTCGGAAGTTGACTCCCTACACTCCTCTTCTTCTTCTTCTCCTTGGATTGATGATGGATTTTCATGAAGCTTTGCCACTTGGCTCAAAAACTCCTTAGCATCCATATAGTCCCCTACCATACACACAATTTCATTAGGGACCAAATCAAGAATAAATTTTACTACCTTCATGTTTTTTCGAAGGCTTGGAGTTGATCTTCACTCCACTTCTTCTTCTTGAGGAACCCTCCCTTTGGTCCTATTGGATAGCTAAAACCCTCCATCAAGATAGACCATTCTTCGAAGTCCCTCATCATTAGGAAGTCTTCAATTCTTGACTTCCATTGATTAAACCCTTCTTGTCCATAGAAGGTATAGGGGATAGGTGTGTTGATATCCCATCCCAAATGTCCTTGGATTTCCATCTCTCCCTCTAGCGTCTTGACTCCGGGTTGTTAATCCATAGAAGAGCCCCGGGCTCTGATACCACTTGTTAGGATCTTTGTAATGGCTAGAGGAGGGGTGAAAAGTGCGTGTTCGTTTGTTGATGGAATTCGATCGTGATCGTCTCTACAATTTCGTTAGTACGCAGCAGAAAAAGAAATAATACAATAACGAAATAAACAATCACACATAAACACAATTGCTTAACGTGGTTCGGAACCGCACGGTTCCTACTCCACGGATCGGGTTCGTACGAACCCTAGCGATGTCAATCACACACCACTATAAAACACTCCTTCTCGACACAAGTCGGAGGCGGAGAAACCCCTTACAAACTACTCTTACAACAATAAGAGATGAATACAAGCAACATACAATATTACAATGCAAAACTAGTAAAGAAAATAACTTTACAAATGCCTTTGGATTGCTTGCTTGTTGATCGCTTGAATCGTGGTTGAAGACCCTAATTTGCAATAGCAAATCGCCTCAAGACGTCCAAGAAATCGATGCCAAATTCCTCAATCAATCGAGCTCCTTATAAAGCTTCAACCTATGCAGGAAAAAGTCGCTCAGTCGACTGCTCGGGACCATTAGTCGACTGATGCCACTGTTGTAGTGAGACAATGGCTAGATCCAGGCTGGATAAGTCCAACGCATCTACCATAAGTCGACTGATCAAACCCATCAGTCGACTGATGGTGTCCTCACTCCACTGCTGGTCCCAGCGGTCGAGTGAGACTACACTCTGTGGCCGAATTCCCGAGCACCAGTCGACTGATCATGCAATCAGTCGACTGCTCGAGCCATCAGTCGACTGCCATCCTCTGTTAGTCGACTGCTAGGCCACTTCCCGTAGTCAAACCCTAGTTGACTCTGTCCAGTCGACTGCCACATGGCACCAGTCGACTGGCACACCTCAAACATTAGGTTTTATCCCAAGTATAGTGCCCCCATACTTGCTAGACCACCCTTAGCCTAGACATAAGCCTTCTAGCCACCTCCATCAGCCTCACCCCTCTCGGATCCCTCTAAGTCATCCATGACTTGTTCATCCATCGCGTTAGCCTTCAGGTGCTTCCATCGGCTATGTCATGCTAACGGTGTCTACACCGCCAAGGCACATTGGACTTACGCCGCCAAGACTCCGCTTGGACTTTACGCCGCCAACCATTGGACTTATGCTGCCAAGACTCCCGCTTGGACTTTACGCAGCCACTATCAAACCCCTTGGACTTCTCATGCCAAGACTCAAGCTTGGACTTTCCCTTGCCAACCCATGTTGGACTCCTCAAATGCCAAGACCATGCTTGGACTTTCCCTTGCCAACCAATGTTGGACTTTTACATTGCCAAGACCCATGCTTGGACTTTTCATGTGCCAAGTGTCCCACTTGGACTTTTCATGCCAAGTACTCAAGACTTGGACTTTCCCATAACAATTACATTGTCATATGTTTTTGTCGAACATCAAAACATCACTCGAGTCAAACTCGAGTCCTGGTCAATCGTGACCTGGGCCGATTGCACCAACAATCTCCCCCTTTTTGATGTTTAACAAAAACCAAACAAATCATTGAGTTAGAACATTAACTCAAATCCCTTACCAATTATCCCAAATTGGTAATCTTAAACATTCTCCAAATGTTCTCCCCCAAACATTCTCCCCCTTTTTGACTAACATCAAAAAAGGTCTTCTCTCCAAGGAGGTCAATGTCTCATGTTCCAATGAGATCTTACAATCTCTCCCTTGGTCTAAAAATATCTAGGATGCCTACCATCTTCCTAGTGATAAGTCCCATATCACTCAAGAGAGGCAATCCTATTCACTCTCCCAATTTCCAAATTGGGTATAAAAAAAAACCATCAATTTTCCCAAATTGATGATACTCTTCCAATAACTTCTCCTCTTCAAGGAGAAAAAATACATCCATCATCCCAAGATGGATACCTCCCCCTAAAAGCTTGCTCCCCCTTGACCATTGCACCAACAATGTCCTTGGGAAGTCCCTAAGCCAATAGGAACTCTAAGCCATCAAAATTAAGGTTAGAAATTCAACATTGAACTCTCTAACACCTTAAAATTGATACAAACCCTAAACACCTCTCCTAATCCATATCCAATGGATTTTCACCCTTCATCATGCTTCCCAAAGCATATCCTAGAGTTAGGAGTGGTTAGGGACCTTAACCGCAGCTGAAATCGGGTTAAACAACCTTGGTTACCCCGAAATCAGGCTATCAGTCGAGTGATTCAGAAATCAATCGACTGACATGCTCATCAGTCGACTAACACCCAGCGTCGGTGATTCTAAAATCTCGATTTTGATTATCTGGAAAATCATAACTAATTATACGTATATCAAAAAATCATGAAATTTGATACGTTTATGACAAATACAATGGGTGAAAAATGTTTGAAAAATATTTTACCCATAAAATAGCGAAATTGATACAAAATCCAAAAGTGACTAAAAACTTTAAAGTTTAAGCTCACTTTGTATCAATCTCATCAATGGTGGTTGCTATCAAGAGATAGACTTCACCAAGGTTTTTCAAAATGATTTTAAAATGTTTTCAAAACCTTATTTTGGATCATATTCATTGGGCTCTATGCACATGACTTGTACACAAGCTTTCCCAATGATCCATATGTTGAGCTAAAATGAGTTTGGGTTCAACTAGATGCAAAAACTATGCACCTTGAACTTAACTCATATCCTAGCATCTCACATGTATCTAGGGTGTATAAATACACATACATGTCAATTGGATGTGAGATGTGGGTTTTAGTTCATTTAATCTAGGGTTTCATGCATTTCCTAGGCAACCCTACTTGATTCCCTTATAAATGGGACTTCAAGTCATGCCATAGTCCTTATATCAATTTTAATCAATTAAATGCATGAAATGATCATGGCATAATAATAGCAATAATTAAGCATTGCAAATGATCATGATGTCATGGCATAATATGAAATCAAAAAACACATGACATTTATCCTTAATCCCTAAGCTTACTCATGACATATAAATGATAGAACATAAACATGATGTCATGTCATGGCATATGGCAAACAAATCATGGCAAGTAAAAAGTATAGGTATAAGTATACCTAAATTTTAATATTAATTGCCATTTGATATAATTAATTATATTTTGCCATATTATCACTAATCTTCCTAGTGTGCCAAAAACCCAAAATGACAAACTAATCTCTAAAACTAAATTGTGTCAATTTAATCATTTTATTAAACTTCTTAAATAATATTGGCACATCCTAAAATCTTTTAGGATTAAAGCTCAAATGTATTTTCAAGGTAACCATAACCTTGAAAATATCCTAAAGTGCCACCTTTACCATGGTTGAGTTAACTACTCATCCAATCAAGGTTGGTACACCCTAAACCCGCCTAGCGTGAATCAATCACGCTCTTAGGAACCCAAAACCGATTTGAGCTCCTAGGATTAATTAGGTATTCCTTAGGGATAACCTCGCTAGATACCTTCCTAATGGCCCTTCTAGGCTTATTAGCCTTGGTCACTTGGGTCTTGCCTAGGTTGACTCTAGGGGTAACTCCCCTTGCAACCTTCTTGGTGGCCACCCTAGGTTTCCTAGAAACCCTAGCCACTAGGCACATCCTTTGGTCAACCTTAGGGATGACTTCCCTATTGACCTTGGTCTTCCTAGACCTAGTTTGTGTCCCATAATCAAATGGAACACTATGGTAAGCTACCTTAGGCTTAGGTTTGTGACCCAAACCTTGACTCTTAGGTCCTTGGTGTTGACTTTGACTTTTGGACCTTTTACTTTGACCATTAGACCCTTTAAATTGGTTTTGTATATTCCTAAGGGTCTTTTCTAGTTTCTCAAGCCTTGACCTCAAGGCTTGGTTTTCTAATTCCAATTGCCCAATTGATTTTTGATTAAATTCTTGGGCATGGGACTTTCTAGGCATATGCCTAGTCCATTTAGGGTTTAGACCTAGATGTTCTTGTACCTTCCTAATTGTCTCCCTAGGTAGGATTGGTCTTGAATTATTTGACCTAGGTTTATCCTTAGATAAATTATTTTTAGGGACATTAGTCCAAAATTTCTCCTTACTTTTGAAGTTAACACTTTTGGCTCCTAAACTATATTTATCTCTAGCATGCTTTTCATGGTGAATTGCAAGAAAATTAAAATTTCTAGCATGCTTTTGACTTTTAAATTTAGAAGGTGCATTATTTAAATATACCTTAGGGTTAGCTATAGAAGCTCCCCCTACTTGTAATGCTCCTCCTTGCCCCTTCTTCTTCCCCCTAGGGCATTGACTCCGATAATGCCCCTTTGAATTGCACTTGAAGCATATGATGTGCTCCTTGCTCTTTTGACTTGGGGTATCGGCATCCTTGACTTTTGGTGCCGCTGGAGCTTTCCTAACCTTCTTTGGGCACTTGCTCTTATAGTGTCCGGTTTCCCTACACTCAAAATATATTATATGCATTTTATTATTAACACATATGTTTGAGTTACCTAGGTCAATGGAGACCGGAATTGGACTTTGGGCTTCTTCATCTTGACCGGATGTCGAAGCTTCTCCTTGATGTTCCGGTGTGGAAGTTCTCTCCTCCCCCTCAGTCCTTGAAGTGGATGCTTCTTCCACTTCCTCCACCGATTCGGAAGTTGACTCCCTATCAACCTCCGATTCGAAAGTTGACTCCCTACACTCCTCTTCTTCTTCTTCTTCTTGGATTGATGATGGATTTTCATGAAGCTTTGCCACTTGGCTCCAAAACTCCTTAGCATCCATATAGTCCCCTACCATACACACAATTTCA
The DNA here is from genome assembly GCA_025175895.1 of Wurfbainia villosa. Classification (NCBI taxonomy): domain Eukaryota; kingdom Viridiplantae; phylum Streptophyta; class Magnoliopsida; order Zingiberales; family Zingiberaceae; genus Wurfbainia; species Wurfbainia villosa. The sequence goes on along the minus strand of CM045998.1, from coordinate 36,717,440 downwards.
TTAGGGACCAAATCAAGAATAAATTTTACTACCTTCATGTTTTTCTCGAAGGCTTGGAGTTGATCTTCACTCCACTTCTTCTTCTTGAGGAACCCTCCCTTTGGTCCTATTGGATAGCTAAAACCCTCCATCAAGATAGACCATTCTTCGAAGTCCCTCATCATTAGGAAGTCTTCAATTCTTGACTTCCATTGATTAAACCCTTCTTGTCCATAGAAGGTATAGGGGATAGGTGTGTTGATATCCCATCCCAAATGTCCTTGGATTTCCATCTCTCCCTCTAGCGTCTTGACTCCGGGTTGTTAATCCGTAGAAAAGCCCCGGGCTCTGATACCACTTGTTAGGATCTTTGTAATGGCTAGAGGAGGGTTGAATAGTGCGTGTTCGTTTGTTGATGGAATTCGATCGTGATCGTCTCTACAATTTCGTTAGTACGCAGCGGAAAAAGAAATAATACAATAACAAAATAAACAATCACACATGAACACAATTGTTTAACGTGGTTCGGAACCGCACGGTTCCTACTCCACGGATCGGGTTCGTACGAACCCTAGCGATGTCAATCACACACCACTATAAAACACTCCTTCTCGACACAAGTCGGAGGAGGAGAAACCCCTTACAAACTACTCTTACAACAATAAGAGATGAATACAAGCAACATACAATATTACAATGCAAAACTAGTAAAGAAAATAACTTTACAAATGTCTTTGGATTGCTTGCTTGTTGATCGCTTGAATCGTGGTTGAAGACCCTAATTTGCAATAGCAAATCGCCTCAAGACGTCCAAGAAATCGATGCCAAATTCCTCCATCACGAGCTCCTTATAAAGCTTCAACCTATGCTAGAAAAAGTCGCTCAGTCGACTGCTCGGGACCATTAGTCGACTGATGCCACTGTTGTAGTGATACAATGGCTAGATCCAGGCTGGATAAGTCCAATGGATCTACCATAAGTCGACTGATGGTGTCCTCACTCCACTGCTGGTCCCACCGGTCGAGTGAGACTACACTCGGGCCGATCGAGCACCGACCGATCATGCACCGACGACCGCCGAGCCATCAATCGACTGCCATCCTCTGTTAGTCGACAGCTAGGCCACTTCCCGTAGTCAAACCCTAGTTGACTCGGTCCATTCGACTGCCACATGGCACCAGTCGACTGGGACACCTCAAACATGAGGTTTTATCCCAAGTATAGTGCCCCCATACTTGCTAGACCACCCTTAGCCTAGACCTAAGCCTTCTAGCCACCTCCATCAGCCTCACCGCTCTCGGATCCCTCCAAGTCATCCATGACTTGTTCATCCATCGCGTTAGCCTTCAGGTGCTTCCATCGGCTATGTCATGCTAACGGTGTCTACACCGCCAAGGCACATTGGACTTACGCCGCCAAGACTCCGCTTGGACTTTACGCCGCCAACCATTGGACTTATGCTACCAAGACTCCCGCTTGGACTTTACACAGCCAATATCAAACCCCTTGGACTTCTCATGCCAAGACTCAAGCTTGGACTTTCCCTTGCCAACCCATGTTGGACTCCTCAAATGCCAAGACCATGCTTGGACTTTCCCTTGCTAACCAATGTTGGACTTTTACATTGCCAAGACCCATGCTTGGACTTTTCATGTGCTGTCCCACTTGGACTTTCCATGCCAAGTACTCAAGACTTGGACTTTCCCATAACAATTACATTGTCATATGTTTTTGTCGAACATCAAAACATCACTCGAGTCAAACTCGAGTCCTGGTCAATCGTGACCTGGGCCGATTGCACCAACAATCTCCCCCTTTTTGATGTTTGACAAAAACCAAACAAATCATTGAGTTAGAACACTAACTCAAATCCCTTACCAATTATCCCAAATTGGTAATCTTAAACATTCTCCAAATGTTCTCCCCCAAACATTCTCCCCCTTTTTGACTAACATCAAAAAGGTCTTCTCTCCAAGGAGGTCAATGTCTCATGTTCCAATGAGATCTTACAATCTCCCCCTTGGTCTAAAAATATCTAGGATGCCTACCATCTTCCTAGTGATAAGTCCCATATCACTCAAGAGAGGCAATCCTATTCACTCTCCCAATTTCCAAATTGGGTATAAAAAAAAACCATCAATTTTCCCAAATTGATGATACTCTTCCAATAACTTCTCCTCTTCAAGGAGAAAAACACATCCATCATCCCAAGATGGATACCTCCCCCTAAAGGCTTGCTCCCCCTTGACCATTGCACCAACAATGTCCTTGGGAAGTCCCTAAGCCAATAGGAACTCTAAGCCATCAAAATTAAGGTTAGAAATTCAACATTGAACTCTCTAACACCTTAAAATTGATACAAACCCTAAACACCTCTCCTAATCCATATCCAATGGATTTTCACCCTTCATCATGCTTCCCAAAGCATATCCTAGAGTTAGGAGTGGTTAGGGACCTTAACCGCAGCTGAAATCGGGTTAAACAACCTTGGTTACCCCGAAATCAGGCTATCGATCAGTGATTGAAATCAATCGATCGACACTCATCATCGACTAACACCCGAGCGTCTGATTCGACATCGAAAATCTCGATTTTCAGTTATCAGAAATGAGTTTTGGAAAATCATAACTAATTATACGTATATCGAAAAATCATGAAATTTGATACGTTTATGACCAATACAATGGGTGAAAAATGTTTGAAAAATATTTTACCCATAAAATAGCGAAATTGATACAAAATCCAAAAGTGACTAAAAACTTTAAAGTTTAAGCTCACTTTGTATCAATCTCATCAATGGTGATTGCTATCAAGAGATAGACTTCACCAAGGTTTTTCAAAATGATTTTAAAATGTTTTCAAAACCTTATTTTGGATCATATTCATTGGGCTCTATGCACATGACTTGTACACAAGCTTTCCCAATGATCCATATGTTGAGCTAAAATGAGTTTGGGTTCAACTAGATGCAAAAACTATGCACCTAGGGTGTATAAATACACATACATGTCAATTGGATGTGAGATGTGGGTTTTGGTTCATTTAATCTAGGGTTTCATGCATTTCCTAGGCAACCCTACTTGATTCCCTTATAAATGGGACTTCAAGTCTTGCCATAGTCCTTATATCAATTTTAATCAATTAAATGCATGAAATGATCATGGCATAATAATAGCAATAATTAAGCATTGCCAATGATCATGATGTCATGACATAATATGAAATCAAAAAACACATGACATTTATCCTTAATCCCTAAGCTTACTCATGACATATAAATGATAGAACATAAACATGATGTCATGTCGTGGCATATGGCAAAGAAATCATGGCAAGTAAAAAGTATAGGTATAAGTATACCTAAATTTTAATATTAATTGCCATTTGATATAATTAATTATATTTTGCCATATTATCACTAATCTTCCTAGTGTGCCAAAAACCCAAAATGACAAACTAATCTCTAAAACTAAATTGTGCCAATTTAATCATTTTATTAAACATCTCAAATAATATTGGCACATCCTAAAATCTTTTAGGATTAAAGCTCAAATGTATTTTCAAGGTAACCATAACCTTGAAAATATCCTAAAGTGCCACCTTTACCATGGTTGAGTTAACTACTCATCCAATCAAGGTTGGTACACCCTAAACCCGCCAAGCGTGAATCAATCACGCTCTTAGGAACCCAAAACCGATTTGAGCTCCTAGGATTAATTAGGTATTACTTAGGGATAACCTCACTAGATACCTTCCTAATGGCCCTTCTAGGCTTATTAGCCTTGGTCACTTGGGTCTTGCCTAGGTTGACTCTAGGGTTAACTCCCCTTGCAACCTTCTTGGTGGCCACCCTAGGTTTCCTATAAACCCTAGCCACTAGGCACATCCTTTGGTCAACCTTAGGGATGACTTCCTTATTGACCTTGGTCTTCCTAGACCTAGTTTGTGTCCCATAATCAAATGGAACACTATGGTAAGCTACCTTAGGCTTAGGTTTGTGACCCAAACCTTGCTTGCCCTTGGTTGACTTTTGACTCTTAGGTCCTTGGTGTTGACTTTGACTTTTGGACCTTTTACTTTGACCATTAGACCCTTTAAATTGGTTTTGTATATTCCTAAGGGTCTTTTCTAGTTTCTCAAGCCTTGACCTCAAGGCTTGGTTTTCTAATTCCAATTGCCCAATTGATTTTTGATTAAATTCTTGGGCATGGGACTTTCTAGGCATATGCCTAGTCCATTTAGGGTTTAGACCTAGATGTTCTTGTACCTTCCTAATTGTCTCCCTAGGTAGGATTGGTCTTGAATTATTTGACCTAGGTTTATCCTTAGATAAATTATTTTTAGGGACATTAGTCCAAAATTTCTCCTTACTTTTGAAGTTAACACTTTTAGCTCCTAAACAAATATATTTATCTCTAGCATGCTTTTCATGGTGAATTGCAAGAAAATTAAAATTTCTAGCATGCTTTTGACTTTTAAATTTAGAAGGTGCATTATTTAAATATACCTTAGGGTTAGCTATAGAAGCTCCCCCTACTTGTAATGCTCCTCCTTGCCCCTTCTTCTTCCCCCTAGGGCATTGACTCCGATAATGCCCCTTTGAATTGCACTTGAAGCATATGATGTGCTCCTTGCTCTTTTGACTTGGGGTATCGGCATCCTTGACTTTTGGTGCCGCTGGAACTTTCCTAACCTTCTTTGGGCACTTGCTCTTATAATGTCCGGTTTCCCTACACTCAAAACATATTATATGCATTTTATTATTAACACATATGTTTGAGTTACCTAGGTCAATGGAGACCGGAATTGGACTTTGGGCTTCTTCATCTTGACCGGATGTTGAAGCTTCTCCTTGATGTTCCAGTGTGGAAGTTCTCTCCTCCCCCTAAGTCCTTGAAGTGGATGCTTCTTCCACTTCCTCCACCGATTCGGAAGTTGACTCCCTATCAACCTCCGATTCGGAAGTTGACTCCCTACACTCCTCTTCTTCTTCTTCTTCTTGGATTGATGATGGATTTTCATGAAGCTTTGCCATTTGGCTCCAAAACTCCTTAGCATCCATATAGTCCCCTACCATACACACAATTTCATTAGGGACCAAATCAAGAATAAATTTTACTACCTTCATGTTTTTCTCGAAGGCTTGGAGTTGATCTTCACTCCACTTCTTCTTCTTGAGGAACCCTCCCTTTGGTCCTATTGGATAGCTAAAACCCTCCATCAAGATAGACCATTCTTCGAAGTCCCTCATCATTAGGAAGTCTTCAATTCTTGACTTCCATTGATTAAACCCTTCTTGTCCATAGAAGGTATAGGGGATAGGTGTGTTGATATCCCATCCCAAATGTCCTTGGATTTCCATCTCTCCCTCTAGCGTCTTGACTCCGGGTTGTTAATCCGTAGAAGAGCCCCGGGCTCTGATACCACTTGTTAGGATCTTTGTAATGGCTAGAGGAGGGGTGAATAGCGCGTGTTCGTTTGTTGATGGAATTCGATCGTGATCGTCTCTACAATTTCATTAGTACGCAGCGGAAAAAGAAATAATACAATAACGAAATAAACAATCACACATGAACATAATTGTTTAACGTGGTTTGGAACCGCATGGTTCCTTCTCCACGGATCGGATTCGTACGAACCCTAGCGATGTCAATCACACACCACTATAAAACACTCCTTCTCGACACAAGTCGGAGGTGGAGAAACCCCTTACAAACTACTCTTACAACAATAAGAGATGAATACAAGCAATATACAATAATACAATGCAAAACTAGTAAAGAAAACAACTTTACATATGCCTTTGGATTACTTGCTTGTTGATCGCTTGAATCGTGGTTGAAGACCCTGATTTGCAACATCAAATCGCCTCAAGACGTCCAAGAAATCGATGCCAAATTCCTCCAACACGAGCTCCTTATAAAGCTTCAACCTGTGCTGGAAAAAGTCACTCAGTCGACTGCTCGGGACCATCAGTCGACTGATGCCACTGTTGTAGTGAGACAACGGCTAGATCCACGCTGGATAAGTCCAACGGATCTACCATCAGTCGACTGATGGTGTCCTCACTCATTCTGGTCCCGGTCCCAGGTGAGTGAGACTACACTCGTGGCCGAATTCACGAGCACGGTCGGTGATCATGCGATCGATCGCTCGAGCCATCAGTCGACTTCCATCCTCTAGTAGTTGACTGCTAGGCCACTTCCTGCAGTCAAACCCTAGTTTACTCAGTCCAGTCGACTGCCACATGGCACTAGTCGACTGGCACACCTCAAACATGAGGTTTTATCCCAAGTATGGTGCCCCCCATACTTGCTAGACCACCCTTAGCCTAGACCTAAGCCTTCTAGCCACCTCCATCAGCCTCACGCCTCTCGGATCCCTCCAAGTCATCCATGACTTGTTCATCCATTGCGTTAGCCTTCAGCTGCTTCCATCGACTATGTCATGCTAACGGTGTCTACACCGCCAAGGCACATTGGACTTATGCCGCCAAGACTCCGCTTGGACTTTACGCCGCCAACCATTGGACTTATGCTGCCAAGACTCCCGCTTGGACTTTACACAGCCAATATCAAACCCCTTGGACTTCTCATGCCAAGACTCAAGCTTGGACTTTCCCTTGCCAACCCATGTTGGACTCCTCAAATGCCAAGACCATGCTTGGACTTTCCCTTGCCAACCAATGTTGGACTTTTACATTGCCAAGACCCATGCTTGGACTTTTCATGTGCCAAGTGTCCCACTTGTACTTTCCATGCCAAGTACTCAAGACTTGGACTTTCCCATAACAATTACATTGTCATATATTTTTGTCGAACATCAAAACATCACTCGAGTCAAACTCGAGTCCTGGTCAATCGTGACCTGGGCCGATTGCACCAACATTCTTCTCCCGCACTACTAATCCAAGACGCGAGTCTTGGGACATTTCCTTTGTTTGTGTTTTTAGGTTTCTTCCACTTCTTCCTCTTGTCTTTTTTCTTTCAATGGCCCATATCGAGGGTTTTAGCACCGTCCTACCTCCATTTTACAACAGAGATGACTTCCGTTATTGGAAGGGTCGGATGGAATGCTTTCTTACAACCCAAATCGAGATGTGGATCATAATTCCAACGGAATTCACACTTCCGACTAACGAAGTGGGTGAATCCTTGGATTATGACCAATGGACCAATGCGACAAAAAGACAAGTCAAAGCCGACGCCAAGGCAACTGAAATCCTCCAATGCAGCTTGTCCAAGGAGGAGCTTAATCACGTCGGCCCCTTCATCAGCGCAAAGGAACTTTGGACAAAACTAGTGGAGCTACACGAAGGGACCGATGAAGCCAAGGTATGTAAGCGCGATCTCCTATTCAATAAGTTATATAATCTAAAAATGCAGGAACACGAGATGGCGACGCAACTTCACTCTCGCGTTCAAGATATCGTCAATAAGCTACACGTGATCAGACAAAAGGTCGAAAACTGCGACCTTATTAGGTATGTACTTAACTCATTTCCTAGGACTACCTTATGGGCATCCTTGGTCGATGCTTACAAGGTCTTCAAGGATCTTTCAAAACATAGATTTGATGAGTTGTTTTCCGATTTCGAACTTCATGAGCAGTCTAACTTGGAACCCGAGAAGGGTATAGCACTTTTTGCAGGTTCAAGGAAGAAAACCGCGACCAAGCCACCGCCAAAGGAAGAGGAAGATGAGTCCGATTCGGAGGTCAATCCGGAAATGGAGGTCGAACAAGTCAACCTAGTTCGGAGGATAGTCAAGGGCCGAAAGCGATCCATCACTCAACCCAACGAAGGTAAGCCTAAAAGTTCTAATATTAGGTGTTACGAATGCAACAGGTTGTAGGGGATCGATCAACCGGCTAGAGGGGGGGTGAATAGCCCTCTTACGTTGGATAACGGAATTTGCTCATCTACAAACAAGATTAGCGCAAGCGGAAAAACAAAACAAGACAAGGAAATAGAAATGACAAGAATACAAACACTAACACAATATGTAACGTGGTTCACGACTATGCCACTAATCCACGGTCCGATTCGTCCACAGTGAATCACTCCGCAAGCTTCCACTAGATCTCTCCTTTGCACAAAGCTAGGTGGAGGTAACCTCTTTTACACAAGGATTACTCTTCTACAATAGAATGAAGTTTAGCACTAGTAGAAGAGTGGAAAACCGTTTAGGGCACTTTGGGAGTAGTTGGGAGTTCAAGCATTAGCCCCCCAAAGCCCCATACCCTTCCTCTTTATAGAGGAAGAGGGTTTCTTCCCGTTGACACAGGAGCAGTCGACTGATGTTCCTATCAGTCGACTGGTCCTGTAGTCGTTGCCCAATAACGACTGCTTTCCACGTTGGATCTCAACCAACGGTACTGGCATCAGGCGACTAATATTGCCATCAGTCGACTGATGCTCGATCAGTCGAGTGCTCCACGAGCTCGACTCCATTCTGTGCCCGAAACTCTTGCAACGACCGATCGATGCCTTCATCACCGACCGTGGTCTCAATGATCGTCATTCCATGGCGATCGTGATAACACTGAACGGACTTCGAATACTAGTCGAGTCACCGTCGACTTAGAGTAGTTGACTACCATTAACATGGTAGTCAACTGATGTCGGGAAATCCCATCCGACACTTAGCCAAATGGCCAAGTTTCACCTAAGAGTCCTACCCCTTTCCCGGGTTATATTCACTCACTCTCATCCCTCGGAGTCCCTCGCCTTTGAAGTTATCTTCGTCCGGCCACGTCCCTCGGATGCGCCAAGCGCACGGCTCTGCAGCGCCATCCTTCGCGTCTCGCCCTGAAGTCTACTTCCTCCAGCTTCACTCCAAGCTCCTCGTCCGGCGGTCCCTCAGATGCTCCAAGCGTACGACTTTCGCAAAGCCATCCTTCACCGACTCAAGGACCGAGTCATGAGAGGTGAAACTCACCAAGGCTCCATGTGCGAATTACTAAGCCCTGCAAGACTCCAACATACATATCAAATCATAATAACACTCTAACTTAAACCCTTTGCCACACACATCAAAACCTTATCATGGCAAGAGATTGCCCTAACACAGGTGTGGACACATCAAGTCTGAATGTCCGAAGCTCAAGTGCAAAGCATCGAAACATAAAAAGACACTCAACGCTATGTGGGAAGAAGTGTCCGAGGAAGAAGACGATGATCGTGTCCTCATGGCTAAATCGGTTGAATCAGAGACGGAGTCGGAACCAGAACACGAATTTGAAATCGAAGATGAATCGGACTGCGAAGCGCTATTCAAGATAAGCCACAGATATGCATTCGGTTCAAAAGATGCACTCAAGGTAAGTCAATCCCTTATTAATACGCTTTATAGTGCAATTAAATTCTTAACTAGTAAATTAGCTAAGTCCGAGTCCAAGGTCGAGACCCTGGTTGAGGAAGTTAAACTTCTCAAACACAAGGTCTCCCTAACCTCTTCGACTAGTCAAGTTCGAGAGGAGGACTCAACTCGGGTTGAAAAGCTCGAAGTTGAGAACTCACTCTTGAAGAGTCAAGTCGAAGATCTTAGGAACACGTTGGAAAGGTTTACTTTGGGATCCAAAGGACTTGACCTCCTACTTGGATCGCAAAGGGTTGTGTACAACAAGGCCGGACTAGGGTTTAGCTTAAATACGACCAACAAGTCGTATATGTTGATTGTAAGTCGACATAAAAAATGTGTCCAAGCATGGGTGCCTAAGACCACTTTGATTTCAAACTTAGGGTCGAACCAGTACTGGGTTCTCAAGGACCAAATCCACTATATGGAGAGACCGAACCGATTCAACGGTCCAGGGGGAGCCAATACAAAACTTATTTGTGTTTTAACTTAGAAATTGCATGCTTAGGTTAGTTATTTATTTTGATTTTTATTTTTAGAATGGTTAGATAGGACTATAACTCGTCAATACTTGGTAACATAGTACCAGGACGCGGCGAGATGATAGTACGCTAGGAAAGCGGAGTCTTGTGTATTCGGGCTAGATAAGGTGTATCTAGTTCGGTGCACTTGACCGAGCGAAACTAGTTAAAGCTACCTCGCCGTATCCTAGACTAGTTAGACTAGGAAGTGGTCTTAGGTAAGTCAAGTCTCTATTTTCTTGAAAATGGCTTTGTCTAAGGAAGTGGTCATTTTTCCGATTAAATAAGGCCTCTGTGCCTCGCCACGACCTGGAAGCCATGATCTTGAAAAGGTGACTTGATGAGCCTAAGGTCAAATCCGAATCTAACGCAAGGTTGACAAGTGTTCAAATCATTCAATTTAAATGAAGTAAAATTGGAAGTCATCTCACAAGAACTTATAGTGTTAACATGTTTGTGTTAGGGCAATCTCTTGCCATGATAAGGTTTTGATGTGTGTGGCAAAGGGTTTAAGTTAGTTGGTTATGTTGATTTGATATGTGCGTTGAAGTCATGCAGGACTTAGTAATTCGCACATGGAGCCGTGGCGAGTTTCACATCTCATGACTCGTGCCTTGAGTCGGTGAAGGATAGCTTTGCGGAAGCCGTGCGCTTGGAGCATCCGAGGGACCGCCGGACGAGAAGCTTGGAGTGAAGCCGGAGGAAGTAGACTTCAAGGCAAGAGACGCGAAGGAGCATTGCAGAGCCGTCGCTGATCTTGAGGGCGTGGCGAACGAAGAGAACTTCAAAGGCGAGGACTCAGAAATGAGAGTGAGCGATTGTAACCCGGGAAGGGTAGCTCTTAGGTGAAACTTGGCCCATTTGGCCAAGTGTCGGATGGGTTTTCGACACCGGTCATTGCCATGTCATGGCGGCTGCTCTGAGTTGATGGGTTGATCGAGTATAAGACCGGTTTAGGGCTTGGCGATCGGTCGCTGTGGGCTGCGATCGGTGATGTCGGCGATCGTGCGGGAAAAGCGATCGGCCCGATGGTGCAGACACGAATGGAGTCGACTCGACTGAGCACTCGACTGATCGAGCATCAGTCGACTGATGGTCCCATCGATCGGTGATGGTCCCATCGATCGGTCGATGCCAATCTGGATTGGATGGAATCCAACGTGGAAAGCAGCCGTTATTGGGCAACGGCTACGAGATCAGTCGACTGATCGAGGGCATCAGTCGACTGATCCTGTATCAACGGGAAGAAACCCTCTTCCTCTATAAAAAGGAAGGGGGTAAGGGTTTGGGAGGCTAATGCTTATGCTCTAATACTCTCCCAAAGATCCCTAAAGCTTTCCATCCTCTTACTCAAGCTTATTTCCATTCTATTTGTAAGAGGAGTGTTTGTAAAGGTTACCTCCACCTAGCTTGGTGCAAAGGAGAGACCAATAGTGATTGGGTTTCGGAGTGATTCACCGTGGACGAATCGGACCGTGGATTAGCGGCGTAGCCGTGAACCACGTTATATCTCCGTGTTTGTATTGTCTTTGTTTTACTTCTATTTTCTTGTCTTAGTTTATTGCTTCCGCTTGCGCTAACGTTTTCGTAGACGAGCAAAATACGACATCCGACGAATTAGGGCTATTCACCCCCCTCTAGCCGGCCATCCGATCTCCCAACAAGTGGTATCAGAGCAAGGTTGCTTGTCACCGGACTAATCGCCGCAACAAGCTCTTCTCTAAAGATGGCGGTTTCATCCATCCACCAGAAGTTCAAGGCGAATTCTCTTGGTGGAAAAGAGAATGGAGGTATTCTTTGAAACCGATTTCGATATAATGCTTATAATGGAAAACGGTTTTGAGATGCCTAGGGATGAAGAGGGTGAACCAATAGAGAAGTCAAGGTGGACTAAAAAGCAAAGGGAGGAGCACCTTGCAAATTCAAAGGCCAGGCACCACCTATTCAATGTGCTTCCCCAACAAGAGATCAATAGGATAGGTGAGTGTCTGGCGCCAAGAAAATGGGAGAAATTAATAGAAATCCATGAAGGCACATCAGGCGAAACTAGCAAGGAGAGATGTCCTTCGCTCCCAATTATCCAACGTCAAACTTGAAAGGGAGAGAAGGTAAAATCCTACACTCTAGATTTAAGGAAATTCTAACCGGCTTAACAAGTGTAGGTGAAAAGCTCTCCAACCGGGATATGGTAATGAAGGCCATAGATGCCTTTCCCCGGTCTTCAAGATGGAGCTCCATGGTGGACTCATTTTATGTCTCAAAGAATCTAGAGGTAAGTACTCTAGATGAATTTTTCTCCACCATGGAATTGCATGAATCTAGGCTTGAAGGTATACAAGAAGAGCCTAGAGTCCAAACTTCAAGGGGAGTAGCCTTGATGGCCAACAAAGGGAAAAAGAAGATGGAAATTCCTTCCTCCTCATCCGATGAAGCATCTTCCTCCTCTTCCATGGATAGCACCGAAGAGGCATATATGGTAAGGAGGGTAAGACGTGTTTTAAAGGGTTTTCATTTTAACAAATCAAATGATAGGAGTAGAAGACCAAGGGGGAAGGTGATATGCTACAATTGCCAAGGAGAGGGGCACATAAGGGACAATTGTCCCCTCCTAAACAAGAGCAAGGAAGAGAAGAAAAAGAAGGAAGAAAAGAAGAAGAAGAAGGGGAGCAAGAAGAAAGAGGAGAAGAAGGCCAAGGAAAAAGGAAAGTCCATGGCTCTCAAAGCCAAGACATGGGATGACCTTGCCTCCTCCTCCTCATCCGATGAAGAAGAGCATGTTTACTCCAACCTAGCACTAATGGCTCTTCATGACTCGGATAGCTCCTCCTCCTCCTCAAATGAAGAATCAAGCACAAGCGAGGAGAGCTCAAATGAAGGGGGAGCTTCATCTACCTCCTCATCCGAAGAAAAAGAAGAGGATATGGAAACTATGGTAACGAAAGCCTCTCCTAAGAAAATAGTTTCCATAATTTCTAGTTTAACTAAGGACTTATTTGGCATGAAAAAGAAAAACAAAAGCATGCTTAATCAAATTAAGGAATTAGAGCAAAAATTAGAAAAAGCATGCTTAAGTGAAAATATTTCTTCTTGCCATGATGATGCATGCTCACATGATGAATATATGCCTTTAGATGTTAGTGATGCATGTATAAATGAAAATAGGGCATTAAGGGAAAAGGTAGATTATTTAACCAAAGCCCTAGAGAAATTCACAATAGGCTCCAATACCCTTAACATGATAATTGGGAGCCAAAGGGCAAGTTTTAACAAGAAGGGCCTAGGATATAAAGAGAAGAAAAATGAGAAGGCCTATAAATGCCTAATTGCTAGGGGACAAGACAAAGACAAAGTAATAGCTAAAAAATGGATCCCCAAGGAATTTCTAGTGAACCCAATAGGAAAGAACTTATTTTGGGTTCCAAAATCCATCCTTAAGGGTTAGAAAACGCCTAGGGTAGTCAACCATATGAACTTGACCTATATCATATTTTGGTTGACTTAGGATGACGGGACAACATTTTTTAGATAGTGTTGGGTGATGATAACGTGCCCATAAATAGGTAATAATGCTTAAATCATGATGATTGATGTAATTCTTATGTATGTTTTAAATCATGACTTATAATTTTGAAATTTGGCACGTTATCACTAGAAATAGGTTTAAATCATGCTTTAGGTGATAATTTGCTTATTATCATCATATAATACCTAATGCATGATTATTATTTGTTGAAAACATGTATTTTATGGTCATAATGTGAAATTAAATCATATATGTCATTATGATCATGTAGGATGTTAGGTTGATACTTAACCATGATAGAATTGCATGAATATATGGGTTAAGTATAGACAAATACCCCCTAGGATACATCTCACACTCACTATAGGCTAACTTGATTGCAAACTTAGCATGGGTGAGATATTAGGATGATACAAATGTCCACTAATGCCTATGGCATTTAGATGGCCATTTAAAGTATCAAAATAGCAATAATAGACCAATCATGGGGAAGGCTTATGTTTAATTCATAGACATATTGCCCAAAGATCATGGTTGGATATTTCATATGTTTTCAAAACAATTTCTCACTTTAAAATACATGTATTCATGTTTTTGAAACAATTGGATGCAAAACTAGGTAGCTAACTTGATACTAGAATGATCAAAAACCTAGTAGTTTTTAGAACTTTTGGATTTTTGGCAAAAAAAAAAGAAAATATAATGAGTTTTCATGAAAAACTATTTTTCCTTGATAAATATACTTAATAGAAATATGTTCCCCAAATTTTATGATTTTTTGAATTTTTTGGAATTTTTAACGCATTTCTGAAATTCGGCCAGAAAAATCAGAAATCCCGAAAATCATGTGCGGTCCAATGACCGTATCCGAACTACGATCGATGGCCCAAAATCAGTTAATTCAATTTGTGATATTTCAATTCTATACTTGATGCCATGGGTTTTATAACTTAGTATTAATCTTTTTGATGGTGTCAAAGGGGGAGAAATAATTATGTTTAAGTTAATTATTTTAGGGGGAGAAATATATGATAGGGGGAGAAAATTTGTGTAGAAAGTTTCATTGATTAAGGGGGAGTTGCATGTTGCTATGTCATGTTTATACTTACATGCTTTTCTTACCTTAGAAATTTTTATCAAATGTTTACCTAACTTAAACGGATTGCCACACATCAAAAAGGGGGAGATTGTTAGGGCAATCTCTTGCCATGATAAGGTTTTGATGTGTGTGGCAAAGGGTTTAAGTTAGTTGGTTATGTTGATTTGATATGTGCGTTGAAGTCATGCAGGACTTAGTAATTCGCACATGGAGCCGTGGCGAGTTTCACATCTCATGACTCGTGCCTTGAGTCGGTGAAGGATAGCTGCGAAGCCGTGCGCTTGGAGCATCCGAGGACCGCCGGACGAAGCTTGGAGTGAAGCCGAGGAAGTAGACTTCAAGGCAAGAGACGCGAAGGAGCATTGCAGAGTCGCTCCGATCTTCGCCGAGGACGTGGCCGAACGGCGAAGAGAACTTCAAAGGCGAGGACTCAGAAATGAGAGTGAGCGATTGTAACCCAGGAAGGGTAGCTCTTAGGTGAAACTTGGCCATTTGGCCAAGTGTCAGATGGGTTTTTCCGACACCACGGTCATCGCCATGTCATGGCGGATCGCTTCGAGTCGATGGGTTGATCGATCGTATAAGACCGGCGAGTTTAGGGCAATGATCGCCATGGAATCGGCAATGATCGATAGCCGATAGCAATGCCCGCGGAAGGCACGATCGATGGAACCGCACGTACGTAATGGAGTCGACTCGACCGAGCACTCGATCGATCGAGCATCACGATCGATGGTCCCATCACGATCGATACAATACCGCTGGATGGAATCCAACGTGGAAAGCACCGTTATTGGGCAGCGGCTTACGAGATCACCGATCGATCGAGGGCATCACCGATCGATCCTCAGATTCAACGGAAGAAACCCTCTTCCTCTATAAAAAGGAAGGGGGTAAGGGTTTGGGAGGCTAATGCTTATGCTCTAATACTCTCCCAAAGATCCCTAAAGCTTTCCATCCTCTTACTCAAGCTTATTTCCATTCTATTTGTAAGAGGAGTGTTTGTAAAGGTTACCTCCACCTAGCTTGGTGCAAAGGAGAGACCAATAGTGATTGGGTTTCTGAGTGATTCACCGTGGACGAATCGGACCGTGGATTAGCGGCGTAGCCGTGAACCACGTTATATCTCCGTGTTTGTATTGTCTTTGTTTTACTTCTATTTGCTTGTCTTAGTTTATTGCTTCCGCTTGCGCTAACGTTTTCGTAGACGAGCAAAATACGACATCCGACGAATTAGGGCTATTCACCCCCCTCTAGTCGGCCATCCGATCTCCCAACAGTTTGATCATGTAGACATGGGTGAGATGATTTAGGTTAATAATTTTCAACTAATCTTTAATAAATCCAATTTCCGATCCAACTACCTTGCGTGTAGGATCAATGGATGTTGGACAGTGGTTGCTCCCGACACATGACCAGGGATCAACTCAAGTTTTCGAAGCTTCGATTCAAACGACAAGGATCGGTAGCCTTCGAAAACAATGGCAAGCTCAAAATCATCGGTTCAGGTGATATTGAGCTCAACTCTAACTTTACTATTCAAAATGTCTTATTGGTAGAAAATTTTCAATATAATTTACTTAGTGTAAGCCAATTGTGTGATAATAACTATAAGGTCATATTTCTAGAAAATGAATGCGTAATTAATACAAATGAAACTTCTAAAACAATCCTTAAGGGAACCAGAAATAATAATATTTATACTATTAATTTAACTAACTCCTCAACCAAGTGTCTTATGACATGGCAAGAGGAATCATGGTTGTGGCACTGACGACTCGGTCACTCACACCCAAGACTCATCCACAAGATGAGTCAGAGTGACTTAGTCAAAGGTTTGCCTAACCTCAATAACTTGGATAATAAAATATGTAATGCTTGTCAACAAGGTAAATAATCTAGGACACAACATCAACTAACTAATCAAGAATGAACCAAAAGTGTTCTTGAGCTCCTACACATGGATCTATTTGATTCACACAGAGCTAAGTCACTTAATAGGTGTAAATTCTGCTTAGTCATAATTGACGACTATTCTAGATTTACTTGGGTTAGATTCATCAAACACAAAAATGATACCCTAGATCAATTAATCAACCTATTTAAACTAATAGAAAATCAACAAAACCTTAAAATCAAAAGACTTAGGAGTGATCATGGTGGTGAATTCGAGAACCACAGGTTTACAGAATTCTGTAACCTAAATGGATATCACCATGAGTTATCTTGCCCTAGAACCCAACAACAGAATGACCTAGTAGAACATAAAAATAGAACCCTACAAGAAGCCGCTAGGACAACGTTAAACGAGTATAACCTACCCGATAGGTTTTGGGTGGAAGCTGTGATTACGACATGCTATGTCCAAAATAGGATCCTTATGGTAAAGAGGTACCTTAAGACCTCATATGAGATTTATCACGATAAAATACCTAACATCAAGTAGTTTAGGGTATTTGGGTGTAAGGTACATATCCTAAACACTAAGGATTACCTAGGGAAATTTACATCCAAAACCTCGACCGGAATCTTTCTAGGATACTCGACTACCAGTAGAGCTTATAGAGTATATAACCTTAACACCCTTAGAGTCGAGGAGACTATCAATGTAGTGTTTGATGAAGGACACGAACCTACAAAACCCCCAGCAACCCCAATTAGCGAGCCGATTCATACCATACTCAACTCCGATCCGGAGATCAAGTCTAGTATTAATCCTAACCTAAGTCAACCAAGTCATTCTATCGACCAAGTGGTAGATGACTCTAACCAAACTAGGACTCAAACGAGTCATCCTATTGACCAAGTTGTAGATGACTCAAACCCAAATCAAACTAGAACTCAAATGAATCATCCTATCGACCAAGTGATAGGTGATCCAAGCCTAGGAGTTCGAACTAGAGCCTCATACAGAAACCTGAGTCAAATCTCTTTGATTTCCAAAATTGAACCCAAAACTATTGACCAAGCTCTTCTTGATCCCGATTGGATTATTGCAATGCAAGAAGAGCTGGCTCAATTCACTAGGAACGAAGTATGGGAATTAGTACCACCACCTAAAGATAAAACAATCGTTGGAACAAGGTGGGTCTTTAGAAATAAACTTGATGATAAAGGTGAAGTAGTTAGAAATAAAGGTAGATTAGTCGCTAAAGGGTTTAGTCAAGTCGAAGGTTTAGATTACGACGAGACATATGCCCTAGTAGCTAGATTAGAGTCCATTCGAATGTTATTAGCATATGCTGCACATCGAGGATTTAAGTTGTTTCAAATGGATACGAAGTCAGCATTCTTGAATGGATATATTAAAGAGGAGGTTTATGTTAGTCAACCCCCCGATTTCGAAAGCCTAGAAAAACCCGACTATGTCCTTAGGTTAAAGAAAGCTCTCTATGGACTTAAACAAGCTCCTAGAGCCTGGTACGAGAGGCTTTCGGTTTATCTTAAGTCTAAAGGATTTAACCAAGGTGTAGTTGACCTAACCCTTTCATAAAAACCGTAGGTAAAGACTCATAGCCCAAATCTACATAGATGATATCATCTTCGGAACCATCAACTCGATCCTACTAAATGAATTCATTTCACTTATGGAAAGTGAATTTGAAATGAATTTAGTTGGTGAGTTGAGTTTCTTCTTAGTCCTTCAAATTAAACAAACTAAAGATGGAATATACCTACATCAATGCAAATATACTAGGGAATTAAATAAACGCTTTGAAATGCAAGATGCTAAAATTATTAATACCCCAATGGCAATAAATGTAAATATAGAAGAAGATGTAATCGTAAATTCAATTGATTTAAAATACTATAGGAGCATAATAGGGAGTCTCCTTTATTTAACTGCGAGCCGACCTGATATCTTATTTGCAGTAAGTATGTGCGCAAGGTTCCAAACCTATGCCAAGAAGTGTCACCTAACTCTAGTCAAGCGTATCCTTAGATATCTAAAGGGTACACTTAATGTCGGTATTTGGTACCCTAGATCTACCGAGTTCGAACTAACCGGCTACTCCGACTCGGACTATGCCGGTAGTAAGCTCGATAGAAAGAGTATGAGTTGTTGTTGTCAACTTCTCGGCTCGAGTCTAGTTAGTTAGTGTAGTAGGAAGCAATACTATGTTGCCTTATCTACCACCGAAGCTGAATACATCGCGATGGGTGAGTGTGTCACTCAGCTTCTTTGGATGAAGCACACTCTCCGAGACTTTAAGTTAGACTTTACCTACACTAAACTCCACGTAGATAACATTAGCTCAATTAACCTAACTAAGAATCTGATATGTCATTCTAGGACCAAACATATAGAGGTCAAACACCATTTCATTCGAGAACATATGACCAACGGAGCCATACAACTCGAATACGTCGAATCGAAGTCCAACTTGGCAGACCTATTTACTAAACCCCTAACTGAAGCCGAATTTAATCTATTAAGATGAAAATTGGGCATGTGCATAGTAGAATAGGAACTTACAAATTATATTTTCTTATTACTATTTCTTACTTTTCATTTTCATGGAACTAGCATAGGACATACCTTAGATATCATGCACCTATAGATTTAAGGAGCCAATACATCTCACAACACATAGGACTAATGTGTTTGTGTACTTAGTCACGTAGATGGGCGTGAGATGTTAGGACCTTACTCCTGGTTCCAGATGTAGAGCTAGTGCATCGCCATGAACCACGGAGTATAATCATATATATTAACCGACTCTGACCAGGACTTGTTGATCTTTCATATCAATCAAGTCAAATAAGAGTCGAACATTTTATAGACGAGCTTATTTTCAGTATATTATTTTCAAAATAATATAGATCATGCTTGGACTTGAAATTTAATACCTATATTTTTTCAAACACCCCCACTCTTTTCGATATATGGCAAAAGGGGGAGAAAAAGGCCAAAGTTAAGGGATCATAATTTTTGATCACTTATTCACATGGCCAAAAGTTAAGTAAATATTTACTTAACTTTAAGTTTTGAAAATGTACTTACCTTTAGTTTTTGCAACTTAATTTGTTTGAAATTTAATTAACTTTAATTTTTGCAACTTAATTTGTTTGAGATTTACTTAACTTTAATTTTTGCAACTTAATTTGTTTGAGTTAACAAAAGGGCAATAAAGGCCAAGTTAAGAGAATTCAAAACTTTAATACTATGGCGTTAATGCTTTACTTAAAAAAGGGGATAAAGGGCCAAGTTAAGAAGTCCTCTTAACTTAAACATTTTACTAAGGCCAACTTTAAGTAATGTTAATTACTTAAACTCTTCCTAAATAGCAACCATCAAGGGGGAGGATTAAGATCTTCTTTCAAGACTCACCCTCGGTCAAGGGGGAGGTTTCCTCAAGGGGGAGTACTTGAAGAAAATCCTTACTACTCCTACTTAATCTTTATTCCTGTTTCTCATGCATATTGTTTTCATGCATATTATTTTCTTAACTTTGTATGTGGGTTTGCCATAGATCAAAAAGGGGGAGATTGTTGGTGCAGTAGACACCTAAGTCGAACCTGAGTTTTGATTATAGCAAAGGATACAAAGTTAAGCTCATATTGTTTTCTCACGAGCTAAATCGAGTGTGTAGAAAAGTGCTAAAGCTAGAGCTGAAGGCTAGCGACACCCGGAGGAAGCCGCGGTGGTTGGGCGACACTCGAGTGACTTCGAAGGGAGCCAAAAGAATCGAGTGGAAGGTCATAAGTGAAAGAGACACAGTAAGTATCGAGGTAAGCTCATGTGTATGAGAGAGTAAGAGAGGTCGTATCCTCCTTACGGGGATGATCTTAAGCGTATATTCGACCAAAGACACCCTATAGATGGTCTAGGTCGAGATCGGACGGTCGGCGACCGTCGAAATAATGTTTTTGTTAAGCTAACTTTGATTTGCAGCTAGCATCAGTCGACTACCGGCTTGGAGGACTTAGCTGTCATCCATCGGTCGACTACCTGTGGTCAGCATTCGACTGATGCTGCCATCAGTCGATTGATGATGGCCATCAATCGATTGATGGTTAAGGATCAGCTTCGAGGAGTCAAGGCTTATCACCTCATTTCAAGGGGATTGGTGCTCAAATCTCATTGGCTGAAGTTCCTCTCGAGAAGGGTCTCAAAGGCTATAAAAGGAGGGCCTCTCCTAGGGTTTTCTCATCAATTCTAAGTTTCCAAAAGCCTCCGCAACATTGCAACTCTCCAACGATGAAGTGATATCTCTCCGACGCTCTAAGTTTAAGTGTTTATATTTTTCATCGGTATAAGTTTCAATTTAGTTTATTTCTTTTTATATATATTCTTGGAGTTTTTATCGTAACGAGGAGAGGGGGAGTGTCCCTCTACCTCAAGCTTTTGTGATTTCTTGTATTCGATCAACTCCTACCTCCAACGAGGAGGAGGTCGTTTAGTGTTTTTCCCTCTGTGCGTGGTCAAGGACCACTAGGGCCTTGGAGTAGTAGCCGAAGGCTATGAACCTAGTAAAAAATCCACTTGTCTCTTTTATTTGTCATTTATCTTTCCGTTGCGTTTAATTGTCTACTCGAACAAATTCATACGAAAAGTTTTATCGCTATTCACCCCCCCCCTCTAGCGATCCACTCGATCCAACACTGATGGTATATCCATTGGAACTTATTCAACGTGGATCAGACCGTTATGAGACAACGGCTACAAGAGCAGTCGACTGATGGTCATGATCAGTTAACTGCTAGGCAAAATCCAGCCCGAATGTAGGTTATAAAAGCAGCTCGTGGAGAAGGTTTTTGCCATGGTTTCTTAGGGCGATTTGCTAGTGCAATTCAGGTTCTCCAAGTGCAGCTCAAGCAACCAAACAAGCAAGCATTCAAAAGAGCATTTGTAAAGTTTTCTTTACATAGATTACTATATTCATTTTGTATTTTCTTGTTTTACATTGTATTACTTTTGTAATCACTTATACGAGGTTTCTCCGCCTCCGATGTGTTGTCGAGAAGGAGTTTTGTTAGTGGTGTTGTCATCACTCGAGCTCGTTGAGCTCAACCCATGGAGTAGGAACCTTGAGGTTCCGAACCATGTTATATCTTGCATAGTGTGCTTGTATTTTAGATTTGTATTGTATTTTCTATTTCCACTACATACTAATATAATTGTAGAAAGCACACATCAAGCAACGTTGAATCAATATTCACCCCCTCTAGCGATGGTCAATTCCCCAACAAGTGGTATCAGAGCGAGTCGCTCTTCATCGGCTTCACATCCGAGGGATCACACTAGAGGGTGAAGAAGAAGATGGAGTTTGAAGAAAAATTAGGATGGGACATTTACACACCTCCACCATACGACCAAGAAGATTTTCCGGCATGGAGGGCGAGAATGGAGACATTCTTGATGATGAACATAGAAGATTGGTTCATCATCATGGAAGGTTTTGAACTCCCTAGGGATAAGAAGGGAGATGTCATAAAATTAAAGAAGTGGACCCAAGAGCAATGCCTAAAGTTCAAGGCCAAAGTTAAGGTAACAAAATTTTTAGAAGGTTTGATACCTAATGATATTTTGTCTAGACTACATGAATATCAAGATGCCAAGGAGCTTTGGAGAAAATTAGCAAAGTTCCATGAAGATCCATCACCGGCTCAATTGGAGGGAGAGGCCGAAGAAGCATGCTCATCCTCACAAGAAAGTGAGGATTCAGAGGTCGAGGAGTGTTCGACATCCGAGGAGGAAGAGGCGGTGGAAGAGGAAGAATTGGAGGAAGCCTCCACTTTAAGGTTTGAGGGGGAGGAGAGGCCATCTACTCCGGAACAAGAGAAATCTCAAGATGAACCATCAACCTCCGGTCGAGAAGATGAACAAGCTCAAGAGGCTTCCACCATTGACCTAGGTAACTCAAGCACATTAATTCAAAATAAAAGTTATATTATATGTTTTGAGTGTAGGGAATATGGGCACTATAAGAGCAAGTGCCCTAAGAAGGTCAAAAAGGCTCCACCGGTGCCAAAGGTCAAGGATGTTGGTGTCCCCGCTAAGAAAAGCAAGGAGCACGTGGTGCGCTTCAAGTGCCATCAAAAGGGGCACTATAGAAGCAAATTCCCTAGGAGAAAAGAAGGAGAATCAAATGTAGGGGGAGCCTCTAAAGCTAACCCTAAGGTATATGTCAATAATGCACCTTCGCGTTTTAATGTTCATAAGCATGCTAGAAGTAATCTTGCAATTTATCATAAAGAGCTTACTAGAAATAGGGTTTATTGTTTAGGGGCTAAACATGTCGATATTAGAACTAAGGAGAAATTTAGGACTAATAACCCTAAGAAAATTCTACCTAGGGAAACTATTAAGAAAATAGAAGACCATCTAGACCTTTATCTACAAAAATCTAGACATATGCCTAGGAAGGGCAATAATACTCAAAGAAATAATGGGCCCACAAAATTTGAGAAATTAGAGCTAGAAAATTAAGCCTTGAGATCAAGTCTTGAGAAATTGGAGAAGACCCTTGCAAGGATGCAAAATCAAGATAAACAGTCAAATTGTCAAAATCTAGGGTCTAGGAAACAAGAATCATCCAAGGGCAAGCAAGGTTTGGGTCACAAACCTAAGCCTAAGGAGACTTATCACAATGTTCCATTTGATTATGGAACTAGTACTAGGTCTAGGAAAACCAAGGTTACTAGGGAGGCCATCCCTAAGGCTAACCATGGAGTGTGCCTAGTGGCTAGGGTTTCGAAGAAGCCTAGGGAAGCCACTAAGAAGGTTACAAGGAGAGTCACCCCTAGAGTTAACCTAGATAAGACCACAATGACCAAGGCTACCAAGCCTAGGAGGGTCATTAGGAGGGTATCTAGGGAGGTCATCCCTAAGGAATACCTAGTAAACTCAAGGAGCTCTAATAGGTATTGGGTCCCTAGGAGCATGATCGATTCACGATAAATGGGTTAGGTTGTGTCAACTTGAATTGGTGGGGTAGTTAACTCAACCATAGCAAAGTCGGCGCTTTAAGTCATTTTCAAGGTTATGGGTACCTTGGAAATAAGTTTGAATTTTAAATCCTAAAAGATTTTAGGATGTGCCAATATCATTTAAGATATTTGAAAAACTAATCAAATTTGCACAAATTAGGTTTAGAGGTCATAGTGTGCCATTTTGGGTTTTTGGCACACTTGGGGGATAAGTGACATTAAGACAAAATTGGATTTAATTCTAGAAATGACAATTTGGGCTTAATACTTAGGTATTTAATACCTTAGTATTTTGCATTTGCCATGCTTTATTTGCCATATGACATGTCATGACATCATATTTATTTTTATCATATAATATGTCATGATCATGCTTTGGTTTAAGTTTTAATGTCATGTATATTTAGATTTAATCATATGTCATGACATCATGATAATTGGCCATGCTTATATATGATATATTTATGTCATGATCATTAATGCATTAATTAAAATTGATTTAAGGACAATTTGCATGACTTGAAGTCCCATGTATAAGGGAATCAAGTAGAGTTGCCTTAGAAAATGCATGAGCCCTTAGATTAGGATGAACCAAAACTCACATCTCACATCAAATTGACTTGTATGTGTTTTCATACACCTTAGACACATATGAGATGCTTGGAAATGAGTTAAGTTCAAAGTGCATAGTTTTTGCATCTAGAGGAACTCAAACTCATCTTATATCATGGGTGGATCATGGGGAAAGCTAATGTGCAAGTCATGTGCATTGAGCCCATTGATCATGATCCAATATAGGTTTTCAAAAACATTTTAAAATAATTTTAGAAAACCTTAGTGAAGTCTATCTTTTGATAGCAATAACCATTGATGAAATTTATACAAAGTAGGGCCAAAACATTGAACTTTTCAATGGTTTTGAACTTTGTGTCAATCTCACTATTTTATGGGTATTTTATTATTTTTCATCCATTGTATTTGTCATAAGTATTATACATATGAATTTTTATAATTTATCGTATTATGTATAATTACTTATGAATTTCTGAAATTCATTTCTGATTTCTGCATTTTGTAGATATCAGTCGACTGCTGCTTGATGGCAGTTGACTAATGCATAGGGCAGTTGACTACTAGCTGACAGAGTCGACTGCCAGAGCTAATTTTGGGTAAACAAGGATGTTTAGCCTATATTTCAGCTATGTTAGGCTACCCTAACTGCTCCTAACCCTAGGAAATACTTTGGAAAGCATTAGAAAGGGTATAAATCCATTGGATATGGATTATGAGAGTTGTTTAGGGTATGCATCAATTTTAAGGTGTGTGAGAGTTCATGTTTGAACTTTTTCTCTTATTTTTGATGGTTTAGTGTTCCTATAGGCTTAGGGACTCTCCAAGGACATTGTTGGTGCAATGGTCAAGGGGGAGCAAGCTTTTAGGGGGAGGTATCCATCATGGGATGAAGGATGTTTTTCTTCCTCATGAGGGGGGAGAATTGGGAGAGTTTATAGGAAGCCTCTCTTAAGTGATATGGGACTTATCACTAGGAAGATTGAAGGCATCCTAGATGTTTTTGGACCAAGGGAGAGATTGTATGATATCATTGGAATATGAGACATTGACTTTCTTGAGAAGAACCTTGTTGGTGCAATCGGCTCAGGTCACGATTGACCGAACTCGAGTTTGACTCGAGTAAGTGTTTTGATGTTTGACATGGATGTCTGACATTGATGTCTGACATGTGTTGGGGAGATTACTGATGCAATCGACTCAGATTAGTATTTGATGTTTGACGATAGTTTGACCATTGTCATGAGAAAAGTCCAAGTCTTGAGTACTTGACATGTAAAGTCCAAGCATGGGTCTTGACAAGGGAAAGTCCAACATGGGTTGGCAAAGGAAAGTCCAAGCATGGGTCTTGGTATGAAAAGTCCAACATGGGTTTGAAAGAAAAAGTCCAAACTTGAGTCTTGGCATTTGGAAAGTCCAAGGGGAATATTGGCGGCATAAAGTCCAAGGGTGAAGTCTTGGCAGCATAAGTCTAATGGTTGGCGGCGTAAAGTTCAAGCGGAGTCTTGATAGCGTAAGTTCAATGTGCCTTGGCGGTGTAGACACCGTTAGCATGACAATAGCCGATGGAAGCACCTGAAGGCTAGTGTATGGATGAACAAGTCATGGATGACTTGGAAGGATCCGATAGGAGCGAGGCTGATGGTGGTGACTAGAAGGCTTAGGTCTAGGCTAAGGGTGGTCTAGCAAGTATGGGGGTACCATACTTAGATTAAAACCTCATGTTTGAGGTGTATCAGTTGACTGGGACCATGGGTCAGTCGACTGGTGTGAGTCAACTAAGGTTTGACTGCGGGAAGTGCCTCATACCGCGAGGTGGGCGGATTGCTTTGAGCACCGATCGATCCGTGATCGATCGATGCTCGGATCTCGGGCACAGAAGATTCTCCAGTCGAGTGGTTGGCCCGAGCTCTCGACTGATTGAACCATCAGTCGACTGATATGTATGATCAATCTACTGATGGTGTATTCGTTGGACTTATCCGACGTGGTTCATGCCGTTGTGAGACAACAGATACAGGGGCAGTCGACTGATGGTCCCGATTAGTCGACTGCTAGGCAGAATCTAGCCCAAGGAGAAGCTTTAAATGGAGCTCATGGAGGAGGGATTTGGCACCGGTTCTTGGACGTGTTTGGGGCGATTTGTTGCTGCAAATCAGGGCCTCCAAGTGCATTTCAAGCAACCAAAGATCAAGCAATCAAAAGAGCAATTATAAAGTGTTTTTCCTTTACTTGTTGTGCATTTCATTATTGTAATTGCTTGTATTTGTTTCTTACTGTTGTAAGACTATTTGTACGAGGTTTCTCCACCTTCGGATTATTCCGAGAAAAAGTTTATTGGATTAGTGGTGTGTGGTCGCATCGCTAGAGCTCGATCCGTGGAGTAGGAACCATTTGGTTCCGAACCACGTTATATTTGGTGTTGTGCTTGTGTTCTTGTTGTATTTATTTTATTATTGTATATTCCACTGCGTATAACAAGTTTTATAGCAAGCAAGCGATCGAGTTCCAATTGAGCGATGACAACGCTATTCACCCCCCTCCCCCTCTAGCGGGCGCAACGTTTCTAACAAACCTTTTTGATGTATGTCAAAAAGGGGGAGAATTTATGAAATTACCAATCTGGGAGAATTGGTAAGGAGATTTGAGTTAGGTAGACAAACTCAATGGTTTTGTGATTTTTGTCAAATATCAAAAAGGGGGAGATTGTTGGTGCAATCGACCAAGGTCTCGATTGACCAAACTCGAGTTGGACTCGAGTAGTGTTTTGATGTTTGACAATATTTTAGGGAGATTGTTTGTAAAATCGACTTGGGTCATGATTGACTGGACTCGAGTTTGACTCGAGTGGTATTTTGATGTTTGACGATGGTTTGACCATTGTTTGACTATATGGTTGACATGGGGTTGACCATATGATGGAGATGTCCAAGTCTTGTGTACTTGACATGAAAAGTCCAAGTCATGGGTACTTGGCATGGAAAGTCCAAGCATGGGTCTGGGCAAGGGAAAGTTCAAGCTTGAGTCTTGACAAATGGAAAGTCCAACATGGGTTGGCATGGAAAGTCCAAGCATGAGTCTTGGCAAGGGAAAGTCCAAGCTTGAGTCTTGGCAATTGGAAAGTCTAACATGGGTTGGCAAGGAAAGTCTAAGGGTTGATATTGGCGGCGTAAAGTCCAAGGGTGGAGTCTTGGCAGCATAAGTCTAATGGTTGACGGTGTAAAGTCCAAGCAGAGTCTTGGCGGCGTAAAGTCCAAGCGGAGTCTTGGCAGCGTAAGTCTAATGTGCCTTGGTGGTATAAACTAACTTAGCATGACAATAGCCGATGGAAGCACCTGAAGGCTAGCATATGGATGAACAAGTCATGGATGACTTGGAGGAATCCGATAGGCGTGAGGTTGACGGAGGTGGCTAGAAGGCTTTGGTCTAGGCTAAGGGTGGTCTAGCAAGTATGAGGGCATAATACTTGGTGTTAAAACCTCATGGATGAGGTTATCAATCGACTGATGGGAGTCGACTGGAGTTTGACTATAGGAAATGGCTTGGCAGTCGATGCCAGCATTGGGCAGTCGATTGATGGCCTGATCAGTCGACTGCTATGGCTGAAATTCGACTGATGGTCGATGCCGCGACCACAGTGTTAGGGTTCCTTGGAAGACGAGAGGGGGGTGAATAGCCGCTTTTCGAAATCTACAAGAAATGTTAGTGGAAGCAAATACTAAATAAAAACAAGAAGCTAAACACAAACGCTAACACAAAGCCTTTTACGTGGTTCGAAGATAATGCTCCTACTCCACGGCAATCCTTAAGGTGGATTAACCCAAAGCAATTTCACTAAGAAGCTTTCCTTTACAAGACACTCTCCTCTTCTTACAATGATGAAAATGAGATTTAGGAGAAGAGGAGGAATTAACACAAAGAAAGCCTTTGAAAATTTGTTGGAGCTTGAGAACAAGGTTGGAAAATAAGCACTAGCCTTCTCAAGTATCCCAAGCCCTCTTTTTATAGAGAGAGGGCTATTTTTCCCGTTGGGCCACGATCAGTCGATTGTCGTCGAAGCCAACGGCTTCTGACGAGGCAAATCCGTGGAGAAACACAACCGCCATTTCCAATGGAAGCCTGATCAGTCGACTAATGAAGTGATCAGTCGAGTGATCCCCGCGCGGAGTCGAGTGAGACTCCATTCTGTGCCCATCGTCGACTTGATCAGTCGACTGTCGGTATTGACAATCGATTGATTGCAACATCAGTCGACTGCCAGCTCTTGGCAGTTAGGGTTTCAGCCTGACTCAGTTGAGCACCTTATCAGTCGACTGCTACATCGTATCAGTCGACTGATACTCATCAAGTATGAGTAATTCATACTTGAATTGACTCCCTAGACCTAGACATAACCTTCTAGCTCTTCCTTTAGCCTTGCGCCTCTAGGATCTTAGCCTCTGAGTCCGCGACTTGCTCATCCTTTGCGCTTGCTTCCAAGAGCTTCCTTCAGTTTCGTCATGTCTTGGGTTTCTCTTCGCCAAAGTATGCTTGGACTTTACGCCGCCAAGACTACATGCTTGGACTTAAGCTGCCAAGACTTGCCTTTGGACTTCCTTTGCCAAGGTCCACTTGGACTTTATGCCGGCAAGACTACATGCTTGGTCTTACGCCGCCAAACCCTTTCCTTGGACTTCTTTCGCCAAGATCACACTTGGACTTTTCTTTTACCAAGTCTTCATACTTGGATTTTTCTTGTCACTTAAATATGTTCATAATTAGATCACAAAATATTGTCTAACTTAGATGATTATCCAAACATCAAAACATGTAAATGCTTGGGGCATTGTTACACCAACAATCTCCCCCTTTTTGATGTTTGACAATCATTTAAGTTAGGTCTTTAACATATGCACATAATCATATTTTCAATATGAATTCTAACTTAAACATCCCTTCTCCCCCTTTGACATACATCAAAAAGGAGAAGAATTCATACAATAACAAGGTCATGAAAGAATTAAAATTTGATATATCTTGAACTAAGGCATAAAATTGATATGAGGCTCCCCCTTAATCCAAGATATGGTTCATGATGTGTCAATAACATTGTGGAGCAAAGCATAACAAAAGATAGAAAGTTAAATCCTAACTTTGCACCAACAATATAAATTTAGGGAATGAAAAGATTTATATTATGAAACTCCCCCTAAAACATTGCATCAAACAGTCCCATACCCTTTTAATTGCTTAAGTCAACATACCATAAGGTTAGGACACTTAATAGCACACTCAAGATCAAGAAATAAGGCTGAAATGCAGAAAAACCAGGGTATCAGTCGACTGAATTCTGATTCAGTCGACTACCACGCCCGAAGTCCATTTTTTAGGTTTTTCAGCCCAATTTCATAAATACACCAAAAATTCAGAAAACATCAAAAAATCACAAAATTTTGTGTACATATTTATGAAATCATTTTCTATCAACGAAAAATAATTTGAAAAATATATATTTTCCAGATTTCGAAAATGATACAACTTTGAAACCTAGCAAAAGCTTTAAGTATTTTGTAAACTTTGTATCACTTTTTATTAGCAATTGAAAATTGTTTTTCAAAGCATGACAAACATAGTTTAAATTATGTTTTATTTGAAATTTCCAATCATATTCTTGGAGCTATATGCACATCAATTGTGCATAAGCCTTTCCAATGATTGGTCCAATGAAGGATTAATGTCTCTAGATAACACTTTGGTTCATAGTAATGCATCAT
The DNA here is from genome assembly GCA_025175895.1 of Wurfbainia villosa. Taxonomy (NCBI): domain Eukaryota; kingdom Viridiplantae; phylum Streptophyta; class Magnoliopsida; order Zingiberales; family Zingiberaceae; genus Wurfbainia; species Wurfbainia villosa. Next base: position 36,687,702 of record CM045998.1, on the reverse strand, counting down.
AACAAACATGATGACCCAAGTGCATCTTCCTAACATCTCACATATTGTCTAAGTGGCTCAATACAAAAATCATGGTTTCTTAGGTGTTTTGTGAGATGCTTAAAGGTATAAATCCTAGAATTTCTATAGGATCATGCAAACCTAGACCTCTATTCTAATAAACACATTCTAGGTTCTCTCCTAAGTGATGAATATTCCGCTTCGGGGAGAGCCTTGGTGAATATGTCGACTAAGTTAGACTTGGATTTTATGTAATTAAGTTTAATGTCCCCCTTAGCCACATGATCTCTAATGAAGTGATGTTTTACTTCAATGTGCTTAGTCCTAGAGTGATATACCGGATTTTTGGTCAAATTTATTGTACTCACATTATCACAATAAACTTTTACATTGGAGTAGTGTAGCTCGTAATCCTCTAATGTGTGTCTCATCCAAAGCAATTGAGCCACACAACCACCCATAGTCACATATTCAGCCTCGGTAGTTGACAAAGCAACACAAGGTTGCTTTCTACTACTCCAACTTACTAGGGAGGATCCAAGAAATTTGCATTCACCACTAGTACTCTTCTGATCCAACTTGTAACCCACATAGTTGGAATCGGTGTACCCAATTAAATCAAAAGATTTTGTCCTAGGGTACCAAAGTCCTACATTTAGTGTGCCCTTGATATACCTTAAGATTCTTTTTACAGCCACTAAATGGAACTCTTTGGCACATGATTGGTACCTTGCACACATCCCTACCGCAAATAATATATCGGGTCTACTAGCGGTTAGGTACAAAAGGCTACCAATCATACTCCTATAGAGTTTAAGGTCAATTTGTTTTTCTTCAAGAACATTATCTTTTTTTGTATTAGTTGCCATTGGGGTTGACACTACTGTAGCATTTTTCAAACCAAATTTCTTAATCATTTCCTTAGCATATTTGGTTTGGTATATATAAATTTCTTCATTTGCTTGTTTGACTTGTAGACCTAGGAAGAAATTTAGTTTCCCAACTAGACTAATCTCAAATTCATTCTTCATATTTTTGATGAAGTCTTGAAGGAGCTCATCATTTGTTGACCCAAAGATAATGTCATCTACATATATTTGGGCTACAAAGATATCCTTCGACTTTGATTTAATGAAGAGAGTTTGGTCTACTTGACCCCTTCTAAACCCCTTAGAGACCAAGAAAGATGACAATCTTTCATACCAAGCCCGGGGAGTTTGTTTCAAACCGTATAAAGCCTTTTTAAGCTCGAATACATGGTTTGGATAGTCTATGTTTTCAAACCCGGGAGGATGTTCTACATATACTTCCTCCTTAATAAACCCATTTAGGAATGCCGACTTTACATCCATTTAATGGAGTTTAAAGCCCATGAAAGAGGCATATACTAATAGGATTCTAATGGATTCTAACCTAGCAACCGGGGCATATGTTTCATCATAATCAAGTCCTTCAACTTGATTGAAGCCCCTTGCAACTAACCTTGCCTTATTCCTAGTTATATTGCCTTGATCATCTAGTTTGTTCCTAAAAACCCATCTTGTAGTAATGATTGTATTATCATTAGGTCTAGGAACTAATTCCCATACTTGACTTCTTTCAAATTGAGCCAATTCATATTGCATTGCTAAGATCCAATCCGGATCAAGTTATGCATCATTGATTGTTTTGGGCTCAATTTGAGAGATGAGGGCTATATGACTAGAGGGAGCTCTATGAAATGACCTAACCCTAACACCTTGAGATAATTCACCTACAACTTGATCTAGGGGGTGATTTTGGTGAACTCTTATTATTCTAGGTGGTGTATTAACTTGATTTTGATCATAATTATCTTCAAACCTTCTTTCATCATCGGAATCACCTCTTACTCCCCCTTGATTTAACTCTCCCCCTTGATCATTACCCCCTAAAGTAAAATCTTGAAATTTTTGGGTAATTTCTTGATTTTTGTCATTGATATCATCATCAATAGGGGATTTCCTAGGGCATGTATTTGAAGTTTCATCAAATTGGACATTTGAAGATTCCTCAACATTTTGAGTTCTTTTATTATAAACTCTATACCGTACACTAGTGGATGAATATCCAACTAGGATTCCCTCATCCGCTTTGGATTCAAATTTACGAAGGTTGTCTTTGGTGTTTAAAATGTAAACTTTGCATCCAAAGACTTTGAAGTAGTGAATTATTGGAATTGTACCATTCCACAATTAAAATGGGGGTTTCCTTAAAAACCTATGAACTAAAATCTTATTTTGGATATAGCAAGCAGTATTGACCGCTTCCGCCCACAAGTAGCAGGTAAAGAATATGCATTAAGCATAGTCCTAGCCGCTTCTTTTAGGGCACAATTTTTTCTTTCCACCACCCCATTTTGTTGAAGTGTTCTAGGATATGAAAATTCGTGCTTGTATCCTTGTTCTAGGCAAAATTTTGAGAAGTTAGAATTCTCAAATTCTCCACCATGATCACTACGGATCCAGTTGATTTTGAGATTCTTTTCATTCTCTACTCTTTTGCTAAAGCCTATGATTATTCCTAGGGTTTCATCCTTATGTTTCATGAAGAATACCCAAGTAAATCTAGAAAAATCATCTACTATAACTAGGCAATATTTACTACCAATCATGGAAGGAGTACTATGACAATCAAATAAATCAACATGCAAAAGTTCTAGAGGTAAAGTGGTACTAAGTAAAATTTTACCTTTGAGTGATGATCTTGATTGCTTTCCTTCTTGGCATGCATCACACATTTTGTCCTTAAGATACTTGACTTTTGGCAACCCCTTGACTAGCTTCTTCTTGGCTATTTTGACAATGTTTTTCATATTGATGTGCCCTAGCCTCCTATGTCATAGCCAACTCTATTCTTCTTTTGCAATCAGACACTTAGTAGAAGCATTAGTAGCATAGGATAAATCAACAAAGTATATATTTGATTTCCTAAAACCTACTAACATGCAATCATTTTGATTTTTGTGTCTTATGAAGCATTTAGAAGAATCAAATTGAACATCAAAATTGACATCACATAATTAACTTACACTAAGCAAATTAAATTTCATATTTTTGACTAATAATACTTTGTGAATTGCAAGGTTTGGAGATACCTCAATTGTCCCTTTTTCTAGGATCTTAAGTTTACCACTATTTCCAAAAGACACCTTCCCTTTGCTAATGTGGTTGATTGTTGAGAATTTGCTCTCATCACTGGTCATGTATTTTGAACAACCACTATCAACAATCCATAAGCTTGGTCCTTCTACCTATACAACATGAAAAATGCAAGTCTTAGGCACCTAAATTTTAGGTCCGGTAGCATCAATTAAAAATTCCTTAGGGACCCAAGCCTTTCTAATCTTGCTCTTAACGGTTGATTTTCTACTCACAAGGGATGTAAAGACTACCTCCTTCTCCTTAGGCCTATATCCTATGCCGGCCTTGTTATAAATGGCCCTTTGGTCCCTAAGAATCATATCAAGATATTTGGACTCATTCGTAAATTTATTTAAGCAAGCTTTTAGGTTACCTATTTCTTTTCTAAGTTCATCATTCTCATCCCTAAATGAACATGCATCATTACAAGAAATTTCTACATTCTGAATGGCTCTAATTTCTACTTTTAAATCCTTAATCCTAGACTTTGATTTATTTAGTGCATTTTGAAGGCATGCAATAGTTTCATATAATAATTCTATTCTAGGGGAGTCCTTTACCTCATCGTCACTAGATGACGATTCATCGCTTGAGGAGGAGGAGGATTCTTCACTTGAGCTATCCTCCAAGGCCATGAGTGCCATGTTTCTTGTGACATGACAAATTTCTTCATCATCGGAGGAATCTTCTATGCTTTGTGTATCCCAAGTTTGTGCCACCATTGCCTCCTTCTTCTTTTTCTCCTTCTTTTCCTTCTTCTTCTTTTCCTTATCCTCCTTCTTCTTTAGGTCCGAACAATTTGGCTTGATGTGCCCTTTCTTGTTGCAACCATAACAAGTTACATTAGATGTAGAAATTGAACTAGTTGAGGTTTTACCTTTGGAGGATTGGAACATCCTCCTCACATCCTTCTTGGTGAGTTTCCTTGACCTCCCACCAAACTTCTTAATATAATGAGCTACCTCACTAGCCGATAACTTGTCATCACTACTAGATGACTCCTCCTCGGATTCGGATGAAGAAGAGACTTCTTTCTTCTCCTTCTCTTTCTTCTTCTTGTTCTTCTTTCCTACAAAAAGAGCTACACCTTTCTCCTTGGATGAAGTGTTAGCTTGCTCGTGCAACTCAAATTCACAAAAGAGTTCATCTAGTTTAACCAAAGAAAGATCCCTAGATAACTTATAAACATCTACCATTGATGCTCATAAGGTTGTTCTAGGGAAAGCTTGAAGAATATACCTCACAAGGTCTCGATTGTCGACCTTCTCACCTATCACATGTAGTCCATTGACTACCTCCTTGAAGCGACCTTTCATTTGGCTTACGGTCTCGTTGATCTTCATGGCAAAGCTTTGGAGTTGTCCTATCAAGAGATCTCTCTTGGCTCTTCTTGTTTCTTTCGATCCCTCGTTGAGCTCAATTAGCTTCTCCCAAAGCTCCTTTGCCGATTCGAAAGGCCCCACTTTGCTTAGTTGTTCTTTTGACAAACCACATTGAAGTGTGGTTATTGCTTTGGCGTTAGCTTGAGCCTTCTTGGCCATGTCCCTCGTCCAATCCTTGGTTGGTATAGGCGCTCCGTGTTCATCGATCAGCTTCTCGAATCCATCTACAACACTAAACCAATTTTCAATATCATTCATAAGGTAGTATTCCATTATACCTTTCCAGTAGCCGAAGTCGTTGTCGTCGAAGAAAGGAGGTCTCGCCGTGCTATACCCCTCTTGGAATGCCATCGTGCTCCAGTTGATTGTAAGATCTTCCGATGCGATCCGGGCTCTGATACCACTTGTTAGGGATCCTTGGAAGGCTAGAGTGGGGTGAATAGCCTCTTTTCGAAATCTACAAGAAATGTTAGCGGAAGCAGATACTAAATAAAAACAAGAAGCTAAACACAAACGCTAACACGAAGCCTTTTACGTGGTTCGGAGATAACGCTCCTACTCCATGACAATCCTTAAGGTGGATCAACCCAAAGCAATTCCACTAAGAATATTTCCTTTACAAGACACTCTCCTCTTCTTACAATGATGAAAATGAGATTTAGGAGAAGAGGAGAAATTAACACAATGAAAGCCTTTGAAAATTCGTGGGAGTTTGAGAACAAGGTTGGAAAATAAGCACTAGCCTTCTCAAGCATCCCAAGCCCTCTTTTTAAAGAGAGAGGGCAGATTTTCCCGATGGGCCACGATCAGTCGACTGATGTACAACATCAGTCGACTGTCATCGAAGCCAACAACTTCTGACGAGGCAAATCCACGGAGATACGCAGTCGCCATTTCTAATGGCAGCCTGATCAGTCAACTAATCAATTCATCAGTCGAATGATGAAGCGATCAGTCGAGTGATCCTCGCGCGGAGTCGAGTGAGACTCCATTCTATGCCCGTCGTCGACATGATCAGTCGACTGCCGATATTGGCAATCGACTGATTGCAACATCAGTCGACTGCCAGCTCTTGGTAGTCGACTGATCATCAGGGTTTCAGCCTAACTCAGTCGAGCACCTTATCAGTCGACTGCTACATCATATCAGTCGACTGATACTCGTCAAGTATCAGTAATTCATACCTGAATTGACTCCCTAGACCTAGACTTAACCTTCTAGCTCTTCCTTTAGCCTTGCGCCTCTAGGATCCCTCCGAGTCTACGACTTGTTCATCCTTTGCACTTGCTTCCAAGAGCTTGCTTCGATTTCATCATGTGTTGGGTTTCTCTTCGCCAAAATACGCTTGGACTTTACACCGCCAAGACTACATGCTTGAACTTAAGCTGCCAATACTTTCCTTTGGACTTCCTTTGCCAAGGTCCGCTTGGACTTTATGCCGCCAAGACTACATTCTTGGTTTTACGCCGTCAAACCCATTCCTTGGACTTCTTTCGCCAAGATCACACTTGGACTTTTCTTTTACCAAGTCTTCATACTTGGATTTTTCTTGTCACTTAAACATGTTCACAATTAGATCACAAAATATTGCCTAACTTAGATGATTATTCAAACATCAAAACATTTAAATGCTTGGGGCATTGTTGCACCAACACACAGAAGGTTCCAGAGTCGACTGTTAGGGTTTGATAGTCGAGTGATGGCTTGATCAGTCGACTGATGGGCATGATCAGTTGACTGATGGTCTATCCGTTGGAACTTATCCAACATGGCTCGGGCCGTTGTGAGACAACGACTATAGGAGCAGTCGACTGATAGTCACATTCAGTCAACTATTAGGCAAAATCCAGCTCGAATGCAGGTTATAAAAGCAGCTCATGGAGAAGGTTTTTTCCATGGTTTCTTAGGGCGATTTGGGGCGATTTGCTAGTGCAATTCAGGGTCTCTAAGTCCAGATCAAGCAACCAAACAAGCAAGCATTCAAAGTAGCATTTGTAAAGTTTTCTTTACATAGATTATTGTATTCATTTTGTATTTGCTTGTTTTACTTTGTATTACTTTTGTAATCACTTGTACGAGGTTTCTTCGCCTCGACGTGTTGTCGAGAAGGAGTTATATTAGTGGTGTGTCATCACTCGAGCTCGTTGAGCTCAACCCGTGGAGTAGGAACCTTGAGGTTCCGAACCACGTTATATCTTGCATAGTGTGCTTGTATTTGTATTTGTATTATATTTTCTATTTCCGCTGCGTACTAATATAATTGTAGCAAGTGCACAATCAAATTCCATCAAGCAATGTCGAATCGCTATTCACCCCCTCTAGCGATGGTCAATTCCCCAACATCACTAAGGAGAATGAAGGCATCTAAGATAATTTTTTACCAAGGGGGAGAATGTAGGATCTCATTGGAGATGAGACATTGAAAACCTTGGTAGGCTTTTTAATGTATGCCAAAGGGGGAGAATTGAGGGTTTAAATTAGGTAAACCTTCATTATACTTTCTCATAAGAAGAATTAAGTTGGGTTTATAGGACAACCTAACTTAAAGGTATTGTCAAACATCAAAAGGGGGGGGGGGAGATTATTGGTGGAATCGACCCAGGTCATGATTGACCATACTCGAGTGGGACTCGAGTAGAGATTTGATGTTTGACAATAGATTTGACAATATTGTTTGACCATATGTTTACCATATAACAAGTGGATGTTTGGGATATCCAAGGTCATATGGGAGAGATTGTTATGAGACGATTGTTGGAGCAATTGACCTCAAGTCAAGGGTGACCTAGCTCGAGTGAGACTCGAGTGGAAGTCCAATTTTAGAGATGGCAAGGAAAATCCAAGATTGGATTCTTAGCAATAGAGAAGTCCAAGTATGGATACTTGGCAAAGGAAAACTCCAAGGGTGTAGTCTTGGCCACGTAAGTCCAAGTGTGTAGTCATGGCGGTGAAAGTCCAAATATGGATATTTGGCAAAGGAAAGTCCAAGGGTGTAGTCTTAGCCACGTAAGTCCAAGTGTGAAGTATTGGTGGTGAAAGTTCAAACATTGAGGCTTTGCAATGGAGAAGTCCCGGAGGCATGACCTCTTGGCAAAGGAGACTCGGTTAGTATGACATAGCCAATGGAAGCACCTGAAGGCTAATGCGAACGGTGAAGGAGTCGTAGAGGAGTCGGATGGACCTTGAGGGCGTGAGACTGATGGAGGTGGCTAGAAAGCTTAGGTCTAGGCTAAGGGTACCCGAAGGCATGACATAGTCAATGGAAGCACCTGAAGGCTAGCATAAAGGGTGAACAAGTCATGCAGGACTCGGACGGACCCTGAGGGCGTGGTGCTGATGGAGATGGCTAGAATACTTAGGTCTAGGCCAACGGTGGTTGATCAAGTATATGGGATAATACTTGGGTTAAATCTCATGGTTGAGGTTTACCAGTCAACTGACTGAGTGCATGACATTCGGGAGCTCAGCTGACTCATGACAGTCGACTGAGGTTCAACTGCTCGAGTTGTGCTCTGGTAGTCGACTGGTCGATTGCACTAGTTGATTGAACAATTGCAATTGACTGTTGTATAGGGCAGTCAACTGGCCTAAGTGGACATGAGCACAGAATGTCTGATAGTCGATTGGGCAATCGACTACTAGCTTTCTAGTCGACTGTTGGTAAAGACAGTTGACTGCTCAAGTATACATTAGGCAGAATCCAACGTGGATTAGTCCGTTGTGAGACAATGGATAGGTGAGCAATCGACTGGGGCCTTTTGGAAGTCGACTGCTAGGCGAAAATCCAACTCGATACAGGTTATAAAAGGAGAAGCTTGGGGAGGATTTTTGAAGCATTTTTGGGGAGATTTTGAAGGGGAAGTGTTGTTGCATTCCAGACCTTCAAGAGTAATCCAAAGCAATCAAGTGTTCAAGCATTTTTTTGTAACATGTATTTTGTTTTCATTCTTTACACTTGTTATTATATTTTTGTATAAACTCTTGCTTATAAGAGATTTCTCCACCTCTGGTATATTGCTGAGAAGGAGAAGTTTGTTAATGGTAGTGTGCATCACTAGAGCTCACCCTAGAGCTCGACCGTGGAGTAGGAACTAGGGTTCCGAACCATGTTTAATTCATATTGTCGTGTGTGTTGTGCTGTGTATGTGTTTTGTGCTATTTATTTTTGTATATTCTGCTGCACACTAACCTTGTTGTAGACATGTACAAACATGATCGAGTGAAATCGAAGAGAAAAATCTAAGCGATGCTATTCATGCCCCCCTTCTAGCGCATTAAATCGATCCTAACATTTTGTAACTCCTTTATGGAGTAATCTATCTAATTCCTACATTAGACAATTTCTGGTGGCTACGTAGGATAGTATTGATCCTAGCAATACGTAATTGTTTATGACATATTTTTGATCGTGATTGGTTTTTGTGCGCTATGTCCACTCCATCCGACCATATGTTGCTAACCTTGATCTAGCTAATGTCCTACTTCGGATTATACCAAGAGGACAACCCTAATCATGGAAATGCAACTAAGGCAGACAACTTGTTCATATTTAAGAGAGGGGGTCATACTTATTAGTGAATCCTAATCTCTAACCTCTTAGACCAACTTGAGGGCTTGATCTACGAATAGATAGGTGGTTTGGATCTTCAGTGTGATAGGAGTGTCCACTAGGATTACTTGTAAAAATAGATCAAGTATCATGTAGTTGGACAATCTTTGGATATTCATGTGTCCCTTGTAATACGGGTGTGCTGACAATTGAGATTCGTTGTTTTATGTCGAAGTTGATTTTCTCTCTTGAGGATTTCCCGATTCATCATATCTAAAAGAAAATAGGGTTTCAGAGACAAAAAAATTGTCTCTGAACATTAATTTTCCGTCTCTAAATATAATTTGAAACGATATATTTCGTCTCAAAAATCCGTTTGTGAAAGCCCCGTAGCTAATTATAAGACGAAAATATTCCGTCTCTAATTTCAGAAACAGATTAAAATATTGTTTATAAATTTGTTTTTAAGTTAATCAAATGAAAATAATTTCACATATATATATTCCGTCTCTACTTTTGTTTTAAATTCGTTAATAATCTATTTCAAATAATATGTCAAATATAATTTTAATCTGTTTATACATCCGTTTACATTTCTGTTTATTAATCCATATATGATTTTGTTTTTGAATGTATTATTAAAATTTTATTATATTTTAATTTTATATTTTTTATCTACATAATAATTTACAAGAAACAAGCACACATTTCAAATAAATTAAAAAAAAATTAAACAACTAATTTTAATCAAAAGTACTGTACAATTAAAAATTAAAATAAATAAATAAATATTCACATCATTTAAATAAATAAATGTCATAAGTCCCAACACAATTAATCTAATGTTTATTTCATCTATGATGCCGCTCATGAGGTCAAAATCCTCCTGGATATAAATGATTTGCATATCCCGCCTCTTGAATCATTTTACGAACCATCTCCTTGAGATTTTCTTCTCTTTGCCTACATAAAAAATATTGATAATGATGTCATAAAACTACTTCACAAATATGTAGTTATAACACAATATAAAATTTACGCACCTGTATTTCATTTGGTATGTTGTTAAGTTCAGACGTTGTATCATGTTGCCTACATAAATCAACATTACATACTATTATGTAATTCAATGATTTGTTTAAATTGTATATTATTAATAAGAATTAAATATACATACACATCTTGTATCATAAGAGATTTCCATCTTCGTCGTCCTCTCGCACTTGATCTTCTTTTATTAGAACTAATATCTTTTTTCCCTCTACTTGACATCCTGTATCAATATTATTTAATCATTATATTAAGCTATTTAAAAGCATATGCATAATGACATAGACCTAATTGCTAAGCAAACAAATGACTGAAAGTAAAATAAATTTGGATATGTAATTTACAAAATGTACTATAAGTAAAGTGTATGTTGTCTTTAATATGTTTCATCAGGTGATTCTTATTACAACTTGCTACACTATTACTCTGCTTGCCAGTAATGCTAGAGCAATCAATCGCTTGTGGTTAATGACTTCAACAATCTTAACAACAATAGCAATAACACTAACAACAACGTATTCCAACTTCCCAATTATTTGGAGCCAGTAACAAGAATCTTATCAAATCACTCCATTGAACTCTTCAAGGGAATTCACTAGTAATAAACATGCAAATTAGATCATTTTAAATTATCTTAAGTAGATTTATCTTTGTAATGAATTTTAAGCAGTCAAATAATTTTATTGATGATATTGTAAGATCCAACAAATGAATAATTATATATTACGAATTGGCTACGTAAAAGGAAGCAGTACTTGAACTAAGAGCATACAGCTAAAACTCTCACTTACCTTTCGTGATCATACCATACATGATAGTACTGAAACTCTTAGACTTAAACTTATTAGTTGCCCTATGACAATTAGTTGTAACTAGTCACTATAGAATGAATATGGAGTCTGGAACTCTCACTTACCTTTCGTGCTCATACCATACATGATAGGAGCCTCGTTCAATGACCATTAGCTATAATTATACTGCTTGTACTGCTTCCTCATACCATTACATGTGCTATTTTCCCCCTAAAGCACCTGCTTTAAGTTTCTCTAGGCACATGTAATAAATGCATCACTATTTAACCAAGGGACAGTGAAGTCAAACCCAACTTCAGCCATGTCTCATGAGCAAGAATAAAGGGTAATATAATTCTAGATGCTAGTGAATCATACGCAAAGAAATATGTGAAATTAGAACAAAACTGCAACAAAATCAACAAAATAGTAGCACTAACTAAGAATAACATCAAGATGAAAATTATATTAACTTTGTTAAAAAAAGAAAATATAAATAACACTTGCCTGATAAAAAATGTAGTCTGCCAAAAAGTACCTACAATCCTTGAAGTGAGGCCAAAAGGATGTTTTAAGATGATTAAATCAGTTAACAAATTAAAATAGAAAAATTATTGCATTAGAATGTAAAAGAGAACTTAGTTCTGGTCATAAGTGATATGTCTTCTTTAACTATCCTATCAACTATTGCAATTAGGATATTAGAATCAACTATTGCCATAAGTGATATGTCTTCTTTAACTGTCCTACTAATATAATGAGTTTTTCCCAACAAGATTATCTACCTACAAAAACCTCCAAGAGTCAAATCAATGGATGACCAACACAATAGCATGATAGTATATTGCAAACACTTTAGATATAAGAAATATTTATTTCAATTACAAAAATTTCTAACCAAAAATAGTAAATATATTCAATTATAAGTTTCCATTTCACTAGCACTACTATTAGAGTCGTTATCTGTTTCATCTTGTGTTTCTTCATCCGATTCCAAATCTTCAAGTTCTTCCTCTAGCTCATCACCATCTACAAGAACTTGGTTACCATTCAAAACATGTTGAAGCTCCTCAATTTCCATTGAATTTAACTCCTCTCTATCAACATCAAAAATAATGTCAACATCATCAATCTCTGTATCTGTGATAACAAGATGTGGAATGGATATCTCCTTTTCTTGATAAGCAATCTCAACAATAGGTGAAACATTTTCATCTTGTTCTTCAAGTAATGGTATGTCAAATTTTCCTCTAGCTTTAACTTTGCATACTGTAACCCAATCATTCCTCTCTCTTTTGATGGTAGGAGATGTGGTATAGTACACTTGTTGGGCTTGAGCAGCTAATATGAAGGGTCATTTGTGTTCAACTTTGGTTTATGATTAATTTGTACAAGACCCAACCTATGTACTTTCATCCCTTTATCTGATGTATCATACCAATGGCACTTAAACAATACAATGACATCCTTCAAACCGTAATATTTCAATTCAAGAATTTCTTCCAATACCCCATAGTAGTCCACTTCATACTCATTGATGGTGCTCCCTAAGACACAAACACCATAATTTGATGTTGCTTTGCAATGCCCGTGTTCCATGGTCTCAAATTTAAATCCATTTACAAAATATCCTTTATAATTTGAAACTCGTCGATTTGGACCATGTGCTAGCTTCTTTATGTCATCATCAACCTCAAAAGGATGTTCTTGAGTCTAGCATAAAAAAATAAAATTAAATTAAATAGATTAAAAATATTGTGATAAACTATTAGATATTGATGTATTAATTAAAATTATATTTTACATAGTTACATAAGTGAGTAACCATTGAGGAAATTCTTGATCACATAATATTTGAAGTTCCTTGTCATTGATCCCTGGATATTGTTGTTTCTTTACTTCCATAAATTTCCTACATTTATGAAGTGATTGTTTATGAGTTTAAATTCTCAAATTCTTAAATTATGAAAAAAAATTGATTAGAAAAATTACATCACAAATGGAACTATGTTGTCACAATTCATTAATATATATGTATGGGCAACTTTTAGCTCATCATCTTTAAGATATCTAATGCAACTCGAGATCTAAGTGCTCATCCGGGGTGACTAAAAATTGACAGGCCGCTAGAAGAATCTACGGCTCCTCCATCATCATTTCGTGGAATTCGATTTAGTCGTGATTGTATGTGTGGCTCAAAGTATGAAGAACAAAAAGTTGAAATTTCCTCTATCATATAAGCTTCAATAATAGAAGCTTCAACTCGAGCTCTATTACCCACTTTTTTCTTCAAATGGTACAAAAACCTGAAATAATTTTACATTTTTATTAGACATATAAAACTAGAATTAACATTAATTAGTAAATTTATCAAAATAATACCTCTCGAAAGGATACATCCATCTATATTGTACAGGTCCACCGACTTTTGCTTCATATGCAAGATGAATTGTCAAATGCTCCATTGAATCAAAAAAAGCTGGGGGAAAACCCTTTCAAGTTTGCACAGTATTTCAATAAGATTTAGTTCAATTTGTTCCATGTGCTCTACTCTCAACACAGTTACACATATATCCCTAAAACAATTACTTAATTCTGTTAATACTTCCCAAATTGATTTTGGAAGTAATTCACAAAATGCAATGGGCAGTAATCTTTGCATAAATACATGACAATCATGACTCTTCATTCCAATAAACTTGCATCGCTCTCATTTACACAATGTGATATATTTGACGAATATTGTCACTCCCCGAGGTAGACTCTGTCCGGCCAACGGACGACACCCTCTTATGACAATTCCAATACGGTACAAAGTCGCAGCCAGTATAACACATATCGAAAATGTATAACAACACAGCAAAACGTATAACATCAATAGCGGAAGCCAAACATAATGGAAATACAACTCAACAACATCAGTACATCGGTATATCCGTCCATACAAAAAAATAGAATCTCATATCGAATATCACAAGAGCAAAATACATCACGATCTCCAATAGCAATAAAAGTCCATATGTAGATACATGAGATGGGAAACAAAACCCTCGGAAAAACAGCGAGATGGGATCGGGTGGCAATGCTCCAAGTCTCTGCCAAAGTCTTCTATCTACTACCTGGGCGACAGGAAACCCAGGGTCCAGGGTCCAGGGTGGTGAGTATAAAACTCAGGGGTAATATATAGAAGTGCATGAACAACATACAGGGTAAGAGATCTACAAGTATACATGTGAAGATCTATGCAAAGCATGAGTCCAATGACATACAAGATTAAGCATAGTAATCAGTAATCACATATATGTCCTACTCATAGCATAAACTGAACGGATCGACTTACATAAAGTAATGTACATACCTGACGGTCTGTCCTCCATATGATCTATAACATCCTGAACAGGTATATCATGACATAATCCAAGTAGTACACACTCATGCTCAACACATGCACAATGGTATATAAAATATGCAAAAGACATGTAGCATGATGTACAATCATATGCAGCAATCAAATGCAGCATCTCACAGGCATATGTAAAACATATATCAAATACATGCATACATATATATCAGCAATGCATATGCATGGTCACTGTCTGCGGACCCGTCCAACCACGACCCCAGAGTGGCCAGGGTGGCATGACAAATGACAACTAGCCCGACTCTAGCTACCGCTACTCTCGAGTGGAAGAGTTGGGTAGTATGAATGAGTAGTATATAAGCGTAAAAAGCTAACTACTCCTAGGGGTCCCTGCTGCAAGCCACGCCGTCCCTACCCATGAGTAGACAAGCGCCGCACACAGACAACCGACGTCAGAATAATCACCATCTAGCACACACCACTACGCACAAGTACAAAAGATCTACTACTACCACTATATATAGTGGTTTAGCGGCATATCTAATGCTCGCCTCAACCTCTGCTACCACTACCCCGAGTGGCCGGGAGGCAGGGATGACCGATGACCCGTCTCTCTTCCACAAGGAAGACCCCACAAGATGCATGCAAATGTAATGATGCATAGCTCACACATACATCCCCACAACACTCCCTAATCCACAAGGAGATCTAGTCAACAAAAGTCAACCATGCAAGGACGATTGATCCGTAACCCCAACTTACTTACCTATGTACAGATAAATAGGTTCATCAAGTTAACTCACTAATATATGTACTTGCAGACAACGATCGAGGACTCATCACCTAACCTAGTGATGGAACCCGGTAACCCCATCTAAGTCAACACTAGTGACTACATGCATTTAACTGAATACCTATCAGCTAACAAACAAACAAGGTTATAATTTCTATCTGAGATAAAGGTATGATAGATTAACAGCAATATCTCAAAGATCGCAGGTTAAGTACAAGCACAAGATACAATATGAGTGGATCTAAGGTAAACAAGAATAACCATATGTAAACTGTCATGCACTAGAATTGATCAAACTACCGGACCAGGTAGATATTACCTACCCGATCACGGCTCAGATAATCCTCACACGCGCGGCCTCGCCAGATCCCAAACCTGCACATAATCACAAATTAGGATTTAGCATAACACTCCAATAATAATACGAATAAATACTATTTTATATTCGTATTCATTTCCCGTCTACGAATAAGAACCCTACTTATCCCAAATTCGATACACTACCTAGGTCAACTACAAGAAAACCTAAGTAACAACTTCCTGAGCTTATACACCATAACCTCTCAAATCAAATCGTATCAGTCATCCACTAAAATTAACCGAAACCCTATGGACCTCAAAAGAACCAATCGGCCAACACACATTCCACTCATAGCATCTACACATGAAGTAACAGCAATACACCCAACTTACCGATCTCAGATCTCCTCCCACTCGGCCACCTTCCGCCAGCAGTAACTCCCAAATCAAACGCATCGACAACAGAATACAATCACACCGCAACTAGTATCACCGAGCATCATCCAACCCAAATACTCATCGGCAGAACATAACTCTACTCCAAATCACAGGTAAATTCCAAATCCCAGCTTCGATTCTTAACCATCCGAGCACACAACCGATTCAATTCCCAATTTATTGCATACATCAACAACACCAAAAGCACTCTGCGATCTCACACACCGTATCACCCATTCACACTCAAGACAGGAAAGAACACGAGGTGAGACATACAACCTCGGATCTTCTCCGACAACCTACTCTGCTCACCCTCCGCCACCGAAGGAACTCCAAATCCACACATCGACAAACATTTGCAATAACAGATACCAATCACACTTATCAAACGACATCAGTAATCACAAATGCTAAACACAAATCCACCATTAACTAGTATTACACGTAATCACACAATCACAAAGATACGTAATATAATTCAATGGATACCACAGATAGCAATATTGGGTTAGATCTAACTTACCGAGATCAACCTTCACCTACGGCGTATCCCCAAATCCTAGCTTGCTCACCAAACAATCCAACTCCCGACATCGCCAAAAACCGATCTGAGCTAAAAACAACCCAAAACTCCAGATCTCCACTCGAAAAGGGAAGGGAATGATTGATCCTTACCTCCGATGGCATACGCCGCGATAACGACG
Organism: Wurfbainia villosa; assembly: GCA_025175895.1. Classification (NCBI taxonomy): domain Eukaryota; kingdom Viridiplantae; phylum Streptophyta; class Magnoliopsida; order Zingiberales; family Zingiberaceae; genus Wurfbainia; species Wurfbainia villosa. The sequence continues at coordinate 36,671,173 of CM045998.1, read as the reverse complement.
CTACCGTCTACCGGGAGTGTCGCCGCGATTTCGTGCGAACTCCCTTTGATCCCCCGACCGGAGATCTACCAAATGGCACCGTCGAGCTCCTCGCACCGGACACCGACGAGATCGGCGAGGAGAGCGCGCGGCGAAGAAGCATTCGGCGCGGAGAAGAACAGAATGAGGCGGAGAAGAAGAAATGGAAACCGAAATCGCGATCTGACGAAATCGGTTCGTTCGGCAACTTATAAACGCTGTCACCGATCCGTTAACCCACCAACCCTAACCTAATCCGATTGAGTTCACCAATTTCGCCCACCATTACAATTTCACTTTCACCAATTTCATTCAATTTTAGCCCACTAATTAAGCCTAATTAATCCCTTAATTAATCCCAATTAATTACGAGTTAATCCATTTTTTTTTCCGTATATTACATTCTCCCCCACTTAATAAAATTTGGTCCCCAAATTTCCATACTTATATGCAGTAATCAACATAAGAAATTTCTTGAATTACTACATACCTCACGTAAACAGGTGAGGATATCGAGCTCGGATGATATCCTCCATCCCTGTAGCCTCTCATCACAGGATGTCGCCATCCAACCTTTACAAGGCGAATGGTTTTGTTCCAGAATCGACGCTTCATGTACCAAGAATCTGCAGACGGAAATTCCTCATATGTCGATTAGGGTCGAGGGAACCGCACTTCACAAAACATGATCCGATGCAGACGATTTCTCAAGATAGAAACATGGAATACGTTATGAACGCCGCAAGCGCCGAGGTAGAGCCAATCGGTATGCTACACCTCCAATCCGCTTCCAATATCTCGAATGGTCCAATGTAGCGGGTGCTAATTTTCCTTTAATTCAATCTCTTGACTCCTTTCGTAGGCGTATACACGAGGAACACATGATCCCCTATAGAAAACTCCAGGGTCTTCGCCTCCGATCCGCATAACTTTTCTCGTCTCGCCCCGAGCCTCGATAATCGCCGCTCGATAACACGAACTAACTCGTGATCGCGGCCAATACTCGAGAGCCCAATAATCGCCGCTCTCCCAACATCCTCCTACACAATCCGAGATCCGCAGGTCGACCATACAAAGCCTCAAAGGGAGCCATCTGAATGGAAGAGTGATAGCTATTATTATACGCGAATTCCACCAAGTGAACGTGATCCTCCCAGCTGCCTCCGAAATCCATAACGCAAGATCTCAATAAGTCCTCCAGTTCCGAATAGTACGCCCGATCGCCCATCCGGCTCGCGGGTGAAATGCAAGATCGAGACGGCTCTGCCCATAGCATGTCAAGACTCGCTGTAATCGTGAAGTAAACGCGGATCTCTCGCCGATATGATACTCAAGGGTAATCCGCATCCGACAATCTCTACAAAGATAGCTCACTAGTCGATCCAATGGATGTGTTCTCACTTAATCGGAAGGAAATGAGCGGATTTGGTTAACCTATCCACAATCACCCAAATCGCATCATGTCCTTTACGGGTTCTGGGCAACCCCGTAACAAAATCCATCGTAATATGTTCCCACTTCCATTCCGGAATTGGGATTCTCTGTAGCAATCCGGCGGGTTTCTGATGTTCAGCCTTTACCTGCTGGTAGACCAAACATCGAGCGACGAAATCCGCAATATCTCTCTTCATACCATCCCACCAGTATGAACGCCTCAAATCCTGATACATCCGGGTACCGCCAGGATGTATAGCAAATCTCGAGTGATGTGCCTCTCGTAATAACTCCTCTTTAATCGGATGTGTGTCCGGAACACATAGTCTCCCTCGGAATCAGAGGACTCCAGTCTTGTCACACGAGAAATCTGTCTATCGTCCTGAATCCACAGTGCTGCGTAAGAACTGCAGATGCTGATCACTAGCTTGTGCCTCCTTGATCCTCTCAATAATAGCAGACTGGGCAACCATAGATACCAATATCCCCTGGGATGTTTGACCGCTCGCATAACCCCAACTCGAGAACTTCGAACAAGATCGGGCCATCGGTCAAATGACTAGCCAGAATCTCACGGGACTTCCTGCTCAGTGCATCTGCTACAACGTTAGCTTTACCCGGATGATACTGAATGGTGCAATCATAATCCTTTAGGTACTCCATCCATCGTCTCTGTCTAAGATTCAATTCTTTCTGAGTGAAAAGGTATTTCAAACTCTTATGGTCCGTATAGATCTCAAAAGTAATCCCATACAGATAATGTCTCCAAATCTTTAGCGCAAAAATAATGGCTGCTAACTCCAGATCGTAGGATAATTCCTCTCATGATCCTTAAGCCGACGGGAGGCATAAGATACTACACGGCCGAATCAGCTGCATCAAACGCTTCCCAATCCTTGGAAAGAAGCATCAGTATATAGGACCATCCCATCGCAAGAAGAAGGAATCACCAATACCGGTGCAGAAACTAGACGTTGCTTAAGCTCCTGGAAACTGGACTCACACACCTCTGACCAAGCAAACTTGACTCCTTTCCGGGTCAAGCGCGTAAGTGGTGTGGCTATACGGGAAAATCCCTCCACAAATCTACGGTAATACCCGGCCAATCCAAGAAAACTACGGACTTCCTGAACTGACTTTGGTCGCCCCAACTGGTAATCGCCGATTTTCGGGGATCAATCAAATACCTCGCTAGATACCACATGTCCAAGAAATCGTAAGATAACCGTAAAGCGACTTACTAAATTTGGCATATAAATGCTCTCGTCGTAATGTCTCCAATACAATCCGAAGATGGTGCTCATGCTCCTCCTCAGAACGAGAATATATCAAGATATCATCTATGAATACGATGACAAACTGATCTAAGTACCTCAAGAATACCCGATTCATCAAATCCATAAATGCAGCTGGAGCATTAGTAAGACCAAAGGGCATCACTAGAAACTCGTAATGTCCATAACGCGTGCGGAACGCTGTCTTCTGAACATCCCCGTCTCTTACCCTCAGCTGATGATAACCTGATCACAGATCAATCTTGGAATACACGCAAGTATCCTTGAGCTGATCAAACAAATCCTCTATCCTCGGCAGTGGATATTTGTTCTTAACTGTCACTGCATTAAGTTGTCGGTAATCAATACATAACCGCAGAGATCCATCTTTCTTTTAACGAGCAAAGACCGAGCTCCCCAAGGTGAAACACTAGGACGCACAAAACCCCTATCCAATAACTCTTGTAGATCTTTAGCTCACTTAACTCTTTCGCCATCCCAGATGGAGCTTGACACCTGCAGGTACTGAATCACCTCTATCGCGAATTCCACTTGCCTCGGAGGTGGCAAGCCCAGAAGTTCATCTGGAAATATATTCGGATACTCACGAACTACCCGTACGCTGGAAAGAGGTGGTATCTCCTCACTCTCCACTTTGACCAAAGAGAATAAGTAACCTTGACAACCATGCGACAATATTCTCCGAGCCTGAAGTGCAGATATAAAGGACACTCCATCATCACGGGTACCCACGAATTCCCATGCAGGCTGATCGGGTGGTCGGAAGGTCACTACTCTCGCTCTACAATCCACTGTAGCATAATATGTAGCCAACCAATCCATTCCGAGTATAATGTCGAATTCCACCATCTCTAACACCTGAAGGTCCACCGTAAGTATATGTCCCTCGAAATCCAACGGACAACCCTCGATTACTTGATGACTGGTCAACACCTCGCCCGATGGTAATGATACCGCTAATCCACAAGAACGAATCATAGGGATTCTCCCAATTTTTCTCAGAAATATACTAGAAATAAAGGAATGCGAGCTACCAGTATCAATCAATGTATCAGCAGGTATAGAATAAACCAAAATCATACCCCGAATGACCGATCCCTCGGCGAAAGGCCCTCTCGTAATGGCATAAACTCGTCCATACATGCGACGGCGCTCGGATATAATAGTAGAATGCCTCCACTCCGGATGGATCCGGTCCGAGATGATGTCGCCGAGGTCGATCAAGACGCAGCATAATATATCCCCGAGAGCCGGCCGTTATATATCGAGTAGGTGGTTCGAATAATAACTCTCTCGAGTCGGGTATAATGAATCTGGGCATCCCTAAGAATCACTCCCATGTATATGGTAGGAGGTAGTGTCTGTCTCTGACCATGCATCTGCATCCTAGGTGCTGACCTCTGCTGATGATGCTGATCAGATCTCTTTCCCTTGCTGGAATTTCCTGAACCCTCCAGCTGTGCCTTCTCTCGACTAGTATGCCCTGGATGCTTGCAGTAATAACAAACACCTCGATCCAGGGGACACTCGGGAACACTATGATTTCCGGACCCACATCTACGACATCTAATCATGTATCCACTCTTACGGTTCTTCTGAGAACCGCCAGACTGTCCAGAAGCTGGTCGCTTCCCTTTCTGTGCCCTAGATGATCCCTCTGAAGTACCACGAGAAGCCCCACTCTGATTCTGCTTCTTCTGAGTCTCCGTGGTCGTATCCTGCTTCCGTTGCTTTCCCTGGGACATCTGCTTCTCCACCTCCTTCTCCTTTGCAATTTGCTGAGAAGTCATCTCAATAGACAGAGCCCTATCCAGTGCCTCTCGGTACGAGTTAATGGAGGATCCAGACATTCTTACTCGAATATAGGCTGCCAAACCCTGTGTGAATTGTAACATCCGGTCCTCATCCTGTGCTACCAGACGCGGACAGAATTCCGCTAATCGAGTAAACTCTGCATTGTATTCCATAACTGATCGATCCCCCTGCTTAAGGCTTAAGAACTCCTGACGGCGTGCTGTAGAGAACGCAGAAGGAAAATACTGCCTCCAGAATATATCTCGAAAAACTGCCCAGGTGATGTTCTGCTCTCCCATCAAGGTCTTCTGCATTTTCCACCACATAGCACTTTGCTCCCAAAGATGATAAGCTGCTAGACCCACCTTCTCCTCATCGGTGCAACTCATGAACTCAAATGTATCCTCCAAATTGTCTAACCAAGTCCGTGCAATCCAGGGATCAGACTCGCCTCGGAATAGCGTGAATCGGTCCTTGGCTGACCGTGCTAACACCGGTATACATGCCTTGACTCTGACCCAACTGGAATCCATAGCCGTCGGCGTAGTCAAGGGTACATCAGGCTCTGGAGGTTCCGAACCTCTGGTAGGAGACTGTCGTGGCTCCTCCTGATCAATCGGTCCTCCGGTAGTAGGCTGTTTAGAGGGTCGACCTCTCTTACGAGTCTGAACAGGTGCCATAATATCGTTTGTTCACACCTGTTGAACGACTTCCATAATTATTTAACCATAAAATATTAAGTGTTAAGATTTCTTACTTCGGACAACTTGGAGCTCATGCCTCTGTCAATCCCATCTTACCAAAATTGAAATCAAATCAAATCAAAACGATTTCCGAGGTCCCAAAATCCGACAAAAACATTATTGCATGGCATCGCAACCTAGGGCTCTGATACCAATAAAATTGTCACACCTCGAGGTAGACTCTGTCCGGCCAACGGACGGCACCCCCTTATGACAATTCCAATACGGTACAAAGTCGCAGCCAGTATAACACATATCGAAAATGTATAACAACACAGCAAAACGTATAACATCAATAGCGGAAGCCAAACATAATGGAAATACAACTCAACAACATCAGTACATCGGTATATCCGTCCATACAAAAAAACAGAATCTCATATCGAATATCACAAGAGCAAAATACATCACGATCTCCAATAGCAATAAAAGTCCATATGTAGATACATGAGATGGGAAACAAAACCCTCGGAAAAACAAATGAGATGGGATCGGTGGCAATGCTCCAAGTCTCGCCAAAGTCTTCTATCTACTACTCGACTGTGAAACCTGTGGTCCAGGTCCAGGTGGTGAGTATAAAACTGTGGGTAATATATAGAAGTGCATGAACAACATACAGGTAAGAGATCTACAAGTATACATGTGAAGATCTATGTGTATGCAAAGATGAGTCCAATGTATATACAAGATTACTAAGCATAGTAATCAGTAATCACATATATGTCCTACTCATAGCATAAACTGAATGGATCGACTTACATAAAGTAATGTACATACCTGACGGTCTGTCCTCCATATGATCTATAACATCCTGAACAGGTATATCATGACATAATCCAAATAGTACACACTCATGCTCAACACATGCACAACGGTATATAAAATATGCAAAAGGCATGTAGCATGATGTACAATCATATGCAGCAATCAAATGCAGCATCTCACAGGCATATGTAAAACATATATCAAATACATGCATACATATATATCAGCAATGCATATGCATGGTCACTGTCTGCGGACCCGTCCAACCACGACCCCAGAGTGGCCAGGGTGGCACGACAAATGACAACTAGCCCGACTCTAGCTACCACTACTCTCGAGTGGCCGAGTTGGGTAGTATGAATGAGTAGTATATAAGCGTAAAAAGCTAACTACTCCTAGGGGTCCCTGCTGCAAGCCACGCCGTCCCTACCCATGAGTAGACAAGCGCCGCACACAGGACAACTGCACGTCATAACAACCACCATCTATAGTGGGCGAGTGCTAACACCACTCTGCACAGTGGCCAGGTGCGCATCTGTTGGGTTTCCGGCACCGCGGCGTGTGTGTGTTCGATCATGTTTCGCAAACATGAGCACAGCGGAAGCAATTAAAAATAATAAATCTATATTTATTACAACACACACAACACACGCATGCTATTACAACAAGTGTAGACATAAGCGTAAATTAAAATTTGCAATAAAAGGAAATTAAACTACGTTATACCTTCCGTATGACGTGTAGCGGGAACGACATCAACCGGAACGATCTTCGTAAGAATCGTCTCTATCCGTATCCACGCCGAGCTCCTCGGGATGACTTCGCTAAGTCACGAGCTTCGTCTTCGTACGGGTTACTAGCCTAGTGTTGAAGACGACGTGATCGAGAGATGATCACGATCCGAATCCAAATTCGGATCCTAAAACGAGTTCTCAAAACTCGCTTCTCCGGAGAGGTATTCGTCAACTGTTTGACGAATCCTTCGTCCTCCACCTCAGAGGATTACCGGAGATCAAATCCCCAGTAAGTTAGCCGCTGTCGGAGCACTAACCGTCGTCCAAACGACGCTCCGACGAGAGGAGAACAAGCTGTCCAGAAAACTGGACAGCTTTGGTGGAGACCTTGCGCCGGCCAAATAAGGAAAGCGACTTGCTCACCTTGTCGCCGGAGCCAAGGAAGATCACCGGAGCTCCTCCGGCAGCAGCTCGTCACGCAAGCAAGAGGAGGAAACGCAGCTGGTCGCCGGTTGGAAGAGATGGTTGGCGGCAATAGAGTTGGCGCCAACAAGAGGAGGAGGGTGGGCGGCCAAATTAGGTTTGCCTCTTCATTAGGGCTTAACAAACCCTAATGCCCTCTTTTATAAAGAACTAATTCTCTTAATGGTTAATGGATCATATCCATAAAGCCCGTTAACCCGCTCCATTAAGATAAGTTAAAATAAACCAAACCATGATGGTTTATTTTAAGTTAAAACGAACCGAACCAACCTTTGGTTCATTCGCTTAATATAAACCAAACCCTTTGGTTTATTCTCATCCATTGGATTAGAACCAAACCATTTTGGTCCATCCATTATGTCTTCATAAGACACGGCCCATCCACGCTTCCATTGCGATCAAACAATTTCATGCTCGCTTATGTTTGGTCCAACCAAACATAGTTTCTCTCATGGCCCGAGAATCCCATTCTCAAGCTCGTTTTAAATCCTTTGGATTACGCTCGTTGTGCGTGTGACCAAATAGGTTCTCGGTTTATGTTGGCCGCCTATAATTAACCATTAATTATAGAACGATCATGAGTGGCACCTAGTAGTACATCATGATCCCCAATTAACCTAAAAGATCAACCCGTTGATCCAACTATTTCAAACCCTTCAATGGCTCGAATGAATCGTGCCCCATTCCCTTCACTCATCTTATACCCACTTGGTTCAGGACATGGTCTATTGTGTCAGTCCCCACTAGGCTGACTACGTCACACCTAGCCCAAGTATCATTTCCTCGTCCTATGGATTCTAGTTACTCCACATGTATCGAAGAGTACTTTACTCTAAACATGTAATGCTTTGGCCAAAGACTTTAGTAACAATCCGACGAGAGGCCATGGGTATACATCTCCTCGCAAGGAGTGGTGAATCCTTTATAGGCTATTCAAACACCTTCGATCACTTCGACTTATACCCAATCATCCCGGGTCCACATCTCCTTAGAGATGTTTGCTTAAGATGTCAAAGCATAAGTCTCCATGATCAAGATGACTTGAATACCGCAAGTCAAAGGAACATCGCACTTAAGCCACAGTAAGAACTTCATTGACATATCTGTATATGCAGAGAACCATATGAAGTCTTACGGCTGGTCACTCCAATGAACTAGTTACCATAACTAGCATCCACGATTAACTGACATCACTATGTCTCCACCGGAGAATCACCGCTTGGATACACCAAGGTATACCTAGTATCTCGATGTAATCGATGGTGTCCAAATCCATCAATTCATCGACTAGGGATAATTCTGATACATCACAATTACACATGTAGTGATACTCACTAGTTGTGATCCAATCACAAATTCTCTCATGCTGTGAATCGTATCGTGGACATTCAGTAAATGAGTTTAAGATCCAATCTAATACATAAAACATGTATACTCAAATAGTGAATCTTCATTTATCATATAAATGGTTCATACATAAGGCGATTGCCTTAGGACATCTCTCATATATTACTAACAGACTCCCACTTTGCCTAATGCCAATCGCTACGGTATCCAATACCATAAGTTCTAACATGACCCTCAAACTTACTTTGAGGTAATGCTTTAGTCAAAGGATCCGCTAAGTTCCTTTCAGTGGGAATTTTCTCGATTTGTATTTCGTTCCTACTTATGATCTCTCTGATAAGATGATAGCGGCGAAGCACATGTTTGGATCATTGATGAGACCACATCAAGTTCATAGATGAACTACTTGATCCAAACCGCTTCCTTTGCTTCCTAAAGCCGCAACGATTCTCGCCTTAGTGGCAGAATCCGCTATAGTGTCAAGCTTGGAACCTTTCCAACTTATTGCGCCTCCATTCTAGGTGAATACATACCCAGACTGAGACATGGAATCATCCTTGTCTGTCTGGAGCTGGCATCCGTATACCCATGTATCACCATGTACCCTTCTCCATATATTAGGAACACATCCTTAGTTCTTCTCAAGTACTTAAGGATCGTCTTAACAGCCGCCAAATGATCCATTCCTGGATCGGACTGGTATCTGCTCGTGACACTCAGAGCATACGATACATCGGGCCTCGTACATAACATAGCATACATGATAGATCCTATTGCGGATGCATAGGGAATCTTACTCATGCAAATCCTCTCGTCTTCTGTGCGCGGACACATAGACTTCGAAAGGTGTACCCCATGCCTGATGGGTAGGAAACCTTTCTTGGATTCCGACATGCTAAACCTCTTTAGCACTCGGTCTATATATGTAGACTGCGAAAGACCAAGCAACCGTTTCGATCTATCTCTATAGATCTTAATCCCGAGGATGTAGGTTGCTTCTCCCAGGTCTTTCATGGAGAATGTCTTTGATAACCAAACCTTCACTGACTGTAAGATTGAAACATCGTTTCCTATAAGTAGTATGTCATCGACATACAATACTAGGAATACGACTGCACTCCCACTAACCTTCTTGTACACACAAGGTTCGTCTGGATTTTGTGAGAAATCAAACTTTTTGATTGTCTCATCAAAACGGATATTCCAGCCTCTGGATGCTTGCTTCAATCCATAAATGGACCGGCCGCAATTTGCATACCTTGGTTTTATCAACCGATGTGAAACCCTCAGGCTGTATCATATACACGTCCTCGAGCAGGTTTCCATTAAGGAAAGCTGTTTTCACATCCATCTGCCATATCTCATAATCATAATGAACCGCTATGGCCAGGAGCATCCGAATGGATTTAAGCATAGCTTCAGGCGAATAGGTTTCGTCATAATCAACACCTTGTTTTTGACGATATCCTTTCGCCACCAATCTAGCCTTATAGGTAATCACATTACCATCCATGTCGGTTTTCTTCTTGAAAACCCACTTGCACCCAATAGGCTTTATCCCTTCAGGTGGGTCAACCAAGTTCCAAACTTGGTTTTCATACATGGAATCCATTTCCGACTTCATGGCACCAAGCCACTTATCCCTTTCTGAACTTGTCAGCACTTCTTCATAACTGGTAGCCTCCTCATCATCAATGAGTAACACGTCATTCGATTCACTTACGAGAAATCCATATCTCTCAGGAATGTTGCGTGTTCTACCAGATCTACGAAGATGTGGTGTTATAATAGGTCCAGCCGATTGCTCATCACTATGAGTTGTCGGCTGTTGTGCTTCACCAGGTATCTCATCAATGTCTATTTGAGTCTCTCGAGCCTCCTCAAGCTCGACGACACTCCCACTATTTTCTTGCAAGAGAAACTCTTTCTCTAGAAACACAGCATGCCTTGAAACAAACACCTTTTGTTCCACAGGATGATAGAATTGGTAACCCCTTGTTTCCTTAGGGTATCCAATAAATAGACATTTATCGACTTAGCATCTGCTACATAAGGTGACAACCCCATATCTTCAAGTAAGATACATGAGGTTTCTTACTAGCCCATATCTCATATGGAGTAGTAGAGACTACCTTGGTAGGCATTCTGTTTAACAAGTAAAATGTACCGTCAAGTGCATAACCCCAAAAGGACTTGGGAAGAGTCGCATGATTCATCATTGACCGACCATGTCCAACAAGGTCCTAAGTACGCCCTCGATACACCATTATGCTGTGGTGTATATGGCGGAGTCCATTGAGACAATATGCCATTGTCTCTTAGATAATCAAGAAACTCTTGACTTAAGTATTCGCCACCTCGATCCGATCGAAGTATTTTAATACTTTTGTCATGTTGTTTCTACTTCATTTCTGAATTCTTTGAACCTTTCATAGGTTCGACTTTGTGTTTCATCAAGAACACATACCCAAACCGTGAGTGATCATCGGTGAAGGTAATGAAGTAGCTATAGCCTCCTAATGCTTGAGTTGACATAGGTCCACATACATCAGTATGTATTAGACCTAGTAACTCTCCCACTGCTCACCTTTTCCAAAGAAAGGTAACTTAGTCATCTTGCCTTTAAGCATGATTCGCATGTATCGTATGAATCTAATTCAACGATTCCAATTCCACATCGGTGTAATTCGATATGCTTCTTGCTTATATGGCCAAGACGACAATGCCACATATAGGAGTCTATTTGATTATCCTTTCGAGCACGCGTGTTGCTCGCTTCGATATTGAAATCGTCACTGGATACGTCCAACGTATAAACACCATTGCTTAAAGTTCCAATCCCATAAAGAACTCCATTCAAAGTTATGTAACAACAATTGTTACTAAAAGTCAAATGGAACCCATTTCTATTTAGACAAGAAATAGAAATGATGTTCTTTATCAATGAAGGAACATAAAAGCAATTGTCCAGTTCTAAGACAAGTCCTGCAGGGAGTTTCAACAAATACGTTCCGATGGCGAGTGCAGCAACCTTTGCTTCATTCCCAACACGTAAATTTGACTCTCCCTTGACGAGTCTTCTTCTATTCCTTATCCCATGTATGTCATTACATATATGTGAGCCACACCCAGTATCAAATACACAAGTGTCTGAGGAAATAGAATGACAATCAATAAAGAAGATTTCTGAAGAAGATAGGGCATCCGATGCCTTATCCTTCTTCACGGACTCAAGATAAATCTTGCACTTTCTTCGCAAATGGCTCTCCTTGCCATAATAATGGCAAGTTTCCTTTTGTGCTAGTTCTACCTTCTTATCCCTTCTCTTCTTTCCCTTCTGCTGTTCCTTTGACTTCCTCTTAGAACCTTTCTTTGAGGAATCAACTAACAGCACCGTCCCCTGCTCATGCTTCTCAGAAGACTCCATAGTCTTCAGCATGTTGAGCAGTACCACAGATGAACCTCCTTGCATCTCAGAGGTGAAGAGGAGCTTGGAGACTTCGAACCTTTCGAATCTCACTTGCTCATCAACCAACTCACAGAGATGAAGGACTACGATATGAGCATCCATATGCTCATGCTGCTTTCGTAGCTTGGGTTCCATCGCGGCTAGCATGATGCAACTCATTTGTTCAGAATCACTCACATGTTTCTGATAGTCCAACAATTGGTCCAAAGTTGCATCGTCACTAGGACGGGCGGGAAGAGGCGCTTCGAGGACATACACAAGCTTTTCACCTTGAGAACAATTCTCAAGTTTCTAAGCCAGTCCAAGAAGTTCCCACTAATTTATTTGAATCCAAAATGGAACGCAAATTCAAACACATCATGATCAATATATTAACTTAGAAATACAAAACGAGCATATATGAGAAAGATGATTTTAAAATGCATCAATATACATTTATAAATCCCATTCATTTTTCGAATTTCAAAAACCCCAAAATCACTTCGAGATCGTAGGTCCATCTCCGAATGGTCGATATCCATCATAGATAAGAACAACCTCGAGTGAGTCCAACAAGCCATTCTTAGCTATGATGGTGGGTATCATATACCGATTACATATCATGTATATGTAACTATCACAATGTGCTATCAACTAATTGAATGTTTACATACATTGTTAACACATTAACAAGTATGCATCATATGCATAGCACCCAACTTCACCTCTCTTCACATCGACCTTGGAGTGAGTCCAACAAATCGATGCTCCAAGTTAAAGCCGACCCATTAATCGCGAAATAGTTTTAATATGGTTAGAGCGCATTCAACCAATTAGCCAGGCTTGGAGTGAGTCATACAACCCAAACTAACGATTGACCTCTGACTCTTACCATATTAGAGTTAAACTATTCCAATGATTTGAACATGTTCAGGTTCGAGCCGGGCTTGGAGTGAGTCCAACAACCCAAACAAGAAACAGAACTCTGGTTCTAACCATATTAATGGAAGGTGTAGGCTTTAATATTGAGTTAGGGTTTTTATGTCTCATCCTCTTTGCATGCAAATAACTATTATCTACATGGCATGACATACATGGCATACATCTACATGTCACGACACGCATGGCATAATGTTATGCATCTAATGCAATTACATGGCATACAATTATGTCATGTATATATTTTCTTATATGTCATAACTATTTATGGAAATAAAATATGTTTAAGATTTGATTCTCCAAATCAAATCATAATTAAATTAGGAAACAAATTTCCAAATCTAATCACATATTTTATTCATGAAATTATTTGATTAAGGAAAATCTATTTAGGAAACCAATTTTCTAAATCATTAAAACTACTTATGGAAATAAAATATCTTAAGATTTGATTTCCTAAATCAAATCATGATTAAATTAGGAAACAAATTTCCAAAATCTAATCAAATATTTTATTTATGGAAAATATCAATTTCCATAAATACTTCCAACTTTCCAAAAGTGGAAGATTTCCATAAATACTTCTAGACTTTCCAAAATTGAAAAATTTCCATAAATACTTCTAAATTTCCAAAATTAGAAAATTTCAAGAAATATATTATGACTATCATAAAACCATTTACGATTATGTGAAACACAACACAGGCTCACGATACCCTTTGTTGGGTTTTCCCATGGCGTGTGTGTGTTCGATCATGTTTCGCAAACATGAGCACAACGGAAGCAATTAAAAATAATAAATCTATATTTATTACAATACACACAACACACGCATGCTATTACAACAAGTGTAGACATAACCGTAAATTAAAATTTGCAATAAAAGGAAATTAAACTACGTTATACCTTCCGTATGACGTGTAGCGGGAACGGCATCAACCGGAACGATCTTCGTAAGAATCGTCTCTATCCGTATCCACGCCGAGCTCCTTGGGATGACTTCGCTAAGTCACGAGCTTCGTCTTCGTACGGGTTACTAGCCTCGTGTTGAAGACGACGTGATCGAGAGATGATCACGATCCGAATCCAAATTCGGATCCTAAAACGAGTTCTCAAAACTCACTTCTCCGGAGAGGTATTCGTCAACCGTTTGACGAATCCTTCGTCCTCCACCTCAGAGGATTACCAGAGATAAAATCCCCGGTAAGTTAGCCGCTGTCGGAGCACTAACCGTCGTCCAAACGACGCTCCGACGAGAGGAGAACAAGCTGTCCAGAAAACTGGACAGCTTTGGTGGAGACCTTGCGCCGGCCAAATAAGGAAAGTGACTTGCTCACCTTGTCGCCGGAGCCAAGGAAGATCACCGGAGCTCCTCCGGCAGCAGCTCGTCGCCGGCAAGAGGAGGAAACGGCAGCAGCTGGTCGCCGGTTGGAAGAGATGGTTGGCGGCAATAGAGTTGGCGCCAACAAGAGGAGGAGGGTGGGCGGCCAAATTAGGTTTGCCTCTTCATTAGGGCTTAACAAACCCTAATGCCCTCTTTTATAGAGAACTAATTCTCTTAATGGTTAATGGATCATATCCATAAAGCCCGTTAACCCCTCCATTAAGATAAGTTAAAATAAACCAAACCATGATGGTTTATTTTAAGTTAAAACGAACCGAACCAACTTTTGGTTCATTCGTTTAAAATAAACCAAACCCTTTGGTTTATTCTCATCCATTGGATTAGAACCAAACCATTTTGGTCCATCCATTATGTCTTCATAAGACACGGCCCATCCACGCTTCCATTGCGACTGAAACAATTTCATGCTCGCTTTATGTTTGATCCAACCAAACATAGTTTCTCTCGGTCTGAGAATCCCATTCTCAAGCTCGTTTTAAATCCTTTGGATTACACTCACAGGCGGTGACCAAATAGGTTCTCGCTTATGTTGGTCGCCTATAATTAACCATTAATTATAGAACGATCATGAGTGGCACCTAGTAGTACATCATGATCCCCAATTAACCAAAAGATCAACTGATCCGTAACTATTTCTCAAACCCTTCAAAGAAATGAATCGTGCCCCATTCCATTCACTCATCTTATACCCACTTGGTTCAGGACATGGTCTATTGTGTCAGTCCTCACTAGGCTGACTACGTCACACCTAGCCCAAGTATCATTTCCTCGTCCTACGGATTCTAGTTACTCCACATGTATCGAAGAGTACTTTACTCTAAACATGTAATGCTTTGGCCAAAGACTTTAGTAACAAGCCGACGAGAGGCCATGGGTATACATCTCCTCGCAAGGAGTGGTGAATCCTTTATAGGCTATTCAAACACCTTCGATCACTTCGACTTATACCCAATCATCCCGGGTCCACATCTCCTTAGAGATGTTTGCTTAAGATGTCAAAGCATAAGTCTCCATGATCAAGATGACTTGAATACCGTAAGTCGAAGGAACATCGCACTTAAGCCACAGTAAGAACTTCATTGACATATCTATATATGCAGAGAACCATATGAAGTCTTACGGCTGGTCACTCCAATGAACTAGTTACCATAACTAGCATCCACGATTAACTCCGACATCACTATGTCTCGCTGAGAATCACCGCTTGGATACACCAAGGAGTATACTGTGCTAGTCTCGATGTAATCGATGGTGTCCAAATCCATCAATTTATCGACTAGGATAATTCGATACATCACAATTACACATGTAGAGATACTCACTAGTTGTGATCCAATCACAAATTCTCTCATGCCGTGAATCGATCGTGGACATTCAAGAAATGAGTTTAAGATCCAATCAAATACATAAAACATGTATACTCAAATAGTGAATCTTCATTTATCATATAAATGGTTCATACATAAGGCGATTGCCTTAGGACATCTCTCATATATTACTAACAAAGATCTCCAAATTATCACCATATATAGTGGTCGAGCGACATCTAATGCTCGCCTCAACCTCGCTACACTACCCCGAGTGGTCGGGAGGCAGATGATCGATGACCCGCCTCTTCCACAAGGAAGACTCCAATGCAAGATGCATGCAAATGTAATGATGCATAGCTCACACATACATCCCTACAACACTCTAATCCACAAGGAGATCTAGTCAACAAAAGTCAACCATGCAAGGACGATTCGAATTTCCTCAACTGTAGGTCTCACCCTGAGCGACGGAGCATGAGGCTTTACCACTTTAAAATATTCCTGTACGAGGTGCTGGAAATCCCGACATTATGTAAACCGGGTATTTAAACAAAGCCTAGATCGAATGATCCTTCAAAGGGCAAATTTTGAACCGGAAACGCTAGCTAATACGTACAAACAAACAGGTTATAATTTCTATCCGAGATAAAGGTATGATAGATTAACAGCAATATCTCAAAGATCGCAGGTTAAGTACAAGCACAAGATACAATATGAGTGGATCTAAGGTAAACAAGAATAACCATATGTAAACTGTCATGCACTAGAATTGATCAAACTAGGACTGTAGATATTACCCACCGACGATCGGCTCGTATAATCCTCACCACGGCCCGCTCGTATCCCAAACCTGCACATAATCACAAATTAGGATTTAGCATAACACTCCAATAATAATACGAATAAATACTATTTTATATTCGTATTCATTTCCCGTCTATGAATAAGAACCCTACTTATCCCAAATTCGATACACTACCTAGGTCAACTACAAGAAAACCTAAGTAACAACTTCCTGAGCTTATACACCATAACCTCTCAAATCAAATCAGACCATCCACTAAAATTAACCGAAACCCTATGGACCTCAAAAGAACCAATCGGCCAACACACATTCCACTCATAGCATCTACACATGAAGTAACAGCAATACACCCAACTTACCGATCTCAGATCTCCTCCGGCAGTTCACTCCGGCTCACCTTCTGCCTACCGACAGAACTCCCAAATCAAACGCATCGACAACAGAATACAATCACACCGCAACTAGTATCACCGAGCATCATCCAACCCAAATACTCATCGGCAGAACATAACTCTACTCCAAATCACAGGTAAATTCCAAATCCCAGCTTCGATTCTTAACCATCCGAGCACACAACCGATTCAATTCCCAATTTATTGCATACATCAACAACACCAAAAGCACTCTGCGATCTCACACACCCGTATCACCCATTCACACGGCACAGGGAAAGAACACAGAATTGAGACATACAACCTCAGATCTTCTCCGACAACCTACTCCCGTTCACCCTCTGCTCACCGAAGGAACTCCAAATCCACACATCGACAAACATTTGCAATAACAGGATACCAATCACACCCTTATCAAACGATTACCGTAATCACAGCTAAACACAAATCCACCATTAACTAGTATTACACGAATCACACAATCACAGTATACAGAACATAATTCAATGGATACCACAGATAGCAATATTGGGTTAGATCTAACTTACCGAGATCAACCTTCACCGGCAGCGTTATCCCCCAAATCCCAGTTGCTCACCGAAACAATCCAACTCCCGATTACTGCCAAAAACCGATCTGAGCTAAAAACAACCCAAAACTCCAGATCTCCACTCGAAAAGGGAAGGGAATGATCGATCTCATCCGATGGCACTCCGCCGCGATAACGACGCTCGTCCGTCGGGAGTGTCGCCGCGATTTCCGCCTGTGCGAGAACCCCCTTTGATCCCCTACGAGATCTACCAAATGGCGCCGTCGAGCTCCTCGCACCGGACGCCGACGAGATCGGCGAGGAGAGCGCGCGGCGAAGAAGCGTTCGGCGCGGAGAAGAACAGAATGAGGCGGAGAAGAAGAAATGGAAACTGAAATTGCGATCTAACGAAATCGGTTCGTTCGGCAACTTATAAACGTCGTTCGCCTGATCCGGTTAACCCAGCTCAACCCTAACCCAATCCGATTGGGTTCAGCCCAATTTCGGCCCAGTCCATTACAGCCCACTTTTGGCCCAATTTCAGCCCAATTTCAGCCCACTAATTAAGCCTAATTAATCCCTTAATTAATCCCAATTAATTACGAGTTAATCCATTTTTTTTTTCCATATATTACATTCTCCCCCACTTAATAAAATTTGGTCCCCAAATTTCCGTACTTATATGCAGTAATCAACATAAGAAATTTCTTGAATTACTACATACCTCACGTAAACAGGTGAGGATATCGAGCTCGGATGATATCCTCCAGCTCCCAGGTAGCCTCCTCATCAGTGTGATGCTGCCATCCAACCTTTACAAGGCGAATGATTTTGTTCCGTAACTGACGCTCTTTGCGACCAAGAATCCGCACGGGAAATTCCTCATATGTCGCATTAGGCTGGAGTGGAAATGGCACCTCTGTCAAAACATGATCTGGATGCGGTACGTATTTCCTCAGCATAGAAACATGGAATACGTTATGAACGCTCGCAAGAGTCGGAGGTAGAGCCAATCGGTATGCTACACCTCCAATCTGCTCCAATATCTCGAATGGTCCAATGTAGCGGGGTGCTAATTTTCCTTTAATTCCGAATATCTTGACTCCTTTCGTAGGCGATACACGTAGGAACACATGATCCCCTATAGAAAACTCCAGGGGTCTTCGCCTCCGATCCGCATAACTTTTCTGTCTGTCCTAAGCCTCTGACAATCGTCGTCTGATAACACGAACTAACTCTACATCGTCAATACTCACGAGGGCCCAATTAAGCGCTCCCCAACATCCTCCCACAATACTGGAGATCTGCAGGGTCGACCATACAAAGCCTCAAAGGGAGCCATCTGAATGGAAGAGTGATAGCTATTATTATACGCGAATTCCACCAAGTGAACGTGATCCTCCCAGCTGCCTCCGAAATCCATAACGCAAGATCTCAATAAGTCCTCCAGAGTCTGAATAGTACGCTCCGACTGTCCATCCGTCTGCGGGTGAAATGCAAGATCGAGACGGGCTCTGCCCATAGCATGTCAAGACTCGCGAATCGTGAAGTAAAATGCGGATCTCTGTCAGATATGATACTCAAAGGTACTCCGTGCAGTCTGACAATCTCTCTGCAGTATAGCTCAGCTAGTCGATCCAATGGATGTGTCTCACGAATCGGAAGGAAATGAGCGGATTTGGTTAACCTATCCACAATCACCCAAATCGCATCATGTCCTTTACGGGTTCTGGGCAACCCCGTAACAAAATCCATCGTAATATGTTCCCACTTCCATTCGAATTGGGATTCTCTCAGAGTAATCCGACGGGTTTCTGATGTTCATCCTTTACCTGCTGGCAGACCAAACATCGAGCGACGAAATCCGTAATATCTCTCTTCATACCGTCCCACCAGTATGAACGCCTCAAATCCTGATACATTCGGGTACCGCCAGGATGTATAGCAAATCTCGAGTGATGTGCCTCTCGTAATAACTCCTCTTTAATCGGATGTGTGTCCGAATAACACATAGTCTCCTCGAATCGGAGGACTCGTCACACGAGAAATCGCATGCATCCGAATCCAGTGCTTCATAAGAACTGCAGATGCTGATCACTAGCTTGTGCCTCCTTGATCCTCTCAATAATAGCAGACTGGGCAACCATAGATACCAATATCCCCCGGGATGTTTGACCCTGTTCAGACAACCCCAACTCTGAGAACTGTCGAACAAGATCGACCATCTACAAATGACTAGCCAGAATCCCACGGGACTTCCTGCTCAGTGCATCTGCTACAATGTTAGCTTTACCCGGATGATACTGAATGGTGCAATCATAATCCTTTAGGTACTCCATCCATCGTCTCTGTCTAAGATTCAATTCTTTCTGAGTGAAAAGGTATTTCAAACTCTTATGGTCCGTATAGATCTCAAAAGTAATCGCGTACAGATAATGTCTCCAAATCTTTAGCGCAAAAATAATGGCTGCTAACTCCAGATCGTGTACCGGATAATTCCTCTAATGATCCTTAAGCTGACGGGAGGCATAAGATACTACACGGTCGAACTGCATCAAAACTACTCCCAATCCTTGGAAAGAAGCATCAGTATATAGGACCATCCCATCGCAAGAAGAAGGAATCACCAATACCGGTGCAAAAACTAGACGCTGCTTAAGCTCCTGGAAATTGGACTCACACGCCTCTGACCAAGCAAACTTGACTCCTTTCCGGGTCAAGCGCGTAAGTGGTGTGGCTATACGGGAAAATCCCTCCACAAATCTACGGTAATACCCAGCCAATCCAAGAAAACTACGGACTTTCGAATCGATTTGCTCCCAGCTTCCCAATGTAATCGCCTGATTTTTGGGGATCAATCAAATACCTCTGCTAGATACCACATGTCCAAGAAATCCCACAGAAGATAACCAGAAAGCACACTTACTAAATTTGGCATATAAATGCTCTCGTCGTAATGTCTCCAATACAATCCGAAGATGGTGCTCATGCTCCTCCTCAGAACGAGAATATATCAAGATATCATCTATGAATACGATGACAAACTGATCTAAGTACCTCAAGAATACCCGGTTCATCAAATCCATAAATGCAGCTGGAGCATTAGTAAGACCAAAGGGCATCACTAGAAACTCGTAATGTCCATAACGCTGCGTGAACGCGCCTTCCGAACATCCCCGCCTCTTACCCTCACCGATGATAACTCGATCGCAGATCAATCTTGGAATACACGCAAGTATCCTTGAGCCGATCAAACAAATCCTCTATCCTCGCGGTGGATATTTGTTCTTAGCATCCGCATTAAGTTGTCGGTAATCAATACATAACAGAGATCCATCTTTCTTTTAACGAAGCACCGAGCTCCCCAAGGTGAAACACTAGACGCAAAACCCTATCCAATAACTCTTGCGGTGTATCTTTAGCTCACTTAACTCTTTCTGCCATCCCAGATGGAGCTTTGACACGTGCGGTACACTTCGAATCACCTCTATCGCAATTCCACTTGCCTCTGAGGTGGCAAGCCCTAAGTTCATCCGAAATATATCCTGATACTCACGAACTACCCGTACGCTGGAAAGAGGTGGTATCTCCTCACTCTCCACTTTGACCAAAGAGAATAAGTAACCTTGACAACCATGCGACAATATTCTCCGAGCCTGAAGTGCAGATATAAAGGACACTCCATCATCACGGGTACCACAATTCCCATGCAGGTGATCGGTGGTCGGAAGGTCACTACTCGCTCTACAATCCATCAGCATAATATGTAGCCAACCAATCCATTCCGAGTATAATGTCGAATTCCACCATCTCTAACACCGAAGGTCCACCGTAAGTATATGTCCTCAAATCCAATCTGACAACCTCGACATTACTTGATGATCGTCAACACTCGCCTGATGGTAATGATACCGCTAATCCACAAGAACGAATCATAGGGATTCTCCCAATTTTTCTCAGAAATATACTAGAAATAAAGGAATGCGAGCTACCAGTATCAATCAATGTATCAGCAGGTATAGAATAAACCAAAATCATACCCCGAATGACCGATCCTCGCTACCGAGGCCCTCCTCTCGGGTAATGGCATAAACTCGTCCAGTCTCCACATGCGACGGCTGCGCTCTAGATATAATAGTAGAATGCCTCCACTCCGGATGGATCTGGGTCTGAGATGATGTTGCTGGAGGCTGACTCTGCTACGCAGGCATAATATATCCCTGAGAGCCTAGGTATATATCAGTAGGTGGTCCTAATAATAACTCTCGAGTCGGGTATAATGAATCGCCGCTGGCATCCCGAAAGAATCACTCCCATGTATATGATATATCCGAGTCAGAGGAGGTAGTGTCCCCGACCATGCATCTGCGTCCCCAGGTGCCGACCTCTGGCGATGATGCCGATCGGATCTCTTTCCCTTGCTGGAATTTCCTGAACCCTCCAGCTGTGCCTTCAGAGTACACTCTCGACTAGTATGCCCTGGATGCTTGCAGTAATAACAAACATCTCGATCCAGGGGACACTCGGGAACACTATGATTTCCGGACCCACATCTACGACATCTAATCATGTATCCACTCTTACGGTTCTTCTGAGAACCGCCAGACTGTCCAGAAGCTGGTCGCTTCCCTTTCTGTGCCCTAGATGATCCCTCTGAAGCACCACGAGATGCCCCACTTTGATTCTGCTTCTTCTGAGTCTCCGTGGTCGTATCCTGCTTTCGTTGCTTTCCCTGGGACATCTGCTTCTCCACCTCCTTCTCCTTTGCAATTTGCTGAGAAGTCATCTCAATAGGCAGAGCCCTATCCAGTGCCTCTCGGTACGAGTTAATGGAGGATCCAGACATTCTTACTTGAATATAGGCTGCCAAACCCTGTGTGAATTGTAACATCCGGTCCTCATCCTGTGCTACCAGACGCGGACAGAATTCCGCTAATCGAGTAAACTCTGCATTGTATTCCATAACTGATCGATCCCCTTGCTTAAGGCTTAAGAACTCCTGACGGCGTGCTGTAGAGAACGCAGAAGGAAAATACTGCCTCCAGAATATATCTCGAAAAACTGCCCAGGTGATGTTCTGCTCTCCCATCAAGGTCTTCTGCATTTTCCACCACGTAACCGCCTGCTCCCGAAGATGATAAGCTGTTAGACCCACCTTCTCCTCATCGGTGCAACTCATGAACTCAAATGTATCCTCCAAATTGTCTAACCAAGTCCGTAATCCAGTGGATCGACTCTGAATAGCGTGAATCGGTCCTTGGTCGACCGCTTAACACCGATATGTGCCTTGACTCGACCCAATCGAATCCGTGAGCAGCCGCGTAGTCCTCGGGTACATCGGGCTCTCGAGGTTCCGAACCTCCGGTAGAGATCCGTGGCTCCTCCCGATCAACCGTCCTCCTGTAGTAGGTCGCAGAGGGTCGACCTCTCTTACGAGTCTGAACAGGTGCCATAATATCGTTTGTTCACACTTGTTGAACGACTTCCATAATTATTTAACCATAAAATATTAAGTGTTAAGATTTCTTACTTCGGACAACTTGGAGCTCATGCCTCTGTCAATCCCATCTTACCAAAATCGAAATCAAATCAAAACGATTTCCGAGGTCCCAAAATCCGACAAAAACATTATTACATGGCATCGCAACCTAGGGCTCTGATACCAATAAAATTGTCACGCCCCGAGGTAGACTCTGTCCGGCCAACGGACGGCACCCCCTTATGACAATTCCAATATGGTACAAAGTCGCAGCCAGTATAACACATATCGAAAATGTATAACAACACAGCAAAACGTATAATATCAATAGCGGAAGCCAAACATAATGGAAATACAACTCAACAACATCAGTACATCGGTATATCCGTCCATACAAAAAAACAGAATCTCATATCGAATATCACAAGAGCAAAATACATCACGATCTCCAATAGCAATAAAAGTCCATATGTAGATACATGAGATGGGAAACAAAACCCTAAAACAAATGAGATGGGATCGGGTGGCAATGCTCCAAGTCTCGCCAAAGTCTTCTCTACTACGGCATGTGAAACCCAGTGGTCCAGTGGTCGGTGGTGGTGAGTATAAAACTGTGGGTAATATATAGAAGTGCATGAACAACATACAGGTAAGAGATCTACAAGTATACATGTGAAGATCTATGTATGCAAAGATGAGTCCAATGACATATACAAGATTAAGCATAGTAATCAAGAATCACATATATGTCCTACTCATAGCATAAACTGAATGGATCGACTTACATAAAGTAATGTACATACCTGACGGTCTGTCCTCCATATGATCTATAACATCCTGAACAGGTATATCATGACATAATCCAAGCAGTACACACTCATGCTCAACACATGCACAACGGTATATAAAATATGCAAAAGGCATGTAGCATGATGTACAATCATATGCAGCATCTCACAGGCATATGTAAAACATATATCAAATACATGCATACATATATATCAGCAATGCATATACATGGTCACTGTCTGCGGACCCGTCCAACCACGACCCCAGAGTGGCTAGGGTGGCACGACAAATGACAACTAGCCCGACTCTAGCTACCACTACTCTCGAGTGGCCGAGTTGGGTAGTATGAATGAGTAGTATATAAGCGTAAAAAGCTAACTACTCCTAGGGGTCCTCCAAGAAGCCACGCCGTCCCTACCCATGAGTAGACAAGCGCGCGACACAGACAACCGCACGTCAGAATAACCACCATCTATAGTGGGCGAGTGCTAACACCACTCTGCACAGTGGCCAGGTGCGCATCTCCAGCTACCACCATATATAGTGGTCGAGCGCGGCACATCTAATGCTCTGCCCTCAACCCTGCTACCACTACCCCGAGTGGCCGGGGAGGCAGGATGACCGATGACCCGTCTCTTCCACAAGGAAGACTCCACAAGATGCATGCAAATGTAATGATGCATAGCTCACACATACATCCCCACAACACTCCCTAATCCACAAGGAGATCTAGTCAACAAAAGTCAACCATGCAAGGACGATTGATCCGTAACCCCAACTTACTTACCTATGTACAGATAAATAGGTTCATCAAGTTAACTCACTAATATATGTACGGTACAACGACGGAGGACTCATCACCTAACCTAGTGATGGAACCCGGTAACCCCATCTAAGTCCACACTAGTGACTACATGCATTTAACTGAATACCTATCAGCTAACAAACAAACAGGGTTATAATTTCTATCCGAGATAAAGGTATGATAGATTAACAGCAATATCTCAAAGATCGCAGGTTAAGTACAAGCACAAGATACAATATGAGTGGATCTAAGGTAAACAAGAATAACCATATGTAAACTGTCATGCACTAGAATTGATCAAACTACACTAGATATTACCCACCGACACGGCTCAGATAATCCTCACTAGCGGCCTCGCCCGTATCCCAAACCTGCACATAATCACAAATTAGGATTTAGCATAACACTCCAATAATAATACGAATAAATACTATTTTATATTCGTATTCATTTCCCGTCTACGAATAAGAACCCTACTTATCCCAAATTCGATACACTACCTAGGTCAACTACAAGAAAACCTAAGTAACAACTTCCTGAGCTTATACACCATAACCTCTCAAATCAAATCGTA
Organism: Wurfbainia villosa; assembly: GCA_025175895.1. NCBI lineage: Eukaryota > Viridiplantae > Streptophyta > Magnoliopsida > Zingiberales > Zingiberaceae > Wurfbainia > Wurfbainia villosa. The sequence continues at coordinate 36,646,085 of CM045998.1, read as the reverse complement.
TCAGTCATCCACTAAAATTAACCGAAACCCTATGGACCTCAAAAGAACCAATCGGCCAACACACATTCCACTCATAGCATCTACACATGAAGTAACAGCAATACACCCAACTTACCGATCTCAGATCTCCTCCGGCAGTTCACTCCGGCTCACCTTCTGCCTACCGACAGAACTCCCAAATCAAACGCATCGACAACAGAATACAATCACACCGCAACTAGTATCACCGAGCATCATCCAACCCTAATACTACTCCAGAACATAACTCTACTCCAAATCACAGGTAAATTCCAAATCCCAGCTTCGATTCTTAACCATCCGAGCACACAACCGATTCAATTCCCAATTTATTGCATACATCAACAACACCAAAAGCACTCTGCGATCTCACACACCCGTATCACCCATTCACACGGCACAGGGAAAGAACACAGAATTGAGACATACAACCTCAGATCTTCTCCGACAACCTACTCCCGTTCACCCTCTGCTCACCGAAGGAACTCCAAATCCACACATCGACAAACATTTGCAATAACAGGATACCAATCACACCCTTATCAAACGATTACCGTAATCACAGCTAAACACAAATCCACCATTAACTAGTATTACACGAATCACACAATCATAGTATACAGAACATAATTCAATGGATACCACAGATAGCAATATTGGGTTAGATCTAACTTACCGAGATCAACCTTCACCGGCAGCGTTATCCCCCAAATCGATTGCTCACCAAACAATCCAACTCCCGACATCGCCAAAAACCGATCCGAGCTAAAACAACCCAAAACTCCAGATCTCCACTCGAAAAGGAAGGGAATGATCGGTAACCACATTGTCCGCTGGGAGTGTCGCCGCGATTTCCGTCCAGGCGAGAACCCCCCTTTGATCCCTCGGCCGGAGATCTACCAAATGGCGCCGTCGATCTCCTCGCACCGGACGCCGACGAGATCGGCGAGGAGAGCGCGCGGCGAAGAAGCGTTCGGCGCGGAGAAGAACAGAATGAGGCAGAGAAGAAGAAATGGAAACCGAAATCGCGATCTGACGAAATCGGTTCGTTCGGCAACTTATAAACGTCGTTCGCCTGATCCGGTTAACCCAGCTCAACCCTAACCCAATCCGATTGGGTTCAGCCCAATTTTGGCCCAGTCCATTACAGCCCATTTCGGCCCACTTTTGGCCCAACTTCAGCCCAATTTCAGCCCACTAATTAAGCCTAATTAATCCCTTAATTAATCCCAATTAATTACGAGTTAATCCATTTTTTTTTCCGTATATTTCAAATATCCATCTAGGAGTTTCAATGATTTAGCCCAAAAGCATACTTCTTTTATTTGTGATTTGCTCAAAGTGTATGGTGCTTTTGGTTTGTAAACTTTACCATTTGCATTCTCAATCAAATGCAACTCAGGATGACTACAAAGCTGCCCCAAGTCTTTTCTAGCTTTAGCATTATCCTTTGCTTTATCTTTGACATCCATGATAGTGTTGAAAACAATATCAAAAACATTTTTCTCAATATGCATCACATCTAAATTGTGATGATTAAGATTTTTTTTCCAATAAGGTAACTCCCAAAATATACTTCTTTTAACCCAATTATGTGTTTTGCCAAATCCATCAATCGGTTGGGTGACTCTTGGTGGTTTCCCAAATGTTACATGTGGAAGTCTATTTACTCTTTGATATATGTCTTCACCACTTAAACGAAGAGGTGGAGAATCTTTTTCAACCTTACCTTTTCGAAACTTATATGCTTGTCTTCTAAACGGATGATCACAAGGTAAGAATTGACGATGACAGTCAAACAAGAAGCCTTTCCCCCACACGTGTGATGTACGATAATTGAGGAAGAGCTAATTTTATGATATTAATTTGATTTTACCTTATGAATCATTGAGAAAATTTCTGGTTGTTTGAAAATAAGTGTTCTTATCATCACAATACATGACTACTAGTACATTATATCCTGAAAGAAGTTAAAGAGTACCCTAAAATTCCTGATACTCAGCAATCAGTTAATTACAAATAGAACTGATCCAGTTTGTTATATCAGCATCAGTATATTGGAAGGATACGATCGAGAATAATTCATAGTTTTCTATACATCATGAGATCATTTTCCTTATTGTTTTTTCTTCTAAGGCACATGGTATATATCACTAAAAATATATCTTTAATTTCCTTTTCCTATAAATCAATGTTAGTCTAGTTCTTGATAATCACAAGGTTTAAATGGTTAAGATAGTAAAGAAGATATATATCTCAGTAATATATACTAACCTACAAAAATGAATGATGGTTGACGGACAGAAATTGGAGGTAGAAATCGGCCTGGAATTGAGACAATGGATGTCGGACAATGGCCTGGAGGCCAAGCAATTGACGATCGATGGACAAACAAGCCGCCAGATGATCACCTGCAGGACAAATGATGGCGTGAGAAGCCGCCGGAAGAGAATGGACGAAGTTTGCTTCGGCGGTGAAAGAAGACGGAATGAGGGAGAATGCGGTGTAAGGGAAAAAAACCTAGATATTATCATCTAATTAAATATATTATTATTATTATTTAATTTTTTTTTAATACATTAAAATTTCTTTAAATTATTATTGGTTAAGTTATTTTATTTTATTTTTTAAACTTATATATTTATAAATTTAAAAAACTTTTTTATCAATAATTTTAAAAGAATTAATATTAATAATAAATAAAATAATATTTATTTGTATTATTTTTTTAAAATTAATAATTTGTATTAATGAAATATATTATACTTCTAATTCGAGTCAAAAGTCACTTCATAATATTCTATTGTAAAATTAGATATAATTGGTGCAATATAGTCACAAGAAAATACGATCAAAATATAAGAGAAGAATAACTGGCGCATTAATTATTATCTCTCAAATCTTAAAAAAAAATGAAAAAGAGAAAATAATTAGAGAATAGAATTTAGTTTATTAGAAATAATTAAATTTATTACTATTTAATAATTTTTTAAATTTATAAATTATTTTAAACAGATTTTATGATAAATATAATTTCGTATCAGATTTCGTTTCTAATTCGTATTTACTTTTGTTTATAAAATTTTATTTTATAAATTTGTTTCTAATTCATTTTAAATTCCATTTTAAATATATTTATATATGTTATATATTATTTAAGTAAAACGGATTACTAATTCCGTTGTAATTCCATTTCTAATTTATAAAATTTTAAAATAGATTATAATTTTTTTTTTAAAATCTGTTTCTGAAACCCTATTTTCTTGTAGGATCACAGAGTTTAATCGGTTTGTCCTTGTCCTCTTTCTAAGATATAGTCAGGGCAGATACATCAATATTTGTGTTCTATTCTTATCCCTATAGACACATCAATTACCTTAGGATGAGTTCCTTCTCTTTTGTACACCAAGACAAAAGGATCTGCATTAATCAAACATCACCAAGTGAAATCGAAACCCAAGAATTGCTTCTCATATAAGTTTTCAAATTATTTCCTTTCCACTCTCTTTGCTTTCAATCTTATGAACACTTTCTCAATTTCTCTGGATAATCAACTCTATGGTCAAAAGCAGTACTTAAAAATGCAGTCTCAAAGGATGATCAATTTTCTATTACTTGACGATGATCCATGCACTTGTGGATTTCACCCCATCAGGTTTTTGGCGAAATTGTCGAGGGTTGCACCTTTTTGTTCATATCAATTTTTCTTCATAATTTTGTTAACCCAAATTTCTTTCTTATTTTCTTTATTTTTCAACATTTACTATGATTTCTTCTCTTTTATGCATAGATCTGCTAGGTTAGATTCTGTCCTTGATCTAGATCGTGAGATAGAGTGAATTTATCGAGCTCGAAGAAATCTACAGTGATAGTCGGAGGCATAGACGATATCAACTATGACCACCAATGACAATAGACCTTTAAAAGATTATATCACACTCAATGCGATGGGATGGAGGTCTAGCATCATGCAACCCCTGATCGAAGCAAACAATTTTGAACTGAAGCCTTCCTTGATCAATATAGTTCAGCAACATCAATTCAGAGGGCTTGGCACAGAAGACCACAATCTACATCTCCATGTATTCTTAGAGATTTGTGACACCTTTAAATATAATGGAGTTTTTGCAAATGACATCTGGCTACAACTATTCCCCTTCTCGCTTAAAAATAAGGCAAGGGCTTGGCTATATTCCATGTCTACTGGAGCCATCATGACCTCGGAGCAAATGGAGTAGTGACTCCTTGATAAATTTTGCCTCCGATCAAGACTGTACACCTACAAAATCAGATCACGAGCTTTGCTTAGAAGGATGGATAGTCATTATTTGAGGCATGAGACAAATTCAAAGAACTCCTACAGTAATGGCCTCATCATAGGTTGGAGAAATGGTTGATAATTCACACTTTTTATAATGATATAACCTATTTTGCCAGAGTTTCCTTAGATTTAGCTGTGGAAGGAGCTTTAATGAATAAGACGTTCAATGAAGCCTACAATATTATCAAGAACATAGCAAACAACCACCATTAGTGGGCAAATGAAAGAGGTAACTCATCGAAAAGCGTAGGTAAGTATGAGGTAAGTGAACTTCATTTTATTTCTGCCAAAATGGACTCACTTTCTAAAAGATTGGATTCTCTTACCTTGAATGTCATGAACATTACTAATACTTGTGAAATTTGTGGTGTTTCTAGACACTCGACCATCAATTGTCAAGTAAGGATCATGGAGCAAGTGGATGTAATCAACATATTCAACCAGAGGACCAACAACCCCTACTCAAATACTTGCAACCTTGGTTGGCGAAACCGCTCCAACTTCTTTTATGGAAACAACCTAGAAAATGGTAGACAGAGAAACTTTAGAGAACCACAAGAATTTTAGCAACCTCAGAAGTCAAACCTGGAGAACTTATTGGAAAACTTCAGGTTCAAGAAGATGCGCCAGGACACAAGGGAAGTGTTGGGTTTCCGGCACCGCGGCGTGTGTGTGTTCGATCACGTTTCATAAACATCAACACAACGGAAGCAATAAAAATAATAAATCTACATTTATTACAACACACACAACACACACATGCATATTACAACAAGTGTAGACATAACCGTAAATTTAAATTTGCAATAAAAGGAAATTTAACTACGTTATACCTTTCGTATGACGTGTAGCGGGAACGGCATCAACCGGAACGATCCTCGCTAGAATCGTCTCTATCCGTATCCACGCCGAGTTCCTCGGGATGACTTCGCTAAGCCACGAGCTTTGTCTTCGTACGGGTTACTAGCCTCGTGTTGAAGACGACGTGATCGAGAGATGATCACGATCCGAATCCAAATTCGGATCCTAATACGAGTTCTCAAAACTCGTTTCTCCGGAGAGGTATTCGCCAACCAATTGACGAATCCTTCGTCCTCCACCTCAGAGGATTACCAGAGATCGAATCCCCGGTAGTTTAGCCGCTGTCGGAGCTCAAACCGTCGTCCAAATGACGCTCCGACGAGAGGAGAAGAAGCTGTCCAGAAAACTGGACAGCATGGTGGAGGAGTAGGCGCCGGCCAAAACAAGGAAGCCAAGTGCTCACCTTTTCACCGAGGCCTAGGAAGATCACCGGAGGGTCGCCGGAGGGTTCATCGGCTGAAGCTTGGATGCCGGCAAGGAGCTAGATGGCAGCACAACCAGCTGGGCGGCAATGGAGGTTGGGCGGCACAACTAGGTTGGGCGGCACAACTAGGTTGGGCAGCACAACTAGGTTGGGCGGCAACTCCAAGCTAGGGTTTGGATTAGGGATTAATTATCCATTAAGCCCACTTTTATAGAGAACTAATTCTCTTAATGGTTATTGGATCATAACCATTAGGCCCGTTAACCCGCTCCATTAAGATAAGTTAAAATAAACCAAACCATGATGGTTTATTTTAAGTTAAAACGAACCGAACCAACTTTTGGTTCATTCGTTTAAAATAAACCAAACCCTTTGGTTTATTCTCCTCCATTGGATTAGAACCAAACCATTTTGGTTTATCCATTACGTCTTCATAAGACTCGGCCCATCCACGCTTCCATTGCGACTGAAACGATTTCATGCTCGCTTTATGTTTGGTCCAACCAAACCTAGTATCTCTCGGACTGAGAATCCCATTCTCAAGCTCATTTTAAATCCTTTGGATTACGCTCGTTGTGCGTGTGACCAAATAGGTTCTCGGTTTATGTTGGTCATCTATAATTAACCATTAATTATAGAATGATCATGAGTGGCACCTAGTAGTACATCATGATCCCCAATTAATCGAAAAGATCAACGGTTGATCCAGAACTATTTCTGAAACCCTTCAGCAGCTCGAATGATTCGTGCCCCATTCCCTTCACTCATCTTATACCCACTTGGTTCAGGACATGGTCTATTGTGTCAGTCCCCACTAGGCTGACTACGTCACACCTAGCCCAAGTATCATTTCCTCGTCCTACGGATTTTAGTTACTGCACATGTATCGAAGAGTACTTTACTCTAAACATGTAATGCTTTGGCCAAAGACTTTAGTAACAATCCGACGAGAGGCCATGGGTATACATCTCCTCGCAAGGAGTGGTGAATCCTTTATAGGCTATTCAAACACCTTCGATCACTTCGACTTATACCCAATCATCCGGGTCCACATCTCCTTAGAGATGTTTGCTTAAGATGTCAAAGCATAAGTCTCCATGATCAAGATGACTTGAATACCGCAAGTCAAAGGAACATCGACTTAAGCAACGAAGAACTTCATTGACATATCTATATATGCAGAGAACCATATGAAGTCTTACGGCTGGTCACTCCAATGAACTAGTTACCATAACTAGCATCCACGATTAACTCCGGACATCACAATGTCTCCAGCCAGTGAGAATCAGCTGCTTGGATACACCAAGGAGTGTATCTCGTGCTAGTCTCGACAGAATTGATGGTGTCCAAATCCTTCAATTCATCGACTAGGGATAATTCCGATACATCACAATTACACATGTAGAGATACTCACTAGTTGTGATCCAATCACAAATTCTCTCATGCTGTGAATCGCATCGTGGACATTCAGTAAATGAGTTTAAGATCCAATCAAATACATGAAACATGTATACTCAAATAGTGAATATTCATTTATCATATAAATGGTTCATACATAAGGCGATTGCCTTAGGACATCTCTCATATATTACTAATAGACTCCCACTTTGCCTAATGTCAATCGCTACGGTATCCAATACCATAAGCTCGAACATGACCCTCAAACTTATTTTGAGGTAATGCCTTAGTCAAGGGATCCGCTAAGTTCCTTTCAGTGGGAATTTTCTTGATTTGTATTTCGTTCCTACTGATGATCTCTCTGATAAGATGATAGCGGCGAAGCACATGTTTGGATCGCTGATGAGACCTTGGCTCTTTCGCCTGTGCAATTGCTCCATTGTTGTCGCAGTAGACCGGTATTGCTTCAACAATGGCCGAAATCACACCAAGTTCATGAACGAACTTTTTGATCCAAACCGCTTCCTTTGCTGCTTCCGAAGCTGCAATGTATTCTGCCTCAGTGGTAGAATCCGCTACAGTCTCTTGTTTGGAACTTTTCCAACTCATCGCGCTTCATTCATGGTGAACACGATCCGCATCGAGACTCGGAATCATCCTTGTCTGTCTGGAAGCTGGCATCCGTATACTCGCGTATCACCATGTCCCCTTCTCCATATATTAGGAACACATCCTTAGTTCTTCTCAAGTACTTAAGGATCATCTTAACAGCCGCCCAATGATCCATTCCTGGATCGGACTGGTATCTGCTCGTGACACTCAGAGCATACGATACATCGGGCCTCGTACATAACATAGCATACATGATAGATCCTATTGCGGATGCATAGGGAATCTTACTCATGCAAATTCTCTCGTCTTCTGCGCGCGGACACATAGAATTCGAAAGGTGTACCCCATGCCTGATGGGTAGGAAACCTTTCTTGGATTCCGGCATGCTAAACCTCTTTAGCACTCGGTCTATATATGTAGACTGCGAAAGACCAAGCAACCGTTTCGATCTATCTCTATAGATCTTAATCCCGAGGATGTAGGTTGCTTCTCCCAGGTCTTTCATGGAGAATGTCTTGGATAACCAAACCTTCACTGACTGTAAGATTGAAACATCGTTTCCTATAAGTAGTATGTCATCGACATACAATACTAGGAATACGACTTCACTCCCACTAACCCTTTTGTACACACAAGGTTCGTCTGGATTTTGTGAGAAATCAAACTTTTTGATTGTCTCATCAAAACGGATATTCCAGCTCCTGGATGCTTGCTTCAATCCATAAATGGACCGTCGCAATTTGCATACCTTGGTTTTATCAATCGATGTGAAACCCTCAGGCTGTATCATATATACGTCCTCGAGCAGGTTTCCATTAAGGAAACCTGTTTTCACATCCATCTTCCATATCTCATAATCATAATGAGCCGCTATGGCCAGGAGCATCCGAATGGATTTAAGCATAGCTACAGGCGAATAGGTTTCGTCATAATCAACACCTTGTTTTTGATGATATCCTTTCGCCACCAATCTAGCCTTATAGGTAATCACATTACCATCCATGTCGGTTTTCTTCTTGAAAACCCACTTGCACCCTATAGGCTTTATCCCTTCAGGTGGGTCAACCAAGTTCCAAACTTGGTTTTCATACATGGAATCCATTTCCGACTTCATGGCACCAAGCCACTTATCCCTTTCTGAACTTGTCAGCACTTCTTCATAACTGGTAGGCTCCTCATCATCAATGAGTAACATGTCGTTCGATTCGCTTACGAGAAATCCATATCTCTCAGGAATATTGCGTGTTCTACCAAATCTACGAAGATGTGGTGTTACAATAGGTCCAGCCGATTGCTCATCACTATGAGTTATCGGCTGTTGTGCTTCACCAGGTATCTCATCAATGTCTATTTGAGTCTCTCGAGCCTCCTCAAGCTCGACGACACTCCCACTGTTTTCTTGCAAGAGAAACTCTTTCTCTAGAAACACAGCTTGCCTTGAAACAAACACCTTTTGATCCACAGGATGATAGAATTGGTAACCCCTTGTTTCCTTAGGGTATCCAATAAATAGACATTTATCAGACTTAGCATCCAATTTTTCTGATACAGTCCGCTTCACATAAGCAGGACAACCCCATATCTTCAAGTAAGATTCATGAGGTTTCTTACTATTCCATATCTCATATGGAGTAGTTGAGACTACCTTGGTAGGCATTCTGTTTAACAAGTAAACAGCTGTCTGAAGTGCATAGCCCCAAAAGGACTTGGGAAGAGTTGCATGATTCATCATTGACCTGACCATGTCCAACAAGGTCCGGTTACGCCTCTCAGATACACCATTATACTGTGGTGTATAGGGCAGAGTCCATTGAGACAATATACCATTGTCTCTTAGATAATCAAGAAACTCTTGACTATGGAAAAGACACAAAGTCAAAGATATATCATTATCTCACGAGCTGAATCGAGTGTGCAGAAAAGTGCTAAAGCTAGAGTTGAAGGCTAGCGACACCCAGAGGAAGCCGCGGTGGTCGGGCGACACTTGAGTGACTTCGGAGGGAGCCGAAGGAATCGAGTGGAAGGCCAAAAGTGAAAGCGACACAGTAAGTATCGAGGTAAGCTCGTGTGTGTGAGCGTAAGTGAGGTCGTATCCTCCTTACGGGGATGGTATTAAGCGTAGATCCGACCAAAGACATCCCATGGATGGTCTAGGTCGAGATCGGACGGCCGACGACCGTCAAAATTATGTTTTTGTTGAGCTAACTTTGACTTGCAGCAAGCATCAGTCGACTGCTAGCTTGGATCACTCGACTGTCGTCCATCAGTCGACTGCCCGTGATTAGCACTCGACTGATGCTGCCATCAGTCGACTGATGATGGCCATCAGTCGACTGATGGTCAAGGATCAGCCTCGAGGAGTCAAGCTCTATCACCATTTTTTAAGGAGTCTTGTGCTTAATTTCTATTGGTTGAAGATCCACTCGATAAGGGGCTGAAAGTCTATAAAAGGAGGGCTTCTCTAAGGGTTTTTCATCAATTCAAAAAGCCTCCAAGTGCTTCCGATATGCTCCGACTCTCCGACATCCCTACGACGAAGCGCTGCCGAGACGACGACTAGAGCTTCAACCTCCAACCTTTGAAGTCGTCGGTAACGAAAGTTTCAATTGTAATTCAGTTTACTTATTTCGTAAAGCTTTCATTATAACGAGGAGAGGGGGAGTGTCCCTCTACCTCAAGCTTTTGTGATTTCGTGTATCCGTTTAACTCCTACCTCCAACGAGGAGTTCTTTAGTAGTTTGCCCTCCGTGCGTGGTCAAGGATCTCTAGGGCCTTGGAGTAGTAGCCTTCGGCTACGAACCAAGTAAAACCCTCATGTCTATTATCTCTTTTATTTTATTTTTATCTTCCACTGTGTCTACTCGTGTTTTAACGAACGAAGTCGAACGAAAGATTTTCTATCGCTATTCACCCCCTTCTAGCGATCTGCTCGATTCAACAAAAAAGAGTGCAAAAGGGTTGCTCATGGGGCCAGAGGTTAGCCATGCCCCCTACTACCTAGCTAGAGGGTAGCATGACCATGGTGCCTGTTAGCTCCCGAATTCGAAACAAACTCAATCTTTCCAAAATCTATAAAAGGATGCCCAAAGCCCCTAGCTAAGGTATGAAAGCCTAGGAAATGCAAGAGGCAAGGAAATAAGGAATCAGTGACAACAATTCATCTTGGAGAGCTGCTGAGGAGTGGGGACTCAAAACATAGGATACTAGATCAAAACATAGGGAGTAATTTGGTATATTATTTCGATGAGTACATGCATTGATCCTCTTTTCTTTATGATGTGTTTTCGATCATGATTAATTTTTATTTGCTATATCCACTCTATCCGACTGTGTGTCGTGGTCTTGATCTAGCATGTGTCCTACTTTGGGTTAGACCAAGAGGACAATCCTAATCAAGACAATGTAACTAAGTCACATAACTAGTCATATCTAAGAGATGGAGTTATACTTATCAACGAACCCTAATCTCTGACCTATTAAACCAACTTGAGCACTTGATCTACAGGTAGATAGGTGGTTCAAATCTCTAGTATGATAGAAGGTGTGTCCACAAGGATTCCTTATGAAAATAAATCAGGTATCATGTAATAGGACAGTCTTTGCATACTTGTGTATCCCTTGTAATAGAGGTGTGCCGACAAGTGAGATCCATTGTTTTGTCCATAAATTGATTTTCTCTTTCGAGGCTTTCCTATGTTGTCATAGAGTTTAATGGGTGTGCCCTTACCCTCTTTTTAAGATGTTGTTAGGGCAGATACATTGATGTTTTCATTCTTTTCTTCTTCCTATATACACATTGATTACCTTAGGATGGGTCCCTTTGCTTTCATATATCGAGACAAAAGAATTTCCATTTATTAAATATTACCAAGTGAAATCGAAGCCCTAAAATTGTTTTTCATATAAGTTTTTCAAACTGTTTCCTCTCCACTCTCTTTGCTTTCGATCTCATGAACACTTTCACAATTTCTCTAGATAATAATCCCTATGAACAAAAACAACACTCAACAATGTAGTTCTAGTGGACGATAATTTTTATTACTTGATGATAATCCATGCACTTGCAGATTTTGCCCCCTCAGTAGCATGGTGTAAGAAGTCGCAGTCAATAGGCGTGCCATGTAGGTTGTAGGAGAAGTTTCGATGATGGTCATTTAAGACTCGATGATGGTCACCTAGAACTTGGTGATGATCACTTAGGACTCGACGATGATCACTTAGGATTGAGTGATGGTCACTTAGGACTGAGTGACCTGAGACTCGCCGATGATCATCTGAGATTCAACATTGATCATCTAAGACCTGACATAATTTACCAAAAACTGAGTGAGTTTAAGAAAGGACTTGATGGAGTAAGGTTTAAGGAAGGTGCTACCTTGCATCTTTGTAAGGGAGTAAGTGGACCGTAAATAACGACCACTCCAACCTTGGTCATTTATTTGCCCGTGCACACCCATTAACGATGAGGCTCAGGCATACCAAGGGAGCCCACTATAGTGATCCATTGCAAACACAATATTAATGCATAATAGATGTATTCATCTTAGGGGATCACTTCACCATTCCTAATTGTCTCCAAAATGCCCAATGCTTTCCTCATATCTCTACATCCTCACGTCTCCATGCTTCCATCTCCTCACGTCCCCACGCTGTTGTCTCCTCACTGATCATCTCCTCACAAGTATATAAGTTAATTGAATTGGATGCCAAAGGTAACGGAAGAAAACTACTTTAAACTCTTCTCCTCTCCATCTTTCCTCCATTCTAACCACAATCCTGATTTGAGTGTCGAAGGGGATTAGCCAAGTCATGCCTTAGCCTTTTCTCATTTCGTATTGATCTTTCAAGTTACGTCGAAGGTTCACCCTGAATCCAGACGTGACATGCAGAATCGTCAGTTGTGAAAACTCTATCTTTGATTTTCAACCGAAACAACTATCATGATTTTTCAAGACCCCGCCCTTGCAATTGAAGGACTTCCTTTACCTTGTTAGTGCAAGAGGCTCATCCAGCCGACCGTTGGCACCCACTTTCCCTCCCACATCTCTATTTTCTTCCATCCAATCAATGTCTAAGAATAATAAATTATTTGTGCTCAAGAGGTAAGCCAAGAGGTGCATTGTTGTTAGGTGAGTAAAGATGCCACTTTTGATTTAGACTTGTAGTTGTCTTGTTGACTCCCATGATTTTGATAATTGATCTTATTCCTTGTCGTGCCTCTCACATTGCAGATTTCTTACCAAACCATATTTTGCTTGTGAAAGTATGATTGCAATGCCAAACTCTAGTGAATCCCTCTTCTTCCTTGTCAATTCAATGACTCATTGTTCCAGTGGTGGATCAAAATTAAGCAATAATATATATAGGTAAAATTTAGAGGAGCACTATCTAGGATCCCCTCAACAGCTACATTAGTGTTTTCTTTGAGATGTGATGTGTAAATTGAGATTTTGACATTAGAATAAATATTCTCAAGCCTTATCAATTTATAGTCAACTTCAACTGCCATTTGAGACTCAAATACTTATATAATGTTTATTTGATATGTTTTGCATATAGACATAAATGATTTCTTGTCTGAACATCACCAAAACTAAAGATTCACAAAATATAGCATGGCATCATGGAGAAGTGAAATCTTGTTTTCATTACTCTGATACCTGAACTTTATGGTTGACCATGGGAATATACATTTACTCTTCATAGGTATGTAAACTTTAAAGAATAGTGAATGAGTATGCTTGCATGCCTATAAAGATCTAAGTTACTTCCATTTTGGACGATCAATCTGATTCGGTGCAAATAGGCTTCTGTCCATTGGGAAAGGCACATTAAGATATCTACACGGTTTATATTTTCATTTTAGATGAAGGTAACCTTCTAATACTATTGACCAAATAGTTGCAAGCAATAGTGTATTTCCTTGTCATATATACCTTAGAATGACTAGTCACATTATATGAAAAACACTAACATAGTTGTCGAGGGGATCCTAGGTCTTTTACCTCTGTATGCTATTGCTTAATTTTGATTCACCATGGGACTATGGGCCATTGAAGTGGGAAGGAAGAAGAGAGCACACTGAAAGTGATTTAGCAGGTGTTTCCAACCTTTTTGAGGAAAAGTGTCATCTTTGCTCACCCAACAACAATGCAGCCCTGGCCAAGGCTACTGGGGCTAAAAAATTACCCTCTAAAATATTACACATAAAAGGGTTCAATTTTCAACATATGAGTGTCTCCTTTGTAGCGATTGAGACAATCTCAATCAATCATGGAGCTAGAGAAGTTTATGTTGGTGCAATCGGCCTAGGTCACGATTGACCGGACTCGAGTTTGATTCGAGCGATGTTTTGATGTTTGACATGAAGGTTTGATATTGATGTTTGACATTGATGTCTGATAATGTTTTGGGGAGATTGTTGTTGCAATCGACCCGAGTCATGATTGACCGGACTCGAGTTCGACTCGAGGGGGATTTTGATGGTTGACTGGAGTTGACTATGTCATGGAATGTCCAAGTCTTGAGTACTTGGCATGTAAAGTCCAAGCATGGGTCTTGGTAAGGAAAAGTCCAAGCATGGGTCTTGGCATGGAAAGTCCAACATGGGTTGGCAAGTTAAGTCCAAGGGTGTAGTCTTGGCCACGTAAGTCTAAGGGTGTAGTCTTAGCGGTGAAATGCCAAGTCATGAGTACTTGGCATTTGGAAAGTTCTAGGGGTTTGATATGTGCGGCGTAAATTCAAAGGGTGAAGTCTTGGCAGCATAAGTCCAATGGTTGGCGGCGTAAATTCCAAGCGGAGTCTTGACAGCATAAGTCCAATGTGCCTTGGCGGTGTAGTCACCGTTAGCATGACATAGCCGATGGAAGCACCTGAAGGCTAGCGTATGGATGAACAAGTCATGGATGACTTGGAGGGATCCAATAGGAGCGAGGCTGACAGAGATGGCTAGAAGGATTAGGTCTAGGCTACGGGTGGTCTAGCAAGTATGGGGGCACCATACTTTGATTAAATCTCATGTTTGAGATTAAAACCTCATGTTTGAGGTGTATCAGTCGACTGATACCATGTGGCAGTCGACTGGTGTGAGTCAACTAGGGTTTGACTGCGGGGAGTGCCCTAGTAGTCGAGTGCGAGGTGGCGATCAATTCTTTGGATCGATCGGTCGGTGATCTTGTGATCGATCGACTAGTGCTCTAGACAGACGCGAATGGAGTCGGACTCGACTGCTAGGGTTAGCAGTCGAGTGAAGGCTTGATCAGTCGACTGATAGACATGATCAGTCGAATGATGTCCTATCCGTTGGATTTTTCCAGCGTGGATTACACCGTTGTCTCACAGCAACAGTGTCATCAGTCGACTGATGGTCCCGAGCAGTCAACTGATAGGTGAAATCTAGCCCAAGCAGCAGCTATAAAGGAAGCTCGTGTAACGCTCATAAAATTTCTAGCAATTTTATAAGAATTTTTGGCTTGATTATGATAGGCTTTATGTGGGCTTTTCAAAAATAAAAGAAAATGAGCCAAAAAGGATGCAAGGCCTAGGAATTGAACCCCAAACCTCTAGAGATAACCAAGCCCAATAGATGCATCCACTAACCAGAATCCCAACAAGATTGTATTATTAGAGGAATATGGGAAATTATAGTTAGGGGTAAGAAAGACTTAGGGACTCTTCAAATGAATAAATAGGGGGGAATGAGGAGACATGAGTTATCAAGTTGATTTTCTCTCCTCTCATCCTCTTCCTCACCGAGATCCACTTCTCCTCCCCCTTCTCATCCCTTGTCCAAAAGCCATCCAAGCAAGAAGAAAGGCTAGGTTGCTTCCCTTAGGTCATCTTCCAACCAAAAAGCAAAGCGAAGGATGTAAGTATCCCCTCACCTGCATACAAGTAGCTTTCCGATTGAAGTTTTGTATCAAACCCCCCATGAACCATTCGGCCAACCTTTTCTTTTGATGTTTTAATGAAGTTCTATACCCTATTTTATATGCAAATGATGATGTTAGGATGTTAAGTGGAATAGGTTAAAAGTTCAACCCAAAAGCCTCCATGAACCATTCGGCCAACCTTTGCTTTTGATGTTTCAATGAAGTTCTATACCCTATTTTATATGCATATGATGATGTTAGGATGTTAAGTGGATTAGGTTAAAAGTTCAACCCCAAAAGCCTCCATGAACCATTCGGCCAACCTTTGATTTTGATGTTTCAACGAAGTTCTATACCCTATTTTGTATGCATATGATGATGTTAGGATGTTAACTGGATTAGGTTAAAAGTTCAACCCCAAAAGCCTCCATGAACCATTCGGCCAACCTTTGATTTTGATGTTTCAATGAAGTTCTATACCCTATTTTATATGCATATGATGATGTTAGGATGTTAAATGGATTAGGTTAAAAGTTTAACACTAAAAGCCTCCATGAACCATTCGTCCAACCTTTGCTTTTGATGCTTCAATGAAGTTCTATACCCTATTTTATATGCATATGATGATGTTAGGATGTTAAGTGGATTAGGTTAAAAGTTCAACCCCAAAAGCCTCCATGAACCATTCGGCCAACCTTTGTTTTTGATGTTTCAATGAAGTTCTATACCCTATTTTGTATGCATATGATGATGTTAGGATGTTAAATGGATTAGGTTAAAAGTTCAACCCCAAAAGCCTCCATGAACCATTCGGCCAACCTTTGATTTTGATGTTTCAATGAAGTTCTATACCCTATTTTATATGCATATGATGATGTTAGGATGTTAAATGGATTAGGTTAAAAGTTCAACCCCAAAAGCCTCCATGAACCATTCGGCCAACCTTTGATTTTGAAGTTTCAATGAAGTTCTATACCCTATTTTATATGCATATGATGATGTTAGGATGTTAAATGGATTAAGTTAAAAGTTCAACCCCAAAAGCCTTCATGAACCATTCGGCCAACCTTTGATTTTGATGTTTCAATGAAGTTCTATACCCTATTTTATATGCATATGATGATGTTAGGATGTTAAATGGATTAGGTTAAAAGTTTAACCCTAAAAGCCCCCATGAACCATTCGGCCAAACATTGTTTTTGAGGTTTCAATGAAATTCTATACCATATTTTGTATGTATATGATGATGTTAAGATGCTAGATGAAGATAACATGCTCTAGGTTAGGTTAACATGTGTTTTATGTTTAGGTGAATTCATGTTGACTTGTGATATTAAATGATGCTAGATGAAGATAACATGCTCTAGGTTAGGTTAACATGTGTTTTATGCTTAGATGAATTCATGTTAACTTGTAATATTAAATGATGCTAGATGAAGATAACATGCCCTAGGTTAGTGTTTACTTCCTCTTGATGTTTATACCTTATGCCATACCCTATATGTGTGTGATATTAAGATATGTTAGGAAATGAATATGATATGATTATGAAATGAAAAATGATATGTTTATGAAATGAAATATGATATGTTCATGAAGTGAAACATGATATGTTATGAAATGAAGTATGATGTGATTATGAAATGAAATATGATATGTCATGAAGTGAATTATGATATGTTATGAAATGAAGTATGATGTGTTTATGAAATGAAATATGATATGTCATGAAGTGAAATATGATATGTTATGAAATGAAGTATGATATGTTTGCGAAATGAAATAAGATATGTTATGATAAAAAAAAATATATAAGTATTTTACCATCTGCATGGCTTGTACCAGGACCCTAACAAGGTCCAAAGGGATGGGCTCCTAAGATTCCCTAGGCCAACGGACTAAGATCGGGCCTAGGATGGGCTTTTATGTATGATTGCCCCTAGGTCGACGGACTAAGATAGGGCCTAGTACGGGATGAGCTCCAAGATGCCCTAGGTCGATGGACTAAGATCGGGCCTAGGATGGGCTTCTACACTATGACGATGGCCCCTAGGTCGACGGACTAAGATCGGGCCTAGTAACCTAGTAGGTTCGAGACTTGCTACCTTGGGTCTATTTAGGGATGCGCGCTATGATGATGATGATGTGGTACAATGCAGGGTCCAAATATGTTGAGATTTATGTTTACGTACCTATAATATATGTTTTCAAAGAGCATCCTGCATATGTTTACATGATATGATTGTTTTGTTCACATGTTATGATTGTTATGTTTATATATATGTTGCTATGTTATATATGTTACATGTCATATATATGATGCTATGTTACACATGTTGTATGTTATGTTTGATTATGTCATATATGTGCATGATATGTTGCTATGTTATATATGTTACATGTTATGTTTGCTTATGTTACTTATGCTACATGTTATGTTTGCTTACGTCATATATGTTACATGTTATGTTGCTTATATGTTATGAATGTTACATGCCATGCTTAATGTCGATGTATGGTTTTTGTGAGTAGGACAGGATCTTACTAAGCCTATGTGCTTATAGTTTATTTTTCCCTTGTACTGCAGATAAGGGTAAGGGATGGATAAACTAAAGGGAGCAGCAGGAGGGGCCAAGTGTGTGTGGTAGTGGCATGGTGGAGGAGATCTGTTATGTCCTTATAAATGTTTCCTTATGATGATGATGTCTATGGACTTGAACTAAGCACTAAGTACTTATGGAATAATGATGCATGCTCTATGTTAAGAAGAAGTATCTATAAATGACGATGCATGTTATGTTTAAAAGAAAAAAAAAATATGTCTAAAGTCTTCCGTTGT
The DNA here is from genome assembly GCA_025175895.1 of Wurfbainia villosa. NCBI lineage: Eukaryota > Viridiplantae > Streptophyta > Magnoliopsida > Zingiberales > Zingiberaceae > Wurfbainia > Wurfbainia villosa. The sequence goes on along the minus strand of CM045998.1, from coordinate 36,627,740 downwards.
AAGTAGTACGATGTATGTATGTACGGTCGCGTCACGCGCCGCCCCTCCGGACCCTAGGAAAGGGCGGGCGTGATAGCTCATGGACGAGGATTTTGTAATCGGTTCTTGAGGAGTTTTGGGGCGATTTGCTATTGCAAATCAGGGTCTCCAAGTGCATTTCAAGCAACCATCAAGCAAGCAATCAAAAGAGCAATTGTAAAGTGTTGTTTTCTTTACTTGTTGTGTATTTCATTTTTATCTTGCTTGTATTTGTTTCTTACTGTTGTAAGAGTTATTTTACGAGGTTTCTCCGCCTCCGACGTGTTGTTGAGAAGGAGTTTATTGTTTAGTGGTGTTTATGGCATCTCTAGAGCTCTTTAGGGCTTGATGTGTGGAGTAGGAACCGTTCGGTTCCGAACCACGTTATATCATTGTGTTTGATTGTTTGTATCATGTTATTATTCCGCTGCACACTAACATGGCTTCTAGATGCAATCGCGAACGAATTCCATCGATGCATCCAAAATGCTATTCACCCCCCTCTAGTGGCCAACGAATCCTCTACAATTGGTATCAGAGTCTGGGGCTCTTCTACGGACTAACTGCTGGGAGCAAAACCGCTAGAGGAATAAGATGGAATTCGAAGAAAGACTTGGATGGGACATCAACACACCGCCACCATATGACCAAGAGGATTTTTCGGCATGGAAGGCAAGAATGGAGACATTCTTGATGATGGACATAGAAGATTGGTTCATCATCATGGAAGTCTTTGAACCTCCTAGAGATAAGAAGGGAAATGTCTTGAAGATGAAGAAGTGGACCCAAGAGCAACGCTTAAGTTCAAATCCGAAGTCAAGGTAACAAAGCTTTTAGAAGATTTGATACCTAATGACATTTTATCTAGGCTAGGTGAATATCAAGATACCAAGGAGCTTTGGAGCAAATTGGCAAAGCTTCATGAAGGATCATCACCGACTTCAAGCGAGGAACAAACACAAGAAGCCGAAGAATGTTCATCGTCTCAAGAAGAGGAAGAGGCCGATGAAGCGAGTTCATCTTCCTCACAAGAAAGTGAGGATTTGGAAATTGAGAGGGAGTTGACATCCGAGGAGGAAGAAGAACAAGAAACCTCCACCTCTAGGATTGAGGAGGAGGAGAAAATTTCCACTTCGGAACATGATCAAGAGAAAGCATTCACCTCCGGTTGAGGAGATGAAGAAGCCCAAACCACCACCATTAACTTAGGTAACTCAAGCACATCAATTCAAAATAAAAATCATATTATGTGTTTTGAGTGTAGGGAATATGAGCACTATAAGAGCAAGTGTCCAAAAAGAGTAAAGAAGACTCCACCAGCGCCTAAAAGTCAAGAGAAGTCAAATGAAGCCAGAGTCCCCACTAAGAAGAGCAAGGAGCACGTGGTGTGCTTCAAATGCCATCAAAAGGGACATTACCAGAGTCAATGTCAAAATGAGAAGAAAAAGACCCAAGAAGGAGCATCACATGTAGGGGGAGCTAAGGCTAACCCTAGGGTATATTTTAATAATGCACCTTCTAATTTAAATGTCAAAAAACATGCTAGGAATTTTAATTCTCTTGCAATTTATCATGAAAAGCATGCTAGGAATAACAAATATTTTTGTCTAGGAGCTAAGAGTGTCCATTTTAATAATAAGGAGAAATTTGGGACTAATGTCCCTAGAAAAACCTTACCTAGGGAATCTATTAGAAAAATTTAAGACCACCTAGGTTTTAATCCCAAATGGACTAGGCATATGCCTAGAAAGAACAATGCCCAAAGATTAAATCAAGATTCAAAAATTGGGCAATTAGAAAAGGAAAATCAAGCCTTGAGATCAAGGCTTGAAAACTTGAAAAGACCCTTGCAAAAATGACAAATCAAATGCAAAGGTCAAATGGTCAAACTCTAGGGTCTAGAAGTCAAAGTCAAAACCTAGGGCATAGGAGACAAGAGTCAACCAAGGGCAAGAAAGGTTTGGGTCACAAACCTAAGCCTAAAGTGACTTATCATAATGTTCCATTTGATTATGGAACTAAACCTAGGTCTAAGAAGACCAAGGTCAATAGGGAAGTCATCCCTAAGGTTGACCAAGGTAGGTGCTTAGTGGCCAAGGTTTCCATGAAACTTAGGAAGGCCACTAAGAAGGTTACTAGGGAGGCAATCACTAAGGTTAACCTAGGCAAGACCACAATGACCAAGGCTAACAAGCCTAGAAGGGTCATTAGGAAGGTATCTAGGGAGGTCATCCCTAAGGAATACCTAGTAAACCCTAGGAGCTCAAATATATTTTGGGTTTCTAAGAGCGTGATTGATTCATGCTAGATGGGTTTAGGTGTGTCATCCTTGATTGGAAGGGTAGCTAAACCAACCATAGCAAAATTGGCACTTTAGGATGTTTTCAAGGTTATGGATACCTTTGAAATAGATTTGAATTTAAATCCTAAAAGATTTTAAGATGTGCCAATATATTTTTGGAATTATGAAAAATCAATCAAATTGACACAATTTAGGTTTAGAGGTCATAGTGTGCCATTTTGGGTTTTTGGCACACTTTGGAAGATAAATGATAATATGGCAAAATATACTTAATAATGACAAATGACAATCAATATTAAATTTTAGATATTATTATACCTATACATCTTATTTGTCATGCCTTGTTTGACATTTAACATGCCATGACATCATATTTATTTTTAATCATTTAATATATCACGATCATGTGTAGGATTAAGGTTAAAAATGTCATGTATGTTTAGATTTAATTATATGCCATGATATCATGGTCATTGGCCATGCTTTATTTATGCTACCATGTATGCCATGACCATTCATGCATTTAAAATAATTAAAATTGATTTAAGGACTATGACATGACTTGAAGTCTCATCTATAAGGGAATCAAGTAGTGTTGCCTTAGAAAATGCATGAGGCTTAGTTTAAGATAAACCAAAACCCACATCTCACATCTAAATCGACATGTATGTGTATTTATACACCCTAGATACATGTGAGATGCTATGATATGAGTTAAGTTCAAGGTGCATAGTTTTTGCATCTAGATGAACTAAAACTCATCTTATCTTAATTGTGGATCATTGGGAAAGCTAGTGTACAAGTCATGTACATTAAGCCCAAGGAATATGATCCAATATAGGTTTTCAAAATTATTTTAAAATCCTTTTAGAAAACCTTGGTGAAGTTTATCTTTTGATAGCAATCACTATTGATGAAGTTGATACAAAATGAGCTAAAACATTGAAGTTTTTCTTCACTTTTGAACTTTGTATCAATTTCGATATTTTATGGGTAAAATATTTTCCTAACATTTTTCACCCATTGTATTGGTCATAAGTAATATATGTATGAATTTTAATGATTTTTCAATATACAAAGAATTACTTACACTTTTTTGAATTTTATTTCTGATAATTGAAATTCTAATATTTCAGTTATCAGTCGACTACTCTTGGTGGCAGTCGACTGATCTTTGATAGAGTTGACTGTCAGGCTGATTTCAGGAAAAACAAGGTTGTTTAGCCCATTTTCAACTACGATAAAAATCCCTAACCACTCCTAACTCTAGGATATACTTTGGGAAGCATTATAAAGGGTGAAAATCCATTGGATATGGATTAGGAGAGTTGTTTGGGTGATGTATCAAATTTAAGGTATTGGAAAGTTCAATGTTGAACTTTGAACCTTATTTTTGATAGTTTAGAGTTCCTATTGGCTTAGGGACTTCCCAAGGACATTGTTGGTGAAATGATCAAGGGGGAGCAAGCCTTTAGAGGGAGGTATCCATCATGGGAAGATGGATGATATTTTTTTTCTCATAAGGGGGAAATGGGAATTTTTGAGATACCCAATTTGGAAATTAGGAGAGTTTGTAGGATTGCCTCTCTTGAGTGATATGAGACTTATCACTAGGAAGATTGTAGGCATCCTAGGTATTTTTGGATCAAGAGAGATATTATAAGATCTCATTGGGACATGAGACATTAACCTCCTTGGAGAAAACCTTTTTGATGTTAGTCAAAAAGGGGGAGAATGTTTGGAAGAATTGTTGGGAGATTTTATGGGATTACGAATTTGAGATAATTGGTAAGGAGATTTGAGTTAGTGTTCTAACTCAAAGTTATGTGTTTTTGTCAAACATCAAAAAGGGGGAGATTTTTGGTGCAATCAACCCAGGTCATGATTGACCGGACTCGAGTTTGACTCGAGTGATGTTTTGATGTTTGACATGAAGGTTTGACATTGATGTTTGACATTGATGTCTGATAATGTTTTGGGGAGATTATTAGTGCAATCGACCTGGGTCATGATTGACCTGACTCGAGTTTGACTTGAGGGGGATTTTGATTGTTGACTAGAGTTGACCATGTAATGGAAAGTCCAAGTCTTGAGTACTTGGAATGTAAAGTCCAAGCATGAGTCTTGGCAAGGAAAAGTCCAAGCATGAGTCTTGGCATGGAAAGTCCAACATGGGTTGGCAAGTAAAGTCCAAGGGTGTAGATTTGGCCACGTAATTCCAAGGGTGCAGTCTTGGCAGTGAAAGTCCAAGTCATGAGTACTTGGCATTTGGAAAGTCCAAGGGGTTTGATATTGGCAGCGTAAAGTCCAAGGGTGAAGTCTTGGCAGCATAAGTCTAATGGTTGGCGGCGTAAAGTCCAAGCGGAGTCTTGGCAGCATAAGTCCAATGTTCCTTGTCGGTGTAGACACCGTTAGCATGACATAGCCGATGGAAGCACCTGAAGGCTAGCGTATGGATGAACAAGTCATGGATGACTTGGAGGGATCCGATAGGCACGAGGCTGACGGAGGTGGCTAGAAGGCTTAGGTCTAGGCTACGGGTGGTCTAGCAAGTATGGGGGCACTATACTTGGGTTAAACCTCATGTTTGAGGTTAAAACCTCATGGTACCATGTGAAAGTCGACTGGTGTGAGTCAACTAGGGTTTTACTATGGAGAGTGCCCTAACAGTCGACTGCCAGAGGTGGGCAGTCGACTGCTGGATCGATTAGTCGACTGATCTTGTGATCAGTCGACTAGTACTCTATATTTCTGGCACAAAATGGAGTCGGACTTGACTGCTGGGGTTAGCCGTCGAGTGAAGGCTCGATCAGTCGACTGATGGACATGATCAGTCGACAGATGTCCTATCCGTTAGATTTTTCCAGCATGGATTGTACCGTTTTCTCACAACAACAGTGTCATCAGTCGACTGATGGTCCCGAGCAGTCGACTGATAGGCGAAATCGAGTCCAGGCAGCAGCTATAAAGGAAGCTCATGGAGGAGGATTTTGTATCCGATTCTTGAGGAGTTTTGGGGTGATTTGCTACTGCAAATCAGGGTCTCCAAGTGCATTTCAAGAAACCATCAAGCAAGCAATCAAAAGAGCAATTGTAAAGTATTGTTTTCTTTACTTGTTGTGTATTTCATTTATATCTTGCTTGTATTTGTTTCTTACTATTGTAAGAGTTATTGTACGAGGTTTCTCAGCCTCCGACGTGTTGTCGAGAAGGAGTTTATTGTTTAGTGGTATTTATGGCATCGGTAGAGCTCTTTAGAGCTCGATCCGTGGAGTAGTAACCATTCGGTTCCGAACCACATTATATCGTTGTGTTTACGTGTTTGTATCGTGTTATTGTTTTTATTATTATTATTCTGCTGCGCACTAACACGACTTGTAGATGCAATCGTGAACGAATTCCATCGATGCATTCAAAATGCTATTCACCCCCCCCCTAGCGGCCAACGAATCCTCTATAGTTTATGGGATTGAACTTCAAGCGATGGCAACAAAAAATAATTTTTTTACTTGACCATGTTGGTGATGGACTTACATGTGATTACCATAATGCATCTGAGTGTATTGTATTGATTCGAACTTGATTAAAGTGATCTAACCATTATCATTTTAGTTAATGAAATTGTGTTATTGGATGTGGGTTAATGGATTTTGGATCCATATGTGTATAACCCATTAACCCGTACCATTAGCATTGATGAGATATTAATGGATTTTAGATTATCTCTATATAAAGGGTATGATCCCCACATGAGAGAAGATGATCGACCGACTCTTTTTCTCCATCGGGCAGAGCATCCGGGGTTAACTCTCTCGACCTGTGGAAGATCAAACCCTTTGGCTCATCAGCTTCATTAGATCTTTAGATTCTTTCGGCGATGTTCTCTTTGGATCCAGGTGCATGGTTAATGCTTTCATTTATGTTTCCGCTATATAATTTTTTTTCGCATACTTGTTGTAGATCGATTGACAATATCCTGTGTATGGATCCTTTTTTTTTCGTTTCTTCGATTACGTATGCGGATGCACGATCCATTGAGGGATCCAAAAGATCCATTAATTGGTATTAGAGCATAGGTTTGGTGTCGCTGATCGTACAACATTAGGATGCGAGTTTTCGACAATTTTGGTCCAAAATACATGTGTTTTGCATTAGATCTTAATTTAACACGTTTAAACACGCATAATTGTTGAATTTAAGGGTTATGAGTCCTAGGTTTAGCATCAGATTGGAGTTTTTCATATTTTTTCTTGAAGAACACGAAGAATGGTCGCATAACCACCGTTGTTTTTTGTTGAAACTGTCGCTCAGATTTGCAGAAATTAGGCCACTAGTCGACTGATGTCAAAATCAGTCGACTGGTGCAAACTTCAATATCGATTGATGTGGACTATCAGTTGACTGCTGGTCGAAATTCGACGCAAAAAATGTATTTAGTCAACTGAGGCATTCGACTGATCTCTTTCAGTAAACTACCATAAGGTCCAGTTGAATGCTGTGCGGAAAATTTTGAACAGAATATTTGTGAGTCAATTACAGAACTCGACTGGGGTATGGCAGTCGACTGCCTTTTTGGTAGTCGACTGATGACTTAAACTTTGGCAGAGAATAGATTTTAGTCGACTGGGAAATCAACTGATAACATCAGTTGACTGCCATCAAGCACCAGTCAACTGATGGCCCTTAGTTTGAGCACAAAACTTTATTAGTCGACTAAGCAATCGACTGATTACAATCAGTTACCTGATGACATAGCGAACTTCCGGAGGCCATAACTTTTCATTCGGGATGAGTTTTGAGGTGTTCTCGGTGGAATTTTGAAGTTCATTCAGAGGTCTACGAGGTAAAACCTAGTAACACCCTGTTTTGGGCCATAAAAATATTATTTAGTGCCCTTTCAGAGGCTTTAAAGTTTTTTGAAAGGAGTTGGCAACATCCACTCATGCCCTTAAAAACCTCATTTTGCATTCCCTACATTAGTTAAGAGCAACAATATAGTCGAGAGACCTAGGATTTCATTTGTATCAATTAGCACATGTGTTATTTAGTTGAACTATTACTTGTTGGATCGAAGAGACATGCTAGAGGGGGGTTAATAGTGTACGTAAACAACTTTTTATTTTTCGTCGAAAACACAAGTAGCACAGCGGAAGCAAGAATAATAAAAGAAAATAACACCTTTTTCTTTTTTACTTGATTCACAACCAAAAAGTTGCTAATCCAAGGCCCCACGATCTTAGACTGTGTCCGATGGGGCAATCCACTAAAAATCTCTTCCTCATTAGAGGTAAGAGACGACGATTACAAAAAAAATAAGATAGAGGAAGAGGCAACAAACCTACCTCTCCTTTTTGCAATTAAAAGCTCGAGTACAATAACAAAATAAACAATTAAAAACAAACTACCGACTTAGATGATTCATGGTTTGGCTTGATGTCGGCGTTACGATGGCGTAGTGTTGTTGTCAGAAGCTTGGCGTTGTAGGAGCACTTTGGGAGAACACTTAGATGATCCAAAGAGGTGAAAAGCCTCTTCTTTTATAGCCCTTTGAGCCCTGGTTCATTGAGATCCAGATCTGGATCAAAGCTCCTCATCTCCGCACTTTTGGTGGAGCTTATCTTGACTATCTTCGAAGTGATATGCTTGACCAACAGTCGACTAATGCCCTTTAGCAGTCGACTGATGGTAGGATCAGTCGACTGCCAATATCATTCAGTCGACTGTTAGCTTGATCACTCACCTGTAACATAGAGTTAGTACAGAAATGTTGAGTAATGGTAATTACAACGGTTCTTTACCGTTCGACCTCGACCTAGACCTTCCTCCGAAAGTCTTAGTCAGATTGCCGCCTACCGTCATCCCTATACGGAGGACACGACCTTACCATCACTCCGCACTCGTTGCTTACCTCTGGTCCTCCTGATCTATCGCTTAGCTTCCTGTCACCAACAAGGTTCCTCGACTCAAATGAGGTTCTCCTGGTGTCACCCGTCCACCACGATTTCTCATCCCAAGATTCTCCAAGTGTCGTTGACCTTGGCATAACTTAAATCATTTTCTGAACACTCAACCCAACACATGAGATAACAATAATAGCTTAACTTTGAACTTTTTCAATAATCAAAACCTAGGTTCGATTATCTACTGCCCCTGAACCAAAAATCTCTCCCATTTGATCTATGGAAAACCGATTCAAAGTTAAGGAAAAATTAAGCATAAGTAAGCATGAGTAAGCATGTAGTAAACATGTAGTAAGAATGTAGTAAACATGTAGTGAGTTAGTATGAGTAAGTCCTCTTTCAAAGTACGATTAAGTAGTAAGCGTGTAGTAATAAGCATGAGTGAGTTAGAATGAGTAAGTTCTTTTTCAAACCCTCCCCCTCAAGGTTGTCTCCCCCTTGACCTTAGGTGAGTTTTGAAAAACTTATGTCTCCCCCTTAATGTTTGGCCACTCAAAAAAAAATTTGCTTTCTCCCCCTTAACTTTGGCCTCTCTTTCCCCCTTTTGCTATAAATCGAAAATACTTGGGATATATTTAATGTGTAAAATGTTTGTAATGAAAAAAAAATAAGGAAACTTTAGAAACTCATATTAAGATTAACATATGTTTGTAAGTCCAAGCATGTCCCTTTTTATGTCGAAAAATAATAATTTCAATATACTTCATCTAATAAACATATTCAATTCTTTTTGACTTAATTGATATAATTTGATCAATAAGTCTTGATTAGAGTTGGTTATTTTGAATAATTATACTCCATGATTCATATCGATGCACTAGATCTACATATGGAATTAGGAGTAAGATCCTAATATCTCACACCCATCTATGTGGCTCAGTACACAAACACATTGAACCTATGTGTTGTGAGATGTGTTGGCTCAAATCTATAGGTGCATGTTTGCTAAGGTAAGCCCTAAGCTAGTTCCATGTAGCATAAAAGAAATAAGAATAGATCATAAATAAGAGTTAAATCCTACTCTATTACGCACATTCCTAATCTTCGTCTGAGAAGACTAAATTCTTCTTCGGATAAGGGTTTTGTGAATATGTCCGCTAGGTTCGATTTTGACTCAACATACTCAAGTTTTATAGTTTCATTAGCTACATGTTCTCGTATGAAGTGATGTTTAACTTCTATGTGTTTAGTTCTAGAGTGACAAATTGGGTTCTTAGTTAGATTAATAGAGCTAATGTTATCAATTAAAATTTTAGTGTTACTAAAGTTTAATTGAAAGTCTTGGAGAGTATGCTTCATCCAAAGAAGTTGAGCTACACACTCACCCATTGCAACGTATTTGACTTCGGTGGTAGACAAGGCAATACAATGTTGCTTTCTACTATACCAGTTAACTAGACTTCAGCGTAGGAGTTGGCAACATCCACTCATGCTCTTCCTATCGAGTTTACTACCGACATAATCTGAGTCAGAGTAGCTGATTAGTTCGAACTCGCTAGATCTAGGATACCAAATTCCTACGTTTAGTGTTCCTTTTAAGTATCTAAAAATTCGTTTGACTAGCGTTAGGTGAGATTCTTTAGCGCAAGATTGAAATCTCGCACACATACTCACTGCGAAGAGTATATCAGGTCGACTCGCAGTTAAGTATAGAAGGCTACCTATCGCGCTCCTATAGTACTGTTGGGTTTCCGGCACCGCGGCGTGTGTGTGTTCGATCATGTTTCGTAAACATGAGCACAGCGGAAGAAATAAAAATAATAAATACTCCTATTTATTACAACACACACAACACACGCATGCTATTACAACAAGTGTAGACATAACCGTAAATTATAATTTGCAATAAAAGGAAATTAAACTACGTTATACCTTCCGTATGACGTGTAGCGGGAACGGCATCAACCGGAACGATCCTCGTAAGAATCGTCTCTATCCGTATCCACGCCGAGCTCCTCGGGATGACTTCGCTAAGTCACGAGCCGTCTTCATCACGGGTTACTAGCCTGCGTGTTGAAGGCGGCGTGATCGAGAGATGATCACGATCCGAATCAAATTCGGATCCAAGCGAGTTCTCAAACTTCGCTTCTCCGGAGAAGGTGTTCGTCAACAGGATTACCGGAGATCAAATCCCCGCAGTTAGCCACTGTCGAGCACTAACGTCGTCCAAACGACGCCCGACGAGAGGAGTGGAGGAGTAGGCGCCGGCCTAAACAAGGAGAGAAAAAGCTCACCTTGATGCCGAACCTATAGGAGATCACCGGGGGTCGCCGGAGGTTCACCGGCTGGAGCTTGGACGCCGGCAAAGGTCTTGGACGGCGGCACAAAGCTGGGCGCCGAAATCACCAAGGAGGTGGGCGGCAACTATGTTGGGCGGCCAAGGTTTAGGGTTTTGGATGATTAGAGTTTAACAATCCCTTAAGCCCACTTTTATAGAGAACTAATTCTCTTAATGGTTAATGGATCATATCCATAAAGCCCGTTAACCCGCTCCATTAAGATAAGTTAAAATAAACCAAACCATGATGGTTTATTTTAAGTTAAAACGAACCGAACCAACTTTTGGTTCATTCGTTTAAAATAAACCAAACCCTTTGGTTTATTCTTATCCATTTGATTAGAACCAAACCATTTTGGTCCATCCATTACGTCTTCATAAGACGCAGCCCATCCACGCTTCCATTGCGACTGAAATGATTTCATGCTCGCTTTATGTTTGGTCCAACCAAACCAAGTTTCTCTCGGTCTGAGAATCCAATTCTCAAGCTCGTTTTAAATCCTTTGGATTACACTCGTTGTGCGTGTGACCAAATAGGTTCTCGGTTTATGTTGGCCGTCTATAATTAACCATTAATTTTAGAATGATCATGAGTGGCACCTAGTAGTACATCATGATCCCCAATTAATCGAAAAGATCAACGGTTGATCCAGAACTATTTCTGAAACCCTTCAGTAGCTCGAATGAATCGTGCCCCATTCCCTTCACTCATCTTATACCCACTTGGTTCAGGACATGGTCTATTGTGTCAGTCCCCACTAGGCTGACTACGTCACACCTAGCCCAAGTATCATTTCCTCGTCCTCACGGATTCTAGTTACTCCACATGTATCGAAGAGTACCTTACTCTAAACATGTAATGCTTTGGCCAAAGACTTTAGTAACAATCCGACGAGAGGCCATGGGTATACATCTCCTCGCAAGGAGTGGTGAATCCTTTATAGGCTATTCAAACACCTTGATCACTTGACTTATACCCAATCATCCGGGTCCACATCTCCTTAGAGATGTTTGCTTAAGATGTCAAAGCATAAGTCTCCATGATCAAGATGACTTGAATACCGCAAGTCAAAGGAACATCGCACTTAAGCCACGAAGAACTTCATTGACATATCTATATATGCAGAGAACCATATGAAGTCTTACGGTGGTCACTCCAATGAACTAGTTACCATAACTAGCATCCACGATTAACTCCGACATCACTATGTCTCCAAACCCGGTGAGAATCGGGCTTGGATACACCAAGGAGTATACCTCGTGCTAGTCTCAAGCGAAATTGATGGTGTCCGGATCCATCAATTCATCGACTAGGATAATTCCGATACATCACAATTACACATGTAGAGATACTCACTAGTTGTGATCCAATCACAAATTCTCTCATGCTGTGAATCGTATCGTGGACATTCAGTAAATGAGTTTAAGATCCAATCAAATACATAAAACATGTACACTCAAATAGTGAATCTTCATTTATCATATAAATGGTTCATACATAAGGCGATTGCCTTAGGACATCTCTCATATATTACTAACAGACTCCCACTTGGCCTAATGCCAATCGCTACGGTATCCAATACCATAAGCACCAACATGACCCTCAAACTTACTTTGAGGTAATGCTTTAGTCAAAGGATCCGCTAAGTTCCTTTCAGTGGGAATTTTCTCGATTTGTATTTCGTTCCTACTGATGATCTCTCTGATAAGATGATAGCGGCGAAGCACATGTTTGGATCATTGATGAGACCACATCAAGTTCAGAGATGAACTTCTCGATCCAAACCGCTTCCTTTGCTGCTTCCAAAGCTGCAATGTATTTTGCCTTAGTGGCAGAATCCGCTATAGTGTCAAGCTTGGAACCTTTCCAACTTATTGCGCCTCCATTCCAGGTGAATACATACCCAGACAAAGACATGGAATCATCCTTGTCTGTCTGGAGCTGGCATCTGTATACCCACGTATCACCATGTACCCTTCTCCATATATTAGGAACACATCCTTAGTTCTTCTCAAGTACTTAAGGATCGTCTTAACAGCCGCCCAATGATCCATTCCTGGATCGGACTGGTATCTGCTCGTGACACTCAGAGCATACGATACATCGGGCCTCGTACATAACATAACATACATGATAGATCCTATTGCGGATGCATAGGGAATCTAACTCATGCAAATCCTCTCATCTTCTGTGCGCGGACACATAGACTTCGAAAGGTGTACCCCATGCCTGATGGGTAGGAAACCTTTCTTGGATTCCGACATGCTAAACCTCTTTAGCACTCGGTCTATATATATAGACTGCGAAAGACCAAGCAACCGTTTCGATCTATCTCTATAGATCTTAATCCCGAGGATGTAGGTTGCTTCTCCCAGGTCTTTCATGGAGAATGTCTTGGATAACCAAACCTTAATCGATCAGAAGATTGAAACATCGCTTCCTATAAGTAATATGTCATCGACATACAATACTAGGAATACGATTTGCACTCCCACTAACCTTCTTGTACACACAAGGTTCGTCGATTTTGTGAGAAATCAAACCTTTTGATTGTCTCATCAAAAGCGGATATTCCACTCTGGATGCTTGCTTCAATCCATAAATGGACCGTCGCAATTTGCATACCTTGGTTTTATCAGCGATGTGAAACCCTCGGTGTATCATATACACGTCCTCGGCGAGTTTCCATAAAGGAAAAAGTTTTCACATCCATCTCATATCTCATAATCATAATGAGCCGCTATGGCAGAGCATCCGAATGGATTTAAGCATAGCTACGGTAATAGGTTTCTCATAATCAACACCTTGCTTTTGACGATATCCTTTCGCCACCAATCTAGCCTTATAGGTAATCACATTACCATCCATGTCGGTTTTCTTCTTGAAAACCCACTTGCACCCTATAGGCTTTATGCCTTCAGGTGGGTCAACCAAGTTCCAAACTTGGTTTTCGTACATGGAATCCATTTCCGACTTCATGGCACCAAGCCACTTATCCCTTTATGAACTTGTCAGCACTTCTTCATAACTGGTAGGCTCCTCATCATCAATGAGTAACACGTCGTTCGATTCACTTACGAGAAATCCATATCTCTCAGGAATATTGCGTGTTCTACCAGATCTACGAAGATGTGGTGTTACAATAGGTCCAACCGATTGCTCATCACTATGAGTTGTCGGCTGTTGTGCTTCACCAGGTATCTCATCAATGTCTATTTGAGTCTCTCGAGCCTCCTCAAGCTCGACGACACTCCCACTGTTTTCTTGCAAGAGAAACACTTTCTCTAGAAACACAGCATGCCTTGAAACAAACACCTTTTGTTCCACAGGATGATAGAATTGGTAACCCCTTGTTTCCTTAGGGTATCCAATAAATAGACATTTATCAGACTTAGCATCCAGTTTGTCTAATACAGTCCGCTTCACATAAGCAGGACATCCCCATATCTTCAAGTAAGATACATGAGGTTTCTTACCATTCCATATCTCATATGGAGTAGTTGAGACTACCTTGGTAGGCATTCTGTTTAACAAGTAAACAGCTGTCTGAAGTGCATAACCCCAAAAGGACTTGGGAAGAGTTGCATGATTCATCATTGACCTGACCATGTCCAACAAGGTCCGGTTACGCCTCTCAGATACACCATTATGTTGTGGTGTATATGGCGGAGTCCATTGAGACAATATGCCATTGTCTTTTAGATAATCAAGAAACTCTTGACTTAAGTATTCAGCACCTCGATCCGATCGAAGTATTTTAATACTCTTGTCATGTTGTTTCTCTACTTCATTTCTGAATTCTTTGAACCTTTCAAAGGCTTCAAACTTGTGTTTCATCAAGAACACATACCCAAACCGTGAGTGATCATCGGTGAAGGTAATGAAGTAGCTATAGCCTCCTAATGCTTGAGTTGACATAGGTCCACATACATCAGTATGTACTAGACCTAGTAACTCTCCCACTCGTTCACCTTTTCCAGTAAAAGGTAACTTAGTCATCTTGCCTTTTAAGCATGATTCGCATGTATCGTATGAATCCAATTCAAACGATTCCAGAATTCCACATTTGTGTAATTCGGACATGCGTTTCTTGCTTACATGGCCAAGACGACAATGCCACATGTAGGAGTCTATTTGATTATCCTTTCGAGCACTCTTGTTGCTCGCTTCGATATTGCAAATGTCACTGGATACGTCCAACGTATAAACACCATTGCTTAAAGTTCCAGTCCCATAAAGAACCCCATTCAAAGTTATGTAACAACAATTGTTACTAAACGTCAAATGGAAACCATTTCTATTTAGACAAGAAATAGAAATGATGTTCTTTATCAACGAAGGAACATAAAAGCAATTGTCCAGTTCTAAGACAAGTCCTGTAGGGAGTTTCAACAAATACGTTCCGATGGCGAGTGCAGCAACCTTTGCTTCATTCCCAACACGTAAATTTGACTCTCCCTTGACGAGTCTTCTTCTATTCCTTAGCCCATGTATGTCATTACATATATGTGAGCCACACCCAGTATCCAATACCCAAGTGTCTAAGGAAATAGAATGACAATCAATAAAGAAGATTTCTGAAGAAGATGGGGCATCCGATGCCTTATCCTTCTTCACGGACTCTTGATAAACCTTGCAATTTCTTCGCCAATGACCCTCCTTGCCATAATGATGGCAAGTGCCCTTTTGAGCTGGTTCTGCCTTTTAGCCTTTTTCTTCTTCCCCTTCTGTTGTTCCTTTGACTTCCTCTTAGAACCTTTCTTTGAGGAATCAACTAACAACACTGTCCCCTATTCATGCTTCTCAGAAGGCTCCACAGTCTTCAGCATATTGAGCAGTACCATAGATGAACCTCCTAGCATCTCAGAGGTGAAGAGGAGCTTTGAGACTTCGAACCTTTCGAATCTCACTTGCTCATCAACCAACTCACAAAGATGAAGGACTACGATATGAGCATCCATATGCTCATGCTGCTTTCGTAGCTTGGGTTCCATTGTGGCTAGCATGATGCAACTCATTTGTTCAGAATCACTCACATGTTTCTGATAGGCCAACAATTGGTCCAGAGTTGCATCGTCACTAGGACGGGCGGGAAGAGGCGCTTCGAGGACATTTGCAAGCTTTTCAATCTTGAGAACAATTCTCAAGCTTCTAAGCCAGTCCATGAAGCTCGGCCCAGTCAATTTATTCGAATCCAAAATGGAACGCAATTCAAAGACATCATGATCAATCTTAGAAATACAAAACGAGCATATATGAGAAAGATGATTTTAAAATGCATCAATATACATTTATTAATCCCATTCATTTTTCAAATTCAAAAACCCCAAAATCACTTCGGGAGATCGTAGGTCCATCTCCGAATGGGCTGATATCCATCATAGATAAGAACAACCTTGGAGTGAGTCCAACAAGCCATTCTTAGCTATGATGGTGGGTATCAAGTATACCGATTACATATCATGTATATGTAACTATCACAATGTGCTATCAACTAATTGAATGTTTACACATACATTGGGTTGTTAACACATTAACAAGTATGCATCATATGCATAGCACCCAACTTCACCTCTCTTCACATCGACCTTGGAGTGAGTCCAACAAATCGATGCTCTAAGTTAAAGCCGACCCATTAATCGTGAAATAGTTTTAATATGGTTAGAGCGCATTCAACCAATTAGCCAGGCTTGGAGTGAGTCCAACAACCCAAACTAACGATTGACCTCTGACTCTTACCATATTAGAGTTAAACTATTCCAATGATTTGAACATGTTTGAGGTTCGAGCCGGGCTTGGAGTGAGTCCAACAACCCAAACAAGAAACAGAACTCTGGTTCTAACCATATTAATGGAAGGTGTAGGCTTTAATATTGAGTTAGGGTTTTATGTCTCATCCTCTTTGCATGCAAATAACTATTATCTACATGGCATGGCATACATGGCATACATCTACATGTCACGACACGCATGGCATAATGTTATGCATCTAATGCAATTACATGGCATACAATTATGTCATGTACATAATTTCCTTATTTGTCATAACTATTTATGGAAATAAAATATGTTTAAGATTTGATTCTCCAAATCAAATCATAATTAAATTAGGAAACAAATTTCCAAATCTAATCATATATTTTATTCATGGAATTATTTGATTAAGGAAAATCTATTTAGGAAACCAATTTCCTAAATCTTTAAAACTACTTATGGAAATAAAATATTTTAAGATTTGATTTCCCAATCATGATTAAATTAGGAAACAAATTTCCAGAATCTAATCAAATATTTTATTTATGGAAAATATAAATTTCCATAAATACTTCCAACTTTCCAAAAGTGGAAGATTTCCATAAATACTTCTAGACTTTCCAAAATTGAAAAATTTCCATAAATACTTCTAAATTTCTAAAATTTAGAAAACTTCCAGAAATACATTATGAGTATCGCAAAACCATTTTTACGATTATGTCGAAACACAACCTGGGCTATGATACCACTGTTGGGTTTCCGGCACCGCGGCGTGTGTGTGTTCGATCATGTTTCGTAAACATGAGCACAGCGGAAGCAATAAAAATAATAAATACTCCTATTTATTACAACACACACAACACACGCATGCTATTACAACAAGTGTAGACATAACCGTAAATTATAATTTGCAATAAAAGGAAATTAAACTACGTTATACCTTCCGTATGACGTGTAGCGGGAACGGCATCAACCGGAACGATCCTCGTAAGAATCGTCTCTATCCGTATCCACGCCGAGCTCCTCGGGACGACTTCGCTAAGTCACGAGCTTCGTCTTCGTACGGGTTACTAGCCTCGTGTTGAAGACGACATGATCGAGAGATGATCACGATCCGAATCCAAATTCGGATCCAAAACAAGTTCTCAAAACTCGCTTCTCCGGAGAGGTGTTCGTCAACCGTTTGACGAATCCTTCGTCCTCCACCTCAGAGGATTACCGGAGATCAAATCCCCGGTAAGTTAGCCGCTGTCGGAGCACTAACCGTCGTCCAAACGACGCTCCGACGAGAGGAGGAGAAGCTGTCCAGAAAACTGGACAGCTTGGTGGAGGAGTAGGCGCCGGCCTAAACAAGGAGAGAAAAAGCTTACCTTGATGCTGAACCTATAGGAGATCACCGGAGGGTCGCCGGAGGTTCACCGGCTGGAGCTTGGACGCCGGCAAGGGTCTTGGACGGCGGCACAAAGCTGGGCGCCGAAATCACCAAGGAGGTGGGCGGCAACTATGTTGGGCGGCCAAGGTTTAGGGTTTTGGATGATTAGAGTTTAACAATCCCTTAAGCCCACTTTTATAGAGAACTAATTCTCTTAATGGTTAATGGATCATATCCATAAAGCCCGTTAACCCGCTCCATTAAGATAAGTTAAAATAAACCAAACCATGATGGTTTATTTTAAGTTAAAACGAACCGAACCAACTTTTGGTTCATTCGTTTAAAATAAACCAAACCCTTTGGTTTATTCTTATCCATTGGATTAGAACCAAACCATTTTAGTCCATCCATTACGTCTTCATAAGACGCAGCCCATCCACGCTTCCATTGCGACTGAAATGATTTCATGCTCGCTTTATGTTTGGTCCAACCAAACCTAGTTTCTCTCGGTCTGAGAATCTAATTCTCAAGCTCGTTTTAAATCCTTTGGATTACACTCGTTGTGCGTGTGACCAAATAGGTTCTCGGTTTATGTTGGCCGTCTATAATTAACCATTAATTATAGAACGATCATGAGTGGCACCTAGTAGTACATCATGATCCCCAATTAAGCAAAAAGATCAGCGGTTGATCAGAACTATTTACGAAACCCTTGATGCTCGAATGAATCGTGCCCCATTCCCTTCACTCATCTTATACCCACTTGGTTCAGGACATGGTCTATTGTGTCAGTCCCCACTAGGCTGACTACGTCACACCTAGCCCAAGTATCATTTTCTCGTCCTATGGATTCTAGTTACTCCACATGTATCGAAGAGTACCTTACTCTAAACATGTAATGCTTTGGCCAAAGACTTTAGTAACAATCCGACGAGAGGCCATGGGTATACATCTCCTCGCAAGGAGTGGTGAATCCTTTATAGGCTATTCAAACACCTTGATCACTTGACTTATACCCAATCATCCGGGTCCACATCTCCTTAGAGATGTTTGCTTAAGATGTCAAAGCATAAGTCTCCATGATCAAGATGACTTGAATACCGCAAGTCAAAGGAACATCGCACTTAAGCCCAGTAAGAACTTCATTGACATATCTATATATGCGAGAACCATATGAAGTCTTACGGCTGGTCACTCCAATGAACTAGTTACCATAACTAGCATCCACGATTAACTCCGGACATCACTATGTCTCCAGCCAGTGAGAATCAGCTGCTTGGATACACCAAGGAGTATACCTCATGCTAGTCTCAACAGAATTGATGGTGTCCAGATCCATCAATTCATCGACTAGGGATAATTCCGATACATCACAATTACACATGTAGAGATACTCACTAGTTGTGATCCAATAACAAATTCTCTCATGCTGTGAATCGTATCGTGGACATTCAGTAAATGAGTTTAAGATCCAATCAAATACATAAAACATGTACACTCAAATAGTGAATCTTCATTTATCATATAAATGGTTCATACATAAGGCGATTGCCTTAGGACATCTCTCATATATTACTAACAAGTACTTTAAATCTATGGCTACCTATCGTGCTTCTATAGTACTTTAAATCTATCGCTTTTCCCTCTAAGTTTTCTCCTATGTTTACATTTGTAGCCATTGGTGTATTAATTTCCTTAGCGTTTTGCATTCCAAATTTACTAATTAGTTCCTTAGCATATTTTCGTTGATGTAAATAGATTCCTTCTCTAGTTTGTTTTATTTGTAACCCTAAGAAGAAGGTAAGTTCTACTAAGTTCATTTCAAATTCACTTTCCATTAGTGAAATGAACTCATTTAATAACATTGTATTGGTTGTTCCAAAGATTATGTCATCTATAAAAATTTGTGCAATAAAAATTTCTTTTCCTATGGTTTTTACAAAAAGGGTTGGGTCAACTAAACCTTGATTATCCCTTAGACTTAAGGTAGATTGAAAGCCTTTCATACCAAGATCTAGGAGCTTGCTTTAATCCATATAAGACTTTTCTAAGTTTGAATACATGGTTAGATTTGTCTAGACTTTCAAATTTAGGCGGTTAGCTAACATAAACTTCTTCTTTAATAAATCCATTTAAAAATGCTGACTTGACATCCATTTAAAATATTTTGAAATCTCGATGCGCAGAGTAGCCTAACAACATTCTAATTGATTCGAGTCTAGCTACGGGTGCATATGTCTCATCATAGTCTAACCCCTCTACTTGACTAAATCCTTTAGCAACTAACCTAGCTTTATTCCTAATCACTTCTCCTTTGTCATCAAGTTTATTTTGAAATACCCACCTTGTTTCAATGATCATTTTTCCTTTAGGTGGTGGTACTTGATAGGGCAATCAACCTATGTATGATGTGGTTTTGATGTGTGTGGCAAAGGGTTTAAGTTAGGTTGTTATGGATTTGATGTGTGTGTTGTTGGAACGTTAGTGGCCGACTAGAGAGGGGGGGTGTGAATAGCCTTTCTTTCATGTACAGCGGAGATCGTTCATTGATTGCCTACGAATATGATTAGCGCAATGGAATAATAAAAGACAATACAAGAGGCAATGCTAACAAACCGATATAACGTGGTTCACGACCCTTGCCGCTAGTCTACGACCCAATTCGTCCAAGGTGAATCACGCCTATAACACTTCCACTAATCTCTCCTTTGCACAAAGCTAGGTGGAGGTAACCTTTCTTACAAGAATTCTCTCCTCTTACAATAAGATGAAATTAAACACAAGGAAGAGGAGGAAAATCGTTTTGGGCACTTGGGAGATGTTTAGCAATGAACCATTAACCATCCCAAGTCACCCAAGGCCCCTTCTTATAGGGAAGAGCCCATTCTTCGCGCTGGGCACCTAGCAGTCGATTGATGCCTCGATCAGTCGACTGCCACTGTAGCAATGACTTCTTCCACGTTGGATTTTAATCAACGAATCCCACATGAGTCGACTGATTTTCCAATCAGTCAACTGATGGAGCCATCAGTCGAGTGGTCGACGTGATCACTCGACTATTGAAGCTTCTATGCCCGAAACCCTCAACATTAGTGGACTGCTCCCCTTGGCAGTCGATTGATGGAGCTAGCACTCAACTGCCACAAGCTAGCAGTCAACTGATCGGCCAGAACTTTGACTCGAACACCAGTCGAGTCTCCAGTCGACTTGGATCAGTCGACTGCTACCTATAACAGTCGACTGATATCAGGAAACACCCATCTAACACTTAGCCGTTTGGCCAAGTTCACCTACTAGCTACCCCGTCCCGGGTTACAATCGCTCACTCTCATTCCCTTAGGGTCCCTCGCCTTGAAGTTCTCTTCGTTCGACCACGTCCCTCGGATACACCAAGCGCACGGCTTCACAGTGCCATCCTTCGCGTCTTGTCCTGAAGTCTACTTCCTTCAGCTTTACTCCAATGCTCCTCGTCCGGTGGTCCCTCGGATGCACCAAGCACACGGCTTCCGCAATGCATCTTTCACCAACTCAAGGACCGAGTGATAAGATGGTGAATCTTGCCAATGCTATCATCCATGTGCGAATTACTAAGTCTTACATGACTTCAATGCACATATCAAATCCATAACAATCCTAACTTAAACCCTTTGCCACACACATCAAAACCTCATCATATGGGTTGATTGCCCTAACAATCTCCCCCTTTTTGATGTGTGACAATATGTTTAAGTTAGGTAAAAACATTAACACAAATACATAAGGCAAGAAACCATGTAAATAACATGAGTATAAATACTCCCCCTTAAACATGCAACTCCCCCTTAAGACATGCTAAATTTTCTCCCTTAGCATGATTAACTTAAACCCTCATTTCTCCCCCTTTGACACCATCAAAAACATTATACAAATGTTGTACAAGCATGACATCAAGTCTAATGGAAGAAAATACCAAAAATCAAGTTAAAAACACGTCTGATAGCTTCTTTGTCTGCATAATACATCGATCATTGAATCAAAGCATCGATCAGGCACCTAAATTTTGATTTGATTTTCGAATTCTAGTTTCAAAAATGCATTAAAAATTTTAGGAAATTCGAAAAATCATGAAATTTAGAGAACATATTTCAAATGAGTTCCTTTATCAGTGAATTTTTTTCATGAAAAATCATTCTATTTTCGGAAATTGGGCAAAAACTCAAAAGTTTGAAAAACCACTAGAGTTTTTATCAATTTGAAAGTTGTTTTTGCCTTAGAAACTTTTCAAAATGTGAACTCACTGTTTATGAAACATGAAATGTTTTTAAATCATTTAAAGTATCCAACTATGATCTATGGGCAATATGTCCATTGATTAAACATTTGCTTTCCCCATAGTTGGTCTATGATTAATCTATTGATACACTTAATAACCCATCTAAATGGCATAAACATTAGTGGACCATTTGTATCATCCTATCATCTCACCCATTGCTATGTTCTCAATCAAGTTAGCCTTATAGTGGGATGTGAGATGTACCTAAAGGTATTTATACTTTACCATAATTTTCATGCGATTCTATCAAGGTTAAGTATCTATATCCTAAAACACCCAATGTGATCATAAAAACATATATTATCAATCATGATCATATATTTTCAATTATTGCATATCATGAACAAATATTATTATAATTCCATATTAAGATCACATTATCATCACCCAACACTATAAATCAAAATGTTATAGCCCACATCATCCTAAGTCAACCAATTAACATGATATAAGTTAAGTCCACTCATGGTTGACTATCCTAGGGTTTTCCTAACCCTTAAGGATGGACTTAGGAACCCAATACAAATTCTTTCCTATAAGGTTCACTAAATATTCTTTAGGGATCCATCTTCTAGCTAGCATTTTATTTTTAGCTTGACCCCTAGCAATTAAACAATGATAGGCCTTTTCATTTTTGTTTCCCTTATATCCTAGGCCTTTGGCTCCCCATAATCATGTTCAATGTGTTGGAACCAATGTAAACTTTTCTAAGGCTTTAGTTAAGAAATCTACCTTTTCCCTTAAAGCCTTATTTTCCTCAATACATGCATCATTAACATCTAGAGGAATATAATCATTAACATTTAAGCATGCATTTTCTAGTTTTTCTTCTAATTTTCTAATATCATCAAGCATGCATTTATTTTTCTTCTTATCCTTAAATAAATCCCTAGTAAGGCTAGAAATTATGGAAACAATTTTCTTAGGGGAAAAATTTGTTACCATAGTTTTCATGTCTTCTTCCTCCGATTCCGATGAGGATGAACATGAAGCTCCCCCAAGCTCCCCCCTCACTTGAGCTCTCCTCACTTGAACTTCTTTCTTCTTGCTCGGAGGAGGAGGTGAAGTCCAAGTCTTCTATTGCCATTAGGGCAAGGCTTGTGAAGGCTTCTTCTTCTTCGGATGATGATGATGGATCATCCCATGTTACCTTGTGTGCCTTAGCCTTCCCTTTCTCCTTGGTTTTCTTTTCAACCTCCTCCTTCTTGCTCCCCTCTTTCTTCCTTCTTTCTTCCTTCTTTCTTCCTTGCTTTTGTTCAAGAGGGGACAATCATCCCTTATGTGTCCCTCTCCTTGACAATTATAGCATATGATCTTCCTCCTTGGCCTTCTTCTCCTATCATTAGACTTGTTAAATTTAAAATTTTTCAATGCACGCCTTACCTTCCTTACCATATAGGCCTCTTCATTGCTATCCATGGATGAGGAGGAGTAATCTTCATCCGATGAGGAAGGTGGCGTCATCTTCTTCTTCTTTCCCTTGTCGGCCATTAGTGCTATTCCCCTTGGCTTTAAACTTGGTTCTTCAATTATCCCTTCAAGCCTTGTCTCATGAAGCTCCATGGTGGAGAAAAACTCTTCTAGAGTGCTTACCTCTAGATTTTTCGAAATATAAAAGGAGCCCACCATAAAGCTCCACCTTGAGGACTGGGGGAATGCATCAATAGCCTTCATGATCATGTCCCGGTTCGATAGCTTTTCACCTACACTAGATAAACCAGTTATGATTTCTTTAAATCAAGAATGCAACGATAATACCTTCTCTCCCTTTTCTAACTAGATGTTGCTCAATTGAGAGCGGAGTGAAGGGTTTTGCTTATTGAGTCCGTGAGGGGAAACTTCGCTTCCCACTTCACCTCGGTCGCTTGTTCATGGCGATCCCATCGATGTCCCCGGATTAAAAAAAAAATTTAATCCTAGGCATAAGGGATTGCCCAACAAACCAAGTCATCGTCGTGCTATTTGTTTAGAGAGGTCATTTGAACAAACTCATTGTTCAAGCGACCATCCTCTATTCTACGAGTAGCTGCAGAATAGACGATGTCCGGATCGCCGGTTTTTGTGTTTATGCTCAGGATCCAAGTATTATTTAGCCATGTACATATTTATATCATGCTCATAGTTGAAAAATAAATACAAACATGTAACATATAAAAATTAGAGAATCGATATACCTCTCGATCTTCTAATGTATGACCTTCCTCCTTTCGGACGTCGTGTGGGCGACGATCTACCAAAAGTCGAAGCTCCTAGATCACAAATCTTCCTTCCTTGCTCTTCCAAAGTAAGAGGAAGAAAAGAAACAAGGTTCTTCTCCTCCCTAAAACCAACCAACAAGGAACAAAAGAGATCC
Source organism: Wurfbainia villosa (assembly GCA_025175895.1). Lineage (NCBI taxonomy): Eukaryota > Viridiplantae > Streptophyta > Magnoliopsida > Zingiberales > Zingiberaceae > Wurfbainia > Wurfbainia villosa. Next base: position 36,603,390 of record CM045998.1, on the reverse strand, counting down.
TTGCCGCCGGGCAACTAGGAGGAGGAGTTTGTGGTGGAATCCGGCCAAGACACTAAGGGAAGCCCTATATCTTGTTTCCACCACCTAAGGAGAAGGAGAAGAGAAGCTTTGGCCGCCGTGTTAGTAATATATGAGAAATGTCGTAAGACAATCACCTTATGTTTGAACCATTTATATGATAAATGAAGATTCACTATTTGAGTATACATGCTTTCATGTATTTGATTGGATCTTAAACTCATTTACTGAATGTCCGCGATACGATTCACAACATGAGAGAATTTGTGATTGGATCACAACAAGTGAGTATCTCTACATGTGTAATTGTGATGTATCGGAATTATCCCTAGTCGAGGAATTGATGGATTTGGACACCATCAATTCTGTCGAGACTAGCATGAGGCATACTCCTTGGTGTATCCAAGCAGCCGATTCTCACTGGCTGGAGACATTATGATGTCCGGAGTTGATCGTGGATGCTAGTTATGGTAACTAGTTCATTGGAGTGACCAGCCGTAAGACTTCATATAGTTCTCTGCATATATAGATATGTCAATGAAGATCTTACTGCGGCTTAAGTGTGATGTTCCTTTGACTTGCGGTATTCAAGTAACCTTGATCATAAAGACTTATGCTTTGACATCTTAAGCAAGCATCTCTGAGGAGATGTGGACCCGGGATGATTGGGTATAAGTCGAAGTGATCGAAGGTGTTTGAATAGCCTATAAAGGATTCACCACTCCTTGCAAGGAGATGTATATCCATGGCCTCTCGTCGGATTGTTACTAAAGTCTTTGTCCAAAGCATTACATGTTTAGAGTAAGGTATTCTTTGATACATGTGCAGTAACTAGAATTCGTAGGATGAGGAAATGATACTTGGGCTAGGTGTGACGTAGTCAGCCTAGTGGGGACTGACACTATAGACCATGTCCTGAACCAAGTGGGTATAAGATGAGTGAAGGGAATGGGACACGATTCATTCGAGCTGCTGAAGGGTTTTAGAAATAGTTCTGGATCAACCGTTGATCTTTTCGGTTAATTGGATATCATGATGTACTACTAGGTGCCACTCATGATCGTTCTATAATTAATGGTTAATTATAGACGACCAACATAAACCGAGAACCTATTTGGTCACAGGCACAACGAGCGTAATCCGAAGGATTTAAAACGAGCTTGAGAATGAGATTCTCAGACCGAGAGAAACTAGGTTTGGTTGGACCAAAAAAGAAGCGAGCATGAAATTGTTTCAGTCGCAATGAAAGCATGGATGGGTCGTGTCTTATGAAGACATAATGGATGAACCAAAATGGTTTGGTTCTAATCCAATGGAGGAGAAAAAACCAAAGGGTTTGGTTTATTTTAAACGAATGAACCAAAGTTGGTTCGGTTACTTTTAACTTAAAATAAACCATCATGGTTTGATTTATTTTAACTTATATTAATGGAGCGGGTTAACGGGCATTATGGTTATGATCCAATAACCATTAAGAGAATTAGTTCTCTATAAAAGAGGGCTTAAGGGTTTGTTAAGCCCTAATCAAAACACTAACCTAATAGTTGCCGCCCACCTCCCCTTGGAGATTTCGGCGCCAACCCTCCTCCTTGCCGCCGCCCACCTTGAAGCTCCTTGGCCGGCGTCCAGAAGGTGCTGACCTTCACTCTTTCCGGCGTCGAGCTATTGCCGGAGGAGCTCCGGTGATCTCCATTGGGTTTGGCATCAAGGTGAGCTTCATCCTACCTTTTTGGCCGGCCCTAATTCCTCCACCAAAGCTGTCCAGTTTTCTGGACAGCTTGTTTCCCTCTCGTTGGAGCGTCGTTTGGATGATGGTTGGAGCTCCAACAGCGCCTAACTTACTGGGGATTCGATCTCCGGTAATCCTCATAGGTGGAGGACGAAGGATTCGTCAAATGGTTGACGAATACCTCTCCGGAGAAGCGAGTTTTGAGGACTCATCTTAGGATCCGAATTTGGATTCGGATCGTGATCCTCTCTCGATCACGTCATCTTCAACACGAGGCTAGTAACCCGTACGAAGACGAAGCTTGTGACTTTGTGAAGTCATCCTGAAGATACTCGGCGTGGATACAGATAGAGACGATTCTAGCGAGGATCGTTCCGGTTGATGTCGTTCCCGCTACACGTGATACGAAAGGTATACGTAGTTAAATTTCCTTTTATTGCAAATTTAAATTTACGGTTATGTCTACACATGTTGTACTATGCATGCGTGTGATGTGTGTGTTGTAATAAATGTAGATTTATTATTTTTATTTCTTCCGCTGTACACATGTTTGCGAAACATGTTCGAACACACACTCGCCGCGGTGCCGGAAACCCAACAGTGATATCAGAGCCCAGGTTGTGTTTCGACATAATCGTAAAATGATTTTGCGATAGTCATAATGATATTTCTGGAAATTTTCTCCTTTTGGAAAGTTAGAAGTATTTATGGAAATTTTTCAATTTTGGAAAGTCTAGAAGTATTTATGGAAATCTTCCACTTTTGGAAAGTTGGAAGTATTTATGGAAATTGATATTTTCCATAAATAAAATATTTGATTAGATTTTGGAAATTTGTTTCCTAATTTTATCATGATTTGATTTGGGAAATCAAATCTTAAAATATTTTATTTCCATAAATAGTTTTGATGATTTAGAAAATTGGTTTCCTAAATTGACTTTCCTTAATCAACCATTTCCATAAATAAAATATGTGATTAGATTTGGAAATTTGTTTGCTAATTTAATTATGATTTGATTTGAAGGATCAAATCTTAAACATATTTTATTTCTATAAATAGTTATGACATATAAGGAAATTATATACATGACATAATTGTATGTCATGTAATTGCATTAGACGCATATCATTATGCCATGCATGTCATGACATGTAGATGTATGTCATGTAGATAATAGTTATTTGCATGCAAAGAGGATGAGACATAAAACCCTTACTTAATATTAAAGCCTACACCTTCCATTAATATGGTTGGAACCAGAGTTCCATTTCTTGTTTGGGTTGTTGGACTCTCTCCAAGCCCGGCTCGAACCCGAACATGTTCAAACCATGAAATAGTTTAATACTAATATGGTAAGAGTCAGAGGTCAATCGTTAGCTTTGGTTGTTGGACTCTCTCCAAGACGGGCTAATTGGTTGAATGCGCTCTAACCATATTAAAACTATTTCTCGATTAATGGGTTGGCTTTAACCTGGAGCATCGGCTTGTTGGACTCTCTCCAAGGTCGATGTAAAGGGAGGTGAAGTTGGGTGCTATGCATATGATGCATACTTGTTAATGTGTTAACAACCCGATGTATGTGTGAACATTCAATTAGTTGATAGCACATTGTGATAGTTGCATATACGTGATATGCAATCGGTATAGTTGATACCTACCGTCGTAGTTATGAATGGATTGTTGGACTCTCTCCAAGGTTGTTCATATCTATGATGGATATCAGCCCATTCGGAGATGGACCTACGATCTCCCGAAGTGATTTTGGGGTTTTTGAAATTCGAAAAATGAATGCGATTTATAAATGTATGTTGGTGCATTTTAAATCATCTTTCTCATATATGCTCGTTTTGTAATTCTAAAATTGATCATGATGTCTTTAAATTTGCGTTCCATTTTGGATTCGAATAAATTGACTGGGCCGAACTTCTTAGACTGGCTTAGAAACTTGAGAATTGTTCTCAAGGTGAAAAGATTGTGTATGTCCTCGAAGCGCCTCTTCCCGCCTATCCTAGTGACGATGCAACTCCGGACCAATTGTTGGTCTATCAGAAATATGTGACTGATTCTGAACTGACAAGTTGCATCATGCTAGCCGCGATGGAACCCAAGCTACGAAAGCAGCATGAGCATATGGATGCTCATATCGTAGTCCTTCATCTTTATGAGTTGTTTGATAAGCAAGTGAGATTCGAAAGGTTCGAAGTCTCTAAGCTCCTCTTCACCTCTGAGATGCAAGAAGGTTCATCTGTGGTACTACTCAACATGCTAAAGACTGTGGAGCCTTCTGAGAAGCATGAGCAGGGGATGGTGTTGTTAGTTGATTCCTCGAAGAAAGGTTCTAAGAGGGAGTCAAAGGAACAACAGAAGGGGAAGAAGAAAAAGGCTAAAAAGGAAGAACCAGCTCAAAAGGGCACTTGCCATCATTATGGCAAGTAGGGCCATTGGCGAAGAAATTGCAAGATTTATCTTGAGTCTGTGAAGAAGAATAAGGCATAAGATGCTCCATCTTTTTCATATATCTTCGTTATTGATTGTCATTCTATTTCCTCAGACACTTGGTATTGGATACTGGGTGTGGCTCACATATATGTAATGACATACATGGGCTAAGGAATAGAAGAAGGCTCGTCAAGGAAGAGTCAAAATTTACGTGTTGAAAATGGAGCAAAGGTTGCTGCACTCGCCATCGGAACGCATTTGTTGAAACTCCCTAAAGGACTTGTCTTAAAACTGGACAATTGCTTTTATTTTCCTTCGTTGATAAAGAACATCATTTCTATTTCTTGTTTAAATAGACATGGTTACCATTTGACTTTTAGTAACAATTGTTGTTACATAACTTTGAATGGAGTTCTTTATGGGACTGGAACTTTAAGCAATGGTATTTATACGTTGGACGTATCCAGTGACATTTTCAATATCTAAGCGAGCAACAAGCGTGCTCGAAAGGATAATCAATTAGACTCCTATATGTGGCATTGTCGTCTTGGCCATGTAAGCAAGAAACGCATGTCCGAATTACACCGATGTGGAATTCTTGAATCGTTTGAATTTGATTCATACGATACATGCGAATCATGGTTAAAAGGCAAGATGACTAAGTTACCTTTTACTGGAAAAGGTGAACGAGTGGGAGAGTTACTAGGTCTAATACATACTGATGTATGTGGACCTATGTCAACTCAAGCTTTAGGAGGCTATAGCTACTTTATTACCTTCACCGATGATCACTCACGGTTTGGGTATGTGTTCTTAATGAAACACAAGTCTGAAGCCTTTGAAAGGTTCAAAGAATTCATAAATGAAGTAGAGAAACAACATGACAAGAGTATTAAAATACTTCGATCGGATCGAGGTTGGGAATACTTAATTCAAGAGTTTCTTGATTATCTAAGAGACAATGGCATATTGTCTCAATGGACTCCGCCATATACACCACAGCATAATGGTGTATCTGAGAGGCGTAACCAGACCTTGTTGGACATGGTCAGGTCAATGATGAATCATGCGAATCTTTCCAAGTCCTTTTGGGGATATGCACTTCAGACAGCTGTTTACTTGTTAAACAGAATGCCAACCAAGGTAGTCTCTACTACTCCATATGAGATATGGAATAGTAAGAAACCTCATGTATCTTACTTGAAGATATGGGGTTGTCCTGCTTATGTGAAATGATGTCGAAAAAATTGGATGCTAAGTCTGATAAATGTCTATTTATTGGATACCCTAAGGAAATAAGGGGTTACCAATTCTATCATCCTGTGGAACAAAAGGTGTTTGTTTCAAGGCATGCTGTGTTTCTAGAGACAGAGTTTCTCTTGCAAGAAAACAGTGGGAGTGTCGTCGAGCTTGAGGAGTCTCGACAGACTCAAATAGACTTGATGAGATACCTGGTGAAGCACAACAGCCGACAACTCATAGTGATGAACAATCGGCTGGACCTATTGAAACACCACATCTTCGTAGATCTGGTAGAATACGCAATATTCGTGAGAGATATGGATTTCTCGTAAGTGAATCGAACGATGTGTTACTTATTGATGATGAGGAGCCTACCAGTTATGAAGAAGTTCTGACAAGTTCAGAAAGGGATAAGTGGCTTGAGGCCATGAAGTCGGAAATGGATTCCATGTACGAAAACCAAGTTTGGAACTTGGTTGACCCACCTGAAGGCATAAAGCCTATAGGGTGCAACTGGGTTTTCAAGAAGAAAATCGACATGGATGGTAATGTGATTACCTATAAGGCTAGATTCGTGGCGAAAGGATATCGTCAAAAGCAAGGTGTTGATTATGACGAAACCTATTCGCCTGTAGCTATGCTTAAATCCATTCGGATGCTCCTGGCCATAGCGGCCCATTATGATTATGAGATATGGCAGATGGATGTGAAAATAGCTTTCCTTAATGGAAACCTGCGCGAGGACGTGTATATGATACAGCCTGAGGGTTTCACATCAGTTGATAAAACCAAGGTACGCAAATTGCGACGGTCCATTTATGGATTCAAGCAAGCATCCAGGAGCTGGAATATCTGTTTTGATAAGACAATCAAAAAGTTTGATTTCTCACAAAATCCAGACAAACCTTGTGTGTACAAGAAGGTTAGTGGGAGTGCAGTCGTGTTCCTAGTATTGTATGTCGATGACATATTACTTATAGGAAATGATGTTTCAGTCTTACAGTCAGTTAAGGTTTGGTTATCCAAGACATTCTCTATGAAAGACCTGGGAGAAGCAACCTACATCCTCGGGATTAAGATCTATAGAGATAGATCGAAACGGTTGCTTGGTCTTTCGCAATCTACATATATAGACCGAGTGCTAAAGGGGTTTAGCATGTCAGAATCCAAGAAAGGTTTCCTACCCATCAGGCATGGGATACACCTTTCGAAGTCTATGTGTCCGCGCACAGAAGACGAGAGGATTTGCATGAGTAAGATTCCCTATGCATCCGCAATAGGATCTATCATATATGCTATGTTATGTACGAGGCCCGATGTATCAGATGCTCTGAGTGTCACGAGCTGATACCAGTCTGATCCAGGAATGGATCATTGGGTGACTATTAAGACGATCCTTAAGTACTTAAGAAGAACTAAGGATACGTTCCTAATATATGGAGAAGGGTACATGGTGATACGTGGATATATGGATGCCAGCTCTAGACAGACAAGGATGATTCCATGTCTCAGTCTGGGTATGTATTCACCTGGAATGGAGGCACAATAAGTTGGAAAGGTTCCAAGCTTGACACTATAGCGGATTCTACAACTAAGGCAGAATACATTGCAGCTTTGGAAGCAGCAAAGGAAGCGGTTTGGATCAAGAAGTTCATTTTTGAACTTGATGTGGTCTCATCAATGATCCAAACATGTGCTTCGCCGCTATCATCTGATCAGAGAGATCATTAGTAGGAAGGAAATACAAATCGAGAAAATCCCCACTAAAAGTAACTTAGCGGATCCTTTGACTAAGGCATTACCTCAAAGTATGTTTGAGGGTCATGTTAGAGCTTATGGTATTGGATACCGTAGCGATTGACATTAGGCCAAGTGGGAGTCTGTTAGTAATATATGAGAAATATCCTATGGCAATCGCCTTATGTTTGAACCATTTATATGATAAATGAAGATTCACTATTTGAGTATACATGCTTTCATGTATTTGATTGGATCTTAAACTCATTTACTTAATGTCCGCGATACGATTCACAGCATGAGAGAATTTGTGATTGGATCACAACTAGTGAGTATCTCTACATGGGTAATTGTGATGTATCGGAATTATCCCTAGTCGATGAATTGATGGATTTGAACACCATCAATCCTGTCGAGACTAGCACGAGTCATACTCCTTGGTGTATCCAAGCAGCCGATTCTCACTGGCTGGAGACATTGTGATGTCCGGAGTTGATCGTGGATGCTAGTTATGGTAACTAGTTCATTGGAGTGATTAGTCGTAAGACTTCATATGGTTCTCTGCATATATAGATATGTCAATGAAGTTCTTACTGCGGCTTAAGTGCGATGTTCCTTTGACTTGCGGTATTCAAGTCATCTTGATCATGAAGACATGCTTTGACATCTTAAGCAAGCATCTCTAAGGAGATGTGGACCCGGGATGATTGGGTATAAGTCGAAGTGATCGAAGGTGTTTGAATAGCCTATAAAGGATTCACCACTCCTTGCGAGGAGATGTATATCCATGGCCTCTCGTCGGATTGTTACTAAAGTCTTTGGCCAAAGCATTACATGTTTAGAGTAAGGTACTCTTTGATACATGTGCAGTAAATAGAATCCGTAGGACGAGGAAATAATACTTGGGCTAGGTGTGACGTAGTCAGCCTAGTGGGGACTGACACTATAGACCATGTCCTGAACCAAGTGGGTAAAAGATGAGTGAAGGGAATGGGGAACGATTCATTCGAGCTGCTGAAGGGTTTCAGAAATAGTTCTGGATCAACCGTTGATCTTTTTAGTTAATTGGGGATCATGATGTACTACTAGGTGCCACTCATGATCGTTCTATAATTAATGGTTAATTATAGACGGCCAACATAAACCGAGAACCTATTTGGTCACACGCACAATGAGCGTAATCCGAAGGATTTAAAATGAGCTTGAGAATGAGATTCTCAGACCGAGAGAAACTAGGTTTGGTTGGACCAAACAAGAAGCGAGCATGAAATTATTTCAGTCGCAATGAAAGCGTGGATGGACCGTGTCTTATGAAGACATAATGGATGAACCAAAAAGGTTTGGTTCTAATCCAATGGAGGAGAAAAAACCAAAGGGTTTGGTTTATTTTAAATGAATGAACCAAAGTTGGTTCGGTTACTTTTAACTTAAAATAAACCATCATGGTTTGATTTATTTTAACTTATATTAATGGAGCGGGTTAACGGGCCTTATGGTTATGATCCAATAACCATTAAGAGAATTAGTTCTCTATAAAAGAGGGCTTAAGGGTTTGTTAAGCCCTAATCAAAACCCTAACCTAATAGTTGCCGCCCACCTCCCCTTGGAGATTTCGGCGCCAACCCTCCTCCTTGCCGCCGCCCACCTTGAAGCTCCTTGGCCGGCATCCAGAAGGTGCTGACCTTCACTCTTGCCGGAGTCGAGCTGTTGCCGGAGGAGCTCCGGTGATCTCCATTGGGTTTGGCATCAAGGTGAGCTTCATCCTACCTTTTTGGCCGACCCTAATTCCTCCACCAAAGCTGTCCAGTTTTCTGGACAGCTTGTTTCCCTCTCGTCGGAGCGTCGTTTGGATGACGGTTGGAGCTCCGACAGCGCCTAACTTACCGGGGATTCGATCTCCAGTAATCCTCATAGGTGGAGGACGAAGGATTCGTCAAACGGTTGACGAATACCTCTCCGGAGAAGCGAGTTTTGAGGACTCGTCTTTGGATCCGAATTTGGATTCGGATCGTGATCCTCTCTCGATCACATCGTCTTCAACACGAGGCTAGTAACCCGTACAAAGACGAAGCTCATGACTTTGTGAAGTCATCCCGAAGATACTCGGCGTGGATACGGATAGAGATGATTCTAGCGAGGATCATTCCGGTTGATGTCGTTCCTGCTACACGTGATACGAAAGATATACGTAGTTAAATTTCCTTTTATTGCAAATTTAAATTTACGGTTATGTCTACACATGTTGTACTATGCATGCGTGTGATGTGTGTGTTGTAATAAATGTAGATTTATTATTTTTATTTCTTCCGCTGTGCACATATTTGCGAAACATGTTCGAACACACACTCGCCGCCACTACAAAAAAACTATTTTTTGGCGACGAATTTTAGCAATGAATTATTTTCGTTGCAAATCTGCAACAAATATAGCGACGAATTTTATGTTTCGTCGCAAATTTGTAACGAAATAAATTTTCGTCGGCAATTTGCGACGAAAAATAAAATCGTCGCAAATTTGCGCAACGAATTCAAATTTCGTTGCAGAAATTTGCGACGAATTTATTTTTTCGTCGCATATTTGCGACCGAAATAATTTTAGTCGCAAAATTTAGCAACGAATTAAGAATTCGTCGCAGATATTTAATTTATTAAAAAAAAATAGAAAACAAGTTCTGTTTATTTTTAAATATTTTGCAACGAATTCGTGGATTCGTTGCAAAATAGCAACGAATCCAGAATTCGTTGCAAGTTTAATATTAAAAATTAAATTAATGTTTTAAAAAGTTAAAAATTTATTTTTTTAAAAATTGCAACGAATCCTCGATTCGTTGCAAAAATAATATTAATATTAAAAAATAAATTAAAAAATAAAAAGTTAAATTATTTTTTAAAATTTGCAACGAATCCTTTATTCGTTGCTAATTTGCAACGAATCCACGGATTCGTTGCAAAAATTTGCAACGAATCCTGGATTCGTTGCAAATTTTAGCAACGAATCCTGGATTCGTTGCTAAATTAAAATTATTAACGTTTTAAAAAATTTAATTTTTTTTATAAAAAATTTGCAACGAATATTTGGATTCGTTGCAAATTTCTGCAACGAATTATGGATTCGTTGCAAATTTCTGCAACGAATTACGGATTTGTTGCAAAATTAAAATTATTAACGTTTTAAAAAGTTTAATTTTTTTTTTATAAAAAATTTGCAACGAATTATGGATTCGTTGCAAATTTCTGCAACGAATTACGGATTCGTTGCAAATTTGCAACGAATCCGGGATTCGTTGCAAAAAGTTGCAAGGAATCCGAGATTCGTTGCAAAATTAAAATTATTAACGTTTTAAAAAAAAATTTATTAAAAATTTGCAACGAATCCGGGATTCATTGCAAATTTGCAACGAATCCGGGATTCGTTGCTAAATTAAAATTATTAACGTTTTAAAAAATTTAATATTTTTTTATTAAAAATTTGCAACGAATCCGGGATTCGTTGCAAATTTGCAACGAATCGGGGATTCGTTGCTAAATTAAAAATTATTAACGTTTTAAAAAATTTAATATTTTTTTATTAAAACTTTGCAACGAATCCCGGATTCGTTGCAAAGTTTATTTACTTTACCTTCCCCTCGCGTCGCAGCCGAACCCTCGAATCCTTTCTTTCCCCTCCGCGCGCCGATCTTCCCTTCGCCTCGCCTCGACTGCACTTGTTCCGACCGCGACCTGCCGTCCGTGCCAGGCCACCGAGCCGCCGCCGCACCTGCCTAGCCCGCCGCCACAGAGGGCCGAAAGGTGGCTTGAATTCTCATTGAATTTTCTGCTTGCTTTCTTTTAGTTTTTCATAGTTTAATGGTCTTCTGCATTCTCTTTTTTTGGTGATTCCATATACCATCTTCCACTAGATGTGTTTGTTTTTTTGCCCTTCTCATCTCTTTGTAGAGAAAAATGTCTTTAGATTTATCACTTTTCTTGACTATCATTTCTTTGAATTTATCACGTGTATTGTTGATTCTCTTATGCCTCTATTTTTACATGTCTTTTTGTGTGCTTGAACAATTAACTCTAAGTTATTAGTGAAGGTATTCGATGATCCTACTGTGTTTTCATTCACCATCTTCTCTTACAGAGATACCAACACCTGAGACTTGGCCACGAAATAATTAAACTAGAAAGATCAAAATCTGAGCATGTCATAGATGCTCCTCAAGACTCCTTTTCTCTCCCAACACCATCCACACTCACGAATCTTACCTCTAATTTGGACCTTCCAGCCTGTAAAAGGCACTTGCAATGTACAATGCCACATCCTCTCTTTCATTACATTTCTTATGTTTCTTTGTCATCCCATTACTTTGCATTTGTATCTTCTTTAGCTGTATTTTTCCTTTCTAGGACTATCTCAGAAGCACTTTGTGATCAAGATTAGAGATAGCCTATGGTAGATGAGATGACAACTTTGCGTTCTAATGATACTTCAGAGCTGGTTCCTCTTTTTCCTAAGCAAGTTTATAGCTAGTTGCAAATGTGTGGTTATTGTTAAAATGCTCTCTAAGGGTATTGTGTCTTGGAAGGCTTGGTTGATGGCAAAGGGAGACCTTAGTCTTGACTATCTTGTCAATTGAGATAGGAAAAAGTATTTTCTTATATGCACTAGTAATGCATTGAATCAACAAAAAAGATAATCTATTTAGCCTGACCAATGTTAATAGCATCTACATTCAGATACTAATCTTTAGCTGGTGTTGGAAAAATCAGAATTGCTTATCCTATTTCTCATAGTATGTACCTGTGTAGACCTGCTTTGTAGGAAAAAAATTTATAATTTTTTGATGAATATTGTCCTGTACGAGTATGAACTGCAAAAAACTTAATTAACATTTAGGTGCCCAAGAAAATCTTGAAGAAACATTATTAATAGATTTAGTGGCTCTTAATAAGTTTCAACTGGGATAAATCCTCAAGTATTTTAGCTAAAATTAATTTCATTTATATTCTACACATGTATAGTTAATTGTGAGTAAATGTTTCTTCGCTGTGCTAATTCCTCTGCATTTGTTTAGTGATATTCTGGAAAAATTCTTTGATGATGGTCAATATTTTTGGTGGTCTTGCTTTGTCTCTGATCTCTTTTTTTTTTTTTGAGTAATTTAGTACTTGTGTCTCATCCCTAGTATTGTTTCTCTTTACTATACATCAGGATAAGGGCTCGCCTCGCGGCTGTTAGCTTGCCGCCGCCTCCCTGCCAGCCGTTAGTGGTATAATTTTTTTTTAAATCATTGTTATTTTTAATATTGAAATTTATATTATTGTTAATTTTCTGTGTTAATTTAGAGTGATATTAGAGTGGTATTAGAGTGGTATGATATAGGTTAATTGCGCCCGATGCATTCCATTCAAAATCATACTGGGACTCCATGATATTACCATAATCTTGCAGATTTTTATGTCTGGGCCCAATTCATTGACACCTTAATGCCATGGTGGTTAGCATAAGATAGTGAGATGTCTTTTTATAACAAAGGATAATGTATACTAAATGCAGTAATACATGGAAACATATTATATGTTATTATATCCTGATTTTGCAAACATTCAACTCATGTAACATATATAATATATCCTGATTTGTGAACTAACTGTATATTCGTATTATTGTAATTTCTAGGTGTTTATATTAATATAATTGATTGAAAACAGACATAATGCGGCGTGAAAGGAGTTGGATGTATAATAGGAATTTACCTGAACCTCGGGGTTTAACTGATGAATTTATGAGTGGGTTGCAAGAGTTTTTAAATTTCGCAGCTAGTAATGTTGAGTTTATGGATGGTAATCAGATAAGGTGTCCGTGCAGAAAGTGTCACAATGGTAGATTTTTACCATCTAGCAAAGTTTTAGAGCATCTTTGTAGATTTGGATTCGTTGAAAATTACTATAACTGGACATGTCATGGTGAACCATTTATATCTGATGAAGTTTATGATAGACACAACACACAAGTCTCTAGGGATCAAAGTGATTATAATCAATTAAATCCATATCAGAGGATGATATATGATGAAGGGCGAATTTGATTCCCCAATCACAAGGTGCCACTTCAAGTTGTCCTCCAACAGTTGAGCAAATGTTTACTAATGCATCACCCTTGGAAGAGGTGCAAGTAACAGATATCGGTCAGAATATAAATAATGAAGCATATCTCAAATTTCAGGAGGTGTTGAGTGCTGCAGATGCACTTTTATGGGCTGGTTGTGAGACTCACACTAAACTATCGTTCACCGCAAGAATGTTGAATGTCAAGGCAGAGCACAATGTGTCTGAAGAGTGTTTTAATAATTTTGTTCAAGCTTTTGAAGAGGCATTGCCGCGTGATAATATACTGCCCACTGATTTGTACAGTATGAAAAAACTGATGAAAGAATTAGGTGTCCTAGTGGAAAGAATTGATGTGTGCAGAGATGGTTGTATGTTATATTGGGGAGATGATGCAGATGTGGATGTTTGTAAATTCTGTAATCAAGATAGGTACAAGAGCACTAGTAGGAGGCAGCAACGACCTAAATCATATAGTCAGTTGTTTTATTTGCCTTTAACTCCTAGGTTACAAAGGTTTTATGCATCAAAGACAACTGTTGAACACATGACTTGGCATGCAAATCATCGAACAGAAGAGGGACTAATGTGTCATCCATCAGATGCAGAGGCGTGGAAAAATTTTGATAGAACATATCCCGATTTTGCGAAGGAGACTCGAAATATTAGGTTAGGTCTCTGTGCTGACGGATTTGCTCCATTTGGTAAATCAGGAAGACACTATTCTTGTTGGCCAGTTATATTAACTCCGTATAATCTTCCGCCTAGGATGTGCATGAAAACACCGTATATGTTTTTAACATTGGTTGTGCCTGGCCAAAAAAATCCGAAGAAGTTAATAGATGTTTATATGCAACCATTGATTGCAGAGCTAAAACAACTATGGGATGAAGGTTTTCCTACATACGACGTTCATACTAATCAGATGTTTGTAATGAAGGCTGCTCTTCTTTGGACCATAAATGACTTTTCGGCTTATGGTATGCTATCAGGTTGGAGTACTGCAGGGATCTTAGGATGCCCAATATGTATGGAGAGATCAAAGTCGATTAGATTGAAGCATGGTAAGAAGCCGAGTTATTTTGATTGTCACAGACAATTTTTACCACTAAATCATAATTTCAGAAGGAATAAAGATGAATTCACTAGGAATCGAATTGAAAGAACACCTTCGCCATTGAGATTGACTGGTCAAGATAGTTGGTAGTGAGTTCTTCACTTTCCATCTGTTATTGAAGAGCCACATGATACAACTTATGAATATGGAAGCAACCATAAATGGACCAAACGAAGTATATTTTGGGAGTTACCGTATTGGTTTAGTAATTTGATTCATCATAATCTCGATGTTATGCATATTGAGAAGAATGTTTTTGATAATCTGATAAATACAGTGATGGATATCACCGGAAAAATAAAAGATAATCTGAATGCAAGAAAAGATATGCGACTCATTTGCAAACGACCCAGCCTTGATGTTGATGAAAATAGCAGAGGACCAAAACCAAAGGCAGTTTATACATTGAATAAGGAAGCAGACGTGTTGTTTGTGAATGGTTGAAGTCATTGAGATTTCCTGATGGGTATGTTTCTAATCTTGGGAGATGTGTCGATATGAAGGAATGCAAATTGATGGGTTTGAAAAGCCATGATTGTCATATATTCATGGAAAGACTTATTCCTATTGCCTTTAAAGAACTCTTACGAATTTTATGCAGGGTGTCATGTGAGTTAAGTATTTTCCTTCATGATATATGCTCAACAGTTTTGGGATATTCACACATGGAGAAGTTAGAGAGAGACATTCCAATTATTTTGTGCAATTTAGAAAGAATTTTTCTGCCTGCATTTTTTGATTCAATGGAACATCTTTTGGTTCACTTGCCATATGAGGCCAAAGTTGGAGGACCAGTTCATTATCGATGGATGTATCCTTTTGAAAGGTATATTTCGTTAAAATTGCATAAAAATGTTTAATTTTTTTATATATTCATTTCTAATACAATTTGTTATATTACAATCAGATTCTTATATCATTTGAAGAAAAAAGTGAAAAATAATGCACATGTTGAAGCCTCTATTGTGAATGCATATATTGTGGAGGAAGTAACAACTTTTGCATCATATTATTTTGAGCCTCACGTTCAGACCAAAAGACGGAAATCCGGAAGGAATGATGAAGGTCCTGTCGATCCCAATTTAAATTCTTTCTCAATTTTTAATTATCTTGGTCGACCAAGTGGACCGTGTAAGCAACGATACTTAACTGATCAAGAATGGCTGGCAGCCCAGACATATGTTTTACTTAATTGTCCAGAAGTATCGCCATATTTCGAGTTAGTATATATTTCCTATTTCTTCGTCAAGTGTTAATTTGTTTATGTTATAATACAATTTTTTATTATAGGATTTTCCAAAACTCCTCTGAAATCCCGACACGTGACTTTGATCACTTCTGCGATCAGGAATTTGCACCTTGGTTCAAATCATATGTAAGCAGTTTTAATTACCTCATTTTTGTTTATACATATCTTAACTTTTAAATAAATATCATTTTCATTTGAGTATAGGTTTATGATAATCAAACTCACGTTCAGCAAGAATTGCTAATCCATCTATCATGGGGTCCAAAATCAATGGTACGCACTTGGCCAGCATATTTCATAAACGGATATAATTTCCACACTCAAGAATATGGAAATGGAAAGAGTACAATGAATAGTGGAGTATGTGTTCAGTCTTCCAATGATGGAGGTGCAAGCAATGAATTTTATGGTTTGCTGGATGAAATTTTAGAGATTGATTATCCTGGTCCAGAAATGCGAGTTATCTTATTTATGTGTCGCTGGTTTGACCCCGTCAGGGGGATGAAGGTGCATCCACAGTATAATTTGGTTGAAGTAAATCATAAAAGATTTTATAAGAGATATGAACCATTTATTTTGGCACAACAAGCGATTCAAGTTTTCTATGCTCCATATCCTAGTTTGGCGTGACAAAATGAATGGTGGGTTGTTTGTAAAACAAAAGCACGGAAAAAAATTGAAGAGCGCTGGCAAGACATTGCATATCAACAAGACAAAGTTACAAATATGTTTCATACCGAGGAATATATAATTCCAACGTTACGAGATCCAAATAGAGTAGTGATAAACGTGGATGCAACTGAAATTGATGATAATCATGAAGAGGAGGAGGGGGACGAGGAGGAGGGGGACGAGGAGGAAGAGGAGGAGACCGAGGATGAGGATACTGATGAGGATGAGGAAGATGATAATGAGGACTTTGAAATTTAACGTCTAGGGTAAGTTTTTATATATATAATTTTAGTTTTAAACTATAATTTTACAAATTTTCTTAGCTCAATTATTTGTTTATATAATGTCTCATTGTTAAATTTATATCTTTTGTCTCTGTATGTTTTGTATAATTTGTTCTTATAGGTTATCAGTGGTGAAATCATCGTAGCTTAGCTGATCATGATCTCTCATATCTTCATTATGCATATTGTAAGTTTTTCATGTTCTTCATTAAGCATAAAAGTTTTATTTTCTTTATTCTAATTTTGTTTTTGGTTGATAGTTTTACGTGGTGACGAGACGGCCAGTACTAGTAGTGGCCAGAGTGATCCACCGCCTGCCAACACTATACCTACTTGCCCTCCTGATCTTCCTGGACCTTCACATGATCAGCCGCCAGTACCATCTCATTCGCCGGCACGGCCTTCCCATTCTGATTCACCTGTACCCTCCAGACACTCCACTGAGAACATCGAAAGTCGACCATATATATTTCCTATGGGAGATTCGTAAGTAATATAAGTATTATAATTTTTAAACTATCTTAATTATTTATTCAAATTTTTTTCACTTGATCGTAGGTTTGAAAATTCATGCACATTATTCGCGAGATCAATAAAATCGTGAATAACTATTGGAGAGGAGATTCTTTATCATACTCGAGCACGCCAGGACCTACAAAAGAATTATGGTGGTGCGAGTTTCAGGTATAATTAATTCATTTTATATATTAAATAAGTGATTATATAATCATTTGTTTTATTTCCATCTCAGCGGAGATTTATTTGGGACCCTAGTCAAGACTTAGAAGTTAAAAGAATTTTTAAAAAAAAATGTGGCGATCATATCCGGCATGTATTGAGTCATGCCAAATCTCGAAAAAAACCACTTTGTGTCACGTCGGAAAATTGGAGTAAAATCTCCAATTATTGGCAATCGGATGAGAGAAAAAGAAGTCAACAGAATAAATTAAATCAAGCTGTAATTCGAGACTTATACGCAAATATATGCAGCGAATCTATAAATATCGAGGAGCATTCACGTAGATTGGTAATTTTTAAATTCTACAATTAGTTTTTAAATTTATTTCAGATTATTGTTTTATTTCTAACATTCTTATATTTAGTCTAAGGAATTGGGAAAGGAGCCGGAATTTATAGATACTTTGCTTAGCACTTTCCAAAAAAAGATAAGACTTGGAGTGGAGATAGAGCTCGAGCTATTAAGGTTTGAAATAATCTTTAAACTTACTTTATAACTTTAATTCTGTTAGTTATGTAAATGCTCTGATTAAATTTTTAATTTTGTGTAGGAGAGATATGATCAGTTTTCCTCATCTCGAGAGAATTTCGGGGAGATGACGGTGATCTTGAGGATCTGAGCCATCTTAGTAATAATATGGATTTATGGCTTGAGGCAGTGGAGGATCCAAAGGGGAAGGATACTAGGTATGGGTTCTCTGAGCAGACTGCATAATGCTCCTCGTAGATCTATTTCTTCTACTCCACCAGCAGTAGCGGCACAGATACACAACTTGACTGAGGAGGTTAGCAATTTGAAGGGCATAATACATGAAAGAGATCAACAAATTTTAGCAATACAACAACAAAACTCACAAAGGGATCAGGAAATGATAGAGATGCGACGACAACAAGCCTTTCTTATGTTTGACAATTTATACGGTCCAAGTCATATTCCTCCGAGTCAAGACGATGATGGTGGCGACGATGATGATATTGTATGCATATTTTTAATTAGTACCTTTAAAATTGTTTAGTTTATTTAGTTTGTTACTCCTTCATTTTTTACATTTTTTATTAGTACTTTTTATTTTGCTTTAAACAGGAATGATCTATGAAGTCAATCCTTATGGCGGTTGAAATTCCACATCATTGTAAGTGTTTGCATATTTATTTTCGTGTTAGTATATAGTTTTTTTTAATGTATGCTACTTTTTGCTGTTTGTTTCTTTTCTAATGCAGGTAGAAGAATGTCGGCGCGCGATTGCTTACCAGATTTTCTTTTTTTTCCCCATGTGTTGAGATCTTTTGTGAACATTGTTATTTGGATATCATAACTATGTTGATGTTTGAATTTTTGTAAGATATAACTTTTTATTTGGATATCTTTTGTTGGAATGTTGCTTATTATTTTGTTGTATTGAATGTGTGTGTGTTTTGTTTGTATTGAATGTATTTATTTGGATATTAGAATTTATTGTGTTTTGTTGTGTGTGTGTGATAATTTGTATATACGATATAATATCGAAACGGAATAAATCTGTCAAATTTTTTTTTATTTTGCGACAAATTTAGCGACAAATATCCCAATTCGTTGCTAAATCCCGATAAATCTGCGACGAACTTTGCGACGAATTTAAATTTCGTCGCAAATTTGCGACGAATTTAGCAACGAATCCAATCTGCGACAAATTTTGCAACGAAATTTGCGACGAAATTTGCAACGAAATTTATTTCGTCGCAAATATTTGCAACGGAAAACGAATTCGTCGCAAAAATTTTGCGACGAATTTTGCGACGAATTTGGAAACATCGCAAATTTACCAACGAATTCCTTTTTTCGTCGCGAAAATTACCAACGAAAAAATTTATTAAATTCGTCAAAAAATTGATTTTTTGCGAGAATTTTCTTGACAATTTGTATCAGTCGCAAATTTTCCAACGAATTCCTTATTTCGTTGCAAAAGTTTTCGCCGAAAAAATTAATTCGTCGCAAAATTTTGCAACGAATTACAAATTCGTCGCAAATTTGCGACGAATTTGTAATTCGTCGCAAAATTTTGTGACGAATTCTGCGACGAATTTTGGAAAATGGGGTAACTTTTGCAACAAAATTAGGGACGAATTTTAAAATTCGTCCCTAATTTTCGTCGCTAAATTTCGTCGCAAAAATTCGTCGCTATTTTTGTCGCTAATATTTGCGACGCTTTATTTCCAACAAAAAAATTTTTGTCGCTAAATTCGTTGCAAATTTTTTTTTCAACGAATTTTTTTTTTAAATTCGTCGCTAAATTCGTCCCAAATTCCTGTTTTTTTTGTAGTGCGCGGTGCCAGAAATCCAACAGTGGTATCTGAGCCCAGGTTGTGTTTCGACATAATCGTAAAATGGCTTTGCGATAGTCATAATGATATATCTTGAAATTTTCTACTTTTGGAAAGTTAGAAGTATTTATGGAAATTTTTCAATTTTGGAAAGTCTAGAAGTATTTATGGAAATCTTCCACTTTTGGAAAGTTGGAAGTATTTATGGAAATTGATATTTTCTAAAAATAAAATCTTTGATTAGATTTTGGAAATTTGTTTCCTAATTTAATCATGATTTGATTTGGGAAATAAAATCTTAAAATACTTTATTTCCATAAATAGTTTTGATGATTTAGGAAATTGGTTTCCTAAATTGACTTTCCTTAATCAACCATTTCCATAAATAAAATATGTGATTAGATTTGGAAATTTGTTTCCTAATTTAATCATGATTTGATTTGGAGAATCAAATCTTAAACATATTTTATTTCCATAAATAGTTATGACATATAAGGAAATTATATACATGACATAATTGTATGCCATGTAATTGCATTAGATGCATATCATTATGCCATGCGTGTCGTGGCATGTAGATGTATGTCATGTAGATAATAGTTATTTGCATGCAAAGAGGATGAGACATAAAATCCTTACTCAATATTAAAGCCTACACCTTCCATTAATATGGTTGGAACCAGAGTTCCGTTTCTTGTTTGGGTTGTTGGACTCTCTCCAAGCCCGGCTCGAACCCGAACATGTTCAAACCATGGAATAGTTTAATACTAATATGGTAAGACTCAGAGGTCAATCGTTAGCTTTGGTTGTTGGACTCTCTCCAAGTCGGGCTAATTGGTTGAATGCGCTCTAACCATATTAAAACTATTTCTCGATTAATGGGTTGGCTTTAACCTGGAGCATCGGCTTGTTGGACTCTCTCCAA
Organism: Wurfbainia villosa; assembly: GCA_025175895.1. NCBI lineage: Eukaryota > Viridiplantae > Streptophyta > Magnoliopsida > Zingiberales > Zingiberaceae > Wurfbainia > Wurfbainia villosa. Next base: position 36,582,849 of record CM045998.1, on the reverse strand, counting down.
GGTCGATGTAAAGGGAGGTGAAGTTGGGTGCTATGAATATGATGCATACTTGTTAATGTGTTAATAACCCGATGTATGTGTGAACATTCAATTAGTTGATAGCACATTGTGATAGTTGCATATACGTGATATGCAATCGGTATAGTTGATACCTACCGTCGTAGTTATGAATGACTTGTTGGACTCTCTCCAAGGTTGTTCATATCTATGATGGATATCATCCCATTCGGAGATGGTCCTACGATCTCCCGAAGTGATTTTGAGGTTTTTGAAATTCAAAAAATGAATTATATTTATAAATGTATGTTGATACATTTTAAATCATCTTTCTCATATATGCTCATTTTGTATTTCTAAAATTGATCATGATGTCTTTAAATTTGCATTCCATTTTGGATTCGAATAAATTGACTGGGCTGAACTTCTTGGACTGGCTTAGAAACTTGAGAATTGTTCTCAAGGTGAAAAGATTGTGTATGTCCTCGAAGCGCCTCTTCCCGCCTATCCTAGTGACAATGCAACTCCGAACCAATTGTTGGTCTATCAGAAACATGTGACTGATTCTGAACTGACAAGTTGCATCATGCTAGCCACAATGGAACCCAAGATACGAAAGCAGCATGAGCATATGGATGCTCATATCGTAGTCCTTTATCTTTATGAGTTGATTGATAAGCAAGTGAGATTCGAAAGGTTCGAAGTCTCTAAGCTCCTCTTCACCTCTGAGATGCAAGAAGGTTCATCTGTGGTACTGCTCAACATGCTGAAGACTGTGGAGCCTTCTGAGAAGCATGAGCAGGGGACGGTGTTGTTAGTTGATTCCTCGAAGAAAGGTTCTAAGAAGGAGTCAAAGGAACAACAGAAGGGGAAGAAGAAAAAGGCTAAAAAGGTAGAACCAGCTCAAAAGCGCACTTGCCATCATTATGGCAAGTAGGGCCATTGGCGAAGAAATTGCAAGATTTATCTTGAGTCTGTGAAGAAGAATAAGGCATAAGATGCTCCATCTTTTTCATATATCTTCGTTATTGATTGTCATTCTATTTCCTCAGACACTTGGGTATTGGATACTGGGTGTGGCTCACATATATGTAATGACATACATGGGCTAAGGAATAGAAGAAGACTCGTCAAGGGAGAGTCAAAATTTACGTGTTGGGAATGGAGCAAAGGTTGCTGCACTCGCCATCGGAATGTATTTGTTGAAACTCCCTATAGGACTTGTCTTAAAACTGGACAATTGCTTTTATGTTCCTTCGTTGATAAAGAACATCATTTCTATTTCTTGTTTAAATAGAAATGGTTACCATTTGACTTTTAGTAACAATTATTGTTACATAACTTTGAATAGAGTTCTTTATGGGACTGAAACTTTAAGCAATGGTATTTATACGTTGGACGTATCCAGTGACATTTTCAATATCGAAGCGAGCAACAAGCGTGCTCGAAAGGATAATCAATTAGACTCCTATATGTGGCATTGTCGTCTTGGCCATGTAAGCAAGAAACGCATGTCCGAATTACACCGATGTGAAATTCTTGAATTGTTTGAATTGGATTCATACGATACATGCGAATCATGGTTAAAAGGCAAGATGACTAAGTTACCTTTTACTGGAAAAGGTGAACGAGTGGGAGAGTTACTAGGTCTAATACATACTGATGTATGTGGACCTATGTCAACTCAAGCTTTAGGAGGCTATAGCTACTTCATTACCTTCACCGATGATCACTCACGGTTTGGGTATGTGTTCTTAATGAAACAAAAGTCTGAAGCCTTTGAAAGGTTCAAAGAATTAATAAATGAAGTAGAGAAATAATATGACAAGAGTATTAAAATAATTCGATCGGATCGAGGTGGGGAATACTTAAGTCAAGAGTTTCTTGATTATCTAAGAGACAATGTCATATTGTCTCAATGGACTCCGCCATATACACCACAGCATAATGGTGTATCTGAGAGGCGTAACCAGACCTTGTTGGACATGGTCAGGTCAATGATGAATCATACGAATCTTCCCAAGTCCTTTTGGGGCTATGCACTTCAGACAGCTGTTTACTTGTTAAACAGAATGCCAACCAAGGTAGTCTCTACTACTCCATATGAGATATGGAATAGTAAGAAACCTCATGTATCTTACTTGAAGATATGGGGTTGTCCTGCTTATGTGAAGCGGTATGTCAGGACAAATTGGATGCTAAGTCGATAAATGTCTATTTATTGGATACCCTAAGGAAACAAGGGGTTACCAATTCTATCATCCTGTGGAACAAAAGGTGTTTGTTTCAAGGCATGCTGTGTTTCTAGAGAAAGAGTTTCTCTTGCAAGAAAACAGTGGGAGTGTCGTCGAGCTTGAGGAGGCTCGAGAGACTCAAATAGACATTGATGAGATACCTGGTGAAGCTCAACAGCCGACAACTCATAGTGATGAGCAATCGGCTGGACCTATTGAAACACCACATCTTCGTAGATCTGGTAGAACACGCAATATTCCTGAGAGATATGGATTTCTCGTAAGTGAATCGAACGACGTATTACTCATTGATGATGAGGAGCCTACCAGTTATGAAGAAGTTCTGACAAGTTCAGAAAGGGATAAGTGGCTTGAGGCCATGAAGTCGGAAATGGATTCCATGTACGAAAACCAAGTTTGGAACATGGTTGACCCACCTGAAGGCATAAAGCCTATTGGGTGCAACTGGGTTTTCAAGAAGAAAACCGACATGGATGGTAATGTGATTACCTATAAGGCTAGATTCGTGGCGAAAGGATATCGTCAAAAGCAAGGTGTTGATTATGATGAAACCTATTCGCCTGTAGCTATGCTTAAATCTATTCGGATGCTCCTGGCCATAGCGGCTCAATATGATTATGAGATATGACAGATGGATGTGAAAACAGCTTTCCTTAATGGAAACCTGCTCGAGGACGTGTATATGATACAACCTGAGGGTTTCACATCGGTTGATAAAACTAAGGTATGCAAATTGCGACGGTCCATTTATGGATTGAAGCAAGCATCCAGGAGTTGGAATATCTGTTTTGATGAGACAATCAAAAAGTTTGATTTCTCGCAAAATCCTGACGAACCTTGTGTGTACAAGAAGGTTAGTGGGAGTGCAGTCGTGTTCCTAGTATTGTATGTCGATGACATATTACTTATAGGAAATGATGTTTCAGTCTTATAGTTAGTTAAGGTTTGGTTATCCAAGATATTCTCCATGAAAGACCTGAGAGAAGCAACCTACATCCTCGGGATTAAGATCTATAGAGATAGATCGAAACGGTTGCTTGGTCTTTCGCCGTCTACATATATAGACCGAGTGCTAAAGGGGTTTAGCATGTCGGAATCCAAGAAAGGTTTCCTACCCATCAGGCATGGGATACACCATTCGAAGTCTATGTGTCCGCGCACAGAAGACGAGAGGATTTGCATGAGTAAGATTCCCCATGCATCCACAATAGGATCTATCATGTATGCTATGTTATGTACGAGGCCCGATGTATCAGATGCTCTGAGTGTCACGAGAAGATACCAGTCTGATCTAGGAATGGATCATTGGGTGACTATTAAGACGATCCTTAAGTACCTAAGAAGAACTAAGGATACATTCCTAATATATGGAGAAGGGTACATGGTGATACGGGGTATACGAATGCCAGCTCCAGACAGACAAGGATGATTCCATGTCTTAGTCTGGGTATGTATTCACCTGGAATGGAGGCGCAATAAGTTGGAAAGGTTCCAAGCTTGACACTATAGCGGATTCTGCCACTAAGGCAGAATACATTGCAACTTTGGAAGCAGAAAAGGAAGCAGTTTGGATTAAGAAGTTCATTTTTGAACTTGATGTGGTCTCATCAATGATCCAAACATGTGCTTCGCTGCTATCATCTGATCAGAGAGATCATTAGTAGGAAGGAAATACAAATCGAGAAAATCCCCAGTAAAAGGAACTTAGCGGATCCTTTGACTAAGGCATTACCTCAAAGTAAGTTTGAGGGTCATGTTAGAGCTTATGGTATTGGATACCGTAGCGATTGGTATTAGGCCAAGTGGAAGTCTGTTAGTAATATATGAGAAATTTCCTAAGACAATCGCCTTATGTTTGAACCATTTATATGATAAATGAAGATTCACTATTTGAGTATACATGCTTTCATGTATTTGATTGGATCTTAAACTCATTTACTGAATGTCCGCGATACGATTCACAGCGTGAGAGAATTTGTGATTGGATCACAACTAGTGAGTATCTCTACATGTGTAATTGTGATGTATCGGAATTATCTCTAGTCGATGAATTGATGGATTTGGACACCATCAATTCTGTCGAGACTAGCACGAGGCATACTCCTTGGTGTATCCAAGCAGTCGATTCTCACTGGCTGGAGACATTGTGATGTCCGGAGTTGATCGTGGATGCTAGTTATGGTAACTAGTTCATTGGAGTGACCAGCCGTAAGACTTCATATGGTTCTCTGCATATATAGATATGTCAATGAAATTCTTACTGCGGCTTAAGTGTGATGTTCCTTTGACTTGCGGTATTCAAGTCATCTTGATCATAAAGACTTATGCTTTGACATCTTAAGCAAGCATCTCTGAGGAGATGAGGACTCGGGATGATTGAGTATAAGTCGAAGTGATCGAAGGTGTTTGAATAGCCTATAAAGGATTCACCAATCCTTGCGAGGAGATATATATCCATGGCATCTCGTCAGATTGTTACTAAAATCTTTGGCCAAAGCATTACATGTTTAGAGTAAGGTACTCTTTGATACATGTGCAATAACTAGAATTCGTAGGACGAGGAAATGATACTTGGGTTAGGTGTGACTTAGTCAGCCTAGTGGGGACTGACACTATAGACCATGTCCTGAACCAAGTGGGTATAAGATGAGTGAAGGGAATGGGACACGATTCATTCGAGCTGCTGAAGGGTTTTAGAAATAGTTCTGGATCAACCGTTGATCTTTTTGGTTAATTGGATATCATGATGTACTACTAGGTGCCACTCATGATCGTTCTATAATTAATGGTTAATTATAGATGGCCAACATAAACCGAGAACCTATTTGGTCACACGCACAATGAGCGTAATCCGAAGGATTTAAAACGAGCTTGAGAATGAGATTCTCAGACCGAGAGAAACTAGGTTTGGTTGGACCAAACAAGAAGCGAGCATGAAATTGTTTCAGTCGCAATGGAAGCGTGGATGAGCCGTGCCTTATGAAGACATAATGGATGAACCAAAATGGTTTGGTTCTAATCCAATGGAGGAGAAAAAACCAAAGGGTTTGGTTTATTTTAAACGAATGTACCAAAGTTGGTTCGGTTCATTTTAACTAAAAATAAACCATCATGGTTTGGTTTATTTTAACTTATATTAATGGAGCGGGTTAACAGGCCTTATGGTTATGATCCAATAACCATTAAGAGAATTAGTTCTCTATAAAAGAGGGCTTAAGGGTTTGTTAAGCCCTAATCAAAACCCTAACCTTATATTTGCCGCCCACCTCCCCTTGGAGATTTCGGCGCCAACCCTCCTCCTTGCCGCCGCCCACCTTGAAGCTCCTTGGCAGGCGTCCAGAAGGTGCTGACCTTCACTCTTGCCAGAGTCGAGCTATTGCCGGAGGAGCTCCGGTGATCTCCATTGGGTTTGGCATCAAGGAGAGCTTCATCCTACCTTTTTGGCCGGACCTAATTCCTTCACCAAAGCTGTCCAGTTTTCTGGACAGCTTGTTTCCCTCTCATCGGAGCATCGTTTGGACAATAGTTGGAGCTCCAACAGCGCCTAACTTACCGGGGATTTGATCTCCGGTAATCCTCATAGGTGGAGGACGAAGGATTCGGCAAACGGTTGACGAATACCTCTCCGGAGAAGCGAGTTTTGAGGACTCATCTTTGGATCCGAATTTGGATTCGGATCGTGATCCTCTCTCGATCACGTCATCTTCAACACGGGGCTAGTAACCCTTACGAAGACGAAGCTAGTGACTTTGTGAAGTCATCCCGAAGATACTCGACGTGGATACGGATAGAGACGATTCTAGCGAGGATCATTCCGGTTGATGTCATTCCCGCTACACGTGATACGAAAGGTATACATAGTTAAATTTCCTTTTATTACAAATTTAAATTTACGGTTATATCTACACATGTTGTACTATGCATGCGTGTGATGTGTGTGTTGTAATAAATGTAATAAATGTAGATTTATTATTTTTATTTCTTCCGCTGTGCATATGTTTGTGAAACATGTTCGAACACACACTTGCCGCGGTGCCGGAAACCCAACAGTGGTATCAGAGCCCAGGTTGTGTTTCGACATAATCATAAAATGGTTTTCCGATAGTCATAATGATATTTCTGGAAATTTTCTACTTTTGAAAAGTTAGAAGTATTTATGGAAATTTTTCAATTTTGGAAAGTCTAGAAGTATATATGGAAATCTTCCACTTTTGGAAATTTGGAAGTATTTATGGAAATTGATATTTTCCATAAATAAAATATTTGATTAGATTTTGGAAATTTGTTTCCTAATTTAATCAAGATTTGATTTGGGAAATCAAATCTTAAAATATTTTATTTCCATAAATAGTTTTGATGATTTAGGAAATTGATTTCCGAAATTGACTTTCCTTAATCAACCATTTCCATAAATAAAATATGTGATTAGATTTGGAAATTTATTTCCTAATTTAATCATGATTTGATTTGGAGAATCAAATCTTAAACATATTTTATTTCCATAAATAGTTATGACATATAAGGAAATTATATACATGACATAATTGTATGCCATGTAATTGCATTAGATGCATATCATTATGCCATGTGTGTCGTGACATGTAGATGTATGTCATGTAGATAATAGTTATTTGCATGCAAAGAGGATGAGACATAAAACCCTTACTCAATATTAAAGCCTACACCTTCCATTAATATGGTTGGAACCAGAGTTCCGTTTCTTGTTTGGGTTGTTGGACTCTCTCCAAGCCCGACTCGAACCCGAACATGTTCAAACCATGGAATAGTTTAATACTAATATGGTAAGAGTCAGAGGTCAATCGTTAGCTTTGATTGTTGGACTCTCTCCAAGCCGGGCTAATTGGTTGAATGCGCTCTAACCATATTAAAACTATTTCTCGATTAATGGGTTGGCTTTAACCTGGAGCATCGGCTTGTTGGACTCTCTCCAAGGTCGATGTAAAGGGAGGTGAAGTTGGGTGCTATGCATATGATGCATACTTGTTAATGTGTTAACAACCCGATGTATGTGTGAATATTCAATTAGTTGATAGCACATTGTGATAGTTGCATATACGTGATATGCAATCGGTATAGTTGATACCTACCGTCATAATTATGAATGGCTTGTTGGACTCTCTCCAAGGTTGTTCATATCTATGATGATATCAGCCCATTCGGAGATGGACCTACGATCTCCCGAAGTGATTTTGGGGTTTTTGTAATTCAAAAAATGAATGGGATTTATAAATGTATGTTGATGTATTTTAAATCATCTTTCTCATATATGCTTGTTTTGTATTTCTAAAATTGATCATGATGTCTTTAAATTCGTGTTCCATTTTGGATTCGAATAAATTGACTGGGCCGAACTTCTTGTACTAGCTTAGAAACTTGAGAATTATTCTCAAGGTGAAAAGCTTGTGTATGTCCTCGAAGCACCTCTTCCCGCCTATCCTAGTGACAATGCAACTCCGGACTAATTGTTGGTCTATCAGAAACATGTGACTGATTTTGAACTGACAAGTTGCATCATGCTAGCCGCGATGGAACCCAAGCAACGAAAGCAGCATGAGCATATGGATGCTCATATCATAGTCCTTCATCTTTATGAGTTGTTTGATAAGCAAGTGAGATTCGAAAGGTTCGAAGTCTCTAAGCTCCTCTTCACCTCTGAGATGGAAGAAGGTTCATCTGTGGTACTGCTCAACATGCTGAAGACTGTGGAGCCTTCTGAGAAGCATGAGCAGGGGACGGTGTTGTTAGTTGATTCCTCGAAGAAAGGTTCTAAGAGGGAGTCAAAGTAACAACAGAAGGGGAAGAAGAAAAAGGCTAAAAAGGCAGAACCAGCTCAAAAGGGCACTTGCCATCATTATGGCAAGTAGGGCCATTGGCGAAGAAATTGCAAGATTTATCTAGAGTCTGTGAAGAAGAATAAGGAATAAGATGCTCCATCTTTTTCATATATCTTCGTTATTGATTGTCATTCTATTTCCTCAAACACTTGGGTATTGGATACTGGGTGTGGCTCACATATATGTAATGACATACATGAGCTAAGGAATAGAAGAAGACTCGTAAAGGGAGAGTCAAAATTTACGTGTTGGGAATGGAGCAAAGGTTGCTGCACTCGCCATCGGAACGTATTTGTTGAAACTCCCTATAGGACTTGTCTTAAAACTGGACAATTGCTTTTTTGTTCCTTCGTTGATAAAGAACATCATTTCTATTTCTTGTTTAAATAGACATGGTTACCATTTGACTTTTAGTAACAATTCTTGTTACATAACTTTGAATGGAGTTCTTTATGGGACTGGAACTTTAAGCAATGGTATTTATACGTTGGACGTATCCAGTGACATTTTCAATATCGAAGCGAGCAACAAGCGTGCTCGAAAGGATAATCAATTAGACTCCTATATGGGGCATTGTCGTCTTGGCCATGTAAGCAAGAAACGCATGTCCGAATTACACCGATGTGGAATTCATGAATCGTTTGAATTGGATTCATACGATACATGCGAATCATGGTTAAAAGGCAAGATGACTAAGTTACCTTTTACTAGAAAAGTTTAACGAGTGGGAGAGTTACTAGGTCTAATACATACTGATGTATGAGGACCTATGTCAACTCAAGCTTTAGGAGGCTATAGCTACTTCATTACCTTCACCGATGATCACTCACGGTTTGGGTATGTGTTCTTAATGAAACACAAGTCTGAAGCCTTTGAAAGGTTCAAAGAATTCATAAATGAAGTAGAGAAACAACATGAAAAGAGTATTAAAATACTTCGATCGGATCGAGGTGGGGAATACTTAAGTCAAGAGTTTCTTGATTATCTAAGAGACAATGTCATATTGTCTCAATGGACTCCGCCATATACACCACAGCATAATGGTGTATCTGAGAGGCGTAACCGGACCTTGTTGGACATGGTCAGGTCAATGATGAATCATACGAATCTTCCCAAGTCCTTTTGGGGCTATGCACTTCAGACAACTATTTAATTGTTAAACAGAATGCCAACCAAGGTAGTCTCTACTACTCCATATGAGATATGGAATAGTAAGAAACCTCATGTATCTTACTTGAAGATATGGGGTTGTCCTACTTATGTGAAGCGGACTGTATCAGACAAATTGGATGCTAAGTCTGATAAATGTCTATTTATTGGATACCCAAAGGAAACAAGGGGTTACCAATTCTATCATCCTGTGGAACAAAAGGTGTTTGTATCAAGGCATGCTGTGTTTCTAGAGAAAGAGTTTCTCTTGCAAGAAAACAGTGGGAGTGTCGTCGAGCTTGAGGAGGCTCGAGAGACTCAAATAGACATTGATGAGATACCTGGTGAAGCACAACAGCCGACAACTCATAGTGATGAGCAATCGGCTGGACCTATTGAAACACCACATCTTCGTAGATCTGGTAGAACACGCAATATTCCTGAGATATATGGATTTCTCGTAAGTGAATTGAACGACGTGTTACTCATTGATGATGAGGAGCCTACCAGTTATGAAGAAGTTCTGACAAGTTCAGAAAGGGATAAGTGGCTTGAGGCCATGAAGTCGGAAATGGATTCCATGTACGAAAACCAAGTTTGGAACTTGGTTGACCCACCTGAAGGCATAAAGCCTATAGGGTGCAACTGGGTTTTCAAGAAGAAAACCGACATGGATGGTAATGTGATTACCTATAAGGCTAGATTGGTGGTGAATGGATATCGTCAAAAGCAAGGTGTTGATTATGATGAAACCTATTCGCCTGTAGCTATGCTTAAATCCATTCGGATGCTCCTGGCCATAGCGGCTCATTATGATTATGAGATATGGCAGATGGATGTGAAAACAACTTTCCTTTTTGGAAACTTGCTCGAGGACGTGTATATGATACAGCCTGAGGGTTTCACATCGCTTGATAAAACCAAGGTACGCAAATTGCGACAGTCCATTTATGGATTGAAGCAAACATCCAGAAGCTGGAATATCCATTTTGATGAGACAATCAAAAAGTTTGATTTCTCACAAAATCCAGACAAACCTTGTGTGTACAAGAAGGTTAGTGGGAGTGTAGTTGTGTTCCTAGTATTGTATGTCGATGACATATTACTTATAGGAAATGATGTTTCAGTCTTACAGTCAGTTAAGGTTTGGTTATCCAAGACATTCTCCATGAAAGACCTGGGAGAAGCAACCTACATCCTCGGGAATAAGATCTATAGAGATAGATCGAAACGGTTGCTTGGTCTTTCGCAGTCTACATATATAGACCGAGTGCTAAAGGGGTTTAGCATGTCGGAAACCAAGAAAGGTTTCCTACCCATCAGGCATGGGATACACCTTTCGAAGTCTATGTGTCTGTGAACAGAAGACGAGAGGATTTGCATGAGTAAGATTCCCTATGAACCCGCAATAGGATCTATCATGTATGTTATGTTATGTACGAGGCCCGATGTATCGGATGCTCTGAGTGTCACAAGCAGATAGAAGTCTGATCTAGGAATGGATCATTGGGTGACTATTAAGACGATCCTTAAGTACTTAAGAAGAACTAAGGATACGTTCCTAATATATGGGGAAGGGTACATGGTGATACGTGGGTATACGGATGCCAGCTCCAGACAGACATGGATGATTCCATGTCTCAGTCTGGGTATGTATTCACCTGGAATTGAGGCGCAATAAGTTGGAAAGGTTCCAAGCTTGACACTATAGCGGATTCTGCCACTAAGGCAGAATACATTGCAGCTTTGGAAGCAGAAAAGGAAGCGGTTTGGATCAAGAAGTTTATCTCTGAAATTGATGTGGTCTCATCAATGATCCAAACATGTGCTTCGCCGCTATCATTTGATCAGAGAGATCATTAGTAGGAAGGAAATACAAATCGAGAAAATCCCCACTAAAAGGAACTTAGCGGATCCTTTGACTAAGGAATTACCTCAAAGTAAGTTTGAGGGTCATGTTAGAGCTTATGGTATTGGATATTGTAGCGATTGGCATTAGGCCAAGTGGGAGTCTGTTAGTAATATATGAGAAATGTCCTAAGGCAATCGCCTTATGTTTGAACCATTTATATGATAAATGAAGATTCACTATTTGAGTATACATGCTTTCATGTATTTGATTGGATCTTAAACTCATTTACTGAATGTCCGCGATACGATTCATAGCATGAGAGAATTTGTGATTGGATCACAACTAGTGAGTATCTCTATGTGTGTAATTGTGATGTATCGGAATTATCCCTAGTCGATGAATTGATGGATTTGGACACAATCAATTCTGTCGAGACTAGCACGAGGCATACTCCTTGGTGTATCCAAGCAGCCTATGAAGGCCTGAGGAGATGTGGACCCGGGATGATTGGGTATAAGTCGAAGTGATCGAAGGTGTTTGAATAGCCTATAAAGGATTCACCACTCCTTGCGAGGAGATGTATATCCATGGCCTCTTGTCGGATTGTTACTAAAGTCTTTGGCCAAAGCATTACATGTTTAGAGTAAGGTACTCTTTGATACATGTGCAGTAACTAGAATCCGTAGGACGAGGAAATGATACTTGGGCTAGGTGTGACATAGTCAACCTAGTAGAGACTGACACTATAGACCATGTCCTGAACCATGTGGGTATAAGATGAGTGAAGGGAATCGGGCACGATTCATTCGAGCTGCTGAAGGGTTTGAGAAATAGTTCTGGATCAACCGTTGATCTTTTCGGTTAATTTGGGATTATTATGTACTACTAGGTGCCACTCATGATCGTTCTATAATTAATGGTTAATTATAGACGGCAAACATAAATCGAGAACCTATTTGGTCACACGTACAACGAGCGTAATCCGAAGGATTTAAAACGAGCTTGAGAATGAGATTCTCAGACCGAGAGAAACTAGGTTTGGTTGGACCAAACAAGAAGCGAGCATGAAATTGTTTCAGTCGCAATGGAAGCATGGATGGGCCGTGTCTTATGAAGACATAATGGATGAACCAAATTGGTTTGGTTCTAATCCAATGGAGGAGAAAAAACCAAAGGGTTTGGTTTATTTTAAACGAATGAATCAAAGTTGGTTCGGTTCATTTTAACTTAAAATAAACCATCATGGTTTGGTTTATTTTAACTTATATTAATGGAGCGGGTTAACGGGCCTTATGGTTATGATCCAATAACTATTAAGAGAATTAGTTCTCTATAAAAGAGGGCTTAAGGGTTTGTTAAGCCCTAATCAAAACCCTAACCTAATAGTTGCCGCCCACCTCCCCTTGGAGATTTCGGCGCCAACCCTCCTCCTTGCCGCCGCCCACCTTGAAGCTCCTTGGCCGGTGTCCAGAAGGTGCTGACCTTCACTCTTGCCGGCGTCGAGCTGTTGCCGGAGGAGCTCCAGTGATCTCCATTGGGTTTGGCATCAAGGTGAGCTTCATCCTACCTTTTTGGCCGGCCCTAATTCCTCCACCAAAGCTGTCCAGTTTTCTGGACAGCTTGTTTCCCTCTCGTCGGAGCGTCGTTTGGACGACGGTTGGAGCTCCGACAGCGCCTAACTTACCGGGGATTCGATCTCCGGTAATCCTCATAGGTGGAGGACGAAGGATTTGTCAAACGGTTGATGAATACCTCTCCGGAGAAGCGAGTTTTGAGGACTCGTCTTTGGATCCGAATTTGGATTCGGATCGTGATCCTCTCTCGATCACGTCGTCTTCAACACGAGGCTAGTAACCCGTATGAAGACGAAACTCGTGACTTTGTGAAGTCATCCCGAAGATACTTGGTGTGGATACGGATAGAGACGATTCTAGTGAGGATCGTTCCGGTTGATGCCGTTCCCCGTTACAAGTGATACGAAAGGTATACATAGTTAAATTTCCTTTTATTGCAAATTTAAATTTACGATTATGTGTACACATGTTGTACTATGCATGCATGTGATGTGTGTGTTGTAATAATTGTAGATTTATTATTTTTATTTCTTCCACTGTGCACATGTTTGCGAAACATGTTCGAACACACACTCGCCGCGGTGCCGAAAACCCAACACGCCGGCCAAGGTTGGAAAGGGGATGGAAAAGCTGCTGGACGCCGGCCAATGAAGGAAGAAGAAGAAAAGATAACCTTCCTTATTTGGTGCCGCCCTAGCCTCCAAACCCTAACCCTAAACCTTTCTCAACTAGGATTCCTTCTCTTGTCGGCCAAAACCCTAGCTCTCTTGGATGATCTTCACGCCAAGTCCCTTGCCCTCCTTTTATAGAGTTAGGGATAAGTTATGATTTAATCTCCTCCATTGGTTCTACGGATTTAATTTCAACCGTCGGATCTAGAGATTTAATCTCAACCGTCGGATCTTAGAGATTTAATCTCTACCTTTGGATCTTAGAATTTTGTTTCTATCCATTGGATCTAAGCTTCATGAGGTGTTAATAGGCTACATTAGGGACCATGAGGAGGAGTTGGATCTTGGCCATCTATGGATCAAGCCCAATAAAGTCCGATCCACTAATGATGATCCAATCCACTAAAGGATCATCATTGATCTACCTCACCAACCCCCATATGATAATATGAGCTCCATATATTATTTGTACATTTTCTCCCCATGTTTGAGATCTCAAATCTCCATCGATTAATTAATTTACTAACCATTAATTAATCAACATCTAACTCCTTGAGTAGTACCACTCAACCTTTTCATCATGCTGGACCGAGTCCACCTGCAGGGTTTACATGATGAACTTTATGAGCTCCTCAAGGGGACATCATCATCCTAATATATATGACACGGTTTCCTCCTATAATCAACGACATACCATATAAATAATATCATTTCTCAACTTACCGAGCCTATCGATTTAATCTATAAATCTCGCCCATTGGTAAATCAAAGAGATAAGTACTAAGTATATGTGCCCATTATTATATCGGGATTAAGAGTATGTACAATATAATATCTGAGGTCCAATTCGATTATGTAGTCAACAATAAATCGAATCACCTCTATGTCGGTCATGCTCAATACACACCAAGTGCACTAGTGTGATTCTATGGTCAAGACAATCCAATACCAAATCACACTACAACCATTCCGATGGTTTGTCCAAAGCCATCTCGGTTGTGAGCCTTTACTTATACTTTTCAAGGGGCCGATAACAAGATCTCCCGTGTGACACCACACACCATGTTATCTAAAATGTAAAGTATTAGACAATATTGCATAACCATAAAAATATGCAAACAATGATCATGTGATTCTTATTTCAAAATAAAGATGTTCATACAAAAGATAGACTTTTCAGTATACATCCCTACAATCTCCCACTTATACTAAAAGACTATGCTGTCCTTAAACTGCCATACATCTGATCCCCATTCCCTCCACATGCCTATCAAAAGCTCTCGCCAGAAGGGCCTTAGTGAATGGATCTGCTAGGTTATCCTCCGATGCAATCTTGTCCACAACAACTTCTCCTCTCTTTACGATTTCTCATATCAGGTGGTACTTGCGCTCTATGTGTTTACTAGCCTTATGGGCTCGTGGTTCCTTCGAGTTTGCAACTGCACCACTATTATCACAATAAATTGTGATAGTTCTAGGCAAACCAGGAATCACATCTAAGTCCATCAGGAAGTTCTTGAGCCACACAACTTCTTTGGCTGCCTCAGAGGCTGCCACATACTCAGCTTCCATGGTAGAGTCCGCCACGCATTTCTACTTGATACTCCTCCATACAATGGCTCCACCTCCCAAAGTAAACACAAAACCTAAGGTAGACTTACTGTTATCCCTATCAGATTGGAAGTCGGAATCCGTGTAACCCATAGGGAGTAATTGGTGCACCTGGTAAACCAACATATAATCCCTAGTCCTTCTCAGGCACTTCAATATATGCTTTACCATAGTCCAATGTCCCTGTCCTGGATTACTCTGATATCTATTGACCGTGCCCACGGCAAAGCAGATATCTGGTCTCGTACATAGCATCACATACATGAGGCTTCCTACTGCCGAAGCATAAGGAACCACCTTCATCTCCTCTATCTCCTCAGATGATCTAGAAAACATCTCCTTAGATAAAGGAACTCCATGCTTGAAAGGTAGAAAACCCTTCTTGGAGTTCTTCATGCTAAAATGATCCAAAATCGTGTCTATGTATGAAGCTTGGGATAAGCACAACATCCTTTTTGTGCGATCCCTTATAACCTTGATCCCAAGGATGTGTCCCACCTCCCCCAAGTCCTTCATATCAAACTGTTTGGACAACCATACCCTTACGTCCGATAACACATTGATATTGTTGCCAATCAACAAAATGTCATCTACGTATAGTACAAGAAATACCACTACGTTTCTGTCACATCTCTTGTATACACAAGACTCATTCGGACATTGAATAAATCCATAAGACTGGATTACCTCATCAAAGCGGATGTTCCAAGACCTCGAAGCTTGCTTCAATCCATAAATGGACCGATTAAGCTTACACACAAGATGCTCTTTGCCTTTACCAATGAATCCCTCTGGTTGCTTTATGTAGATGTTTTCCTCAAGACATCCATTAAGGAAAGCTGTCTTGACATCCATATGCCACACCTCATAATCCATATGAGCTGCTATGCATAAGAGAATCCGGATAGACTTAAGCATGGCTACCGACGAAAAGGTCTCCTCATAATTGATACCCTCTTTCTGTGTATACCCCTTCGCAACAAGCCTCGCTTTGAAGGTCTCAACCTTCCCATCTATTCCTCCCTTTCTCTTATAGATCCACTTGCATCCAATGGTTTTTACACCATCGGGTGGTTCTACTAGCTCCCAGACCTGATTTGAATCCATAGATTCAATCTCAGCATTCATTGTACTTTGCCAAGATGCTGCATCTTTATCTTGGATTGCCTCATCATATGTCCAGGGATCAGGTTCATGTTCGCCAGGGACCAAATCAGAAGATTCTCCCAAGAACATGAATCTATCAGGCTGTCTCACAACCCTCCCACTACGACGAGGTATCACCTGTGTATCCTCTGTGACACGCGGTGCAGTGACATGTGGTATATCCTCTTGTACCTGTTGTACTAAAGAAGTGACTTCCCCTTTTAATTTCTCCAGAATAATTTTACTCTTGGGCTTGTGGCTCATCACATAGTCTTCCTCTATAAATTTGGCGTTCATGCTAACGATTACCCTCTGATCTCTAGGACTATAAAACAATCCACCCTTCGTTCCCCTAGGATAGCCAATGAACATGCGTACTTCTGTACGAGGTTCCAACTTACCAGCATCTGCCTTAAGCACATGTGCTAGACTCCCCCATATCCGAATATATCTTAGACTAGGCTTTCGCCCAATCCACAATTCTGTGGGAGTAGAAGGCACTGATTTAGATGGAACCAAGTTCAGAATGTACACCGCCGTATCTAGAGAATATCCCAGAACAAATCTGGCAATTCAGTATAACTCATCATTGATCTAACCATCTTCATAAGAGTCTTATTCCTTTGCTCTGCTATACCGTTCTGCTAGGGTGTGCCAGGTGCAGTCAATTGGGATTGAATCCCAGCCTCTGATAAGTAGTTCCTAAACTCTCCCAAGAGGTACTCATCACCACGATCAGATCGTAGTGTCCTGATACTTTTACCTTGACGTTTCTCCACATCAGCCTTGAATTCTTTGAATTTGTCAAAGCATTCAGACTTGCGGCGCATCAGGTGAATGTATCCATATCTCGAGTAATCATCTATAAAAGAGACGAAATACTGGAAACCACCTCTATCCTGGATAGACATAGGACCACAAAAATCAGAATGAACCAATTCTAACACATCTTTGGCTCTATACCCCTTGGCCTTAAAAGGCCTCTTGGTCATCTTACCCTTCAAGCAAGATTCACAGGTTGGGAGATCCTCCACCACTAATGAACTCAAAGGTCCATCAGCTATTAACCTTTGAATTCTGCTTAGGTTAATGTGACCAAGCCTAATATGCCAAAGATATATTTGGTTCATCTTCGAAGGTTCTTTTCTCTTATTGGAATTAGAAGATGAGTTATTAACTTCAATTTGCATCGTGGGAGGTTTTGGTTCAAGTGTGTACAAATTTCCTATCAATGCATCCCGAACAGATAATGTCCCTATTCCTTCTTATAACAACTCTGTCATTAAAAAAATAGAATATCCATCCATAAACAATTTAGAAACTGAAATTAAATTCTTTCTAAACAAGGGTACATAAAGGCAATTCTTAAGAATCAAAAGTTTTTTTTTCTCAAAAGATAAATGAACGTCTCCCACTGCAACAGCCGCCACCTTCGTGGCATCGCCCAAGTACACGGTAATCTCCCCCTCAGCTAGTCGTCTGGTTTCTTGGAACCCCTGCAATGTATTGCAGACATGATCAGTGGCTCCCGTATCTACACACAAGGTGTCGGTAGATAACATCGCTAAATATATTTCAATGACTAGACCAAAAGATATACCTTTGTTCTTGCGCTTGGGGCAGTCTTTCTTCCAGTGTTCAGTCTGCTTACAAGTGAAGCACTTGCCTTTTGGCTTCTTCACTCCTCCCTGAGTACCTCCCACCGCCTTCGCCCCAGTTTGTTTCTTCTTCTTCTTGCCTTTCAGATTAGAAGTAGAAACCTTTTGGGTCACCACGGCATGCGCCTGAGCACTCTGACGAAATAGTCCCTCTGCCGCCTGGAGTTCTGTCAGAAGTTCCGCCAACGAATACAACCTCTTGTTCATGTTGTAGTTCAGGCGAAATTGCTCAAAACTCCTAGGTAGAGACTGGAGTATGATATCAACCTGGGTTTCCCCATCGATCTCACCTCCTAGGACCTCCAGCTCATTCAAATGAGCCATCATCTTAAGAACATGATCCCTCATGGGTGTTCCCTCGATCATGGTGGTCGTCATCAAGTTTCTCATGGCCTCTTGCCTCGCAGCCCGATTCTGGTGTCCGAAAAGCTCCTTGAGATTGAGATATCATAAGCAGTGGACATGGCTTGATGCTGATGTTGCAGTACATTTGACATAGATGCCAAAATGTAACACCGCGCCATCTCATCGGCCTTGATCCACTTCTTATAGCTCTCTCTCTCCTTTTCCCTAGAATCATCTGCAGGCTTGGGAGGACACTCTTCGAGGAGTATATATTTGTATTCCTCAGCAGTCAAGACAATGTCTAGATTCCTCTTCCAATCAACATAGTTGGGTCCAGTAAGTTTGTTCTCTTTCAGTATCACAGCAAGTGGGTTGAAAGTCATTTTGAAAGAAAACCTAAGAATCACATAAATCAAAACATTAGATTTCAAAAAATTATTGATTCCTCAAACAATAAATTTTTAAAATCAACCAACACCTCAAAACACCGAGATTATCGTATGCCACGATAGTGTGGACGTATACGAATTCTACATTTGTAAGAGGAGGTTTTACCCATTAATTTTACTATCTTGTCAACCTAACTTTTTGACAAGTAAAATTAATAGTTGGTTCCTCTTTCGCCCTACAAATAAAAGCAGTGACTCCGATGGGGAGGATACTTATATTTGTATCTAAGTGTTCACCATTACTCGGTACCAAGGTAATTATCTCGGGTTATGTGCCTTCCGATGGGGAAGTACACACGCTCCTTGATAATTCCCTATAACCATATTTGACCTTGTGATCCGCAAACAAACTCATCCGATATGGAGGAAGGCACTCAGAGCTGATGCGCAAGTTCGTTTGCATCACTTGTCAAATCGTAATGGAGGATGTGGGAATTTTAAAAAATTTCCCTCTCCCACTTAGTAATTTGGAATTGAGGAATTTTCCTAGCCTACGACATGCATATCAAATAAAAAGAAATAAATATGAAAAATAATTTATTTTCCAACTATTATGGCTTTTGTCTTTAATATGTCTCCCGTCGCATCGCCATCTCGTCCGTTCCTCCTACGCCATGTATGAGTCATCTGGAGATCCGAGCCGAGACTAAAACCTATTTTAATTTACATCCATCGATCCTATACTCCACGAGGGAGTGTACATGGAATCTAGATCGAAAGTAAAATAAAATAAAGAGTGGCTAAACAATGCCATATTTAATTTACAAAAACTAAATACTAGCCTCGTCAACCCCGAGGATTCAACAAAATAAATATTTACACACATACAATCACATACACACCATAATAGTCGGATCTTATGCCTGCAACCAAAGAGTTAAACTACGCATATCCTACTATTATCCGACACATATAATATATGAAAAAAGTGCATAAAAATTAACTGAATCTTAAACACACAAAACCGGAAACCTTAGCTCTGATACCAATTGAAGGGTTTTGCTTATCGAGTCAGTGAGCGAAAACTTCACTTCCCACTTCACCTCGGTCACTTATTCATGGCGATCCCATCGATGTCCCCGGATTAAAAAAAATTTAATCCTAGGCATAAGAAATTGCCCAACCAACCAAGTCATCGTCGTTCTATTCGTTTAGAGAGGTCACTTGAACAAATATCCGGGTCACTCCAATGCATTTGTGTGTTACCATATTAGCATTCCTGGCCGTATTATCTCGGCCCACTCCTCCTACGCACATACGAGCTATCCGTGAGCAATACGTAACATTTATATCATGCTCATAGTTGAAAAACAAATACAAACATATAACATATAAAAATTATAGAATCGATATACCTCTCGATCTTCTAATGTATGACCTTCCTCCTTTCGGACGTCGTGTGTGCGACGATCTACCAATAGTCGAAGCTCCTAGATCGCAAATCTTCCTTCCTTGCTCTTCCAAAGAAAGAGGAAGAATAGAAACAAGGTTCTTCTTCTCCCTAAAACCAACCAACAAGGAACAAAAGAGATCCTTGCCGGGCCGGCCAACTCGGAGGAGGAGTTTGTGGTGGAATCCGGCCAAGACACCAAGGGAAGCCATATATCTTGTTTCCACAACCTAAGGAGAAGGAGAAGAGAAGATTTGGCCGCCGATCAAGGTTGGAAAGGGGCTGGAAAAGATGCTTGATGTCGGCCAATGAAGGAAGAAGAAGAAAAGAAAACCTTCCTTATTTGGTGCCGCCCTAGCCTCCAAACCCTAACCCTAATCCTATCTCAACTAGGATTCCTTATCTTGCCGCCCAAAACTCTAGCACTCTTGGATGATCTTCATGCCAAATCCATTGCCCTCCTTTTATAGAGTTAGGGATAAGTAATGATTTAATCTCCTTCATTGGTTCTAGGGATTTAATCTCAACCGTCGGATCTAGAGATTTAATCTCAACCATCGGATCATAGAGATTTAATCTCTACCTATGGATCTTAGAATTTTGTTTCTATCCATTGGATCTAAGCTTCATGTGGTGTTAATAGGCTACATTAGGGACCATGAGGAGGAGTTGGATCTTGGCCATCCATGGATCAAGCCCACATAAAGTCCGATCCACTAATGATGATCCAATCCACTAAAGGATCATCATTGATCTACCTCACCAACCCCCATATGATAATATGGGCTCTATATATTATTTGTACATTTTCTCCCCATGTTTAAGATCTCAAATCTCCGTCGATTAATTAATTTACTGACCATTAATTAATCAACATCTAACTCCATGAGTAGTACCACTCAACCTTTTCATCATGTCAGACCAAGTCCACTTGCAGGGTTTACATGATGAACCTTATGAGCTCTTCAAGGGGACATCATCATCTTAATATATAGTACACGGTTTCCTCCTATAATCAACGACACACCATATAAATAATATCATCTCCCAACTTACCGAGCCTATCGATTTAATCTATAAATCTCGCCCATTGGTAAATCAAAGAGATGAGTACTAAGTATATGTGCCCGTTATTATATTGGGATTAAGAGTATGTAAAATATAATATCTGAGGTCCGATTCGATTATGTAGTCAGTAATAAATCGAATCACCTCTAAGTCGGTCCTGCTCAATACACACAAAGTGCACTAGTGTGATTCTATGGTCAAGACAAACCAATACCAAATCACACTACAACCATTCCGATGGTTTGTCCAAAGTCATCTCGGTTGTGAGCCTTTACTTATACTTTTCAAGGGGCCGATAACATGATCTCCCGTGTGACACCACACACCATGTTATCTACAATGTAAAGTATTAGACAATATTGCATAACCATAAAAATATGCAAACAATGATCATGTGATTCTTATTTCAAAATAAAGATGTTCATACAAAAGATAGACTTTTCAGTATACATCCCTACACGGAGGAGGTCTCTTCTTGCTAGCTTGGCCTCGGAGGTGCCTTCATGAAGCTCAATCAATCTCTCCCACATCTCTTTGGCACTTGAACACTCCCCAATTCTATTTATCTCTTGTTGGGGGAGCACGTTGAATAGATGATGCTTGGCATTCAAATTCGCCAAGTGCTCCTCTCTTTGCTTCTTTGACCATCTAGATTTCTCCAATGGCTCCCCTTCTTCATCCCTTGGCAACTTGAAACCGTTTTCCATAATTAACATTATATCGAAGTCGGTTTCGAAGAATACCTCCATTTTCTTTTTCCACCAAGCAAATTCTCCTTCAAATTCAGGTGGATGGATGTTTGAGCTGGCCATTGTTGATGATTGTGTGGCGGTGAGTCCGGCGACAATCTCCTTGCTCTGATATCACTTGTTGGAACATCGATGGCTGGCTAGAGGGGTGTGAATAGCCTTTCTTTCGTGTACGGAGGAGATCATTCGTTGATTGCCTATGAATATGATTAGCACAACGGAATAATAAAAGACAATACAAGAGGCAATGCTAACAAACCGATATAACATGGTTCACGACCCTTGCCGCTCGTCCATGACCCGATTCGTCCAAGGTGAATCACGCCTATAACACTTTCACTAATCTCTCTTTTGCACAAAGCTAGGTGGAGGTAACCTTTCTTACAAGAATTCTCTCCTCTTACAATAAGATGAAATTAAACACAAGGAAGAGGAGAAAAATCATTTTGGGCGCTTGGGAGATGTTTAGAAATGAACCATTAAACATCCCAAGTCACCCAAGGTCCCTTCTTATAGGAATAGGATCGATGCCTTGATCACCGATCATGTAGAGATGTTGCCTCACAACAACTTCTTCCACGTTGGATTTTAACCAATGGCTCCCACATCAGTCGACTGATTTTCCCATTAGTCGACTGATGGAGCCATCATTCGAGTGGTCAACGCAATCACTTGATCGCCAAGATTACGTTCGAAACCCTCAACATCGCTTGACTACTCCACTTAGCGATCGATGGAGCTAGTACTCAACGCCATGGTGGTGAGACCGATCGGCCAGAACTTTGACTCAAACACCAGTCGAGTCTCGAGTCGACTTGGATCATTCGACTGCTACCTATAGCAGTCGACTGGTGTCGGGAAACACCCATCCGACACTTAGCCATTTTGCCAAGTTCACCTACGAGCTACCCCATCCCGGGTTACAATCGCTCACTCTCATTCACTTGGAGTCCCTCGCCTTGAAGTTCTATTTGTTTGGCCACGTCCCTCGGATGCGCCAAGCGCACGACTTTGCAGTGCCAACCTTCGCGTCTCACCCTGAAGTCTACTTCCTTTGGCTTCACTCCAATGCTCCTTGTCCGATGGTCCCTCGGATGCACCAAGCGCACGACTTTCACAATGCATCTTTCACTGACTCAAGGACCGAGTCATGAGATGGTGAATCTTGTCAATGCTATCATCTATGTGCGAATTACTAAGTCCTGCATGACTTCAACTCACATATCAAATCCATAACAATCCTAACTTAAACCCTTTGCCACACACATCAAAACCTCATCACATGGGTTGATTGCCCTAACATGTGTTTAAGTTGTGCAGGACTTAAGTGAATCACACATGGATTGACTTGATGAAAGCATTGGTGAGTTCACCATTTCATGGCTCGGGTCCTTGAGTTGGTGAAGGATGGCATTGCAGAAGTCGTGCACTTGATGCATCCGAGGGACCATTGGACGAGGAGCATATCGAGTGAAGCCAAAGGAAGCAGACTTCAAGGAGAAACGTGAAAGATGACATTGCAGAAGTCGTGCTTTTGGTGCTTCCGAGGGACGTGGCCGGACGAAGAGAGATTCGAGGCGAGGGACTTCATGGGAGATGAGAGTAAGCGATTGTAACCCGGGATGGGGTAGCTCATAGGTGAACTTAGCCGAATGGCTAAGTCAAGTGTCAGATGCTCAAACTTAGGTTTGAGATTTTACCTAACAAGTCAAATGCTCAAACTTGTGTTTGAGGTTTTACCCGACGTTTAGTTAAGTTGGACGCTCAAACATGAGTTTGAGATTTCTACCCAATGAATGGAAGTGTTGGATGCTCAAACAAGTGGTTTAAGCTTTACTCGACCGTCAGATGCTCAAACAAGTGTTTTGTTTGAAGTTTTACCCGACACCAATCGACTGCTATAGATAGTAGTTGATTGCTCTGGGTTGATGGCACTCGACTGGTGCTCGACCGATGTTCGACTGATGGACTCGGTTGAATGATCCGCACCATCACCGACGCCAAGGGACGCATTGATCGATAAAGGTGGTCGCAGGCAGAAAAGGGTTTTGAGTCGACTGATTACCTAGATCACTCGACTGGTGGCTTGATCAGTCGACTGATGGGCATGATCAGTCGACTGCCTAGTGTGCTATTGGACTACAATGGTCGCGATTCAGTCGGGTCAGAAGCCGTTGGAACCGTTAGCAGTCGACTAATGCATGCATTAGTCGACTGCCGCCTGCCCAACAGGAAGAAACCCTTCTTCTCCATAAAAAGAAGGGTTGGGGGCTTTTGGGAGGCTAATGCTTCATTCATAATCTTACTCCCAAGTGCCCTAAACGTTTCCACTCCTCTTCCTTGTGTTTATTTATATTTTATTGTAAGAGGCAATGAATTCTTGTAAAGAGGTTAACTCCACCTTGTTGAGCTAAAGGAGAGACTAGTGATTGGATTTGAGGGAGTGATTCACCATACGAATTGTCCGTGGACTAGCGACAAGGGTCGTGAACCACGTTACATCTTGGTGTTAATGTTTGTCTCTTTACTTCTTGCTTTGTCTTAATTGTCTTTTGTTTAGCAAATATTTCGCTACACTAATCTCAAGTTGTAGATGATTAAGATCGAATTCCATTGACGTACATCAGGGTTATTCAACCCCCTTCTAGCCGGGCCACGATCCTCCAACAAGTGGTATCAGAGCTAAGGTTGCTTGTCACCAGACTCACTGCCGCAACAAAGCACAACAAAAATGGTCGGCTCCAACATCCATCCGCCTAAATTCGAAGGGGACTTCGCTTGGTGGAAAAAGCGAATGGAGGTATTTTTTCAAACCGATTTTGAAATTATGCTTTTCATGGAAAACGATTTCAAGACACCTAGGGATGAAGAAGGAAGGCTAATAGAAAAATCGAGGTCGACTAAGAAGCAAAGAGAGGAGCACCTTGCAAATTCAAAATCCAAGCACCACCTCTACAATGTGCTCCCTCAATAAGAGATCAACCGAATAGGAGAATGCGCAAGCACCAAGTAGATGTGGGAGAGGTTGATTGAGCTTCAGAAGGCACCTCCGAAGCCAATTTAGCAAGAAGGGACCTTCTCTGCTCCCAACTCAATAATATCAAACTCGACAAAGGAGAAAAGGTATTGTCCCTACATTCTCGATTTAAAGAAATAATTAACGGTTTAACAAGTGTAGGTGAGAAACTATCAAACCGGGATATGATCATGAAGGCTATAGATGCTTTCCCCCGATCTTCAAAATGGAGCTCCATGGTGGATTCGTATTATATTTCAAAGAATCTAGAGGTAAGTACTCTAGATAAATTTTTCCCCACCATGGAATTGCATGAAACTAGGCTTGAAGGAATAGTTGAAGATCCAATCAAGCAATTAAGGGGAGTAGCACTAATGGCCGACAAAGGAAAGAAGAAGAAGAAGACTCCACCCTCCTCATCGGATGAAGAATCTTCCCTCTCCATGAATATCAATGAAGAGGCCTACATGGTAAGGAAGGTGAGATGTGCATTGAAAAGCTTTAAATTTAACAAGTCTCATGATAGGAGGAAGAGAGTCATATGCTATAATTGCCAAGGAGAGGGACACATGAGGGATGAATGTCCTCTCTTGAACAAGAGCAAGGAAGAAAGGAGGAAGAATGACAAGAAGAAGGAAGGGAAGAAGAAAGAAGAAAAGATGTCAAAGGAGAAGAAGAAGAAGTTAAAGCCCCGCAACCTTAAAGCCACATGGTATGATCCATCCTCATCGAAGGAAGAAGAAGCATTCAGAAGCCTTGAACTAATGGGGATCGATGACTTGGACTCCACCTCCTCCGAGCAAGAAGAAAGAAGTACAAGTGAGGAGGAGAGCTCAAGTGAAGGGGGAGCTTCATTCACATCGGACTCGAAAGGAGATTGGGTAAGTGAGGTAACAAATCTCCCTCCTAAAAAGGTTGTTTCTATGATTTCTAGTTTAACTAGGGATTTATTTAGGGCTAAAAAGAAAAACAAATGCATGCAAAATGAAATTAAGGATCTAGAAGAAAAATTGAAAAATTCATGCTCACATGATAATGCTATTTCTTCTAGTAGTAATGATACATGTATTGAAGAAAACAAGGTTTTAAGGGAAAAAGTAGATTTTCTCACTAAGGCCCTAGAGAAATTCACAATAGGCTCCAACACCTTGAACATGATCATTGGGACCCAAAGAGCTAGTTTTAACAAGAAGGGCCTAGGATATAAGGGAACAAAGAATGAGAAGGCTTACCATTGTCTAATTGCTAGGGGTCAATCTAAAACAACAATAGTAGCTAGGAAATGGATCCCTAAGGAGTACTTGGTGAACCTCATTGGAAAGAATTTATATTGGGTTCCCAAGTCAATCATTAGAGGTTAGAGTAACCTAGGATAGTCAACCATACTTGAATTTATTTTTATCATGCTATTTGGTTGACTTATGTTAGTGTTGGGTGAAATGTTTGATTTATGATCATGATTGAAAATTTGTTGACTTATGATATTAAATGATAATACTTGTGTTATGATCATGATATACTTGCTTTAAGATAATACTTAACCTGGTAGAAATTGCATGAAATTGATGGTTAAGTATAATACCTTAGGTACATCTCACAATTCACCATTAGGCTAACTTGATTGATAACAACATAGCAATGGATGAGATGTTAGGTTGATACAAATGACTCACTTATGCTTGTAACATTTTGATGGGTCATTAGGTGTATCATAATAGAGCAATCATAGGGCAACTATGGGGAAATCAAATATTTAATCAATGGACATATTACCCATAGAACATAGTTGGATATTTTAAATGTTTTAAAACCTTTTTATGTTTTGCAAACAGTGAATTGATGCTTTAAAACAACTCTAAGCCAAAACTAGCTTTCATGTTGATACATCTTTAGACAATTTTGAAACTTTTGAGATTTTGCTTAATTTTTGAAAATAGAATGCATTTTCATGAAAAATCATTTTTCATTGATAAAGGGACTCATAAGAAATGTGTTTTCCAAATTTCATGATTTTTTTAATTTTTTTGAATTTTTAGTACATTTCTGAAATCGAGTTCAAAAATCAGAAAAGGCTGAAATTTAGGAGCCAGTCGACTGTTTATCTGAACTAGTCAACTGATGGAACTGTGCACAACCTGTTTTGGGTGTTTTCAGCATGTTTTGGTATTTTTCTTCCATTAGACTTTGATACCTCGTTATATAACATGTGTGCAATGTTTTTGATGGTGTCAAAGGAGGAGAAATGGTAGAGTTTAAGTTAATCATGCTAAGGTGGAAAATTAGCATGTGTTAAGGGGGAGTTGCATGTATTAAGGGGGAGTGTTTTGATACTCATATTGTTTTACATGCTTTCTTGCCTTATAAATTTTGTTAATGTTTTGCCTAACTTAAACGAATTGCCACACATCAAAAAGGGGGAGATTGTTAGGGCAATCAACCCATGTATGATGTGGTTTTGATGTGTGTAGCAAAGGATTTAAGTTAGGTTATTAGGGATTTGATATGCGTGTTTAAGTTGTGCAAGACTTAAGTGAATCACACATGGATTGGTTTGATGAAAGCATTGGTGAGTTCACCATCTCATGGCTTGGGTCCTTGAGTCGGTGAAGGATGGCATGCGGAACCCGTGCTCTTGGTGCATCCGAGGGACCTAAAGGTTGAAGCTTCGCTTCTCGCTTAGCTTCGGTTGCTTGTGCATGGCGATCCTATTTACATCCTTGGATTAAAAAAAATTAATCCTTGACGAAGATGGATTACCCAAGCAATCGATACATCATCGTGCTATTCGATTAGAGTGGTCGCTTGAACAAACTTGTTGTTCAAGCAACCTTACTCTTTTCCTCGATTAGCCGTGGAATAGATGATGTACAGATCGCTGGTTTTTGCGTTTATCTTCGGGGTCCATGATCATACAATTATGATCCAATTACATAGAACAAGAAAGAAAACCAAACAAGAATAATGCCTCTTCTTTACCTCTTGATCTTCGATCGTATGACCTATCCTCCTCTTGGACGTCATGTGGGCGACGATCTTCCAAGAGTCGAAGCCTCCTAGATCACATTCTTCCCTTCCTTGCTCACTCCAAACAAAGGGAAGAATACCAAACTCTTCTTCTCCTATCTAGAACCGACCACCAAGGCACCTAGCTTGGTTGTTGCCGCCAGCCAAGGAGAGGAAGAAGGAGAGGTGGGCGTCGGCCAAGAGAGTTCTCTTGTTGCCGCCGGCCAAAAGAGAGAGAGAGGGGGAGGAGCCGCCGGCCAAACTAGAGAGAGAGGGAGGCGCCGCCGGCCAAGTCAAGAGACAAACCCTATGTGTTGCTGCAGCCAAATGGAGAAGCCCCACACTAGGTTGCCGCCCAAGCCTCTCTAAAGCCAACTCCAAAACCCTAGCACAACTCAATCCCCCATGCTGGCCAAGCCTTGGAATCTATTTATAGATTTCGCCCAAGCCTCCATTTAATCATGTCCGTTGGATCTAGGCTTCATGATGGTTTTAATAGGCTACAATAAGGACGATGAGGAGGAGTTGGATCTTGGCCACCTAATGGATCTGACCCACATAAAATCCGATCCATTAATGATAATCCATTCCACTAGATGATTATCATTGATCTACCTCACCAACCCCCATAATTAAATTTGGGATCCATATATTAATTGTACAAATATCACCCCGTGTTTAAGATATCGAATGTCCGTTAATTAATTTATTTACTGACAATTAATTAATTAACATCTAACTCCATGAGTAGTACCACTCAATCTTATCATCATGCTGGACCAAGTCCACCTGCAGGATTTACATGATGATCCTTATGAGCTCCTCAAGGGGACATCATCATCCTAATACATAGGACACGATTTCCTCCTATAATCAACGATACACCATGTAAATAATATCATTTCCCAACTTACTAAGCCTATCGATTTAACCCATAAATCTCGCCCATTGGTAAATCAAAGAAATAAATATTAAGTACATGTGCCCATTATTATATCGGGATTAAGAGCATGTACACCATAATAATCGAGGTTCGATTCAATTATGTAGTCAACAATAAATTGAATCACCTCTAAGTCGGTCCTTCTCAATACACACAAAGTGTACTAGTGTAATTCTATGGTCAAGATAAACCAATACCAAATTACACTATAACCATTCCAATGGTTTGTCCAAAACCATCTTGGTTGTGAGCCTCTACTTATACTCTACAAGGAACTGATAACATGATCTTCTTTGCGACACCACACACCATGTTATCTACAATGTAAAGTATTAGACAATATGCATAACTATAAATATGCAAACAATAATCATGTGATTCTTATTTCAAAATGAAGATGTTCATACAAAGGCTAGGCTTTCAGTATACATCCCAACAATCTCTCACTTATACTAAAAGACTATGTTGCCATCAAACTGTCATACATCTGATTCCCATTCCCTCCACATGCCTATCAAAAGCTCTCGCTAGAAGGGCCTTAGTGAAAGGATCTGTCAGGTTATCCTCTGATGCAATCTTGGCGATAAAAATTTCTCCTCGCTTTACGATCTATCGTATCAAGTGGTACTTGCGCTCTATGTGTTTACTTGCCTTATGGGCTCGTGGTTCCTTCGAGTTTGCAACTGCACCACTATTATCACAATAAATTATGATAGTTCTGGGTAAACCAGGAATCACATCCAAGTCCATCAAGAAGTTCCTGAGTCATACAACTTCTTTGGCTGCCTCAGAGGCTGTCACATACTCAGCTTCCATGGTGGAGTCCGCCACACATTTCTGCTTGACACTCCTCAATACAATGGCTCCACCTCCCAAAGTAAACACAAAACCTGAGGTAGACTTACTGTTATCCCTATTTGATTGGAAGTCAGAATCTGTGTAACCCATAGGGAGTAATTGATCTGCCTGGTATACCAGCATATAATCTCTAGTCCTTCTTAAGTACTTCAATATATGCTTTATCGCAGTCCAATGTCCCTGTCCTGGATTACTTTGATATCTGCTAACCATGCCCACAACAAAATAGATATCTGACCTCGTACATAACATAGCATACATGAGGCTTCCTACCACCGAAGCATAAGAAACCACCTTCATCTCCTCTATCTCCTTTGATGTTCTAGGACACATCTCTTTAGTTAAAGGTACTCCATGCCTAAAAGGTAGAAAACCTTTCTTGGAGTTCTGCATGCTAAAACAAGCCAAAATAGTGTCTACGTATGAAACTTGAGATAAGCACAACATCCTTTTCTTGCGATCCCTTATAACCTTGATCCCAAGGATGTGTCTGTTGGTTATAGTCATACTAGCTCGGAGGCTCATTGGCTCCCATGTCCCAGGATTAAAATTTTCACTAATAAAAACTAATTCGGATGGGATGAGTTTCCTAAGCACAACCAATTCGTCGTCGTACCAACTATTGGCATCGTGCTATTCCTCGGAATGCTCATCGGCTCCCATGTCCCCGGATTAAAATTTTCACTAATGAAAAACTAATCCGGATGGGATGAGTTTCCTAAGCACAACTAATTCATCATCGTGCCAACGACTCGAGCAATCGCTTGAATAAACTAGTTGTTCAAGCAACCAAACTCTTCTAGTCGATTAGTCGCGGAAGAGACGACGGACGGATCGCCGGTTTTTGTGTTTCTTATTCGGGGTCCATGATTATACAAATACATACAAATGTAAACTAGTATAATCAACATATACTAACATAAAGAACATAAGCTAGCATATTAATAAGAACATGCATAGAACAATAATAAAAGTTATAAAACTTTTATACCTCTTGATCTTCTATCGTATGTCCTAACCTCCTTGTAGACTTCGTGTGGGCGAAGATCCTCCACAAGTTGAAGCTTCCTAGATCTTCTTCAATCCAAAGAAAGAAGAACTCTCTTTCCCTTCTTGCTTGAGCCAACCACCAATCCACAAAAGGATTGATGCCGCCGGCCCCATGAATAGAGAGAACATAATAGAAACAACCAAGGTACCGAACTAGGGACAAACCCTTGTTTTGGTGTCGCCGGCCAAGATGGAGTGAAGAGAATAAAGGGAATATGTTGGGCGCCGGCCACGGTGGAGGGAATAGAGGAAGGAGCCGGACACAACCTAGGAAGAGGAAGAGCTCCTCTCCTATAGTTGCCGCCCACCTTCCTTGCATACCCTAGCCGCCCAACCATAGGAGCCAAACCCTAATTAGGGTTTCCTCCTTAGGTCTTCTTGCCGCCCAACCAAGGTGGAAGGAGGAGATCTAAACCGGCCACCTTTTCTAGGAAGAAGAAGAACTCTTCCACAAGATGCCGCCCACCCTCCTTCCAAACCTTGGCCGCCCAACCCTAAAGGAGCCAAACCCTAATTAGGGTTTCCTCCTTAGGGTTGCTTCCCGCCCAAGCCATCCAACTCCATCAACTATGCGCCGGCCATGGAAGAGGGGATAGAAGAATAGAATGTGGACCAACCAAGGTTGAAGGGTAGAAGGAAGGGACCGGCCATGCCTTAGGAAGAAGAAGAAACTCTTCTTCCACTTGTTGCCGCCCCATACCTTTCTCCCAAACCCTAGCCGCCCAAAAGATTCTAAACCAACTAGGGTTCCTAGCCTCCAAAGGAAGCAAACCCTAATCCCCTAAACCATCCATGATCAATTAAAAAACTTGGTTGCCGCCCAACCCAATCTCCCATATATATAGAGTTAGGTTTAGGCCTTGGTTTAATCTCCACCGTCGGTTCTAGGGTTTTAATCTCAACCGTCGGATCTAGAGATTTAATCTCAACCGTCGGTTCTAGGGATTTAATCCCAACCGTCGGATCTAGAGATTTGTTTTCCATCATTTGATCTATACTTCATGAGGTTTATATTAGGCTACGATAGGGACCATGAGGAGGAGTTGGGTCTTGGCCACCCGATGGATCGGAACCACACAAACTTGATCCATCAATGATGTTCCATTCCACTAGAGGATCATCATCGAACAACCTCACCAACCCCCATAAATTAATATGGGCTCCACATATTATTTGTACATCCATCTCCCTGTGTTTAAGATATCGAATGTCCATAAATTAATTGATTTACTGACCATCAATTAATTAACATCTAACTCCTCGAGTAGTACCACTCAACCTTATCATCATGTTGACTAAGTCAACCTGCAGGGTTTACATGATGAACCTTATGAGCTCCTCAAGGGGACATCATCAACCTAATACATAGGACACGGTTTCCTGCTATAATCAATGGCACACCATGTTAATAATATCATTTCCCAACTTACCGGGCATATTGATTTAATCCATAGAAATCTCACCCTCTAGTAAATCAAAGAAATAAATATTAAGTACATGTGCCCATTATTATATCGGGATTAAGAGCATGTACAACATAATATCCGAGGTCCGATTCAATTATGTAGTCAGCAATAAATTGAATCACCTCTATGTTGGTCCTTCTCAATACACCTAGGTGTACTAGTGTAACTCTATGTTCAAGATAAAACAATACCAAGCTACACTACAACCATGCCAATGGTTTGTCCAAAACCATCTTGGTTGTGAGCCTCTACTTATATTCTACAAGGGACTGATAACATGATCTTCTGTGCCACACCAAGCACCATGTTATCTACAATGTAAAATATTAGACAATTTTGCATAATCATAAAAATATGCAAACAATGATCATGTGATTCTTATTTCAAAATAAAGATGTTCATACAAAAGAGCTAGGCTTTCAGTATACATCCCAACAATCTCCCACTTATACTAAAAGACTATGTTGTCATCATACTGCCATACATCTGATTCCCCTTCCCTCCACATGCCTATCAAAGCTCTCGCTAGAAGGGCCTTAGTGAAAGGGTCTACCAGGTCATCCTCTGATACAATCTAGGCGACAACAACTTCTACCTCCTTTATGATTTCTCGTATCAGGTGGTACTTGCACTCTATGTGTTTACTAGCCTTATGGGCTCGTGGTTCCTTCGAGTTTGCAACTGCACCATTATTATCACAATTAATTGTGATAGTTCTGGGGAAACCAGGAATCACATCCAAGTCCATCAGGAAGTTCTTGAGCCACACATCTTCTTTGGCTGCCTCATAGGCTGCCACATACTCAGCTTCCATGGTGGAGTTCGCCACGCATTTCTACTGGGCACTCCTCCATACAATGGCTCCACCTCCTAAAGTAAACACAAAACCTGAGGTAGACTTACTGTTATCCCTATCTGATTAGAAATCGTAATCCATGCAACTCACAGGGAGTAATTTGTCTGCCCGGTAAACTTGCATATAATCCCTAGTCCTTCTCAGGCACTACACCCAATGTCCTGGATTACTCTGATATCTGCTAACCATCCCCACGGCAAAGCAGATATCTTGTCTCATACATAGCATACATGAGGCTTCCTACTGCCGAAGCATAAGGAACCGCCTTCAACTTCTTTATCACCTCAGATGATCTTCGACACATCTCCTTAGATAAAGGAACTCCATACCTGAAAGGTAGAAAACCCTTCTTGGAGTTTTGCATGATAAAATGCTCCAAAATCATGTCTATGTATGAAGCTTGGGATAAGCACAACAACCTTGATCCCAAGGTTGTGACCCACTTCTCCCAAGTCCTTCAAAACTGTTTGGACAACCATACCCTTACATCTGATAACACTCTGATATTGTTGCCAACTACCAAAATATTATCTACGTATAGTATAAGAAATACCACTACGTTTCCGTCACATCTCTTGTATACACAAGACTCATCCGGACTTTGAATAAATCCATAAGTCTGGATTTACCTCATCAAAGCGGATGTTCCAAGACCCCAAAGCTTGCTTCAGTCCATAAACGGACCGATTAAGCTTACGTACAATACGCTCTTTTCCCTTAGCAATGAATCCCTCTGGTTGCTTCATATAGATGTTTTCCTCAAGACTTCCATTAAGGAAAGTTGTCTTGACATCCATCTTCCACACCTCATAATCCATATGAGCTGCTATGCATAAGAGCTCCCAGACCTGACTTGAATCCATAGATTCAATCTCAGTATTCATTGCACTTTGCCAAGATGTCGTATTTATATCTTGGATTGTCTCGTCGTATGTCTAGGGATCAAGTTCATGTTTGCTAGGGACCAAATCAGAAGATTCACCCAAAAACATGAATCTAAGAGGTTGTCTAACAACCCTCCCACGACAATGAGGTATCATCTGTGTATCCTTTGTGACACGCGGTGTAGTGACATGTGGTATATCCTCTTGTACCGGTGGTACTAAAGAAGTGACTTCCCTTTTAACTCCTCCAGAACAATTTTATTCTTGGGTTTGTGGCTTATCACATAGTCTTCCTCTAGAAATCTGGCGTTCGTGTTAACGATCACTCTATGATCTCTAGGACTATAAAACAATCCACCCTTCGTTCCCCTGGGATAGTCAACGAACATGCGTACTTCTGTACGAGGTTCCATCTTACCAGTATCTGCCTTCAGCCAATGTGCTGTACTCCCATATCTAAATATGTCTTAGACTAGGCTTTCACCCAGTCCACAATTCTGTGGGAGTAGAAGGCACTGATTTAGATGGAACCAGGTTCAGAATATATACCGTCGTATCTAGAGCATATCCCTAGAACGAATCTGATAAGTCAGAATAACTCATCATCGATCTAATCATCTCCATAAGAGTCTTATTCTTCTGCTGCTGGTGTGCCAGTACCAATTGGGATTGAATCCCAACCTCTGATAAGTAGTTCCTAAACTCTCCCAAGAGGTTGTCACCACCACAATCAGATCGTAGTGTCATCCACATCTTGAATAATCATCTACAAAAGAGACGAAATATTCAAGATTACCTCTTGCCTAGATAGCCATAGGACCACACAAATCAGAATGAACCATTTCTAACACATCTTTGGCTCTATACCCCTTGGCCTTAAAAAGGCCTCTTGGTCATCTTACCCTCCAAGCAAGATTCGTAGGTTGGGAGATCCTCCACCACTAATGAACCCAAAGGTCCATCAGCTTTCAACCTTTGAATTCTGCTTAGGTTAATGTGACCAAGCCTAAGAAGCCAAAGAAATGTTTGGTTCATCTTCGAAGGTTCTTTTCTCTTATTGGAATTAGAAGATGAGTTATTAACTTCAATTTGCATCGTGGGAGGTTTTGGTTCAAATTTCCTTTCAATGTACCTGAATAGATATTCTCCCTATTCCTTTTTATAACAACTCTGTCATTAAAAGAAATAGAATATCCATCCATAATAATTTAGAAATTGAAACTAAATTCTTTCTAAATAAAGGTACATAAAGGGAATTTTCCAGAACCAAAGTTTTATTATTCTCAAGAGATAAATAAAACTTCTCCCACTGCAATAGCCGCCACCATCATGGCATTGCCCAAGTAAATGGTAATCT
The DNA here is from genome assembly GCA_025175895.1 of Wurfbainia villosa. NCBI lineage: Eukaryota > Viridiplantae > Streptophyta > Magnoliopsida > Zingiberales > Zingiberaceae > Wurfbainia > Wurfbainia villosa. The sequence continues at coordinate 36,547,647 of CM045998.1, read as the reverse complement.
CCCCTTTAGCTAGTCATCGGGTTTCCTGGAACCCCTGCAAATTGTTGCAGACATGATTAGTGCTCCCGTATCAACTCACCAGGTGCCAGTAGATATCACCGCTAATCATGTTTCAATGACTGGTCCAAAAGATATACCTTTGTTCTATTTTGGATTGGGACAGTCCTTCTTCCAATGTCCATCCTGCTTGCAAGTGAAGTACTTGCCTTTCGGCTTCTTCGATCCTCCCACCATCTTTGCTCCACCTTGTTTCTTCTTCTTCTTGCCTTTCGGCTTAGAAGTAGAAACCCTTTTTGAGCAACGATGGCTTGAGGACACTATTTGAAGAGCGCATACATGTACTTCCTAGCAGATAAGATAATATTTGGATTCTTTTCCAATCAATATTATTAGGGAACAGTAAGTTTATTTCCTTTAGTATCACAATAAGTGGACTGAAAGTCATTTTGAAAATCCTAAGAATCACATAGATCATTACTTTAGATTTCAAATATTATTGATTCCTCAAAATAATAAAATTCTGAAATCAACCAACACCTCAAAACACCGAGAATATCGCATGCCACGCAGTGTGGACATATACGAATTCTACATTTGTAAGAGGAGGTTTTACCCATTAATTTTATTATCTTGTCAACCTTACTTTTTGACAAATAAAATTAATAGTTGGTTCCTCTTTGGCCCTACAAATAAAAGCAGTGACTCCGATGGGGAGGATACTTTATATTTGCATCTAAGTGTGCACCATTACACGATACTAAGGGAATTATTTCGGATTATGTGCCTTACCGTTGTGGAAGTACACACGCTCCTAGATAATTTCCTATAACCATTATTTGACCTAGTGATCCGCCAATAAACTCATCCACAGGGAGGAAGGCACTCAGAGCCGACACGCAAGTTTGTTGCATCACACGTCAAATTGTAATGGAGGCCGCGGGAATTAATCAAAATATCCCTCTCCCACTTAGTAAATTGAAAATGAGGAATTTTCAAGCACACACAACATGCATATAAAACAAATCAACAATAAATATGGAAAAAACAGAATTTTTCCAACTATTATGGCATTGTTCTCCAATATGCGTCCCGTCGTGTCGCCACCTCGTCCGCTCCTCCTACGCCATGTACGAGCCATCCGGAGATCCGAGCCGAGAATAAAACCTATTTTATTTTACATCCATCGATCCTATACTCCACGAGGGAGTGTACATGAAATCTAGATCGAAAATAAAATAAAGAGTGGCTAAACAATGTCGTATTCAATTACAAAAATTAAATACTAATTTAGCCTAGTCAACCCCGAGGATTCAAATAATATACAATCACACACACATGCAATCACATACACACATATATAGCCATAATAGTTGGATCTTATGCCTGCAACCAAAAAGTTAGCCTACGCACATCGTACTATTATCCGGTATACACAATATATGATAAGTGCGTGAAAGTAACCGAATCAAAAACACACAAAATCGGAAACCGTGGCTCTGATACCAATTGTTGGCATCGTGCTATTCCTCGGAATGCTCATCGGCTCCCATGTCCCCGGATTAAAATTTTCACTAATGAAAAATTAATCCGGATGGGATGAGTTTCCTAAGCACAACCAATTCGTCGTTGTGCCAACGACTCGAGCAATCGCTTGAACAAACTAGTTGTTCAATCAACCAAACTCTTCTAGTCGATTAGCCGCGGAAGAGACAACGGATGGATCGCCAGTTTTTGTGTTTCTTATTCGGGGTCCATGATTATACAAATACATACAAATGTAAACTAGTATAATCAACATATACTAACATAAAGAACATAAGCTAGCATATTAATAAGAACATGCAAAGAACAATAATAAAAGTTATAAAACTTTTATACCTCTTGATCTTCTATCGTATGTCCTAACCTCCTTGTAGACTTCGTGTGGGCGAAGATCCTCCACAAGTTGAAGCTTCCTAGATCTTCTTCAATCCAAAGAAAGAAGAACTCTCTTTCCCTTCTTGCTTGAGCCAACCACCAATCCACAAAAGGATTGATGCCGCCAGCCCCAAGAATAGAGAGAACATAATGGAAACAACCAAGGTACCGAACTAGGGACAAACCCTTGTTTTGGTGCCGCCGGCCAAGATGGAGTGAAGAGGATAAAGGGAATATGTTGGGCGCCGGCCACGGTGGAGGGAATAGAGGAAGGAGACGGCCACAACCTAGGAAGAGGAAGAGCTCCTCTCCTATAGTTTCCGCCCACCTTCCTTGCATACCCTAGCCGCCCAACCAAAGGAGCCAAACCCTAATTAGGGTTTCCTCCTTAGGTCTTCTTGCCGCCCAACCAAGGTGGAAGGAGGAGATCTAAACCGGCCACCTTTCCTAGGAAGAAGAAGAACTCTTCCACAAGATGCCGCCTACCCTCCTTCCAAACCTTGGCCGCCCAACCCTAAAGGAGCCAAACCCTAATTAGGGTTTCCTCCTTAGGGTTGCTTGCCGCCCAAGCCATCCAACTCCATCAACTATACGCCGGCCATGGAAGAGGGGATAGAAGAATAGAATGTAGACCAACCAAGGTAGAAGGGTAGAAGGAAGGGACCGGCCATGCCTTAGGAAGAAGAAGAAACTCTTCTTCCACTTGTTGCCGCCCCATACCTTTCTCCCAAACCCTAGCCGCCCAAAAGATTCTAAACCAACTAGGGTTCCTAGCCTCCAAAGGAAGCAAACCCTGATCCCCTAAACCTTCCATGATCAATTAAAAAAATTGGTTGCCGCCCAACCCAATCTCCCATATATATAGAGTTAGGTTTAGGCCTTGGTTTAATCTCCACCGTCGGTTCTAGGGTTTTAATCTCAACCGTCGGATCTAGAGATTTAATCTCAACCGTCAGTTCTAGGGATTTAATCCCAACCGTCGGATCTAGAGATTTGTTTTCCATCATTTGATCTATACTTCATGAGGTTTATATTAGGCTACGATAGGGACCATGAGGAGGAGTTGGGTCTTGGCCACCCGATGGATCGGAACCACACAAACTTGATCCATTAATGATGTTCCATTCCACTAGAGGATCATCATCGAACTACCTCACCAACCCCCATAAATTAATATGGGCTCCACATATTATTTGTACATCCATCTCCGCGTGTTTAAGATATCGAATGTCCATAAATTAATTGATTTACTGACCATCAATTAATTAACATCTAACTCCTCGAGTAGTACCACTCAACCTTATCATCATGTTGACTAAGTCAACCTGCAAGGTTTACATGATGAACCTTATGAGCTCCTCAAGGGGATATCATCAACCTAATACATAGGACACGGTTTCCTCCTATAATCAATGGCACACCATGTAAATAATATCATTTCTCAACTTACCGGGCATATTGATTTAATCCATAGAAATCTCACCCTCTAGTAAATCAAAGAAATAAATATTAAGTACATGTGCCCGTTATTATATCGGGATTAAGAGCATGTACAACATAATATCCGAGGTCCGATTCAATTATGTAGTCAGCAATAAATTGAATCACCTCTATGTTGGTCCTTCTCAATACACCTAGGTGTACTAGTGTAACTCTATGTTCAAGATAAAACAATACCAAGCTACACTACAACCATGCCAATGGTTTGTCCAAAACCATCTTGGTTGTGAGCCTCTACTTATATTCTACAAGGGACTGATAACATGATCTTCTGTGCCACACCAAGTACCATGTTATCTACAATGTAAAATATTAGACAATTTTGCATAATCATAAAAATATACAAACAATGATCATGTGATTCTTATTTCAAAATAAAGATGTTCATACAAAAGAGCTAGGCTTTCAGTATACATCCCAACACCAACGACTCGAGCGATTGCTTGAAAAACTTGTTGTTCAAGCAATCAACTCTTCTAGTCGGTTAGCTGCGGAAGAGACGACGGACGGATCGCCGGTTTTTGTGTTTCTTATCGGGGTCCATGATTATACAAATACATACAAATGTAAACTAGTATAATCAACACATACATAAAGTAAGCATCCACACAAAACATGGATATAATTGAAAAGCAATTATAAACATTATACAAAAGAACATTAATCAAAATAAACAAGATTATACCTCTTGTTATACCTCTTGATCTTCTATTGTATGTCCTCCCTCCTTTTGGACATCGTGTGGGCGACGATCTACCAAAAGTTGAAGCCTCCTAGATCACCAATCTTCCTTTCCTTGTTCACTAGGAACAAAGGAAGATCCTAAAACAAAACTCATCTTCCTTTCTAGAACCGGCCACCAAGTCAATAAAATTGATGTTGCCGCCGGCCAAGGAAGATAAAATGGAGTATGGAAACCAACCAAAATAGAAACAACAAGGGCATGGGCGTCGGCCAAAACTTGGAGAAAAGAAAGGAAAACAATCCTCCTCCTTGTTGCCGCCCAAACCCTAAACAAAGCTCTCCTAATTTCCGGCCATGGATGAAGGGAAGGAGAATAGGTTGAGCTCCTGCCAAGGTAGAGGGAACAAGGATAGTGGCCGGCCAACACTTAGAAGGAAGAAGAAAAGGATCTTCATCTTCTTGTTGCCGCCCACCCTAATCCAAAAACCCTAACCCTAGCCGCCCAACCCCAATCCTATCCCAACTAGAATTTGATTGCCGCCCAAGGGAAGCTATCCTAATGCCATCCATCCTAAGCGATAGAAGGAAGGGAGAAGCTTGGGCGCCGGCCAAACCAAGGAGGAAGGAGGAAGAAGGGTTGCCACCCACCATTGGGAAGAAGAAGAAGAGACTTCTTCTTCTTGTTGCCGCCCAACATTGTGAACCAAACCCTAACCCTAGCCTCCTCCTATTTCTTGCCGCCCAAGCCACCTTATCTCAATTAGGTTTTTCCATCCTTTTTTGCTGCCCAAGCCTAAGCCCATATATATAGAGTTAGGTTTAGGCCTTGGTTTAATCTCCTCCATTTGATCTAGGGTTTTAATCTCAACCGTCGGTTCTAGAGATTTAATATCCACTGTCGGTTCTAGAGATTTAATCCCAACCGTCAGATCAAGAGATTTAATCTCAACCGTCGGATCTAGAGATTTAATCCCAACCGTTGGATCAAGAGATTTAATCTCAACCGTCGGATCTAGAGATTTGATCTCAACCGTCGGTTCAAGAGTTTTGTTTTCCATCATTGGATCTAGACTTCATGAGGTGTTAATAGGCTACAATAGGGACCATGAGGAGGAGTTGGATCTTGGCCACCCGATGGATCGGAACCACACAAACTTGATCCATCAATAATGTTCCATTCCACTAGAGGATCATCATTGAACTACCTCACCAACCCCCATAAATTAATATGGGCTCCATATATTATTTGTACATCCATCTCCTCGTGTTTAAGATATCGAATGCCCGTCAATTAATTGATTTACTGACCATCAATTAATTAACATCTAACTCCTCGAGTAGTACCACTCAACCTTATCATCATGTTGACTAAGTCAACCTACAGGGTTTACATATGAACCTTATGAGCTCCTCAAGGGGACATCATCAACCTAATATATAGGACACGGTTTCCTCCTATAATCAACGACACACCATGTAAATAATATCATTTCCCAACTTACCGGCCATATTGATTTAATCCATAGAAATCTCACCCTCTGGTAAATCAAAGAAATAAATACTAAGTACATGTGCCCGTTATTATATCGGGATTAAGAGCATGTACAACATAATATCCGAGGTCCGATTCAATTATGTAGTCAGCAATAAATTGAATCACCTCTATGTCGGTCCTGCTCAATACACCTATGTGTACTAGTGTAACTCTATGTTCAAGACAAAACAATACCAAGCTACACTACAACCATCCCAATGGTTTGTCCAAAACCATCTTGGTTGTGAGCCTCTACTTATACTCTACAAGGGACTGATAACATGATCTTCTGTGCCACACCCAAGCACCATGTTATCTACAATGTAAAATATTAGACAATATGCACACATATAATAAATATAAAGTGCAAACAATGATCATGTGATTCTTATTTCAAAATAAAGATGTTCATACAAAAGAGCTAGGCTTTCAGTATACATCCCAACAGTGTCCGACTTCTCCCAAGTCCTTCATATCAAATTTCTTGGACAACCATACCCTTACGTCTGACAGCACTTTGACATTGTTTCCAATGAGCAAAATGTCATCTACGTATAGTACATGAAATACCACTACGTTTCCATCACATCTCTTGTATACACAAGACTCATCCAAACTTTGAATAAATCCATATGACTAGATTACCTCATCAAAGTGAATGTTCCAAGATCTCAAAGCTTGCTTCAATCTATAAATGGACCGATTAACCTTACACACAAGATGTTCTTTGCCCTTTGCAATGAATCCCTCTGATTGCTTCATATAGATGTTTTCTTCAAGACTTCCATTAAGAAAAGTTGTCTTGACATCCATCTGCCAAACCTCATAATCCATATGAGCAGCAATAGATAAGAGAATCCTGATAGACATAAGTATGGCTACCGACGAAAAGGTCTCCTTATAATCGATACCCTCTTTCTGAGTATACCCTTTTGCAACAAGCCTTGCTTTGAAGGTCTCAACCTTCCCGTCTGTTCCTCTCTTTCTTTTGTAGATCCACTTGCATCCAATGGTTTTTACACCATTGGGTGGTTCTACTAGCTCCCAGACCTAATTTGAATCCATAGATTCTATCTCAGAATTCATCACCCTTTGCCCAGATACCGCATCTTTATCTTGGATTGCCTCGTCATATGTCTGGGGATCAGATTCATGTTCGTTAGAGATCAAATCAGAAGATTCTCCCAAGAACATAAATCTCTCAGGTTATCTAACAACCCTCCCACTATGACGAGGTATCACCTGTGTATCCTCTGTGACATGTGGTGCAGTCACTTGTGGTATGTCCTCTTGTACTGTTGGTACTGAAGTAGTGACTTCCCCTCTCAACTCCTCCAGAATAATCTTGCTCATGGGTTTGTGGTTCATCACATAGTCTTCCTCTAAAAATCGGGCATTCGTGCTAATGATCACCCTATGATCTCTAGGACTATAGAACAAACCACCTTTCATTCCTCTAAGATAGCCTACGAACAAGTGCACTTTTGTACGAGTTTCCAACTTACCAACATCTACCTTCAACACATGTGCTGGACTCCCCCAAATTTGAATATGTCTCAAACTTGGCTTTCACCCAGTCCACAATTCTGTGGGAGTAGAAGGTACTGATTTAGATGGTACTATTGGGATGTATACTGAAAAGTATATTCTTTGTATGAACATCTTTAGTTTTGAAATAAGAATCACATGATCATTGTTTGCATATTTATGGTTATGCATATTGTCTGATACATTACATTATAGATAACATGGTGTGTGGTGTCACACAGAAGATCATGTTATCAGTTGCTTGTAGAGTATAAGTAGAGGCTCACAACCGAGATGGTTTTGGACAAACCATTGGTATGGTTGTAGTGTAATTTGGTATTGGTTTGTCTTGACCATAGAATTACACTAGTACACTTTGTGTGTATTGAGCATGACCGACTTAGAGGTGATTCAATTTATTGTTAACTACATAATTGAATCGGACCTCAGATATTATGGTGTACATGCTCTTAATCCCGATATAATAACGGGCACATGTACTTAGTATTTATTTCTTTGATTTACTAATGGGAGAAATTTATAGATTAAATCGATAGGCTCGGTAAGTTGGAAAATAATATTATTTACATGGTGTGTCGTTGATTATAGGAGGAAACCATGTCCTATGTATTAGGATGATGATGTCCCCTTGAGGAGTTCATAAGGATCATCATGTAAACCCTGTAGGTGGACTTGGTCCGACATGATCATAAGGTTGAGTGGTACTACTCATGGAGTTAGATGTTGATTAATTAATTGGCAGTAAATTAATTAATTGATGGATGTTCGAGATCTTAAACATGGGGAGACATTTGTACAATTAATATATGGAGCCCATATTTATTTATGGGGGTTGGTGAGGTAGTTCAATGATAATCCTCTAGTGGAATGGATTATCATTAATGGATCGGATGTCATGTGGGCCGGATCCATTAGGTGGCCAAGATCCAACTCCTCCTCATGGTCCCTATTGTAGCCTATTAAAACCCTCATGAAACCTAGATCCAACAGACACAATTAAAAGGAGGCTTGGGTGAAATCTATAAATAAGGTTTCAAGGCATGGGCGTGGGATATCCTTTTGGAGATTAGGTTTTTGGAGTGGGCGGCTAGATTCTTGGAGAGGCTAGGGTTTGGAGTTGGCATTGAGTGGCTTGGGTGGCACAAGGAATTAGGGTTTTCCTTGTCTTCCTCTCTAGTGGCCTGCGACAACAAGCTTCTTCCTCTCTACTTGGCCGGCAGCAACCTCCACCCTTTCCCTCTCTTTTGGCTGGCGGCAAGAGTTAGGGTTTCTTCCCTTGGAGCTCTTGGACAACGCCCACACTTTCTCCCTCTCCTTAGGGCCGGCGGACACCAACCTTGGTGGTTGGTGGTTGGCGCAAGAAAGGAGAAGAAGGGTTTGGTTATTCTTCCCTTTGTTCGGAGTGACCAAGGAAGGGAAGAACGAGATCTAGAAGGTTTCAATTCTTGGAGGATCATTGCCCACACAACGTCTAAGAAGAGGATAGGTCATACAATAGAAGATCAAGAGGTAAACAAGAGGTATAATTCTTGTTTTGGTTTCTTTCTTGTTCTATGTAATTTGTATGTAATTGTATGTGGTTAATTTACTTGGACCCCGAAGATAAACACAAAAACTAGCGATCCATACATCATCTATTCTGCGGCTAATCGAGGAAAAGAGTTAGGTTGCTTAAACAACAAGTTTGTTCAAGAGACCACTCGAATCGAATAGCACGATGAAGGATCGGTTTCTTAGGTAATCCGTCTTCGTCAAGGATTAATTTTTTAATCCAGGGACGTAGATAGGATCGTCATGCACGAGCGGCCGAAGCGGGAAGCAATTCTCTACAAGTGGTATCAGAGCCACGGTTTTCGATTTTGTGTGTTTAGGATTCAGTTACTTTTATGCACTTATCATATATTATGTGTGTCGGATAATAGTAGGATGTGCGTAGGCTAACTTTTTGGTTGTAGGCATAAGATCCAACTATTTTGGCCATATGTGTGTGTATGTAATTGGAAGTGTGTAATTGTAATATTATTTGAATCCTCGGGGTTGACGAGGCTAGTACTTAATTTTTGTAATTAAGTATGACATTGTTTAGCCAGACTTTTATTTTAGTTTACTTTCGATCTAGATTTCATGTACACTCTTTTGTGGAGTATAGGATCGATGGATGTAAATTAAAATAATTTTTCTCGGCTCGGATCTCCGGATGGCTTGTACATGGCGTAGGGAGGAGCGAACGAGATGGCGACACGATGGGAGGCATATTGGAAAATAAAAGCCATAATAGTTAGAAAATATTTTTCATATTTATTTCTTTTTGTTTGATATGCATGTTGTGTGCTTGGAAAATTCCTCATTTTAAATTACTAAGTGGGAGAGGGATATTATTTAAAAAAAATTCCCATGGCCTCCATTACAATTTGACATGTGATGCAAACAAACTTGCGCGTCGGCTCTGAGTGCCTTCCTCCCTATAGGATGAGTTTGTTTTGCGAATCACTAGGTCAAATATGGTTATAGAAAATTATTTAGGAGCGTGTGTACTTCCCCATCGGAAGACACATAATTCGAGATAATTGCCTTAGTATCGAGTAATGGTGAACACTTAGATGCAAATAGGAGTATCCTCCCCATCGGAGTCACTGCTTTTATTTGTAGGGCTGAAGAGGAACCAACTATTAATTTTATTTGTCAAAAAGTAAGGTTGACAGGATAATAAAATTAATGGGTAAAATCTCCTCTTACAAATGTAGAATTCGTATACGTCCACACTATCATGGCATACGATATTCTCAGTGTTTTGAGGTGTTAGTTGATTTTAAAATTTTATTTTTTGAGGAATCAATAAATTTTTAAAATCTAATGTTTTGATCTATGTGATTCTTAGGTTTTTCAAAAATGACTTTCAACCCACTTGCTGTGATACTAAAGAAAATAAACTTACTGGACCTAACTATGTGGATTGGAAAAGGAATCTGGATATAGTCTTGACTGCTGAGGAGTATAAGTATGTACTTCTCGAAGAGTGTCCTTCTAAGCCTGCGGATGATTCTGGGGAAAAGGAGAAAGAGAGTTACAAGAAGTGGATAAAGGCTGATGAGATGGTGCGGTGTTACATTTTGGCTTTATGTCAAATGTATTGCAACATCAGCATCAAGTCTTGCCTACTGCTTATGATATGATGTTCAATCTCAAAGAACTTTTCTGACAATGACTCGCCAGGGCATAGAAGCCAAGGGAACTTGATGACTAACACCATAGCAATACGTAATTGCGTGAGGGATCATGTTCTCAAGATGATGGCTCATTTGAATGAGCTATAAGTCTTGGAGCTGAGATCGATGGGGAAACCCAGGTCGATATCATTCTCCAATCTCTACCTAGGAGTTTTGAACAGTTTCGCCTGAACTACAAAATGAATAAGAGGTTGTATTCGTTGGCAGAGCTTCTGACAGAACTCCAGGCGGTAGAGGGACTTTTTTGTCAGAGTGCTCAGGCTCAGGCCATGATTGCTCAGAAGGTTTCTACTTCTAAGCCGAAAGGCAAGAAGAAGAAGAAACATGGTGGAGCAAAGGTGGCGGGAGGATCTCAGGGAGGAGTGAAGAAGCCAAAAGGCAAGTGCTTCATTTACAAGCAGACTGGACATTGGAAGGACTGGCCCAACTGAAAGTAAAACAAAGGTATATCCTTTGGTTTAGTCGTTAAAATATGTTTAGCGGTGTTATCTACCAACACCTGGTGTGTAGATACGGGAGCCACTGATCACGTCTGCAATACTTTGCAGGGGTTCCATGAAACCAGACGACTAGCTAAGGGGGATATTATCGTTTATTTGGGCGATGCTACGAAGGTGGCGGCTATTGCAGTGGGAGATATTTATTTATCTTTTGATAGGAATAAAACTTTGGTTCTGAAAAATTGCCTTTATGTACATTTATTTAGAAAGAATTTGATTTCGGTTTCTAAATTATTTTTGGATGGATAATATATTTCTTTTAATGACAGAGTTGTTATAAAAAGGAATAGGGAGATTATTTGTTCTGGTGCGTTGGTAGGAAGTTGATATACTCTTGAACCAAAGGCTCCCACGATGCAAATAGAAGTAATAAGAGAAAAGAACCTTTGAAAATGAACCAAATATATCTTTGAGATCTAAGGTTAGGTCATATTAAACTGGGTAGAATTCAAAGGTTGATAGCTGATGGACCTCTGGATTCATTAGTGGTGGAAGATTTCACAACCTGCGAATCTTGCTTGGAAGGTAAAATGACTAAGAGGCCTTTTAAGGACAAGGGGTATTGAGCCAAAGATGTGTTGGAATTGGTTCATTCTGATTTGTGTGGTCCTATGTCTATCCAAGCTAGAGATTGTTTTGAATATTTTGTCTCTTTTATAGACGATTATTCAAGATATGGATACATTTACTTGATGCGCCATAAGTCTGAATGCTTTGACAGGTTCGAAGAATTCAAGGTTGATGTGGAGAAACGTCAAGGTAAAAGTATCAAGATACTACGATCTGATCGTGGTGGTGAGTACCTCTTGGGAGAGTTAGGAATTACTTATCAGAGGCTGAGATTCAATCCCAATTGTCTGCACCTGGTACACCCCAGCAGAATGGTGTAGCGGAGCGAAGGAATAGGACTCTTATGGAGATGGTTAGATCGATGATGAATTATTTTGAGTTACCAGATTCGTTCTGTGGGTATGCTCTTGATACAATAGTGTATATTCTAAACTTGGTACCATCTAAATCAGTGCCTTCTACTCCCACAGAATTGTGGATTGGGCGAAAGCCTAGTCTGAGACATATTCGGATTTGGGGGCATCCATCACATGTGCTGAAGGTAGATGCTGGTAAGTTGGAACCTCGTACAGAAGTGCACATGTTCGTAAGCTATCCTAGATGAACGAAAGGTGGTTTGTTCTATAGTCCTAGAGATTAGAGGGTGATTGTTTGCATGAATGCCAGATTTTTAGAGGAAGACTATGTGATGAAACAAAAGCCCATGAGTAAGATTGTTCTGGAAGAATTGAGAGGGGAAGTCACTACTTCAGTACCACCGGTACAAGAGGATATACCACAAGTGACTGCACCGCGTGTCACAGAGGATACACAGGTGATACCTCATTATAGTGGGAGGGTTGTTAGACAACCTGATAGATTTATGTTCTTGGGAGAATTTTCTGATTTGGTCCTTGACGAACTTGAACCTGATCCCTGGACATATGATGAGGCAATCCAAGATAAAGATGTGGTATCTTGGAAAAGTGTAATGAATTTTGAGATAGAATCTATGGATTCAAATCAGGTCTAGCAGCTAGTAGAACCACCTAATGGTGTAAAAACCATTGGATGCAAGTGGATCTACAAAAGAAAGAGAGGAATAGACGGGAAGGTTGAGACCTTCAAAGCAAGACTTGTTGTGAAAGGATATACTCAGAAAGAGGGTATCGATTATGAGGAGACCTTTTCGTCGGTAGCCATGCTTAATTGTATTCGGATTCTCTTATCTATTGCTGCTCATATGGATTATGAGGTGTGGCAGATGGATGTCAAGACAACTTTCCTTAATGGAAGTCTTGAGGAAAACATATATATGGAGCAACCAGAGGGATTCATTGAAAAGGGAAAAGAGCGTCTTGTGTGCAAGCTTAATCGGTCTATTTATGGATTGAAGCAAGCTTCGAGATCTTGAAACATCCGCTTTGATGAGGTTATCTAGTTTTATGGATTTATTCAAAGTGCGGATGAGTCTTGTGTATACAAGAGATGTGATGGAAACATAGTGGTATTTCTTGTACTATACATATATTATATTTTGTTAATTGGCAACAATGTCAAAGTGTTATCAGACGTAAGGGTATGGTTGTCCAAACAGTTTGATATAAAGGACTTGGGAGAAGTGGGACACATCCTTGGGATCAAGGTTATAAGGGATAGCAGGAAAAGGATGTTGTGCTTATCTCAAGCTTCATACATATACACTATTTTTGCTCATTTTACCATGCAGAACTCCAAGAAAGGTTTTCTACCTTTTAGGCATGGAGTACCTTTATCTAAAGAGATGTGTCCTAGAACATCAAAGGAGATAGAGGAGATGAAGGTAGTTCCTTATGCTTCGGTGGTAGGAAACCTCATGTATGCTATGTTATGTACGAGGCCGGATATCTACTTTACCGTGGGCATGATTAGCAGATATCAGAGTAATCCAGGACAAGGACATTGGACTGTAGTAAAGTATATATTGAAGTACCTGAGAAGGACTAGGGATTATATGCTAGTATACCAGACAGATCAATTAATCCCTGTAGGTTACACAGATTCCGACTTCCAATCAGATAAGGATAACAGTAAGTCTACCTCGGGTTTTGTGTTTACTTTGGGAGGTGGAGCCATTGTATGGAGGAGTGTCAAGCAGAAATGCATGGCAGACTCCACCATGGAAGTTGAGTATGTGGCAGCCTCTGAGGCAGCCAAAGAAGTTGTATGACTTAGGAACTTCTTGATGGACTTGGATGTGATTCCTAGTTTGCCCAAAACTTTCACAATTTATTGTGATAATAGTGGTGCAGTTGCAAACTCGAAGGAACCACGAGCCCATAAGGCAAGTAAACACATAGAGCACAAGTACCACCTGATACGAGAGATCGTAAAGCAAGGAGAAGTTGTTGTTGCAAAGATTACATCAGAGGATAACCTGGCAGATCCTTTCACTAAGGCCCTTCCAGCGAGAGCTTTCAATAGGCATGTGGAGGGAATAGTCCGAACATAGGGTTTGTATATTCTATGTTTGGATAGGCATGTGGAGGGAATGGTCCGAACATAGGGAATTGTCCGAACATGTGAAGGGAAGAATGAGATCTAGAAGGTTTCAATTCGAAGGGTTTGGATATTCTATGTAATTTGTATGTGGTTAATTTACTTGGACCCCGAAGATAAACACAAAAACCGGTGATCCGTATATCATCTATTCCGTGGCTAATCGAGGAAAAGAGTTAGGTTGATTGAACAATAAGTTTGTTCAAGAGACGACTCGAATCGAATAGCACGATGATGGATCGGTTGCTTGGGTAATTCGTCTTCATCAAGGATTGATTTTTTAATCTATAGACGTAGATAGGATTGCCATGCACGAGCGGTCGAAGCGGGAAGCAATTCCCCACAAGTACCAAGTTCAGAATATACACTATCGTATCCAGAGCATACCCCCAGAACGAATTTGGTAACTTAGAATAACTCATAACCGGTCTAACCATCTCTATAAGAGTCCTATTCTTTCGCTCCGCCACACCATTCTGCTGGGGTGTACCATGTGCAGACAGTTGGGATTGAATCCCAACCTCTGATAAGTAACTCCTAAACACTCCCAAGAGGTACTCACCACCACAATCAGATCGTAGTGTCTTGATATTTTTACCTTGACATTTCTCCACATCAGTCTTGAATTCTTTGAACCTGTCAAAGCATTCAGACTTGCGGCGCATCAAGTAAATGTATCCATATCTTGAATAATCGTCTATAAACAAGACGAAATATTCAAAACCACCTCTAGCCTGGATAGACATAGGACCACACAAATCAGAATGAACCAATTCCAACACATCTTTGGCTTTATACCCATTGTCCTTAAAAGGCCTCTTGGTCATTTTACCTTCCAAGCAAGATTCGCAGGTTGGGAAATCTTCCACCACTAATGAACCCAAAGGTCCATCAGCTATCAACCTTTGAATTACTTAGGTTAATATGACCTAACCTTAGATGCCAAAGATACGTTTGGTTCATTTTCGAAGGTTTTTTCTCTTATTAGATTTAGAAGATGAGTTATTTACTTCTATTTGCATCGTGGGAGCCTTTGGTTCAAGAGTATATAAATTTCCTACCAACGCACCAGAACAGATAATCTTTCTATTCCTTTTTATAACAACTCTGTCATTAAAAGAAATAGAATATCCATCCAAAAACAATTTAGAAACTGAAATCAAATTCTTTCTAAATGAAGGTAAATAAAGGCAATTTCTCAGAACCAAAGTTTTATTCCTATTAAAAGATAAATAAACATCTCCCACTGCAATAGCCGCCACCTTAGTAGCATTTCCCATGTAGACGGTAATCTCCGCCTCAGCTAGTCGGATGGTTTCCTAGAACCCCTACAAAGTATTGCAGACATGATCAGTGACTCTCGTATCTACACACCAAGTTCCGGTAGATAACTCCGCTAAACATGTTTCAACGACTAGACCAAAAGATATACCTTTGTTCTGCTTTCGGTTGGGGCAGTCAGCCTTCCAATGTCCAGTCTGCTTGCAAGTGAAGCACTTGCCTTTCGGCTTCTTCACTCCTCCATGAGATCCTCCCACCACCTTCGTTGCACCTTGTTTCTTATTCTTCTTGCCTTTTGTCTTAGAAGTAGAAACTTTTTGGGCAACCAAAATCTAAGAACTTTGATGAAAAAACCCTTATGTCGCCTAGAGTTTTGTCAGAAGCTCCGCCAACGAATATAACCTCTTATTCATTTGTAGTTCAGGTGAAACTTCTCAAAACTCCTAGGTAGAGATTGGAGAATGATATCACCTAGGTTTCCCCATCAATCTTAGCTCCAAGGACTTCCAGCTCATTCAAATGAGCCATTATCTTGAGAACATGATCCCTCACGAGTGTTACCTCAACCATGGTGGTCGTCATCAAGTTTTTCATGTCTTCTTGCCTAGCATCCCGATTCTAGTGTCCGAAAAATTCCTTGAGATTGAGCATCATGTCATAAGCAATAGTCATGGCTTGATGCTGATGTTGCAATACATTTGACATAGAAGCAAAAACGTAATACCGTGCCATCTCATCAGCCTTGATCCACTTCTTATAACTCTCTTTCTCCTTTTCTCCAGAATCATCCATAGGCTTAGGAGGACACTCCTCGAGAAGTACATACTTATACTCCTCAGCAGTCAAGACTATGTCCAGATTCTTTTTCCAATCCACATAGTTAGGTCCAAAAAGTTTATTTTCCTTTAGAATCACAGCAATTGGGTTGAAAGTCATTTTGAAGAAACCTAAGAATCATCACATAGATAAAAAAACATTTAGATTTCAAAAAATTATTGATTCCTCAAACAATAAAATTTTAAAACCAACCAACACCTCAAAACACCGAGAATATCGTATGCCACGATAGTGTGGATGTATACGAATTCTACATTTGTAAGAGGAGATTTTACCCATTAATTTTATTATCCTGTCAACCTTACTTTTTGACAAATAAAATTAATAGTTGGTTCCTCTTTAGCCTTACAAATAAAAGCAGTGACTCTGATGGGGAGGATACTTTTATTTGCATCTAAGTGTTCACCATTACCCGATACTAAGGCAATTACCACGGATTATATGCTGTTGGTGCAATCGGCCCAGGTCACGATTGACCAGGACTCGAGTTTGACTCGAGTGAGTTTTGATGTTCGACAAAAACATATGACAATGTAATTGTCATAGGGATTCCAAGTCTCGAGTACTTGGCATGGGAAGTCCAAGTTGAACACTTGGCATTTGCATGAGAAGTCCAAGGGGTTTGATATTGGTGGTGTAAAGTCCAAGCGGGAGTCTTGGCAGCATAAGTCCAATGGTTGGCGGCGTAAAGTCCAAGCGGAGTCTTGGCGG
The DNA here is from genome assembly GCA_025175895.1 of Wurfbainia villosa. Taxonomy (NCBI): domain Eukaryota; kingdom Viridiplantae; phylum Streptophyta; class Magnoliopsida; order Zingiberales; family Zingiberaceae; genus Wurfbainia; species Wurfbainia villosa. Next base: position 36,530,821 of record CM045998.1, on the reverse strand, counting down.
CGTAAGTCCAATGTGCCTTGGCAGTGTAGACACCGTTAGCATGACATAGCCGATGGAAGCACCTGAAGGCTAGCGCGATGGATGAACAAGTCATGGATGACTTGGAGGGATCCGAGAGACGTAAGGCTGATGGAGGTGGCTAAAAGGCTTAGGTCTAGGCTAAGGGTGATCTAGTAAGTATGGGGGAGCCATACTTGGGTTAAAACCTCATGTTTGAGGTGTGCCAGTCGACTGGTGCCATGTGGCAGTCAACTGGACCGAGTCAACTAGGGTTTAACTGCGGGTTTTGGCCTAGCAGTCGACTACCAGAGGTGGGCAGTCGACTGATGGCTCGAGCAGTCGACTGATCGTGTGATCAGTCGATTGGTGCTCGAGAAATCGGCCACAGAATGGAGTCGAGACTCGACTGGTCGAGTGAGGACTCCATCAGTCGACTGATGGGTATGATCAGTTGACTGATGGTAGATCCGTTGGACTTATCCAATGTGGATCTAGCCATTGTCTCACGACAACATTGGCATCAGTCGACTGATGGTCCCGATCAGTCGACTGATAGACCTTTTCCAGCACAGGTTGAAGCTATATAAGGAACTCGTGATGGAAGAAAAGATAGCAATTTTCTTGGGCGAAATTGAAGGGGGAAGTTGGTGCTTTCCAGTCCTTCAAAGCTAGTTCAAGACAATCAAAGATCAAGCAATCCAAAGATCTTGTAAAGTGTTTTTCCTTTACTTGCATTTGTATTTTATATTGTATTTGCTTGTATCTAATTGATTATTGTTGTAATCATTATTGTACGAGGTTTCTCCGCCTCCGGATTGTTCCGAGAAGGAGTGTTTATTAGTGGTTGCATGTGCATCACTAGAGCTCGTAGAGCTCGATCCATGGAGTAGGAACCGTGCGGTTCCGAACCACGTTATATCGTTGTGTTAGCGTGTTGTGCATTTCGTTATCGTTATTACTTTTCTATTTCCGCTGCGCTAACGAAATTGTAGAAACAAACGCGAACAAATTCCATCTACGAATGAACTCTACGCTATTCACCCCCCTCTAGTGGCGTCAAATATTCTACAATTGGTATCAGAGCCTGGTGGCTCTTCAACGGATTAACAACCGGGAGCAAGATGCTAGAGAGTGAAGATGGAATTCCAAGACAAGCTTGGATGGGATATCAATACACCTATCCCTTATACCTTCTATGGATAAGAAGGATTCAATCAATGGAAGGTGAGGATTGAAGAATTCTTGATGATGAAGGACTTTGAAGAGTGGGGCATTTTGATGGAGGGATTTCAATATCCAAAAGGGCCCAAGGGAGGAATTCTCAAGATGAAGAAGTGGACCGAGGAACAAATCCAAGAGTTCGAAAAGAATACAAAGGTAATTAAATTCTTGGTTGATTTGATTCCTAATAAAATTATGTGTGAGCTAGGTGAGTACAAGGATGCCAAAGAGCTTTGGAGTCAAGTGGCAAAATATCATGAAGGCTCACAATTGGTCCAAGAGGAAGAGACCGAAGAGGCTAATTCATCATTCTCACAAGGAAGTGAGGAGTCAATCTCGGGATCGGAGAAAGAAGAGGTGGAAGAAGTGGAAGAAGTATCCACATCTAGGATTGAGGAGATTAGAGCATCCTCAACACCGGAGCAACAAGAAGTAACATCTACATCCAGTCAAGAGGAAGAACAAGCTCAAGAGATCCTCACCACCGAACTAGGTAACTCAAACACTCAAATTTCAAATAAAATCCATATATTGTGTTTTGAGTGTAGGGAGTATGGGCACTACAAGAGCAAGTGCCCAAAGAAGGTTAAGAAGACTCCTCCGGCGCCTAAAAGTCAACAAAAGTCAAAGGATGCTGGTTCCCCATCATCTAAAAACAAGGAGCATATCATTTGCTTCAAATGTCGGCAACCGAGACATTACCGAAATCAATGTCCTAGGGGGAGCAAGAAGATCCAAGAAGGAGTATCACAAGTACGGGGAGCTACTAAGGCAAACCCTAAGGTATATTTTCATAATGCTCATTCTTTAAATTCTAAGCAAAAGCATGCTAGAGTTAATTCAAATAATGTTGCTATTACTCATGAATCGAAGCATGCTAGGAATAATAAATCTAAGCCTATTTCAAAGAAGGAGAAATTTGGGACTAATGCCCCTAGAAATATCTTTCCTAAGAAAGTAATTAAGAAAATCGAAAATCATCTAGGTATTAATTCCAATAAGAGTAAACATATGTCTAAGGCAAATGATAATTCCCAAAAACCTAATCAAAAATCATTTGGGCAATTAGAATTAGAGAACCAAGCTTTAAGGTCAAGGCTTGAAAAACTAGAAAAGACCCTAAATAAGCTACAAAATCAATTTCAAGGGTCAAGATCTCAAAGTCAACATTTATGACCCAAAAGACAAAAGTCAACCGAGGGAAAGAAAGGTTTGGGTCACAAACCTAAGCCTAAGGTGACTTATCATTGTGTTCCATTTGACTATCGAACACAAACTAGGTCTAGGAAGACCAAGGTTGCAAGGGGAGTTACCTCTAGAGTCAACCTAGGTAAGACCGCAATGACCAAGGCTAACAAGCCTAGGAGGGTCATTAGGAAGGTATCTAGGGAGGTTATCCCTAAGGAATACCTAATTAATTCAATGAGCTCAAATAGATTTTGGGTTCCAAAGAGCGTGATTGATTCACGTTAAATGGATTAGAATGTGCCAACCATGATTGGATGAGTAGGTAACTCAATAATGGTAAAGGTGGCATTTTAGGTTATTTTCAAGGTTATGGGTGCCTTGGAAAAACATTTGAGCTTTAATCCTAAAGGGTTTTAGGATGTGCCAATATAGTTTTTGAAAAACATGAAAATCAATAAAATTGGCACAATCTAGATTTAGAGATCATAGTGTGTAACTTTGATTGTTGGCACACTTTAAAAGTTCATGTAAAAGTAACATCAAGAGTGATACTCAAGTGTCACACAACTTGATGTCTTGTACTCACCATGCTTCATATGTTTTGCCATATGTTTGCATGGAAGGAATGTCTAGGATGGATTGCATCTCACAAAACAAGTCTTTTACCTTGATTGTGTATTTTAACACTTAGAAAGGGTGAGATGTTAGGATTTGGAAATCATTGAATGTTAATGTTTGCAAAAATGAAATAAAACATTAAAATATATTAACGAATACATGAATATAATTATAACATCAATATGTTCGATATACAAGAATAAACATGATAAAATGGAATAAATTAATGAAGAAATCGAGATTTTCAGAATTGGAAATCAGATATCAGTCGACTGATAACACTGTAGCACGATACGATGTGGTCATCAGTCGAGTGCTAGCTTCATGACTCGACTGCTTGAACATCAGTCGATTGATGGGATACATCAGTCGACTGATGGTACTGTTCACCGAGGCAGAGGGTCATCAGTCGAGTGCTCGACGAGCAGTTGAGTGATGCGCACATCAGTCCACTGATGAGCAACATCAGTCGACTGATGTTACTGTAGCACGTCACGTGCAAGGTTCAGAATGATCACGAGCCGACCCGATCACGCCGCTAAAGCCGGTAATAAACCGCGATCAGTCGACTGATGCTGCACATCAGTCGACTGCATCATGATTTTATAACACCGAACCGCTAGGGTTCGGTGTCTTCTCACGACGCGCCGACTTTTTCCTCTCCTCTCCGATCGCCATCTCCTTCTCCGACCAACCCTTCCGGACGTGCCAACCGCCCGAGCTTTTAGGTTTGATAGATAAGCCCTTTTTTCTTGTGTTTTTCACTTATTTCAAGCCTTAGTTCACTCATTTAGGGTTTGGTTCCTTGTTTCCGATTAGGGTTCCGGTGTTTGAGTCATCCGGCGAACTTTCCGACTACCCTTTCAGCGATATCTGAGCATCCCATCGCCACATCTCCAAATGGCGCCTAAGTAACATTCTTCATACCCAAGCCCTAATTTGCCTTTCCATTATAATTTTTTTTTATCTAATCATGTATTATTGTCCTTGCATGTCATATCAGTACATTGCATTCATAATAGGAGAGCCCGTAGGAATGATCCACCCGAGGGTGAATCTCGATTGTACCAACCTATGTTGGTTAGGTACATCGATAGGGACTTTTTCAATCGCCATTGTAGTGATGTCATGGAATTAATTGCATACTATAATCTCATGAAAATTGTTTTATGCACGCATCCCATTAATGATGACCTCCTTAAGGAGTTTTATCAAAACCTGAAAAAGGTAGATGACGGCCCTACCTACACTACTCGCATTGCAATACGGAAGTTAGAGTTCACTCCTGCGATACTGTAGGAGTTTCTTGAGTGTAAGCCCTCGGATGACACCTTTATTTTTTACCCTACCATGGATTTCCCTTTACCCGAGCCCTTTGACCATATCTCTATGGAGTCCATGCATGAGCATATCTTTGGTTATCCTCGTCCACCGACCCAGAATTTATTCCCTATCACTGAGTTATCTGCACCTGACAATGTACTTTAAAAGGTCATTGTTGGGTGTTTTCTTCCTATCGTCACTCGGGGTCTGGCCAAGATTTGGCCTCCCCATCTCTTTCTTCTATATGCCATGTGTCATAAGTTAGACATAAACTTTGCATTAAACATATTTCACTGCATTGTGCATTTCATTTCCCCTGTACAAGGGAAAGTGCATATGCCATATGGTTATATCACAAAGATGGTTAGAGTCCGAGGCATCAACATCCACAGGGGTTCTCTGAGAGCGCTATCTGAGGTGTACGATTGTATATCAGTTCGTAACTTCTCGTTAGCAAAGCTACGGATGGGGCCTGGACAGATGGAGTTGGCGTCTCGACCATCACCCAGGGCACGCAGAGAGCCTCCTCCGCTACCCAGAGAGGCGATAGAGGACTACGAGGTTGCAGACGCCGTTGATGAGGATGATCAGATGCCGACAGATGCATCAGCGGCGGGTCCATCAGATCGTCGTGGCCAGCTGGAGTCCAGATTTCAGGACTATCAGCAATCGATTGACTCTAGGCTGCCAGAGATATTAGCAGGCCAAGCATCCTTCGGCGCACGTCTTGATCGGATGGAGGAGTCCCAGAGCCGCATTGAGCAGTGTCAGCTCGATATGTTAGAGATGATGCGGGCCTGGACCTTGAGTCAGCAGCCTCCTCCACCGCCACCTCCTGCAGACGATTAGATATTGAGGATATTAGATTTTCTGTGGTTGTCAGTTTTTGTAGTGAGATTGAGCATAGCCAATCTCCATTTTGAATGTAAAAGACTAAAATTTTTTAAGTTAAATGAAATTTTTGTTTCTGAAAATTTTGTGTGTTTGGATGAGTACTTGTATTATTGTATTGCTTATGAAAGTTGATATATCATGACATGAAATTGCATCCTATCATATACCATGTCATGTCATTGTTTAGGATTATTTTAGATGTCAAGTGTTCTTAAAGTTCATCATATGTCATGACATCATGATCATTGGTCATGTTTTTATTTTGCCATCACTATGCCATGATCATTTCATGCATTAATTTGATTGAACATTGATTTAAGGAAAATGGCATGACTTGAAGTCTCACTTATAAGGGAATCAAAACCCACATCTCACATCATATTGACATGTATGTGTATTTATACACCCTAGATACATGTGAGATGCTAGGATAATAAGTTAGGTTCAAAATGCATGGGTAGTGCATCTAGATGAACTCAAACTTATTTTAATTATCACCAAGAATCATAAGGAAAGTTAATATACAAGCTATGTATATTTAGCCAATAAATTATGGTTCAAAATAGGCTTTCAAAAACATTTTAAAATCAATTTGGAAAACCTTGGTGAAATCTATCTTTTGATAGCCATCATCATTGTAGAAGTTGATACAAAGTGGATCAAAAACTTTAAAGTCTTTAATAGTTTTGAACTTTGTACCAATCTTCTATTTCAATGGTAAAAATATTTTTCCAAAATTTTTCACCTATTGTATTGGTCATAAGTATTATCGTAAATTTCGTGATTTTTGATATATCGTATAATTATTTATGATTTTTCAAATTAACTCTAATAAGCAAATTGAAATTTGTTATCAATCGACGCCATTGTTGGCGATCGGTGATGGAGGTGCCGATCGTGATTTCTGAATCACTCATTGGTAGCCTGGTTGTTTAACCCGATTTCATTCTGATTATGGTCCCTAATCACTCCTAACCCTAGGATATGCTTTGGGTAGCATTATAAAGGGTGAAAATCCATTGGATATGGATTAGGAGAAGTGTTTAGGGTTTGTATCAATTTTAAGGTGTTGGAAAGTTCAATATTGAATTTCTAACCTTAATTTAGATGGTTTAGAGTTCCTATTGGCTTAGGGACTTCCCAAGGACATTGTTGGTGCAAGGGTCAAGGGGGAGCAAGCCTTTAGGGGGAGGTATCCATCTTGGGATGATGGATGTGTTTTTCTCCTTGAAGTGGAGAAGTTATTGGGAGAATATGACATCAATTGGGAAATTGATGGGACTTTTGAGAGACCCAATTTGGAAATTGGGAGAGTAAATGGGATTGCCTCTCTTGAGTGATATTGGACTTATCACTAGGAAGATGGTAGGCATCCTAAGTATTTTTGGACCAAGGGGGAGATTGTAAGATCTCATTGGGACATGAGACATTGACCTCCTTAGATAGGAAACCTTTTTGATGTTAGTCAAAAAGGGGGAGAATGTTTGGGGGAGAACATTTGGAGAGTATTTACCAATTTGGGATAATTGGTAAGGGATTTGAGTTAGTGTTCTAACTCAATAATTTGTTTGGTTTTTGTCAAACATCAAAAAGGGGGAGATTGTTGGTGCAATCGGCCCAGGTCACGATTGACCAAGACTCGAGTTTGACTCGAGTGATGTTTTGATGTTCGACAAAGACATATGACAATGTAATTGTCATAGGGAAGTCCAAGTCTTGAGTATTTGGCATGGGAAGTCCAAGTTGAACACTTGGCATTTGCATGAGAAGTCCAAGGGGTTTGATATTGGCGGCGTAGAGTCCATGCGGGAGTCTTGGCAGCATAAGTCCAATGGTTGGCGGCGTAAAGTCCAAGCGGAGTCTTGGCGGCGTAAGTCCAATGTGCCTTGGCGGTGTAGACACTGTTAGTATGACATAGCCGATGGAAACACTTGAAGGCTAGCGCGATGGATGAACAAGTCATGGATGACTTGGAGGGATCCGAGAGGCGTGAGGCTGATGGAGGTGGATAGAAGGCTTAGGTCTAGGCTAAGGGTGGTCTAGCAAGTATGGGGGAACCATACTTGGGTTAAAACCTCATGTTTGAGGTGTTCCAGTCGACTGGTGTCATGTGGCAATGATCGACCGAAGTCAACTAGGGTTTGATATTGCGGGTTAGCAATAGCAATAGGTGCGGTGGGCGGATCGATGGCTCGAATACCGATCGTGTGATCAGTCAACTGGTGCTCGAGAAATCGGCCATAGAATAGAGTCGAGACTCGACTGGTCGAGTTAGGACTCCATCAGTCGACTGATGGGTATGATCAGTCGACTGATGGTAGATCCGTTGGACTTATCCAACATGGATCTAGCCGTTGTCTCACGACAACAGTGGCATCAGTTGACTGATGGTCCCGATCAGTCGACTGATAGACCTTTTCTAGCACAGGTTGAAGCTATATAAGGAGCTCGTGATGGAAGAAAAGATAGCGATTTTCTTGGGCGAAATTGAAGGGGGATGTTGGTGCTTTCCAGTCCTTCAAAGCTAGTTCAAGGCAATCAAAGATCAAGCAATCCAAAGTTCTTGTAAAGTGTTTTTCCTTTACTTGCATTTGTATTTTATATTGTATTTTCTTGTATCTAATTGATTATTGTTGTAATCATTATTGTACGAGGTTTCTCCGCCTCCGGATTGTTCCGAGAAGGAGTGTTTATTAGTGGTTGCATGTGCATCACTAGAGCTCGTAGAGCTCGATCCGTGGAGTAGGAACCGTGCGGTTCTGAACCACGTTATATCGTTGTGTTAGCGTGTTGTGCATTTCGTTATCGTTATTACTTTTCTATTTCCGCTGTGCTAACGAAATTGTAGAAACAAACGCGAACAAATTCCATCTACGAACGAACTCTACGCTATTCACCCCCCTCTAGCGGCGTCAAATATTCTACATATGCCTTCAGATGGGGAAGTACACACACTTCTAAATAACTTCCTATAACCATATTTGACCTAGTGATCCGCAAAAAAACTCATCCAATATGGAGGAAGGCACTCAGAACCAATGCACAAGTTTGTTCGCATCACATGTCAAATTGTAATGGAGGCCGCGGGAATTTTAAAAAATTATCCCTCTCCCACTTAGTAATTTAAAATTGAGGAATTTTAACTATTCAAGAACAACAAGCATATAAATCAAAATCAATAAATATGAAAAACAAATTTTCCAACTATTATGGATTTTGTTCTCCAATATGCCTCTAGTCGTGTTGCCACCTCGTCCGCTCCTCTCTACGCCATGTACAAGCCATTTGGAGATCCGAGCTGAGAAAAATTATTTTAATTTACATCCATCGATCCTATACTTCACAAAGGAGTGTACATGAAATCTAGATCGAAAGTAAACTAAAATAAAAGAGTGGCTAAACAATGTCGTACTTAATTATAAAAATTAAATACTAGCCTCATCAACCTCGAGGATCCAAAAAATATTACGATTACACACATACAATCACATACACAAACATATGACCATAATAGTTGGATCTTATGCCTGCAAGCAAAAAGTTAGCCTACGCACATCCTACTATTATCCGACACACATAATATATGACAAGTGCATAAAAGTAACCGAATCCTAAATACACAAAACCAAAAACCGTGGCTCTGGTACCACTTGAAGGTTGAAGCTTCGCTTCTCACTTTGCTTCGGTTGCTTGTGCATAGTGATCCTATCTACGTCCCTGGATTAAAAAAAAAATAATCCTTGATGAAGATGGATTACCCAAGCAACCGATCCATCATCGTGCTATTCGATTAGAGTGGTCGCTTGAACAAACTTATTGTTCAGGCAACCTATCTCTTATCCACGATTAGCCATGGAATAGATGATGTACAGATCGCCGATTTTTGCGTTTATCTTTGGGGTCCATGATCATACAATTATGATCCAATTAAATAGAACAAGAAAGAAAACCAAACAAGAATTATACCTCTTGTTTACCTCTTGATCTTCTATCGTATGACCTATCCTCCTCTTGGACATTGTGTGGGCGATGATCTTCTAAGAGTCGAAGCCTCCTAGATCACGTTCTTCCCTTCCTTACTCACTCCGAACAAAGGAAAGAATACCAAACTCTTCTTCTCCTATCTAGAGCCGACCACCTAGGCACCTAGCTTGGTTGTTGTCGCCAGCCAAGGAGAGGAAGAAGGAGAGGTGGGCGTCGACCACGAGAGTTCTCTTGTTGCCGTCGGCCAAAAGAGAGAGAGAGAGGGAGGAGTCGCCGGCCAAACTAGAGAGATAGAGGGAGGCACCGCCGGCCAAGTCAAGAGCCAAACCCTATGTGTTGCCGTTGCCCAATGGAGAAGCCCCACCCTAGGTTGCCTCCCAAGCCTCTCTAAAGCCAACTCCAAAACACTAGCACAACTCAATCCCCCTTGCCGCCCAAGCCTTGGAATCTATTTATAGATTTTGCCCAAGCCTCCATTTAATCGTGACAGTTGGATCTAAGCTTCATGAGGGTTTTAATAGGCTACAATAGGGACCATGAGGAGGAGTTGAATCTTAGCCACCTAATGGATCCGACCCACATAAAATCCAATCCATTAATGATAATCCATTCCACTAGAAGATTATCATTGATCTACCTCACCAACCCCCATAATTAAATATGGGCTCCATATATTAATTGTACAAATATCTCTCCGTGTTTAAGATATTGAATGTCCGTTAATTAATTAATTTACTGACAATTAATTAATTAACATCTAACTCCATGAGTTGTAGCATTCAACCTTATCATCATGCTGGACCAAGTCCACCTGCAGGATTTACATGATGATCCTTATGAGCTCCTCAAGGGGACATTATCATCCTAATACATAGGACACGGTTTTCTCCTATAATCAATGACACACCATGTAAATAATATCATTTCTCAACTTACCGAGCCTATCGATTTAACCCATAAATCTTGCCCATTGGTAAATCAAAGAAATATATATTAAGTACATGTGCCCGTTATTATATCGGGATTAAGAGCATGTACACCATAATATTCGAGGTCCGATTCAATTATGTAGTCAGCAATAAATTGAATCACCTCTAAGTCGATCCTGCTCAATACACACAAAGTGTACTAGTGTAATTCTATGGTAAAGATAAACCAATACCAAATTACACTACAACCATGCAAAAGGTTTGTCCAAAACCATCTTGGTTGTGAGCTTCTACTTATACTCTACAAGGAACTGATAACATGATCTTCTGTGCGACACCACACACCATGTTATCTACAATGTAAAGTATTAGACAATATGCATAACTATAAATATGCAAATAATGATCATGTGATTCTTATTTCAAAATGAAGATGTTCATACAAAGGCTAGGCTTTCAGTATACATCACAATAGGACCGCCGAACGAGGAGCGTATGGAGTGAAGCCAAAGGAAGCAGACTTTAGGGCGAGACATGAAGGACGACATTGCAGAAGTCGTGCGCTTGGTGCATCTAAGGGACATGGTTGGACAAAGAGATCTTCGAGGCGAGAGACTTCATGGGAGATGAGAGTGAGTGACTGTAACCCAGGACGGGGTAGCTCATAGGTGAACTCAGGCGAATGGATAAGTCAAGTGTCGGACGCTCAAACTTAGGTTTGAGGTTTTACCCATTAAGTCGGACGCTCAAACTTGTGTTTGAGGTTTTACCCAATGTTTGGTTAAGTCAGACGCTCAAACATGAGTTTAATGTTTCTACTCGACGAATGGAAGTGTCAGATGCTCAAATGAGTGGTTTGAGGTTTACCCGACCATCGGATGCTCAAACAAGTATTTTGTTTGAGGTTTTACGTGACACCAATCGACTACTATAGATAGCAGTCGACTGATCTGGGTCGATGGCACTCAACTGGTGCTCGACCGGTGTTCGACTGATGGACTTTTGGCCTAGCAGTCGACTGCTACACCATCAATCGATTGCCAAGGGATGACAGTCGACTAATGAAGGTGGTCATAGGCATAAAAGGGTTTTGAGTCGACTGATTGCCTAGATCATTCAACTGGTGGCTTGATCAGTCGACTGATGGGCATGATCAGTCGATTGATCAGTGTGCCGTTGGACTACAATGGTCGCGATTCAATCAGGTCAAAAGCTGTTGGAACCGTCAGCAGTCGACCGATGCATTCATCAGTTGACTGCCGCCTACCCAATGGGAATAAACCCTTCTTCTCTATAAAAAGAAGGGTTGGGGGCTTCTGGGAGGCTAATGTTTCATTCATAATCTTACTCCCAAGTTCCCTAAACATTTCCACTTCTCTTCCTTGTGTTTATTTCTATTTTATTGTAAGAGGGAGTGAATTCTTTTAAAGGGGTTACCGCCACCTTGTTGAGCTAAAGGAGAGACTAGTGATTGGATTTGAGGGAGTGATTCGTCATACGAATCGTCTATGGACTAGCGACAAGGGCCGTGAACCACGTTACATCTTGGCATTAGCGTTTGTCTCTTTACTTCTTTCTTTGTCTTAATTGTCTTTTGTTTAGCAAATATTCTGCTGCACTAATCTCAAGTTGTAGATGATTAAGACCGAATTCCATTAACGTACATCAGGGCTATTCAACCCTCCTTCTAGCCGGGCCACGATAACCCAACAGTACTAATTCTCAAACTTGACTTCTAGTAAATTGAGCTAACTCTTCTTGCATAGCTATAATCCAATCGGGGTCAAGAAGAGCTTGATCAATTATTTTGGGTTTGATTTTAGAAATGAGTGAGATTTGACTTAGGTTCCTGTAGGATGCTCTAGTTCGAACCCTAAAATTCGGATCACCTATCACTTGGTCAATAGGATGGTTTGCTTGTAATCTAGATTGATTTGGGTTAGAATATACACTAGATTCGTTTTGTGAGTTTGATTCAGGTCTATTTTCAATTTTTTCATTGTTCAATTCTAATTCGGGTTGTGTGGTTTTATTTTCTTCATCAAATACTACATTGATTGTTTCTTCTATTTTTAGGGTTTCATCGTTATACACCCTATAGGCTTTACTAGTGGTTGAGTATCCTAGAAAAGTTCCAGTACTAGTTTTAGAGGTGAATTTCCCCAAGTAATATTTAGTGTTTAATATGTGTACCCTACATCCAAAAACCCTAAAGCACTTAATGTTTGATAGTTTTTCGTAATAGATTTTGTATGATGTTTTTTGATGTCATCTCACTAGTAAAATCCTATTTTGGACATAGCAGGCAGTATTGATCGCTTCTGCCCAAAACCTAATAGGTAGATTGAATTCATTTAACATGGTTCTAGCGGCTTCTTGTAAGGTTCTATTTTTATGTTCAACTAGTCCATTTTGTTGAGGGGTCCTAGGACAGGAGAACTCATGGTGATATCCGTTTTGGTTACAAAAGTCGGTGAACTTATGGTTTTCGAATTTACCACCATGATGACTTCTAATTCTCTTAATCCTTAGGTTCTTTTCATTTTCTATTAACTTACACAAATGAGTGAGTTGATCTATGGTTTCACTCTTATGTTTTAAAAACCTAACCCATGTGAACCTAGAATAGTCATCGATTATGACTAGGCAATATTGGCTTCCGTTTAGTGACTTGGCTCCATGAGAGTCAAAGAGGTCTAAGTGTAGGAGCTCAAGTACACTTTTAGTTCTTTCTTGATTAGTTAGTTGATGTGAAGTCCTAGTTTATTTACCTTATTGACAAGCATTATATATTTTATCTTCTAGGTTATTTAAGTTGGGTAGACCTCTAACTAAATCACTTTGTCTCATTTTGTGTATGAGTCTTGGATGAGAGTGGCTGAGTCGTCGGTGTCACAACAAAGATTCCTCTTGGTGTGTCATTAGACACTTGGTTGAGGAGTTGGTAAATTGATTGTATAAATGTTACTATTCCTAGTTCCCTTAAGTATAGTTTTTGAACAATCACTATTTTTAATTAAGCATTCATTTTGCAAGAAAATGACCTTATAATCATTATCACACAATTGACTAACACTTAGTAGATTAAATTCAAAGTTTTCAACTAAAAGTACTTGACAAATTATGAAATTCGAGTTTAGCTCAATATCACCTGATATGTTGATTTTGAGCTTCCCGTTGTTTTCGAATGCTACCGATCCTTGGTTTTTGAATCTGAACTTCGTAAACTTTAGTCGGTCTCCTATCATATGTCGGGAGCACCCATTGTCCAACATCCATTGATCCTACACATATAGTAGTTGGATCGGATATTGGAATTTCAAGACTTGTTAGAAAATTTTAACCTAGGAATCATCTAACCCTTTCTACATGATCAAACATGTTAACCTTATATGTTTTGTGAGATGACTTCAATTTTACTTGATTAAATTTAGTGATTTGAAGATTAATCAACCTTGGGTTAGATTTGGATTTAACCTTTAGATCATTAAGTAAACCTTTCGAAAAACTGACTTCCAGGACGTGGTGAGGCACAAAGGTCTTCTTTGATCGGAACAACAACCACTTCCATAGACAAAGGAAATTTTAAGAAAATGCTCACTTAATTCACCTAGGGTTACTTCCTGATCTAACTAGTTTAAGATGTGGCGAGGTAGCTTCAACTAGTTCGACTTAGCCGAGTGCACCAAGCTAGATACGCCTTATCTAGCTCGGATACACAAGACCTCATTTCCTTAACGTACTATCATCTTGCCACATCCTGATACTATGTTGTCAAGGTTGACTAACTATTGGTCCTATCTAGCCGTTCTAAAAATTAAAACTAAAAAGAAACTAAGCATGCATAGCTAGAAAGTAGAACATACAAGTTTAGTATTGCTCCCCCTAGATCATTGAATCTATGCGGTCTCTCCACATAGTGGATTTGATCCTTGGGAACCCAATACTTGGTTGATCCTAATTGTGAAATCAAAAAGGTATTAGGGGCCCATTCTTGTACTTTTTGTTTGTTTCGATTAGCAATTGACATATATGATTTATTAGTAGTTGTCGGCTTAAACCCGAGTTCAACCTTGTTGTACATGACCCTTTGCAATCCAAGTAATAGGTCAAGACCCTTGCACCCCAAAGAAAACCTTTCCGATGACTTCCTAAGCTCTTGAACTTGTCCTTTCAAGAGAGAATTCTCCTCCTCAAGTTTTTCAACTTGAGTTGAGTTCCCCTCTCGAACTTGAATAGTCGAAGAGGTTAGGGTGGCCTCATGCTTAAAGAGTTTAACCTCCTTAACCAAGGACTCGACCTTGGACTCAGACTTAGATAGTTTCTTTGTTAAGTATTTAATTGCATTATATAAAGTATCGATTAGAGATCGACTTACCTTGATCGAATCTTTTGAACCGAATGCGGATTCGTGGCTTGTCTTGAATTGAAGCTTTGTGTCGGATCCAGAGTCGGACTCAATCTCGGACTCGTAGTTTGTCTTGGGTTCAGATTCAGTGTCAGACTTGGTTGATTTGGCCATGAATGCTAGGTTGTTGAGTTCATCTTCTTCCTCCGAGGACTCTTCCCAAGTTGCGTTGAGGGCCTTCTTAGTTTGTGGTTGCCTGTTCTTTAGCCTCGGACAATCGGATTTCATGTGACACCTTTTGTTGCATTCATAGCACTTGTAGTTTGAGCTTTGCTCGGGTCTCTTCTCCTTAGATTTCTTGATAGGTCGTCTTCTACTCTTGATCATCTTTTGAACTAGGTTCACTATCTCGGTCTCTATATCATCATACACCTCTGATTCGTACTTTTCTTCTTCGGGAGGTGTCTTGCTTTTTCCCTTCTTTCTTTGACCTACAACTAAAGCAATACTTTCTCGACCGGGGCCGAGTTAGATTGTTCATGTAATTCGAATTCTGAGAATAACTCATCTAACCTAATCTTTGAAAAGTCTCTAGATACTTTGTAGGCATTAACCATGGATGGCCACAAAGTGGTCCTAGGAAATGCATTTAATGCATACCTTATTACATCACGGTTCTCCACCTTTTACCTAATTGAATGTAAACCATTCATTATGTCCTGGATCCTTGTGTGGAGTTGCGACGCCGTCTCATAATCCTACATCTTTTGATTAAATAATTTATTTAATAAGTGATCCTATTTGCATACCTTTTTGTCGGTGGTCCCTTCGTGTAGTTCGATAAATTTGTTCCACAAGTCTTTTGCACTGATGAAGGGGTCAACGCGATTGAGTTCTTCCTTAGAGAGCTTGCACTGCAGGATTTGTGTGGCTTTTGCATCAGCCTCTACTTGCCGCTTCATGGCATTCATCCACTTGTCGTAATCCAAAAACTAACCGTCTTCATTCGTTGGTAAATTAAAACCCATCTGGATGACCATCCACATCTCAACTTGGGTCTTGAGGTAGATTCCATCCGACCCTTCCAATAACGGAAGTCATCTCCGTTGAAAAACGAGGTCGTGCAGTGCTATACCCCTGGAGATGGGCCATCAAAAACAAACCTTGCACAAAAACTCAAACAACGAAAAATCCCAAGACTTCGTCTTGGATTACTAGTGTGGGATAAAATAATAAAAAAACTTTAAAATAATTATGTGACGAAAAACTAAGAAATGAGTAAAAGCTTGCTAGACCGGTGGTTGCACCGAATCTGAGTGTCTCCGCTTTGATACCAATTATTGGATCGAAGAGACACACTAGGGGGGGGGGGGTGAATAGCATATGTAAAAAACTTTTTCTTTTTCGTCAGAAACACAAGTAGCACAGCAGAAGCAAGAATAATAAAAGATAATAATATCTTTTTCTTTTTACTTGGTTCATAACCAAAAGATTGCTAATCCAAGGCCCTGCGACCCTAGACCGCATCCGATGGGGCAATCCACTAAAAGTCTCTTCCTCGTTGGAGGTAAGAGACGACAATTACAAAAAACACAAGATAGAGGAAGAGGCAACAAGCCTACCTCTCCACTTTTCAATTAAAATCTTGAGTAAAAGAACAAAAGAAATAATTATAAGCAAACTACCGACTTATATGATTCGAGGTTTGGCTTGATGTTAGCGTTACGACAGCGTAGTGTTGTTGTCAGAAGCTTGGGATTGTAGGAGCACTTTGGGAGCACACTTAATTGATCCAAAGAGGTGAAAAGGCTCTTCTTTTATAGACATTTGAGCCCTGGTTCGTTGAGATCCAGATCTGGGTCAAAGCTCCTCATCCCCCCACTTTTGGTGGAGCTTATCTTGACTATCTTCGAAGTGATCTGCTTGACCAGCAATCGACTGATACCCTTCAATAGTCGACTGATGGTAGGATCAATCGACTGCCAATAGCCTTCAGTTGACTGTTAGCTTGATCACTCACCTGCAACATAGAGTTAGTACAAAAATGTTGAGTAATGGTAATTATGATGGTTCTTTACCGTCCGACCTCGACCTAGACCTTCCTTCGGAAGTCTTAGTCAGATAGTCGCCTACGGTTGTCCCCATACAGAGGATATGACCTTACCATCACTTCGCACTCAGTGCTTACCTCTGGTCTTTTTGACTTGTCGCTTAGCTTCTGGTCATCACCGAGGTTCCTCGACTCCAACGAGGTTCTCCTGGTGTCACCCAACCACCACGATTTCTCGTCTCAAGATTCTTCGGGTGTCGTTGACCTTGGCATAACTTAAATCATTTCCTGCACACTCAACTTAACACATGAGATAACAATAATAGCTTAACTTTGAACCTTTGTCATAATCAAAACGTAGGTTCGATTATCTAGTGCCCCTGCACAAACAATACTATCACCAAAGTGAGAACTATTAGCTAAACTTAGTGCATCATTGTATGAGTGGATGTATATCTATGCTAAGGATGGTTAGCCCAAAGGAAAATCATCTTTATGCCAGATATATATTTAAAGGGGGTTCACTATAAACATTATACTTGTATGATGTCGGCCTAAAGGAAGGCATGTTATATAACTGATTAAAGGAATAATGAACTGTGGTTATAATTGATATAACAAAACCTAACTCATATTGCGTTATCAATCATGCACATATTGTGTCGGCCAAAAGGAAGGTACATTGTGTGGTATATTACAATGTTTTGAGTTAGGATTAGAAAGTATTGCTAACAAGTTACAATTTAATCCAAATATTAATTGTATTATTGTATTTGGTATCTCAGAAAGGGACCCATCATATGTGTATATATTACTTTCTTAGTGTTTGTTTTATATCACTATATATATATATATATATGCATGTTTATGATTATTGATGTGAGTATTTGTCCTGTTCTTTCTTTTATCTTATAGCACAAATGATATCTGCCAATAAAATTAATATTCCAACAACTTTAGTCCAAGAAACTACTGAACATAAAAAGACTATTAGGAGTAAGGTTACTAAAACTACAGTGTTTGGTAATAAACTTTTCAGCTTAGTTAGTTCAGAAGTCAATTTCGTTACTGTACCTACTAACACATAGTGGATAGACACTGGTGCTACCACTTATATTAGTGTCACTGAGCATGGTTGTCTTACTAGTCGACTGCCTATTGATGGTGAAAGATACATCTATAATGGTAATGGCAAGAAGGCTAGAGTGACTGCTATAGATGATTTTAGACTTTGTCTAGGGACTAATATATTTTTGGATTTGGAAAAAAACATTTGTAGTTCCATCCTTTAGGAGAAACTTAATTTTTATTTCTTCTTTGGACAAATCAGGATATACTTGTTCATTTGGAAGTGGAATATTTTGTATTTTTCAACATTTAAAACTCATTGGTACTAGTTCCCTAGTTGACAAGCTATACAGGTTAACACTATAGCTCTCATAGACAACATAATAATACACAGTATAGGTACGAAACACAATTTGACTGACGAGAATTCATACATATTGTGGCATAGGCATTTAGAATATATATCCAAACAATGCCTAGAAAGGTTGATGTCATAAGAAATTTTTCATTCCCTTGACATGTCAGACTTTGATGTCTGCATACATTGTGTCAAAGGAAAAATGACTAACAAAAGGATAAAAGGTGCAAGTCGGCATAGTAGCACTTTAGAACCGATACATACATATATATATGGACCATTCCCTAAGACATCTTGGAATGGGCATACATATTTTATCAGTTTTATAGATGATTATTCCCGATATGGCTACTTGTACCTTTTACATGAGAAGTCACAGTCCTTAGACATGTTTAAAATCTTCAAAGTCGAAGTTGAAAATCAACTAGGTAAGAAGATTAAAGTTGTTATATCCAACCGTGGAGGTGAATATTATGGTTGTTATGATGGATCAGGTGAACAATGTCCAGGACCTTTTGCCAATTACCTATTTGAGTGTGGTATTGTGACTCAATACACCATACCTGGTACTCCTCATCAGAATGGTGTAGCTAAGGAAAGGAATCGAACTCTAAAGGACATGGTGAGAAGCATGATGTCTTTTACTTCTTTGCCAGAGTCATTGTGGGGTATGCACTCAAGATTGCAATGTACTTACTCAATAGAGTACCCAGTAAGGTAGTTAACAAAATCCCATAGGAGCTATGGACAGGTAAGCGGCCTAGCATTAGGCATTTACATGTTTGAGGTTGTCCACCTAAGGCTAGGCCTTATAGGCCTAAAGAAAAGAAACTGGACTCAAGGACTATTAGCCATCATTTTGTAGGGTATTTTGAAAGGTCAAGGGGCTTTAAGTTTTATGACCCCTCAAATATGTCCTTTTTCGAAATAGGAAATGCCAAGTTCATTGAGGACAGTAGGAGAACATACCCAAGGGACATATCTTTCGAGGAGGATAACACTTGTCATTCTGCCTCAGTTACTACAGGTGCAACTAGTAGTGGTATGGTTACTATACCCTACATTATTGATGTTGCACATCCAATGGGAGTAGTACTTCATGATGTCCTTGTATCATCCCCTATGCAAGTAGAGGAACCATCTACTCAGGTTGAGGCACACCCTTCTATAGTTGAGCAGGTTCCTCAAGCACCTCAAATGCCTCAAGTACAAGTGCCACTAAGGCAATCCACTAGGGAAAGGAGATCCATAATTTCACATGATTATGCTTATCTCCAAGAGCATGAGTTTGACATAGGGATGAAAGATGATCCTTCATCTTTTCAGGAAGTCAAATAGTGCTCTAATCCTGAAAAGTGGATTGAAGTCATGAAAGAAGAGATGAAGTCTATGGTAGACAATGGCGTATGAGAATTGGTCGAATTGTCTGAAGGTGTGAAGCCTATTGGTTGTAAATGGATATTTGAAACCAAACATAATTCACTAGGCAATATCAAAAAATATAAGACATGCCTTGTAGACAAGGGATTCATTCAAGGAGATGTTCTCACTTGTATCCACGAAAGACTCCCTAAGTGTAATAATGGAACTTGTAGCTCATTATGATTTAGAACTACATCAAATGGATGTTAAGACTGCATTCTTTAATAGAGACATTGAGGAATCTATATACATGGTGCAACCAGAGAACTTTGAATCTGATGATTCAAAGCACCTAGTATGTAAGTTGAAGAAGTCCATTTATGACTTAAAGTAGGCATCCCATCAGTGGTATAAGAAATTTGATCAAGTGATTACTTCATTTGGTTTTAAAGAGAATCCAGTTGATCAATGCATTTATGTCAAGTGTTAGGGCAATCTCTTGTCGTGATATGGTTTTGATGTGTGTGGCAAAGAGTTTAAGTTAGGTTGTTATTATGATTTGATATGTGCGTTGGAGTCTTGCAGGACTTAGTAATTCACACATTGAGCCTTGGCGGATTCACCACTCACAACCTCGTGCTTGAGTCGAAGAAGGAGCATTGCAGAGCCGTGCGCTTGATGCTGCCGAGGGACCGTCGGACGAGATGACTTAAAGCGAAGCCAAGAAAGTAAACTTCGAAGGCAAGAAACGCGAAGGAGCATTGCAGAGTCGTGCGCCTAATGCTGCCGAGGGACGTGGCCGTGAACGAAGAGAGCTTTGGCGAGGGACTTCAAGAGAGATGAGAGAATGAGCGAATTCCAAGTAGCTCATTAGGTGAACTTGGCCAAATGGCTAAGTGTCAGATGAGTTTTCCCGACATCGCGATCGCCATGAAATGGCGATCGCGAGTCGAACGCAGTCGATCGATATCCGATCGAGTGGATTTGACCCAGCAGCTGATCGCCATATGGAGGCAGATCAAGACATCACGACCATCAAGGCGCAATGATCGTCAAGAGGGTTTGGGCTGAACCGCTCATAGCCGATCGGGCGATTACTACGGAGGCAACAATGATCACCGGATACATCACCGACCGCTAAGGGATCCATTGACTACAACAACGGATCCGACATGAGGTCGCTGAGGTTGAAGTGCGCGACCCAAGGGCGGCAATGATCGTGGCGGCCAACGGAAAGAAATCAACCCTCTCTATAAAAAGAGAGGGTGTGGGCTTTTGGATGGCTAATGCTCATATTCCAAACCATCATCCAAGTGCTCCACAAGTAATAAACTTCTTCTACTTCTCTTTCACATCTATTGTAAAAGAAGGAGTGTTCTTGAGTTGTAAGGGTTACCTCCACCTAGCTTAGTGCAAAGGAGAGACCGATAGTGATTTGGTTGCTGAGTGATTCACCGAGGATGAATCGGGGACCGTGGATTAGCGGCGTAGCCGTGAACCACGTTACATTTCGGTGTTAGCATTGTTTGTATTCTTTATTGTTTATTTGCTTGTCTTTATTAGTATTCCGCTTGCGCTAACAATTGTGTAGATGAGTAAATTCCGTCATCCAATGAAAGAGGGCTATTCACCCCCCTCTAGCCCGCCGATCGATCCCCTACAAGTGGTATCAGAGCCAAGGAAAGTTTATCGAGGACTAACCGCCACAACAAGCACATTCAAGAATGGCCGACTCTAATATTCATCCGCCAAAGTTCGAGGGGGAATTCTCTTGATGGAAAAAGAGAATGGAGGTATTTTTCGAGACCAATTTTGAAATTCTTTTGATTATGGAAAATAGTTTCGAAATGCCTAGGGATGAAGAAGGGGAGCCATTGGAAAAATCAAGATGGAGCAAGAGGCAAAGGGAAGAGTATTTGGCAAATTCAAAAGCCAAACATCACCTCTTCAATGTCCTCCCCCAACAAGAAGTCAACCTGATAGGAGAGTGTGCTAGCGCCAAGGAAATATGGGAGAAACTAATAGAGATTCATGAAGGCACATCCGAGGTGAAGCTAGCAAGGAGAGATGTCCTTCACCCCCAATTGTCCAATATTAAACTCGAAAAGGGAGAGAAGGTAAAATCCCTACACTCTAGATTTAAGGAAATTCTAACCGGTTTGACAAGTGTAGGTGAAAAGATCTCCAACCGGGACATGCTTATGAAAGCAATTGATGCTTTTCCTCTATCATCAAAATGGAGCTCAATGGTGGACTCCTTCTACATGTCATAGAAGTGAGCACCTTGGAGGAGTTCTTTTCAACAATGGAGCTCCATGAAACAAGACTTGAAGGAATAATAGAAGAGCCAAATTTTCAACCTTCAAGAGGAGTAGCACTTTTGGCCAACAAGGGGAAGAAGAAGATGGAGATCCCCTCCTCCTCCGATGAAGCATCCTCCTCCTCCTCCATGGATAGCACGGAAGAAGCCTATATGGTAAGGAGGGTAAGGCATGCATTAAAAGGGTTTAGATTTAATAAATCTAATGATAGGAGTAGAAGACCAAGGGGGAAGATTATTTGCTACAATTGCCAAGGAGAGGGACACATAAGGGACAATTGTCCCCTCTTGAACAAGAGCAAGGAGGAGAAGAGAAAGAAGGAAGAAAAGAAGAAGAAGGGGAGCAAGAAGAAAAGAAGGCCAAAGAAAAAGGGAAGGCCAAGGCATTCAAAGCAAAGACATGGGATGATCCTTCTTCCTCATCATCATCCAAAGAGGAAGAACATGTCTACTCCAACCTTGCCCTAATGGCCTTTGATGACCTAGATTGCTCCTCCTCCGAAAATGAAGAAGCAAGCTCAAGTGAGGAGAGCTCAAGTGAAGGGAGAGCCTCCTTTACATCCTCATCATCGGAAGAGGATTTGGTAAGTGAGGTAACAAATCTACCCCCTAAGCAAATAATGTCCATGATTTCTAGCCTCACTAAGGATTTATTTAGGGCAAAGAAAAGGAATAAATGCATGCTTGAGCAAATTAAGGATTTAGAAAATAAGCTAGAAAAAGCATGCTTAAATGATAATGATAATGATGCATGCTCACATGATAACTATATGCCTTTGGATGTTAATGATGCATGCATAGAAGAAAATAGGGCTTTAAGGGAAAAGGTAGACCACTTGACCAAAGCCCTAAAAAAATTTACAATAGGCTCCAATACCCTTAACATGATAATTGGGAGCCAAAGAGCTAGTTTCAACAAGAAAGGCCTACGTTATAAGGAAAAGAAAAATGAAAAGACCTATAAATGTCTAATAGCTAGGGGTCAAGACAAAAAGAAAGTAATTGCTAGAAAATGGATCCCTAAGGAGTATTTAGTGAACCCCATAGGGAAGAACTTATTTTGGGTTCCTAAATCCATCCTAAAGGGTTACTAAAACCCTAGGGTAGTCAACCATATGCAATTTACCTATATCATATGTTTGGTTGACTTAGGATGGCGGGACAACATTTTTGAAATAGTGTTAGGTGATGATAATGCACCTATAAGTAGATAAATCATGCTTTAGGTGATATTTGCTTTATTATCATGTAATATACCTAATGCATGATCACAATTTGATGAATACATTTGTTTCATGATCATAATGTGAAATTAATTCATATATATCTTTATGATCATGTGGGATGTTAGGATGATACTTAACCTTGATAGAATTGCATGAAAATATTGGTTAAGTATATACAAATACCTTTAAGATGCATCTCACACTCACCATAGGCTACCTTGATTGAAAACTTAGCATGAGTGAGATGTTAGGATGATACAAATGTCCACTAGTGCCTATGGCATTTAGATGGTCATTTAAGGTATCAAAATAACAATAATAGATCAATCATGGGGAAGGCTTATGTTTAATTCATAGACATATTGCCTAAAGATCATGGTTGGATATTTCACATGTTTTCAAAACCAATTCTTACTTTAAAATCTGTGTATTCATGTTTTGAAACAATCCAAAGCAAGACTAGGTGTTAAAATGGATACTAACATGATCAAAACCTAGTGGCTTTTAAAGCTTTTGGATTTTTGGCAAATCTCTGAAAATATGATGATTTTTCATGAAAAATTATTTTTCATTGATAGATATACTTAAAAGAAATGTGTTCCCCAAATTTCACTATTTTTAGAATTTTCTAGAATTTATAGTGTATTTCTGAAATTGGCCCGTAAAATCGAAATTGAATGATAGCAATGATCAATGATGGATCAGAACGAGCACAGTAACCTGATTTTATCAGGTTTTTGACTGATTTTAATTTTTGTTTCTCTCTATACTTGATGCCATGATATATAAACATTGTTTAATCTTTTTGATGGTGTCAAAGGGGGAGAAAACTATATGTTTAAGTAAGGGGGAATATATTTAGGGGGAGTTTTCATGTATTAAGGGGGAGAGTTGCTAATCATGTTATCCACATGCTTTCCTTTCTTAATATTTTATCAAATGTTTTTACCTAACTTAAACGGATTACCACACATCAAAAGGGGGAGATTGTTAAGGCAATCTCTTGTCGTGATATGGTTTTGATGTGTGTGGCAAAGGGTTTAAGATAGGTTGTTATTATGATTTGATATGTGCGTTGGAGTCTTGCAGGACTTAGTAATTCGCACATGGAGCATTGGCGGGTTCACCACTCACAACCTCGTGCTTGAGTCGGAGAAGGAGCATTGCAGAGTTGTGCGCTTGATGCTGCCGAGGGACCGCCGGACGAGATGACTTGAAGCGAAGCCAAGGAAGCAGACTTCGAAGGTAAGAAACACGAAGGAGCATTGCAGAGTCGTGCGCCTGATGTTGCCGAGGGATGTGGCCGCGAACGAAGAGAGCTTCGGCGAGGGACTTCGAGTGAGATGAGAGAATGAGTGAATTGTAAGTAGCTTATTAGGTGAACTTGGACGAATGGCTAAGTGTCGGATGAGTTTTCCGACATCGATCGTGACCATGAAATGGCGATCGACTACTCCGAACGGCGTGGTTCGGTGGTATCCGGCCCGAGTGGATTTTGGCGCACGATGATCGCCGCCATATGGAGCGATCATTGCGCCAAGACCATCAGTCGACTACTACAGGTAGTAGTCGACTGGTCAAGAGGGTTTGGGCCACAGAACCGCTCAAAGCTGACTGGGCAGTAGACTATGGAGGCAGCAGTCGACTGATGGATCCATCAGTCGACTACCAAGGGATCCGTTGGACTACAACAGTCGGGATCCGACGTGTTCGGAGGCCATTGAAGTGGCGACAGTCGACTGCCAAGGGTGAAAGTCGACTGGTGGCGGCCAACGAGAAGAAATCAACCCTCTCTATAAAAAGAAAGGGTGTGGGATTTTGGATGGCTAATGCTCATATTCCAAACCATCATCCGAGTGCTCCACAAGTGATAAACTCCTTCTTCTAGTTCTCTTTCACATCTATTGTAAAAGAAGGAGTGTTCTTGAGTTGTAAGGGTTACCTCCACCTAGCTTAGTGCAAAGGAGAGACTGATAGTGATTTGGTTACGGAGTGATTCACCGAGGACGAATCGAGGATCGTGGATTAGTGGCGTAGCCGTGAACCACGTTACATTTCGGTGTTAGCATTGTTTGTATTCTTTATTGTTTATTTGCTTGTCTTTATTAGTATTCCTCTTGCGCTAACAATTGTGTAGACGAGCAAATTCCGTCATCCAACGAAAGAGGGCTATTCACCCCCCTCTAGCCGGCCGATCGATCCCCTACATCAAGTTCAATGGAAGCAAGTTTGTGATACTTGTCCTATATGTGGATGCCATTTTATTGACACGCATTTGTAAACAATTACTGCATGAGACCAAGTCATTTCTATCAGGTAAATTTGAAATAAAAGACCTTGGTGAAACATCTTTTGTATTAGACATAAAAATATATCGTGATAGATCCAAGGGTATACTTGGATTATCACAAAAGGCTTATATTAAAAAGGTGCTCATATGGTATGACATGCAAAATTGTACACATGGGGACACACTTGTGTCTAGAGGTGATAAATTGAGCTTGCAACAATATCCACAATATGAACTTGAAATAAATGAGATGAAGAAACTTCCTTATGCATCGGTAGTAGGGAGTCTCATGTATGATCAGGTTTGTACGTGTCCAGATTTATCATACATTATTGGAATGTTAGGTAGGTATCTAAGTAACCCTAGACTAGGACATTGGAAAGCCATAAAGAGGGCAATGAGGTATCTACAAAGAACCAAAGAACTCGTGCTCAAATATTGGAGATTCAATCAGTTGGAGGTGATTGGATATTCAGATTCCGATTTTGCTGGATGCTTGTATAGCAGGAGGTCCACCTCAGGTTTTGTCTACATGTTTGTTTGAGGAGCTATATCATGGGAAAATGTCAAACAGATGCTTATAGTGACTTCCACAATGGAGGCAAAATTAATAGCCTGCTATGAAGCATCAAATCACAGGATATGACTACGAAATTTTATCACAGCATTACAGGTCATCGATGGTGTTGATAGACCTTTAAAAATTTTCTGTGATAACAAAGTTACAGGATATGTCATCGATGTATACTGAAAGCCTAGCTCTTTTGTATGAATATTTTTATTTTGAAATAAGAATCACATGATCATTGTTTGCACTTTATATTTATTATATGTGTGCATATTGTCTAATACTTTATATTGTAGATAACATGGTGCTTGGGTGTGGCACAGAAGATCATGTTATCAGTCCCTTGTAGAGTATAAGTAGAGGCTCACAACCAAGATGGTTTTGGACAAACCATTGGCATGGTTGTAGTGTAGCTTGGTATTGTTTTGTCTTGAACATAGAGTTACACTAGTACACTTAGGTGTATTGAGCAGGACCGACATAGAGGTGATTCAATTTATTGCTGACTACATAATTGAATCGGACCTCGGATATTATGTTGTACATGCTCTTAATCCCGATATAATAACGAGCACATGTACTTAGTATTTATTTCTTTGATTTACCAAAGGGTGAGATTTCTATGGATTAAATCAATATGCCCGGTAAGTTGGGAAATGATATTATTTACATGGTGTGCCGTTGATTATAGGAGGAAACCGTGTCCTATATATTAGGTTGATGATGTCCCCTTGAGGAGCTCATAAGATTCATCATGTAAACCCTGCAGGTTGACTTAGTCAACATGATGATAAGGTTGAGTGTACTACTCGAGGAGTTAGATGTTAATTGATTGATGGTCAGTAAATCAATCAATTGACGGACATTCGATATCTTAAATATGGGGAGATGGATGTACAAATAATATATGGAGCCCATATTAATTTATGGGGGTTGGTGAGGTAATTCAATGATGATCCTCTAGGGGAATGGAACATCATTGATGGATCAAGTTTGTGTGGTTCCGATCCATCGGGTGGCCAAGATCCAACTCCTCCTCATGGTCCCTATCATAGCCTAATATAAACCTCATGAAGTCTAGATCAAATGATGGAAAACAAATCTCTAGAACCTACGGTGGAGATTAAATCTCTAGATCCGACGGTTGGGTTAAAATCCTAGAATTGACGGTTGAGATTAAATCTCTAGATCCGATGGTGGAGATTAAATCTCTAGATCCGACGGTTGAGATTAAAACCCTAGAACCGACGGTTGAGATTAAATCTTTAGATCCGACGGTGGAGATTAAATCTCTAGATCCGACGGTTGGGATTAAAACCCTAGAACCAACGGTTGAGATTAAATCTCTAGATCCGACGGTTGAGATTAAAACCCTAGATCCAATGGAGGAGATTAAACCAAGGCCTAAACCTAACTCTATATATATGGGCTTAGGCTTGGGCGGCAATGAATAATGGAAAAACCTAATTGAGACAAGGTGGCTTGGGCGGCAAGAAATAGGAGGAGGTTAGGGTTAGGGTTTGGTTCATTGTGTTGGGCGGCAACAAGAAGAAGAAGCCTCTTCTTCTTCTTCCCAATCATGGCCGGCAACCCTTCTTCCTCTTTCCTCCTTGGTTTGGCCGGCGCCCAACCTTCTCCCTTCCTTCTATGGCTTAGGTTGGATGGCATTAGGATAGCTTCCCTTGGGCGGCAATCAAATCCTAGTTGGGATAGGATTGGGGTTGGGCGGCTAGGGTTAGGGTTTTGGGATTAGGGTGGGCGGCAACAAGAAGATGAAGATCCTTTTCTTCTTCCTTCTAAGTGTTGGCCGGCCACTATCCTTGTTCCCTATACCTTGGCCGGGGCTCAACCTATTTTCCTTCCCTTCATCCTTGGCCAGAAATTAGGAGAGCTTTGTCTAGGGTTTGGGCGGCAACAAGGAGGAGGATTGTTTTCCTTTCCTTTCTCCAAGTGTTGGCCAGTGCCCATACCCTTGGTGTTTCTCTTTTGATTGATTTCCATACTCCATTTTATCTTCCTTGGCCGGTGGCAACATCGAGTTTATTGACTTGGTGGCCGGTTCTAGAAAGGAAGATGAGTTTTGTTTTAGGATCTTCCTTTGTTCTTAGTGAACAAGGAAAGGAAGATTGGTGATCTTGGAGGCTTCAACTTGTGGAGGATCTTCGCCCACACGAAGTCTACAAGGAGGTCAGGACATACGATAGAAGATCAAGAGGTATAAAAGTTTTACAACTTTTATTATTGTTCTTTGCATGTTCTTATTGATATGCTAGCTTATGTTCTTTATGTTAGTATGTGTTGATTATACTAGTTTACATTTGTATGTATTTGTATAATCATGGACCCCAAAGATAAACACAAAAACCGGCGATTCGTCCGTCGTCTCTTCCGCGGCTAACCGACTAGAAGTGTTGAGTTGCTTGAACAACTAGTTTGTTCAAACGATCGCTCGAGTCGTTAGCACGACGACGAATTGGTTGTGCTTAGGAAACTCATCCCATCCGGATTAGTTTTCATTAGTGAAAATTTTAATCCGGGGACATGGGAGCCGATGAGCCTCCGAGGAATAGCACATTGCCTACAAATGGTATCAGAGCCAGGTTTCCGGTTTTGTGTGTTTTGGATTGGGTTACTTTCATGCACATATCATATATTGAGTATGCCGGATAATAGTAGGATGTGCGTAGGCTAACTTTTTGGTTGCAGGCATAAGATCTGACTATTATGGCTATATGTGTGTATGTGATTGTTTGTGTGTGATTGTATGTATATTATTTGAATCCTCGGGGTTGACGAGGCTAGATTAGTATTTAATTTTTGTAATTAAATACGACATTGTTTAGCCACTCATTTTAGTTTACTTTCGATCTAGATTATTTGTACACTTCTTCGTGGAGTATAGGATCGATGGATGTAAATTAAAATAGTTTATCACGGCTCGGATCTCTTTGGTGACTTGCGCATGGGAAAAGATGGAGCGGACGAGGTGGTGACACGACGGGACGCATATTGGAGAACAATGCCATAATAGTTGGAAAAATTCTGATTTTTCCATATTTATTGCTGATTTGTTTTATATGCATGTTGTGTGTCCCTGAAAATTCCTCATTTTCAATTTACTAAGTGGGAGAGGGATATTTTAATTAATTCCCGTAGCCTCCATTACAATTTGACGTGTGATGCAACAAACTTGCGTGTCGGCTCTGAGTGCCTTCCTCCCTGCGGACGGGTTTGTTTGCGGATCACTAGATCAAATAATGGTTATAGGAAATTATCTAGGAGCGTGTGTACTTCCACAGCGGTAAGGCACATAATCCGAAATAATTCCCTTAGTATCGTGTAATGGTGCACACTTAGATGCAAATAAAAAGTATCCTCCCCATCGAAGTCACTGCTTTTATTTGTAGGGCCAAAGAAGAACCAACTATTAATTTTATTTGTCAAAATGTAAGGTTGACAAGATAATAAAATTAATAGGTAAAACCTCCTCTTACAAATGTAGAATTCGTATACGTCCACACAGCGTGACATGCGATATTCTCGGTGTTTTGAGGTGTTGGTTGATTTCAGAACTTTATTGTTTTGAGGAATCAATAATATTTGAAATCTAATATTTTGATCAATGTGATTCTTAGGATTTTCAAAATGACTTTCAATCCACTTATTGTGATACTAAAGGAAATAAACTTACTGTACCCAAATAATGTTGATTGGAAAAGAATCCAGATATTGTCTTATCTGCTAGGAAGTACATGTATGCTCTCTTCGAAGAGTATCCTCAAGCCATGGTTGCTCAAAAAGGTTTCTACTTCTAAGATGAAAGGCAAGAAGAAGGAGAAACAAGGTGGAGCAAATGTGATGGAAGGATCTCAGGGAGGAGTGAAGAAGCCGAAAGGCAAGTACTTCACTTACAAGCAGGATGGACATTGGAAGAAGGACTGTCCCAATCCAAAGCAGAACAAAAGTAAATCTTTTGGTCTAGTCGTTGAAACATGATTAGCGGTGTTATCTACCGGCACCTGGTGTGTAGATACGAGAGCCACTAATCATGTCTGCAATACTTTGCAGGGGTTTCAGGAAACCCGATGACTAGCTAAAGGGGATATTACCATTTACTTGGGCAATGCCATGAAGATGGCGACTATTGCACAGGGTGATGTTTTATTTATCTTTTGAGAAAAATAAAATTTTGGTTCTGGAAAATTCCCTTTATATACCTTTATTTAGAAAGAATTTAATTTCGATTTCTAAATTGTTTATGGATGGATATTCTATTTCTTTTAATGACAGAGTTGTTATAAAAAGGAATAGGGAAAATATCTGTTCAGGTACATTGATAGGAAATTTGTAAACACTTGAACCAAAAACCTCCCACGATGCAAATTGAAGTTTATAACTCATCTTCTAATTCTAATAAGAGAAAAGAACTTTCGAAGATGAACCAAACATATCTTTGGCATCTAAGGCTTGG
Source organism: Wurfbainia villosa (assembly GCA_025175895.1). Taxonomy (NCBI): domain Eukaryota; kingdom Viridiplantae; phylum Streptophyta; class Magnoliopsida; order Zingiberales; family Zingiberaceae; genus Wurfbainia; species Wurfbainia villosa. Next base: position 36,500,603 of record CM045998.1, on the reverse strand, counting down.
TCATATTAACCTGAGTAGAATTCAAAGGTTGATAGCTGATGGACCTTTGGGTTCATTAGTGGTGGAGGATCTCCCAACCTACGAATCTTTCTTGGAAGGTAAAATGACTAAGAGGCCTTTCAAGGCCAAGGGGTATAGATCCAAAGATGTGTTAGAAATGGTTCATTCTGATTTGTGGGTCCTATAGCTATCCAGGCAAGAGGTGGTCTTGAATATTTCGTCTCTTTTATAGATGATTATTCAAGATATGGATTACAATACAATTTGATCGTGGTGGTGAGAACCTCTTGGGAGAGTTTAGGAACTACTTATCAGAGGTAGGGATTCAATCCCAATTGACTGCACCTGGCAAACCCCAGTAGAACGGTGTAGCAGAGCGAAGGAATAGGACTCTTATGGAGATGGTTAGATCGATGATGAGTTATTCTGACTTGCCAGATTCATTCTAGGGATATGCTCTAGATACGACGGTATACATTCTGAACCTGGTTCCATCTAAATCAGTGCCTTCTACTCCCACAGAATTGTGGACTGGGCGAAAGCATAGTCTAAGACATTCAGATATGGGAGTCCAGCACATGTGCTGAAGGTAGATACTGGTAAGTTGGAACCTCGTACAGAAGTATGCATGTTCATTGGCTATCCCAGGGGAACGAAGGGTGGATTGTTTTATAGTTCTAGAGATCAGAGGGTGATCGTTAACACGAACGCCAGGTTTCTAGAGGAAAACTATGTGATGAGCCACAAGCCCAAGGTAAAATTGTTCTGGAGGAGTTGAAAGGTGTAACGCCCGTAAAAAGTCTCCGGCAATTTTACGAGGATTTTTGGCTTTACGATAATGGGCTTTATGGGGGTTTTCCGAAAATAAAAGGAAATGGCCAAAAAGAGATGCAAGGCCTAGGAATTGAACCCCAAACCTCTAGAGATAGCCAAGCCCGATAGATGTACCCCCTAACCATAAGCCCAATAGGATTACATCATTAAGAGAAGAGGGGAATTATAGATAAGGGTGATGAGGGTAAATGAAGGGGCATGGAAAAGAAAAGAGGAACTTCCCTTCCTCCCTTTATAAAGAAGAAGGAAGTTCCCATTTGGCCACTTCTTCCTCTCCTCTTCATCCTCACCGAAACCACCTTGCTCCCCCTCTCCATTTGCACCTTTGGCCGAAATCCCTCCAAGCAAGAAGAAGGCTAGGGTTGGCTTCCATTAGGTCATCTTCCAACTAAAAAGCAAAGCGAAGGATGTAAGATTTCTCACCTGCAGTATATTAGTTTTGTAGGATGAATTACATGAAAGAAATATGAGTTTGGAGCTTCATATGTTTCGGCCAACTAATGTCTTGGGATAGTATTCATGAAATATGCTATTAGGGAAACCTTTTATATGTTGTATGCTCCAAGTAGGGATCCTTAGGTAACAAAAGTCCAAGGGTTTTAACCCTATATGTTTCGGCCACCAAGGGTTTAGGGTTAGGGTTTCATGAAGAGCTCCCCCTTATGAAGTTAGGTTATGATATATGCCTACATGAATAGATTTAGGTGATAAAAATCCAAAGATCTTAACCCTACAAGTTTCGGGCAAACCATGAAATCAGGGTTAGGGTTGCATGAAAATATTTCTAAGGATACTATGATAGGTTATAAGGCTTCATGAATGAATTTTAGGGGACAAACCCAAGCTTGAGCCCCTCACAAGTTTCGGCCAACCCATGAAATTAGGGTTAGGGTTGCATGAAAATATTTCTAAGGATACTATGATAGGTTATAAGGCTTCATGAATGAATTTTAGGGGACAAACCCAAGCTTGATCCCCTCACAAGTTTCGGCCAACCCATGAAATTAGGGTTAGGGTTGCATGAAAATATTTCTAATGGTGCTATGATAGGTTATAAGGCTTCATGAATGAGTTTTAGGAGACAAACCCAAGCTTGAGCCCTTCACAAGTTTCGGCCAACCAAGGAAACTAGGGTTAGGGTTGCAAGAAAAAGGCTTCTAAGGGAACTAGGGGATGTTGTATGCCTCATGTAGGAGTTTTAGGTGATGAACATGCTTTGTGATTAATATGACAAAGAAATAGGCTTCATGTTATGATGTAATGTGCCATGAAATATGCTTAGGTGATGAACATGTTTTTTTATGATTTAATATGCCTTGAATATGCCTAGGAAACATGCTACATGTTATGATGTAATGTGCCATGAAATATGCTTAGGTGATGAACATGTTTTTATGATTTAATATACCTTGAATATGCCTAGGAAACATGCTACATGTTATGATGTAATGTGCCATGAAATATGCTTAGGTGATGAACATGTTTTTATGATTTAATATGCCTAAGAAACATGCTACATGTTTATGGTGTAATGTGCCACGCAATATGCTTGTGTGATGAACATGTTTATACTTTAGGACCCCTTTAGGGTACTCTTATGTTATGAATGCATATGTCCTTATGATAAGATGGAGATGCTTCCCTTTCAAGTAGGGATCAAGAGCTCTCCTTATGATAAGATGGAGATGCTTCCCTTTCAAGTAGGGATCAAGAGCTCTCCTTAATATAAGATAAAGTGGAGATGCTTCCCTTTCAAGTAGGGATCAAGAGCTCTCCTTATGACAAGATAAGATTAAGATTCTTCCCTTTTTATGTTGGGGATCAAGAGCATTCTTTATACTATGACAAGAAAAGAAAGGAATTAAGTATTTTACTTTGTAAGAGGTTAAGTACCTGACCCGTCAGGTGGTCGTTAATCAAATCCATAGGGACATAAGAAGACGTAAGAGGTCTTGCCCTGGTAAGACGTAAGAGGTCTTGCTCGTAGGTCCGTGGCTCGCTACCTCCTATTAGGGAACACGATTATGTGGTACTTAACTGGGCCCCCAAACAAGTTATGATGATATTGAAGTATCTATATGTATATGTTTTGAAAAGAAAAGACTTTTATGAAATTGTGTATGCTTATGTTAAAGATTATGAATGCTACTTAACTCGCCCTTATGCAATTTATATGCTATGAAGTTATGATGCTTACAGTAGTTTAAGAATACTTGTGATTATATACCTTATGCATGTTTAGGATTTATGTCATTATAAATGTTTATGCTCAAGTAAAAATGCTTATAAGTATGTCCTTTATGCATTTTAGATGCTATGAAGTTATGATGCTTACAGTAGTTTAAGAATGCTTGTGATTATGTACCTTATGCATGTTTAGGATTTATGTCATTATAAATGTTTATGCTCAAGTTAAAACTGCTTATGATTATGTCCTTTATGCATGTTAGACTCTATGAAGTTATGATGCTTGCAGTAGTTTAAGAATACTTGTGATTTTATACCTTATGCATGTTTAGGATTTATGTCATTATAAATGTTTATGCTCAAGTTAAAAATGCTTATGATTATGTTCTTGAAGCATGTTAGATTTTACTAAGTTATGATGCTTATAGTAAGAACATTTGGGGTTTATGTACTTCCTGCATGTCTAAGATTTATATCATGAATGCTTATGTTTAGATTATGCCCTGCTTGGTTTTAATTATGCGTAGCATGCTGATGTAAACTCTATGCCATGCTTAGGTTTCATTACATGGTATGTTGTTGATTAGTGTTACTATGGAATACTTAGGTCATTTATGCTAGCATGCTTATGTTTCTAATTGCTTGATGAAGTTCGTGTTTTTTTGTGAGTAGGCAAGAATCTTACTAAGCTTTATGCTTATAGTTTATGTTGTCCATATACTGCAGATCAAGGAAACCTGAACTAGAGGAGGTAGCAGGAAGGGCCCAGTGTGTGTGATAGTGGCATGGTGGAGAAAGACCCTACTACTATCTGCTTATATTTATATGCTCAATTAACAACTTAAGACCTTGCTTCCGCTTATAAGACTTGTGAATTATTAGTACCATGTTGGATATTGCTTAGTTATGTTATTGTTCAATTACTTAAGAAAGTTGATATGATAGAACTCACGAATGGATCCTTATGATGGGCATGTTATGAAATGAGATAAGATATGGTAACATGCTAACTATGAATAAGATAGGTGATGCATGTAGAAAAGAAGGTTTATGCCATGATAACATGCTTAAGTAAATGGTGAAATGATCCATGTGTATTATGTTTTAAAAGAAAAAAAAAAAGAAAGGGGTAAAAGTAGCGCCGCCCTGAGAGCAGATAAGGGCGGGCGTTACAAAAGGGAAGTCACTTCTTTAGTACCACCGGTACAAGAGGACATACCACATGTCATTGCACCGCGGGTCACAGAGGATACACAGGTGATACCTCGTCGTAGTGGGAGGGTTATGAGTCAGCCTGATAGATTCATGTTCTTGAGAGAATCTTCTGATTTGGTCCCTGGCGAACATGAACCTGATCCCTGAAAATACGACAAGGTAATCCAAGATATAGATGAAGCATCTTGGCAAAGTGCAATGAATACTGAGATTGAATCTATGGATTCAAGTCAGGTCTGAGAGCTCTTATGCATAGCAGCTCATATGGATTATGAGGTGTGGCATATGGATGTCAAGATAGCCTTCCTTGATGGAAGTCTTGAGGAAAACATCTACATGAAGTGACCAGAAGAATTCATTGCTAAGGGCAAAGAGTGTATTGTATGTAAGCTTATTCGGTCCATTTATGGATTGAAGCAATCTTCGAAGTCTTGGAACATCCGCTTTGATGACGTAAATCCAGACTCATTGATTTATTCAAAGCTCAGATGAGTCTTGTGTATACAAGAGATGTGACGGAAACATAGTGGTATTTTTATACTATACGTAGATGACAATTTGGTGGTTGGAAACAACATCAAAGTTTTATCGGACGTAAGGGTATGGTTGTCCAAACAGTTTGATATGAAGGACTTGGGAAAGGTGAGACACATCCTTAAGATCAAGGGATCGCTGGAAAAGGATGTGGTGATTATCCCAAGCTTCATAGATAGACACAATCTTGCTCGTTTTAGCATGCAGAACTCCGAGAAAGGTTTTCTACCTTTTAGGCATGGAGTACCTTTATCTAAAGAGATGTGTCTCAACATCAAAGGAGATAGAGGAGATGAAGGCGGTTCTTTATGCTTTGGCAGTAGGAAGCCTCATGAATGCAATGCTATGTACGAGACACGATATCTGCTATGCCGTGGGCATGGTCAGCAGATAATAGAGTAATCCAGGACAAGGATATTGGACTGCGGTAAAGCATATATTGTAGTCCCTGAGAAGGACTAGGGATTATATGCTAGTTTACCGGGCAGACCAATTACTCCCTGTGGGTTAGATGGATTGCGATTTCCAATCAGATAGGGATAACAGTATGTCTACCTCGGGTTTTGTGTTTACTTTGGGAGATGAAGCCATTGTATGGACGAGTGTCCAGTAGAAATGCGTGGCGAACTCCACCATGGAAGCTGAGTATGTGGCAGCCTCTTAGGTGGCCAAAGAAGCTGGGTGGCTCAGGAACTTCCTGATGGACTTGGATGTGATTCCTGGTTTGCCCAGAAATATCACAATTTATTGTGATAATAATGGTGCAGTTGCAAACTCGAAGGAACCACAAGCCCATAAGGTAAGTAAATGCATAGAGCGCAAGTACCACCTGATATGAGAAATCGCTAAGGAGGTAGAAGTTGTTGTCACCAAGATTGCATCAGAGGATGACCTAGTAGACCCTTTCACAAGGCCCTTCTAGTGAGAGCTTTGATAGGCATGTGGAGGGAAGGGGAATCAGATGTATGGCAGTATGATGACAGCATAGTATTTTAGTATAAGTGGGAGATTGTTGGGATGTATACTGAAAGCCTAGCTCTTTTGTATGAACATTTTTATTTTGAAATAAGAATCACATGATCATTGTTTGCACTTTATATTTATTATATGTGTGCATATTGTCTAATACTTTACATTGTAGATAACATGGTGCTTGGGTGTGGCACAGAAGATCATGTTATCAGTCCCTTGTAGAGTATAAGTAGAGGCTCACAACCAAGATGGTTTTGGACAAACTATTGGCATGGTTGTAGTGTAGCTTGGTATTGTTTTGTCGTGAACATAGAGTTACACTACTACACTTAGGTGTATTGAGCAGGACCGACATAGAGGTGATTCAATTTATTGCTGACTACATAATTGAATCGGACCTCGGATATTATGTTGTACATGCTCTTAATCTCGATATAATAACGGGCACATGTACTTAGTATTTATTTCTTTGATTTACCAAAGGGTGAGATTTCTATGGATTAAATCAATATGCCCGATAAGTTGGGAAATGATATTATTTACAAGGTGTGCCGTTGATTATAGGAGGAAACCGTGTCCTATATATTAGGTTGATGATGTCCCCTTGAGGAGCTCATAAGATTCATCATGTAAACCCTGCAGGTTGACTTAGTCAACATGATGATAAGGTTGAGTGGTACTACTCGAGGAGTTAGATGTTAATTGATTGATGGTCAGTAAATCAATCAATTGACGGACATTTGATATCTTAAACACGGGAAGATGGATGTACAAATAATATATGGAGCCCATATTAATTTATGGGGGTTGGTGAGGTAATTCAATGATGATCCTCTAGTGGAATGGAACATCATTGATGGATCAAGTTTGTGTGGTTCCGATCCATCGGGTGGCCAAGATCCAACTCCTCCTCATGGTTTCTATCGTAGCCTAATATAAACCTCATGAAGTCTAGATCAAATGATGGAAAACAAATCTCTAGAACCGATGGTGGAGATTAAATCCCTAGATCTGACGGTTGGGATTAAAACCCTAGAACTGACAGTTGAGATTAAATCTCTAGATCCGACGGTGGAGATTAAATCTCTAGATCCGACGGTTGGGATTTAAACCCTAGAACCGACAGTTGAGATTAAATCTCTAGATCCGACGGTAGAGATTAAATCTCTAGATCCGACTGTTGGGATTAAAACCCTAGAACTGACGGTTGAGATTAAATCTCTAGATCCGACGGTTGAGATTAAAACCCTAGATCCAATGGAGGAGATTAAACCAAGGCATAAACCTAACTCTATATATATGGGCTTAGGCTTGGGCGGCAATGAATAATGGAAAAACCTAATTGAGAAAAGGTGGCTTGGGCGGCAAGAAATATGAGGAGGTTAGGGTTAGGGTTTGGTTCATTGTGTTGGGCGGCAACAAGAAGAAGAAGCCTCTTCTTCTTCTTCCCAATGATGGCCGGCAACCCTTCTTCCTCTTTCCTCCTTGGTTTGGCCAGCGCCCAAGCTTCTCCCTTCCTTCTATGGCTTAGGTTGGATGGCATTAGGATAGCTTCCCTTGGGCGGCAATCAAATCCTAGTTGCGATAGGATTGGGGTTGGGCGGCTAGGGTTAGGGTTTTTGGATTAGGGTGGGCGGCAACAAGAAGATGAAGTTCCTTTTCTACTTCCTTCTAAGTGATGGATCCATCAGTCAACTACCAAGGGATCCGTTGGACTACAACAGTCGGGATCCGACGTGTTCGAAGGCCATTGAAGTGGCGACAGTTGACTGCCAAGGGCGGAAGTCGACTGGTGGCGACCAACGAGAAGAAATCATCCCTCTCTATAAAAAGAGAGGGTGTGGGCTTTTGGATGGCTAATGCTCATATTCCAAACCATCATCCAAGTGCTCCACAAGTGATAAACTCCTTCTAGTTCTCTTTCACATCTATTGTAAAAGAAGGAGTGTTCTTGAGTTGTAACGGTTGCCTCCACCTAGATTAGTGCAAAGGAGAGACTGATAGTGATTTGGTTGCGGAGTGATTCACCGAGGATGAATCGGGGATCGTGGATTAGCGGCGTAGCCGTGAACCACGTTACATTTCGATGTTAGCATTGTTTGTATTCGTTATTGTTTATTTGCTTGTCTTTATTAGTATTCCTCTTGCGCTAACAATTGTGTAGACGAGCAAATTCCGTCATCCAACGAAAGAGGGCTATTCACCCGCCTCTAGCCGGCCGATCGATCCTCTACATCAAGTTCAATGGAAGCAAGTTTGTGATATTTGTCCTATATGTGGATGCCATTTTATTGGCACGCAATTGTAAACAATTACTGCATGAGACCAAGTCATTTCTATCAGGTAAATTTGAAATGAAAGACCTTGGTGAAACATCTTTTATATTAGACATACAAATATATCGTGATAGATCCAAGGGTATACTTGGATTATCACAAAAGGCTTATATTAAAAAGGTGCTCATATGGTATGACATGCAAAATTGTACACATGGGGACACACCTGTGTCTAGAGATGATAAATTGAGCTTGCAACAATATCCACAATATGAACTTGAAATAAATGAGATGAAGAAACTTTCTTATGCATCGGTAGTAGGGAGTCTCATGTATGATCAGGTTTGTACGTGTCCAGATTTATCATACATTATTGGGATGTTAGGTAGGTATCTAAGTAACCCTAGACTAGGACATTGGAAAGCCATAAAGAGGGCAATGCGGTATCTACAAAGAACCAAAGAACTCGTGCTCAAATATTGGAGATTTAATCAGTTGGAGGTGATTGGATATTCAGATTCCGATTTTGCTAGATGCTTGTATAGCAGGAGGTCCACCTCAGGTTTTGTCTACATGTTTGTTGGAGGAGCTATATCATGGAAAAATGTCAAACAGATGCTTATAGTGACTTCCACAATGGAGGTAAAATTAATAGCCTGCTATGAAGCATCAAATCACAGGATATGACTACGAAATTTTATCATAGCATTACAGGTCATCGATGGTGTTGATAGACCTTTAAAAATTTTCTGTGATAACAAAGTTACAGAACTCTATTCCAAGAATAATCACAGCTCATCGAAGTCAAAGCACATCGACATCAAGTATCTGGCGGTTAAGGAATGAGTCCAAAGTGGTCGAATAATGATAGAGCATATTCAGACAGACTCAATGCTGGCAGATCTGCTCACCAAGGGACTGCTACCCAAAGTGTTTCATCAACATGTATTGCATATGAGGGTTCTTCATATAGATGAAGTACCCATTTAGTGGGAGTCTGTATTTATTTATTTTTTGGATGCACTTATGTATATATTGGACACATGTAAATTTTGATGATCGTACGAATAAAGTTTTATTTTTACATGTGTATTTCTTGACACTCTGAATAAAGAAACATCATGATTTACAAATGCGGTTTGCATATGGTGATTATAAATGTGATGTAGAACTCATTATTGAGTCATAAGGTGATCATGATTTTCTAATGTGGTTTATCATATAGTGTTTGCAAATGTGATCAAATTCGGGTTTGGATTATAAGGAGGATAAGTTGAGAATAGACATATGCAGATCACATTTCATGCATTTCTCATGCTACACATCCACATCAGATCTATGTCATTGATGACATTGGTATCGTGATTACTGACCAGTCTTGCTACCAATTTCATATATGGAGTAGCAACGATCACTTTAGTCCTATACCAATGAAATTGATGCACTAGATAATGTGCACAACTAAGGAATTTCGGTTATGTGTTACATTCAGAATCACATGTAGCCCAAGTGGGAGATTGTTAGTGGTGGACTTATATGTGATTACTATAATGCATCCGAGTGTTTCATATTGGTTCAAACCCAATTAAAGTGATCAAACCATTATGGTTTTAGTTAACAAGTTTGTGTTATTGGATGTGGGTTAATGAATTTTGGATCCATATGTGTAGAACCCATTAACCTGTACTATTAGCATTGATGGGATATTAACGGGTTTTGGGTTAGCTATATATAAAGGGTGTGATCCCTGCAGTAGAGAAGATGATCGGCCGACTCTTTTTCCCCATCTGGGCAGAACATCGGGGGCTGACTCTCTCGACCTATGGAAGATCAAGCCCTTTGGCTCGTCGGCTTCGTCAGATCCTCAGATTCTTCCGGCGATGTTCTCTCCGGATGTAGGTGTTGTTGGGATGTATACTGAAAGCCTAGCTCTTTTGTATGAACATTTTTATTTTGAAATAAGAATCACATGATCATTGTTTGCACTTTATATTTATTATATGTGTGCATATTGCCTAATACATTACATTGTAGATAACATGGTGCTTGGGTGTGGCACAGAAGATCATGTTATCAGTCCCTTGTAGAGTATAAGTAGAGGCTCACAACCAAGATGGTTTTGGACAAACCATTGGCATGGTTGTAGTGTAGCTTGGTATTGTTTGGTCTTGAACATAGAGTTACACTACTACACTTAGGTGTATTGAGCAGGACCAACATAGAGGTGATTCAATTTATTGCTGACTACATAATTGAATCGGACATCGGATATTATGTTGTACATGCTCTTAATCTCGATATAATAACGGGCACATGTACTTAGTATTTATTTCTTTGATTTACCAAAGGGTGAGATTTCTATGGATTAAATCAATATGCCCGGTAAGTTGGGAAATGATATTATTTACATGGTGTGCCGTTGATTATAGGAGGAAACTGTTTCCTATATATTAGGTTGATGATGTCCCCTTGAGGAGCTCATAAGATTCATCATGTAAACCCTGCAGGTTGACTTAGTCAACATGATGATAAGGTTGAGTGGTACTACTCGAGGAGTTAGATGTTAATTGATTGATGGTCAGTAAATCAATCAATTGACGGACATTCGATATCTTAAACACAGGGAGATGGATGTACAAATAATATATGGAGCCCATATTAATTTATGGGGGTTGGTGAGGTAATTCAATGATGATCCTCTAGTGGAATGGAACATCATTGATGGATCAAGTTTGTGTGGTTCCGATCCATCGGGTGGCCAAGATCCAACTCCTCCTCATGGTCCCTATCGTAGCCTAATATAAACCTCATGAAGTCTAGATCAAATGATGGAAAACAAATCTCTAGAACCGACGGTGGAGATTAAATCTCTAGATCCGACGGTTGGGATTAAAACCCTAGAACCGACGGTTGAGATTAAATCTCTAGATCCGACGGTGGAGATTAAATCTCTAGATCCAACGGTTGGGATTAAAACCCTAGAACCGACGGTTGAGATTAAATCTCTAGATCCGACGGTGGAGATTAAATCTCTAGATCCGACGGTTGGGATTAAAACCCTAGAACCGACGGTTGAGATTAAATCTCTAGATCCGACGGTTGAGATTAAAACTCTAGATCCAATGGAGGAGATTAAACCAAGGCCTAAACCTAACTCTATATATATGGGCTTAGGCTTGGGCGGCAATGAATAATGGAAAAACCTAATTGAGACAAGGTGGCTTGGCCGGCAAGAAATTGGAGGAGGTTAGGGTTAGGGTTTGGTTCATTGTGTTGGGCGGCAACAAGAAGAAGAAGCCTCTTCTTCTTCTTCCCAATGATGGCCGGCAACCCTTCTTCCTCTTTCCTCCTTGGTTTGGCCGGCGCCCAAGCTTCTCCCTTCCTTCTATGGCTTAGGTTGGATGGCATTAGGATTGCTTCCCTTGGGCGGCAATCAAATCCTAGTTGGGATAGGATTGGGGTTGGGCGGCTAGGGTTAGGGTTTTGGGATTAGGGTGGGCGGCAACAAGAAGATGAAGATCCTTTTCTTCTTCCTTCTAAGTGTTGGCCGGCCACTATCCTTGTTCCCTCTACCTTGGCCGGGGCTCAACCTATTTTCCTTCCCTTCATCCTTGGCCGGAAATTAGGAGAGCTTTGTCTAGGGTTTGGGCGGCAACAAGGAGGAGGATTGTTTTCCTTTCCTTTCTCCAATTGTTGGCCGGCGCCCATACCCTTGGTGTTTCTCTTTTGATTGATTTCCATACTCCATTTTATCTTCCTTGGCCGGTGGCAACATCGAGTTTATTGACTTGGTGGCCGGTTCTAGAAAGGAAGATGAGTTTTGTTTTAGGATCTTCCTTTGTTCCTAGTGAACAAGGAAAGAAAGATTGGTGATCTTGGAGGCTTCAACTTGTGGAGGATCTTCGCCCACATGAAGTCTACATGGAGGTTAGGACATACGATAGAAGATCTAGAGGTATAAAAGTTTTACAACTTTTATTATTGTTCTTTGCATGTTCTTATTGATATGCTAGCTTATGTTCTTTATGTTAGTATGTGTTGATTATACTAGTTTACATTTGAATTGGACGTCGCTAGAGGGGGGGTGAATAGCATGTCGTACATCGATGGAATTCGATCGCATTCATCTCTACACTTCATTAGTATGTGCAGTGGAATATATATAAAGCATAAACTAAATATGACAAACACAATAACACAAAAACACACAAATATAACGTGATTCGGAACCTTAAGATTCATACTCCACGAGTTGAGCTCAAATGAGCTCTAGCAATGCAAACAACACCACTAAATAAATACTCCTTCTCGACAACAAGTCAGAGGTGGAGAAACCTTGTACAATGATTCTTACAACAATAAGAAATAATAAACAAGCAAATACAAGTGAAATACACAAAAAAATGTAAAGAATACTTTACAAACGATCTTTTGGAAGCTTACTTGTTGATTGCTTGAATTGTGATTTAAGACCCTGATTTGTAGCAGGAAATCACATCAAAACCGCCCAAGAAATCGCTGTGGAAATCCTTCTCGTCGAGCTCCTTTTAATCCTCCTCACGACCTGGATCTTCGCCTGGCAGTCGGCTGCTAACAGTATCGTTGTCTCACAATGGACTTAATCCACTTCGACATTCAAGCCAATCGTTATATCGCGGTCAGCCATTACCCAACAAATAATGCTAGGGTCGTGGCGACTAATCGATCGACTACGAGCATTTTGCTCGCAACCACGACGTGATCATGCCATCCATGGCAGTCCACTACTCAAGCCATCAATCGACTATCCAATGCTGGCAGTCGACTACTAGGCTATTTCTTGCAGTCGAACACCAGTCGACTCTGATTAGTTCGACTTGTCATAATCCCAGTCGACTGCCAAGAGTCAACTCGGTTGCCAAGTGTCAAAACACTTGACCAATCGACTGGTCAACTCCCTTGTCAAACATCAAAATACTACTCGAGTAAAACTCAAGTCCGGTCATTCGTGACCTGGGCCGATTGCACCAACAATCTCTCCCTTTTTGATGTTTGACAAAAACCACAAAAACTTTTGAGTTAGGTGACCTAACTCATATCTCCTTACCAATTCTCCCAAATTGGAAATCTCAAATTCTTTCATAACTTTTCTCATCATAAAGGTTCTCCCCAAGGGTGCCAATGTCTCATATCCCAATGAGATCTTACAATCTCCCCCTTAGTCCAAAAATATCTAGAATGCCTTCAATTTTCCTAGTGATAAGTCTCATATCACTAAAGAGAGGCTTCCAATAAACTCTCCCAATTTCCAAATTGGGCATCTCATATTCCCATTTCTCCCCCTCATGAGAAAGAACACATTCATCATCCCATGATGGATAACCTCTCTCTAAAGGCTTGCTCCCCCTTGACCATTGTAGGGATGTATACAGAAAAGTCTATTTTTTGTATGAACATCTTTATTTTGAAATAAGAATCACAAGATCATTGTTTGCATTTTTATGGTTATGCAATATTGTCTAATACATTACATTGTAGATAACATGGTGTGTGGTGTCACACGGGAGATCATGTTATCGGCTCCTTATAAAGTATAAGTAAAGGCTCACAACCGAGATGACTTTGGACAAACCATCGGAATGGTTGTAGTGTGATTTGGTATTGGTTTGTCATGACCATAAAATCACACTAGTGCACTTTGTGTGTACTGAGCAGGACCGACTTAGAGGTGATTCGATTTATTACTGACTACATAATCGAATCGGACCTCAGATATTATTTTGTACATGTTCTTAATCCCGATATAATAACGGGCACATATACTTAGTATTCATCTCTTTGATTTACCAATGGGCGAGATTTATAGATTAAATCGATAGGCTCGGAAAGTTGGGAGATGATATTATTTATATGGTGTGTCGTTGATTATAGGAGGAAACCGTGTCCTATATATTAGGATGATGATGTCCCCTTGAGGAGCTCATATGGTTCATCATGTAAACCCTGCAGGTGGACTTAGTCCGGCATGATGAAAAGGTTGAGCAGTACTACTCATGGAGTTAGATATTGATTAATTAATGGTCAGTAAATTAATTAATCGACGGACATTTGAGATTTTAAACACGGGGGGAAAATGTACAAATAATATATGGAGCCCATATTATCTTATGGGGTTGTGAGGTAGATCAATGATAATCCTTTAGTGGATTGGATTATCATTAGTGGATCAGACTTTATGTGGGCTTGATCCATGGGTGGCCAAGATCCAACTCCTCCTCATGGTCCCTAATGTATCCTATTAACACCTCATGAAGCTTAGATCCAATGGATAGAAACAAAACTCTAGATCCAAAGGTAGAGATTAAATCTCTAGATCCGACGGTTGAGATTAAATCTCGAGATCCGATGGTTGAGATTAAATCCCTAGAACCAATGGAGGAGATTAAATCATGGCTTGAGCCCAACTCTATAAATAGAGATTAAAAGTGGGCGGCAACTTGATGATGGCTTAAGGGGATTAGGGTTTGCTTCCTTTGGAGGCTAGGAATCCTAGTTTGTTTAGGATTAGGTTTGGGCGGCTAGGGTTTGGGAGTTAAGGGGTGGGCGGCAATAAGTTGAGGAGGTTTTTCTTATTCTTCCTAAGGTTTGGCCGGTTCCTTCCTTCTTCCCTCTACCTTGTCCTGTGCTCATCCTATTCTTCTTCCCCCCTCTTCTATGGCCGACATTTAGGAGAGCTAGGATTAGGGTTTGGAAGCTTAGGGTTTAGGGGGCTTGGGCGGCACCAAATAAGGAAGTAGTTTGCTTTCTTCTTCCTCTCCCTTGGTGGCCGGCACCCACAACCTTCTTTCCAGCCATTGGCCAGCTTCCAAAGACCCTCTTCCCTTCTCCTTGGCCGGTGGAACAAAGGTTTAGGGTCCTCCCTTGAAGCTTTTGGCCGGCCAATCTCAATCTCCTCTTCCTTCTTAGCAGGCAGCAAGCTTCCTCCTTGGAAGTTAATGGTTGGTTGAAAGAAGGAATGGAGCTTTGTTTCTATTCTTCCTCTTGCTTTGGAAGAGCAAGGATGGAAAATTTGCGATCTAGGATCTTCAACTTTTGGTAGATCATCGTCCACATGACATTCGAAAGGAGGAAGGTCATACATTAGAAGATCGAGAGGTATATCGATTCTCTAATTTTTATATGTTACATGTTTGTATTTGTTTTTCAATTATGAGCATGATATAAATCTAATCGTGGCTAAATAATACTTGGATCCCGAATATAAACACAAAAATCGGCGATCCGGATATCGTCTATTCCGCGGCTACTCGTTGAATAGAGGTTGGTCGCTTGAACAACGAGTTTGTTCAAGTGACCTCTCTAAACGAATAGCACGACGATGACTTGGTTGTTTGAGCAATCCCTTTTGTCTAGGATCAAATTTTTTAATCCGGGGACATCGATGGGATCGCCATGAACAAACAACCAAGGTGTACTGGGAAGCGAAGTTTCCCCTCACAGACTCGATAAGCAAAACCCTTCAATTGGTATCAGAGCCAAGGTTTCCGATTTTGTGTGTTTAGGATTCGGTTAATTTTTATGCACTTTTCATATATTATATGTGCCGGATAATAGTAGGATATACGTAGTTTAACTCTTTGGTTGCAGGCATAAGATCCGACTATTATGGCCATATGTGTGTATGTGATTGTATGTGTGTAAATATTTATTTTGTTGAATCCTCGGGGTTGACGAGGCTAGTATTTGATTTTTTATAAATTAGATATGTCATTGTTTAGCCACTCTTTATTTTATATTACTTTTGATCTAGATTTCATGTACACTCCCTCGTGGAGTATAGGATCGATGGATGTAAATTAAAATAGGTTTTAGTCTCGGCTCAGATCTCCGAATGACTCGTACATGGCGTAGGAGGAGTGGACGAGATGGCGATGCGACGGGAGACATATTGAAGAAAAAAGCCATAATAGTTGAAAAATAATTTATTTTTCATATTTATTGCTTTTTGTTTGATATGCATGTCGTAGGCTAGGAAAATTCCTCAATTTCAAATTACTAAGTGGGAGAGGGAATTTTTTTTTAAAAATTCCCACGGCATCCATTACGATTTGACAAGTGATGCAAACAAACTTGCGCGTCGGCTCTGAGTGCCTTCTTCCCCATCGGATGAGTTTGTTTGCGGATCACAAGGTCAAATATGGTTATAGGGAATTATCAATGAGCGTGTGCACTTCCCCATCGGAAGGCACATAACCCGAGATAATTACCTTGGTACCGAGTAATGGTGAACACTTAGATACAAATATAAGTATCCTCCCCATCAGAGTCACTGCTTTTATTTGTAGGGCCAAAGAGGAACCAACTATTAATTTTACTTGTCAAAAAGTTTGGTTGACAAGATAGTAAAATTAATGGGTAAAATCTCCTCTAACAAATGTAGAATTCGTATACGTCCACACTATCGTGGCATACGATATTCTCGGTGTTTTGAGGTGTTGGTTGATTTTAAAATTTTATTGTTTGAGGAATCAATAATTTTTTGAAATCCAAAGTAATGATCTATGTGATTCTTAGGATTTTCAAATTGACTTTCAGTCCACTTGTTATGATACTAAAGGAAAATAAACTTACTGTACCCAAATAATATTGATTGGAAAAGAATCTAGATATTGTCTTAACTACTGAGGAGTACAAATATGTACTCTTTGAAGAGGGTCCTCCTAAGCCTGCGAATGAGGTGAAAGTCCTTGGAGCGTAGATCGATGGGGAAACCCAGGTCGATATCATTCTCCAATCGACAAAAAGGCTTGTTCAGGCTTAGGCCATGGTTGTTCAGAAGGTTTCTACTTCTAAGCCGAAAGGCAAGAAGAAGAAGAAACAAGATGGAGCAAAGGTGGTGGGAGGATCTCAGGGCAAGTACTTCACTTGCAAGCAAGATGGACATTGGAAGAAGGACTGTCCCAATCCGAAGCAAGAACAAAGGTATGTCCTTTGGTCTAGTCGTTGAAACATGGTTAGCGGTGTTATCTACCAACACCTGGTATGTAGATACGGGAGCCTCTTATCATGTCTGAAATACTTTGCAGGGGTTCCAGGAAACCCGACGACGAGCTGAGGGAGAGATTACCATTTACTTGGGCAATGCCATAATGGTGGCGGCTATTGCAGTGGGAGAAGTTTTATTTATCTTTATGAGAAAAATAAAACTTTGGTTCTGGAAAATTCCCTTTATGTACCTTTATTTAGAAAGAATTTAATTTCAGTTTCTAAATTATTTATGGATGGATATTCTATTTCTTTTAATGATAGAGTTGTTATAAAAAGGAATAGGGAGAATATCTGTCCAGGTACATTGATAGGAAATTTGTTTACACTTGAACCAAAACCTCCCATGATGCAAATTGAAGTTAATAACTCATCTTCTAATTCCAATAAGAGAAAAGAACCTTTGAAAATGAACAAAACATATCTTTGGCATCTTAGGCGTAGTCATATTAACCTAAGCAATATTCAAAGGTTGATAGCTAATGGACCTCTGGGTTCATTAGTGGTGGAAGATTTCCCAACCTGCGAATCTTGCTTGGAGGATAAAGTGACCAAGAGGCCTTTTTAAGGCCAAGGGGTATAGTGCCAAAAATGTGTTAGAATTGGTTCATTCTGATTTGTGTGGTCCTATATCTATCCAGGCAAGAGGTGGTTTTGAATATTTCGTCTTTTTCATAGACGATTATTCAAGATATGGATGACACTACGATCTGATCGTGGTGGTGAGTACCTCTTGGGAGAGTTTAGGAACTACTTATCAGAGGCTGAGATTCAATCCCAATTGACTGCACCTGGCACACCCCAGCAGAACGGTGTAGCAGAGCTAAGGAATAGGACTCTTATGGAGATGGTTAGATCGATAATGAGTTATTCAGAGTTTTCATGTACATTCTGAACTTGGTTCCATCTAAATCAGTTCCTTCTACTCCCACAGAATTGTGGACTGGGCGAAAGCCTAGTCTAAGACATATTCGGATATGGGGGAGTACAGCACATGTTCTGAAGGCAGATGCTGGTAAGTTGGAACCTCGTATAGAAGTATGCATGTTCGTTGGCTATCCTAGAGGAACGAAGGGTGGTTTGTTTTATAGTCCTAGAGATCAGAGGGTGATCATTAGCACGAACGCCAGATTTCTAGATAAAGACTATGTGATGAGCCATAAGCCCAAGAGTAAAATTGTTCTGGAGAATTAAAAGGGGAAGTCACTTCTTCAGTACCACCGGTACAAGAGGATATACCACAAGTCACTGCACCGCGTGTCATAGAGGATACATAGGAGATACCTCGTCGTAGTGGGAGGGTTGTGAGACAGCCTGATAGATTCATGTTCTTAGGAGAATCTTCTGATTTGGTCCCTGGCGAACATGAACCTGATCCCTAGATATATGATGAGGCAATCAAAGATAAAGAAGCAGTATCTTGGCAAAGTGCAATGAATGATGAGATTGAATCTATGGATTCAAATCAGGTCTGGGAGCTAGTAGAACCACCCGATGGTGTAAAAACCATTGGATACAAGTGGATCTACAAGAGAAAGAGAGGAATAGATGGGAAGGTTGAGACCTTCAAAGCGAGGCTTATTGCAAAGGGGTATACTCAGAAAGAGGGTATCGATTATGAGGAGACCTTTTCGCCGGTAGCCATGCTTAAGTCTATCCAGATTCTCTTATGCATAGCAGCTCATATGGATTATGAGGTATGGCAGATGGATGTCAAGACAGCTTTCCTTAATGGAAGTCTTGAGGAAAACATCTATATGAAGCAACAAGAGGGATTCATTGCTAAAGGCAAAGAGCATCTTGTGTGTAAGCTTAATCGACCCATTTATGGATTGAAGCAAGCTTCGAGATCTTGGAACATCCGCTTTGATGAGGTAATCCAGTCTTATGGATTTATTCAAAGTCTGGATGAGTCTTGTGTATACAAGAGATGTGACGGAAACGTAGTGGTATTTCTTGTACTATACGTAGATGACATTTTGTTGATTGACAACAATATCAAGGTGTTATCGGACGTAAGGGTATGGTTGTCCAAACAGTTTGATATGAAGGAATTGGGAGAAGTGGGACACATCCTTGGGATCAAGGTTATAAGGGATTGCAGGAAAAGGATATTGTGCTTATCCCAAGCTTCATACATAGACACGATTATGGATCATTTTAGCAAGCAGAAATCCAAGAAGGGTTTTCTACCTTTCAGGCATGGAGTTCCTTTATCTAAAAAGATGTGTCCTAGATCATTTGAGGAGATAGAGGAGATGAAGGCAGTTCCTTATGCTTCGGCAGTAGGAAGCTTCATGTATGCGATGCTATGTACGAGACCAGATATCTGCTTTACTGTGGGCATGGTCAGCAGATATCAGAGTAATCCAGGATAGGGATATTAGACTACGGTAAAGCATATATTGAAGTACCTGAGAAAGACTAGGGATTATATGATGGTTTACCGGGCAGACCAATTACTCCCTGTGGGTTACACAAATTTCGACTTCCAATCTGATAGGGATAACAGTAAGTCTACCTCAGGTTTTGTGTTTACTTTGGGAGGTGGAGCCATTGTATGGAGAAGTGTCAAGTAGTAATGCGTGGCAGACTCTACCATAGAAGCTGAGTGTGTGGCAGCCTCTGAGGCAGCCAAAGAAGCTGTGTGGCTCAGGAACTTCCTGATGGACTTGGATGAGATTCCTGGTTTGCCCAGAACTATCACAATTTATTGTGATAATAGTGGTGTAGTTGCAAACTCGAAGGAACCACAAGCCCATAAGGATAGTAAACACATAGAGCGTAAGTACCACCTGCTACGAGAAATCGTAAAGGAGGTAGAAGTTGTTGTCGCCTAGATTGCATCAGAGGATGACCTGGTAGACCCTTTTCACTAAGGCCCTTCTAGCGAGACCTTTGATAGGCAAGTGGAGGGAAGGGGAATCAGATGTATGGTAGTATGAGGACAACATAGTCTTTTAGTATAAGTGGCAGATTGTAGGGATGTATACTGAAAAGTCTATCTTTCGTATGAACATATTTATTTTGAAATAAGAATCACATTATCATTGTTTGCATTTTTATGGTTATGCAATATTGTCTAATACATTACAATGTAGATAACATGGAATGTGGTGTCACACGGGAGATTATGTTATCGGCTCCTTGTAAAGTATAAGTAAAGGCTCACAACCGAGATGACTATGGACAAACCATCGGAATGGTTGTAGTGTGATTTGGTATTGGTTTGTCTTGACCATAGAATCACACTAGTGCATTTTGTGTGTATTGAGCAGGACCGACTTAGAGGTGATTTGATTTATTGTTGACTACATAATCAAATTGGACCTCAGATATTATTTTGTACATGCTCTTAATCCCGATATAATAACGAGCACGTATACTTAGTATTTATCTCTTTGATTTACCAATGGGCGAGATTTATAAATTAAATCGATAGGCTCGGTAAGTTGAGAGATGATATTATTTATATGGTATATCGTTGATTATAGGAGGAAACCGTGTCCTATTTATTAGGATGATGATGTTCACTTGAGGAGCTCATAAGGTTCATCATGTAAACCCTGCAGGTGGACTTGGTCCGGCATGATGGAAAGGTTGAGTGGTACTACTCATGGAGTTAGATGTTGATTAATTAATGGTCAGTAAATTAATTAATCGACGGACATTCGAGATCTTAAACACGGGGAGAAAATGTACAAATAATATATGGAGCCCATATTATCTTATGGAGGTTGGTGAGGTAGATCAATGATAATCCTTTAGTGGATTGGATTATCATTAGT
This sequence comes from Wurfbainia villosa, assembly GCA_025175895.1. Taxonomy (NCBI): domain Eukaryota; kingdom Viridiplantae; phylum Streptophyta; class Magnoliopsida; order Zingiberales; family Zingiberaceae; genus Wurfbainia; species Wurfbainia villosa. The sequence goes on along the minus strand of CM045998.1, from coordinate 36,479,773 downwards.
GGATCGGACTTTATGTGGGCTTGATCCATGGGTGGCCAAGATCCAACTCCTCCTTATGGTCCCTAATGTAGCCTATTAACACCTCATGAAGCTTAGATCCAATGGATAGAAACAAAACTCTAGATCCAAAGGTAGAGATTAAATCTCTAGATCCGACAGTTGAGATTAAATCTCTAGATCCGATGGTTGAGATTAAATCCATAGAACCAATGGAGGAGATTAAATCATGGCTTGAGCCCAACTCTATAAATAGAGATTAAAAGTGGGCGGCAACTTGATGATGGCTTAAGAGGATTAGGGTTTGCTTCCTTTGGAGGCTAGGAATCCTAGTTTGTTTAGGATTAGGTTTGGGCGGCTAGGGTTTGGGAGTTAAGGGGTGAGCGACAACAAGTGGAGGAGGTTTTTCTTCTTCTTCCTAAGGTTTGGCCGGTTCCTTCCTTCTTCCCTTTACCTTGGCCAGTGCTCATCCTATTCTTCTTCCCCTCTTCCATGGCCGGCATTTAGGAGAGCTAGGATTAGGGTTTGGAAGCTTAGGGTTTAGGAGGCTTGGGCGGCACCAAATAAGGAAGTAGTTTGCTTTCTTCTTCCTCTCCCTTGGTGGTCGGCGCCCACAACCTTCTTTCATGCCCTTTGCCGGCATCCAAAGACCCTCTTCCCTTCTCCTTGGCTGGTGGAACAAAGGTTTAGGGTCCTCCCTTGAAGCTTTTGGCCGGCCACTCTCAATCTCCTCTTCCTTCTTGGCCGGCGGCAAACTTCCTCCTTGGAAGTTAATGGTTGGTTGAAAGAAGGAATAGAGCTTTGTTTCTATTCTTCCTCTTGCTTTGGAAGAGCAAGGAAGGAAAATTTGCTATCTCGGAGCTTCAACTTTTGGTAGATCGTCGCCCACACAACGTCCGAAAGGAGGAAGGTCATACATTATAAGATCGAGAGGTATATCGATTCTCTAATTTGTATATGTTACATGTTTGTATTTGTTTTTCAATTATGAGCATGATATAAATCTGTTTGTGGCTAAATAGTACTTGGATCCCGAATATAAACACAAAAACTGGCGATCCGGATATCGTCTATTCCACTGCTACTCGTAGAATAGAGGTAGGTCACTTGAACGAGTTTGTTCAAGTGACCTCTCTAAACGAATAGCACGACGATGACTTGGTTGTTTGAGCAATCCCTTTTGTCTAGGATTAAATTTTTTAATCTGGGGACATCGATGGGATTGCCATGAACAAACAACCAAGGTGTAGTGGGAAGCGAAGTTTCCCCTCACGGACTCGATAAGTAAAACCCTTCAACCATTGCACCAACAATGTCCTTGGAGAGTTCCTAAGCCTATAGGAATACTAAACCATCAAAATTAAGGTTAAAAGTTCAACCTTGAACTTTCACACACCTTAAAATTTGATACACACTCAAACAACTCTCATAATCCATATGCCATGGTTTTCACCCTTTTCAATGCTCTCTAAAGCATATCCTAGGGTTATGAGTAGTTAGGGAAACTTAACATAGCTGAAATCAGGCTAAACAAACATTGTTTACCCGAAATCAGGCTTGATAGTCGACTCTTACAGTCACCAGTCCACTGCCATTGACGCCAGTCGACTGCTATAAGCGACAGTTGACTGATTTATGCAAATGCAGAATTTCAACAATCAGAAATGGAATTCCAAAATACATAAGTAATTATACCTATTCTGAAAAATAGTGAAACTTCATACGTATAATACTTGTAACAATCATTATGGGTGAAAAATATTTGAAAAATAAAATACCCATAAAATAATGAGATTGACACAAAGTTCAAAACCATTGAAAAGTTCAATGTTTTGGCCCTACTTTGTATCAAACCTCTCAATGGTGACTTCTATCAAAAAATAGACTATACCAAGGTTTTCTAAAATTATTTTTAAATATTTTTGAAAACCTATATTGGATCATGATCGATGGGCTCAATACACATGACTTGTACATTAGCTTTCCCCATGATCACCATGGTATAAGATGAATTTGAGTTCATCTAGATACAAAAATTATACACCTTGAAATTAACTCATTTCCTAGCATCTCACATGTGTCTAGGGTGTATCAATACATACACATGTCAATGTGATGTGAGATGTGGGTTTTAGTTATTCTAATCTAAGGTCTCATGCATTGTCTAGGCAGCACTACTTGATTCCCTTATATATGGGACTTCAAGTCATGCCATAGTCCTTAAATCAATTTTCATTAATCCTAGATGCATGAATGATCATGTCATAAATGATAACATAAATAAGCATTGTCAATAATCATGATGTCATGGCATATGATTAAATCTAAATACACATGACATAAAACCTTAAACCTAAGCATAATCATGAACTATTAAATGATAAAATGAAATATGATGTCCCCGGATTCAAAATTTAATCCTAGACAAAAGGGAACACCAAAGCAACCTTGTCGTGATGATGATGTCCCCTTGAGGAGCTCATAAGGTTCATCATATAAATCCTGTAGGTGGACTTGATCCAAAATGATGATAAGGATGAGTGGTACTACTCATGGAGTTAGATATTAATTAATTAAATTGTTAGTAATTTAATTAATTAATGGACATTCGATATCTTAAACATGGGGAGATATTTTGTATAAATAATATGTGGAGCCCATATTTAATTATGGGGGTTGGTGAGGTAGATCAATGATAATTCTCTAGTGGAATGGATCATCATTAATGGATTGGGTTTTGTGGTTTGGATCCATTGGGTGGACAAGATTCAACTCCTCCTCATGGTCCCTATTGTAGCCTATTATAAATACCTCGTGAAGCCTAGATCTATATAAGGGTTGGAGAGGCTTGGGCGGCAACATAAGTTCTTCTAGGTTTTTTGGAGTTGGCGTTGGAGGCTTGGGCGACAAGGAATAGAAGAGGTGTGCTAGGGTTTTGGTTGGTTCATCTCTTCTTGGCCGGCGGCAACAAGACAAGGAAGCTAGGGTTTTTCCTTACTTTCCCACTCTTGGTCGGCGCCACCCTCTTCCTTCTCCATTGCCGGCACCTCCCTTTCCTTCTCCAAGGGCCGGAGCAACAAAGGTGAGGGTTCCTCCTTCCTTTTTCTTGGCCAGCACACCCTCTCCCTCTCCTTAGGGCTGGTGGACACCAAGCTTGGTGGTTGGTGGTCTGCGCAAGCAAGGAGAAGAACGGAGCTTTTGCACTTCTCTTGTTCGGAGCGAGCAAGGGAAGACGCGATCTAGGAGGCTTCGATTCTTGGAAGATTGTCGCCCAAATGACTTCCAAGAGGAGGATAGGAATACAATAGAAGATCAAGAGGTAAAATAAGAGGTAAAATCTTGTTTAGTTTTGATTCTAGTTCTTTTGTATTTTGTATGTTATTGATTAACATGGACCCCGATGATAAACACAAAAACCGGCGATCCGTTTATCATCTATTCCGTGGATAATCGAGGAAAAGAGTTAGGTTGCTTGAACAATAAGTTTGTTCAAGCGACTACTCAAATCGAATAGCATGATGATGGATTGGTTGCTTGGGTAATCCATCTCCATCCAGATTTGTTTTAGTTGATAAAATTTTAATCCGAGGATGTGTGATAGGATCGCCATGCAAAAGCAACTAAAGCGAGAAGCAATTCCTTTCAATCCCAACATGGATACTGATAGAGGCAAGGGCCATTGGTTTTGCTTATGGTTTCGATGGATTCAAAAGAATCTTGAAGGTATAATTTCTCCTTCTACTAGTGTGTTTTCATGTGATTATGCTAAAGCAAGTTTTCCTGGCCCCCAGGGGATGTCTGGGATGTAATAAATATTGTTTTTATTCGCTTTATTTCACTGCGCATGATCCTTGAATCTCCAACACCATACCATCCAATAGTCATATTATCCTCCATACTCAATGTTGGCGCAATGGATTAAGATCATGGTTGACTAGACTCGAGTAGTATTTTGATGTTCAACAAAATGATTGACAATGTGATTGTCATGGGAAGTCCAAGAATGGTCTTGGCATTTGAGAAGTCCAAGTCATGTCTACTTGGCAGGTAAAGTCCAAGTCATGTGTACTTGGCAAAGGAAATTCCAAGTCATGGGTACATGGCAATTAGAAAGTCCAAGCATGGGTCTTGGCAAAGGAAAAGTCCAAGTCATGGGTACTTGCTAAAGAAATTCAAAGATATAGTCTTGGCTGTTGGATCGAAGCGGATCGCTAGAGGGGGGGGGTGAATATCGAAAAACCCTTTTTTTCGAGTTCGTATCAAAAACCGAGTAGATAATTTTTTGCAGCGAAAATGTAAATGTAAAGAAAAAAGAGACAAATGAGTTTTACTTGGTTCGTAGCCTTCGGCTACTACTCCAAGGCCCTAGCGGTCCTCGACCACGTACGGAGGGCAAAAACACTAAAGAACTCCTCCCCGTTAGAGGTAGGAGTTTAATCGATACAAGTAAAGCACAAAGCTTGAGGTAGAGGGACACTCCCCCTCTCCTCGTTACGATAAAAGCTCCAAAAATGAAAGTACTAAACTGAAATAAAACTCTAACCGACGTAATAAAATGAAAACAAATAAACCTAGACATCGGAGAAGAAGCACTTCGTTGTCGGAGAAGTTGTAGCTTTGCGGAGGCTTTTCGAAGCTTAGAATTGATGATGAAACCCTAGGTTTGGCCCTCCTTTTATAGCCTTTGAGCCCCTTTTCGAGAGGAACCCTAGCCAATCACAATTGAGCACCAATCTCCTTGAAATGGGGTGATAAGCCGACGATCATTGACCATCACCGATCGATGGCCATCAACACGAGCTCGATGGCGACGATCGAGAGTGTTGACCTCCTAGTCGGTCGATTGGGACGGCAATGAGTCCTCCAGTGGCAATCCGATGCTTGCTACAAGTCAAAGTTAGCTCAAAGAAAACATTATTTCGACGGCCTTCGACCGTCCGATCTCGACCTAGACCATCGATGGGATGTCTTTGGTCGGATCTACGCTTAAGACCATCCCCGTAAGGAGGATACGACCTCACTTACGCTCGCACACACGAGCTTACCTCGATACTTACATGTCTCTTTTGCTTCCGGCCTTCCACTCGATTCCTTCGGCTTCCTCCGAAGTCACTCGAGTGTCGCCCGACCACCGCGGCTTCCTCCGGGTGTCGCTAGCCTTCAGCTCCAGCTTTAGCACTTTTCTGCACACTCGATTCAGCTCGTGAGATAACGACATGAGCTTAACTTTGTATCATTTGCTATAATCAAAACACAGGTTCGACTTAGGTGCCTACTGGACCAACAATCTCCCCCTTTTTGATTTATGGCAAACCCACATACAAAGTTAAGTAAATAGCAAGCATGAAGAATAATGTGCATTAGAAACAAACAAAAGATTAAGTTGGAGTAGTAAGGATTTTCTTCAAGTACTCCCCCTTGACCGAGGGTGAGTCTTGAAGAAAGACCTTAATCCTCCCCTTTGAGGGTTGCTTTAAGTAATTAACATTACTTAAAGTTGGCCTTAATAAAATGTTTAAGTTAAGAGTTCTTCTTAACGTGGCCCTTACTCCCCCTTAAGTAACACATTAAGGGCATAATGTTTAAGTAAAGCGTTGAAGGCATAAATAAGTAAAATGTTGATGGCACAAATAAGTAATAACTTTTGGTTTAAATATAAAGTAAGAGTTAAGTTATCAAAAAAATTTTGACCCCTTAACTTTTTAACTTTGGCCTTTTCTTAACTTTCTCCCCCTTTTGCCATATATCGAAAAGAGTGAGTGTGTGTGTGGAAAACAAAAATAAGTGTTAAATTTAAAGTCCAAGCATGTTCCACATAATTTTGACAATAATATACTGAAAATAAGTTCATCTATAAAATGTTCGACTCATATTTGGCTTGATTGATATAAAAGATCAACCAATCATGGTCAGAGTCGGTTAGTATGTATGATTATACTCCGTGGTTCATGGCGATGCACTAGCTCTACATCTGGAACCAGGAGTAAGGTCCTAACATCTCACACCCATCTACGTGGCTAAGTACACAAACATATTAGTCCGATGTGTTGTGAGATGTATTGGCTCCTTAAATCTATAGGTGCATGATATCTAAGGTATGTCCTATGCTAGTTCCATAAAAATGAAAATTAAGAACTAGTAGTAAGAAAATATAATTTGCAAGTTCCTATTCTACTACGCACATGCCCAATTTTTGTCTTAATAGACTAAATTCGGCTTCGGGTAGGGGTTTAGTAAATAGGTTCACTAAGTTAGACTTCGATTCGACGTATTCGAGTTGTATGGCTCCGTTAGCCACATGTTCTCGAATGAAATGGTGTTTAACCTCTATATGTTTGGTCCTAGAGTGACATATAGGATTTTTAGTAAGGTTAATTGAACTAATGTTATCTACAAGGAGTTTTGTGTTCGAAAAGTCTAACTTAAAGTCGCGGAGAGTGTGCTTCATCCAAAGAAGCTGAGTGACACACTCACCCATCGCGATGTATTCGGCTTCGGTGGTAGATAAGGCAACACAGTGTTGCTTCCTACTGCACCAACTCACTAGACTTGAGCCGAGAAGTTGACAACAACCACTCGTACTCTTTCTATCGAGCTTACTACCGGCATAGTCCGAATCGGAGTAGCCGGTTAGTTCGAACTCGGTAGATCTAGGATACCAAATACCGACATTAAGTGTACCCTTTAGATATCTAAGGATGCGCTTGACTAGAGTTAGGTGAGACTCCTTGGCACAGGTTTGAAACCTGGCGCACATACTTACTACAAATAAGATATCAGGTCGACTTGCAGTTAAGTAAAGGAGACTCCCTATTACGCTCCTATAGTATTTTAAATCAATTTGGTTTCCGATTATATCTTCTTCTATATTAACATTTGTTGCCATTGGGGTATTAATAATTTTAGCGTCTTGCATTCCAAAGCGTTTAATTAATTCCCTAGTATATTTGCGTTGATGTAGGTATATTCCATCTTTAGTTTGTTTAATTTGTAATCCTAATAAGAAACTTAATTCGCCTACTAAATTCATTTCAAATTCGCTTTCCATAAGTGAAATAAACTCATTTAGTAGGATTGAGTTGGTGGTTCCGAAAATGATATCATCTACGTAGATTTGGGCTATGAATATGTCTTTACCTACGGTTTTTACGAAAAGGGTTGGGTCAACTACACCTTGGTTAAAATCTTTGGACTTAAGATAAATCGAAAGTCTCTCGTACCAAGATCGAGGACCTTGTTTAAGTCCATAGAGAGCTTTCTTTAACCTAAGGACATAGTTGGGTTTGTCTAAACTTTCAAAACCGGGGGGGGGGGGGTGACTAACATAAACTTCTTCTTTAATGTATCCATTTAAGAACGCAGATTTCACATCCATTTGAAACAACTTAAATCCTCGATGTGCTGCATATGCTAATAGCATTCGAATGGACTCTAATCTAGCTACTGGGGCATAGGTCTCGTCGTAATCTAAACCTTTGACTTGACTAAACCCTTTAGCAACTAGTCTAGCTTTATTTCTAACTACTTCACCTTTATCATCAATTTTATTTCTAAACACCCACCCTGTTCCAATGATTGTTTTATCTTTAGGTGGTGGTACTAATTCTCATACTTCGTTCCTAGTGAATTGAGCCAACTCTTCTTGCATTGCAATAATCTAATCGGGATCAAGAAGAGCTTGGTCAATAGTTTTGGGTTCAATTTTAGAAATCAAAGATATTTGACTAAGGTTTCTGTATGAGGCTCTAGTTCGAACTCCTAGACTTGGATCACCTATCACTTGGTCGATAGGATGATTCGTTTGAGTCCTAGTTGGATTTGGGTTTGAGTTTGCAACTTGATCCATAGGATGGCTTGTTTGAGTTCTAGTTTGGTTGGAGTCATCTATCACTTGATCAATAGAGTGACTTGGTTGACTTAGGTTAGGATTAACACTAGACCTGATCTCCGGATCAGAGTTAGGTCTAGTATGAATCGGCTCGCTAATTGGGGTTGCCGGGGGTTTTGTAGGTTCGTGTCCTTCATCAAATACTACATTGATAGTTTTCTCGACTCTAAGGGTGTCATGGTTATATACTCTATAAGCTCTACTTGTAGTCGAGTATCCTAGAAAGATTCCGGTCGTGGTTTTGGATGTAAATTTCCCTAGGTAATCTTTAGTGTTTAGGATATGTACCTTACACCCAAATACCCTAAAGTACTTGATGTTAGGTATTTTATCGTGATAAATCTCGTATGAGGTCTTAAGGTGCCTTTTTACCATAAGGATCCTATTTTGGACATAGCATGCCGTACTCATGGCTTCCGCCCAAAACCTATCGGGTAGATTATACTCATTAAGCATTGTCCTAGCGGCTTCTTGTAGGGTTCTATTTTTGCGTTCTACTAGGCCATTTTGTTGTGGAGTTCTAGGGTAAGAGAACTCATGGTGGTATCCATTTAGGTTACAGAATTCTGTAACCTATGGTTTTCGAATTCACCACCATGATCAGTCCTAAGTCTTTTGATTTTAATGTTTTGTTGATTTTCTATTAACTTAAATAGGTTGATTAATTGATCTAGGGTATCACTTTTATGTTTGATGAACCTAACCCAAGTAAATCTAGAGTAGTCATCAATAATGACTAAACAGAATTTACTTCCATTAAGTGACTTAGCTCCGTGTGAATCAAATAGATCCATGTGTAGGAGCTCAAGCACACTTTTTGTTCGTTCTTGATTTGTTAGTTGATGTTGTGTCCTAGATTGTTTACCTTGTTGACAAGCATTACATATTTTACTATCCAAGTTATTGAGGTTAGGCAGACCTCTGAATAAGTCATACTGACTCATCTTGTGGATGAATCTTGGGTGTGAGTGACCGAGTCGTCGGTGCCACAACCATGATTCCTCTTGCCGTGTCATAAGACACTTAGTTGAGGAGTTAGTTAAGTTGATAGTGTAAATGTTGTTATTCCTAGTCCCTTTAAGAATTGTTTTAGAGGTTTCATTTGTATTAATTACGCATTCATTTTCTATAAAGATGACCTTATAGTTATTATCACACAATTGGCTTACACTGAGAAGATTATATTGAAAATTTTCTACTAATAAAACGTTTTGAATGACAAAATTTGAGTTAAGCTCAATATCACCTGATCCGATGATTTTGAGCTTGCCGTTATTTCCGAAGGCTACCGATCCTTGTCGTTTGAATCGAAGCTTCGAAAACTTGAGTTGATCCCCGGTCATGTGTTGGGAGCAACCACTTTCCAACATCCATTGATCCTACATGCAAGGTATTTGGATCGGATATTGGATTTATTAAAAATTGGTTGAAAATTTATTAACCTAAATCATCTCACCCATGTCTACATGATCAAACATGTTAATCCTATATGTTCTTGTGAGATGACTTCCAATTTTAGTTAAATTAAATTTAATGACTTAAACACTTGTCAACCTTGCGTTAGATTCGGATTTGACCTTAGGCTCATCAAGTCACCTTTTCAAGATCATGGCTTCCAGGTCATGGCGAGGCACAGAGGCCTTCTTTGATCGGAACAACGACCACTTCCTTAGACAAAGCCATTTTCAAGAAAATAGAGACTTGACTCACCTAAGACCACTTCTTGGTCTAACTAGTCTAGGATACAGTGAGGTAGTTTCAGCTAGTTCCGCTCAGTCAAGTGCACCGAACTAGATACGCTTTATCTAGCCCGAATACACAAGACTCCGCTTTCCTAGCGTACTATCATCTCGCCGCGTCCTGGTACTATGTTATCAAGTATTGACGAGTTATAGTCCTATCTAACCATTTTAAAAAGAAAAAAAGTAAAAACCTATGCATGCAATTTCTAAGTTAAAACACAAACAAATTTCGTACTAGATCCCCCTGGACTGTTGAATCGATTCGGTCTCTCCACATAGTGGATTTGGTCCTTGGGAACCCAGTACTGGTTTGATCCTAAGTTTGAAATCGAGGTGGTCTTAGGGACCCATGCTTGGACACGTTTTTTATGTCTACTTATGATTGACATATACGACTTATTGGTCGTGTTTGAGCAAAACCCTAGCCCGACCTTGTTGTACACGACCCTTTGCGATCCAAGTAGGAGGTCAAGTTCTTTGGATCCCAAAGTAAACCTTTCCAATGTATTCCTAAGATCTTCGACTTGACTCTTCAAGAGTGAGTTCTCAACTTCGAGTTTTTCAACCCGAGTTGAGTCATTCTCTTGAACTCGACTAGTCGAAGAGGTTAGGGAGACCTCATGTTTGAGGAGTTTAACTTCCTCAACCAGGGTCTCGAACATGGACTCGGACTTAGCTAACTTTCTATTCAAAAACTTAATTGCACTATAAAGTGTAGTAATAAGAGACCGACTTACCTTGAGTGTATCTTTTGAACCGGATGTGTATCCGTGACTCGTCTTGAATAGTGCTTCGCAGTCCGACTCGTCTTCGGTTTCCGATTCAAGTTCTGGTTCTGACTCCGTCTCCGATTCCACCGGTTTAGCCATGAGGACTCGATCATTATCTTCTTCCTCGGAAGCTTTTTCCCAAGTAGCGTTAAGTGCCTTTTTGTATTTTGGTGCCTTGCTCTTCAGTTTTGGGCATTCGGACTTATTGTGTCCAAACCTGTTGCATTCATAACATCTTATGTTTGAACTTTTAGGTTTACCTTCGTTGGGTCGAGTGACGGCTCATTTTCGGCCCTTGACTATCCTCCGAACTAGGTTGACTAGTTCGGCCTCCATTTCCGAGTCGACCTCCGAATCGGACTCATCCTCTTCTTCCTTCGGAGGTGGCTTGCTAGCGGTTTTCTTCTTTGAACCTGCAAATAATGCTATACCTTTCTCGGGTTCCGAATTAGACTACTCATGAAGTTCAAAATCAGAAAAAAGTTTATCTAATCTAAGTTTAGAAAGATCCTTGGAGACCTTGTAGGCATCTTCCATGGATGCCCACAAGGTAGTCCTTGGAAAGGAGTTTAGGACATACCTTATAAGATCGCGGTTTTCGACCTTTTGCCCGATTGCGTGTGGATTGTTGACGATGTCCTGGACTCGGGCATGAAGTTCCGTCGCGGACTCGTGTTCCTGCATTTTTAGGTTATATAGTTTATTGAATAGAAGATCACGCTTACATACCTTGGCTTCATCGGTCCCTTCGTGTAGCTCCACTAGCTTTGTCCAAAGGTCCTTTGCGCTGATGAAGGGGCCGACGCGATTTAACTCCTCCTTGGATAAGCCGCATTGGAGGATTTATGTTGCCTTGGCGTCGGCTTCGACTTGTCATTTTGTCACAATGGTCCATTGATCATAATCCAAGGAGTCACCCACTTCATTAGTCGGAAGTGTGAAACCCATTTGGATTATGATCCACATCTCGATTTGGGTTTTGAGAAAGCATTCCATCCGACCCTTCCAATAATGGAAGTCATCTCCGTTGTAAAACGGAGATCGGACGGTGCTAAAACCCTCGACATGGGTCATTAGAACAAAAGAAACAAGTAGACAAAAAAACTAGCAATGACAAAAACACACAAGAAAGTACCAAGACTCGCGTCTTGGATTAGTAGTGCGGTAGAAAAACTAAGCGAACGAATTAAATTCGAAATAAACAGAAAAAAAAAAATCTGTGAAAATGCTAGATTGGTGGTTTCACCAAATCTTAGCACCCCCAGCACTGATACCAATTGTTGGATCGAAGCGGATCGCTAGAAGGGGGGGGGGTGAATAGCGATAAACCCTTTTTTTCGAGTTCGTATCAAAAACCGAGTAGATAATTTTTTGCAGCGGAAATGTAAATGTAAAGTAAAAAGAGACGGTTCGTAGCCTTCGGCTACTACTCCAAGGCCCTAGCGGTCCTCGACCCCGTACGGAGGGCAAAAACACTAAAGAACTCCTCCCCGTTAGAGGTAGGAGTTTAATCGATACAAGTAAAGTACAAAGCTTGAAATAGAGGGACACTCCCCCTCTCCTCGTTACGATAAAAGCTCCGAAAATGAAAGTACTAAACTGAAATAAAACTCAAACCGACGTAATAAAATTAAAACAAATAAACCTAGACGTCGGAGAAGAAGCACTTCATTGTCGGAGAAGTTGTAGCTTTGTGGAGGCTTTTGGAAGCTTAGAATTAATGATGAAACCCTAGGTTTGGCCCTCCTTTTATAGCCTTTGAGCCCCTTTTCGAGAGGAACCCTAGCCAATCACAATTGAGCACCAATCTCCTTGAAATGGGGTGATAAGCCTTGACTCCTCGAAGCTGATCATTGACCATCAGTCGACTGATGGCCATCATCAGACGACTGATGGCAGCATCAGTCGAGTCCTCCAAGCTGGCAGTCGACTGATGCTTGCTGCAAGTCAAAGTTAGCTCAAAGAAAACATTATTTCGACGGCCTTCGACCGTCCGATCTTGACCTAGACCATCGATGGGATGTCTTTGGTCGGATCTACGCTTAAGACCATCCCCGTAAGGAGGATACGACCTCACTTACGCTCGCACACATGTGCTTACCTCGATACTTACATGTCACTTTTTCTTTCGGCCTTCCACTCGATTCCTTCGGCTTCCTCCGAAGTCACTCGAGTGTCGCCCGACCACCGTGGCTTCCTCCGGGTGTCGCTAGCCTTCAGCTCCAGCTTTAGCACTTTTCTGCACACTCGATTCAGCTCGTGAGATAACGACATGAGCTTAACTTTGTATCGTTTGCTATAATCAAAACACAGGTTCGACTTAGGTGCCTATTGGACCAACAATCTCCCCTTTTTTGATTTATGGCAAACTCACATACAAAGTTAAGTAAATAGCAAGCATGAAGAATAATGTGCATTAGAAACAAACAAAAGATTAAGTTGGAGTAGTAAGGATTTTCTTCAAGTACTCCCCCTTGAGGAAACCTTTCCCTTTACCGAGGGTGAGTCTTGAAGAAAGACCTTAATCCTCCCCTTTGAGGGTTGCTTTAAGTAATTAACATTACTTAAAGTTGGCCTTAATAAAATGTTTAAGTTAAGAGTTCTTCTTAACGTGGCCCTTACTCCCCCTTAAGTAAAACATTAAGGGCAAAATGTTTAAGTAAAGCGTTGACGGCATAAATAAGTAAAACTTTGACGGCACAAATAAGTAATTACTTTTGGTTTAAATATAAAGTAAGAGTTAAGTTATCAAAAAAAATTTGACCCCTTAACTTTTTAACTTTGGCCTTTTCTTAACTTTCTCCCCCTTTTGCCATATATCGAAAAGAGTGTGTGTGTGTGTGGAAAACAAAAATAAGTGTTAAATTTAAAGTCCAAGCATGTTCCACATAATTTTGACAATAATATACTGAAAATAAGTTCATCTATAAAATGTTCGACTCATATTTGGCTTGATTGATATAAAAGATCAACCAGTCCTGGTCAGAGTCGGTTAGTATGTATGATTATACTCCATGGTTCATGGCGATGCACTAGCTCTACATCTGGAACCAGGACTAAGGTCCTAACATCTCACGCCCATCTACGTGGCTAAGTACACAAACATATTAGTCCTATGTGTTGTGAGATGTATTGGCTCCTTAAATCTATAGGTGCATGATATCTAAGGTATGTCCTATGCTAGTTCCATAAAAATGAAAATTAAGAACTAGTAGTAAGAAAATATAATTTGCAAGTTCCTATTCTACTACGCACATGCCCAATTTTCATCTTAATAGACTAAATTTGGCTTCGGATAGGGGTTTAGTAAATAGGTTCACTAAGTTAGACTTCGATTCGACGTATTCGAGTTGTATGGCTCCGTTGGCCACATGTTCTCGAATGAAATGGTGTTTAACCTCTATATGTTTGGTCCTAGAGTGACATATAGGATTTTTAGTAAGGTTAATTGAACTAATATTATCTACGTGGAGTTTTGTGTTCGTAAAGTCTAACTTAAAGTCGCGGAGAGTGTGCTTCATCCAAAGAAGCTGAGTGACACACTCACCCATCGCGATGTATTCGGCTTCGGTGGTAGATAAGGCAACACAGTGTTGCTTCCTACTGCACCAACTCACTAGACTTGAGCCGAGAAGTTGACAACAACCACTCGTACTCTTTCTATCGAGCTTACTACCGGCATAGTCCGAATCGGAGTAGCCGGTTAGTTCGAACTTGGTAGATCTAGGATACCAAATACCGACATTAAGTGTACCCTTTAGATATATAAGGATGCGCTTGATTATAGTTAGGTGAGACTCCTTGGCACAGGTTTGAAACCTGGCGCACATACTTACTACAAATAAGATATTAGGTCGACTTGCAGTTAAGTAAAGGAGACTCCCTATTATGCTCCTATAGTATTTTAAATCAATTTGGTTTCCGATTATATCTTCTTCTATATTAACATTTGTTGCCATTGGGGTATTAATAATTTTAGCGTCTTGCATTCCAAAGCGTTTAATTAATTCCCTAGTATATTTGCGTTGATGTAGGTATATTCCATCTTTAGTTTGTTTAATTTGTAATCCTAATAAGAAATTTAATTCGCCTACTAAATTCATTTCAAATTCGCTTTCCATAAGTGAAATAAACTCATTTAGTAGGATTGAGTTGGTGGTTCCGAAAATGATATCATCTACGTAGATTTGGGCTATGAATATGTCTTTACCTAAGGTTTTTACGAAAAGGGTTGGGTCAACTACACCTTGGTTAAAATCTTTGGACTTAAGATAAATCGAAAGTCTCTCGTACCAAGCTCGAGGAGCTTGTTTAAGTCCATAGAGAGCTTTCTTTAACCTAAGGACATGGTTGGGTTTGTCTAAACTTTCGAAACCGCGGGTTGACTAACATAAACTTCTTCTTTAATGTATCCATTTAAGAACGCAGATTTCACATCCATTTGAAACAACTTAAATCCTCGATGTGCTGCATATGCTAATAGCATTCGAATGGACTCTAATCTGTAGGGAATCGGTATGGCCGGCTAGAGGGGGGTGAATAGCCCTTTTCGTTTGGATGCCGGTATTTGCTCGTCTACAAAACTAATTAGCGCAAGCGGAAGACTAATAAAGACAAACAAATAGAAATACGAGAAAACAATCGCTAACAAAGAATATAACGTGGTTCACGGCTACGCCGCTAATCCACGATCCCGATTCGTCCGAGGTGAATCACTCCTTCAAAGCCAATCCAATATTGGTCTCTCCTTTGCACCAAGCTAGGTGGAGGTAACCTTTACAAATCAAGCACACTCTTCTTACAAATAGAATGGAGTAAGAACAAGTAAGAAGAGTTTAGAGCTTGTGGGGCACTAGGAAGATCACTTAGTGTATAAGCATTAGCCTCTCAAAGGCTTACACCCTCTCTTTTTATAGAGAGGGCTGATTTCTTCCCGTTGGCCGCCACTAGTCGACTGCCGCCCATGGCAGTCGACTGTCATCACTACAACGGCCTCCGAACACGTCAGATCCAGACCGTTGTAGTCCAACGGAACTCTTGGCAGTCGACTGATGGACCTCATCACCGATCACGCCTCTCGTAGTCGACGCGATCCGGCTACGAACGGTTCGCGGCCAAAACCCTATTGACCCGATCACGCCGCCGACGATCGATGGTCTTGTCGGGCCGATCGCCCATGTATGGCGATGATCACGCTAAATCCTCGATCGGACTCACTCGATTAGAGCGATCGCCATGACATGGCAGCCGACTGGTGTCGGGAAAACCCATCCGAGACTTGGCCAAATGGCCAAGTTTCACCTAAGAGCTACCCTTCCCCGGGTTACAATCGCTCACTCTCATCTCTCGGAGTCCCTCACCTTCGAAGTTCTCTTCGTTCTCGGCCACGTCCCTCGGCAGCATCAGGCGCACGGCTCTGCAATGCTCCTTCGCGTCTCTTGCCTCGAAGTCTACTTCCTCCGGCTTCACTCCAAGTTTCTCCTCCGGCGGTCCCTCGGATGCTCCAAGCGCACGACTTCCGCAAAGCTATCCTTCACCGACTCAAGGCACGAGTCATGAGATGTGAAACTCGCCACGGCTCTATGTGCGAATTACTAAGTCCTGCACGACTTCAACGCACATATCAAATCAACATATCAAACTAACTTAAACCCTTTGCCACACCATCAAAACCATATTACGGCAAGAGATTGCCCTAACAATCTCCCCCTTTTTGATGTGTGGCAATCCGTTTAAGTTAGGTAAAAACATTTGATATAAATTCTTAGGTAAGAAAGCATGTAAAAATAAACATGATATAGCAACATGCCACTCCCCCTTAATCCATGAAACTCTATATTGCAAATTTTCTCCCCCTATCATATATTTCTCCCCCTAAAATAATTAACTTAAACATAAATTATTTCTCCCCCTTTGACACCATCAAAAAGATTAACACTAAGTTATAAGCTCATGGCATCAAGTAGAATGGAGGGAAAATACCAAAAACATGATTAAAATCTGAAATCAAAAAATTGCAGGCTGATTTTCAGGTGAGCAGTCGACTGCTATCAGTATGGCAGTCGACTGGCACAATTGATTTCGAAATTTTGATTTTCTGGGCGAATTTCAGAAATGCATTAAAAATTTCATAAAATTCGAAAAATCATGAAATTTGAGGAGCATATTTCTATTAAGTATATATATCAAGGAAAAATAGTTTTTCATGAAAAATCATTATATTTTCTGAGATTTGCCAAAAATCCAAACACTTGAAAAACCACTAGTTTTTGAGCATGTTAGTATCCATTTTAACACCTAGTCTTGCTTTGAATTGTTCCAAAACATGAATACATAGATTTTAGATTAAGGAATTGTTTTGAAAACATATGAAATATCCAACCATGATCTTTGGGCAATATGTCTATGAATTAAACATAAGCCTTCCCCATGATTGGTCTATTATTGCTATGTTGATACTTTAAATGACCATCTAAATGCCATAGGCATTAGTGGACATTTGTATCATCCTAACATCTCACACATGCTAAGTTTGCAATCAAGTTAGCCTATAGTGAGTGTGAGATGCATCCTAGGGGGTATTTGTATATACTTAACCAATATATTCATGCAATTCTATCATGGTTAAGTATCAACCTAACAATTAACATGATCATAATGACATATATGAATGAATTCTACATTATGATCATGAAATGCATGTTTTCATTAAATTATAATCATGCATTAGGTATTATATGATGATAATAAACAAAGTGTCACCTAAAGCATGATTCAAACCTATTTCTCATGATAACGTGCCAAATATCAAAATCATAAATCATGATTTCAAACATACATAGAAATTACATTAATCATCATGATTTAAGCAATATTATCTATTTATGGGCACGTTATCATCACCCAACACTATCTAAAAAATGTTGTCCCGTCATCCTAAGTCAACCAAAATATGATATAGGTCAAGTTCATATGGTTGACTACCCTAGGGGTTTTCTAACCCTTAAGGATGGATTTTGGAACCCAAAATAAGTTCTTTCCTATTGGGTTCACTAAGTATTCCTTGGGGATCCATTTTCTAGCAATTACTTTCTTTTTATCTTGTCCCCTAGCTATTAGGCATTTGTAGGCCTTTTCATTTTTCTTTTCCTTGTAGCCTAGGCCCTTTTTGTTGAAACTAGCTCTTTGGCTCCCTAAGATCATGTTCAATGTGTTGGAGCCAATTGTGAATTTTTCTAGGGCTTTTGTTAAATAATCTACTTTTTCCCTTAAGGCCCTATTTTCATTTATACATGCATCACTAACATCTAATGGCACATAAAGGTCATGTGAGCATGCATCATTTAAGCTAGAAGAAATATTATCATTTAAGCATGCATTTTCTAGCTTATTTTCCAATGCCTTAATTTGATTAAGCATGCTTTTATTTTTCTTTTTCATTCCAAATAAGTCCTTAGTTAAACTAGAAATTATGGAAACTATTTTCTTAGGAGAAGTTTCGTTACCATAGTTTCCATATCTTCTTCTTCTTCTTCGGATGAGGAGGATGTAGAAGCTCCCCCTTCACTTGAGCTCTCTCCTCTTGAGCTTGATCCTTCATTTTCGGAGGAAGAGCAATCCAAGTCATCAAAGGCCATCAAGGCCAAATTGGTGACAAAGGCATTCTCCTCATCCGATGATGATGAAGAGGATGAGGATGGGTCATCCCAAGTCCTTGCCTTTAGGGCTTTGACCTTTCCCTTTTCCTTTGTCTTCTTCTCCTCTTCCTTTTTCTTCTTGCTCCCCTTTTTCTTCTTCTTTTCTTCCTTCTTTTTCTTTTCTTCTTTGCTTTTGTTTAGGAGGGGACAATTATCCCTTATGTTCCCTTCTCCTTGGCAATTGTAGCATATGACCTTCCCCCTTGGTCTTCTATTCCTATCATGAGATTTATCAAATCTAAAATTCTTAAATGCACGTCTTACCTTCCTTACCATGTAGGCTTCTTCCGTGCTATCCATGGAGGAGGAAGACGCTTCATCATCGGAGGAGGAGATCTCTATCTTCTTCTTCCCTTTATTTGCCAACAAGGCTACTCCCCTTGAATTTTGGACTCTAGGCTCTTCTTGTATACCTTCAAGCCTTGTCTCATGAAGCTCCATTGTTGAAAAGAATTCCTCCAAGGTGCTCACTTCTAGGTTCTTGGAGATGTAAAATGAGTCCACCATGGAGCTCCATCTTGAGGACCGGGGGAAAGCATCTATGGCCTTCATTACCATATCCCGGTTGGAGAGCTTTTCACCTACACTTCTTAAACCGGTTAAAATTTCCTTAAATCTAGAGTGTAGGGATTTTACCTTCTCTCCCTTTTCAAGTTTGATATTGGACAATTGGGAGCGAAAAACGTCTCTCTTTGCTAGCTTTGCCTCGGATGTGCCTTCATGGATTTCTATTAGTTTCTCCCACATTTCCTTGGCGCTAGCACACTCTCCTATCCTATTGACTTCTTGTTGAGGGAGGGCATTGTATAGGTGGTGCTTGGCCTTTGAATTTGCCAAGTATTCTTCTCTTTGCCTCTTGCTCCACCTAGATTTCTCCAATGGCTCCCCATCCTCGTTCCTAGGCAACTCGAAACCGTTTTCCATTATTAATAGAATTTCAAAGTCGGTTTCGAAGAATACCTCCATTCGGTTCTTCCACCAAGCGAATTCGCCGTTGAACTTCGGTGGGTGGATGTTTGAGCCGGCCATCTTTAGATGAAGTGTTTGTTGCGGCGGTTAGTCCTTGACAAACAACTTGGCTCTGATACCACTTGTAGGGAATTGGTACGGCCGGCTAGAGGGGGGTGAATAGCCGGGGTTGCTGGGGGTTTTGTAGGTTCGTGTCCTTCATCGAATACTACATTGATAGTTTTCTCGACTCTAAGGGTGTCATGGTTATTTACTCTATAAGCTCTACTTGTAGTCGAGTATCCTAGAAAGATTCCGGTCGTGGTTTTGGATGTAAATTTCCCTAGGTAATCTTTAGTGTTTAGGATATGTACCTTACACCCAAATATCCTAAAGTACTTGATGTTAGGTATTTTATCGTGATAAATCTCGTATGAGGTCTTAAGGTGCCTTTTTACCATAAGGATCCTATTTTGGACATAGCATGTCGTACTCATGGCTTCCACCCAAAACCTATCGGGTAGATTATACTCATTAAGCATTGTCCTAGCGGCTTCTTGTAGGGTTCTATTTTTGCGTTCTACTAGGCCATTTTGTTGTGGAGTTCTAGGGCAAGAGAACTCATGGTGGTATCCATTTAGGTTACAGAATTCTGTAAACCTATGGTTTTCGAATTCACCACCATGATCAGTCCTAAGTCTTTTGATTTTAATGTTTTGTTGATTTTCTATTAACTTAAATAGGTTGATTAATTGATCTACGGTATCACTTTTATGTTTGATGAACCTAACCCAAGTAAATCTAGAGTAGTCATCAATAATGACTAAATAGAATTTACTTCCATTAAGTGACTTAGCTCCGTGTGAATCAAATAGATCCATGTGTAGGAGCTCAAGTACACTTTTTGTTCGTTCTTGATTTGTTAGTTGATGTTGTGTCCTAGATTGTTTACCTTGTTGACAAGCATTACATATTTTACTATCCAAGTTATTGAGGTTAGGCAGACCTCTGACTAAGTCACTCTGACTCATCTTGTGGATGAGTCTTGGGTGTGAGTGACCGAGTCGTCGGTGTCACAACCATGATTCCTCTTGCCGTGTCATAAGACACTTAGTTGAGGAGTTAGTTAAGTTGATAGTGTAAATGTTGTTATTCCTAGTCCCTTTAAGAATTGTTTTAGAGGTTTCATTTGTATTAATTACGCATTCATTTTCTAGAAAGATGACCTTATAGTTATTATCACACAATTGGCTTACACTGAGATGATTATATTGAAAATTTTCTACTAATAAAACGTTTTGAATGACAAAATTTGAGTTAAGCTCAATATCACCTGATCCGATGATTTTGAGCTTGCCGTTATTTCCGAAGGCTACCGATCCTTGTCGTTTGAATCGAAGCTTCGAAAACTTGAGTTGATCCCCGGTCATGTGTCGGGAGCAACCACTGTCCAACATCCATTGATCCTACATGCAAGGTAGTTGGATCGGATATTGGATTTATTAAAAATTGGTTGAAAATTTATTAACCTAAATCATATCACCCATGTCTACATGATCAAACATGTTAATCCTATATGTTCTTGTGAGATGACTTCCAATTTTAGTTGAATTAAATTTAATGACTTAAACACTTGTCAACCTTGCGTTAGATTCGGATTTGACCTTAGGCTCATCAAGTCACCTTTTCAAGATCATGGCTTCCAGGTCGTGGCGAGGCACAGAGGCCTTCTTTGATCGGAACAACGACCACTTCCTTAGACAAAGCCATTTTCAAGAAAATAGAGACTTGACTCACCTAAGACCACTTCCTGGTCTAACTAGTCTAGGATACAGCGAGGTAGCTTCAGCTAGTTCCGCTCGGTCAAGTGCACCGAACTAGATACGCTTTATCTAGCCCGAATACACAAGACTCCACTTTCCTAGCGTACTATCATCTCGCCGCGTCCTGGTACTATGTTATCAAGTATTGACGAGTTATAGTCCTATCTAACCATTTTAAAAAGAAAAAAAATAAAAACCTAAGCATGCAATTTCTAAGTTAAAACACAAACAAATTTCATACTAGCTCCCCCTGGACCGTTGAATCAATTCGGTCTCTCCACATAGTGGATTTGGTCCTTGGGAACCCAGTACTGGTTTGATCCTAAGTTTGAAATCAAGGTGGTCTTAGGGACCCATGCTTGGACACGTTTTTTATGTCTACTTATGATTGACATATACGACTTATTGGTCATGTTTGAGCTAAACCCTAGCCCGACCTTGTTGTACACGGCCCTTTGCGATCCAAGTAGGAGGTCAAGTTCTTTGGATCCCAAAGTAAACCTTTCCAACGTATTCCTAAGATCTTCGACTTGACTCTTCAAGAGTGAGTTCTCAACTTCGAGTTTTTCAACCCGAGTTGAGTCATTCTCTTGAACTCGACTAGTCGAAGAGGTTAGGGAGACCTCATGTTTGAGGAGTTTAACTTCCTCAACTAGGGTCTCGACCTTGGACTCGGACTTAGCTAACTTTCTATTCAAAAACTTAATTGCACTATAAAGTGTAGTAATAAGAGACCGACTTACCTTGAGTGTATCTTTTGAACCGGATGCGTAGCCGTGGCTCGTCTTGAATAGTGCTTGCGATCAGGCTCGTCTTGGTTTCGATTCAAGTTTGATTACGACTCGTCTCCGATTCCACCGGTTTACCGATGAGGACTCGATCATTATCTTCTTCCTCGGAAGCTTCTTCCCAAGTAGCGTTAAGTGCCTTTTTGTATTTTGGTGCCTTGCTCTTCAGTTTTGGGCATTCGGACTTAATGTGTCCAAACCTGTTGCATTCATAACATCTTATGTTTGAACTTTAAGGCTTACCTTCATTGGGTCAAGTGACGACTCGTTTTTGGCCCTTGACTATCCTCCAAACTAGGTTGACTAGTTCGGCCTCCATTTCCGAGTCGACCTCCGAATCGGACTCATCCTCTTCTTCCTTCGGAGGTGGCTTGCTAGCGGTTTTCTTCTTTGAACCTGCAAATAATGCTATACCTTTCTCGGGTTCCGAATTAGACTGCTCATGAAGTTCAAAATCAGAAAAAAGTTCATCTAATCTAAGTTTAGAAAGATCCTTGGAGACCTTGTAGGCATCTTCCATGGATGCCCACAAGGTAGTCCTTGGAAAGGAGTTTAGGACATACCTTATAAGATCGCGGTTTTCGACCTTTTGCCCGATTGCGTGTAGATTGTTGACGATGTCCTGGACTCGGGCATGAAGTTGCGTCGCGGACTCGTGTTCCTGCATTTTTAGGTTATATAGTTTATTGAATAGAAGATCACGCTTACATACCTTGGCTTCATCGGTCCCTTCGTGTAGCTCCACTAGCTTTGTCCAAAGGTCCTTTGCGCTGATGAAGGGGCCGACGCGATTTAACTCCTCCTTGGACAAGCCGCATTGGAGGATTTGTGTTGCCTTGGCGTCGGCTTCGACTTGTCATTTTGTCTCAATGGTCCATTGATCATAATCCAAGGAGTCACCCACTTCATTAGTCCGTTTGGATTATGATCCACATCTCGATTTGGGTTTTGAGAAAGCATTCCATCCGACCCTTCCAATAACGGAAGTCATCTCCGTTGTAAAACGGAGATCGGACGGTGCTAAAACCCTCGACATGGGTCATTAGAACAAAAGAAACAAGTAGACAAAAAAACTAGCAATGACAAAAACACACAAGAAAGTACCAAGACTCGCGTCTTGGATTAGTAGTGCGGTAGAAAAACTAAGCGAACCAATTAAATTCGAAATAAACAGAAAAAAAAGAAAAAAAAAATCTGTGGAAATGCTAGATTGGTGGTTTCACCAAATCTTAGCACCCCCGGCTCTGATACCAACTGTTGGATCGAAGCGGATCGCTAGAGGGGGGGTGAATAGCGATAAACCCTTTTTTTCGAGTTCGTATCAAAAACTGAGTAGATAATTTTTTACAGCGGAAATGTAAATGTAAAGTAAAAAGAGACAAAGGAGTTTACTTGGTTCGTAGCCTTCGGCTACTACTCCAAGGCCCTAGCGGTCCTCGACCACGTACGGAGGGCAAAAACACTAAAAAACTCCTCCCCGTTAGAGGTAGAAGTTTAATCGATACAAGTAAAGCACAAAGCTTGAGGTAGAGGGACACTCCCCCTCTCCTCGTTACGATAAAAGCTCCGAAAATGAAAGTACTAAACTGAAATAAAACTCTAACCGACGTAATAAAATGAAAACAAATAAACCTGGACGTCGGAGAAGAAGCACTTCATTGCCGGAGAAGTTGTAGCTTTGCGGAGGCTTTTGGAAGCTTAGAATTGATGATGAAACCCTAGGTTTGGCCCTCCTTTTATAGCCTTTGAGCCCCTTTTCAAGAGGAACCCTAGCCAATCACAATTGAGCACTAATCTCCTTGAAATGGGGTGATAAGCATGGCCATCATCGATCTGATAAGCGACATCGATCAGTCTTGACCTTCAGCGATAGGCGATTGGCCCGGTCGAGTCCTCAGTAGCGGTCGGTGATGCTTCTTTGTAAGTCAAAGTTAGCTCAAAGAAAACATTATTTCGACAGCCTTCGACTGTCCGATCTCGACCTAGACCATCGATGGGATGTCTTTGGTCGGATCTACGCTTAAGACCATCCCCGTAAGGAGGATACGACCTCACTTACGCTCGCACACACGAACTTACCTCGATACTTACATGTCGCTTTTGCTTTCGGCCTTCCACTCGATTCCTTCGGCTTCCTCCGAAGTCACTCGAGTGTCGCCCGACCACCGCGGCTTCCTCCGAGTGTCGCTAGCCTTCAGCTCCAGCTTTAGCACTTTTCTGCACACTCGATTCAGCTCTTGAGATAACGACATGAGCTTAACTTTATATCGTTTGCTATAATCAAAACTCAGGTTCGACTTAGGTGTCTACTGCACCAACATTGGCAGCATAAGTCCAAGCTGTAGTCTTGGTGGCGTAAAGTCCAAGTGAACTTTGGCGATGAAAGTCGATGTATGGATACTTGGCATTTGGGAAATCCAAGGGTGTGATATTGGTGGCATAAAGTCCAAGCTATAGTCTTGGTGACATAAGTCCAATGTTTGGCGGCGTAAAGTCCAAACATCTGTCTTGGCAGTATAAGTCTAAATGTACCTTGGCAAAGTAGACCCGATTAGCATGACAATAGCTGATGGAAGCACCTAAAGGCTTGCGTATAGATGAATAAGTCATGGATGACTTGGAGGGATCTAATAGCTGTGAAGCTGATGGAGGTGGCTAGAAGGCTAAGGTCTAGGCTAAGGGTGGTCTATCAAGTATGAGGGGATCATACATGAGTTAAACCTCATGTTTGAGGTTTATTAGTTGATGCACGCGAACGTGACCTCAAATCTTGAGACGGGAACCATCGAGGACTCGAAGCGCACACTCACGCTCAACGCCCGCAAGTGCACGGATGTCGCCAAGTAATAAAAATATTATCGATCCCACAGGGACTGAGATTCGAGTATCGATTGGTTTAGTGAACGTTATTGTTCGGAGTTCCGTTCTAATGGTTCTGATGATGAGGGTTGTCGGCGGTCCTAACTCTAGTATGGTGTCACACGGAGGAAGAGAAGGGTTGCTACGAGTCTTTTGGGGGAATTTTAGGATTTCAATTTCGCTTGTGTGTCACAGAATACGCTATCAATTGGGTACTATCTAGATGTCTAACTATATTCTTGTTGAAGGGACATCATACACTTCCCCGATGAGCCTTCGCATCTATCGGGAACTACCTCTACCATACCAAGTTGACCCCTGACTTTAGGATGGGATAGGCGGTATGAGGATGCCAGATCAAGCCCTATGATGAGTTGGAACATGTCATGTTTCCTACTCTATCACACCCTTCTATCTACAGTTACCGATGATGAGGCCAACCCCTAGGTTTCTACTTAATTCTCCTAAATCTTTGATACGAGGGTTGTCACCCCTCGTATCAGCTATGCACAATAAATAGAAGACCAAAACAAATAGCTATCGATCTAAACAATCACCAATTACAAATATGATTTCAAGAACAGAAATATATTTGAAATATCATGTTCTACGCACACAAACTACTCCCTAATCCTAGAATAGAAGAATCTACTCCATAAATACGAGAAGAGAAACACAAAGCATATTAGAATTCATAGAAACAATGTAAACTGTGCAAAGAACGTGAATTACAATGCACTTTGGCTCTCCTCTCCGATGTTGATGTGCAAAACTCGATCCTCGAGCGACCTTCTTCCTCCCCGTTACGAGTTTCCAAAGATTTCTATGGAGTCAGAGTGTTGTCCCGGCTATCGTGCCTCCCCCTAGGGTTTGGGCGTAACTTCCTTTATAAAGACATCAGGCCGGATCTCCCCAAAACCTGGAAAATAACTAAATAACATCAAAATCGCCCAGCACCACACGACCATGTGGATTCACACGGTCAGGCCATGTGTGGCACTGGGCTGCGAGCCGTGTGGATTCACAGGGCCAGGGTGTGTGTCCTTCTAAGCTGCCAAATGTCTTATTTTCGATGCAAAAGTGAGCCATTTTCCCCATAGAATACTGTCCTGCACATAAGAGTACAAAGAGAAGATCTCCGAACCAGAAAATAGGAAATGAATGAAAAATAAAGTGAAATATGCAAGAATCAAATAAAAAATGCAACAGGATGTAAGCGAAAACTACTCCTAAAACCCTATATGTTTTGCTCACATCAATTCCCCAGACATAAATCTTTGCTTGTCCTCAACCAAACCTAAGTGCCATGAAATTTTAAAAAGAATTGTTCCATACTTAGTTTGTCAACTAGATTTATCAAGTGGTATTTACAATCAAAGTAAAATAGATATGTTCTAAAAATTCACTAAGTTAGTTTCTTGTGCACGTGCTAAGCGAATCTTCTTAGGGGATACTCGTTCTATGAAAAGTTAAGTCATCATCCTATAGCTTTCCTATGGTCTCCGGCTCTTAGGCACTTACCTACCAAAAGCGAGGGTCGTTATCTAGATCTAGAACAAAGTCTCAAAGGCGTGCTCGGTATTGAGAGAATTTGGTAGGTGTTTACTCAATTACCTAACTCGGTCTCAAAGGGGCACCTAACCATTTCCACCCACGACAACTGTTTTTTTATCCCTCATAATCATTTTTTTCAATTTTTCTCACTCTCTTTTTCTTTCCCTCTTTTATTTTCTTCTTTTTTTTTCTTTTCTTTCTCTCTTGGGATTTTGATTTTTCGAATGGGCTTCCATGATCCAAGCATCTCCAGTAACTAAAATACTAAATCTAGAGTCACCTATGGATTCCAAAGTACTAAACTACTGAGATGAATCATAACTAGGTATGTATTAGATTCTCCCTTTCAAAATGTTCGACATGTGTAGGTGTAAAAAAAAAGCTAACCAGTGTATGTCTAGAACATTTATTAGAGAAAATAAAAAAAAAATATCATGAGATAAATGAAGTTAAGCTACCTATGGGAATAACTCATGAAAGTAACTTTAAAAATACTACTGAGGCAGCTTAAAGATAGCAAAAACTAAGTACAGAAAGAAACTAAACACACTATGCATGAATAAATGAATGCTAACTAAAACTAAAATGCATATATTAGGAAAGAAATTACTGCTAGAAACAAAATAAATCACAACTTGGGGTACCCCCCCCCAGACTTAAGCGAAGCATACCTCTAATATGGTGGATGAGGTGGAAAGTCTAGTAGCCTCGGCATCTTAGGATCCTGGGAGAATCTGGTGCTGAGTCGCTGATGTCACATGTACATGTGGTCGATCTAAGACCTGGTGGATGCAGCGGCTGCTCTGTGCTCCTCCTCCCTAGCCCACTGTGCCTGCTAGGCACACATGTATTGCCTGACCTCCCGATGGTAGACAGCCTCCTCCTGGCGATGGGAACCCTCCTCCTAAAAATATATACAGGCCTCATCGTAGATCTCCTCAGCTCACTGGAAGTGCTCCCGTAAGCCATGAAACTCCATCTGTGTGTAAGCGCTCTGCTCCTCCCATTGCTGCCTCTGCGTCTGTTGCTCGGTGTATATGTCCTCAAGGCGTGATCGAACCTCAGAGAAGTCATAGGCGACTGGACCAGCATCCTACTCAAGAGTAGAAGAAAAATAGTGGTGCAGGTGCAGGCTCTCGTCGTGGACTAGATGGGCTCAAAACGATTTTTTCTTCTTCCTAGCAAGTTCTTTCTAATCCTAAACTATTTGCAAAAACATAAGTGACCATAAATCAAAGTCTAAATTATACACATGAATGCAGAAAGATTAAAAACATGTAAAATTAAACTTGGGTTGCCTCTCAAGAAGCGCTTTGTTTAAGGTCTTTTAGCTCGACCACACTCCATTATCTCAACTTAGCTCCGGAGGTTCTGTAAACCTTCATTCATCTATCTCATATTATGGACACTCCCCTAGATACTTCTTAAGTCACTGTCCATTTACCTTAATCTCCCCTAATTCCTTGCTCCATATATCCATTGTACCATATGGGTATATACCCTTTTTACCTGAAACGGTCCTAACCATCTTGATTTCATCTTTCCTGGGAAAAGTTTTAACCTTGAATTATACAGGAGAACTAAGTCCCCTTCCTTAAACTCCCTTCTCAAGATATGTTGGTCATGCCACCTCCTAGTTCTTTCCTTATATGCCTTAGCATGCTCATACGCATCTCTTCAAATTTTGTCCAGCTCACTCAACTGCAGTTTCCTTTTCTTTCCTGCCGTGCAATAGTCCAAGTTGAGCTTTTTGATGGCCCAGTAGGCCTTGTGTTCCAATTCAACAGGAAGGTGGTAAGGTTTCCCGTAAACTAGGCAAAATGGGGTAATGCCTATCGGGGTCTTGTAGGCTCTACAGAAGCTCAAAGAGCATCATCCAGTTGTTGTGACCAATCTTTCCTCGATGCCACGACCGTCTTTTCTAGAATACTTTTGATCTCTCGATTTGAAATTTCCACTTGTCCACTCATTTGTGGGTGGTATGCTGTCGAGACTTTGTGGATTACCCCGTACTTGTGTAGCAACTTTTCAAATTATTTTTCGATGAAGTAGGATCCTCCATCACTGATTACAACTCGAGGAACTCCGAATCTAGGGAATATGTTTCTTTTGAACATTTTTATTACAGTCCTAGTGTCGCAGTGGGGTGATTCTATAACCTCCACCCATTTGGAGACATAGTCTACGACGACTAGGATATATCTATTTGTGTCGGAAGCGGGAAAGGGCATGAAATCTATTCCCCATACATCAAAGAGTTCTACTTCTAATAAGGAGCTTGGCGACATCTCATGTCTCCTACCTATATTTCCTATTCGCTGGCACCGATCACATGAGACTACGTAGTTGCACGTTGTTGGCAATGTGCTAATCCTCGGAATGCTCATCGGCTCCCATGTCCCCGGATTAAAATTTTCACTAATGAAAA
Source organism: Wurfbainia villosa (assembly GCA_025175895.1). Lineage (NCBI taxonomy): Eukaryota > Viridiplantae > Streptophyta > Magnoliopsida > Zingiberales > Zingiberaceae > Wurfbainia > Wurfbainia villosa. Next base: position 36,451,279 of record CM045998.1, on the reverse strand, counting down.
GTAATCCGGATGAGATGAGTTTCCTAAGCACAACCAATTCGTCGTCGTGCCAACGACTCGAGTGATCGCTTGAACAAACTAGTTGTTCAAGTAACCAAACTCTTCTAGTCGATTAGCCGCGGAAGAGACGACAGACGGATCGCCGGTTTTTGTGTTTCTTATTCGGGGTCCATGATTATACAAATACATGCAAATGTAAACTAGTATAATCAACATATACTAACATAAAGAACATAAGCTAGCATATCAATAAGAACATGCAAAGAACAATAATAAAAGTTGTAAAACTTTTATACCTCTTGATCTTCTATCGTATGTCCTAACCTCCTTGTAGACTTCGTGTGGGCGAAGATTGTAGGGAATTCTCGTATGCCAAATGGCATATGCGCAACGGAAAATAGGATCCCTTCCAAGTGATCCATGCGAAAGCAAACTCGTACAAAATAAATTTCTCTAAACCAAACCTATCTTATAGGAGAGTTCTACCTTTGTTGCGTGCCCTTTGCAATCCCGCTTTTCCTTTCGGTTTGTTGGATCTTTAGCACGTTCAAGTGTCCGTGCCTCTATACGTATCCACACGAGCACGCTCTTGTCTCACAAAAGAAAACTAGAGGAGCTCTCCTTTACTTCTTGCTAGAGAAGTCCCTAAAGGAGAGGAAGCTAGGGAAAAGAGAAGGGAAGAAGAAGACTACTCTTCTTGCTACTCACAAAAAGCCACACAACAATAAGCTCTCAAGCTCTCTCCAAGCCTCAAGCTCCCAACAACCACACTCCACAACCACAACAACAATTGCTATGGAATGGCCGGCCACTTCATGGTCTTTTATAGGGTTGGAAAAACCCTTTCACCTCCTACCATTCAATGCAATCCATTGCATTGGGACATTTGTTTGGCCGGCCACTTAAGGAGACAAAACCATTTTGTTTCCTTCCACCTTATCTAGCTTAGGTGGATGCTTAGGTGGCATGCTTATGTGGCATGCTTATGTGGCATTCTTATGTGGCATTCATGCATGTTGATTTAATCTTATTAATTCAATTAAGCTTATGTTATCATCATTAATCTTATTAATTCAATTGCTTATGTTATCATATTGAATTAATCTTATTAAATCAATAAGGTAACATATTGAATTAATCTCATTAAATCAATTAGCTAAAATTCTCATTAAGCTTAAAGTCCAAAAACCATTTTGTACTTAAGCTTATTCCCATATTATTCTAGTCAAACTAGAATACTCTAATTCCTCTAATTATCATGCTCTTTGTGTGTGACCCTATAGGCTCTCATAACGTTGGCAGTGGATCTAAACTCTTTTAGATACACAAGCAATGAGCGGCATCTAGCAATACATCATTGCTACCTAAGTTACGAGATAAGTCAAGATCCGACTAACCTTTCCGTGACTACTATAATATATGACTGTCCTTCTATCCTTGATATCGATTGATCAATGAGGCATAGACCGTGTCATCCTCGATCAATCTATGTGTTTCTTGATCCTGAGTAAACTAACTCAAACAAATGAGCTCAATATCTCATATTGACTCATTCGAGCATGGCCATGCGTTTTAGTAGTTCTACTCAATCAAGGCCCACCGATATCACTCCCGTATATGGAAGGGATAGATCCCATCTACATCACTCACATCCCTCCGCATAATTTGTTACATACCCGATGTCGCCTTTATGGTCCACCCTATTACGGGTGACGTTTGACGATACCAAAGTATATAACTCTTTATGTAGGGAACCGTAGTGACTTCAGGTTTCAGGACTATTCATACCAATAGTCACATGAGAAAGTTTATGACACTCATATGACGATCCATGAAACTTTCTCATGGCGTGGGTTCAAGATATATTCTCCAATATATACCCATGTGTCAACTTGATATCATATATCCATGACTTGTGAGATCAAGTCATCAATTGACCTACATGCTAGTCTTTATGTATTAATATTGCCCTTGCATATTAATACTCGACTAGGAACATTTAGGAAAGTGTTCTCTACAGCCTCTCATAATCAATTCTGCCAATTGATGTGCTGTAGATAAGAACCTACTTTTCTAGGGCATTATTATATTTAAATTAGTTGGCACAAGCAAGATGTAAATATAATAACCAATCCTTTGCCTTTATAGAATATGATACAACATGTTCCCTATTCAACCATCACATGATTGATTCTAGGGCTATAACTAACAATCTCCCACTAGCACTAGTACCAATCACTATGATATCTAATATCTAGTGACCTAGTGTGACCATCATGCTTCCTCTGTGCCAAAGCCTTGGTCAATGGATCTGCGATGTTAGCTTCTGTCGGTACTCTGCATATCCTCACATCTCCTCTATCGATGATCTCTCGAATGAGATGGAAGCGCCGCAGTATGTGTTTGGTCCGCTGATGTGATCGAGGTTCCTTAGCCTGTGCAATAGCCCCATTGTTGTCACAGTAGAGGTCTATTGGATCTGCAATGCTAGGAACTACCCCAAGTTCATGCGAACTGCGAGCCTCCTTTCCTTTGCATCGGATCTTGCAATATACTACTTGTAGAATCGCAGAATCGTGTCTGCTTGAACTCTTCCGACTCACGGCTCCACCATTCGAGCAAAACACGTACCCGATTGCGATCTATAGTCATCCTTGCATTTGGAAGCTTGCATCAGTAACCCTTCTGATTAGCTCCTCATTGCCTCCAAATATCGGAAATATTCTTTCGTTCTTCGTAAGTACTTAAGAATATTTTTGACCGCTATCCGATGACTTTCACTGGATCCGATCGTATCTACTCGTCATGCTCAAAGCATACGAGGCGTCGGAGACAGTACAAAGCATGGCGTACATGATAGACCCTATAGGCGATGCATAAGGGATCTTATCCATGCGATCTCTCCTCCTTAGAAGAGGGACATTGAGTCTTGAAAGACTCACACCATGTGATAAAGCGTAAACCCTTTCTTAGAATTTTGCATAGCAAAAAGATCTAGCACTTTATCAATGTATGTAATCTGACTTAGTACAAGTAATCTTCTAGATCAATCTCTATAGATCTTGATGCCTAGAATATAGGCATCTTCAACTAAGTCCTTCATCGAGAAACAATTCCCTAACCACATCTTCACAGACTGGAGTGAGGGAATATCATTTCCGATGAGAAGTATGTCATCTACATACAAGACAAGAAATACAACTGTGCTCCCACTATTTCTCTTGTAGACACAAGGCTCATCTTCATTCTTGATGAAACCAAACTCTTTGATTGCATCATCGAATCGAAGATTCTAGCTTCGAGAGGCTTGCTTTAGTCCATAAATGGACCTTTGCGGTTGCATACCTTTCCAGATGCTTTGGATCTTCAAAACCCTCAGTTGTGTCATGTACACATCCGAGTAGCTTTCCATTGAAAAAGCGGTTTTGACATCCATCCGCCAGATCTCATAATCATGGTAGGTCGCAATAGCAAGTATGATCCGAATGGATTTAAGCATCGCATAATCGTGAAAAGGTTTCTTCATAGTCAATACCATGAATTTGTTTGAATCCTTTAGCCACCAATCTACCTTTATAGGTATGCTTATTACCATCCATGTTCTTTACTTTAAAGACCCACTTACACCCAATGGGTTTTACCTTCAGGTGGATCAACCAAAGTCCATACTTGGTTAGTGTACATGGATTCCATTTCGGATCTCATGGCCTCTAGCCATTTCTCAGAATCTGGGCTCATCATAGCTTCTTGATAGGATGTAGGCTCGTCAAGATCGACAAGCAATACTTCACCGTTGTCAGTCAAGAGAAAAGAATATCTCTCGGGTTGACGACGGATCCTATTAGATCTACGAAGAGGTTGGTCTACTTGAACAGGTGTTTGCTCCACAACTCTTTGGGCAACAATTTCCTCATCCACAACACTTTGTGGTTCCTGTTCATTTTCCATCGAAGCCTTAGTGTTATCGTCATCTTGAACTTCTTCAAGATGAATTTTACTCCCACTAGTATTTCTAGAAATAAATTCTCTTTCTAGAAAGACAAGATTTCCGCAACAAACACCTTGCCAAGTGTGGATTGTAAAAGTAATATCCCTTAGTTTCCTTGGGATATCCTACAAAATAACACTTATCCGATTTGGGTCCTAGTTTATCCGAGACTTGACGCCTAACGTAAGCTTCACAACCCCAAATCTTTATAAAAGACATTTTGGGACTCTTCCGTCCATATCGTATATGGTGTCTTTTCTACTGACTTTTGATGGAACGCGATTAAGTGTGAAAGCTAGTCTCTAGAGCTAAACCCCAAAGGAAGTAGGTAGATCGGTGGCTCATCATTGATCGTACCATATCTAATAGAGTACGATTTCTCCTCTCGGATACACCATTCCATTGTGGTGTTCCAGGGAGTGAGTTGGGATATTATCCCACACTCACCAGTGATCACAAAACTCTTGACTAAGGTATTCACCACCTCGATCCGATCGAAGTAGCTTAATACGCTACCAAGTTGGTTTTGTACTTCATTCTTGAATTCTTTGAACTTTTCAAAGGATTCTCGACTTATGTCTCATCAAATATAAGTAGCCAAATCTACTCATATCATCGGTGAAAGTAATAAAGTACTTATAGCCTCCTGCTTCGACATTGAAAGGGCCACATACATCGATGTATGAGTCCTAACAAATCAGTCGCTCTCTCTCGCCATGTCCACTAAATGGAGTTTTAGTCATCTTTCCTAAAAGACAAGACTCGCATACCTCATATGATTCAAAATCAAATGAGTCCAATAATCCATCTTTATGGAGTGGGGATATGCGTTTTTCATTTATGTGACCTAGGCGACAGTGCCAGAGATATGTTTGGTTCAAATCATTCGATTTGAACCGTTTGGTATTTACGTTATAAATTGGGTTATCTAAATCTAGAACATAGAGACCATTCATAAGTGGTGCATTACAATAGAACATTTCATTTAAATAAATGGAACAACATTTGTCCTTTATTATAAAAGAAAAGTTTTTCTTGTCTAAACAAGATACAGAAATTATGTTCTTTGTTAATGCGGGTACATAGAAGCACTCCTCTAGTTCTAAGATAAGCCCAGTGGGCAAAGACAAAGAATATGTTCCTACAGCTACAGCAGCAACTTTTGCGCCATTGCCTACTCGTAGGTCCACTTCACCCTTTGCCATTATTCTACTATTTCTCAGTCCCTGCACATTAGTACAAATGTGAGATGCACATCCGGTATCTAATACCCATGTAGAAGAAATAGATAGATTAACTTCTATAACGTGTATACCTGAGGCAGAAGTCCCACTTCTCTTGTTCTTTACTTCCTCAAGGTAGACTTTACAGCCCGTGAAGGTCCTCACTCACCGCAATGGAAGCAGTCCCCTTCCTTAGGTACTTTACCTTTACCCTTTGAAGTGGATGAATTGGCCTTGCCTTTGGCTTGGGTCTTACCCTTGCCTTTGCGCTTACCTTTGCCCTTTTTGACCATTAGTACATTACTAACTTTCTTCTTGAGATTTGGTTCAGCAGTTCTTAACATGCTGAGAATCTCAGGCAAAGGTTTATCAATTTCATTCATGTTATAATTCATGACGAATTGATTGTATGCTTCCGGCAACGATTGCAGGATAACATCGGTTGCCAATTCTTGGCTCAGTGGAAAATCTAGTCTTTCAAGGTTCTCAACGTACCCAATCTTTTTGAGTACGTGAGTTCCTACAGGTGTTCCTTCTTGCATCTTGCATGCAAAAAGAGCCTTAGACACTTCAAAACGCTCGTGCCTAGCTTGTCCTTGATATAGTTGTTTCAAATTCTCAACCATATCATAGGCATCCATGTTCTCATGTTGCTTCTGAAGCTCAGAGTTCATGGTGGCAAGCATAAGACATGACACATCTAATGCGTCATCTTGATGCTTCTTATAAGCATCCTTTTCAGCACGAGTGGCCGCATGGGCGGGTGTTTCAGGGGTAGACTGCTCTAGGACATATAGTTTGCGTTCTTGCTTGAGGATAATCCTCAAGTTCCTATACCAGTCAAGAAAGTTTGCTCCATTGAGCTTGTCCTTCTCAAGGACAGATCGCAAGTTGAGGGGGTGTGTCGTGTTAGATGACATGGTGATCTACAACATTAAAATGCAAAGTTAAGTATCATACCTAAATCATTTAATTAGGCCTTTAATTAAATGAGGCTCCCACTAAATTCTCATAGCTACTATTTAGCTATAAATTTATATGGGATAAAGATCCACATCATAATTCGTCTTGAGTTAGCTTTGGCTAATCGCCCAAGACCTAGTATAATTAGGTAGGCAATCTTTTGCCAATTACATCTGATGTAACTCTTTAATAGCTTTGATTAAGTTTTAGATTAGTTTAGTGTTTATTCCTAAACCAGCTTCCAGGCTGTGGCGAGGCACAGGGGCCTTCTTGGATATCGGAGCAACGACCACTTCTAAGACAAAGCTGATGTTCGGAAATCACACAAAACTAATGTTAACACTTATGTTCAAAGCTAATATATGCCTCTACTTTCTTAACCAATTAAGAAAACACTTAATTAAGTCTTAACCAAGACTGATAGCGGGACATCACGATTGTCCACTCGCACCCCTCCAAGATAAAATGCATTGCTTTGCTTTGGCAAACCCAATAACAAATGATCGAGGAAGTAGTGAGTACCAACTTTGGTAGGCATATCGTTTAGACTTATTAAGAAATAAACATGTATCATATACATATTAGCATATATCACATATAAGCTAAACTAATCATGCATCACATACAAGCTAAACTAACATGCATCACATACATATTAAACTAACGTGTCATGGTTATGGCCCTTATTCTACAATCTTCTCAAGCCAATGAAAAGATTGATTGGTCAACCTAGGGATAGCATCTTCTCCTAAGTGCTTCCTTTTGGTTGTCTTGTGTGTTGACTTCCTCCTTGTAACCTCATCTTCCAATGGACCCTCCATCCTTGTTTTGTACATTACAAAAGGAGAAATACTCGAGTTACATTCGAGTCTAAAACTAATTTTACAACAAGAATATTAGGAGAAAGGCACGACACGCAGGCCGTATTAAGAATTACAACACACAATCACAAACTTTTTGGGACTAGGCCATAACCATGCACCATGTCATTTTAACTTTTAAAAGACATTGGATATTTTATTATGTTTGAAAATTTGCTAATGCAATTATCAACTCATAATAAAATTTATCCTACTTCTATATCACATATAAAATAGAGAAAACCTATTTTTATACGATCTTTCGCAAGTGGCTCTGATACCACTGTAGGGAATTCTCGTAGGCCAAATGGCATATGTGCAACGGAAAATAGGATCCCTTCCAAGTGATCCATGCGAAAGCAAACTCGTACAAAATAAATTTCTCTAAACCAAACCTATCTTATAGGAGAGTTCTACCTTTGTTGCGTGCCCTTTGCAATCCCGCTTTTCCTTTCGGTTTGTTGGATCTTTAGCACGTTCAAGTGTCCGTGCCTCTATACGTATCCACACGAGCACGCTCTTGTCTCACAAAAGAAAACTAGAGGAGCTCTCCTTTACTTCTTGCTAGAGAAGTCCCTAAAGGAGAGGAAGCTAGGGAAAAGAGAAGGGAAGAAGAAGACTACTCTTCTTGCTACTCACAAAAAGCCACACAACAATAAGCTCTCAAGCTCTCTCCAAGCCTCAAGCTCCCAACAACCACACTCCACAACCACAACAACAATTGCTATGGAATGGCCGGCCACTTCATGGTCTTTTATAGGGTTGGAAAAACCCTTTCACCTCCTACCATTCAATGCAATCCATTGCATTGGGACATTTGTTTGGCCGGCCACTTAAGGAGACAAAACCATTTTGTTTCCTTCCACCTTATCTAGCTTAGGTGGATGCTTAGGTGGCATGCTTATGTGGCATGCTTATGTGGCATTCTTATGTGGCATTCATGCATGTTGATATAATCTTATTAATTCAATTAAGCTTATGTTATCATATTGAATTAATCTTATTAATTCAATTAAGCTTATGTTATCATATTGAATTAATCTTATTAAATCAATAAGGTAACATATTGAATTAATCTCATTAAATCAATTAGCTAAAATTCTCATTAAGCTTAAAGTCCAAAACCATTTTGTACTTAAGCTTATTCCCATATTATTCTAGTCAAACTAGAATACTCTAATTCCTCTAATTATCATGCTCTTTGTGTGTGACCTATAGGCTCTATAACGCTGGCAAAGTGGATCTAAACTCTTTTAGATACACAAGCAATGAGCGGCATCTAGCAATACATAATTGCTACCCAAGTTACGAGATAAGTCAAGATCCGACTAACCTTTCCGTGACTACTATAATATATGACCGTGTCCTTCTATCCTTGATATCGATTGATCAATGAGGCATAGACCGTGTCATCCTCGATCAATCTATGTGTTTCTGATCCCCGAGTAAACTAACTCAAACAAATGAGCTCAATATCTCATATTGACTCATTCGAGCATGGCCATGCGTTTAGTAGTTCTACTCAATCAAGGGGCCCACCGATATCACTCCGTCATATGGAAGGGATAGATCCCATCTACATCACTCACATCCCTCCGCATAATTTGTTACATACCCAGTAATCGCCTTTATGGTCCACCCTGTTACGGGTGACGTTTGACGATACCAAAGTACATAACTCCTTATGTAGGGAACCGTAGTGACTTCGTGTCTAAGGACTATTCATACCAATAGTCACATGAGAAAGTTTATGACACTCATATAACGATCCATGAAACTTTCTCATGGCGGGTCAGTTCAGTATATATTCTCCAATATATACCCATGTGTCAACTTGATATCATATATCCATGACTTGTGAGATCAAGTCATCAATTGACCTACATGCTAGTCTTTATGTATTAATATTGCCCTTGCATATTAATACTCGACTAGGAACATTTAGGAAAGTGTTCTCTACAGCCTCTCATAATCAATTCTGCCAATTGATGTGCTGTAGATAAGAACCTACTTTTCTAGGGCATTATTATATTTAAATTAGCTGGCACAAGCAAGATGTAAATATAATAACCAATCCTTTGCCTTTATAGAATATGATACAACATGTTCCCTATTCAACCATCACATGATTGGTTCTAGGGCTATAACTAACAAAGATCCTCCACAAGTTGAAGCTTCCTAGATCTTCTTCAATCCAAAGAAAGAAGAACTCTCTTTCCCTTCTTGCTTGAGCCAACCACCAATCCACAAAGGATTGATCCCGCCGGCCCAAGAATAGAGAGAACAAAATGGAAACCACCAAGGAACCAAACTAGAGACAAACCCTAGCTTCTAGTGCCGCCGGCCAAGAAGAAGAGAAGAGGAGAAAGGGAATTCGGTTGAGCCCCGACCAAGGTGGAAGGAAGAGATCTAGGGAGCGGCCACACCCTAGGAAGAAGAAGAGATCCTCTCCTATAGTTGCCGCCCACTCTCCTTGCCAACCCTAGCCGCCCAACCAAACCCTAACCTAGGATTTCTTGCCGCCCAACCAAAGGAAAGGCAAAACCCTAATCTCTTTGAAAACCATCTTCTTTGTGCCGGCTATGGAGGAGGGGAAGAAGAATAGAATGAGCACCGACCAAGGTAAAGGGTAGAAGGTAGGGGCCGGCCATGTCTTAGGAAGAAGAAGAAGCTCCTCTTCCATGTGTTGCTGCCCAACTTTTTTCCCAAACCCTAGCCGCCCAAAAAATTCTAAACCAACTATGATTCCTTGCCTCCAAAGGAAGCAAACCCTAATCCCCTAAACCATTCATTATCCCTTGCCGCCCAACCCAATAAGCCTTATATATAGAGTTGGGTTTAGGCCTTGGTTTAATCTCCACCGTCGGTTCTAGGGTTTTAATCTCAACCGTCGGATCTAGAGATTTAATCTCAACCGTCGGTTCTAGGGATTTAATCCCAACCGTCGGATCTAGAGATTTAATCTCAACCGTCGGTTCTAGGGTTTTAATCCCAACCGTCGGATCTAGAGATTTAATCTCCACTGTCGGTTCTAGGGATTTAATCCCAACCGTCGGATCTAGAGATTTGTTTTCCATCATTTGATCTAGACTTCATGAGGTTTATATTAGGCTACAATAGGGACCAAGAGGAGGAGTTGGGTCTTGGCCACCCGATGGATCGGAACCACACAAACTTGATCCATCAATGATGTTCCATTCCACTAGAGGATCATCATTGAACTACCTCACCAACCCCCATAAATTAATATGGGCTCCATATATTATTTGTACATCCATCTCCCCGTGTTTAAGATATCGAATGTCCGTCAATTAATTGATTTACTGACCATCAATTAATCAAAATCTAACTCCTCGAGTAGTACCACTCAACCTTATCATCATGTTGACTAAGTCAACCTGCAGGGTTTACATGATGAACCTTATGAGGTCCTCAAGGGGACATCATCAACCTAATACATAGGACATGGATTCCTCCTATAATCAACGACACACCATGTAAATAATATCATTTTCCAACTTACCGGGCATATTGATTTAATCCATAGAAATCTCACCCTCTGGTACATCAAAGAAATAAATACTAAGTACATGTGCCCATTATTATATCGGGATTAAGAGCATGTACAACATAATATCCGAGGTCCGATTCAATTATGCAGTCAGCAACAAATTGAATCACCTCTATGTCGGTCCTGCTCAATACACCTAAGTGTACTAGTGTAACTTTATGTTCAAGACAAAACAATACAAAGCTACACTACAACCATGCCAATGGTTTGTCCAAAACCATCTTGGTTGTGAGCCTCTACTTATACTCTACAAGGGACTGATAACATGATCTTCTGTGCCACACCCAAGCACCATGTTATCTACAATGAAAAGTATTAGACAATATGCACATATATAAATATAAAGTGCAAACAATGATCATGTGATTCTTATTTCAAAATAAAATGTTCATACCAAAGAGCTAGGCTTTCAGTATACATCCCGATAATCTCCCACTTATACTAAAAGACTATGCTGTCCTCATACTGCCATACATCTGATTCCCCTTCCCTCCACATGCCTATCAAAGCTCTCGCCAGAAAGGACTTAGTGAAAAGGTCTACCAGGTCATCCTCTGATGCAATCTAGGCGACAACAACTTCTACCTCCTTTACGATTTCTCGTATCAGGTGGTACTTGCACTCTATGTGTTTACTAGCCTTATGGGCTCGTGGTTCCTTCGAGTTTACAACTGCACCATTATTATCACAATTAATTGTGATAGTTCTGGGCAAACCAGGAATCACATCCAAGTCCATCAGGAAGTTCCTGAGCCACACAGCTTCTTTGGCCGCTCGGGGGCTACCACATACCCAGCCTCCATGGTAGAGTCCACCACACATTTCTGCATGACACTCTTCCATACTATGGCTCCACCTCCAAAAGTAAACACAAAACCTGAGGTAGACTTACTGTTATCCCTATTTGATTGGAAATCGCAATCCATGCAACCCATAGGGAGTAATTGGTCTGCCCGGTAAACTAGCATATAATTCCTAGTCCTTCTCAGGCACTACAATATATGCTTTTACCGCGGTCCAATATCCCTGTCCTGGATTACTCTGATATCTGCTAACCATGCCCACGACAAAGCATATATCTTGTCTCGTACATAGCATACATGAGGCTTCCTACTGCCGAAGCATAAGGAACCGCCTTTAGCTCCTTTATCACCTCAGATGATCTAGGACACATCTCCTTAGATAAAGGAACTCCATACCTAAAAGGTAGAAAACCCTTCTTGGAGTTCTGCATGCTAAAACGATCCAAAATCATGTCTAAGTATGGAGCTTGGGATAAGCACAACAACCTTGATCCCAAGGTTGTGACCCACTTCTCCCAAGTCCTTCATATCAAACTGTTTTGACAACTATACCCTTACGTCTGATAACACTTCGATGTTGTCGCCAACCACCAAAATATCATCTACGTATAGTACAAAAATACCACTACGTTTCCGTCACATCTCTGATATACACAAGACTCATCCGAACTTTGAATAAATCCATAAGACTGGATTTACCTCCACAAAGCGGATGTTCCAAGACCTCAAAGCTTGCTTCAGTCCATAAACGGACCGATTAAGCTTACATACAATACGCTCTTTGCCCTTAGCAATGAATTCCTCTAGTTGCTTCATATAGATGTTTTCCTCAAGACTTCCATTAAGGAAACTGTCTTGACATCCATCTATCACACCTCATAATCCATATGAGCTGCAATGCATAAGAGCTCCCAGACCTGACTTGAATCCATAGATTCAATCTCAGTATTCATTGCATTTTGCAAAGATATTGTATTTAGATCTTGGATTGCCTCGTCGTATGTCTAGGGATCAGGTTCATGTTTGATAGGGACCAAATCAGAAGATTCGTCCAAAAACATGAATCTAAGAGGCTTTCTAACAACCCTCCCACTACGACGAGGTATCATCTGTGTATTCTTTGTGACACGCGGTGCAGTGACATGTGGTATATCCTCTTGTACCGGTGGTACTAAAGAAGTGACTTCCCTTTTTAACTCCTCCAGAACAATTTTACCCTTGGGCTTGTGGCTCATCACATAGTCTTCCTCTAGAAATCTGACGTTCGTGTTAACGATCACCCTCTGATCTCTAGGACTATAAAACAATCCACCCTTCGTTCCCCTGGGATAGTCAACGAACATGCGTATTACATGCGAGGTTCCATCTTACGATTCGCCTTCAGCCAATGTGCTGTACTCCCATATCTAAATATGTCTTAGACTAGGCTTTCGCCCAGTCCACAATTCTGTGGGAGTAGAAGGCACTGATTTAGATGGAACCAGGTTCAGAATGTATACCATCGTATCTAGAGCATATCCCTAGAACGAATCTGATAAGTCAGAATAACTCATCATCGATCTAATCATTTCCATAAGAGTCCTTTTCCTTCGCTCTGCTACACCGTCACGGGTGTGCCAGCGCAATAATTGGGATTGAATCGACCTCGATAAGTAGTTCCTAAACTCTCCCAAGAGGTACTCATCACCACGATCAGATCGTAGTGTCATGCGTATCTTGAACAATCATCTATGAAAAAGATGAAATGTTCAAAACTACCTCTTGTCTGGATAGACATAGGACCATACGAATCAGAATGAACCAATTCCAACACATCTTTGGATCTATACCCCTTGGCCTTGAAAAAGGCCTCTTGGTCATTTTACCCTCCAAGCAAGATTCGTAGGTTGGGAGATCCTCCACCACTAATGAACCCAAAGGTCCATCAGCTATCAACCTTTGAATTCTGCTTAGGTTAATGTGATCAAGCCTAAGAAGCCAAAGATATGTTTGGTTCATCTTCGAAGGTTCTTTTCTCTTATTGGAATTAGAAGATGAGTTATTAACTTCAATTTTCATCGTGGGAGGTTTTGGTTCAAATTTCCTTTCAATGTACCTGAATAGATATTCTCCCTATTCCTTTTTATAACAACTCTGTCATTAAAAGAAATAGAATATCCATCCATAATAATTTAGAAACTGAAACTAAATTCTTTCTAAATAAAGGTACATAAAGGAAATTTTCTAGAACCAAAGTTTTATTATTTTCATGAGATAAATAAAACTTCTCCCACTGCAATAGCCGCCACCATCATGGCATTACCCAAGTAAATGGTAATCTCCCCTTTAGCTAGTCATCGGGTTTCCTGGAACCCCTGCAAATTGTTGTAGACATGATTAGCGGCTCCCGTATCTACTCACCAGGTGTCGGTAGATATCACCGCTAATCATGTTTCAATGACTAGTCAAAAAGATATACCATTGTTCTGTTTTGGATTGGGACAGTCCTTCTTCCAATGTCCATCCTGCTTGTAAGTGAAGTACTTGCCTTTCAGCTTCTTCACTCTTCCCTGAGATCCTCCCACCACCTTTTCTCTACCTTGTTTCTCCTTCTTCTTGCCTTTCGGCTTAGAAGTAGAAACCTTTTTGAGCAACCATGGCTTGAGGATACTCTTCGAAGAGTGCATACATATACTTCCTAGCAGATAAGACAATATCTGGATTCTTTTCCAATCAATATTATTTGGGTACAGTAAGTTTATTTCCTTTAGTATCACAATAAGTGGACTGAAAGTCATTTTGAAAATCCTAAGAATCACAGAGATCATTACTTTAGATTTTAAATATTATTGATTCCTCAAAACAATAAAATTCCGAAATCAACCAACACCTCAAAACACCGAGAATATCGCATGCCACGATAGTGTGGACGTATACGAATTCTACATTTGTAAGAGGAGGTTTTACCCATTAATTTTATTATCTTGTCCACCTTACTTTTTGACAAATAAAATTAATAGTTGGTTCCTCTTTGGCCCTCTGAATAAGCGATGACTACGATGGAGAGGATACTTTTATTTGCATCTAAGTGTGCACCATTACACGATACTAAGGGAATTATCTCGGATTATGTGCCTTACCGATGGGGAAGTACACACGCTCCTAAATAATTTCCTATAACCATTATTTGACCTAGTGATCCGCAAACAAACTCATTCGATGGGGAGGAAGGCACTCAGAGCCGACACGCAAGTTTGTTGCATCACACGTCAAATTGTAATGGAGCACACTTAGATGCAAATAAAAGTATCCTCCCCATCGGAGTCACTGCTTTTATTTGTAGGGCCAAAGAGGAACCAACTATTAATTTTATTTGTCAAAAAGTAAGGTTGACAAGATAATAAAATTAATGGGTAAAACCTCCTCTTACAAATGTAGAATTCGTATACATCCACACTATCGTGGCATGCTATATTCTCGGTGTTTTGAGGTGTTGGTTGATTTCGGAATTTTATTATTTTGAGGAATCAATAATATTTAAAATCTAAAGTAATGATCTCTGTGATTCTTAGGATTTTCAAAATGACTTTCAGTCCACTTATTGTGATACTAAAGGAAATAAACTTACTGTACCCAAATAATATTGATTGGAAAATAATCCAGACCGCCGGATCTAGAGATTTAATCTCAACCGTCGGTTCTAGGGTTTTAATATCAACCATCGGTTCTAGGGTTTTAATCCCAATCGCCGGTTCTAGGGTTTTAATCCCAACCGCCGGATCTAGAGATTTAATCTCCACCGTCGGTTCTAGGGATTTAATCCCAACCATCGGATCTAGAGATTTGTTTTCCATCATTTGATCTAGACTTCATGAGGTTTATATTAGGCTACGATAGGGACCATGAGGAGGAGTTGGGTCTTGGCCACCCGATGGATCGGAACCACACAAACTTGATCCATCAATGATGTTCCATTCCACTAGAGGATCATCATCGAACTACCTCACCAACCCCCATAAATTAATATGGGCTCCATATATTATTTGTACATCCATCTCCTTGTGTTTAAGAAATCGAATGTCCGTCAATTAATTGATTTACTGACCATCAATTAATCAACATCTAACTCCTCGAGTAGGACCACTCAACCTTATCATCATGTTGACTAAGTCAACCTGCAGGGTTTACATGATGAACCTTATGAGCTCCTCAAGGGGACATCATCAACCTAATACATAGGACACGGATT
This sequence comes from Wurfbainia villosa, assembly GCA_025175895.1. NCBI lineage: Eukaryota > Viridiplantae > Streptophyta > Magnoliopsida > Zingiberales > Zingiberaceae > Wurfbainia > Wurfbainia villosa. The sequence continues at coordinate 36,435,643 of CM045998.1, read as the reverse complement.
CCTCCTATAATCAACGACACACCATGTAAATAATATCATTTCCCAACTTACCGGGCATATTGATTTAATCCATAGAAATCTCACCCTCTGGTAAATCAAAGAAATAAATACTAAGTACATGTGCCCATTATTATATCGGGACTAAGAGCATGTACAACATAATATCCGAGGTCCGATTCAATTATGCAGTCAACAACAAATTGAATCACCTCTATGTCGGTCCTGCTCAATACACCTAAGTGTACTAGTATAACTTTATATTCAAGACAAAACAATACCAAGCTACACTACAACCATGCCAATGGTTTGTCCAAAACCTTCTTGGTTGTGAGCCTCTACTTATACTCTACAAGAGACTGATAACATGATCTTCTGTGCCACACCCAAGCACCATGTTATCTACAATGAAAAGTATTAGACAATATGCACATATATAAATATAAAGTGCAAACAATGATCATGTGATTCTTATTTCAAAATAAAATGTTCATACCAAAGAGCTAGGCTTTCAGTATACATCCCGACACACGTGTCCCTAAATAGACTAGGTCAGTAGAATCCTGCCTGAAGTACCTTCATAGCTGTTTTTGAAATTCCGACATGCCCCCAATATGCTGAGGAATGACAGTGAAAGAGGATGCTCTCCACTTCCTCTTCTAGTGCGTACATTCGATATACACTATCTGCACATTTTCTAAACAGGAAGGGATCATCCCATATATATTGCCGAACTTCGGTAAAGAATCATTTCCTTTATTGGGTCATGAATTCTAGCGGTATTACTCTCCCTTCCCAAAAATTCACCAAATCTGCATACGATGGAGTGGTGGTAACCTTAGTAATTGCTAGGAGGGCATCATCCCGCAGAGCATCATCTATTTGGGCACTGTCTACCTGTTCTACCTAGTGATCTATAGGCATGCGCGATAAGTGGTATGCAACGACATTGTCCGAGCCCTTTTTATCCTTGATTTTTATGTTAAATTCTTGAAGTAATAGAATCCAGTGAATAATGCGGCATTTAGCATCTTTTTTACTTAGCAAGCAGCGGACTGCAGCATGGTCAATGTAAACAATCACCTTTGAACCTACCAAGTACTGTCTAAACATGTCAAATGTGAACATGACTGCCAAGAATTCTTTCTCAGTTGTGGCATAGTTGACCTGTGCTCCATTCAGTGTCTTACTGGCATAGTGAATAGCGTGCAGCTTCTTCTCCTCCTTTGCCCTAATACTGCCCCTACTGCATAATTACTAGCATCACACATGACCTCGAATTGTAGTCTCTGTTGGCAATCGATTGGCCGGCTAGAGGGGGGTGAATAGCCCTCTTACGATGGATGTCGTAATTTGCTCGTCTACAATTAGATTAGCGCAAGCGGAAACAACAAGACAAGCAAGTTAAACAAATAAAGACAAAGCAAAGGAAAAAGACAATGCTAACACAATGTCGTAACGTGGTTCACGGCTACGCTGCTAATCCATGATCCCGATTCGTCCGAGGTGAACCACTCCTCCAAAGCCAATCACTATTGGTCTCTCCTTTAAACCAAGCTAGGTGGAGGTAACCTTTACAATCAAGATCACTCTTCTTACAATAAGATTGAAGTAAAAACTAGTAAGAAGAGTAGGTTATGGCGTTTTGGGAGAAGATTAGAGCATAATCATTAACCTCTCAAAGCCCCATCCCCTTCCATTTTATAGAGGAAGAGGGTTTCTTCCCGTTGACACAGGAGCAGTCGACTGATGTCCCAATCAGTCGACTGGTCCTATAGTCGTTGCCCAATAACGGCCGCTTTCCACATTGGATTTCATCCAATCTGCAGATCGAATCGCCGACCGATATTACCATCACCGATCGCCCGCTGGTCGACTACATTCTCGTGCTGCACAAGGCCGCTACCGATCCGACATTCCTCGTAGTTAATCGCCATCGACATCGCCGATCACCCACGGCTGATCGCTAAGCACTAAACCCTAGTCTTAAACCAGTCGAACCGAGTTTGACTCGGAAGCGATCCGCCACCATGGCGATCGTGTCCGAAAACTCATCTGACACTTAGCCAAATGGCCAAGTTTCATCTTAGAGCTACTACCCCTTCCCGGGTTACATTCGCTCACTCTCATCTCTCGGAGTCCCTCGCCTTTGAAGTTATCTTCGTCCTCGGCCACGTCCCTCGGCAGCATCAGGCGCACGACTCTGCAATGCTCCTTCGCGTCTCTTGCCTCAAAGTCTACTTCCTCCGGCTTCACTCTAAGCTCCTCGTCCGACGGTCCCTCGGATGCTCCAAGCGCACGGCTTCCGCAAAGCCATCCTTCACCGACTCAAGGACCGAGTCATGAGTTGTGAAACTCGCCACGGCTCCATGTACGAATTACTAAGCCCTGCAAGACTCCAACGCACATATCAAATCACACTAACACCCTAACTTAAACCCTTTGCCACACACATCAAAACCTTATCATGGCAAGAGATTGCCCTAACAATCTCTCCCTTTTTGATGTGTGGCAATCCGTTTAAGTTAGGTAAAAATATTTGATAAAAAATTTTTAAAGGAAAGAAAGCATGTAAACATAAACATGATATAACAACATGCAACTCCCCCTTAATCCATGAAACTCCCCATACAAATTTATCCCCCTATCATAATTAACTTAAACATAATTATTTCTCCCCTTTTGACACCATCAAAAAGATTAACACTAAGTTATAAACTCATGACATCAAGTCTAATAGAAGGAAAATACCAAAAATTAGTCTATAACCTAAATTCGGCCTTCTTTTCGATTTTGAGCCATCGATCGGTAGTTCGGACTACGATGTACACGCGATTTTCAGAACTTTCTGATTTTCAGACCGAAATTCAGAAATGCATTAAAAATTCTAAAAAATTCGAAAAATCATGAAATTTGGGGAACATATTTCTTGTAAGATTATTTATCAGTGAAAAATAGTTTTTCATAAAAAATCATTATATTTTCACGTATTTGCCAAAAATCCAAAAGCTTTAAAAACCACTAGGTTTTTGATCATTCTAGTATCAAGTTTACTACCTAGTTTTGCACCCAATTGTTTCAAAACATGAATACATAGATTTTAGGGTAAGAAATTGTTTTGAAAAACATATGAAATATCCAACCATGATCTTTGGGCAATATGTCTATGAATTAAACATAAGTCTTCCCCATGATTGGTCTATTATTACTATTTTGATACCTTGAATGACCATCTAAATGTCATAGGCATTAGTGGACATTTGTATCATCCTAACATCTCACTCATGCTAAGTTTTCAATCAAGATAGCCTATAGTGAGTGTGAGATGCATCCTAAAGGGTATTTGAATATACTTAACCATTATATTCATGCAATTCTATCAAGATTAAGTATCATCCTCACAATCCTCATGATCATAAAGACATGTATGAACTAATTTCACATTATGATCATGAAACACATGTATTCATTGAATTTTTATCATGCATTAGGTATTATGTCATGATAATAAACAAAGTATCACCTAAAACATGATTTAACCCTATTTCTCATGATGATGTGCCAAATTTCAAAATCATAAATCATGATTGCACATATACATAGCAATTACATTGATTATCATGATTTAAGCATTATTATCTATTTATGGGCACATTATCATCACCCAACACTATTTCAAAAATGTTGTCCCGCCATCCTAAGTCAACCAAAAATATGATATTGGTCAAGTCCATATGGTTGACTATCCTAGGGTTTTTCTAACCCTTAAGGATGGATTTTGGAACCCAAAATAGGTTCTTTCCTATGGGGTTCACAAGATACTCCTTGGGGATCCATTTCCTAGCTATTACTTTCTTTTTATCTTGTCCCCTAGCAATTAGGCATTTATAGGCCTTTTCATTTTTCTTTTCTTTATAACCTAGGCCTTTCTTATTAAAACTTGCTCTTTGGCTCCCAATTATCATGTTCAATGTATTTGAGCCAATAGTGAATTTTTCTAGGGCTTTGGTTAAATAATCTACCTTTTCCCTTAAAGCCCTATTTTCATCCATGCATGCATCACTAACATTAAATGACATATATTCATGTGAGCATGCATCATCATGACAAGAAGAAACATTTTCATTTTCATTTAAGCATGCTTTTTCTAGTTTATTTTCTAAGTCCTTAATTTGATCTAGCATGCTCTTATTCTTTTTCTTAGCTCTAAATAAATCCTTAGTAAGACTAGAAATCATGGAAACTATCTTATGGGGTGAAAGGTTAGTTACCATAGTTTCCATGTCCTCTTCTTCTTTGGATGAGGAGGTAGAGGAGGCTCCCCCTTCATTTGAGCTCTCTCCACTTGAGCTTGATTCTTCATTTTCGGTGGAGGAGCAATCCAAGTCGTCAAAGGCCATCAATGCAAGGTTAGAGTAGACTTGTTCCTCTTCTTTGGATGAAGATGAGAAAGGAAGATCATCCCATGTCTTTGCTTTGAACACCTTGGCCTTTCCCTTTTCTTTAGCCTTCTTCTCTTCTTCCTTCTTTTTGCTCCCCTTTTTCTTCTTCTTTTCTTCCTTCTTCTTCCTTTCTTCTTTGCTCTTGTCTAGGAGAGGACAATTGTCCCTTATGTGTCCCTCTCCTTGGCAATTGTAGAAAATGATTTCCCCCCTTGGTCTTCTATTCCTATCATTTGATTTGTTAAATCTAAAACCTTTTAATGCACGTCTTACCCTCCTTACCATATAAGCTTCTTCCGTGCTATCCATGGAGGAGGAGGAGGATGCTTCATCATCATCGGAGGAGGGGATCTCCATCTTCTTCTTCCCCTTGTTTGCCAATAGTGCCATTCCCCTTGATGGTTGAATTCTTGGCTCTTCTACTCCTTCAAGCCTAGACTCATGCAATTCCATAGTGGAGAAAAATTCATCTAGAGTACTTACCTCTAGATTTTTTGAAATGTAGAATGAGTCCACCATTGAACTCCACTTGGATGATAGAGGAAAAGCATCTATGACCTTCATTATCATATCTCGGTTGGAGAGCTTTTCTCCTACACTTGTTAGCCCAATTAAAATCTCTTTAAATCTAGAATGCAATGAAGTTACCTTTTCTCCCTTTTCTAATTTTATGTTGGATAGTTGGGAGCGGAGGAGGTCTCTCCTTGCAAGTTTAGCCTCCGAGGTACCTTCATGAAGTTCTACTAGCTTCTCCCACATCTCTTTTGCGCAAGCGCATTCCCCAATCCGGTTGACATCTTGTTGGGGGAGTACATTGTATAGGTGGTGCTTGGCCTTTGAGTTTGCTAAGTATTCTTCCCTTTGCTTATTGCTCCACCTTGATTTCTCCAATGGCTCCCCATTTTCATTCCTAGGCAACTCGAAACCGTTTTCCATTATTAATAGAATTTCAAAGTCGGTTTCAAAGAATACCTCCATTCGCTTCTTCCACCAAGTGAATTCTCCTTCAAACTTCGGTGGGTGAATGTTTGAGCCAGCCATTTTTGATGAAGTGCTTGTTGCGGCGGTTAGTCCTTGACAAGCAACCTCACTCTGATACCACTTGTTGGCGATCGATTGGCCGGCTAGAGGGGGGTGAATAGCCCTCTTACGATGGATGTCATAATTTGCTCGTCTACAATTAGATTAGCGCAAGAGGAAACAACAAGACAAGCAAGTTAAACAAATAAAGACAAAGCAAAGGAAAAAAGACAATGCTAACACAATGTCGTAACGTGGTTCACGGCTACGCCGCTAATCCATGATCCTGATTCATCCGAGGTGAATCACTCCTCCAAAGCCAATCACTATTAGTCTCTCCTTTGCACCATGCTAGGTGGAGGTAACCTTTACAATCAAGATCACTCTTCTTACAATAAGATTGAAGTAAAAACTAGTAAGAAGAGTAGGTTATGGTGCTTTGGGAGAAGATTAGAGCATAAGCATTAACCTCCCAAAGCCCCATCCCCTTCCTTTTTATAGAAGAAGAGGGTTTCTTCCCGTTGACACAGGAGCAGTCGACTGATGTCCCAATCAGTCAACTGGTCCTGTAGTCGTTGCCCAATAACGGTCGCTTTCCACGTTGGATTTCATCCAACGGTACTGGCATCAATCGACTGATATTACCATCACCGATCCGATTCTCGACACGAGTGCTCGCGGTCGACTACATTCTCGCGTTCGCACGGCCGCCATGACTATCATTCCTGGCAATGATCGCCGGGCCGACATCACCAATCGCACCCATGGTAGTCGATCGCCAAGAACTAAACCCTAGTCTTAAACCCCGAATCGAAGTTCGACAGCAGCCGCCGACAACCACCCATGGCTAATGATTTGTGTCGGGAAAACTCATCCGACACATAACCAAATGGCCAAGTTTCATCTTAGAGCTACTACCCCTTCCCGGGTTACATTCGCTCACTCTCATCTCTCGGAGTCCCTCGCCTTTGAAGTTATCTTCGTCCTCGGCCACGTCCCTCGGCAGCATCAGGTGCACAGCTCTGCAATGCTCCTTCGTGTCTCTTACCTCGAAGTCTACTTCCTCCGGCTTCACTCCAAGCTCCTCGTACGGCGGTCCTTCGGATTCTCCAAGTACACGGCTTCCGCAAAGCCATCCTTCACCGACTCAAGGATCGAGTCATGAGTTGTGAAACTCGCCACGGCTCCATGTGCGAATTACTAAGCCCTACAAGACTCCAACGCACATATCAAATCACACTAACACCCTAACTTAAACCCTTTGCCACACACATCAAAACCTTATCATGGCAAGAGATTGCCCTAACAATCTCCAGTAAGGGGGTTGTATTATTGAGAACATTACTAAGGCCTTTTTTATTTCCTCGAATGCTACTAAACATTGCCGATTGAAAATAAACTCTATATCCTTAGCTAGTAGATTTGTCAGAGGTCTAGTTATCTGAGAAAAATTCTTTATGAACCTTCTATATAAACCCGCATGCCCAAGAAAGCTCCGGATGCCCTTCACATCCCTAGGTGGCGGTAACTTTTCAATTACTTCGACCTTCTCCTTGTCTACTTCAATACCATTCCATGATATCTTATGTCCCAGGACTATCCCTTCAGTTATCATGAAGTGACATTTTTCCCAGTTCAGAACCAAGATATTCTCCTCACACCTTTACAGAACCCTTTCTAGATTCTTCAGGCATGCATCAAAACTTGTTCCGTAGACTGAAAAATCATCCATGAACACTTCCATAATTTTTTCAGTCATATCTGAAAAAATAGAAGTCATACAACGTTGGAAGGTGGCTGGGGCATTACATAAGTCAAAGGGCATTCTTTTGTTTGTGAAGGTTTCATACGGGCAGGTGAATTGGTCCTTGGGGTGAATCGGGATTTGGGAAAAACCTGAGTACCTATCAAGATAGAAAAAATAGGAATGTTTAGCGAGGTGCTCCAACATCTGATCAATGAATGGAAGTGGAAAATGATCCTTCCTTGTTGCTTTGTTTAGTTTATGATAATCTATGCACATTCTCCACCCCGTTACCATTCAAACAGGGATCAACTCATTCTCTTCGTTCATGACTAATGTAGTGCCGCCTTTCTTTGGAACTATGTGCACTGGACTTACCCACTCACTATCTGTAATTGGGTAAATTATTCCGGCATCCAATAGTTTAAGCACTTCCTTTTTCACTACCTCCTATAAGTTTGGGTTAAGTCGTCGTTGATGCTCCAATGTTGACTTACATCTGTCCTCAAGTATTATCCTATGCATGCAAAGAGACAGGCTTATCCCATTTATATCATTGATGGTGTACCCCAACACCTTTTTGTATGTCCTGAGCACCCCCAGCAACTTCATAGTCTCTACCTCACTCAAATTGGCATTTATAATCACCGGATGGGTTGAAGTTGGACCCAAAAATTCATACTTGAGATTCGGGGGTAGTGGCTTCATCTCAGGACTTGGGTGTTTCTCTACTGCCACCTGTCCCGACTCTTCTTCTTCTTGTTCTGATCCCGAAGATAGGAAAGCTTCTTCCATCAAGTACTCTCTCTCTTTGTCTTCTCCCTGTACTTGACAAGCCCTTTCAACGTTATCTACCCCCTTTATGGGGAAGGCCTCCTGAAAATCTTGCCCGCTATTTGCCCACATTTCGATAGTCCACACTACTATTTCTATAATGTGATATGCTTCGTCGGTGCTCTTTTTCATCAATACTCCTCCCGCGGCTATGTCCAAGAGTTCTTTCAACGATCTAGTGATCCCGGAATAAAAAACATGGATGAGTAACCAATCCTGTAATCCATGGTGTGGGTAGCGAATAATCAGCTCTTGGAGTCTCTTCCATGCATGGGCCAGAGTGTCTTTGTGCCCTTGCTCAAACGAAAGGATTTTATCCCTAAGGTAGGTTGTTTTATGGGGGGGGGGGGGGGAGAATTTACTTAGAAAAGTGCTTTCCATATGTTTGCATGTCGTTATACTTCCTTCTGGTAGAGTGTGTTTCCATTGTCTAGCCTCCCCTTTCAGGGAGAATGGGAACATAATGAGCTTAACGATATCTGTTGGGACTCTGTCATAGTGCACTATGCCACAGTAAGCTAGGAATTCTTCAAGATGTAGATAGGGCTCCTCAATTTGAGTTCCTCCAAATTGCTTTTCTTAAGTAAGGGTGATTAATGCAGGGGTTATTTTCCAACTTGAGGCATGAATTCGTGGAATAGTTATGCAAGTGTTCCATGGTTTTTGTCTAGGCACTATGTAATCTCTCAAGGGTCGAGCATGCTGTGTTAACATTTCAGCGTCCCTTGGTGATAGGGGATCAGTAAATCATACGTAATGAATATTCCTAAGGGTTGAGGCAATGCAATTACTGAAATAAATCTAAACTTACTCTAGATATTAAAAATCTAAAACTGAAGTAAAGAAAATAAAAATGAAAAATAAAGCAAGTAAATAAATCTACCCTAAGTCCGATCCAATTATCCACCTCTTGATTCGATATCGAATCAACAGTCCCTGACAATGGCGCCAAAAACTTGATGCACGCGAATGCGACCTCAAATCTCGTGACGGGAACCGTCGAGGACTCGAAGCGTGCTCTCGCACTCAACGCCCGCAAGTGCACCAATGTCATCAAGTAATAAAAAGATTATCGATCGCATAGGGATCAAGATTCGAGTATCGATTGGTTTAGTGGGTGTTATTGTTCGGAGTTCCGTTCTAATGGTTATGATGACGAGGGTTGTCAGTGGTCCTAACTCTAGGACGGTGTCACACGGAGGAAGAGAAGGGTTGCTACGAGTCTTTTGAGGGAATTCTAGAATTTCAGTTTCGCTTGTGTGTCGTAGAACATGCTATCAATTAGGTATTTTCTAGACATCTAACTATGGTCTTGTGGAAGGGACATCATACACTTCCCCGATGAGTCATCGCATCTATCAGGAACTACATCTACCATACCAGGTCGACCCACTAGCTCTTAGGATGGGATCGGCAGTATGAAGATGCCAGATCAATCCCTATGACGAGTTGGAACGTGTCCCGTTTCTGACTCTATCACACCCTTCTATCTACGGTTATCGAAGATGAGGCAAACCCCTAGGTTCCTCCTTAATTCTTCTAAATCTTTGATACGAGGGTTGTCACCTCTCGTATCGGCTACACACAGTAAATAGAAGACCAAAACAAATAGTTATCGATCTAAACAATCACCAATTGCAAATACGATTTCAAGAATAGAAATATATTTGAAATAACATGTTCTATGCACACAAACTACTCTCAAATCCTAGAATAGGAGAATCTACTCCATAAATACAAGAAGAGAAACACAAAGAATATTAGAATTAATAGAAACTATGTAAACTACACAAAGAACATGAATTACAATGCACTTTGGCTCTCCTCTCCGACATTGATGTGTAGAACTCGAACCTCGAGTGGCCTTCTTCCTTCCCGTTGTGAGTTCTTGAAGCTTTTTAGGGTGTCGAAGTGTTGTCCCTGCCATCATGCCTCCCCCCTAGGTTCGAGCGTAGCTTCATTTATATAGACATCAGGTCGGATCTCCCCGAAACATGGAAAATAATTGAATTTGCATCGAAATTGCCAAGTGCTACATAGTCGTGTGGATTCACACAACCAGGTTGTGTATGGCATTAGGGTGCAAGCCGTGTAGATTCACAGGGCCAAGGTGTGTGTCCTTATGTTCTAGCTACCAAATGTCTTTTTTTCGCTCCAAAAGTGCGCCATTTTTCCCGTAGAATGTTGTCCTGCACACAAGAGTACAAAGAGAAGATCTCCGAACCAGAAAATAGGAAATGAATGCAAAAAAAAGTGAAATATGCAAGAATAAAATATAAAATGTAATGGGATGTGAGCGAAACCTACTCCTAAAACCCTATATGTTTTGCTCACATCATCAGTCGACTGACCGAGTGTTTGACCCTTGGCAGCCTAGACAACTTGGATCAGTCGACAGGGATTATGACCAGTCAACTGGTCAAGTAGTCAACTGAGCTTCAGCTGCTCAGATGAAGCTTTGGCAGTCGACTTCCATTATAGATAGTCGACTTGCCTTGAGCAGTCAACTGGCATAGAGGGCAGTCGACTAATTCAAGTGGACATGAGCACAGAAGATTTGGTAGTCGACTGGCCAATTAACTATTGAGCAGCAGTCGACTGATTGTATGAGTATTTGACCATTAAGGTATCCATTGGAGTTTTTCCAATGTGGATTGAGCCATTGTGAGACAACGGATAGGAGAGCAGTTGACTGAGACCTTTTGGCAGTCGACTGCTAACCGCGAAATCAACTATCTACAGGTTATAAAAGAAGCAGCTAATGGAGGATTTTGGCCATGGATCTTTAGTGATTTTGAGGAGATTTTGAAGGGAATTGCTACTGCATTCAGACCTTAGAGAGCAATCCAAAGCAAGCAACAAGCAAGCAATCAAAAGAACTATTGTAAAGTTTTCTTTTTATTTCATTTGTATATTTTTATTTTCTTGGTGTATTACTTTTGTAATCTAGTTGTAAGAGGATTCTCTACCTCCGGAGTGTTTTTCAAGGAGAGATTTATTAGTGGTGGTGTGCATCACTAGAGCTTACTTGAGCTCGACCCTGTGGAGTAGGAACCATAGGTTCCAAACCACGTTATATCTTTGTGTCAACTCTGCTGCGAAGTGTCAAAACACTGCTCAGAGTCGACTCCGCTGCCAAGTGTCAAAACATTTGACCAGTCGACTGGTCCATAACTCCAGTCGACTGCTAAACCTCAACCATGAGATTTACCCCAAATATGATCCTTTCATACTTGCTAGACCACCCTTAGCTTAGACCTAAGCCTTCTAGCCACCTCCATCAACCTCACGACTATTGGATCCATCCAAGTCATCCATGACTTGTTCATCCATACGCTAGCCTTTAAGTGCTTCCATTGGCTTTTGTCATGCTAACTGGGTCTACACCGCCAAGGTACATTTAGGCTTACACTGCCAAGATACATGCTTGGACTTTACGCCGCTAAACATTTGACTTATGTTGCCAAGACTACAGCTTGAACTTTACGTCACCAATATCAAACCCTTGGACTTCCCAAATGCTAAGATCCATTTGGACTTACGCCGCCATGACTCCACCCTTGGACTTTACTCTGCCAAACATTAGACTTATGCTTCCAAGACTCCACACTTGGACTTTACACTGCCAATAACACACTCTTGGACTTTCCTTGCCAACCCATTTTGGACTTTCCATTCCCATTACCCAAGACTTAGACTTTCCCATGCCAAGTGTCCCACTTGGACTTCTCGATCATATGGTCAACCCCAATGGTCAGCTCATCGTCAAATATCAAAACACTACTCGAGTCTGGTCAATCATGACCTAGGCCTATTGCACTAACAATCTCCCCCTTTTTAATGTTTAACAAAAACCACAATAACCTTTGAGTTAGGCCACCTAACCCAATGCTCCAAATTCTCCCAACACTCCTAGTTGGGAAATTCTCAAATTCTCCCCCTTTTTGACATACATAAAAAAGGCACTCCCCAAGGGTATCAATGTCTCATATCCCAATGAGATCTTACATTCTCCCTTTGGTCCAAAAACATCTAGGAAGCCTTCACTCTTCCTAGTGATAAGTCTCATATCACTAAATGAGAGGCAATCCTCACTTCTCCAATCTCTCCTATGAGGAAAAACACATCCATCATCTCATGATGGATAATCTCCACCTAAAGGCTTACTCCCCCTTGACCATTGCACTAAAAATATCCTTGTAGAGTCCCTAAGCCTATAGGAATACAAAACCATCAAGATTAAGGACAAAAGATCAAACTTGAACTTTAACACACTTTAAAATTTGATTCTCACCTTAAACAACTCTCCTTATCCATTTCCAATGGATTTTCACCCTTCCATTGCTTTTCCAAAGCATATCCTAGGGTTAGAAGCAGTTAAGGTAGCCTAAAATAGATGAAGCATGGGCTAAACAACCTTGTTTACCTGAAATCAGCATTTTTCAGTTGACTGTCCTTAACGCCAGTCGACTGCCCACAATGGTAGTCGACTGGTTTTTGCAAATACAGAAATCCAATTTTAGAGAATGAAATTTAGAAATACATAAGTAATTATACGTAATTTGAAAAATAGTGAAACTTAATATGTATAATACTTAAGTCAATCATTATGGGTGAAAAATATTTAAAAAATGAAATACCCATAGAATAGTGAGATTGATACAAAGTTCAAAAATAAAGAAAACTTCAATGTTTTGAGTCTACTTTGTATCAACTTGATCAATGGTTACTTCTATTAAAAGATAGACTACACCAAGGTTTTTCAAAATGATTTTGAAATGATTTTAAAATATTATAGTGGACCATGATCTATGGGCTCAATGCACATGACTTGCACATTAGCTTTCCCCATGATCCATCAATGGTATAGGATGAGTTTGAGTTCATCTAGATGCAAAAACTATGCACCTTGAACTGATCTCATTTTCCTAATATCCCACATGTGTCTAGGGTGTATCAATACACACACATGTCAATTTGATGTGAGATGTGGGTTTTGGTTATTCCTATATTAAGGTCTCATGCATTTTCTAGGCAACACTATTTGATTTCCTTAAACATGGGACTTCAAATCTTGTCATTTATCCTTAAATAAATTTTAATTAATCCTAAATGCATGAATGATGATTATGGCATATAATGATAGCATAAATAAAACATCTGCCAATAATCATGATGTCATGGCATAAAAATAGACCTAAACATATATGACATTAAAAACTTAAACCCTAGCATCATCATGACATAAAATATGATTAAAAAGAAATATGATGTCATGACATGGTATATGGCAAGTAAAGCATGTCAAATAAAGTGTAAAGGGATAAGAATACTAAGATTTTAGTATAAATTGCCATTTGTTAGGACTAAGTCCATTTTGCCATATACTAATCATCTCCCAAGTGTGACAAAAATCAAAAATGACACACTATGACCTCTAAATCTAATTCGTGCCAATTTGATCAATTTATCAAACTTCTTAAATGATATTGGCACATCCTAAATTCCTTTATGATATAAATCCAAACTTATTTTTAAAGTATCCCATTACCTTGGAAATGACCTAAAGTGCCAACTTTGCTATGGTTAGGTTAACTACTCATCCACATTCAAGGTTGACACAACCTAACCCATTTAGCATGATGAGATCATGCTCCTCGAAATCTAATATCTATTGGAGATCCTTGGGTTTATAAGGTATTCACTATGGATAACTTCCCTTGATACCTTCCTAATGACCCTTGTTGGCTTGGAATCCTTGGTCAATTGGGTCTTGCTTAGGTCAACTCTAAGGGTAACTCCCCTTATAACCTTCTTAGTGGCTTCCCTAGGTTTCCTTGAAACCTTGGCCACTAGTCATCTACCATGGTTAGCCTTAGGAATAACTTCCCTAGTAACCTTGGTTTTCCTAGACCTAGAACTTATTCCATAGTCAAATGGAACATTGTGGTAGGTTGGCATGACTTCCTTGGACTTAGGTTTGTGACCCAAACCTTTTCTATCCTTGGAAAGCTCTTCCCTCCTAACACCTAAACTTTGATTCCTAGACACCTTAATTGAATTTGTCATATTTTTAAGGGTCTTCTCTAATTTCTCAAGCCTTGAACTCAAGACTTGGTTTTCTAAGTCTAATTTTCCCAATTTTGATTTTTCATTAACCTTTTGGGAATGGTTCTTTCTCTTAGGCATATGTCTACCTTTCTTAGGGTTAATGCTTAAGTGATATTCTACCTTCCTAATTGTTTCTCTAGGTAGAATTGTTTTTCTAGGATTATCCTTAGACCTAAGGTTATAACTCTTACCACCTAGGAAAAAAGATTTATTTCTAGCATGCTCCTTATGATTATGCACAATTGCAAGTGAATTAAAAGAATGCTTTTCATTATGGAACAAGGAAGGTGCATTACTAAATTTTACCTTAGGGTTTGCTTTAGAGGCTCCCCCTACATGTGATGCTTCTTGGCCCTTGGTTTGCTTCCTCCCCTTAGTGCATTGACTCCTATAGTGTCCCTTTTGATGACATTTGAAGCACATCATGTGCTCCTTGCTCTTTGTAGTGGGGACACTGACATCCTTAACCTTTGGCATTGGTTGAGCCTTCTTGACCTTCTTAGGACACCTACTCTTATAGTGCCCATATTCTCTACACTCAAAACATATAATATGATTTTTATTTTTAATCAAAGTGCTTGAGTTACCTAGGTCGGTGGTGAAAGCCAGAGTTAGTTCATCATCTCTCCCCGAGGTTGAAGCTTCCTCTTGATTTTGCTCCGGAGTGGAAAGTACTCTCTCCTCCTGCTCATTCCTAGAGGTTGAGGCTTCCTCCAATTCCTCTTCCTCGGATGTTGATGGCCTCTCAACCTCTGAATTCTCACACTCTTGTGAAAATGATGAACTTACTTCTTCGATCCTATTATCATCTTGACTTTGGACTGTTGAGCATTCCTATTGTTTGGACTCCTCTATTTCTTGAGCCATTGAGGATTCTTCATGGAATTTTTCCAATTCGCTCCAAAGCTCCTTGGCATCCTTATATTCACCTAATCTACACAAAATATCATTAGGGATTGCATTAACCAAAATATTTGTACCTTTTCATTTATTTTGAAGGCTTGGAGTTGCTCTTCGGCCCATCTCTTCTTCTTGAGATATCCACTTTTTGGACCCCTTGGAAACTCAAACCCCTTCATTAGGATAATCCACTGCTCGAAGTCCATCATCAAGAAATTCTCCATCCACATCCTCCATTGATCAAATCCCTTAGCTCCAAAAAGTTTATATGGAGGAGGCGTGTTGATGTCACGTCCTTGTTTAAAGCTTGGCTCCTCCATCTTCCTTCTTCTCTCTGGCATGCTCTCTTGGTTGTTAAGCCTTGAAGAGTGACCTCGCTTTGATACCACTTGTAGAGGACTAGATGTTGCGCTAGAAGAGGTGAATAACATTTCTTTTACGTTTGATGGAAATCGATCGTGCTTGTCTACAATTAGATTAGTATGCTGTGGAAATAGAAAGTACAATATGAATACAAGCACAAATACACAAGAATAAAATCAACACAAGAGGCACACAATGTAACGTGGTTCAGAATCCTAGTTCCTACTCCATGGGGCGAGCCCAATACCGAGCTCTAGTGATGCACACACCACTAATCAAAACACTCCTCGGTGATACACCAGAGGTGGAGAAACCTCATAAAGTATTTACAACAATAAACAAGATACAACAAGAAAATACAAAGTAAATACAACAAATGACGTAAAGAAAACTTTACAAATAGTTGCTTTGAATGCTTTCTTGTTGATTGCTTTGGACTGGCTTTGAAGGATTGGAAAGCACCAACTATTCCCCTTCAAATCACCCAAGAAATCACTGCAAAAATCCTCCCCTACATGATCCTTTTAAAGCTGCAACTCAGGCTGATTTTTTCTTATTAGTCGACTACTCGTGCCCATCAGTCGACTGCTCCTGTAGCCGTTGTCTCACAATGACTTAATCCACGCTGGAAAAGTTCCAATGAATACCAAGCAGTTGACTGATCAGACCCATTAATCAACTACTCATAGCCTCCAGTCAACAGCCCTTACTCAGAAGTCGACTCGAAAACATTCTATGCCTGTGTTCTCAACCAGCAGTCGACTGCCATGGAGGACAGTCGGCTTCTAGGACAGGCGATTGTCCAATACTAGCAGTCGGCTGCCAAGGAAATGCAACCACAATCAAATGCCAATCGACTGTCGATCTGTTGACTGGTCATAATCCTAGTCAACTGCTCAGAATCGACTCGACTGTCATGTGCCAAAACACTTGACCAATCGACTGGTCTATAACCCTAGTCGACTACTATATCTCAACCATGAGGTTTACCCTAATTATGATCCCCTCATACTTGCTAACCACCCTTATCCTAGACCTAAGACTTTTATCCACCTCCATCAGCCACACACCTATTGGATCCCTCCAAGTCATCCATGACTTATTCATCCATACACTAGGCTTCAGGTCCTTCTATCAGCTATTGTCATGCTAACCGGGTATACACCGCCAAGGTACATTTGGGCTTACACTGCCAAGACACACGCTTGGGCTTTACGTCGTCAAACATTGGACTTATGGTGCCAAGACTACCGCTTGAACTTTACGTTGTCAATATCAAACCCTTGGACTTCCCAAATGCTAAGATCCATTTGGACTTATGCCACCAAGACTCCACCCTTGAACTTTACACTGCTAAACATTGGACTTATGATGTCAAGACTCCACACTTGCACTTTACACTGCCAATATCATACTCTTGGACTTACTTTGCCAATCCATGTTGGACTTTCCAATTGCTAAGACTCCACCCTTGGACTTTCTATTGCCAAGTACCGAAGACTTGGACTTTCCCATGGCAAGTGTCCCACTTGGACTTCTCTATCATATGGTCAACCCCAATCGTCAACTCATCGTCAAACATCAAAAAACTACTTGACTCAAACTTGAGTCTAATCAATCGTGACCTAGGTGGATTGCACCAACACATCATTCCTAACAAGTGGTATCAGAGTGAGAACGCTCTTCAAGGCTTAACTGATGTAATTGAGAGGTGTCTTAAGGTAATTGCCTTAGAAGTTATTAATAAAATTCACTATTTAAGTATACATTATTTATGTATTTGATTGGATCTTAACCTCATGTATTGAAGTCAAAAATATGATGCATGATATGAAAGAAATTGTGATTGTATCACAATTAGTGGGTATCTTATCATATGTAATCATGTAAGTATTGAAACTATCCTTAGTTGATGAATTGATGAGATTGGACATCTTCGATTCTGTGAGACTAGCACATGTTATGCTCCTTGGTTTATCTAAGAATTCGATACTCACCGAATGGATGCATAGGTATTCTGAGAGTGAACATGTGGATACTAGTTATGGTAACTAGTTCATTGGAGTGACCTGCTATGAGACTTTATATGGTTCTATATGTCATTGAAGATCTCATTGCAGCTCAAGTGTGAGCTTCCTTAGACTTGAGGTATTCAAGTCATCTTGGTCATGATGCCTTATACTTTGACATCTTCACGGCCATCTCTATAGACGGTGTAACTCCGGGATGATTGAGTATAAGCCAAAGTGATCGAAGGTGTTTGAAAGGGCCACAGAGGATTCACCACTCATGATAAAGGAGATGTATACGCTAGGCCTCTTCTCAGGATTGTTAGTCAGAAGTCTCTTGACAGAGCAAACATGTTAAGAAAATGGTCTTTTTGGGAACATGTAGGAGTAACTTGAATCCACAGGACAAGGAAAATAACTTGGGCTAGGTGTGACGTAGTCAGCCTAGTGGGGACGAACACATAGACTATGTCCTCAACCAAGTGGGTATAGTATAAGTGAAAGGAACACGACATGAACAACTATAGCTATTGAAGGGTTCAGAAATGTTCTGGAGTCAATTTAGACTTTTCGATCAATTGGGGGTCATGATTGTTAGGGAAATCAACCCAAGTATGATCATGGTTTTGATATGTGTGTCAAAGAGTTTAATTTAGGATGTCTATGCTTTTGATGTGTGTGTTCAAGTTGTGCAGGACTTGGTGAATCACACATGAGGCTTGATAAAGCATTGGCAAGTTCATCATCTCATGGCTCAGGTCCTTGAGTTGGTGAAGTATGGCACGGGGAGAAGTCGTGAGCTTAGTGCATCCGAGGGACCATCAGATGAGGAGCAATGGAATTAAGCCAAAGGAAGTAGACTTCAGGGCAAGACGAGAAGGATGTCACCGGGAGAAGCCATGAGCTTAATGCATCCAAGGGACACAGGCCGAAGGAAGAGAGCTTCGATGATGTACTCCGTGGGAAGATGAGAGTTGAGTGATTGTAACTTGAGATGGAGTAGTTCAATTTAGGTGAACTTGACAAAATGACTAAGATCAAGTGTTGGATGCTCAAATACTTTTGTTTGAAGTTTTACCCGATGACAATCGACTGATATAGGTATCAGTCGACAAGTACACGTCGACAGTAGTGACTAGTGAAGTCGGCTGAAGGTTTGTGACCAACAGTCGACTGGTCCACTATCAGTCGACTGTCAAATCCTGGCAGTCGACTGTTATTAGTGGACTCAGTATAGAACCTCTTGTAGCCGACTGAGAAGTCAAATTGGTAGTTGATCAGTCGACTGCTCAGCATATCGTTGGACTGTGACGATCGTGATTCAGGCTTGGTCAGAAGTCATTGGAATTGGTTCGTTGCAGTGGCAGTAGATTGTTGGCATGCAGTCGACTGCTGCATGCCCAATGGGAAAAGGGCCTCCATTATATAAAAGGAGGTCATGGGAGGCTTGGGGTGGCTAATGCTTTAACTCCTAATCTTATCCTCATGCTCTCCAAGGTTTCTAAGGGTTTCTACTCTCTTCTTCACTATTTTACTTCTATCATCTTGTAAGAAGAGGGTTTGGTGTAAGAAGGTCTTCTCCACCTTGTGTTGATCTAAAGGAGAATTTTGTGGAAGGTTGACGGAGTGATCTATAACGGATTGTCGTGGACTAGCGGCAAGAGGCCGTGAACCACGTTAAAAGAATGTATTAGCGTTGTTCTATCTTAATTTTGTTTTTTCTTCTGTTTTATTTGCTCTTTACTAACAGCGTTTGTAGTTAATCAAGAAAGGCTATTAATCCCCCTTTCTAGCTAGGCCATCGATCCTAACAAGTGGTATTAGAGCGAGAAGCTTATCAGTGGACTCATCGCCATGATAATCAAGTCAAATGGCCGACATGAACATCCACCCATGCAACAAAGTTTGAAGGGGATTTTTCATGTTGGAAGAAAAGAATGGAGGTGTTTTTCAAAACCAATTTTGATATTATGATAATAATGGAGAATGGTTTCGAGGTACCCAAGGATGAAGACAACAAGCCAATCGAAAAATCAAGATAGACTAAGAAGAAAAAGGAGAATCTAGCAAATTCGAAAGCCAAGCATCACCTCTTCGATGTTCTTCCTCAACAAGAGATAAATCGGATTGGAGAATGTTCAAATGCAAAGGAGATGTGGGAGAAGTTGATAGAGCTTCACAAGGCAACATCGGAAGCTAAATTAGCAAGACGAGACCTTCTTCGATCACAACTCAATAACATCAAATTAGAAAAAGGAGAAAAGGTATTGTCTTTACATTCTAGGTTTAAAGAAATAATAAATGGCTTGTCAAGTGTAGGAGAGAAGCTATCGAATTGGGACATGATCATGAAAGCATTGATGCATTCCCCCAATCTTCAAAGTGGAGTTCCATGGTGGATTCCTTCTATATCTCAAGGAATCTAGAGGTAAGTACTTTAGAAGATTTTTTCTCAACTATGGAACTTCACGAAACTCACCTTGAAGGAATAATTAAAGAAGCAATAACCAATCAAGGGGAGTAGCACTTGTAGCAAGCAAAGGAAAGAAGAAGAAAACCACACCCTCTTCATCGGATGACAAATCACATTCTTCAATGGAGAGCGATGAAGAGGCATATATGGTAAGAAGGGTAAGACGTGCTTTAAAAGGTTTCAAATTTAACAAATCTAAAGATAGGAGGAGGATTAGGAAGATCATTTGCTATAATTGCCAAAGAGAAGGACACATGAGGGATGAGGGTCCTCTATTGAATAAGAACAAGGAAGAAAAGAAGAAGAATGACAAGAAGAGACAAAGCAAGAAGAAAGAAGAGAAGAAGTCAAAGGAGAAAGGGAAATCAAATTCCCAAAATTTGAAAGCCACATGGGATGCATCATCTTCATCAGAAAAAATAGATGTCGTCTCACATTTTGCACTCATGGGAGTAGATGATGTAGCCTCCACCTTATCTGAACAAGAAGAAGGAAGTATAAGTGAGGAGGAGAGCTCAAGTGTAGGGGGAGGACAATCTTTGGAATCGGAAGAAGATTGGGTAACTGAGGTAAAAAATCTCCCTACTCAAGATATTGTTCATATGATTTCAAATTTAACTAGGGATTTATTTAGAACCAAGAAGAAAAAAAAATACTTGCAAAATAATATTAGAACTCTAGAAGCAAAGCTAAAGAATGCATGTTCAGATGATAATATTGCTTCTTCTAGTACAAATGATGCATGCTTATAAGAAAATAGGATTTTAATGGAAAAGGTAGAATTTCCTTAGTAAGGCCCTTGAAAAATTTACCATAGGCTCAAATACTTTGAAAATGATTATAAGGAGCCAAAGAGCAAGTTTCAATAAGAAGGGCTTAGGATATAAGGGATCAAAGAATGAAAAGTCAAACCATTATCTAATTGCTAGGGGGCAATCAAAAACAACAATGGTAGCTAGAAAATGGAACCCTAAAGAATACTTGGTAAATCCTATTGGAAAGAATCTATATTGGGTACCCAAGTCAATCCTTAAAGGATAGAAAAACCTAGGATAGTCAACCATAATTTGACTTATTTCATATCTTGTTAAATGGTTGACTTATGATTATGATGGGTGATAATGGAGTATGCTTAACATTTGATGTGAGCAAAACATATAAGGTTTTAGGAGTAGTTTTCGCGTACATATTGTTACATTTTATCCTTATTTTATGCATATTCTACTTTGTTTTGCATGCATTTCCTATTTTCTGGTTTGGAGATCTGCCCTTGTTGCTTTTGTGTGCAAGATGACATTTTATAGATGAAACATCACATTTTTGGAGCAAAAGGAAGGCATTCACTAGGTGGAACAGAGGTGGACATGGTTGGTCGTGTGAATCCACACGGTCATGACCAAACCACAAAGCTAGCCACATGGTCAAGCATATGGATTCCACACGACCATGTGGCACTGGGCAGTTTCGATGCGACTAAGGTTTTCGTGTGATTTATGAAGAGCCGGCTTCACGTCTATAAAAAGGAAGGTATGCCGAAACCCTAAGGGGGAGGCCTGATGGCTAGAACGACACGACGGTGCCCTAAAAAGCACCAGAGACTCGTAACGGGGAGGAAGGAAGCTCCTCAAGGGCCGAAATTTGCGCTCCAACGCCAAATAGAATGACCAAGAGTACTGTGATTTCATTCTTAGACATCTTTATATTGTAATGATTCTTCTATGATGCCTTGTGTTTGTTCTCTTTCATCTATGGAGTAGATACTTCGATTCTAGGATTAGGGAGTAGCTTGTGTACGTTGGACAAGCTAGTTCGAATATATTTTCTGTTCCTGAATTTATATTTGCAATGGGTGTTGTTTGGATTGATGAAAATTATGTTTTGATTCTATATCTAGTGCGTATAGTCGATACAAAGGGTGACAACCTTTGTATCAAAAACCTAGGAGAACCAAGGAGGAACCTTGTGGTCGTCCTCCCTCCGATAACTGTAGATAGTAGAATATGATAGAGTAGGAAATGAAATATATTCTGACTCTTCATAGGGATTATTAGAACATCCTTGTGCCCAATAGCCTATCTTAGAAGAAGGGCCAAAGTAGGAGAAATTAACTCTAGAAGGGTTGAGGGACCTTAGTGACAGAGGGCTCCCAACGATATCAACCCCCTGAGCTATGATGATCTGAAAGGTAAACTTGGTTAGGAATAGGTAGTTCACGGTAGAAGCAAAAGTTCATTAGGAAAATGTTTGATGATCCTCTCGCGAGATCGTAATTAGATATCTAGAAAGCATTTAGTTGATAGCATGTTCATCGGCACACAAGTGAAACCAAAGTCCTAGAATCCTCTTAGGCAACTTCAAACCTACCTTCGCGTCCTCTGAGTGATGTCGTACTTGAGTTAGGACTGTCGTCAACCTCGCAACCCTCGTATTTAGGACATTCACTCCAAACAACGAGATCCACTAGAAAAATGCTACTCAAATATTAGTCTCTATGCGATCGATAATATTTTTTTTACTTTACAACATTCATGCACTTGTAGGCATTGAGCACGAGCGTGCACTTCGAGTCCTTGATGGTTCCCATCGGAGATTTGAGGTCGTGCTCATGTGCATAAAGTTTTTGGCACCATTGCTAGGGATTGTTGATTCGATATCGAATCGAAAGTGAATAGCTTGGATCGAACTCAGGTTAGATTTTCTTTCTTGTTTTATTTCATTACAATTTATTCAGTTTTAGATTTTTGGCTATTTGAATTCAGTTTAGCTTAATTTTAGTAGTCACATTGCATCTTGCTTTAGTTTAGCTCTTAGGTATTTTTCATATGGTTCAGTGGGTTAGATTTATTTTATTTCTTGTTAATAAGTAGTAGATATACTTCCAATTGTGCAGCTTGGTTCGTTGTATGCATCGATGATTAGGATCGAAAAATATGCTTCGGATAGACCAAGAAATAGAATGAACCTACCATCGTAGGAGAGCTGAGCAGAGAAGCATGGAGGACCAAGACACCCCTTTGGTGAACCTAGGTACCGACCTCTACGGGACTACGCATCCCCGAGTGCTAGAGGGTATAGGTCGAGAATAGCTGGACCATCTATTACAACTAATAGCTTTGAATTAAAACTTACACTCATACACATGGTCCAACAGAGCCAATTAGGAGGAGCTACAACTGAAGACCCGAATCATAACCTAGAGATATTTTTCGAGATATGCTCAACATTGATGTTCAATGGAGTGCCTGCTAATGTGATCCATTTGAGCCTATTCCCGTTCTCACTATGGGACAAGGTGAAGACATGGCTACACTCCCTTCCGCCAAGAAGCATCACCACATGAGAGAAGTGTGAGCAGCAATTTATAAATAAATTTTTCCCACCAAGTAAGACTGCACACATGCACCATTTGATTACTAGCTTCTGTTAGAAGGAAGGGCAGTCCCTGTTTGAAGCTTGGGATCACTACAAAGGGATACTCTATCAATGCCCCCATCATGGTTTAGAGAGGTGGTTGGTGATCCATATACTCTATAATGGTATCATATATGCCACGAAAGTTTCCCTCGATTCTATTGCAGGAGGAGCGTTAATGAATAAGACCATCGAGGAAGTAGAATAGCTAATTGAGGAGGTGGCCCAGAACCACCACCAATGGACTTCCGAGAATAGTCACCCAACACCTGCAGCCAGTAGATATGCTATCAACTCCATCAATCATTTAGCAGCAAGAATGGATGTGCTAAATAGACAGTTTGATTCTCTAACCCCACTTCTGTGTGTGCAGCCAATTCCTGGGGAGAGGTGTTGGTGCAATCAACCCAGGTCATGATTGATCGGACTCAAGTTTGACTCGAGCAATATTTTCATGTTAGATAAAACCTATGATATGTGATTGTCATGGAAAGTCCATGTGTGTAGCCTTGGCCACGTAAGTCCAAGTGTGTAGGCTTAGCGGTGAAAGTCCAACATGTGTTGGCAAGGGAAAGTCCAACATGGAGTTGGCATTGGGAAAGTCCAAGTGTGTAGCCTTGACAATGGGAAAGTCTTGAGTACTTGGCAAGGTCACTTATCTCATGGCTCGGGTCCTTGAGTTAGTGAAGGATGGCACGGGGAGAAGTTGTGAGCTTAGTGCATCCGAGGGACCATCGGACAAGGAGCAATGGAGTTAAGCCAAAGGAAGCAGACTTTAGGGGAAAACGCGAAGGATGGCACGGGGAGAAGTCATGAGCTTAGGGCATCCGAGGGACGTAGGCCAAAGGAAGAGAGCTTCGATGGGGAACTCCATGGGAGGAGGAGGTGAACTTGGCCAAGTGGCTAAGATCAATGTCAGATGCTCAAACATTTGTGTTTGAAGTTTTACCCGATGGTCGGATGCTCAAACAACTTGGGTTTGAGGTTTTACCCGACAACAATGGATGAGTGGTATGTACCAGTTGACTGGTGAGAGTCTACTATTGTTCGACTGTGTTGTATGCCATGACAATCGACTGATGGCTTGAGCAGTCGACTGCCATGAAGGGCAGTCGACTGCTAGTCAAGGACGCAAGCATAGAAGCTCTCTTAATCGACTAGGAAGTCGATTGTCGAGGGAGCAGTCGACTGCTAAGGTTTGGCAGTCGACTGATGAGTGATCAGTTGGAATTTTTTCAGTGTGGATCAAGCCGTTGTGAGACAATAGCTACAAGAGCAGTCGACTGATGGTCATGAGCAGTCGACTATTAGGCGCAGAATCAGCTCAAGACAAGCATAAAAGGACGAGCTTGGGGAGGATTTCAACAATGATTTTTGATGAGATTTTGGAGGGAAAATTTTGCTGCATCCCAGTGATGTGAACATATAGGGTTTTAGGAGTAGTTTTTCCTCACATCTTATTACATTTTGTGATAGTTTCATGCATATTTACTTTGTTTTTACATGCATTTTCTATTTTCTAGTTCGGAGGTCTGCGCGTTGTTCTTTTGTATGCAGGTTGGATTTTTGGGTGGAAAAGATACATTTTCGGAGCGAAAGAAGGACATTTCATGCTAGGTGCAGAGTGGGACACGACTAGGGTGTATGTATTTGAAGGTAGGAAACTTCACTTCCCACTTCAACTCGGTCGCTTGTTCATGGCGATCCCTTCTACGTCCCTGGATAAAAAAAATTTATCCTTGACAAGAGAGATTGCCCAAGCAACCTTGTCATCGTCGTTTTATTCGATTAGAGTAGTCACTTGAACAAACTTGTTATTCAAGCGACCAACCTCTATTCTACAAATAGCTGCGGAATAGACGATGTACGGATCGTCGGCTTTTGTGTTTATGTTCGGGGTCCAAGTTATATTTAGCCACAAAATAGAATATATCATGCATATATAATTGAAAAACAATTACAAACATGTTACATATGAAGATAGATAAGTGTTATACCTCTCGATCTTCTATTGTATGACCTTCCTCCTTTCGGACGTCGTGTGGGCGACGATCTACCAAAAGTCGAAGCTCTTAGATCACCAATCTTCCTTCCTTACTCGTTCTGAGCAAGAGGAAGAATAGAAAAAAGACCCTTCTCCTTCCTTTAGCCAACCAACAAACAACAAGCAAGTTGCTTGCCCTCGGCCAACAAGGAGAAGGAGAGAAAGATGAATGCCGGCCAAAAGATCCAAGGGAGGACCCTAAGCCTTGGTTCCACCGGCCAAGGAGAAGAAGAGATCTAGGTTTGGATGGTGGCCAAGGAAGGAGAGGAGCTGTATGGATGCCGACCACCAAAGAAGAAGAAGAAGATAAGGAAAATGTTTCCTTATTTGGTGCCGCCAACTCCAAACCCTAACTCCAAGCTTCTTGCTGCCAACTCCAAAGCTCCCTTGCTTCTCATTGCTCTCCATGCCAACCCTAAAGCCTCCTTTTAAAGAGTTAGGGATAAGCCATGTTTTAATCTCCACCATTGGTTCTAGGGATTTAATCTCAACTGTCGGATCTGTTAGTAATATATGAGAGATGTCCTAAGGCAATCGCCTTATGTATGAACCATTTATATGATAAATGAAGATTCACTATTTGAGTATACATGTTTTATGTATTTGATTGGATCTTAAACTCATTTACTGAATGTCCACGATACGATTCACAGCATGAGAGAATTTGTGATTGGATCACAACTAGTGAGTATCTCTACATGTGTAATTGTGATGTATCGGAATTATCCCTAGTCGATGAATTGATGGATTTGGACACCATCAATTCTGTCGAGACTAGCATGAGGTATACTCCTTGGTGTATCCAAGCAGCTGATTCTCACTAGCTGGAGACATAGTGATGTCCGAAGTTAATCTTGCTAGTTATGGTAACTAGTTCATTGGAGTGACCAGCCGTAAGACATCATATGGTTCTCTGCATATATAGATATGTCAATGAAGTTCTTACTGTAGCTTAAGTGCGATGTTCCTTTGACTTGCGGTATTCAAGTCATCTTGATCATGGAGACTTATGCTTTGACATCTTAAGCAAACATCTCTAAAGAGATGTGGACCCGGGATGATTGGGTATAAGTCGAAGTGATCGAAGGTGTTTGAATAGCCTATAAAGGATTCACCACTCCTTGCGAGGAGATGTATACCCATGGCCTCTCATCGGATTGTTACTAAAGTCTTTGGCCAAAGCATTACATGTTTAGAGTAAAGTACTCTTCGATACATGTGCAGTAACTAGAATCCGTAGGACGAGGAAATGATACCTGGGCTAGGTGTCACGTAGTCAGCCTAGTAGGGACTGACACTATAGACCATGTCCTGAACCATGTGGGTATAAGATGAGTGAAGGAAATGGGGCACGAATCATTCGAGCTGCTGAAGGGTTTCAGAAATAGTTCTGGATCAACCGTTGATCTTTTCGGTTAATTGGGGATCATGATGTACTACTAGGTGCCACTCATGATCGTTCTATAATTAATGGTTAATTATAGACGGCCAACATAAACCGAGAACCTATTTGGTCACATGCACAACGAGCGTAATCCAAAGGATTTAAAACGAGCTTGAGAATGGGATTCTCAGAACGAGAGAAACAAGGTTTGGTTGGACCAAACATGAAGCGAGCATGAAATCGTTTCAGTCGCAATGGAAGCGTGGATGGGCCGTGTCTTATGAAGACATAATGGATGAACCAAAATGGTTTGGTTCTAATCCAATGGAGGAGAATAAACCAAAGGGTTTGGTTTATTTTAAATGAATGAACCAAAAGTTGGTTCGGTTCATTTTAACTTAAAATAAACCATCATGGTTTGGTTTATTTTAACTTATCTTAATGGAGCGGGTAAACGGGCTTTATGGATATTATCCATTAAGTTGCCGCCCACCACTCCTTGGAGACTCTCGGCGCCAACCCCGGTCTTGACCCCTTGTGCCGTCCGGCTCCTTGCCAAGCGTCAAGCTTGGTGATCCTCGGCGACCCTCGATGATCTTCCTAAACCCGGTGATAAGGTGAGCACTTGGCTTCCCTTGTTTGGCCGGCGCCTACTCCTCCACCAAAGCTGTCCAGTTTTCTGGACAGCTTGTTCTCCTCTCGTCGGAGCGTCGTTTGGACGACAGATAGAGCTCCGACAGCGGCTAACTTACCGGGATTCGATCTCCGGTAATCCTCTGAGGACGAAGGATTCGTCAATCGGTTGACGAATACCTCTCCGGAGAAGAGAGTTTTGAGGGCTCATTTTTGGATCCGAATTTAGATTCGGATCGTGATCATCTCTCGATCACGTCGTCTTCAACACGAGGCTAGTAACCCATATGAAGACGAAGCTCGTGGCTTAGCAAAGTCATCAAGAGGATACTCGGCATGGATACTCGGCATGGATACGATGTTTCAGTCTTACAGTCAGTTAAGGTTTGGTTATCCAAGACATTCTCCATGAAAGACGTGGGAGAAGCAACCTACATCCTCTGGATTAAGATCTATAGAGATAGATCAAAACGGTTGCTTGGTCTTTCGCAGTCTACATATATAGACCGAGTGCTAAAGAGGTTTAGCATGTCGGAATCCAAGAAAGGTTTCCTACCCATCAGGCATGGGATACACCTTTCGAAGTCTATGTGTCCGCACACAGAAGACGAGAGGATTTGCATGAGTAAGATTCCCTATGCATCCGCAATAGGATCTATCATGTATGCTATGTTATGTATGAGGCCTGATGTATCGTATGCTCTGAGTGTCACGAGTAGATACCAGTCTGATCCAGGAATGGATCATTGGGTGACTGTTAAGACGATCCTTAAGTACTTAAGATGAACTAAGGATGCGTTCCTAATATATGGAGAAGGGTACATGGTGATACGTGGGTATGCGGATGTCAGATCCAGACAGACAAGGATGATTCCATGTCTTAGTCTGGGTATGTATTCACCTAGAATGGAGGCGCAATAAGTTGGAAAGGTTCCAAGCTTGACGCTATAGCGGATTCTGCCACTAAGGCAGAATACATTGCAGCTTTGGAAGCAGCAAAGGAAGCGGTTTGGATCAAGAAGTTCATCTCTGAACTTGATGTGGTCTCATCAATGATCCAAACATGTGCTTCACCGCTATCATCTTATCAGAGAGATCATCAGTAGGAACGAAATACAAATCGAGAAAATTCCCACTGAAAGAAACTTAGCGGATCCTTTGACTAAGGTATTACCTCAAAGTAAGTTTGAGGGTCATGTTAGAGCTTATGGTATTGGATACCGTAGCGATTGGCATTAGGCCAAGTGGGAGTCTGTTAGTAATATATGAGAGATGTCCTAAGGCAATCGCCTTATGTATGAACCATTTATATGATAAATGAAGATTCACTATTTGAGTATACATGTTTTATGTATTTGATTGGATCTTAAACTCATTTACTGAATGTCCACGATACGATTCACAGCATGAGAGAATTTGTGATTGGATCACAACTAGTGAGTATCTCTACATGTGTAATTGTGATGTATCCGAATTATTCCTAGTCGATGAATTGATGGATTTGGACACCATCAATTCTGTCGAGACTAGCACGAGGTATACTCCTTGGTGTATCCAAGCAGCTGATTCTCACTAGCTGGAGACATAGTGATGTCCGGAGTTAATCGTGGATGCTAATTATGGTAACTAGTTCATTGGAGTGACCAGCCGTAAGACTTCATATGGTTCTCTGCATATATAGATATGTCAATTAAGTTCTTACTGTAGCTTAAGAGCGATGTTCCTTTGACTTGCAGTATTCAAGTCATCTTGATCATGGAGACTTATGCTTTGACATCTTAAGCAAACATCTCTAAAGAGATGTAGACCCGAGATGATTGGGTATAAGTCGAAGTGATCGAAGGTGTTTGAATAGCCTATAAAGGATTCACCACTCCTTTCGAGGAGATGTATACCCATGGCCCCTCATCGGATTGTTACTAAAGTCTTTGGCCAAAGCATTACATGTTTAGAGTAAAGTACTCTTCGATACATGTGCAGTAACTAGAATCCGTAGGATGAGGAAATGATACTTGGGCTAGGTGTGACGTAGTCAGCCTAGTGGGGACTGACACTATAGACCATGTCCTGAACCAAGTGGGTATAAGATGAGTGAAGGGAATGGGGCACGAATCATTCGAGCTGTTGAAGGGTTTCAGAAATAGTTCTGGATCAACCGTTGATCTTTTCTGTTAATTGGGGATCATGATGTACTACTAGGTGCCACTCATGATCGTTCTATAATTAATGGTTAATTATAGATGGCCAACATAAACCGAGAACCTATTTGGTCACACGCACAACGAGCGTAATCCAAAGGATTTAAAACGAGCTTGAGAATGGGATTCTCAGACCGAGAGAAATAAGGTTTGGTTGGACCAAACATGAAGCGAGCATGAAATCATTTCAGTCGCAATGGAAGCGTGGATGGGCCGTGTCTTATAAAGACATAATGGATGAACGAAAATGGTTTGGTTCTAATCTAATGGAGGAGAAAAAACCAAAGGGTTTGGTTTATTTTAAACGAATGAACCAAAAGTTGGTTCGGTTCGTTTTAACTTAAAATAAACCATCATGGTTTGGTTTATTTTAACTTATCTTAATGGAGCGGGTTAACGGGCCTAATGGTTATGATCCAATAACCATTAAGAGAATTAGTTCTCTATAAAAGAGGGCTTAAGGGATAATTAAGCCCTAATCCAAAAACCCTAGCAATAGTTGCCGCCCACCTCTCCTTGGAGACTCTCGGCGCCAACCCCCATTGCCGCCCAGCCCCTTGTGCCACCGTCCAGCTCCTTGCCGGCATCCAAGCTTCAGCCGGTTATCCTCCGGCGACCCTCCGGTGATCTTCCTAGGCTTCGGTGATAAGGTGAGCACTTGGCTTCCCTTGTTTGGCCGGCGCCTACTCCTCCACCAAAGCTGTCCAGTTTTTGGACAGCTTGTTCTCCTCTCGTCGGAGCGTCGTTTGGACGAAGGATAGAGCTCCGATAGCGGCTAACTTACCGGGGATTCGATCTCCGGTAATCCTCTGAGGACGAAGGATTCGTCAATCAGTTGACGAATACCTCTCCGGAGAAGCGAGTTTTGAGGACTCATTTTTGGATCCGAATTTGGATTCGGATCGTGATCATCTCTCGATCACGTCGTCTTCAACACGAGGCTAGTAACCCGTACGAAGACGAAGCTCGTGGCTTAGCGAAGTCATCCAAAGGATACTCGGCGTGGATACGGATAGAGACGATTCTAGCGAGGATCGTTCCGGTTGATGTCGTTCCCGCTACACGTCATACGAAAGGTATAACGTAGTTAAATTTCCTTTTATTGCAAATTTAAATTTACGGTTATGTCTACACATGTTGTACTATGCATGCGTGTGATGTGTGTGTTGTAATAAATATAGATTTATTAATTTTATTGCTTCCGCTGTGCTCATGTTTACGAAACATGATCGAACACACACACGCCGCGGTGCCATAACCAACAGGATCTAGAGATTTAATATCAACCGTCGGATGTAGAGATTTAATCTCTACCTTTGGATCTAGAGTTTTGTTTCCATCCATTGGATCTAGGCTTCATGAGGTATTAATAGGCTACAATAGGGACCATGAGGAGGAGTTGGATCTTGGCCACCCAATGGATCAAGCCCACATAAAGTCCTATCCATTAATGATAATCCAATCCACTAAAGGATTATCATTGATCTACCTCACCAACCCCCATAAGTTAATATGGGCTCCATATATTATTTGTACATTTTCTCCCCATGTTTAAGATCTCGAATGTCCGTCGATTAATTAATTTACTGACCATTAATTAATCAACATCTAACTCCATGAGTAGTACCACTCAACCTTTTCATCATGCCGGACCAGGTCCACCTGCAGGGTAAATAAGGTTTTAAAAATATTTTAAAATCACTTTAGAAAACCTTGGTGAAGTCTATCTTTTGATAGCAATCACCATTGATGAGATTGATACAAAGTGAGCCAAAACTTAGAAGTTTTCTTCACTTTTGAATTTTGTATCAATTTCATTATTTTATAGGTAAAATAATTTTCAAATATTTTTCACCCATTGTATTGGTCATAGGTATTATACATATCAAATATCATGATTTTTCGAATTACATATAATTATTTATGAATTTTCTAAAATTCATTTCTGATAACTGAAATTCAGAAATTTCAATTATCGATCGCGCCTAGGTGGCGCGATCGATGTGAGTGTCGATCGTGTAGCCCATTATTTGCCAATCTTGATTTGGAAAAAAAGGTTTGTTTAGCCCGTGTTTAGCTACGCTTTAGGTCCCTAACCCTAGGATATGCTTTGGGAAGCATTATAAAGGGTGAAAATCCATTGGATATGGATTAGAAGAGTTGTTTAGGGTTTGTATCAAATTTAAGGATGGAAGAGTTCAAGTTTGAACTTTGAGCCTTATTTTTGATGGTTTAGAGTTCCTATTGGCTTAGGAACTTCCCAAGAACATTGTTGGTGCAATGGTCAAGGGGGAGCAAGCCTTTAGGGGGAGGTATCCATTATGGGATGATGGATTTGTTTTTCTTCTTGAAGGGGGAGAACTTATTGGGAGAGTGTCATCAATTGGGAAAATTCATGGGATTTTGAGATACCTAATTTGGAAATTGGGAGAGTGAATAGGATTGCCTCTCTTGAGTAATACGGGACTTATCACTAGGAAGATGGTAGGCATCCTAGGTATTTTTGGACAATGGGGGAGATTGTAAGATCTCATTGGGACATGAGACATTGACCTCCTTGGAGGAAACCTTTTTGATGTTAGTCAAAAAGGGGGAGAATGTTTGGGGGAGAAAGGTAAGATTACCAATTTGGGATAATTGGTAAGGGAATTTGAGTTAGATGGTCTAACTCAATGTTTTGTTTGGTTTTTGTCAAACATTAAAAAGGCGGAGATTGTTGGTGCAATCTGCCCAGGTCACGATTGACCAGGACTCGAGTTTGACTCGAGAGATATTTTGATGTTCAACAAAAACATATGATAATGTGATTTTCATGGGAAAGTCCAAGTCTTGGGTGCTTGGCATGGAAAGTCCAAGTGGGACACTTGGCATTTGGGAAAGTCCAAGCATGGGTCTTGGAAAATGGAAAGTCCAACATGGGTAGGCATAAGTCAAATGGTTGGCGTCGTAAAGTCCAAGCGGAGTCTTGGCGGCGTAAGTCCAATGTGCCTTGGCGGTGTAGACACCGTTATCATGAGATAGCCGATGGAAGCACCTGAAGGCTAGCGCGATGGATGAACAAGTCATGGATGACTTGGAGGGATCCGGGAGGCGTGAGGCTGATTGAGGTGGCTAGAAGGCTTAGGTCTTGGTTAAGGGTGGTCTAGCAAGTATTGGGGAACCATACTTGGGCTAAAACCTCATGTTTGAGGTGTGCCAGTCGACTGGTGTCATGTGACAGTCGACTGGCCTGAGTCAATTAGGGTTTGACTATGGGAATTGCTGTTTATGGCGCCGCCGGAGGAGGCGATCGGGATTAGTCGAGCAATGGCCCGATCTTGTGATAAGTCGACTGGTGCTCGGGTTTTAAAGCACAGAATGGAGTCTCACTCGACCGCTGCGGTCAACAGTTGAGTGATGGCTTGATCAGTGGACTGATGGTCATAATTAGTCGACTGATGATGGATTCGTTGGATTTTTTCAGCGTGAATCTAGCCGTTGTCTCACGACAACAGTGACATCAGTCGACTGATAGTCCCGATCAGTCGACTGATCGACTTTTTCCAGCACAGGTAGAAGCTTTAAAAGGAGCTCGTGGAGGAGGAAAAAGACAACGATTTTCTTGGGCAAATTGAAGGGGAGAGTAGGTGCTTTCCAGTCCTTCAAGGCTAGTCTAAGGAAATCAAAGAACAAGCAACCAAAGTGCTCTTGTAAAGAAATTTTCTTTACTTGCATTGTATTTCTTATTTGCATTAGCTTGTATCTTTTGTATTACTTAGCGTAATCATTGTACGAGGTTTCTCCACCTCTGACTTGTGTCGAGAAGGAGTATTTGTGATTAGTGATTGCGTGTGCATCACTAGAGCTCTTTAGAGCTCGATTCGTGGAGTAGGAACCATTCGGTTCCGAACCACATTATATCTTTGTGTTCGGGTGATTGTCTATTTCGTTATCGTTATTATTATCTATACTCCGCTGCGCTAACGAAGTTTGTAGATGAACAAGAGAATGAGTTCCATCGACGCATAGCATGACGCTATTCACCCCCCCCCCCCTCTAGCGTTCAAACGGTCCCCTACATACCTTTTGAGGAGGATAACACTCACCATCCTACCTTAGTTACTTTAAGTGCAACCAGTAGTGGTATGGTTACCATATCCTATGTTATAGATGTTGCACATCTAGTGAAAGTAGTACTTTATGATGTCCCTGTATCCTTCCCTGTACAAGTAAAGGAACCATCTTCTCAGGTTGAGGCACGCCCAATTATGATTGAGCAGGTTCCTCAAACACCTCAAGTACAAGTACCTCTAAGATGATCCACTAGAGAAAGAAGATTCATGGTTTCACATGATTATATTTATCTTCAAGAGCATGAGTTTGGCACTTGGTTATAAGGTGATCCTTCATCTTTCCAGGAGGTCAAACAGTGCTCTAATTTTGAGAGATGAATTGAAGCCATGAAGGATGAAATGAAGTCCATGACAAACAATGGTATATGGGAACTAGTTGAATTGCCTGATGGAGTAAAATTTATTGGTTGTAAATGGATATTTAAAATCAAACGACATTCATTGGGCAACGTTGAAAAGTATAAGGCACGCCTTGTAGCTAAGGGATTCACTTAGAGAAAGAATATTGATTAAAAGGAGACTTTCTCACCTATGCCCATGAAAGACTCCCTAAGGGTAATCATGATACTTGTATCTCATTATGATTTGGAGCTACATTAAATAGACATCAAGACTGCATTCCTTAATCGAGACATTGAGGAATCTATGTACATGATGCAACTGGAGAACTTTGAATCTGATGATTCAAAAAACCTAGTATTCAAGTTAAAGAAATCCATTTGTGGCTTAAAGCAGGCATCCCATTAGTGGTATAAAAATTTTGATCAAATGGTTACTTCATTTAGTTCTAAGGAAAATCCAGTTGATCAATGCATATATGTCAAGTTCAATGGGAGCAAGTTTGTAATACTCGTCCTGTATGTGAATGACATTTTATTAGCAAGCAATTGTAAGTAATTACTATATTAGATTAAGTCTTTTCTATCAGGTAAATTTGAAATGAAAGAACTTGGAAAAACATCCTTCGTATAAGACATACATATTTATCATGATAGATTCAAGGGTATACTTAGATTAACACAAAAAGTCTATATTGAAAAAGTGCTCATAATGTATGACATGTAAAATTTTACATTTAGGGACACACCTGTGTCTAGAGATGATAAGTTTAACTTGCAACAATGTCCACAATATGAACTTGAAATCAAAGAAATAGAGAAACTCTCTTATGCATCAACAGTAAGGAGTCTCATATATGCTAAAGTATGTACATGTCCAGATATTACGTATATAGTTGGAATGTTGGGTAGGTATCTAAGTAACCCTAGACTAGTGCAGTGGAAAGTCATAAAGATTATTATGCGGTATCTTTAAAGGACCAAAGAATTCATGCTCACATATCGAAGATCCAGTCAACTGGAGGTGATTGGATATGCATACTTTGATTTTGTTGGATGCTTGGACAACAAGAGGTCCACCTCAGGTTATGTTTTCATACTAGCTAGGGGGTTATATGATGGAAAAGCATCAAACAGACTCTTATACTGACTTCTATGATGGAGACAAAATTAATAGCCTACTATGAAGCATCAAATCATGGAATATGGCTGTAGAACTTTATCACAGCTTTATAGATCATCAATAATGTTGACAGACCAATGAAAATTTTCTGTGATAATAAAGTTGCAAAACTCTATTCCAAGAAAGACCAAAGCTAGTCGAAGTCAGGGAACATCAATATCAAATTCTTAGCGGTTAAGGAAAGAGTCCAGAGTGGTCAAATAATGATAGAGTATATTCAGACAAAGTCAATACTAGTGAATTTGCTCACAAAGGGGCTATTACCCAAGGGTGTTTATCAGCATGTATTGTATATGGGGGTCCTTTATATAGATGAAGTACCCGTTTAGTGAGAGTTTATATTTATTTATTATGTTGGATGGTCTATATATATAATGAACACATGTAAATTTTAATTATCATATGAAATAATGTTTTCCTTTACATTTATATTTGTTGACACTCTGAATAAAGACATCATGATTTACTAATGTAGTTTGGGTATGGTGATTATAAATGTAATATAAGACTCAATATTGAGTCTGTTGGGATGTATACTGAAAAGTCTATCTTTTGTATGAACATCTTTATTTTGAAATAATAATCAAATGATCATTGTTTGCATATTTACGGTTATGCATATTGTCTAATACATTACATTGTGTAGTGTCCCAATAACATGATGTGTAGTGTCACACCGGAGATCATGTTATCGGTTCCTTGTAAAGTATAAGTAAAGCCTCACAATCTAGATGGCTTTGGACAAACCATTGGTATGGTTGTAGTGCGATTTGGTATTGGTTTGTCTTGACCATAGAATTACACTAGTACACTTTGTGTGTATTGAGCAGGATCGACTTAGAGGTGATTCAATTTATTGCTGACTACATAATTGAATCGGACCTCAGATATTATATTGTACATGCTCTTAATCCCGATATAATAATGGGCACAAATACTTAGTATTCATTTCTTTGATTTACCAATGGGCAAGATTTATAGAGTAAATCGATAGGCTCGGTAAGTTAGGAAATGATATTATTTATATGGTGTGTCGTTGATTATAGGAGGAAACTGTTGGTGCAATCGGCCCAGGTCATGATTGACCAGACTCGAGTTTGACTCGAGTGATGTTTTGATGTTTGACATAGGATGTTTGACATAGTATGTTTGACAAAGTGAGTTGACATTGATGTTTGACATTAATGTCGGTTAATATGTTGGGGAGATTGTTGGAGCAATTGACCCGGGTCATGATTGACCGGACTCGAGTTTTACTCGAGGGAGACTTTAATGGTTGACTAGGGTTGACCATGTGATTATTGGGAAAGTCCAAGTCTTGAGTACTTGGCATGGGAAGTCCAAGCATGGGTCTTGGCAAATGGAAAGTCCAACATGGGTTGGCAAGGAAAAGTCCAAGCATGAGTCTTGGCATGGAAAGTCTAACATGGGTTGGCAAGGGAAAGTCCAAGCTTGAGTCTTGGTATTTGAGAAGTCAAAGGGGTTTGATATTGGCGGCGTAAAGTCCAAGCGGGAGTCTTGACAGCATAAGTCCAATGGTTGGCAGCGTAAAGTCCAAGCGGTGTCTTGGCGGCGTAAGTCCAATGTGCCTTGGCGGTGTAGAGACCGTTAGCATGACATAGCCGATGGAAGCACCTGAAGGCTAGCGCGATGGATGAACAAGTCATGGATGACTTGGAGGGATCCGAGAGGCGTGAGACTGATGGAGGTGGCTAGAAGGCTTAGGTCTAGGCTAAGGGTGGTCTAGCAAGTATGGGGGAACAATACTTGGGTTTAAACCTCATGTTTGAGGTTGACAGTCGACTGGCATTATGGCCGGTTTGACTGTCGTGAGTCGACTAGAGTTTGACTGCCGGTTTAGAGCTAAAATTACTCTGGCATTCGACTCCACATTAGAGCGCCGATCGATGTCGGCCAATGATCGCTAGTTTAGTCGCGAGCACGAATGCTCCGTAGTCGACCGCGGCCGACGACACGCTAGCGATCGCCAACATTGCGCTGATCACAAGAGATCCGTTGGAGTTTTTCCATCATGGATCGACCCGTTGTCTCACGACAACAGTGGCATCAGTCGACTGGTGCCTTAGTGTAGTCGATTGATCGGTGGAAATCCAGTCCGATGCAGGTTAAAAAGAGGAGCTCGAAAAGGATTTCAGTATTGGTTCTTTGGGAGCTTTGGTGAGACGATTTGCAGGTACATTTCAGGGTCCTTCAAGCTCATCCAAGCAACCAACAATCAAGGGCTCAAAACCCTAGATTGTAAAGTGTTCTTTTTATTTCCTTGTATTTTGCTTGTAGTTTTGTGTATTACTTTTGTAATCTGTTGTAAGAGGTTTCTCCGCCTCCTACGTGTTGTCGAGAAGGAGTTTATTGCTTAGTAGTGTTTGTGGCATCGCTAGAGCTCTTTAGAGCTCGATCCGTGGAGTAGGAACCATTCGGTTCCAAACCACATTATATGATTGTGTAGTGCTTGTGTTTGTGTTGTATTTGTTTTATTATCTCTATTTCCGCTGGCAAACATGAATTGTAGACAAGCATGCGATTGAAATCCATCACGCAACGAATCGACGCTATTCACCCCCCCCCTCTAGCTTCCAATTGATCCCCTATAGAAATCATGTCCTATATATTAGGATGATGATGTCCCCTTGAGGAGCTCATAAGGTTCATCATGTAAACCCTGCAGGTGGACTTGGTCCGGCATGATGATAAGGTTAAGTAGTACTACTCATGGAGTTAGATGTTGATTAATTAATTGTCAGTAAATTAATTAATCGACGGATATTCGAGATCTTAAACACGGGGAGATATATGTACAAATAATATATGGATCCCATATTAACTTATGGGGGTTGGTGAGGTAGATCAATGATAATCCTCTAGTGGAATGAATTATCATTAATGGATTGGACTTTATGTGGGCTTGATCCATTAGGTGGCCAGGATCCATCTCCTCCTCATGGTCCCTATCGTAGCCTATTAAAACCCTTATGAAGCCTAGATCCGATGATGAAAAATGAAACTCTAGATCCGATGGTGGAGATTAAATCTCTAGATCCAATGGAGGAGATTAAATCTTAAGATTCGACGGTGGAGATTAAATCTCTAGATCCGATGGTTGAGATTAAATCTCTAGATTCGACGTTTGAGATTAAATCCCTAGAACCGACGGTGGAGATTAAAAGAAGGCTTAATCCTAGCTCTATAAAAGGAGGCATAAGGGTGGGCGACAAGAATAATTGAAGGGAGATTAAGGCCAAGGCTTGGGCGGCTAGGGTTAGGGTTTTGGTTGGGGCGGAAACAAGGTGGGAGATTAGGGTTTGCATCCTTTCTTCTTCCTAAGGCGTTGCCGGCGCCCATCTTTCTCCCCTCTACCTTGGCCGGTGCTCAACCTATTTCTCTTCTTCTCCTTGGCCGACGGCAAGAGGTAGGTCTTCTTCCTTTGGAGCTTTTGGCCGGCGCCCACACTCCTTACAACTCTCTTTGGGTTGGTGGCAAGCATCAAGCTTGGAGCTTGATGGTTGGTCCTAGATAAGAGAAGAGTTTTGTTTCTATACTTCCTCTTGTTCGGAGAGAGCAAGGAAAGGAAGATCGTGATCGAGGAGGCTTCATCTCTTGGAGGATCGTTGCCCACACAATGTCCAAGAGGAGGATAGGACATACGATAGAAGACCTTGAGGTAAACAAGAGGTATAAATCTTGCTTTGCTTTCCTTTTGTTTCTTTGTATGTTGTATATTTTGTTATGTGGCTAATTTATTTGGACCCCGAATACAAACACAAAAATCGACAATCCGTACATCGTCTATTTCGCGGCTAATCGTAGAATAGAGGTTGGTTGCTTGAACAACAAGTTTGTTTAAGTGACTACTCTAATCGAATAACACAATGATGGAACGGTTGCTTTGGTAATCCCTCTTTGTCGAGGATTAATTTTTAATCCAGAGATGAAGATGGGATTGCCATGAACGAGCGACCGAGTTGAAATGGGAAGCGAAGTTTCCTACCTTCAAGTGGTATCAGAGCTTCGGTTTCGCAAAACCTTCAAGTGGTATCAGAGCCATGGTTTCCGGTTTTGTGTGTTTTGTATTCGGTTATTTTTATGCACTTTTCATATATTATATGTGTCGGATGATAGTAGGATGTGCGTAGGCTAACTCTTTGGTTGCAGGCATAAGATCCAACTATTATGACCATATGTGTGTATGTGATTGCATGTGTGTAATATTGTTTGAATCCTCGGGGTTGACGAGGCTAGTATTTAATTTTTGTAATTAAGTACGACATTGTTTAGCCACTCATTTATTTTAGTTTACTTTCGATCTAGATTTCATGTATACTCCTTCGAGGAGTATAGGATCAATGGATGTAAATTGAAATAGTTATTCTCAGCTCGGATCTCCGGATGGCTCGTACATGGCGTAGGGAGGAGCGGACGAGATGGCGATACGACAGGAGGCATATTGGAGAAAAAAGTCATAATAGTTGGAAAATATTTTTTTCATATTTATTGCTTTTTGTTTGATATGCATGTCGTAGGCTAGGAAAATTCCTCAACTCTAAATTACTAAGTGGGAGAGGGATATTTTTATAAATTCCAACGGCCTCCATTATGATTTGACATGTTATGCAAACAAACTTGCGCGTCGGCTCTGAGTGCCTTCCTCCCCATCGAATGAGTTTGTTTGCGGATCACAGGGTC
This sequence comes from Wurfbainia villosa, assembly GCA_025175895.1. Classification (NCBI taxonomy): domain Eukaryota; kingdom Viridiplantae; phylum Streptophyta; class Magnoliopsida; order Zingiberales; family Zingiberaceae; genus Wurfbainia; species Wurfbainia villosa. The sequence continues at coordinate 36,395,746 of CM045998.1, read as the reverse complement.
GAATAAGGTTATAGAAAATTATTAAGGAGCGTGTGTACTTCCCCATTGGAAGGCACATAATCCGAGATAATTACCTTGGTACCAACTAATGGTGAACATTTAGATGCAAATAGGAGTATCCTCCCCATCAGAGTCACTACTTTTATTTGTAGGGCCAAAGACGAACCAACTATTAATTTTATTTGTCAAAAAGTTAGGTTGACAAGATAATAAAATTAATGGGTAAAACCTCCTCTTACAAATGTAGAATTCGTATACGTCCACACTATCGTGGCATACGATATTTTCGGTGTTTTGAAGTGTTGGTTGATTTTAAAATTTTATTGTTTGAGGAGTCAATAATTTTTTGAATTCTAATGTTTTGATCTATATGATTCTTAGGTTTTTGAAAATGTCTTTCAACCCACTTGCTATGATACTGAAAGAAAATAAACTTACTAGACCCAATTATGTTGATTGGAAAAGGAATCTTGACATTGTCTTGATTGCTGAGGAGTACAAATATGTACTCTTCGAAGAGTGTCCTCCTAAGCCTGCGAATGATTGTGGGGAAAAGGAGAAGGAGAGTTATAAGAAGTGGATTAAGGATGATGAGATGGCACGGTGTTACATTTTGGCATCTATGTCAAATGTATTGCAACATCAGCATCAAGCCATGGCCACTGCTTATGACATGATGCTCAATCTCAAAGAGCTTTTTGGACACCAGAATCGGGCTGTTAGGCAGGAAGCCATGAGGAACTTGATGACGACCACCACGATCGAGGGAACACCCGTCAGGGATCATGTTCTCAAGATGATGGCTCATTTGAATGAGCTGGAAGTCCTCGGAGCTGAGATCGATGGGGAAACTCAGGTCGATATCATCCTCCAGTCTCTATCGAGGAGTTTTGAGCAGTTCCACCTGAACTACAACATGAACAAGAGGTTGTATTCGTTGGCGGAGCTTCTGACAGAACTCCAGGCGGCAGAGGGGATTTTTAGTTAGAGTGCTCAGGCGCAGGCCATGGTTGCTCAAAAGGTTTCTACTTCTAAGCCGAAAGGCAAGAAGAAGAAGAAACAAGCTGGGGAAAAGGTGGTGGGAGGAACTCAGGGAGGAGTGAAGAAGCCGAAAGGCAAGTGTTTCAATTGCAAGTAGACTGGACACCGGAAGAAAGACTGCCCCAACCGGAAGCAGAACAAAGGTATATCTTTTAGTCTAGTCGTTGAAACATGTTTAGCGGTGTTATCTATCGACGCCTGGTGTGTAGATATGGGAGCCACTTATCATGTCTGCAATACTTTGTAGGGGTTCTAAGAAACTAGACGACTGGTTGAGGGGGAGATTACCGTTTACTTGGGCGATGCCACGAAGGTGGCGGCTGTTGAAGTGGGAGATATTTATTTGTCTTTTGAGAGGAATAAAGTTTTGGTTCTTAAAAATTGCCTTTATGTACCTTTATTTAGAAAGAATTTGATTTCGGTTTCTAAATTATTTATGGATGGATATTCTATTTCTTTTAATGACAAAGTTGTTATAAAAAGGAATAGGGAGATTATCTGTTCTGGTGCATTGATAGGAAATTTATTTACACTTGAACTAAAAGCTCCCACGATGCAAATAGAAGTTAATAACTCATCTTCTAATTCCAATAAGAGAAAAGAACTTTCGAAGATGAACCAAACATATCTTTGGCATCTATGGCTTGGTCATATTAACCTAAGCAGAATTCAAAGGTTGATAGCTGATGGATCTCTGAGTTCATTAGTGGTGGAAGACTTCCCAACCTGCGAGTCTTGCTTGGAAGGTAAAATGACCATGAGGTCTTTCAAGGCCAAGGGGTATAGAGCCAAAGATGTGTTGGAATTGGTTCATTCTAATTTGTGTGGTCCTATGTCTATCCAGGCAAGAGGTGGTTTTGAGTATTTCGTCTCTTTCATAGGAGATTATTCAAGATATGGATACATTTACTTGATGCGCCGCAAGTCTAAATACTTTGATAAGTTCAAAGAATTCAAGGTTGATGTGGAGAAACATCAAGGTAAAAGTATCAAGAGACTACGATCTGATCGTGGTGGTGAGTACCTATTGAGAGAGTTTAAGAATTACTTATCAGAGGCTGGGATTCAATCCCAATTATTTGCAATTGGCACACCCTAGCAGAATGGTGTAGCAGAGCGAAGGAATAGGACTATTATGGAGATGGTTAGATCGATGATGAGTTATTCTGAGTTGCAAAATTCGTTCTGGGGGTATGCTCTGGATACGACGGTGTATATTCTGAACTTGGTTCTATCTAAATCAGTGCCTTCTACTCCCATAGAATTGTGGACTGGGCGAAAGCCTAGTTTGAGACATATTCGGATTTGGGGGAGTCCAACACATGTGCTGAAGGCAGATGCTGATAAGTTGGAACCTCGTACAGAAGTGTGCATGTTCGTTGGCTATCCTAGAGGAACGAAAGGTGGTTTGTTTTATAGTCTTAGAGATCAGAGGGTGATTGTTAGTATGAACGCCAGATTTCTAGAGAAAGACTATGTGATGAACCACAAGCCCATGAGCAGGATTGTTCTGGAGGAATTGAGAGGGGAAGTCACTACTTCAGTACCACTGGTACAAGAGGATATACCACAAGTCACTGCACCGCGTGTCATAGATGATACACAGGTGATACCTTGTCGTAGTGGGAGGGTTGTTAGACAGCCTGATAGATTCATGTTCTTGGGAGAATCTTCTGATTTGGACCCTGGCAAACATGAACCTAATCCCTAGACATATGACGAGGCGATCTAAGATAAAGATGTGGTATCTTGACAAACTGCAATGAATTCTGAGATTGAATCTATGGATTCAAATCAGGTATGGGAGCTAGTAGAACCACCCAATGGTGTAAAAGCCATTGGATGCAAGTGGATCTACAAAAGAAAGAGAGGAATAGATGGGAAGGTTGAGACCTTCAAAGAAAAGCTTGTTGTGAAGGGGTATACTCAGAAAGAGGGTATCGATTATGAGGAGACCTTTTCACCGGTAACCATGCTTATGTCTATCCGGATTCTCTTATGTATTGCTGCTCATATGGATTATGAGTTATGGAAGATGGTGTCAAGACAACTTTCCTTAATGGAAGTCTTGAGGAGAACATCTATATGAGGCAATCAGAAGGATTCGTTGCAAAGGGAAAAGAGCATCTTGTGTGTAAGCTTAATCGGTCCATTTATAGATTGAAGCAAGCTTCAAGGTCTTGGAACATCTGCTTTGATGAGGTAATCTAGTCTTATGGATTTATTCAAAGTCCGGATGAGTCTTGTGTATACAAGAGATGTGACAGAAACGTAGTGGTATTTCTTGTACGATACATAGATGACATTTTGTTAATTGGCAACAATGTCAAGGTGTTATCGGACGTAAGGGTATGGTTATCCAAACAGTTTGATATGAAGGACTTGGGAGAAGTAGGACACTGTTCGGTTTTTCCGAGCCGCAAAAACTGCTTTTTGCGTTGCGAAAACCTCGGAAGCCCCGGCCACGGATCCGTGCGAAGTATAAAAATTATAATTACATGTATGTGCTTACAAAAATCCTAGATCTACCATAGATCTAAGAGGTTAGAACGTTACCCTCGTAGCGACGCCCTTCGCTTATCCCGCTCGTCCAAAAGTCCACCGGAACTCGAGAGTGTTAAGTGCACACTCCTCTATGGTATCCACACAAGCAATAGGTGGAGAGAAATGCCTTAGAGTGTGCTAGCACTCCCTTAGGAATTTCGGCAAGATGAGTTTTGAGAGGGAGAGCTTGAGAGGAAAAATTCCAAGGTTGAAGATGAAGTAATGAGAGTAACTCATCATGAATTTCACCCATGAAACCCCTAAAGTGTTGGCCGGCCACATTATGGAGAGGGAGTTACATGCATGCATGTAACTCCCATGTCCCTTGGTCTCCCTCATGAGGTGGCACCAATTGACAAAGTCAATGATGATGTGGAGCATCATCATTGGCCGGCCATGCCTAGTCATCATCATGACATGGCATTTGGTCAAGTCAAACTTGACCTTTCATCTTCCCTCTCAAGTCAAGTCAAACTTGACCTCTAATCTCCCATGGTTGATCAAATCTAACGACTTGACTCAAGTCAATTTAATATAATGAATCTCTATTCATTAATTTAAATTGATTTGATGAATCAAATCTCAATTAGACTCATTCAACACTTGAATCAACTTGAGTCTAACTCAATTAGTCTAATTTGGATTACTCTTAATCCAATTTGGTTCATCCCATGAACCTAATCCTCATGGTTCATCATATGAACCTAATCTCCATCTAATTGCTCTTATGTGTGTGACCCTATAGGTTCTTGTAACGTTGGCAATGTCCCTAAACCGATTTAGGAACATAAGCAATGAGCGGTATCTAGCAACACATCATTGCTACCCAAGTTACAAGAATGTTGAGCTCCAACATCACCTTTGTGACTACTAATTGTGACTCTCACAATATGTGACAATGTCCTCTATCCTTGACATCTAGATTGACCAATCGAGGCATAGACCGTGTCATCCTGACAATCTAAATCTTGAACTCAAGTAGACTCACTCTAATCAAATGAGCTCAATATCTCATATTGACTCATTTGGGCATGGCCATGCACTTCGTGGTCTCACTCTATCAAGAATATCGATGTCACCCCGTCATATAGGAGGGATAGATCCCATCTACATCACTCACATCCCTCGATAATTGCTTACATACCCGATTCGCCTTTATAGTCCACCCATTTACGGGTGACGTTTGACGAAGCCAAAGTATGCAACTCGTTATGTAGGGAACCATGGTGACTTCAGGTCTAAGGACTAATAGTCATACTAATAGCCACATGAGAAAGTATATGACACTCATATAACGATCCATGATACTTTCTCATGGCGGGTCATTCAGTATACATTCTCCAATGCATACCCATGTGTCAACTTGATATCTCATATCCATGACTTGTGAGATCAAGTCATCTTGTTAACCTACATGCTAGTCTCTACGCATTAACATTGTCCCTGAATGTTAATACTCGACTAGGAATGATTAAGAGTAGTGTTCTCTATATCATCTCATTATCGATTCAACCAATCGATTGATATAGATAAGAACCTAATACTCAAGGACATTATTATATTTTGTTATTTGGCACCAATATAAGTAAATATAATAACCATGCCTTTATAAATAGGAATATGATACAATAAAGTCCATACAACAATCATCACATGATTGGCTCTAGGGCTTTCACTAACAATCTCCCACTAGCACTAGTGCCAATCATCGTAGTATCAAATACCCAATGACCTAGTGTGACCATCATGCTTTTTCTGTGCCAAAGCCTTGGTCAAGGGATCTGCGATGTTAGCGTCTGTGGGTACTCTACAAATCTTCACATCTCCTCTATCGATAATCTCTCGAATAAGATGGAAGCACCGATATATTCGGCCTCTGTTGTAGAATCAGCCACTGTGTTCTGCTTGGAACTATTCCAGCTCACAGCACCACCATTCAAGCAAAACACGAACCCTGACTGCGATCTATAATCATCCTGGTCAGTTTGGAAGCTTGCATCACTGTAACCCTTTACAGCTAGCTCCTCATCGCCTCCAAATATCAAGAAATATTCTTTAGTCCTTCTCAAGTACTTAAGAATATTCTTGACTGCTATCCAGTGACGCTCACCTGGATCTGACTGGTATCTACTCATCATGCTCAAAGCATACGAGACATCAGGACGAGTACACAGCATGGCGTACATGATAGATCCTATAGCAGATGCGTAAGGGATCTTATCCATGCGGTCTCTCTCCTCTCTAGAAGAGGGACTTTGAGTCTTCGAAAGACTCACACCATGTGACATCGGCAGAAGTCCTTTCTTGGAATTCTGCATGGCAAACCGAAGTAATACCGTGTCAATGTATGTACTCTTTCGTAGGCCAAGCAATCTCTTAGATCTATCTCTATAGATCTTGATGCCTAGAATACAGGCTGCTTCACCTAAGTCCTTCATTGAGAAGCACGTCCCCAGCCAAGTCTTCACAGACTGTAGCGAAGGGATGTCATTCCCAATGAGTAGTATGTCATGCACATACAATACAAGGAACACAATGTTCCCATTAACCCTCTTGTAGACACAGGTTCATCTTCATTCTTGATGAAACCAACTGTTTGATCGCATCATCGAATCGAAGATTCGGCTCCGAGAAGCTTGCTTTAGCCCATAAATGGACCTTTGCGCTGCATACCTTCGATATCTTTGTGGATCTACAAAACCCTCGGGTTGTGTCATGTACACATCCTCGAGTAAGTTTCCATTGAAACGCGGTTTTGACATCCATCCGCCAGGATCTCATAATCGTGGTATCTTGCAATAGCAAGCAAGATCCGAATGGACTTAAACATCGCCATGGAGAAAAGGTTTCATCATAGTCAATACCATGAATTTGCTTGAAACCTTTAGCCACCAATCGCCCTTATAGGTATGCGCAAGTCCATCCATGGAGTCTTTCTCCTAAAGACCCACTTACACCCAATGGGTTTGACCCTTGGTGGATCAACCAAAGTCCATACTTGGTTAGTGTACATGGATTCCATCTCGGATCTCATGGCGTCTAGCCATTTCTCGAATCTGGGCTCATCGCCTTCGATAGAGGTAGGCTCATTCTCAATGAGCATAACGTCATCATGGTCGACAAGAGAAATGAGTATCTCTCAGCCGACGACGACCCTATCGGACTGCGAAGAGGTAGGTCTACTTGAGCAGTGGTTGTTCCACAACTCTTTGTGCAACAACCTCATCACCCACAACACTTTGTGGTTCTGCTCAACCTCCATCAAGCCCTCGCTATGGTCCTTATCTTGAATTTCTTCAAGATCGAAGGTACTCCCACTAGTTTTTCTAGAAACAAAATCCCTTTCTAGAAAAACCCGGTCTTTGCCACAAACACTTTGTGCCGAGAATGTAAATAATATCCCTTTGTATCCTTGGGATATCCAACAAAATAGCACCTATCGGATTTGGGTCCCAGCTTGTCGAGACTTGACGTCAACGTAAGCCTCACAACCCCAAATCCTCATAAAAGACATCTTGGGATTTTTCCTGTCCATATCGTATATGGTGTCTTTACCTGACCTTGGATGGTACGGTTAAGGGTAAAGGTCTTGTGTCGAGCATATCCCAAAAGGATATAGGAAGATCTGTGACTCATCATAGATCGTACCATATCCAATAGGGTACGATTCCTCCTTTCGGATACACCATTCCACTTTGTGGTGTTCCAGAGGAGTGAGTTGGGATAGAATCCCACACTCGGCTAGATAGTCACGTAAACTCATGGCTAAGGTATTCACCACCTCGATCCGATCAAGTATCTTAATACTCTTGCCAAGTGGTTTTGTACTTCATTCTTGAATTCTTTGAACTTTTCAAAGGATTGATTTATGTGTCATAAGATACACATAACCATATCTACCAAGTCATCAAGAAATGTAATAAAGTACTGTAACCACCTCTAGCGAACATTGAAAGGACCACATACATCACTATGTATAAGTCCTAACAAATCTGTTGATCTTTCGCTGTGTCCACTAAAGGGAGTCTTGGTCATCTTGCCTAAAAGGCAAGACTCGCATGTCTCATATGATTCAAAATCAAATGTGTCTAGCAGCATATCCTTATGGAGCTGAGATAAGCGACTCTCATTTATGTGACCTGGCGACAATGGCAGAGATAGGTTTGGTTCAACTCATTTGACTTGAACCTCTTGGTACTTATGTTATAGATAGGGCTCTCTAAGTCTAGAAAGTAGAGTCCGTTCATTAGAGGTGCACTACAATAGAACATATCATTTAAATAAACTGAACAACATTTGTTCTTTATTATAAATGAAAATCCTTTCTTGTCCAAAAAAGAAACTGAAATGATGTTCTTAGTTAAGGCGTACATAACAACATTCATCTAATTCTAGTACAAGCCGAGGGCGAGATAGATCATAAGTTCCTACAAGAACAAAGCAGCAACCCTTGCTCCATTGCCTACTCGTAGGTCCACCTCGCCCTTTGTCAATGCCCTGCTATTTCTCAGCCCCTGCACATTGGTACAAATGTGAGATGCACATCCGGTATCTAATACCCATGATGAAGAAATAGATAGATTGACTTCTATAACATTTATACCTGAAGTAGAAGTCTCACTTCTCTTCTTCTTAAGATCTTCCAGGTATTTCTTGCAGTTACGCTTCCAGTGTCCTGCTTCCTTGCAGAAGAAGCAAGCCCCTTCCTTGGCTATCCCTCCTTTGGGTTTAAGTTCTTTGCCTTTGCCCTTGGCTTGGGACTTTCCCTTACCTTTAGGCTTGCCCTTGCCTTTCTTCTTTTGCACCATCAAAATGGTGTCAGATTTACCCTTCTTAAGGTTAAGCTCTGCAGTTCTCAACATGCTGAGCATTTCAGGCAATGACTTATCAATTTCATTCATGTTATAATTCATGACAAATTGATTGAAGGCTTGTGGCAAAGATTGCAAGATTAGGTCAGTGGCCAGCTCTTGGCCAAGTGGGAATCCCAGCCTTTGTAGGTTTTCTACGTACCCAATCATCTTGAGTACATATGTACCTACGGGAGTCCCTTCTTGCATTTTGGACCCAAATAATGCCTTAGAGACTTCATATCTCTCATGCCTAGCTTGTCCTTGATATAGTTGACGAAGATGTCCAACCATATCATAAGCATTCATGAACTCGTGTTGCTTCTGAAGCTCAGAGTTCATGGTCGCGAGCATTAGACATGACACATCTAATGCATCATCTTGATGCTTCTTGTAAGCATCTTTGTCAGCTCGCGAGGCATTGGCAGGAGGTGCCTCCGGAATAGGCTGCTCAGACGTCTGACTTCCTTTCTTGGGTGAGAACAATTCTCAGGTTCCTGTACCAGTCCAGGAAATTTGCTCCATTGAGCTTGTCCTTCTCAAGGACAGATCGCAGAGAGAGAGTGTTCGTGTTTGTTGACATAGTAATCTACAACATACAATGCAGAGGATTAATATCATATTCCTTTTATCATTTAATTAGGCCTTTAATCAAATGATGCTCCCACTGAATTATAGGAATTTTGTAGAATCGAGTTATGGATGTGGTCAAACCACTTTTACTAGATTCATACAAACTAGCTATAATTCTTGTGGGACAAGATCCACATCATACTAAGCCTTGAGTTAGCTTTGGCTAAATCGCCCAAGACTTAGTACGATCGGTGGGTAACACATTACCGATTATATCTCTATGCAACTCTTGTTTATAGGATTAAGACCCACATTTACAAAAGACCTTGAGTTAGCTTTGGCTAAATCGCCCAAGATTTAGTGTAAATGCGATCTTAACCTATCTTTTCAACGATTGGAATATGCCTATAGTTCTACTCGATCCAATTGAGTTAACTAGTTTTGCTCAATCTAATTGAGCTTACTCTAACCCGAGTCGTGATAGGCGGGACCAAGATTGTCCCTCCGCACCCTACCAAGATAATATGCGTTGCTCTGCTTTGGCAGATTCAACAACAACAAATGATCGGGGTAGTGATGGGTATCAAGGCTCGGTAGGCATTTTCGAGTTGATTCGATTATGATCTAATCTAATCGTAATGTGTATCTTATACGCATTTAGGCCTTTATTATCCTATATTAGCATGCATCATATACATACATTAATTATTCTAGCATGCATCATATACATACAAGAAAATTAACCTAGCATGCATCATATACATACAAATATTTTTCTACTAGCATGCATCACATACATAAGCAAAATCAATTAAATATACATATATATATATCAACATATATATATATCATTAAACGTGATATAGTCATGGCCCTACTACGATCTTCTCAAGCCAATGAGAAGATCGGACGGTCAACCTAAGGCTAGCGGCTTCTCCAAGCGCTTCCTTTGACCGCCATGTGTCGTCGTCACCCTTCTCGTAAGCTCGTCTTCAAGTGGACTTTCCACCGCTCCATTTTTGTACATTACAAATATGAAACTCGAGTTACATTCGAGTCTAAAACTATTTACAACTAGAATATTAAAAGAATAGGCGCGACGCGCAGGTCGCAAACACTTTACAACACGCACAACCACAAAACGGCACGCAGGCCGTATTATGAATTACAACACACATAATCCAATCCAATTGGGTTATTGGGCCATGACAATCACAGAATTATACATAATTCTAAATTATGTATTTTTACAGAAAATTTCTATAATTTTTCCTAATTTATTTTGAATTTATGAGTCACCCCTCCGAAACGGTCCCGCTAAGCGGTTTCCGGGCGCGATCGCGGGACATGGCCCCTTTCGGGGATAGGGGCAGCGCCCCTACTCGCAAAATAAACTTTGCGAGTGTCCCTACAATGATCTTACAGCGACTTAAGTCGCTGTCCCAAAACCTAAAGCGAGAACTCGCCGATTCGGAGAGTTTTTCTCGACGGTTGAAGCCTACGAGTGTCCCAACACTCGTTGCTTCGACTCTACGAGAAAAATACCCAAAAATTCTATAAAATAAGAAAATTTACAGAAACATATAAATCTGTAATTTTTATATCTAATATAAAAACTACAAAAACGAAACACATACATGCTTCGCACGTGGCTCTGATACCACTGTTGGGTTTTTCCGAGCCGCAAAAACCGCTTTTTGCGTTGCGGAAACCTCGGAAGCCCCCGGCCACGGATCCGTGCGAAGTATAAAAATTATAATTACATGTATGTGCTTACAAAAATCCTAGATCTACCTTAGATCTAAGAGGTTAGAACGTTACCCTCGTAGCGACGCCCTTCGCTTATCCCGCTCGTCCAAAAGTCCGCCGGAACTCGAGAGTGTCAAGTGCACACTCCTCTATGGTATCCACACAAGCAATAGGTGGAGAGAAATGCCTTAGAGTGTGCTAGCACTCCCTTAGGAATTTCGGCAAGATGAGGTTTTGATAGGGAGAGCTTGAGAGGAAAAATTCCAAGGTTGAAGATGAAGTAATGAGAGTAACTCATCATGAATTTCACCCATGAAACCCCTAAAGTGTTGGCCGGCCACATTATGGAGAGGGAGTTACATGCATGCATGTAACTCCCATGTCCCTTGGTCTCCCTCATGAGGTGGCACCAATTGACAAAGTCAATGATGATGTGGAGCATCATCATTGGCTGGCCATGCCTAGTCATCATCATGACATGGCATTTGGTCAAGTCAAACTTAACCTTTCATCTTCCCTCTCAAGTCAAGTCAAACTTGACCTCTAATCTCCCATGGTTGATCAAATCTAACCACTTGACTCAAGTCAATTTAATATAATGAATCTCTATTCATTAATTTAAATTGATTTGATGAATCAAATCTCAATTAGACTCATTCAACACTTGAATCAACTTGAGTCTAACTCAATTAGTCTAATTTGGATTACTCTTAATCCAATTTGGTTCATCCCATGAACCTAATCCTCATGGTTCATCATATGAACCTAATCTCCATCTAATTGCTCTTATGTGTGTGACCCTATAGGTTCTTGTAATGTTGGCAATGTCCCTAAACCGATTTAGGAACATAAGCAATGAGCGGTATCTAGTAACACATCATTGCTACCCAAGTTACAAGAATGTTGAGCTCCAACATCACCTTTGTGACTACTAATTGTGACTCTCACAATATGTGACAATGTCCCTCTATCCTTGACATCTAGATTGACCAATCGAGGCATAGACCGTGTCATCCTCGGTACAATCTAAATCTTGAACTCCAAGTAGACTCACTCTAATCAAATGAGCTCAATATCTCATATTGACTCATTTGGGCATGGCCATGCACTTCGTGGTCTCACTCTATCAAGAATATCGATGTCACTCACCGTATATAGGAGGGATAGATCCCATCTACATCACTCACATCCCTCCGCATAATTCGTTACATACCCAGTAATCGCCTTTATAGTCCACCCATTTACGGGTGACGTTTGACGAAGCCAAAGTATGCAACTCGTTATGTAGGGAACCATGGTGACTTCAGGTCTAAGGACTAATAGTCATACTAATAGCCACATGAGAAAGTATATGACACTCATATAACGATCCATGATACTTTCTCATGGCGGGTCATTCAGTATACATTCTCCAATGCATACCCATGTGTCAACTTGATATCTCATATCCATGACTTGTGAGATCAAGTCATCTTGTTGACCTACATGCTAGTCTCTACGCATTAACATTGTCCCTGAATGTTAATACTCGACTAGGAATGATTAAGAGTAGTGTTCTCTATATCATCTCATTATCGATTCAACCAATCGATTGATATAGATAAGAACCTACTACTCAAGGACATTATTATATTTAGTTATTTGGCACCAATATAAGTAAATATAATAACCATGCCTTTATAAATAGGAATATGATACAATAAAGTCCATACAACAATCATCACATGATTGGCTCTAGGGCTTTCACTAACAGACACATCCTTGGGATCAAGGTTATAAGGGATCGCAGGAAAAGGATGTTGTGCTTATCTCAAGCTTCATACATAGACACCATTTTAGCTTGCTTTAGCATGCAGAACTCCAAGACAGGTTTTCTACCTTTCAATCATGGAGTTCCTTTATCTAAGGAGATGTGTCCTAGAACATCTGAGGAGATAGACGAGATGAAGGAGGTTCCTTATTCTTCGGCAGTAGGAAGCCTCATGTATGCTATGCTATGTACGAGACCGGATATCTGCTTTGCCGTTTGCATGGTTAGTAAATATCAGAGTAATCCAGGACAGGGACATTGGACTGTGATAAAGTATATATTGAAGTACCTGAGAAGAACTAGGGATTATATGCTAGTTTACCAGGCTAATCAATTACTCCGTGTGGGTTACACGGATTTCGACTTCCAATCAGATAGGGATAACAGTAAGTCTACCTCTGGTTTTGTGTTTACTTTGGGAGGTGGAGCCATTGTTTGGAGGAGTGTCAAGCAGAAATGCGTGGCGGACTCCACCATGGAAGCTGAGTATGTGGCAGCCTCTGAGGTGGCCAAAGAAGTTGTATGGTTCAGGAACTTCTTGATGGACTTGGATGTGATTCTTGCTTTGCCTAGAACAATCATAATTTATTGTGATAACAATGGTGCAGTTGCAGACTCGAAGGAACCACGAGCCCATAAGGCAAGTAAACACATAGAGCGCAAGTACCACCTGATATGAGAAATCGTAAAGAGAGGAGAAGTTGCTGTGGCCAAGATTGCATCGGAGGATAACCTTGCAGATCCTTTCACTAAGGCCCTTCCAGCGAGAGCTTTTGATAGGCATGTGGAGGGAATGGGAATCAGATGTATGACAGTTTGAGTACAACATAGTCTTTTAGTATAAGTGGGAGATTGTTGGGATGTATACTGAAATGTCTATCTTTTGTATGAACATCTTTATTTTGAAATAAGAATCACATGATCATTGTTTTCATATTTATGGTTATGCATATTGTCTAATACATTACATTGTAAATAACATGGTGTGTAGTGTCATACGGGAGATAATGTTATCGGTTCCTTGTAAAGTATAAGTAAAGGCTCACAACCTAGATGGCTTTGGATAAACCATTGGTATGGTTGTAGTGCGATTTGGTATTGGTTTGTCTTGACCATAGAATTATACTAGTACACTTTGTGTGTATTGAGCAGGACCGACTTAGAGATGATTAAATTTATTGCTGACTACATAATTGAATCAGACCTCAGATATTATGTTGTACATGCTCTTAATCCCGATATAATAACGACCACATATACTTAGTATTCATTTCTTTGATTTACCAATGGACGAGATTTATAGAGTAAATCGATAGGCTCGGTATGTTGGGAAATGATATTATTTATATGGTGTGTCGTTGATTATAGGAGGAAACCGTGTCCTATATATTAGGATGATGATGTCCCCTTGAGGAGCTCATAAGGTTCATCATGTAAACCCTGCAAGTGGACTTGGTCCGACATGATGATAAGGTTGAGTGGTACTACTCATGGAGTTAGATGTAGATTAAATAATTGTCATTAAATTAATTAATCGACGGACATTCGAGATCTTAAACACGGGGCGATATATGTACAAATAATATATGGAGTGTTGGGTTTTTTTGAGCCGCAAAAACCGCTTTTTGCGTTGCGGAAACCTCGGAAGCCCCGGCCACGGATCCGTGCGAAGATGTATTAAAACTAAAACATGTATGTGCTTATATAAAACCCTAGATCTACCTTAGATATATATGATAAGGACGTTACCCTCGATGCGACGCCCTTCGCAAATCCCGCTCGTCCAAAAGGTTCGCCGGAACTCAAGAGCGTCAAATGCACACTCCTCTATTGGTATCCACACAAGCAAAAGGTGGAGAAAAGCAATCTTGAGTGTGTTAGCACTCCTTAGATGCTCGGCAAGATGAGGAAGGAGAGAGGGAGAGCTTGAGGGAAGTTGATCCAAGGAAGAAGATGATGCAAGGAAGAAGAAGATGGAGTTACCCAAAATCAATTTCCCATTTAGATCTAGAAGTGGCCGGCCACATTATAGCTTGGGAAGTTACATGCATGCATGTAACTCCAATGGCTCTTGGTCTCCCTCATGCGGTGGCACCGCATGATAAGTCAATGATGATGTGGATCATCATTGGCCGGCCATGCCAAGTAATCATCATGACATGACATTTGGTCAAGTCAAACTTGACCTTTCATCTTCCCTCTCAAGTCAAATCAAACTTGACCTCTAATTTCCCATGGTTGATCAAATCTAACCACTTGACTCAAGTCAATTTAATTTAATGAATCTCTATTCATTAATTTAAATTGATTTCATGAATTAAATCTAAATTAGACTCATTCAACACTTGAATCAACTTGAGTCTAACTCAATTAGTCTAATTTGGATTACTCTTAATCCAATTTGGTTCATCCCATGAACCTAATCTCCATCTAATTGCCCTTATGTGTGTGACCCTATAGATTCTTGTAACGTTGGCAATGTCCCTAAACTGATTTAGGAATATAAGCAATGAGCGGTATCTATCAACACATCATTGCTACCCAAGTTACAAGAATGACAATGTCCCTCTATCCTTGACATCTAGATTGACCAATTGAGGCATAGACCGTGTCATCCTCGGTACAATCTATATCTTGAACTCCAAGTAGACCCACTCTAATCAAATGAGCTCAATATCTCATATTGACTCATTTGGGCATGGCCATGCACTTCGTGGTCTCACTCTATCAAGAATATCGATGTCACCCTCGTCATATAGGAGGGATAGATCCCATCTACATCACTCACATCCCTCTGCATAATTTGTTACATACCCAATAATCGCCTTTATAGTCCACCCATTTAAGGGTGACATTTGACGAAGCCAAAGTATGCAACTCCTTATGTAGGGAACCATGGTGACTTCAGGTCTAAGGACTTATAGTCATACTAATAGTCACATGATAAAGTATATGACACTCATATAACGATCCATGATACTTTCTCATGGAGGGTCATTCAGTATACATTCTCCAATGCATACCCATGTGTCGACTTGATATCTCATATCCATGACTTGTGAGATCAAGTCATCGTGTTGACCTACATGCTAGTCTCTACGCATTAACATTGTCCCTGAATGTTAATACTCGACTAGGAATGATTAAAAGTAGTGTTCTCTATATCATCTCATTATCGATTCAACCAATCGATTGATATAGATAAGAACCTACTACTCAAGGACATTATTATATTTAGTTATTTGGCACCAATACAAGTAAATATAATAATCATGCCTTTATAAATAGGAATATGATACAATAAAGTCCATACAATAATCATCACATAATTTGGCTCTAGGGCTTTCACTAACATGGAGCCCATATTAACTTATGGGGGTTGGTGAGGTAGATCAATGATAATCCTCTAGTGGAATGGATTATCATTAATGGATCGGACTTTATGTGGGCTTGATCCATTAGGTGGCAAAGATCCAACTTCTCCTCATGGTCCCTATCGTAGCCTATTAAAACCCTCATGAAGCCTAGATCCGATGATGGAAAATGAAACTCTAGATCTGACGGTGGGGATTAAATCTCTATATCCAACGAAGGAGATTAATTCTTAAGATCCGACGGTGGAGATTAAATCTCTAGATCCGACGGTTGAGATTAAATCTCTAGATCCGATAGTTGAAATTAAATCCCTAGAACCGACGATGGAGATTAAAAGAAGCCTTAAGCCTAGCTCTATAAAAGGAGGCATAAGGGTGGGCGACAAGAGTAATTGAAGGGAGATTAAGGCCAAGGCTTGGCCGACTAGGGTTAGGGTTTTGGTTAGGGCGGCAACAAGGTGGGAAGATTAGGGTTTGCTTCCTTTCTTCTTCCTAAGGTGTTGCCGGCACCCATCTTTCTCCCCTCTACCTTGGCCGACGCTCAACCTATTTCTCTTCTTCTCCTTGGTCGGCGGTAAGAGCTAGGTCTTCTTCCTTTGGAGCTTTTGGCCGACGCCCACACTCCTTACACCTCTCTTTGGGCAGGAGGCAAGAATCAAGCTTGGAGCTTGATGGCTGGTCCTAGATAAGAGAAGAGTTTCATTTCTATACTTCCTCTTGTTCGGAGCAAGCAAGGAAAGGAAGATCGTGATCGAGGAGGCTTCATCTCTTGGAGGATCGTTGTCCACACAACGCCCAAGAGGAGGATAGGACATACGATAGAAGACCTTGAGGTAAACAGGAGGTATAAATCTTGTTTTGCTTTCCTTTTGTTTTTTTGTATGTTGTATGTTTTGTTATCTGGATAATTTACTTGGACCCCGAATACAAACACAAAAACTAGCAATCCATACATCGTCTATTCCGCGGCTAATCGTAGAATAGAGGTTGGTTGCTTGAACAACAAGTTTGTTCAAGTGACTACTTTAATCGAAAAGCACGATGATAGAACGGTTTCTTTGGTAATCCCTCTTTGTCGAGGATTAATTTTTAATCCGGGGATGAAGATGGGATCGCCATGAACGAGCGACCGAGTTGAAGTGGGAAGCGAAGTTTCCTACCTTCAAGTGGTATCAAAGCTTCGGTTCCGCAAAACCTTCGAGAATCATATGGTGATCATGGTTTGCTGATACAGTTTAACATATGGTGCTTGCAAACATAATCAAGATCCAATTTTGGATCATAAGGAGGATCAGTTGAGAATAGGCATGTGCAGATCATATTTCATGCATTTCTCATACTACACATTCACATCAGATTTATGTCATTGATGACATTGATTTTTTGATTACTGATGGGTCATACTACCGATTATATATAGAGTTAGTAATGATCACTTTAGTCAAATACCAATGAAACTGAGGACAAAATTGTTTTAGTTTAATACGACATGATGAGCTCAACTAAGGAATTTCAGTCATGTGTTACATACGGAATCACATGTAGTCCAAGTAGAAGATAGTTGGGGGTGGGTTTACATGTTATTACCGTAACACATCCGATTATATCGTATTGGTTCAAACCCGATTAAGTGATCTAATTATGATTTTCCTCATGGGTTTGTGTTATTGGATATGGATCCATATATGTAGAATCCTTTAGCCCATATCATTAGCATTGATGAGTTATTAATAGGTTTATGCTTTCTCTATATATAGGGAGTGATCCCCACAAGAGAGAGATTGAACTGTTGTCTCTTTTTTCCCCATTGAGTAGAGCATTCGAAGTCGTCTCTCTGGCACCTACAGAAGATTAAGTCTTGCGACTCTCTGGCACCTACAGAAGATCCTGTGTTTAGTCCATTATATTTTTATTTTTCTAAATCATATGTGAATGCATGATCCATTGACAGATTGAGAGATCCATCAACAAAGTAATATAGGGATCGATTTGTGCATGCTAGAGGGGGTGAATAGAAATTTCTCCAATTCGTTGTTCATTCGCGTTCGTGTTTGTCTACAAGTGTTAGTATGCAGTGAAATACAAATACAAATACACAACACAAAATCAAACACAAGCACAAAACAAAGGATTTTACGTGGTTTAGAACCTATGGTTCCTACTCCACGATCGAGCTCTAGTGATGGACACACCACTATCTACTTCTCCTACTCGAAAACAATCCGGAGGTAGAGACACCTCTGACAACAAGTTTATACAATGAAATACAACCAAATACAAAGCAAATGAAAGAGTATAAAACCAAAACACTTTATAAGTGCACTTTTGATTGCTTGATCTTTTGGTTGCTTTGAAAGGGTTTGAAGACCTGGAATGCAACATCAATTCCTGCCCAAAAGATCCAAGAACTGAGAACCATCTCCTCCTCATCACAGCTCCTTATAAAGCACAACTTGGGGTTGATTTTCTTCTATCCAGTCGACTGCTCTTACTTAGCAGTCGATTGGTCACAGTACCGTTGTCTCACAACGACTTAATCCATGTCAGATTAAGTCGAACAGTCGACTTTCCTGACCTAGCAGTCAACTGTCATAAGCACCAATCGACTGTCATAAGATAGCAATCGACTGCAAAATATTTTGTGTCTTGGCCACTTAATTCCAGTCAACTGCTCAACCCTAGCAGTCGACTGCTAAACCCTAGCAGTCGATTGCCAGAGCCACAGATAGTAGTCGAGCTTCAATCGACTACATGACCAGTCGACTGGTCATTATCCTAGTCGATTGCTTGAATCAAACTAGGCTCCCAAGTATTGTGCACTTGTCTAGTTGACTTGTCCATAATCCCAGTCAACTAGTAAACCTCAAACATGAGGTTAAACCCAATTATGATCTGCTCATAGTTGATCGACCATCCTTAGTCTAGACCTAAGCCTTCTAGTCATCTCCATTAGTCTCACACCCTCAGGGTCCATCTGAGTCCTCCATGACTCCTTTACCTTTCGTATTAGCTTTCAGGTGCTTCTATTAACTATGTCATGCTAACTGGGTCTCCTTTTCCAAGGTTCATTTGGACTTATGTCATTAAGATTATATGCTTGGACTTTATGCTGCTAAAACCTCTTCCTTGGACTTTCTGATCGCCAAGCCTCAATGCTTGGCGATTCACCGGCAAGACTACACACTTGGACTTAGGTGGCCAAGACTTCAAACTTAGACTTTCCTTACAAAGACTTCAAACATAGACTTTCCTTTCCATGGCTTCAAACTTGGACTTTCACCGCCAAAACTACATATTTGTACTTATGTGACCAAGACTTCAAACTTTGACTTTCCATGACAAGAGCATTCTTGGACTTCCATGCCAAGTATCCATACTTGCACTTCCATGCTAAGACCATGCTTGAACTTTCCATGCCAAGACCATTCTTAGACTTTCCATGCCAAGTATCTAAACTTGTGTAGGAACGTTGATGATGTGCTAGAGGGGGGGGGGGGGTGAATAGCGATTTTGCATCATCGCTTGGAATTCGATCGTGATCTCTCTACAATTCGTTAGTATGCGCAACAGAATATGAAATAAAGCATAAACTAAAGAACAAAACAATCACTCACATACAATACACAATATGTAACGTGGTTCGAAACCTAGGGTTCCTACTCCACGGGTCGAGCTCAAATGAGCTCTAGTGATGCACACCACCACTAATAAACTCTTTCTCAGTGACACACTGAAGGTGGAGAAACCTCATATAAGTGATTACAATAGTAATAAAGAGATACAAGAAATTACACTAAGAAAATGAATACAAGTAAAGAAAAACTCTTTACAAATGTGAGCTTTAAATACTTGATCTTTGGTTGCTTTTAGAATGCCTTGAAAGTATGGAATGCAGCAGCAATTCCCCTTCAAATTACTCAAGAAACGCTAGCCAAAATCCTCCTCTTCGTTCTCCTTATAAAGCTACAACTCAGGATGATTTTCACCTAGCAGTCAACTACCATAAGGCACCAGTTGACTACCCCTGTAGTCGTTGTATCACAACGACTCAATCTACGCTGGAAAAACTCTAATAGATACACTAGCAGTCGATTGTCCTTACTAGCAGTTGACTATTGGTTTGACAATCAACTGATTAGTCGACTACCAAAGCTTTTGTGCTTGCGTCCACTTAAATCAGTTAACTTCCCTTTATGGTAGTTGACTGTTGTGGACCAGTCGACTACTAAACCCTAGCAGTCGACTGCTAAGGCCACATAACAACAGTCGAGCATCAGTCGACTTCTGACCAGTCGACTACTTGTAACCCCAGTCAACTGATCAAAGTTGAATAAGCTGCTAAGTGTCAAACACTCTGCTAGTCGATTGATCTATAACCTTAGTCGACTAATAAATCTCAAACATGAGGATTAACTCAAGTATGATCTGTTCATAAACTTGATAGACCGCCCTTAGCCTAGACCTAAGCCTTCTAGCTACCTCCATCAGCCTCACACCTATCGAATCCCTCCAAGTCATCCATGACTTGTTCATCCATATGCTAGCCTTCAAGTGCTTCCATCGGCTATTGTCATGCTAAACGGGTTTACTTTGCCAAGGTACATTTGGACTTATGCTGCCAAGCCACACGCTTGGACTTTACGTCACCAAACATTGGACTTATGCTGCCAAGACTACAGCTGGGACTTTACACCGGCAATATCACACCCTTGGACTTTACGCCACCAAACATTGGACTTATGCTGCCAAAACTACAGCTTAGACTTTACGCTGGCAATATCACACCCTTGGACTTCCCTTGCCAACTCCATGTTGGACTTTCCAATTGCCAAGATGCATCCTTGGACTTTCCAACTGCCAAGTACCCATGACTTGGACTTTACCATTGCCAAGACCTATACTTGGACTTTCCATGTCAAGTACTCATGACTTGGATTTTTCCATTGCCAAGACCCATGCTTGGACTTTCCATGCCAAGTACTCAAGACTTGGACTTTCCATGACAATCACATTGTCATATGTTTTGTCGAACATCAAAATACTGGTCGAGTCAAACTCGAGTCCGGTCAATCGTGACCTAGGTCGATTGTACCAATAATCTTCCCCTTTTTGATGTTTGAAAAAACTTTTGAGTTAGGCTACCTAACTCAAGCCATCAATTCTCATCAAATCTCCCCCTTTTTGAAAAACATCAAAAAGTCTCCCCCCAAGGATAGTAATGTCTCATATACCAACAAGATCATATATTCTCCTTCTTGGTTCAAAAACATTTAGGATGCCTTTGTTGGATCGAAAAAGAACACTAGAGGGGGGGGTGGGTGAATAGCTCACGTGAATTCTTTTCATTTGTTCGATATAAAACAATTATAAGAGTAAAAGCACAACGAAAAGTAAAAGACATGAGTTTGTTTTTACTTGGTTCACAACCTACCGATTGCTAATCCAAGGCCCTAGCAATCCGAGATCGTGCACGGAGAGCAATTCACTAAAACTCTCCTCCTCGTTGGAGGTAGGAGAAGACGATTACAAGAAACACGAGAAACTCGAGGTAGAGAGACAAATCCCCTCTCCTCGTTACGATAATGTTGGTGCAACAATGCCCCAAGCATTTATATGTTTTAATGTTTGGGTAATCATCTAAGTTAGGTAATACCTTGTGATCTATTTGTGAATATGTTTAAGTGACAGGAAAATCGAAGTATGAAGACTTGGTAAAGGCAAAGTCCCAGTGTGATTTTGGCAAGAGAAGTCCAAGGAAAAGGCTTGGTGGCGTAAGACCAACCATATAGTCTTGGCGGCGTAAAGTCCAAGTGGACCTTGACAAAGAAGTCCAAAGGCAAGTCTTGGCAGTGTAAGTCCAAGCATGTAGTCTTGGTGGGATAAAGTCCAAGAACGCTTTGGCAAAGAGAAACCTAAGACATAACAAAACCGAAGGAAGCTCTTGAAAGTAAGTGTAAAGGATGAACAAGTCGCGGACTCGGAGGGATCCTGGAGGCACAAGGCTTAAGGAAGAGCTAGAAGGTTGAGTCTAGGTCTAGGGAGTCAATTCAAGTATGAATTATTCATACTTGATGAACTGATCAAGTCGAACCCGGGCATAGAATGGAGTCTCATTCCGATCACATTTGAAGCGGTGATCGCTGACTGATCCTCACCCATCGCTTGGTGATCGGATGGAGGATCAGGTGATCGATCGATGCCATGCCATTGGATGATGATGATTATGAATCCCGTGAATCTGGCTATTCAGAAGCCGTTAGCCATGATGGTAGTCGATTGATGTTGTACATCAGTCGACTGATCGTGGCCCAACAGGAAAAACATCCCTCTCTCTATAAAAAGAGGGCTTGTGGTGGTTGAGAGGGTTAATGCTTACATTCTGATCATTCTCTCAAGCCCCCATGAATTTTCTAAGCTTTCTAAGTATTTTAATTCCCCTCCTCCTCTCTAATCTTCATCTTCATCTTGTGTAAGAAGAGGAGGGTTTTGTAAAAGAGAAAGCTTCTTAGTGTAGATTGATTTGGGTTGATCCACCTTAAGGATCGCCGTGGAGTAGAAGCATTATCTCTGAACCACGTAAAGGCTTCCATGTTAGCATTGTATTTTCATTTCTATTATTATTGTATTTGTTGTGCTTCCGCTAACCATTTTTATAGAAATCGAAAAAGAGGCTATTCACCCCCCTCTAGCCTTCCAAGGATTACCAACAAGCGGTATCAGAGCCCGGATCGCGTCGGAAGATCTAACCATCAACCGAATCATAATGGCTTTTCAAGAGGGTTATAGCACGGCGAGGCCTCCATTCTTTGATGGCAACGATTTTAGCTACTGGAAAGGTAGGATGGAATACTACTTTATGAATGATATTGATAATTGGTTTAGTGTTGTAGACGGATTCGAGAAGCCAGTCGATGAACACGGAGCACCCATACCGACCAAGGATTGGACGAGGGACATGGCCAAGAAGAATCAAGCCAACGCTAAAGCAACAACCACACTTCAATGTGGTTTGTCCAAAGAGCAACTAAATAAGGTAGGTCCTTTTGAAACGGCGAAGGAGCTTTGGAAGAAGCTAATTGAGCTCAACGAGGGATCGAAGGAAACAAGAAGAGCCAAGAGAGATCTCTTAATAGGTCAACTCCAAAGCTTCGCCATGAAGACCAACGAAACCGTGAGCCAAATGCACGGTCGCTTCAAGGAAGTTGTCAACGGACTACATGTGACAGGTGAGAAGGTCGACAACCGAGACCTTGTAAGGTACATTCTCCAAGCTTTCCCTAGAACAACCTTGTGGGCTTCAATGGTAGATGCTTATAAGGTCTCTAGGGATCTTTCTTTCATTAAATTAGATGAACTCTTTTGTGAATTTGAATTGCACAAGCAAGCTAACACTTCATCAAAAGAGAAAGGTTTAGCTCTTTTTGTAGGGAAGAAGGACAAGAAGAAGAAGGAGAAGAAAGAAGTTTCTTCCTTATCCGAATCCGAGGATGAGTCATCAAGTAGCGATGACGAGCTATCGGCTAGTGAGGTAGCTCACTATGTGAAGAAGTTTGGTGGGAGGTCAAGGAAACTCACAAAGAAGGATGTGAGGAGGATGTTCCAATCCTCCAAAGGTAAAACCTCAACTAGTTCAATTTCTACATCTAACGTAACTTGTTATGGTTGCAACAAGAAAGGGCATATCAAGTCAAATTGTCCGGAACTAAAGAAGAAGGAGGAGAAAGAAAAGAAGAAGAAGGAAAAGAAGGAGAAGAAGAAGAAGGAGGCAATGGTGGCACAAACATGGGACACACTAAGCTTGGAGGACTCTTCCGATGATGAAGAAATGTGTCATGCCACCCGAAACCTAGCTCTCATGGCCTTGGAGGAGGAAGTTGGAAGGTCAAGTGAAGAGTCTTCATCCTCATCCTCAAGCGACGAATCATCATCAAGTGATGATGAGGTAAGAGACTCCCCTAGGATAGATTTACTTTACAAAACCATTGTATGCCTTCAAAATGCCTTAAATAGATCAAAAACTATGATTAAGGACTTAAAAGTAGAAATTAAATCACTTAAAAATGTAGTACCACCTTGTGATGATGCATGTACACTTAGGAATGAGAATGGTGAACTTAGGAAAGAAATAGGTGATTTACATGCATATTTAGAAAAGTTTACAAATGGATCCAAATATCTTGATATGATTCTTAGGGACCAAAGGGCCATTTATAACAAGGCCGGCATAGGATATAAGCCTAAGGAAAAAGAAGTAGCCTTCACCTCTTTAATTAGTAGAAAACCAACCATTAGGAGCAAGGCTAAAAAGGCTTGGGTCCCCAAAAGTTATATAGTTGATGCTATCGATCCCAAAATTTGGGTGCCTAAGGCTTGCATTTTTCATATTGTATAGGTAGAAGAACCAAGCTTATGGATTGTTGATAGTGGGTGCTCAAAACACATGACCGGCGATGAGAGAAAATTTTCCACCATCAACCACACTAGCAAGGGGAAGGTGTCTTTTGGAAATAGTGGTGAACTTAAGATTCTAGGAAAAGGCACAATTGAGGTATCCCCCAACCTTGCCATTCATAAAGTGTTATTAGTTAAAAATATGAAATTTAATTTGCTTAGTGTAAGTCAACTATGTGATGCCAATTTTGATGATCAATTTGATTCTTCAAAATGCTTCATAAGACACAAAAATTTAATTGATTGCATGTTAGTAGGTTTTAGGAAATCAAATATATACTATGTTGATTTATCCTATGCTACTAATGCTTCTACTAAGTGTCTTATTGCAAAAGAAGAAGAGAGTTGGCTTTGGCATAGGAGGCTAGGGTACATCAATATGAAGAACATTGCCAAAATATCCAAAATGAAGTTAGTCAAGGGGTTGCCAAAAGTCAAGTATCTCAAGGACAAAATGTGTGATGCATGCCAAGAGGGGAAGCAATCAAAATCATCACACAAAGGTAAAACTTTACTTAGTACTGCTTTACCTTTAGAACTATTGCATATGGATTTATTTGATTGTCATAGTACTCCTTCCATGATTGGTAGTAAATATTGTTTAGTGATAGTAGATGATTTTTCTAGATTTACTTGGGTATTTTTCATGAAACATAAGGATGAAACTCTAGAAATAATCATAGGATTTAGCAAGAGAGTAGAGAATGAAAGGAAACTCAAAATCAACCAGATCCATAGTAATCACGATGGAGAATTTGAGAGTTCCAACTTCTCAAACTTTTGCCTAGAACAAGGGTACAAGCACGAATTTTCTTGTCCTAGAACACCCCAACAAAATGGGGTTATAGAAAGGAAAAATCGTGTCCTACAAGAAGTGGCTAGGACTATGCTTAATGCATATTCTTTACCTAGCTACTTGTGGGCGGAAGTGGTCAACACCACTTGCTATATCCAAAATAGGGTTTTAATTCATAGGTTTTTAGGAAAAACCCCATTTGAATTATGGAATGGTACAATTCCAACAATTCACTATTTTAAGGTCTTTGGATGCAAAGTCTATATTTTAAACACCAAAGACAACCTAGGTAAATTTGAGTCTAAAGCGGATGAGGGAATCCTAGTTGGATACTCATCAACTAGTGTAGGGTATAGAGTTTATAATAAAAGAACTCAAAAGATTGACTAATCTTCAAATGTCCAATTTGATGAAACCTCTAATACATACACTAGGAAATCCCCCATTTATGATGATATAAATGGCAAAAATCAAGAAATTACCCAAAAATTTCAAGATTTAACTTTAAGGAGTAATGATCAAGGGGGAGAGTTGAATCAAGGGGGAGTAAGAGGTGATTCCGATGATGAAAGAAGGGTTGAGGATAATCATGGTCAACATCAATTTAATACACCTCCTAGAACAATAAGAGTTCATCAAAATCACCCTCTAGATCACATTGTAGGTAAATTATCTCAAGGTGTTAGGACTAGATCATTTTATAGAGATCCCTCTAGTCATATAACACTAATCTCTCAAATTGAGCCCAAAACAATCAATGATGCATTACTTGATCCAGATTAGATCTTAGCAATGCAAGATGAATTGGCTCAATTTGAAAGGAGTCAAGTATGAGAGTTAGTTCCTAGATCTAATGATTATACCATCATTACTACAAGATGGGTCTTTAGGAACAAACTAGATGACCAAGGGAATATCACAAAAAACAAAGCTAGGTTAGTTGCAAGGGGCTTTAATCAAGTTGAAGGACTTGACTATGATGAAACATATGCCCTGGTTGCTAGGTTAGAGTCTATTAGGAACCTATTAGGGTATGCCTCTTATATGAGTTTCAAACTCCATCAAATGGATGTTAAAACGACATTCCTAAATGGGTTCATTAAGGAAGAGGTATATGTAGAACAACCCCTCGGGTTTGAGAATATGGACTATCCAAACCATGTATACAAGCTTAGGAAAGCTTTGTATAGTTTGAAACAAGCTCCCCGAGCTTGGTATGAAAGATTATCATCTTTCTTAATTTCTAAAGACTTTAGGAGGGGTAATGTAGATCAAACTCTATTTATAAATTCAACATCAAAGGATATCTTTGTAGCCCAAGTATATGTTGATGACATTATCTTTGGGTCCACAAATGATCAACTCCTTCAAGACTTTATCAAGAATATGGAATATGAGTTTGAGATGAGTCTAGTTGGGAAACTAAATTTCTTCATAGGATTACAAGTCAAACAAACAAGTGAACGAATTTATATTTACCAAACCAAATATGCTAAGGAAATGATTAAGAAATTTGGTTTAGAAAATGCTAAAGTAGTGTCAACCCCAATGGCAACTAATACAAAAATAGATAATGATCATGAAGGAAAACAAATTGACCGTACTGTTGGTGCAGTAGGAACCTGAATCGAACCTGAGTTTTGATTATAGCAAATACACAAAGTTAAGTGCATTTTGTTATCTCACGAGCTGAATCAAGTGTTGGAATGTATATTGAAAGCCTAGCTCTTTTTGTATGAACATTTTATTTTGGAATAAGAATCACATGATCATTGTTTGCACTTTATATATTTATTATATATGTGTGCATATTGTCTAATATTTTACATTGTAGATAACATGGTGCTTGGTGTGGCACAGAAGATCATGTTATCAGTCCCTTGTAAAATATAAGTAGAGGCTCACGACCAAGATGGTTTTGGACAAACCATTGGTATGGTTGTAGTGTAGCTTGGTATTGTTTTGTTTTGACATAAAGTTACACTAGTACACTTAGGTGTATTGAGCAGGACCGACATAGAGGTGATTCAATTTAGTACTGACTACATAATTGAATCGAACCTCGTATATTATGTTGTACATGCTCTTAATCCCGATATAATAACGGGCACATGTACTTAGTATTTATTTCTTTGATTTACCAGAGGGTGAGATTTAGATGGATTAAATCAATATGCCCGGTAAGTTGGGAAATGATATTATTTACATGGTGTGTCGTTGATTATAGGAGGAAACCGTGTCCTATATATTAGGTTGATGATGTCCCCTTGAGGAGCTCATAAGGTTCATCATGTAAACCCAGCTGGTTGACTTAGTCAACATGATGATATGGTTGAGTGGTACTACTAGAGGAATTAGATGTTAATTAATTGATGGTGAGTAAATCAATTAATTGACGGACATTCGATATCTTAAACACGGGGAGATGAATGTACAAATAATATATGGAGCCAATATTAATTTATGGGGGTTGGTGAGGTAGTTCAATGATGATCCTCTAGTGGAATGGAACATCATTGATGGATCAAGTTTGTGTGGTTCCGATCCATCGGGTGGCCAAGATCCAACTCCTCCTTATGGTCCCTATTCTAGCCTAATATAATCCTTGTGAAGTCTAGATCCAAGAATGTAAAACAAAACCTAGAACCAACGGTTGGGATTAAATCCCTAGATCCGATGGTTAGGATGAAACCCTAGAATTGACGGTTGGGATTAAATCCCTAGATCCGACGGTTGGGATAAAACCCTAGATCCGACGGATGGGATGAAACCCTAGATCCGATAATTGGGATGAAATCCTAGATCCAACGGTTGGGATGAAACCCTAGATCCGACGGTTGAGATTAAATCCCTAGATCCGACGGTGGAGATTAAAGGAGGCTTAAGCCCAATTCTATAAATAGAAGGCTTAAGCTTGGGCGGCAAGCATAATTGAATTGGAGTTAGGGTTTGGCTCTTCTCAAAGTGGGCGGCTAGGGTTTGGAGCAAAAGCTTGGGCAGCAACCATCTTCCTTCTCCTTGTTGCCGGCGCCCATCTTCCTCCATCAAGACTTGGCCGGCGCCCATCCTCTAAGCCTCTCTCTTATTCCTTGGTCGGCGGTTCTCCTTCCATTGGTGGCCGGCGTTCACTCCTCCATACTCTCCAAAGTGGCCGGCGGTTCTCCTTCCATTGGTGGTCGGCGCCTCATCCACTTGTTCCTTGGCCAGCGGTTGCATCAAATTCTCTAATTTGGTGGCCGGTTCTAGAAAGGATAGGTATTTGTTGGTTCTTCTCTTTGTTCGCAGCGGACAAGGAAGGGAAGAACGCGATCTAGAAGGCTTCTACTCGTGGAGGATCTTCGTCCACACGTTGTCCACAAGAAGGATAGGACATACGGTAGAAGATCGTAAGGTATAAAGTTTTATAACTTTATTTTCAGATCTGAAAATGTTCCTTTTAGTGTTGATTATACATGTGTGCGTATGTATATATATTGTATAATCATGGACCCCGAAGACAAACACAAAAATCGGCGATCCGTCCGTCGTGTCTTCCGCGGCTAATCAACTAGAAGAGTTGTGTTGCTTGAACAACTAGTTTGTTCAAGCGACCACTCAAGTTGTTAGCACGACGACGAATAGGTTGTGCTAAGGAAACTCATCCCATCTGGATTAATTCTTTCATTAGTGAAAATTTTAATCCGGGGACATGGGAGCCAATGAGCCTCCGAAGCAACTCCCAACATCAAGTATGCAGAAATGCTAAGCTAAGCCGAAGGTCAGCGACACTCGGAGAGAATCGTAATGGTCGGGCGACACCAGGAGGACTTCGGAGGGATCCAAAGGAATCAGGTGGAGACCAAAAGTAAGGCTTCAAATGTAAATGTTGAGGTATGCTCGTGTGAGTGAGTGTAAGTAAGGTCGAGTCCTCCATACGGGGACATCCTTAGGCGACGATCCGACCAAGACTTCCCATGGAAGGTCTATGTGGAGATCGAATGGCAAGTGGCCGTCGAATTCACTTATATTTTGAGCTAACTCTTTATTATAGTCGAAAAGTCTGGAAATCAGTTCAATCGGCCAAGGATCAGTTCAACTGCTGAGCCATCAGTTCAACCGACCAAGGATCAGTTCAACTGCTGAGCCATCAGTTCAATCGGCCAAGAAATCAGTTCAACCGATGGTCAATAATCAGCTTCGAGGAGTCAAGCTTTATCACCATTTTTCAAGGAGTCTTGTGCCCAATTCCTATTGGTTGAAGATGATCTCAAAAGGGGGCTCAAGGGCTATAAAAGGAGGGCCTCTCCTAGGTTTTTTTTATCAATCTCTAAGTGCTCAAAAGCCTCCGCAACGCTACGACTCTCCGACGACTCTACAACTACGAAGTCCTGCCAACAACCCTAGCTTAATTTATAATTCCTAGTTGTTGGTATAATTTTATTTTGTCATCTCTTTAATACTGCAATTCTTTTTGATCGAGGTTTTCTATCGTTGCATTTTACATTAATAGAAGAGAGGGTTTGTCTCTCTATCTTTTGCTTTCAAAGCTTTTTGTAATCGTCTAACTCCTACCTCCAACGAGGAGTGTTTTAGTGAATTGCCCTCCGTACATGGTCTAAGACCATTAGGGCCTTGGAGTAGTAGCCGAAGGCTACGAACCAAGTAAAAAACCATTTGTCTCCTTTTATTTATCCTTCCGCTGCAATTAATTGTCTACTCGGGTTTTAACGAACGAAACGAAAGAAAAGTTTTTATCGCTATTCACCCCACTTCTAGCGATCCGCTTCGATCCAACAATTGGTATCAGAGCCGAGGGCGCTTAGTTTTGGTGAAACCACAAATCTAGCCTTTTTTACAGATTTGTTTTTCGTTCATTTAAATTTTCTACCGCACTACTAATCCAAGACGAAGTCTTGGTACTCTTCTTTTGGTTTTGTTTTGCAAGTATTCGCTTTTGGAGTAGCCGACAGTACAAGTTGACCCACGAAATGGGCTACCTACCAAAACGAAGCTCTCGGAGAGATCTACACTTCTTACCAGGGTTTACCCTCATAACAAGCTCTCTTCATCTCCAAAAACCAACGTTTAATACCATTTCGGGGACATCGAAGGTTGTAAGTGTTCTTATTTTATTTTAGTTGGTTATTTCTCGTTTATTCCTTTTGTTTCTTTTCATTTCCTTCATTACTAATCCAAGGCGAGGCTTTGGAACCTTTTTCGTGTTTTTTTTATTATTTTATGTGCAAGGTTTCCCTTCCAAATGGCCCATCTCGAGGGTTTTAGCACCGTCCAACCTCCGTTTTACAACGGAGATAATTTCTGTTACTGGAAAGGTCGGATGGAGTGCTTTCTTAAAACCCAAATCGAGATGTGGATCATAATCCAAACAGGATTCACACTTTTGACTATCGAAGTGGGTGAATCCTTAGATTATGACCAATGGACCAGTGCGACAAAACGACAAGTCGAAGTCGACGCCAAGGCAACTCAAATTGTCCAATGCGGCTTGTCCAAGGAGGAGCTTAATCGCGTCAGCCCCTTCATCATCACAAAGGACCTTTGGACAAAGCTAGTGGAGCTATATGAAGGGACCGATGAAGCTAAGGTATGTAAGCGCAATCTTTTGTTTAATAAATTATATAATCTTAAAATGCAGGAACACGAAACGGCGACACAACTTCACGCCTGCATTCAAGACATAGTAAATAATCTACACGCGATCGGGCAAAAGGTCAAAAACCGTGACCTTATAAGGTATGTTCTTAACTCCTTTCCGAGGACTACATTGTGGGCATCCATGGTCGATGCTTACAAGGTTTTCAAGGATCTTTCAAAACTTAAGTTAGATGAGTTATTTTTTGATTTAGAACTTCATGAGCAGTCTAACTCGGAACCCGAGAAGGGTATAGCACTTTTTGCAGGTTCAAGGAAGAAAACCGCAAGCAAGCCACCCCCGAAGGAAGAAGAAGATGAGTCCGATTCAGAGGTCGACCTGGAAATGGAGGCCAAACTAGTCAACCTTGTTCGGAGGATAGTCAAGGGCCGAAAGTGAACCATCACTCGACCCAATGAAGGTAAGCCTAAAAGTTCTAATATTAGGTGTTACGAATGCAATAGGTTTGGACACATCAAGTCCAAATGCCCAAAGCTCAAAAGCAAAGCACCAAAATACAAAAAGGCACTCAACGCTACATGGGAAGAAGCGTCCGAGGAAGAAGAAGATGATCGAGTCCTCATGGCTAAACCGATTGAATCGGTGACAGAGTCGGAACCGGAACACAAATCGAAAACCGAAGACGAGTCAGACTGCGAAGCGCTATTCAAGACAAGCCACGGATACGCATCCGGTTCAAAAGATACACTCAAGATAAGTCGATCTCTAATTAGTATGCTTTATAGTGCAATTAAATTATTAACTAGGAAATTAGCTAAGTCCGAGTCCAAGGTCGAGACCCTGGTTGAGGAAGTTAAACTCCTCAAACACGAAGTCTCCCTAACCTCTTCGACTAGTCGAGTTCGAGAGGAGGACTCAACTCGGGTTGAAAAGCTCGAAGTTGAGAACTCACTCTTGAATAGTCAAGTCGAAGATCTTAGGAATACGTTGGAAAGGTTTACTTTGGGATCCAAAGGACTTGACCTCCTACTTGGATCGCAAAGGGCCATGTACAACAAGACCGGACTAGGGTTTAGCTCAAATATGACCAATATGTCGATTGTATGTCGACATAAAAAACATGTTCAAGCATGGGTTCCTAAGACCGCCTTGATTTCAAACCTAGGATCGAACTAGTACTGAGTTCCCAAGGACCAAATCCACTATGTGGAGAGACCGAACCGATTCAACGGTCAAGGGGGAGCTAGTACAAAACTTGTTTGTATTTTAACTTAGAAATTGCATGCTTAGGTCCTTTATTTAGTTTGATTTTTCTTTTTAGAATGGATAGATAGGACTATAACTCGTCAATACTTGATAACATAGTACCAGGATGCGGTTAGATGATAGTACGCTAGGAAAGCGGAGTCTTGTGTATTCAGGCTAGATAAGGCGTATCTAGTTCGGTGCAGTTGACCGAGTGGAACTAGTTGAAGCTACCTTGTCGTATCTTAGACTAGTTAGACCAGGAAGTGGTCTTAGGTGAGTCAAGTCTCTATTTTCTTGAAAATGGCTTTGTCTAAGGAAGTGGTTGTTGTTCCGATCAAAGAAGGCCTCTGTGTCTTGTCACGACCTGGAAGCCATGATCTTGAAAAGGTGACTTGATAAGCCTAAGGTCAGATCCGAATCTAACGCAAGGTTGACAAGTTTTCAAATTATTAAATTCAAATCAAGTAAAATTAGAAGTCATCTCACAAGAATATATAGGGTTAACGTGTTTGATCATGTAGACATGGGTGAGATGATTTAGGTTAATAATCTTCAACCAATCTTTAATAAATCCAATATCTGATCCAACTACCTTGCGTGTAGGATCAATGGATGTTGGACAGTGGTTGCTCCCGACACATGGCCTGGGATCAACTCAAGTTTTCGAAGCTTCGATTCAAACGACAAGGATCGGTAGCCTTCGGAAACAACGACAAGCTC
The DNA here is from genome assembly GCA_025175895.1 of Wurfbainia villosa. Lineage (NCBI taxonomy): Eukaryota > Viridiplantae > Streptophyta > Magnoliopsida > Zingiberales > Zingiberaceae > Wurfbainia > Wurfbainia villosa. The sequence continues at coordinate 36,362,997 of CM045998.1, read as the reverse complement.
AAAATCATCGGATCAGGTGATATTGAGCTCAACTCTTATTTTATTATTCAAAATGTCTTATTGGTAGAAAATTTTCAATATAATTTACTTAGAGTAAGCCAATTGTGTGATAATAACTAAAGGTCATATTTCTAGAGAATCAATGTGTAATTAATACAAATGAAACTTCTGAAACAATCCTTAAGGGAACCAGAAATAACAATATTTACAATATTAACTTAACTAACTCCTCAACTAAGTGTCTTATGACATGACAAGAGAAATCATGGTTGTGGCATTGACAACTCGGTCACTCACACCCAAGACTCATCCACAAGATGAGTCAGAGTGACTTAGTTAGAGGTTTGCCTAACCTCAATAACTTGAATAATAAAATATGTAATGCTTGTCAACATGGTAAACAATCTAGGACACAACATCAACTAACTAATCAAGAACGAACCAAAAGTGTTCTTGAGCTTCTACACATGGATGTATTTGATTCACACGGAGCTGTCACTTAATGGAAGTAAATTCTATTTAGTCATAATTGATGACTATTCTAGATTTACTTGGGTTAGGTTCAACAAACACAAAAGTGATACCCTAGATCAATTAATCAACCTATTTAAGTTAATAGAAAATCAACAAAGCATTAAAATCAAGAGACTTAGGATTGATCATGGTGATGAATTCGAGAACCATAGGCTTACAGAATTCTGTAACCTAAATGGATACCACCATGAGTTCTCTTATCCTAGAACCCCACAACAGAATGACCTAGTAGAACGTAAGAATAGAACCCTACAAGAAGCCACTAGGACAATGTTAAACGAGAATAACCTACCCGATAGGTTTTGGGCGGAAGCCGTGAGTACGACATGCTATGTCCAAAATAGGATCCTTATGGTAAAGAGGCACCTTAAGACCTCATACAAGATTTATCATGATAAAATACCTAACATCAAGTACTTTAGGGTATTTGGGTGTAAGGTACATATCCTAAATACTAAGGATTACCTAGGGAAATTTACATCCAAAACCTCAACCGAAATCTTTCTAGGATACTCGACTACGAGTAGAGCGTATAGAGTATACAATCATGACACCCTTAGAGTCGAGGAAACTATCAATGTAGTATTTGATGAAGGACATGAACCTACAAAACCCCCGGCAACCCCAATTAGCGAGCCGATTCATACCAGACTCAACTCCGATCCAGAGATCAAGTCTAATGTTAATCCTAACCTAAGTCAACCAAGTCAGTCTATTGACCAAGTGGTAGATGACTCTAACCAAACTAGAACTCAAATGTGTCATCCTATTGACCAAGTGGTAGACTCAAACCCAAATCCAACTAGGACTCAAACGAATCATCCTATCAACCAAGTGATAGGTGATCCAAGTCTAGGAGTTCGAACTAGATCCTCATACAAAAACCTTAGTCAAATCTCCCTGATTTCCAAAATTGAACCCAAAACTATTGACCAAGCTCTTCTTGATCCCGATTGGATTATTGCAATGCAAGAAGAGCTGGCTCAATTCACTAGGAACGAAGTATGGGAATTAGTACCACCACCTAAAGATAAAACAATCATTGGAACAAGGTGGGTGTTTAGAAATAAACTTGATGATAAAGGTGAAGTAGTTAGAAATAAAGCTAGACTAGTCGCTAAAGGGTTTAGTCAAGTCGAAGGTTTAGATTACGACGAGAACTATGCCCCAGTAGCTAGATTAGAGTCCATTCGAATGCTATTAGCGTATGTTGCACATCGAGGATTTAAGTTGTTTCAAATGGATGTGAAATCAGCGTTCTTGAATGGATACATTAAAGAAGATGTTTATGTTAGTTAACCCCCCGGTTTTGAAAGTTTAGATAAACCCGATCATGTCCTTAGGTTAAAGAAAGCTCTCTATGGACTTAAACAAGCTCCTTGAGCTTGGTACGAGAGACTTTCGGTTAATCTTAAGTCCAAAGGATTTAACCAGGGTGTAGTTGACCCAACTCTTTTCGTAAAAACCTTAGGTAAAGACATATTCATAGCCCAAATCTACGTAGATGATATTATTTTTGGAAACACCAACTCGATCCTACTGAATGAGTTCATTTCACTTATGGAAAGTGAATTTGAAATGAATTTAGTAGGTGAGTTAAGTTTCTTCTTAGGTCGCCAAATTAAAAAAACTAAAGATGGAATATACCTACATCAACGCAAATATACTAGGGAATTAATTAAACGCTTTGGAATGCAAGACGCTAAAATTATTAATACCCCAATGGCAACTAATGTGAATATAGAAGAAGATGTAATCGTAAACTCAATTGATTCAAAATACTATAGGAGTGTAATAGGGAGTCTTCTTTACTTAACTGTGAGCTGACCTAATATCTTATTTGCAGTAAGTATGTGCGCAACATTCCAAACCTGTGCCAAGGAGTCTCACTTAACTCTAGTCAAGCGTATCCTTAGATATCTAAAGGGTAGACTTAATGTCGGTATTTGGTACCCTAGATCTACCGAGTTCGAACTAACTGGCTACTCTGATTTGGACTATGCCGGTAGTAAGTGTAGGGATGTATACTGAAAAGTCTACCTTTTGTATGAACATCTTTATTTTGAAATAAGAATCACATTACATTGTTTGAATTTTTATGGATATGCAATATTGTCTAATACATTACATTGTAGATAACATGGTGTGTGGTGTCACACGGGAGTTCATGTTATCGGCTCCTTGTAAAGTATAAGTAAAGGCTCACAACTGAGATAACTTTGGACAAACCATCGGAATGGTTGTAGTGTGATTTGGTATTGGTTTGTCTTGACCATAGAATCACACTAGTGCCCTTTGAGTGTATTGAGCAGGACCGACATAGAGGTGATTCGATTTATTGCTGACTACATAATCGAATCGGACCTCAGATATTATTATGTACATGCTCTTAATCCCGATATAATAACGGGCACATATACTTAGTATTCATCTCTTTGATTTACCAATGGGCGAGATTTATAGATTAAATCGATAGGCTCGGTAAGTTGAGAGATGATATTATTTATATGGTATGCCATTGATTAAAGGAGGAAACCGTGTCCTATATATATTAGGATGATGATGTCCCCTTGAGGAGCTTATAAGGTTCATCATGTAAACCCTGCAGGTGGACTTGGTCCGGCATGATGAAAAGGTTGAGTGGTACTACTCAAGGAGTTAGATGTTGATTAATTAATGGTTAGTAAATTAATTAATCAACGGACATTCGAGATCTTAAACACAGGGAGAAAATATACAAATAATATATGGAGCCCATATTATCATATGGGGGTTGGTGAGGTAGATCGATGATGATCCTTTAGTGGATTGCATTATCATTAGTGGATCGGACTTCATGTGGGCTTGATCCATGGGTGGCCAAGATCCAACTCCTCCTTATGGTCCCTAATGTAGCCTATTAACACCTCATGAAGCTTAGATCCAATGGATAGAAACAAAACTCTAGATCCATAGGTAGAGATTAAATATCTAAGATCTGACGGATGAGATTAAATCTCTAGATTCGACAGTTGAGATTAAATCACTAGAACCAATGGTAGAGATTAAAAGGAGGCTTATCCATAACTCTATAAAAGGAGCTTGATGGGTTGGCGTGGAGAATCAATCAAGAGAGGCTAAGGTTTTGGAGTTGGAGGCAAAGCTAGGGTTAGGGTTTTTGGAAGGTGGCGGCACCAAATAAAGAAGGTGATTGCTTTCTTCTTCTTCCTTCAAGGTGGACGGTGTTAGGGCAATCTCTTGCCGTAATATGGTTTTGATGGTGTAGCAAAGGGTTTAAGTTAGTTTGATATGTTGATTTGATATGTGCGTTGAAGTCGTGCAGGACATAGTAATTCGCACATGGAGCCATGGCGAGTTTCACATCTCATGACTCGTGCCTTGAGTCGGTGAAGGATAGCTTTGCGGAAGCCGTGCGCTTGGAGCATCCGAGGGACCGTCGGACGAGGAGCTTGGAGTGAAGCTGGAGGAAGTAGACTTCGAGGCAAGAGACACGAAGAAGCATTGCAGAGCCGTGCGCCTGATGCTGCCGAGGGACGTGGCCACGAACGAAGAGAACTTCGAAGGCGAGGGACTCTGAGGGATGAGAGTGAGCGATTGTAACCCAGGAAGGGTAGCTCTTAGGTGAAACTTGGCCATTTGGCCAAGTGTCGGATGAGTTTTCCCGACACCAGTCGACTGCCATGTCAGGGCTGTCGACTGCTCTGAGTCGATGGTTCGATCGACTGGTCTAATGTGGCTGAATCAAGTTGATCGGATCGGCCCCGCGCATGGCGATCGGTGATGGCACGATCGATGTTGATCGGCCGGTCGGCGGATCATTGGTGCCGATCGCGTCACCGCGGGCGAGAATGGAGTCGACCTCGTTGAGGACTCGGGTTGACATCGATCGGTGATGGGTGCCATCGATCGGTGATGCTTGGATAGTATCCAACGTCTCTTCCTCTATAAAAAGGAAGGGGGTAAGGCTTTGGGAGAAAAATGCATATACTCTAATACTCTCCCAAAGTTCCCTAAAGCTTTCCATCCTCTTACCCAAGCTTATTTTCATTATATTTGTAAGAGGAGTGTTGTTGTAAAAAGGTTACCTCCACCTAGCTTTGTGCAAAGGAGAGATCTAGTGGATAGATTGCGGAGTGATTCACCGTGGACGAATCGGATCGTGGATTAGCGGCGTAGCCATGAACCACGTTACATCTTTGTGTTTGTATTGTCTTTGTTTTATTTCTATTTGCTTGTCTTAGTTTATTGCTTCCGCTTGCGCTAACATTTTCATAGATGAGCAAAATATGACATCCAACGAACGAGGGCTATTCACCCCCCTCTAGCCGGCCAATCGATCCCCAACAAGTGGTATCAGAGCCAAGGAAAGCTTGTCGAGGACTAACCGCCACAACAAGCAAATTTTCAAAATGGCCGGCTCAAATATCCATCCACCGAAGTTCAATGGCGAATTCGCTTGGTGGAAGAAGCGAATGGAGGTATTCTTTGAAACCGACTTTGAAATTCTATTAATAATGGAAAATGGTTTCGAGTTGCCTAGGAACGAAAATGGGGAGCCATTGGAGAAATCTAGGTGGAGCAAGAGGCAAAGAGAAGAATACTTGGCAAATTCAAAGGCCAAGCACCACCTATACAATGTCCTCCCTCAACAAGAAGTCAATAGGATAGGAGAGTGCTCTGGGAGAAACTAATAGAAATCCATGAAGGCACATCTGAGGCAAAGCTAGCAAGGAGAGACGTTCTTCACTCCCAATTGTCCAATATCAAACTTGAAAAGGGAGAGAAGGTAAAATCCCTACACTCTAGATTTAAGGAAATTCTAACCGGTTTAACGAGTGTAGGTGAGAAGCTATCAAACCGGGATATGGTAATGAAGGCCATAGATGCCTTTCCCCGGTCCTCAAAATGGAGCTCCATGGTGGACTCATTTTACATCTCCAAGAACTTGGAAGTAAGTACCTTGGAGGAATTCTTCTCAACAATGGAGCTTCACGAAACTAGGCTTGAAGGAATACAAGAAGAGCCTAGAATTCAACCCTCAAGAGGAGTAGCCTTGATGGCAAACAAGGGGAAGAAGAAGATAGAGATCCCCTCCTCCTCATTCGATGAAGCCTCTACCTCCTCCATGGATAGCACGGAAGAAGCCTACATGGTAAGGAAGGTAAGGCGTGCATTTAAGAATCTTAGATTTGATAAATCTCATGATAGGAATAGAAGACCAAGGGGGAAGGTCATATGCTATAATTGCCAAGGAGAGGGACATATAAGGGATAATTGTCCCCTCCTAAACAAGAGCAAGGAAGAAAGGAAGAAGAAAGAAGAAAAGATGAAGAAGAAGTGGAGCAAGAAAAAGGAAGAAGAAAAGAAGGCAAAAGGAAAAGGGAAGGCCATGACACTCAAAGCAAAGACATGGGATGACCTTGCCTCTTCATCCTCATCCGAAGAAGAAGAGCACGTCTACTCCAACCTAGCACTAATGGCTCTTCATGACTCGGATTGCTCCTCCTCCTCAAATGAAGAATCAAGCACAAGTGGGGAGAGCTCAAATGAAGGGGGAGTTTCTACATCCTGCTCATCCGAAGAAGAAGAAGAGAATATGGAAACTATGGTAACGAATGCTTCTCCTAAGAAAATAGTTTCCATAATTTCTAGTTTAACTAAGGAGTTATTTGGCATGAAAAAGAAAAATAAAAGCATGCTTAGTCAAATTAAGGAATTAGAACAAAAGCTAGAAAATGCATGCTTAAATGATAATATTTCTTCTAGCTTAAATGATGATGCATGCTCACATGACTATATGCCTTTGGATGTTAATGATGCATGCATAGAGGAAAATAGGGCATTAAGGGAAAAGGTAGATTATTTAACCAAAGCCCTAGAGAAATTCACAATTGGCTCTAACACATTAAATATGATTATTGGGAGCCAAAGAGCTAGCTTCAATAAAAAAGGCCTAGGCTACAAGGAAAAGAAAAATGAAAAGGCCTATAAATGCCTAATTGTTAGGGGACAAGAAAAAAAGAAAGTAATTGCTAGAAAATGGATCCCCAAAGAGTACTTAGTGAACCCGATAGGAAAGAACTTATTTTGGGTTCCAAAATCCATCCTTAAGGGTTAGGATAACCCTAGGGTAGTCAACAACATGGACCTAACCTATATCATATTTTGGTTGACTTAGGATGACGGGACAACATTTTTTAGATAGTGTTGGGTGATGATAACGTACCCATAAATAGATAATAATGCTTAAATCATGATGATTGATGTAATTCCTATGTATATTTGCAATCATGATTTATGTTTTTGAAATTTGGCACGTTATCATGACAAATAGGTTTGAATCATGCTTTAGGTAATACTTTGTTTATTATTATCATATAATACCTAATGCATGACTATTATTTGATGAATACATGAGTTTCATGATCATAATGTAGAATTCATTCATATATGTCTTTATGATCATGAGGATTATTAGGTTGATACTTAATCATGATAGAATTGCATGAATATATTGGTTAAGTATATAGAAATACCCCCTAGGATGCATCTCACACTCACCATAGGCTACCTTGATTGAAAACTTAGCATGAGTGAGATGTTAGGATGATACAAATGTTCACTAATGCCTATGGCATTTAGATGGTCATTTAAAGTATCAAAATAGCAATAATAGACCAATCATGGGGAAGACTTATGTTTAATTCATAGACATATTGCCCAAAGATCATGGTTGGATATTTCATATGTTTTCAAAACAAATTCTTACTTTAAAATACATGTATTCATGTTTTGAAACAATTGGATGCAAAACTGGGTGTTAAAATGGATACTCTTATGATCAAAAACCTAGTAGTTTTTAAAGCTTTTGGATTTTTGGCAAATACGTGGAAATATAATGATTTTTCATGAAAACATATTTTTCACTGATAGATATACTTAAAAGAAATGTGTTCCCCACATTTCATGATTTTTTGAATTTTCTGGAATTTTTAATGCATTTCTGAAATTCGGTCTGAAAATCAAAAAATCCCGAAATTCATGTGCGATCGATATCCAACCGATCGATGCCTGAATATCGTACAAGAAAGGCTAATTCCGATTTTAAATCAACTTGTGGTATTTTCTTTCTATTAGACTTGATGCCATGTGTTTTTAACTCAGTAATAATCTTTTTGATGGTGTCAAAGGGGGAGAAAATATTATGTTTAAGTTAATTATAAAAGGGGGAGAAATTTATGATAGGGGGAGAAATTTACATAGGGAGTTTCATGGATTAAGGGGGAGTTGCATGTTGCTATATCATGTTTATGTTTACATGCATTCTTTCCTTTAAAATTTATATCAAATGTTTTTACCTAACTTAAACGGATTACCACACATCAAAAAGGGGAAGATTGTTTGTTAGGGATCGTTTGAAGGCTAGAGGGGGGGTGAATAGCTCTTTTCGTTTCTACAAGAGTAATTAGCGGAAGCAAACACAAGTAATATATGTAAAAACAAAAACAATGCTAACAAAGGCTTTACGTGGTTCGGAGATAACGCTCCTACTCCACGGCGATCCTTAAGGTGGATCAACCCAAGCAATTTCACTAAGAAGCTTTCTCTTTACAAAGACCTCCTCTTCTTACAAAAGATGACAATGAAGATTTGAGAGGAGAAAAGAGATTAATACACTTAGAAAGCTTGGAAAACTTGTAGGAGCTTAGAAGAAAGATCAGAATAAAAGCATTAGCCCCTTCTTGCTCCCCTTGGGCTCTTTTTATAGGAAAGAGCCTCTTTTTCCCGTTGGAGGTCTATCAGTCGACTGATGACTTACATCAGTCGACTACCGCCGATTCTAATGACTTCAAGCGGATTTGCGGATTTGCCATCGCCATCGCCAACGGAAGACTATCGATCGCCAACGATGGCGACCGACATCTTATACAATGCCGACGGCCACGGCTACACGGGCCATTCATTTGTGGCGATCACGCCAATAATGGCGGCGATCGCCGACCAGGCGCGAAACCGAGTCGACTATCACCGGCCCGATCGAACACCTACCGATCAACACCTTCCAACCACTAATGCTATATTTTAAGGGCCAGTTCGACCGACACCATGTTCCAATGATCACACTCCAAGTATGACTAATTCATACTTGAAAACATAACCTAAGCCTAGACTTAACCTTCTAGCTTCTCCATCAGCCTTGCGCCTCTAGGATTTCTCTGAGTCCACGACTCCATCCATGCGCTTGCCTTCAAAAGCTTCCTTCGGTTTTGTCATGCTTTGGGTTTCTTCTTTGCCAAAGTATGCTTGGACTTTACGCCGCCAAGACTACATGCTTGGACTTATGCCGCCAAGACTTTCCTTTGTTCTTCCTTTTCCAAGGACTGCTTGGACTTTACGCCGCCAAGACTACATGCTTGGACTTATGCTGCCAAGACCTTTCCTTGACTTATCTTTGCCAAGATCACACTTGGACTTATCTTTTACCAAGTCTTCATACTTGGATTTTCCTGTCACTTAAACATGTATAAAATTAGATCACAAAACATTGCCTAACTTAGATGATTATCCAAACATCAAAATATATATAAATGCTTGGGGCATTATTGCACCAACAATCTCCCCCTTTTTTATGTTTGGCAATCATTTAAGTTAGGTCTTTAACACATAAACAAATTTCAATATGAATTCTAACTTAAATATCCCTTCTCCCCCTTTGACATGCAACAAAAAGAGAAGAGGTTATCCAATAAGTGCAGGAAAGAATTATAATTGACACATCTTGAACAAAGGTATAAAATTGATATGAAGCTCCCCCTAAATCCAAGACATGTTTCATGATGTGTAAATAACATGTTAAACAAAACATAAGCAATAGAATAGGCAAATATGTCCTATCCTTGCAGCAACAATTATATAAATAAGGGATGTAGCTCCCCCTAAACCAGTGCACCAAGAAAATCCGCCTTTCCATACAAGGTATCATGTATATACTGTGGAAATTGTATAATGTCCAAAATTGAACCTTTTAACCGATGAAAAACCGCTTTCCATTCCAAAGAAATGACACCGGTTCGACTGGAATAGGCAGCAGTCAACCGGCCGATTATAGCGATCGCCAATAACGCAATGATCGATATCGCATAAATCAATTTCGAGTTTTTCAGTCAAGGTTTGAAAATGCGTAGAAAATTACGTGGGTGTCCAAAAATCACGAAACTTGGCATACACATTTTATTCGACTAATATAACATATGAAAAATATTAGATGAAAAACATGTTCATCAGATTAATGGATTGATACGATATTTAAAATAACAAAATTATGATGCAAAAAGTGTAATTGTATCGTATCAATATTCATAACTTCGTACTATATGCTCAACTTCTAAACTTGACAAACAACAAATTGTAGGCACTAATAGAAGTGAATAAAAAACACAATTTCATTTCATCAATCAAAAGTCATTACATAAGTAGGAGTTTATGCCGTACATACGGCCAAAAAGAAAATAACAAAGAAAACAAGCGAGCTAACGATCGTCGTCCTCAGCATCCATCGGTGCCGATGACGAACCATCGTGAGGTGGGTGTCCAGGTGCAGCAGGGCGGAGAATCGCCAAGATGTCCTGCTGCTGCCGATGCACCTCTCTCACGAGGGAGAGGAGCTCCTGATGCTCTAGGCGCAGCTCCTCAAAACGTGTGTCCACCCGCTCCGCAAAAGCATCGAAGCGGGCACTGAGGGATGTGTCTGGTAGAACAGTATCGCCTGCAGCAGTCTCCCCTGCATCAGTCCCCTCAGCAACACCTGCAGCACCACCCTCAGCAACTCCTGCAGCACCACCCTCAGCAACTCCTTCCGCAGCGGCATCCTCTGGTGCCGGAGCGGCACCTGCTACCCGCCGTGCTGGGTCCCAGAAGACGGATCCTCTGTCGGCCTTCAGGCCCGCCAATGAGAAACTCCGTCGAGTCATCTGATCATATTTCCTATTCATGACTTTAATGACTCCTATATTGACATCAATGCCTACAGAGCTGAGCCATTGAGTGAGGACATTTCCAAATGGTATGTGAATCTTCCCATTGTTTGGCCTTATGAAATGAATGATGCATTGGAAGGTATTGAGACCAATGTTAATGTCTAAGTATTGACGAAAGAAATGCATGAGAAGTAGGTGTGGAGGGCGAACCAAGGCCAAACCACGGGTAACTATGGGGAGAAGACAATGAGCAACGACCTTATAAAGGACATTGTCAGAGGCAGACAGTTCTTGTGATTGAAATAAATTGGTGTTCAAAGGTCGAGGATAGTGATAGAAAGTATCATGAAGGGAATCTAAAGAAATCTCCTCAAAGGGAGATGGAAGAGGTTCACTCCAAGATGGATATAGAGTGAAATCATTCTCGGAAGGAAGACATCCGAGAAAATTGGTCCAGATCTTGGGACTGAAATCCAGATCGCGCTGAGCAACACGAGTCCGGTATCTCAGCCCATCTCCAGTCGATCGTAGGTTGTTGAAAAATTCAGAGAGAAGGGTGATATTTACGTGATGTTCACAGAAAACTAAGGACTCAAGGTTGTAATGTTGGATGATTTGAACAATGTCGAAACAGTAGTCTTTAAGAAACTTGGAATCCATTGATCTAGGTGGAATAAGTTGGAATTTGTTTTTATGAAAAGCACTTTCAAGGGCGGAATTTGGAAATCGAGGATCAACAGAGGGTTGAGGGTTTGACGGGCCCTCATTGGTCGGAGGTGCCCGGGTGCGCTTAGTAGCAAAGTGCTTAATTCTAAATGGGTGAAAATACAACACAAAAAAAAAAATAATATGCACAATGTAGATTGATGATGCATGAACAGAGACAACAAGACAAGCATGGGTTAGTGAAATACAATCATAGGAACAAAACAAAACATTGATCATGAATGAAAATATACCTAGGCGGCATGGTGAACAAAGATCAGTGCCGGACCACGGAACCCTAGCCGAGTGACTGGAAACTAGACGCGAACGGAGTGACAAGAGAAGGTCCTCGAGTTGGAGAGCACTCCAAATGGGATCACGTGTCGATGAAGTCGCCGGAAAACAAAGGAGAACGGCTAAGAGGTGCGGTGAAAGGTCATCGAAAGAGGAAAAGACGAGAGAAATCGAGAGGTTCTGGCGAGTCAAACCGGTGGAAAGCCCTAAAAACCGCGACACCAGTCGACTGCCGTTAGTCGGCAGTCGAACTGATGGTGATCGAATCGACCGGGCATGATACGAATGATTTCAGATGCGCGCGTCGGCGCCATAAATGGCGTCGAATCGATGGTTATCGATCGAACTAACGATCGCATACGAACAATTAGATGCAGCGTCGACTGCCATAAATGGCAGTCGAACTGATAACGAACCGGGTAAGCCCGGTTTGATATCGGCGTATCAGTCGAACTGGCGTTAGGTACCAGTTGACTGATATCAGTCTGATAGCCTTTTTGGTCGGATTTAAAAATTCATAATTAATTCAATAAAGATCAAAAAATCACGAAATTTTGTGGGTAATATTGTTTGATCATTTCCTATCAAGGAAAAATTATTTTAAAAATATATTACCTCTAGATTTTGATATTGACACAATCTTGAGATTTTGCAAAAGTTATGATATTTTTGCAAAACTTTGTATCACTTTGGCTTATCAATAGGAAATTGTTTCTCAAGGTTTGATAGACATAGTTTATATTTTATTTTATTTGACATTTCCAATCATATTCTTGGAGCTATATGCACATTAATTGTACATAGGCCTTCCCAATGATTGGTCCAATGAAGGATTAATGTTTCTAGATGACACTTTGGTTCATAGTAATGCATCATAACAAGCATGATGAACCAAGTGCATCTTCCTAACATCTCACATGTTGTCTAGGTGGCTCAATACAAAAATCATGGTTTCCTAAGTGTTTTGTGAGATGGTCAAAGGTATAAGTCCTAGTATTTCTATAGAATCATGCAAAACTACACTTCTATTCTACAATGCACATCCCAAGTTCTCTCCTAAGTGATGAAAAATCTATTTCGGGGAGAGGCTTGGTAAAGATGTCGGCTAGGTTGGACTTAGATTCAATGTAATTAAGCTCAATGTCCCCCTTAGCCACATGGTCTCTAATAAAGTGATGTTTCACTTCAATGTGCTTGGTCCTAGAGTGATGCACCAGATTTTTGGTCAAGTTAATGGTGCTCACATTATCACAAAGTACTTTCATGTTGGAGTAAGTTAGCTCATAATCTTCTAAGGTGTGTTTCATCCATAATAGTTGAGCTACACAACCACCCATAGCAACATATTCGGCCTCGGTGGTGGATAAAGCAACACAAGGTTGCTTCCTACTACTCCAACTCACTAGGGAGGACCCAAGGAATTGGCATCCACCACTAGTACTCTTCCGATCCAATTTGCAACCGGCATAATCGGAATCGGTGTACCAAATTAAATCAAAACACCTAGTCCTAGGGTACCATAGACCTACATTTTGTGTGCCCTTGACATATCTTAAAATTCTTTTAACGGCAACTAAATGAGATTCCTTAGCACATGATTGATACCTAGCACACATACCAACCGCAAATAATATGTCGGGTCTACTAGCGGTTAAATACAAGAGGCTACCAATCATGCTCCTATAAAGGGTAAGATCTATTTGTTTTCCTTCACTATCACTATCTATTTTGGTATTGGTTGCCATTGGAGTTGACACTACCTTAGCATTTTCTAAACCAAATTTCTTAATCATTTCCTTAGCATATTTGGTTTGATAAATGTAAATTCCTTCACTAGTTTGTTTAACTTGCAAACCTAGGAAGAAATTTAATTCTCCAACTAGACTCATCTCAAACTCTTTTTCCATATTTTGAATAAAGTCTTCAAGAAGCTCATCATTTGTTGACCCAAAGATAATGTCATCAACATATACTTGGGCTACAAAAATGTTCTTAGATGTTGACTTTATAAAGAGAGTTTGATCTATACTACCCCTTCTAAAATCCTTAGAGATTAGGAAAGTTGACAATCTTTCATACCAAGCCCGGGGAGCTTGTTTCAAACCATATAAGTCTTTCCTAAGTTTGTATACATGGTTTGGGTAGTCCATATTTTCAAACCCGAGAGGTTGTTCTACATACACCTCTTCCTTAATAAACTCATTTAGGAATGCCGATTTGACATCCATTTGATGGAGTTTGAAACCCATATAGGAGGCATATGCTAAAAGTATTCTAATGGACTCTAATCTAGCAACCGGGGCATATGTTTCATCATAATCAAGTCCTTCAACTTGATTAAAACCCCTTGCAACTAATCGTGCTTTATTTCTAGTGATATTCTCTTGGTCATCTAGTTTGTTCCTAAAGACCCATCTTGTAGTAATAATAGTGTTTTCACTTGATCTAGGAACTAACTCCCACACTTGACTCCTATCAAATTGAGCCAATTCATCTTGCATTGCTAAGATCCAATCCGGATCAAGTAATGCATCTTTAATGTTTTTGGGCTCAATTTGAGAAATTAGAGCTATATGACTAGTGGGGTCCCTATGGAATGACCTAGTCCTAACTCCTTGAGATAATTCACCCACAATTTGATCTAATGGGTGACTTTGATGAACTCTTATGGTTCTAGGAGGTGTATCAAGTTGAGTTTGATCATGATTTACTTCAATTCTATGTTCATTATCAGAATCATCCCTTACTTCCCCTTGATCCAATCCTCCCCCTTGATTATTACCCCCTAAGTTTAAATCTTGAAATTGTTTGGTAATTTCTTGATTTTCATTATTTATGTCATCATCAATAGGGGATTTTCTAGGGTATGTATTTGAAGTTTCATCAAATTGAACATTTGAAGATTCTTCAATCTTTTGAGTCCTTTTATTGTAAACTCTATATCCTACACTAGTGGATGAGTATCTAACTAGGATTCCCTCATCCGCTTTGGACTCAAATTTACTTAGGTTGTCTTTGGTATTTAAGATATAGACTTTACATCCAAAGACCTTAAAATAATGAATTGTTGGAATTGTACCATTCCACAATTCAAATGGAGTTTTTCCTAAAAACCTATGAATTAATACCCTATTTTGGATATAGCAAGCGGTATTGACCGCTTCCGCCCACAAGTAGCTAGGTAAGGAATATGCATTAAGCATTGTCCTAGCCGCTTCTTGTAGGGCACGATTTTTTCTTTTCACAACCCCATTTTGTTGGGGTGTTCTAGGACAAGAAAATTCATGCTTGTACCCTTGTTCTAAGCAAAAAGTTGAAAAGTTAGAATTCTCAAACTCTCCACCATGATCACTACGGATCCGGTTGATTTTGAGTTTTCTTTCATTTTCTACTCTTTTGCTAAATCCTATGATTATTTCTAAGGTTTCATCTTTATTTTTCAAGAAAAACACCCAAGTAAACCTAGAAAAATCATCTACTATTACCAAGAAATATTTACTACCAATTATAGATGGGGTACTATGACAATCAAATAAATCCATATGTAGTAATTCTAATGGTAAAGCGGTACTAAGTAAATTTTTACCTTTGTGTGATGTTTTTGATTGTTTCCCTTCTTGACAAGCATCACACATCTTGTCCTTGAAATATTTGACTCTAGGCAATCCTTTGACTAGCTTCAATTTTGCTATTTTGGCTATATTCTTCATGTTTATGTGACCTAGTCTCCTATGCCAAAGCCAACTTTCTTCCTCTTTTGCAATAAGACACTTAGTGGAAGGATTAGTAGCATAAGATAAATCAACATAATATATATTTGATTTTCTAAAGCCTACTAACATGCAATCATTTATAGTTTTGTGTCTTATAAAGCATTTTGAGGAATCAAACTTAACATCAAAATTTGCATCACATAATTGGCTTACACTAAGTAAGTTAAATTTCATATTTTTAACTAATAGAACTTTATGAATAGCAAGATTGGGAGATACCTCAATGGTGCCCTTTCCTAAAATTTTAAGTTTGCCGCTATTACCAAAAGACACTTTTCCTTGGCTAGTGTGGTTGATAGTGGAGAATTTTCTCTCATCCCCGGTCATATGCTTTGAGCACCCACTATCAACTATCCACAAGCTTGGTTCTTCTACCTATGTCACATGAAAAACACAATCCTTAGGTACCACAATCTTAGGACCACTAGCATTAATTATAAATTTCTTTGGTACCCATGCTTTTCTCCCCTTGCTTTTAATCATGGATTTTCTACTAACTAGGGATGCAAATGCTACCTCTTTCTCCTTAGGTCTATATCCTAAACCGGCCTTATTGTAAATTGCCCTTTGGTCCTTAATAATCATATCTAGATATTTGGAACCATTAGTAAACTTTTCTAGGCATGTTCTTAATTTACTTATTTCTTTTCTTAACTCATCATTTTCATCCCTAAGAGTACAATCATCATCACTAGATGGTTTATCACATGATGCATCTATATTCTTAAATGATTTGATTTCTAATTTTAGATCCTTAATCCTAGTTTTTGATCTATTTAAAGCATTTTGTAAACATGCAATAGTCTTATAAAGTAAATCTACTTTGGGTGAGTCATTTACCTCATCATCATCACTTGATGATGATTCATCACTTGAAGAGGAAGAAGACTCCTTGCTTGAGCTTCCGGTTTCTTCCAATGCCATGAGGGCTAAGTTCCGAGTTGAATGGCAAACTTCTTCATCGTCGGTAGACTCCTCCATACTTAGAGTGTCCCACGTTTGTGCCATCATCGCCTCCTTCTTCTTCTTTTCCTTCTTCTTCTTATCCTTCTCCTCCTTTTTCTTTAGTTCCGGGCAATTGGGCTTTATATGCCCTTTCTTGTTGCAACCAAAACACGTCACGTTAGAAATAGAATTTGAATTGTTAGAAGATTTACCTCTTGAGGATTGAAACATCCTCTTCACATCTTTCTTGGTGAGCCTCCTTGACTTCCCACCAAATTTCTTGACATAGTGTGCTACCTCACTTGCCGACAACTCATCCTCACTACTTGATGAGTCCTCGGATTCGGATGAGGAAGACACCTCCTTCTTTTCCTTTTTCTTCTTCTCCTTCTTTTCTACAACAAGAGCTATACCCTTCTCTTTGGATGAAGTGTTAGCTTGTTCATGCAATTGAAATTCACAAAATAACTCATCTAATTTAACTAATGAAAGATCCCTAGAGACCTTATAGGCATCTACCATTGAGGCCCATAAGGTGGTCCTAGGAAAGGCTTGTAGTACATACCTCACAAGGTCTCGGTTGTCGACCTTTTCACCTATAACATGTAGTCCGTTGACTACCTCCTTGAAGCGCCCGTGCATTTGGCTCACCGTTTCATTTGTCTTCATAGTGAAGCTTTGGAGTTGGCCAATCAAAAGATCCCTCTTGGCCCTTCTTGTCTCTTTGGATCCTTCATTGAGTTCGATGAGCTTCTCCCAAAGCTCTTTTGCGGAGTTGAATGGCCCGACCTTAGATAGTTGCTCCTTGGATAGACCACATTGAAGTGTGGTCGTTGCTTTTGCATTCGCTTGTGCTTTCTTGGCCATCTCTCTTGTCCAATCCTTTGTCGGTAGTGGTGCTCCGAATTCGTCGACCGGCTTCTCAAAACCATCTACAATACTAAACCAATTTTCAATATCGTTCATTAAATAATACTCCATCCTACCTTTCCAATATCCAAAATCATTGTCGTCGAAGAACGGAGGCCTCGCCGTGCTATACCCCTCTTGAAATGTCATCTTTGCTCCGGTTGATTGCTAGATCTTCCGATGCGATCCGGGCTCTGATACCACTTGTTAGGGATCGTTTGAAGGCTAGAGGGGGGGTGAATAGCTCTTTTCGTTTCTACAAGAGTAATTAGCGGAAGCAAAGACAAGTAATATATGTAAAAACAAAAACAATGCTAACAAAGCCTTTACGTGGTTCGGAGATAACGTTCCTACTCCACGGCGATCCTTAAGGTGGACCAACCCAAGCAATTTCACTAAGAAGCTTTCTCTTTACAAAGACCTCCTCTTCTTACAAAAGATGACAATGAAGATTTGAGAGGAGAAAAGAGATTAATACACTTAGAAAGCTTGGAAAACTTGTAGGAGCTTAGAAGAAAGATCAGAATATACGCATTAGCCCCTTCTTGCTCCCCTTGGGCTCTTTTTATAGGAAAGATCCTCTTTTTCCCGTTGGAGGTCTATCAGTCGACTGATGACTTACATCAGTCGACTGCCGCTGATTCTAACGGTTTCTGAACAGCCGGATTTGCGGGATTTGCCGTCATCGCCATACGGAAGACTATTAGTCAAGCGCGCGCCAGATGGCGATTCGGATCTTGCTCATGCCGTAGCGATCGGCTATGGACCGTATTTATGTGGATCGATCGGCAATAATGGCGATCATTGCCGGCATATCTTTTGATTGATGCAAGTCGATTGTCAGACTAATTCATACTTGAAAACATAACCTAAGCCTAGACTTAACCTTCTAGCTTCTCCATCAGCCTTGCACCTCTAGGATTTCTCTGAGTCCACGACTCCATCCATGCGCTTGCCTTCAAAAGCTTCCTTCGGTTTCTTCATGCTTTGGGTTTCTTCTTTGCCATTGTACGCTGGGACTTTACGCCGCCAAGACTACATGCTTGGACTTATGCCGCCAAGACATTCCTTTGGTCTTCCTTTTCCAAGGACTGCTTGGACTTTACGCCGCCAAGACTACATGCTTGGACTTATGCTGCCAAGACCTTTCCTTGACTTCTCTTTGCCAAGATCACACTTGGACTTGTCTTTTACCAAGTCTTCATACTTGGATTTTCCTGTCACTTAAACATCTATACAATTAGATCACAAAACATTGCCTAACTTAGATGATTATCCAAACATCAAAATATATATAAATGCTTGGGGCATTGTTGCACCAACATTGTTAGGGCAATCTCTTGCCGTAATATGGTTTTGATGGTGTAGCAAAGGGTTTAAGTTAGTTTGATATGTTGATTTGATATGTGCGTTGAAGTCGTGCAGGACTTAGTAATTCGCACATGGAGCCATGGCGAGTATCACATCTCATGACTCGTGCCTTGAGTCGGTAAAGGATAGCTTTGCGGAAGCCGTGCGCTTGGAGCATCCGAGGGACCGCCGGACGAGGAGCTTGGAGTGAAGCCGGAGGAAGTAGACTTCGAGGCAAGAGACGCGAAGAAGCACTGTAGAGTTGTGCGCCTGATGCTGCCGAGGGACGTGGCCGCGAACGAAGAGAACTTCGAAGGCGAGGGATTCCGAGGGATGAGAGTGAGCGATTGTAACCCGGGAAGGGTAGCTCTTAGGTGAAACTTGGCCATTTGGCTCCATGTGCGAATTACTAAGTCTTGCACGACTTCAACGCACATATCAAATCAACATATCAAACTAACTTAAACCCTTTGCTACACCATCAAAACCATATTACGGCAAGAGTTTGCCCTAACAATCTCCCCCTTTTTGATGGCTTGATCAGTCGACTGCCAAGGGACGGCAGTCGACTGATGTCACTGTGCACGGGCACAGAATGGAGTCGACCTCGTTGAGGACTCGACTGGTTGACATCAGTCGACTGATGGGTGCCATCAGTCGACTGATGTCAGTACCGTTGGATGGTATCCAACGTGGAAAGCGGCCATTATTGGGCAACGGCTACAGCACCAGTCTACTGATGGGTGCCATCAGTCGACTGATCATGTGTCAACGGGAAGAAACCCTCTTCCTCTATAAAAAGGAAGGGGGTAAGGCTTTGGGTGAAAAATGCATATACTCTAATACTCTCCCAAAGTTCCCTAAAGCTTTCCATCCTCTTACCCAAGCTTATTTTCATTATATTTGTAAGAGGAGTGTTGTTGTAAAGAGGTTACCTCCACCTAGCTTTGTGCAAAGGAGAGATCTAGTGGATAGATTGCAGAGTGATTCACCGTGGACGAATCGGACCGTGGATTAGCGGCGTAGCCGTGAACCACGTTACATCTCCGTGTTTGTATTGTCTTTGTTTTATTTCTATTTGCTTGTCTTAGTTTATTGCTTCCGCTTGCGCTAACGTTTTCATAGACGAGCAAAATACGACATCCAACGAACGAGGGCTATTCACCCCCCTCTAGCCGGCCAATCGATCCCCAATAGACGGCGTCCATCTTGTTTTCCCAGCTTTTTCCAGCCATTGTCCAGCATCCAAACCTCTCCTCTCCTTCTCCTTGAGTGGTGGAAACAAGACTTAGGGGTTTCCATTGGTGTCATGGTTGGTTTCTCCCTCTCTTTGTTGGCCGGCGGCAAGGATTGTTGTTGTTCCTTGTTGGTTGGTTTTAGGGAGGAGAAAAACCTTATTTCTATTCTTCCTTTTTCTTTGGAAGAGCAAGGAAGAAAGATTTGCGATCTAGGAGCTTCGACTTTTGGTAGATCGTCGGCAACACGACGTCCGAAAGGAGGAAGGTCATACATTAGAACATCGAGAGGTATATCGATTCTCTAATTTTTATATGTTACATGTTTGTATTTGTTTTTCAATTATGAGCATGATATAAATCTGTATATGGCTAAATAATACTTGGATCCCGAGCATAAACACAAAAACCGGCGATCCGGACATTGTCTATTCCGCGGCTACTCGTAGAATAGAGGATGGTCGCTTGAACAACGAGTTTGTTCAAGTGACCTCTCTAAACGAATAGCACGATGATGACTTGGTTGTTTGGGCAATCCCTTTTGTCTAGAATTAAATTTTTTTAATACGAGGACATCGAGGGGATCGCCATGAACAAATGACCAAGGTGAAGTAGGAAGCGAAGTTTCCTCTCACGGACTCAATAAGCAAAACCCTTCAATTGGTATCAGAGCCAAGGTTTCCGGTTTTGTGTGTTTAGGATTCAGTTAATTTTTATGCACTTTTCATATATTATATGTGCCGGATAATAGTAGGATATGCGTAGTTTAACTCTTTGATTGCAGGCATAAGATCCGACTATTATGGCTATATGTGTGTAAATGTTTATTTTGTTGAATCCTCGGGATTGAGGAGGCTAGTATTTGATTTTTTGTAAATTATATACGACATTGTTTAGCCACTCTTTATTTTATTTTACTTTCGATCTAGATTTCATGTACACTCCCTCGTGGAGTATAGGATCGATGGATGTAAATTAAAATATGTTTTAGTCTCAGCTCGGATCTTCGAATGGCTCGTACATGGCGTAGGAGGAGCGAACGAGATGGCGATGCGACGGGAGACATATTGAAGACAAAATCAATAATAGTTGGAAAATAATTTATTTTTCATATTTATTGCTTTTTTTTATATGCATGTCGTAGGCTAGGAAAATTCCTCAATTTCAAATTACTAAGTGGGAGAGGGAATTTTTAAAATTCCCACCGCCTCCATTACGATTTGACAAGTGATGCAAACAAACTTGCGCGTCGGCTCTGAGTGCCTTCCTCCATATCGGATGGGTTTGTTTGCGGATCACAAGGTCAAATATGGTTATATGGAATTATCAAGGAGCGTGTGCACTTCCCCATCGGAAGGCACATAACCCTAGATAATTACTTTGGTACTGAGTAATGGTGAACACTTAGATACAAATATAAGTATCCTCCCCATCGAAGTCACAGCTTTTATTTGTAGGTCCAAAGAGGAACCAACTATTAATTTTACTTGTCAAAAGTTAGGTTGACAAGATAGTAATATTAATGGGTAAAACCTCCTCTTACAAATGTAGAATTCGTATACGTCCACACTATCGTGGCATACGATATTCTCTGTGTTTTGAGGTGTTGGTTGATTTTAAAATTTTATTGTTTGAGGAATCAATAATTTTTTGACATCTAATGTTTTGATTTATATGATTCTTAGGTTTTCTTTCAAAATGTCTTTCAACCCACTTGTTGTGATACTAAAAGAGAACAAACTTACTAGACCCAACTATGTTGATTGGAAGAGGAATCTAGACATTGTCTTGACTGCTGAGGAATACAAATATGTACTCCTCGAAGAGTGCCCTCCCAAGCCTGTAGATGATTCTGGGGAAAAGGAGAGAGAGAGCTATAAGAAGTGGATCAAGGCCGATGAGATGGCGCAGTGTTACATTTTGGCATCTATGTCAAATGTACTGCAACATCAACATCAAGCCATGTCCACTGCTTATGATATGATGCTCAATCTCAAGGAGCTTTTCGGACACCAGAATCGGGCTGCGAGGCAAGAAGCCATGAGAAACTTGATGATGACCACCATGATCGAGGGAACACCCATAAGGGATCATGTTCTCAAGATGATGGCTCATTTGAATGAACTGGATGTCTTAGGAGCTGAGATCGATGGGGAAACCCAGGTCGACATCATACTCCAGTCTTTACCTAGGAGTTTTGAGCAGTTTTACCTGAACTACAACATGAACAAGCGGTTGTATTCGTTGGCAGAACTTCTGATAGAACTCCAGGCGGCAGAGGGACTATTTCGTCAGAATGCTCAGGCGTATGTCGTGGTGACCCAAAAGGTTTCTACTTCTAAGCCGAAAGGCAAGAAGAAGAAGAAACAAACTGGGGCGAAGGCGTTGGGAGGTACTCAGGGAGGAGTGAAGAAGCTGAAAGGCAAGTGCTTCACTTGTAAGCAGACTGGACACTGGAAGAAGGACTGCCCCAACCGCAAGAACAAAAGTATATCTTTTGGTCTAGTCGTTGAAACATGTTTAGCGGTGTTATCTATCGGCACCTGGTGTGTAGATACGGGAGCCACTGATCAAGTCTGCAATACTTTGCAGGGGTTCCAGTAAACCAGATGACTGGCTGAGGGGGAGATTACCGTGTACTTGGGCGATGCCACGAAGGTGGCAACTATTGTAGTGGGAGATATTCATTTATCTTTTGAGAAAAATAAACTTTTGGTTCTTAAGAATTGCCTTTATGTACCCTTATTTAGAAAGAATTTAATTTCGGTTTCTAAATTGTTTATAGATGGATATTCTATTTCTTTTAATGATAGAGTTGTTATAAGAAGGAATAGAGATATTATATGTTCGGGTGCATTGATAGGAAATTTGTACACACTTGAACCAAAACCTCCCACGATGCAAATTGAAGTTAATAACTCATCTTCTAATTCCAATAAGAGAAAAGAACCTTCGAAGATGAACCAAACATATCATTGGCATCTTTGGCTTGGTCACATTAACCTAAGCAGAATTCAAAGGATGATAGCTGATGGACCTTTGGGTTCATTAGTGGTGGAGGATCTCCCAGCCTGTGAATCTTTCTTGGAGGGCAAGATGACCAAGAGGCCTTTTAAGGCCAAGGGGTATAGAGCCAAAGATGTGTTAGAATTGGTTCATTCTGATTTGTGTGGTCCTATGTCTATTCAGGCTAGAGGTGGTTTTGAGTATTTTGTCTCTTTCATAGATGATTACTCAAGATATGGATACATTTACCTGATGCGCCGCAAGTCTGAATGTTTTGACAAATTCAAAGAATTCAAGGCTGATGTGGAGAAACGTCAAGGTAAAAGTATCAAGACACTATGATCTGATCGTGGTGGTGAGTACCTCTTTGGAGAGTTTAGGAACTACTTATCAGAGGCTGGGATTCAATCCCAATTGACTGCACCTGGCACACCCCAGCAGAATGGTGTAGCAGAGCGAAGGAATAGGACTCTTATACAGATGGTTAGATCGATGATGAGTTATTCTGACTTGCCAGATTCGTTCTGGGGATATGCTCTAGATACGACGGTGTACATTCTGAACTTGGTTCCATCTAAATCAGTGCCTTCTACTCCCACAGAATTGTGGACTGGGCGAAAGCCTAGTCTAAGACATATTCAGATATGAGGGAGTCCAGCACATGTGCTGAAGGCAGATGTCGGTAAGTTAGAACCTCATACAGAAGTACGCTTGTTCGTTGGCTATCCCAGGGGAACGAAGGGTGTCTTGTTTTATAGTCCTAGAGATCAGAGGGTGATCGTTAGCACGAATGCTAGATTTCTAGAGGAAGACTATGTGATGAGCCACAAGACCAAGAGTAAAATTATTCTGGAGGAGTTAAAAGGGGAAGTCACATCTTTAGTACCACCGGTACAAGAGGATATACCACATGTCACTGCACCGCGTGTCACAGAGGATACACAGGTGATACCTCGTCATAGTGGGAGGGTTGTGAGACAGCCTGATAGATTCATGTTCTTGGGAGAATCTTCTGATTTGGTCCCTAGAGACATGAACCTGATCCCTGGACATATGACGAGGCAATCCAAGATAAAGATTTAGTATCTTGGCAAAGTGCAATGAATGCTAAGATTGAATCTATGGATTCAAATCAGGTATGGGAGCTAGTAGAACCACCCGATGGTGTAAAAACCATTGGATGCAAGTGGATCTATAAGAGAAAGAGAGGAATAGATGGGAAGGTTGAGACCTTCAAAGTGAGGCTTGTTGCGAAGGGGTATACTCAGAAAGAGGGTATCGATTATGAGGAGACCTTTTCGCCAGTAGCCATGCTTAAGTCTATCCGGATTCTCTTATGCATAGCAGCTCATATGGATTATGAGGTGTGACAGATGCATGTCAGGACAGCTTTCCTTAATGGAAGTCTTGAGGAAAACATCCACATGAAGCAACCAGAGGGATTCATTGCTAAAGGCAAGGAGCATTTTGTATGTAAGCTTAATCGGTCCATTTATGGATTGAAGCAAGCTTCGAGGTCTTGGAACATCCGCTTTGATGAGGTAATCCAGTCTTATAGATTTATTCAAAGTCCGGATGAGTCTTGTGTATACAAGAGATGTGACAGAAACGTAGTGGTATTTCTTGGCAACAATAGATGACATTTTGTTAATTGGCAACAATATGAAGGTGTTATTGGATGTAAGCGTATGGTTGTCCAAATAGTTTGATATGAAGGACTTGGGAGAGGTGGTACATATCCTTGGGATCAAGGTTATAAGGGATCGCAGGAAAAGGATGTTGTGCTTATCCCAAGCTTCATACATACACACGATTATGGATCGTTTTAGCATGCAGAACTCCACGAAGGGTTTTCTACCTTTTAGGCATGGAGTTCCTTTATCTAAGGAGATGTGTCCTAGATCATCTGGGGAGATAGAGGAGATGAAGGCAGTTCCTTATGCTTCAGCAGTAGGAAGCCTCATGTATGCGATGCTATATACGAGACCAGATATCTGTTTTCCCGTGGGCATGATCAGCAGATATCAGAGTAATCCAGGATATGAACATTAGACTGCGGTAAAGCATATATTAAATTACCTAAGAAGGACTAGGGATTATATGCTGGTTTACCAGGCAGACCAATTGCTCTCTGTGGGTTACACGGATTCCGACTTCCAATCTGATAGGGATAACAGTAAGTCTACCTCAGGTTTTGTGTTTACTTTTGGAGGTGGAGCCATTGTATGGAGGAGTGTCAAGTAGAAATGCATGGCGGACTCCACCATGGATGCTGAGTATGTGGCAGCCTCTGAGGCGGCCAAAGAAGTTGTGTGGCTCAGGAACTTCCTGATGGACTTGGATGTGATTCCTGGTTTGCCAAGAACTATTACAATTTATTGTGATAATAGTGGTGCAGTTGCAAACTCGAAGGAACCACGAGCCCATAAGGCTAGTAAACACATAGAGCACAAATACCACCTGATACGAGAAATCGTAAAGAGAGGAGAAGTTGTTGTGACCAAGATTGCATCAGAGGATAACCTGGCAGATCCTTTCACTAAGGCCCTTCCGGCGAGAGCTTTTGATAGGCATTTGGAGGGAATGGGGATTAGATGTATGACAGTTTGAGGAAAGCATAGTCTTTTAGTATAAGTGGGAGATTGTAGGGATGTATACTGAAAAGTCTACCTTTTGTATGAACATCTTTATTTTGAAATAAAAATCACATGATCATTGTTTGCATTTTTATGGTTATGCAATATTGTCTAATACATTACACTGTAGATAACATGGTGTTTGGTGTCACATGGGAGATCATGTTATCGGCTCCTTGTAAAGTATAAGTAAAGGCTCACAACCGAGATGACTTTGGACAAACCATCGGAATGGTTGTAGTGTGATTTGGTATTGGTTTGTCTTGACCATATAATCACACTAGTGCACTTTGAGTGTATTGAGCAGGACCGACATAGAGGTGATTCGATTTTTTGTTGACTACATAATCGAATTAGACCTCATATATTATTATGTACATGCTCTTAATCCCGATATAATAACGGACACATATACTTAGTATTCATCTCTTTGATTTACCAATGGGTGGCATTTATAGATTAAATCGATAGGCTTGGTATGTTGGGAGATGATATTATTTATATGGTGTGTCATTGATTATAGGAGGAAACCGTGTCCTATATATATTAGGATGATGATGTCCCCTTGAGGAGCTCATAAGGTTCATCATGTAAACCCTGCAGGTGGACTTGGTCCGACATGATGAAAAGGTTGAGTGTTACTACTCAAGGAGTTAGATGTTGATTAATTAATGGTCAGTAAATTAATTAATCAACGGACATTCGAGATCTTAAACATGGGGAGAAAATGTACAAATAATATATGGAGCCCATATTATCATATGGGGGTTGGTGAGGTAGATCGATGATCATCCTTTAGTGGATTGGATTATCATTAGTGGATCGGACTTTATGTGGGCTTGATCCATGGGTGGCCAAGATCCAACTCCTCCTCATGGTCCCTAATGTAGCCTATTAACACCTCATGAAGCTTAGATCCAATGGATAGAAACAAAACTCTAGATCCATAGGTAGAGATTAAATCTCTAAGATCCGATGGTGGAGATTAAATCTCTAGATTTGACGGTTGAGATTAAATCCCTAGAACCAATGGTAGAGATTAAAAGGAGGCTTATCCCTAACTCTATAAAAGGAGCTTGATGGGTTGGCGTGGAGAATCAATCAAGAGAGGCTAAGGTTTGGGAGTTGCCGGCAAAGCTAGGGTTAGGGTTTTTGGAAGGTGGCGACACCAAATAAGGAAGGTGATTGCTTTCTTCTTCTTCCTTCAAGGTGGCCGGCATCCAGCTTGTTTTCCTAGCTTTTTCCAGCCATTGTCCAGCGTCCAAACCTCTCCTCTCCTTCTCCTTGAGTGGTGGATATAAGACTTAGGGGTTTCCCTTGGTGTCTTGGTTGGTTTCCATCATCATTTTCCTCTCTTTGTTTGTCGGCGGCAAGGATTGTTGTTGTTCCTTGTTGGTTGGTTTTAGGGAGGAGAAAAACCTTATTTTTATTCTTCCTTTTGCTTTGGAAGAGCAAGGAAGGAAGATTTGCTATCTAGGAGCTTCGACTTTTGGTAGATCGTCGCCCACACGACGTCCGTAAAGAGGAAGGTCATACATTAGAAGATCAAGAGGTATATCGATTCTCTAATTTTTATATGTTACATGTTTGTATTTGTTTTTCAATTATGAGCATGATATAAATTTGTATATGGCTAAATAATACTTGGATCCCGAGCATAAACATAAAAACCGGCGATCCGGACATCATCTATTCCGCAGCTACTCATAGAATAGAGGATGGTCGCTTGAACAATGAGTTTGTTCAAGTGACCTCTCTAAACGAATAGCACGACAATGACTTGGTTGTTTGGGCAATCCCTTTTGTCTAGGATTAATTTTTTTTAATCCGGGGACATCGAGGGGATCGCCATGAACAAATGACCAAGGTGAAGTAGGAAGCGAAGTTTCCTCTCACGGACTCGATAAGAAAAACCCTTCAGTAAGCTCGATAGAAAGAGTACAAGTGGTTGCTGTCAACTTCTCAGCTCGAGTCTAGTGAGTTGGTGCAGTAGGAAGAAACACTATGTTGCCTTATCTATCACCGAAGTCGAATACATCACGATGGGTGAGTGTGTCACTTAGCTTCTTTGGATGAAGCACACTCTCCGAGACTTTAAGTTAGACTTTACACATACTAAACTTCACGTAGATAACATTAGTTCAATTAACCTTACTAAGAATTCGATATGTCTCTCTAGTACCAAACATATAGAGGTCAAACACCATTTCATTCGAGAACATGTGGCCAGCGAAGCCATACAACTCGAATACATCGAATCAAAGTCTAACTTGGCAGACTTATTTACTAAACCCCTTCCCGAAGCCGAATTTAGTCTATTAAGATGAAAATTGGGCATGTGCATAGTAGAATAGGAACTTACAAATTATATTTTCTTACTACCATTTCTTACTTTTCATTTTCATGGAACTAGCATAGGACATACCTTAGATATCATGCACCTATAGATTTAAGGAGTCAATACATCTCACAACACATAGGACTAATGTGTTTGTGTACTTAGCCACGTAGATGGGTGTGAGATGTTAGGATCTTAATCCTAGTTCCAGATGTAAAGCTAGTGCATCACCATGAACAACGGAGTTAATCATATATATTAACCGACTCTGACCAGGACTGGTTGATCTTTCATATCAATCAAGTTAAATATGAGTCGAACATTTTATATATGAGCTTATTTTCAGTATATTATTTTCAAAATAATATGGAACATGCTTGGACTTTAAATTTAATACCCATATTTGTTTTTCACACACCCCCACTCTTTTCGATATATGGCAAAAGGGGGAGAAAAAGGCCAAAGTTAAGGGATCAAAATTAAGTTAAGGGATCAAAATTTTTGATAACTTAACTCACTTTATATTTATTCACATTGCCAAAGGTTAAGTAAATGTTTACTTAACTTTAAGTTAACTTGTTTTTGTTAACAAAAAGGAAGTAAAGGCCAAGTTAAGAGAATTCTTAACTTAAACTTATTTTTAAACACTATGGCCAGACGTTAATGTTTTACTTAAAGGGGGAGGAAGGCCCAAGTTAAGAAGTCCTCTTAACTTAAACATTTTAATAAGGCCAACTTTAAGTAATGTTAATTACTTAAACTCTTCCTAAATAGCAACCCTCAAGGGGGAGGATTAAGGTCTTCTTTCAAGACTCACCCTCGGTCAAGGGGGAGGTTTCCCCAAGGGGGAGTACTTGAAGAAAATCCTTAGTACTCCTACTTAATCTTTATTATTCTTGTTCTCATGCACATTATTAATCCTCATTCATGCATATCTCATTTTGCTTAATGCACTTAATTTATTTTACTTAACTTTGTGTTGGTTTGCCATAGATCAAAAAGGGGGAGATTGTTGGTGCAGTAGGCACCTGAATCGAACCTGAGTTTTGATTATAGCAAATACACAAAGTTAAGTGTATTTTGTTATCTCACGAGCTGAATCAAGTATGCAAAAATGCTAAGCTAAGTTGAAGGTCAGCGACACTCGGAGAGAACCGTAGTGGTCGGGCGACACCGGGAGGACTTCGGAGGGAGGCGAAGGAATAAGGTGGAGACCGAAAGCAAGGCTTCAAAGGTAAATGTTGAGGTAAGCTCTTGTGAGTGAGCGTAAGTAAGGTTGAGTCCTCCATACGGGGACATCCTTAGGCGACGATCCGACCAAGACTTCCCATGGAAGGTCTATGTTGAGATCGGATGGCAAGTGGTCGTCGAATTCACTTATATTTCGAGCTAACTCTTTATTATAGTGGAAAAGTCTGGCAATCAGTTCAATTGACCAAGGATAAGTTCAACTGCTGAGCCATCAGTTCAACCGGCCAAGGATCAGTTCAACTGCTGAGCCATCAGTTCAACCGGCCAAGAAATCAGTTCAACTGATGGTCAATAATCAGCCTCGAGGAGTCAAGCTTTATCACCATTTTTCAAGGAGTCTTGTGCCCAAGTCCTATTGGTTGAAAATCCTCTCAAAAAGGGGCTCAAGGACTATAAAAGGAGGGCCTCTCGTAGGTTTTTTTATCAATCTCTAAGTGCTCAAAAGCCTCCGCAACGCTACGACTCTCCGACGACTCTACAATGACGAAGTGTTGCCAACAACCCTAGCTTAATTTATATTTCCTAGTTGTTGGTATAATCTTATTTTGTCATCTCTTTAATACTACAATTATTTTTTATCGAGGTTTTCTATCAATGCATTTTACATTAATAGAAGAGAGGATTTGTCTCTCTATCTTTTGCTTTCGAAGCTTTTTGTAATCGTCTAACTCCTACCTCCAATGAGGAGGAGTCTTTTAGTGAATTGCCCTCCGTACACGGTCTAGGACCGTTAGGGCCTTGGAGTAGTAGCCGAAGGCTACGAACCAAGTAAAAAACCATTTGTTTCCTTTTATTTATCTTTCCTCTGCAATTAATTGTCTACTCGGGTTTTAATGAATGAAACGAAAGAAAAGTTTTTATCGCTATTCACCCCCCTCTAGCGATCCGCTTCGATCCAACACTTACACTCTATAGGAGTAGGATTGGTAGCCTTTTCTACCTAACCATTAGTAGACCCGATATATTATTTGCAGTTGGTATGTGTGCTAGGTACAAATCATGTGCCAAAGAATCTCATTTAGTTGCCGTTAAGAGAATCTTAAGATATATTAAAGGCACACTAAATGTAGGACTATGGTACCCTAGGACTAGGTCTTTTGATTTGGTTGGGTACACCGATTCCGATTATGCCAGTTGCAAATTGGATCGGAAGAGTACTAGCGGTGGATGCCAATTCCTTGGGTCCTCCCTAGTTAGTTGGAGTGGTAGGAAGCAACCTTGTGTTGCTCTTTCCACCACCGAAGCCGAGTATGTGGCTATGGGTGGTTGTGTAGCTCAACTACTATGGATGAGACATACTTTAGAGGACTGTGAGCTATCTTACTCCAACATAAAAGTATTTTGTGATAATATGAGCACCATAAATTTGACCAAAAATCCGGTGCATCACTCTAGGACTAAGCACATTGAAGTGAAACATCACTTCATTAGAGATCATGTGGCTAAGGGGGACATTGAGCTTAATTACATTGAATCTAAGTCCAACCTAGCTGACATCTTTACCAAGCCTCTCCCCGAAGTAGAATTTTCATCACTTAGGAGAGAACATGGGATGTGCTTAGTTGAATAATGGTGTAGGTTTGCATGATCCTATAGAAATCCTAGGATTTATACCTTTAAGCATCTCACAAAATACCTAAGAAACCATGAATTTTGTATTGAGCCACTTAGACAACATGTGAGATGTTAGGAAGATGTACTTGGTTCATCATGCTTGTTATGATGCATTACTATGAACTAAAGTGTCATCTAGAGACATTAATCCTTCATTTGACCAATTCTTGGGAAGGCTTATGCATAATTAATGTGCATATAGCTCCAAGAATATGATTGAAAATGTCAAATAAAACATAATTTAAACTATGTTTATCAAACTTTGAAAAACATTTTTCAAGTGGAATACAAATGTGATACAAAGTTTGCAAAATACTTAAAGTTTTTGCTAGGTTTTAAAATTATATCATTTTCAAAATCTGGAAAACATATATTTTTTTAAATTATTTTTCCTTGATAGAAAATGATTTCAGAAATGTGTATACAAAATTTTGTGATTTTTCGATGTTTCTAGAAATTTTGGCGCATTTCTGAAGTTGGGTTGAAAAATTAGAAAAAAGGAATTCGGGCGTATCAGTCGACTGAATCAGAATCCAGTCGACTGATACACTGTATTTTCTGAAAAATAGCCCTATTTCCTGATCTTAAGTGTATTTTTGAATGTCCTAAAACTATGGTATGATAATTTTCAATATAAAAGAGTTTTTAGGACTGTTTGATACAATGTTTTAGGGGGAGTTTCATAATATATCTCTTTTCATCCCCTAAACTTATATTGTTGGTGCAAAGTTAGGATTTAACATTCAATCTTTTGTTAGGCTTTGCTCCACATGTTATTCACACATCATAAACCATATCTTGGATTAAGGGGGAGCTTAATTTCAATCTTATACCTTAGTTTAAGATACAACAAATTTAACTCTTTCATGAAATTTATGAATCCTTCTCTTTTTGATGTATGTCAAAGAGGGAGAAGGAATGTTTAAGTTAGAATTCATATTGATTATGTGCATGTGTTAAAGACCTAACTTAAATGATTGCTAAACATCAAAAAGGGGGAGATTGTTGGTGCAACAATGCCCCAAGCATTTATATATTTTGATGTTTAGGTAATCATCTAAGTTATGCAATACCTTTGTGATCTAATTGTGAAAATGTTTAAGTGATAGGAAAATCCAAGTATGAAGACTTGGTAAAGGAAAAGTCCAAGTGTGATCTTTGCAAGAGAAGTCCAAGGAAAAGGCTTGGCGGCGTAAGACCAAGCATGTAGTCTTGGCGACGTAAAGTCCAAGCAAACCTTGACAAAGGAAGTCCAAAGGCAAGTCTTGGCAGCGTAAGTCCAAGCATGTAGTCTTAGCGGCGTAAAGTCCAAGCACGCTTTAGCAAAGAGAAATCCAAGACATGACAAAACCAAAGGAAGCTCTTGGAAGAAAGCACAAAGGATGAACAAGTCATGGACTCGAAGGGATCTTGGAGGCGCAAGGCTTAAGGAAGAGCTAGAAGGTTGAGTCTAGGTCTAGGAAGTCAAATCAAGTATGAATTATTCATAGTTGACGAGTATTAGTCAACTGATACTATGTAGCAGTCAACTCATAGGGTGCTTAACTGAGTCAAGCCGAAAAGCGATGAGCGATCATTGCCTAATCTTGCGGTCGACTAATCGACTCATCGATCGCCAAAGTGATGATCGGTGATCAAGTCAAACCTGGGCATAGAATGGAGTCTCACTTGACTACGCACGGTGATCACTCGACTGATCACTCCATCATTCGACTGATGGAGGGATCAGTCGACTGATGGGCATGACGTTGGATAATGACGATTATGAATCCCGCAAATCCGGCTGTTCAGAAGTTGTTAGCCTGATGGTAGTCGACTGATGTTGTACATCAGTCGATTGATCGTGACCCAACGGGAAAAACAACTCTCTCTCTCTATAAAAAGAGGTCTTGTGGTGGTTGAGAGGGTTAATGCTTACATTCTGATCATTCTCTCAAGCCCCCACGAATTTTCTAAGCTTTCTAAGTGTTTTAATTCCCATCCTCCTCTCTAATCTTCATCTTCATCTTGTGTAAGAAGAGGAGGGTTTTGTAAAAGAGAAAGCTTCTTAGTGAAGATTGATTTGGGTTGATCCACCTTAAGGATCGTCGTAGAGTAGGAGCATTATCTCCGAACCACGTAAAGGCTTCAATGTTAGCATTGTATTTTCATTTCTATTATTATTGAATTTGTTGTGCTTTTGCTAACCATTTTTGTAGAAATCGAAAAAGATGTTATTCATCCCCCTCTAGCCTTCCAAGGATTCCCAATAGATAAAAGCTCCAAAAACAAAGTAAGGTACAATGATTAAAATAACAACTCTAAAAACTAATACCAATGACTGAGAGGATGAAGGATGAGCTCATCTCGTCGGTGTTTCAGCAGTGCTTCGGCATTGTAGAGTCATCGTAGAGTAGCGGCGTTGCGGGAGCACTTAGAGAGCTTGAATGATGACCTAAAGCGGTGAAACCCCCTTCTTTTATAGCCTTCCAACCCCTTAGACATTGAGATCAAGTTCTACCAATAAAGGCCACCTCACCCTAAGATAAGGGGATGAAGTTTGACTCTCCTCGAAGCTGGAATTTGAACATCAGTCGACTGATCAGTTCAACTGATGTCCAGTAGTTGACTGATTAGTTCAACTGATGCTCAGCAATTGACTGCCAACAGCCAGCAGTCGACTGGTGGCTAGGTTTTTCAACTACACCAAAAAGTTAGCTCAAAATGAAAGCAATATAAGTGAATTTGATGACCACTTGTCGTTCGATCTCGACCTAGACCTTCCATGGGAAGTCTTGGTTAGATTATCGCCTAAGGACGCCCCCATACGGAGGACCCGGCCTTGCAATCACTCACACACATGAGCTTACCTTAGGTCCTTGTGATTTGAAGCTTTGCTTCAAGTCTCCACCTGAGTTCTTCGGCTCTCTCCGAAGTACTCCCGGTGTCGCCCGACCACCACAGTTTCTCCATCCGAGATTCTCCGAGTGTTACCAACCTTCAGCTTAGCCTAACCATTCATGCACACTTGGTTGAACTCGTTAGACAACAATATGACCTTAACTTTGGGTCTTTACCATAATCAAAACTCAGGTTCGATTATCTGGTGCCTACTGCACCAACAATCTCCCCCTTTTTGATTTATGGCAAACCGACACAATGTTAAAGGAAATTTAGAGCATAAAACAAGTAAAGTAATTGATAAGTGTTTTTTTCGAAAACTCCTCCTTAACCTTAGGTGAGTTTCGAAAGAGATACATTAAATTTTAAAATTAAATTTTTGTTACTCTCCCTTAACTTTCGCTCTTCTCCTCCTTTTTCCATGAATAAAAAAATATGGGGTGTTTATAAAAATAGGGGTTTAAAAACACCATGTTATAAACATGCATTAAGAAATGAAATCGAATAGATTTGTTAAGTCCAAGCATGCGTCTCTACCTGGTCAAATAGATTGGTTTGAGGCATATCCCTCTTCCGTTCTAAAATTGTCTCGTGATACAATGTTGTCAAGAGTTGATTAACTATTTGTCCTATCTAGCCGTTCTAAAAAGTAAATCAAAAAGGTTGATGATGCTAGGGTAGTGGGTGTACTATTTTGGTATTAGCTTGTAAGATACGGAAAAAAAAACCTTGTTAGTTGAGAAATTGTCTTATATAAATTCTCGAGAATTCACAAAAATTTTTCTAGATTCAAAAGGAGTCCATACGAGGAAGATTTAAGCTTGAATGGGTGGTTAGGTTGGCTTGAGTTAACTCAGACTAAACCTAGGTTAGACTTGAGTTGACTGAACGCATTCCATCGGCCTTAAAGAACTCGAACCCGACTTGCATGATTTCTCTCCGCGATCTTTCTTTCCCCGATTCCACGCCGCGATCCCTGATTTCACGATCTCGCGACTTTCTTCTCTTCTCCCTGCGCGCCGCCCACGCTCGAGCTCGCCCCATTCGCCAGCTTCTTCACGCGAGAGAGCTCGGCAAGGTCATCATCGTTGCCGCATTATCGCCGGAGCTCTCACTCTCCGCTGCTTGTCACTCCCGACGTCGAGGACTTGCTATGAGCTCAAGCCACCGTCGCCATTCTCTTCTTCCCCGAGCTCAGATCGTCGTGCCTTTCTCTTCTCTGAGTCGGCTTTCCATCATCGCGTCAGAAGTCTGCACTTCCGTTGTCACCTGCCATTTAGATCGCGACCTGGAATGGTGAATGCGCGTGTGGGTGGGAGCTTGGATCGACAGCGACTGCATGCCAGCTGATCTCTGCGGTAGCTAGGTGAGTGTCGCTGTTTTCCTTGATGTTGGATGAGATTTGTCTTCTTGATGCAATTTCTGATCAGATCACTGTGTGCGATAGATTCATTAACATTGTTGTCATCCATCTAGCTACTCTTCCATGTACAGGTAATACCTTGATCCATTTCTAGATCAGAGGTGTTGATTGGGACTTTGGAGTTGGTTGTGTCTTTATGATTGCTAGGTGGAAAAGGGGTAATCGGAGTAATGGTTTGGCTAATGAATTTGGTCATTGCAGATGGATTTGGGGGTTAGCTTCTAATGCAAATAGGTATTGAGAACGATTGTCTTCGATTCGACTATTTGATTTGGATTGGATACATAGCTGTGAATCAGGAAGTGGTGAACATTAAAATAGATGGGAGCATTAAATCCAAAATAGGTAAGCTAAGTTTGTGATGGAGGAGTAGGCTACTGTTATAGCTTTGATTTGGAGTGTTATTTAATTATTTCTCATTGATCTAGTTGATATTCTAAGGTTAGATCCAGAGACTACTGAGGTGAATTGGATTAAGAGGCAGTATAGAGAAAGCTCAATTTGGACCTTGATTCAAGACAGATTTGCGAGCATGAAGGTCATCAGCATGATCTATATTTCAGGTGGGTAATATCTACCCTGGTCAGATAGTTTTGACTAATTCCAGTGCATGAATTTGGATTTATGCTGAATTCTTTTACCTTGACTACACTCTTATTTAATCATGTGCTTGTACTTAGCCTTGACCTTTGAGATATATTGCTGTTACTTCATTGATTTTCTATCACGGATATGAACTACAAACCTAATTGTGTTTTAGCTGATGGAATTTCAGTTAAGTATATGTAGTTAGGGTTATCTTTGTGATCTCATATTGGGTTACTGTGTTACATCACTAGGGTTAGGTGATGGATTAGATTATGGAGTCAATTATTATATCATACACATATCAGTGGTGCATCTATGGTGGATCTAGTTGTCTGTGCATAGATAAGTGTGTGGTTGTCAGTATGTGACTATGTACTGGAGGTTCTAGCGTGATTGTATATCCATTATGAATCGTGTATCTGTGTATGGTTATATGGATTGTCGATAGTATATCGCTACGGACTGGAGGTCTTAGTGTGGATGACTGTTAGTTGTGTATGGCTCTCTATGTGGTAGAGAGAGTGTCATGTGGATTAGTAGTCCTTGCATAGTTGACTTTTTGTTGACCAGGACTCCCCATGGGATAGAGAGTATTGTGAGGATACGTATGTGGAGTTATGCATCATTACATTGCATGCATGCTGTCAACTGGGGTCTCCCTTGTGGTTGAGATGGATCGTCAGTCATCCTGCCTCCCTGGCCACTCGGGGTAGTGGTAGAAGGGTTGAGAGCAGAGCATTGGATGTGCTATGCTTGGCCACTATAGACGGTGGTAGCTGGAGATGAGCACTTGACCACTGTGCAGAGTGGTAGTTAGCGCACTCACCCACTATAGACGGTGGTTGCGTGATGTGCAGTTGTTCTGTGTGCGACGCTTGTCTACTCATGGCCAGGGACCCCTAGGAGTAGTTAGCTCTTTACGCTTATATGCTACTCAGTCATACTGCCCAACTCGGCCACTCGAGAGTAGTGGTAGCTATAGTCGGGATAGTAGTCATGTCGTGCCACCCTGGCCACTCTAGGGTCGTGGTTGGATGGGTCCGCAGACATGGTCATGCATATGCATTGCTGATATATATGTATGCATGTATTTGATATATGTTTTACATATGCCTGTGAGATGCTGCATTTGATTGAGCTATGGTTGGTGCATATGCTTGTTCATCATGATACATGTCATTTGCATATTATATACTACAGTGTGTTGAGAATGATATATGTATTGGTCCAGACTGTTGTATGCATTTGATTAGCATCATGTCATAGTGTAGTATGGACCGAGTTGTTATACATATGATTATATATACTGTTCATATGTCTGGGTGTTGGTCAGATATGGGATTGACATTGTACGTTATTGAAGGTTTTGCCCGAAAGCTCTGATACCAATTGTAGGGTTTTGCTTATCGAGTCTATGAAGGGAAACTTCGTTTCCCACTTCACCTCGGTAGCTTATCCATGACAATCCCTTCGATGTCCCCGGATTAAAAAAAATTTAATCCAAGACAAAAGGGATTGCTAAAGCAACCAAGTCATCGTCGTGCTATTCGTTTAGAGAGGTCACTTGAACAAACTAGTTGTTCAAGCGACCATCCTCTATTCTATGAGTAGCCGCGGAATAGACGATGTCCGGATCGCCTGTTTTTGTGTTTATGCTCGGGATCCAAGTATTATTTAGCCATTGACAGATTTACAACATGCTTATAATTGAAAAACAAAAACAAGCAACAAATAAAAGAAGAAAGTAGAATAGGT
The DNA here is from genome assembly GCA_025175895.1 of Wurfbainia villosa. Lineage (NCBI taxonomy): Eukaryota > Viridiplantae > Streptophyta > Magnoliopsida > Zingiberales > Zingiberaceae > Wurfbainia > Wurfbainia villosa. The sequence goes on along the minus strand of CM045998.1, from coordinate 36,325,784 downwards.
ATACCTCTCAATCTTCTAATGTATGACCTTCCTCCTTTTGGACGTCGTGTGGGCGAGATCCACCAAAAGTCGAAGCTCCTAGATACCAAATCTTCCTTCCTTGCTCTTCCAAAGCAAGAGGAAGAATAGAAACAAGGTTTTTCTCCTCACTAGAAACAACCAACAAGGAACCAAACTTATCCTTTCCGCCGGCCAACTAGATGAAGGAGAAGATGGTGGAAAACAACCAAGACACCAAGGGAAGCCCTATATCTTGTTTCCACCACCTAAGGAGAGGGAAAAGGAAGCTTTTGGGTGCTGGCCAAGGCTAGAAAAGAGCTGGGAAGGGTGTTGGACGTTGGCCAAAAGAGGAAGAAGAAGAGAGAAAGAACCTTCCTTATTTGGTGCCACCCTTGCCTCCAAACCCTAATCCTAATCCTATCTCAAATAGGATTCCTTCTTGCCGCCCAAACCCTAGCTCTCCTATCATGTATGTCACGCCAAATCCCTTTGCCATCCTTTTATAGAGTTACGGATAAGTCATGAATTAATCTCCTCCATTGGTTCTAGGGATTTAATCTCAACTGTCGGATTTAGAGATTTAATCTCAACCGTCGGTTCTTAGAGATTTAATCTCTACCAATGGATCTTTGAGTTTTGTTTCTATCCTTTGGATCTAAGCATCATGAGGTGTTAATAGGCTACATTAGAGACCATGAGGAGGAGTTGGGTCTTGGCCACCCATGGATCAAGCCCACATAAAGTCCGATCCACTAATGATGATTCAATCCACTAAAGGTTCATCATTGATCTACCTCACCAACCCCCATATGAAAATATGGGCTCCATATATTATTTGTACATTTTCTCCCCGTGTTTAAGATCTCGAATGTCCGTCGATTAATTAATTTATCGACCATTAATTAATCAACATCTAACTCCTTGAGTAGTACCACTCAACCTTTTCATCATGCCGAACTAAGTCCACCTGTAGGGTTTACATGATGAACCTTATGAGCTCCTCAAGGGGACATCATCATATTAATATATAGGACACGGTTTCCTCCTATAATCAACGTCACACCATATAAATAATATCATCTCCCAACTTACCGAGCCTATCGATTTAATCTATAAATCTCGCCCATTGGTAAATCAAAGAGATGAGTACTAAGTATATGTGCCCGTTATTATATCGGGATTAAGAGCATGTACTAAATAATATCTGAGGTCCGTATCGATTTTGTAGTCAACAATAAATCGAATCACCTCTAAGTCGGTCCTGCTCAATACACACAAAGTGCACTAGTGTGATTCTATGGTCAAGACAAACCAATACAAAACCACACTACAACCATTCCGATGGTTTGTCCAAAGCCATCTCGGTTGTGAGCCTTTGCTTATACTTTTCAAGGGGCCGATAACATGGTCTTCTGAGTGACACCACACACCATGTTATCTACAATGTAAAGTATTAGACAATATTACATAACCATAAAAATATGCAAACAATGATCATGTGATTCTTATTCCAAAATAAAGATGTTCATACAAAAGATAGACTTTTCAGTATACATCCCTACAATCTCCCACTTATACTAAAAGACTATGCTGTCCTCAAAGTGTCATACATCTGATCCTCATTCCCTCCACATGCCTATCAAAAGCTCTCGCCGGAAGGGCCTTAGTGAAAGGATCTGCCAAGTTATCCTCTGATGCAATCTTGTCCACAGCAACTTCTCCTCTCTTTACGATTTCTCGTATCAGGTGGTACTTGCGCTCTATGTGTTTACTAGCCTTATGGGCTCGTGGTTCCTTCGAGTTTGCAACTGCACCACTATTATCACAATAAATTGTAATAGTTCTAGGCAAACCAGGAATCACATCTAAGTCCATCAGGAAGTTCCTGAGCCATACAACTTCTTTGGCCGCCTCAGAGGGCGCCACATACTCAGCTTCCATGGTGGAGTCCGCCACGCACTTTTTCTTGACACTTCTCCATACAATGGCTCCACCTCCCAAAGTAAACACAAAACCTGAGGTAGACTTCATCATTATCCCTATCTAAGTCTAACTGGTAATCACAGGAGTAATTGGTCTAACCAAAGATATAATCCCTAGTCCTTCTCAGGTACTTCAATATATGCTTTACCACATTCCAATGTCTCTGTCCTGGATTACTCTGATATCTGCTGACCTTGCCCACGGCAAAGCAGATATCTGGTCTCGTACAGAGCATCGCATACATGAGGCTTCCTACTGCCGAAGCATAAGGAACCGCCTTCATCTCCTCTATCTCCTCAGATGATATAGGACACATCTCCTTAGATACAGGAACTCCATGCCTGAAAGGTAGAAAACCCTTCTTGGAGTTCTGCATGCTAAAACTCTCCATAATTGTGTCTATGTATGAAGCTTGGGATAAGCACAACATCCTTTTCCTGCGATCCCTTATAGCCATGATCCCAAGGATGTGTCCTACCTCTCCCAAGTCCGTCATATCAAACTGTTTGGACAACCATACCATACGTCCGATAACACCTTGATATTGTTGCCAATCAACAAAATGTCATCTACGTATAGTACAAGAAATACCACTACGTTTCCGTCATATCTCTTCTATACACAAGACTCATGTGGACTTTGAATAAATCCATAAGACTGGATCACCCCATCAAACCGGATGTTCCAAGACCTCGAAGCTTGTTTCTATCCATAAATGGACCGATTAAGCTTACATACAAGATGCTCTTTGCCCTTAGCAATGAATCCCTCTGGTTGCTTCATGTAGATGTTTTCCTCAAGACTTCCATTAAGGAAAGCTGTCTTGACATCCATCTGTCACACCTCATAATCCATATGAGCTGCTATGCATAAGAGAATCCGGATAGACTTAAGCATGGCTACCAGCGAAAAGGTCTCCTCATAATCGATACCCTCTTTCTGAGTATACCCCTTGGCAACAAGCCTCACTTTGAAGGTCTCAACCTTCCCATCTATTCCTCTCTTTCTCTTGTAGATCCACTTGCATCCAATGGTTTTTACACCATTGGGTTGTTCTACTAGCTCCCAGACCTGATTTGAATCCATAGATTCAATCTCAGCATTCATTGCACTTTGCCAAGATACTGCATCTTTATCTTGGATTGCCTCGTCATATGTCCAGGGATCAGGTTCATGTTCGCCAGGGACCAAATCAGAAGATTCTCTCAAGAACATGAATCTATCAGGCTGTCTCACAACCCTTCCACTACGATGAGGTATCACCTGTGTATCCTCTATGACATGCAGTGCAGTGACATGTGGTATATCCTCTTGTACCGGTGGTACTAAAGAAGTGACTTCCCCTTTTAACTCCTCTAGAACAATTTTACTCTTGGGCTTGTGGCTCATCACATAGTCTTCCTCTAGAAATCTGGCGTTCGTACTAACGATCACCCTCTGATCTCTAGGACTATAAAACAATCCAGCCTTCGTTCCCCTGGGATAGCCAATGAACAAGCGTAGTTCTGTATGAGGTTCCAACTTACCAGTATCTACCTTCAGCACATGTGCTGGACTCCCCCATATCCGAATATGCCTTAGACTAGGCTTTTGCCCAGTCCACAACTCTGTGGGAGTAGAAGGCACTGATTTAGATGGTACCAAGTTCATAATGTACACCGCCGTATCTAGAGCATATCCCCAGAACGAATCTGGCAAGTCAGAATAACTCATCATCGATCTAACCATCTCCATAAGAGTCCTATTCCTTCACTCTTCTACACCGTTCTGCTGGGGTGTGCCAGGTGCAGTCAATTGTGATTGAATCCCAGCCTCTGATAAGTAGTTCCTAAACACTCCCAAGAGGTACTCACCGCCATGATCAGATCGTAGTGTCTTGATACTTTTACTTTGACTTTTCTCCACATCAGCCTTGAATTCTTTGAACTTGTTAAATCATTCAGACTTGCGGCACATTAGGTAAATGTATCCATATCTTGAGTAATCGTCTATAAAAAAGACGAAATACTCAAAACCACCTCTAGCCTGGATAGACATAGGACCACACAAATCAGAATGAACCAATTCTAACACATCTTTGGCTCTATACCCCTTGGCCTTAAAAGGCCTCTTGGTCATCTTAACTTCAAAGCAAGATTCACAGGTTGGGAGATCCTCCACCACTAATGAACCCAAAGGTCCATTAGCTATCAACCTTTGAATTCTGCTTAGGTTAATGTGACCAGGCCTAAGATGCCAAAGATATGTTTGGTTCATCTTCGAAGGTTCTTTTCTCTTATTGGAATTAGAAGATGAGTTATTAACTTCAATTTGCCTCGTGGGAGGTTTTGGTTCAAGTGTATAAAAATTTCCTATCAATGCACTCGAACAGATAATGTCCCTATTCCTTCTTATAACAACTCTGTCATCAAAAGAAATAGATTATCCATCCATAAACAATTTAGAAACCGAAATTAAATTCTTTCTAAATAAGGGTACATAAAGGCAATTCTTAAGAACCAAAAGTTTATTTTTCTCAAAAGATAAATGAACATCTCCCACTGCAATAGCCGCCACCTTCGTGGCATCGCCCAAGTATACGGTAATCTCCCCTTCAGCCAGTCGTCTGGTTTCCTGGAACCCCTACAAAGTATTGCAAACATGATCAGTGGCTCCCGTATCTACACACCAAGTGCCGGTAGATAACACTGCTAAACATGTTTCAATGACTAGACTAAAAGATATACCTTTGTTCTTGTGGTTGGGGCAGTCCTTCTTCCAGTGTCCAGTCTTCTTAAAAGTGAAGCACTTGCCTTTCAGCTTCTTCACTCTTCCCTGACTACCTCCCACCGCCTTCACCCCGGTTTGTTTCTTCTTCTTCTTACCTTTCGGCTTAGAAGTAGAAACCTTCTGGGTCACCACGGCATGCGCCTGAGCACTCTGACGAAATAGTCCCTCTGCCGCCTGGAGTTCTGTCAGGAGTTCCGCCAACGAATACAACCTCTTGTTCATGTTGTAGTTGAGGTGAAACTGCTCAAAACTCCTAGGCAGAGACTAGAGTATGATATCGACCTGGGTTTCCCCATCGATCTTAGCTCCTAGGACCTCCAGCTCATTCAAATTAGCCATCATCTTGAGAACAAGATCCCTCACGGGTGTTCCCTCGACCATGGTGGTTGTCATCAAGTTTCTCATGGCCTCTTGCCTCGCAGCCCGATTCTGGTGTCCGAAAAGCTCCTTGAGATTGATCATCATATCATAAGCAGTGGACATGGCTTGATGCTGATGTTGCAGTACATTTGACATAAATGCCAAAATGTAACACTGCGCCATCTCATCGGCCTTGATCCACTTCTTATAGCTCTGTCGCTCCTTTTCCCCAGAATTATCTACAGGCTTGGGAGGGCACTCTTCGAGGAGTACATATTTGTATTCCTCAACAGTCAAGACAATGTCTAGATTCCTATTCTAATCTACATAGTTGGGTCCAGTAAGTTTGTTCTCTTTCAGTATTATAGCAAGTGGGTTGAAAGTCATTTTGAAAGAAAACCTAAGAATCACATAAATCAAAACATTAGATTTCAAAAAATTATTGATTCCTCAAACAATAAAATTTTAAAATCAACCAACACCTCAAAACACCGAGAATATTGTATGCCACGATAGTGTGAACGTATACAAATTCTATATTTGTAAGAGGAGGTTTTACCCATTAATTTTACTATCTTGTCAACCTAACTTTTTGACAAGTAAAATTAATAGTTGGTTTCTCTTTGGCCCTACAAATAAAAGCAGTGACTCCGATGGGGAGGATACTTATATTTGTATCTAAGTGTTCACCATTACTCAGTACTAAGGTAATTATCTCGGGTTATGTGCCTTACGATGAGCAAGTACACACGCTCCTTAATAATTTCCTATAACCATATTCTACCTTGTGATCCGCAAACAAACCCATCCGATGGGGAGGAAGGCACTCAGAGCTGACGCGCAAGTTTGTTTGCATCACTTGACAAATCGTAATGGAGGCCGCGGGAATTTATAAAAATATCCCTCTCCCACTTAGTAATTTGAAATTGAGGAATTTTTCTAGCCTACGACATGCATATCAAACAAAAAGCAATAAATATGAAAAATAAAAATTATTTTCCAACTATTGTAGCTTTTGTCTTCAATATGACTCTCGTCGCATCGCTATCTCGTCCGCTCCTCCTACGCCATGTACGAGCCATCCGGAGATCCGAGCCGAGACTAAAACTTATTTTAATTTACATCCATCGATCCTATACTCCACGAGTGAGTGTACATGAAATCTAGATCGAAAGTAAAATAAAATAAAGAGTGGCTAAACAATGCCGTATTTAATTTACAAAAACTAAATACTAGCCTCGTCAACCCCGAGGATTCAACAAAATAAATATTTACACACATACAATCACACACACACATATGGCCATAATAGTCGGATCTTATGCCTGCAACCAAAGAGTTAAACTACGCATATCCTACTATTATCCGACACATATAATATATGAAAAAGTGCATAAAAATTAACCGAATCCAAAACACACAAAATCGGAAACCTTGGCTCTGATACCAATTGAAGGTTTTGCCCGAAAGCTCTGATACCAATTGTAGGGTTTTGCTTATCGAGTCCGTGAGGGGAAACTTCGCTTCCCACTTCACCTCGGTAGCTTGTCCATGGCGATCCCTTCGATGTCCCCGGATTAAAAAAAAATTTAATCCTAGACAAAAGGGATTGCAAAAGCAACCAAGTCATCGTCGTGCTATTCGTTTAGAGAGGTCACTTGAACAAACTAGTTGTTCAAGCAACCATCCTCTATTCTACAAGTAGCCGCGGAATAGACGATGTCCAGATCGCCGATTTTTGTGTTTATGCTCGGGATACAAGTATTATTTAGCCATTTACAGATTAATAACATGCATATAATTGAAAAACAAAAACAAGCAACAAACAAAAGAAGAAAGTAGAATAGGTATAACTCTCGATCTTCTAATGTATGACCTTCCTCCTTTTGGACATCGTGTGGGCGATGATCAACCAAAAGTCGAAGCTCCTAGATGCCAAATCTTCCTTCCTTGCTCTTCCAAAGCAAGAGGAAGAATAGAAACAAGGTTTTTCTCCTCACTATAAACAACCAACAAGGAACCAAACTTATCCTTGCCGTCGGCCAACTAGATGAAGGAGAAGATGGCGGAAAACAACCAAGACACCAAGGGAAGCCCTATATCTTGTTTCCACCACGTAACTGTTGGGATGTATACTGAAAGCCTAGCTCTTTTGTATGAACATCTTTATTTTGAAATAAGAATCACATGATCATTGTTTGCATATTTTTATGATTATGCAAAATTGTCTAATATTTTACATTGTAGATAACATGGTGCTTGGTGTGGCACAGAAGATCATGTTATCAGTTTCTTATAGAATATAAGTAGAGGCTCACGACCAAGATGGTTTTGGACAAACCATTGGCACGGTTGTAGTGTAGCTTGGTATTGTTTTGTCTTGAACATAAAGTTACACTAGTACACTTAGGTGTATTGAGCAGGACCGACATAGAGGTGATTCAATTTGTTGCTGACTACATAATTGAATCAGACCTCGGATATTATGTTGTACATGCTCTTAATCCCGATATAATAATGGGTACATGTACTTAGTATTTATTTCTTTGATTTACCAAAGGGTGAGATTTTTATGGATTAAATGAATATGCCCGGTAAGTTGGGAAATGATATTATTTACATGGTGTGTCGTTGATTATAGGAGGAATCCGTGTCCTATGTATTAGGTTGATGATGTCCCCTGGAGGAGCTCATAAGGTTCATCATGTAAACCCTACAGGTTGACTTAGTCAACATGATGATAAGGTTGAGTGGTACTACTCGAGGAGTTAGATGTTAATTAATTGATGGTCAGTAAATCAATTAATTGACAAACATTCGATATCTTAAACACGGGGAGATGGATGTACAAATAATATATGGAGCCCATATTAATTTATGGGGGTTGATGAGGTAATTCAATGATGATCCTCTAATGGAATGGAACATCATTGATGGATCAAGTTTGTGTGGTTCATTAGTGGTGGAGGATCTCCCAACCTACGAATCTTGCTTGGAGGGTAAGATGACCAAGAGGCCTTTTTAAGGCCAAGGGGTATAGAGCCAAAGATGTGTTAGAAATGGTTCATTCTGATTTCTTTGGTCCTATGGCTATCTAGGCAAGAGGTAATCTTGAATATTTCATCTCTTTTGTAGATGATTATTCAAGATGTGGATGACACTACGATCTGATCGTGGTGGTGACAACCTCTTGGGAGAGTTTAGGAACTACTTATCAGAGGTTGGGATTCAATCCCAATTATCGCACTGGCACACCCTGAGCAGTGTAGCAGAGCGAAGGAATAGGACTCTTATGGAGATGGTTAGATCGATGATGAGTTATTCTGACTTGTTTTATAGTCCTAGAGATCAGAGGGTGATCGTTAACACGAATGCCAAATTTCTAGAGGAAGACTATGTGATAAGCCACAAGGCCAAGAGTAAAATTGTTCTGGGGGAGTTAAAAGGGGAAGTCACTTCTTTAGTACCACCGGTACAAGAGGATATACCACATGTCACTGTACCGTGTGTCACAAAAGGATACATAGATGATACCTCATCGTAGTGGGAGGGTTGTTAGACAGCATCTTAGATTCATGTTTTTGGGTGAATCTTCTGATTTGGTCCCTAGCAAACATCAACCTGATCCCTAGACATACGACGAGACAATCCAAGATATAGATACAACATCTTGGCAAAGTGCAATGAATACTGAGATTGAATCCATGGATTCAAGTTGGGTCTGGGAGCTCTTATGCATAGCAGCTCATATGGATTATGAGGTGTGGCACATGGATGTCAAGACAGCTTTCCTTAATGGAAGTCTTGAGGAAAACATCCAAATGAAGCGACCAGAGGGATTCATTGCTAAGGGCAAAGAGCATCTTGTATGTAAGCTTAATCGGTCCATTTATAGATTGAAGCAAGCTTCGAGGTCTTGGAACATCCGCTTTGAATAGGTAAATCAGTCTTATGGATTTATTCAAAGTCTGGATGAGTCTTGTGTATACAAGAGATGTGACAGAAACGTAGTGGTATTTCTTGTACTATACGTAGATAATATTTTGGTAGTTGGCAACAATATCAGAGTGTTATCAGACGTAAGGGTATGGTTGTCCAAACAGTTTTGAAGGACTTGGGAGAAGTGAGTCACAACCTTGGGATCAAGGTTGTTGTGCTTATCCCAAGCTTCATACATAGACATGATTTTGGATCGTTTTAGCATGCAGAACTACAAGAAGGGTTTTCTACCTTTCAGGTATGGAGTTCCTTTATCTAAGGAGATGTGTCCTAAATCATCTGAGGTGATAAAGGAGCTGAAGGCGGTTCCTTATGCTTCGACAGTAGGAAGCCTCGTGTATGCTATGTACGAGACAAGATATCTGCTTTGCCGTGGGCATGGTTAGCAGATATCAGAGTAATCCAGGACAGGGACATTGGACTGCGGTAAAAGCATATATTGTAGTGCCTGAGAAGGACTAGGGATTATATGCTAGTTTACCGGGCAGACTAATTACTCCCTGTGGGTTGCATGGATTGCGATTTCCAATCAGATAGGGATAACATTAAGTCTACCTCAGGTTTTGTGTTTACTTTAGGAGGTGGAGCCATTGTATGGAGGAGTGCCCAGCAGAAATGCGTGGCGGACTCCACCATGGAAGCTGAGTATGTGGCAGCCTATGAGGCAGCCAAAGAAGTTGTGTGGCTCAGGAACTTCCTGATGGACTTGGATGTGATTCTTGGTTTGCCCAGAACTATCACAATTAATTGTGATAATAATGGTGCAGTTGCAAACTCGAAGGAACCACGAGCCCATAAGGCTAGTAAACACATAGAGTGCAAGTACCACCTGATACGAGAAATCATAAAGGAGGTAGAAGTTGCCGTCGCCTAGATTGCATCAGAGGATGACCTGGTAGACCCTTTCACTAAGGTCCTTCTAGCGAGAGCTTTGATAGGCATGTGGAGGGAAGGGGAATCAGATGTATGGCAGTATGATGACAGCATAGTCTTTTAGTATAAGTGGGAGATTGTTGGGATGTATACTGAAAGCCTAGCTCTTTTGTATGAACATCTTTATTTTGAAATAAGAATCACATGATCATTGTTTGCATATTTTTATGATTATGAAAAATTATCTAATATTTTACATTGTAGATAACATGGTGCTTGGTGTGGCACAGAAGATCATGTTATTAGTTCCTTGTAGAATATAAGTAGAGGCTCACAACCAAGATGGTTTTGGACAAACCATTGGCATGGTTGTAGTGTAGCTTGGTATTGTTTTGTCTTGAACATAAAGTTACACTAGTACACTTAGGTGTATTGAGCAGGACCGACATAGAGGTGATTCAATTTGTTGCTGACTACATAATTGAATCGGACCTCAGATATTATGTTGTACATACTCTTAATCCCGATATAATAACGGGAACATGTACTTAGTATTTATTTCTTTGATTTACCAGAGGGTGAGATTTCTATGGATTAAATCAATATGCCCGGTAAGTTGGGAAATGATATTATTTACATGGTGTGCCGTTGATTATAGGAGGAATCCGTGTCCTATGTATTAGGTTGATGATGTCGTCTTGAGGAGCTCATAAGGTTCATCATGTAAACCCTGCAGGTTGACTTAGTCAACATGATGATAAGGTTGAGTGGTACTACTCGAGGAGTTAGATGTTAATTAATTGATGGTCAGTAAATCAATTAATTGACGGACATTCGATATCTTAAACACGGGGAGATGGATGTACTAATAATATATGGAGCCCATATTAATTTATGGGGGCTGGTGAGGTAATTCAATGATGATCCTCTAGTGGAATGGAACATCATTGATGGATCAAGTTTGTGTGGTTCCGATCCATCGGGTGGCCATGATCCAACTCCTCCTTATGGTCCCTATCGTAGCCTAATATAAACCTCATGAAGTCTAGATCAAATGATGGAAAACAAATCTCTAGATCCAACGGTTGGGATTAAATCCCTAGAACCGACGGTGGAGATTAAATCTCTAGATCTGACGGTTGGGATTAAAACCCTAGAACCGACGGTTGAGATTAAATCTCTAGATCCGACGGTTGGGATTAAATCCCTAGAACCGACGGTTGAGATTAAATCTCTAGATCCGACAGTTGAGATTAAAACCCTAGAACTGACGGTGGAGATTAAACCAAGGCCTAAACCTAACTCTATATATATGGGAGAGTTGGGCGGCAACTAAGTTTTTTTTGTTGGATGATGGATGCTAAGGAGATTAGGGTTTTGCCTAGCCTTGCTTGGGCGGCAAGAAACCCTAAGGAGGAAGCCCTAATTAGGGTTTGGCTCCTTTGGTTGGGCGGCCAAGGTTAGGAAAGAAGGGTGGGTGGCAACTTGTGGAAGATCTCTTCTTCTTCCTTGAAGGTGGCTAGCTCCTAGATCTCTTCTCTCCACCATGGTTGGGCGGCAAGAAATCCAAAGGAAGAAAGGTTGGGCGGCTAGGGTTTGAAAGCTTGGTTGGGCGGCAACTATAGGGGAAGTGCTCTTCTTCTTCCTAGGGTGTTGCCGGCTACTTCTCTTTTCCCTATACCTTGGCCGGCGCCCAACATGTTCCTTTTATCCTCTTCACTCCCTATTGGCCGGCGGCACTAGAAGCTAGGATTTGTCCCTAGTTTGGTTCCTTGGTGGTTTCCATTTAGTTCTCTCTATTCTTTGGGCCGGCGGCATCAATCCTTTGTGGATTGGTGGTTGGATCAAGCAAGAAGGGAAAGAGAGTTCTTCTTTCTTTGGATTGAAGAAGACCTAGGAAGCTTCAACTTATGGAGGATCTTCGCCCACATGAAGTCTACAAGGAGGTTAGGACATATGATAGAAGATCAAGAGGTATAAAAGTTTTACAACTTTTATTATTGTTCTTTGCATGTTCTTATTGATATGCTAGCTTATGTTCTTTATGTTAGTATATGTTGATTATACTAGTTTACATTTGCATGTATTTGTATAATCATGGACCCCGAATAAGAAACACAAAAACTGGCGATCCGTCCGTCGCCTCTTCCGTGGCTAACCGACTAGAAGAGTTGATTGCTTGAACAACAAGTTTGTTCAAGCGATCGCTCGAGTCGTTGGCATGACGACGAATTGGTTGTGCTTAGGAAACTCATCCCATCCGGATTAGTTTTTCGTTTGTTGAAAATTTTAATCCGAGGACATGGGAGCCGATGAGCCTCCAAAGAATAGCATGATGCCAACACTAAGGAGAGGGAAAAAGAAGCTTTTGGGTGCCGGCCAAGGCTGGAAAAGAGCTGGGAAGGGTGCTGGATGTTGGCCAAAAGAGGAAGAAGAAGAGAGAAAGAACCTTCCTTATTTGGTGCCACCCTTGCCTCCAAACCCTAATCCTAATCCTATCTCAAATAGGATTCCTTCTTGCCGCCCAAACCCTAGCTCTCCTATCATGTATGTCTTGCCAAATCCCTTTGCCATCCTTTTATAGAGTTAGGGATAAGTCATGAATTAATCTCCTCCATTGGTTCTAGGGATTTAATCTCAACCGTCGGATCTAGAGATTTAATCTCAACCATCGATTCTTAGAGATTTAATCTCTACAAATGGATCTTTGAGTTTTGTTTCTATCCTTTGGATCTAAGCATCATGAGGTGTTAATAGGCTACATTAGGGACCATGAGGAGGAGTTGGGTCTTGGCCACCCATGGATCAAGCCCACATAAAGTCCGATCCATTAATGATGATCCAATCCACTAAAGGTTCATCATTGATCTACCTCACCAACCCCCATATGATAATATGGGCTCCATATATTATTTGTACATTTTCTCCTCGTGTTTAAGATCTCGAATGCCCGTTGATTAATTAATCAACATCTAACTCCTTGAGTAGTACCACTCAACCTTTTCATCATGCCGGACCAAATCCACCTGCAGGGTTTACATGATGAACCTTATGAGCTCCTCAAGGGGACATCATCATCTTAATATATAGAACACGGTTTCCTCCTATAATCAATGGCACACCATATAAATAATATCATCTCCCAACTTACCGAGCCTATCGATTTAATCTATAAATCTCGCCCATTGGTAAATCAAAGAGATGAGTACTATGTATATGTGCCTGTTATTATATCGGGATTAAGAGCATGTACAAAATAATATCTGAGGTCCGATTCGATTATGTAGTCAGCAATAAATCGAATCACCTCTAAGTCGGTGCTGCTCAATACACACAAAGTGCACTAGTGTGATTCTATGGTCAAGACAAACCAATACCAAACCACACTACAACCATTCCGATGGTTTGTCCAAAGCCATCTCGGTTGTGAGCCTTTGCTTATACTTTTCAAGGGGCCGATAATATGGTCTCCTGTGTGACACCACACACCATGTTATCTACAATGTAAAGTATTAGACAATATTGCATAACCATAAAAATATGCAAACAATGATCATGTGATTCTTATTCCAAAATAAAGATGTTCATACAAAAGATAGACTTTTCAGTATACATCCCTACAGTTATATGGGTTATGTTATTGTATACCTGTTCAGGATGATATAGCTTATGGTTTTCCAGACCGTGAGGTACGTTGGTACATTATTTCATGTTCAGCTGATCAGTTTAGTATATGTATTGAATATGACTATACTGGTGGCTACTGATTAGTACATTTAGAAATGTATGTCTATTGGACTCATTTTGTATACCTGCAGATCTCTATATCCCTATATGTTGTTCATGCACTTTTTATATATTACCCCTGAGTTTATACTCACCACCCGGACCCTGGGTTTCCTGTCGCCCAGGTAACAGGTAGAAGATTCCTTGGACGTTCGGAGCTCCGCCAGCTGATCCCATCTCAGACCAAATGGTTGGATAGTATTTCCATATCGATGTTGTATTCTTATGGATTGATGTTTTTTTGGGTTTTATCCTATATCGTTTCCGTATTTGTGATATACAGATGTCTTGTATGTATTTGACTTTCGATGTGGTTTCTATTATGATTTTTGTTGTGTCAAGTCACTCCGGAGTGCATAGTGAGTCTTGTATCTTTTGTCAGCATCTTCCGCTGTGTTTTATGGATTATGTCCATATATATGTTATGTGATTGTGGCGAAAAGGCTTTATGTATATTAAGGAATTGTATCACGTATAGGGGAGATGTTGTCCAATTATTTTTGGCTCGGCATACTCTCGGGGCGTGACAATTTTATTGGTATCAGAGCCCTAGGTTGTAAAGTCCACTTTCGACTTTTATTTCGTTCGAATATCGAGTTTTGTTTTACTTGGTTTTGGTTTTGTGAGTTCTGGGATCTTGCAGTTGCGGACATCTCCGAGCTACAAGGATTAAGGTATGTCAGTTGTTATCATATATCCTTCTATTGGTTATGCATTTAGTTGCTTATAACAGGGATGACTTGTAGTGTGTTAGTCACTATTTGTAACTGTGGTTTGAGTTGACCACGGGAACGACTGGATGAGTCTTGTACCTACTTTCGAAAAGGTAAATTACCTTTGAGAGCCGACTGATACCGATTCGGAAAGTAGGGGTTAGGTAGTCACATTTCTCGTGGAGATAAAAGATTACAGTCTTAGGGATTTTGATCCTTGGGTTGGTCGTTCTAGGTTGTATAACTTTGAGAGTACTTTTGAGTACTTAAGTCGTGTTATACGAAGAAAGTAGTGTTAGTTGAATACCATTATCCGGATCTAGCCGGTACTTGGTGGAATATATAGGAAATAACCTACGGGAAATAATGTATCACTTGGTCACAGTTTAGTGATGTTGTGAGAGAGTATTTCCCCACGTTATCTTCTTTGACTCATTGTCAGGGAATTCTTGAGTTTCAAGTAGAGTGATCGTTTGGTAACGAAGGTACCATGCAGAGTCATTAGACTTACGAAGATTATGACCCCCTAATAGCTCGAGGATGTGATTGACATGTCTTAAGCCACCCACGGTTTATTGGTTGACATCTTGATCAGGATGTTTGGATCTCCTACCAGATCCTATCGGAAGACATTAGACCAAGCCATGTGTATAGAAATGACTTCGTAACAAGTGTTTTAAGAGTTGGAGATTTGATAAGCAGACATTGCAAGTCAAATTATTGGAATCAAAAGTCTTCGAATGTTGGACAAAAGAAGCAAGATTGGAGTCATGGGACACGAGCGACTATTGGAGAGTTTTTCGACCATAGAAGACCGACTGCAGATCGATAGCATCTTCTCATGTTTATTAGCAAAATCAGAAGAAAGACTACGAAGAGATTGTGTGCGTTTAGTGCGAGTCACGACGGCGCATAGAGCCAGATTATCCGATGGATCATTTTATCCGTTTATACTATAAGCAGCCAGTACCTACGAGGAGAGTATGTACCTTGAAGACTCAGTTGAAGACTATAGATGATGCTTTCGAGAGGATGATCCACAATCTCGAAAGTCAAGATCATCATAGAAGAATGGATTATCACATCAGTAGCGATCTACTACCTCAGATATAGTTGGAGCTATTTGATATTTCCATTCGGAGAAGCAATTTACTCAGCAGTATCAGCAAAAGACATCTTAGATGACTCAGACATCCAAACGACAACTATTACCTCCCCAGGTGTGGTTATCCTTTGTACAGAGGAGAGCGTTTATGATGATGGTCATATCTATGTTGTATTCTCCAGTTGTAGCTATACTATTTGTAGGGTTGGAATGTGCTATGATGTTAGCAGTTCTTCAGTACCTTACAGTCGATTGTATATTCTCTGCCAGTACAACAATGTTTACCATCACCATTGCAGACATTTTGGGTATTGTATCTCAGTTCAACAGTTGACTTCAGTTCCTCCATGGTAGATTTTTGCACCTACATGAGCTTAGCCGTCAAGAACAGATGTTGGACGAGTTTACATGATTACTCGAGAGGAGGTATAGAAGACAAAAGAATTTGTCATGCGAGGTATTACTTTAGGTTACCCTATTTGCGGATATATCGAGAGATACTGATAGTTACTGTTGGCAATGGGCTATTCCTCGAAATGCTCATCGGCTCCCATGTCCCCGGATTAAAATTTTCACTAATAAAAAACTAATCCAGATGGGATGAGTTTCCTAAGAACAACCAATTCGTCGTCGTGCCAACGACACGAGCAATTGCTTGAACAAACTAGTTGTTCAAGCAACCAAACTCTTCTAGTCGATTAGCCGCGAAAGAGACGACGGACGGATCGCCGGTTTTTGTGTTTCTTATTCAGCGTCCATGATTATACAAATACATACAAATGTAAACTAGTATAATCAACATATACTAACATAAAGAACATAAGCTAGCATATCAATAAGAACATGCAAAGAACAATAATAAAAGTTATAAAACTTTTATACCACTTGATCTTCTATCGTATGTCCTAACCTCCTTGTAGACTTCGTGTTGGCGAAGATCCTCCACAAGTTGAAGCTTCCTAGATCTTCTTCAATCCAAAGAAAGAAGAACTCTCTTTCCCTTCTTGCTTGAGCCAACCACCAATCCACAAAAGGATTGATGCCGCCGGCCCCAAGAATAGAGAGAACATAATGGAAACAACCAAGGTACCGAACTAGGGACAAACCCTTGTTTTGGTGCCGCCAGCCAAGATGGAGTGAAGAAGATAAAGGGAATATGTTGGGCGCCGGCCACGGTGGAGGGAATAGAGGAAGGAGCCGGCCACAACCTAGGAAGAGGAAGAGCTCCTCTCCTATAGTTGCCGCCCACCTTCCTTGCATACCCTAGCCACCCAACCATAGGAGCCAAACCCTAATTAGGGTTTCCTCCTTAGGTCTTCTTGCCGCCCAACCAAGGTGGAAGGAGGAGATCTAAACCGGCCACCTTTCCTAGGAAGAAGAAGAACTCTTCCACAAGTTGCCGCCTACCCTCCTTCCAAACCTTGGCCGCCCAACCCTAAAGGAGCCAAACCCTAATTAGGGTTTCCTCCTTAGGGTTGCTTGCCACCCAAGCCATCCAACTCCATCAACTATGCGCCAGCCATGGAAGAGGGGATAGAAGAATAGAAAGTGGACCAACCAAGGTAGAAGGGTAGAAGGAAGGGACCGGCCATGCCTTAGGAAGAAGAAGAAACTCTTCTTCCACTTGTTGCCGCCCCATACCTTTCTCCCAAACCCTAGTCGCCCAAAAGATTCTAAACCAACTAGGGTTCCTAGCCTCCAAAGGAAGCAAACCCTAATCCCCTAAACCATCCATGATCAATTACCTTTGCCACCCACCTTAAGCCTATATATATATGAGTTAGGTTTAGGCCTTGGTTTAATCTCCACCGTTGGTTCTAGGGTTTTAATCCCAACCGTCGGATCTAGAGACTTAATCTCAACCGTCGGTTCTAGGGATTTAATCCCAACCGTCGGATCTAGAGATTTGTTTTCCATCATTTGATCTATACTTCATGAGGTTTATATTAGGCTACAATAGGGACCATGAGGAGGAGTTGGATCTTTGCCACCCGATGGATTGGAACCACACAAACTTGATCCATCAATGATGTTCCATTCCACTAGAGGATCATCATTGGACTACCTCACCAACCCCCATAAATTAATATGGGCTCCACATATTATTTGTACATCCATCTCCCCGTGTTTAAGATATCGGATGTCCGTCAATTAATTGATTTACTGACCATCAATTAATTAACATCTAACTCTTCGAGTAGTACCACTCAACCTTATCATCATGTTGACTAAGTCAACCTGCAAGGTTTACATGATGAACCTTATGAGCTCCTCAAGGGGACATCATCAACCTAATACATAGGACACGGATTCCTCCTATAATCAACGGCACACCATGTAAATAATATCATTTCCCAACTTACCGGGCATATTGATTTAATCAATAGAAATCTCACCCTCTGGTAAATCAAAGAAATAAATACTAAGTACATGTGTCCGTTATTATATCGGGATTAAGAGCATGTACAACATAATATCCGAGGTCCGATTTAATTATGTAGTCAGCAACAAATTGAATCACCTCTATGTCGGTCCTGCTCAATACACCTAAGTGTACTAGTGTAACTTTATGTTCAAGACAAAACAATACCAAGCTACACTACAACCATGCCAATGGTTTGTCCAAAACCATCTTGGTTGTGAGCCTCTACTTATATTCTACAAGGGACTGATAACATGATCTTCTGTGCCACACCAAGCACCATGTTATCTACAATGTAAAATATTAGACAATTTTGCATAATCATAAAAATATGCAAACAATGATCATGTGATTCTTATTTCAAAATAAAGATGTTCATACAAAAGAGCTAGACTTTCAGTATACATCCCAACAATCTCCCACTTATACTAAAAGACTATGCTGTCATCATACTGCCATACATCTGATTCCCCTTCCCTCCACATGCCTATCAAAGCTCTCGCTAGAAGGGCCTTAGTGAAAGGGTCTACCAGGTCATCCTCTGATGCAATCTAGGTGACAGCAACTTCTACCTCCTTTACGATTTCTCGTATCAGGTGGTACTTGCACTCTATGTGTTTACTAGCCTTATGGGCTAGTGGTTCCTTCGAGTTTGCAACTGCACCATTATTATCACAATTAATTGTTATAGTTCTGGGCAAACCAGGAATCACATCCAAGTCCATTAGGAAGTTCCTGAGCCACACAGCTTCTTTGGCTGCCTCATAGGCTGCCACATACTCAGCTTCCATGGTGGAGTCCGCCATGCATTTCTGCTGGGCACTCCTCCATACAATGGTTCCACCTCCTAAACTAACACAAAACCTGAGGTAGACTTACTGTTATCCCTATCTGATTGGAAATCGCAATCCATGCAACCCACAGGGAGTAATTGGTCTGCCCGGTAAACTAGCATATAATCCCTAGTCCTTCTTAGGCACTACAATATATGCTTTTACCGCAGTCCAATGTCCCTGTCCTGGATTACTCTGATATCTGCTAACCATGCCCACGGCAAAGCAGATATCTTATCTTGTACATAGCATACACGAGGCTTCCTACTGTCAAAGCATAAGGAATCGCCTTCAGCTCCTTTATCACCTCAAATGATCTAGGACACATCTCCTTAGATAAAGGAACTCCATACCTGAAAGGTAGAAAACCCTTCTTGGAGTTCTGCATGCTAAAACAATCCAAAATCATGACTATGTATGAAGCTTGGGATAAGCACAACAACCTTGATCCCAAGGTTGTGACCCACTTCTCCCAAGTCCTTCAAAACTGTTTGGACAACCATACCCTTACGTCTGATAACACTCTGATATTGTTGCCAACTACCAAAATATTATCTACGTATAGTACAAGAAATACCACTACATTTCTGTCACATCTCTTGTATACACAAGACTCATCCGAACTTTGAATAAATCCATAAGTCTGGATTTACCTCATCAAAGCGGATGTTCCAAGACCTCAAAGCTTGCTTCAGTCCATAAACGGACCAATTAAGCTTACATACAATATGTTCTTTGCCCTTAGCAATGAATCCCTCTGGTTGCTTCATATAGATGTTTTCCTCAAGACTTCCATTAAGGAGAGCTGTCTTGACATCCATCTATCCCACCTCATAATCCATATGAGCTGCAATGCATAAGAGCTCCCAGACCTGACTTGAATCCATAGATTCAATCTCAGTATTCATTGCACTTTGCCAAGATGCTGTATTTATATCTTGGATTGCCTCGTCGTATGTCTAGGGATCAGGTTCATGTTTGCTAGGGACCAAATCAGAAGATTCATCCAAAAACATGAATCTAAGAGGCTATCTAACAACCCTCCCACTACGACGAGGTATGATCTGTGTATCCTTTGTGACACGCGGTGCAGTGACATGTGGTATATCCTCTTGTACCGGTGGTACTAAAGAAGTGACTTCCCTTTTAACTCCTCCAGAACAATTTTACTCTTGGGCTTGTGGCTTATCACATAGTCTTCCTCTAGAAATCTGGCGTTCGTGTTAACGATCACTCTCTGATCTCTAGGACTATAAAACAAGTCAGAATAACTCATCATCGATCTAATCATCTCCATAAGAGTCATATTCCTTCGCTCTGCTACACCATTCTGCTGGGGTGTGCCAGGTGCAGTCAATTGGGATTGAATCCCAACCTCTGATAAGTAGTTCCTAAACTCTCCCAAGAGGTTGTCACCACCACGATCAGATCGTAGTGTCATCCACATCTTGAATAATCATCTACAAAAGAGACGAAATATTCAAGATTACCTCTTGCCTAGATAGCCATAGGACCACACAAATCAGAATGAACCATTTCTAACACATCTTTGGCTCTATACCCCTTGGCCTTAAAAAGGCCTCTTGGTCATCTTACCCTCCAAGCAAGATTCGTAGGTTGGGAGATCCTCCACCACTAATGAACCCAAAGGTCCATCAGCTATCAACCTTTGAATTCTGCTTAGGTTAATATGACCAAGCCTAAGATCACAAAGATATGTTTGGTTCATCTTCGAAGGTTCTTTTCTCTTATCGGAATTTGAAGATGAGTTATTAACTTCTATTTGCATCGTGGGAGCTTGTGGTTCAAGTTATAAATTTCCTATCTATGTACCTGAAAAAATAATGTCCCTATTCCTTTTATAACAAATCTGTCATAAAAAGAAATAGATTATCCATCCATAATCAATTTAGAAACCGAAATAAATTCTTTCTAAATAAGGGTACATAAAGGAAATTCTTAAGAACCAAAACCTTTATTTTTCTCAAAAGATAAAAAAACATCTCCCACTGCAATAGCCGCCATCTGCATGGCATTGCCCAAGTAAATGGTAATATCCCCTTTAGCTAGTTGTCGGGTTTCCTGGAACCCCTACAAAGTGTTGCAGACATGATTAGTGGCTCTCGTATCTACACACCAGGTGCCGGTAGATAATGCCTCTAACCATGTTTCAACGACTGGACCAAAGGATATACCTTTGTTCTTCTTTGGATTGGGACAGTCTTTCTTCCAATGTCCATCCTGCTAGTAAGTGAAGTACTTGACTTTTGGCTTCTTCACTCCTCCCTGAGATCCTCTCACCACATTTGCTCCACCTTGTTTCTCCTTCTTCTTGCCTTTCGGCTAAGAAGTAGAAACATTTTTGAGCAACCATGGCTTAAGGATACTCTTCGAAGAGTGCATACTTGTACTCCTTAGCAGATAAGACAATATCTAGAATCTTTTCCAATCAACATTATTTAGGTACAGTAAGTTTATTTCCTTTAGTATCTCAATAAGTGGACTGAAAGTCATTTTGAAAATCCTAAGAATCACATAGATCATTACTTTAGAATTCAAATATTATTGATTCGTCAAAACAATAAAATTTCGAAATCAACCAACACCTCAAAACACCGAGAATATCGCATGCCACGCAGTGTGGACGTATACGAATTCTACATTTGTAAGAGGAGGTTTTACCCATTAATTTTATTATCTTGTCAACCTTACTTTTTGACAAATAAAATTAACAGTTGGTTCCTCTTTGGCCCTACAAATAAAAGCAGTGACTCCGATGGGGAGGATACTTTATATTTGCATCTAAGTGTGCACCATTACACGATACTAAGGGAATTATTTTGGATTATGTGCCTTACCGCTGTGGAAGTACACACGCTCCTAGATAATTTCCTATAACCATTATTTGACCTAGTGATCCGCAAACAAACTCATCCGCAGGGAGGAAGGCACTCAGAGCCGACACGCAAGTTTGTTGCATCACACATCAAATTGTAATGGAGGCCGCGGGAATTAATTAAAATATCACTCTCCCACTTAGTAAATTGAAAATGAGGAATTTTCAAGCACACACAACATGCTTATTATTACTGTAGATTTCAATAAAAATTATTGATTCCTCAAACAATAAAATTTTGAAATCAACCAACACCTCAAACACCGAGAATATCGCATGCCACGATAGTGTGGACGTATATGAATTCTACATTTGTAAGAGGAGGTTTAACCCATTAATTTTATTATCTTGTCAACCTTACTTTTTGACAAATAAAATTAATAGTTGGTTCCTCTTTGGCCCTACAAATAAAACTACTTTTTATTTGCATCTAAGTGTGCACCATTACACGGTACTAAGGGAATTATTTCGGATTATGTGCCTTACCGCTGTGGAAGTACACACGCTCCTAGATAATTTCCTATAACCATTATTTGACCTAGTGATCCGCAAACAAACTCATCCGCAGGGAGGAAGGCACTCAGAGCCGACACGCAAGTTTATTGCATCACACGTCAAATTGTAATGGAGGCCGCGGGAATTAATTAAAATATCCCTCTCCCACTTAGTAAATTGAAAATGAGGAATTTTCAAGCACACACAACATGCATATAAAACAAATCACAAATAAATATGGAAAAATCAGAATTTTTCCAACTATTATGGCATTGTTCTCCAATATGCTTCCCGTCGTGTCGCCACCTCGTCCGCTCCTCCTGCACCATGTACGAGCCATTCGGAGATCCGAGCCGAGAATAAAACCTATTTTATTTTACATCCATCGATCCTATACTCCACGAGGGAGTGTACATGAAATCTAGATCGAAAGTAAAATAAAATAAAGAGTGGCTAAACAATGTCGTATTCAATTACAAAAATTAAATACTAATTTAGCCTCGTCAACCCCGAGGATTCAAATAATATACAATCACACACACATGCAATCACATACACACATATATAGCCATAATAGTTGGATCTTATGCCTGCAACCAAAAAGTTAGCCTACGCACATCCTACTATTATCTGGCATACACAATATAAGTGCGTGAAAGTAACCGAATCCAAAACACACAAAACCGGAAACCGTGGCTCTGATACCAATTGTTGGCAATGTGCTATTCCTCGGAATGCTCATCAGCTCTCATGTCCCCGGATTAAAATTTTCACTAATGAAAAACTAATCCAGATGGGATGAGTTTCCTAAGCACAACCAATTCGTCGTCGTGCCAACGACTCAAGCAATCGCTTGAACAAAATAGTTGTTCAAGCAACCAAACTCTTCTAGTCGATTAGCCGCGGAAGAGACGACGGACGAATCGCCAATTTTTGTGTTTCTTATTCGGGGTCCATGATTATACAAATACATACAAATGTAAACTAGTATAATCAACATATACTAACATAAAGAACATAAGCTAGCATATCAATAAGAACATGCAAAGAACAATAATAAAAGTTATAAAACTTTTATACCTCTTGATCTTCTATCGTATGTCCTACCTCCTTGTAGACTTCGTGTGGGCAAAGATCCTCCACAAGTTGAAGCTTCCTAGATCTTCTTCAATCCAAAGAAAGAAGAACTCTCTTTCCCTTCTTGCTTGAGCCAACCACCAATCCACAAAAGGATTGATGCCGCCGGCCCCAAGAATAGAGAGAACATAATGGAAACAACCAAGGTACCGAACTAGGGACAAACCCTTGTTTTGGTGCCGCCGGCCAAGATGGAGTGAAGAGGATAAAGGGAATATGTTGGGCACCGGCCATGGTGGAGGGAATAGAGGAAGGAGCCGGCCACAACCTAGGAAGAGGAAGAGCTCCTCTCCTATAGTTGCCACCCACCTTCCTTGCATACCCTAGCCACCCAACCATAGGAGCCAAACCCTAATTAGGGTTTCCTCGATAGGTCTTCTTGCCGCCCAATCAAGGTGGAAGGAGGAGATCTAAACCGGCCACCTTTCCTAGGAAGAAGAAGAACTCTTCCACAAGATGCCCCCTACCCTCCTTCCAAACCTTGGCCGCCAAACCCTAAAGGAGCCAAACCCTAATTAGGGTTTCCTCCTTAGGGTTGCTTGCCACCCAAGCCATCCAACTCCATCAACTATGCGCCGGCCATGGAAGAGGGGATAGAAGAATAGAATGTGGACCAACCAAGGTAGAAGGGTAGAAGGAAGGGACCGGCCATGCCTTAGGAAGAAGAAGAAACTCTTCTTCCACTTGTTGCCGCCCCATACCTTTCTCCCAAACCCTAGCCGCCCAAAAGATTCTAAACCAACTAGGGTTCCTAGCCTCCAAAGGAAGCAAACCTTAATCCCCTAAACCATCCATGATCAATTACCTTTGCCGCCCACCTTAAGCCTATATATATATATATAGAGTTAGGTTTAGGCCTTGGTTTAATCTCCACCGTCGGTTCTAGGGTTTTAATCCCAATCGTCGGATCTAGAGATTTAATCTCAATCGTCGGTTCTAGGGATTTAATCCCAACCGTCGGATCTATAGATTTGTTTTCCATCATTTGATCTATACTTCATGAGGTTTATATTAGGCTACAATAGGGACCATGAGGAGGTGTTGGGTCTTGGCCACCCGATGGATCGGAACCACACAAACTTGATCCATCAATGATGTTCCATTCCACTAGAGGATCATCATCGAACTACCTCACCAACCCCCACAAATTAATATGGGCTCCACATATTATTTGTACATCCATCTCCCCATGTTTAAGATATCGGATGTCCGTCAATTAATTGATTTACTGACCATCAATTAATTAACATCTAACTCCTCGAGTAGTACCACTCAACCTTTTCATCATGTTGACTAAGTCAACCTGCAGGGTTTACATGATGAACCTTATGAGCTCCTCAAGGGGACATCATCAACCTAATACATAGGACACGGATTCCTCCTATAATCAACGACACACCATAAATAATATCATTTCCCAACTTACCGGGCATATTGATTTAATCTATAGAAATCTCACCCTCTGGTAAATCAAAGAAATAAATACTAAGTACATGTGTCCATTATTATATCGGGATTAAGAGCATGTACAACATAATATCCGAGGTCCGATTCAATTATGTAGTCAGCAACAAATTGAATCACCTCTATGTCAGTCCTGCTCAATACACCTAAGTGTACTAGTGTAACTTTATGTTCAAGACAAAACAATACCAAGCTACACTACAACCATGCCAATGGTTTGTCCAAAACCATCTTGGTTGTGAGCCTCTACTTATATTCTACAAGGGACTGATAACATGATCTTCTGTGCCACACCAAGCACCATGTTATCTACAATGTAAAATATTAGATAATTTTGCATAATCATAAAAATATGCAAACAATGATCATGTGATTCTTATTTCAAAATAAAGATGTTCATACAAAAGAGCTAGGCTTTCAGTATACATCCCAACAGTTTCAGGTAGCTAGGTCTGGAACATTCTTAGATAGGATTAGATGGGTTCCTATCGACTTGTGAGTTGGTGGTATCTCTACCGTCAGGTGAGATGTTGATTAACAACTAAGAAGTCAAGGGATACCCTTAGCCTTTGCTAAACATACCTCTACTATAGACATATTCTTACGGATAGTTAAATGGTAGAGATTATGGTATAATATGTATCTCGGATGTGCATATAATCCGAGAGTATTCGAATATAGTTTCAAATGAACTCCCAGGCTTGTCACTGCATGGGCAAGTGGAATATGCGATTGGGCGTGATTTCGGGAATAGTTCTGATATTGGAGACCTTATACCGGGAGATGATTTTATTGGTATCAGTGTTTCTAAACACTGTGGAAATCGGAATAACGTAAGTTACGATTATAGGAGGTATTGGAGGGAATATTTATCTGTCCCATTATTTCTCTTGAGAGGATCCGGAACTCTCTGTTAAAAGAGAGACAGATCTTGGAGGCTATGCATCGATTATCGATGATGGTATGTAGTAGTTGTTGGAAATGATATCCTTCATTATGGATAGATGATCTATTTAGTTCAGCTAAAGGACACCTGTGTATATCCTAGGGTTGATCTATGATTGGAGTGTCGATATTGTAGTGACATGGTGTCATATAATTACCATTGTTGGTGTGATGATTGATATATCATCAGCATAGAGTAAAAGGATGCAGGTGTATAGAAGACGACATTTCATACTTGGTATGAATTTTATAAGTTGTTGATAATGTTGTTAGACTTATCGACGATTTAGTCGTTTAGGGACTTGAGGAATCAAATAGTTTGGAAGCGATTAGACCAGTGGAAGGTTGTCATTTTAGATGAGATGGTGTTGGATATATCCACAATCTTAAGGGAAGTTGTTGTTTCCCTAGATTGATTTGGTATTTAACATAGATGTTGATAAGATGTTACTAGCGTGACTATACCGCTGATTTGTTGGACCAAGAAGGTGATGGAAATCACTTGGTCAGAAGCTTGTGAAACTAGTTTTCAGGGCTTATACGGTGGCTGACTTTTGCATCAGTGTTAGTTAGTCCTTCCTTTGTGGACGGAAGTGAAGGTTTTGGTACCGAAGCTCTGATACCAATTGAAGGGTTTAGCTTTTCGAGTCTTTGAGGGGAAACTTTGCTTCCCACTTCACCTCGGTCGCTTGTTCTTGGCGATCCCATCGATGTCCCCGGATAAAAAAATTTAATCCTAGACAAAAGGGATTGCCCAAACAACCAAGTCATCGTCGTGCTATTCATTTAGAGAGGTCACTTGAACAAACTTATTGTTCAAGCAACCAACCTCTATTCTACGAGTAGCCGCGGAATAGACGATGTCCAGATCATCGGCTTTTGTGTTTATGTTCGGGATCCAAGTATTATTTCGCCACAAACAGAATATATCATGCTCATAATTGAAAAACAAATACAAACAAGTAACATATGGAAATAGAGAATCAATATACCTCTCGATCTTCTATTGTATGACCTTCCTCCTTTCGGACGTCGTGTGGGCGATGATCTACATAAAGTTGAAGCTCCTAGATCACCAATCTTCCTTCCTTGCTCGTTCCGAGCAAGAGGAAGAATAGAAACAAAGCTCCTTTCCTTCTTTCAACCAACCACCAACATCCAATGTTGGAGTTTGCCGCCGGCCAAGAAGGAAGAAGAGATTAAGTTGGAAACCGACCAAGACACCAAGGGAAAGCCCTAAATCTTGTTTCCACCAGCCAAGGAGAAGGAGAAGAGGGGGTTTGGATGCCGGCCAAGGGCTAGAAGGGCATCAATGGGCGCCGACAGCTTGAGGAAGAAGAAGATAAGGAAGTTGTTTCCTTATTTGGTGCCGCCAATGCTCCAAACCCTAACCCTTGCTTCTTGCTGCCAGGTCAAAAACCCTAGCTCCTCTCAATTGTTCTCCACGCCAACTCTAAGCTTCCTTTTATAGAGTTTAGGGATAAGCCTTGGTTTAATCTCCACCATTGGTTCTAGGGATTTAATCTCAATCGTCGGATCTAGAGATTTAATCTCAACCGTCGGATCTTAGAGATTTAATCTCTACCTTTGGATCTAGAGTTTTGTTTCTATCCATTGGATCTAAGCTTCATGAGGTGTTAATAGGCTACAATAGAGACCATGAGGAGGAGTTGGATCTTGTCCACCCATGGATCAAGCTCACATAAAGTCCGATCCATTAATGATAATCCAATCCACTAAAGGATTATCATTGATCTACCTCACCAACCCCCATAAGATAATATGATCTCCATATATTATATGTACATTTTCTCCCCGTGTTTAAGATCTCGAATGTCCATCGATTAATTAATTTACTGACCATTAATTAATCAACATCTAACTCCATGAGTAGTACCACTCAACCTTTTCATCATGCCAGACCAAGTCCACCTGCAGGATTTACATGATGAACCTTATGAGCTCCTCAAGGGGACATCATCATCCTAATATATAGGACACGATTTCCACTTATAATCAATGGCACACCATATAAATAATATCATCTCCCAACTTACCGAGCCTATCGATTTAATCTATAAATCTCGCCCATTGGTAAATCAAAGAGATGAATACTAAGTATATGTGCCCGTTATTATATCGCTATTAAG
Organism: Wurfbainia villosa; assembly: GCA_025175895.1. NCBI lineage: Eukaryota > Viridiplantae > Streptophyta > Magnoliopsida > Zingiberales > Zingiberaceae > Wurfbainia > Wurfbainia villosa. The sequence continues at coordinate 36,297,854 of CM045998.1, read as the reverse complement.
AGTATGTACAATATAATATCTGTGGTCCGATTCGATTATGTAGTCAGCAATAAATCGAATCACCTCTAAGTCGGTCCTGTATAATACACACAAAGTGCACTATTGTGATTCTATGGTCAAGACAAACCAATACCAAATCACACTACAACCATTCTGATGGTTTGTCCAAAGTCATCTCGATTGTGAGCCTTTAGTTATACTTTACAAGGAGCGGATAACATGGTCTTCCGTGTGACACCACACACCATGTTATCTACAATGTAATGTATTAGACAATATGCATAACCATAAAAATATGCAAACAATGATTATGTGATTCTTATTTCAAAATAAAGATGTTCATACAAAAGATAAACTTTTCAGTATACATCCCAACAGGAAGGGTACTGCACACAAATGCATCATTTTAGGGATTGGAGCGATTCCGATGCAGTTGTATGAGACGTGTCTTATGCCTATGTCAGTTGAGGAACTACGAGATAAGCTGTCATATATATGATGTGGAGCTTAGCAGTTATTATCTTGATTGTAAATGTATGGAGCAGAAGTGCTCATAGAGTTTTGGTTAGTTATCGGGTAACTACTATAGAGTTGCTAGAACATGGATAGATGCAACTAGCGAGTTTGGTCATTATAATCTCCCAGTCTGTGTGGTAGAGTGGATTTTGGAGAGTAGATTGATTTCTCTTGTGAGAAAGGAATTCTCTGTCTCCGAGGAGAATAGTGAGTTACAGAATGGTATTAGGTTCAGGATGAGTTGACTCGGAAGGCTCGTCAGTCGAGATTGGTGATTTATTCGGAGTGTATCCGAAAATAGCGAGTATGAGACGTTCATGGTGGTGGAACAACATGTGGGACATGGTTGATTTCGTAGTTTGATATTGGGTGTGCCAACATGTAAAGGTGGAATATTAGTGATCGGTAGGGTTATGTACCGAGATAGAAGTGGTAGCTTAGAATGATGGACTATATTGGGAGATTATCTAGAATTCGGAAAGGATTTGACGTGATTTGGGTATCGATGATCGATTAGCTAGGTCTGCTCATTTTCTTTCGAGCCGTAAGATAGATTTCGTTGAATCGCTTGATGGAATTATATTCATGGAGTATCCTTGAGTATCATTTTTGATAGTGATTCATGATTTATCTTACGATTCTGGCAAAGTATCCAACAGGTCATGGATATAGAGCTCCACTCTGGTATGATTGTTTACCTTTTGGTAGATGCTCCATAGGAATGTGGTATTCAAACTTTTGAAGGGGTTGTTGAGAGTATCCATGATAGATTTTAGAGGTTCAGTTTCTACTTAGTCACTTAAGGTGTGTGACTTTTCTCCAGATACTTGAGATGGTTGTTGTGACCTCTCGTACTCGTACATGAGTTGGAAATTTGGGGAGCAAATTTTTATTAGTGAGGGAGAATATAAGATACGAAAAAAAAAACCTTGTTAGTTGAGAAATTATCTTATATAATTTCTCAAAAATTCACAGAAATTTTTCCGGATTCAAAATGAGTCCATACGAAGAAGATTTAAGCTTGAATGGGTGGTTAGGTCAGCTTGAGTTAACTCGGACTAAACCTAGGTTAGACTTGAGTTGACTGAACCCATTCCACCGGCCTTAAAGGACCCGAACCTGACTTGCATGATTTCTCTCCATGATCTTTCTTTCCCTGATTCCACGCCGCAATCCCTCATTTCATGATCTCACTGTTGGTCTTTCCGAGCCGCAAAAATCACTTTTTGCATTGCGGAAACCCCGAAAGTCCGGCCACTGATCCGTGCGAAGATATATTAAAATAAAAACATGTATGTGCTAAGTAAACCTAGATCTATCTTAGATCTAGAAGTTGAGAGTATTACCCTCGTAGCGACGCCCTTCGCTTATCCCGATCGTCCAAACGTTTCGCCAGAACTCAAGAGTGTCAAGTGAACACTCCTCTATTTTTATCCACACGGAAAAATGGTGGAGAAAAATACCTTAGAGTGTGCTAGCACCCTTTAGGAATTTCGGCAAGATGAGGGATGGGAGAGCTTGAGAAGGTGATCCAAGGAAGAAGATGAAGTTAGAGAGCAACTCACCAAAATCAATTACACCCATCAAATGGAGTGGTCGGCCACTTCATGACTTGGGGGGTTACAAGCATGCATGTAACTCCAAGAGCCAATGACTCTTGGTATCCCTCATGAGGTGGCACCACATGATAAGTCAATGATGATGTGGAGCATCATCATTGGCCGGTCATGCCAAGTCATCATCATGACATGACATTTGGTCAAGTCAAACTTGACCTTTCATCTTCCCTCTCAAGTCAAGTCAAACTTGACCTCTTATCTCCCATGGTTGATCAAATCCAACCATTTGATTCAAGTCAATTTAATTTAATGAATCTCTATTCATTAATTTAAATTGATTTGATGAATCAAATCTAAATTAGACTCATTCAACACTTGAATCAAATTGAGTCCAACTCAATTAGTCTAATTTGGATTACTCTTAATCCAATTTGGTTCATCCCATGAACCTAATCCTCATGGTTCATCATATGAACCTAATCTCCATCTAATTTCCCTTTGTGTGTGATCCTATAGGTTCTTGTAATGTTGGCAATGTCCCTAAACTGATTTAGGAACATAAGCAATGAGCGGTATCTAGCAACACATCATTGTTACCCAAGTTACAAGAATGTTAAGCTCCAACATCACCTTTGTGACTACTAATTGTGACTCTCATAATATGTGACAATGTCCCTCTATTCTTGACATCTAGATTGACTAATTGAGGCATAGACCGTGTCATCCTTGGTACAATCTATATCTTGAACTCCAAGAAGACTCACTCAAATCAAATGAGCTCAATATCTCATATTGACTCATTTGGGCATGGCCATGCACTTCGTGGTCTCACTCTATCAAGAATAATGATGTCTCTCCCGTCATATAGGAGGGATATATCCCATCTACATCACTCACATCCCTCCGCATAATTTGTCACATACCCAATAATCACCTTTAAAGTCCACCCATTTATGGGTGACGTTTGACGAAGCCAAAGTATGCAACTCCTTATGTAGGGAACCATGGTGACTTCAGGTCTAAGGACTAATAGTCATACTAATAGCCACATGAGAAAGTATATGACACTCATATAACGATCCATGATACTTTCTCATGGTGGGTCATTCACTATACATTCTCCAATGCATACCCATTTGTCAACTTGATATCTCATATCCATGACTTCTGAGATCAAGTCATCGTGTTGACCTACATGCTAGTCTCTATGCATTAACATTGTCCCTGAATGTTATTACTTGACAGAGCATCGTTTGGACGACGTTTGGAGCTTCAACAGTGCCTCCCTTGCCGGGGATTCGATCTCCGGCAATCCTCATAGGTGGAGGACGAAGGATTCGTCAAACGGTTAACGAATTCCTCTCCGGAGAAATGATTTTTCGAGGACTCATTTTGGATCCGAATTTTGATTCGGATCGTGATCTTCTCTCGATCACATCGTCTTCAACACGAGGCTAGTAACCCATACGAAGACGAGGCTCGTGACTTAGTGAAGTTTTCCCGAAGATACTTGGCGTGGATACGGATAGAGACGATTCTAGCGAGGATCGTTCTGGTTGATGCCTTTCCCACTACACGTGATACGTAAGGTATAGGTAGTTAAATTTCCTTTTATTGCAAAATTTAAATTTATGGTTATGTCTACACATGTTGTACTATGCATGCGTGTGATGTGTGTTGTAATAAATTAGATTTATTATTTTATTCCTTCCGCTGTGCACATGTTTGCGAAACATGTTCGAACACACACTCGCGCGGTCAGAAACCCAATGATGGTATCGAGCCGAGGTTGTGTTTCGACATAATCGTAAAATTGTTTTGCGATAGTCATAATGATATTTCTGGAAATTTTCTACTTTTGGAAAGTTAGAAGTATTTATGGAAATTTTTCAATTTTGGAAAGTCTAGAAGTATTTATGGAAATCTTCCACTTTTGGAAAGTTGGAAGTATTTATGGAAATTGATATTTTCCATAAATAAAATATTTGATTAGATTTTGGAAATTTGTTTCCTAATTTAATCATGATTTGATTTGGGAAATCAAATCTTAAAAATATTTTATTTCCATAAGTAGTTTTGATGATTTAGGAAATTGGTTTCCTAAATTGACTTTCCTTAATCAACTATTTCCACAAATAAAATATGTGATTAGATTTGGAAATTTGTTTCTTAATTTAATCATGATTTGATTTAGAGAATCAAATCTTAAACATATTTTATTTCCATAAATAGTTATGACATATAAGGAAATATTGTACATGACATAATTGTATGTCATGTAATTGCATTAGATGCATATCATTATGCCATGCGTGTCATGACATGTAGATGTATGCCATGTATGTCATGTCATATAGATAATAGTTATTTGCATGCAAAGAGGATGAGACATATTAAAGCCTACACCTTCCATTAATATGGTTAGAACCAGAGTTCCGTTTCTTGTTTGGGTTGTTGGACTCTCTCCAAGCCCGGCTCGAACCCGAACATGTTCAAACCATGGAATAGTTTAATACTAATATGGTAAGAGTCAAAGGTCAATCGTTAGCTTTGGTTGTTGGACTCTCTCCAAGCCGGGCTAATTGGTTGAATGCACTCTAACCATATTAAAACTATTTCTCAATTAATGGGTTGGCTTTAACCTGGAGCATCAGCTTGTTGGACTCTCTCCAAGGTCGATGTAAAGGGAGGTGAAGTTGGGTGCTATGCATATGATGCATACTTGTTAATGTGTTAACAACCCGATGTATGTGTGAACATTCAATTAGTTGATAGCACATTGTGATAGTTGCATATACGTGATATGCAATCGATATATTTGATACCTACCATCGTAGTTATGAATGGCTTGTTGGACTCTCTCCAAGGTTGTTCATATCTATAATGGATATCAGCCCATTCGGAGATGGACCTACGATCTCCCGAAGTGATTTTGGGGTTTTTGAAATTCAAAAAATGAATGGGATTTATAAATGTATATTAATGCATTTTAAAAATCATTTTCTCATATATGCTCGTTTTGTCTTTCTAAGATTGATCATGATGTCTTTGAATTTGCATTCCATTTTGGATTCGAATAAATTGACTGGGTCGAACTTCTTGGACTGTCTTAGAAACTTGAGAATTGTTCTCAATGTTGAAAAGCTTGCAAATATCCTCGAAGCGCCTCTTCCCGCCCGTCCTAATGATAATGCAACTCTGGACCAATTGTTGGCCTATCAGAAACATGTGACTGATTCTGAGATGGCGAGTTGCATCATGCTAGCCATGATGGTACCTGAGCTGCGGAAGTAGCATGAGTATATGGATGCTCATACAATAGTCTTTCATCTTTATGAGTTGGTTGATGAGCAAGTGAGATTCGAAAGGTTCGAAGTCTCCAAGCTCCTCTTCACCTCTGAGATGCAAGAAGGTTCATTTGAGGTACTGCTCAACATGCTGAAGACTGTGGAGTCTTCTGTGAAGCATGAGCAGGGGACGGTGCTGTAAGTTGATTCCTCGAAGAAAGGTTCTAAGAGGAAGTCAAAGGAATAGCAGAAGGGGAAGAAAAAGGCAAAACCAGCTCAAAAGGACACTTGCCATCATTATGGCAAGGAGGGCCATGGGCGAAGAAATTGCAAGATTTATCTTGAGTTCGTGAAGAAGAATAAGGCATCGGATGCCCCATCTTCTTCGGATATCTTCGTTATTGATTGTCATTCTATTTCCTTAGACACTTGGGTATTGGATACTGGGTGTGGCTCACATATATGTAATGACATACATGGACTAAGGAATAGAAGAAGACTCGTCAAGGGAGAGTCAAATTTATGTGTTGGGAATGGAGCAAAGGTTGCTGCACTCGCCATCAGAATGTATTTGTTGAAACTCTCTACAGGACTTGTCTTAGAACTGGACAATTGCTTTTATGTTCCTTCGTTGATAAAGAACATCATTTCTATTTTTGTTTAAATAGAAATGGGTATCATTTGACTTTTAGTAACAATTGTTGTTACATAACTTTAAATGGAGTTCTTTATGGGACTGGAACTTTAAGCAATGGTATTTATACGTTGGATGTATCCAGTGATGTTTTCAATATCGAAGTGAGCAACAAGAGTGCTCGAAAAGATAATCAATTAGACTCCTACATGTGGCATTGTCGTCTTGGCCATGTAAGCAAGAAATACATGTCCGAATTACACCGATGTGGAATTCTAGAATCGTTTGAATTGGATTCATACGATACATGCGAATCATGCTTGAAAGGCAAGATGACTAGGTTACCTTTTACAGGAAAAGGTGAACGAGTGGGAGAGTTACTAGGTCTAATACATACTGATGTATGTGGACCTATGTCAACTCAAGCTTTAGGAGGCTATAGCTACTTCATTACCTTCACCAATGATCACTCACGGTTTGGGTATGTGTTCTTGATGAAACACAAGTCTGATGCCTTTGAAAGGTTCAAAGAATTCAGAAATGAAGTAGAGAAACAACATGACAAGAGTATTAAAATACTTCGATCGGATCGAGGTGGTGAATACTTAAGTCAATAGTTTCTTGATTATCGAAGAGACAATGGTATATTGTCTCAATGGACTCCGTCATATACACCACAGCATAATGGTGTATCTGAGAGGCGTAACCAGACCTTGTTGAACATGGTCAGGTCAATGATGAATCATGCGAATCTTCCCAAGTCCTTTTGGGGCTATGAACTTCATACAGCTGTTTACTTGTTAAATAGAATGTCAACCAAGGTAGTCTCTACTACTCCATATGGGATATGGAATAGTAAGAAACCTCATGTATCTTACTTGAAGATATGGGGTTGTCCTGCTTATGTGAAGCGGACTATATCAGACAAATTGGATGCTAAGTCTGATAAATGTCTATTTATTGGATACCCTAAGGAAACAAGGGGTTACCAATTCTATCATCCTATGGAACAAAAGGTGTTTGTTTAAAGGCATCCTGTGTTTCTAGAGAAAGAGTTTCTCTTGCAAGAAAACAGTGGGAGTGTCGTCGAGCTTGAGGAGGCTCGAGAGACTCAAATTGACATTGATGAGATACCTGGTGAAGCACAACAACCGATAACTCATAGAGATGAGCAATCAGCTGGACCTATATAACACCACATCTTCGTAGATCTGGTAGAACACGCAACATTCCTGAGAGATGGATTTCTCGTAAGTGAATCGAACGACATGTTACTCATTGATGATGAGGAGCCTATCAGTTATGAAGAAGTGCTGACAAGTTCAGAAAGGGATAAGTGGCTTGTTGCCATGAAGTCGGAAATGGATTCCATGTATGAAAACAAAGTTTGGAACTTGGTTGACCCACCTGAAGGCATCAAGCCTATAGGGTGCAAGTGGGTTTTCAAGAAGAAAACCGACATGGATGGTAATGTGATTACCTATAAGTCTAGATTAGTGGCGAATGGATATCGTCAAATAAGGTGTTGATTATGACGAAACCTATTCGCCTGTAGCTATGCTTAAATCCATTGGATGCTCCTGGCCATAGCGTCTCATTATGATTATGAGATATGGCAGATGGATGTGAAAACAACTTTCCTTAATGAAAACCTGCTCGAGGACATGTATATGATACAGCCTAAGGGTTTCACATCGGTTGATAAAACCAAGGTATGCAAGTTGTGACGGTCCATATATTGATTGAAGCAAGCATCCAGGAGCTGGAATATCCGTTTTGATGAGACAATCAAAAAGTTTGATTTCTCACAAAATGCAGATGAACCTTGTGTGTACAAGAAGGTTAGTGGGAGTGCAGTCGTGTTCCTAGTATTGTATGTCGATGACATATTACTCATAGGAGACGATGTTTCAATCTTACAGTCAGTGAAGATTTGGTTATCCAAGACATTCTCCATGAAAGACTTGGGAGAAGCAACCTACATCATGGGGAATAAGATATATAGAGATAGATCGAAATGGTTTCTTGGTCTTTCGCAGTCTACATATATAGACCGAGTGCTAAAGAGGTTTAGCATGTCAGAATCCAAGAAAGGTTTCCTACCCATCAGATATGGGGTACACCTTTCGAAGTCTATGTGTCCGCGCACAGAAGACGAGAGGATTTGCATGAGTAAGATTCCCTATGTATCCGCAATAGGATCTATCATGTATGCTATGTTATGTACGAGGCCCGATGTATCGTATGCTCTGAGTGTCATGAGTAGATACTAGTCTGATCTAGGAATGGATCATTGGGTGGCTGTTAAGATGATCCTTAAGTACTTAAGAAGAACTAAGGATGTGTTCCTAATATATGGAGAAGGGGACATGAAGATATGCAGGTATACGGATGCCAGCTTCCAGACAGACAAGGATGATTCCAGGTCTCAATCTGGATACGTGTTCACCTTGAATGGGGGCGCAGTGAGTTGGAAAAGTTCCAAATAAGACACTGTAGCGGATTCTACCACTGAGGCAGAATACATTGCAGCTTCGGAAGCAGCAAAGGAAGCGGTTTGGATCAAGAAGTTCATTTATGAACTTGGTGTGATTCTAGCCATTGTTGAAGCAATACCGGTCTACTGCGACAACAATGGAGCAATTGCACAGGCGAAAGAGCCAAGGTCTCATCAACGATCCAAACATGTGGTTCGTCACTATCATCTTATCAGAGAGATCATAAGTAGGAAGGAAATACAAATCGAGAAAATCCCCACTGAAAGGAACTTAGCGGATCCTTTGACTAAGACATTACCTCAAACTAAGTTTGAGGGTCATGTTAGAGCTTATGGTATTGGATGTCGTAGCGATTGACATTAGGCCAAGTGGGAGTTTGTTAGTGATATATGAAAGATGTCCTAAGACAATCGTCTTATGTTTGAACCATTTATATGATAAATGAAGATTCACTATTTGAGTATACATATCTTCATGTATTTGATTAGATCTTAAACTCATTTACTGAATGTCCACGATACGATTCACAGCATGAGAGAATTTGTGATTGGATCACAACTAGTGAGTATCTCTACATGTGTAATTGTGATGTATCGAAATTATCCCTAGTCGATGAATTGATGGATTTGGACACCATCAATTCTGTCGAGACTAGCATGAGGTATACTCCTTGGTGTATCCAAGCAGCTGATTCTCACTGGCTGGAGACATTGTGATGTCCGGAGTTAATCGTGGATGCTAGTTATGGTAACTAGTTCATTGGAGTGACTAGCCGTAAGACTTCATATGATTCTCTGCATATATAGATATGTCAATGAAGTTCTTACTGTAGCTTAAGTGCGATGTTCCTTTGACTTGCGGTATTCAAGTCATCTTGATCATGAAGACTTATGCTTTGACATCTTAAGCAAACATCTCTGAGGAGATGTGGACCCGGGATGAATGGGTATAAGTCGAAGTGATCGAAGGTGTTTGAATAGCCTATAAAGGATTCACCACTCCTTGCGAGGAGATGTATACCCATGACCTCTCGTCGGATTGTTACTAAAGTCTTTGGCCAAAGCATTACATGTTTAGAGTAAGGTACTCTTCAATACATGTGCAGTAACTAGAATCCGTAGGACGAGGAAATGATACTTGGGCTAGGTGTGACGTAGTCAGCCTAGTGGGGACTGACACTATAGACCATGTCCTGAACCAAGTGGGTATAAGATGAGTGAAGGGAATGGGGCACGATTCATTCGAGCTGCTGAAGGGTTTCAGAAATAGTTCTGGATCAACCGTTGATCTTTTCGGTTAATTGGGGATCATGATGTATTACTAGGTGCCACTCATGATCATTCTATAATTAATAGTTAATTATAGACGGCCAACATAAACCGAGAACCTATTTGGTCACACACACAACGAGCGTAATCCGAAGGATTTAAAATGAGCTTGAGAATGAGATTCTCAGACCGAGAGAAACTAGGTTTGGTTGGACCAAACATGGAGCGAGCATGAAATCGTTTCAGTCGCAATGGAAGCGTGGATGGGTCATGTCTTATGAAGACATGATGGACGAACCAAAATGGTTTGGTTCTAATCGAACGAAGGAGAATAAACCAAAGGGGTTTGGTTTGTTTTAAACGAATGAACCAAAGTTGGTTCGGTTCATTTTAACTTAAAATAAACCATTATGGTTTGGTTTATTTTAACTTAAATTAATGGAGTGGGTTAATGGGCCTTATGGTTATGATCCAATAACCATTAAGAGAATTAGTTCTCTATAAAAGAGGGCTTAAGGGTTTGTTAAGCCCTAATCCAATTCCCTTAACCTAGAGTTGTCGCCCACCTCCTCCCCTTGTAGAAGTCGACGCCAACTCTAGTGCCGCCGCCCATCTCCTCCAACCGGCGACTAGCTGCTTTCGTCTTCTCCACTTGCCGGTGTCGACCTGCTGCCGGAGGAGCTCCGGTGATCATCCTTGGCTCCGGCGACAAGGTGAACACATTGCTTTCCTTATTTGGCCAGCGCAAGGTCTCCACCAAAGCTGTCCAGTTTTCTGGACATCTTGTTTCCTTCTTGTCGGAGCATCGTTTGGACGATGTTTGGAGCTGCGACAGTGCCTCCCTTGCTGGGGATTCGATCTCCGGCAATCCTCATAGGTGGAGGACGAAGGATTCGTCAAACGGTTAACGAATTCCTCTCCGGAGAAACGAGTTTTTGAGGACTCATTTTGGATCCGAATTTTGATTCGGATCGTGATCTTCTCTCGATCACATCGTATTCAACACGAGGCTAGTAACCCGTACGAAGATGAGGCTCGTGACTTAGTGAAGTCTTCCCGAAGATACTCGGCGTGGATACGGATAGAGACGATTCTAGCGAGGATCGTTCCGGTTGATGCCTTTCCCACTACACGTGATACGTAAGGTATACGTAGTTAAATTTCCTTTTATTGCAAAATTTAAATTTACGGTTATGTCTACACATGTTGTACTATGCATGCGTGTGATGTGTGTGTTGTAATAAATTAGATTTATTATTTTATTCCTTCCGCTGTGCACATTTTTGCGAAACATGTTCGAACACTCACTCGCCGCGGTGCCGGAAACCCAACATTGTCACCTAGGTAACAGGTAGAAGATTCCTTGGATGTTCGGAGCTCCGCCAGCTGATTCCATCTCACACCAAATGGTTGGATAGTATTTCCATTTCGATGTTGTATTCTTATGGATTGATGCTTTTTTTGGGTTTTATCCTATATCGTTTCCGTATTTGTGATATACGGATGTGTTGTATGTATTTGACTTTCGATGTGGTTTCTATTATAATTAATGTTGTGTCAAGTCACTCCGGAGTGCATAGTGAGTCTTTGTATCTTTTGTCAGCATCTTCCGCTGTGTTTTATGGAGTATGTCCATATATATGTTATGTGATTGTGGCCGAAAGGCTTTATGTATATCAGGGAATGGTATCACGTACAGGGGAGATGCTGTCTGATTATTTTTGGCTCGGCATACTCTCGGGGTGTGACATAGCTCCCGCTGGACCATTGAACCAATATAGTTTATCCACAAAGTGGACTTGATCCTAGGTATTCCAATACTCATTGGTCCTTATATATGAGTTTAATAAAATCTTTGCGACCCATGCTTTGACTTGTTGATGACTACGATTTATGATAGACATGTACGATCTATTCGTAGTCTTTGAACTAAATCCGAGTCCGACTCTGTTGTACACAGCTCTTTGAGTTCCATGAAGCCGGTTAAGATTCTTGGATCCCGTCGAGAACTTGTCCAACCGAGCCTCGAGCTCTTGGACTTGTCTTTTCAAGAGTGAGTTCTCACTTTTGAGTTGTTCAACTCGAGTTGAGTCCTCCTCTTGAACTTGACTAGTCAAAGAGGTTAGGGTGGCCTCTTGCTTGAGAGTTTCAACCTCCTCAAGCAAGGACTCGACCCTAGACTCGCACTTAGTTTGTTTTCTATTTAGAATTTTAATTTTATGATAAAGAGTACTAATTAATGAACGACTTACCTTAATTTTCTCTATTGACCCGGTTTTGAGTCTCTTATTGAAGTCTTCTTTGGGGTCAGAGTAGGAGTTAGATTCGTATTCGGCTTCGAACTCTGACTCGGACTCTTCTGGTCTTTCCATGAACGCTATGCCAACGCCTTCTTCTTCATTATCCCAAGTTGCATGAAAAGCCTTCTTTGCTCCCTTTTGCTTTGGTTTGAATTGCCCCTTCTTTTTGTTCTTCGATTGCCCCCTTTCTTTTCGAATTATTCTCTGCACCATTGATGTGAGTAGAACATATAGGGTTTTAGGAGTAGTTTTCGCTCACATCTCATTGCATTTTTTGTTAGTTTTATGCATATGTTACTCTATTCTGGCACGCATTTCCTATTTTCTAGTTCGGAGGTCTGCTCATTGTACTTTTGTGTGCATGTTAGCTTTTCGGGGGAAAAAGATGCATTTTCGGAGCAAAAGAAGGACATTTCGCAGTTAGACGCAGAGTGGGACACGACCAGGGCATGGGGATTCCCATGGCCGTGTCCAATGGGCGAGAGCACCACCCCAGGGCCGCACATGACCTGGCCATGTGGAAACACACGGCCGTGTGGCGGCCCGACAGATTTGTGCGACTAGGGCTTTTTTCGGATTTTGCAGTGGTCCGAGGCAATGTCTATATAAGGATGGCTCTGCCCAAACCCTGAGGAGGAGGCACGATGGCAAGGACGGCACGCCGAAGCCCTAAAAAGCTTCGGTAACTCGCAACGGGGAGGAGGAATGCCGCCGGAGGTCCACACCTTGCAACACAATGCCGGAGAGAAGATCACGGAAGCATTGTATATCTCTATTTTTGTGTTCCATTCCTTATGTATTCAATCTTAGACATGCTTTGTGATTCTTCCTTCGTATACATGGAGTAGTACTTTTGATTATAGGATTAGGGAGTAGCATGTGTACATAAACAATGTTGGTTCACGTTAAATTCTGCCCATGAGTTTGATTTGACAATTAGTAGTTGCTCTTTACTATATCTATGCGTATTTGGCTTTCTTTTCGCTACGCTTAGGCGATACGAGGGGTGAAAACCCTAGTAATCTAAAATTTAGGAGGTTTGATTAAGGAATCTAGGGGTAAACCTGATCTCCTACAACTGTGGGGAGAAGGGTGCAGTGGAATCGGAAACAGTCCACTGTAGGGATTGATTTGACATCCTCGTACCGTCTATCCCATCCTTTTAGGCGGAGATAGCTTCCGGTGAATGCGGCGGCTCTGCGGGAGAGTGTATGATGTCCCTTCCATAAAACCGTAGGTAAATGTCTAGACAATGCCAATTGACAACATTGTTCTGTGATACACAAGAGAAATCGAAGTCCTAGAATCACCTTTGAAGACCTAGGCACACTCCTTTCCTCCTCCGTGTGACACCGTACAGAGTAGAGTCCACCGACAACCCTCACCAACCGAAACCTCTTAGAGATCACATTCGAACAATTACAACCACTGAGTACATTGGTATTCGAATCCAGTCCCTGTGGGATCGATAATCTTTATTACTTGACGACATCCGTGCACTTGTGGGCGTTGAGTGTGAGCGCGCGCTTTGAGTCCTCGACGGTATCCGTCACGAGATTTGAGGTCGCGTCCGTGCGCATCAACCATGTTCACTATCACGACCTCCTATTTGGATTCGGACTCGGGTTCGTCCTCGGATTCAGATCTTTCTTCTAGCTTGGGAGGTGGCTTGCTCTTCTCCTTTCTTCTTTGACTTGCAAGCAAGGTGTAGGGGAAATGTTGACCGCTAGAGGGGGGGGGGGGTGAATAGCATCGTAGAATGAGTTGATGAAATTTGTTCATGTTTGTCTACAATTTCGTTAGCGCAACGGAAATAGAAATAATAACAATAATGAAACAAGACAAACACAATTACACAATTATTTAACGTGGTTCGGAACCGAACAGTTCCTACTCCACGGATCGAGCTCTAAAGAGCTCTAGCGATGCCAATCACACACCACTAATAAAACACTCCGTCTCGACACAAGTCGGAGGTAAAGAAACCTCATACAAATACCTACAATAGTAATACTAAATACAACAAGTAAATACAAGTGAATATAACTAAAGAAATGCAAAGGAAACTTTACAATCGATCTTTTGGAAGCTTGCTTGTTTAGTTGGTTGAGTGGCACTTGGAGACCCTGAATTACACCAGCAATTCGCCCCAAAAACTTCTCAAAGAACCATGACGTTTTCCTCCTCCACGAGCACCCTTAAAAGCTGCAACTTGGGCTGGAAATCGTCGATCAGTCGACTGCTCGGGACCATCAGTCGACTGATACCACTGTTGTCGTGAGACAACGACTAGATCCAAGTTGGAAAAATCCAACGGATCCATCATCAGTTGACTGATCATACCTATCAGTCAAATGATGGAGCCTTCACTCGACTGCTAGCCCCGCAGTCGAGTCTCGACTCCATTCTGTTCCCGAATTCTCGAGCACTATGTCACGCCCGCCCTTTTCGAACCCAGAATCTGGAGGGGCGGCGCGTGACGCGACCGTACATACATACATTACTTACAGCGGAAGACTTTATACATATTTCGTACTTCTTACAGCGGAAGACTTTAGACTTATTTTTTTTTTCTTTTAAAACATAAACATGCATTGACATATATATATATATATATATATATATATATACTTCTTCTTCTTAACATAGAGTATGCTTCATAACATGTATAAATACTTCTTCTTACTTCTTTACTTCTTCTTATCAACATAGAGCATGCATCATATCTATAGATACTTAGTTCTTAGTTCAGGTTCATAAACATCATCGTCATAAGGAGACATAAGTAAGGACATCCATAGACATCATCATCATAGGTAAACATATATAGATAGACCTAACGGATCTTCTCCACCATGCCACTACCACACACATTGGCCCCTCCTGCTGCTCCCTTTAGTTTATCCATCCCTTACCCTTATCTGCAGTACGAGGGAAAGATAAACTATAAGCACATAGGCTTAGTAAGATCCTGTCCTACTCACAAAAACCATACATCAGCATTAATCATGGCATATAACATTCATAACATATAAGCAATATAACATGTAACATACATAGCGTAATCAACTTAACATGTAGCATAAGTAACATGAGTAAACATAACATGTATCATCCATAACATGGCAGCATAACATGTATCATCTATAACACAGCAGCATATCATGTAAATATATGACTTAATCAAACATAACATATAACATATGTAACATAGCAAATCAACATAACATGCAACATATATGTATGACATATCAAACATAACATACATCATATGTAACCTAGTGGCATAAACATGGCATATCAATCATAACATGTGAACATAACAATCAATTAGGTAAACATATGCAGGATGCTTTTGAAAACATATATTTTAGGTACGTAAACATAAATCTCAACATATTTGGGGCCGGCATTGTACCACTTCTTCATTATTATAGCGCGCATCCCTAAATAGGCCCGAGGTAGCAAGTCTCGAACCTAATAGGTTACTAGGCCCGATCTTAGTCCATCGACCTAGGGCAATCGTCATAGCATAGAAGCCCATCCTAGGCCCGAGTCTTACTCCATCGACCTAAGGCATCTTGGAGCCCATCCCGTACTAGGCTCGAGTCCTATTCCATCGACCTAGGGGCAATCATACATAGAAGCCCGTCCTAGGCTCGAGTCTTATTCCATCGACCTAGGGCATCTTAGGAGCCCATCCCTTCTTGGACCTTGTTAAGGTCTTGGTACAAGCCATGCAGAAGGTAAAATACTTATATGCTTATTTTATAACATAGCTTATTTCATTTTGCAACATAGCTTACTTCATTTCATAACATATCATGCTTCACTTCATGAACATATCATCTTTCATTTCATGAACATACCATACTTCATTTCATAACATATCATACTTCATTTCATCATCATATCATATTCATTTCGTGAACATATCGTTTTGTTTCATTTCATAATCTTATCGTATTCCATTTCATTGTTAGAATGTATACTGAAAGCCTAGCTCTTTTTGTATGAACATTTTATTTTGAAATAAGAATCACATGATCATTGTTTGCATTTTATATATTCATTATATATGTGTGCATATTGTCTGATATTTTACATTGTAGATAACATGGTGCTTGGTGTGGCACAGAAGATCATGTTATCAGTCCCTTGTAAAATATAAGTAGAGGCTCACAACCAAGATGGTTCTGGACAAACCATTGGCATGGTTGTAGTGTAGCTTGGTATTGTTTTATCTTGAACATAGAGTTACACTAGTATACTTAGGTATATTGAGCAGGACCGACATAGAGGTGATTCAATTTAGTGCTGACTACATAATTGAATCGGACCTCGGATATTATGTTGTACATACTCTTAATCCTGATATAATAACGGGCACATGTACTTAGTTTTTATTTCTTTGATTTACCAGTGGGTGAGATTTAGATGGATTAAATCAATAAGCCCGGTAAGTTGGGAAATAATATTATTTACATGGTGTACCGTTGATTATAGGAGGAAACCGTGTCCTATATATTAGGTTGATGATGTCCCCTTGAGGAGCTCATAAGGTTCATCATGTAAACCCAGCTGGTTGATTTAGTCAACATGATGATAAGGTTGAGTGGTACTACTTGAGGAATTAGATGTTAATTAATTGATGGTCAGTAAATCAATTAATTGACGGACATTCGATATCTTAAACACGGGGAGATAAATGTACAAATAATATATGGAGCCCATATTAATTTATGGGGGTTGGTGAGGTAGTTCAATGATGATCCTCTAGTGGAATGGAACATCATTGATGGATCAAGTTTGTGTGGTTCCGATCCATCGGGTGGCCAAGACCCAACTCCTCCTTATGGTCCCTATCGTAGCCTATTATAATCCTTGTGAAGTCTAGATCCAAGAATGTAAAACAAAACCTAGAACCAACGGTTGGATTGAATCCATAGATCCGATGGTTGGGATGAAACCCTAGAACCAACGGTTGGATTAAATCCATAGATCCGATGTTTAGGATGAAACCCTAGAATCGACGGTTGGGATTAAATCCCTAGATCCGACGGTTGGGATGAAATCCTAGATCCGACGGTTGGGATGAAATCCTTGATCCGACGGTAGGGATGAAATCCTAGATCCAACGGTTGGGATGAAATCCTAGATCCGACGGTTGGGATAAAATCCTAGATCCGACGGTGGAGATTAAATCCCTAGATCCGACGGTGGAGATTAAATCCCTAGATCCGACGGTGGAGATTACAGGAGGCTTAATCCTAAATTCTAGAATTAGGGTTTGGCTCATCCATGTGTTGGGCGGCAACAAATCTTAAAGGAGTTAGGGGTTGGGCGGCAAGAAAAAAGGAGTTAGTTCCTATAATTTTGGCTAACCAACTTTCTCCTAAATTCTATAAATAAGGGCTTAGGGTTGGGCGGCAACTAATTGATTTTGGTGATAGGGATTAGGGTTTGGAAAGAAGTTGGGCG
This sequence comes from Wurfbainia villosa, assembly GCA_025175895.1. Classification (NCBI taxonomy): domain Eukaryota; kingdom Viridiplantae; phylum Streptophyta; class Magnoliopsida; order Zingiberales; family Zingiberaceae; genus Wurfbainia; species Wurfbainia villosa. Next base: position 36,280,311 of record CM045998.1, on the reverse strand, counting down.
GCTAGGGTTTGGAGCTAGGTTGGGCGGCAACCATATTCATCCAACATTGTTGCCGGCGCCCAATTCATTCAAGCTTTCCTTGGCCAGTGCCCTTCATCTTAGCCACTCTCTTCTTCCTTTGCCGGCGGTTCTCCTCCCATTGGTGGCCGGCAAGATCATCTTCCTCCAATCCCCAAAGGTGGCCGACGGCTCCCTTTGTTTTGGTGGCCGGCGCATCTCCATCCATTCCTTGGCCGGCGGTTGCATCAAAGTTCCTAGCTTGGTGGCCGGTTCTAGATAGGAAAGGTATTTGTGGTTTTTCTCTTTGTTCGCAGCGGACAAGGTAGAGGAGAACTCGATCTAGAAGACTTCTACTCGTGGAGGATCTTCGTCCACACGTCGTCCACGAGAAGGATAGGACATACGATAGAAGATCATAAGGTATAAAGTTATTTTAACTTTATGTACAGATCTGAGCATGTTCTTATTTGTTTTGATTATGCATGTGCGTGTATGAATGTATATTGTATAATCATGGATCCCAAAGACAAACACAAAAACCGGCGATCCGTCCGTCGTCTCTTCCGCGGCTAATCAACTAGAAGAGTAGAGTTGCTTGAACAACTAGTTTGTTCGAGCGACCACTCAAGTTGTTAGCACGACGACGAAATGGTGTTGTTAAGGAAGCTCATCCCATCCGGATTAATCCTTTCATAAGTGAAAATTTTAATCCGGGGACATGGGAGCCAATGAGCCATCGAAGCGACATACAAACAATTGGTATCAGAGCCACGGTTTCCGGTTTTGTGTGTTTTGGATTCGGTTAATTTTTATGCATTTTTCATATATTATATGTGCCGGATAATAGTAGGATATGCGTAGTTTAACTCTTTGGTTGCAGGCATAAGATCCGACTATTATGGCCATGTGTGTGTATGTGAATGGATGTGTGTAAAAAAATTTATTATTTGAATCCTCGGGGTTGACGAGGCTAGATTAGTATTTAATTTTTGTAATTAAATACGACATTGTTTAGCCGCTCATTTTAGTTTACTTTCGATCTAGATTATTTGTACACTCCTTCGTGGAGTATAGGATCGATGGATGTAAATTAAAATGTTTTATCTCGGCTCGGAACTCTTTGGTGACTTGCGCACGGGAAAAGATGGAGCGGACGAGGTGGCCACACGACGGGATGCATATTGGAGGACAATGCCATAATAGTTGGAAAAATTCTGTTTTTTCCATATTTATTGCTTATTTGTTTTATATGCATGTTGTGTGTGATGTAAAATTCCTCATTTGCAATTTACTAAGTGGGAGAGGGATATTTTAATTAATTCCCGCGGCCTCCATTACAATTTGACGTGTGATGCGAACAAACTTGTGTGTTGGCTCTGAGTGCCTTCCTCCCTGCGGACGGGTTTGTTTGCGGATCACTAGGTCAAATAATGGTTATAGGAAATTATCTAGGAGCATGTGTACTTCCACAGCGGTAAGGCACATAATCCGAAATAATTCCCTTAGTATCGTGTAATGGTGCACACTTAGATGCAAATGAAAGTATCCTCCCCATCGGAGTCACTGCTTTTATTTGTAGGGCCAAAGAGGAACCAACTATTAATTTTATTTGTCAAAAAGTAAGGTTGACAAGATAATAAAATTAATGGGTAAAACCTCCTCTTACAAATGTAGGTTTCGTATACGTCCACACAGCATGGCATACAAAATTCTCGGTGTTTTGAGGTGTTGGTTGATTTCGGGATTTTATTGTTTTGAGGAATCAATAATATTTGAAATCTAATATTTTGATCATTATGATTTTTAGGAATTTCAAATGGCTTTCAACCCACTTGCTGTGATTTTAAAAGAAAACAAACTTACTGGTCCAAACTACATTGATTGGAAAAGAAACCTGGATATTGTCTTAACTGCGGAGGAGTACAAATTTGTACTCTTCGAGGTCATCCTCCTAAGCCCTCGGATGACTCGATGAAAAGGAGATAGAACGTTATAAGAAATGGGTTAAGCGATGAGATGGCGCGTATTACATTTTGGCATCTATGTCAAATGTCTTTGAACATGCCGCAACATCTTCAATCTCATGGAACTTTTCTGACATCGAGTAGGCGGCTAGGCAGAGGCAATGAGAAACTTGATGGCGACCACCATGGTCGAGGGAACACCCGTTAGGGACCATGTTCTCAAGATGATGGCTCATCTGAATGAGATGGAAGTCCTCGAAGCTGAGATCGATGGGGAAACCCAGGTCGATATCATTCTCCATTCTCTGCCTAGGAGTTTTGAGCAGTTCCGCCTCAACTACAACATGAACAAGAGGTTGTATTCGTTGGCGGAGCTTTGATGTAACTCCAGGCGGCAGAGGGCTTTTCGCCGAGTTCTCAAGCCATGGTCGCTCGTGAAGGTTTCTTCCTCTAAACCGAAAGGTAAGAAGAAGAAGAAGCAAGGTGGAGCGAAGAAAGTGGCGAGGAGGACCTCAGCAGAGTGAAGAAGCCGAAAGGCAAGTGCTTCACTTGCAAGCAGATCGACATTGGAAGGCGGATCCTCGCCGTAAGAACAAAGGTATATCTTCTTGTTTAGTTGTTGAAACATGTTTAGCGGTGTTATCTACCAGTGCCTGGTGTGTAGATACAGGAGCCACTGATCATGTCTGCAATACTTTGCAGGGGTTCCAGGAAACCCGACGACTAGCTGAGGGAGAGATTACCGTCATCATGGGCAATGCTTCAAAGGTGGCGGCTATTGCAGTGGGAGACGTTTATTTATCTTTTGATAGGAATAAATTTTTGGTTTTGAGAAATTGTCTTTATGTACCTACTTTTAGAAAGAATTTAATTTCAGTTTCTAAATTGTTTTTGGATGGATATTCTGTTTCTTTTAATGACAAGGTTGTTATAAAAAGGAACAGGGAGATTATCTGTTCTGGTACATTGGTTGGCAATTTATATTCTATTGAACCAAAAACTCCCATGATGCAAATAGAAGTAAATAACTCATCTTCTAAGTCTAATAAGAGAAAAGAACCTTCGCAAATGAACCAAACATATCTTTGGCATCTAAGGCTTGGTCATATTAACCTAAGCAGAATTCAAAGGTTGATAGCTGATGGACCTTTGGGTTCATTAGTGGTGGAGGATCTCCCAACCTGCGAATCTTGATTGGAAGGTAAAATGACCAAGAGGCCTTTTAAGGCCAAGGGGTATAGAGCCAAAGATGTGTTAGAATTGGTTCATTCTGATTTGTGCGGTCCTATGTCTATCCAGGCAAGAGGTGGCTTTGAATACTTCATCTCATTTATAGATGATTATTCAAGGTATGGATACATTTACTTGATGCGCCGCAAGTCTGAATGCTTTGACAAGTTCAAAGAATTCAAGGCTGATGTGGAGAACCGTCAAGGTAAAAGTATCAAGACATTACGATCTGATCGTGGTGGCGAGTACCTCTTGGGAGAGTTTAGGAGTTACTTATCAGAGGCTGGGATTCAATCCCAATTGTCTGCACCTGGCACACCCCAGCAGAATGGTGTAGCGGAGCGAAGGAATAGGACTCTTATGGAGATGGTCAGATCGATGATGAGTTATTCTGAGTTACCTGTTTCGTTCTGGGGGTATGCATTGGATACGACAATGTATACTCTGAACTTGGTTCCATCTAAATCAGTACCTTCTACCCCTGTAGAATTGTGGACTAGGCAAAAGCCTAGTCTGAGACATATTCGGATATGGGGGAGTCCATCACATGTGCTGAAGGCTGATGCTGGTAAGTTGGAACCTCGTACAGAAGTATGCATGTTTGTTGGCTACCCTAAGGGAACGAAAGGTGGTTTATTTTATAATCCTAGAGATCAGAGGGTGATCGTTAGCACGAACGCCAGATTTCTAGAGGAGGATTATGTAATGAACCACAAGCCCAAGAGTAGGATTGTTCTTGAGGAGTTGGCAGGGGAAGTTCCGACTTCAGTACCACCGGTACAAGAGGATACCCCACAAGTCACTGCACCGCGTGTCACAGAGCATACACGGGAGGTACCTCGTCGTAGTGGGAGGGTTGTTAGACAACCCGACAGATTCATGTTTTTGGGAGAGTCTTCGGACTTAGTCCCTGGTGAACATGAACCTGATCCCTGGACATATGACGAGGCAATCCAAGATAGAGATGCAGTATCTTGGCAAAGAGCGATGAATTCAGAGATAGAATCTATGGATTCTAATCAGGTCTGGGAGCTAGTAGAGCCACCCGATGGTATAAAAACCATTGGATGCAAGTGGATCTACAAGAGAAAGAGAGGAGTAGACGGGAAGGTTGAAACCTTCAAAGCTAGGCTTGTTGCGAAAGGGTATACTCAGAAAGAGGGTATCAATTATGAGGAGACCTTTTTGTCGGTAGCTATGCTTAAGTCTATCCAGATTCTCTTATCTATAGCTGCTCATATGGATTATGAGATTTGGCAGATGGATGTCAAGACAGCTTTCCTTAACGGAAGTCTTGAGGAGAACATCTATATGCGCCAACCAGAGGGATTCATTGCTAAAGGCAAAGAGCATCTTGTATGTAAGCTTAATCGATCCATTTATGGATTGAAGCAAGATTCTAGATCTTGGAACATTTGTTTTGATGAGGTAATCCAGTCATATGGATTTATTCAAAGTCCGGATGAGCCTTGTGTATACAAGAGATGTGACGGAAATGTAGTGGTGTTTCTTGTACTATACGTAGATGACATTTTGTTAGTTGGCAACAATATCAAAGTGTTATCAGACGTAAGGGTATGGTTGTCCAAACAGTTTGACATGAAGGACTTGGGAGAAGTGGGACACATCCTTGGGATCAAAGTTATAAGGGATCGCAAGAAAAGGATGTTGTGCTTATCTCAAGCTTCATATATTGACACTATCCTTGCTCGTTTTAGCATGCAGAACTCCAAGAAAGGTTTTCTACCTTTTAGGCATGGAGTTCCTTTATCTAAAGAGATGTGTCCCAAAACATCAAAGGAGATAGAGGACATGAAGGCGGTTCCTTATGCTTCGGCAGTAGGAAGCCTTATGTATGCTATGCTATGTACGAGACCGGATATCTGCTTTGCTGTGGGCATGGTTAGCAGATATCAGAGTAATCCTGGACAGGGACATTGGACTGTGGTAAAGCATATATTGAAGTACCTGAGAAGGACTAGGGATTATATGCTGGTTTACCGGGCAGATCAATTAGTCCCTGTGGGTTACACGGATTCGGATTTCCAATCAGATAGGGACAAGAGTAAGTCTACCTCGGGGTTTGTGTTTACTTTTGGAGGTGGAGCCATAGTATGGAGGAGTGTCAAGCAGAAATGCGTGGCGGACTCTACCATGGAAGCTGAGTATGTGGCAGCCTCTGAGGAAGCCAAGGAAGCTGTATGGCTCAGAAACTTCTTGATGGACTTGGATGTGATTCCTGGTTTGCCCATAATTATCACAATTTATTGTGATAACAGTGGTGCAGTTGCAAACTCGAAGGAACCACGAGCCCATAAGGCGAGTAAACACATAGAGCGCAAGTACCACCTTATACGAGAGATCGTAAAGCGAGGAGAAGTTGCTGTCGCTAAGATTGCATCAGAGGAGAACCTGGCGGATCCATTCACTAAGGCCCTTCCAGCGAAAGCGTTTGATAGGCATGTGGAGGACATGGGGATCAGATGTATGGCATTGTGATGACGGCATAGTCTTTTAGTATAAGTGGGAGATTGTTAGAATGTATACTGAAAGCCTAGCTCTTTTTGTATGAACATTTTATTTTGAAATAAGAATCACATGATCATTGTTTGCATTTTATATATTCGTTATATATGTGTGCATATTGTCTGATATTTTACATTGTAGATAACATGGTGCTTGGTGTGGCACAGAAGATCATGTTATCAGTCCCTTGTAAAATATAAGTAGAGGCTCACAACCAAGATGGTTCTGGACAAACCATTGGCATGGTTGTAGTGTAGCTTGGTATTGTTTTATCTTGAACATAGAGTTACACTAGTACACTTAGGTGTATTGAGCAGGACCGACATAGAGGTGATTCAATTTAGTGCTGACTACATAATTGAATCGGACCTCGGATATTATGTTGTACATACTCTTAATCCCGATATAATAACGGGCACATGTACTTAGTGTTTATTTCTTTGATTTACCAGTGGGTGAGATTTAGATGGATTAAATCAATAAGCCCGGTAAGTTGGGAAATAATATTATTTACATGGTGTGCCGTTGATTATAGGAGGAAACCGTGTCCTATATATTAGGTTGATGATGTCCCCTTGAGGAGCTCATAAGGTTCATCATGTAAACCCAGCTGGTTGACTTAGTCAACATGATGATAAGGTTGAGTGGTACTACTCGAGGAATTAGATGTTAATTAATTGATGGTGAGTAAATCAATTATTTGACGGACATTCGATATCTTAAACACGGGGAGATAAATGTACAAATAATATATGGAGCCCATATTAATTTATGGGGGTTGGTGAGGTAGTTCAATGATGATCCTCTAGTGGAATGGAACATCATTGATGGATCAAGTTTGTGTGTTTCCGATCCATCGGGTGGCCAAGACCCAACTCCTCCTTATGGTCCCTATCGTAGCCTATTATAATCCTTGTGAAGTCTAGATCCAAGAATGTAAAACAAAACCTAGAACCAACGGTTGGATTGAATCCATAGATCCGATGGTTGGGATGAAACCCTAGAACCAACGGTTGGATTAAATCCATAGATCCGATGGTTAGGATGAAACCCTAGAATCGATGGTTGGGATTAAATCCCTAGATCCGACGGTTGGGATGAAATCCTAGATCCGACGGTTGGGATGAAATCCTTGATCCGACGGTAGGGATGAAATCCTAGATCCTACGGTTGGGATGAAATCCTAGATCCGACGGTTGGGATAAAATCCTAGATCCGACGGTGGAGATTAAATCCCTAGATCCGACGGTGGAGATTAAATCCCTAGATCCGACGGTGGAGATTACAGGAGGCTTAATCCTAAATTCTAGAATTAGGGTTTGGCTCATCCATGTGTTGGGCGGCAACAAATCTTAAAGGAGTTAGGGGTTGGGCGGCAAGAAAAAAGGAGTTAGTTCCTATAATTTGGCTAACCAACTTTCTCCTAAATTCTATAAATAAGGGCTTAGGGTTGGGCGGCAACTAATTGATTTTGGTGATAGGGATTAGGGTTTGGAAAGAAGTTGGGCGGCTAGGGTTTGGAGCTAGGTTGGGCGGCAACCATATTCATCCAACATTGTTGCCGGCGCCCAATTCATTCAAGCTTTCCTTGGCCGGTGCCCTTCATCTTAGCCACTCTCTTCTTCCTTTGCCGGCGGTTCTCCTCCCATTGGTGGCCGGCAAGATCATCTTCCTCCAATCCCCAAAGGTGGCTAGCGGCTCCCTTTGTTTTGGTGGCCGGCCCATCTCCATCCATTCCTTGGCCGGCGGTTGCATCAAAGTTCCTAGCTTGGTGGCCGGTTCTAGATAGGAAAGGTATTTCTGGTTTTTCTCTTTGTTCGCAGCGGACAAGGTAGAGGAGAACTCAATCTAGAAGACTTCTACTCGTGGAGGATCTTCGTCCACACGTCGTCCACTAGAAGGATAGGACATACGATAGAAGATCGTAGGGTATAAAGTTATTTTAACTTTATGTACAGATCTGAGCATGTTCTTATTTGTTTTGATTATGCATGTGCGTGTATGAATGTATATTGTATAATCATGGATCCCGAAGACAAACACAAAAATCGGCGATCCGTCCGTCGTCTCTTCCGTGGCTAATCAACTAGAAGAGTAGAGTTGCTTGAACAACTAGTTTGTTCGAGCGACCACTCAAGTTGTTAGCACGACGACGAAATGGTGTTGTTAAGGAAGCTCATCCCATCCGGATTAATCCTTTGATAAGTGAAAATTTTAATCCGGGGACATGGGAGCCAATGAGCCTCCGAAGCGACATACCAACATTCATAACATATCTTAAATATCACATACACATAGGGCATGGCATAAGGCATGACATCAAGAGTAAGTAAACACTAACCTAAGGCATGTTATCTTCATCTAGCATCTTTTAATATCACAAGTCAACAGGAATTCACCCAAACATAAAACACATGTTAACCTAATTCATTTAACATAACAACAACTTCATTTGCATATAAAACATGAATTAAACTTCATTTAATCACCCAAAATTACATGATGGCCGAATGGTCCATAGGGTTTCTAGGGTTATCTTTTAACCTAATTCATTTAACATAACAACAGCTTCATTTGCATATAGAACATGAATTAAACTTCATTTAATCACCCAAAAATACATGATGGCCGAATGGTGCATAGGGGTTTCTAGGGTTATCTTTTAACCTAATTCATTTAACCTACTAACAACATCATATGCATACAAACATGGAATAAAACTTCATTGGAGCATCCATACATTGGGGTGGCCGAATGGTCCTTGTTGGTTTTTAGGGCTAGTCCTTTACCCTAATTCAATTAACATACTAACAACATCATAAGCATACAAAACATGGAATAAAACTTCTTTGGAGCATCCATACAAGGGGGTGGCCGAATAGTCCTTAGAGGTTTCTAGGATTAACCTTTAACCTAATTCACCCTACACCTTAACTTCATCATGTGCATGTAAGAATAAGGTATAGAACATTAATAAAACACCAAAAATCCATGTTGGCCGAATGGTTTATGGAGGCTTTTAGGGTTAACTTTCAACCCAATCCATTTTACATCCTAACATCATCATATAGTTACAAAACATAACATAGAACTTCATTGAAACATCCAAAACATAGCTTGGCCGAATGGATCATGGAGACTTTTAGGGTTAACCTTTGACCTAATCCATGTTAAGTCCTAACATCATCATATAGTTACAAAACATAGCATAGAACTTCATCGAAACCATAAAAACATGGCTTGGCCGAATGGATCTTGGAGGCTTTTAGGGTTAACTTTTGACCTAATCCATTTTAAGTCCTAACATCATCATATAGTTACAAAACATAGCATAGAACTTCATCGAAACCTTAAAAGCATGGCTTGGCCGAATGGACCTTGGAGGCTTTTAGGGTTAGCTTTTGTCCTAACCCCTTTTTCCATCTTAACATCATCATATACTTACTAAACATAGCATATAACTTCATTGATAACCCAAAAACATAGCTTGGCCGAATATAACATATAGATCTCTTTTACAACCATCAATCGAAGCTACTCGTATGCAGGTGAGGGATACTTACATCCTTCGCTTTGCTTGTAGTGGGAAGATGACCTATGGAACCAAGCCTAGCCTTTGCTTTCTTGCTTGGATGAGGTTCGGCCAAGGGGTGGAAATGGAGAGGGAGAGTCTCTAGAATTCGGTGAGAAGAAGAAGAGAAGAGGAGAAAGTGAAGTTGCTAACTCATGCCTCCTCATCCCTCCCCCCCGCCCCCCCTATTTATTCACCTAAAGAGTCCCTTAATCTCCCTTACACTTAACCATAATTTCCCTTATTCCTCTAATGATATAATCCTATTGGGCTTCTGGTTAGTGGGTGCATCTATAGGGCTTGGCTATCTCTAGAGGTTTGGGGTTCAATTCCTAGGCCTTGCACCCCTTTTTGGCTTATTTTCTTTTATTTTTGAAAAGGCCCACATAAAGCCCATTATCATCAAGCCAAAAATTCTTGTAAAATTTCTAGGAATTTTACGGGCGTTACAATCCTTCATACTTTTAAAAAGTTTCGTCCTCGAAACTTAGAACAATTGTGGGTACTTCTGCTTCATGTCCTCCTCGCGTTCCCAGGTAGCTTCCTCGTACCGTTGATTCTGCCACAGGACCTTTACTAAGGCCACCTCTTTGTTCCTTAGCCTCTTGATTTCTGGCCTAGTATCCGGATAGGCCGACTTTCAATACTCGTGTCCTCTTGAACTTGTACCGCTTTGTGGCTCGATCACTTGGTCCAGACCGGAAATGCATTTCTTGAGCACAGAGACATGGAACACGCCAGAATTGCCGACATCTCTTGAGGCGCTCTAGCTTGTAAGCTACCTTGCCAATCCTCCGCAATATCGGATACGGTCCCACGAAGCGTGGACTCGCTTTACCCTTCCTTCCAATCTCATCACTCCTTCATAGGAGCCACTTTGAGGAATACTAGGTCCCCAACTCAATTCTAACGGTCACGCATATCCGCATAGCTCTTTTGTCGGCTCGAGCAGCTTCAATTCTCTCAAGGATGTTACGATAGCTCGGGTGGTGTTGTCGATGAAGTCCGCTCGAGTCCCATCCTCTTCTTTTCACCACCCTCGCATCAAAGATATGGGAGATCTACATTTCCTCCCGTATAGAGCCTCGTAGGGTGCCATTCCAATAGTAGCTAGCTATTGTTGTAGGCGACACGCCAAACATAAGTATCGCATCACCTACCTTTGAAATCCAGAGCTCGTACATATCCTCCAAGATTTGATTTACTCTTTCGTCGTCTGTCTGTCTGGGATGGAAGGCAGTACTAAACAATAGCTTCGTGCCTAGGGCCTTCTGAACACATTCCCAGAAATGGGAAATAAAGCGACCATCTCTGTCAGAAATGATAGTCTTAGGAATTCCATGTAGTCTGATAATTTCCCTAGCATATAACTGAGCCAGTTGCTCCGTCGAATAGGTCATCTTGATTGCTAAGAAATGGGCACTTCAATCAACTGCCCACAATTACCCATATAGCATCATAACCGCTTGTCGCTTGGGCAATCCCGAGATGAAATCCATAGAAATGTCCTCCCATTTATATTCTCGAATCTGGATCGGCCGCAGTGTTCCTCCAGTCTCGGTGTTCTCGCCTTAACCCTCGCAGGTCGGGCATTCATCGACATCCGAGCCACATCTCTTTTCATTCCGAACCACCAGAACTTTCGTTTCAGGTCTTGGTACATCTTGGTGGTTCCAGGATGCATCGCATAAGGAGTTCTGTGAGCTTCCTCAAATATCTCCTTCCGTAATTCTGGATCGTCGGGATTACATAAGCGATCCCTGAGGTAGAGTACTCCACTATCAGAGATCTGAAACCCGTCGTCCTTTCCTTCTAATACCTCTTGCTTGATCCTCTGAAGGCTTGGGTCACGGGCTTGCTTTTCCAGTATATCATCGAACAACGTCGGTGCTATCGTCATGGTCGAGAGCTGCCCGGAAATGATTTCAACCCCGTAACGTATAATCTCTCTTTCTAAGGGTCGAGATAACACTGATAGAGACATCAAGGTGGCGCAGGACTTCCTGCTGAGTGCATCAGCCACCTTGTTAGCTTTCCCCGGATGGTAGAGAATCTCGCAGTCATAATCCTTGACGAGCTCAAGCCATCTGCGTTGTCTCATGTTCAGGTCCTTCTGTGTGAAGAAATATTTCAGACTCTGGTGGTCTGTATAAATCCTACACTGAGCTCCATATAGATAATGTCTCCATGTTTTGAGAGCAAAGACCATGACCGCTAGCCTTATGTCGTGGGTGGGATAATTCCTTTCGTGTTCCTTGAGTTGCCTAGAGGCGTAGGCAATGACCTTGCCATTCTGCATGAGTACAGCTCCGAGTCCCAACTTGGAAGCGTCACTGTACATGTCAAAGCCTTCATTATTGTCCGGAAGAGCAAGGATTGGGGCGCTGGTCAGTCTCCTTTTCAATTCTGTGAAACTCCTCTCGCAGGCGTCCGTCCACTCATATTTCTTGTTCTTTCTGGTGAGGTCTGTCATAGGGCGGCAATCCTGGAGAAGTTCTCTACAAACTTCTGGTAGTAGCTTGCTAGCCCGAGAAATCTTCTGACCTCGCTGGCATTCCTTGGTCGGTTCCAATTACTCACGGCTTCAATCTTCGTTGGGTCTACCATCACTCCGTGCTTGGATATCACGTGACCCAAAAATGTTACTTGCTCGAGCCAGAACTCGCATTTGGAGAACTTTGCGAATAGCTATTTTTCCCGAAGGATCTGCAATACCACATTCAAGTGTTCTGCGTGCTCCTCGGGGGTTCTCGAATATATCAGTATGTCGTCGATGAAGACGATCACAAACTTGTCGAGGAATGTCGAGAATACCCGATGTCCGTATCTGATCTGGAAGGTCGTCTTTGGTATATCATCTGATTTCACTTTTACTTGATGACAGCCGAACCTCAGGTCGATCTTAGAGAAAACGGTGGCACCCTTTAGTTGGTTGAACAGGTCGTCAATCTGCAGCAAAGGGTATCGGTTCTTGATCGTCACATTATTTAGCGCGCGGTAGTCTATACACATTCGCACAGACCCATCTTTCTTTTTCACCAACAGCACTGGAGCTCCCCATGGAGAGCGACTTGGGCGAATAAGTCCCTTGTCGAGTAACTCCTGTAGCTGTCCCTGAAGTTCCTTTAATTCAGCCGGCGCTATACGGTAAGGTGCTTTAGAGATCAGATTAGTACCAGGAATCAACTCGATCTCAAATTCAACTTCTCTATCTGGGGCTAACCCTGGTAGTTCATCTGGGAATACCTCTGGGTAGTTGCATACAACTCTGACATTCTCTAGCTTCTAATTCTCATCTTGACTTGTATCAACTATGTGTGCCAGAAACCCAGTGCATCCACTATCTAACATCTTACGTGCCTGTAGGGATGATAAAATCATATTGACTCTTCTCCTTGGTTCTCCAATAAATTCGAACATAGGTTCCGCCTCCGGCTGGAATACCACTTTCCTTTTTCGGCATTCGATCGAAGCACCGTACTTGCTTAAGAAATCCATGCCCAATATAATGTCATAATCCTGCATGTCGAGCACTATCAGATCGCAGTAGAGTTCTTTGTCTGCAATTCTGATGGGTGCAGCTCGCAGCATATGAGTGGAGGGCATTACTTCTCCCAAAAGGCAGAATGAAGCACACTTAATCTTTTCACATTCGGGCCAGTCCAGTAGCTCCACGATGCTTTCCACCATATTGAACCAGGCCTGGGCATCCCATGGTTCACCAGTACCAGAGAAATTTTCCGACTTTAGTCTCTGCCACTGGATCAGGTAAGCTTCCTGTCGAACCATCGGGCCCGCTGGGGCAAAGAGGGTTTCTCACGATTCATTAGGGTATTTATTACTTGTTTTTGTTCTGTGACTTGTCGCTGGAGTTCTGTGACTACGTGTGTAAGGTCATGCGGGGGTGCTATCTCATCAGCTCTACTACTGCGTCTTCCAGACATGTTTATCTTCATATATTAAAGTAAAGCTAGTATAAGTTTTCTTTCGTTGACCTACGCATACTTAGACTAAAGCTAGCATAAAGTCATTTTAAGCTTAAGGCATCATTCATGTTCTCATGCATAGTTTAAGCTTAAGGTATTTTATATCATACATGAACAAGCATAAGGGTATCATACATATTTTCATTCATATTTAAGCTAGAAGCATTTCCTATCATACATGGGAAAAAAAAATTTACAAAATTAGAGTAGACATAGAATTCTTACTTGGAGCGGCAGGATTTGGAGCTTGATGTGTGTGTAGTGGAAAGGCAGATCCGCTCTGATACCAACCTGTCACGCCCGCCCTTTTCGGACCCAGAATCTGGAGGGGCGGCGCGTGACGCGACCGTACATACATACATTACTTACAGCGGAAGACTTTATACATATTTCGTACTTCTTACAGCGGAAGACTTTAGACTTATTTTTTTTTTCTTTTAAAACATAAACATGCATTGACATATATATATATATATATATATATATACTTCTTCTTCTTAACATAGAGTATGCTTCATAACATGTATAGATACTTCTTCTTACTTCTTTACTTCTTCTTATCAACATAGAGCATGCATCATATCTATAGATACTTAGTGCTTAGTTCAGGTTCATAAACATCATCGTCATAAGGAGACATAAGTAAGGACATCCATAGACATCATCATCATAGGTAAACATATATAGATAGACCTAACGGATCTTCTCCACCATGCCACTACCACACACATTGGCCCCTCCTGCTGCTCCCTTTAGTTTATCCATCCCTTACCCTTATCTGCAGTACGAGGGAAAGATAAACTATAAGCACATAGGCTTAGTAAGATCCTGTCCTACTCACAAAAACCATACATCAGCATTAATCATGGCATGTAACATTCATAACATATAAGCAATATAACATGTAACATACATAGCGTAATCAACTTAATATGTAGCATAAGTAACATGAGTAAACATAACATGTATCATCCATAACATGGCAGCATAACATGTATCATCTATAACACAGCAGCATATCATGTAAATATATGACTTAATCTAACATAACATATAACATACGTAACATAGCAAATCAACATAACATGCAACATATATGTATGACATATCAAACATAACATAAATCATTTGTATCCGAGTGGCATAAACATGGCATATCAATCATAACATGTGAACATAACAATCAATCAGGTAAACATATGCAGGATGCTTTTGAAAACATATATTTTAGGTACGTAAACATAAATCTCAACATATTTGGGCCCGACATTGTACCACTTCTTCATTATCATAGCGCGCATCCCTAAATAGGCCCGAGGTAGCAAGTCTCGAACCTAATAGGTTACTAGGCCCGATCTTAGTCCGTCGACCTATGGCAATCGTCATAGTGTAGAAGCTCATCCTAGGCCCGAGTCTTACTCCCTCGACCTAAGGCATCTTGGAGCCCATCCCGTACTAGGCCCGAGTCTTATTCCATCGACCTAGGGGCAATCATACATAGAAGCCCGTCCTAGGCCCGAGTCTTATTCCATCGACCTAGGGCATCTTAGGAGCCCATCCTTTCTTGGACCTTGTTAAGGTCTTGGTACAAGCCATGCAGATGGTAAAATACTTATATGCTTATTTTATAACATAGCTTATTTCATTTTGCAACATAGCTTACTTCATTTCATAACATATCATGCTTCACTTCATGAACATATCATCTTTCATTTCATGAACATACTATACTTCATTTCATAACATATCATACTTCATTTCATCATCATATCATATTCATTTTGTGAACATATCGTTTTGTTTCATTTCATAATCTTATCGTATTCCATTTCATAACATATCTTAAATATCACATACACATAGGGCATGGCATAAGGCATGACATCAAGAGTAAGTAAACACTAACCTAAGGCATGTTATCTTCATCTAGCATCATTTAATATCACAAGTCAACAGGAATTCACCCAAACATAAAACACATGTTAACCTAATTCATTAAACATAACAACAACTTCATTTGCATATAAAACATGAATTAAACTTCATTTAATCACCCAAAAATACATGATGGCCGAATGGTCCATAGGGTTTCTAGGGTTATCTTTTAACCTAATTCATTTAACATAACAACAGCTTCATTTGCATATAGAACATGAATTAAACTTCATTTAATCACCCAAAAATACATGATGGCCGAATGGTCCATAGGGGTTTCTAGGGTTATCTTTTAACCTAATTCATTTAACCTACTAACAACATCATATGCATACAAACATGGAATAAAACTTCATTGGAGCATCCACACATGGGGGTGGCCGAATGGTCCTTGTAGGTTTTTAGGGCTAGTCCTTTACCCTAATTCAATTAACATACTAACAACATCATAAGCATACAAAACATGGAATAAAACTTCTTTGGAGCATCCATACAAGGGGGTGGCCGAATAGTCCTTAGAGGTTTCTAGGATTAACCTTTAACCTAATTCACCCTACACCTTAACTTCATCATGTGCATGTAAGAATAAGGTATAGAACATTAATAAAACACCAAAAATCCATGTTGGCCGAATGGTTTATGGAGGCTTTTAGGGTTAACTTTCAACCTAATCCATTTTACATCCTAACATCATCATATAGCTACAAAACATAACATAGAACTTCATTGAAACATCCAAAACATAGCTTGGCCGAATGGATCATGGAGACTTTTAGGGTTAACCTTTGACCTAATCCATGTTAAGTCCTAACATCATCATATAGTTACAAAACATAGCATAGAACTTCATCGAAACCATAAAAACATGGCTTGGCCGAATGGATCTTGGAGGTTTTTAGGGTTAACTTTTGACCTAATCCATTTTAAGTCCTAACATCATCATATAGTTACAAAACATAGCATAGAACTTCATCGAAACCTTAAAAGCATGGCTTGGCCGAATGGACCTTGGAGGCTTTTAGGGTTAGCTTTTGTCCTAACCCCTTTTTCCATCTTAACATCATCATATACTTACTAAACATAGCATATAACTTCATTGATAACCCAAAAACATAGCTTGGCCGAATATAACATATAGATCTCTTTACAACCATCAAAAGCTACGTATGTAGGTGAGGGATACTTACATCCTTCGCTTTGCTTGTAGTGGGAAGATGACCTAAGGAACCAAGCCTAGCCTTTGCTTTCTTGCTTGGATGAGGTTCGGCCAAGGGGTGGAAATGGAGAGGGAGAGTCTCTAGAATTCGGTGAGAAGAAGAAGAGAAGAGGAAAAAGTGAAGTTGCTAACTCATGCCTCCTCATCCCCCCCCTATTTATTCACCTAAAGAGTCCCTTAATCTCCCTTACACTTAACCATAATTTCCCTTATTCCTCTAATGATATAATCCTATTGGGCTTCTGGTTAGTGGGTGCATCTATAGGGCTTGGCTATCTCTAGAGGTTTGGGGTTCAATTCCTAGGCCTTGCACCACTTTTTGGCTTATTTTCTTTTATTTTTGAAAAGGCCCACATAAAGCCCATTATCATCAAGCCAAAAATTCTTGTAAAATTGCTAGGAATTTTATGGGCATTACACACTAGTCGACTGATCGCAAGATCAGTCGACTGCTCGGCTAATCAGTCGACTGCCCACCTCTGACAGTTGACTACTAGTCCAATTCCCACTGTCAAACCCTAGTTGACTCACGCCAGTCGACTGTCATATGGCATCAGTCGACTGGCACACCTCAAACATGAGGTTTAAACCCAAGTATGGTTTTCCCATACTTGCTAGACCACCCTAAGCCTCCTAGCCACCCCTGTCAGCTTCAAGCCTCTCTGATCCCCTCCAAGTCATCCATGACTGGTTCATACATTGTGCTAGCCTTCAGGTGCTTCCATTGGCTATGTCATGCTAACGGTGTCTACACCGCCAAGGCACATTAGACTTACACTGCCAAGACTCCCACTTGAAATTTACACCGCCAACCATTGAACTTTACACTGCCAATATCAAACCCCTTGGACTTTACACCGCCAATATCAAACCCCTTGGACTTTCAAAATGCCAAGAATCAAGCTTGGACTTTCCCTTGCCAACCCATGTTGGACTTTCCATGCCAAGACCCATGCTTGGACTTTTCCTTGCCAACCCATGTTGGACTTTCCATTGCTAAGACCCATGCTTGGACTTTCCCTTGCCAAGACCCAAGCTTGGACTTTACATGCCAAGTACTCAAGACTTGGACTTTCCAAATGCCAAGTGTCCCACTTGGACTTTCCATGCCAAGTACCCAAGACTTGGACTTTCCCATGACAATCACATTGTCATATGTTTTTGTCGAACATCAAAACATCTCTCGAGTCAAGCTCGAGTCCTGGTCAATCGTGACCTGGGTCGATTGCACCAACAATCTCTCCCTTTTTGATATTAGACAAAAACCAAACAAATAATTGAGTTAGACCATCTAACTCAAACCAATCATCCCCATCAATTTTCCAAATTGATGTCATTCTCCCAATAAGTTCTCCCCCTTTTTGACTAACATCAAAAAGATTCTCTTAAAGGAGGTCAATGTCTCATGTCCCAATGAGATTTTACAATCTCCCCCTTGGTCCAAAAATACCTAGGATGTCTACCATCTTCCTAGTGATAAGTCTCATATCACTCAAGAGAGGTAATTCTATACACTCTCTCAATTTCCAAATTGGGTATATCAAAATATTATTTCTCCTCCTCATGAGGAAAATTACCATCCATCATCCCATGATGGATATCTCCCCATAAAGTCTTGCTCCCCCTTGACCATTGCACCAATAATGTCCTTGGGAAATCCCTAAGCCAATAGAAATTCTAAACCATCAAAAATAAGGTCTAAAGTTCAACCTTGAACTTTTCAACCCTTAAATTTGATACATCACCCTAACACCTCTCCTAATCCATATCCAATAGATTTTCACCCTTTATAATGCTTCCTAAAGCATACCCTAGGGTGAAGAGTGGTTAGGGACTTTTACCATAGCTGAAATGGGGTTAAACATCCTTGTTTTCTCGAAATCAGCCTTGGTAGTCGACTCTATCAGAGATCAGTCGACTGCCACTCTCATCAGTCGACTGCCACCATGTGCAGTCGATTGATAACTTAAATTTCCGAATTTAAGTTATCAGAATTGAATTTTAGAAATTCATAAATAAATATACGTAATTTGAAAAATCATGAAATTTCATACGTATAATACTTATGACCAATACAATGGGTGAAAAATGATAGAAAAATATTTTACCCATAACATATCGAAATTGATACAAAATTCAAAAGTGAAGAAAAACTTCTAAGTTTTGGCTCACTTTGTATCAACTCCATCAATGGTGATTGCTATCAAAAGATAGACTTCACCAAGGTTTTCTAAAATGATTTTAAAATATTTTTGAAAACCTATATTGGATTATATTCCTTGGGCTTATTGTACATGACTTGTACACAAGTTTTCCCAATGATCCCCACATGATTTTAGACGAGTTTAAGTTCATCTAGATGCAAAAACTATGCACCTTGAACTCAACTCATATCCTAGCATCTCACATATATATAGGGTGTATGAAAATACATACAAGTCAATGTGATGTGAGATGTGAGTTTTGTTCTCCTAATCTAGGGTTTCATGCAATCTCTAAGGCAACTCTACTTGATTCCCTTATAAATGAGACTTCAAGTCATGCCATTGTCCTTAAATCAATTTAAATCAAATTAAATGCATGAATAATCATGGCATAAATGATAGCAATAATTAAGCATGGCCAATGATCATGATGTCATGACATATGATATAATCTAAAAACACATGACATTAAACCTTAATCCTACACATAACCATGACATATAAATGATAAAAATAAACAAGATGTCATGACATGTTATATGACAATCAAGGAATGACAAATAAAATATATAGGTATAATAATACCTAAATTTTAATGTTAGTGGTCATTTGATATAATTAAGTATATTTTTCCATATTGCTACTTTTCTCCCAAGTGTACCAAAAACCCAAAATGACACACTAAAGACTTCTAAACCTAATTGTGCCAATTTAATTGATTTTTCATAATTCCAAGAATGTATTGGCACATCCTAAAATCTTTTGGGATCATAATATCAACCTTATTTCCAAGGTACCCATAACCTTGAAAATTACCTAAAGTGACACCTTTGACATGGTTGAGTTAACTACCCATCCAATCAACATTGGCACACCCTAAACCCATCTAGCATGAATCGATCACACTCTTAGAAACTCAAAATCTATTTGAGCTCCTAGGGTTTACTAGGTATTCCTTAGGGATGACCTCCCTAGATACCCTCCTAATGACCCTCCTAGGCTTGTTAGCCTTGGTCATTGCGGTCTTACCTCGGTTGACTCTAGGGGTAACTCCCCTTGCAACCTTCATAGTGGCTTCCCTAGGTTTCCTTGAAACCCTAGCCATTAGGCACACACTATGGTCAACTCTAGGGATTACTTCCCTATTGACCTTAGTCTTCCTAGACCTAGTTTGTGTTCCATAATCAAATGGAACACTATGATAAACCACCCTAGGCTTAGGTTTGTGACCCAAACCTTTCTTGCCCTTGGTTGACTTTTGTCTCCTATGACCTAGGCCTTGACTCTTGGTCCTAGACTCTTGACTTTGACCATTTAACCCTTTTATTTGGTTTTGCATAATCTTAAAGGTCTTCTCAAGTTTCTCAAGCCTTGACCTCAAGGCTTGATTTTCAACCTCTAATTGCCCAATTTTAGAATTTTGATTTAATCCTTGGGCATGGTTCTTCCTAGGCATATGCCTAGTCCATTTAGGATTTAAACCTAGGTGCTCTTGTACCTTTCTAATCGTCTCCCTAGGTAGAATTGGTCTAGAATTATTTCTCCTAGATTTGTCTTTAGATAAATTTATTTTAGGGACATTAGTCCCAAATTTCTCCTTATTATTAAAATGAATACTCTTAGCTCCTAGGCAAAAATATTTATTGTTTCTAATAGCATGCTCCTTATAAATAATAGCAAGATTGTTTAAATTACTTCTAGCATGCTTCTTGACCTTAAAATTTGAAGGTGCATTAATGAAATGTACCTTAGGGTTAGCTTTAGAAGCTCCCCCTACTTGTGATGCTCCTTCTTGCCCCCTTCTTCTTTCCCCTTGGGCATTGACTCTGGTAATAACCCCGTAGTCGACATTTGAAGCAAATCACTTGCTCCTTGCTCCTGATTGTTGGAGGACCGACATCCTTAACTTTTGGTACCGGTGGAGCTTTCCTTACTCATTTTTGGCACTTTCTCTTATAGTTTCCAGATTCCCTACACTCAAAGCAAATTATATGATTTTTGTTTAAAATCGAATTGCTTGAGTTACCTAGGGTGGTTGTGGTGGTCAGAGTGGATTCTTCATCTCTCCCAGAGGTGGATGACTCTTCTTGAGGTTGCTCCAGTGTGAATGGTCTCTCCTCCCCCTCAATCCTTGAAGTGGAGGCTTCTTCCACCGATTCGGAGGTTGACTCCCTATCAACTTCCGAATCCTCAAGATCTTTATATGACGATGTACTTTCTTGAGCTTGAGAGGGTGAGCACTCTTCTTCTTCTTCTTCTTCTTCTTCTTCTTCTTCTTCTTGGACCGATGATGAATTTTCGTGAAGATTGGCCAAATCGCTCCATAGCTACTTGGCATCAATGCACTCACCTAGGCTACACAAGAAGTCATTTGGAATTAAATTAAAAATAAATTTGATTACCTTCTTGTTTTTCTCGAATCTTTGGAGTTGATCCTCACTCCATCTCTTCTTCTTGAGGAAGCCACCCTTTGGTCCTTTTAGATATTCGAATCCTTCCATCAAAATGGACCACTCCTTAAAATCTCTCATCATAATAAAATCTTTAATTCTTCTCTTCCAAGAATTGAAGCCTTCTCGTCCATATAGGGTGTAGGGCACCGGTATGTTGATGTCCCAACCTAGTTGTTCTTCCAACTCCATCTTCACCCTCTAGCATTTTTGTCTTAGCTCCCGGCGGTTAGTTTGTAGAATAGCCCCGGGCTTTGATAGAAATTATAGGGGAAATGTTGACCGCTAGAGGGAGGTGAATAGCGTCGTAGAATGCGTTGATGAAATTCGTTCGCGTTTGTCTACAATTTCGTTAGCGCAGCGGAAATAGAAATAATAACAATAACGAAACAAGACAAACACAATTACACAAGTATTTAACGTGGTTCAGAACCAAACGGTTCCTACTCCACGGATCGAGCTCTAAAGAGCTCTAGCGATGCCAATCACACACGACTAATAAAACACTCCTTCTCGACACAAGTCAGAGGTGGAGAAATCTCGTACAAATGATTACAACAATAATACTAAATTCAACAAGTAAATATAAGTGAATACAACAAAAGAAATGCAAAGAAAACTTTACAATCGATCTTTTGGAAGCTTACTTGTTTGGTTGGTTGAGTGACACTTGGAGACCCAGAATTACACTAGCAATTCGCCCCAAAAACTACTCAAAGAACCATGGCATTTTCCTCCTCCACGAGCTCCCTTTAAAGCTGCAACCTGGGCTGGAAATCGTCGATCAGTCGACTGCTCAGGACCATCAGTCGACTGATGCCATTGTTGTCGTGAGACAACGGCTAGATCCTGTTGGGTTTCTGGCATCGCGGCGAGTGTGTGTTCGAACATGTTTCGTAAACATGTGCACAACGGAAGGAATAAAATAATAAATCTAATTTATTACAACACACACATCACACGCATGCATAGTACAACATGTGTAGACATAACCGTAAATTCAAATTTTGCAATAAAAGGAAATTTACACTACGTATACCTGACGTATCACGTGTAGCGGGAAAGGCATCAACCGGAACGATTCTTGCTAGAATTGTCTCTATCCGTATCCAAGCCGAGTATCTTCGGGATAACTTCACTAAGTCACGAGTCTCGTCTTCGTACGGGTTACTAGCCTCGTGTTGAAGACGATGTGATCGAGAGAAGATCACGATCCGAATCAAAATTCGGATCCAAAATGAGTCCTCAAAAACTCGCTTCTCCAGAGAGGAATTCGTCAACCGTTTGACGAATCCTTCGTCCTCTACCTATGAGGATTGCCGGAGATCGAATCCCCGGCAAGGGAGGCACTGTCAGAGCTCCACATGTCGTCCAAACGACACTCCGACAAGAAGGAAACAAGCTGTCCAGAAAACTGGACAGCTTTGGTGGAGACCTTGCGCCGGCCAAATAAGGAAAGCAATGTGCTCACCTTGTTGTCGGAGCAAAGGATGATCACCGGAGCTCCTCCGGCAGCAGCTCGACACCGGCAAGTGGAGAAGACGGCAGCAGTTGGTCACCGGTTGGAGGAGTTGGGCGGCGGCAAGGAGTTGGCGCCGACTAGATGGAGAGGAGGGAGAGGTTGGGCGGCCACAATTAGGTTAGGGATTTTGATTCGATTTTAACAAAAACCCTTAAGCCATATTTTATAGAGAACAAATTCTCTTAATGGTTATTGGATCATAACCAAAGGCCCGTTAACCCACTCCATTAATTTAAGTTAAAATAAACCAAACCATGATGGTTTATTTTAAGTTAAAACGAACCGTACCAACTTTGGTTCATTCGTTTAAAACAAACCAAACCCCTTTGGTTTATTCTCATCCGTTGAATTAGAACCAAACCATTTTGGATCATCCATCATGTCTTCATAAGACACGGCCCATCCACGCTTCCATTGTGACTGAAACAATTTCATGCTCGCTTCTTGTTTGGTCCAACCAAACCTAGTTTCTCTCAGTCTGAGAATCTCATTCTCAAGCTCGTTTTAAATCATTCGGATTACGCTCATTGTGCGTGTGACCAAATAGGTTCTCGGTTTATGTTGGCCATCTATAATTAACCATTAATTATAGAACGATCATGAGTGGCACCTAGTAGTACATCATGATCCCCAATTAACCGAAAAGATCAACGGTTGATCCAGAACTATTTCTAAAACACTTCAGCAGCTCGAATGAATCGTGCCCCATTCCCCTCACTCATCTTATACCCACTTGGTTCAGGACATGGTCTATACTGTCAGTCCCCACTAGGCTGACTACGTCACACCTAGCCCAAGTATCATTTCCTCATCCTACGGATTCTAGTTACTGCACATGTATCGAAGAGTACCTTAATCTAAACATGTAATGCTTTGGCTAAAGACTTTAGTAACAATCCGACGAGAGGCCATGGGTATACATCTCCTCGCAAGGAGTGGTGAATCCTTTATAGGCTATTCAAACACCTTCGATCACTTCGACTTATACCCATTCATCCCGGGTCCACATCTCCTCAGAGATGTTTTCTTAAGATGTCAAAGCATAAGTCTTCATGATCAAGATAACTTGAATACCGCAAGTCAAAGGAACATCGCACTTAAGCTACAGTAAGAACTTTATTGACATATCTATATATGCAGAGAACCATATGAAGTCTTACGGCTGGTCACTCCAATGAACTAGTTACTATAACTAGCATCCACAATTAACCCCGGACATCACAATGTCTTCAGCCAATGAGAATCAGCTGCTTGGATACACCAAGGAGTACACCTCGTGCTAGTCTCGACAGAATCAATGGTGTCCATATCCATCAATTCATCGACTAGGGATAATTCCGATACATCACAATTACACATGTAGAGATACTCACAAGTTGTGATCCAATCACAAATTCTCTCATGCCGTGAGTCATATCGTGGACATTCAGTAAATGAGTTTAAGATCCAATCAAATACATTAAACCATGTATACTCAAATAGTGAATCTTCATTTATCATATAAATGATTCATACATAAGGCGATTGCCTTAGGACATCTCTCATATATTACTAACAAACTCCCACTTGGCCTAATGCCAATCGCTATGGTATCAAATACCATAAGCTCTAACATGACCCTCAAACTTACTTTGAGGTAATGCCTTAGTCAAAGGATTCGCTAAGTTCCTTCAGTGGAGATTTTCTCGATTTGTATTTCCTTCCTACTAATGATCTCTTTGATAAGATGATAGCGGCGAAGAACATGTTTGGATCGTTGATGAGACCTTGGCTCTTTCGCCTGTGCAATGTTGGGGATCGATACGCCGGCTAGAGGGGGGTGAATAGCCCTCTTACGTTGCGTGATGGAATTCTCTCTTTCGTTTGCTCGTCTACACAATCGTTAGCGCAAGCGGAAGGATAAACAATTAAGACAAAGCAATAAACGAAAATACAAATGCTAACAAAGGAGATGTAACGTGGTTCACGGCTATGCCGCTAATCCACGGTCCGATTCGTCCAAGGTGAATCACTCCTCCAAATCCACTAGATCTCTCCTTTGCACAAAGCTAGGTGGAGGTAACATCTTTTACACAAGGATCACTCTTCTACAATAGAATAGAGATTAAAACAAGTAGAAGAGTAAGGAATCATGTATGGCACTTTGGGAGAAGTTTAGAGCTCAAGCATTAGCCTCCCAAAGCCCCACTCCCTCTCATTTTATAGAGAGGAAGATTTTCTTCCCGTTGGCCACCACCAGTCGACTGCTGCCCTTTGGCAGTCGACTCCGCCACTCCAATGGCCTCCGAACACGTCGGATCCTGACCGTTGTAATCCAATGGAACGCTTTGCGATCGGTCGATGAACCTCATCGATCGTCATCGTAGTCGACGCCTCGGCCACGAGCGATTCTGCGGTCTTCGAACCCTATTGACTACCGATCGCCCACATATGGCGGTCATCACGCATCTGATTCACCGATCGAATACGGTCCAACTACATTCGACTTCGAGCGACCGACCGCCATGACATGGCGATCGTGCCGTGAAACTCAAACTTGACATAAGTTTGAGCTTCCGGCGGTCGGGTAAACCTTAACCCTTGCAGTCAAGTCTCCGACACTCAGCCATTCGACCAAGTTCACCTAATGAGATACTTATATTTCACTCATTGTCTCATCTCACTCGAAGTCCCTCGCTGAAGCTCTCTTCGTTCGCGGCCACGTCCCTCGGCAACATCAGGTGCACGGCTCTGCAATGCTCCTTCGCGTCTCTTTGCCTCCAAAGTCTGCTTCCTTGGCTTCACTTCAAGTCATCTTGTCCGGCGGTCCCTCGGCAGCATCAAACGCACGGCTCTGCAATGCTCCTTCTCCGACTCAGGCACGAGGTTGTGAGGGTGAACCCGCCAAGGCTCCATGTGCGAATTACTAAGTCCTGCAAGAATCCAACGCACATATCAAATAACAATATCAACCTAACTTAAACCCTTTTCCACACACATCAAAACCTTATCATGACAAGAGATTACCTTAACAATCTCCCCCTTTTTGATGTGTGGCAATCCATTTAAGTTAGGTAAAAACATTTGATATAAATTTCTAAGGTAAGAAAGCATGTAAACATAAACATGATATAACAACATGCAACTCCCCCTTAATCCATGAAACTCCCCATACAAATTAACAAAATTTCTCCCCCTATCATAATTTACTTAAACATAATTACTTCTCCCCCTTTGACACCATCAAAAAGATTAACACTAAGTTATAAACCCATGGCATCAAGTTTAATAGAAGGAAAATACCCAAAAACATGATTAAATTTGAAATCAAAAAATATTGGACTGTATTTCAGGTGGGCAGTCGATTGCTATCAGTATGGCAGTCGACTGACACAAAGGATTCCGAAATTCTAATTTTCTGGGTGAAATTCAGAAATGCATTATAAATTCCAAAAAATTTGAAAAATCATGAAATTTGAGGAACATATTTATTTTAAGTATATCTATCAATGAAAAATAGGTTTTCAAGAAAAATCATTATATTTTCCGAGATTTACCAAAAATCCAAAAGCTTGAAAAAACACTAGTTTTTTGAGCATATTAGTATCCATTTTAACACCTAGTATTGCTTAGGATTGCTTCAAAACATGAATATATAGATTTTTGGGTAAGAAATTATTTTGAAAACATATGAAATATCCAACCATGATCTTTGGGCAATATGTCTATGAATTAAACATAAGCTTTCCCCATGATTGGTCTATTATTGCTATTTTGATACCTTAAATGACCATATAAATGCCATAGGCATTAGTGGACATTTGTATCATCCTAACATCTCACTCATGCTAAGTTTTCAATCATGGTAGCCTATAGTGAGTGTGAGATGCATCCTAGGGGGTATTTGTATCTACTTAACCATTATATTCATACAATTCTATCAAGGTTAAGTATCAACCTAACAATCCTCATGATCATAATGACATATATGAACTAGTTTCACATTATGATCTTGAAATGCATGTATTCATCAAATTATAATCATGCATTAGGTATTATATGATGATAATTAGCAAATATCACCTAGGGCATGATTTAAATCCTATTTCTCATGATTATGTGCCAAATATCAAAATCATAAATCATGATTGCAAACATGCATAGTAATTACATTAATCATCATGATTTAAGCATTATTAACTATTTATAGGCACGTTGTCATCACCTAACACTATTTAAAAATGTTGTCCCGCCATCCTAAGTCAACCAAAATATGATATAGGTCAATTGCATATGGTTGACTAACCTAGGGGTTTTCTAACCCTTAAGGATGGATTTTGGAACCCAAAATAAGTTCTTGCCTATTGGGTTCACTAGATACTCCTTGGGGATCCATTTCCTAGTAATTACTTTCTTCTTATCTTGTCCCCTAGCAATTAGGCATTTATAGGCCCTTTCATTTTTCTTTTCTTTGTATCCTAGGCCTTTCTTATTGAAGCTAGCTCTTTGGCTCCCTATAATCATGTTCAAGGTGTTGGAGCCTATAGTGAATTTTTCTAGGGCTTTTGTCAAGTAATCTACCTTTTCCCTTAGAGCCCAATTTTCTTCTATACATGCATCACTAACATCCAAAGGCATATATTCATGTGAGCATGCATCATCATGGCAAGAAGAAATATTTTCATTTTGATTTAGGCATGCTTTTTCTAGTTTATTTTCTAAGTCCTTAATTTGTTCAAGCATGCATTTATTTTTCTTCTTTGCTCTAAACAAATCCCTAGTTAAACTAGAAACCATGGAAACTATTTTCTTGGGGGTTAGATTTGTTACCATAGTCTCCATGTCCTCTTCTTCTTCTTCGGATGAGGAGGATGTAGAGGCTCCCCCTTCATTTGAGCTCTCTCCACTTGAGCTTGATTCTTCATTTTCGGTGGAGGAGCAATCCAAGTCATCAAAGGCCATCAAGGCCAAATTGGTGACAAAAGCATTCTCCTCATCCGATGATGATGAGGAGGATGAGGATGGGTCATCCCAAGTCCTTGCCTTTAGAGCTTTGGTCTTCCGCTTTTCTTTTGTCTTCTTCTCCTCTTCCTTCTTTTTCTTGCTCCCCTTTTTCTTCTTCTTTTCTTCTTTCTTTTTCTTTTCTTCTTTGCTCTTGTTTAGGAGGGGACAATTGTCCCTTATGTGTCCCTCTCCTTGGTAATTGTAGCAAATGATTTTCCCCCTTGGTCTTCTATTCCTATCATTAGATTTATTTAAATGAAAACCCTTTAAAACACGCCTTTCCCTCCTTACCATATACGCTTCTTCCGTGCTATCCATGGAGGAGGAGGAGGCTTCATCATCGGAGGAGGAGATCTCCATCTTCTTCTTCCCCTTATTTGCCATCAATGCTACTCCTCTTGAGGGTTGGATTCTAGGCTCTTCTTGTATTCCTTCTAACCTGGTTTCGTGAAGCTCCATTGTTGAGAAGAATTCCTCCAAGGTGCTTACTTCTAAGTTCTTGGAGATATAAAAAGAGTCCACCATGGAGCTCCATTTTGAGGATCACGGAAAGGCATCTATAGCCTTCATAAGCATATCCCGGTTTGATAGCTTCTCACCTACACTTGACAAACCGGTTATATTTTCCTTGAAACGAGAATGTATGGAGATTACCTTTTCTCCCTTTTCTAGTTTAATGTTGTTGAGTTGGGAGTGAAGGAGATCTCTTCTTGCTAGCTTCGCCTCGGATGTGTCTTCATGAAGCTCAATTAGCTTCTCCCACATCTCCTTGGCACATAGGCACTCTCCTATTCGGTTGATCTCTTGTTGGGGAAGCACATTGAAAAGATGATGCTTGGCTTTTGAGTTTGCAAGGTTCTCTTCCCTTTGCTTTTTGGTCCACCTAGATTTCTCTATTGGCTTCCCTTCTTCATCCCTAGGCAAAACGAAACCGGATTCCATTGTAATCATAATATCAAAATCCGTTTCGAAAAATACCTCTATTCGCTTCTTCCACCAAGTGAATTCTCCTTCAAACTTCGGTTGATGGATGTTTGAGCCGGCCATTTTGAATGTTGCTCGTTGTGGCGGTTAGTCCTCGACAAGCTTTCCTTTGCTCTGATATCACTTGTTGGGGATCGATACGCCGGCTAGAGGGGGGTGAATAGCCCTCTTACGTTGCGTGATGGAATTCTCTCTTTCGTTTGTTCGTCTACACAATCGTTAGCGCAAGCGGAAGGATAAACAATTAAGACAAAGCAATAAACGAAAATACAAACGCTAACAAAGGAGATGTAACATGGTTCATGGCTATGCCGCTAATCCACGGTCCGATTCGTCCAAGGTGAATCACTCCTCCAAATCCACTAGATCTCTCCTTTGCACAAAGCTAGGTGGAGGTAACCTCTTTTACACACGGATCACTCTTCTACAATAGAATAGAGATTAAAACAAGTAGAAGAGTAAGGAATCGTGTATGGCACTTTGGGAGAAGTTTAGAGCTCAAGCATTAGCCTCCCAAAGCCCCACTCCCTCTCTTTTTATAGAGAGGAAGATTTTCTTCCATCGCCACCCGACCATCGCTTTGGGAGTCGATCACGCCACTCCAACGCCTCCTCAACACGCCGGATCCCGACCGCTGTAGTCCAACGGAACGCTTGGCGCCAATCGATGAACCTCATCCCGATCGCCGCCTCATTGTCGATCGCCTACGGCATGAGCGGGTTTCAGGCGAACCTATTGACTACCGATCAGACACATATGGCGATCGATCGGCGATAGCTCACCAATCGAACTACATTCGATTGAGAGCCGATCGCCATGACATGGCGATCGGGTGCCGCGGTGAAACTCAAACTTGTCATAAGTTTGAGCTTCCGGCGGTCGGGTAAACCTTAACCCTTGCGGTCAAGTCTCCGACACTTAGCCATTCGGCCAAGTTCACCTAATGAGCTACTTACAGTTCACTCATTCTCTCATCTCACTCGAAGTCCCTCGCCAAAGCTCTCTTCGTTCGCGGCCACGTCCCTCGCCAGCATCAGGCGCACGGCTCTGCAATGCTCCTTCGCGTCTCTTGCCTCCGAAGTCTGCTTCCTTGGCTTCACTTCAAGTCATCTTATCCGGCGGTCCCTCGGCAGCATCAAGCGCACGACTCTGCAATGCTCCTTCTCCGACTCAGGCACGAGGTTGTGAGGGTGAACCCGCCAAGGCTCCATGTGCGAATTACTAAGTCCTGCAAGACTCCAACGCATATATCAATTAACAATACCAACCTAACTTAAATCCTTTGCCACACACATCAAAACCTTATCATGGCAAGAGATTGCCTTAACATGCAATTGCTCCATTATTGTCGCAGTAGACCGGTACTGCTTTAACAATGGCTGGAATCACACCAAGTTCATAAATGAACTTCTTGATCCAAACCGCTTCCTTTGCTTCTTCCGAAGCTGCAATGTATTCTGCCTCAGTGGTAGAATCCGCTACAGTGTCTTGTTTGAAACTTTTCCAACTCACTGCGCCCCCATTCAAGGTGAACATGTATCCATACTGAGACCTGGAATCATCCTTGTCTGTCTGTAAGCTGGCATCCGTATACCCGCGTATCACCATGTCCCCTTCTCCATATATTAGGAACACATCCTTAATTCTTTATAAGTACTTAAGGATTGTCTTAACATCCACCCAATGATCCATTCTTAGATCAGACTGGTATCTACTCATGACACTCAGAGCATACGATACATCGGGCCTCGTACATAACATAGCATACATGATAGATCCTATTGCAGATGCATAGGGAATCTTACTCATGCAAATCCTCTCGTCTTCTGTGCGTGAACACATAGACTTCGAAAGGTGTACCCCATGCCTGATGGCATGACACTCAGAGCATACGATACATCGGGCCTCGTACATAACATAGCATACATGATAGATCCTATTGCAGATGCATAGGGAATCTTACTCATGCAAATCCTCTCGTCTTCTGTGCGCGAACACATATACTTCGAAAGGTGTACCCCATGCCTGATGGGTAGGAAACCTTTCTTGGATTCCGACATACTAAACCTCTTTAGCACTTGGTCTATATATGTAGACTGTGAAAGACCAAGCAACCGTTTCGATCTATCTCTATAGATCTTAATCCCGAGGATGTAGGTTGCTTCTCCCAGGTCTTTCATGGAGAATGTCTTGGATAACCAAATCATAACTGACTGTAAGACTGAAACATCATCTCCTATAAGTAATATGTCATCGACATACAATACTAGGAATACGACTGCACTCCCACTAACCTTCTTGTACACACAAGGTTCGTCTGGATTTTGTGAGAAATTAAACTTTTTGATTGTCTCATCAAAATGGATATTCCAGCTTCTAGATGCTTGCTTCAATCCATATATGGACCGTCGCAATTTGCATACCTTGGTTTTATCAACCGATGTGAAACCCTCAGGTTGTATCATATACACGTCCTCGAGCAGGTTTCCGTTAAGAAATACAAAACGAGCATATATGAGAAAGATGATTTTAAAATGCATCATTATACATTCATAAATCCTATTCATTTTTCGAATTTCAAAAACCCCAAAATCACTTCGGGAGATCGTAGATCCATCTCCGAATGGGTTGATATCCATCATAGATATGAACAACTTTGGAGAGAGTCCAACAAGCCATTCATAACTACGATGGTAGGTATCAACTATACCGATTGCATATCACGTATATGCAACTATCACAATGTGCTATCAACTAATTGAATGCTCACACATACATCTGGTTGTTAACACATTAACAAGTATGCATCATATGAATAGCACCCAACTTCACCTCCCTTTACATTGACCTTGGAGAGAGTCCAACAAGCCGATGCTCCAGGTTAAAGTCAACCCATTAATCGAGAAATAGTTTTAATATGGTTAGAGTGCATTCAACCAATTAGCCCGGCTTGGAGAGAGTCCAACAACTAAAGCTAATGATTGACCTCTGACTCTTACTGTAACACCCGCCCTTATCTGCTCTCAGGGCGGCGCTACTTTTTTTTTTTTTTATAACATAACATATATGGATCATTTCTCCTTCTACTTACTTAAACATGTTATCATGGCTTAAACCTTCTTTTATACATGCATCACATATCATATTCATAATTAGCATGTTATCTCATGTTATCTAATTTTATAACATGCATAACATCGAGATTCATCCATGAGTTCTAACATACCAAACTTTCATAAGTAATTGAACAGTAACATAACTAAGCAACATTCAATCATGGTACTAATAAATCATAGGTCTTATAAGCGGAAGCACATGTCTTAAGGTGTTCACTGAGCATATAAATATAAGCAGATAGTAATAGGGTCTCTTTCCACCATGCCACTATCACACACACTTGGCCCCTCCTGCTACATCCTCTTAGTTCATGTTTCCTTTATCTGCAGTATATGGACAATATAAACTATAAGCATATAGCTTAGTAAGATTCTTGCCTACTCACAAAAGCCACAAACTTCATCAAACAATTAGAAAACCGGAGCATACTAGCAAAAATAGCATAAGCATTTCATAGCAACACTATTCATCAACATACCAACGTAATGAAAACATAAGCATGGCATACAATTTACATAAGCATGCTAAACATAATTAACTCTAAGCAAGGCATAAGTTAAACATAAGCATTCATAATTGCATAAATCCTAAACATGCATCAAAGACATAATCATAAGCATTCTTAAACTTGAACATAAGCATTCATAATTATATAAATCCTAAACATGCATCAAAGACATAATCATAAGCATTCTTAAACTTGAATATAAGCATTCATAATTCCTTAAATCCTAAACATGCATCAAAGACATAATCAAAAGCATTCTTAAACTTGAATATAAGCATTCATAATTCCTTAAATCCTAAACATGCATCAAAGACATTTCTTAAACTTGAATATAAGCATTCATAATTCCTTAAATCCTAAACATGCATCAAAGACATAATCATAAGCATTCTTAAACTTGAATATAAGCATTCATAATTCCTTAAATCCTAAACATGCATCAAAGACATTTCTTAAACTTGAATATAAGCATTCATAATTCCTTAAATCCTAAACATGCATCAAAGACATAATCATAAGCATTCTTAAACTTGAACATAAGCATTCATAATTACATAAATCCTAAATATGTATCAAAGACATAATCATAAGAATTCTTTAAACTTGAATCTAACATTCATAATTTCTTAAAGGTCTTTTCTTTTCAAAACATATACATATAGATACTTCAACATAATCATAACTTGCATGGGGGGCCCAAGATTAAGTACCACATAATGCGCATTCCCTAATAGGCTGGGGTAGCAAGCCACCAGACCTACTAGAGCAAGACCTCTTACGTCTTACCAGGGCAAGAACTCTTACGTCTTCTTATGTCCCTATGGATATGATTAACGACCACCTGACAGGTCGGGTACTTAACCTCTTACAAAGTAAAATACGTAATTCCTTTCTTTCTTGTCTTATCATAAGGAGAGCTCTTAATCCCTACTTGAAAGGGAAGCATCTCCATCTTATCTTATCATAAGGAGAGCTCTTAATCCCTACTTGAAAGGGAAGCTTCTCCAACTTATCTTATCATAAGGAGAGCTCTTAATCCCTACTTGAAAGGGAAGCATCTCCATCTTAGATATTTCATAGCATACATGCATTCGTAACATAAGAGTACCCTAAAGGGGTCCTAAAGCATAAACATGTTTATCACATAAGCATAATTCATAGACATATTCATGGCATATTAAATCATAAAACATGTTCATCATATAGGCATATTTCATGGCATATTACATCATAAACATGTTCATCATATAGGCATATTTCATAAACATATTTCTTGGCATATTAAATCATAAAACATGTTCATCACCTAGGCATATTACATGGCATATTACATCATAAACATGTTCATCACATAAGCATATTTCATAAACATATTTCTTGGCATATTGAATCATGGCATATTACATCATAAACATGTTCAACACATCGGCATATTTCATAAACATATTTCTTGGCATATTAAATCATAAAACATGTTCATCACATAGGCATATAAAGTCATCCACCTAACATAACTTCCTAAGGGGGGTGTTTTCATGAAACCCTAACCCTAAACCCAAGGTTGGCCGAAACATATAGGGGCACAAAGCTTGGATTTTGTCACCTAAATTTATTCATGTAGGCATATATCATAACATAACATCATAAGGGGTATTTTCATGAAACCCTAACCCTAAAACCATTGGGGGACGAAACATATAGGGGCACAAGGCTTGGATTTTTGTCACCTAAATTTATTCATGTAGGCATATATCATAGCATAACTTCATAAGGGGTATTTTCATGAAACCCTAACCCTAAAACCATTGGTGGCCGAAACATATAGGGCCATTATCTTGGATTGTTGACACCTAAAAATCCTACTTGAAGCATACCATCTATGAACATAACCTTAGAATCAAGTTCATGCAACCCTAACCCCAAAATCTTGGGTTGGCCGAAACATGTAGGGCTATAATCTTTGGACTTTTGACACCTAAAGATTCCTACTTGAAACATACAACCTATAAAAATTTCCCTAGTAGCATTTTCATGAATCCTAGCCCATAAACTTAGTTGGCCGAAACATATAGGGCTACAAACATCATATTTCTTTCATGTAACCTATCCTACAAAACTAATATACTACAGGTGAGGGAATCTTACTTCCTTCGCTTTGCTATGAGGGGGAAGATGACCTAAGGAAACAAAAACCTAGCCTTCTCCTTGCTTAACTCTCTAGGGTGGAACCCTATTTTGTTTTGGCCGAAACTTCAAGGAAGGAGGCTTAGGGTTTCGGTGGAAGGAGGTGTTGGATCGAAAGTGTTGCTAGAGGGGGGGGTGAATAGCGATACGGTGTCGTTAAAAACTTTTGCAATAAGTAAAAAGCAAGTAGAGAATGCACAGCGGAAATATAAAGTAGACAAGATATTTTTACGTGGTTCACAATCTTTCGATTGCTAATCCACGGCCCTAGTGATCCTTGATCACGTACGGAGGGCAATTCACTAAAACCACTCCTCTTCGTTGGAAGTAGGAGCAACGATTACAAAAAGAAATCAAGGCAAAGGGACACTCCCCCTTTCCTTGTTACGATTAAAGCACAAAGACAATTTAAAGAAGTAGAACTTAAATAAATATACCGACAACTCTTATAAGTAGAAGATGTAGCTTTCGTTGTCGGCGGCACTTCGTCGTAGCAAATGTGAGTAGTAGTAGCGGCGTTACGACGGCGTGTTGAGAGCTCTTGAATTCTTGTTATTTGCTTGGCTTGAACATGTCTATTTATGGATATTGATCTATGAATTTAGACATAGGTAGTGTCCAAGGTGAGGTTCTTATCCCCCAAGACTTGTTCATCCACATCCTTTGCGCCAACTCAAGGATGAGGTGTTTCATCCAACCACCTTGTGCCACCTCCAACCTCCTTGTGCGCCAACTCAAGGATGAGGTGTTTCATCCAACCACCTTGTGCCACCTCCAACCTCCTTGGGCGCCAACTTGAGGATGAGGTGTTTCATCCAACCACCTTGTGCCACCTCCAACCTCCTTGTGCGCCAACTCAAGGATGAGGTGTTTCATCCAACCACCTTGTGCCACCTCCAACCTCCTTGGGCGCCAACTTGAGGATGAGGTGTTTCATCCAACCACCTTGTGCCACCTCCAACCTCCTTGGGCGCCAACTTGAGGATGAGGTGTTTCATCCAACCACCTTGTGCCACATCATGGGAGCCAACCATCTTGTGCCAACTCACCTTATTTTGGGCGTCCACCACAAGGAAGCTTGGTGATGGTTTGGATGTCCACCTTGATGCCACATCACCCTTTGTACCAAAACACGAGTCAAGTCCAAATTCACCCCTTGAAATTCGAGCTCTTCTGGAACTTGACTAGCGATTGACTGTAGTCAAAGGGTTTTGGACTATGATACAAGTTAGCTTAAAATATAAAGTACGATGGTTCTAACCATCCGATCTCGACCTAGACCTTCCATTGGAGGTATTGGGTGGGATCTACGCTTAACGACCTTGCTTCGCTTTCACACGAGCTTACCTTGTAGCCTCGCTCGGTCTTCACCCGAGTACCTCGGCTTCCTCCGTCCTCTGGCGTTCGACCACGCCGGTTCCCACCGGTGTCGCAGACCTTCCGCTCAACTTTAGCATTTCTGCACACTTAATTGAGCTCGTAAGATAACAAATATACCCTTAACTATTGAGCCTTTTGCCATAATCAAAATACCGGTTCGACTTTGGTGCCCACTGCACCAACAATCTCCCCCTTTTTGATTCATGGCAAACCGACACAAAAGTTAAGGAAAAATTAAGCATAACAGTAAGCTAGCATAATGATTAAGCATGAATGAGCTAGCATAAAGATTAAATATGAATGAGCTAGCATAATGATTAAATATGAATGAGAAATATTATTGTTTCAAGTTCTCCCCTTTGAGGTAACATCCCCCTTGACCGAAGGTGAGTTCTTGAAAAATAATTTTTACTCCCCCTTAATAGTTGCTTAAGTAAACGGAATTACTTAATATAAAAGGTAATAATTTTGTTTACTTTCTTCCTTACTTTTGTGGCTTTCTCCCCCTTTTGCCTTAACTCAAAAAGTTTGTAAATATATTTTAGGGTTTGTAAGTCCAAGCAAGTTCCCAATATAAATATATTTTTTTTTTAAAATAATAATAAGCTTGAAAATATGTTCATCTAAAATGTACAACTCCGGTTAGACTTGATTGATATAGAATGATCAATAAGTCTTGAAGGAGTTGATTAATTTTAAATAATTATACTCCATGGTTCATGTCGATGCACTGAATCTACATCTGGAACCAGGAGTAAGGTCCTAACATCTCACGCTGCTCATTGGCATAAGTACACAAACACATTAGTCCTATGTGTTGTGAGATGTGTTGGCTCCTTAAATCTATAGGTATATGATTTCTAAGGTAAGACTTAGGCTAATTTCATAAAAAGAAGCAAAAGTAGAGTACATATATAGAAAAATTTAAATCCTACTCTATTACGCACATACCTAACTTTCGTCTTAATAAACTAAATTCGGCTTCGGGTAGTGGTTTGGTGAAGATGTCCGCTAGGTTTGATTTGGACTCAACATACTCTAGTTGTATAGTTCCATTAGTTACATGTTCCCTAATGAAGTGGTGTTTAACTTCTATATGTTTTGTCCTAGAATGACATATTGGATTTTTAGTTAAGTTAATTGAACTAATGTTATCTATGTAGGTTTTAATGTTGTTAAAGATTAAGCTAAAGTCTTGGAGAGTGTGCTTCATCCACAGTGAGCCGAGAGACACACTCACCCATCGCTGTGGTAGATAAGGCAACGCAATGCTGCTTCCTACTGCACCAACTTACTAGACTCGAGCCGAGGATTTGACAACAACCACTCGTGCTCTTTCTATCGAGTTTACTACCGGCATAGTCGGAGTCGGAGTAGCCGATTAGATTAAACTCGGTAGATCTAGGGTACCAAATACCTACGTTTAGCGTGCCCTTTAGATATCTAAGGATACGCTTGACTAGGGTTAGGTGAGACTCCTTGGCACAGGTTTGTAACCTGCACATACTTACCGAATAAAATGTCGGTCGGTCGCGGTTAAGTATAGGAGACTTCCTATTGCGCTCCTATAGTATTTTAGGTCAACGGGTTTTCCTTCTACATCTTCGTTTATATTAACATTAGTTGCCATAGGTGTATTGATTATTTTAGCATCTTGCATTCCAAATCGATTTACTAAGTCCTTAGTATATTTTTGTTGATGTAAATATATTCCATCTTTAGTTTGTTTAATTTGTAAACCTAAGAAGAAACTTAACTCTCCTACTAAATTCATTTCAAATTCACTTTCCATAAGTGAGATGAATTCGTTTAGGTGATCGAGTTGGTAGTTCCAAAAATTATATCATCTACATAGATTTGGGCTATAAAGATTTCTTTTCCTACGGTTTTACTTAATAAGGTTGGGTCGACTAAACCTTGGTTGAATCCTTTGGACTTAAGATAGATCGAAAGCCTTTCGCATCAAGCTCTTGGGGCTTGTTTGAGTCCATATAGGGCTTTCTTAAGTCTAAGGACATGGTCGTTTATCTAGATTTTCAATCCGGAGGTTGACTGACGAAACTTCTTCCTTAATGTATCCATTCAAAAATGCTGACTTGACATCCATTTGAAACAATTTAAAACCTCGATGTGCAAGATATGCTAACAACATTCGGATGGACTCTAGTCCGCCACGGGGCGAGGGTCTCATCGTAATCTAAACCTTCGACTTGACTAAACCCTTTGACTAACCTAGCTTTATTTCTAACTACTTCACCTTTATCATCAAGTTTATTTCAAATACCCACCTTGTTCCAATAATTGATTTTTCTTTAGGTGGTGGTACTAATTCCTGCATTTCATTTCTAGTGAATTGAGCTAGCTCTTCTTGCATAGCAATAATCCACTGGGATCAAGAAGTGCTTGTTCAATAGTTTTGGGTTCGATTTTGGAAATTAACGAGATTTGACTAAGGTTTCATATGAAGCTCTAGTTCGAACCCTAAATTTGGATCACCTATAACTTGATTGATAGGATGATTGGTTTGAGTCTTATTGTTACTCGGGTTAGGGTCATCTATCACTTGGTCGATAGGATGACTTGGGTGAGTTCTAGTTTGACTTGGGTTAGAGTCATCTATCACTTGGTCGATAGGATGACTTGGGTTAGGACGAGATTCAAGTTCAAGATCAGAGTCGGGTTCGCTATAAGTTGATTTGCTAGTTGGTTTTGTTAAGGATTGAACGGGTTCGTGTCCTTCGTAAAACTATATTAATGGTTTCTTCGACTCTAAGAGTGTCGTGATTGTATACCCTATAAGCTCATCGGTGGTTGAGTATCCTAGAAAGGTTCCAGAGAGGTTTTGGATTTGAATTTCCCTAGGTAATCCTTAGTGTTTAAGATATGTACCTTGCATCCAAATACCCTAAAGTATTTGATATTCGGTATTTTATCGTGATAAATCTCGTACGAGGACTTTTGGTGCCTCTTTACCATAAGGATCCTATTTTGGACATAGCAAGCCGTACTAACGGCCTCCTCGCCCAAAATCTATCTGCAGTAGGTTATACTGCTAACATTGTCCTAGCGGCTTCTTGTAGGGTTCTATTTTTCCGCTCGACTAACCCATTTTGTTGTGGGGTTCTAGGACATGAAAACTCATGGTGGTATCCGCTAGGTTACGTAAATCAGAACCCGTGGTTTTCAATTCACCACCATGATCGCTTCTAAGTCTTTTTAATCTTAAGGTTCTTTTGATTTTCGATTAACCTACAAAGATTGATTAGTTGGTCTAGGTATCATTTTTATGTTTGATAAACCTAACCCAAGTAAATCTAGAATAGTCGCCAATTATGACTAAGCAAAATTGACTACCATTGAGTGACTTAGCTCCATGTGAATCAAATAGATCCATGTGTAGGAGCTCAAGAACACTTTTGGTCTGCTCTTGATTAGTTAATTGATGTTGTGTCCTAGATTGTTTACCTTGTTGACAAGCATTACATATTTTATTATCCAAGTTGTTTAGTTTAGGCAAACCTATAACCAAGCCACTGATTCATCTTGTGGACGAAGTCTTAAAAGTGCGAGTGTCCGAGTCTTCTGCCATAACCAAGATTCCTCTTGTCAGGTCATAAGACACTTGGTTGAGGAGTTGGGTAAATTTATTGTGTAGATGTTGCTACTCCTAGTTCCTTTAAGTATTATTTTAGATGTTGCATTTATTTTGATTACGATTCATTTTCTAGAAATATGACCTTATAATTGTTATCACACAATTGGCTTACACTAAGTAAATTATATTGAAAGTTTTCTACTAATAAGACATTTTGAATTGTAAAGTTAGAGTTGAGCTCAATATCACCTGATCCGATGATTTTGAAGCTTGCCGCTATTTCCAAGGCTACCGATCCTTGTCGCTTGAATCGTAACTTCAAAAATTTGAGTTGATCCCCTGTCATGTGCTCCGAGCAACCACCGTCCAACATCCATTGATCCTACACATAAGGTAGTTGGATCGGATATTGGAATTACTAAAGGGTTGTTTGTAAGTTTTAAACCTAAATCATCTCACCAATATCTACATGATCAAAACATGTTATTCCTATGTGTTATTGTGAGATGACTTTCAATTTTACTTGATTAATTTTAATGAATTTAAATTAACCAACATTAGGTTAGATTCGATTTAGTCTAAGCTCATCAAGTAATCTTTTCAAGAGATTAGCTTCGTGTCGTGGCGAGGCACAGAGGCCTTCTTTGATCGGAACAGCGACCACGTCCTTAGAAAAAGCTAATATCAAGAAATTGATAACTCGACTTACTTGAGACTACACCTTGGTCTAACTAGTTATTTTTGAAAAGAGGCTCCCCGAGGCTCAATCTTTCGTAGGATTTTAGTTGGTTTATTTTTGAAAAGAGGCTCCCGAGGCTCAATCTTTCACAGGATTTTAGTTGGTTATGAGTCCTATCTAACCATTCTAAAAATAAAGGAAAAACTAAGCATGCAATTTCTAAGACTTAACAAAATACATTTTGTATTGGCTCCCTGGACCATTGAATCGAGTGGGTCTATTCACATAGTGAATTTGGTCCTTGGGAACCCAATACATGTTAGATCCTAAAGTTGAAATCAAAGTGGTCTTAGGGACCCATGCTTGGACATTTTTCTTATGTTGGTTTACTATAGACATATATGACTTATTGGTTGTATTTGAGTTAAACCCGAGTCCGGCCTTGTTGTACACGGCCCTTTGTGATCCAAGTAAGAGGTCAAGTCCCTTGGATCCCAAAGTGAACCTTTCCAACGTGTTCCTAAGGTCTTCGACTTGTGTTTTCAAAAGCGAGTTCTCAACTTCAAGCTTTTCAACTTGAGTTGAGTCCTCCTCTTGAATACGAGTAGTCGAAGAGGTTAGGGAGACCTCATGTTTGAGAAGGTTAACCTCCTCAATTAGGGTCTCGACCTTGGACTCGGACTTAGCTAGTTTCTTAGTTAAAAATTTAATTGCACCATACAAAGTATTAAGTAACGACCGACTTACCCTTAATGATTCTTTTGAACCGGATACGGATCCGTGGCTTGTCTTGAATGGAAGCTCATCATCGGATTCGGACTCGGACTCTTCTTCGGTTTCGGAGTCGTGCTCGGTCGGCTTGGCCATTAGAGCTTGGATATCGTCTTCTTCCTCCGACAACTCCTCCCAAGTAGCGTTTAGCGCTTTCTTGGTCTTTGATGCGTTATTCTTTAGCTTTGGGCACTCGGACTTGATGTGACCGAACCTGTTGCACTCATAGCATCTAAAATTAGAAGTATTTGAATTAGGTTTAGGCTTACCTTGAGTTGTTGGTCGTTTTCGTCTCTTGATCATCTTCCGAACTAGATTGACTAGTTCGGATTCTATTTCGAGTCTACTTCCGATTCGGACTCGCCTTCTTCCTTCGGGGTGGCTTGCTTGGGCTTCTTCTTCTTGGAACTCGCAACTAACGCAATACTCTTCTCGGCCCGGACCACGTTAGTTTGCTCATGTAATTCAAGTTCAAAAACAATTCGTCCTAACCTAATTTTAGAAAGGTCCTTGGAGACCTTGTAGGCATCGACCATGGATGCCCACAAGGTGGTCCTAGGAAACGAGTTAAGAGAATACCGATAAGGTCGCGATTCTCGACCTTTGTCCGATGGCATGGAGTTGGTTGTGACGATGTCTTGGAATCTGAGCATGTAGTTGAGTTGCGGTCTCGTTTTCCTGCATTTTCAAGTTATACAATTTATTTAAAAGTAAATCTCTTTACATACCTTCGTGTCGTCGGTGCCTTCGTGTAGTTCCACTAGCTTGGTCCATAAGTCCTTTGCACTAATGAAGGGGCCGACGCGGTTGAGCTCTTCCTTGACAACCCACATTGCAAGATTTGAGTTGCCTTGGCATCGGCTTCTACTTGTTTTTCATGGAATTTGACCATTGATCGTAACCCAAAGATTCACCATCTTCATTAATAGGAAGTGTGAAACCGGTTTGGATTACGATCCACATCTCGATTTGGGTTTTAAGAAAGCATTCCATCCGACCCTTCCAATAACGAAAGTCATTACCGTTGTAAAACGGGGTCAAGTGTGCTAAACCCTTCGAGATGGGCCATTTAAAAACAAGAAGAAGAAAATTTAAAAGAATCTTGCAAAACACACACGAAAAGAATATTCCAAGACTTTCGTCTTGGATTAGTAGTGCAGGAAGTAAAGAAAAATATATATATAAAATGTAACTTGCAAAAAGAAATAAACAATCAAATGCGAATGTCGTTGAAGTTCCGGAGGACAACCTTATCCGGATCCTAAAGCCTCTAATGCAATTCTATATGTAGGAGAAGATAAGCAAGTGAAATAATTATACGAAAACAGAAATAAATAAATAAAAATCTGTGAAAAAAAGAAAAAAAAAGCTAGATTGGTGGTTTCACCGAATCTTAGCGCCCCCGGCTCTGATACCAATTGTTGGATCGAAAGTGTCGCTAGAGGGGGGGGTGAATAGCGATACGGTGTCGTTAAAAACTTTTGCAATAAGTAAAAAGCAAGTAGAGAATGCACAGTGGAAATATAAAGTAGACAAGATATTTTTACGTGGTTCACAATCTTTCGATTGCTAATCCACGGCCCTAGTGATCCTTGATCACGTACGGAGGGCAATTCACTAAAACCACTCCTCTTCGTTGGAAGTAGGAGCAACGACATAAAGAAATCAAGGCAAAGGGACACTCCCCCTTTCCTTGTTACGATTAAAGCACAAAGACAATTTAAAGAAGTAGAACTTAAATAAATATACCGACAACTCTTATAAGTAGAAGATGTAGCTTTCGTTGTCGGTGGCACTTCGTCGTAGCAAATGTGAGTAGTAGTAGCGGCGTTACGACGGCGTGTTGAGAGCTCTTGAATTCTTGTTATTTGCTTGGCTTGAACATGTCTATTTATGGATATTGATCTATGAATTTAGACATAGGTAGTGTCCAAGGTGAGGTTCTTATCCCCCAAGACTTGTTCATCCACATCCTTTGCGCCAACTCAAGGATGAGGTGTTTCATCCAACCACCTTGTGCCACCTCCAACCTCCTTGTGTGCCAACTCAAGGATGAGGTGTTTCATCCAACCACCTTGTGCCACCTCCAACCTCCTTGGGCGCCAACTTGAGGATGAGGTGTTTCATCCAACCACCTTGTGCCACCTCCAACCTCCTTGTGCGCCAACTCAAGGATGAGGTGTTTCATCCAACCACCTTGTGCCACCTCCAACCTCCTTGGGCGCCAACTTGAGGATGAGGTGTTTCATCCAACCACCTTGTGCCACCTCCAACCTCCTTGGGCACCAACTTGAGGATGAGGTGTTTCATCCAACCACCTTGTGCCACATCATGGGAGCCAACCATCTTGTGCCAACTCACCTTATTTTGGGCGTCCACCACAAGGAAGCTTGGTGATGGTTTGGATGTCCACCTTGATGCCACATCACCCTTTGTACCAAAACACGAGTCAAGTCCAAATTCACCCCCTTGAAATTCGAGCTCTTCTCGAGGTCGAACTTGACTAGCAGTTGGAGTAGTCAAAGGGTTTTGACGATACAAGTTAGCTTAAAATATAAAGTACGATGGTTCTAACCATCTGATCTCGACCTAGACCTTCCATTGGAGGTATTGGGTCGGATCTACGCTTAACGACCTTGCTTCGCTTTCACACGAGCTTACCTTGTAGCCTCGCTTCCGGTCTTCACCCGAGTACCTCGGCTTCCTCCGAAGTCCCTCTGGCGTTGCCCGACCACCTCGGTTCCCACCGGGTGTCGCAGACCTTCCGCTCAACTTTAGCATTTCTGCACACTTAATTGAGCTCGTAAGATAACAAATATACCCTTAACTATTGAGCCTTTTGCCATAATCAAAATACCGGTTCGACTTTGGTGCCCACTGCACCAACAGGAGGAAGAAGGAAGAAGAAGTGGCCAAGTGGAACCTTCCCTCTTCTTTATAAAGGGAGGAAGAGAAGTGTCTCTTCTCTTTTCATGCCTCTTCATTTACCCTCATCACACTTATCTACAATTTCCCCTCTTTCTCCAACAGTAAGCTACTGCTGAGCACTTGGTCATCACATGCATGGTAAGAGTTAACTCTTACCAAGAGGTTTAAGGTTCAAACCTCACCTCTCCACTTTTTTTTTTTATCCTTTTATCATTTTTTTCGAAGATTCCATATATAATTTCCTAGACATGAAATTAAATTTTATACAAAAATTATTATACAATTTCTAGAGCTTGGGAGGAAAAGGGTTCAAACCTCACCTCTCCACTTTTTTTTTTGATCCTTTTATCATTTTTTTCGAAGATTCCATATATAATTTCCTAGACATGAAATTAAATTTTATACAAAAATTATTATAAAATTTCTAGAGCTTGGGATGAAAAGGGAGGAAAGGGAAATGGGGAATTCGGCCAAGGATGAGGAAGAAGAAGAATGAAGAAGGAAGGTGGGGTTTTACTTCCTCTCTTTTCTTAATTCTCCTCTTTAATACCTAGGGAAGGAACACTCTCCATCCTTTCATGGGAGGGGATGAACCCACTCCTCATCTTCCCATATATATTCTTTGTATATTCTTTATATATCTTATCCATAAATTATCCTAGGGTCTAGTGGTGTCAAGGCTACCTCCCTATTAGTGGGTTCATGGTTCAAATCCTACCTATGACTATCTTTTATTTTATTTTATGTTAAACCTTTTATAGCCTTAAAACCTATATAATTACTTTGCATAGTTTAGAATTTCACGGGCATTACAATCCTTCATACCTATAAAAGTTTCGTCCTCGAAACTTAGAACAACTCCGGATACTTTTATTTCGTGTCATCCTCGCGTTCCTAAGTTGCTTCTTCAAACTTTTGATTTGCCATATGACTTTCACTAAGGGTACTTCTTTGGTTCTCTATTTCTTGATTTCTCGATCTATTATCTGAGTAGGTCGACTTTCATAACTTAAATCTTCTTGAACTCGTACCGTTTGTGGCTCGATCACATGGTCTTATGAACTCTATGCAATTTGATCACTTCCTCAACATACAACTGAGCTAGTTGTTCCATTGAGTACGATACTTGAT
Source organism: Wurfbainia villosa (assembly GCA_025175895.1). Classification (NCBI taxonomy): domain Eukaryota; kingdom Viridiplantae; phylum Streptophyta; class Magnoliopsida; order Zingiberales; family Zingiberaceae; genus Wurfbainia; species Wurfbainia villosa. The sequence goes on along the minus strand of CM045998.1, from coordinate 36,235,447 downwards.
TGCCAGAATTTGCATTTGGAGAATTTTGCATACAGCTACTTTTTCTGAAGAATCTGCAACACCATATTCAGGTGTTCAGCGTGCTCTTCTTGGGTTCTTGATTATATCAGTATATCGTCGATGAAGACGATCACAAATTTGTCGAGAGATGCCGAGAAGACTTGATTCATCAGATCCATAAACCTAGCAGGTGCATTCGTCACTCCGAAGGACATAACTACGAACTCATAATGTCCGTATCTCGTCCGGAAGGCCGTCTTCGGAATATCGCCTGACTTTACTTTTACCTAATGATAGCCAGACCTGAGATCGATCCTTGAAAGGACAGTAGCTCCCTTCAGTTGGTCGAACAGGTCGTCGATCCTGGGAAGGGGGTACCTATTCTTGATGGTCACGTTGTTCAGTGCCCGATAGTCTATACACATTTGCATAGACCCATCCTTTTTCTTTATGAACAGCACGGGAGCTCCCCATGGTGAGTGACTAGGGCGGATAAATCCCTGGTCAAGTAACTCTTGTAGTTGTTTCTGAAGTTCTTTCAACTCAGTTGGCGCCATACGGTAAGGTGCCTTGGAGATCGGGTTTATCTAGGCTTTCGAATCCTGGGGATTGGCCAGCGTACACCTCTTCTTTAATAAGTCCATTTAAAAAATGCTGGCTTGACATCCATTTGACATAACTTAAATCCTCGATGTGCAGCGTAGGCTAACAACATTCAGTTGGATTCTAGTCTAGCTACGGGGGCATAGGTTTCATCGTAATCTAATCCTTCGACTTGACTATAAACCTTGGCGACTAACCTTGCTTTATTTCTAACTATTGGTTTCCTCGCTGGTTCATTAAAGCATTTATTACTTGTTGTTGTTCTGTGACTTGACGTTTGTGGCTCAGAACCACATGCATCAAATCTGGTGGGGGTGCTGATTCCTTCCCTCTAGTACTACGTCTCCCAGCCATGTTATCTAAGTGATAAATAAATAATTAAGGTATTATTATAATTTCTACTCATATTAATGCATCTAAACATTCCTTATCATAAACAAGGTAAGGTGTCCTTTCTAGTGGTATTTCTAGGTTACAAACATGTTCCCATCATATAAAGCATGGTAAGGTATCATTACTATCTGAGTCACAAGTATGATTCCATTCTACCAAAATAGGATGTGGTATTATTTCTATCTAAGTCACAAGTATGGTTCCATTCTACTAAACATGATAAGGTAGTATTTCTATCTAAGTCACAAGTATGGTTCCGTTCTACTAAAACATGATAAGGTATTATTTCTATCTAAGTCACAAGTATGGTTCCATTCTACTAAAATATGATGAGGTATTATTTCTATCTAAGTCACAAGTATGGTTACATTCTACTAAAACATGATGAGGCATTATTTCTATCTAAGTCACAAGTATGGTTCCATTCTACTAAAACATGATGAGGCATTATTTCTATCTAAGTCACAAGTATGGTTCCATTCTACTTAAAACATGATGAAGTATTATTTCTATCATATCACAAGTGTGATTCCATTTTACTAAAACATGATGAGGTATTATTTCTATCTAAATAGAAGACATTCTTCATTATAAAAAAAACTTAGGTATGCATAAAGTTACTTACTTGGAAATAGAAGGATGGAGGCTTGATGTGTGATAGTGGAAGCCCTTATCGCTCTCGTATGGCGCTTACTTTTTTTATTTTTTATAACATAACATATATGAATCATTTCTCCTTCTACTTACTTAAACATGTTATCATGGCTTAAACCTTCTTTTATACATGCATCACATATCATATTCATAATTAGCATGTTATCTCATCTTATCTCATTTTATAACATGCATAACATCGAGATTCATCCATGAGTTCTAACATACCAAACTTTCATAAGTAATTGAACAGTAACATAACTAAGCAACATTCAATCATGGTACTAATAAATCATAGGTCTTATAAGCGGAAGCACATGTCTTAAGGTGTTCACTGAGCATATAAATATAAGCAGATAGTAATAGGGTCTCTTTCCACCATGCCACTATCACACACACTTGGCCCCTCCTGCTACTTCCTCTTAGTTCATGTTTCCTTTATCTGTAGTATATGGACAACATAAACTATAAGCATATAGCTTAGTAAGATTCTTGCCTACTCACAAAAGCCACAAACTTCATCAAACAATTAGAAAACCGGAGCATACTAGCAAAAATAGCATAAGCATTTCATAGCAACACTATTCATCAACATACCAACATAATGAAAACATAAGCATGGCATACAATTTACATAAGCATGCTAAACATAATTAACTCTAAGCAAGGCATAAGTTAAACATAAGCATTCATAATTGCATAAATCCTAAACATGCATCAAAGACATAATCATAAGCATTCTTAAACTTGAACATAAGCATTCATAATTACATAAATCCTAAACATGCATCAAAGACATAATCATAAGCATTCTTAAACTTGAATATAAGCATTCATAATTCCTTAAATCCTAAACATGCATCAAAGACATAATCATAAGCATTCTTAAACTTGAATATAAACATTCATAATTCCTTAAATCCTAAACATGCATCAAAGACATAATCATAAGCATTCTTAAACTTGAACATAAGCATTCATAATTATATAAATCCTAAACATGCATCAAAGACATAATCATAAGCATTCTTAAACTTGAATATAAGCATTCATAATTCCTTAAATCCTAAACATGCATCAAAGACATTTCTTAAACTTGAATATAAGCATTCATAATTCCTTAAATCCTAAACATGCATCAAAGACATAATCATAAGCATTCTTAAACTTCAACATAAGCATTCATAATTACATAAATCCTAAACATGTATCAAAGACATAATCATAAGCATTCTTTAAACTTGAATCTAACATTCATAATTTCTTAAAGGTCTTTTCTTTTCAAAACATATACATATAGATACTTCAACATAATCATAACTTGCATGGGGGGCCCAGGTTAAGTACCATATAATGCGCGTTCCCTAATAGACTGGGGTAGCGAGCCACCAGACCTAATAGAGCAAGACCTCTTACGTCTTACCAGGGCAAGACCTCTTATGTCTTCTTATGTCCCTATGTATTTGATTAACGACCACCTGACGGGTCGGGTACTTAACCTCTTACAAAGTAAAATACTTAATTCCTTTCTTTCTTGTCTTATCATAAGGAGAGCTCTTAATCCCTACTTGAAAGGGAAGCATCTCCATCTTATCTTATCATAAGGAGGGCTCTTAATCCCTACTTGAAAGGGAAGCTTCTCCATCTTATCTTATCATAAGGAGAGCTCTTAATCCCTACTTGAAAGGGAAGCATCTCCATCTTAGATATTTCATAGCATACATGCATTCGTAACATAAGAGTACCCTAAAGGGGTCCTAAAGCATAAACATGTTTATCACATAAGCATAATTCATAGACATATTCATGGCATATTAAATCATAAAACATGTTCATCATATAAGCATATTTCATGGCATATTACATCATAAACATGTTCATCATATAGGCATATTTCATAAACATATTTCTTGGCATATTAAATCATAAAACATGTTCGTCACCTAGGCATATTTCATGGCATATTACATCATAAACATATGCATCACATAAGCATATTTCATAAACATATTTCTTGGCATATTGAATCATGGCATATTACATCATAAACATGTTCAACACATCGGCATATTTCATAAACATATTTCTTGGCATATTAAATCATAAAACATGTTCATAAGGGGTATTTTCATGAAACCCTAACCCTAAAACCATTGGGGGCCGAAACATATAGGGGCACAAGGCTTGGATTTTTGTCACCTAAATTTATTCATGTAGGCATATATCATAGCATAACTTCATAAGGGGTATTTTCATGAAACCCTAACCCTAAAACCATTGGTGGCCGAAACATATAGGGGCACAAAGCTTGGATTTTTGTCACCTAAATTCATTCATGTAGGCATATATCCTAACATAACTTCACAAGGGGTATTTTCATGAAACCCTAACCCTAAAACCATTGGTGGCCGAAACATATAGGGCCATTATCTTGGATTGTTGACACCTAAAAATCCTACTTGAAGCATACCATCTATGAACATAACCTTAGAATCAAGTTCATGCAACCCTAACCCCAAAAGCTTGGGTTGGCCGAAACATGTAGGGCTATAATCTTTGGACTTTTGGCACCTAAAGATTCCTACTTGAAACATACAACCTATAAAAATTTCCCTAGTAGCATTTTCATGAATCCTAGCCCGTAAACTTAGTTGGCCGAAACATATAGGGCTACAAACTTTATATTTCTTTCATGTAACCTATCCTACAAAACTAATATACTACAGGTGAGGGAATCTTACTTCCTTCGCTTTGCTATGAGGGGGAAGATGAACTAAGGAAACAAAAACCTTGCCTTCTCCTTGCTTAACTCTCTAGGGTGGAACCCTATTTTGTTTTGGCCGAAACTTCAAGGAAGGAGGCTTAGGGTTTCGGTGGAAGGAGGAAGAAGGAAGAAGAAGTGGCCAAGTGGAACCTTCCCTCTTCTTTATAAAGGGAGGAAGAGAAGTGTCTCTTCTCTTTTCATGCCTCTTCATTTACCCTCATCACACTTATCTACAATTTCCCCTCTTTCTCCAACAAGCTCTTCTTTGAGCACTTGGTCATCACATGCATGGTAAGAGTTAACTCTTACCAAGAGGTTTAAGGTTCAAACCTCACCTCTCCACTTTTTTTTTTTGATCCTTTTATCATTTTTTTTTAAGATTCCATATATAATTTCCTAGATATGAAATTAAATTTTATACAAAAATTATTATAAAATTTCTAGAGCTTGGGATGAAAAGGGAGGAAAGGGAAATGGGGAATTCGGCCAAGGATGAGGAAGAAGAAGAATGAAGAAGGAAGGTGGGGTTTTACTTCCTCTCTTTTCTTAATTCTCCTCTTTAATACCTAGGGAAGGAACACTCTCCATCCTTTCATGGGAGGGGATGAACCCACTCCTCATCTTCCCATCTATATTCTTTGTATATTCTTTATATATCTTATCCATAAATTATCCTAGGGTCTAGTGGTGTCAAGGCTACCTCCCTATTAGTGGGTTCATGGTTCAAATCCTACCTATGACCATCTTTTATTTTATTTTATGTTAAACATTTTATAGCCTTAAAACCTATATAATTACTTTGCATAGTTTAGAATTTCACGGGCGTTACAATCCTTCATACCTATAAAAGTTTCGTCCTCGAAACTTAGAACAACTCCGGATACTTTTATTTCGTGTCATCCTCGCGTTCCTAAGTTGCTTCTTCAAACTTTTGTTTTGCCATATGACTTTCACTAAGGGTACTTCTTTGGTTCTCTATTTCTTGATTTCTCGATCTATTATCTGAGTAGGTTGACTTTCATAACTTAAATCTTCTTGAACTCATACCGTTTGTGGCTTGATCACATGGTCTTATGAACTCTATGCAATTTGATCACTTCCTCAACATACAACTGAGCTAGTTGTTCCATTGAGTACGATACTTGATTGCCAGAATTCGCATTTGGAGAATTTTGCATACAACTGCTTTTTCTGAAGAATCTGCAACACCGTATTCAGGTGTTCGGCGTGCTCTTCTTGGGTTCTCGATTATATCAGTATATCGTCGATGAAGACGATCACAAATTTGTTGAGAGATGCCGAGAAGACCCGATTCATCAGATCCATAAACCTCGCAGGTGCATTCGTCACTCCGAAGGGCATAACTATGAACTCATAATGTCCGTATCTCGTCCTGAAGGCCGTCTTCGGAATATCGCCTGACTTTACTTTTACCTAATGATAGCCAGACATGAGATCGATCCTTGAAAGGACAGTTGCTCCCTTCAGTTGGTCGAACAGCTCGTCGATCCTGGGAAGGGGGTACCTATTCTTGATGGTCACGTTGTTCAATGCCCGATAGTCTATACACATTCGCATAGACCCATCCTTTTTCTTTATGAACAGCACGGGAGCTCCCCATGGTGAGTGACTAGGGTGGATAAATCCCTGGTCAAGTAACTCTTGTAGCTGTTTCTTAAGTTCTTTCAACTCAGTCGGCGCCAAACGGTAAGGTGCCTTGGAGATCGGGTTTATCTAGGCTTTCGAATCCTGGGGGTTGGCCAGCGTACACCTCTTCTTTAATAAGTCCATTTAAAAAATGCTGGCTTGACATCCATTTGACATAACTTAAATCCTCGATGTGCAGCGTAGGCTAACAACATTCAGTTGGATTCTAGTCTAGCTACGGGGGCATAGGTTTCATCGTAATCTAATCCTTCGACTTGACTATAAACCTTTGCGACTAACCTTGCTTTATTTCTAACTACTGGTTTCCTCGCTGGTTCATTAAAGCATTTATTACTTGTTGTTGTTCTGTGACTTGACGTTGTAGCTCGGTAACCACATGCATCAAATCTGGTGGGGGTGCTGTTTCCTTCCCTCTAGTACTACGTCTCCCAGCCATGTTATCTAAGTGATAAATAAATAATTAAGGTATTATTATAATTTCTACTCATATTAATGCATCTAAACATTCCTTATCATAAACAAGGTAAGGTGCCCTTTCTAGTGGTATTTCTAGGTTACAAACATGTTCCCATCATATAAAGCATGGTAAGGTATCATTACTATCTGAGTCACAAGTATGATTCCATTCTACCAAAACAGGATGAGGTATTATTTCTATCTAAGTCACAAGTATGGTTCCATTCTACTAAACATGATGAGGTAGTATTTCTATCTAAGTCACAAGTATGGTTCCGTTCTACTAAAACATGATGAGGTATTATTTCTATCTAAGTCACAAGTATGGTTCCATTCTACTAAAATATGATGAGGTATTATTTCTATCTAAGTCACAAGTATGGTTCCATTCTACTAAAACATGATGAGGCATTATTTCTATCTAAGTCACAAGTATGGTTCCATTCTACTAAAACATGATGAGGCATTATTTCTATCTAAGTCACAAGTATGTTTCCATTTTACTTAAAACATGATGAAGTATTATTTCTATCATATCACAAGTGTGATTCCATTTTACTAAAACATGACGAGGTATTATTTCTATCTAAATAAAAGACATTCTTCATTATAAAAGAAACTTAGGTATGCATAAAGTTACTTACTTGGAAATAGCAGGATGGAGGCTTGATGTGTGATAGTGGAAAGGTGAACCCGCTCTAATACCAACCTGTAACGCCCGCCCTTATCTGCTCTCAGGGCGGCGCTACTTTTTTTTTTTTTTTAGAACATAACATATATGGATCATTTCTCCTTCTACTTACTTAAACATGTTATCATGGCTTAAACCTTCTTTTATACATGCATCACATATCATATTCATAATTAGCATGTTATCTCATCTTATCTCATTTTATAACATGCATAACATCGAGATTCATCCATGAGTTCTAACATATTAAACATTCATAAGTAATTGAACAGTAACATAACTAAGCAACATTCAATCATGGTACTAATAAATCATAGGTCTTATAAGCGGAAGCACATGTATTAAGGTGTTCACTAAGCATATAAATATAAGCAGATAGTAATAGGGTCTCTTTCCACCATGCCACTATCACACACACTTGGCCCCTCCTGCTACATCCTCTTAGTTCATGTTTCCTTATCTGCAATATATGGATAACATAAACTATAAGCATATAGCTTAGTAAGATTCTTGCCTACTCACAAAAGCCACAAACTTCATCAAACAATTAGAAAACCGGAGCATACTAGCAAAAATAGCATAAGCATTTCATAGCAACACTATTCATCAACATACCAACGTAATGAAAACATAAGCATGGCATACAATTTACATAAGCATGCTAAACATAATTAACTCTAAGCAAGGCATAAGTTAAACATAAGCATTCATAATTGCATAAATCCAAAACATGCATCAAAGACATAATCATAAGCATTCTTAAACTTGAACATAAGCATTCATAATTACATAAATCCTAAACATGCATCAAAGACATAATCATAAGCATTCTTAAACTTGAATATAAGCATTCATAATTCCTTAAATCCTAAACATGCATCAAAGACATAATCATAAGCATTCTTAAACTTGAATATAAGCATTCTTAATTCCTTAAATCCTAAACATGCATCAAAGACATTTCTTAAACTTGAATATAAGCATTCATAATTCCTTAAATCCTAAACATGCATCAAAGATATAATCATAAGCATTCTTAAACTTGAATATAAGCATTCATAATTCCTTAAATCCTAAACATGCATCAAAGACATTTCTTAAACTTGAATATAAGCATTCATAATTCCTTAAGCATATAGCTTAGTAAGATTCTTGCCTCCTCACAAAAGCCACAAACTTCATCAAACAATTAGAAAACCGGAGCATACTAGCAAAAATAGCATAAGCATTTCATAGCAACACTATTCATCAACATACCAACGTAATGAAAACATAAGAATGGCATACAATTTACATAAGCATGCTAAACATAATTAACTCTAAGCAAGGCATAAGTTAAACATAAGCATTCATAATTGCATAAATCCTAAACATGCATCAAAGACATAATCATAAGCATTCTTAAACTTGAACCTAAGCATTCATAATTACATAAATCCTAAACATGCATCAAAGACATAATCATAAGCATTCTTAAACTTGAATATAAGCATTCATAATTCCTTAAATCCTAAACATGCATCAAAGACATAATCATAAGCATTCTTAAACTTGAATATAAGCATTCATAATTCCTTAAATCCTAAACATGCATCAAAGACATTTCTTAAACTTGAATATAAGCATTCATAATTCCTTAAATCCTAAACATGATTCAAAGACATAATCATAAGCATTCTTAAACTTGAACATAAGCATTCATAATTACATAAATCCTAAACATGTATCAAAGACATAATCATAAGCATTCTTTAAACTTGAATCTAACATTCATAATTTCTTAAAGGTCTTTTCTTTTCAAAACATATACATATAGATACTTCAACATAATCATAACTTGCATGGGGGGCCCCAGGTTAAGTGCCACATAATGTGCGTTCCCTAATAGGCTGGGGTAGCGAGCCACCAGACCTACTAGAGCAAGACCTCTTACGTCTTACCAGGGCAAGACCTCTTACGTCTTCTTATGTCCCTATGGATTTGATTAACGACCACCTGACGGGTCGGGTACTTAACCTCTTACAAAGTAAAATACTTAATTCCTTTCTTTCTTATCTTATCATAAGGAGAGCTCTTAATCCCTACTTGAAAGGGAAGCATCTCCATCTTATCTTATCATAAGGAGAGCTCTTAATCCCTACTTGAAAGGGAAGCTTCTCCATCTTATCTTATCATAAGGAGAGCTCTTAATCCCTACTTGAAAGGGAAGCATCTCCATCTTAGATATTTCATAGCATACATGCATTCGTAACATAAGAGTACCCTAAAGGGGTCCTAAAGCATAAACATGTTTATCACATAAGCATAATTCATAGACATATTCATGGCATATTAAATCATAAAACATGTTCATCATATAGGCATATTTCATGGCATATTACATCATAAACATGTTCATCATATAGGCATATTTCATAAACATATTTCTTGGCATATTAAATCATAAAACATGTTCATCACCTAAGCATATTTCATGGCATATTACATCATAAACATGTTCATCACATAAGCATATTTCATAAACATATTTCTTGGCATATTGAATCATGGCATATTACATCATAAACATGTTCAAGACATCGACATATTTCATAAACATATTTCTTGGCATATTAAATCATAAAACATGTTCATCACATAGGCATATAAAGTCATCGACCTAACATAACTTCCTAAGGGGGGTGTTTTCATGAAACCCTAACCCTAAACCCAAGGTTGGCCGAAATATATAGGGGCACAAAGCTTGGATTTTGTCACCTAAATTTATTCATGTAGGCATATATCATAACATAACTTCATAAGGGGTATTTTCATGAAACCCTAACCCTAAAACCATTGGGGGCCGAAACATATAGGGGCACAAGGCTTGGATTTTTGTCACCTAAATTTATTCATGTAGGCATATATCATAGCATAACTTCATAAGGGGTATTTTCATGAAACCCTAACCCTAAAACCATTGGTGGCCGAAACATATAGGGGCACAAAGCTTGGATTTTTGTCACCTAAATTCATTCATGTAGGCATATATCCTAACATAACTTCATAAGGGGTATTTTCATGAAACCCTAACCCTAAAACCATTGGTGGCCGAAACATATAGGGCCATTATCTTGGATTGTTGACACCTAAAAATCCTACTTGAAGCATACCATCTATGAACATAACCTTAGAATCAAGTTCATGCAACCCTAACCCCAAATGCTTGGGTTGGCCGAAACATGTAGGGCTATAATCTTTGGACTTTTGACACCTAAAGATTCCTACTTGAAACATACAACCTATAAAAATTTTCTCTAGTAGCATTTTCATGAATCCTAGCCCATAAACTTAGTTGGCCGAAACATATAGGGCTACAAACTTCATATTTCTTTCATGTAACCTATCCTACAAAACTAATATACTACAGGTGAGGGAATCTTACTTCCTTCGCTTTGCTATGAGGGGGAAGATGACCTAAGGAAACAAAAACCTAGCCTTCTCCTTGCTTAACTCTCTAGGGTGGAACCCTATTTTGTTTTGGCCGAAACTTCAAGGAAGGAGGCTTAGGGTTTTTGGAAGGAAGGAGGAAGAAGGAAGAAGAAGTGGCCAAGTGAAACCTTCCCTCTTCTTTATAAAGGGAGGAAGAGAAGTGTCTCTTCTCTTTTCATGCCTCTTCATTTACCCTCATCACACTTATCTACAATTTTCCCTCTTTCTCCAACAGTAAGCTACTGCTGAGCACTTGGTCATCACATGCATGGTAAGAGTTAACTCTTACCAAGAGGTTTATGGTTCAAACCTCACCTCTCCACTTTTTTTTTTATCCTTTTATCATTTTTTTCCAAGATTCCATATATAATTTCCTAGACATGAAATTAAATTTTCTACAAAAATTATTATAAAATTTCTAGAGCTTGGGATGAAAAGGGAGGAATGGGAAATGGGGAATTCGGCCAAGGATGAGGAAGAAGAAGAATGAAGAAGGAAGGTGGGGTTTTACTTCCTCTCTTTTCTTAATTCTCCTCTTTAATACCTAGGGAAGGAACACTCTCCATCCTTTCATGGGAGGGGATGAACCCACTCCTCATCTTCCCATCTATATTCTTTGTATATTCTTTATATATCTTATCCATAAATTATCCTAGGGTCTAGTGGTGTCAAGGCTACCTCCCTATTAGTGGGTTCATGGTTCAAATCCTACCTATGACCATCTTTTATTTTATTTTATGTTAAACCTTTTATAGCCTTAAAACCTATATAATTACTTTGCATAGTTTATAATTTCACGGGCGTTACACTTACCATATTAGTATTAAACTATTCCATGATTTAAACTTTTTCGGGTTCGAGCCGGGCTTGGAGAGAGTCCAACAACCCGAACAAGAAACGGAACTCTGGTTCTAACCATATTAATGGAAGGTGTAGGATTTAATATTGAGTTAGGGTTTTTATGTCTCATCCTCTTTGCATGCAAATAACTATTATCTACATGGCATGACATACATGGCATACATCAACATGTCACGATACGCATGGCATAATGATATGCATCTAATGCAATTACATGGCATACAATTATGTCATGTACAATATTTCCTTATATGTCATAACTATTTATGGAAATAAAATATGTTTAAGATTTGATTCTCCAAATCAAATCATGATTAAATTAGGAAATAAATTTTCAAATCTAATCACATATTTTATTTGTGGAAATAGTTGATTAAGGAAAGTCAATTTAGGAAACCAATTTCCTAAATCATCAAAACTACTTATGGAAATAAAATATTTTAAGATTTGATTTCCCAAATCAAATAATGATTAAATTAGGAAACAAATTTCCAAAATCTAATCAAATATTTTATTTATGGAAAATATCAATTTCCATAAATACTTCCAACTTTCCAAAAGTGGAAGATTTCCATAAATACTTCTAGACTTTCCAAAATTGAAAAATTTCCATAAATACTTATAACTTTCCAAAAGTAGAAAATATCTAGAAATATCATTATGACTATCGCAAAACAATTTTATGATTATGTCGAAACACAACCTGGGCTCTGATACCACTGTTGGGTTTCTGGCACCGCGGCGAGCATGTGTTCGAACATGTTTCGTAAACATGTGCACAGCGGAAGGAATAAAATAATAAATCTAATTTATTACAACACACACATCACACGCATGCATAGTACAACATGTGTAGACATAACCATAAATTCAAATTTTGCAATAAAAGGAAATTTACACTACGTATACCTGACGTATCACGTGTAGCGGGAAAGGCATCAACCGGAACGATTCTTGCTAGAATCGTCTCTATCCGTATCCACGCCGAGTATCTTCGGGATGACATCACTAAGTCACGAGCCTCGTCTTTGTACAGGTTACTAGCCTCGTGTTGAAGACGATGTGATCGAGAGAAGATCACGATCCGAATCAAAATTCGGATACAAAATGAGTCCTCAAAAACTCGCTTCTCCGGAGAGGAATTCGTCAACCGTTTGACAAATCCTTCATCCTCCACCTATGAGGATTGCTGGAGATCGAATCCCCGGCAAGGGAGGCACTGTCGGAGCTCCACACGCTGTCCAAACGATGCTCCGACTGTTGGAATGTATACTGAAAGCCTAGCTCTTTTGTATGAACATTTTATTTTGGAATAAGAATCACATGATCATTGTTTGCACTTTATATATTTATATGTGTGTGCATATTGTCTAATATTTTACATTGTAGATAACATGGTGCTTGGTGTGGCACAGAAGATCTTATTATCAGTCCCTTGTAAAATATAAGTAGAGGCTCACAACCAAGATGGTTTTGGACAAACCATTGGCATGGTTGTAGTGTAGCTTGGTATTGTTTTGTCTTGAACATAGAGTTACACTAGTACACTTAGGTGTATTGAGCAGGACCGACATAGAGGTGATTCAATTAATTGCTGACTACATAATTGAATCGGACCTCGGATATTATGTTGTACATGCTCTTAATCCCGATATAATAATAGGCACATGTACTTAGTATTTATTTCTTTGATTTACCAGAGGGTGAGATTTAAATGGATTAAATCAATATGCCCGATAAGTTGGGAAATAATATTATTTACATGGTGTGCTGTTGATTATAGGAGGAAACCGTGTCCTATATACTAGGTTGATGATGTCCCCTTGAGGAGCTCATAAGGTTCATCATGTAAACCCAGCTGGTTGACTTAGTCAACATGATGATAAGGTTGAGTGGTACTACTCGAGGAATTAGATGTTAATTAATTGATGGTCAGTAAATCAATTAATTGACGGACATTCGATATCTTAAACACGGGGAGATGAATGTACAAATAATATATGGAGCCCATATTAATTTATGGGGGTTGGTGAGGTACTTCAATGATGATCCTCTAGTGGAATAGAACATCATTGATGGATCAAGTTTGTGTAGTTCCGATCCATCGGGTGGCCAAGATCCAACTCATCCTTATGGTCCCTATCGTAGCCTAATATAATCCTCATGAAGTCTAGATCCAAGAATGTAAAACAAAACTCTAGAACCAACGGTTGGGATTAAATCTCTAGATCCGATGGTTGGGATGAAACCCTAGAACCAATAGTTGGGATTAAATCCCTAGATCCGATGGTTGGGATAAAACCCTAGAATCGATGGTTGGGATTAAATCCCTAGATCTGACGGTTGGGATAAAACCCTAGATCCGATGGTTGGGATGAAACCCTAGATCCAACGGTTGGGATGAAATCCTAGATCCGACGGTTGGGATGAAACCCTAGATCCGACGGTGGAGATTAAATCCCTTGATCTGAAGGTGGAGATTAAAGGAGGCTTAAGCCCAATTCTATAAATAGAGTGCTTAGGTTGGGCGGCAAGTATGGTTCACTTGGATTAGGGTTTTTCCTCTCAAGTGCTTTAGGCGGCTAGGGTTTTTGGATTTGGTTTGGGCGGCAACTAGAAGGGAGATTAGGGTTTCCTCCTTTGCTCCATGGTGGCCGGCGCTCATTCCCTTCTCCTCCTTGGTTTTGGCCGGCTCTTTTCCTCCTCCCTTGCTCCTTGGTGGCCGGCGGTTCTCCAACAATTGGTGGTCGGCACTTCTCCAACCTCTAGGTGGCCGGCGGCAACCTTGCAACAAGTTGGGCGGTGCTCATCCACTCGTTCCTTGGCCGGCGGTTGCATCAAATTCCCTTGCTTGGTGGCCGGTTCTAGAAAGGAAAGGTTTTGTTGGTTCTTCTCTTTGTTTGCAGCAGACAAGGAAGGGAAGAACGCGATCTAGAAGGCTTCTACTCGCGTAGGATCTTTGCCCACACGTCGTCCACGAGGAGGATAGGACATACGGTAGAAGATCGTAAGGTATAAAGTTTTACAACTTTATTTTCTGATCTTAGCATGTTATTTTATGTGTTAATTATACAAGAGTGTGTATGTATATATGTTGTATAATCATGGACCCCGAAGACAAACACAAAAACCGGTGATCCGTCCGTCGTCTCTTCCGCAGCTAACCAACTAGAAGAGTTGCGTTGCTTGAACAACTAGTTTGTTCAAGCGATCAATCAAGTTGTTAGCACGACGACAAATAGGTTGTGCTAAAGAAACTTATCCCATCCGGATTAGTTCTTTCATTGGTGAAAATTTTAATCCGGGGAAGTGGGAGCCAATGAGTCTCCGAAGCAACTCCCTACAAGTGGTATCAGAGCCACGGTTTCCGGTTTTGTGTGTTTTGGATTCGGTTACTTTCATGCACATATCATATATTGAGTATGCCGGATAATAGTAGGATGTGCGTAGGCTAACTTTTTGGTTGCAGGCATAAGATCCGACTATTATGGCTATTTGGTTGTATGTGATTGTATTGTGTGTGATTGTATGTATATTATTTGAATCCTCGGGGTTGACGAGGCTAGATTAGTATTTAATTTTTGTAATTAAATACGACATTGTTTAGCCGCTCATTTTAGTTTACCTTTGATCTAGATTATTTGTACACTCCTTCGTGGAGTATAGGATCGATGGATGTAAATTAAAATGATATATCTCGACTCGGATCTCTTTGGTGACTTGCGCACGGGAAAAGATGGAGCGGACGAGGTGGCGACACGACGGGATGCGTATTGAAGAACAATGCCATAATAGTTGGAAAAAATCTGTTTTTTCCATATTTATTGCTGATTTGTTTTTATATGCATGTTGTGTATGCTTTAAAATTCCTCAATTTCAATTTACTAAGTGGGAGAGGGAAATTTTAATTAATTCCCGCAGCCTCCATTACAATTTGACGTGTGATGCAACAAACTTGTGTGTCGGCTCTAAGTGCCTTCCTCCCTGCGGACGGGTTTGTTTGCGGATCACTAGGTAAAATAATGGTTATAGGAAATTATCTAGGAGCATGTGTACTTCCACAGTGGTAAGGCACATAATCCGAAATAATTCCTTTAGTATCATGTAATGGTGCACACTTAGATGCAAATAAAAGTATCCTCCCCATCGGAGTCACTGCTTTTATTTGTAGGGCCAAAAAGGAACCAACTATTAATTTTATTTGTCAAAAAGTAAGGTTGACAAGATAATAAAATTAATGGGTAAAACCTCCTCTTACAAATGTAGAATTCGTATACGTCCACACAACGTGGCATGCGATATTCTCGGTGATTTGAGGTGTTGGTTGATTTCGGGATTTTATTGTTTTGAGGAATCAATAATATTTGAAATCTAATATTTTGATCATTGTGATTTTTAGGATTTTCAAATGGCTTTCAACCCACTTGCTGTGATTTTAAAAGAAAATAAGCTTACTGGACCAAACTATATTGATTGGAAAAGAAATATGGATATTGTCTTAACTGTGGAGGAGTACAAATTTATACTCTTCAAGGTCTGTCCTCCTAAGCCCTCCGATGACTCTGATGAAAAGGAGAAAGAACGTTATAAGAAATGGGTCAAGGCAGATGAGATGGCGCGGTGTTACATTTTGGCATCTATGTCAAATGTGTTGCAACATCAGCATCAGGCCATGGCCACAGCTTATGACATGATGTTCAATCTCAAGGAACTTTTCGGACATCAGAGTAGAGCATCTAGATAGGAGGCGATGAGAAACTTGATGACGACCACCATGATCGAGGGAACACCCGTTAGGGATCATGTTCTCAAGATGATGGCTCATCTTAATGAGATGGAAGTCCTCGGTGCTGAGATCGATGGGGAAACCCAGGTCGATATCATTCTCCAGTCTCTGCCTAGGAGTTTTGAGCAGTTCCGCCTCAACTACAACATGAACAAGAGGTTGTATTCGTTGGCGGAGCTTCTGACAGAACTCCAGGCGACAGAGGGGCTTTTTCGTCAAATTGCTCAAGTCATGGTCGTTCAGAAGGTTTCTTCCTCTAAACCAAAAGGTAAGAAGAAGAAGAAGCAAGGTGGTGCGAAGAAGGTGGCAGTGGGACCTCAGGCAGGAGTGAAGAAGCCGAAAGGCAAGTGCTTCACTTGCAAGCAGACTGGACATTGGAAGGCAGACTGTCCTCGCCGAAAGAACAAAGGTATATCTTCTTGTTTAGTTGTTGAAACATATTTAGCGGTGTTATCTATTGCGGTGTGTAGATACAGGAGCCACTGATCATGTCTGCAATACTTTGCAGGGGTTCCAGGAAACCCGACGACTAGCTGAGGGAGAGATTACCGTCTTCATGGGCAATGCTTCAAAGGTGGTGGCTATTGCAATGGGAGACGTTTATTTATCTTTTGATAGGAATAAAATTTTTGTTTTGAGAAATTGTCTTTATGTACCTACTTTTAGAAAGAATTTAATTTCAGTTTCTAAATTGTTTATGGATGGATATTCTGTTTCTTTTAATGACAAAGTGGTTATAAAAAGGAATAGGGAGATTATCTGTTCTGGTACATTGGTTGGCAATTTATATACTCTTGAACCGAAAACTCCCACGATGCATATAGAACTAAATAACTCATCTTCTAAGTCTAATAAGAGAAAAGAACCTTCGCAAATGAACCAGACATATCTCTGGCATCTAAGGCTTGGTCATATTAAACTAAGCAGAATTCAAAGGTTGATAGTTGATGGACCTTTGGGTTCATTAGTGGTGGAGGATCTCCCAACCTGCGAATCTTGCTTGGAAGGTAAAATGACCAAGAGGCCTTTCAAGGCCAAGGGGTATAGAGCCAAAGATGTGTTAGAATTGGTTCATTCTGATTTGTGCGGTCCTATGTCTATCCAGGCAAGAGGTGGTTTTGAATATTTTGTCTCTTTTATAGACGATTATTCAAGATATGGATACATTTACTTGATGCGCCGCAAGTCTGAATGCTTTGACAGGTTCAAAGAATTCAAGGCTGATGTGGAGAATCTCAAGGTAAAAGTATCAAGACATTACGATCTGATCGTGGTGGCGAGTACCTCTTGGGAGAGTTTAAGAATTACTTATCAGAGGCTGGGATTCAATCCCAATTATCTGCACCTGGCACACCCCAGCAGAATGGTGTAGCGGAGCGAAGGAATAGGACTCTTATGGAGATGGTCCGATCGATGATGAGTTATTCTGAGTTACCTATTTCGTTCTGGGGGTATACACTGGATACGGCAATGTATACTCTGAACTTGGTTCCATCCAAATCAGTACCTTCTACCCCTGTAGAATTGTGGACTGGGCGAAAGCCTAGTCTGAGAGACATATTCGATATGGGGAGTCCAAAGACATGTGCCAAGGATGATCGGTAAGTTGGAACCTCGTACAGAAGTGTGCATGTTTGTTGGCTACCCTAAGGGAACAAAAGGTGGTTTGTTTTATAATCCTAGAGATCAGAGAGTGATCGTTAGCACGAACGCCAGATTTCTAGAGGAGGATTATGTAATGAACCACAAGCCCACGAGTAGGATTGTTCTTGAGGAGTTGATAGGGGAAGTCCCGACTTCAGTACCACCGGTACAAGAGGAGATGCCACAAGTCACTGCACCGCGTGTCATAGAGTATACACAGGAGGCACCTCGTCGTAGTGGGAGGGTTGTTAGACAACCCGAGAGATTCATGTTTTTGGAAGAGTCTTCGGACTTAGTCCCTGGTGAACATGAACCTGATCCCTGGACATATGACGAGGCACTCCAAGATAGAGATGCAGTATCTTGGCAAAGAGCGATGAATTCAGAGATAGAATCTATGGATTCTAATTAAGTCTGGGAGCTAGTAGAGCCACCCGATGGTGTAAAAGCCATTGGATGCAAGTGGATCTACCAGAGAAAGAGAGGAGTGGACGGGAAGGTTGAGACCTTCAAAGCTAGGCTTGTTGCGAAAGGGTATACTCAGAAAGTGGGTATCGATTATGAGGAGACCTTTTCGCCGGTAGTTATGCTTAAGTCTATCCGGATTCTCTTATCTATAGCTTCTCATATGGATTATGAGATTTGGCAGATGGATGTCAAGACAACTTTCCTTAACGGAAGTCTTGAGGAGAACATATATATGCGGCAACCAGAGGGATTCATTGCTAAAGGCAAAGAGCATCTTTTATGTAAGCTTAATCGGTCCATTTATGGATTGAAGCAAGATTCTAGATCTTGGAACATCCGCTTTGATGAGGTAATCCAGTCATATGGATTTATTCAAAGTCCGGATGAGCCTTGTGTATACAAGAGATGTGACGGAAACGTAGTGGTGTTTCTTGTACTATACGTAGATGACATTTTTTTAGTTGGCAACAATATCAAAGTGTTATCAGACGTAAGGGTATGGTTGTCCAAACAGTTTGACATGAAGGACTTTGGAGAAGTGGGACACATCCTTGGGATCAAAGTTATAAGGGATCGCAAGAATAGGATGTTGTGCTTATCTCAAGCTTTATACATTGACACTATCCTTGCTCGTTTTAGCATGCAGAACTCCAAGAAAGGTTTTCTACCTTTTAGGCATGGATTTCCTTTATCTAAAGAGATGTGTCCCAAAACATCAAAGGAGATAGAGGACATGAAGACGATTCCTTATGCTTCGGCTGTTGGAATGTATACTCAAAGCCTAGCTCTTTTTGTATGAACATTTTATTTTGGAATAAGAATCAAATGATCATTGTTTGCACTTTATATATTTATTATATGTGTGTGCATATTGTCTAATATTTTACATTGTAGATAACATGGTGCTTGGTGTGGCACAGAAGATCATGTTATCAGTTCCTTGTAAAATATTAGTAGAGGATCACAACCAAGATGGTTTTGGACAAACCATTGGCATGGTTGTAGTGTAGCTTGGTATTGTTTTGTCTTAAACATAGAGTTACACTAGTACACTTAGGTGTATTGAGCAGGACCGACATAGAGGTGATTCAATTAATTGCTGACTACATAATTGAATCGGACCTCGGATATTATGTTGTACATGCTCTTAATCCCGATATAATAATGGGCACATATACTTAGTATTTATTTCTTTGATTTACCAGAGGGTGAGATTTAGATGGATTAAATCAATATGCCCGGTAAGTTGGGAAATGATATTATTTACATGGTGTGCCGTTGATTATAGGAGGAAACCGTGTCCTATATACTAGGTTGATGATGTCCCCTTGAGGAGCTCATAAGGTTCATCATGTAAACCCAGCTGGTTGACTTAGTCAACATGATGATAAGGTTGAGTGGTACTACTCGAGTAATTAGATGTTAATTAATTGATGGTCAGTAAATCAATTAATTGACGAACATTCGATATCTTAAACACGGGGAGATGAATGTACAAATAATATATGGAGCCCATATTAATTTATGGGGGTTGGTGAGGTACTTCAATGATGATCCTCTAGTGGAATGGAACATCATTGATGGATCAAGTTTGTGTGGTTCCGATCCATCGGGTGGTCAAGATCCAACTCCTCCTTATGGTCCCTATCGTAGCCTAATATAATCCTCATGAAGTCTAGATCCAAGAATGTAAAACAAAACTCTAGAACCAACGGTTGGGATTAAATCCCTAGATCCGATGGTTGGAATGAAACCCTAGAACCAACTGTTGGGATTAAATCCCTAGATCCGATGGTTGGGATGAAACCCTAGAATCGACGGTTGGGATTAAATCCCTAGATCCGACGGTTGGGATAAAACCCTAGATTCGACGGTTGGGATGAAACCCTACACCGAGAAGAAGGAAACAAGGTGTCCAGAAAACTGGACAGCTTTGGTGGAGACCTTGCGCCGGCCAAATAAGGAAAGCAATGTGCTCACCTTGTCGCCGGAGCCAAGGATGATCACCGGATCTCCTCCGGCAGTAGCTTGACGCCGGCAAGTGGAGAAGACGACAGTAGCTGGTCACCGGTTGTAGGAGTTGGGCGGCGGCAAGGAGTTGGCACCGACTAGATGGAGAGGAGGGAGAGGTTGGGCAACCACAATTAGGTTAGGGCTTTTGATTCGATTTTAACAAAAACCCTTAAGCCCTATTTTATAGAGAACAAATTCTCTTAATGGTTATTGGATCATAACCAAAGGCCCGTTAACCCGCTCCATTAATTTAAGTTAAAATAAACCAAACCATGATGGTTTATTTTTAGTTAAAATGAACTGAACCAACTTTGGTTCATTCATTTAAAACAAACCAAACCCCTTTGGTTTATTCTCTTCCGTTGGATTAGAACGAAACCATTTTGGTTCGTCCATCATATCTTCATAAGACACGACCCATCCACGATTCCATTTCTACTGAAACAATTTCATGCTTGCTTCTTGTTTGGTCCAACCAAACCTAGTTTCTCTCGATCTGAGAATCTCATTCTCAAGCTCGTTTTAAATCCTTCGGATTATGCTCGTTGTGTGTATGACCAAATAGGTTCTCGGTTTATGTTGGTCGTCTATAATTAACCATTAATTATAGAACGATCATGAGTGGCACCTAGTAGTACATCATGATCCCCAATTAACTGAAAAGATCAACGGTTGATCCAGAACTATTTCTGAAACCCTTCAGTAGCTCGAATGAATCGTGCCCCATTCCCTTCACTCATCTTATACCCACATGGTTCAGGGCATGGTTTATAGTGTCAGTCCCCACTAGGCTGACTACGTCACACCTAGCCCAAGTATCATTTCCTCGTCCTATGGATTCTAGTTACTGCACATGTATCGAAGAGTACCTTACTCTAAACATGTAATGCTTTTGCCAAAGAATTTAGTAACAATCCGACGAGAGTCCATGGGTATACATCTCCTCACAAGGAGTGGTGAATCCTTTATAGGCTATTCAAAAACATTCGATCACTTCGACTTATACCCAATCATCCCGGGTCCACATCTACTCAGAGATGCTTGCATAAGTTGTCAAAGCATAAGTCTTCATGATCAAGATGACTTGAATACCGTAAGTCAAAGGAACATCGCACTTAAGCTACAGTAAGAACTTCATTGACATATCTATATATGCAGAGAACCATATGAAGTCTTACGGTTGGTCACTCCAATGAACTAGTTACCATAACTAGCATCCACGATTAACTCCGGACATCACAATGTCTCCAGCCAGTGAGAATCAGCTGCTTGGATACACCAAGGAGTACACCTCGTGCTAGTCTCGACAGAATCAATGGTGTCTATATCCATCAATTCATCGACTAGGGATAATTTCGATACATCACAATTACACATGTAGAGATACTCACAAGTTGTGATCCAATCACAAATTCTCTCATGTTGTGAGTCGTATCGTGGACATTCAGTAAATGATTTTAAGATCCAATCAAATACATGAAACCATGTATACTTAAATAGTGAATCTTCATTTATCATATAAATGGTTCATACATAAGGCGATTGCCTTAGGACATCTCTCATATATTACTAACAGATCCACGTTTGAAAAATCCAACGGATCCATCATCAGTAGACTGATGGAGCCTTCACTCGACTGCTAGCCCAGTAGTCGAGTCTCGACTCCATTCTGTGCTCAAACTCTTGAGCACCAGTCGACTGATCAAAATATCAGTCCACTGCTCAGCCAATCAGTCGACTGCCCACCCCTGGCAGTTGAATGTTATGCCAATTCCCATAGTCAAACCCTAGTTGAATCACGCCAGTCGACTGCCACATGGCATCAGTCGACTGGCACACTTCAAACATGAGATTTTAACCCAAGTATGGTTCCCCCAAACTTGCTAGACCACCCTTAGGCTAGACCTAATCCTTCTAGCCACCTCCATCAGCCTCACACCTCTCGGATTCATCCAAGTCATTCATGACTTGTTCATCCATTGCGCTAGCCTTCAGGTGCTTCCATCGGCTATGTCATGCTAACGGTCTCTACACCGCCAAGGCACATTGGACTAATGCTGCCAAGACTCCCGCTTGGACTTTACGCCGCCAACCATTGGACTTATGCTGCCAAGACTCCCGCTTGGACTTTACGCCGCCAATATCAATTCCCTTGGACTTTCCAAATGCCAAGACTTAAGCTTGGACTTTCCCTTGCCAACCCATGTTGGACTTTCCATGCCAAGACCCATGCTTGGACTTTTCCTTGCCATCCCATTTTGGACTTTCCATTGCCAAGACCCATGCTTGGACTTTACATACCAAGTACTCAAGACTTGGACTTTCCAAATGCCTAGTGTCCCACTTGGACTTTCCATGCCAAGTACCCAAGACTTGGACTTTCCCATGACAATCACGTTGTCATATATTTTTGTCAAACATCAAAACATCTCTCGAGTCATGCTCGAGTCCTGGTCAATCGTGACCTGGGTCGATTGCACCAACACAAGGCAACTCCTTTCTCGGCCCGGATCGCATTAATTTGTTCTTGAAGTTCGAATTCGGAAAAGAGCTCATCTAATCTAATTTTAGAAAGGTACTTAGAAACCTTGTAGACATCAACCATGGATGCCTACTTGGTGGTCCTAGGGAATGCATTAAGTGCGTAACTTATTAGATCCCGATTCTCTACGGCTTGCCCGATCGAGTGAAGACCGTTGACGATGTCTTGGATCTCCGCATGTAGTTGAGTGGCGGTCTCGTGATCCTTCATTTTTAGATTGTATAATTTTTTTAAAAACAAATCCCTTTTACATACCTTAGGGTCGTCGGTTCCTTTGTGTAGCTCAATAAGCTTGTTCCAAAGGTCCTTCGCGCTGATAAAGGGACCAACGCAGTTGAGCTCTTCCTTGGACAAACCGCACTTCAACATTTGAGTCACCTTTGCATCAACTTCGATTTGCCTCTTGGTTGCATTGGTCCACTTGTCAAAGTCCAAGGGCTCACCTTGATCATTGGTGGGTAGAGCAAAGCCAGTTTGGATGATTATCCAAGTCTTGACTTGTGTTTTTAGAAAACACTCCATCCGACCATTCCAATAATGGAAATCATCTCCGCTAAAGTGTTGGGTTTTCCGATCCGCAAAAACCACTTTTTACGTTGCAAAAACCTCGGAAGCCTGGCCACGGATCCGTGCGAAGATGTACTAAAACTAAAACATGTATGTGTTTACTAAAAACCCTAGATCTACCTTAGATCTAGAAGGTGAGATCATTGTAGGATATTTGACGCCGCTAGAGGGGGGGTGAATAGCGTTTGACCGTTCGTAGATGGAATTCGATCGCGTGTTCATCTCTACAATTTCGTTAGTGTGCAGCGAAAATAGATATAATACAATAACGAAATATGCCAACACAACAAGAACACGAGTATGTAACGTGGTTCGGAACCTCATGGTTCCTACTCCACGGATCGAGCTCTACGAGCTCTAGTGATGCACACGCAACCACTAATAAACACTCCTTCTCGGAACAATCCGGAGGCGGAGAAACCTCGTACAATAATGATTACAACAATAATCAAATAAATACAAGCAAATACAATGAAATATAAATGCAAGTAAAGGAAAAACACTTTACAAGAGATTTGGATTGCTTGATCTTTGATTGCCTTGAACTAGCTTTGAAAGACTGGAAAGCACCAACTTCCCCCTTCAATTTCGCTCAAAAAAATCACTGCCAAATTCCTCCATCATGAGCTCCTTATAAAGCTTCAACCTGTACAGGAAAAAGTCGATCAGTTGATTGATCGGGACCATCAGTCGACTGATGCCACTGTTGTTGTGAGACAACGGCTAGATCCACGCTGGATAAGTCCAAAGGATCTACCATCAGTCGACTGATCAAAACCATCAGTCGACTGATGGTGTCCTCACTCAACTGCTGGTCCCAGTGGTCGAGTGAGACTACACTCTGTGGCCGAATTCCCGAGCACCGATCGGTGATCATGCTATCGATCGCTCGAGCCATCGATCCGAGGATGGCGATCAGCTAGGCCACTTCCCGTAGTCAAACCCTAGTTGACTCGGTCTAGTCGACTTCCACATGGCACCAGTCGACTGGCACACCTCAAACATGAGGTTTTAGCCCAAGTATGGTGCCCCCATACTTGCTAGACCACCCTTAGCCTAGACCTAAGCCTTCTAGCCATCTCCATCAGCCTCACGCCTCTCGGATCCCTCCAAGTCATCCATGACTTGTTCATCCATCGCGTTAGCCTTCAGGTACTTCCATCGGCTATGTCATGCTAACGGTGTGTACACCGCCAAGGCACATTGGACTTACGTCGCCAAGACTCCGCTTGGACTTTACGCCGCCAACCATTGGACTTATGCTGCCAAGACTCCTTCTTGGACTTTACGCAGCCAATATCAAACCCCTTGGACTTCTCATGCCAAGACACAAGCTTGGACTTTCCCTTGCCAACCCATGTTGGACTTTCCATGCCAAGTACTCAAGACTTGGACTTTACCTTGCCAAGACCCATGCTTGGACTTTCCATGCCAAGACCCACGCTTGGAATTTCCATTGCAAAGACCCATGCTTGGACTTTGCCAAATGCCAAGTGTCCCACTTGGACTTCCCATGCCAAGTACTCAAGACTTGGACTTCCCTATGACAATTACATTGTCATATGTTTTTGTCGAACATCAAAACATCACTCGAGTTAAACTCGAGTCCTGGGCCGATTGCACCAATAATCTCACCCTTTTTGATGTTTGACAAAAACCAAACAAATTATTGAGTTAGAACACTAACTCAAATCCCTTACCAATTATCCCATATTGGTAAACACTCTCCAAATGTTCTCCCCCAAACATTCTCCCCCTTTTTGACTAACATCAAAAAGGTTTTCTCTCCAAGGAGGTCAATGTCTCATGTCCCAATGAAATCTTACAATCTCCCCCTTGGTCCAAAAATACCTAGGATGCCTACCATCTTCTTAGTGATAAGTCCCATATCACTCAAGAGAGGCAATCCTATACACTCTCCCAATTCCCAAATTGGGTTTCTAAAAATCCATCAATTTTTCCAATTGATAACATTTTCCCCTTCAAGAAGAAAGAAGAACACATCCATCACTCCAAGATGGATACCTCCCCCTAAAGGCTTGCTCCCCCTTGACCATTGCACCAACAATGTCCTTAGGAAGTCCCTAAGCCAATAGGAACTCTAAACCATCAAAATTAAGGATAGAAATTCAACATTGAACTTTCCAACACCTTAACATTGATACAAACCCTAAACAACTCTCCTAATCCATATTCAATGGATTTTCACCCTTCATCATGCTTCCCAAAGCATATCCTAGGGTTAGGAGTGGCTAGGGACCTACTTATCAGAAATCGGGTTAGACAAACCTTGTTTATCGAAATCGAACTAATCGATCAGTGATTGAATCGATCCAGAACCCCACATCGATCATTGCCACTAAGCGATCGGCGATAACTGAAAAATCCGATTTTCAGTTATCAGAAATGAGATTTGGGAATTCATAAATAATTATACGTTTATCAAAAAATCACGAAAATTGATACGTATAATACCTATGACCAATACAATGGGTGAAAAATGTTTGAAAAATATTTTACCCATGAAATATCAAAATTGATACAAAATTTAAAAGTGAAGAAAACTTCTAAGTTTTTGGCTCACTTTGTATCAATCTCACCAATGGTGATTGCTATCAAAAGATAGACTTCACCAAGGTTTTTCAAAATGATTTTAAAATATTTTCAAAACCTTATTTTGGTTCATATTCCTTGGGCTCTATGTATATGACTTGTACACAAGCTTTCCCAATGATCCATATGTTGAGTTAAGATGAGTTTGGGTTCAACTAGATGCAAAAAACTATGTACCTTGAACTCAACTCATATCCTAGCATCTCACATGTATCTAGGGTGTATAAATACACATACATGTCAATTTAATGTGAGATGTGGGTTTTGTTCATCCTAATCTAGGGTTTCATGCATTCTTTAAGGCAACCCTACTTGATTCCCTTATAAATGGGACTTCAAGTCATGCCATAGTCCTTAAATCAATTTCAACCAAATTGTCTTAAATGCATGAATGATTATGGCATTAGAAATGATATAAATAAGCATATGCTCATAATCATGATGTCATGGCATAAGATGAAATCTAAAAACACATGACATTTGAAACCTTAATCCTAAACATGAACATGACATATAAAATGATTAAGAAAAAGCATGATGTCATGGCATGTCATATGGCAAACAAAGCATGGAATATAAAATATATAGGTATAGTAATACCTAAATTTTAATATTAATTGCCATTTAATATAATTAATTATATTTTGCCATATTATCACTAATCTTCCTAGTGTGCCAAAAACCCAAAATGGCAAACTAATCTCTAAAACTAAATTGTGCCAATTTAATCATTTTATCAAACTTCTCAAATAATATTGACACATCCTAAAATCTTTTAGGATTAAAGCTCAAATGTATTTTCAAGGTAACCATAACCTTGAAAATATCCTAACGTGCCACCTTTACCATGGTTGAGTTAACTACTCATCCAATCAAGGTTGGCACACCCTAACCCCATCTAGCGTGAATCAATCACGCTCTTAGGAACCAAAAATCTATTTTAGCTCCTAGGGTTAATTAGGTATTCCTTAGGGATAACCTCCCTAGATACCTTCCTAATGACTCTCCTAGGCTTATTAGCCTTGGTCATTTTGGTCTTACCTAGGTTGACTCTAGGGGTAACTCCCCTTGCAACCTTCTTAGTGGTCACCCTAGGTTTCCTAGAAACCTTAGCCACTAGGCACAAACTATGGTTACTCTTAGGGATAGCTTCCCTAGTAACTTTGGTCTTCTTAGACTTAGTTTGTGTTCCATAATCAAATGGAACACTATGGTAAGCCACCTTAGGCTTAGGGTTGTGACCCAAACCTTGCTTGCCCTTTGTTGACTTTCGACTTTGAGGTCCTAGATGTTGACTTTGAGATCTAGACTTAGACTTTTGATCATTAGACCCTTTAAATTGAGTTTGTATATTCCTAAGAGTCTTTTCTAGTTTCTCAAGCCTTGACCTCAAGGCTTGTGTCACTCCCGCCCTTTTTCCAAGGGTCCGGAGGGGCGGTGCGTGACGCGACCGTACATACATACATTACTTACAGTGGAACACTTTATACATATTTCGTACTTCTTACAGCGGAAGACTTTAGACTTATATTTTTTTTTCTTTTACAACATAAACATGCATTGACATATATATATATACTTATTCTTCTTAACATAGAGCATGCATCATAACATATATAGATACTTCTTCTTACTTCTTCCTTACTTCTTCTTATTAGCATAGAGCATGCATCATAACATATATAGATACTTAGTGCTTGGTTCAAGTTCATAAACATCATCATCGTAAGGAGACATAAATAAGGACCTCCATAAACGTCATCATCATAGGGAAACATATAAATAAGGACATAACGGATCTTCTCCACCATGCCACTACCACACACATTTGGCCCCTCCTGCTACTCCTTTTAGTTTATCCATCCCTTACCCTTACCTGCAGTACGAGGGAAGATAAACTATAAGCACATAGGCTTAGTAAGATCCTGTCCTACTCACAAAAAACCATACATCGACATTATTCATGGCATGTAACATTCATAACATATAAGCAACATAACATATAACATACATGGCGTAAGCAACTTAACATGTAGCATAAGTACATAAGTAAACATAACATGTATCATCTATGACATAGCACCATAACATGTATATATATGACTTAATCAAACATAACATGCATCATTTGTAATATAGCAACATGTACATGACATATCAAACATAACATATATCATAGGTAACATGGCAGCAATAACATGACATATCAAACATAACATATATCATAGGTAACATAGCAGCAATAACATGACATATCAAACATAACATGCAACATATATAGGACATATCAATATAGCATGTGAACATAACAATCAAATCATGTAAACACATGCAGGATGCTTTTGAAAACATATATTATAGGTACGTAAACATAATCTCAACATATTTGGGCCCGACATTGTACCACTTCTTCATTATCATAGTGCGCATCCCTAAATAGACCCGAGGTAGCAATTCTTGAACCTACTAGGTTACTAGGCCCGATCTTAGTCCGTCAACCTAGGGCAATCGTCATAGCGTAGAAGCTCATCCTAGGCCCGAGTCTTACTCCATCGACCTAGAGCATCTTGGAGCCCATCCCGTACTAGGCCCGATCTTAGTCCGTCGACCTAGGGGCAATCATACATAGAGGCCCATCCTAGGCCCGAGTCTTACTCCATCGACCTAGGGCATCTTAGGAGCCCATCCCTTTGGACCTTGTTAAGGTCTTGGTACAAGCCATGCAGAAGGTAAAATACTTATATGCTTTTATTATAACATAGCTTATTTCGTTTTACAAACATAGCATACTTCATTTCATAACATATCATACTTCATTTCCATGAACATATCGTTTTTCATTTCATAAACATATCATACCTCATTTCATAAACCTATCATCTTTCATTTCATAAACATAACATACTTCGTTTCATAAACATATCATTTTTCATTTCATAACCATATCATACGTCATTTCATAATCATATCCTATTCATTTTGTGAACACATCGTTTTTCATTTCATACTCATATCGTATTTCATTTCATAACATATCTTTTTTTTCATTTCATAATCATATCGTATTTCATTTCATAACATATCTTAAATATCACATACACATAGGGCGTGGCATAAGGCATAAACATCAAGAGTAAGCAAACACTAACCTAAAGCATGTTATCTTCATCTAGCATCATTTAATATCACAAGTCAACATGGATTCACCCAACATAAAAACACATGTTAACCTAACCTAGGGCATGTTAAAAGACAATGGTTGGCCGAATGGTTCATGTAGGTTTTTAGGGCTAGTCTTTTAACCTAATTCAATTAACATACTAACAACATCATATGCATATAAACATGGAATAAAACTTCATTGGAGCATCCATACAAGAGGGGTGGCCGAATGGTCCTTGTAGGTTTTTAGGGCTAGTCTTTTAACCTAATCCAATTAACATACTATCAACTTCATATGCATATAAAACATGGATTAAATCTTCATGGAGTCATCAAAATAGAGAGGTGGCCGAATGGTTCAAGGGGTTCTTAGGGTTAGTCTTTTAATCCTAGTCAAATTAACATACTAACAACTTCATATGCATATAAAACATTGTATAAAACTTCATTGAAACATAAAAACCAAGGGTGGCCGAATGGTCCATGTAGGCTTTTAGGGTTAGACTTTTAAACTAATCCCTCTAACATAATAACATCACCATATGCATATCATACATAGTATAGAACTTCAATTAATCACCAAAAATACATGAAGGCCGAATGGTTCATAGAGGTGTTTAGGGTTAACTTTTAACCTAATTCATTCTACATCCTAACATCATCATTTACATGTAAAACAAGATATAGAACTCCAATAAAATACAAAAATCCAAGTTGGCCGAATGGTTCATGGGGGTTCCTAGGGTTAACTTTTAACCTAATTCATTCTACTTCCTCACATCATTTTTTGCATGTAAACAAGATAAAGAACTTCAACAAAAACACTAAAATCCATGTTGGCCGAATATATCATATGGGTTTCTTGTACAAAACATCAATCGAAGCTACTCGTATGCAGGTGAGGGATACTTACATCCTTCGCTTTGCTTTTAGTGGGAAGATGTCCTAAGGAAAACCAAACCTAGCCCTTGCTTCTTGCTTGGATGAGTTTCGGCCAAGAAAGGAGAGGGAGCTCTAGAATTCGGTGAGGAAGAAGAAGAGAAGAGGAGAAAATGAATTGTGTAACTCATGCCCCCTCATTCCCCCTATTTATTCACTTGAAGAGTCCCTTGATCTCCCTTACACTTAACCATAATTTCCCCTATTCCTCTAATGATAAAATCCTATTGGGCTTCTGGTTAGTGGGTGCATCTATAGGGCTTGGCTATCTCTAGAGGTTTGAGGTTCAATTCCTAGGCCTTGCATCCCTTTTTGGCTTATTTTCTTTTATTTTTGAAAAGACCCACATAAAGCCCATTATCGTAAAGCCAAAAATTCTTGTAAAATTGCTAGAAATTTTACGGGCGTTACAATCTTTCATACCTTTTAAAAGTTTCGTCCTCGAAACTTAGAACAATTCTGGGTACTTCTGCTTCATATCCTCCTCACGTTCCCAGGTAGCTTCCTCGTATCGTTGATTCTGCCACAGGACCTTTACTAAGGGCACCTCTTTGTTCCTTAGCCCCTTGACTTCTCGGTCTAGTATCTCGATAGGCCGACTTTCAATACTCAGGTCCTCTTGAACTTGTACTGTTTGTGGCTCGATCACTTGGTCCGCAATGGAAATGCATTTCTTGAGCACAGAGACATGGAACACGTTGTGAATAGCCGACATCTCTTGAGGCAGCTCTAGCTTGTAAGCCACCTTGCCAATCCTCTGCAATATCGGGTATGGTCCCACGTAGCGTGGACTCAGTTTACCCTTCCTTCCGAATCTCATCACTATCTTCATAGGAGCCACTTTGAGGAATACTAGGTCCCCAACTTCGAATTCTAACGGTCTACGCCGCATATCCGCATAGCTCTTTTGTCGGCTCTGAGCAGTTTCAATTCTCTGACGGATGTTCCGTATAGCTTGGGTGGTGTCATCGATGAAGTCCGTCTGGAGTCCCATCCTTTTCTTTTCACCACCCTCATACCAGCATATGGGAGATCTACATTTCCTCCCGTATAGAGCCTCGTAGGGTGCCATTCCAATAGTAGCTTGGTAGCTATTATTGTAGGCGAATTCTGCCAGACATAAATATCTGCACCAGCCACCTTTGAAATCTAGGGTGCAAGCTCGTAACATATCCTCCAGTACTTGATTTACTCTTTCGGTCTGTCCGTCCGTCTGGGGATGGAAGGCAGTACTGAACAATAGCTTCGTGCCTAGGGCCTTCTGAACACATTCCCAGAAATGGGAAATAAAGCGACCATCTCTGTCAGAAATGATGGTCTTAGGAATTCCACGTAGTCTGATAATTTTTCTAGCATATAACTGAGCCAGTTGCTACGTCGAATAGGTCATCTTGATTGCTAAGAAGTGGGCGGACTTCGTCAATCTGTCCACAATTACCCATATAGCATCATAACCATTTGTCGTCTTGGGCAATCCTGAGATGAAATCCATAGAAATGTCTTCCCATTTCCATTCTGGAATCTGGATCGGCTGCAGTGTTCCTCTAGGTCTCTGGTGTTCTGCCTTAACCCTCTGGCAGGTCAGGCAGGTACTGACATACTGAGCCACATCTCTTTTCATTCCGAACCACCAGAACTTTCTTTTCAGGTCTTGGTACATCTTGGTGGTTCCAGGATGCATCGCATAAGGAGTTCTATGAGCTTCCTCAAATATCTCCTTCCGTAATTCTGGATCATCGGGAATACACAAGCGATCCCTGAGGTAGAGTACTCCACTATCAAAGATCCGAAACCCGTCGTCCTTTCCTTCTAAGACCTCTTGCTTGATCCTCTGAAAGCTTGGGTCACGGGCTTGCTATTCCAGTATATCATCGAACAGCGTCGGTGCTATCGTCATGGTCGAGAGCTGTCCGGAAATGATTTTAACCCCGTAACGCATAATCTCTTTTTCTAAGGGTCGAGATAACACTACTAGAGACATCAAGGTGGCGCAGGACTTCCTGCTGAGTGCATCAGCCACCTTGTTTGCTTTCCCCGGATGGTAGAGAATCTCGCAGTCATAATCCTTGATGAGCTAGAGCCATCTGCGTTGTCTCATGTTCAGGTCCTTCTGTGTGAAGAAATATTTCAGACTCTGGTGGTCTGTATAAATCCTACACTGAGCTCCATATAGATAATGCCTCCATGTTTTGAGAGCAAAGACCATAGCCGCTAGTTCTAAATCGTGGGTGGGATAATTCCTTTCGTGTTCCTTGAGTTGCCTAGAGGCGTAGGCAATGACCTTGCCATTCTGCATGAGCACAGCTCCGAGTCCCAACTTGGAAGCGTCATTGTACATGTCGAAGCCTTCATTACAATCCGGAAGAGCAAGGATTGGAGCGCTGGTCAGTCTCCTTTTCAATTCTATGAAACTCCTCTCACAGGTGTCCGTCCACTCATATTTCTTGTTCTTTCTGGTGAGGACTGTCATAGGGGCGGCAATCCTAGAGAAGTTCTCTACAAACTTCCGGTAGTAGCTTGCTAGCCCAAGAAAGCTTCTGACCTCGCTGGCATTCTTTGGTCGGTTCCAGTTACTCACGGCTTCAATCTTTATTGGGTCTACCATCACTCCGTGCTTGGATATCACGTGACCCAAAAATGATACTTGTTCGAGCCAGAACTCGCATTTGGAGAACTTTGCGAATAGCTGTTTGTCCCGAAGAATCTGCAATACCACATTAAAGTGTTCTGCGTGCTCCTCGGGGGTTCTTTAATATATCAGTATGTCATCGATGAAGACGATCACAAACTTATCGAGGAATGCCGAGAATACCCGGTTCATCAAATCCATGAACAGAGCAGGTGCATTCGTCACTCCGAAGGGCATAACTACGAACTCGTAATGTTCGTATCTGGTCCAGAAGGTCGTCTTTGGTATATCATCTGATTTCACTTTTACTTGATGATAGCTGGACCTCAGGTCGATCTTAGAGAAGACGGTGGCACCCTTTAGTTGGTCGAACAGGTCATCAATCCGCAGCAAAGGGTACCGGTTCTTGATCATCATATTATTTAGCGCTCGGTAGTCTATGCACATTCGCACAGACCCATCTTTCTTCTTCACCAACAGCACTGGAGCTCCCCATGGAGAGCGACTTGGGCGAATAAGTCCCTTGTCGAGTAACTCCTGTAGCTGTCCCTGAAGTTCCTTTAATTCAGCCGGCGCCATATGGTAAGGTGCTTTAGAGATCGGTTTAGTACAAGGAATCAACTCGATCTCAAATTCAACTTCTCTATCTGGGGCTAACCCTAGTAGTTCATCTGGGAATACCTCTGGGTAGTTGCATACAACTCTGACATCTTCTAGCTTCTGATCCTCAGCTTGACTTGTATCAACTATGTGTGCCAGAAACCCAGTGCATCCACTGTCTAACATCTTGCGTGCCTGTAGGGCTGATAAAATCTTATTGACTCTTCTCCTTGGCTCTCCAATAAATTCAAACATAGGTTCCGCCTCAGGCTGGAATACCACTTTTCTTTTACGGCACTCGATTGAAGTACCATACTTGCTTAAGAAATCCATGCCTAGTATAATATCATAATCCTGCATGTCGAGCACTATCAGATCACAATAGAGTTCTCTGTCTGCGATTCTGATGGGTGTGGCTCGCATCATATGAGTGGAGGGCATTACTTCTCCCGAGGGCAGAGTGGTTAAGAACTAGCAGTCTAGAGCTTGTAGTGGTATGTCTATCTTTCTAGTAAAGTGTGTAGAAACAAACGAATGTGTTGCTTCAAAGATCAAATAATGCAGAGCATGTCGATCAAAATAAATATCTCGACTGGATAATCGAGAGGCATTCGCCACATCTTCTTGGGTGAGAGAGAATACCCTAGCATCTGTCATAACTGGGGGGGCTTCTAGTCTCCCTTGGCTGATTGGGGTTCCTTCAATTGCAGCCTGCATTTGATGTAATCATGGGGAGCACTGGCCGAGCAATACGTATGGGAGGTGCTGAACTGGATAAGGCGATCCACGATTCTATGTCCTGTCCGACCACAGTTGTAACATCTATTTGTGCCTTGGTAGCATACTCCAGGATGTATCTTTCTGCAGGTAGCACACAGAGGGATCCTGGGCTGCTTGTTTGTTGGACCACCTTTAGGATCCTTTCATTGTCTTCTCTTGCCAGTGTGGTTCCCTTTCCAAGTACTCTGGTTCCTCTAACCTCCTGACTGGGCCTGACCCCTACCTTCACTCAGTGCTTTCTTTTGCTGATTAATGTTGTTCAGGTAATGCTCGGTAATCAAGGCACTAATGAACAACTCCTCTGCGGTCTGCGGTCTATGAACTCCGCCGTCCACATTCAGAGCTATTTCTGGTCGGAGCATCTTCAGCATGAGTCTGACCCTTTCTCTTTTTGTGCTGACTAACTCTGGGCATAAGCATGCGAGTCGGTTGAATCTCTTTACGGCTTCGCTGACTGATAGGTCACCTTGTCGGAACCCAGTGAACTCGTCGTAATGCTTGTTGGTTACCCTCATGTGGAAGAATTCTTCGAAAAACTCGTACTCAAAATCTGTCCATCTCATCTGATTTACTTGTCTCTTTGCTTTAACCCGTTCCCACCACATCCGAGCATCTCCTGAAAGGCAAAACGATGCACAATTAATCTTCTCGCATTCGGGCCAGTCCAGTAGCTCCACGATGCTTTCCACCATCTTGAACCAGGCCTGGGCATCCCATGGCAGCTCACGATGCGGAGAAATTTTCCGGCGGTCTCGCGATGGATTAGGTAAGCTTCTGTTGAACCATCGGGGGGCCCTGGTGGCGAGGGTTTCTCGCTGATTCATTAGGGTATTTATTACTTGTTGTTGTTCTGTGACTTGTCGTTGGAGTTCTGTGACTATGTGTGTAAGGTCATGCGGGGGTGCTATCTCATCAGCTCTACTACTGCGTCTTCCAGACATGTTTATCTTCATATATTAAAGTAAAGCTAGTATAAGTTTTCGTTCATTTTTCTACGCATAATTAGACTAAAGCCAGCATAAAGTTATCATTTGTATATTCATGCATTACTTAAATTAAGGCTTTAAGCTAAAGGCATTTCATATCATACATGAACAAAATAAGCTAAAGGCATTTCATATCATACATGAACAAAATAAGCTAAAGGAATTTCATATCATACATGAACAAAGTAAGCTAAATTAGAGTAGACATAAAATTCTTACTTGGAGCGACAGGATTTGGAGCTTGATGTGTGTGTAGTGGAAAGGCAGATCCGCTCTGATACCAACCTGTCACACCCGCCCTTTTTCCAAGGGTCCATAGGGGCGGCACGTGACGCGACCGTACATACATACATATACATATTTCATACTTCTTACAGCGGAAGACTTTAGACTTATATTTTTTTTTCTTTTACAACATAAACATGCATTGACATATATATATATACTTCTTCTTCTTAACATAGAGCATGCATCATAACATATATAGATACTTCTTCTTACTTCTTCCTTACTTCTTCTTATTAGCATAGAGCATGCATCATAACATATATAGATACTTAGTGCTTGGTTCAAGTTCATAAACATCATCATCGTAAGGAGACATAAATAAGGACCTCCATAAACGTCATCATCATAGGGAAACATATATATAAGGACATAAAGGATCTTCTCCACCATGCCACTACCACACACTTTTGGCCCCTCCTGCTGCTCCTTTTAGTTTATCCATCCCTTACCCTTACCTGCAGTACGAGGGAAGATAAACTATAAGCACATAGGCTTAGTATGATCCTATCCTACTCACAAAAAACCATACATCGACATTATTCATGGCATGTAACATTCATAACATATAAGCAACATAACATATAACATACATGGTGTAAGAAACTTAACATGTAGCATAAGTACATAAGTAAACATAACATGTATCATCTATGACATAGCAGCATAACATGTATATATATGACTTAATCAAACATAACATGCATCATATGTAACATAGCAACATGTACATGACATATCAAACATAACATATATTATAGGTAACATGGCAGCAATAACATGACATATCAAACATAACATATATCATAGGTAACATGGCAGCAATAACATGACATATCAAACATAACATGCAACATATATAGGACATATTAATATAGCATGTGAATATAACAATCAAATCATGTAAACACATGCAGGATGCTTTTGAAAACATATATTATAGGTACGTAAACATAATCTCAACATATTTGGGCCCGACATTGTACCACTTCTTCATTATCATAGCGTGCATCCCTAAATAGACCCGAGGCAGCAATTCTCGAACCTACTAGGTTACTAGGCCCGATCTTAGTCCATCGACCTAGGGCAATCGTCATAGCGTAGAAGCCCATCCTAGGCCCGAGTCTTACTCCATCGACCTAGGGCATCTTGGAGCCCATCTCGTACTAGGCCCGATCTTAGTCCATCGACCTAGGGGCAATCATACATAGAGGCCCATCCTAGGCCCGAGTCTTACTCCATCGACCTAGGGCATCTT
Organism: Wurfbainia villosa; assembly: GCA_025175895.1. NCBI lineage: Eukaryota > Viridiplantae > Streptophyta > Magnoliopsida > Zingiberales > Zingiberaceae > Wurfbainia > Wurfbainia villosa. Next base: position 36,198,614 of record CM045998.1, on the reverse strand, counting down.
AGGAGCCCATCCCTTTGGACCTTGTTAAGGTCTTGGTACAAGCCATGCAGAAGGTAAAATACTTATATGCTTTTATTATAACATAGCTTATTTCGTTTTGCAAACATAGCATACTTCATTTCATAATATATCATACTTCACTTCATGAACATATCGTTTTTCATTTCATAAACATATCATACCTCATTTCATAAACCTATCATCTTTCATTTCATAAACATATCATATTTCGTTTCATAAACATATCATTTTTCATTTCATAACCATATCATACGTCATTTCATAATCATATCCTATTCATTTTGTTAACACAGTTTTTCATTTCATAATCATATCGTATTTCATTTCATAACATATCTTTTTTTTCATTTCATAATCATATCGTATTTCATTTCATAACATATCTTAAATATCACATACACATATGGCGTGACATAAGGCATAAACATCAAGAGTAAGTAAACACTAACCTAAAGCATGTTATCTTCATCTAGCATCATTTAATATCACAAGTCAACATGGATTCACCCAACATAAAACACATGTTAACATAACCTAGGGCATGTTAAAGGACAATGGTTGGCCGAATGGTTCATGTAAGTTTTTAGGGCTAGTCTTTTAACCTAATTCAATTAACATACTAACAATATCATATGCATATAAACATGGAATAAAACTTCATTGGAGCATCCATACAAGAGGGGTGGCCGAATGGTCCTTGTAGGTTTTTAGGGCTAGTCTTTTAACCTAATCCAATTAACATACTATCAACTTCATATGCATATAAAACATGGATTAAATCTTCATGGAGTCATCAAAATAGAGAGGTGGCCGAATGGTTCAAGGGGTTCTTAGGGTTAGTCTTTTAATCCTAGTCCAATTAACATACTAATAACTTCATATGCATATAAAACATTGTATAAAACTTCATTGAAACATAAAAACCAAGGGTGGCCGAATGGTCCATGTAGGCTTTTAGGGTTAGACTTTTAAACTAATCCCTCTAACATACTAACATCACCATATGCATATCATACATAGTATAGAACTTCAATTAATCACCAAAAATACATGATGGCCGAATGGTTCATAGAGGTGTTTAGGGTTAACTTTTAACCTAATTCATTCTACATCCTAACATCATCATTTACATGTAAAACAAGATATAGAACTCCAATAAAATACCAAAATCCAAGTTGGCCGAATGGTTCATGGGGGTTCCTAGGGTTAACTTTTAACCTAATTCATTCTACTTCCCCACATCATTATTTGCATGTAAACAAGATAAAGAACTTCAACAAAAACACTAAAATCCATGTTGGCCGAATATATCATATGGGTTTCTTGTACAAAACATCAATCGAAGCTACTCGTATGCAGGTGAGGGATACTTACATCCTTCGCTTTGCTTTTAGTGGGAAGATGTCCTAAGGAAAACCAAACCTAGCCCTTGCTTCTTGCTTGGATGAGTTTCGGCCAAGAAAGGAGAGGGAGCTCTAGAATTCGGTGAGGAAGAAGAAGAGAAGAGGAGAAAATGAATTGTGTAACTCATGCCCCCTCATTCCCCCTATTTATTCACTTGAAGAGTCCCTTGATCTCCCTTACACTTAACCATAATTTCCCCTATTCCTCTAATGATAAAATCCTATTGGCCTTCTGGTTAGTGGGTGCATCTATAGGGCTTGGCTATCTCTAGAGGTTTGAGGTTCAATTCCTAGGCCTTGCATCCCTTTTTGGCTTATTTTCTTTTATTTTTGAAAAGGCCCACATAAAGCCCATTATCGTAAAGCCAAAAATTCTTGTAAAATTGCTAGAAATTTTACGGGCGTTACAACTTGGTTCTCCAATTCTAATTGCCCAATTTTTATGTTTTGATTTAAACCATGGGCATTGTCCTTTCTAGGCATATGCATAGTCCATTTAGGGTTAAACCCTAGGTGTTCTCCTATTTTCTTGATAGAGTCCCTAGGTAAAATATTTTTAGGGACATTAGTCCCAAATTTCTTCTTATTTCCTAAGTGGACACTCTTAGCACCTAAACAAATATGTCTATTATTTCTTGCATGCTTTTCATGTACAATAGCAAGACTATTAAAATTATTCCTAGCATGCTTCTTATCCCTAGAAATTGAAGGTGTATTAATAAATTTTACCTTAGGGTTTGCTTTGGAGGCTCCCCCTACTTGTGTTGCTCCTTCTTGCCCTTTCTTCTTCCCCATTGGGCAATGACTCCGGTAATGCCCCTTTGAGTTGCACTTGAAGCATATGATATGCTCCTTGCTCTTTTGACTTTGGGGACCGACATCCTTGACTTTTGGCATCAGTTGAGCCTTCTTTACTCTTTTTGGGCACTTACTCTTGTAGTGCCCGTACTCCCTACACTCAAAACACAATATATGGCTTTTATTTGAAATTGGAGTGTTTGAGTTACCTAGTTCGGTGGTGAGGGTCTCTTGAACTTGTTCTTCCTCTTGACCGGATGTAGATGGTACTTCTTGTTGCTCCGGTGTTGAGGATGCTCTAATCTCCTCAATCCTAGAAGTGGATACTTCTTCCACCTCTTCTTTCTTCGATCCGGAGGTTGACTCCTCACTCTCTTGTGAGGATGATGAAGCTTCCTCTTCGGTCTCCTCCTCTTCCAAGTCTTCTTGGACCGATTCGGGATTGTTGTGGAACTTGACCAACTTGTTCCACAACTCTTTGGCATCCCTATAGCTTCCTAATCTAGACAAAATGTCGTTAGGTATCAAATTAATTAACATTTTTGTTACCTTAACGGTTGTCTTGAATTTTTGCCATTGCTCCTCGATCCATCGCTTCATTTTGAGGATTTCGCCGTTCTCTCCTCTCGCAGCATCAAAACATTTAATCACGGCAAACCAATTTTCTATGTTCGTCATTAGAAAATATTCCATCCTACCTTTCCAATACGCAAAATGTTCGCGGTCGAAGGAAGGCGGAACGTTAATGTCGTCACCCAATCTCTCCTCAAACTCCATCTTGTTCCTCTAGCGTCTTGACTCTGGGTTGTTAATCCGTAGAAGAGCCCCGGCCTCTGATACCAATTGTAGGATATTTGACGCCGCTAGAGGGGGGGGTGAATAGCGTTTGACCGTTCGTAGATGGAATTCGATCGCGTGTTCGTCTCTTCAATTTCATTAGTGCACAGCGGAAATAGATATAATACAATAACAAAATATACCAAAATAACAAGAACACGAGTATGTAACGTGGTTCGGAACTGCACGGTTCCTACTCCACGGATCGAGCTCTACGAGCTCTAGTGATGCACACGCAACCACTAATAAACACTCCTTCTCGGAATAATCCAGAGGCGGAGAAACCTCGTACAATAATGATTACAACAATAATCAAATAAATACAAGCAAATACAATGAAATACAAATGAAAGTAAAGGAAAAACACTTTATAAGAGCTTTGGATTGCTTGATCTTTGATTGCCTTGAACTAGCTTTGAAGGACTAGAAAGCACCAACTTCCCCCTTCAATTTCGCTCAAGAAAATCGATGCCAAATTCCTCCATCACGAGCTCCTTATAAAGCTTCAACCTGTGCTGGAAAAAGTCGATCAGTCGACTGATCGGGACCATCAGTCGACTGATGTCACTATTGTCCTGAGACAACGGCTAGATCCACGCTGGATAAGTCCAACGGATCTACCATCAGTCGACTGATCAAACCCATCAGTCGACTGATGGTGTCCTCACTCGACTGCTAGTCCCAGCGGTCGAGTGAGACTACACTCTGTGGCCGAATTCCCGAGCACCAGTCGACTGATCATGCTATCAGTCGACTGCTCGGGCCATCAGTCGACTGCCATCCTCTGGCAGTCGACTGTTAGGCCACTTCCCATAGTCAAACCCTAGTTGACTCGGTCCAGTCGACTGTCACATGGCACCAGTCGACTGGCACACCTCAAACATGAGGTTTTAGCCCAAGTATGGTGCCCCCATACTTCCTAGACCACCCTTAGCCTAGACCTAAGCCTTCTAGCCACCTCCATCAGGCTCACGCCTCTCGGATCCCTCCAAGTCATCCATGACTTGTTCATCCATTGCGTTAGCCTTTAGGTGCTTCCATCGGCTATGTCATGCTAACGGTGTCTACACCGCCAAGGCACATTGGACTTACGCCGCCAAGACTCCGCTTGGACTTTACACCGCCAACCATTGGACTTATGCTGCCAAGACTCCCGCTTGGACTTTACGCAGCCAATATCAAACCCCTTGGACTTCTCATGCCAAGACACAAGCTTGGACTTTCCCTTGCCAACCCATGTTGGACTTTCCATGCCAAGTACTCAAGACTTGGACTTTACCTTGCCAAGACCCATGCTTGGACTTTCCATGCCAAGACCCATGCTTGGACTTTGCCAAATGCCAAGTGTCCCACTTGGACTTCCCATGCCATGTACTCAAGACTTGGACTTCCCTATGACAATTACATTGTCATATGTTTTTGTCGAACATCAAAACATCACTCGAGTCAAACTCGAGTCCAGGGCCTATTGCACCAACAATCATTACCCTCGATGTGACGCCCTTCGCAAATCTCGCTCGTCCAAAAGCTTCGCCGAAACTCAAGAGCGTCAAGTGCACACTGCTCTATTGGTATCCACACAAGCAATAGGTGGAGAAAACACACCCTTGAGTGTGCTAGCACCCTTTGGATGGTTCGGCCAAAGAGAGGGATGGGAGAGCAAGCTTGAGAGGAAGATGATCCAAGGAAATAGATGATGTTGGAGAGTTACTCACCAAATCAATTTCACCATCAAATGGAGTAAATGGTCGACCACTTCATGGAGGGGGGGGGGGGGGGGTTACATGCATGCATGTAACTCCAATGACTCTTGGTCTCCACATGAGGTGTCACCATATGATAAGTCAATGACGATGTGGTCATCATCATGACATGACATTTGGTCAAGTCAAACTTGACCTTTCATCTTCCCTCTCAAGTCAAGTCAAACTTGACCTCTTATCTCCCATGGTTGATCAAATCCAACCATTTGATTTAAGTAAATTTAATTTAATGAATCTCTATTCATTAATTTAAATTGATTTGATGAATCAAATCTAAATTAGACTCATTCAACACTTGAATCAAATCGAGTCCAACTCAATTAGTCTAATTAGGATTACTCTTAATCCAATTTGCTTCATCCCATGAACCTAATCCTCATGGTTCATCATATAAACCTAATCTCCATCTAATTGCCCTTATGTGTGTGACCCTATAGGTTCTTGTAACGTTGGCAATGTCCCTAAACCGATTTAGGAACATAAGCAATGAGCGGTATCTAGCAACACATCATTGCTACACAAGTTACAAGAATATTGAGCTCCAACATCACCTTTGTGACTACTAATTGTGACTCTCACAATATGTGACAATGTCCCTCTATCCTTGACATCTAGATTGACCAATTAAGGCATAGACCTTGTCATCCTCGGTACAATCTATATCTTAAACTCCAAGTAGACTAACTCTAATCAAATGAGCTCAATATCTCATATTGACTCATTTGGGCATGGCCATGCACTTCGTGGTCTCACTCTGTCAAGAATATCGATGTCACTCCCGTCATATAGGAGGGATAGATCCCATCTACATCACTCACATCCCTTCGCATAATTTGTTACATACCCAATAATCGCCTTTATAGTCCACCCATTTACGAGTGACGTTTGACGAAGCCAAAGTATGCAACTCCTTATGTAGGGAACCATGGTGACTTCAGGTCTAAGGACTAATAGTCATACTAATAGCCACATGAGAAAGTATATGACACTCATATAATGATCCATGATACTTTCTCATGGCGGGTCATTCAGTATACATTCTCCAATGCATACCCATATGTCAACTTGATATCTCATATCCATGACTTGTGAGATCAAGTCATCGTGTTGACCTACATGCTAGTCTCTACGCATTAACATTGTCCATGAATGTTATTACTTGACTAGGAATGATTAAGAGTAGTGTTCTCTATATCATCTCATTATCGATTCAACCAATCGATTGATATAGATAAGAACCTACTACTCAAGGACATTATTATATTTAGTTATTTGGCACCAATACAAGTAAATATAATAACCATGCCTTTATAAATAGGAATATGATACGATAAAGTCCATACAACAATCATCACATGATTGGCTCTAGGGCTTTCACTAACAATCTCCCACTAGCACTAGTGCCAATCAGATTGTATCTAATACCCAATGACCTAGTGTGACCATCATGCTTTTACGTGCGAAGCCTTGGTCGAGGATCGATGTTAGCCTCTGGGTACTCTACAAATCTTCACATCTCTCTATCGATAATCTCTCGAATGAGATGGAAGCGCCCGTAGTATGTGTTTGGTCATTTGGTGTGGCGAGGTTCCTTAGCACTGTGCAATCGCTCCATTGTTGTCACAATAGAGCTCATGGGATATGCTATGCTAGGAACCACCCCAGCTCGATAATGAACTTGCGGATCAAAGCGCCTCCTTTCTTTGCCTCGATGCGGCAATATACTCGGCTTTGTTGTAGAATCGGCAAGCTGTGTCTGCCGAACTATTCGACTCACAGGCACCACCATTCAAGCAAAAAGCAGAACCACATTGCGATCTATAATCATCACAGTCGGTTTGGAAGCGAGCATCATTGTAACCCTTCTGACTAGCTCCTCATTGCCTCGAATATCAAGAAATATTCTTTAGTCCTTCTCAAGTACTTAGAATATTCTTGGTACTATCGATGATGCTCACGGATCATGGTAGTATCTACTCGTCATGCTCAAAGCATCTGAGACATCGGAGACGTACATGCATGGCGTACATGATAGATCCTATAGCAGATGCGTAAGGGATCTTATCCATGCGGTCTCTCTCCTCTCTAGAAGAGGGACTTTGAGTCTTCGAAAGACTCACACCATGTGACATCGGCAGAAGTCCCTTCTTGGAATTCTGTATGACAAACTGTAGTAATACCGTGTCAATGTATGTACTCTGACTTAGGCCAAGCGAACTCTTAGATCTATCTCTATAGATCTTGATGCCTAGAATATAGGTTGCTTCACCTAAGTCCTTCATTGAGAAGCACGTCCCCAGCCAAGTCTTCACCGACTGTAGCGAAGGGATGTCATTCCCAATGAGTAGTATGTCATCCACATATAATACAAGGAAGAAAACTGTATTCTCATTAATCCTTTTGTAGACACAGGGTTCATCTTCATTCTTGATGAAACCAAACTATTTTATCGCATCATCGAATCGAAGATTCCAGCTCCGAGAAGCTTGCTTTAGCCCATAAATAGACCTTTGCAGCTTGCATACTTTCCTAGTATGTTGTGGATATACAAAACCTTTAGGTTGTGTCATGTACACATCCTCGAGTAAGTTTCCATTCAGAAATACAGTTATGACATCCATCTGCCAGATCTCATAATCGTGGTATGCTGCAATAGCAAGCAAGATCCGAATGGACTTAAACATCGCCATTGGAGAAAAGGTTTCATCATAGACAATACCATGAATTTACTTGAAACCTTTAGCCACCAATCGGCCCTTATAGGTATGCGTAAGTCCATCCATGTCAGTCTTTCTCCTAAAGACCCACTTACACCCAATGGGTTTTACCCCTTCAGGTGGATCAACCAAAGTCCATACTTGGTTGGTGTACATGGATTCCATCTCGGATCTCATGGCCTCTTGCCATTTCTTAGAATCTGGGCTCGTCACAGCTTCCTGATAGGAGGTAGACTCATTCTCAATGAGCATAACGTCATCATGGTCAGACAAGAGAAATGAGTATCTCTCAGGCTGATGACGTACCCTATCAGACTTGCGAAGAGGTAGGTCTACCTGAACAGGTGGTTGTTCCACAACCCTTTGTGCAACAATCTCATCACCCACAATACTTTGTGGTTCCTGTTCAACCTCCATCAAGGCCTTAGTGCTATGGTCCTTATCTTGAATTTCTTCAAGATCGAACGTACTCCCACTAGTTTTTCTAGAAACAAAATCCCTTTCTAGAAAAACCCCAGTCTTTGCCACAAACACTTTGTGCTGACTGGGAATGTAGAAGTAATATCCATTTCTATCCTTGGGATATCTAACAAAATAGCACCTATCGGATTTGGGTCCCAGTTTGTCTGAGACTTGACGTCGAACGTAAGCCTCACAACCCCAAATCCTTATGAAAGACATCTTGGGATTTCTCCCTGTCCATATCATATATGGTGTCTTTATCACAGCCTTTGATGGTACACGGTTAAGGGTAAAGGCTGCTGTGTCTAGAGCATATCCCCAAAAGGATATAGGAAGATCTGTGCAACTCATCATAGATCATACCATATCTAATAGGGTACGATTCCTCCTTTCGGATACACCATTCCACTATGGTATTCCAGGAGGAGTGAGTTGGGATAGAATCCAACACTCAGCTAGATAGTCACGAAACTCATGGCTAAGATATTCACCACCTCAATCTGATCGAAGTATCTTAATACTCTTGCCAAGCTGGTTTTGTACTTCATTCATGAATTCTTTGAACTTTTCTAAGGATTCAGATTTATGTGTCATCAGATACACATAACCATATCTACTGAAGTCATCAGTAAATGTAATGAAGTACCTGTAACCACCTCTAGCAGCAACATTGAAAGGGCCACATACATCTCCTAACAAGTCTATTGCTCTTTCGTTGTGTCCACTAAAGGGAGTCTTGGTCATCTTGCCTAAAAGGCAAGACTCGCATGTCACATATGATTCAAAATCAAATGAGTCTAGCAGCCCATCCTTATGGAGCTGAGATAAGCAACTCTCATTTATGTGACCTAAGTGACAATGCCAGAGATAGGTTTGGTTCAACTCATTTGACTTGAACCTTTTGGTACTTATGTTATATATAGGGCTCTCTAAGTCTAAAAAGTAGAGTCCGTTCATTAGAGGTGCACTACAATAGAACATATCATTTAAATAAACTGAACAATATTTGTTCTTTATTATAAATGTAAATCCTTTCTTGTCCAAACAAGAAACCAAAATTATGTTCTTAGTTAAGGCAGGCACATAACAACATTCATCTAATTCTAGTACAAGCCCAGAGGGCAAAGATAGATCATAAGTTCCTATAGCAACAGCAGCAACTCTTCCTCCATTGCCTACTCGTAGGTCCACTTCGCCCTTTGTCAATGCCCTGCTATTTCTCAGCGCCTGCACATTGGTACAAATGTGAGATGCACATCCGGTATCTAATACCCATGATGAAGAAATAGATAGATTGACTTCTATAATATTTATACCTGAAGTAGAAGTCTCACTTCTCTTCTTCTTAAGATCTTCAAAGTATGCCTTGCAGTTGCGCTTCCAGTGTCCAGCTTCCTTGCAGTGGAAGCAAGCCCCTTCCTTGGCCACCCCTCCTTTGGGTTTAAGTTCCTTGCCTTTGCCCTTGGCTTGGGACTTTCCCTTACCTTTAGGCTTGCCCTTGCCTTTCTTCTTTTGCACCATCAAAATGATGTCAGATTTTCCCTTCTTAAGGTTAAGCTGAGCAGTTCTCAACATGCTGAGCATCTCAGGCAGTGGCTTATTAATTTCATTCATGTTATAATTCATGACAAATTGATTGTAGGCTTGTGGCAAAGATTGCAAGATTAGGTCAGTGGCCAGCTCTTGTCCAAGTGGGAATCCTAGCCTTTGTAGGTTTTCTACGTACCCAATCATCTTGAGTACATATGGACCTACGGGAGTTCCATCTTGCATTTTAGACCCAAACAATGTCATAGAGACTTCATATCTCTCGTGTCTTGCTTGTCCTTGATATAGTTGACGAAGATGTTCAACCATATCATAAGCATTCATGAACTCATGTTGCTTCTGAAGCTCAGAATTCTTGGTCGCGAGCATTAGACATGACACATCTAATGCATCATCTTGATGCTTCTTGTAAGCATCTTTGTCAGCTCGCGAGGCAGTGGCAAGAGGTGCCTCCGGAATGGGATGCTATAGGATGTACAACTTCCTTTCTTGAGTGAGAACAATTCTCAGGTTCCTGTACCAGTCTAGGAAATTTGCTCCATTGAGCTTGTCCTTCTCAAGGACAGAACGCAGAGAGAGAGTGTTCGTGTTTGTCGACATAGTTATCTACAACATACAATGCAGAGAATTAATATCATATTCCTTTTATCATTTAATTAGGCCTTTAATCAAATGATGCTCCCACTGAATTATAGGAATTTTGTAGAATCGAGTTATGGATGTGGTCAAACCACATTACTAGATTCATACAAACTAGCTATAATTCTTGCGGGACAAGATTCACATCATACTAAGCCTTGAGTTAGCTTTGGCTAAATCACCCAAGACTTAGTACGATTGTTGGGTAACACATTATCGATTACATCTCTATGCAACTCTTGTTTATAGGATCAAGACCCATATTTACAAATGACCTTGAGTTAGCTTTGGCTAAATCACCCAAGATTTAGTGTAAATGAGATCTTATCCTATCTTTCCAACGATTGGAATATGCCTATAGTTCTACTCGATCCAATTGAGTTAACTAGTTTTACTCAATCTAATTGAGCTTACTCTAACCCAAGCCGTGATAGGCGGGACCATGATTGTCCCTCCGCACCCTACCAAGATAATATGCATTGCTCTGCTTTGGCAGATTCAACAACTACAAATGATCGAGGTAGTGATGGGTATCAAGGACTTGGTAGGCATTTACGAGTTGATTCGATTAAGATCTAATCTAATCGTATTGTGTATCGTATATGCATTAAGACCTTTATTATCCTATATTAGCATGCATCACATACATACAAGTATTATTCTAGCATGTGTTGGGGATCGAACGGCCGGCTAGAGGGGGGTGAATAGCCCTCTTACGATGGATGTCATAATTTGCTCGTCTACAATTAGATTAGCACAAGCGGAAACAACAATACAAGCAAATTAAACAAATAAAGACAAAGCAAAGGAAAAAGACAATGCTAACACAATGTCGTAACATGATTCACGGCTACGCCGCTAATCCACAATCCCAATTCGTCCGAGGTGAATCACTCCTCCAAAGCCAATCACTAATGGTCTCTCCTTTGCACCAAGCTAGGTGGAGGTAACCTTTACAATCAAGATCACACTTCTTACAATAAGAATGGAGTAAAAGCAAGTAAGAAGAGTTTAAAGCTTGTGGGGCACTTGGAAGATCACTTAGAGCATAAGCATTAGTCATCCAAAAGCCCACACCCTCTTTTTTTATAGAGAGGAAGCTTTTCTTCTCGTTGGCCGCCACCAGTCGACTGCTGCCCTTGGCAGTCGATTGCCGCCACTCCAACGGCCTCTGAACACGTCGGATCCGACTGTTGTAGTCCAACGGAACACTTGGCAGTCGACTGATGGACCTCATCACGATCACGCCTCCGTAGTCGACCCCGGATCATACAAGCAATTCTGTGGCTAAACCCTTTCAACCGATCGACTCGCGCTTTCAATCGATGATCGATGGTCTTGGCAATGATCACGGGCCCCAAAACACTCAGTCGAATACCAGTCGAACCACGTTCAACTCAGAGCAGTCGACTGACATTCCATGGCAGTCGACTGGTGTTGGGAAATCCCATCCGAGACTTAGCCAAATGACCAAGTTTCACTTAAGAGCTACCCCTTCCCGGGTTACATTCGCTCACTCTCATCTCTCGGAGTCCCTCGCCTTCGAAGTTCTCTTCGTTCGTGGCCATGTCCCTCGACAACATCAGGCGCATGGCTCTGCAATTCTCCTTCGCGTCTCTTGCCTCGAAGTCTACTTCCTCCGGCTTCACTCCAAGCTCCTCGTCCGGTGGTCCCTTAGATACTCCAAGCGCACGACTTCCGCAAAGCCATCCTTCACCGACTCAAGGACCGAGTCATGAGTTGTGAAACTCGCCACGACTCCATGTGCGAATTACTAAGTCCTGCATGACTTCAACGCACATATGAAATCAACATAACAAACTAACTTAAACCCTTTGCTACACACATCAAAACCTAATCATGGCAAGAGATTGCCCTAACAATCTCCCCCTTTTTGATGTGTGACAATCCGTTTAAGTTAGGTAAAAACATTTGATAAAAATTTCTAAGGTAATAAAGCATGTAAACATAAACATGATATAGCAACATGCAACTCCCCCTTAATCCATGAAACTCTCTCTACAAATTCTCCCCCTATCATAATTAACTTAAACATAATATTTTCTCTCCCTTTGACACCATCAAAAAGATTAATACTAAGTTATAAACACATGACATCAAGTCTAATAGAAGGAAAATACCAAAAATTAGTCTAAAACCTGAATTCGGCCTTAACTAGTCTGATTTTTAGGCCACCAGTCGACTGGTTCAGACTACCAGTCGACTGGCACGCGAATTTCAGAACTTTCTGATTTTCGGACCGAATTTCAGAAATGCATTAAAAATTCCAAAAAATTCGAAAAATCTTGAAATTTGGGGAACATATTTCTTGTTAAATTCTTTATCAGTGAAAAATATGTCTTCATGAAAAATCATTATATTTTCACGTATTTGCCAAAAATCCAAAAGGTTTAAAAACTACTAGGTTTTTGATCATGTGAGTATCAAGTTTAACACCTAGTTTTGGTTCCAATTGTTTCAAAACATGAATACATAGATTTTAGATTAAGAAATTATTTTGAAAACATATGAAATATCCAACCATGATCTTTGGGCAATATGTCTATGAATTAAACATAAGCCTTCCCCATGATTGGTCTATTATTGCTATTTTGATACTTTAAATGATCATCTAAATGCCATAGGCATTAGTGGACATTTGTATCATCCTAACATCTCACTCATGCTAAGTTTTCAATCATGGTAGCCTATAGTGAGTGTGAGATGTATCCTAGAGTTATTTGTATATACTTAACCATTATATTCATGCAATTCTATCAAGGTTAAGTATCACCCTAACAATCCACATGATCATAATGACATATATAAATGAATTACACATTATGATCATGAAACACATGTATTCATTGAATTGTTATCATGCATTAGGTATTATATCATGATAATAAGCAAAGTATCACCTAAAGCATGATTTAACCCTATTTCTCATGATTATGTGCCAAATATCAAAATCATAAATCATGATTGCACATATACATAGCAATTACATTGATTATCATGATTTAAGAATTATTATCTATTTATGGCCACATTATCAACACCTAACACTATTTCAAAATGTTGTCCCGCCATCCTAAGTCAACCAAAATATGATATAGGTCAATTGCATATGGTTGACTACCCTAGGGGTTTTCTAACCCTTAAGGATGGATTTTGGAACCCAAAATAAGTTCTTGCCTATGGGGTTCACTAGATACTCCTTAGGAATCCATTTCATAGCTATTACTTTCTTCTTATCTTGTCCCCTAGCAATTAGGCATTTGTAGGCCTTTTCATTTTTCTTTTCTTTATAACCTAGGCCCTTTTTGTTGAAGCTAGCTCTTTGGCTCCCTATGATCATGTTCAAGGTGTTGGAGACTATTGTAAACTTTTCTAGGGCTTTGGTTAAATAATCTACTTTCTCTCTTAAAGCCCTATTTTCTTCTATACATGCATCACTAACATCCAAAGGCATATAGTTATCATGTGAGCATGCATCATTTAAGCTAGAAGAAATATTATCATCATTTAAGAATGCTTTTTCTAGTTTATTTTCTAAGTCCTTAATTTGATCTAGCATGCTTTTGTTCTTCTTCTTAGCTCTAAATAAATCCCTAGTTAAGCTAGAAACCATGGAAACTATTTTCTTAGGAGTTAGATTCGTTACCATAGTTTCCATGTCCTCTTCTTCTTCTTCGGATGAGGAGGATGTAGAGGCTCCCCCTTCACTTGAGCTCTCTCCACTTGAGCTTGATTCTACATTTTCAGTGTAGGAGCAATCCAAGTCATCGAAAGCCATCAATGCAAGGTTGAAGTAGACATGCTCTTCTTCATCGGATGAGGAAGAGGAAGAAAGATCATCCCATGTCTTGGCTTTGAATGCTTTGGCCTTCCCCTTTTCCTTTGCCTTCTTTTCTTCTTCCTTTTTCTTGTTCCCCTTTTTCTTCTTCTTTTCTTCTTTCTTCTTCCTCTCTTCCTTGCTCTTGTTTAGGAGGGGACAATTGTCCCTTATGTGGCCCTCTCCTTGGCAATTGTAGCATATGATCTTTCCTCTTGGTCTCCTATTCCTATTATTTGATTTGTTAAATCTAAAACCTTTTAATGCACGTCTTACCCTCCTTACCATATACGCTTCTTCCGTGCTATCCATGGAGGAGGAGGAGGATGCTTCATCATCATCGGAGTAGGAGGGGATCTCTATCTTCTTCTTCCCCTTGTTTGCCAAGAATGCTACTCCTCTTGAAGGTTGGATTTTTGGCTCTTCTTGTATTCCTTGAAGCCTCGTTTCATGGAGCTCCATTGTTGAGAAGAACTCCTCCAAGGTGCTCACTTCTAAATTCTTTGAAATATAGAAGGAGTCCACCATGGAGCTCCACTTTAAGGATCGCGGAAAGGCATCTATAGCCTTCATAACCATATCCCAGTTTGATAGCTTCTCACCTACACTTGACAAACTGATTATAATTTCCTTGAAACGAGAATGTAAGGAAATTACCTTTTCTCCCTTTTATAGTTTAATGTTGTTGAGTTGGGAGCGGAGGAGGTCTCTCCTTGCTAGCTTCGCCTCGGATGTGCCTTCATGAAGCTCAATTAGCTTCTCCCACATCTCCTTGGCACTTACGCATTCTCCAATTATATTTATTTCTTATTGAGGAAGCACATTGTAGAGATGGTGCTTTGCTTTTAAATTTGCAAGGTGCTCCTCTCTTTGCCTCTTGGTCCACCTTGACTTCTCTATTAGCTTTCCCTCTGCATCCCTAGGCAAAACGAAACCGGATTCCATTGTAATCATAATATCAAAATCTGTTTCGAAAAATACCTCCATTCGCCTTTTCCACCAAGCGAATTCTCCTTCAAACTTCGGTGGATGAATATTGGAGCCAGCCATCTTTTGATGAAGTGCTTGTTGCGGCGGTTAGTCCTCGACAAGCGACGTGGCTCTGATACCACTTGTTGGGGATCGAAACGGCCGGCTAGAGGGGGGTGAATAGCCCTCTTACGATGGATGTCATAATTTGCTCGTCTACAATTAGATTAGCACAAGAGGAAACAACAATACAAACAAATTAAACAAATAAAGACAAAGCAAAGGAAAAAAGACAATGCTAACACAATGTTGTAATGTGGTTCACGGCTACGCCGCTAATCCACGATCCCGATTCGTCCGAGGTGAATCACTCCTCCAAAGCCAATCACTATTGGTCTCTCCTTTGCACCAAGCTAGGTGGAGGTAACCTTTACAATCAAGATCACTCTTCTTACAATAAGAATGGAGTAAAAGCAAGTAAGAAGAGTTTAGAGCTTGTGGGGCACTTGGAAGATCACATAGAGCATAAGAATTAGCCATCCAAAAGCCCACACCCTCTCTTTTTATAGAGAGGAAGCTTTTCTTCCCGTTGGCCGCCAGTCGACTGCCGCCACTCCAACGGCCTCCGAACACGTCGGATCCGACCGTTGTAGTCCAACGGAACACTTGGTAGTCGATTGATGGACCTCATCAGTCGACTGTTGTCTCCGTAGTCGACTGTCCAGTCAGCTACGAGCGGTTCTGTGGACAAACCCTTTCGACCAGTCGACTGATGGTCTTGGCAGTCGACTGTCCACATATGGCAGTCGACTGCTAGCCCCAAAACACCAGTCGAACCACGTTCGACTCAGAGCAGTCGACTGCCATTCCATGGCAGTCGACTGGTGTCGGGAAATCCCATCTGACACTTAGCCAAATGGCCAAATTTCACCTAAGAGCTACCCCTTTCCGGGTTACATTCGCTCACTCTCATCTCTCGGAGTCCCTCGCCTTCGAAGTTCTCTTCGTTTGCGGCCACATCCCTCGGCAGCATCAGGCGCACGACTCTGCAATGCTCCTTCGCATCTCTTACCTCGAAGTCTACTTCCTCCGGCTTCACTCGAAGCTCCTCGTCCGGCGGTCCCTCGGATGCTCCAAGCGCATGGCTTCCGCAAAGCCATCCTTCACTGACTCAAGGACCGAGTCATGAGTTGTGAAACTCGTCACGACTCCATGTGCGAACTACTAAGTCATGCACGACTTCAACGCACATATCAAATCAATATAACAAACTAACTTAAACCCTTTGCCACACACTTCAAAACCTAATCATGGCAAGAGATTGCCCTAACAACATGCATCATATACAAACAAGAAAAATATCATAGCATGCATCATATACATACAAGCATTATTCTACTAGCATGCATCACATACATACAAGCAAAATCAAATATATATATATATATATATATATATAGCAACATATATATATATATAATTAACTGTGATGTGGTCATGGCCCTACTACGATCTTCTCAAGCCAATGAGAAGATCGGACGGTCAACCTAGGGCTAGCGGCTTCTCCAAGCGCTTCCTTTGACCGCCATGTGTCGTCGGCACCCTTCTTGTAACTTCGTCTACATGTTGACTTTCCACCGCTCCATTTTGTACATTACAAATATGAAGCTCGAGTTACATTCGAGTCTAAAACTATTTACAACTAGAATTTCAAAAGAAGAGGTACGACGCGCAGGTTGCATACACTATACAACACGCACAACCACAAAAACGGCACTCAAGCCGTATTATGAATTACAACACATCATAATCCAATCAAATTGGGGTCATCAGGCCATGAAAATCACAGAATTATACATAATTCTAAATTATATATTTTTACAGAAAATTTCTATAATTTTTCCTATTTTTTTCAATTTTATGAGTCACCTCTCCGTAACGGTCCCGCTAAGCGGTTTCCGGGCGCGATCGTGGGATAAGGCCCCTTTCGGAAATAGGGGCAGTGCCCCTACTCGCAAAATAAACTTTGCAAGTGTCCCTACTATGATCTTACAGCGACTTAAGTCGCTGTCCCAAAAACCTAAAGCGAGAACTCACCGTTTTGGAAAGTGTTTCACGATAGTTGAAGCCGACAAGTGTCCCAACACTCGTTGCTTCGACTCTTCTAGAAAAATACCCAAAAATTCTATAAAAATAGGAAATTTACAGAAACATAAAATTCTGTAATTTTTATATCTAATACAAAAATTACAAAAATGAAACACATACATGCTTCGCACGTGGCTCTGATACCACTATTGGGTATTCCGAGCCGCAAAAATCGCTTTTTGCGTTGCGGAAACCTCGGAAGCCCGACCACGGATACGTGCAAAGATGTATTAAAACTAAAACATGTATGTTTTTACTAAAAATCCTAGATCTACCTTAGATCTAGAAGGTGAGATCATTACCCTCGATGCGACGCCTTTCGCAAATCCCGCTCGTCCAAAAGCTTCACCGTAACTCAAGAGCGTCAAGTGCACACTCCTCTATTGGTATCCACACAAACAATAGGTGGAGAAAACACACCCTTGAGTGTGCTAGCACCCTACGGATGGTTCGGCCAAAGAGAGGGATGGGAGAGCAAGCTTGAGAGGAAGATGATCCAAGGAAGAAGATGATGTTGAAGAGTCACTCACCAAATCAATTTCACCATCAAATGGAGTAAAGTGGCCGGCCACTTCATGGAGGAGGGGGGGGGGGTTACATGCATGCATGTAACTCCAATGGCTCTTGGTCTCCCCATGAGGTGGCACCATATGATAAGTCAATGATGATGTGGCCGACCATGCCAAGTCATCATCATGACATGGCATTTGGTCAAGTCAAACTTGACCTCTTATCTCCCATGGTTGATCAAATCCAACCATTTGATTCAAGTCAATTTAATTTAATGAATCTCTATTCATTAATTTAAATTGATTTGATGAATCAAATCTAAATTAGACTCATTCAACAATTGAATCAAATCGAGTCCAACTCAATTAGTCTAATTAGGATTACTCTTAATCCAATTTGGTTCATCCCATGAACCTAATCCTCATGGTTCATCATATGAACCTAATCTCCATCTAATTGCCCTTATGTGTGTGACCCTATATGTTCTTGTAACGTTGGCAATGTCCCTAAACCGATTTAGAAACATAAGCAATGAGCGGTATCTAGCAACACATCATTGCTACCCAAGTTACAAGAATGTTGAGCTCCAACATCACCTTTGTGACTACTAATTGTGACTCTCACAATATGTGACAATGTCCCTCTATCCTTGACATCTAGATTGACCAATTGAGGCATAGACTGTGTGATCCTCGGTACAATCTATATCTTGAACTCCAAGTAGACTCACTCTAATCAAATGAGCTCAATATCTCATATTGACTCATTTGGGCATGGCCATGCACTTCGTGGTCTCACTCTATCAAGAATATCGATGTCACTCCTGTCATATAGGAGGGATAGATCCCATATACATCACTCACATAAAGAACAGAGGTCGGGTGGTGTTGTACCTCTCAATGTGGGCCATTGATTTAAAACCTTGCACACAAATATAAAAAAAGAATGAAAAAAAGTTCCAAGAGTTCTCCTTGAATTAGTAATGCAGAAAATAAAAAGAAATAAATGAAAAAAAATAAAAAACTAAACAAAAACTAAAAACTTATGACCTTCGATGTCCCCGAAAGAGTACAAAACATCATTTTTTGGGATGAAGACAGCTTGTTACGAGGGCAAACCCTCATAAGAAGTGTAAATCTCTGAGATAGCTTCGATTTGGTGGATAGCACGTTTTGTGTGTCCACTTGTATAAAAAATTATGCCCGTTTTACCGTGAGCTACTCCCGAGGCAAAGAGATACTTGCAAACACAAAAACAAAAACGTAAATTGCCAAGACTTCGTCATGGATTACTAGTGTGGGAAAAACTTAAAACAATAAATACAAAAAGAAAATGTGCCCAATCGATGGTTGCACTTAATTTGAGCGCCCCCGCTCTAATACCAATTGTTGGATCGAAACAGAGCGCTAGAGGGGGGGGGGGTGAATAGCACACGTGAATTCTTTTCGTTCGTTCGATATAAAACAAGTATAAGAGTAAAAGTACAGTGGAAAGTAAAAGACACGACTTGGTTCACAACCTACCGGCTGCTAATCCATGGCCCTAGCGATCCGAGATAGTGCACGGAGGGAAATTCACTAAAACTCTCTTCCTTGTTGGAGGTAGGAGAAGACGATTACAAGAAGCATGAGAAACTCGAGGTAGAGAGACAAACCCCCTCTCCTCGTTACGATAAAAGCTCCGAAAACAAAGTAAGGTACAATGATTAAAATAACAACATTAAAAACTAATATCGATGACTGAGAGGATGAAAAATGAGCTCGTGTCATCGGCGTTTTGGTAGCGCTTTGGTGTTGTAGAGTCATCGTAGAGTAGCGGCGTTGCGGGAGCACTTATAGAGCTTGAATGATGACCTAAAGGGGTGAACCCCCCCCCCCCCCCCTTCTTTTATAGCCTTCCAACCCCCTAGACGTCGAGATCAAGTTCTATCAACAAAGGCCACCTCACCCTAAGATAAGGGAATGAAGTTTGACTCTCCTCGAAGCTTGAATTTGAACATCAGTCGACTGATTAGTTCAACTGATGCCTAACAGTCGACTGATCAGTTCAACTGATACCCAGCAACCGACTGCCAACAGCCAGTAGTCTACTGGTGGCTAGGTTTTTCGAGTGCACCAAAAAGTTAACTCAAAATGAAAGGAATATAAGTGAATTTGATGACCACTTGCCGTCTGATCTCGACCTAGACCTTCCACGGGAAGTCTTGGTCGGATCGTCGCCTAAGGACGTCCCCGTACGGAGGTCCCGACCTTGCTTTCACTCACACACATGAGCTTACCTCGAGCTTACCTTAGGACCTTGTGACTTGAAGCTTTGCTTCAGCTCTCCACCTGAGTTCTTTGACTCCCTCTGAAGTACTCCCGGTGTCGTTCGACCACCGCGGTTTCTCCATCTGAGATTCTCCGGGTGTCGCCGACCTTCAGCTTAACCTAACCATTCCTGCATACTTTGTTCAACTCGTTAGACAACAATATGATCTTAACTTTGGGTTTTTGCCATAATCAAAACTCAGGTTCGATTCTGGTGCCTACTGCACCAACAACCTTCTCTCTTCCTAGTGATAATCAAATATCTCTAAATGAGAGGCAATCCTCACTAATCTCCAATTCTCCCCTTATGAGGAAATATTCATCCTTCATCCTTTGATGGATAACCTCCCCCTAAAGGCTTGCTCCCCTTTGACCATTGCACCAAAATGTCTTTGGAGAGTTCCTAAGGCAATAGGAAACTTAAACCATCAAAATTGACGGCAAAGATTCAACATTATATTGAACTTTCTTCTCCCTTAAAATTTGATTTTCACCTTAAACACCTCTCCTAATTCATTTCCAATAAATATTCACCCTTCCAATGCTTTCTAAAGCATATCCTAGGGTTAGGAGACACTACAAGAAAAATGAGAAATAGCAATGAACTATTTTCATCGCTAATACCAAATATTTGTCGTTAAATAATATTAACGATGATATTATTTTGTCTCTAGTTTCGTCGTAATAAGCTTGTCGCTAAGGGAAGTTAGCGATGAATTATTAATTTTCCGTCATTAATATTATCGATGAAATAGACAATATCACGAAAAACAAACATTTCATCGCAAAATCTATAATATCGGAAAGAGGAAAATCACTGATATTGGAGATGAAATATAATAAAGTCGTCGTTATATATCAGTCGACTTAAGCAAGAAAGTAGTCGACTATCTTTTTTTGGCCAGCCACAGAATCGGGAGAGCCTCGACTGACGGGTTAACGACAAAATGAATTCGTTTTATCGCTAAATATCAGTCGACTGAAGCAAGAAAGCAGTCGACTATCTAAATTTTATCTAGCCATAGAATCGGGAGAGCCTCGACTGGCAACTCGACTGACCGGTTAACGATGAAATTTATTTATTTCATCTCTAATTAGTTGAATTGTTTGCAATGAATTTTTATAAAATTCATCGCTAACATCCTACAACAGTCGATTGATATGCAAAACTCTAGCGACGATATTAGAAATTTCGTCACTAACCCTCAAAATCCTGATGCCGTGTATCAATGATTAATGACGTAATTGGAGAAAATCATCGCTAACCATGAAAATACATATTTCTAGAATTCATTTAATTGGTATTCGAAATCCTGTAATACAATATCAATCACACAATTTAACTTAACAACATACAACTCAAACAATAAACCAACAATTACATTTAACAACAACTAACATAACATTCAATTTCACAAATACATCCAATTTCACAAATTCATAGTATCCAAATTCAAACACATTTAAGTTTACAATTTCACTAGGTCAAAATAGAAATGTTCACAAAATCTAAGATGGAGGAGGAGGTGGAGCTGAAGATGACTTATGTATCAATGATTGTAAAGTTCCAAGTGCAAGCCTATTTAAAATTTCTTCAAACATATCTTGTCTTGTTCTCATTGATGCCAACTCATCTTGGGTGCTAGCTAATTGAGCTCGAGTGTTTGCTAGTTCCTCTTGCGTCCCTTCTAATTGTTGCTTGGTGGACTCAAGTTGTTCATGCAGTACTACCTTAGTTAATCTGAAGGAGGAGCTGACATCTGAAGAAGTGGATCTAACTAGTTTCGACCCACTTCCAAGTCCTCTAATATAACCAGAATGAACATCGATGACTTGATCATAATCCTGATCTGCAATCTGAACTGCATCGATGTCATCTCTAGTTTCTTGTGATTGAATGTGTTCATCTCGCAGTCTCACCATATCACCCTAAGAATAACAAACATATTATTAATATGTTTACAAAGAATTATGCAAATTTAAAAACAACTTTACTAAATTATATCGATTATATCTTACGTATGCAACCTTGACTCTCTCCCCACTCCACGCTTTTGATGAGCTACAATGGGTTGTATTAAAGATAGTAATCCGATCTTTTCTCTAAGACTGATCGGTCTAAAAAATATTATAATGTGTTAATATTAAAAATAACAAACAATATACTATAACTATAAAGTTTGTACTTACACCGTCATAACTGTATTGAATGAATGATTTTGAGCCACCTCGATGGGTAAATGGTAGTTGTGATCGATTTTGGGCATTTATTGCTGATTGTGTCTATAATATAAAAATCTGTTAAGATAAAATGTAAAACATGAGTTGTAGAACAAATATTTTAATTTATATATAACTCAGATAATTGGTATAGATTGAGTTACCTAAAATTTCTCTGATTCAAACAGATCACACATATAGTTCTAATCTTCCTGTGTCTCACAAAACTCGATTGACATATGATGTCGACGCTCAGTAGGGGGAAGATACAGTAGACTCTTATAATGAGTGTGCATCTTATTCCGTTTATCTCTGTACCTTAAACTCATTAATCTGTCGATCTCCTTTCTTACCGACGTTGCCTCCTCAGCAAAACTAATATCGAAAGCATCTTGAAAAAATACCAATATCAAAATTTATTAACGAATGATTGTTGATTATATAAATATCAAATTACTCATACTTACTGATAATCGATCATATATTATTTATTTATTATCCACGGGGATATACTTCTAGCTCTTAGCTTGTAGGAGAGCAAACTTCTCAATTGACAAACCTAACTGTCATAAAAGCAGCTGCATTTATCCTGATAGGATGATGATCGCTCTTACGAAAGGTAATGGATAATTTACCCCGTTCCTCGATTTGCCATCGGAGTCGATCGGAGTGTGTACCTCGTGTCTCTCTACGTGTCAGACGAACTGTAAATCAAAAAGTGTTAACAATTAACAAGTTAAATAAATAGAAAACTAAATAAACATATTTAAAATCACATAACTAACCAATAGGAGCAGGAGCATTGTCATTGTAAGGTGTAGGCACAACTGGGGGGTGCTCAATTCTCTTAGGCGGCATAGTTGTGACATAAGGATTATATACAGATCCACATATAATGAAAGATTATATTAAATACATGAATTATAAATAAAGAACAATATAAATACCATGTAAATACATCTAATCACTATCATCATCTGAAAAGGATAAATAATCATCCGCTTCACTGTCAATTTCACTATCTTCACCCTCATCAATACAATTACTTTGGGCACCCATATCCAGGTCCACTTGTGCATTTGTCATATTTATTTATTGATGATCAATATCTAATCGACATAGTTGAGTTATCGCTAAGTCTTCATTGACTAATGAAGTTGAATCATTTGATGAAATCTCTTTGTTTGACTTTATATTCAAGATATTACCAACCTCAAAATCTTTAGATACTTCATCAACTTCAGTTACTTCGTATATTTCTCGGTGGTGAACCCTTTGCATGACCTTCCAATGACCTCCACATTTGATATCATTCAAATAATACACTTGATTTGCTTGGGTTGCCAAAATGAATGGGTCATCACCATACCATGTTTTAGAAGTGTCAATACACAATAGATCATACCAACGATTTTTTTTAGGATTACATTGGAACCATTCACACCAAAATAATTGGACTTTATACCTAAAAGAAAAAAATATTTGAACCACATCCTTCAACACACTAAAAAAATCCAAATTCCCTATCGTCAGAGGATGGCATGCTGACCCCACTATTCTGAGTAGTTCTGCATGAATCACGAGATCTCGTATGATATCGAATCCCATTTATAATGCATGCATCATATAGTTGAACTTTAGCATCAGGTCCCATTGCTAAATAATACAACTCATCTATGATATCTAAATTTGTAAAAAATTTTAGTGCTACAATTTTATCCCTAAACCACAGTAGAAAATCTCGCTCGTGATATTGCATAACTTGATCAACATGAATCTTTTGGGATATAAGTTGTAGATGCTCATTGTATAAAAACTTAATCAATTTAAAATTTATGAATGAAATAGAATTAAAGTAATAATTTAATGTAAACACTTACTTTCGATATAGATCGACTTCTTTACAATTGTTCAGAATGTACCAATGTACTTTTTTAAACAACGACAATGGAAATTTCAGACTTTGTTGGTTGCCAAAGACTCTTATTTCCTGTGAGAAAACACTTAATTTGCATATTGATGGTTGAACATCTTTATTCCATTCCGACCTAGAAAAGCTTGTCTCAATCTGACTCATATATAATGAACTGAAAGTCAAGGCATCATTTACAATATACCCTTCTGTAATAGATCTTTCAGGTCATGCTTTATTACGAACATATTTTTTTAGTCTTCCCAAATATCGATTAAAGGGATACATCCATCGTGATGAAACTGACCCAGCTAACATGACTTCACGAGGTAAATGAACTTTCAAATGAACCATAATGTCAAAAAATGCAGAAGGAAATATCTGTTCCATCTTACACAATATCAGGACTATTTGCTCCTCCATTCTACTTGTTACAATATGTTCACTGTGTGTAAAGATCTTGTAGTGATCTTTTTGAAGAAATCATATAACTCAATTAGTGTGCTACATATGTCTTTTGGGAAAAATTTACGTACAACAACTGGAAGTATTCTTTGCAACAATACATGAAAATCATGTGATTTTAGTCCATATATCTTTCCTTCATTTGCATTCACATGTCTAGATATATTAGCAGCATAATCATCTGGAAACTTTACAGATTTCAAAAATTGACAAAATTCACGTCTTTTTTTCAATGTTAACGTATAACTTGCATACGATTTCTTGAATTTGTCTCCTACTGGCTGTAAATGCAACTCACTCCTTATCCTCATATCCTGCAAATCTAATTTTTCTTTGAGAGTGTCCTTTGATTTTCCGTCTATATTTAATAATGTGTCAATTAAAGCATCACAGACATTCTTTTCAATATGCATCACATCTAAATTGTGGCTCAACTTTAAATCTGACCAATATGGTAACTAAAAAAATATAGACTTCTTTACCCAATTTGTATCATCCAAAGATCGCTACCATTTTTTACTGAATAAAGGATGCTTACTGAATGTCACTTGGGGCAACACATCTAACTACGCTAAAATCTCATATCTATTCATTACTCGTGGTGGTCCTTCTTTTTCAACCTTTCCATTGAAATATTTATTTCTACGCCATGGGTGTTACACATTCAAGAATCGACGGTGACATGTGTAGCATATTTTACTCCTTAATCCTTGAGATTTGGTTTCATTCAGACATACTGGGCATGCCTTATAGCCCTTTGTGCTCCATCCATAAACTGTTCCATATGATAGAATGTCGTGAATGGTCCACATCACAACAACATGTAATTGAAATACTTGTTCAGTCAATGCATCATACACTTCCAGCCTGTCATCCCATAGCTCCTTCAGTTCATTTATCAGAGGTCATAGGTATACATCTATCTCTTTGCCAGGTGATTTAGGCCTAGGAATTAAAAGAGACATAATCATATATGGTGAATCATTTTCCATGGTGGCAAATTATAATTCACAAGTATAATAGGTCACATACTATAAGCATTTGACATGTTTCCAAATGGATTAAAACCGTCAGTAGCCAAGCGAATATTTCATGGATCACCTGCAAATATTTCAGGTGTATTGTTAAATTTTTTCCATGATTCACTAGCTAGGTGTCTTAATACACCATCTGTTTCAACTCACTTTTCTTTATGCCATCTCATCTCTTTGGCCATATGCTTCAAAATAAACAATTGCTTAAGTCTCAGTTTCAGAGGAAAAAATCGAAGAATTTTTTGAGGATTCTTTTTCTTATTCATCCCTTCGTACTTGTATCTGGGCTCCTTGTACACTGGACATACATCCTTATTCTCGTGCTCATCCCAAAATAATATACAATCATTCTTATAGGCATGTATCTTCTCATATGCCAATCCTAACTCTTTTAATAATTTTTTGGCTTCATAATAAGAGTTTGGAATCACATTCGGTTTAGGAAATGCCTCTTGTAATAACTGAAGTAACATATCAAAAGATTTATTTCTCTAGCCATTTAACACCTTCACATGCATTAGCTTCGCCACAAAATTGAAAATCAAAAAATTAGTACAATTGTGATACAGTTCTTTTTGTGCCTCTTCCAACATTAAAGTATAACTTTGTCTACAATCATTTGCATTCGTGTTTTCATTGATGCCATTTGATAGAGGCTCATTGTTTTTTATATTTTGTGTATTTCGTAAATCAATAAACATGTCTTCGAAATCATCTTCGAAATCATCTACTTCAACATTAAAATCATTTCCATCTTGATTGACAATATTTATACTACCGAATGATGTAGAAGCATCTTCACGAAAGTTTCAAACTTTATTTAGTCTATCGAATCCCCACCAATAAAGATGTCCTCGCATATAATCCGATTCATATTGAAACAAATAGCCACATCGTCGATATGGACAATGAATTTTTGATAAATTCAGACTGATTTTGTAATTATCTGCCATATTTATAAACTGATTCAACCCATTTCTATATTCAGGACTAATCCGATTCTGAATCATTATCCAACTTTTCTCCATATTTTTAAACCCTGGTTAAATATATATAAAATAATTTTGATTTTAATTTATAATAAAAGCAATTTAGCAACTTAAATTTATTTATCACATACAAAATAATCAAAAAATTTATAATTTAAAACTCACACAACATAACCTTCAATTTGCATTATAACCTTATGTTTATCATCGAACATTATAATCTAAGAATAAGAAAACCCTAAACTTATCCTCTACTCAATCGAATGCCAAAAGGCTACTTGACTAGGTTAAAACTAAAATATTTCAATCACTCATTGTAGAGGATTCGGTGACTACTAGAGGGGGGGGGTGAACAGCATTTTCGATGCGTGATGGAATTTGTTCGCGATTGCGTCTACAAATCGTGTTAGTGCACGTGGAATAGTAATAAAAACAATAACACAATAACACAATACACAATCACAAACACTACACAAGATATAACGTGGTTCGGAACCGAACAGTTCCCACTCCACGGATCAAGCTCCAAAGAGCTGTAGCGATGCCACAAACACCACTAAACAATAAACTCCTCGACAATACGTCAGAGGTGGAGAAACCTCGTACAAATGATCTTACAACAGTAAGAAACAAAAACAAGCAAGATACAATAATATAATACAATACAAGTAAAGAAAACAACTTTACAAGAGCTTTTGGATTGCTTGCTTTGTGGTTGCTTGAGTTGCACTTGATGACCCTGAATTACACTAGCAATTCGCCTCAAAAACTCCTCAAGAAATGCTTTCCAAATCCCCTTTCACGAGCTCCCTTTAAAGATACAAATTGGGCTGATTTTTGCCTGGCAGTCGACTGATCAGAACCATCAGTTCTGTAGTCGTTGTCTCACAACGGCATGCTCCATGCTGGAAAAATCCAACAGATCCATCATCAGTTGACTGATCATACCCATCAGTCGACTGGTGACTCAATCAGTCGAGTGGTCAGGCCGATCACTCGACTGGACACCATTTTGTGCCCGAAATACCGAGCACCAGTGGACTGATTATAAGATCAGTCGACTGGTTGGTTCAGCAGTCGACTAGTCGGTTCAGCAGTCGACTACCCACCTATGGCAGTCGACTACTAGGGCACTCCCCGCAGTCAAACCCTAGTTGACTCACACCAGTCGACTGCCACATGATACCAGTCAACTGATACACCTCAAACATGAGGTTTAACCCAAGTATGGTGCCCCCATACTTGCCAGACCACCCGTAGCCTAGACCTAAGCCTTCTAGCTACCTCCATCAGTCTTGTGCTTATCGGATCCCTCCAAGTCATCCATGACTTTTTCATCAATATGCTAGCCTTCAGGTGCTTCCATCGGCTATGCCATGCTAACGCTGTCTACACCGCCAAGGCACATTGGATTTACGCTGCCAAGACTCCGCTTGAACTTTACGCCGCCAACCATTGGACTTATGCTGCCAATATCAAACCCCTTGGACTTTCCAAATGTCAAGACTCAAGCTTGGACTTTCCCTTGCCAACCCATGTTGAACTTTCCAAGCCAAGACCCATGCTTGGACTTTTCCTTACCAAGACCCATGCTTGGACTTTTCCTTACCAAGACCCATGTTTACTTTACAAGCCAAGTACTCAAGACTTGGACTTCCCATGACATGGTCAACTCCAGTCAACCATCAAAATCCCCCTCGAGTCAAACTCGAGTCCGGTCAATCATGACCGGGGTCGATTGCACCAATAATCTCCCTAAAATATTATCAGATATCAATGTCAAACATCAATGTTAAACCTTCATGTTAAACATCAAAACATCTCTCGAGTCAAACTCGAGTTCGGTCAATAGTGACCTGGGCCGATTGCACCAAAAATCTCCTCCTTTTTGATGTTTAACAAAACCACATACTTTTGAGTTAGAACACTAACTCAAATCTTCTTACCAATTATCCCAAATTGGTAATCCCATAAATTTTCCCAAAACATTCTCCCCCAAATATTTCTCCCCCTTTTTGACTAACATCAAAAAGGTTTTCTCCAAGGAGGTCAATGTCTCATGTCCCAATGAGATCTTACAATCTCCCCCTTGGTCCAAAAATACCTAGGATGCCTACAATCTTCCTAGTGATAAGTCCCATATCACTCAAGAGAGGCAATCTTACACACTCTCCTAATTTCCAAATTGGGTATCTCAAAATCCCTTTTTTCCCCCTCATAAGGAAAAATAATATCCATCATCCCATGATGGATATCTCCCCCTAAAGGCTTGTTCCCCCTTGACCATTGCACCAACAATGTCCTTGGAAAGTCCCTAAGCCAATAGGAACACTAAACCATCAAAAATAAGGTTCAAAATTCAACATTGAATTTTCTAACACCTTAAATTTGATACATCACCCTAACAACTCTTCTAATCCATATCTAATGGATTTTCACCCTTTATAATGCTTCCCAAAGCATATCCTAGGGTTAGGAGTAGTTAGGGAACTTTACCGTAGCTGAAAACGGGCTAAAAAACCTTGTTTTTCTCCAAATCAGCTTGGCAGTCGACTCTATCATAGATCAGTCGACTGCCGTGTCCATCAGTCGACTGCCACAAAGGGCAGTCGATTGATAACTGAAATATCAGAATTTCAGTTATCAGAAATGAAATTCAAAAAAGTGTAAGTAATTCTACGTATATTGAAAAATCGTAAAAATTCATAAATATCTTACTTATAAGGAATACAATGGGTGAAAAATGTTAGAAAAATATTTTACCCATAAAATAGCAAAATTGATACAAGATTCAAAAGTGAAGAAAAATTTCAATGTTTTAGCTTACTTTGTATCAACTTCATCAATGGTGATTTCTATCAAAAGATAGACTTCACCAAGGTTTTCTAAAAGGATTTTAAAATGATTTTGAAAACCTATATTGGATCATATTCCTTGGACTTAATGTACATGAGTTGTACACTAGCTTTCCCAATGATCCACAATTAAGATAAGATGAGTTTTAGTTCATCTATATGCAAAAGCTATGCACTTTGAACTTAACTCATATCCTAGCATCTCACATGTATCTAGGGTGTATAAATACATATACATGTCAATTTAGATGTGAGATGTGGGTTTTGGTTTATCTTAAACTAAGGCCTCATGCATTTTTAAGGCAACACTACTTGATTCCCTTATAAATGGGACTACAAGTCATGTCATTATCTTTAAATCAATTTTAATCAAATTAAATGCATGAATGATCATGGCATAAATAATAACATAATTAAGCATGGTCAATGATCATGATGTCATGGCATATGATATAATCTAAAAACACATGACATTTTTAACCTTAATCCTAAACATGATCATGACATATTAAATGATTAAAAAAAATAAATATGATGTCATGGCATGATATATTGCAAACAAAACATGGCAAATAAAATGTATAGGTATAATAATACCTAAATTTTGATATTAGTTGTCATTTGTTATAATTAGTTTCATTTTTCCACATTATCAATTATTCCCAAAAGTGTGCCAAAAACCCAAAATGACACACCATGACCTCTAGACCTAGTTGTACCAATTTGCTTGATTTTTCATAATTCCAACAATATATTGGCACATCCTAAAAGCCTTTTAGAATTAAAATTCAAATCTATTTCCAAGGTATCCATAACCTTGAAAATGACCTAAAGTGCCACCTTTACCATGGTTAGGTTAACTACTCATCCATTTAAAGTTGACACACCTAAACCCATCTAGCGTGAATCGATTACACTCTTAGGAACCCAAAACATATTTGAGCTCCTAGGGTTTACTAGATATTCCTTAGGGATAACCTCCCTAGATACTCTCCTAATGACCCTTCTAGGCTTGTTAGCCTTGGTCATTGTGGTCTTGCCATGGTTAACTCTGTTGGATCGAGAAGCGTCGCTAGAGGGGGGGGGGGTGAATAGCGATCGTAAATCTTTTCTTTTTCGTTCGTTCGATACGCAAAGTAAGCACAGCGGAAAATAAATGAATACGTTTATTTTACTTGGTTCACAACCCAGCGGTTGCTACTCCAAGGCCCTATCGGTCCTAGACCGCGTACGGAGGGCAAAGCACTAAAACGTCTCCTCCTCGTTGGAGGTAGGAGACAACGATTACAAAAACCGAATATACGAGGATGAGGCAACAAGCCTACCTCACCTCGTTATGAAGATAAAAATACAGAATATAATATCAAAAATATTACTTGAATCTGCTGCCGACGAAGAAGATCAAAACTTGGCGTCGCGTCGGCGTTATGACGGTGTTGAAGCGTTGGCGTTGTAGGAGCACTTGATGAATAATTGATGTGATTTGGAGATGAATCCTCCCTCCTTTATAGACTTTAGCCTCTGAATTTGTCTCCTATTTCTTTGGAACGGATCATGAATTTTTCCAAATTTTTATCGCGAAGCGGCGCGTCAAACGTTATCCGCTTTGACCTAGCGCAAAGGAATCCGCCATCGATCGATGATGCCTCTCATCGATCGATGATGGCGATCGATGCATCTCATCACCAATCGATAATACGATCGCCCAATGTCCGAATGATCACACCGCCACTTCCTGCGAAGAGATTAGCTCAAAAATGATAAATACGATAGCTTAACCGTCCGATCTCGACCTAGACCTTCCACAGGAAGTCTTAGTCGAATCGTTGCCTACGGTCGTCCCCGTAAAGAGGACACGACCTTACAATCTCTCACTCACACGAGCTTACCTCGATAGTAGCTCTCGCTTCCGGCCTTCCACTCGATTCCTTCGGCTTCCTCCGAATTCACTCAAGTGTCGCCCGACCACCACGGCTTCCTCCGGGTGTCGCTAGCCTTCAGCTCCAGCTTTAGTACTTTTCTGCACACTTGATTTAGCTCGTGAGATAACAATATAAACTTAACTTTGTGTCTTTGCCATAATCAAAACACAGGTTCGATTATCTAGTGCCCTTGCACCAACAATCTCCCCCTTTTTGATCTATGGCAAACCAACACAAAGTTAAGGGAAATTAAAGCATAAAACACATATAGTAGATGATGAATGTCATTCCCAAAAACTCTCCCTTAACCAAAACTCCCCCTTAACCCTAGGTGAGTTTTGAAAGAGATACTTTAGTTTTCAAAAACAAATTTTGTGTTTCAAAATGAAATTTTGTGTTACTCCCCCTTAACTTTCGCTCTTCTCCCCCTTTTGCCATAAATCAAAAAGAGTGTTGGGGTTTTTGTATAGAATAGGGGTTTAAAACAATGTCGTTTATGAATGCATCTAGATAAATCAAATATGAGTCCAAGCATGCGTCTAGCAATAGTTAGATAGATTGGTTCGAGGTGTGTCCCTCTGCACCAATAATCTAAAGATTTATAATATAACCCTTAAGATTAGTTTGCTCTCTCCCTTAGTCAAATATATGAAGTATAAGAGATGTAGGGGGCGCTAAACTTTGGCCTCAGAGTTGTTAAGTACAATAGTTGAGAAAATAAGTAGTATTTTGAAGGGATTGTTTCAAGTATATTTCAATTATCCTTAACATCTCACCCATTCTATGTGTCTCATAATTTGTTCACCTTATATGTTTTGTGAGATGATTTTAAATTGATTAAAGATAGTCAACCTTGGGTTAGATTCAGATTTAACCTTTAGATCGTTAAGTAACTTTTCGAGGGCTTCGTGTCGTGGCGAGGCACAGGGCCTTCTTTGATCGGAACAACGACCACTTCCTTAGACAAAGCCAAATTCAAGAAAATATCACTTAAGTCACTTAGGGTTACTTCTGGTCTAACTAGTTTAGGATAATGACGAGGTTGCTTTACTAGTTCCACTCGGTCAAGTGCACCAAGCTAGATACGCCTTATCTAGCTCGAATACACGAGACTTTGTCTCCTAACGCACTATCATCTCAAGGCCCCGATACTATATTATCAAGAGTTGACTAACTAGTTATTTATGAAAAGAGGCTCCCTGAGGCTCAATCTTTTCGAAGGATTTTAGTTGGTTATGTACGTATTCTAAGTAAGTTCACAAGTTAACAGAAATTCTAAGCATGCAATGGTTTTGCTAAGTAAGCGGGTATACTATTTTAGTATTAGCTCCCCCTAGACCATTGAACCAATAAGGTCTATTCAAATAATGAACTTGATCCTGAGGAATCCAATACTTATTAGTCCTAATATGTGAATTTAATAAAACCTTTGGGACCCATGCTTGGACTCTTTGATGACTACGATTTACGATAGACATATAAGACCTATTCGTAGTCTTTGACTTAAATCCGAGTCCGGCTTTGTTGTACACACGGCTCTTTGGGTTCCAAGTAGTCGGTTAAGGTTCTTAGATCCCAACGTGAACTTTTCCAACCTAGCCTCGACCTCTTGAACTTGGTCTTTCAAGAGAGAATTCTCCTTCTCAAGTTTTTCAATTTGGGTTGAGTTTCTCTCTTGAACTTGACTAGTTGAAGAGATTAGAGTAGCCTCTTGCTTGAGGGTTTCAACCTCCTCAAGTAACAACTCAACCCTAGACTCGGACTTAGTTAATTTCCTATTAAGCAGTTTAATTGTACTGTAAAGTGTACTAATTAAAGAGAAATCAACCTTAACTTTCCCTTTTGGTCCGGCTTTGAGTTTTCTCTAAATAATCTTCGGTTGAGTCGGAGTTGTAGTTGGACTCGGCCGGATTCGACTCGGACTCCTCCGTTCTTGCCATCTAAGCTATGTCTTCTCTGTTGTCCCAAGTTGCATGGAAGGCTTTCCTTGCTCCCTTTTTCTTTTGGTTCTCATTCTTCAATTTCCTTCTTTCTTGTCGAACTATTCTCCGCACAATATTGACTATTATGGCCTCCTCTTCGGATTCGGATTCGTCTTCGGGTTCGAGTTCATCTACTTGCCTAGTAGGTGGCTTGCTTCTTTGTCCTGCAAGTAGAGCAATACCTCTCTCGGCCCGGATCACGTTAGTTTGCTCGTGAAGTTCAAACTCGGAAAATAATTCATCTAACCTAAGCTTAGGTCCTTAGAGACCTTGTAGGCATCGACCATGGATGCCCACAAGGTAGTCCTAGGAAATGAATTAAGAACGTACCTTAGTAGGTCACGGTTTTCGACCTTGTGTCCGATGGTGTGTAGGCCATTGACAATGTCCCGACGCTGGCGCAGAGTTGCGTTGCCGTCTCGTGTTCCTGCATCTTGAGGTTATACAACTTATTGAAAAGAAGGTCACATTTACATACCTTAGCATCGGACGTTCCTTCGTGTAGCTCAATTAATTTATTCCATAGGTCCTTGGCGCTAATGAATGGTCCGATGCGGTTGAGTTCCTCCTTGGACAAGCCGCATTGCAATATTTGGGTTGCTCTTGCATCGGCTTCGATTTGCCTCTTGGTTGCATTTGTCCACTTGTTGAAATCCAATGGCTCTCCTTGATCATTGGTGGGTAAAGCAAAGCCAGTTTGAATTATTATCCAAGTCTCGACTTGTGTTTTCAAGAAACACTCCATCCGACCTTTCCAATAACGGAAATCATCTCCGTTAAAGAACGGAGGTCGGGTGGTGCTATATCCCTCAATGTGAGCCATTAAGTATCTTGCAAAACACAAATAAAAACCAAAGAGAATTCCAAGACTTGGTCTTGGATTAGTAATGCGGGAAATAATAGGAAAAAAAACAGAAATAAATAAGGAGGATAAGAAACTAACAAAAATTTGAAACTTACGACCTTCGATGTCCCCGAAAGGGTACTAAACGTTGGATTTTGGGGCTGGAAATAGCTTTTTACGGGGGTAAACCCCCAGTAAGAAGTGTATATCTTTCAAAGAGCTTCGATTTGGTGGGTAGATCGTTTCGTGAGTCCACTTGTAGCAAAAGTTATGCTCGTTTGATCGTGAGGTACTCCGAAGGAGATTAGTACTTGTAAAAAACACAACCAAAAACTATGTACCAAGACTTGGTCTTGGATTAGTAGTGCGGGAAACAAAAACCTAAGAAATATACGAATCGAAAAATACGAAAATAAAACCAAAACGTGCTAGATTGGTGGTTTCACCAAATCTTAGCGCCCCCGCTCTGATACCAATTGTTGGATCGAGAAGCGTCGCTAGAGGGGGGGTGAATAGCGATCGTAAATCTTTTCTTTTTCGTTCGTTCGATACGCAAAGTAAGCACAGCGGAAAATAAATGAATACGTTTATTTTACTTGGTTCACAACTCAGCGGTTGCTACTCCAAGGCCCTATCGGTCCTAGACCGCGTACGGAGGGCAAAGCACTAAAACGTCTCCTCCTCGTTGGAGGTAGGAGACAACGATTACAAAAACCGAATATACGAGGATGAGGCAACAAGCCTACCTCACCTCGTTATGAAGATAAAAATACAGAATATAATATCAAAAATATTACTTGAATCTGCTGCCGACGAAGAAGATCAAAACTTGGCGTCGCATCGGCGTTATGACGGTGTTGAAGCGTTGGCGTTGTAGGAGCACTTGATGAATAATTGATGTGATTTGGAGATGAATCCTCCCCTCCTTTTATAGACTTTAGCCTCTGAATTTGTCTCCTATTTCTTTGGAACGGATCATGAATTTTTCCAAATTTTTATCGCTATGGCGGCGCTACAAACGTTATCCGCTTTGACCTAGCGCAGTGTAATCGCGCCATGAGTCGATGATGCCTCTCATCGCGATCGTGATATCGATCGATGATCTCATCACCAATCGATACATCGACTACCCAATGTCCAAGAATGATCACACCGGCCACTTCCTGCGCAGTAAGAGATTAGCTCGGAAAATGATAAATACGACGGTTTCTAACCGTCCGATCTCGACCTAGACCTTCCACAGGAAGTCTTAGTCTAATCGTCGCCTACGGTCGTCCCCGTAAAGAGGACACGACCTTACAATCTCTCACTCACACGAGCTTACCTCGATAGTAGCTCTCGCTTCCGGCCTTCCACTCGATTCCTTCGGCTCCCTCCGAATTCACTCAAGTGTCGCCCGACCACCACGGCTTCCTCCGGGTGTCGCTAGCCTTCAGCTCCAGCTTTAGTACTTTTCTGCACACTTGATTTAGCTCGTGAGATAACAATATAAACTTAACTTTGTGTCTTTGCCATAATCAAAACACAGGTTCGATTATCTAGTGCCCTTGCACCAACAAACTCTAGGGGTGACTCCCCTTGTAACCTTCTTAGTGGATTCCCTAGGTTTTCTTGAAACCCTAGCCACTAGGCACATACCTTGGTCAACCTTAGGGATGACTTCCCTATTGACCTTGGTCTTTCTAGACCTAGTTTGTGTTCCATAATCAAATAGAACACTATGATAAGTCACCTTAGGCTTAGGTTTGTGACCCAAACCTTTCTTGCCCTTGGTTGACTCTTGTCTCCTATGCCCTAGGCCTTAACTCTTGGACCTAGACCCTTGACTTAGACCTTTTGACCCTTTTATTTGGTTTTGCATACTCTTAAGGGTCTTCTCAAGTTTTTCAAGCCTTGACCTCAAGGCTTGATTCACTAATTCTAGTTTCTCTAATTTTGTGGGCCCATTATTTCTATGCTCATTTTTTCCCTTCCTAGGCATGTGTATAGAATTCTTGGAGTTAAAACCTAGATGATCCTCAATTTTCTTAATGCTTGTCCTAGGTAAGGCTTTTCTAGGGACATTAGTCCCAAATTTCTCCTTATTATCAAAATTTACACTCTTAGCACCTAGACAAAAATATTTGTTATTCCTAGCATTCTTTTCATGATAAATTGCAAGAGAATTAAAATTCCTAGTATGCTCTTTGACATTTAAATTAGAAGGAGCATTACTAAAATGTACCTTAGGGTTAGCCTTAGCTCCCCCTACATGTGATGCTCCCTTTTTAGCCTTTTTCTCCCCCTTTGGGCATTGACTCCGGTAATGACCCGGTAGTTGGCATTTGAAGCAAATCACATGCTCCTTGCTTTTGATTGTTGGTGGACCGGCATCCTTGACCTTTGGTGCTGGTTGAGGCTTCTTGACCTTCTTTGGGCACTTGCTCTTATAGTGCCCAAACTCCCTACACTCAAAACACATTATATGAATTTTATTTGAAATTGAGGTGTTTGAGTCACCTAGGGTGGTGGTGAGGGTCTCTTGATCTTGCTCTTCCTCTCGACCAGATGTAGATGATTCTTCTTGTTGCTCCGGTGTTGAGGATGCCCTAATCTCCTCCCCCTCAAACCTAGAGGTGAAGGCTTCTTCCACCTTTTCTACTTCTTCTTCCTCCGATCTGGAAGTTGACTCTTTCTCAACTTCCGACTCCTCACTTTCTTGTGAGGATGATGAAGCTTCTTCTTCGGTCTCCTCTTCTTGAACCGGCGATGAGCCTTCATGAAATCTTGCCAATTCCCTCCAAAGCTCCTTGACATCCATGCAATCCCCTAGGCTACACAAGATGTCATTAGGAATCAAATCAAAAATAAATTTGATTTCCTTCTTATTTTGAACAAATTGTTGGAGTTGCTCCTCAGTCCATCTCTTCTTTTTGAGGAAGCCTCTCTTTGGTCTTCTTGGATATTCAAATCCTTCCATTAGGATGGACCACTCCTCAAAATCCCTCATCATCAAGAAGTCTTAAATCCTAGCCTTTCATTGGTTGAAGCCCTCTCCTCCATAGAAAGCATACGGGACTGGTGTATTGATGTCCCATCCAAGTTGTTCTTCAATTTCCATCTTTCCCTCTAGCGTCTTTACTCCCAGCGGTTAGTCTGTAGAAGAGCCCCAGGCTCTGATACCAATTGTAGAGGATTCGGTGACCGCTAGAGGGGGGGTGAATAGCATTTTGGATGTGAGATGGAATTCGTTCGTGATTGCATCTTCAAATCATGTTAGTGTGCAACGGAATAGTAATAAAAACAATAACACAATACAAAATCACAAACACTACACAAGATATAACGTGGTTCGAAACCGAACGGTTCATACTCCACGGATCGAGCTCTAAAGAGCTCTAGCGAGACCATAAACACCACTAAACAATAAACTCCTTCTCGACAATACGTCAGGGGCGGAGAAACCTCGTACAAATGATCTTACAATAGTAAGAAACAAAAACAAGTAAAATACAACAATATAATGCAATACAAGTAAAGAAAACAACTTTACAAGAGCTTTTGGATTGCTTGCTTTGTGGTTGCTTTAGTTGCACTTGGAGACCCTGAATTACACAAGCAATTCGCCTCAAAACTCCTCAAGAAATGCTTGCCAAATCCCCCATCACGAGCTCCCTTTAAAGCTGCTCCTTGGGCTAATTTTCGCCTAGTAGTCGACTGATCGGGACCATCAGTCGACTGCCCCTGTAGCCGTTGTCCCACAACGACATGATCCACGCTGGAAAAATCCAACGGATCCATCATCAATCGACTGATCATAGCCATCAGTCGACCGGAGACTCAATCAGTCGAGTGGTTGGGCTGATTACTCGACTAGAGACCATTCTGTGCCCGAAATACCGAGCACCAGTCGACTGATCACAAGATTAGTCGACTGCTCAGTCTAGCAGTCGACTGCCCACCTCTGGCAGTCAACTGCTAGGGTACTCCCAGCAGTCAAACCCTAGTTGACTCTACCAGTCGACTACCACATGATACCAGTCGACTGATACACCTTAAACATGAGGTTTAACCCAAGTATGGTGCCCCCATACTTGCCAGACCACCCGTAGCCTAAATCTAAGCCTTCTAGCCACCTCCGTCAGCCTCGCGCCTATTGGATCCCTCCAAGTCATCCATGACTTGTTCATCCATACGCTAGCCTTCAGGTGCTTCCATCGGCTATGTCATGCTAACAGTGTCTACACTGTCAAGACACATTGGACTTATGCTGCCAAGACTCCACTTGGACTTTACGTCGCCAACCATTGAACTTATGCTGCCAATATCAAACCTCTTGGACTTTCCAAATGCCAAGACTCAAGCTTGGACTTTCCCTTGCCAACCCATGTTGGACTTTCCATGCCAAGACTCATGCTTGGACTTTTCATTGCCAAGACCCATGCTTGGACTTTACATGCCAAGTACTCAAGACTTGGACTTCCCATGACATGGTCAACTCCAGTCAACCATTTAAATCCCCCTCGAGTCAAACTCGAGTCCGATCAATCATGACCCAGGTCAATTGCACCAACAATCTCCCCAAAATATTATCAGACATCAATGTCAAACCTTCATGTCAAAGATCAAAACATCTCTCGAGTCAAACTCAAGTCTGGTCAATCGTGACCTGGGCCGATTGCACCAACACTCAACATAATCACTCATGATCCTCGTGCATCCAAGAATTCATCTCCTTGATGCCATGGAACTCATCTCCAAACTCCAGTACTGCAGCTTGCTCCAAGCAACACGTTAGTCCAAACCTCTAGATCTTGAGTCCACCAAGCTCTTTATTGAGCTCTAGTGAGGCCGCTTAATACAAGTCATGCTCGAGTCCAGGATTCCATGAATAAGTCCAACACTCGATCTAAGCTTCCAACTACCGATTCCATCAAGCTCCTCCCACACTCCAATGTAGCAACCTGATCCAAGCCATGCTCTCAAGCACATAATCTCCATGATAGTTGTATCGACAACTCAATCCCATTGAATTCATCACCTCTTTGCTCCACTAAATCTAGACCTCCAGGACTCAAGCACGCAATCTTCATGATTCCCAAGTCAACAACTAATCCCATTGAGACCACAAACTCCACAAGCACCATATGTATTATCCAATTGAATCGTGACTTAGCCATATATTATATAAGCAATATAAATCTCAAAAAACACACAACTTAAATCAAAGTGTAACAAAGCTCAACCAGAAGGATTGTTTCTCCAAAAATTGCTCTTTTTTAAGTTTAGAAATTAATTTAAGCTAGATATACAATAATCATGAATGAAAATTAACAAGGCAATCAGACACTCAAAACTCCCACTCAACCTAAGCTCCCAATCTATCCATACTAACCACCCTTTAGTTAAACTGCCTTTTACCTTACAAGTAAGCCTGATTTATGGAAGGTTTAATATTTATTATATGTTACACATCAAAACATGTTAAACTGTGATAAGTAAGGATATACAGGCATGATCACAAGAATTAACAATCAAACATGGCAATCAATACATCTAAGCATTAAAGCAAATTATACATATGCATATTTTTTATATCAAAATGACATTTCCCATTTCAAGAAATATAATAATGATAATCATATTAATGATTGATGAAAACATGAGAAAACATATATATGAGAATGATGAAAATCCTAGGATCAAAACTTTCTTATTAGTGTGGTCATATGATCAAAATGTAACAATACACAGTGATCAACATTTTAAGTGGTAAGAAACATATTTAGGGTTCATCTATGTGTCATATATCATATTTTGTAGAGGATCCTTGGAAGCAAGAGGGGGGGTGAATAGCTTGTATTCGTTCGTGATGAAATTCGATCGCGTTTTCTTGTCTACAATCTTGTTAGTACGCAGCGGAATATACAATAATAAAATACAACAAGAATAAACACGCAAACAAAAGTATTTAACGTGGTTCAGAACCGAACGGTTTCTACTCTATGGATTGAGCTCTAAAGAGCTCTAGTGATGCCACAAACACACCACTATGCAATAACTCCTTCTCAACACAAGTCG
This sequence comes from Wurfbainia villosa, assembly GCA_025175895.1. Classification (NCBI taxonomy): domain Eukaryota; kingdom Viridiplantae; phylum Streptophyta; class Magnoliopsida; order Zingiberales; family Zingiberaceae; genus Wurfbainia; species Wurfbainia villosa. The sequence goes on along the minus strand of CM045998.1, from coordinate 36,158,369 downwards.
GAGGTGGAGAAACCTCGTACAATTGATTACAATAGTAATACGAAAGGCAAACAAGCAAATAATTTGCAAATACGAAAACAAGTAAAGAGAACTTTACAACACTTTGCTTTTGATTGTTTGAATGCTTGGTTGCTTGACTTGCACTTGGAGACCCTGATTTGCAGTAGCAAATTGCCCCAAAAGCCCTCAAGAATCGGTATAGATTTCCTCCTCCATGAGCTCCATTTAAAGCTTCATCCTGTGCTAGAAATCGTCGATCAGTTGACTGCTCGGGACCATCAGTCGACTGATGCCACTGTTGTCGTGAGACAACGGCTACATCCACGCTGAAAAAATCCAATGGATCCATCATCAGTCGACTGATCATGCCCATCAGTGGACTGATGGAGCCTTCACTCGACTGCTTCCCCCGCAATCGAGTCTAGACTCTATTCTGTGCCCGAAATACCGAGCACCAGTCGACTGATCACAAGATCAGTCGACTGCTCGACCAATTAGTCGACTGCCCACCTCTGGCAGTCGACTGCTAGGCCAATTTTCGTAGTCAAACCCTAGTTGACTCATGCCGGTCGACTGGCACACCACAAACATGAGGTTTTAACCTAAGTATGGTTCTCCCATACTTGCTAGACTACCCTTAGCCTAGACCTAAGCCTTCTAGCCACCTCCATCAGCCTCATGCCTCTCGGATCCCTCTATGTCATCCATGACTTGTTCATCCATTGTGCTAGCCTTCAGGTGCTTCCATCAGCTATGTCATGCTAACGGTGTCTTCACCGCCAAGGTACATTGGACTTACATTGCCAAGACTCCGCTTGGACTTTACGCCGCCAACCATTGGACTTATGCTGCCAAGACTCCCGCTTGGACTTTACGCCGCCAATATCAAGCCCCTTGGACTTTCAAAATGCCAAGGATCAAGCTTGGACTTTCCCTTGCCAACCAATGTTGAACTTTCCATGCCAAGTACTCAAAACTTGGACTTTCTTTGCCAACCCATGTTGGACTTTCCATTGCCAAGACCCATGCTTGGACTTTACATGCTAAGTACTCAAGACTTGGACTTTCCAAATGCCAAGTGTCCCATTTAGACTTTCCATGCCAAGTACCCAAGACTTGGACTTTCCCATGACATTTTTGTTGAACATCAAAACATCTCTCGAGTCAAGCTCGAGTCCTGATCAATCGTGACCTGGGTCGATTGCACCAACAATCTCTCTCTTTTTTATGTTTGACAAAAACCAAACAAACCATAGAGTTAGACCATCTAACTCAAACCAATCATCCCCATCAAATTTCCCAATTGATGTCATTCTCCCAATAAGTTCTTCCCCTTTTTGACTAACAAAAAAAGGTTCTCTCCAAGGAGGTCAATGTCTCATGTCCCAATGAGATCTTACAATCTCCCCCTTGGTCAAAAAAATACCTAGGATGCCTACCATCTTCCTAGTGATAAGTCCCATATCACTCAAGAGAGGCAATCCTATACACTCTCCTAATTTCCAAATTGGGTATCTCAAAATCCCATTTTCTTCCTCATGAGGAAAAATATCATCCATCATCCCATGATGGATACCTCCCCCTAAAGGCTTGCTTCCCCTTGACCATTGCATCAACAATGTCCTTGGGAAGTCCCTAAGCCAATAGGAACTCTAAACCATCCAAAATAAGGTTCAAAGTTCAAACATGAACTCTCCACACCTTAAATTTGATACAAACCCTAAACAACTCTCCTAATCCATATCCAATGGATTTTCACCCTTTATAATGCTTTCCAAAGCATATCCTTGGGTTAGAAGTGGTTAGGAAACTTTACCGTAGCTGAAAACGGGCTAAACAACCTTGTTTTCCCGAAATCAGACTTGGCAGTCGACTTTATCAGAGATCAGTCGACTACCGTCTCCATCAGTCGACTGCCACCAAGGGTAGTCCACTGATAACTAAAATTTTTGAATTTCAATTATCAGAAATAGATTTTAAAAATTCAAAAATAATTATACGTATATCAAAAAATCATGAAAATTTATACATATAATACTTATGACTAATACAATGGGTGAAAAATGATAGAAAAATATTTTACCCATAAAATACTGAAATTGATACAAAATTCATAAGTGAAGAAAAACTTCTAAGTTTTAGCTCACTTTGTATCAACTTCATCAATGGTGATTGCTATCAAAAGATAGACTTCACCAAAATTTTCTAAATTGATTTTAAAATATTTTTAAAAACCTATATTGGATCATATTCCATGGGCTTAATGTAAATGACTTGTACACAAGCTTTCCCAATGATCCACCATTAAGATAAGATGAGTTTTAGTTCATCTAGATGCAAAAACTATGCACCTTGAACTTAACTCATATCCTAGCATCTCACATGTATCTAGGGTGTATAAATACACATACATGTCAATGTGATGTGAGTTTTGTTCTCCTAATCTAGGGTTTCATGCATTCTCTAACGCAAAACTACTTGATTTCCTTATAAATGGGACTCCAAGTCATGCCATTGTCCTTAAATCAATTTTCATTAGCTTAAATGCATGAAGTATGATCATGACATAAATGATATCATAAGTAAACATGGCCAATGATCATGATGTCATGACATATGATACAATCTAAGCATACATGACATTTAATCCTTAATCCTACACATAATCATGACATATAAATGATAAAAATAAACATGATGTCATGACATGTTATATGGCAAACAAAGCATGACACATAAAATATATAGATATAACAATACCTAAATTTTAATATTTGTTTCCATTTGATATAATTAAGTATTTTTTGCCATATTTCAACTTTTCTCCCAAGTGTGCCAAAAATCCAAAATGGCACACTATGACCTCTAAACCTAATTGTGTCAATTCAATTGATTTTTCATAATTCCAAAGATATATTAGCACATCCTAAAATATTTTAGGATCATAATATCAAATCTATTTCCAAGGTATCCATAACCTTGAAAATTACCTAAAGTGCCACCTTTACCATGGTTGAGTTAACTACCCATCCAATTAAAGTTTCCACACCCTAAACCCATCTAGCGTGAATCGATCACGCTCTTAGGAACCCAAAACCTATTTGAGCTCCTAGGGTTAACTAGGTATTCCTTAGGGATAACCTCCCTAGATACCCTCCTAATGACTCTCCTAGACTTGTTAGCCTTGGTCATTGTGGTCTTACCTAGGTTGACTCTAGGGGTAACTACCTTTGCAACATTCTTAGTGGCTTCCCTAGGTTTCCTTGAAACCCTAGCCACTAGGCACACACCATTGTCAACTCTAAGGATGACTTCCCTATTGACCTTGGTCTTCCTAGACCTAGTTTGTGTTCCATAATCAAATGAAACACTATGATAAGCCGCTTTAGGCTTAGGTTTGTGACCCAAACCTTTCTTGCACTTGGTTGACTTTTTTCCCTTAGGTCCTAGGTGTTGACTTTTTGACCCTTGGTTTTGACTTCTAGACCCTAAATGTTGACCATTTGACCTTTGCACTTGATTTGTTATTTTTGCAAGGGTCTTTTCAAGTTTCTTAAGCCTTGACCTCAAGGCTTGATTTTCCAACTCTAATTTCCCAATTTTAGAATTTTGATTTGGTCATTGGACATTGTTTTTCCTAGGCATATGTCTAGCCCATTTAGGGTTTAAGCCTAGATAGTCTTCTATTTTTTTTTGATAGATTCTCTATACAAGGTCTTTCTAGGGACATTAGTCCCAAATTTCTCCTTATTTGACATGTGGATATTTTTAGCTCCTAGGCAAAAATATTTATTGTTCCTAGCATGCTTTTCATGATAAATTGCAAGGGAATTGAAATTCCTAGCATGCTTTTTAACATTTAAATTTGAAGGAGCATTACTAAAATATACCTTAGGGTTAGCCTTAGCTTCCCCTACTTGTGATGCTCCCCTTTGAGTCTTCTTCTTCCCCTTTAGGCATTGATTCCGGTAGTGTCCCGGTTACCAGCATATAAAGCAAATCACTTGCTCCTTGCTTTTAGTTGTTGGGGGACCGACATCCTTAACTTTTGGTGCCGGTGGAGCTTTTCTTACTCTCTTTGGGCATTTGCTCTTGTAATGGCCACTTTCCCTACACTCAAAGCAAATTATATGATTTTTATTTAAACCTAAATTGTTTGAGTTACCTAGGGTATTTGTGGTCGTGATTGGAGTGGGTTCTTCATCCCTCCCGGAGGTTGAGGCTTCTTGATTTTGCTCCGGCTCCGGTGTGGATGGTCTCTCCTCCCCCTCAATCCTTGAAGTGGAGGCTTCTTCCACTTCTTCCATCGTTCCAGAAGTTGATTCCTTCTCAACTTCTGAATCCTCACTTGAGGCCGGTGATGGGCCCTCTTCTTGAACCGGTAATGAATCTTCATGGAGATTTGCCACTTGGCTCCATAGCTCCTTGGCATCTATATAATTACCTAACATACACAAGATATTGTTAGGTATTAAGTAAATCAAAAATTTCATTACCTTATCATTTTTCTTGAAGGCTTGGACTTGCTCTTCGGTCTATTTCTTCTTTTTGAGGAAGCCACCTTTTGGTCCTCTTGGATATTCAACTCCTTCTATTAAGATGGACCATTCTTCGAAGTCCCTCATCATTAGGAAGTCTTCGATTCTTGCCTTCCATTGTCTAAACCCTTCTTATCCATAGAAGGTATAAGGGATAGGTGTGTTGATATCCCAACCTATTTGTTCTCCCAACTCCATCTTCACCCTCTAGCGTCTTTGTTTTTGCTCCCGACGGTTAGTCCGTAGAAGAGCCCCGGGCTCTGATACCACTTGTAGAGGATCCTTGGAAGCTAGAGGGGGGGTTGAATAGCTTGTATTCGTTCGTGATGAAGTTCGATCGCGTTTGCTTGTCTACAATCTTGTTAGTACGCAGCGGAATATACAATAATAAAATACAACAAGAACAAACATGCAAACATAAGTATTTAACGTGGTTTGGAACCGAACAGTTCCTACTCCACGGATCGAGCTCTAAAGAGCTCTAGCGATGCCACAAACACACCACTATGCAATAACTCCTTCTCGACACAAGTCGGAGGTGGAGAAACCTCGTACAATTGATTACAATAGTAATACGAAAGACAAACAAGCAAATACAATGCAAATATGAAAACAAGTAAAGAGAACTTTACAACACTTTGCTTTTGATTACTTGAATGCTTGGTTGCTTGACTTGCACTTGGAGACCCTGATTTACAACAGCAAATCGCCCCAAAAGCCCTCAACAACCGGTATAGATTTCCTTCTCCACGAGCTCCATTTAAAGCTTCAACATTTGCTGAAAATCGCCTATCAATCGACTGTTCGGGACCATCAGTCAACTGATGTCACTGTTGTTGTGAGACAACGTCTAGATCCACACTGGAAAAATCCAATGGATCTAGCATCAGTCGACTGATCATGCCCATCAGTAGACTGATGGAGCCTTCACTGATCGCTTCTCGTAGTCGGTCCTCGATTCCATTCTGCACGAAATATCGACCGGTCGATCGATCACAAGATCGGGCCGACTACTCGCCAATCGCTTGATCGCCCACCTCGGCGATCGCTAGGCCAATTTTCACAGTCAAACCCTAGTTGACTCATGCTAGTCTACTGCCACATGACACCAGTCAACTGGCACACCTCAAACATGAGGTTTTAACCCAAGTATGGTTCCCCCATACTTGTTAGACCACCCTTAGCCATGACCTAAGCCTTCTAGCCACCTCCATCAGCCTCATGCCTCTCGGATCCCACCAAGTCATCCATGACTTGTTCATCCATTGCACTAGCCTTCAGGTGCTTCCATCAGCTATGTCATGCTAACGGTGTCTACACCGCTAAGGCACATTGGACTTACGCTGCCAAGACTCTGCTTGGACTTTACGCTACCAACCATTAGACTTATGCTGCCAAGACTCCCGCTTAGACTTTACGCCGCATATATCAAGCCCCTTGGACTTTCCAAATGCCAAGGCTCAAGCTTGAACTTTCCCTTGCCAACCAATGTTGGACTTTCCATGCCAAGTACTCAAGACTTGGACTTTCCTTGCCAACCCATGTTGGACTTTCCATTGCCAAGACCCATGGTTGGACATTACATGCCAAGTACTCAAGACTTGGACTTTCCAAATGCCAAGTTTCCCATTTGGACTTTCCATTCCAAGTACCCAAGACATGGACTTTCCCATGACATTTTTGTCGAACATCAAAACATCTCTCGAGTCAAGCTCGAGTCCTGGTCAATCATGACCTAGGCTGATTGCACCAACATATTTTACATGCTATCAATGTTCAAATAAGTCTAATTAAGTTGCCATAAGATTATACAAAATATACAATAGTCAAAAGCAGGATATAAGGCATAATTACATTGGACACCAATTTCAATTGTTTGAATAAGAGCTTTCAATCGACTATTATAAGTTTAGTCAACTACTAAGTCGATTGGATTCCTATAAGTTGTAGGTTCTTAATTTAAAAAAGGCTTAATTAATTTAAAAATACCTAAAAATTATTGCATACAAGTATACTATAGTGATTTACAAACATTAAAAATATGTTCTCATGCAAATTCATATTCTCTGAGTTTGGAACAAAATTAGATTGCTATAAAAATGTTAATTATGTATCATATGATCACTTTAAAATCATGAAAAAAGAATTTGGATAAATCTAAGTCTTCGCATCGAAGGTTGAGCTTGAGATGACACTGAGAAGAAGTTGGAGCTGTTGGAACGTCGGTGGCCGACTAGAGGGGGTGAATAGCCCGATATGCGTAGATGATGGAAATCATTCGCTCTTCTTGTGTCACTTGTCTATGATTGTCGTTAGCACAGCAGAATAGTAATACAAAAGAAAATACTAACAACACATACAAGCATACACAAGATATACGTGGTTCAAAACTGAACGATTCCTACTCCACAGGCCCAGCTCAACGAGCTCTAGTTTTGCGCACGACACTAACTAAACTCCTTTTCGACAACACGTCGGAGGTGGAGAAACCTCCTACAAGAAATTACAATAGTAATACAAAAATACAAGCCAAAATACAAAGACAATACAAAAGAAAACTTTTACATAATTGCTTTGATCACTTGCTTGTTGCTTGCTTTGAATTTCTCTTGAAGGTATGGAATGCAGCAGCAATTCCCCTCTAAAATCTCCCGAAAATTCTTGGCGAAATCCTCCATATCGAGCTCCATTTATAACCTGCATTGAGCTGATTTAGCGCCAACCTCACTGTCGCACTTTCATATATTTAGTCTATACTTGGTTCATATTGATTTGATTTCAATAAGTTCCAGCAATATTAGCAATACGTAACTGAAACGAAGTATGCCCATCAGTCGAGTGGTCGCCGCGATCACTCGACTGGAAACCATTTTATGCTCGACCGCCCGATCGGTCGATCAATGACGATCCTATCATCGCCGACCGCCTCCCAGCAACTATTCGGCGTAACTTACACCAAGTTGTTTGAGCATCTGACCGTAGGATAAACACTCAAACGCCACGTTTAATTTTCCGACGCTCAGTCTTATCCACTTGGCCAAGTCCACCTCATCCTCTCATGAAGTTCACCACCGAAGCTCTTGTTGGGTGGATGCTTCGGAGGCTCATTGGCTCCCATGTCCCCAGATTAAAATTTTCACTAATGAAAGACTTAATCCGGATGGGATGAGCTTCCTTGGCACAACCTATTCATCGTCGTGCTAACAACTTGAGTGGTCGCTTGAACAAACTAGTTGTTCAAGCAACACAACTCTTCTAGTTGGTTAGCCGCGGAAAAGACGACGGATGGATCGCCGGTTTTTGTGCTTGTCTTCGGGGTCCATGATTATACAATATATATTCATACACACACATGCATAATCATTACAAATAAGAACATGCTCAGATCTGTACATAATGTTAAAATAACTTTATACCTCACGATCTTCTACCGTATGTCCTATCCTTCTCGTGGACGATGTGTGGACGAAGATCCTCCACGAGTAGAAGACTTCTAGATCGAGTTCTCCTCTACCTTGTCCGCTGCGAACAAAGAGAAAAATGAACAAATACCTCTCCTATCTAGAACCGACCACCAAATTGGAGAATTTGGTGCAACCGCCAGCCAGGGAGCAATGGATGATGCACCGGCCAACTTCAAGAAGAGTTGCCACCGGCCACATGGAGAATAGGGAGGAGGAGATAACCGACCACCAATGGGAGGATAATGTTAGTAATATATGAGAGATGTCCTAAGGCAATCGCCTTATGTATGAACCATTTATATGATAAATGAAGATTCACTATTTGAGTATACATGTTTAATGTATTTGATTGGATCTTAAACTCATTTACTGAATGTCCACGTCGATTCACGGATGAGAGAATTTGTGATTGGATCACAACTAGTGAGTATCTCTACATGTGTAATTGTGATGTATCGGAATTATCCCTAGTCGATGAATTGATGGATTTGGACACCATCAATTCTGTCGAGACTAGCACGAGGTATACTCCTTGGTGTATCCAAGCAGCTGATTCTCACTGGCTAGAGACATAGTGATGTCCGGAGTTAATCGTGGATGCTAGTTATGGTAACTAGTTCATTGGATTGACCAGCCGTAAGACTTCATATGGTTCTCTGCATATATAGATATGTCAATGAAGTTCTTACTGTGGCTTAAGTGCGATGTTCCTTTGACTTGCGGTATTCAAGTCATCTTGATCATGGAGACTTATGCTTTGACATCTTAAGCAAACATCTCTAAGGAGATGTGGACCCGGGATGATTGGGTATAAGTCGAAGTGATCGAAGGTGTTTGAATAGCCTATAAAGGATTCACCACTCCTTGCGAGGAGATGTATACCCATGGCCTCTCGTCGGATTGTTACTAAAGTCTTTGGCCAAAGCAATACATGTGTAGAGTAAGGTACTCTTCGATACATGTGGAGTAACTAGAATCCGTAGGACGAGGAAATGATACTTGGGCTAGGTGTGACGTAGTCAGCCTAGTGGGGACTGACACAATAGACCATGTCCTGAACCAAGTGGGTATAAGATGAGTGAAGGGAATGGGGCACGATTCATTCGAGCTCTTGAAGGGTTTGAGAAATAGTTCGATCAACCGTTGATCTTTTGGTTAATTGGGGATCATGATGTACTACTAGGTGCCACTCATGATCGTTCTATAATTAATGGTTAATTATAGGCGGCCAACATAAACCGAGAACCTATTTGGTCACACGCTGCGAGTGTAATCCAAAGGATTTAAAGCGAGCTTGAGAATGAGATTCTCGGCGAGAGAAACTATGTTTGGTTGGACCAAACATAAGCGAGCATGAAATTGTTTGATCGCAATGGGCGTGGATGGGCTGCGTCTTATGAAGACGTAATGGATGGACCAAAATGGTTTGGTTCTAATCCAATGGATAAGAATAAACCAAAGGGTTTGGTTTATTTTAAACGAATGAACCAAAAGTTGGTTCGGTTCGTTTTAACTTAAAATAAACCATTATGGTTTGGTTTATTTTAACTGATCTTAATGGAGCGGGTTAACGGGCTTTATGGATATGATCCATTAACCATTAAGAGAATTAGTTCTCTATAAAAGTGGGCTTAAGGGATTGTTAAACCCTAATCCAAAATCAAAACCCTAGCCTCCAAGGAGTTGCCGCCCAACTGTTTGAGCCCAAGCTCCTTGATTGATTGTCTGCCGTCAAGACCCTTGCCGGCGTCCAAGCTCCAGCCGTGAACCTCCGCGACCCTCCGGTGATCCCTAAAGGTTCGGCATCAAGGTGAGCTTTTGTCTCCTTGTTTTGGCGGCGCCTATCTCCTCCACCAAAGCTGTCCAGTTTTCTGGACAGCTTGTTCTCCTCTCGTCGGAGCGTCGTTTGGACGACGGTTAGTGCTCCGACAGCGGCTAACATACCGGGGATTTGATCTCCGGTAATCCTCTGAGGTGGAGGACGAAGGATTCGTCAATCGGTTGACGAATACCTCTCCGGAGAAGCAAGTCTTGAGGACTTGATTTTAGGTCCGAATTTGGATTCGGATCGTGATCATCTCTCGATCACGTCGTCTTCAACACGAGGCTAGTAACCCGTACGAAGACGAAGCTCGTGGCTTGGCGAAGTCATCCCGAGGAGCTCGGCGTGGATACGGATAGAGACGATTCTTACGAGGATCGTTCCGGTTGATGCCGTTCCCGCTACACGTCATACGAAAGGTATAACGTAGTTTAATTTCCTTTTATTGCAATTTTAATTTACGGTTATGTCTACACTTGTTGTAATAGCATGCGTGTGTTGTGTGTGTTGTAATAAATAGGAGTATTTATTATTTTTATTGCTTCCGCTGTGCTCATGTTTACGAAACATGATCGAACACACACACGCCGCGGTGCCGGAAACCCAACAGTGGTATCAGAGCCCAGGTTGTGTTTCGACATAATCGTAAAAATGGTTTTGCGATAGTCATAATGTATTTCTGGAAGTTTTCTAAATTTTGGAAATTTAGAAGTATTTATGGAAATTTTTCAATTTTGGAAAGTCTAGAAGTATTTATGGAAATCTTCCACTTTTGGAAAGTTGGAAGTATTTATGGAAATTGATATTTTCCATAAATAAAATATTTGATTAGATTCTGGAAATTTGTTTCCTAATTTAATCATGATTTGATTTGGGAAATCAAATCTTAAAATATTTTATTTCCATAAGTAGTTTAATGATTTAGGAAATTGGTTTCCTAAATAGATTTTCCTTAATCAAATAATTCCATGAATAAAATATGTGATTAGATTTGGAAATTTGTTTCCTAATTTAATTATGATTTGATTTGGAGAATCAAATCTTAAACATATTTTATTTCCATAAATAGTTATGACATATAAGGAAATATATACATGACATAATTGTATGTCATGTAATTGCATTAGATGCATAACATTATGCCATGCGTGTCGTGACATGTAGATGTATGTCATGTATGCCATGCCATGTAGATAATAGTTATTTGCATGCAAAGAGGATGAGACATAAAACCCTAACTCAATATTAAAGCCTACACCTTCCATTAATATGGTTAGAACCAGAGTTCTGTTTCTTGTTTGGGTTGTTGGACTCACTCCAAGCTCGAACCTGAACATGTTCAAATCATTGGAATAGTTTAACTCTAATATGGTAAGAGTCAGAGGTCAATCGTTAGTTTGGGTTGTTGGACTCACTCCAAGCCTGGCTAATTGGTTGAATGCGCTCTAACCATATTAAAATTATTTCGCGATTAATGGGTCGGCTTTAACTTGGAGCATCGATTTGTTGGACTCACTCCAAGGTCGATGTGAAGGGAGGTGCAGTTGGGTGCTATGCATATGATGCATACTTGTTAATGTGTTAACAACCCAATGTATGTGTAAACATTCAATTAGTTGATAGCACATTGTGATAGTTACATATACATGATATGTAATCGGTATACTTGATACCCACCATCATAGCTAAGAATGGCTTGTTGGACTCACTCCAAGGTTGTTCTTATCTATGATGGATATCAGCCCATTCGGAGATGGACCTACGATCTCCCGAAGTGATTTTGGGGTTTTTGAATTCGAAAAATGAATGGGATTTATAAATGTATATTGATGCATTTTTAAAATAATCTTTCTCATATATGCTCGTTTTGTATTTCTAAGTTAATATATTGATCATGATGTGTTTGAATTTGCGTTCCATTTTGGATTCAAATAAATTGACTGGGCCGAACTTCTTGGACTGGCTTAGAAACTTGAGAATTGTTCTCAAGGTGAAAAACTTGTGTAAGTCCTCGAAGCGCCTCTTCCCGCCCGTCCTAGTGACGATGCAACTTTGGACCAATTTTTGGCCTATCAGAAACATGTGAGTGATTCTGAACTGACAAGTTGCATCATGCTAGCCGCGATGGAACCCAAGCTACGAAAGCAGCATGAGCATATGGATGCTCATATCGTAGTCCTTCATCTCTGTGAGTTGGTTGATGAGCAAATGAGATTCGAAAGGTTCGAAGTCTCCAAGCTCCTCTTCACCTCTGAGATGCAAGGAGGTTCATCTGTGGTACTGCTCAACATGCTGAAGACTGTGGAGCCTTCTAAGAAGCATGAGTAGGGGACAGTGTTGTTAGTTGATTCCTCGAAGAAAGGTTCTAAGAGGGAGTCAAAGGAACAACAGAAGGGGAAGAAGAAAAAGGCTAAAAGGCAGAACCAGCTCAAAAGGGCACTTGCCATCATTATGGCAAGGAGGGTCATTGGCAAAAGAAATTGCAAAGTTTATCAAGAGTCCGTGAAGAAGAATAAGGCATCGGATGCCCCATCTTCTTCAGAAATCTTCTTTATTGATTGTCATTCTATTTCCTTAGACACTTGGGTATTGGATACTGGGTGTGGCTCACATATATGTAATGACATACATGGGCTAAGGAATAGAAGAAGACTCATCAAGGGAGAGTCAAATTTACGTGTTGGGAATGAAGCAAAGGTTGCTGCACTCGCCATCGGAACGTATTTGTTGAAACTCCCTGCAGGACTTGTCTTAGAACTGGACAATTGCTTTTATATTCCTTTGTTGATAAAGAACATCATTTCTATTTCTTCTTTAAATAGAAATGGTTTCCATTTGACGTTTAGTAACAATTGTTGTTACATAACTTTGAATGGGGTTCTTTATGGGACTGGAACTTTAAGCAATGGTGTTTATACGTTGGACGTATCCAGTGACATTTGCAATATCGAAGCGAGCAACAGTGCTCGAAAAGATAATCAAATAGACTCCTACATGTGGCATTGTCGTCTTGGCCATGTAAGCAAGAAATGCATGTCCGAATTACACCGATGTGGAATTCTGGAATCGTTTGAATTGGATTCATACGATACATGCGAATCATGCTTAAAAGGCAAGATGACTAAGTTACCTTTTACGAGAAAAGGTGAACGAGTGGGAGAGTTACTAGGTTTAGTACATACTGATGTATGTGGACCTATGTCAACTCAAGCATTAGGAGGCTATAGCTACTTCATTACCTTCACCGATGATCACTCACGGTTTGGGTATGTGTTCTTGATGAAACACAAGTCTGAAGCCTTTGAAAGGTTCAAAGAATTCAGAAATGAAGTAGAGAAACAACATGACAAAAGTATTAAAATACTTCGATTGGATTGAGGTGGTGAATACTTAAGTCAAGAGTTTCTTGATTATCTAAGAGACAATGACATATTGTCTCAATGGACTCCGCCATATACACCACAGCATAATGGTGTATCTGAGAGGCATAACCGGACCTTGTTGGACATGGTCAGGTCAATGATGAATCATGCGACTCTTCCCAAGTCCTTTTGGGGTTATGCACTTCAGACAACTGTTTACTTGTTAAACAGAATGCCTACCAAGGTAGTCTCAATTACTCCATATGAGATATGGAATAGTAAGAAACCTCATGTATCTTACTTGAAGATATGGGGTTGTCCTGCTTATGTGAAGCGGACAGTATCAGACAAATTGGATGCTAAGTCTGATAAATGTCTATTTATTGGATACCCTAAGGAAACAAGGGGTTACCAATTCTATCATCCTGTGGAACAAAAGGTGTTTGTTTCAAGGCATGCTGTGTTTCTAGAGAAAGAGTTTCTCTTGCAAGAAAGCGATGGGAGTGTCGTCGAGCTTGAGGAGGCTCGAGAGACTCAAATAGACATTGATGAGATACGGTGAAGCTGACGGTAGACAACTCATAGTGATGAGCAATCAATTTGGACCTATTGTAACACCACATCTTCGTAGATCTGCGTAACACGCAATATTCTGAGAGATATGGATTTCGTAAGTGAATCGAGCGACGTGTTACTCATTGATGATGAGGAGCCTACCAGTTATGAAGAAGTGCTGACAAGTTCAGAAAGGGATAAGTGGCTTGGTGCCATGAAGTCGGAAATGGATTCCATGTATGAAAACCAAGTTTGGTACTTGGTTGACCCACCTGAAGGCATAAAGCCTATAGGGTGCAAGTGGGTTTTCAAGAAGAAAACCGACATGGATGGTAATGTGATTACCTATAAGGCTAGATTGGTGGCGAAAGGATATCGTCAAAAGCAAGGTGTTGATTATGGCGAAACCTATTACTTTGTAGCTATCTTAAATCCATTCGGATGCTCCGCCACTCATTATGATTATGAGATATGGCGGATGGATGTAAAACGCTTTCCTTAATGGAAACACCTCGAGGGCGTGTATATGATACAACTGAGGTTTCACATCGGTTGATAAAACCAAGGTATGCAAATTGCGGCGGTCCATTTATGGATTGAAGCAAGCATCCGGTGGAATATCCGTTTGATGAGACAATCAAAAGTTTGATTTCTCACAAAATCGGGAACCTTGTGTGTACAAGAAGGTTAGTGGGAGTGCAGTCGTATTCCTAGTATTATATGTCGATGACATATTACTTATAGGAAACGATGTTTCAATCTTACAGTCAGTTAAGGTTTGGTTATCCAAGACATTCTCCATGAAAGACCCTTGAGAAGCAACCTACATCCTCGAGATTAAGATCTATAGAGATAGATCGAAACGGTTGCTTGGTCTTTCGCAGTCTACATATATAGACCGAGTGCTAAAGAGGTTTAGCATGTCGGAATCCAAGAAAGGTTTCTTACCCATCAGGCATGGGGTACACCTTTCGAAGTCTATGTGTCCGCACACAGAAGACGAGAGGATTTGCATGAGTAAGATTCCCTATGCATCCACAATAGGATCTATCATGTATGCTATGTTATGTACGAGGCCCGATGTATCGTATGCTCTGAGTGTCATGAGCAGATACGAGTCTGATCCAGGAATGGATCATTGGGTGGTTGTTAAGATGATCCTTAAGTACTTGAGAAGAAGTAAGGATACGTTCCTAATATATGGAGAAGGGTACATGGTGATACGTGGGTATACGGATGCCAGCTCCAGACAGACAAGGATGATTCCATGTCTCAGTCTGGGTATGTATTCACCTAGAATGGAGGCGCAATAAGTTGGAAAGGTTCCAAGCTTGACACTATAGCGGATTCTGCCACTAAGGCAGAATACATTGCAGCTTTAGGCGACAAGGAAGCGGTTTGGATCAAGAAGTTCATCTATGAACTTGATGTGGTCTCATCAATGATCCAAACATGTGCTTCGCCGCTATCATCTTATCAGAGAGATCATCAGTAGGAACGAAATACAAATCGAGAAAATTCCCACTGAAAGGAACTTTGCGGATCCTTTGACTAAAGCATTACCTCAAAGTAAGTTTGAGGGTCATATTAGAGCTTATGGTATTGGATATCATAGTGATTGGCATTAGGCCAAGTGGGAGTCTGTTAGTAATATATGAGAGATGTCCTAAGGCAATCGCCTTATGTATGAACCATTTATATGATAAATGAAGATTCACTATTTGAGTATCCATGTTTTATGTATTTGATTGGATCTTAAACTCATTTACTGAATGTCCACGATACGATTCATAGCATGAGAGAATTTGTGATTGGATCACAACTAGTGAGTATCTCTACATGTGTAATTGTGATGTATCGGAATTATCCCTAGTCGATGAATTGATGGATTTGGACACCATCAATTCTGTTGAGACTAGCACGAGGTATACTCCTTGGTGTATCCAAGCAGCTGATTCTCACTGGCTGGAGACATAGTGATGTCCGGAGTTAATCGTGGATGCTAGTTATGGTAACTAGTTCATTGGAGTGACCAGCCGAAGACTTCATATGGTTCTCTGCATATATAGATATGTCAATGAAGTTCTTATTGTGGCTTAAGTGCGATGTTCCTTTGACTTGCGGTATTCAAGTCATCTTGATCATGGAGACTTATGCTTTGACATCTTAAGCAAACATCTCTAAGGAGATGTGGACCCGGGATGATTGGGTATAAGTCGAAGTGATCGAAGGTGTTTGAATAGCCTATAAAGGATTCACCACTCCTTGCGAGGAGATGTATACCCATGGCCTCTCGTCGGATTGTTACTAAAGTCTTTGGCCAAAGCAATACATGTTTAGAGTAAGGTACTCTTCGATACATGTGGAGTAACTAGAATCCGTAGGACGAGGAAATGATACTTGGGCTAGGTGTGACGTAGTCAGCCTAGTGGGGACTGACACTATAGACCATGTCCTGAACCAAGTGGGTATAAGATGAGTGAAGGGAATGGAGCACGATTCATTCGAGCTACTGAAGGGTTTCAGAAATAGTTCTGGATCAACCGTTGATCTTTTTGGTTAATTGGGGATCATGATGTACTACTAGGTGCCACTCATGATCGTTCTATAATTAATGGTTAATTATAGACGGCCAACATAAACCGAGAACCTATTTGGTCACACGCACAACGAGTGTAATCCAAAGGATTTAAAACGAGCTTGAGAATGAGATTCTCAGACCGAGAGAAACTATGTTTGGTTGGACCAAACATAAAGCGAGCATGAAATTGTTTCAGTCGCAATGGAAGCGTGGATGGGCTGCGTCTTATGAAGACGTAATGGATGGACCAAAATGGTTTGGTTCTAATCCAATGGATAAGAATAAACCAAAGGGTTTGGTTTATTTTAAACGAATGAACCAAAAGTTGGTTCGGTTCGTTTTAACTTAAAATAAACCATTATGGTTTGGTTTATTTTAACTGATCTTAATGGAGCGGGTTAACGGGCTTTATGGATATGATCCATTAACCATTAAGAGAATTAGTTCTCTATAAAAGTGGGCTTAAGGGATTGTTAAACCCTAATCCAAAATCAAAACCCTAGCCTCCAAGGAGTTGCCGCCCAACCTGTTTGTGCCGCCCAAGCTCCTTGCCGCCTAGCTTGATTGTGCTGCCGTCAAGACCCTTGCCGGCGTCCAAGCTCCAGCCGGTGAACCTCCGGCGACCCTCCGGTGATCCCCTAAAAGGTTCGGCATCAAGGTGAGCTTTTGTCTCCTTGTTTTGGCCGGCGCCTATCTCCTCCACCAAGCTGTCCAGTTTTCTGGACAGCTTCTTCTCCTCTCGTCGGAGCGTCGTTTGGACGACGGTTAGTGCTCCGACAGTGGCTAACATACCGGGGATTTGATCTCTGGTAATCCTCTGAGGTGGAGGACGAAGGATTCGTCAATCGGTTGACGAATACCTCTCCGGAGAAGCAAGTCTTGAGGACTTGATTTTAGGTCCGAATTTGGATTCGGATCGTGATCATCTCTCGATCACGTCGTCTTCAACACGAGGCTAGTAACCCGTACGAAGACGAAGCTCGTGGCTTGGTGAAGTCATCCCGAGGAGCTCGGCGTGGATACGGATAGAGACGATTCTTACGAGGATCGTTCCGGTTGATGCCGTTCCCGCTACACGTCATACGAAAGGTATAACGTAGTTTAATTTCCTTTTATTGCAATTTTAATTTACGGTTATGTCTACACTTGTTGTAATAGCATGCGTGTGTTGTGTGTGTTGTTATAAATAGGAGTATTTATTATTTTTATTGCTTCCGCTGTGCTCATGTTTACGAAACATGATCGAACACACACACGCCGCGGTGCCGGAAACCCAACAGATAACCGCCGGCTAAGGAAGAAGGAAGAGGCTTCTAGGATGGGCGCCGGCCAAGGAATAATCAAAGAGTTGGGCGCCGGCAATCAACTAGAAGAGAAGAGGTTGCCGCCCACTTTGTTCCAAACCCTAGCCGCCCAAAACCCTAGCCTCCAATTCGAAAATCTCCAATCCTCTATCTTTTGCCGCCCAACCCTAAGCCATATATTTATAGAGTAGGGCCTAAGCCTCCTTTAATCTCCACCGTCGGATCTAGGGATTTAATCTCCACCGTCGGATCTAGGGTTTAATCCCAACCGTCGGATCTAGGGTTTAATCCCAACCGTCGGATCTAGGATTTCATCCCAACCGTCGGATCTAGGGTTTCATCCCAACCGTCGGATCTAGGGTTTCATCCCAACCGTCTGATCTAGGGTTTCATCCCAATCGTCGGATCTAGGGTTTCATCCCAACCATCGGATCTAGGGTTTTATCCCAACCGTTGGATCTTGGGATTTAATCCTAACCGTCGATTCTAGGGTTTCATCCTAACCATCGGATCTTAGGGATTTAATCCCAACCGTTGGTTCTAGGGTTTCATCCTAACCATCGGATCTTAGGGATTTAATCCCAACCGTTGGTTCTAGGTTTTGTTTTACATTCTTGGATCTAGACTTCATAAGGATTGTATTAGGCTACGATAGGGACCATAAGGAGGAGTTGGGTCTTGGCCACCCGATGGATCGGAACCACACAAACTTGATCCATCAATGATGTTCCATTCCACTAGAGGATCATCATTGAACTACCTCACCAACCCCCATAAATCAATATGGGCTCCATATATTATTTGTACATTAATCTCCCCGTGTTTAAGATATCGAATGTCCGTCAATTAACTGATTTACTGACCATCAATTAATCAACATCTAATTCCTCGAGTAGTACCACTCAACCTTATCATCATGTTGACTAAGTCAACCAGCTGGGTTTACATGATGAACCTTATGAGCTCCTCAAGGGGACATCATCAACCTAATATATAGGACACGGTTTCCTCCTATAATCAACGGCACACCATGTAAATAATATTATTTCCCAACTTACCGGGCATATTGATTTAATCCATCTAAATCTCACCCACTGGTAAATCAAAGAAATAAATACTAAGTACATGTGCCCGTTATTATATCGGGATTAAGAGCATGTATAACATAATATCCGAGGTCCGATTCAATTATGTAGTCAGTACTAAATTGAATCACCTCTATGTCGGTCCTACTCAATACACCTAAGTGTACTAGTGTAACTCTATGTTCAAGATAAAACAATACCAAGCTACACTACAACCATGCCAATGGTTTGTCCAAAACCATCATGGTTGTGAGCCTCTACTTATATTTTACAAGGGACTGATAACATCATCTTCTGTGCCACACCAAGCACCATGTTATCTACAATGTAGAATATTAGACAATATGCACACATATATAATGAATATATAAAATGCAAACAAAGATCATGTGATTCTTATTTCAAAATAAAATGTTCATACAAACAAGAGCTAGGCTTTCAGTATACATTCCAACAGCTCTCTTCCCTCAGCCAACGTCCCTCGGATGCACCAAGTGCACGACTTTGCAATGCCATCCTTCGTGTCTCTTGCCCTTGAAGTATGCTTCCCTTGGGCCTCACTCCATTCGCTCCCTGTCCGGCGATCCCTCGGATGCATCAAGCGCATGACTTCCCAATGTTATCCTTCATCGACTCAAGGACCCTGAGCGTAGTGAACTTGCCAAGTCCTCAAGACTTCCCACACCAAGCCTCATGCTTGGATTTTCCCAACACCAAGCCCCATGCTTGGAATTTTCACCACCAATGATACACACTTGGATTTATGTGACCAACCCATGTTGGACTTCCCATGACAATTCCATGTCATGCATTTTGTATAATATCAAAATACAGTTCGAGTCAAACTCGAGTCTGGCTCGATTGCACCAACAATCTCCCCCTTTTTGAAGTTGGACAAAACCTCAAACCCAAGACTACCAATTATCCCCAATTGGCAATTATGACATCCCAATGAGAATTCCAACTATCCAAATTGGTAACTTCTCCCCCTTTTTGACATACATCAAAAAGGTCCTCCCCAAGGGTATGAATGTCTCATATCCCAATGAGATCTTACAATCTCTCCCTTGGAGGAACACACATGCCTACAATCTTTCTAGTGATAAGTCCCATATCACTTAAGAGAGGCAACCCAATTTTCCTCCCATGTGGAAAAATACACATCCATCTTCCCATGATGGATACCTCCCCCTAAAGGCTTGCTCCCCCTTGACCATTGCACCAACAATGTTCTTAGAGAGTCCCTAAGCCAATAGGAACATTTAAACAATCAAAATTAAGGCAAAAGTTCAACAATGAACTTCCATCCACCTTAAAATTGATACTCACCCTAAACACTTCTCCTAATCCATATCCAATGGATTTCCACCCTTTCTAATGCTCTCCATAGCATGTCCTAGGGTTAGGAGTGGTTAGGGGACCAAAACATAGCTAAACATGGGCCTAACAACCAAGGTTTATTTAAAATCAGCAGTATCAATCGACTCTCTCAACTACCAGTCGACTCCTTCCCACATTAGTCGACTGCCATACATGGCAGTCGACTGGTAACTGCAAAATGCAGTTTTCAGGTTTTCAGAAATGAGTTTCTAAAACTCGTAAGTAAATATACATAAGTTGAAAAATCATGAAAATTTGTAGGTATATTACTTATTACAATCATTATGGGTGAAGAATATTAGAAAATTATTTTACCCACAAAATAGTGAGATTGACACAAAGTTCAAAAGTTGAGAAAAGCTTCAATATTGAGCCCTCTTTGTATCATCCCATTCAATGGTAATAACTATCAAAAGATAGACTCCACCAAGGTTTTTCAAAATGTTTTTGAAATGTTTTTAAAGGCTTTAATTTCTTTTTCCTAGACATCTCACTTGTATCTAAATGTGTAAAATACAAACAAGTCAAATATTAGTGAGATGTGGAGTCTTTGTTACTTAGGGTTTCATGTATATTTCTAGGCAACATTATTTGATTCCCTTATGCATGAGACTTCAAATCATGCCTTAGTCCTTAATTTCATTTTATTTATGCATAAATTATGATTATGGAAAAAATGATACAAAGATAAGAGCATGTGCCAAAATCATGATGTCATAGAATGTGAATGAAATCTAAGCATACATGACATATAGAAATAACTCTAAAAATGATCATGACATTTTATATGATAAAACTAAATATGATGTCATGTCATGGCAAGGCAAACAAAGCATGACAATTATAAAATACTAAGGTATAGAATACCTAAGTGTTAAGCCTAAATTGTCATTTCTAGGATTAAGTCCATTTTTGCCTTATTACCAATTATCCCCCAAGTGTGCCAAAAACTCAAAATGGCACACCATTACTCGTAAGACCTAATTGTGACAATTTAATCATTTTTCAATTTCTCAAAGCACATTGGAACATCCTAATGTGTCGACTCACCATGGCTAGGTTAACTACCCATCAACTTAGGGTTGACACACCCTAACCCATCTAGCGTGAATCAATCACGCTCCTAGGAACCCAATACCTATTTGAGCTCCTTGGGTTAACAAGGTATTCACTAGGGATAACTTCCCAAGATACCTTCCTAATGACCCTTTTAGGTTTTGACACCTTAGTCATTTGGGTCTTTCCTAGGTCAACTTTAGAGGTGACTCCTCCTTTGACCTTCTTAGTGGCTTTCTGGTTTTTTCTTTAGTCCTTAGCCACTAAACACTTACCATGGCTAGTATTAGGGATGACTTCCCTACTAACCTTGGTTTTCCTAGACCTAGAAATAGTTCAATAATTGAATGGAACATTATGGTAGGACATAGGTTTGTCACCCAAACCTTTCTTGACCTTGGACATTTCTTGTTTCCTAGGCCTTGAATTTTGAACATTTGACCCTTTAATTGAATTTGTGATTCTTACTAGGGTCTTCTCCAATTTTTTAAGCCTTGACCTCAAGGCTTGCTTTTCTAGTTATAATTTTTCCAATTTTAATTTTTTATTTATCTTTTGGGAATGACTCTTCTTAGGCATATGCCTAGACTTTTTGGCGTTAATGCCTAAATTTTCTTCTATCCTTCTAATGGACTCCTTAGGGAGGATTTTTCTAAAATTAATGTGTCTAGGTTTGTCCTTAGGTAAGTCAACATGCTTGGCACCTAAAAAAAATTATTTGTTCCTACTAGCATGCTTTTCATTAATAATTGCAAGAGAGCTAAAATAATTCCTAGCATGCTTATTAACCTTAGAAATTGAAGGTGCATTAAATTTTACCTTAGGGTTAGCTTCGGAAGCTCCCCCTACATGTGATACACCTTTTTGCCCTTTCTTCCTCCCCATAGGGCATTGACTTCGGTAGTGTCCTCTTTGGTTGCATTTAAAGCACACAATGTGCTCTTTGCTCTTTCTATCGAGGACTCCGACATCCTTTGACTTTTGGTTGACTTTTGATGTCGGTACCTTTTCCTTAGCAAATTTTGGGTATTTACTCTTGTAATGCCCTTTCTTCCTACACTCAAAGCATATTATATGATTTTTATCCTTAATTATAATGCATGAGTTACCTAGAGAGGTGGAGGAATCCTCTTGATCACTTCTCTCGGATGTTGAAGCTTTTTCTTGATCTTGCTCCGGGATGGAAGTCCTCTCCTCCCGCTCAATGGTAGAGGTGGAGGTTTCCACCAAGTCATCCACATCTTCGAATGTGGATGGAAATTCTTCAACATCCTCGGATCCGGATGTTGATGGGCACTCTTCTTCGGCTTCT
The DNA here is from genome assembly GCA_025175895.1 of Wurfbainia villosa. Lineage (NCBI taxonomy): Eukaryota > Viridiplantae > Streptophyta > Magnoliopsida > Zingiberales > Zingiberaceae > Wurfbainia > Wurfbainia villosa. Next base: position 36,135,910 of record CM045998.1, on the reverse strand, counting down.
TCCTCTACTTGTGCTGATTCGGGTTGTTAATTGAATTTTACCACCTTATGCCATAGCTCCTTTGCATCCCTATATTCACCTAGCCTAGACCAAATGTGGTTAGGAATCAAATCACTAAGCAATGTGATTACCTTGAGATTTGTCTTGAAATCCTTCATTTGGTCCTTGGTCCATCTTGCCTTTTCAATTTTCCTATTGCTTTCATCCCTAGGCATTTCAAAACCATTTTCTAGAATTAACATGAAATCAAAATTGGTTTCGATATATACCTCCATCCTTTTCTTCCACCAAGAGAAGTCTCCATCGAATTTCGGTGGATGGATGTTGTAGCCGACCATCTTGTCATCCTTGTGTTAGCGGTTAGTCCTCGACAAGCTACCTTAGCTCTGATACCACTTGTTGGAACGTCGGTGGCCGGCTAGAGGGGGGTGAATAGCCCGATATGCGTAGACGATGGAAATTGTTCGTTCTTCTTATGTCACTTGTCTACGATTGTCGCTAGCGCAGTGGAATAGTAATACAAATGAAAATACTAACAACACATACAAGCATACACAAGATATATGTGGATCATAACCGAATAGTTCCTACTCCACGGGGCGAGCTCAACGGGCTCTAGTTATGCACACGACACTAACTAAACTCCTTCTCGACAACACGTCGGAGGTGAAGAAACCTCATACAAGCAATTACAATGGTAATACAAAAATATAAGCCAAAATACAAAGACAATACAAAAGAAAACTTTTATACAATTGCTTTGATCACCTCCTTGTTGCTTGCTATGGGTTTCTCTTGAAGGTCTGGAATGCAGTAGCAATTCGCCTCCAAAATCTTCCAAAAATCCTTGGCGAAATCCTCCATTTCGAGCTCCAATTATAACCTGCATCGAGCTGATTCGCACCCATCAGTCAACTGATCGTGACCATCAGTCGACTGGTCCTGTAGTCATTGTCTCACAACGACTTGATCCATGATGGCCAAGTTCGAACGGATCCATCATTAGTCGACTGATCATGCCCATCAGTCGACTGATGATCCAATCAGTCGAGTGGTCACCATGATCACTCGATTGGAAATTATTGTGTGCCCAAATTCACACCGATCAGTCGACTGATCCCATCATTAGTCGACTGATGGTGTCGGTAGTCGACTGCCCTCCCTCGGCAATCGACTGTTCGGCTAGAACTTGCTCAGTCGAACATCGGTCAGTCCAAATGACCTAGAGCAGTTGACTGGCACCAATGCAGTCGACTGATGTTGGGTAAAACCTCAAACACCAAGTTGTTTGAGCATCTGAACGTCGAGTAAACCTTCAAACACCACGTTTGAGCCTCCGACACTCAGTCTTAGCCACTTGGCTAAGTCCACCTCATCCTCTCATGGAGTTCACCACCGAAGCTCTCTTCTCTCGACCAACATCCCTCGGATGCACCAAGCACATGACTTCGCAATGCCATACTTCGCGTGTCTTGCCCTCGAAGTATGCTTCCCTTGGGACTCACTCCATTCGCTCCCCGTCCGACGGTCCTTTGGATGCACCAACCGCACAGCTTCACAATGTCATCCTTCACCGACTCAAGGACCCGAAGCCTAGTGAACTTGCCAAGTCCTCAAGACTTCCCGCACCAAGCCTCATGCTTGGATTTTCCCAACACCAAGCCCCATGCTTGGACTTTTCACCACCAAGGCTACACACTTGGATTTACGTGCCCAACCCATGTTGGACATCCCATGACAATCTCATGTCATGCATTTTTTCTAACATCAAAATACAGTTTGAGTTAAACTCGATTTCGGGTCGATTGCACCAACAATCTCCCCCTTTTTGATGTTGGACAAAACCTTAAATCCAAGTCTACCAATTATCCCCAATTGGAAATTCTCACATCCCAATGAGAATTCCAACTATGCAAATTGGTAACTTCTCCCCCTTTTTGACATACATAAAAAAGGTCCTCCCCAAGGGTATGAATGTCTCATATCCCAATGAGATCTTACAATCTCTCCCTTAGAGGAAGACACATGCCTACAATCTTTCTAGTGATAAGTCCCATATCACTTAAGAGAGGCAACCCAATTTTCCTCCCATGTGGAAAAATACACATCCATCTTCCCATGATGGATACCTCCCCCTAAAGGCTTGCTCCCCCTTTACCATTGCAAACAATGTCCTTGGAGAGTCCCTAAGTCAATAGGAACATTTAAACAATCAAAATTAAGACAAAAGTTGAAAAATGAACTTCCATCCACCTTAAAATTGATACTCTCCCTAAACACTTCTCCTAATCCATATCCAATGAATTTCCACTCTTTCTAATGCTCTCCATAGCATGTCCTAGGGTTAGGAGTGGTTAGGAGAGTAAAACATAGTTGAACATGGCCTAACAACCAAGGTTTACCTGAAATCAGCAGTATCAATCGACTCTCTCAGCTACCAGTCGACTCCTTCACACATCATTGCCATTCATGTGAGACTGATAATCAGAAATGCGCTGTGTTTTCAGAAATGAATTTCTAAAATTCGTAAGTAAATATACATAAGTTGAAAAATCATGAAATTTTGTATGTATATTACTTATTACAATCATTATGTGTAAAAAAATATTAGAAAATTATTTTACCCATAAAATAGTGAGATTGACACAAAGTTCAAAAGTTGAGAAAAGCTTCAATATTGAGCCCTTTTGGTGTCATCCAATTCAATGGTGATAGCTATCAAAAGATAGACTCCACAAAGGTTTTTCAAAATATTTTTGAAATGTTTTTAAAGCCTTTAATTTCATTTTCCTAAACATCTCACTTGTATCTAAATGTGTAAAATACATACAAATCAAATATTAGTGAGATGTGGGGTCTTTGTTATTTAGGGTTTCATCTCTATTTCTAGGCTACATTATTTGATTCCCTTATGCATGGAACTTCAAATCATGCCTTAGTCCCTAATTTCATTTTATTTTTGCATAAATGATGATTATGGAAAAAATGATACAAAGATAAGACCATGTGCCAAAATTATGATGTCATGGCATGTGAATGAAATCTAAGCATACATGACATATAGAAATAACCCTAAAAATGATCATGACATTTTATATGATAAAACTAAATATGATGTCATGTCATGTCAAGGCAAACAAAGCATGGAAATTATAAAATACTAAGGTATAGAATACCTAAGTGTTAAGCCCAAATTGTCATTTCTAGGATTAAGTCCATTTTTGCCTTTATGCCAATTATCCCCCTAGTGTGCCAAAAACCCAAAAATGGCACACCATTACTCGTAAGACTTAATTGTGCCAATTTAATCTTTTTTCAATTTCTCAAAGCACATTAGCACATCCTAATGTGTCAACTCACTATGGCTAGGTTAACTACCCATCTACTTAGGGTTGACAAACCCTAACCCATCTAGCGTGAATCGATCATGCTCCTTGGAACCCAATACCTATTGAAGCTCCTTGGGTTAACAAAGTATTCACTAGGGATAACTTCTCTAGATACCTTCCTAATGACCCTTTTAGGTTTTGACACCTTAGTCATTTGTGTCTTTCCTAGGTCAACTCTAGAGGTGACTCCTCCTTTGACCTTCTTAGTGGCTTTCTTGGTTTTTCTTAAGTCCTTAGCCACTAAACACTTAACATGGCTAGTCTTAGGGATGCCTTCCCTACTAACCTTGGTTCCTAGGCCTAGAAATAGTTCCATAATTGAATGGAACATTATGGTAGGACATAGGTTTGTGACCCAAACCATTCCTGCCCTTGGACATTTCTTGTTTCCTAGGCCTTGAATTTTGAACATTTAACCCTTTAATTGAATTTGTGATTCTTGCTAGGGTCTTCTCCAATTTTTTCAAGCCTTGACCTCAAGGCTTGGTTTTCTAGTTCTAATTTTCCCAATTTTAATTTTTCATTTATCTTTTGGGAATGACTCTTCTTAGGCATGTGCCTAGACTTTCTGAGGTTAATGCCCAAATTTTCTTCTATCCTCCTAATGGACAACTTAGGTAGGATTTTTCTAGAATTAATGTGTCTAGGTTTGTCCTTAGGTAATCAACATGCTTGGCACCTAAACAAAATTATTTGTTCCTACTAGCATGCTTTTCATTAATAATTGCAAGAGAGATAAAATAATTCCTAGCATGCTTATTAACCTTAGAAATTGAAGGTGCATTAAATTTTACCTTAGGGTTAGCTTCGGAAGCTCCCCCTACATGTGATACACCTTCTTGCCCTTTCTTCCTCCCCATAGGGCATTGACTTCGGTAGTGTTCTCTTTGGTTGCATTTAAAGCACACAATGTGCTCTTTGCTCTTTCTATCAAGGACTCTGACATCCTTTGACTTTTGGTTGACTTTTGACGCTGGTACCTTTTCCTTATCCAATTTTGGGTATTTACTCTTGTAATGCCCTTTTTTCCTACACTCAAAGCATATTATATGATTTTTATCATTAATTATAATGCATGAGTTACCTAGAGAGGTTGAGGAATCCTCTTGATCACTTCTCTCAGATGTTGAAGCTTCTTCTTGATCTTGCTCCGGGATGGAAGTCCTCTCCTCCCGCTCAATGCTAGAGGTGGAGGTTTCCACCAAGTCATCCACATCTTCGAATGTGGATGGTAATTCTTCAACATCCTCGGATCCGGATGTTGATGGGTACTCTTCCTTGGCTTCTTCCTCTACTTGTGCTGATTCGGGATGTTCATTGAATTTTACCACCTTATGCCATAGCTCCTTTGCATCCCTATATTCACCTAGCCTAGACCAAATGTGGTTTGGAATCAAATCACTAAGCAATGTGATTACCTTGAGATTTGTCTTGAAATACTTCATTTGCTCTTTGGTCCATCTTGCCTTTTAAATTTGCCTATTGCTTTCATCCCTAGGCATTTTGAAACCATTTTCTAGAATTAACATGAAATTAAAATTGGTTTTGATATATACCTCCATTTTTTTCTTCCACCAAGAAAAATCTCCATCGAATTTCGGTGGATGGATGTTGTAGCCAACCATCTTGTCGTGCTTGTGTTAGCGGTTAGTCCTCGATAAGCAACCTTGTCTATGATACCACTTGTTGGAACGCCGGTGGCCGACTAGAGTGGGTTGAATAGTCTGATATGCGTAGACGATGGAAATCGTTCGTTCTTCTTGTGTCACTTGTCTATGATTATCGTTAGCGCAGCGGAATAGTAATACAAATGAAAATACTAACAACACATACAAGCATACACAAGATATACTTGGTTCAGAATTGAATATTTCCTACTCCACGGGGTGAGCTCAATGAGCTCTAGTTATGCGTACAACACTAACTAAACTCCTTCTCGACAACACGTTGGAGGTGGAGAGACCTCGTACAAGCAATTACAATAGTAATACAAAAATACAAGCACAAATACAAAGACAATACAAAAGAAAACTTTTACACAATTGCTTTGATCATTTGTTTGTTGCTTGCTTTGGATTGCTCTTGAAGGTCTGGAATGCAGCAATAATTCCCCTCCAAAATCTTCCAAAAATCCTTGGCGAAATCCTTCATCTCAAGCTCCATTTATAACTTGCATCGAGCTGGTTCCGTGCCTATCAGTCGACTGATGGTGACCATCAGTCGACAGGTCCTATAGTCGTTGTCTCACAACGACTTGATCCACGCTGGCCAAGTTCCAACGGATCCATCATGAGTTGACTGATCATGCCCATCAGTTGAGTGGTCACTGCGATCACTCGACTGGAAACTATTCTATGCTCGAATTTGCCCCGATCAGTCGACTAATCCCATCATCAATCGACTGATGACGTCGGCAGTTGACTGTTCAGCCAGAACTTGGTCAGTCGAACATCGATCGAGTCTAAATGACCTAGAGCAGTCGACTGGCACCTATGCCAGTCGACTGATGTTGGGTAAAACCTCAAATACCAAGTTGTTTGAGCATCTGACCGTCGGGTAAACCCTCAAACACCACGTTTGAGCTTCCGACACTCAGTCTTAGCCACTTGGCCAAGTCCACCTCATCCTCTCATGGAGTTCACCACCGAAGCTCTCTTCCCTTGGCCTACGTCCCTTGGATGCACCAAGCGCACAACTTTGCAATGCCATCCTTCGTGTCTCTTGCCCTCGAAGTATGCTACCCTTGGGCCTTACTCCATTCTCTCCCCGTCCGGTAGCCCCTTGTATGCACCAAGCGCACGACTTCGCAATGTCATCCTTCACCGACTCAAGGACTTTGAGCCTAGTGAACTTACCAAGCCCTCAAGACTTCTCACACCAAGCCTCATGCTTGGATTTTCCAAACACCAAGCCCCATGCTTGGAATTTTCACCACCAAGGGTACACACTTGGATTTACATGACCAACCCATGTTGGACTTCCCATGATAATCCCATGTCATGTGTTTTTTCTAACATCAAAATACAGTTCGAGTCAAACTCGAGTTCGGGCCGATTGCACCAACAGTAGCTGGAGACCAGACTTGGATAAGGAGGCCGGAGCTGTTATCGGAGCTGGATAACCGAGCGAAAGTCAGTTTTGTTACCGGAGAAGAAAAGTCACATTTAAAAGCTAGGGCGTCGGGTCAATGAGGAGAGAAGTCGAAGCACGAGATGGAGATGGAAGAGAGGAAGAGTTGCGAGGAGCTTGTCGCCGGAGAGCAAGAGAATCGTCGGAAGAGATAGAGGAAGTCGCACGGAGAAAATGGGGGAATCAGTGTGGCCAAGAGTTTTTTCTGTGAATATTAGTGATGAAATATCTTTATTCGTCGCTAATATTTATTATCTTAGCTACGACAATTTAAATTATCGTCGCTAATATTTGTATATTTGCGAAGAAGAATACATATCGTCGCCAAAATAGGTATATCAGTCGACTCGTGGTATACACTAGTCGATTGACGATAATTTGGCCGACCAAAGAATCTAGTTTACTCGACTGGCCAATAGACTGGATAGTTTGCGACAAAAATAAATAAATATTCATTGCTAAGTATCAGTCGATTGGCGATATATACCAGTCGACTGATAGTATTTTCGATGAATTGATAAATATCGTCACTAAACTTAAATATATTAGCAATGAAATTTATATTTCATCGCTAATACTCATTTCGAATATAGGCTAGCGATGAATATTTTTAATTTGTCTCTAATATATTTTATATTTGCGATGAAATATTACTCTTTTGTCACAAATGTGATATTATTTATGACGATTAAGAAATTTGTCGTTAATTCCTCGTTTTAGCGATGAATTATCAATTCGTCGCTAATATTTCGTCGCTATTTGGATGATTTCTTGTAGTGAGATGTTAGAATACCTATAGATGGTTGAAAATGGGCTAAACAAACCTTATTTATCCAAAATCAGCCCAGCAGTCAACTTGATCAACAAGAAATCGACTGCTAGCAGCATCAGTTGATTGCTCTCTGATTTTCAGAAATCAGATTTTAAGAAATGAATTTTGAAAATGCATAAGTAAAAATACATATTTTGAAAAATCTTAAAAATTTATACGTACATTACTTACATGAAATAAAATGGGAGAAAAATAGTTTTAAAATAAAATACCCATTAAAATGAGAGATTAATATAATGTTCAAAACCATTGAAACTTTCAATGTTTTTGACCTACTTTGTATCAATGTTTTCAATGGTGATTGCTATCAAAAGATAGACTTTCACCAAGGTTTTCTAAAATAATTTTAAAATATTTTTTGAAAACCTATATTTAACCATGAACTATGGGCAAGATGTACATGACTTGTATATTAGCTTTCCTCACGATTCATCATTATCATTTAATGAGTTCAAAGTTCAATATGATGTACTAAATAAGCACATGAACTTAACTCATTTCCTAATATCTCACATGTGTCTAGGGGGAATCAATACACACACATGTCAATTTAATGTGAGATGTGGATTTTAGTTCTTAGAGTTTCATGCATTTTTCTAGGCAACTTTATTTGATTCCCTTATACATGGGACTTCAAATCATGTCATTTGCTTTAAATCAATTTTCATTAATTCTAAATGCATGAATGATAATTATGGCATATAAGATAGCATAAATAAAACATGTGCCAATAATCATCATGTCATGACATAAAGATATAACCAAAATACAAGCATGATATTAAAATCAACCCTAAGCATTATCATGACATTTAAAATGATTAAATGAAATATAATGTCATGACATGGCATAATAGTAATACATGAACATACTGTTAGTAATATATGAGAGATGTCCTAAGGCAATCGCCTTATGTTTAACCATTTATATGATAAATGAAGATTCACTATTTGAGTATACATTTTTCATGTATTTGATTAGATCTTAAACTCATTTACTGAATGTCCACGATACGATTCACAGCATAAGAGAATTTGTGATTGGATCACAACTAGTGAGTATCTCTACATGTGTAATTGTCATGTATCGGAATTATCCCTAGTCGATGAATTGATGGATTTGGACACCATCAATTCTGACGAGACTAGCACGAGGTATACTCCTTGGTGTATCCAAGCAGCTGATTCTCACTAGTTGTAGACATTGTGATGTCCGAAGTTAATCTTGGAAGCTAGTTATGGTAACTAGTTCATTGGAGTGACCAACCGTAAGACTTCATATGGTTCTCTGCATATATAGATATGTCAATGAAGTTCTTACTGTAGCTTAAGTGTGATGTTCCTTTGACTTGCGGTATTCAAGTCATCTTGATCATGAAGACTTATACTTTGACATCTTAAGCAAGCATCTCTAAGGAGATGTGGACCCGGGATGATTGGGTATAAGTCGAAGTGATCAAAGGTGTTTGAATAGCCTATAAAGGATTCACCACTCCTTGCGAGGAGATGTATACCCATGGCCCCTCGTTGGATTGTTACTAAAGTCTTTGGCCAAAGCATTACATGTTTAGAGTAAGATACTCTTCGATACATGTGCAGTAACTAGAATCCGTAGGACGAGGAAATGATACATGGGCTAAGTGTGACATAGTCAGCCTATTGGGGACTGACACTATAGACCATGTCCTGACAAAGTGGGTATAAGATGAGTGAAGAGAATGGGGCACGATTCATTCGAGCTGCTGAAGGGTTTTAGAAATAATTCTGGATCAATCGTTGATCTTTTCGGTTAATTGGGGATCATTATGTACTACTAGGTGCCATTCATGATCGTTCTATAATTAATGGTTAATTATAGACGACCAACATAAACCGAGAACCTATTTGGTCACACACACAACGAGCGTAATCCGAAGGATTTAAAACGAGCATGAGAATGAGATTATCAGACCGAGAGAAACTAGGTTTGGTTGGACTAAACATGGAGCGAACATGAAATCGTTTCAGTCGCAATGGAAGCGTGGATGGGTCGTGTCTTATGAAGACATGATGGATGAACCAAATTGGTTTGGTTCTAATCCAATGGAGGAGAATAAACCAAATGGGTTTGGTTTGTTTTAAACGAATGAACCAAAGATGGTTCAGTTCGTTTTAACTTAAAATAGACCAACATGGTTTGGTTTATTTTAACTTAAATTAATGGAGCAGGTTAACGCGCTTTTGGTTATGATCCGATAACCATTAAGAGAATTTGTTCTCTATAAAATAGGGCTTAAGGGTTTTTTTTAAACCCTAATTCATGCAACCCTAATTGTTTGGCCGCCCACCCTCTCCCTCTTCACCAAGTAGTCGGCGCCAACCTACTTGCCGCCGCCTAGCTCCTTCAACCGGAGTCCATCTGCTGCCGACCACCCCTCTTGCCGGTGTCGAGCTGCTGCCGGAGGAGCTCCGGTTATCTTCCTTGGCTCCGGCGACAAGGTGAGCACATTGCTTTCCTTATTTGGCTGACTCAAGGTCTCCACTAAAGCTGTCCAGTTTTCTGGACAGCTTGTTTCCCTCTTATCGGAGCGTCATTTGGACGACGTTTGGAGCTCCGACAGCGCCTTCCTTTCCAGGGATTCGATCTCCGGTAATCCTCAAAGGTGGAGGACGAAGAATTCGTCAAACGGTTGACGAATACCTCTCCGGAAAAGCGAGTTTTTGAGGACTCGTTTTAGATCCGAATTTTGATTCGGATCGTGATCTTCTCTCGATCACATCGTCTTCAACACGAGGATAGTAACCCGTACGAAGAAAAGGCTCGTGACTTTGTGAAGTCATCCCAAAGATACTCGGCGTGGATACGGATAGAGACGATTCTAGCGAGAATCGTTCCGGTTGATGCCTTTCTCGCTACACGTGATACATCAGGTATACGTAGTTTAAATTTCCTTTTATTGAAAAATTTGAATTTACGGTTATGTCTACACATGTTGTACTATGCATGTGTGTGATGTGTGTGTTGTAATAAATTCGTTTTATTATTTTATTTCTTCTGCTGTGCACATGTTTACGAAACATGTTCGAACACGCACTCGCCGCGGTGCTAGAAACCCAAGAGTGGTATCAGAGCCCAGGTTATGTTTCGACATAATCGTAAAATTGTTTTGCGATAGTCATAATGATATTTCTGGAAATTTTCTACTTTTGGAAAGTTAGAAGTATTTATGGAAATTTTTTAATTTTGGAAAGTCTAAAAGTATTTATGGAAATCTTCTACTTTTGGAAAGTTGGAATTATTTATGGAAATTGATATTTTCCATAAATAAAATATTTGATTAGATTTTGGAAATTTGTTTCCTAATTTAATCATGATTTGATTTGGGAAATCAAATCTTAAAATATTTTATTTCCATAAGTAGTTTTGATGATTTAGAAAATTTGTTTCCTAAATTGTCTTTCCTTAATCAACTATTTCCACTAATAAAATATGTGATTAGATTTGGAATTTTTTTTCCTAATTTAATCATGATTTGATTTGGAGAATTAAATCTTAAACATATTTTATTTCCATAAATAGTATTGACATATAAGGAAATTTTGTACATGACATAATTGTATGTCATGTAATTGCATTAGATGCATATCATTATGTCATGCGTGTCGTGACATGTAGATGTATGCCATGTATGTCATGCCATGTAGATAATAATTATTTGCATGCAAAGAGGATGAGACATAAAAACCCTTACTCAATATTAAGGCTTACACCTTCCATTAATATGGTTAGAACCAAAGTTCCATTTCTTGTTTGGGTTGTTGGACTCTCTCCAAGCTCGGCTCGAACCCGAACATGTTCAAACCATGAAATAGTTTAATACTAATATGGTAAGAGTCAGAGGTCAATCGTTAGCTTTGGTTGTTGGACTCTCTCCAAGCCGGGCTAATTGGTTGAATGCGCTCTAACCATATTAAAACTATTTCTCGATTAATAAGTTGGCTTTAACCTGGAGCATCGGCTTGTTGGACTCTCTCCAAGGTCGATGTGAAGGGAGGTGAAGTTGGGTGTTATGCAAATGATGCATACTTGTTAATGTGTTAACAACCCGATGTATGTGTGAACATTCAATTAGTTGATAGCACATTGTGATAGTTGCATATACGTGATATGCAATCGGTATATATAATACCTACCATCGTAGTTATGAATGGCTTGTTGGACTCTCTCCAAGGATATTCATATCTATGTTGGATATCAGCCCATTCGGAGATGGACCTACGATCTCCCGAAGTGATTTTAGGGTTTTTTAAATTCGAAAAATGAATGAGATTTATAAATGTATGTTGATGCATTTTAAAATCATCTTTCTCATATATGCTTGATTTGTATTTCTAAGTTAATCGATTGATCGTGATGTCTTTGAATTTGCGCTCTATTTTGAATTCAAATAAATTGACTGGGCCGAAATTCTTGGACTGCCTTAGAAACTTGAGAATTGTTCTCAAGGTTGAAAATCTTGCAAATGTCCTCGAAGCGCCTCTTCCCGCCCGTCCTAGTGACAATGCAACTCTGGACCAATTGTTGGCCTATCAGAAACATGTGAGTGATTCTGAACAAATGAGTTGCATCATGCTAGCCATGATGGAACCCAAGCTACGGAAGTAACATGAGCATATGGATGCTCATATCGTAGTCCTTCATCTTTATGAGTTGTTTGATAAGCAAGTGAGAGTCAAAAGGTTCGAAGTCTCCAAGCTCCTCTTCACCTCTGAGATGCAAGAAGGTTCATCTATGGTACTGCTCAACATGATGAAGACTATAGAGCCTTTTGAGAAGCATGAGCAAGGGACGGTGTTGTTAGTTGATTCCTCGAAGAAAGGTTCTAAGAGGGAGTCAAAGTAACAACAGAAGGAAAAGAAGAAAAAGGCTAAAAAGCCAGAACTAGCTCAAAAGGGCACTTGCCATCATTATGGCAAGTAGAGCCATTGGTGAAGAAATTGCAAGATTTATCTTGAGTCCGTGAAGAAGAATAAGGCATAAGATGCTCCATCTTTTTCATATATCTTTGTTATTGATTGTCATTCTATTTCCTCAGACACATGGGTATTGGATACTGAGTGTGGCTCACATATATGTAATGACATACATGGGCTAAGGAATAGAAGAAGACTCGTCAAGAGAGAGTCAAATTTACGTGTTGGGAATGGAGCAAAGGTTGCTGCACTCGCCATCGGAACGTATTTGTTGAAACTCCCTACAGGACTTGTCTTAGAACTGGACAATTGCTTTTATGTTCCTTCGTTGATAAAGAACATCATTTCTATTTCTTGTTTAAATAGAAATGGGTACCATTTGTCTTTTAGTAACAATTGTTGTTACATAACTTTGAATGGAGTTCTTTATGGGACTGGAACTTTAAGCAATGGTGTTTATACGTTGGACGTATCCAGTGATATTTTCAATATCGAAGCAAGCAATAAGCGTGCTCGAAAGGATAATCAATTAGACTCCTACATGTGTCATTGTCGTCTTGACCATGCAAGCAATAAACGCATGTCCGAATTATACCGATGTGGAATTCTGGAATCGTTTGAATTGGATTCATACGATACATGAGAATCATGCTTAAAATGCAAGATGACTAAGTTACCTTTTACAGGAAAAGGTGAACCTATGTCACCTCAAGCTTTAGGAGGCTATAGCTACTTCATTACCTTAACCGATGATCACTCATGGTTTGGGTATGTGTTCTTGATGAAACACAAGTCTGAAGCCTTTGAAAGGTTCAAAGAATTCAGAAATGAAGTAGAGAAAAAACATGACAAGAGTATTAAAATACTTCGATCGGATCGAGGTGGTGAATACTTAAGTCAAGAGTTTCTTGATTATCTAAGAGACAATGGTATATTGTCTCAATGGACTCCGCCATATACACCATAGCATAATGGTGTATCTGAGAGGCGTAACCGGACCTTGTTGGACATGGTCAGGTCAATGATGAATCATGCAAATCTTCCCAAGTCCTTTTGGGGCTATGCACTTCAGACAGTTGTTTACTTATTAAACAGAATGCCAACCAAGGTAGTCTCCACTACTCCATATGAGATATGGAATAGTAAGAATCCTCATGTATCTTACTTGAAGATATGGGGTTGTCCTGCTTATGTGAAGCGGACTATATCAGACAAATTGGATGCTAAGTCTGATAAATGTCTATTTATTGGATACCCTAAGGAAACAAGGGGTTACCAATTCTATCATCCTGTGGAACAAAAGGTGTTTGTTTCAAGGCATGCTGTGTTTCTAGAGAAAGAGTTTCTCTTGCAAGAAAACAGTGGGAGTGTCGTTGAGCTTGAGGAGGCTCGAGAGACTCAAATAGACATTGATGAGATACCTGGTGAAGCACAACAACCGATAACTCATAGTGATGAGCAATCGGCTAGACCTATTAAAACACCACATCTTCGTAGATCTGGTAGAACACGCAATATTCCTGAGAGATATGGATTTCTCATATGCGAATCGAACGACGTGTTACTCATTGATGATGAGGAGCCTACCAGTTATGAAGAAGTGCTGACAAGTTCAGAAAGGGATAAGTGGCTTGATGCCATGAAGTCGGAAATGGATTCCATGTATAAAAACCAAGTTTGGAACTTGGTTGACCCACCTGAAGGCATCAAGCCAATAGGGTGCAAGTGGGTTTTCAAGAAGAAAACTGAAATGGATGGTAATGTGATTACCTATAAAGCTAGATTAGTGGCGAAAAGATATCGTCAAAAACAAGGTGTTGATTATGACGAAACCTATTCGCCTGAAGCTATGCTTAAATCCATTCGGATGCTCCTGGCCATAGCGGCTCATTATAATTATGAGATATGGCAGATGGATGTGAAAATAACTTTCCATAATGGAAACCTGCTCTAGGACGTGTATATGATACAGCCTGAGGGTTTCACATCGGTTGATAAAACCAAGGTATGCAAATTGCGATGGTCCATATATGGATTAAAGCAAGCATCCAGGAGCTAGAATATTCATTTTGATGAGACAATCAAAAGGTTTGATTTCTCATAAAATCTAGACGAACCTTGTGTATACAAGAAGGTTAGTGGGAGTGCAGTCGTGTTCCTAGTATTGTATGTCGATGACATATTACTTATAGGAGACGATGTTTCAGTCTTACAGTCAGTTAAGATTTGGTTATCCAAGACATTCTCCATGAAAGACCTGGGAGAAGCAACCTACATCCTCGGGATTAAGATCTATAGAGATAGATCGAAACGGTTGCTTGGTCTTTCACAATCTACATATATAGACCGAGTGCTAAAGAGGTTTAGCATGTCGGAATCCAAGAGAGGTTTCCTACCCATCAGGCATGGGATACACCTTTCGAAGTCTATGTGTCCGCGCACAGAAGACGAGAGGATTTGCATGAGTAAGATTCCCTATGCATCCGCAATAGGATCTATCATGTATGCTATGTTATGTGTGAGGCCCGATGTATCGTATGCTTTGAGTGTCACGAGTAGATACCAGTCTGATCCAGGAATGGATCATTGGGTGGCTGTTAAGACAATCCTTAAATACTTGAGAATAACTAAGGATGTTTTCCTAATATATTGAGAAGGGTACATGGTGATACGTGGGTATACGGATGCCAACTCCAGAAAGACAAGGATGATTCCATGTCTCAGTCTGGGTATATATTCATCTGGAATGGAGGCGCAATAGTTGGAAAGGTTCCAAGCTTGACACTATAGCGGATTCTGCCACTAAGGCAGAATATAATGCAGCTTTGGAAGCAGCAAAGGAAGCGATTTGGATCAAGAAGTTCATCTCTGAACTTGATGTGGTTTCATCAATGATCCAAACATGTGTTTCACCGCTATCACCTGATTAGAGAGATCATTAGTAGGAAAGAAATACAAATCAAGAAAATCACCACTAAAAGGAACTTAGTGGATCCTTTGACTATGGCATTACCTCAAAGTAAGTTTGAGGGTCATGTTAGAGCCTATGGTATTGGATACTGTACCGATTGACATTAGGCCTAGTGGGAGTTTGTTAGTAATATATGAGAGATGTCCTAGGGCAATTGCCTTATGTTTAACCATTTATATGATAAATGAAGATTCACTATTTGAGTATACATGTTTTCATGTATTTGATTAGATATTAAACTCATTTACTGAATGTCCACGATACGATTCACAGCAAGAGAGAATTTGTGATTGGATCACAACTAGTGAGTATCTCTACATGTGTAATTGTGATGTATCAGAATTATCCCTAGTCGATGAATTGATGGATTTGAACACCATCAATTCTGTCGAGACTAGCATGAGGTATACTCCTTGGTGTATCTAAGCAGCTGATTCTCACTAGCTGAAGACATTGTGATGTCCGGAGTTAATCGTGGATGCTAGTTATGGTAACTAGTTCATTGGAGTGACCAGCCGTAAGACTTCATATGGTTCTCTGCATATATAGATATGTCAATGAAGTTCTTACAATAGCTTAAGTGCGATGTTCCTTTGACATTCGGTATTCAAGTCATCTTGATCATGAAGACTTATACTTTGACATCTTAAGCAAGCATCTCTCAGGAGATGTGGACCCAGGATGATTGGGTATAAGTCGAAGTGATCGAAGGTGTTTGAATAGCCTATAAAGGATTCACCACTCCTTGCGAGGAGATGTATACCCATGGCCTCTCTTCGGATTGTTACTAAAGTCTTTGGCCAAAGCATTACATGTTTAGAGTAAGGTACTCTTCGATACATGTGCAGTAACTAGAATCCGTAGGATGAGGAAATGATACTTGGGCTAGGTGTGACGTAGTCAGCCTAGTGGGGACTGACACTATAGACCATGTCCTGAACCAAGTGGGTATAAGATGAGTGAAGGGAATGGGGCACGATTCATTCGAGCTGTTGAAGGGTTTCAAAAATAGTTCTGGATCAACCGTTGATCTTTTCGGTTAATTGGGGATCATGATGTACTACTAGGTGCAATTCATGATCATTCTATAATTAATGGTTAATTATAGACGACCAACATAAAACAAGAACCTATTTGGTCACACGCACAACGAGCGTAATCCGAAGGATTTAAAACGAGCATGAGAATGAGATTCTCAGACCGAGAGAAACTAGGTTTGGTTGGACTAAACATAGAGCGAGCATGAAATCATTTCAGTCGTAATGGAAGCGTGGATGGGCCATGTCTTATGAAGACATGATGGATGAACCAAATTGGTTTGGTTCTAATCCAATGGAGGAGAATAAACCAAATGGGTTTGGTTTGTTTTAAACGAATGAACCAAAGATGGTTCGGTTCATTTTAACTTAAAATATACCAACATGGTTTGGTTTATTTTAACTTAAATTAATGGAGCGGGTTAACGGGCTTTTGGTTATGATGCGATAACCATTAAGATAATTTGTTCTCTATAAAATAGGGCTTAAGGGTTTTTGTTAAACCCTAATTCATGCAACCCTAATTGTTTGGCCGCCCACCCTCTCCCTCTTCTCCAAGTAGTCGGCGCCAACCTCCTTGCCGCTGCCTAGCTCCTTCAACCGGCGTCCAGCTGCTGCCGACCACCCCTCTTGCTTGCGTCAAGCTGCTGCCGGATGAGCTCCGGTGATCTTCCTTGGCTCCGGCAATAAGATGAGCACATTGCTTTCCTTATTTGGCCGGCGCAAGGTTTCCACCAATGCTGTCCAGTTTTCTAGACAGCTTGTTTCCCTCTAGTCGGAGCATCGTTTGGACGATGTTTGGAGCTCCGACAGACCCTTCCTTACCGGGGATTCGATCTCCGGTAATCCTCAAAGGTGGAGGACCAAGGATTCGTCAAACGGTTGACGAATACCTCTCCGGAGAATCGAGTTTTTGAGAACTCATTTTGGATCCGAATTTTGATTCGGATCGTGATCTTCTCTCGATCACATCGTCTTCAACACGAGGCTAGTAACCCGTACGAACACGAGGCTCGTGACTTTGTGAAGTCATCCCGAAGATACTCGGCGTGGATACGGATAGAGACGATTCTAGCGAGAATCGTTCCGGTTGATGCCTTTCTCGCTACACGTGATACATCAGGTATACGTAGTTTAAATTTCCTTTTATTGAAAAATTTGAATTTACGGTTATGTCTACACATGTTGTACTATGCATGCGTGTGATGTGTGTGTAGTAATAAATTAGATTTATTATTTTATTCCTTCCGTTGTGCACATGTTTACGAAACATGTTCGAACAAACACTCACCGCGGTACCGAAAACCCAACACATACACTTCAACACATGTAATGAGCAAACATCACACATAATCACAACCAAATAATAGAAGATAAATGACACATAATTTTGTAAAATAAAATATTTCATTCATCTTAAAAGTCATTCCTACAAGTGAAAGACAGATGTCCAAACACTCAACCTCACTAGGAAAATAAAAGAAAAATACATAAGCATAGTCCTAACTACCATCCACTAGAATTGTCAGCCGAAGGTGGTGGAGGAGATGGAGGTTGCTGATGTTGGATTTCCGGCACCGCGGCGTGTGTGTGTTCGATCATGTTTCGCAAACATGAGCACAGCGGAAGCAATAAAATTAATAAATCTACATTTATTACAACACACACAACACACGCATGCATAGTACAACAAGTGTATATATAATCGTAAATTTAAATTTGCAATAAAAGGAAATTTAACTACGTATACCTTTCGTATCACGTGTAGTGGGAACGGCATCAACAGGAATGATCCTCGCTAGAATCGTCTCTATCCGTATCCATGCCGAGTATTCTTAGGATGACTTTGCTAAGCCACGAGCTTCGTCTTCGTACGGGTTACTAGCCTCGTGTTGAAGACGACGTGATCGAGAGATGATCACGATCCGAATCCAAATTCGGATGCAAAGACGAGTCCTCAAAACTCGCTTCTCCGGAGAGGTATTCGTCAACCGTTTGACGAATCCTTCGTCTTCCATTTGACGAATCCTTCGTCCTCCATTTGACGAATCCTTCGTCCTCCACCTCAGAGGATTACCGGAGATCGAATCCCCGGTAAGTTAGTAGCTGTCGGAGCTCTAACCGTCGTCCAAACGACGCTCCGACGAGAGGAGAACAAGCTGTCCAGAAAACTGGACAGCTTTGGTGGAGGAGATAGGCGCCGGCCAACCAAGGGAAGATAAAGCTCACCTTGATGCCAAACCTAAAGGAGATCACCGGAGCAACAACCGGTAGCAGCTCGACGCCGGCGAGGGGGAAGGAAAGCTCCTTCTGGACGCCGGTTGGAGGAGAAGAGGGGGCGGCAATGGAGTTGGCACCGACTCCTTCAATGGGGTGGAAGGAAACTAGGTTTAGGGCTTTTGGATTAGAGCTTAATTATCCCTTAAGCCCTCTTTTATAGAGAACTAATTCTCTTAATGGTTATTGGATCATAACCATTAGGCCCGTTAACCCGCTCCATTAAGATAAGTTAAAATAAACCAAACCATGATGGTTTATTTTAAGTTAAAACGAACCGAACCAACTTTTGGTTCATTCGTTTAAAATAAACCAAACCCTTTGGTTTATTCTCCTCCATTGGATTAGAACCAAACCATTTCGGTTCATCCATTATGTCTTCATAAGACACGGCTCATCCACGCTTCCATTGCGACTGAAACGATTTCATGCTCGCTCCATGTTTGGTCCAACAAAACATAATTTCTCTCGGTCTGAGAATCCCATTCTCAAGCTCGTTTTAAATCCTTCGGATTACGCTCATTGTGCGTGTGACCAAATAGGTACTCGGTTTATGTTGGCCGTCTATAATTAACCATTAATTATAGAACGATCATGAGTGACACCTAGTAGTACATCATGATCCCCAATTAACCGAAAAGATCAACGGTTGATCCAGAACTATTTCTGAAACCCTTCAGCAGCTCGAATGAATCGTGCCTCATTCCCTTCACTCATCTTATACCCACTTGGTTCGGGACATGGTCTATAGTGTCAGTCCCCACTAGGCTGACTACGTCACACCTAGCCCAAGTATCATTTCCTCGTCCTACGGATTCTAGTTACTGCACATGTATCGAAGAGTACCTTACTCTTAACATGTAATGCTTTGGCCAAAGACTTTAGTAACAATCCGACGAGAGGCCATGGGTATACATCTCCTCGCAAGGAGTGGTGAATCCTTTATAGTCTATTCAAACACCTTCGATCACTTCGACTTATACCCAATCATCCCGGGTCCACATCTCCTTAGAGATGTTTGCTTAAGATGTCAAAGCATAAGTCTCCATGATCAAGATGACTTGAATACCGCAAGTCAAAGGAACATCGCACTTAAGCTGTAAGAACTTCATTGACATATCTATATATGCAGGAACCATATGAAGTCTTACGACCGGGTCACTCCAATGAACTAGTTACCATAACTAGCATCCACGATCAACTCCGACATCACAATGTCTCTAGCCGGTGAGAATCAACCGCTTGGATACACCAAGGGTATACTCATGTAATTGATGGTGTCCAAATCCATCAATTCATCGACTAGGGATAATTCCGATACATCACAATTACACATGTAGAGATACTCACTAGTTGTGATCCAATCACAAATTCTCTCATGCTGTGAATCGTATCGAGGACATTCAGTAAATGAGTTTAAGATCCAATCAAATACATAAAACATGTATACTCAAATAGTGAATCTTCATTTATCATATAAATAGTTCATACATAAGGCGATTGCCTTAGAACATCTCTCATATATTACTAACAGACTCCCACTTGGCCTAATGCCAATCGCTATGATATCCAATACCATAAGCTCTAACATGACCCTAAAACTTACTTTGAGGTAATGCTTTAGTCAAAGGATCCTCTAAGTTCCTTTCAGTGGGAATTTTCTCGATTTGTATTTCGTTCCTACTGATGATCTCTATGATAAGATGATAGCGGCGAAGCACATGTTTGGATCGTTGATGAGACCTTGGCTCTTTCACCTGTGCAATTGCTCCATTGTTGTCGCAGTAGACCGGTATTGCTTTAACAATGGCCGGAATCACACCAAGTTCATAAATGAACTTCTTGATCCAAACCGCTTCCTTTGCTGCTTCCGAAGCTGCAATGTATTCTGCCTCAGTGGTAGAATCCGCTACAGTGTCTTGTTTGGAACTTTTCTAACTCACTGCGCCCCCATTCAAGGTGAACACGTATCCAGACTGAGACCTGGAATCATCCTTGTCTGTCTGGAAGCTGGCATCCGCATACCCGCGTATCACCATGTCCCCTTCTCCATATATTTGGAACATATCCTTAGTTCTTCTTAAGTACTTAAGGATAGTCTTAACAGCCACCCAATGATCCATTCCTGGATCAGACTGGTATCTGCTCGTGACACTCAGAGCATACGATACATCGGGCCTCGTACATAACATAGCATACATGATAGATCCTATTACGGATGCATAGGGAATCTTACTCATGCAAATCCTCTCGTCTTCTGTGTGCGGACACATAGACTTCGAAAGGTGTACCCCATGCCTGATGGGTAGGAAACCTTTCTTGGATTCCGACATGCTAAACCTCTTTAGCACTCGGTCTATATATGTAGACTGCGAAAGACCAAGCAACCGTTTCGATCTATCTCTATAGATCTTAATCCCGAGGATGTAGGTTGCTTCTCCCAGGTCTTTCATGGAGAATGTCTTGATAACCAAACCTTAATCGATCAGAAGATTGAAACATCGTTTCCTATAAGTAATATGTCATCGACATACAATACTAGGAACACGACTGCACTCCCACTAACCTTCTTGTACACACAAGGTTCATCTGGATTTTGTGAGAAATCAAACTTTTTGATGGTCTCATCAAAACGGATATTCCAGCTCCTGGATGCTTGCTTCAATCCATAAATGGACCGTCGCAATTTGCATACCTTGATTTTATCAACCGATGTGAAACCCTCAGGCTGTATCATATACACGTCCTCGAGCAGGTTTCCGCTAAGGAAAGTTGTTTTCACATCCATCTGCCATATCTCATAATCATAATGAGCCGCTATGGCTAGGAGCATTCGAATGGATTTAAGCATAGCTACAGGCGAATAGGTTTCGTCATAATCAACGCCTTGTTTTTGACGATATCCTTTCGCCACCAATCTAGCCTTATAGGTAATCACATTACCATCCATGTCGGTTTTCTTCTTGAAAACCCACTTGTACCCTATAGGCTTTATGCCTTCAGGTGGGTCAACCAAGTTCCAAACTTGGTTTTCATACATGGAATACATTTCCGACTTCATGGCACCAAGCCACTTATCCCTTTCTGAACTTGTCAGCACTTCTTCATAACTGGTAGGCTCCTCATCATCAATGAGTAACACGTCGTTCGATTCACTTACGAGAAATCCATATCTCTCGGGAATATTGCATGTTCTACCAGATCTATGAAGATGTGGTGTTACAATAGGTCCAGCCGATTGCTCATCACTATGAGTTGTCGGCTGTTGTGCTTCACCAGGTATCTCATCAATGTCTATTTGAGTCTCTCGAGCCTCCTCAAGCTCGACGACACTCCCACTGTTTTCTTGCAAGAGAAACTCTTTCTCTAGAAACACAGCATGCTTTGAAACAAACACCTTTTGTTCCACGGGATGATAGAATTGGTAACCCCTTGTTTCCTTAGGGTATCCAATAAATAGACATTTATCAGACTTAGCATCCAATTTGTCTGATACTGTCCACTTCACATAAGCAGGACAACCCCATATCTTCAAGTAAGATACATGAGGTTTCTTACTATTCCATATCTCATATGGAGTAGTTGAGACTACCTTGGTAGGCATTCTGTTTAACAAGTAAACAGCTGTCTGAAGTGCATAACCCCAAAAGGACTTGGGAATAGTCGCATGATTCATCATTGACCTGACCATGTCCAACAAGGTTCGGTTACGCCTCTCCGATACACCATTATGCTGTGGTGTATAGGGCGGAGTCCATTGAGACAATATTCTATTGTCTCTTAGGTAATCAAGAAACTCCTTACTCAAGTATTCACCACCTCGATCCGATCAAAGTATTTTAATACTCTTGTCATGTTGTTTCTCTACTTCATTTCTGAATTCTTTGAACCTTTCAAAGGCTTCAGACTTGTGTTTCATCAAGAACACATACCCAAACCGTGAGTGATCATCGGTGAAGGTAATGAAGTAGCTATAGCCTCCTAAAGCTTGAGTTGACATAGGTCCACATACATCAGTATGTATTAGACCTAATAACTCTCCCACTCGTTCACCTTTTCCAGTAAAAGGTAACTTGGTCATCTTGCCTTTTAAGCATGATTCGCATGTATCGTATGAATCCAATTCAAACGATTCCAGAATTCCACATCGATGTAATTCGGACATGCGTTTCTTGCTTATATGGCCAAGACGACAATGCCACATATAAGAGTCTATTTGATTATCCTTTCGAGCACGCGTGTTGCTCGCTTCGATATTGAAAATGTCACTGGATACGTCCAACGTATAAATGTCATTACTCAAAGTTCCAGTTCCATAAAGTACGTCATTCAAAGTTATATAACAACAATTGTTACTAAACGTCAAATGGTACCCATTTCTATTTAAACAAGAAATAGAAATGATGTTCTTTATCAACGAAGGAACATAAAAGTAATTGTCCAGTTCTAAGACAAGTCCTACAGGGAGTTTCAACAAATACGTTCCGATGGCAAGTGCAACAACCTTTGCTCCATTCCTAACACATAAATTTGACTCTCCCTTGACGAGTCTTCTTCTATTCCTTAGCCCATGTATGTCATTACATATATGTAAGCCACACCCAGTATCCAATACCCAAGTGTTTAAGGAAATAGAATGACAATCAATAACGAAGATATCTTAAGAAGATGGGGCATCCGATGCCTTATTCTTCTTCACGGACTCAAGATAAATCTTGCAATTTCTTCGCCAATGGCCCTCCTTGCCATAATGATGGCAAGTGCCCTTTTGAGCTGGTTCTGCCTTTTTAGCCTTTTTCTTCTTCCTTCATTGTTCCTTTGACTCTCTTAGAACCTTTCTTCGAGGAATCAACTCAACACCGCCCCTCGCTTCATGCTTCTCGTAAGGCTTCCACAGCCTTTCAACATGTTGAGCAAGACTACAGATGAACCTTCTTGCATCTCGAGGTGAAGAGGAGCTTGGAGACTTCGAACCTTCAATCTCACTTGCTTATCAAACAACTCATAAAGATGAAGGACTACGATATGAGCATCCATATGCTCATGCCGCCAGAGCTTGGGTTCCATCGCTGGCTAGCATGATGCAACTCACCATTTCGTAATCATTCACATGTTTCGATAGGCCAACAATTGGTCCAGAGTTGCATCATTACTAGGACGGCGGAAGAGACGCTTCGAGGACATTCGCAAGCTTTTCCACCTTGAGGACAATTCTCAAGTTTCTAAGCCAGTCCAAGAAGTTCGGCCCAGTCAATTTATTCGAATCCAAAATTGAACGCAAATTCAAAGACATCATGATCAATCTTAGAAATACAAAACGAGCATATATGAGAAAGATGATTTTAAAATGCATCAATATACATTCATAAATCCCATTCATTTTTCGAATTTCAAAAACCCAAAATCACTTCGAGATCGAGGTCCATCTCCGAATCGGTCGATATCCATCATAGATATGAACAACCTTGAGAGAGAGTCCAACAAGCCATTACTATACGTAGGTATCAACTATACCGATTGCATATCACGATATGCAACTATCACAATGTGCTATCAACTAATTGAATGTTCACACATACATCGGGTTGTTAACATTAACAAGTATGCATCATATGCATAGCACCCAACTTCACCTCCCTTTACATCGACCTTGAGAGAGTCCAACAAGTCGATGCTCTGTGTTAAAGCCAACCCATTAATCGAGAAATAGTTTTAATATGGTTAGAGCGCATTCAACCAATTAGCCCAGCTTGGAGAGAGTCCAACAACCAAAGCTAACGATTGACCTCTGACTCTTACCATATTAGTATTAAACTATTCCATGGTTTGAACATGTTCGGATTTGAGCCGGGCTTGGAGAGAGTCCAACAACCCAAACAAGAAACGGAACTCTGGTTCTAACCATATTAATGGAAGGTGTAGGCTTTAATATTGAGTTAGGATTTTTATGTCTCATCCTCTTTGCATGCAAATAACTATTATCTACATGGCATGGCATACATGACATACATCTACATGTCACGACACACATGGCATAATGATATGCATCTAATGCAATTACATGGCATACAATTATGTCATGTACATAATTTCCTTATATGTCATAACTATTTATGGAAATAAAATATGTTTAAGATTTGATTCTCCAAATCAAATCATAATTAAATTAGGAAACAAATTTCCAAATCTAATCACATATTTTATTCATGGAATTATTTGATTAAGGAAAATCTATTTAGGAAACCAATTTCCTAAATCATTAAAACTACTTATGGAAATAAAATATTTTAAGATTTGATTTCCCAAATCAAATCATGATTAAATTAGGAAACAAATTTCCAGAATCTAATCAAATATTTTATTTATGGAAAATATCAATTTCCATAAATACTTCCAACTTTCCAAAAGTGGAAGATTTACATAAATACTTCTAGACTTTCCAAAATTGAAAAATTTCCATAAATACTTCTAAATTTCCAAAATTAGAAAATTTCCAGAAATACATTATGACTATCGCAAAACCATTTTACGATTATGTCGAAACACAACTTGGGCTCTGATACCACTGTTGGATTTCCGGCACCGCGGCGTGTGTGTGTTCGATCATGTTTCGCAAACATGAGCACAGCGGAAGCAATAAAATTAATAAATCTACATTTATTACAACACACACAACACACGCATGCATAGTATAATAAGTGTAGACATAACCGTAAATTTAAATTTGCAATAAAAGAAAATTTAACTACGTATACCTTTCGTATCACGTGTAGCGGGAACGTCATCAACCGGAACGATCCTCGCTAGAATCGTCTCTATCCGTATCCACGCCGAGTATCCTAAGGATGACTTCGCTAAGCCACGAGCTTCGTCTTCGTACGGGTTACTAGCCTCGTGTTGAAGATGACGTGATCGAGAGATGATCACGATCCGAATCCAAATTCGGATGCAAAGATGAGTCCTCAAAACTCGCTTCTCCGGAGAGGTATTCGTCAACCGTTTGACGAATCCTTCGTCCTCCATTTGACGAATCCTTCATCCTCCACCTCAGAGGATTACCGGAGATCGAATCCCCGGTAAGTTAGCCGCTGTCATAGCTCTAACCGTCGTCCAAACGACGCTCCGACGAGAGGAGAACAAGCTGTCCAGAAAACTGGACAGCTTTGGTGGAGGAGATAGGCGCCGGCCAACCAAGGGAGGATAAAGCTCACCTTGATGCCAAACCTAAAGGAGATCACCGGAGCAACAACCGGCAGCAGCTCGATGCTGGCGAGGGGGAAGGAAAGCTCCTTCTGGACGCCGGTTGGAGGAGAAGAGGGGGCGGCAATGGAGTTGGCGCCGACTCCTTCAATGGGGTGGGAGGAAACTAGGTTTAGGGCTTTTGGATTAGAGCTTAATTATCCCTTAAGCCCTCTTTTATAGAGAACTAATTCTCTTAATGGTTATTGGATCATAACCATTAGTCCCGTTAACCCGCTCCATTAAGATAAGTTAAAATAAACCAAACCATGATGGTTTATTTTAAGTTAAAATGAACCGAACCAACTTTTGGTTCATTCATTTAAAATAAACCAAACCCTTTGGTTTATTCTCCTCCATTGGATTAGAACCAAACCATTTTGGTTCATCCATTATGTCTTCATAAGACACGGCTCATCCACGCTTCCATTGCGACTAAAACGATTTCATGCTCGCTCCATGTTTGGTCCAACCAAACATAGTTTCTCTCAGTCTGAGAATCTCATTCTCAAGCTCGTTTTAAATCCTTTTGATTACGCTCGTTGTGCGTGTGACCAAATAGGTTCTCAGTTTATGTTGGCCATTTATAATTAACCATTAATTATAGAATGATCATGAGTGACACCTAGTAGTACATCATGATCCCCAATTAACCGAAAAGATCAACGGTTGATCCAGAACTATTTTTGAAACCCTTCAGCAGCTCGAATGAATTGTGCCCCATTCCCTTCACTCATCTTATACCCACTTGGTTCGGGACATGATCTAAAGTGTCAGTCCCCACTAGGCTGACTACGTCACACCTAGCCCAAGTATCATTTCCTCATCCTACGGATTCTAGTTACTGCACATGTATCAAAGAGTACCTTACTCTTAACATGTAATGCTTTGGCCAAAGACTTTAGTAACAATCCGACGAGAGGCCATGGGTATACATCTCCTCGCAAGGAGTGGTGAATCCTTTATAGGCTATTCAAACACCTTCGATCACTTCGACTTATACCCAATCATCCCGGGTCCACATCTCCTTGGAGATGTTTGCTTAAGATGTCAAAGCATAAGTCTCCATGATCAAGATTACTTGAATACCACAAGTCAAAGGAACATCGCACTTAAGCTACAGTAAGAACTTCATTGACATATCTATATATGCAGGGAACCATATGAAGTCTTACGGCTGGTCACTCCAATGAACTAGTTACCATAACTAGCATCCACGATCAACTCCGGACATCACAATGTCTCTAGCCAGTGAGAATCAGCTGCTTGGATACACCAAGGAGTATACGTCGTGCTAGTCTCGACAGAATTGATGGTGTCCAAATCCATCAATTCATCGACTAGGGATAATTCCGATACATCACAATTACACATGTAGAGATACTCACTAGTTGTGATCAAATCACAAATTCTCTCATGCTGTGAATCGTATCGAGGACATTCAGTAAATGAGTTTAAGATCCAATCAAATACATAAAACATGTATACTCAAATAGTGAATCTTCATTTATCATATAAATGGTTCATACATAAGGCGATTGCCTTAGGACATCTCTCATATATTACTAACAGCTGACTCAGAGTCCAGCTCCGCATCATCTCGTACATCTTGAGTTAACGCTGCTCCATCTGACTCAGCTGTTGATCCATAGAGGATTGCTCCTTTTGAATCGATGACACCTGGTAGGCAATGGAGGGATGCTCTAAGCTGAGCTCCTCCAATCGGTGTCGACCTCCTCGTGAAAGTCCTCGAATCTGGACTCCATCCGTGCAAAGTGCATCAATATACCCTCAGGCAGTGCGTCTGGTAGCACAAGGACATCCTACTCCGCAGCTCCCTCTCCATGCTCCCTAATTGGTTGAAGCGGCTCCACTGACCACTCCATCCGTCCATAGCCCGTTCGCATCCCAGCTAATGCGAAGTGCCTCAGGGTGATGCGTTCGTAGGAGTTAAACAGTGGCATCAAGGTCCCCCTAGAGATGTTTATGCCCCTAGATGCTAACCATATAGTGATGATATGACCAAAAGGCATATGAACCTTCCCTTGGATAGGGGACACAAAATGGCGATGCAATGAAAAATATTTAATGCCACATTGACATCTAATAGGTTATGCATCGCATACATCAAAAATAAATGAGGAGGTTGAACCATAGTCACTATAGGTAAGATTATTGCAACAATGACTTTATAGAGAACATTATCTGGAGCTGATAGGTCATTGATGGAAAATAAGTTTTGAACTAAACGACGGAGATGGTGAAAGAAATGTTGATGCATATGATCAAGAGTAATATGATCAAAAGGTGCAGGGGGTGTCGGATCAAGGGTAGGATAAAACACAAAAGTCTCATCTGATGGTCAACACTCAAGAAATTCTCGTAGGATCTCTAGAGTAAAGTCCAAATTGCATTTTGTAATGCAAGTATGATACATTGAACCATCCTTAACTCTCCTATGATTGGAGTAAAACTCCGTGAGAAGGTCAATATTAATAGGATGTGTGCAAAATACTAGTTTCACTAATTGATAATGCATTATGATTTGAATTACATATTCACAATAGGATCGAGAGAATGGCTCATCTAAATAACATATAGCCAGGCCTGATACATTAGGGATGGAGCCTGGGATACTTCACCAGGCTCTTCCCTACGTCTTTGTCTACATAAATGTAATGAATGAACACAAAAACTTGATTAGATCAAGGCATTTCATAAGAAAAATGGTGTAACACCCCCCTAGTCTTTCTCTTTACTAGGGGAGATGTCACTACTTTACTGTCTGTTTTTTTAATTCTTCCTTACCTTACTCTGACACTAAACTTTTATCATCACCCCATATTACCATCATTCCAAATTTCATGCCATATACTAACATAATATGCTAACAACTAAAGTGATCATAAGGACCTTGACATCACTTAAACAATAACCAATTCAAGATCTTCACATAACATGCAAGTATTAAGACTAACCCAACATGACTCTCGCATTCTTTGGTCTCAACCATAAGTAATCCAATTGAACTTCAACAATATAAAAACCAAAATTAGAAACTTAAAATCTGATTTAAACATATGCACTTAGGATCTTTTATTTCCACTTTTCCGTCGCCACACACTCCAAGCACTTCATCTGCTATGACACCTTACTGAAGCTTTTCTTTACCTTTATCTGCAGTAAAAGGAAATGCAAACTGTAAGCAATAACTCTTAGTAAGTACTTTCTATGCTCACAAAAACATGCAACATATGAAATCATTCAACTAGTTCTCTTACCCTTGATACATTGATACACATGTAAGCATAACTGGAAATCATAACTCTGAATACGTGTCTCTTGTATAAACCATGCTCTTAAGTATTTTAAAACTTGTATCTCTTGTATAAACCATGCTCTTAAGTATTTTAAAACTTGTAAACAGTGTATCTGAACTGGAATGATTAACTTTGAAAACTTATACTTATACTTCAAATTAATAATCATCCTAAATATGGGCCCGACAGAGTACCAATGCACGCTTTTCTAATAGGCCGGGGTGGCCAATCACCGAACCTACTAGGGTAACTAAACTGAGGGCCTTAGCCCGTGGGCGAAACTGATGCCCGGTACATGCCTTGTCAAAAGTAAAATACTTTCTTTATACTTATATTTTTATACATACTAAAAAAAATGCTCTTAATCCCCTAAACCACGAATGGGGAGCACCATAAAGATCATTATGCTCTTGACCCCCAAAACTGAAATGGGATGAATACTGAAGATCGTTGTGCTCTTAATCCCCAATTCGAACGGCGAGCATCTTTAAATTTTCTTTATAAAGGAAATATTTTTACATCTTACTCTACATCATGCATATAATTGTAAGCTACAACTCATCTACAACATGCATGATCATAAATCACATTCTTATCATGGATCTAAACATGATACTAAATCAAACATGACACAACGAATAAAAATCATGTAACTAAAACACCATGCATAACTGGTTCATATACATGTGTATAAACTGCTCAACCATGTAACTGGAAATAACATGTACATTAAAACCTATCAATGACATACGATAACTACTTATACTGCAGGTGAGCAATACTTACATCCTACGCTTTTTCACCAATTTATACCGTTCGATTTCGTAAAGCGAAGACATCCTACGTGTTTCTTTGCTTTAGCGTGATCCTCTACCAAGTCCTTGAGAAGATCCCTCTTGAAATTCCCCTCTTAAATTATCCAAAGAGAAGACAACCTTCTTCCTTGCTTCGACGATTGGAACACGAGAGATCGAGAGAGAGAGAGGGATGAGAGAAATTTTGTCGACGACAAACCTCCTCCTTGCTTCGGCGGCTGGAAAGGTGTGGGTGGGGTTTCGGCGTTTGGTGCTCACGACACAGAAGACCCTGAGAGATGTAGAAGAGGAAGTGGTGTGGGTTTCGACATTTGGAGAGGGTAGGAGAAATTCTGGGGTGAGGAAAAAAAATGAGAGAGAGAAGATGAGGGCTTCGGCGTGATGTTTAGGGAGAGGAAATAATAAAAGGTATATATAAACTAGGGTTTTTCCTTAACCTAATTATCTCCTTTAAATGATTAGCCAAATTAACCAACTTCTCTCTTTCTCCTGCCTATAGATATATTTTGTTATATCCTACTCATTGGTAATCTTATGACTTAGTGGTAGGAAGTCTATTCCCCCAAACCAACGGTTCATGGTTCGTGCCCCGGCTAACGGACCATTTATTCAAAAAAAAAAAATTTCTTCCTATTCTTATTTCTATTTTTTTTCTAAATAAATAAATAAAAGTATAGGAACTAAAATTTGGGCTGTTACAATCCCTTATACCTTATAAAAGTTTCGTCCTCGAAACATAGAACAGCTTGGGGTACTTTTGCTTCATGTCATCCTCACGTTCCCAGGTTGCTTCTTCAAACCTTTGACTTTGCTATAAGACTTTTACTAATGGTATTTCTTTATTTCTTAGTTTCCTGACTACTTGATCTATTATCTAAATAGGTCAACTTTCATAACTTAGATCTATCTGAATCTGTACCATCTGTGGCTTAATCACTTGGTTGGTGTCTGGGACATGCTTCTTAAGCATTGAAACATTAAATACATTGTGGATAGCTGACATTTCCTATGGTAGCTCTAGCTCATAAGCTACCTTACTAACTCTTTTGGTGATCAGGTAGGGGCCTACATATCTGAGACTTAACTTGCCTTTCTTCCCAAACCTCATTACCCCTTTCATAGGAGCTACCTTAATGAACCACGAATCTCTCGACTGGGTCTGCAGGTCGACATCGCGTAACTCTTCTATCCTTTGGCGTATGTTCTTTATAGCTTTGGTGGCGTCATCTATAAAATCAGTCTTGAGTGTCATTTCTTTCTTCTCGCCACCCTCATACCAACAGATAGGTGATCTGCATCTCCTTCCATACAAGGCTTCATAAGGTGTCATTCCAATTGTAGTTTGATAACTATTATTATAGGCAAACTCTGCCAAACACAAATATTTGCACCAGCTTCCATTAAAATCTAAGGCACAAGCTCTTAGCATGTCCTCCAAAATCTGATTCACTCTTTCTATTTACCCATTTGTTTGAGGATGAAATACAGTGTTGAATCGTAGCTTAGTGCCGAGGGATATCTGAACACACTCCCAGAAGTGTGAAGTGAAGCGACTGTCTCTATCAGAGATAATGATCTTAGGTACTCCATGCAATCTAATCACTTCCTTGACGTATAACTGGGCTAACTGTTCCATGGAGTATGATATTCTGATAGACATGAAGTGAGCAGACTTTGTCAATCTATCGACAACTACCCAAATAGAATCGTAGCCATTGGTTGTTTTGGGCAGTCCTACTATGAAATCCATGGCTAGTTCCTCCCACTTCTATTCTGGAATCTGGATATGCTGTATAACTCTTTCTAGTCTATGGTGTTCGGCTTTCACTCTCTAACATGTCAAACAAGTGCTAACATACTTAGTCACGTCCCTCTTCATACCAAGCCACCAAAATTTCCCTTTCATATCTTGATACATCTTGGTGGATCCAGGATGCATCGAATATGGGGTCCTATGAGCTTCTTCTAGGATCTTCTTTCTTAAGTCTGGGTCCTTGGGGACACATATGTTGGAATGTATACTAAAAGCCTAGCTCTTTTGTATGAACATTTTTATTTTGAAATAAGAATCACATGATCATTGTTTGCACTTTATATTTATTATATGTGTGCATATTGTCTAATACTTTACATTGTAGATAACATGGTGCTTGGTGTGGCACAGAAGATCATGTTATCAGTCCCTTATAGAATATAAGTAGAGGCTCACAACCAAGATGGTTTTGGACAAACCATTGGCATGGTTGTAGTGTAGCTTGGTATTGTTTTGTCTTGAACATAGAGTTACACTAGTACACTTAGGTGTATTGAGCAGGACCGACATAGAGGTGATTCAATTTATTGCTGACTATATAATTGAATCGGACCTAGGATATTATATTGTACATGCTCTTAATCCCGATATAATAACGGGCACATGTACTTAATATTTATTTCTTTGATTTACGAAAGGGTGAGATTTATATGGATTAAATCAATATGCCAGGTAAGTTGGGAAATGATATTATTTACATGGTGTGTCATTGATTATAGGAGGAAACTGTGTCCTATATATTAGGTTGATGATGTCCCCTTGAGGAGCTCATAAGGTTCATCATGTAAACCCTGCAGGTTGACTTAGTCAACATGATGATAAAGTTGAGTGGTACTACTCGAGGAGTTAGATGTTAATTGATTGATGGTCAGTAAATCAATTAATTGACGGACATTCGATATCTTAAACACGGGGAGATGGATGTACAAATAATGTATGGAGCCCATATTAATTTAAGGGGGTTGGTGAGGTAATTCAATGATGATCCTCTAGTGGAATGGAACATCATTGATGGATCAAGTTTGTGTGGTTCTGATCCATCGGGTGGCCAAGATCCAACTCCTCCTCATGGTCCCTATCGTAGCCTAATATAAACCTCATGGAGCCTAGATCCAATAATGGAAAACAAAACTCTAGATCCGACGGTGGAGATTAAATCTCTAGATCCGACGGTTGAGATTAAATCTCTAGATCCGACGGTTGAGATTAAATCCCTAGATCCGACGGTGGAGATTAAATCTCTAGATCCGATGGTTGAGATTAAATCTCTAGATTCGACGGTTGAGATTAAATCCCTATATCCGTTGGTGGAGATTAGATCTCTAGATCCGACGGTTGAGATTAAATCTCTAGATCCGACGATTGAGATTAAATCCGTAGAACCAACGGTGGAGATTAAAACAAGTCTTAAGCCCAACTCTATAAAAGGGGGCTTAAGGTGGGTGGCAAGGAGAAGTTTAATGGTTTTTGGAGATTAGGGTTTTGCCTATCATTGGCTTGGCCAGCAAGAAACCCTAGGGAGGTTAGGGTTTGGTTGGGCAGCTAGGGTTTGGAAGTTAGAGTGGGCGGCAACAATAGGTCTTCTTCCTAAGGTGTTGTTGGCTCCTACCTCTCTTCCCTCTACCTTTGTCGGCGCTCAACCTATTCCTCTTCACCTCTTCTTTTCCTCTTGGCCGGCGACACAAAGGAGCTAGGGATTGTTCCCTTGTTCGGTTCCTTGGTTGGCCATCTTGTTCTCCCTTTTCTTGGGGTCGGCGGCATCAAGTCTTTGTGGCTTGGTGGTTGGCTCAAGCAAGAAGGGAGGGAGAGTTCTTCTTTCTTTTTATTGAAGAAGATCTAGGAAGCTTCAACTTGTGGAGGATCTTCGCCCACACGAAGTCTACAAGGAGGTTAGGACATACGATAGAAGATCGAGAGGTATAAAAGTTTTTACAAGTTTTATTATTGATCTTTGCATGTTCTTATTAATATGATTGTATGTGTTGATTATACATGTCTACATCCATTTGTATTTGTATAATCATGGACCCCGAAGATAAACACAAAAACCGGCGATCCGTCCATTGTCTCTTCCGCGGCTAACCGACTAGAAGAGTTTTGTTGCTTGAACAACTAGTTTGTTCAAGCGATCGCTCAAGTCGTTATCACGATGACGAATTGGTTGAGCTTAGGAAACTCATCCCATCCGGATTAGTTTTCATTAGTGAAAATTTTAATCCGGGGACATGGGAGCCAACGAGCCTCCGAGCATACCATCAACATAAGCGTTCACCAAGATATAATACCCCACTATTAGAGACATGAAATCCTTCATCCCTTCCTTCTTGGATCTCTTGCTTGATCCTTTGGATGCGAGGATCTTTGTCCTGTCTCGCTAATATATCCTCGAACAGTGTCGGTACTATGGTCGAGGCGGAGAGCTATCCAGAATGTTAGTGAAAGCCCTAGAGCCAATCATGTGATGATTGTTGTATGGACTTTATTGTATCATATTCCTATTTATAAAGGCATGGTTATTATATTTACTTGTATTGGTGCCAAATAACTAAATATAATAATGTCCTTAAGTAGTAGGTTCTTATCTATATCAATCGATTGGTTGAATCGATAATGAGATGATATAGAGAACACTACTCTTAATCATTCCTAGTCAAGTATTAACATTCAGGGACAATGTTAATGCGTAGAGACTAGCATGTAGGTCAACACGATGACTTGATCTCACAAGCCATGGATATGAGATATCAAGTTGACACATGGGTATGCATTGGAGAATGTATACTGAATGACCCACCATGAGAAAGTCTCATGGATCGTTATATGAATGTCATATACTTTCTCATGTGACTATTAGTATGACTATTAGTCCTTAGACCTGAAGTCACCATGGTTCCCTACATAAGGAGTTGCATACTTTTGCTTCGTCAAACGTCACTCGTAAATGGGTGGACTATAAAGGCGATTACTGGGTATGTAACAAATTATGCGAAGGGATGTGAGTGATGTAGATGAGATCTATCTCCCCTATATGACGGGAGTGACATCGATATTCTTGATAGAGTGAGACCACGAAGTGCATGGCCATGCCCAAATGAGTCAATATGAGATATTGAGCTCATTTGATTAGAGTGATTCTACTTGGAGTTCAAGATATAGATTGTACCGAGGATGACACGGTCTATGCCTCAATTGGTCAATCTAGATGTCAAGGATAGAGGGACATTGTCACATATTATGAGAGTCACAATTAGTAGTCACAAAGGTGATGTTGGAGCTCAACATTCTTGTAACTTGGGTAGCAATGATGTGTTGCTAGATACCGCTCATTGCTTATGTTCCTAAATCAGTTTAGGGACATTGCCAACGTTACAAGAACCTATAGGGTCACACACAAAGGGAAATTAGATGGAGATTAGGTTCATATGATGAACCATGAGGATTAGGTTCATGGGATGAACCAAATTGGATTAAGAGTAATCCTAATTAGACTAATTGAGTTGGACTCAATTTGATTCAAGTGTTGAATTAGCCTAATTTAGATTTGATTCATCAAATCAATTTAAATTAATGAATAGAGATTCATTAAATTAAATTGACTTGAATCAAATGGTTGGATTTGATCAACCATGGGAGATGAGAGGTCAAGTTTGACTTGACTTGAGAGGGAAGATGAAAGGTCAAGTTTGACTTGACCAAATGCCATGTCATGATGATGACTTGGCATGGCCGGACAATGATGATGCTCCACATCATCATTGACTTATCAAGTGGTGCCACCTTCATAAGGGATACCAAGAGACATTGGCTCTTGGAGTTACATGCATGCATGTAACCCCCTCTCCATGAAGTGGTCGGGTACTTTATTGTCATTAGATGAAAAAATTCATTTGTGTGAGTTACCACAACTTCATCTTCTTCCTTGGATCATCCTCTCAAGCTCTCTCCCTCTTCTTCCTCATCTTGCCGTGAGCATCTAAGGAGTGATAGCACACTCAAGATTGCTTTTCTCCACCTATTGCTTGTGTGGATACCAATAGAGGAGTGTGCACTTTACGCTCTTGAGTTCCGACGAAGCTTTTGGACGAGCGGGATTTGCGAAGGGCGTCGCATCGAGGGTAATGATCTTACCTTCTAGATATAAGGTAGATCTAGCGTTTTTAGTAAACACATACATGTTTTAGTTTTAATACATCTTCGGACTGATCCGTGGCTGGACTTCCGGGGTTTTTACAATGCAAAAAGCGGTTTTTGTGGCTCGGAAAGTCCAACAGTGGTATCAGAGCCACGTGCGAAGCATGTATGTGTTTCATTTTTGTAGTTTTTATATTAGATATAAAAATTATATATTTTTATTTTCCTGTAAATTTCCTATTTTTATAGAATTGTTGGGCATTTTTCTCGAAGAGTCGAAGCAACGAGTGTTGGGACACTTGTAGGCTTCAACCATCGAGAAAAACTCTCTGAAACGGCGAGTTTTTGCTTTAGGTTTTTGGGACAGTGACTTAAGTTGATATAAGATCGTAGTAGGGACACTCGCAAAATTTATTTTGCGAATATGGGTGCTGCCCCTAATCCCGAAAGGGTCCTTGTCCCGCGATCGCGCCCGGAAACCGCTTAGCGGGATCGTTACGGAGAGGTGACTCATAAAAATGAAAAAAAAAATAGGAAAAATTATAGAAATTTTCTATAAAAATACATAATTTAGAATTATGTATAATTCTGTGATTGTCATGGCCCAATGACCTCAATTTGATTAGATTATGATGTGTTGTAATTCATAATACGACCTGTGTGCCGTTTTTGTGCTTGTGCATGTTGCATAGTGTATGCGACCTGCTCGTCGTACCCCAATTTGATTTTGCTTTTATGTATGTGATGCATGCTAAGTAGAATAATGCTTGTATGTATATGATGCATGCTAGAATAATGCTTGTATGTATGTGATGCATGCTAATATAGGATAATAAAGGCCTTAATGCGTATATGATACACATTACGATTAGATTAGATCTTAATCGAATCAACTCGTAAATGCCTACAAGGTCCTTGATACCCATCACTACCTCGATCATTTGTAGTTGTTGAATCTGCCAAAGCAGAGCAACGCATATTATCTTGGTAGGGTGCGGAGGGACAATCTTGGTCCCTCCTATCATGACTTAAGTTAGAGTAAGCTCAATTAGATTGAGTAAAACTAGTTAACTCAATTGGATCGAGTAGAACTATAGGCATATTCCAACCGTTGGAAAGATAGGATAAGATCGTATTTACACTAAATCTTGGGCGATTTAGCCAAAGCTAACTCAAGGTCTTTTGTAAATGTGGGTGTTGATCCTATAAACAAGAGTTGCATAGAGATGTAATCGGTAATGTGTTACCCACCGATCGTACTAAGTCTTGGGCGATTTAGCCAAAGCTAACTCAAGGCTTAGTATGATGTGGATCTTGTCCCGTAAGAATTATAGCTAGTTTGTATGAATCTAGTAATGTGGTTTGACCACATCCATAACTCGATTCTATAAAATTCCTATAATTCAGTGGGAGCATCATTTGATTAAAGGCCTAATTAAATGATAAAAGAAATATGATATTAATTCTCTGCATTGTATGTTGTAGATAACTATGTCGACAAACACGAACACTCTCTCTCTTCGTTCTGTCCTTGAGAAGGACAAGCTCAATGGAGCAAATTTCCTGGACTGGTACAGGAACCTGAGAATTGTTCTTACCCAAGAAAGGAAGTTGTATGTCCTGGAGCAGCCCATTCTGGAGGCACCTCCTGCCACTGCCTCGCGAGCTGACAAAGATGCTTACAAGAAGCATCAAGATGATGCATTAGATGTGTCATGTCTAATGCTCGCGACCATGAACTCTGAGCTTGTAGCAAGTTCAAGTTCATGAATGCTTATGATATGGTTGAACATCTTCGTCAACTATATCAAGGACAAGCAAGGCACGAGAGATATGAAGTCTCTAAGGCATTGTTTGGGTCCAAAATGCAAGATGGGACTCCCATAGGTCCATATGTACTCAAGATGATTGGGTACGTAGAAAACCTACAAAGGCTGGGATTCCCACTTGGCCAAGAGCTGGCCACTGACCTGATCTTGCAATCTTTGCCACAAGCCTACAATCAATTTATCATAAATTATAACATGAATGAAATTGATAAGCCACTGCCTGAGATGCTCAGCTTGTTGAGAACTACTGAGCTTAACCTTAAGAAGGGAAAATCTGATGCCATTTTGATGGTGTAAAAGAAGAAAGGCAAGGGCAAGCCTAAAGGTAAGGGAAAGTCCCAAGCCAAGGGCAAGGGAAAGGAACTGAAACCCAAAGGAGGGGTAGCCAAGGAAGGGGCTTTCTTCTGCTGTAAGGAAGCTGGACACTGGAAGCGTAACTGTAAGGCATTCCTGGAAGATCTTAAGAAGAAGAGAAGTGAGACTTCTACTTCAGGTATAAATGTTATAGAAGTCAATCTATCTATTTCTTCATCTTGGGTATTAGATACCGGATGTGCATCTCACATTTGTACCAATGTGCAGGCGCTGAGAAATAGCAGGGCATTGACAAAGGGCGAGATGGACCTACGAGTAGGCAATGGAGCAAGAGTTTCTGTTGTTGTTGTAGAAACTTATGATCTATCTCTTCCCACTGGGCTTGTACTAGAATTAGATGAATGTTGTTATGTGTCTGCCTTAACTAAGAACATAATTTCCATTTCTTGTTTGGACAAGAAAGGATTTACATTTATAATAAAGAACAAATATTGTTCAGTTTATTTAAATGATATGTTCTATTGTAGTGCACCTCTAATGAACGGACTCTACTTTCTAGACTTAGAGAGCCCTATCTATAACATAAGTACCAAAAGGTTCAAGTCAAATGAGTTGAACCAATCCTATCTTTGGCATTGTCGCTTAGGTCACATAAATGAGAGTCGCTTATCTTAGCTCCATAAGGATGGGCTGCTAGACTCATTTATTTTGAATCATATGAGACATGCGAGTCTTGCCTTTAGGCAAGATGACCAAGACTCCCTTTATTGGACACGGTGAAAGAGTAACAGACTTGTTAGGACTTATACATAGTGATGTATGTGGCCCTTTCAATGTTACTTCTAGAGGTGGTTACAAGTACTTCATTAAATTTACTAATGACTTCAGTAGATATGGTTATGTGTATCTCATGACACATAAATCAGAATCCTTTGAAAAGTTCAAATAATTCAAGAATGAAGTACAAAACCAACATGGCAAGAGTATTAAGATACTTCGATCAGATCGAGGTAGTGAATACATTAGCCATGAGTTTCGTGACTATCTAGCTGAGTGTGAGATTCTATCCCAACTCACTCCTCCTAGAACACCACAGTGGAATGGTGTATCTGAAAGGAAGAATCGTACCCTATTAGATATGGTACGATCTATGATGAGTCACACAGATCTTCCTATTTCCTTTTGGGGATATGCTCTAGACACAGCAGCCTTTATCCTTAACCATGTACCATCCAAGGCTGTGATAAAGACACCATATACGATATGGACAAGGAGAAATCCCAAGATGTCTTTCATGAGGATTTGGGGTTGTGAGGCTTACATTCGACGTCAAGTCTCAGACAAATTGGGACCCAAATCTGATAGGTGCTATTTTGTTGGATATCCCAAGGACACAAAGGGATATTACTTCTACATTGCCAGTTAGCAAAAAGTGTTTATGGCAAAGACTGGGGTTTTTCTAGAAAGGGATTTTGTTTCTAGAAAACTAGTGGGAGTACGTTCGATCTTGAAGAAATTCAAGATAAGGACCATAGCACTGGGGCCTTGATGGAGGTTGAACAGGAACAACAAAGTGTTATGGGTGATGAGGTTATTGCACAAAGAGTTGTGGAACAACCACCTATTCAAGTAGACCTACCTCTTCGTAGGTCTGATAGGGTACGTCGTCAGCCTGAGAGATATTCATTTCTCTTGTCTGACCATGATGATGTTATGCTCATTAAGAATGAGCCTACCTCCTATCAGGAAGCTATGATGAGCTCGGATTCTGAGAA
Source organism: Wurfbainia villosa (assembly GCA_025175895.1). Lineage (NCBI taxonomy): Eukaryota > Viridiplantae > Streptophyta > Magnoliopsida > Zingiberales > Zingiberaceae > Wurfbainia > Wurfbainia villosa. Next base: position 36,096,086 of record CM045998.1, on the reverse strand, counting down.
ATGGCTAGACGCCATGAGGTTTGAGATGGAATCCATGTACACCAACCAAGTATGGACTTTGGTTGATCCACTTGAAGGGGTCAAACCCATTGGGTGTAAGTGGGTCTTTAGGAGAAATATTGACATGGATGGACTTACGCATACCTATAAGGGCCGATTGGTGGCTAAAGGTTTCAAGCAAATTCATGGTATTGACCATGATGAAACCTTTTCTCCAGTGGCGATGTTTAAGTTCATTCGGATCTTGCTTGCTATTGCAGCATACCACGATTATGAGATCTGGCAGATGGATGTCAAAACTGTGTTTCTGAATGGAAACTTACTCGAGGATGTGTACATGACATAACCTGAGGGTTTTGAAGATCCATAGCATACTGGGAAAGTATGCAAGCTGCAAAGGTCCATTTATGGGCTAAAGCAAGCCTCTCGGAGCTGGAATCTTTGATTCGATGATGCGATCAAACAGTTTGGTTTCATCAAGAATGAAGATGAACTCTGTATCTACAAGAGGGTTAATGGGAATACAGTTGTCTTCCTTGTATTGTATGTGGATTACATACTGCACATTGGGAATGACATCCCTTCGCTACAGTCTGTGAAGACTTGGCTGGGGATGTGCTTCTCAATGAAGGACTTAGGTGAAGTATCTTGTATTCTAGGCATCAAGATCTATAGAGATAGATCTAAGAGATTGCTTGACCCAAGTCAGAGTACATACATTGACACGGTATTACTACGGTTTGCCATACAGAATTCCAAGAAGGGACTTCTGGCGATGTCACATGGTGTGAGTCTTTCGAAGACTCAAAGTCCCTCTTCTAAAGAGGAGAGAGACCGCATGGATAAGATCCCTTACGCATCTGCTATAGGATCTATCATGTACGCCATGCTATGTACTTGTCCTGATGTCTCATATGCTTTGAGCATGACGAGTAGATACCAGTCAGATCAAGGTGAGCATCACTGGATAGCAGTCAAGGATATTCTTAAGTACTTGAGAAGGACTAAAGAATATTTCTTCATATTTGGAGGCGATGAGGAGCTAGCTGTAAAGGGTTACAGTGATGCAAGCTTCCAAACTGACCAGGATGATTATAGATCGCAGTCAGGGTTCGTGTTTTGCTTGAATGGTGGTGCTGTGAGCTGGAAGAGTTTTAAGTAGGACACAGTTGCTGATTCTACAACAGAAGCCGAGTATATTATTGTATCTGAGGCAGCAAAGGAGGCAGTTTGGATCCGCAAGTTCATTACTGAGCTTAGGGTGATTCCTAGCATAGCAGATCCCAAAGAGCTCTATTGTGACAATAATGGAGCGATTGCATAGGCTAAGGAACCTCGCTCACACCAGCGGACCAAACACATACTATAACGCTTCAATCTCATTCGAGAGACTATCGATAGAGGAGATGTGAAGATTTGCAGAGTACCCACAGAGGCTAACATCGCAGATCCCTTGACCAAGGCTTTGGCACAGAAAAAGCAAGATGGTTACACTAGGTCATTGGGTATTAGATACTACGGTGATTGACACTAGTGCTAGTGGGAGATTGTTAGTGAAAGCCCTAGAACCAATCATGTGTTGATTGTTGTATGGACTTTATTGTATCATATTCCTATTTATAAAGGCATGGTTATTATATTTACTTGTATTGGTGCCAAATAACTAAATATAATAATGTCCTTGAGTAGTAGGTTCTTATCTATATCAATCGATTGGTTGAATCGATAATGAGATTATATAGAGAACACTACTCTTAATCATTCCTAGTCAAGTATTAACATTCAAGGACAATGTTAATGCGTAGAGACTAGCATGTAGGTCAACACGATGACTTGATCTCACAAGTCATGGATATGAGATATAAAGTTGACACATGGGTATGCATTGGAGAATGTATACTGAATGACTCGCCATGAGAAAGTATCATGGATCATTATATGAGTGTCATATACTTTCTCATGTGGCTATTAGTATGACTATTAGTCCTTATACCTGAAGTCACCATGGTTCCCTACATAAGGAGTTGCATACTTTGGCTTCGTCAAACGTCACCCGTAAATGGGTGGACTATAAAGGCGATTATTGGGTATGTAACAAATTATACGGAGGGATGTGAGTGATGTAGATGGGATCTATCCCTCCTATATTAAGGGAGTGACATCGATATTCTTGATAGAGTGAGAGCACGAAGTGCATGGCCATGCCCAAATAGGTCAATATGAGATATTGAGATCATTTGATTAGAGTGAGTCTACTTGGAGTTCAAGATATAGATTGTATCGAGGTTGACACGGTCTATGCCTCAATTGGTCAATCTAGATGTCAAGGATAGAGGGACATTGTCACATATTGTGAGAGTCACAATTAGTAGTCACAAAGGTGATGTTGGAGCTCAACATTCTTGTAACTTGGGTAGCAATGATGTGTTGCTAGATACCCCTCATTGCTTATGTTCCTAAATCAGTTTAGGGACATTGCAAACGTTACAAGAACCTATAGGGTCACACACAAAGGGCAATTAGATGGAGATTAGGTTCATATGATGAACCATGAGGATTAGGTTCATGGGATGAACCAAATTGGATTAAGAGTAATCCTAATTAGACTAATTGAGTTGGACTCAATTTGATTCAAGTGTTGAATGAGTCTAATTTAGATTTGATTTATCAAATCAATTTAAATTAATGAATAGAGATTCATTAAATTAAATTGACTTGAATCAAATGGTTGGATTTGATCAACCATGGGAGATAAGAGGTCTAGTTTGACTTGACTTGAGAGGGAAGATGAAAGGTCAAGTTTGACTTGACCAAATGCCATGTCATGATGATGACTTGGCATGGCCGGCCAATGATGATGCTCCACATCATCATTGACTTATGAAGTGGTGCCACCTCATAAGGGAGACCAAGAGACATTGGCTCTTTGAGTTACATGCATGCATGTAACCCCCTCTCCATGAAGTGGCCGACCACTTGATTGGCATTAGATGAAAAAATTCATTTGTGTGAGTTACCACAACTTCATCTTCTTCCTTGGATCATCATCTCAAGCTCTCTCCCTCTTCTTCCTCATCATGTCGTGAGCATCTAAGGAGTGCTAGCACACTCAAGATTGCTTTTCTCCACCTATTGCTTGTGTGGATACCAATAGAGGAGTGTGCACTTGACGCTCTTGAGTTCCGGCGAAGCTTTTGGACGAGCGGGATTTGTGAAGGGCATCGCATCGAGGGTAATGATCTCACCTTCTAGATCTAGGGTTTTTAGTAAACACATACATGTTTTAGTTTTAATACATCTTCGCACGGATCCGTGGCCAGACTTCCGGGGTTTCCGCAACGCAAAAAGTGGTTTTTGCGGCTCGGAAAGTCCAACAGAGAAATGATCTCAACCCCAAAATTCATTATCTCTTTCTCCAGTGGTTGGGATATTGTTGCAAGGGACATCAAAGTGGCGCATGATTTTCTACTCAGCGCATCTGCCACTTTGTTTGCCTTTCTAGGATGGTAGTGGATTTCACAGTCATAGTCCTTTACTAGCTCAAGCCATCTGCGCTGTCGCATATTCAGATCCTTCTGAGTGAAGAAATACTTCAGACTCTGGTGATCTGTGTAAATCTTGTATTAGACTCCATATAGGTAATGTCTCTAACTTTCAAAGCAAAGACCACTGCTGCCAACTCAAGGTCATGAATGGCGTAATTCTTTTCGTAGTCCTTAAGTTGTCTAGATGCATAAGCAATGACTTTACCCTTTTGCATAAGTGCTGCTCCGAGTCCCATCTTGGATGCATCACTATACAGGTCAAATCCCTCATTACTTTCTGGAAGGGTAAGCACTGGAGCACTTGTGAGTCTCCTCTTTAATTCAAGGAAGCTCTTTTCACAATCTTTGGTCCATTCAAACTTCTTGTTCTTTCTGGTAAGAACCGTCAACAGTGAAGCTATCCTTGAAAAGTTTTCTACAAACTTCCGGTAGTACCCCGCTAATCCGAGGAAACTTTTGACTTCACTAGCATTCGTTGGTTAACCCCAATTATTGACCGTTTCTATCTTTGTCGGGTCTACCATAACCCCATCTTTTGAAATGACATGACCCATAAACGATATTCGATCAAGCCAAAACTCACACTTGGAGAACTTTGCATATAACTGTCTTTTCTAAAGGGTCTGTAAGATTGTCTTCAAGTGTTCGGCATGTTCTTCCTGGGTTCTTGAGTAGATAAGGATGTCATCAATGAAGACGACCAAAAACTTGTCAAGGAACTCCTTAAATACCCGATTCATTAAGTCTATAAACATAGCGGGTGCATTTGTCACTCCAAAGGGCATGACCACGAACTCATAGTGTTCATACCTCATTCAGAAGGTTATTTTCGGTATGTCATCCTCTTTAACTCTTACTTGATGATAACCGGACCACAAGTCAATCTTGGAGAAGACTGTGACTCCCCTCAATTGATCAAATAAATCCTCTATCCTTAGTAGAGGATATCTGTTCTTGATCATCACTTGATTCAAGGCTCGGTAGTCTATGTACATCCTCATAGACCCATCTTTCTTTTTCACGAACAACACTGGAGCTCCCCACGGGGAATGACTAGGGCAAATGAATCCCTTGTCTTGTAACTCCCATAATTGTTCTTGAAGCTCTTTCAATTCAGTTGGGGTCATATGATAGGGTGCTTTTGAGATTGGGTTGGTACTAAGAATAAGCTCAATCTCAAACTCAACTTCCCTTCTAGGTGCTAGTCCTGGTAGCTCGTCAGGAAATACTTCCGGGTAGTCACATACAATTGGGACTTCTTCCAGCTTTTGGCTTCTTTCTTGCTTAGTATCAACTATATGTGCTAAATACTCGGTGCATCCACTAGCTAACATCTTCTGAGCTTCCATGGAAGACAAGAACTTCTTAGTCTTCTTCCTTGGTTCTCCAATAAACTCAAATTTTGCCTCGATCTCGGGTTGAAATACTACTCTTCGCTTACGACACTCAATGGAAGCACCATACTTGCTCAGAAAGTCCATTCCAAAGATGACATCATAGTCATGCATGTCCAGCAAGATCAGATCACTATAAAACTCTCTGTGTAAAATTCTGATCGGCATGACACGCAACCAGTGTGTGGATGTCATTATTTCACCCGAAGGTAGGGTCATTAAAAACGGAATATCTAAGATATCTAGAGTTATATCTATCTTCTAAGCAAATGCCATATACATGAAAGAATGGGTTGCCCCAGTATCAAACAGTACAGTAGCATGCTGACTAAGGATAGATATCTGACCTGTGACTACTGTAGAAGCATTTGCTACCTCATCCTTGGTGAGGGAGAAGATCCGGGCATTAGGTGTAACTGATGGAGCCTCCAATCTTCCTTGGCTGATGTAAGGACCCTCCAGTGCTCCCTGCATCTGATGTAGCTGAGCTGGTCTACCTCCATACTGAATAGACTGTGGCGGAGGCAGGTTGGTCTTGGTGGGGCTCTTTTTGGCGAAGTGTCCCTCGACACCACATATATAACACCCACTCATGCCCTGGTGGCAAACTCTTGGATGCTTCCTCCCACACTTAGAACAAGTAGAATACGTAGGCTGCTTACTGGCTGAACCTCCCTTTGCATTATTCCATTGTTTCCTCTTGCCATTATTGTTTCACTTCCAGTTCGAATTACCGCTCTATGGTTTCTGACCTTCTGAACTTCCCTGGCTTTTGTTTTCTATCGAGGCTAGCTTCTAATGCTTGATACTATTCATGTAATGCTCCGTGATTAGCGCATTGCTGATTAGCTCTTCAGTAGTCTGTGGTCTATTAATTCCACCAACCACATTCAGAGCTATCTCCCGTCTCAACATCTTTAGCATCAACCTAACTCTTTCCTTCTCAGTACTGACCAGTTCTGGACATAGGCGAGCCAACCAATTGAACTTCTTTATCGCTTCATCTACTGATAAATCCCTTTGTCAGAACTCCGTGAACTCATCATAATGCTTGTTGGTGACTCGCATATGGAAGAACTCCTCAAAGAACTCTGTCTCAAAGTCCATCCATGACATTTAGTTCACCACCCTTTTGGCCTTTACTCGCTCCTACCACATTCTGGAATCTCCGGTCAGACAGAACGAGGCACACTTAACTTTCTCATTCTCAGGCCAGTCCAGTAGTTCCACTATTCTCTCTACTATCTTGAACCATGACTGAGCATCCCATGGTTCACTGGCACCGGCAAAACTCTCTGGCTTCAGCTTTTGCCATTGAATCAGATAGGCCTCTTGTCTCACCCCTCCCACTGGAGCTATTGGTGGGTCTGGTGGGGCAGAAGATGCAGTTGGAATGGCATTTTGAGTCCCTAGCTGAGTGACAGGATTTTCTCATTGATTCATCATTAAGGTATTGATGACCTGCTGCTGCTCTGCCACTTGATGTTGGAGCTGAGTGACTATCTGCATCCAGGCAGGTGGTGGGTACTTCTTCATTCATTTCTTGTCCTCCATGGGGTCTTTCTTAAGGCATTTCCTGCACTTCATAAGATGATAATGTGAAACTACTATCAAGCTATTATCACTATTTATTTCTTTATTTATTTCATCTTCATATACATATCTAGGTATGCTCTATTACTTACTGTCTATCATCTTCATATTATATATATGCAAGCATGTTTAACTCAAAGAGAACATTCTAGGTGAGCATGTTTAACTTAAAAAAAGCATTCCTTACTACTCATAAAGAATATAAAGCAGATAAATACTTGCTTACTTGGAGGCGGCAGGACTGATGCTCGATGTGTGTGTGATGGAAGGGTAGAACCCGCCCTGATATCATCTTGTAACACCCCTAGTCTTTCTCTCTACTAGGGGAGATGTCACTACTTTACTGTCTGTTTCTTTAATTCTTCCTTACCTTACTCTGACACTATACTTTTATCATCACCCCATATTACCATCATTCAAAAATTCATGCTATATACTAACACAATATGCTAACAACTAAAATGATCATAAGGACCTTGACATCACTTAAACAATAACCAATTCAAGATCTTCACATCACATGCAAGTATTAAGACTAACTCAACATGACTCTAGCATTCTTTGGTCTCAACCATAAGCAATCCAATTGAACTTCAACAATATTAAAAAAACAATTAGAAACTTAAAATATGGTTTAAATATCTGCACTTAGGATCTTTTATTTCCACTGTTCCATCGCCACACACTCCAAGCACTTCATCCACTATGCCACCTTGCTGAAGTTTTTCTTTACCTTTATCTACAGTATAAGAAAATGCAAACTGTAAGCAATAATGCTTTGTAAGTACTTTCTATGCTCACAAAAATATGCAACGTATGAAATCATGCAACTAGTTCTCTTACCCTTGATACATTGATACACATGTAAGCATAACTGGAAATCATAACTCTGAATACATGTCTCTTGTATAAACCATGCTCTTAAGTATTTTAAAACTTGTAAACAGTGTATCTGAACTAGAATGATTAACTTTGAAAACTTATACTTCAAATTAATAATCATCCTGAATATGGGCCAAACATAGTACTAATGTTCGCTTTCCTAATAGGTCGGGGTGGCCAACCACCGAACCTACAAGGGTAACTGAACTGAAGGCCTTGGCCCGTGGGCAAAACTGATGTCCGGTACATGCCCTTTCAAAAGTAAAATACTTTCTTTATACTTATATTCTTATACATACTAAAAAAATGCTCTTAATCCCCTAAACCACGAATGGGGAGCACCATAAAGATCATTATGCTCTTGACCCCCAAAACTAAAATGGGAAGTATACTGAAGATCGTTGTGCTCTTAATCCCCAATTCGAACGGCGAGCATCTTTAAATTTTCTTTATAAAGGAAATATTTTTACATCTTACTCTACATCATGCATATAATTGTAAGCTACAACTCATCTACAACATGCATGATCATAAATCACATTCTTATCGTGGATCTAAACATGAAACTAAATCAAACATGAAACAACGGATAAAAATCATGTAACTAAAACACCATGCATAACTGGTTCATATACATGCGTATAAACTGCTCAACAATGTAATTGGAAATAACATGTACATAAAAACATATCAATGACATACGATAACTACTTATAATGTAGGTGAGCAATACTTATATCCTACGCTTTTTCAGCAATTTATACCGTTAGATTTCGTAAAGAGAAGACCTCCTACATGTTCCTTTGCTTTAGCGTGATCCTCTACCAAGTCCTTGAAGAGATCCCTCTTGAAAATCCCCTCTTGAATTATCCAAAGGGAAGACAACCTTCTTCCTTGCTTCGGCGGCTGGAACACGAGAGATTGAGAGAGAGAGAGAGCGATGAGAGAAATTCTGCCGACGACAAACCTCCTCCTTGCTTCAATGGTTGGAAAGGCGTGGGTGGGGTTTCGGCGTTTGGTGCTCACGGCGCAGAAGACCCCGAGAGATGTAGAAGAAAAAGTGGCGTGGGTTTCGGGATTTGGAGAGGGAAGGAGAAATTCTGGGGTGAGGAAAAAAAATGAGAGAGAGAAGATGAGGGCTTCGGCGTGAAGTTTAGGGAAAGGAAAGAATAAAAGGTATATATAAACTAGGGTTTTTCCTTAACCTAATTATCCCCTTTAAATGATTAGCCAAATTAACCAACTTCTCTCTTTCTCCTACCTATAGATATATTCTGTTATATCCTACTCATTGGTAATCTTATGACTTAGTGGTAGGAAGCCTATTCCCTCAAACTAACGGTTCATGGTTCGAGCCCCGGCTAACGGACTATTTATTCAAATTTTTTTTTCCTTTTTTTTCTTCCTATTCTTATTTCTATTTTTTTTCTAAATAAATAAATAAAAGTATAGGAACTAAAATTTGGGCTATTACAAATGGTTAGGATTTAGGGTTAGAGATGTTACTTAGGTGCCATTTGGATTTGAAGGTGTAAGAGTCAGCCGGAATACGCGAATGCTGGAGGAGAATGGCCGGAAATGGTCTCTTGCACCTAGAACCCTAACTTAGGCATAATCGACAAAAATAGAGAAGTAAAGAGTCTCTATTAGCCTGATATAAAGAAAGAATAGGGCAAAAACAAAGTTTGGCTTGAAGATCTAGGGCTTACCGAGGCTAAAGTTGCCGATGAAAAGTCGGACGGGAAGAAGCGAGATCGTCGGAGGAGAGGAGTGTGCATGAAGAAGCCGAATCGCTAAGGTTCAGGCTTATAAAATTGCGACGCTCAGTCGACTGCTATCCCAAAGCAGTCGACTGATCCAGGTTCTGTGACCAGGTCACAACATTAGTAGTCGACTGCTAGGGTGAGAAAGTAGATTGCTCAACTCTCTATGTCGAGCTACAGTAATGGCAGTCGACTAATCTCTGATTATTTGGTTGGAATTTATGCGGATTTGATTTGTTCACCTAATTTTGTTTCATTTGGTGTGTTTATTTCATGTGTATTGATTATATCAGTATTATTCTTGTATTTATTTATTTATTAATGCATTTTGATATTTTTATTCTATTTTCACAAGCATTAATATCTAAGGATTTTATTCCTAGCATCTCACTCTTTCTAGATGTTGAAATACACAATTAAGGTGAACCCTATATTATTGTGAGATGCAATACATCATAAACACATCTTTCATGCTAACATACGATATGACATATGAAGCATGACAAGTGTATGACATACAAAGTTATACAATACCTAAGTGTTAGGCTCCATTACTATTTTCTAAAATTAGAGTAATTTTTACCCTAAACTCAATTTTTTAAAGTGTGCCAAAAATCCAAAATAGCACACCATCACCTCTAAACCTAATTGTGCCAATTTTGATCAATTTTCCATACTTCTCAATTTTATTGCCACATCCTAAAATCCTTTAGGATTAAGTTTCAATGCCATTTACAAAGTATCACATAACTTTGAAAATGCCCTAAAATGACAACTTTACTATGGTTAGGTTAACTACCCATCCATTCAAGTTGACACATCCTAATCCATCTAACGTGAGGGAATTACACTCCTAGGAACCCAATACCTATTGGAGTTCCTTGGGTTTACTAGGTACTTACTAGGGATATGCTCCCTTGGTACCTTTCTAATGACCCTTTTAGGTTTGGAAGCTTGGTCAATTCTGTCTTTCCTAGGTCAACTCTAGGGATAACTTCCCTTGTGACCTTGGTTTTTCTTGACCTATGAATGCTTCCATAATCGAATGGAACACTATAATAGGTCTCCTTGGGCTTAGGTTTGTGACACAAACCTTTCTTACCCCTAGATGGTTCTTGCCTCCTAGACCCTAATTTTTTATCATTAGACCCCATAATCAAGTTTTTCATTTTCCTAAGGGTCTTTTCTATTTTCTCAAGTTTTGACCTCAAAAATTGATTTTCTAACTCTAATGCGCAATTTTTGAATTCCCATTTGTTCTTGGGGCATTGTTATTCCTTTTAGGCATATGTCTACCCCTCTTAGGGTTAATGCCTAAATAATTTTCTACATTCCTAATAGCTTCCTTACGTAGAATTGTTTTAGGGGTATTGGTTCAAGATTTGTCCTTAACCCTAATATCATATGATTTATCCCCTAAGCAATAAGATATATTTCTAGCATTCTCCTTATGATTATGCACAATTGTAAGTGAATTAAATTTACTCCTAACATGCTTTTGACTATTAATTGAAGATGGAGCATACTTAAAAGTTACCTTAGGGTTTGCCTTAGCTCTCCTTGCATTTGTAGCTCCTCCTTTGCCCTTAGTTTGCTTCCTCCCCCTAGGGCATTGAGTCCTATAGTTCCCCTTTTGATTGCACTTGAAGCACACAATGTGCTCTTTGCTCTTGATTGTTGGGGCTCCAACATCCTTTGACTTATCCTTGACTTTTTATGTTGATTGGGTCTTCTTGACTCGCTTTGGACACTTACTTTTGTAATGCCCATTTTTCCTACACTCAAATCATACAATATGATTTTTATTTTTAATCAAAATGCTTGAATTACCTAAGCTGGAATGGTGGGCTTGTTCTTCACTTCTCCCGAATGTTGACGTTTCTTCTTGTTCTTGCTCTGGGATAAAAGGTCTCTCCTCCCCCTCAATTCTAGAGACAGAGGCTTCCTCTAACTCTTCTACCTCTTCTTCTTCCTCGGATGTCGAACACCTCTTGACCTCCGAATCCTCACTCTCTTGAGAGGATGAGATTTCTTCTTCGGTCTCCTTGTCCAATTGAGCCAATGATGGATCTTCATGACATTGTGCCACTTTGCTCCAAAGATCCTTGGTGTCCCTATAATCTCCTAATCTACATAAAATATTATTAGGGATTACATTAACTAAAACTTTTGTTACCCTTTCATTTATTTCGAAGGCTTGAGCTTGCTCTTCGGTCCATCTCTTCTTCTTGAGGTATCCACCTTTTGGAGCCCTTGGAAATTCAAAACCCTTCATTAGGATGACCCAATCTTCAAAGTTCATCATGAAAAAATTCTCCATCTGTGCCTTCCATTGATCGAACCCTTCTCTTCCATAGAATGTATATGAAATTGGACTGTTGATGCCCCATCCAAATCCATCGTTGGGCAACTCCATCCTCTAGCACATATGATCTCTTGGTTGTTAATCCTGTTGGGAGTATTGAGAATATAATCAAAGTTCCACATTGGTAAGACATGGAAAAAATCATGTGCTTATAAGATGAAAGATATCTCCATTGGTATGAGGCCTTTTGGTTAAGGCCCAAAAATAAAATCATGAGGGCTTAGGCCCAAGTGGACAATATTATACCATTGTGGAGATATATGAATTTTATAGGCACTAACAATTGATATCAGAGCCAAGGTCTATGTCAAGAAATAAACCTCGAACAAAGGAAGTGGAGCTTCAATGTCCGGATCAAGAGAACTAGATACCAGGTAGAAAGTCCAGTTGGGTCTGGAGGATCGAACAATGGACAGGAAGTCTAGTTGGGTCAGGAGGACCAGACAACTAGCAAGAAGTCTAACTGGGTCAGGAGGACCAGATAGTTGACAAAAAGTCCTGGTGGGTTGAGGATTAGACATCAAGAAGAGAAAGTCCTTTGAGGCAATATAGGCTTGAGAGGGCCCAATGTGGTCTTTCGTTTGAGGGGGGGATTGTTGGGAGTATTGAGAATACAATCAAAGTCCCACATTGGTAAGACATGGAAAAGATCATGTATTTATAAGATGAAAGATATTTCCATTGGAATGAGGTCTTTTGGGTAATGCCCAAAAATAAAACCATGAGGGCTTAGGCCTAAAGTGGACAATATCATACCATTTTGAAGAGATATGAATTTTATAGGCACTAACAAATCTGTATAAGAGCTCCTTGCTCTGATACCAATTGTAGGAACATTATTGATGCGCTAGAGTGGAGGGTGAATAGCGATTTTGCATCGTCACTTGGAATTTGATCATGATCGTCTCTACAATTCATTAGTATGTTCAGCGGAATATGAAATAAAGCATAAACTAAAGAAAAAAACAATCACTCATATGCAATACACAAGATGTAATGTGGTTCGGAACCTAGGGTTCCTATTCCACGAGTCGAGCTCATATGAGCTCTAGTGATACATACCACCACTAATAAACTCCTTCTCGGTGACACATCAGAGGTAGAGAGACCTCGTACAAGTGATTACAACAGTAATAAAGAGAAACAAGCAATTACACTAAGTAAATGAATACAAGTAAAGAAAAATACTTTACAAATGTGAGCTTTGAATGCTTGATCTTTGATTGCTTTTGAAATGCCTTGAAGGTTTGGAATGCAGCAATAATTCCCCTTCAAATTCCTCAAGAAACGCTAGCCAAAATCCTCCTCTTCATGCTCCTAATAAAGCTGCAACTCAGGCTGATTTTGGTCTACCCCAATCGATTGATCCAAGTTAATTAGGCTACCAAGTGTCAAATACTCAGCTAGTCGACTGATCCATAACCCCACTCTACTGATAAACCTCAATCATGAGGTTTAACTCAAGTATGATCCCTTCATACTTGATAGACCACCCTTAGTCTAGACCTAAGCCTTCTAGCCACCTCCATTAGCCTCACACCTATCAGATTCCTCCAAGTCATCCATGACTTGTTCATCCATATGCTAGCTTTCAAGTGCTTCAATCGGCTATTGTCATGCTAAATGGGACTACTTTGCCAAGGTACATTTGGACTTACGCTGCCAAGACACACACTTGGACTTTATGCCGCCAAACATTGAACTTATGCCGCCAAGACTTCATCTTGGACTTTATGCCGCCAATATCACACCCTTGGACTTCCCTTGCCAACTCCATGTTGGACTTTCCAATTGCCAAGATCCATGCTTGGTCTTTCCAATTGCCAAGTACCCATGACTTGGACATTATCATTGCTAAGACTCATGCTTGGACTTTCCATGCCAAATACTCATGACTTAGACTTTACCATTGCCAAGACCCATGCTTGGACTTTCCATGGCAAGTACTCAAGACTTAGACTTTCCATGACAATCACATTGTCATATGTTTTGTCGAACATCAAAATACTACTCGAGTCAAACTCGAGTTCGGTCAATCATGACCTAGGTCGATTGCACCAATAACTTGGACTTCCATGCCAAGACGATTCTTGGACTTTCCATATCAAGTATCCAAACTTGGACTTCCATGCCAAGGCCATTCTTGGACTTTCCATGCCAAGTATCCAAACTTGGACTTCCCCTCAAGTCTCACTCGAGTCTGGTAAACCTCGACTTGTGGTTTGATTGCTCCAACAATCTCCCTCAAATAATCTCCCCATATGACTTTGGATTTCCCAAACATCCACTACTCATATGGTCAACATATAGTCAAACCATATCCAATCGTATTGATAAACATCAAAATATTACTCGAGTCCCACTCGAGTCTGGTCAACATTGACCTAGGGCCTATTGTACTAACAATCTCTTCCTTTTTGATGTTTGATAATACCTTTAAGTTAGGCTAACCAATACGCCCAACTATGTCTTTTTTTATGCCAAAGTATAATGAAGGTTTACCTAACTTAAACTATTCATTTCTCCCCCTTTGGCATACATCAAAAAGTCTTCCATGGTTTTCAATGTTTCATCTCCCAATGAGATCCTACATTCTCTCCCTTGGTCCAAAATCATCTAGTATGCCTTCACTCTTCTTAGTGATATAACCCTTATCACTAAATGAGAGGCAATCCACAATGAATGTTTACCAAACCCTTACTTCTCCCTCTTTGTAATAAAATTTTATCCATCATACCAAGATAGATAACCTCCCCCTTCAGGCTTATTCCCCTTGACCATTGCACCAACAAGATCCTTGGAGAGTTCCTAAGCCTATAGGAAATCTACACAATCAAAATTAAGGATAAAAGTTCAACCTTGAACTTTCACAACCCTTACAATTCGATACTCCACCCTAACTAATGCTCCTAATCATTTTCAATGATAATTTCACCCTTCTAATGATTTCCAAAGCATATCATAGGATTAGGAGACGTTAGGGTAGCCTAAAATTGCTGATAACTAGCTAAACAAACCTTGTTCATCCAATATCAGACATGACAGTCGGCTGAAATAGAAATCAATCAACTGCACCACCACCAATCGACTAGCTAACTTAGCAATCAACTAGTTTCTGTAAAATGCAAAAATCAGATTTCAAAATCCAAATTTATAACATTATAAATAAATATACATAATTAAAAAAATCATGAAACTTCGTACGTACATTACTTACGTGGAATACAATCGGTGAAAAATAGTTTTATAACAAAATACCTATTAAATTAAGATATTTATACAAAGTTCAAAAGCATTGAAAACATTCAATGTTTTGCCTAACTTTGTGTCAATATGATTAATGGTGATTGCTATCAAAAGATAGACTTCACCAATGTTTTCTAGAATGATTTTAAAATGTTTTTCAAACCTTATTTTGAACAATGGTTTATGGGATTGATGTACATGACTTGTACATTAGCTTTCCTCATGATTCCTCCATGTTATATTATGAGTTTGAGTTCATCTAGATGCAACATCTATGCACCTTGAAGTTAACTCATTTCCTAACATCTCACATGTATCTAAGTGTATGAAAACACACGCAAGTCATCCTTATAGTTTTTTTTGTGAGATGTGGGTTTTGTTCTTCCATACATCTAAGAGTTCATGCACATCTAGGCATATCTGATTTGATTCCCTTATCTTGGGACTTCAAATCAATGCCATTGTCCTTAATTTCAAATTAATTATCCTAATGCATGAATATGATCATAGCATAAATGATTACATAAATTAAGCATATTTGTCAAGGATGCATGATTTCATGGCATTATAAAATTAATCCGAAACATTATCATGACATTTTATATGATCAAATGAAGTATGATGTCATGACATGGTATATGACAAACAAAGCATGAAAAGTATATAAAATACAAAGGTATAGAATACCTAAGTTTTAAACCAAATTGCCATTTTCTTTAATTTATACCAATTTGCCATAATTGTTGGTGCAGTGACACCAGATAATCGAACCTAGGTTTTGATTATGGCAAAAGGCTAAAAGTTAAGCTCTTATTGTTATCTCATGAGGTGAGTTAAGTGTGTAGGAAATGGTTACGCTAAGCTGAAGGTCAACGACACCCGGAGAATCTCGAGTCGAGAAACCGCGGTGGTCGGGCGACACCAGAAGAACTTTGTGGGAATCGAAGAACCTAGGTGGAAGACCGTAAGTTAAGCAACAGGTCAGAAAGGACCGGAGGTAAGCATGAGTGTGAAGAGAGATGGTAAGGTCATGTCCTCTGTACGGGAACAACTATAGGCGGCGATCTGACTAAGACTTCTAGTGGAAGGTCTAGGTCGAGATCGGATGGTAAGGAACCTACTGGAGTTGATGCTCTAAACTATGTTTTGGTGTTTGACAAATAGTTAAGTAAACAGAGGTTTAAGTAACAAAGGTTTAAGTGTCTAGGCAAGTGAGAAATCCAAGGGTGGATCTTGGTGAAAAATCCAAGATGGTTAATTCCTTGGCGACTGGAGAAATCCAAGGGTGGACCTTGGTGAAAAATCCAAGATGAGTAATTCCTTGGCAAATGAGAAATCCAAGGGTGGAACCTTGGTGAAAAGTCCAAGAAGGGCAATTCCTTAGTAGGTAGAAATTCCTTGTGGAAGTGGCAAGGTGAAAAGTCCAAGAATGGCAGGAGGCTAGAGTCTTGGCAGGTAAAGGGTCTCTAGGTAGAGTCTTTACTAGGCTTGTTTCAGTCTTAGAGTTGACTGAAATAATGGGTCATAAGGACAACAATGAGTTGACACCTCAACTGTTGCCCTTACTGCATTCATTAGTCGAAGAATTTGCCAACAGCCAGGAGCAGTGGAGGCAGTGCCTCGACTGAATGCCTGTAGCAGCTAATGGGATTGCTGCAGGACGAGTGGAAATCGAGCCAGGACCTCGATCGGCTCTTCGATTGAGGTAGTCAAGGTAGCACCTCGATTGATCCTAAGCTGAAGCAAACAGAAGCAAGCCACGCTCGATCGGTGCATTGACTGGGGCAGTCGAGTTGACACCTCGACTGATCCTAAGCTGAAGCAAACAGAAGCAAGCCATGCTCGATCGGTGCTTCGACTGGGGAAGTCAAGCCGGTGCCTCAATTGATCGATGGCAGCATCGAACAGAAGCAAGGGAGCTTTGACTGGCGCCTCGACTGATCATTGGCAACATCAAACAAAAGAGAGGGAGCTCCGATTAGCACCTCGACTGCAGCAGAGGAAAACTCGACATTTAACATGATCAGTCGAGCCAGTGCCTCAACTGTCCTTCAAAAAAATTGCACATATGCAAGGCACACTTGACTGTTGGGAAGTGGAGTCGCAATTCTGGCGAGAAAACATCTCCATTTTGACTTGTGGATGATTTCTACTGGCAGGCTTCAAATGGCTATAAAAATCCTACGAACGAGAATGCTTCTCGCAATGGAACCAAGCTTCGAGGCTTAGGTGGGTGGTCGAGAACGAGAATCAGATGAACGATCTCAGCTATATATGTTTCACGCTAAAAATACAACGTTCATCACCTGCGTTCAAATCTCTGATACTACTGCTACAGATCTCCTCGGCGTGCCTTCTACTTCCATCTTCCCTGTGTTGTGTGTCTTCTTCCTGTGCTGCTACTGCGACAATGATCTTTTCTTCTTCCTGAGCTCACAACAAATGACAGCATTCCCCTTCTGCTTCTATTACAACACGTGGTGATTCTTCTTCCTTCATGATTGTCTAAGTGTTCTTCTTTGTGCCATCCAACAAGCCTCGTCCCTGCCTTCCCGGTGCTACATCTATAGCCAATCTGATCACAACAACGAAGGTTGTAAATCTTCCTAACTGTAAAAGTTTCTTTTATTACTCATTCTATTGCATAAAGTTAAGATCACTGTAACGTGTAAGTTTTTAAGAGGTTTTCTGCACCCTCGAAGCTTGGCTTCGAAAAGGAGGAAAGATAGTGGTAGGTCTTGGACTAGAAGCTCTAAGACAGAGCTGTGAACCAAGTAAAAAATTGACTGCGTTCCTTTGTTTTGTTTTGCTTTATATTTTATCCTGTGCTAATTTTATGTTTTATACATTTGTTCGGATTTGTCTCATTTTCTTTGGGCTGCATCAAATTCAGTTGTTTTTCCGTGTCTTTGCTCGTATCTCGTAAAGTTAGTTTTCCGCTGTCTCTACTCATTTTTTTAATAAGTAATCTCCCCCTCTTGCGTATACCGATCCTTTCAAGTGGTATCAGAGCTAGGTCTCTAATTACTCGGTTTAACAACCCTAGAGTCTAAATCATGCAAGAGGGATATAGTACAAACCAACCTCCATTTTTCGATGGAGCAAATTTCAAATACTAAAAAAATCGGATGGAGTGCTATCTCATGACTAAGATAGAAATGTGGTTCTCCTTCACGGAGGGCTTCACTATTCCTATAGATGATGATGGTAAAGTCTTAGGGTCTACTCTTTGGACAATTGAGCAAAAGTGCAAGGCGCTAAAGCTATTGTAACATTACAGTGCGGCCTGGCAAAGGAACAACTTAATAAAGTTGGTCCTTTCAACAGTGTGCAAGACCTATGGAATAAGCTGCTTGAGTTGCACGAGGGTACCAGAGACTCTTCTATAGCCAAGAGAGACTTGTTCCTAACCCAACTCTAGAATTTCATTATAAAGGACACTGAGACTGTCAGTGAGCTTCGTGGGAGATTCAAGGAGTTGCTGAACGGTCTCCACTCTATTGGAGAGAGTGTTGAGAACTGAGATATAATCAGGTATGTACTTAATGTGGGGATGTATACTGAAAACTCTATCTTTTGTATGAACATCTTTATTTTGAAATAAGAATCACATGATCATTGTTTGATATTTTTATGGCTATGCATATTGTCTAATACATTACATTATAGATAACATGGTGTGTGGTGTCGCACGGGAGATCATGTTATCGGTTCCTTGTAAAGTATAAGTAAAGGATCACAACCGAGATGACTTTGGACAAACCATTGGAATGGTTGTAGAGTAATTTGGTATTGGTTTGTCTTGACCATAGAATCACACTAGTGCACTTTGTGTGTATTGAGCAGGACCGAATTAGAGGTGATTCGATTTATTGCTGACTACATAATCGAATCAGACCTCAGATATTATATTGTACATACTCTTAATCCTGATATAATAACGGGCACATATACTTAGTAGTCACTTCTTTGATTTACCAATGGGCGAGATTTATAGATTAAATCGATAGGCTCGGTAAGTTGGGAAATTATATTATTTATATGGTGTGTCGTTGATTATAGGAGGAAACTGTGTCCTATATATTAGGATGATGATGTCCCCTTGAGGAGCTCATAAGGTTCATCATGTAAACCCTGCAGGTGGACTTGGTCCGACATGATGAAAAGGTTGAGTGGTACTACTCATAGAGTTAGATGTCGATTAATTAATGGTCAGTAAATTAATTAATCGACGGACATTCGAGATCTTAAATATGGGGAGAAAATGTACATATAATATATGGAGCCCATATTAACTTATGGGGGTTGTTGAGGTAGATCAATGATAAACCTTTAGTGGATTGGATTATCATTAATGGATCGGACTTTATGTGGGCTTGATCATTGGGTGGCCAAGATCCAACTCCTCCTCATGGTCCCTATTGTAGCCTATTAAAACCTCATGAAGCTTAGATCCAATGGATGGAAACAAAACTCTAGATCCAAAGGTAGAGATTAAATCTCTAGATCCGACGGTTGAGATTAAATCTCTAGATCCGACGGTTGAGATTAAATCCCTAGAACCAATGGTAGAGATTAAAACAAGGCTTATCCCTAACTCTATAAAAGGAGGGGCTAGGGTTGGCGTGGAAGAGAATTAAGAAGCAAGGGGAGGCTTGGAGTTGGCGGCATGGAGTTGGAGCTAGGGTTTGGGCTTGGCGGCACCAAATAAGGAAAGACTTTCCTTGTCTTCTTCTTCTCCATTGGTGGCCGGCGCCCATTGAAGCTCTTCCAGCCCTTGGCCGGTGTCCAAACTCCCTCCTCTCCTTCTCCTTGGTCGGTGGAACCAAGCCTTAGGGTCATCCCTTTGAGCTTTTGGCCGGCAACCATTGTTTCCCTTCTCCTTGTTGGCCGGCAGCAAGCAAGGTGCTTGTTGCTTGTTGGTTGGCTAAAGGAAGGAGAAGGATCTTGTTTCTATTCTTCCTCTTGCTCGGAACGAGCAAGGAAGGAAGATTGGTGATCTAGAAGCTTCAACTTTTGGTAGATCATCGCCCACACGACGTCCGAAAGGAGGAAGGTCATACAATAGAAGATCGAGAGGTATATCGATTCTCTATTTTCTCTTGTATCATGTTTATATTTGTTTTTCAATTATGTACATGATATATTCTATTTTGTGGCTAAATAATACTTGGATCCCGATCATAAACATAAAAGTCGACGATCCGTGCATCGTCTATTCCGCGGCTACTCGTAGAATAGAGGTTGGTCGCTTGAACAACAAGTTTGTTCAAGTGACCACTCTAAACGAATAGCACAATGATGACAAAGTTGCTTGGGCAATCATTCTTGTCAAGGATAAATTTTTTTATCCGGGGACGTAGAAGGGATTGCAATGAACAAGCGACCGAGTTGGAGTGGGAAGTGAAGTTTCCCCTCATGGACTCGATCACATAACCAACACTTAAATCATTTCCCAGAAATGTCTTATGGTCATCCATGGTGGATGCCTATAAGGTATCAAGGGACTTATCAACTGTTAAAATAGATGAATTGTTTTGTGAAATGGAATTGCATGAACAGGCTAATAAAGGTCAAAAAGGGAAGGGTATGGCTTTGCTTGCAGGTGATCAAAGCAAGGAGGGAAAGAAAAAGAAGGAGTTGTCTTCATCCTCAGGCACGAAATCAAATGGAGATGACGAGTCCTCTTCCAACGAGATGGCCAACTTCGTGTGGAAAATGATGAGGAGAAGCAGAAGATTCAGCAAAAAGAAAGGTAAGCAAGTTGATAATGGAATTGATAAATCTAATGTAGTGTATTTTGAATGCAGCAAGAAAGGACACTTCAGAAATGAATGCCCTCATCTCAAAAAGGAAGAAAAGAGGAGGAGACGAAAGGCGGTGAGAGCCACATGGGATGAGTCATCATCCGGATCATCGGAAGAGGACAAAGAAGACAAGGCTGAACGACACACTGCTTTGATGGCGCTGGAGGAATCCAGAACAGGATCAGACTCGGAGGCAGAATCATCATCGACGGATGATGATCAGGTAAATTCTGAACTTAGAGATTGCTATAAAACTATTGCATATTTGACTGACATGCTAGACAAATCCAAGTTTAGAATAAAAATGTTAAAATTTGAATTAGATAAATTTAAGAATCTTAAGGAGTATGTAGTAGAATCTAGTGTTAACACTTCCAAATTTGATGAAATTATGGATGAAAACAGAACTCTGAGAGCATAGGTGAATGATCTCAAGGGTACTCTTGAGAAGTTTAGCTCTAGCTCTCGAACATTGAATATGATTCTAGAATCACAACAAGCTATTTAGAACAAAGCTGGAATAGGTTATAGACCTAAGCAGCAAGAACATAGCTTTATTTCTTTAGTTTCTAGAATTCCTGGTAGGAAGAAAACAACTAAGGCATGGATTCCTAGGAAATATATTTTGGAAGCTAATGGACCCAATGTTTGGGTTTTGAAATCTTTTGTCTTTCGTGTCTAGCAGGCATCAATTAAGGGAAAGTGTCCATTGACCTGGTTCGTAGACTGTGGATGCTCCAAACACATGACCAGCGACATATCACTATTCTCCACGCTGGAAAACAAAAGTAGAGGTACCATTTCGTTTAGCAATAGCGGCAAATTAAAAGTTGTAGGAATAAGAGATATTTATGTTTCAGAGCTTCTTATGATTAGGAATGTGTTGCTAGTCAAGAATATGTCATTTAACTTGTTAAGTGTGAGTCAGTTGTGTGATGCTGGATATAGGGTTGAATTTAATTCAACTCAATGTCTAGTAAAGCACAACAGCTCAGATATTACCATGTTAGTAGGAATTCGAAAGGAAAACATATATCAAGTGTATTTTGAAAATACTACTAATCTATCTACCAAGTGTCTTGTATCTAGAACAGATGAATCCTGGCTATGGCACAGAAGGCTCACACAGGTCAACTTGAAAAACTTAAGAAGACTAGCTGGAAAAGAGTTGGTCAGGGGACTTCCAATGCTAAAGTTTCAAAAAGACAGGTTATGTGATGCCTATCAAAAAGGTAAGCAAAAGAGGGCATCACACAAGCCCAAAAATGTTGTAAGTACTTCTACTACTTTAGATTTATTGCATTTAGACCTTTTTGACTATAGTACTATTAAATTTCTTAATGGTAGTAGATATTGCTTGGTAATTATTGATGATTACACTAGATACACTTGGACATTTTTCTTGAAACATAAAGATGAAACTCTTGATATTTTTATTTATTTTAGTAAAAGAATTGAAAATGAGAAAAACACAACCATTAAAACCCTTAAGAGTGATCATAGAGGGAAATTTGAAAACACTTAGTTTAAGGACTATTGTTTCGAAAAGTGGTATAGGCATGAATTTTCTGTTCCAAGAACACCCCAATAAAATGGTGTTACGGAAAGGAAAAATCGAGCCTTACAAGAAGCTGCTAGAAGCATGCTCAATGAGTATGCTTTTCCAAGCTACTTGTGGGCCGAAGCCGTCAGCATAGCATGTTATGTTCAGAACAGGGTGCTAATACATAGGTTTTTAGGAAAGACCTCTCATGAACTCTGGTTTGGAAAACCTCCTACAGTTAAGCATCTTAGGGTGTTTGGCTGCAAGGTATTCATCCTAAATACAAGAGATCATTTAGAAAAATTCACGGCTAAAGCTGATGAATGTATTCTTATTGATACTCTTCTATTAGCAAAGCATATAGAGTCTTCAATAAGAAATCAAAATTAATTGAAGAATCGTTAGATGTCATCTTTAAAGAGGGTGAAAAATCTCATGATACTCAAAGAATTAATGAAGAAATTAAATTTGGAGTGGAGAAGATCAAATTACAAGAGAGCACCGAAGTAGGGGGCAGTTAAAATTGAATCTGATGAAGAAAAGTCTAAGTCACAAGGGTCATTACATGAAGATGTATCAAACGACCAAGTACTTGAAACATCTCAAGCACCAAGATCCAGTAGGACAAGTGTCAGTCATCCCCACAATCAGATTATTGGAGAACTTCAACAAGGGGTGAGGACCAGATCATCCTTTAGGAATGAAGGGGTTGAAGTTGCACTAATCTCAAAAATTTAACCCAAAGTAATAGAAGAAGCTTTACTTGATCCTGATTGGATCATAGCAATGCAAGATGAACTAGGGCAATTCGAAAGAAACCAAGTATGGGACTTAGTTCCGAGATCGGAAGAAGTCTCCATAATTGGTACAAAATGGGTGTATAGAAACAAAATGAATCATAAGGGAGAAATCATGAGAAACAAAGCAAGGTTAGTTGCCAAAGCCCGAGCACGTCTAGAGTCCATAAGGCTTATACTAGCATTTGCTGCATATAAAGGCTTCAAATTATATCAAATGGATGTGACGTCTGCCTTCTTGAATGGGATAATTAAGGAAGAAGTGTACGTTGAACAACAACCTGGGTTTGAAAGTATAGACTTTTCCGAACCACGTGTTTAAACTGAAAAAAGCCCTTTATGGGCTAAAACAAGCACCTCGTGCTTTGTATGAAAGGCTGTCCACATTTCTAGTAGAGAAAGAGTTGAAGAGAGGTCAGATAGATCCTACACTATTTTTGAAAAGAGATGGGGGAAATAATTTTGTAGCTCAGGATTACGTTGATGACATAATCTGTGGCTCAAATAATAAAAACTATTTGAATGAGTTTATAGGACACATGGAGAGTGAGTTTGAGATGAGTCTTGTGGGAGAACTCACATTCTTCCTCAGACTTGATATCAAACAGACAAAGGAAGGTATATATGTCCATTAGTCTAGGTATGCCATGAATCTGCAAAAGAAATTCAATATGAAGAATTCAAAAGAAATATCCACTCCTATGGCACAAAGCACAAAGAACAAATCTAGGAAATGATGATGGAGAAAAATCGGTGGATCTAAAATATTATAGGAGCATGATTGATAGTTTACTATATCTCACAGCGAGTCGACCTAATATTTTATATGCTATAGGGGTATGTGCTAAATATCAATCATGTGCCAAAGAGTCTCACCTAAGTGTTGTAAAAAGGATAATGAGAAATCTAAAAGGCACTATTAAGGTTGGGTTATGGTATCCTCGTACTGAATCATTTGATTTAGTTGGCTTGTTGGGATGTATACTGAAAAGTCTATCTTGTGTATGAACATTTTTATTTTGAAATAAGAATGACATGATCATTGTTTTCATATTTTTATGGTTATGCATATTGTCTAATACATTACATTGTAGATAACATGGTGTGTGGTGTCACATGGGAGATCATGTTATCGGCTCCTTGTAAAGTATAAGTAAAGGCCCAAAACCGAGATGACTTTGGACAAACCATTGGAATGGTTGTAGTGTGATTTGGTATTGGTTTGTCTTGACCATAGAATCACACTAGTACACTTTGTGTGTATTGAGCAGGACCGACTTAGAGGTGATTCGATTTATTGCTGACTACATAATCGAATCGGACCTCAGATATTATATTGTACATACTCTTAATCCCGATATAATAACAGGCACATATACTTAGTATTCATTTCTTTGATTTACCACTGGGCGAGATTTATAGATTAAATCAATAGGCTTGGTAAGTTGGGAAATGATATTATTTATATGGTGTGTCGTTGATTATAGGAGGAAACTGTGTCCTATATATTAGGATGATGATGTCCCCTTGAGGAGCTCATAAGGTTCATCATGTAAACCCTACAGGTTGACTTGGTCTGGCATGATGAAAAGGTTGAGTGGTACAACTCATGGAGTTAGATGTTGATTAATTAATGGTCAGTAAATTAATTAGTCGATGGACATTCGAGATCTTAAATACGGGGAGAAAATGTACATATAATATATGGAGCCATATTAACTTATGGGGGTTGGTGAGGTAGATCAATGATAATCCTTTAGTGGATTGTATTATCATTAATGGATTGGACTTTATGTGGGCTTGATCCATTGGGTGGCCAAGATCCAACTCCTCCTCAGGTTCCTATTGTAGCCTATTAATACCTCATGAAGCCTAGATCCAATGGATGGAAACAAAACTCTAGATCCAAAGGTAGATATTAAATCTCTAGATCCGATGGTGGAAATTAAATTTCTAGATCCGACGGTTGAGATTAAATCCCTAGAACCAATGGTGGAGATTAAAACAAGGCTTATCCCTAACTCTATAAAAGGAGAGGCTAGTGTTGGCGTGGAGAATAATGAGAATCAAGGGGAGAGGCTACGATTTTGTGCGGCAAGGAGCATTGGGTGTTGGCGGCACCAAATCAGGAAAGAGTTTCCTTTCTTCTCTTCTCCCTCAAGGTGGTCGGCATCCATAAGCCTTTTCCAGCCCTTGGCCAGTGTCCAAACCAGCCTCTTCTCCTCTCTTTGGTCGGTGGAAACATAGCTTAAGGTCTTCCCTTGGAGCTTTTGGTCGGTCTTCATCTTTCTCACCCTTTTCCTTATTGGCCGGCGGCAAGCAACTTGCTTGTTGCTTGTTGGTTGACTAAAGGAAGGAGAAGGGTCTTGTTTCTATTATTTCTCTTGCTTGGAACGAGCAAGGAAGTAAGATTGGTGATTTAGGAGCTTTAACTTTTGGTAGATCGTCGCCCACACCATGTCCGAAAGGAGAAAGGTCATACAATAGAAAATCGAGAGGTATAACACTTATCTATCTTCATATGTAACATGTTTGTAATTGTTTTTCAATTATATATGCATGATATATTCTGTTTTGTTGCTAAATATAACTTGGACCCCGAACATAAACACAAAAGCCGGCGATCCGTACATCGTCTATTCTGCGGCTATTGGTAGAATAGAGGTTGGTCGCTTGAACAACAAGTTTGTTCAAGTGACTACTCTAATCGAATAGCATGACGATGACAAGGTTGCTTGGGCAATACCTCTTGTTAAGGATAAAAATATTTTATCCGGGGACGTAGAAGGGATTGCCATGAACAAGCGACAGAGTTGAAGTGGGAAGCGAAGTTTCCTACCTTCAGGCTATACTGACTCTGACTATGCTGTGTGCAAGTTAGACAGAAAGAGTACAAGTGGAGGATGCCAGTACTTAGGTTCTTCGCTAGTGAGTTGGTCAAGTTGAAAGAAACATTGTGTTACTCTCTCCACCACTGAGGCTGAGTATATCGCCATGGGAGAGAGTTTGTCGCAACTGTTGAGGATGACTCACACGTTGGAGGACTATGGGTTGTCATACAGAAATATGCAAGTACTATGTGATAATATGAGCACTATCAATTTGACAAAGAACCCTGCCCACCACTCTAGAACGAAACATATTGAAGTGAGACATCACTTCATTAGAGATCATGTAGCTAGGGGAGATGTTGTACTCAATTATGTTGAGTCCAACTCAAATCTAGCAGATATCTTCACAAACCCCTTCCAGAAAAAGAATTTAGCCACCTAAGAAAGGAATTAGGCATGTGTGTCACTGAGTAAAGAATTAGAATCTCTCCATGATCATAAGGACTAATTCACCATAATAAGAAGGAATTATGAAAATCAGGGGAACCTTGGGAAGCATCTGACACTAACTATAAGGTTTAACAAATCTGTTTTTGTATTTCTAGTTGGTGGGGGTGAGATGTTTAGGTATAACCAACTTACCCAAAATATTCATTGCATCCCTTGGGGAAGTTGGTTATCGAGATAGTAATAATTAATTTTACCAATTATAGGGAAGACCTTTGCATAATTCATGTAAATTTAGTCTAAAGATCATAGTTGGACATTCCAACCAAGTAAAATTGGTTGGATCACTTAAAACAAATGCAAATCTAAAATGAGTGCCTTAAATAGTTTTAAAAAGGATGTTATCTTCACTATGGTAAATCACGTATTGGTGTATGGATCACCTTTGAAGTTAGTGATACAACTGGAATGAAGATCAAGAAAGGCTCAATTTTCAGATTTTTGGAAACCGTATCAATCCGTGAGAATATTAGGTCGTGTATTTTTCACAGATTTTTCTATGTAAGAGCATGACTTTCGAATTTTATACACAAAATTTCAAGATTTTTGAAATCTCTAGAAATAAATAATAATTTCTAAAGTTCGTTTGAAATATGAGCAAAACAGTTATCAGAAACCAATCGAGGCAGCACCTCGACTGCTTATAGCTTAAAACACGGGTTTTGCTCTCGACTAGGAGCTCAACCACACTTCCAGTCGAGGTACTGACTCGACTGGCACCCTCGGTTGCAGCCACCAGAGAACAGAATCGAGGCGCGCTCGACCAGTGCCTCGATTGGAAATTTTGACAAAGGCACAAAATTAAGGTAAACTCGACCCGTGCCTCGACTGCTTTATCAGTCGAGGCGTTTAACTTATTGCCTCAACTGGTGAATGTAAATTTATATAAGAAAATCCTTCTCCACGTTCCACTCGCCCGCGAACTCTTCCTCTGCTTCCGTCGCTTTCACCATCGCAGCTCAGACTCTAGCCAACCTTTAATGACTACCACACCTACACTACCCCTCTAGGACCCAAGCTAGGCTAGGGTAAGTCTTTACACAGCTATTTCCATCTCTAGGTTAGAAGCCTAACCCTAAATCTGTCGACATTGATAGCTAGGGTTTGCCGAAACTTTTCTTGCCGAAAAAATCCATCCTTGGAAGAAGGAGTGTCGACTTTAGCTCATAATCACTTGGACAAGAACCAATGACGCCCAAGTATAACCCTATTTTCTTCCTTCTCGTTACTTTCGTGATTATTTATCAACATTTGATCATTGATCATTGCTTATTCGTGTCATTCATCATACCACATCATACCACATTCATTCTATAATTTTTGCATATAATTTTTGCATCTTTAGACAAAAACAAAAATAATCTGACATTAGTAGGAAGGACACATCGAGGGAAAACCCCTCTACGGATCCTCGATTTCCTTCCGAATTACATGAACATACATTCATGAACTATAAGTTTCAGATGATGGCTACTCGTTCTTTAGAGAAAGATTTTTTCGAGGAATTTGCTCCTGAAGTAATAGGTTCCATTGATTATTATCAACTTAGCAAACTAGTATACTGCGATCACGACGTTAATGTAGACTTAGTTTCTGAGTTTTACAACAATCTACAACCTATAGGGGATCGACTCATTTATAGGAGTAGGGTAGGTAGGAGAGATATCTCCATTACTTCTAATATTCTTAGGGCCTTTTAGGGTGTAGAGAGTCAACATCAACTCTTGATTTCTATCTGAGCTGTTAGTGTCTATAAGATCCACATATTTCCACAATGGTATGATATTGTCCACTTTAGGCCCAAGCCCTCATGGTTTTATTTTTGGGCTTTACCCAAAAGGCCTCATACCAATGGAGATATTTTTTCATCTTATAAGCACATGATCTTTTCCATGTCTTACCAATGTGGGACTTTGATTGTATTCCCAATACTCCAACAATCCCCCCCTCAAACGAAGGACCACATTGACCCCCCTCAAGTCTATCCGTCCTCGAAGGACATCCTCTGCTTGATGTCCGATCCTCAACCCACCATGACTTCTTGCCAACTGTTTGGTCCTCCTGACCCAGCTGCACTTCCTACCAGTTGTCTAGTCCTTTTGGCCCAACTGGACTTCTTGCCAGTTGTTCGTTTCTCCCGACCCAAGTGGACTTTCTTCCTGGTGTCTGGTTCTCTTGATCCGGACATGGAAGCTCAACTTCCTTCGTTCAAGGTTCATGGCTTGACATGGACCATGACTTTGATACCAATTGTTAGTGCCTATAAGATCCACATATCTCCACAATGGTATGATATTGTCTACTTTGGGCTCAAGCCCTCATGGTTTTATTTTTGGGCTTTACCCAAAAGGTCTAATACCAATGAAGATATTTTTTCATCTTATAAGCACATGATCTTTTCCATGTCTTACCAATGTGAGACTTTGATTGTATTACCAATACTCCAACAATCCCCCCCTCAAACGAAGGACCACAATGACCCCCCTCAAGCCTATCCATCCTCGAAGGACATCCTCTGCTTGATGTCCGATCCTCAACCCACCAGGACTTCTTGCCAATTGTTTGGTCCTCCTGACCCAGCTTCACTTCCTACCAGTTGTCCAACCCTTTTGGCCCAACTAGATTTCGTGCCAGTTGTTCGGTTCTCCCGACTCAACTGGACTTCCTACCTGGTGTCTGGTTCTCTTGATCCGGACATGGAAGCTAAACTTCCTTTGTTTGAGGTGTAGGGGATCGTTGGAAGCTAGAGGGGGGGGGGTGAATAGCTTGAATTCATACATGATGGAATTTGTTTGATTGCGTTTGTCTCTACAAATTTCGTTAGCGCGCAGCGGAATAATAATAAAGCGATAATGAAATGGACAAACACACAAATAAAAATATTTAACGTGGTTCGGAACCTCAAGGTTCCTACTCTACGGATCGAGCTCTACGAGCTCTAGTGATGCACACACAACCACTACTCACAAATACTCCTTCTTGACATAAGTCGGAGGCGGAGAAACCTCGTACAAATATTCTTACAACAATAAGAAATAGATACAAGCAATTACAATAACGAAATACAATGCAAGTAAAGAAAACTACTTTACAATTGCTCTTTTGAATGCTTGATCTTTGGTTGCTTAAATTGCACTTGGAGACCCTGTTTTGCAGCAGCAAATTGCCCCAAAATCCCTCAAGAAACGCTGGCTTTTTCCTCCTTCACAAGCTCCATTTAAAGCTTAAATTTGTGCTGAAAAATGCCGATCAGTCAACTGCTCAGGACCATCAGTCGACTGATGCCACTGTTGTCGTGAGACAACGGCTAGATCCACCTTGGAAAGATCCAACAGATCCATCATCAGTCGAATGATTATGACAATCAATCGACTGATAGAGCCTCCACTCAACTGCTAACCCCAGCAGTCGAGTCAGACTCCATTCTGTGCCTGAAAAACTGAGCACCAGTCGAGTGATCACACGATCAGTCGATAGCTCGACCAACCAGTCGACTGCCCTCCTCTGGCAGTCAACTGCTATGGCAGTTCTTGCAATCAAACCCTAGTTGACTTGCACCAGTCGACTACCATATGACACCAGTCGACTGGCACACCTCAAACATTAGGTTTTAACCTCAACCCTGAGGTTTAACCCAAGTATGGTGCCCCCATACTTGCTAGACCACCCTTAGCCTAGACCTAAGCCTTCTAGCCACCTCCATCAGCCTCACGCCTCTCGGATCCCTCCAAGTCATCCATGACTTGTTCATCCATTGCGCTAGCCTTTAAGTGCTTCCATTGTCTATGTCATGCTAACGGTGTCTAAACCGCCAAGGCATATTGGACTTATGACGCCAAGACTCCGCTTGGACTTTACGCCGCCAACCATTGGACTTATGCTGTCAAGACTCCCACTTGGACTTTATGCTGCAAATATCAAACTCCTTGGACTTCTCAAATGCCAAGATCCAATCTTGGACTTTCCCTTGCCAACCCATGTAGGACTTTCCATGCCAAGACCCATGCTTGGACTTTCCTTGCCAACCCATGTTGGACATTCCCTTGCCAAGACCCATGCTTGGACTTTACATGCCAAGTACTCAAGAATTGGACTTTCCCAAATGCCAAGTGTCCCACTTGGACTTTCCATTGCCAAGTACCCATGACTTGGACTTTCTCATGAAAATCACATTGTCATATGTTTTTGTCGAACATCAAAACATCTCTCGAGTTAAGCTCGAGTCCTGGTCAATTGTGACCTGGGCCAATTGCACCAACAATATCCTCCTTTTTGATGTTTGACAAAAACTAAACAAACCATTGAGTTAGACCATCTAACTCAAATCAATCATCCCCATCAATTTTCCCAATTGATGTCATTCTCCCAATAAGTTCTCCACCTTTTTGACTAACATCAAAAAGGTTCTCTCCAAGGAGGTCAATGTCTCATGTCCCAATGAGATCTTACAATCTCCCCCTTGGTCCAAAAAATACCTAGGATCCCTACCATCTTCCTAGTGATAAGTCCCATATCACTCAAGAGAGGCAATCCTATACACTCTCCCAATTCCCAAATTGGGTCTCTCAAAATCCCTTTTTCTCCTCCCCATGAGGAAAAAATATCATCCATCATCCCATGATGGATACCTCCCCCTAAAGGCTTGCTCCCCCTTGACCATTGCACCAATAATGACCTTGGGAAGTCCCTAAGCCAATAGGAACTCTAAACCATCAAAAATAAGGTTCAAAAATCAAACATGAACTTTTCTTTACCTTAAATTTGATACATTATCATAACACCTCCCCTAATCCTTATCCAATGGATTTTCACCCTCTATAATGCTTCCCAAAGCATATCCTAGGGTTAGAAGTGGTTAGGGACCTTAACCATAGCTGAACACGAGCTAAACATACATTATTTTCTTGAAATCAGCATTGTGATCATTGTCACCCTCATCGATCTCACCGCCACCCAGGCGGTCGATCGATAATCTAAATATTAGAATTTCAATTATCAAAAATGAAATTCATAAAATCATAAGTAATTCTACGTATATCGAAAAATTATGAAAATTCATACGTATATTACTTATAATCAATACAATGGGTGAAAAATGATAGAAAAATATTTTACCAATAAAATATCGAAATTGATACAAAATCCAAAAGTGAATAAAAATTTCAAAGTTTTAGCTCACTTTGTATCAATCTCATCAATGGTGGTTGCTATAAAAAGATAGACTTCACCAAGGTTTTCTAAAGTGATTTTAAAATGTTTTCAAAACCTTATTTTGGATCATATTCCTTGGGCTCAATGTATATGACTTATACACAAGCTTTTCCAATGATCGACAAATGAAATAAGATGAGTTTTAGTTCATCTAGATGCAAAAACTATGCACCTTGAACTTAACTCATATCCTAGCGTCTCACATGTATCTAGGGTGTATAAATACACATACATGTCAATATAATGTGAGATGTGGGTTTCGTTCTTCCTAATCTAGGGGTTCATGCATTTTTTTAAGGCAACTCTACTTGATTCCCTTATAAATGGGACTTCAAGTCATGCCATTGTCCTTAATTCAATTTTAATCAAATTAAATGCATGAAATGATCATGGCATAATGATAGCATCGCCAATGATCATGATGTCATGGCATATGATTATATCTAAAAACACATGACATTTAATCCTTAATCCTAAACATGATCATGATATATAAATGATAAAAATAAACATGATGTCATGGCATGTTATATGACAAACAAAGCATGACATATAAAAAGTATAGGTATAATAATACCTAAATTTTAATATTAGTTGTCATTTGTTATAATTAGATTTATTTTGCCATATTACCACTTTTCTCCCTAGTGTGCAAAAAACTCAAAATGACACACTATGACCTCTAATCCTAAATTGTGCCTATTTAATTGATTTTTCATAATTCCAAAAATGTATTGACACATCCTAAAATCTTTTAGGATCAAAGATCAAATCTATTTTCAAGGTATCCATAACCTTGAAAATTACCTAAAGTGTCACCTTTATCATGGTTGAGTTAACTACCCATCCAATCAAGGTTGGCACACCCTAAACCCATCTAGCATGAATCAATCACGCTCTTAGGAACCCAAAACCTATTTGAGCTCCTAGGGTTAATTAGGTATTCCTTAGGGATAACCTCCCTATATACCTTCCTAATGACCCTCCTAGGCTTGGTAACCTTGGTCATTTGGGTCTTACCTAGGTTGACTCTAGGGGTAACCCCTTGCAACCTTCTCAGTGGCTTCCCTAGGATTTCTTGAAACCCTAGCCACTAGGCACACACCATGGTCATCTCTAGGGATGACTTCCCTATTGACCTTGGTCTTCCTAGACCTAGTTTGTGTTCCATAATCAAATGGAACACTATGATAAGCCACCTTAGGCTTAGGTTTGTGACCCAAACCTTTCTTGCCCTTGGTTGACTTTTGTTTCTTAGGTCCTAGGTGATGACTTTGAGATCTAGACCCTAGGCTTTGACTATTTAACCCTTGAATTGAATTTTGCATAATTTTAAGGGTCTTTTCCAATTTCTCAAGCCTTGACCTCAAGGCTTGATTTTCTAATGCTAATTGCCCAATTTTTGAATTTTGATTTGGTCTTTGGGCATGAGACTTCCTAGGCATATGTCTAGTCCATTTAGGGTTAAGATCTAAGTGCTCTCCTATTTTCCTAATAGACTCCCTAGGTAAAACTTTTCTAGGGATATTAGTCCCAAATTTCTCCTACTTTGAAATATTAACATTTTTGGCACCAAAACAAATATATCTATTATTTCTAGCATGCTTTTCATGTACAATAGAAAGATTGCTAACATTATTTCTAGCATGCTTTTTAACATAAATTGAAGGTGCATTATTAATATATACCTTAGGGTTAGCCTTAGCTCCCCCTACATCTGATGCTCCTTCCTTATCCTTGATTTCCTTCTTCCTAGGGCATTGACTTCTATAGTGCCCATTTTGATGACACTTGAAACATACTACAAGCTTCTTGCCCTTTCTAATTGAGGCACCGACATCCTTTGAATTTGTGTTGACTTTTGGTTCCGGAGGAGTCTTCCTAACTCTTTTCGGGCACTTACTCTTCTAATGCCCACTTTCCCTACACTCAAAGCAAATTATATAATTTTTATTTAAAATTACATTGCTTGAGTTACCTAGGTCGATGGTGGCCGGATTTTGAGCTTCTTCATCTTGACCGGATGTTGAGGCTACCTCTTGATCCTGCATTGAAGGTGATCTAACTTCCTCCCCCTCAATCCTAGAGGTGGAGGTCTCCTCCTATTCTACTTCCTCTTCCTCCTTGGATGTTGATGGTCTCTCAACCTCCAAGTCCTCACTTCCTCATGAGGATGATGTGCTTGCCTCTTCAGTCCCTTCCTTTTGGACCAGTGATGGATTTTCATGAAGCTTGGCCAAATAGTTCCAAAGCTCTTTGGCATCCATGCACTCACCTAGGCTACACAATAAGTCATTAGGAATTAAATCAAAAATGAAATTGATTACCTTCTTATTTTTCTCAAATCTTTGGAGTTGATCTTCACTCCATTTCTTCTTCTTGAGGAAGCCACCCTTTGGTCCTTTTGGAAAATTGAATCCTTCCATCAAAACGGACGACTCCTCAAGGTCTCTCATCATCAAAAAGTTTTCAATTCTCACTTTGCAAGAATTGAAACCTTCTCGTCCATAGAAGGCATAGGGAATTGAAGTGTTGATATCCCATCCCAATTGTTCTTCCAACTCCATCTTCACCCTCTAGCGTGCTCCCTTAGTTGTTAAACTTAGAAGAGCGACCTCGCTCTAATACCACTTGTAGGGGATCGTTGGAAGCTATAGGGGGGTGAATAGCTTGAATTCGTACGTGATGGAATTTGTTTGATTGCGTTTGTCTCTACAAATTTCGTTAGCGTGCAGCGGAATAATAATAAAGCGATAATGAAATGGACAAACATGCAAACACAAATATTTAACGTGGTTTAGAACCTCAAGGTTCCTACTCCACGGATCGAGCTCTACGAGCTCTTGTGATGCACACGCAACCACTACTCACAAATACACCTTCTCGACACAAGTCAGATGCGGAGAAACCTCGTACAAATATTCTTACAACAATAAGAAATAGATACAAGCAATTACAATAATGAAATATAATGCAAGTAAAGAAAACTACTCTACAATTGCTCTTTTGAATGCTTGATCTTTGGTTGCTTGAATTGCACTTGGAGACCCTGATTTACAGCAGCAAATCGCCCCAAAAGCCCTCAAGAAATGCTGGCTTTTTCCTCCTTCACGACCTCCATTTAAAGCTTTAATTTGTGCTGGAAAACGCCGATCAGTCGACTGCTCGGGACCATCAATCGACTGATGCAACTGTTGTTGTGAGACAACGACTAGATCCACGCTGAAAAGATCCGACGGATCCATCATCAGTCGACTGATTATGACCATCAGTCGACTGATAGAGCCTCCACTCGACTGCTAACCCCAGCAGTCGAGTCATACTCCATTCTGTGCTCGAAAAATTGAGCACCAGTCGACTGATCACACGATCAGTCGACTGCTTGGCCAATCAGTTGACTTCCCTCCTCTAGCAGTCGACTGCTATGACACTTCCCGCAGTCAAACCCTAGTTGACTTACACCAGTCGACTGCAATATAATACCAATCTACTGGCACACCTCAACCATGAGGTTTAACTCAAGTATGGTGCTCCCATTCTTGCTAGACCACCCTTAGCCTAGAACTAAGCCTTCTAGCCACCTCCATCAGCTTCATGCCTCTCCGATCCCTCCAAGTCATCCATGACTTGTTCATCCATTGCACTAGCCTTCAGGTGCTTCCATCGGCTATGTCATGCTAACGGTGTTTATACCACCAAGGCATATTGGACTTACGTCGCAAAGACTCCGCTTAGACTTTACGCCGCCAACCATTGGACTTATGCTGCCAAGACTCTCGCTTAGACTTTACGCTGCCAATATCAAACCCCTTGGACTTCTCAAATGCCAAGACTCAAGCTTGGACTTTCCCTTGCCAACCCATGTTGGACTTTCAATGCCAAGACCCATTCTTGGACTTTCCTTGCCAACCCATGTTGGACTTTCCATGACAAGACCCATGCTTGGACTTTCCTTGCCAACCCATGTTGGACATTCCCTTGCCAAAACCCATGCTTGGACTTTACATGCCAAGTACTCAAGACTTGGACTTTCCCAAATGCCAAGTGTCCCACTTGGAATTTCCATTGCCAAGTACCCAAGACTTGGACTTTCTCATGACAATCACATTGTCATATGTTTTTGTCGAACATCAAAACATCTCTCGAGTCAAGCACGAGTCCTGGTCAATCGTGACCTGGGCCGATTGCACCAACACGAGGTTTATGGCTTGACATGGACCATGACTCTGATACCAATTGTTAGTGCCTATAAGATCCACATATCTCCACAATGGTATGATATTGTCTACTTTGGGCTCAAGCCCTCATGGTTTTATTTTTGGGCTTTACCCAAAAGGCCTCATACCAATGGAGATATTTTTTCATCTTATAAGCACGTGATCTTTTCCATGTCTTACCAATGTGGGACTTTAATTGTATTCCCAATACTCCAACACAAGCATCCAAGAACCTATTGAAGGTTACTCTCTCAATGACATTCATGAACAATTCTTTAGGAAGAAGGTAGGAAACTTCGTTCCCACTTGATGTAAAATAGGAAAAAAAAATTATATGGATTAATCCTTTTGTTAATTGGGTTTAATTAGTGGATTAAATTGGGTTCAATAAGTGGACTAATTGGGCTGGTATTGGGCTTGGGCTATATTGGGTTTGGGCTAAAAATGAGCTTGAACCGGATTGGGTTGAACTCGGGTTGGTTTAACCGAATCGCTCAAACGCCATTTTAAAAGGGGCGAACCGTCGATCAACCCATTCCTCACTTCTCTCTTGCGATTGTCTTCTCATCTCCTCCGCGCTGCCTCCCATCGATCACTCCCAGTTCGTCGGCAACCTAGTGAGAGCGATCGGTAACGTCGTCGCCCGACTGATCCTGGGCTTCCGAGGTCTCAGCGGTCCTTCGCGCGAGCGCCGTTCCCATCTCCTCTTTCAGACGCGGCTACCGTCGATGCACACACAGTAGTGGATCATCTCGCTGGGAGACCTTCGATCGCGAGTTCCCGAGCAAGATTTCAGCGAAATGTCTTCGCTGGGAGCTAGGGGTCGACGGAGGTTCTATCAGGTCTCCGATCGTGAGTGGGGTTCTGCGATTCCTGTCGTCACCGAATCTCCTTGTGCAAGGTAAGTCGATCTAGATGTTGTTTGGATTGTAGTAGGTTTCAATCACTGATTCCTTTAGATTTTGCTGTGGATTCATCGATTTAGTGTCAAATTGTGGTATCGACTGTGTGTTGAGCTCAGATTTCTCATCGGTGAACAGGGGACGATGAAGGGGATGGCTGCCGGTAGTGATTTGGTTCGGTAAGCCTTGATACCCTCTTTCAGTTTCAATGTTAATTGTTGATTTTGCCGATGGATTGTGGTTTGATCAGTGTTTGGAGTTGGGATTACTCCGGTGAACAGGGAAGGTGACTGTCGGTGATGATTTGGTCGGTAAGTGTATTTATCCTTTTTGTTTCATATGTAAATTGATATGAATTTGGGGTGTGTCCATGAATTTGGGGATCCGATGAGTTTCTGGCAATGAATTGGTGTTTGGTAGTTGAGATTTGAGTGTATCCGATTGTTTTAGGTATTATTCAGTGTTGCTTTGATGGTTTCAGTTGATATTCTGTGTATGCAAGGTGTATGAAGTTGTGCAGGGATGAGAGTGAGGCTAGATGATGGTGATCCTTGGTAAGAAAGCAGTGGATGTCGATGGATCTGTTATTTAGATTAGTGAGGTAGGTGAATTTGGATTTGATATGGATGAATGTGGTAGATTGATTGATATATGAGTTCCTTCATCTTATAACAACAGATTGTTGATGCAGCCTATATGTTATTGTGTTTATGGTAGATTGACAGTGGGTTTATCTTCCAGATAGGTTGTGAGTTGGTGAAAGCAAGATGAATATGATCTATTCTACGAGAGCTTATTGTGGTTAAATATATTCACCTAAATCAATCTTGAGGATGTCGGTGATTTATTTTGAGTGGGTTATGGTGGATCGGATTAGGATAACCGGGGTTTTTAATTCGTAGACGAGGAAAGGATGCGAGTATAGGAACGATGTAATGTTTAGTCCCTACGTTTTTTGGATACTTGTACTTAATCATTGTTACTATTATTGTGCAGGTTTGGGATACGAAGCTGGTCAACTATCGTGTGGATTATTGTGAGCTTCGTATCAGGTGGGAAATATCTACCTGGTCCGATAGTTTTGATCAAATTCTAGTGCATGATCTTGGATTTATGTTTATACCTGTTTACCTTAAATCCACTCTTATTTAATCATATGCTTGTACTACCTTGACCTTTGAGATATATACTCTGGTACTTCATTGATTATCTAGCTCGGATAGGAACTATAAAACCCTATTATGTGTTAGCTGATAGATGTTTAGTAAGTACATGTGGTTAGGGTTATTTTTTATGACCTCAGATTGGGTTACTGGGTTGCATCACTAGGTTAGGTGATGAGTCCAAATTATGAGATCGGTCATTGTATCGTATACATATCAGTGTGTTAGTTTGCCGGATCTATTTATCTGTACATAGGTAAATAGGTTGTGATTACGGATTTGTCGTCCTTGCATGCATGACTTTTGGTTGACTAGGTCTCCCCGTGACTTAGGGAGTGTTGTGAGGATTTGTGTGTGAGCTATGCATCATTACATTTCATGCATGCTGACGACTGGGTCTGCCTTGTGGTTGAGACGAGTCGCCAGTCATCCTGCCTCCCCGGCCACTCGGGGTAGTGGTTGTAGGGTTGAGGGCAGAGCATTGTTGTGCGTGCTGTTCTCGGCCACTATTGATGGTGGTAGCTAGAGATGCGCACTTGGCCACTGTGCGAAGTGGTAGTTAGCGCACTCACCCACTATAGACGGTGGTCGTGTGATGTGCAGTTGTCCTGGGTGCGGTGCTCGTCTACTCATGGGTAGGGACGGAGCGGCTAGCAGCAGGGACCCCCTGTGGGTAGCATATAGCTCTATAGCGGGCTAGCTATTGTTTCATACTACCCAACTCGGTCACTCGAGAGTGGTGGCGACTGGAGTCGGGATAGTTGTCATGTTGTGCCACCTAGGCCACACTGGGGTCGTGGTAGCGAGTTGGGTGCGCAGACATGACCATGCATATGCATTGCTGATATATATATATATGTATGCATGTATTTGATATATGTTTTACATATGCCTGAGAGATGCTGCATTTGATTGAGCTATGATTGTTGTACATTCTTGTACATCATGATACATGTCATTTGCATTTTATATACTGCTATGTGTTGAGCATGATACATGCGTTGATTTAGACTGTTATATGCATTTGATTAGCGTCATGTCATAGTGTGGTATGAATCGGGTTGTTATCACAGGTGATCATATACTGTTCATATGTTGGAGTATTGGTCAGGTATGGGATTGACCTGGTACATTATATGGGTTATGTTATTGTATATCTGTCAGGATGATATAGCTTATGGTGTTGCAGACCGTCAGGTACGTTGGTACATTACTTTATGTTCAGTTGATCAGTTTAGTATATACATTGAGTATGATTTTACTGTAGTTACTTGTTATTAGATTTGGATATGACTGTATGTCTATTGGACTCATGCTGTATACCTATAGATCTTCGCATGTATACTTGTAGATCTATCTTTATATGTTGTTCATGCACTTTCTATATATTACCCCTGAGTTTATACTCACCACCCCTGGACCCTGGGTTTCCTGTCGCCCAGATAACAGGTAGAAGATTCCTTGGACGTTCGGAGCTCCGCCAACTGATCCCATCTCACACCGGACGGATGGATATTTAATCCCTATTGTGGTATTTGTGTGGATTGTCGTTTTATGGTTTTAGCCGTATTGTTTCCGTATCTGTGATATACGGACGTGTTGTATATATTTGGCTTTCGATGTGGCTTCTATTATGTTTCTTGTCGTGTCAAGTCACTCCGTAGTGCACAGTTGGGTCATTGTATATTGTTTTATCTGTTGTATGTTTCCGCTGTGTTTGATATGTTGATATCTTTA
Organism: Wurfbainia villosa; assembly: GCA_025175895.1. Taxonomy (NCBI): domain Eukaryota; kingdom Viridiplantae; phylum Streptophyta; class Magnoliopsida; order Zingiberales; family Zingiberaceae; genus Wurfbainia; species Wurfbainia villosa. The sequence continues at coordinate 36,056,583 of CM045998.1, read as the reverse complement.
TATATGGTGTTGTTGTTGTGGGCCTACGGGCCTTGTATTAACCCGATATGTTGCCACGTACAGGGGAGATGTCATCCGTTTGCTTTTCGACACGGCATACTCTCGGGGCGTGACAATTTTATTGGTATCAGAGCCCTAGGTTGCGAAGTCCATTTTTGGATTTGATTTTGTTCGGACATCGAGTTTTGTTTTACTCGGTTTTGGTTCGTGAGTTCTGGGATCTGACTGTTGCGGACATCTCTGAGCCACAAGGTTTAAGGTATGTTAATTGTTATTACATATCCTTCTATTGGTTATGCATTTAGTTGCTTATAACATGGATGACTTGTAGGATATTGGTTAGTATTCGTAACCGTGGTTTGAGTTTGACCACGGGAACGATATGTTGAGGTTATTAGATATGTACCTTCTATCAAAAAGGTAATTACCTTTGAGAGCCGACTGATACCGAGTCGGAAAGCAGGGTTAGGTAGGCACATCTCTTGTGGAGATCAAGGATTATAGTCCTGAGGATTTCCACTAATTATGTTTGTCAGATTATTACCTGAGGGGTAATGGACTAAGCGAGTACACTATTGCTGATGCAGATAGTAGAGGATTAGTTTGGAGATATTCATAGAGATTTTGATCTCTGAGATGGTCGTTCTAGGTTGTATAACATTGAGGGTACTTTTGAGTACTTAACTCGTGTTATACAGAGGAAGCTAAGTTAGCTGCATACCATTTTCCGGATTTAGCCGGTACTTGGTGTAAGATATAGGAAATAACCTACGGGAAATAACGTATCACTTAGTCACAGTTCAGTGATGTTGTGAGATAGTATTTTCTCACGTCATTTTCTTTGACTCATTGTTAAGGAATTCTTGGGCTTTAGGTCGAGTGATCATTTGGTAATGGAAGTACCATGCAGAGTCATTAGACTTGCGAAGGTTACGACCATTTATTAGCCCCAGAATGTGATTGGGTTGGTTTTGGCCACCCACGGGTTATCGGTTGACATCTTGATCAGGATGTTTGGATCTCTTACCAGATTCTACCGGAAGTGCATAGACCGAGTCATGTGTATAGAAATGACTCCGTAGCAAGTGTTTTATGAGTTGGAGATTTGATAAGTAGATATTGCAAGTCAAATTATTGGAATCAGAAGTCTCCGAATGTTGAACAAATGGAGCAAGATTAAAGTCAAGAGTCACGAGCGACTATTGGAGAGTTTTTCGATCATAGAAGACCGATTGCAGATTGTCAGCAACTTCTCATGTTATCAGCGAACTCAGAGGAAAGACTCCAAAGGGAGATTTTGTGCGTGTAGTGTGGGTCACGACGAGATGCAGAGTCAGATTATCCGATGGACCATTGTATCTGTTTCTACTATAAGGAGCCGGTATCTACGAGGAGAGTATGTACTTTGAAGACTCAGTTGAAGACTATAGATGATGCTTTCGAGCAGATGATCCACAACCTCGGAAGCCGAGATCATGACAGAAGAATGGATTATCACATCAGCAGCGATCTACTACCTCAGATATAGTTGGAGCTCTTTGATACTTTCATCCGGAAGAAGTAAGTTACTCAGTAGTATCAGCCAAAGATATCTCAGAAGATTCAGACGTTCAAACAACAATTGTTATCTTCCCAGACGACAGCAACTGTTACCTTCCCCAGCGTGGTTATGATTTGTACAGAGGAGAAAGTTTACGACGATGGTCGTATCTATGCAGTATTCTCTAGTTGCAGCTATACCATTTGCAGAGTTGGAGCGTGCTATGAGGTTGACAGTTCTTCAGTATTTTACAGCCGGATGTGTACCGTCTTGCCAGTATAACAGAGTTTACCAGCTCCATTGTAGTTGTTTCAGTTGTACCTCAGTTCCAGCAGTTGATTTCAGTTCCTCCATGATAGTCTTTGCATCTACATGAGCTCAGCCATCCAGAACCGATGTTGGACAAGTTTACATGATTACTCGAGAAGAAGTATAGAAGACCGAAAGATCGGTTCTTCGGGGTATTACTTTAGGTTATCCTATTTACGGATATATCGAGAGATACTGGTAGTTTACAGGTATCTTTGTCTAGAACATTCATGGATAGGGTTTGAAGGGTTCCTATTGACTTGGTTCTGGTAATTTTCTACCTTCGGTGAGATGTTGATCAACCATTAAGAAGTCAAGGGATACTCTTAGCCTTTGTTAGACATACCTCTACTATGACATATCCTTACGGATAGTTGGATTGTCGAGCGCTATATACTAGGACTCTGGATGCAAATGATAATCCGAGAGTATTCGGAGGTAGTTACGGATGAACTCTCGGGCTTGCCACCGTATGGTGAAGTGGAATATGTGATTGGGGGTGATTTCGGAAATAGTTTCGATATTGGAGACCTCATACTAGGAGATAATTTTATTGGTATTAGTGTTGCTAAACACTGTAGAAATTGAAAGAACGTAAGTTGCGATTATATGAGGTATTGGATAGGATATTTATCTTTTCCAGTATTCCTTCTGGAAAAGATCCGGAACTCTTTGTTGAAAGAGAGACAGATCTTTGAGGTTATGCATCGATTATCGATGATGGAATGGAGTAGTTGAGAATGAATATCCTTCACTGTGGATAGATGATCTGTTTAGATCAACTAAAGAACACCTGTGTATATCCTAGAGTTGATCTATGATTGGAGGGTTGATATTGTAGTGACTTAGTGTCATACAATTATCATTGTCGGTGCGATGATTGAGCTATCATTAGCATAGAGTAAAAGGATGCAGGTGTATAGAGCTGATTGATAATGTTGTTAGACTTATTGACGATTTAATCGTTCATGGATTTGAGGAATCAAGTACTCTTAGAGTATTTGAGATCGATTGTCATCATGTCTGTGGATGATATATTTTTGGGATGTATTCACAATCATAAAGGAAGTTGTGGTTTCCCTAGATTGATTTGGTGTTTACCATAGATGTGGATAGGATACGCTAGAGTTACTATACCGTCGACTTGTGGGACCAAGAAGGTGATGGGAATCACCTGGTCGGAAGCTTGGGAAGCTAGGTTTTAGGGCCTAGAAGGTGGCTGACTTTTGTGACAGTGTTAGTTAATCCGTCCGATATGGATGGAAGGGTATTATACGTAGATGCATCATGTCAAGGATTAGGAGCGATCCTGATGCAGTTGAATGAGACGTATATTATGTGTATGCTGGTTGAGAAACCAGCGAGATTAGTCATTATAGTCTTTCAGTTACTTTCAGTTCTGGGTGATATAATGAATTTTGGGACAGTAGATTGGTTTCTCTTGTGAGAAAGTAATTCTCCGTTTCCTAGGAGAATAGTGGGTTACAGAGTTGTATTTCGATTTAGGAAGAGTTGTTTCAGGAGACTTTTCATTCGAGAGTGATGATTTATTCGGAGTGTATCCGAAAATAGTGAGTATTGAGACGTCGGTTGGTGGAACGATATATGAGACACGGTTGATTCCGTAGTTTGATGTTGGGTATGCCCACAAGCAAAGGTGGAATATTGTGATCGGTAGGGTTACGTACCGTGATGAAGTGGGAGCCTAGTGCGTTAGACTGTGTTGAGAGATTATCGAGAAATCGGAAAGGACTTGATAGGATTTGGGTAATCGATGATCGATTAGCTAGGTTCGCTCATTTTCTTCCGAGCAGTAAGATGGATTTCGTTGAATCGCTTGATGGAATTATATCCATGGAATAATTTTGAGTATCATTTCTGATAGTGATTCATGATTCACCTTACGATTATGGCAAAGTCTCCCATCGGTTACGGGTATAGCGCTCCACTTTGATACAGTGATTTACCTTGTACTAGGTTGATTGACAATGTATATAAGGGCTGGAATATAATATTCGAGCTCAGTACCCCACTTAGTCACATGAGGTGTAGCTTTGCAACGGATACTTGAGATGGTTATTGTGACATCTCGTACTCGTACATGAGTCGGAAATTTGGGGACCAAATTTTTATAAGTGGGGGAGAATGTAAAATACGAAAAAAAAAATTATATGGATTAATCCTTTTGTTAATTGGGTTTAATTAGTGGATTAAATTGGTCTCAATAAGTGGACTAATTGGGCTGGTATTGGGCTTGGGCTGTATTGGGTTTGGGCTGAAAATGGGCTTGAACCGGATTGGGTCAAATCAGATTGGGTTAAACTCGGGTTGGTTTAACCGAATCGCTCAAACGACATTTTAAAAGGGGCGAACCATCGATCAACCCATTCCTCACTTCTATCTCGTGATTGTCTTCTCATCTCCTTCGCGCTGGCTCCCGTCGATCACTCCCAGTTCGTCGGTAACCTAGTGAGAGCGATCGATAACGTCGTCGCCCGACTGATCCTGGGCTTTCAAGGTCTTAGCGGTCCTTCGCGCGAGCGTCGTTCCCATCTCCTCTTTCAGACGCGGCTACCGTCGATGCACACACAGTAGTGGATCATCTTTCTGGGAGACCTTCGATCACGGGTTCCCGAGCAAGATTTCAGTGAAATGTCTTCGCTGGGAGCTAGGGGTCGACGACGGTTCTATCAGGTCTCCGATCGTGAGCGGGGTTCTGCGATTCCTGCTGTCACCGAATCTCCTTGTGCAAGGTAAGTCGATCTAGATGTTGTTTGGATTGTAGTAGGTTTCAATAGCTGATTCCTTTAGATTTTGTTGTGGATTCACCGATTTAGTGTCAAATTGTGGTATCGGCTGTGTGTTGAGCTCAGATTTCTCATCGGTGAACAGGGGACGATGAAGGGGATGGTTGCCGGTAGTGATTTGGTTCGGTAAGCCTTGATACCCTCTTTCAGTTTCAATGTTAATTGTTGATTTTGCCGATGGATTGTGGTTTGATCAGTGTTTGGAGTTGGGATTACTCCGGTGAACAGGGAAGGTGACTGTCGGTGAAGATTTGGTCGGTAAGTGTATTTATCCTTTTTGTTTCATATGTAAATTGATATGAATTTGGGGTGTGTCCATGTATTTGGGGATCCGATGAGTTTCTGGCAATGGATTGGTGTTTGGTAGTTGAGATTTGAGTGTATCCGATTGTTTTAGGTATTATTCAGTGTTGCTTTGATGGTTTCAGTAGATATTCTGTGTCTGCAAGGTGTTTGAAGCTGTGCAGGGATGAGAGTGAGGCTGGATGATGGTGATCCTTGGTAAGAAAGCAGTGGATGTCGATGGATCTGTTATTTAGATTAGTGAGGTAGGTGAATTTGGATTTGATATGGATGAATGTGGTAGATTGATTGATATATGAGTTCCTTCATCTTATAACAACAGATTGTTGATGCAGCCTATATGTTATTGTGTTTATGGTAGATTGACAGTGGGTTTATCTTCCAGATAGGTTGTGAGTTGGTGAAAGCAAGATGAATATGATCTATTGTACGAGAGCTTATTGTGGTTAAATATATTCACCTAAATCAATCTTGAGGATGTCGGTGATTTATTTTGAGTGAGTTATGGTGGATCGGATTGGGATAACTGGGGTTTTTAATTCGTAGACAAGGAAAGGATGCGAGTATAGGAACGATGTAATGTTTAGTCCCTACGTTTGTTGGATACTTGTACTTAATCATTGTTGCTATTATTGTGCAGGTTTGGGATACGAAGCAGGTCCACGATCGTGTGGATTATTCCGAGCTTCGTATCAGGTGGGTAATATCTACCTGGTCCGGTAGTTTTGATCAAATTCTAGTGCATGATCTTGGATTTATGTTTATACCTGTTTACCTTAAATCCACTCTTATTTAATCATATACTTGTACTACCTTGACCTTTGAGATATATACTCTGGTACTTCCTTGTATTATCTAGCTCGGATAGGAACTATAAAACCCTATTATGTGTTAGCTGATAGATGTTTAGTAACTACATGTGGTTAGGGTTATTTTTTATGACCTCAGATTGGGTTACTGGGTTGCATCACTAGGTTAGGTGATGAGTCTAAATTATGAGATCGGTCGTTGTATCGTATACATATCAGTGTGTTAGTTTGCCAGATCTATTTATCTATACATAGGTAAATAGGTTGTGATTACGGATTTGTCGTCCTTGCATGGTTGACTTTTTGTTGACTAGGTCTCCCCGTGAGTTAGGGAGTGTTGCGAGGATTTGTGTGTGAGCTATGCATCATTACATTTCATGCATGCTGACGACTGGGTCTGCCTTGTGGTTGAGACGAGTCGTGAGTCATCCTGCCTCCCCGGGCACTCGGGGTAGTGGTTGTAGGGTTGAGGGCAGAGCATTGTTGTGTGTGCCATTCTCGGCCACTATGGATGGTGGTAGCTGGAGATGCGCACTTGGCCACTGTGCGGAGTGGTAGTTAGCGCACTCACCCACTATAGACGGTGGTCGTGTGATGTGCAGTTGTCCTGGGTGCGGTGTTCGTCTACTCATGGGTAGGGACGGAGCGGCTAGCAGCAGGGACCCCCGTGTGGGTAGCATATAGCTCTATAGCGGGCTAGCTACTGTTTCATACTACCCAACTCGGTCACTCGAGAGTGGTGGCGGCTGGAGTCGGGATAGATGTCATGTCGTGCCACCTAGGCCACACTGGGGTCGTGGTAGCGAGTCGGGTGCGCAGACATGACCATGCATATGCATTGCTGATATATATATATATGTATGCATGTATTTGATATATGTTTTACATATGCCTGTGAGATGCTGCATTTGATTGAGCTATGATTGTTGCACATGCTTGTACATCATGATACATGTCATTTGTATTTTATATACTGCTATGTGTTGAGCATGATACATGCGTTGATTCAGACTGTTATATGCATTTGATTAGCGTCATGTCATAGTGTGGTATGGATCAGGTTATTATCACAGGTGATCATATACTGTTCATATGTTGGAGTATTGGTCAGGTATGGGATTGACCTGGTACATTATATGGGTTATGTTATTGTATATCTGTCAGGATGATATAGCTTATGGTGTTGCAGACCGTCAGGTACGTTGGTACATTACTTTATGTTCAGTTGATCAGTTTAGTATATACATTGAGTATGATTTTACTGTAGTTACTTGTTATTAGATTTGGATATGACTGTATATCTATTGGACTCATGCTGTATACCTGTAGATCTTCACATGTATACTTGTAGATCTATCTTTATATGTTGTTCATGCACTTTCTATATATTACTCCTGAGTTTATATACCACCACCACTCGACTTCGGGTTTCGCCTCCCGATAACAGTAGAAGATTCCTTGACGCTCGAGCTCGCCAAATTGATCCCATCTCACACCGGACGGATGGATATTTAATCCGCATTGTGGTATTTGTGTGGATTGTCGTTTTGTGGTTTTAGCCGTATTGTTTCCGTATCTGTGATATATGGACGTGTTGTATATATTTGGCTTTCGATGTGGCTTCTATTATGTTTCTTGTTGTGTCAAGTCACTCCAGAGTGCACAGATGCGTCATTGTATATTGTTTTATCTGTTGTATGTTTCCGCTGTGTTTGATATGTTGATATCTTTATATATTGTGTTGTTGTTGTGGGCCTACGGGCCTTGTATTAACCCGATATGTTGCCACGTACAGGGGAGATGTCGTCCGTTTGCTTTTCGGCACGACATACTCTCGGGGTGTGACACTTCAACTCGGTCGCTTGTTCATGGCAATCACATCTACTGTTGGGTTTCCGGCACCGCGGCGTGTGTGTGTTCGATCACGTTTCGTAAACATGAACACAGCGGAAGCAATAAAAAAAATAAATACTCCTATTTATTACAACACACACAACACACGCATGCATATTACAACAAGTGTAGACATAACCGTAAATTTAAATTTGCAATAAAAGGAAATTTATCTACGTTATACCTTTCGTATGACGTGTAGCGGGAACGGCATCAACCGGAACGATTCTCGCTAGAATCGTCTCTATCCGTATCCACGCCGAGTTCCTCGGGATGACTTCGCTAAGCCACGAGCTTCGTCTTTGTACGGGTTACTAGCCTCGTGTTGAAGGCGACGTGATCGAGAGATGATCACGATCCGAATCCAAATTCGGATCCAAAACGAGTCCTCAAAACTCGCTTCTTCGGAGAGGTATTCGTCAACCGATTGACGAATCCTTCGTCCTCCACCTCAGAGGATTACCGGAGATCGAATCCCCGGTAAGTTATCCGCTGTCGGAGCTCTAACCGTCGTCCAAACGACGCTCCGACGAGAGGAGAAGAAGCTGTCCAGAAAACTGGACAGCTTGGTGGAGGAGTAGGCGCCGGCCAAAACAAGGAAGCCAAGTGCTCACCTTTTCACCGAGGCCTAGGAAGATCACTGGAGGGTCGCCGGAGGGTTCACCGGCTGAAGCTTGGACGCCGACAAGGAGATGACGGCGGCACAACAAGCTGGGCGGCAGCCTAGGGTTGGCGCCGAGCAACTCCAAGGGTGGGCGGCAACTCAAAGGCTAGGGGTTTTGGATTAGGGCTTAATTATCCATTAAACCCTCTTTTATAGAGAACTAATTCTCTTAATGGTTATTGGATCATAACCATTAGGCCCGTTAACCCGCTCCATTAAGATAAGTTAAAATAAACTAAACCATGATAGTTTATTTTGAGTTAAAACGAACCGAACCAACTTTTGGTTCATTCGTTTAAAATAAACCAAACCCCTTTGGTTTATTCTCATCCATTGGATTAGAACCAAACCATTTTGGTTCATCCATTACGTCTTCATAAGACGCGGCCCATCCACGCTTCCATTGCGACTGAAACGATTTCATGCTCGCTTTATGTTTGGTCCAACCAAACCTAGTTTCTCTCGGTCTGAGAATCCCATTCTCAAGCTCATTTTAAATCCTTTGGATTACGCTCATCGTGCGTGTGACCAAATAGGTTCTCGGTTTATGTTGGCCGTCTATAATTAACCATTAATTATAGAACGATCATGAGTGGCACCTTGTAGTACATCATGATCCCCAATTAACCGAAAAGATCAATGGTTGATCCAGAACTATTTCTGAAACCCTTCAGTAGCTCGAATGATTCGTGCCCCATTCCCTTCACTCATCTTATACCCACTTGGTTCAGGACATGGTCTATAGTGTCAGTCCCCACTAGGCTGACTACGTCACACCTAGCCCAAGTATCATTTCCTCGTCCTACGGATTCTAGTTACTCCACATGTATTGAAGAGTACCTTACTCTAAACATGTAATGCTTTGGCCAAAGACTTTAGTAACAATCCAACGAGAGGCCATGGGTATACATCTCCTCGCAAGGAGTGGTGAATCCTTTATAGGCTATTCAAACACCTTCGATCACTTCGACTTATACTCAATCATCCCGGGTCCACATCTCCTTAGAGATGTTTGCTTAAGATGTCAAAGCATAAGTCTCCATGATCAAGATGACTTGAATACCGCAAGTCAAAGGAACCTCGCACTTAAGCCACAGTAAGAACTTCATTGACATATCTATATATGCAGAGAACCATATGAAGTCTTACGGCTGGTCACTCCAATGAACTAGTTACCATAACTAGCATCCACGATTAACTCCGGACATGACTATGTCTCCAGCCAGTGAGAATCAGCTGCTTGGATACACCAAGGAGTATACCTCATGCTAGTCTCGACAGAATTGATGGTGTCCAAATCCATCAATTCATCGACTAGGGATAATTCTGATACATCACAATTACACATGTAGAGATACTCACTAGTTGTGATCCAATCACAAATTCTCTCATGCTGTGAATTGTATCGTGGACATTCAGTAAATGAGTTTAAGATCCAATCAAATACATAAAACATATATACTCAATAGTGAATCTTCATTTATCATATAAATGGTTCATACATAAGGCGATTGCCTTAGGACATCTCTCATATATTACTAACAGACTCCCACTTGGCCTAATGCCAATCGCTACGGTATCCAATACCATAAGCTCGAACATGACCCTCAAACTTATTTTGAGGTAATGCCTTAGTCAAGGGATCCGCTAAGTTCCTTTCAGTGGGAATTTTCTCGATTTGTATTTCGTTCCTTCTGATGATCTCTCTGATAAGATGATAGCGGCGAAGCACATGTTTGGATCACTGATGAGACCTTGGCTCTTTCGCCTGTGCAATTGCTCCATTGTTGTCGCAGTAGACCGGTATTGCTTCAACAATGGCCGGAATCACACCAAGTTCATGAACGAACTTTTTGATCCAAACCGCTTCCTTTGCTGCTTCCGAAGCTGCAATATATTCTGCCTCAGTGGTAGAATCCGCTACAGTCTCTTGTTTGGAACTTTTCCAACTCACTGCGCCCCCATTCAAGGTGAACACGTATCCAGACTGAGACCTGGAATCATCCTTGTCTGCTCGAAGCCGCATCCGTATACCCGCGTATCACCATGTCCCCTTCTCCATATATTAGGAACACATCCTTAGTTCTTCTCAAGTACTTAAGGATCGTCTTAACAGCCGCCCAATGATCCATTCCTGGATCGGACTGGTATCTGCTCGTGACACTCAGAGCATACGATACATCGGGCCTCGTACATAACATAGCATACATGATAGATCCTATTGCGGATGCATAGGGAATCTTACTCATGCAAATCCTCTCGTCTTCTGTGCGCGGACACATAGACTTCGAAAGGTGTACCCCATGCCTGATGGGTAGAAAACCTTTCTTGGATTCCGACATGCTAAACCTCTTTAGCACTCGGTCTATATATGTAGACTGCGAAAGACCAAGCAACCGTTTCGATCTATCTCTATAGATCTTAATCCCGAGGATGTAGGTTGCTTCTCCCAGGTCTTTCATGGAGAATGTCTTGGATAACCAAACCTTCACTGACTGTAAGATTGAAACATCGTTTCCTATAAGTAGTATGTCATCGACATACAATACTAGGAATACGACTGCACTCCCACTAACCTTCTTGTACACACAAGGTTCGTCTGGATTTTGTGAGAAATCAAACTTTTGATTGTCTCATCAAAATGGATATTCCAGCTCCTGGATGCTTGCTTCAATCCATAAATGGACCGTCGCAATTTGCATACCTTGGTTTTATCAACCGATGTGAAACCCTCAGGCTGTATCATATACACGTCCTCGAGCAGGTTTCCATTAAGGAAAGCTATTTTCACATCCATCTGCCATATCTCATAATCATAATGAGCCGCTATGGCCAGGAGCATCCGAATGGATTTAAGCATAGCTACAGGCGAATAGGTTTCATCATAATCAACACCTTGTTTTTGACGATATCCTTTCGCCACCAATCTAGCCTTATAGGTAATCACATTACCATCCATGTCGGTTTTCTTCTTGAAAACCCACTTGCACCCTATAGGCTTTATCCCTTCAGGTGGGTCAACCAAGTTCCAAACTTGGTTTTCATACCTGGAATCCATTTCCGACTTCATGGCACCAAGCCACTTATCCCTTTCTGAACTTGTCAGCACTTCTTCATAACTGGTAGGCTCCTCATCATCAATGAGTAACACATCGTTCGATTCACTTACGAGAAATCCATATCTCTCAGGAATATTGCGTGTTCTACCAGATCTACGAAGATGTGGTGTTACAATAGGTCCAGCCGATTGCTCATCACTATGAGTTGTCGACTGTTGTGCTTCACCAGGTATCTCATCAATGTCTATTTGAGTCTCTTGAGCCTCCTCAAGCTCGACGACACTCCCACTGTTTTCTTGCAAGAGAAACTTTTTCTCTAGAAATACAGCATGCCTTGAAACAAACACCTTTCGTTCCACAGGATGATAGAATTGGTAACCCCTTGTTTCCTTACGGTATCCAATAAATAGACATTTATCAGACTTAGCATCCAATTTGTCTGATACTGTCCGCTTCATATAAGCAGGACAACCCCATATCTTCAAGTAAGATACATGAGGTTTCTTACTATTTCATATCTCATATGGAGTAGTTGAGACTACCTTGGTAGGCATTCTGTTTAACAAGTAAACAGCTGTCTGAAGTGCATAGCTCCAAAAGGACTTGGGAAGAGTCGTATGATTCATCATTGACCTGACCATGTCCAACAAGGTCCGGTTACGCCTCTCAGATACACCATTATGCTGTGGTGTATATGGCGGAGTCCATTGAGACAATATGTCATTATCTCTTAGATAATCAAGAAACTCTTGATTTAAGTATTCACTAACTCGATCCGATCGAAGTATTTTAATACTCTTGTCATGTTGTTTCTCTACTTCATTTCTGAATTCTTTGAACCTTTCAAAGGCTTCAGACTTGTGTTTCATTAAGAACACATACCCAAACCGTGAGTGATGATCGGTGAAGGTAATGAAGTAGCTATAGCCTCCTAAAGCTTGAGTTGACATAGGTCCACATACATCAGTATGTATTAGACCTAGTAACTCTCCCACTCGTTCACCTTTTCCAGTAAAAGGTAACTTAGTCATCTTGCCTTTTAAGCATGATTCGCATGTATCGTATGAATCCTATTCAAACGATTCCAGAATTCCACATCGGTGTAATTCAGACATGTGTTTCTTGCTTACATGGCCAAGACAACAATACCACATGTAGGAGTCTAATTGATTATTTTTTCGAGCACGCTTGTTGCTCGCTTCGATATTGAAAATATCACTGGATACGTCCAACGTATAAACACCATTGCTTAAAGTTCCAGTCCCTTAAAGAACTCCATTCAAAGTTATGTAACAACAATTGTTACTAAAAGTCAAATGGTACCCATTTCTATTTAAACAAGAAATAGAAATGATGTTCTTTATCAACGAAGGAACATAAAAGCAATTGTCCAGTTCTAAGACAAGTCCTACAGGGAGTTCCAACAAATACGTTCAGATGGCGAGTGCAGCAACCGTTGCTCCATTCCCAACACGTAAATTTGACTCTCCCTTGACGAGTCTTCTTCTATTCCTTAGCCCATGTATGTCATTACATATATGTGAGCCACACCCAGTATCAAATACCCAAGTGTCTGAGGAAATAGAATGACAATCAATAAAGAAGATTTCTGAAGAAGATGGGGCATCCGATGCCTTCTCCTTCTTCACGGACTCAAGATAAATCTTGCACTTTCTTCGCAAATGGCTCTCCTTGCCATAATGATTGCAAGTGCCCTGGGTTCTCGCTTTTAGCCTTTTTCTTCTTCCCTTCTGTTCCTTTGACTCTCTTAGAACCTTTCTTTGAGGAATCAACTAACAACACCGCCCCCGCTCATGCTTCTCGTAAGGCTCCACAGCCTTCAAAGATGTTGAGCAAGACTACGATGAACCTTCTTGCATCTCGTGAGGTGAAGAGGAGCTTGAGACTTCAACCTTCAATCTCACTTGCTTATCAAACAACTCATAAAGATGAAGGACTACGATATGAGCATCCATATGCTCATGCTGCTTTCGTAGCTTGGGTTCCATCGCGGCTAGCATGATGCAACTTGTCAGTTCATAATCAATCACATGTTTCTGATAGACCAACAATTGGTCCGGAGTTGCATCGTCACTATGATGGGCAGGAAGAGGCACTTCGAGGACATACGCAAGCTTTTCACCTTGAGAACAATTCTCAAGTTTCTAAGCCAGTCCAAGAAGTTCGGCCCAGTCAATTTATTCGAATCCAAAATGGAACGCAAATTAAAAGACAACATAATCAATTTTAGAAATACAAAACGAGCATATATGCGAAAGATGATTTTTAAAATGCATCAATATACATTTATAAATCCCATTCATTTTTCGAATTTCAAAAACCCCAAAATCACTTCGAGAGATCGTAGGTCCATCTCCGAATGGGCTGATATCCATCATAGTTATGAACAACCTTGGAGAGAGTCCAACAAGCCATTCATAACTACGACGGTAGGTATCAACTATACCGATTGCATATCACGTATATGCAACTATCACAATGTGCTATCAACTAATTGAATGTTCACACACACATCGGGTTGTTAACACATTAACAAGTATGCATCATATGCATAGCACCCAACTTCACCTCCCTTTACATCGACCTTGGAGAGAGTCCAACAAGCCGATGCTCCAGGTTAAAGTCAACCCATTAATCAGGAAACAGTTTTAATATGGTTAGAGCGCATTCAACCAATTAGCTCAGCTTGGAGAGAGTCCAACAACCAAAGCTAACGATTGACGTCTGACTCTTACCATATTAGTATTAAACTATTCCATGGTTTGAACATGTTCGGGTTCGAGCCGGGCTTGGAGAGAGTCCAACAACCCAAACAAGAAACGGAACTCTGGTTCTAACCATATTAATGGAAGGTGTAGGCTTTAATATTGTTTAAGGGTTTTTATTTCTCATCCTCTTTGCATGCAAATAACAATTATCTACATGGCATGGCATACATGGCATACATCTACATGTCACGACACGCATGGCATAATGTTATGCATGTAATGCAATTACATGGCATACAATTATGTCATGTATATATTTCCTTATATGTCATAACTATTTATGGAAATAAAATATGTTTAAGATTTGATTCTCCAAATCAAATCATAATTAAATTAGGAAACAAATTTCCAAATCTAATCACATATTTTATTCATGGAATTATTTGATTAAGGAAAATCTATTTAGGAAACCAATTTCCTAAATCATTAAAACTACTTATGGAAATAAAATATTTTTAAGATTTGATTTCCCAAATCAAATCATGATTAAATTAGGAAACAAATTTCCAGAATCTAATCAAATATTTTATTTATGGAAAATATCAATTTCCATAAATTCTTCCAACTTTCCAAAAGTGGAAGATTTCCATAAATACTTCTAGACTTTCCAAAATTGAAAAATTTCCATAAATACTTCTAAATTTCCAAAATTAGAAAATTTCCAGAAATACATTATGACTATCGCAAAATGATTTTTATGATTATGTCGAAACACAACCTGGGCTCTGATACCACTGTTGGGTTTCCGGCACCGCGGCGTGTGTGTGTTCGATCACGTTTCGTAAACATGAACACAGCAGAAGCAATAAAAATAATAAATACTCCTATTTATTACAACACACACAACACACGCATGCATATTACAACAAGTGTAGACATAACCGTAAATTTAAATTTGCAATAAAAGGAAATTTATCTACGTTATACCTTTCGTATGACGTGTAGCGCGAACGACATCAACCGGAACGATTCTCGCTAGAATCGTCTCTATCTGTATCCACGCCGAGTTCCTCGGGATGACTTCGCTAAGCCACGAGCTTCGTCTTCGTACGGGTTACTAGCCTCGTGTTGAAGACGACGTGATCGAGAGATGATCACGATCCAAATCCAAATTCGGATCCAAAACGAGTCCTTAAAACTCGCTTCTCCGGAGAGGTATTCGTCAACCGATTGACGAATCCTTCGTCCTCCACCTCAGAGGATTACCGGAGATTGAATCCCCGGTAAGTTATCCACTGTCGGAGCTCTAACCGTCATCCAAACGACGCTCCGACGAGAGGAGAAGAAGCTGTCCAGAAAACTGGACAGCTTGGTGGAGGAGTAGGCGCCGGCCAAAACAAAGAAGCCAAGTGCTCACCTTTTCACCGAGGCCTAGGAAGATCGCCGGAGGGTTCACCGGTTGAAGCTTGGACGCCGACAAGGAGATGACGGCGGCACAACAAGCTGGGCGGCAGCCTAGTTTTGGCGCCGAGCAACTCCAAGGGTGGGCGGCAACTCAAAGGCTAGGGGTTTTGGATTAGGAATTAATTATCCATTAAGCCCTCTTTTATAGAGAACTAATTCTCTTAATGGTTATTGGATCATAACCATTAGGCCCGTTAACCCGCTCTAATAAGATAAGTTAAAATAAACCAAACCATGATGGTTTATTTTAAGTTAAAACGAACCGAACCAACTTTTGGTTCATTCGTTTAAAATAAACCAAACCCCTTTGGTTTATTCTCATCCATTGGATTAGAACCAAACCATTTTGGTTCATCCATTACGTCTTCATAAGACGCGGCCCATCCACGCTTCCATTGCGACTGAAATGATTTCATGCTCGCTTTATGTTTGGTCCAACCAAACCTAGTTTCTCTCGGTCTGAGAATCTCATTCTCAAGCTCGTTTTAAATCCTTTGGATTACGCTCATTGTGCGTGTGACCAAATAGGTTCTCGGTTTATGTTGGCCGTCTATAATTAACCATTAATTATAGAACGATCATGAGTGGCACCTAGTAGTACATCATGATCCCCAATTAACCGAAAAGATCAACGGTTGATCCAGAACTATTTTTGAAACCCTTCAGTAGCTCGAATGATTCGTGCCCCATTCCCTTCACTCATCTTATACCCACTTGGTTCAGGACATGGTCTATAGTGTCAGTCTCCACTAGGCTGACTACGTCACACCTAGCCCAAGTATCATTTCCTTGTCCTACGGATTCTAGTTACTCCACATGTATCGAAGAGTACCTTACTCTAAACATGTAATGCTTTGGCCAAAGACTTTAGTAACAATCCGACGAGAGGCCATGGGTATACATCTCCTCGCAAGGAGTGGTGAATCCTTTATAGGCTATTCAAACACCTTCGATCACTTCAACTTATACCCAATCATCCCGGGTCCACATCTCCTTAGAGATGTTTGCTTAAGATGTCAAAGCATAAGTCTCCATGATCAAGATGACTTGAATACCGCAAGTCAAAGGAACATCGCACTTAAGCCACAGTAGAAGAACTTCATTGACATATCTATATATGCAGAGAACCATATGAAGTCTTACGGCTGGTCACTCCAATGAACTAGTTACCATAACTAGCATCCACGATTAACTCCGGACATCACTATGTCTCCAGCCAGTGAGAATCAGCTGCTTGGATACACCAAGGAGTATACCTCATGCTAGTCTCGACAGAATTGATGGTGTCCAAATCCATCAATTCATCGACTAGGGATAATTCCGATACATCACAATTACACATGTAGAGATACTCACTAGTTGTGATCCAATCACAAATTCTCTCATGCTGTGAATCGTATCGTGGACATTTAGTAAATGAGTTTAAGATCCAATCAAATACATAAAACATGTATACTCAAATAGTGAATCTTCATTTATCATATAAATGGTTCATACATACGGCGATTGCCTTAGGACATCTCTCATATATTACTAACATCTACGTCCCCGGATAAAAAAAATTTATCTTTGACAAAGATGGATTACCCAAGCAACCATTCCATTGTCGTGCTATTCGATTAGAGTGGTCACTTGAACAAACTTTTTGTTCAAGCAACCTACCTCTATTCTTCGAATAGCCGTGGAATAGACGATGTACGGATCGTCAATTTTTGTGTTTGTATTCGGGGTCCAAGTAAATTAGCCCCATAACAAAGTATACAACATGCATTGAATAAGAAAAGATTCATAAACAAGCATTATACCTCTTGTTATACCTTTTGATCTTCTATTGGATGTCCTTCATCCTTTTGGATGTCGTGTGGGCGACGATCTTCCAAAAGTCGAAGCCTCCTAGAACACGTTCTTCCCTTCCTTGCTCGCTCCGAACAAAGGGAAGAATGAAACGAAACTCTTCCCTATCTAGGACCGGCAACCAAGTCAAGAGACTTGATGTTGCCGCCGACCAAGGAATAGAAGAGGGAGTGCGCGCCGGCCAAGAGCTCCAAGGAAAAACCCTAACCCTTGTTTCCATTGAACAAGGAGAACAGGAAGAACGGGTTGAGTGTCGGCCAAGGTTGAGAGGAGGATGATGGGCGCCACCTAAACCCTAGAAAGTCTTGCCGCCCAAGATAACTCTAATCCCTAGCCGGCCAAAGCCAAAACCCTAATATCCCTTGTTGTTCTTGTCGCCCACCCCTTAAGCCTCCTTTTAATCTCCACCGTCGGATCTAGGGATTTAATCTCAACCGTCGGATCTACAAATTTAATCTCAAACGTCGGATCTAGAGATTTGATCTCCACCATCAAATCTAAAGATTTAATTTTCACCATTGGATCTAGAGATTTAATCTCCACCGTCAGATCTAGAGATTTAATCTCCACCATCGGATCTAGAGTTTCATTTTAAATCATCGGATCTAGGCTCCATGAGGGTTTTAATAGGCTACAATAGGGACCATGAGGAGGAGTTGGATCTTGGCCACCCAATGGATCAAGCCCACATAAAGTCAAATCCATTAATGATAATCCATTCCACTAGATGATTATCATTGATCTACCTCACCAACCCCCATAAATTAATATGGGATCCATATATTATTTGCATATATATCTCCCCGTATTTAAGATCTCGAATGTCCATCAATTAATTAATTTATTGACAATTAATTAATCAACATCTAACTCCATGAGTAGTACCACTCAACCTTTTCATCATGCCGGACCAAGTCCACCTGTAGGGTTTACATGATGAACCTTATGAGCTCCTCAAGGGGACATCATCATCCTAATATATAGGACACGATTTCCTCCTATAATCAAAGTCACACCATGTAAATAATATTATTTCCCAACTTACCTAGCTTATCGATTTACTCTATAAATCTCGCCCACTGGTAAATCAAAGAAATAAATACTAAGTACATGTGCCCGTTATTATATCGGGATTAAGAGCATGTACACCATAATATTTGAGGTCCGATTCAATTATGTAGTTAGCAATAAATTGAATCACTTCTAAGTTGGTCCTGCTCAATACACACAAAGTATACTAGTGTAATTCAATGGCCAAGACAAACCAATACCAAATCACACTACAACCATTCCAATGGTTTGTCCATAACCATCAGGTTGTGAGCCTTTACTTATACTTTACAAGGAACTGATAACATGATCTCCCGTGTGACACTACACACCATGTTATCTACAATATTATATATTAGAAAATATGCATAACCATAAATATGCAAACAATGATCATGTGATTCTTATTTCAAAATTAAAGATGTTCATACAAAAGATAGACTTTTCAGTATACATCCCAACAAAGGAGACCACGATGGACACACATGGAGAAGAAGAAGAAGAATGTCTGGCTCTAGTTGACAAGCCCTATGCGTCCGTATCATAGCAGCTAGATAGTTTGTGCCGTGATTATTTTGAGTTCGCTGAGACGGTGGACACATGACTCTTAGATCTCTAGATGACGATTGATACACATTTCTCAGAAGTCTCAACCTGACAAACGCAACTTCTGGATCAACAGACTAAGATACTCAGACTCCTATGCTCTTTGACAACTTATTCGTCGGATCCCTCATCACCGACCTTTTAGTTTTGATAGTTCTTTCATAAATGAATTGTAGTAAAATTGAATTCTGGATGGTTTCAGAGATTTAGTGACTTTGCAAACTAAACACATTATAAAATTGACTCATTTGTGTATCGGCTGGGTAGGTTCTTTTAAAACATATGTGATTGAAGTTTTGTTTGTTTGATGAGTTTTAGTGTGGTTTTGATATGATGACTTTTGTTGTTTATAAGTAATGAAACGTTGTTAGCAGATTTCTCACAACCATTTTAAGGGGACACTCTGTCAATTTTTTTTGAAAATCATTACATTTTTTTTCTGGCATTACATTTTGATGATATTCATTATTGGTACAATAGATAACTGGGAGTAAGGACTCAGGGGGAGGATACTTTAATCCTTGCTAGGTTATCATATTCCTCAAACTCTCAATATCCCTATGCCCCCTTTTAGGTGTTTGCCAAAGGGGGAGGAGAAGTTAGGTTATTAATCATTTCTGTTTTTAGTCCCTGTTTTATTCATTCCTTGTTTTGAAATCATTCACATGTTTTATTCATGCTTATCCTGTCTTGTGAAAACTTTCACATACTTGTTAATCACATGTATTAGTCACATGCTTAATGCTCATTCATTCTATTACTGCTACTTGATTTGGTCTGATTGTAGGGTAACCTAAACTTAAACGGGTTGTCAAACATCAAAAAGGGGGAGACTATTGGAGCTGATGCTCTAAACTATGTTTTAGTGTTTGACAAATGGTTAAGTAAATAGAGGTTTAAGTAAACAAAGGTTTAAGTGTCTAGGCAAGTGAGAAATCTAAGGGTGGACCTTGGTGAAAAGTCCAAGATTGTTAATTCCTTGGTGATTGGATAAATCCAAGGGTGGAACCTTGGTGAAAAGTCCAAGAAGGGCAATTCCTTGGCAGGTAGAAATTCCTTGCAGAAGCGGCAATGTGAAAAGTCTAAGAATGGCTGGAGGTCGGAGTCTTGGCAGGTAAAGGGTCTCTGGATAGAGTCTTTACTAGGCATGTTTCAGTCTTAGAGTTGACTGAAACAATGGGTCGTAAGGACAACAATGAGTTGACACCTCAACTGTTGCCCTTACTCCATTCATCAGTAGAAGAATTTTCCAACAGCCAAGAGCATTGGAGGCAATGCCTCGATTGAATGCCTATAGTAGCTAATGGGATTGCTGCAGGATGAATGGCAGTCGAGCTGGCACCTCGATCGGCTCTTCGACTGAGGCACTCGAGGCAGCGCCTCAACTGATCCTGAGTTGAAGCAGACAGAAGCAAGCCACACTCGACTGGTGCTTCAACTGGGGCAGTCAAGCTGGCACCTCGACTGATCATTGGCAGCATCGAATAGTAGCAAGGGAGCTTTGACTTGTGCCTCGACTGGTCGTTGGCAGCATCGAACAAAAGTGAGGGAGCTCCGACTGGCGCTTCGACTGTAGAAGAGGAAACATCGACATTTAACATGATCAGTCGAGCTAGTGCCTCGACTGTCCTTCAAAAAAATCACATAGATGCAAGGCACGCTTGACTACCACCTCAACTGCTGGGAAGCGGAGTCACGATTCCAACGAGAATGTTGGACTTTCCGAGCCGCAAAAACCGCTTTTTGCATTGCGAAAACCCCAGAAGTCCGGCCACGGATCCGTGCGAAGATATATTAAAATAAAAACATGTATGTGCTAAGTAAACCTAGATCTACCTTAGATCTAGAAGTTGAGAGTATTACCCTCGTAGCGACGCCCTTCGCTTATCCCGCTCGTCCAAACGTTTCGCCGGAACTCAAGAGTGTCAAGTGAACACTCCTTTATTGGTATCCACACGAACAAATGGTGGAGAAAAATACCTTAGAGTGTGCTAGCACCCTTTAGGAATTTCAGCAAGATGAGGGATGATCGAGCTTGAGAAGGTGATCCAAGGAAGAAGATGAAGTTGGAGAGTAACTCACAAAATGAATTCACCCATGATGAATAGTGGCCGGCCACTTCAAGTTGGGGGATTACATGCATGCATGTAACTCCAAGAGCCAATGGTTCTTGGTCTCCCTCATGAGGTGGCACCACATGATAATTCCATGATGATGTAGAGCATCATCATTGGCCGGCCATGCCAAGTCATCATCATGACATGGCATTTGGTCAAGTCAAACTTGACCTTTCATCTTCCCTCTCAAGTCAAGTCAAACTTGACCTCTTATCTCCCATGGTTGATCAAATCCAACCATTTGATTCATGTCAATTTAATTTAATGAATCTCTATTCATTAATTTAAATTGATTTGATAAATCAAATCTAAATTAGACTCATTCAACACTTGAATCAAATTGAGTCCAACTCAATTAGTCTAATTTGGATTACTCTTAATCCAATTTGGTTCATCCCATGAACATAATTCTCATGGTTCATCATATGAACCTAATCTCCATCTAATTATCTTTTGTGTGTGACCCTATAGGTTCTTGTAACGTTGGCAATGTCCCTAAACCGATTTAGGAAAATAAGAAATGAGCGGTATCTAGCAACACATCATTGCTACCCAAGTTACAAGAATGTTGAGCTCCAACATCACCTTTGTGACTACTAATTGTGACTCTTACAATATGTGACAATGTCCCTCTATCCTTGACATCTAGATTGACTAATTGAGGCATAGACTATGTCATCCTCGGTACAATCTATATCTTGAACTCCAAGTAGACTCACTCTAATCAAATGAGCTCAATATCTCATATTGACTCATTTGGGCATAGCCATGCACTTCGTGGTCTCACTCTATCAAGAATAACTATGTCTCTCCCATCATATAGGAGGGATAGATCCCATCTATATCACTCACATCCCTCCGCATAATTTGTCACATACCCAGTAATCACCTTTATAGTCCACCCATTTATGGGTGACGTTTGACAAAGCCAAAGTATGCAACTCCTTATGTAGGGAACCATGGTGACTTCAGGTCTAAGGACTAATAGTCATACTAATAGCTACATAAGAAAGTATATGACACTTATATAACAATCCATGATACTTTCTCATGGCGGGTCATTCAGTAAACATTCTCCAATGCATACCCATGTGTCAACTTGATATCTCATATCCATGATTTCTGAGATCAAGTCATCGTGTTGACCTACATGCTAGTCTCTATGCATTAACATTGTCCCTGAATGTTAATACTTGACTAGGAATGATTAAGAGTAGTGTTGTCTATATCATCTCATTATCGATTCAACTAATCGATTGATATAGATAATAACCATGCCTTTATAAATAGGAATATGATACAATAAAGTCCATACAACAATAATCACATGATTGGCTCTAGGGCTTTCACTAACAATCTCCCACTAGCACTAGAGCCAATCACCGTAATATCTAATACCCAATGACCTAGTGTGACCATCATGCTTTTTCTGTGCCAAAGCCTTGGTCAAGGGATCTGCGATGTTAGCCTCTGTGCGTACTCTGCAAATCTTCACATCTCCTCTATCGATAATCTCTCGAATGAGATGGAAGCACCGATATATTCGTCCTTTGTTGTAGAGTCAGCAACTGTGTCCTGCTTGGAACTCTTCCAGCTCACAGCGCCACCATTCAAGCAAAACATGAACCCTGATAGAGATCTATAATCATCTTGGTCAGTTTGGGAGGTGGCATCGCTGTAACCCTTTACAGCTAGCTCCTCATCGTCTCCAAATATCAAGAAATATTCTTTAGTCCTTCTCAAGTACTTAAGAATATTTTTGACTGCTATCTAGTGATGCTCATTTGGACCTGACTGGTATCTACTGGTCATGCTCAAAGCATACGAGACATCAGGACGAGTACATGGCATGACGTAAATGATAGATCCTATAGCAGATGCATAAGGGATCTTATCCATGCGGTCTCTCTCCTCTCTAGAAGAGGGACTTTGAGTCTGCGAAAGGCTCACACCATGTGACATTGGCAGAAGTCCCTTCTTCGAATTCTGCATAGCAAACCATAGTAATACCGTGTCAATGTATGTACTCTGACTTAGGCCAAGCAATCTCTTAGATCTATCTTTATAGATCTTGATGCCTAGAATACAGGCTGCTTCACCTAAGTCCTTCATTGAGAAGCATGTCCCCAGCCAAGTCTTCACAGATTGTAGTGAAGGGATGTCATTCCCAATGAGTAGTATGTCATCCACATACAATACAAGGAAGACAATTGTATTCCCATTAACCCTCTTGTAGACACTATAGGGTTTTGCTTATCAAGTCCGTGAGGGGAAACCTCGCTTCCCACTTCACCTTGGTTGTTTGTTCATGGCGATCCCATCGATGTCCCCGGATTAAAAAAAATTAATCTTAGACAAAAGGGATTGCCCAAACAATCAAGTCATCATCGTGCTATTCATTTAGAGAGGGCACTTGAACAAACTCGTTGTTCAAGCGACCAACCTCTATTCTACGAGTAGCCGCGGAATAGACGATGTACGGATCGCCGGTTTTTGTATTTATGTTTGGGATCCAAGTATTATTTAGCCACAAACAGAATTTATCATGCTCATAATTGAAAAAAAAAATACAAGCAAGTAACAAAAGAGAATAGAGAATAGGTATACCTCTCGATCTTCTAATGTATGACCTTCCTCCTTTCGGACATTGTGTGGGCAACGATCTACCAAAAGTTGAAGCTCCTAGATCTCCAATATTCCTTCCTTGCTCATTCCGAGCAAGAGGAAGAATAGAAACAAAGTTCTATTCCTTCTTTCAACTAACCAACAATCTCCAAGGAAGGAGCTTGCCGCCGGCCAAGAAGGAGGAGGAGATTATGGTGGAAACCGGCCAAGACACCAAGGGAAAGCCCTATATCTTGTTTCCACCACCTAAAGAGAAGGAGAAGAGGGTCTTTGGATGCCGGCCAATGGCTAGAAAGGGCTGGAGGGGCGCTGACAGCTTGTGGAAGGAGAAGAAGGCAAGGAAATCTTTCCTTATTAGGTGGCGCCCAAGCCCAAATCCTAGCTCCTATCTCTTGCCGCCAACCTCCAAAACCCTAACTTCCCTTGATTGAAACTCAAAGCCAACCCCTTGTCCTCCTTTTATAGAGTTAGGGATAAGCCTCCTTGTAATCTCCATCATTGGTTGTAGGGATTTAATCTCAACCGTCAGATCTAGAGATTTAATCTCAACCGTCGGATCTTAGAGATTTAATCTCTACTTTTGGATCTAGAGTTTTGTTTCTATCCATTGGATCTAAGCTTCATGAGGTGTTAATAGGCTACATTAGGGATCATGAGGAAGAGTTAAATCTTGGCCACCCATGGATCAAGCCAACATAAAGTCCGATCGACTAATGATAATCCAATCCACTAAAGGATTATCATTGATCTACCTCACCAACCCCCATAAGATAATATGGGCTCCATATATTATTTGTAAGTTTTCTCCCCGTGTTTAAGATCTTGAATGTCCGTCGATTAATTAATTTACTGACCATTAATTAATCAACATCTAACTCCATGAGTAGTACCACTCAACCTTTTCATCATACCGTACCAAGTCCACCTGCAGGGTTTACATGATGAACCTTATGAGCTCCTCAATGGGACATCATCATCCTAATATATAGGACATGGTTTTCTCCTATAATCAACGGCACACCATATAAATAATATCATTTCCCAACTTACCGAGCCTATCGATTTAATCTATAAATCTCGCCCATTGGTAAATGAAAGAGATGAATACTAAGTATATGTGCCCGTTATTATATCGGGATTAGGAGCATGTACAAAATAATATCTGATGTCCGATTCGATTATGTAGTCAACAATAAATCGAATCACCTCTAAGTTGGTCCTACTCAATACACACAAAATGCACTAGTGTGATTCTATGGTCAAGACAAACCAATACCAAATCACACTACAACCATTCTGATGGTTTGTCCAAAGCCATCTCGGTTTTGAGCCTTTACTTATAGTTTACAAGGAGCCGATAACATGATCTCCCGTGTGACAACACATACCATGTTATCTACAATGTAATGTATTAGACAATATTGCATAACCATAAAAATGCAAACAATGATCATGTGATTCTTATTTCAAAATAAAGATGTTCATACAAAAGATAGACTTTTTATTATACATCCCTACAATCTCCTACTTATACTAAAAGACTATGTTGTCCTCGAACTGTCATACATCTGATCCCCATTCCCTCCACATGCCTATCAAAAGCTCTCGCCGGAAGGGCCTTAGTGAAAGGAACTGACAAGTTATCCTTTGATGCAATCTTGGCTACAACAACTTCTCCTCTCTTTACGATTTCTCGTATCAGGTGGTACTTGCGCTCTTTGTGTTTACTAGACTTAAAGGCTCGTGGTTCCTTCGAGTTAGCAACTGCACCACTATTATCACAATAAATTGTGATAGTTCGGAGCAAACCAGGAATCACATCCAAGTCCATCAGGAAGTTCCTGAGCCACACAACTTCTTTTGCTGCCTCAGAGGATGCCACATACTCAGCTTCCATGGTGGAGTCCGCCACGCATTTCTGCTTGATACTCCTCCATACAATGGCTCCACCTTCTAAAGTAAACACAAAACCTGAGGTAGAATTACTGTTATCCCTATCAGATTGGAAGTCAGAATCCGTGTAACCCACAGGGAATAATTTATCTGCCCGGTAAACCAGCATATAATCCCTAGTCCTTCTCAGGTACTTCAATATATGCTTTACCGCAGTCCAATGTCCCTGCCCTGGATTACTCTGATATCTGCTGACCATGCCGATGGCATAGCAGATATCTAGTCTCGTACATAGCATCTCATACATGAGGCTTCCTACTGCTGAAGCATAAGGAACCACCTTCATCTCCTCTATCTCCTCAGATGATCTAGGACACATCTCCTTAGATAAAGGAACTCTATGCCTGAAAAGTAGAAAACCCTTCTTGGAGTTCTGCATGCTAAAACGATCCATAATCGTGTCTATGTATGAAACTTGGGTTAAGAACAACATCCTTTTCTTGCGATCCTTTATAACCTTGATCCCAAGGATGTGTCCCACCTCTCCCAAGTCCTTCATATCAAACTGTTTGGACAACCATACCCTTACGTCCGATAACACCTTGATATTGTTGCCAATCAACAAAATGTCGTCTATGTATAGTACAAGAAATACCACTATGTTTCCATCACATCTCTTGTATACACAAGACTCATCCGGACTTTGAATAAATCCATAAGACTAGATTACCTGATCAAAGCGGATGTTCCAAGACCTCGAAGCTTGCTTCAATCCATAAATGGACCGATTAAGCTTACACAAGATGCTCTTTGCCCTTAGCAATGAATCCCTCTGGTTGCTTCATATAGATGTTTTCCTCAAGACTTCCATTAAGGAAAGATGTCTTGACATCCATCTGCCACACCTTATAATCCATATGAGCTGCTATGCATAAGAGAATCCGAATAGACTTAAGCATGGCTACCGGCGAAAAGGTCTCCTCATAATCGATACCCTCTTTCTGAGTATACCCCTTCACAATAAGCCTCGCTTTGAAGGTCTCAACCTTACCATCTATTCCTCTCTTTCTTTTGTAGATCCACTTGCATCCAATGGTTTTTACACCATCCGGTGGGTCTACTAGCTCCCAAACCTGATTTGAATCCATAGATTCAATCTCAGCATTCATTGCACTTTGCCAAGATACTGCATCTTTATCTTGGATTGCCTCGTCATATGTCCAGGGATCAGGTTCATGTTCGCCAGGGACAAAATCAGAAGATTCTCCCAAGAACATGATGTTGGTGTAGGGGCACTAGATAATCGAACCTGTGTTTTGATTATGGCAAAGACACAAAGTTAAGTTTACATCGTTATCTCATGAGGTATCGAGTGTGCAGAAAAGTATTAAAGCTGGAGCTGAAGGCTAGCGACACTCGAGTGACTTCGAAGGAAGCCGAAGGAATCGAGTGGAAGGCCGAAAGCGAGAGCTACTATCGAGGTAAGCTCGTGTGAGTGAGAGATTGTAAGGTCGTGTCCTCTTTATAGGGACGATCGTAGGCGGCGATTCGACTAAGACTTCCTGTGGAAGGTCTAGGTCGAGATCGGATTGCTAGTCTCGTATTTATCATTTTCCGAGCTAACCTCTTATTGCAGGAAGTAGCCAAGTGGCGGTCATGATTGGACATGGAGCGATGCGATGCCCATCGATCGATGATGGGAGGCATCGATCGATCGATGGCGACGATTCGGCTTTGCGCTAGGTCAAAGCGGATAACGTTTGGCGACGCCAGCGATAAAATTTGGACAACTTCATGATCCGTTCCGAAAAAAGAGGAGACAAATTCAGAGGCTAAAATCTATAAAAGGAGGGGAGGATTCCACTCCAAACACATCAAGTTTATTCATCAAGTGCTCCTACAACGCCAATGTCATAGTCATACGCTGACGCGATGACAACCTCAGATCTTCTTCGTCGGCAGCAACATCTAGTAATTTATTTTAATATTGTATTCATTGTTTTTATTTGTAACGAGGTGAGGTAGGCTTGTTGCCTCATCCTCGTATTCCCGGATTTTGTGATCGTTGTCTCCTACCTCCAACCAGGAGGAGACGTTATAGTGCTTTGCCCTCCGTACGCGGTCTAGGACCGATAGGGCCTTGGAGTAGCAACCGCTGGGTTGTGAACCAAGTAAAATAAACGTGTCATTTTATTTTCCGCTGTGCTTACTTATTTACTTGTGTCTCAACGAACGAATTCGACGAAAGATTTACGATCGCTATTCACCCCCCCTCTCTAGCGACGCTTCTCGATCCAACACATGAATCTATCAGGCTGTCTTACAACCCTCCCACTACGACGAGGTATCACCCGTGTATCCTCTGTGACATGCGGTGCAGTGACATATGGTATATCCTCATGTACCGGTGGTACTAAAGAAGTGACTTCCCCTTTTAATTCCTCCAAAACAATTTTACTCTTGGGCTTGTGGCTCATCACATAGTCTTCCTCTAGAAATCTGACGTTCATGCTAACGATCACTCT
Organism: Wurfbainia villosa; assembly: GCA_025175895.1. NCBI lineage: Eukaryota > Viridiplantae > Streptophyta > Magnoliopsida > Zingiberales > Zingiberaceae > Wurfbainia > Wurfbainia villosa. Next base: position 36,028,336 of record CM045998.1, on the reverse strand, counting down.
CTGATCTCTAGGACTATAAAACAAACCACCCTTCGTTCCTCTAGGATACCCAATGAACATGCGTACTTCTGTACAAGGTTCCAACTTAATAGCATCTGCCTTCAGCACATGTGCTAGACTCCCCCATATCTGAATATGTCTTAGACTAGGCTTTCGCCCAGTCCACAATTCTTTGGTAGTAAAAGGCACTGATTTAGATGGAACCAAGTTCAGAATGTACACCGTCATATCTAGACCATATCCCTAGAATGAATCTGGCAACTCAGAATAACTCATCATCGATCTAACCATCTCCATAAGAGTCATATTCTTTGGCTCTGCTACACCGTTCTGCTGGGGTGTGCCAGGTGCAATCAATTGGGATTGAATCCCATCCTCTGATAAGTAGTTCCTAAACTCTCCCAAGAGTTACTCACCACCACGATCAAATCATGTGTCTTGATACTTTTACCTTGACGTTTCTCCACATCAGCCTTGAATTCTTTGAACTTGTCAAAGCATTCATACTTGCGGCGCATCAAGTAAATGTATCCATATCTTGAATAATCATATATAAAAGAGACGAAATACTCAAAACCACCTCTAGCCTTGATAGACATAGGACCACACAAATTAGAATGAACCAATTCTAACACATCTTTGGCTCTATACCCCTTGGCCTTAAAAGGCCTCTTGGTCATCTTACCTTCCAAGCAGGATTCCCAGGTTGGGAGATCCTCCACCACCAATGAACCAAAAGGTCCATCAGCTATCAACCTTTGAATTCTGCTTAGGTTAATGTGACCAAGACTAAGATGCCAAAGATATGTTTGGTTCATCTTCGAAGGTTCTTTTCTCTTATTGGAATTAGAAGATGAGTTATTAATTTCAATATGCATCGTGGGAGCTTTTGGTTCAAGTGTGTACAAATTTCCTATCAATGCACCCGAACAGATAATGTCCTTATTCCTTCTTATAACAACTCTGTCATTAAAAGAAATAGAATATCCATCCATAAACAATTTAGAAACCGAAATTAAATTCTTTCTAAATAAGGGTATATAAAGGCAATTCTTAAGAACCAAAAGTTTATTTTTCTCAAAATATAAATGAACATCTCCCACTGCAACAGCCGCCACCTTCGTGGCATCGTCCAAGTATACGGTAATCTCCCCCTCAACCAGTCATCTAGTTTCCTAGAACCCCTGCAAAGTATTATAGACATGATCAATGGCTCGCGTATCTACACACCAGGTGCTGATAGATAACACCGCTAAACATGTTTCAACGACTAGACCAAAAGATATACCTTTGTTCTTGCGGTTGGGGCAGTCCTTCTTCTAGTGTCCAGTCTACTTACAAGTGAAGCACTTGTCTTTCGGCTCCTTCACTCCTCCCTGAGTACCTCCCACCGCCTTTGCCCCAGTTTGTTTCTTCTTCTTCTTGCCTTTCGGCTTAGAAGTAGAAACCTTTTGGGTCACTATGGCATGTGACTAAGCACTCTGACGAAATAGCCCCTCTGCCGTCTGGAGTTCTGTCAGAAGTTCCGCCAATGAATACAACCTCTTGTTCACATTGTAGTTCAAATGAAACTGCTCAAAACTCCTAGGTAGAGACTGGAGAATGATATCGACCTCGGATTCCCCATCGATCTCGGCTCCGAGGACTTCCAACTCATTCAAATGAGCCATCATCTTGAGAACATGATCCCTCACGGGTGTTCCCTCAATCATGGTGGTCGTCATCATGTTTCTCATGGCTTCTTGCCTCGCAGCCCGATTCTGGTGTCCGAAAATCTCTTTGAGATTGAGCATCATGTCATAAGCTATGGGCATGGCTTGATGCTAATGTTGTAGTACATTTGACATAGATGCCAAAATGTAACACCGTGCCATCTCATCGGCCTTTACCCACTTCTTATAACTCTCTCTCTCCTTTTCCCCAGAATCTTCTGTAGGCTTAGGAGGGCAGTCTTCGAGGAGTACATATTTGTATTCCTCAGCAGTCAAGACAATGTCTAGATTCCTCTTCCAACCAACATAGTTGGGTCCAGTAAGTTTGTTCACTTTCGGTATCACAGCAAGTGGGTTGAAAGTCATTTTGAAAGAAAACCTAAGAATCACATAAATCAATACATTAGATTTCAAAAAATTATTGATTCCACAAACAATAAAATTTTAAAATCAACCAACACCTCAAAACATCGAGAATATCGTATGCCACGATAATGTGCATGTATATGAATTCTACATTTGTAAGAGGAGATTTTACCCAATAATTTTACTATCTTGTCAACCTAACTTTTTGACAAGTAAAATTAATAGTTGGTTCCTCTTTGGCCCTACAAATAAAACTAGTGACTCCGATGGAAAGGATACTTATATTTGTATCTAAGTATTCACCATTACTCGGTACCAAGGAAATTATCTCGGGTTATGTGCCTTCCAATGGGGAAGTGCACACGCTTCTTAATAATTTCCTATAACCATATTTGACCTTGTGATCCACAAACAAACTCATCCGATGGGGAGGAAGGCACTCAGAGACGACGCACAAGTTTGTTTGCATCACTTGTTAAATCGTAATGAAGGCCGTGGGAATTTATAAAAATATCCCTCTCCAACTTAGTAATTCAAAATTGAGGAATTTTCCTAGACTACGACATGCATATCAAACAAAAAGCAATAAATATGAAAAATAAATTATTTTCCAACTATTATGGCTTTTGTCTTCAATATGTCTCCCGTCGCAACGCCTTCTCGTCCGCTCCTACTATGTCATGTACAAGCCATCCGGAGATCCGAGCCGAGACTATAACCTATTTTAATTTACATCCATCGATCCTATACTCCACGAGGGAGTGTACATGAAATCTAGATCAAAAGTAAACAAAAATAAAGAGTGCCTAAACTATGGCGTATCTAATTTACAAAAAATCAAATACTAGCCTCGTTAACCCCGAGGATTCAACAAAATATACACATACAATCACATACATGACCATAATAGTCGGATCTTATGCCTTCAACCAAAGAGTTAAACTACGCATATCCTACTATTATCCGACACATATAATATATGAAAAGTGCATAAAAATTAACCGAATCCTAAACACACAAAATCGGAAACCTTGGCTCTGATACCAATTGTAGGGTTTCGCTTATCGAGTCCGTGAGGGGAAACCTCGCTTCCCACTTCACCTTGGTTGTTTGTTCATGGCGATCCCATCGATGTCCTTGGATTAAAAAATATCAATCCTAGACAAAAGGTATTGCCCAAACAATCAAGTCATTGTCGTGCTATTCATTTAGAGAGGTCACTTGAACAAACTCATTGTTCAAGCGACTAACCTCTATTCTACGAGTAGCCGCGGAATAGACGATGTACGGATCGCCAGTTTTTGTATTTATGTTCTGGGTCCAAGTATTATTTAGACACAAACAGAATTTATCATGCTCATAATTGAAAAAACAAATACAAGCAAGTAACAAAAGAGAATAGAGAGAGGTATACCTCTCGATCTTCTAATGTATGACCTTCCTCCTTTCGGACGTCGTGTGGGCGACGATCTATCAAAAGTTGAAGCTCCTAGATCACCAATATTCCTTCCTTGCTCGTTCCGAGCAAGAGGAAGAATAGAAACAAAGCTCTTTTCCTTCTTTCAACCAACCAACAATCTCCAAGGAAGGAGCTTGCCGCCGGCCAAGAAGGAGGAGGAGATTATGGTGGAAACCGGCCAAGACACCAAGGGAAAGTCCTATATCTTGTTTGCACCACCTAAGGAGAAGGAGAAGAGGGTCTTTGGCCGCCGGCCAATGCCTGGAAAGGGCTGGATGGGCGCCGACAGCTTGTGGAAGGAGAAGAAGGCAAGGAAATCTTTCCTTATTAGGTGCCGCCCAAGCCCAAACCCTAGCTCCTATCTCTTGCCGCCAACCTCCAAAACCCTAACTTCCCTTGATTGAAACTCCACGCCAACCCCTTGTCCTCCTTTTATAGAGTTAGGGATAAGCCTCCTTTTAATCTCCACCATTTGTTCTAGAGATTTAATCTCAACTGTCGGATCTAGAGATTTAATCTCAACCGTCGGATCTTAGAGATTTAATCTCTACCTTTGGATCTAGAGTTTTGTTTTTATGCATTGGATCTAAGCTTCATGAGGTGTTAATAGGCTACATTAGGGACCATGAGGAGGAGTTGTAGAATATTTGAAGCCGCTAGAGGGGGGGTGAATAGCGTCGTGATCGTTCATTGATGGAATTCGATCGCGTGTTCGTCTCTACAATTTCGTTAGTACGCAGAGGAATAGTAATGAAAGCAATACCGAAACAATTAGCAACATGCAAACACAATTATTTAACGTGGTTCGGAATTGAATGGTTCCTACTCCACGGATCGGGTTCGTACGAACCCTAGCGATGCCAATCACACACCACTATAATAAACCCTCCTTCTCGGAACAATCCGGAGGCGGAGAAACCTCGTACAAGATGATTACAACAATAATCAAAAGCTACAAGCAAATACAATAAAATACAAAGTAAGACTAGTAAATAAAAACACTTTACAAATGCTTTTGAATGCTTGATCGCTAGGTTGATAGAGTAGCACTTGGAGACCCTGAATTGCAGCAGCAACTCGCCCCAAATCGCCTCAAAGAACCATGTCAATTTCCTCCATCACGAGCTCCTTATAAAGCTTCAACATGTGCTGGAATAAGTTGATTAGTCGACTGATGGGGACCATCAGTCGCCTGATGCCACTGTTGTCGTGAGACAATGGCTAGATCCACGCTGGATAAGTCCAACGGATCTACCATCGGGCCGATCGATGGAGTCCTCACTGACCGCCGAGTCTCGACCCATTCTCGCGGGTCGATTTTCGAGCACCGCCGATCGATCACACGATCACGATCGCTGAGCCATCACCGACCGCCACCGCAATGATCGCAGGCCACTTCCCACACCAAACCCTAGTTGACTCCGGGCCGACCGCCACATGACACCGGGCCGATCGAACACCTCAAACATGAGGTTTTAGCCCAAGTATGGTTCCCCCATACTTGCTAGACCACCCTTAGCCTAGACCTAAGCCTTCTAGCCACCTCCATCAGCCTCACGCCTCTCGGATCCCTCCAAGTCATCCATGACTTGTTCATCCATCGCGCTAGCCTTCAGGTGCTTCCATCGGCTATGTCATGCTAACGGTGTCTACACCGCTAAGGCACATTGGACTTATGTCGCCAAGACTCCGCTTGGACTTTACGCCGCCAACCATTGGACTTATGCTGCCAAGACTCCAGCTTGGACTTTACGCCGCCAATATCAAACCCCTTGGACTTCTCAAATGCCAAGACTCAAGCTTGGACTTTCCCTTGCCAACCCATGTTGGACTTTCCATGCCAAGACCCGTGCTTGGACTTTCCCAACTGCCAAGTGTCCCACTTCGACTTCCCATGCCAAGTACTCAAGACTTGGACTTTCCTATGACAATTACATTGTCATATGTTTTTGTCAAACATCAAAACATCACTCAAGTAAAACTCGAGTCCTGGTCAATCGTGACCTGGGCTGATTGCACCAACAATCTCCCCCTTTTTGATGTTTGACAAAAACCAAACAAATCATTGAGTTAGAAACTAACTCAAATCCCTTACCAATTATCCCAAATTGGTAATCTTAAACATTCTCCAAATGTTCTCTCCCAAACATTCTCCCCCTTTTTGACTAACAACAAAAAGGTTTTCTCTCCAAGGAGGTCAATGTCTCATGTCCCAATGAGATCTTACAATCTCCCCCTTGGTGCAAAAATACCTAGGATGCCTACCATCTTCCTAGTGATAAGTCCCATATCACTCAAGAGAGGCAATCCTATTCACTCTCCCAATGTCCAAATTGGGTATAAAAAACCCATCAATTTTCCCAATTGATGATACTCTCCCAATAACTTCTCCTCTTCAAGGAGAAAAACACATCCATCATCCCAAGATGGATACCTCCCCCTAAAGGCTTGCTCCCCCTTGACCATTGCACCAACAATGTCCTTGGGAAGTCCCTAAGCTAATAGGAACTCTAAGCCATTAAAGTTAGAAATTGAACATTGAACTTTCCAACACCTTAAAATTGATACAAGCCCTAAACACCTCTCCTAATCCATATCCAAAGGATTTTCACCCTTCATCATGCTTCCCAAAGCATATCCTAGGGTTAGGAGTGGTTAGGGACCTTAACCGCACCTGAAATCGGGTTAAACAACCTTGGTTACCCCGAAATTAGGCTATCGAAAGTGATTCAGAAATCACGATCGACACGCCATCACCGATCGCCACCTGTAAGGCCGATCGACATCAAAATTTCGATTTTCGCATCGAAATGAGTTTTGGAAAATCATAACTAATTATACGTATATCAAAAAATCACGAAATTTGTTACGTATAATACTTATGACCAAAAAAATGGGTGAAAAATGTTTGAAAAATATTTTACCCATAAAATAGCGAAATTGATACAGAATCCAAAAGTGACTAAAAACTTTAAAGTTTAAGCTCACTTTGTATCAATCTCATCAATGGTGATTGCTATCAAAAGATAGACTTCACCAAGGTTTTTCAAAATGATTTTAAAATGTTTTCAAAACCTTATTTTGGATCATATTCCTTGGGCTCTAAGTACATGACTTGTACACATGCTTTCCCAATGATCCACATGTTGAGTTAAGATGAGTTTGGGTTCAACTAGATGCAAAAACTATACACCTTGAACTTAACTCATATCCTAGCATCTCACATGTATCTAGGGTGTATAAATACACATACATGTCAATTGGATGTGAGATGCGGGTTTTGGTTCATTTAATCTAGGGTTTCATGCATTTCCTAGGCAACTCTACTTGATTCCCTTATAAATGGGACTTCAAGTCATGTCATTGTCCTTAGCTCAATTTTAATCAATTTAATGCATGAAATGATCATGGCATAAAGATAGCAATAATTAAGCATGACCAATGATCATGTTGTCATGGCATATGAGAAAATCTAAAAGCACATGACATTTAAAACCTTAATCCTAAAACAAGAACATGACATATACAATGAATAAAAGTAATCATGATGTCATGACATGTTATATGGCAAGCAAAGCATGGCATATAAAATATATAGGTATAATAATACCTAAATCTTAATATTAATTGTCATTTGATATAATTCATCATATTTTGCAATATTTCTACTTTTCTCCCAAATATGCCAAAAACCTAAAATGACACACTAACCTCTAAACCTAAATTATGCCAATTTGATCATTTTATCAAACTTCTCAAATAATATTGGCACATCCTAAAATATTTTAGGATTAAAACTCAAATGTATTTCCAAGGTGACCCTAACCTTGAAAATAACCTAAAGTGCCACCTTTATCATGGTTGAGTTAACTACCCATCCAATCAAGGTTGGCACACCCTAACCCCATATAGCGTGAATCAATCACGCTCTTAGGAACCCAAAACCTATTTGAGCTCCTAGGGTTAATTAGGTATTCGTTAGGGATAACCTCCCTAGATACCTTCCTAATGACCCTCCTAAGCTTGTTTGCCTTGGTCATTATGGTCTTACCTAGGTTGACTCTAAGGGTAACTCCCCTTGCAACCTTCTTAGTGGCCACCCTAGGTTTCCTAGAAACCCTAGCCACTAAGCACAACCTTTGGTCAACCCTAGGGATGACTTCCCCATTGACCTTGGTCTTCCTAGACCTAGTTAGTGTTCCATAATCAAATGGAACACTATAGTAAGCCACCTTAGGCTTAGGTTTGTGACCCAAACCTTGCTTGCCCTTGGTTGACTTTTGACTCTTAGGTCCTAAGTATTGACTTTGAGATTTGGACCTAGACTTTTGATCATTTGACCCTTTATATTGGTTTTGTATACTTCTAAGGGTCTTTTCTAGTTTCTCAAGCCTTGACCTCAAGGCTTGGTTTTCCTTTTCTAATTGCCCAATTTTTGAGTTTTGATTTAAACCATGGGCATTATCCTTTCTAGGCATATGCCTAGTCCATTTTGGATTAAAACCTAGGTGCTCTTGCACCTTTCTAATTGTCTCCCTAGGTAAAATTGGTCTAGTGTTATTTGACCTAGGTTTGTCCTTAGGTAAATTATTTTTAGGGACATTAGTCCCAAATTTCTCCTTACTCCTAAGGTTGACCTTCTTAGCTCCTAAGTAATATTCTCTATTTCTAGCATGCTCTTTTTGATAAATTGCAAGATTGCTAAAATTATTTCTAGCATGCTTTTGACTATAAGAATTAGAAAGAGCATTACTAAAATATACCTTAGGGTTAGTCTTAGCTCCCCCTACTTGTGTAGCTCCTTCTTGCCCCTTCTTCTTCCCTCTTAGGCATTGACTCCGGTAATGTCCCGGTAGCCAGCATTTGAAGCAAATCACTTGTTCCTTGCTCTTTTGTATTGAGGGACCAGCATCTTTGACTTTTGGCACCGGTGGAGCTTTCCTAATCTTCTTTGGGCACTTGCTCTTATAGTGCCTGATTTCCCTACACTCAAAACATGTTATGTGATTTTTATTTAAGCCTAAATTGCTTGAGTTACCTAGGGTATTTGTAGTGGGTGCCGGAGTGGATTCTTCATTCCTCCCGGAGATTGAGGCTTCTTCTTGAATTGGTTATGGCTCCGGTGTGGATGGTCTCTCCCCCTTAATCCTAGAGGTGGATGCTTCTTCCACCTCTCCCACTTCTTCTTTCTCCAATCCGAAAGTTGACTCCATCTCAACTTCCGATTCCTCACTTTCACTTGAAGATGAGCTCTCTTCTTCATCCTCCTTGTCTTCTTGGATTGAATGAGGCTCTTTATGGAATTTTGCCAATTTGTTTCATACCTCCTTGGCGTCTTTACAATCCCCATAGTCACCTAGGCTACACAAGAGGTCATTAGGAATTAAATCAAAAATGAGTTTTACTACCTTCTTGTTTTTATCGAATTGTCGGAGTTGCTCCTCACTCCATTTCTTCTTCTTGAGAAACCCTCCCTTTGGTCCCTTAGGATATTCAAATCCTTCCATCAAGGCGGACAACTCCTCAAGGTCTCTCATCATTAGGAAGTCCTCAATTCTCGCCTTCCATTGTCTAAATCCTTCTTGTCCATAGAAGGAATAGGGAATTGGGGTGTTGATATCCCATCCCAATGGTTCTTCCATCTTCACCCTCTAGCCTTTTGTCTTAGCTCTCGGCGGTTAGTCCGTAGAAGAGCCCCAGGCTCTGATACCAATTGTAGGATATTTGAAGCCGCTAGAGGGGGGTGAATAGCGTCGTGATCGTTCGTTGATGGAATTCGATCGCGTGTTCGTCTCTACAATTTCGTTAGTACACAGCGGAATAGTAATGAAAGCAATACCGAAACAATTAACAACACGCAAACACAATTGTTTAACGTGGTTCAGAATCGAACGGTTCCTACTCCATGGATCGGATTCGTACGAACCCTAGCGATGCCAATCACACACCACTATAATAAACACTCCTTCTCGGATCAATCCGGAGGCAGAGAAACCTTGTACAAGATGATTACAACAATAATCAAAAGCTACAAGCAAATACAATAAAATACAGAGCAAAACTAGTAAAGAAAAACACTTTACAAATGCTCTTGAATGCTTGATTGCTAGGTTGATAGAGTAGCAGTTAGAGACCCTGAATTGCTGTAGCAACTCGCCCCAAATCGCCTCAAAGAACCATGTCAATTTCCTCCATCATGAGCTCCTTATAAAGCTTCAACCTGTGCTGGAAAAAGTCGATCAGTCGACTGATGGGGACCATCAGTCGACTGATGCCACTGTTGTCGTGAGACAATGGCTAGATCCACGCTAGATAAGTCCAACGGATCTACCATCAGTCGACTGATCATACCCATCAGTTGACTAATGGAGTCCTCACTCGATCAGTCGAGTCTCGACTCCATTCTGCGCTCTCGAGCACACCCACCGATCACATGATCGATCCGATCGCTGAGCCATCACCGACTAGCCACCTCTGGCAGTCGACTGCTAGGCCACTTCCCACAGTCAAACCCTAGTTGACTCGGTCCAGTCGACTGCCACATGGCACCAGTCGACTGGTACACCTCAAACATGAGGTTTTAGCCAAAGTATGGTTCCCCCATACTTGCTAGACCACCCTTAGCCTAGACCTAAGCCTTCTAGCCACCTCCATCAGCCTCACGCCTCTCGGATCCCTCCAAGTCATCCATGACTTGTTCATCCATCGCGCTAGCCTTCAGGTGCTTCCATCGGCTATGTCATGCTAACGGTGTCTACACCGCCAAGGCATATTGGACTTATGCGGCCAAGACTCTGCTTGGACTTTACGCCGCCAACCATTGGACTTATGCTGCCAAGACTCCAGCTTGGACTTTACGCCGCCAATATCAAACCCCTTGGACTTCTCAAATGCCAAGACTCAAACTTGGACTTTCCCTTGCCAACCCATGTTGAACTTTCCATGCCAAGACCCATGTTTGGACTTTCCCAACTGCCAAGTGTCCCACTTGGACTTTTCCTTGCCAATTCATGTTGGACTTTCCATTGCCAAGACACATGCTTGGACTTTACCAAATGCCAAGTGTCCCACTTGGACTTCCCATGCCATGTACTCAAGACTTGGACTTTCTTATGACAATTACATTATCATATGTTTTTGTCGAACATCAAAACATCACTCGAGTAAAACTCGAGTCCTGGTCAATCGTGACCTGGGCCGATTGCACCAACAGGAGTTGGATCTTGGCCACCCATGGATCAAGCCCACATAAAGTCCGATCCACTAATGATAATCCAATCCACTAAAGGATTATCATTGATCTACCTCACCACTAAAGGATTTTCTCCGTGTTTAAGATCTCGAATGTTCATTGATTAATTAATTTACTGATCATTAATTAATAAACATCTAACTCCATGAGTAGTACCACTCAACCTTTTCATCATGCCAGACCAAGTCCACCTGCAGGGTTTACATGATGAACCTTATGAGCTCCTCAAGGGGACATCATCATCCTAATATATAGGACACGGTTACCTCCTATAATCAACGACACACCATATAAATAATATCATTTCCCAACTTATCGAGCCTATCGATTTAATCTATAAATCTCGTCCATTGGTAAATCAAAGAGATGAATACTAAGTATATGTGCCCGTTATTATATCGGGATTAAGAGCATGTACAAAATAATATCTGAGGTCTGATTCGATTATGTAGTCAGCAATAAATCGAATCACCTCTAAGTCGGTCCTACTCAATACACACAAAGTGCACTAGTGTGATTCTATGGTCAAGACAAACCAATACCAAATCACACTACAACCATTCCGATAGTTTGTCCAAAGCCATCTTAGTTGTGAGCCTTTACTTATACTTTATAGGGAGCTGATAACATGATCTCCTGTGTGACACCACACACCATGTTTTCTACAATGTAATGTATTAGACAATATTGCATAACCATAAAAATGTAAACAATGATCATGTGATTCTTATTTCAAAATAAAGATGTTCATACAAAAGATAGACTTTTCAGTATACATCTCTACAGGCACAGGGTTCATCTTCATTCTTGATGAAACCAAACTGTTTGATCGCACCATCGAATCGAAGATTCCAGCTCCGAGAAGCTTGCTTTAGCCTATAAATGGACCGATGCAGCTTGCATACTTTCCCAGTATGTTGTGGATCTACAAAACCCTCAGGTTGTGTCATGTACACATCTTCGAGTAAGTTTCCATTCAGAAAGGCGGTTTTGACATCCATCTGTCAAATCTCAAAATCGTGGTATGCTACAATAGCAAGCATGATCCGAATGGACTTAAACATCGCCACTAGAGAAAATGTTTCATCATAGTCAATACCATGAATTTGCTTGAAACATTTATCCACCAATCGGCCCTTATAGGTATGCGTAAGTCCATCCATGTCAGTCTTTCTCCTAAAGACCCACTTATACCCAATGGGTTTGACCCCTTAGGTAGATCAACCAAAGTCCATACTTGGTTAGTGTACATGGATTCCATATCGGATCTCATGGCCTCTAGCCATTTCTCAGAATCTAGGCTCATCACAGCTTCCTGATAGTAGGTAGGCTCATTCTCAATGAGCATAACATCATCATGGTCAGACAAGAGAAATGAGTATCTCTCAGGCTGACGACATACCCTATTAGACCTGCGAAGAGGTAGGTCTACATGAACAGGTGGTTGTTCCACAACTCTTTATGCAACAATCTAATCACCCACAACACTTTGTGGTTCCTGTTCAACCTCCATCAAGGCCTCAGTGCTATGGTCCTTATCTTGAATTTCTTCAAGATCGAATGTACTCCCACTAGTTTTTCTAGAAACAAAATCCCTTTCTAGAAAAACCTCAGCCTTTGCCACAAACACTTTGTGCTGACTGGGAATGTAGAAGTAATATCCCTTTGTATCCTTGGAATATCCTACAAAATAGCACCTATCGGATTTGGGTCCCAGTTTGTCTGAGACTTGATGTCGAACGTAAGCCTCACAACCCCAAATCCTCATAAAAGACATCTTGGCATTTCTCCCTGTCCATATCGTATATGGTGTCTTTATCACAGCCTTGGATGGTACAAGGTTAAGGGTAAAGGTTGTTGTGTCTAGAGCATATCCCCAAAAGGATATAGGAAGATCTGTGTGACTCATCATAGATCGTACCATATCTAATAGGGTATGATTCTTCCTTTCGGATACACCATTCCACTGTGGTGTTCCAGGAGGAGTGAGTTGGGATAAAATCCCACACTCAGCTAGATAGTCACGAAACTCATGGCTAAGGTATTCACCACCTCGATCTGATCGAAGTATCTTAATACTCTTGCCAAGCTGGTTTTGTACTTCATTCTTGAATTCTTTGAACTTTTCAAAGGATTCTGATTTATGTGTCATAAGATACAGATAACCATATCTACTAAAGTCATCAGTAAATGTAATGAAGTACCTGTAACCACCTCTAGAAGCAACATTGAAAGGGCCACATACATCACTATGTATAAGTTCTAACAAGTCTATTGCTCTTTCGCTGTGTCCACTAAAGGGAGTCTTGGTCATCTTTCCTAAAAGGCAAGACTCGCATGTCTCATATGATTCAAAATAAAATGAGTCTAGCAGCCCATCCTTATGGAGCTGAGATAAGCGACTCTCATTTATGTAACCTAAGCGACAATGCTAGAGATAGGTTTAGTTCAACTCATTTGACTTGAACCTTTTGGTACTTATGTTATAGATTGGGCTCTCTAAGTCTAGAAAGTAGAGTTCGTTCATTAGAGGTGCACTACAATAGAACATATCATTTAAATAAACTGAACAACATTTGTTCTTTATTATAAATGTAAATCCCTTCTTGTCCAAACAAGAAACCAAAATTATGTTCTTAGTTAAGGCAGTCACATAACAACATTCATCTAATTCTAGTATAAGCCCAGAGGGCAGACATAGATCATAAGTTCCTACAGCAACAGCAGCAACCCTTGCTCCATTGCCTACTCATAGGTCCACCTCGCCCTTTGTCAATGCCTTGCTATTTCTCAGCGCCTACACATTGGTACAAATGTGAGATGCATATCCGGTATCTAATACCCATGATGAAGAAATAGATAGATTGACTTCTATAACATTTATACCTGAAGTAGAAGTCTCACTTCTCTTCTTCTTAAGATCTTCCAGGTAAGCTTTGCTGTTACGCTTCCAGTGTCCAGCTTCCTTACAGTGGAAGCAAGCCCCTTCCTTGGCAACCCCTCCTTTGGGTTTAAGTTCCTTGCCTTTGCCCTTGGCTTAGGACTTTCCCTTACCTTTAGGCTTTCCCTTTCCTTTCTTCTTTTGCACCATCAAAATGGCGTCAAATTTTCCCTTCTTAAGGTTGAGCTCAACATTTCTCAACATGCTGAGCATCTCAGGCAGTGGCTTATCAATTTCATTCATGTTGTAATTCATGACAAATTGATTGAAGCTTTGCGGTAAAGACTGCAAGATCAAGTCAGTGGCCAGCTCTTGGCCAAGGGGGAATCCTAATCTCTGTAGGTTTTTTACGTACCCAATCATCTTGAGTACATATGGACCTATGGGAGTCCCATCTTTCATTTTGGACCCAAACAATGCCTTAGAGACTTCATATCTCTCGTGCCTTGCTTGTCCTTGATATAGTTGACGAAGATGTTCTACCATATCATAAGCATTCATGAACTCGTGTTGCTTCTGAAGCTTAGAGTTCATGGTCGCGAGCATTAGACATGACACATCTAATGCAACATCTTGATGCTTCTTGTAAGCATCTTTGTTAGCTCGCGAGGCAGTGGCAGGAGGTGTCTCCGGAATGGGCTGCTCCAGGACGTACAGTTTCCTTTCTTGGGTGAGAACGATTCTCAGGTTTCTGTACCAGTCCAAGAAATTTGCTCCATTGAGCTTGTCCTTCTCAAGGACAGAACGCAAAGAGAGAGTGTTTGTGTTTGTCGACATAGTAATCTACAACATAAAATGCAGAGAATTAATATCATATTCCTTTTATCATTTAATTAGGTCTTTAATCAAATGATGCTCCCACTGAATTATAGGAATTTTGTAGAATCGAGTTATAGATGTGGTCAAACCACATTTCTAGATTCATACAAACTAGCTATAATTCCTGCGGGACAAGATCAACATCATACTAAGCCAAAGCTTTGGCTAAATTACCCAAGACTTACTACAATCGGTGGGTAACACATTACTGATTACATCTCTATGAAACTCTTGTTTATAGGATCAAGACCCACATTTACAAAAGACCTTGAGTTAGCTTTGGCTAAATCGCCCAAGATTTAGTGTAAATGCGATCTTATCCTATCTTTCCAACGGTTGGAATATGCCTATAGTTCTACTCGATCCAATTGAATTAACTAGTTTTACTCAATCTAATTGAGATTACTCTAACCCAAGCCGTGATAGGCGTCACCAAGATTGTCCCTCCGCACCCTACCAAGATAATATGCGTTACTCTGCTTTAGTAGATTCAACAACTACAAATGATCGAGGTAGTGATGGGTATCAAGGACTTGGTAGGTATTTTTTGAGTTGATTCGATTAAGATGTAATCTAATCGTAATGTGTATCATATACACATTGAGGCCTTTATTATTCTATACTAGCATGCATCACATACATACAAGCATTATTCTAGCATGCATCATATACATACAAGAAAAATATCCTAGCATGCATCATATACATACAAGCATTATTCTACTAGCATGCATCACATACATACAAGAAAAATCAAATATATATATATATATATATATATATATATATATATATCAACATATATATATAATTAACTGTGATGTGGTCATGGACCTACTATGATCTTCTCAAGCCAATGAGAATATCGGACGGTCAACCTAGGGCTAGCGGCTTCTCCAAGCGCTTCCTTTGACCGCCATGTGTCGTCGGCACCCTTCTCGTAACTTTGTCTATAAGTGGACTTTCCACCGCTCCATTTTGTACATTACAAATATGAAACTCGAGTTACATTCGAGTCTAAAACTATTTATAACTTGAATTTCAAAAGAAGAGGCACGACGCGCAGGTCGCATACACTATACAACACGCACAACCACAAAAATGGCACGCAGGCCGTATTATCAATTACAACACATCATCATCCAATCATATTGGGGTTATTAGGCCATGACAATCACAGAATTATACATAATTCTAAATTATGTATTTTTACAGAAAATTTCTATAATTTTTCCTATTTTTTTTTCAATTTTATGAGTCGCCTCTCTGTAACGGTCCCGCTAAGTGGTTTCCGGGCGCGATCACGGGACAAGGGCGCTTTCGGGGATAGGGGAAGTGCCCCTACTCGCAAAATAAACTTTGCGAGCATCTTTACTATGATCTTACAGCGACTTAAGTCACTGTCCCAAAAACCAAAAGCGAGAACTCGCCGTTTCGGAGAGTTTTTCTCGATGGTTGAAACCTACAAGTGTCCCAACACTCGTTGCTTCGACTCTTCGAGAAAATACCCAAAAATTCTATAAAAATAAGAAATTTACATAAACATAAAAATCTGTAATTTTTTATATCTAATACAAAAACTACAAAAATGAAACACAAACATGCTTCGCACATGGCTCTGATACCACTGTTGGACTTTTCGAGCCGCAAAAACCGCTTTTTGCGTTGCAGAAACCCCAGATGTCCGGCCACGGATCCGTGCAAAGATATATTAAAATAAAAACATCATTGTGCTAAGTAAACCTAGATCTACCTTAGATCTAGAAGTTGAGAGTATTACCCTCGTAGCGACGCCCTTTGCTTATCCCGCTCGTCCAAACGTTTCGCCGGAACTCAAGAGTGTCAAGTGAACACTCCTCTATTGGTATCCACATGGACAAATGGTGGAGAAAAATACCTTAGAGTGTGCTAGCACCCTTTAGGAATTTCGGCAAGATGAGGGATGATCGAGGTTGAGAAGGTGATCCAAGGAAGAAGATGAAGTTGGAGAGTAACTCACAAAATGAATTCACCCATGATGAATAGTGGTCGGCCACTTCAAGTTGGGGGGTTACATGCATGCATGTAACTCCAAGTTGAAGTGGCCATGGTATCAGCTATGCTAGGAACCACCCCAAGCTCAGTAATGAACTTACGGATCCAAACTGCCAAGTATATTGCTGCATCTGAGGCTGCAAAGGAGGCAGTTTGGATCCGCAAGTTCATTACTGAGCTTGGGGTGGTTCCTAGCATAGATGATACCACGACCACTTCAACTTGGAGTCCATGATGATGTGGAGCATCATCATTGGTCGGCCATGCCAAGTCATCATCATGACATGACATTTGGTCAAGTCAAACTTGACCTTTCATCTTCCCTCTCAAGTCATGTCAAACTTGACCTCTTATCTCCCATGGTTGATCAAATCCAACCATTTGATTCAAGTCAATTTAATTTAATGAATTTCTATTCATTAATTTAAATTGATTTGATGAATCAAATCTAAATTAGACTCATTCAACACTTGAATCAAATTGAGTCCAACTCAATTAGTCTAATTTGGATTACTCTTAATCCAATTTGGTTCATCCCATGAACCTAATCCTCATGGTTCATCATATGAACCTAATCTCTATCTAATTGTCCTTTGAGTGTGACCCTATAGGTTCTTGTAACGTTGGCAATGTCCCTAAACCGATTTAAGAAGATAAGCAATGAGTGGTATCTAGAAACACATCATTGCTACCCAAGTTACAAGAATGTTGAGCTCCAACATCACCTTTGTGACTACTAATTGTGACTCTCACAATATGTGACAATGTCCCTCTATCCTTGACATCTAGATTGACCAATTGAGGCATATACCGTGTCATCCTTGGTACAATCTATATCTTGAACTCCAAGTAGACTCACTCTAATCAAATGAGCTCAATATCTCATATTGACTCATTTGGGCATGGCCATGCACTTTGTGGTCTCACTCTATCAAGAATAACTATGTCTCTCCCGTCATATAGGAGGGATAGATCCCATCTACATCATTCACATCCCTCCACATAATTTGTCACATACCCAATAATTACCTTTATAGTCCACCGATTTACGGGTGACGTTTGACGAAGCCAAAGTATGCAACTCCTTATGTAGGGAACCATGGTGACTTCAGGTCTAAGGACTAATAGTCATACTAATAGCCACATGAGAAAGTATATGACACTCATATAACGATCCATGATACTTTCTCATGGTGGGTCATTCAGTATACATTCTCAAATGCATACCCATGTGTCAACATGATATCTCATATCCATGACTTATGAGATCAAGTCATCGTGTTGACCTACATGAAGGATTTTGCTTATCGAGTCCGTGAGGGGAAACTTCGCTTCCCACTTCACCTCGGTTACTTGTTCATGGCGATTCCATCGATGTCCCCGGATTAAAAGTTTAATCATAGACAAAAGGGATTGCCCAAACAATCAAGTCATCATCGTGCTATTCGTTTAGAGAGGTCACATGAACAAACTCGTTGTTCAAGTGACCATCCTCTATTCTACGAGTCGCCGCAGAATAGACGATGTCCAGATCGCCGGTTTTTGTATTTATGTTTGGGGTCCAAGTATATTTAACTACAAACAGAATATATCATGCTCATAATTGGAAAAACAAATACAAGCAAGTAACCATCCACACAAAACATGCATATAATTGAAAAGCAATTATAAACATAATACAAAAGAACACTTATCAAAATAAACAAGATTATACCTCTTGATCTTCTATTGTATGTCCTTCCTCCTTTCGAACGTCGTGTGAGCGATGATCTACCAAAAGTTGATGCCTCCTAGATCACTAATCTTCCTTTCCTTGTTCACTACGAACAAAGGAAGATCATAAAACAAAACTCATCTTCCTATCTAGAACCAGTCACCAAGTCAATAAACTCGATGTTGCCGCCGGCAAAGGAAGAGAACATGGAGTATGGGAACCGGCCAAAGGAGAAACAACAAGGGCATGGGCGGCGGCCAACACTTGGAGAAGAGAAAGGAAAACACTCCTTCTCCTTGTTGCCGCCCAAACCCTAAACTAAGCTCTCCTAATTTCCGGCCAAGGATGAAGGGGAGAAGAATAGATTGAGCTTTGGCCAAGGTAAAGGTATGAAGGAAGAGGGGCCGGCCAACCTTAGGAAGAGGAAGGAGAAGCTTCCTCCCCTTGTTGCCGCACACCACCAACACCCAAACCCTAACCCTAGCCACCTACTCCTATTCCTATCCCAACTAGAATTGGTTGCCTCCCATGGGAAGAAATCCTAATGCCATCCATCATAAGCCATAGATGAAAGGGAGAAACTTGGGCGACAGCCAAACCAAGGAGAGAAGAAGGAGGAAGGGTTTCGGCCACCAAAGGAAGAAGAAGAAAAAAAACTTTCCTTAATTGTGGCCACCCAAAAACCCTAACCTCCCTTGCTCTTGCCGCCCAAAACCCTAGCCCCCTTTACTCTCCATTGTCTTGCCGCCCACCCCTAGTCCACCCTTTTATAGAGTTAGGGATAAGCCTTAGTTTAATCTCCACCATTGGTTCTAGGGATTTAATCTCAACCTTCGGATTTAGAGATTTAATCTCAACCATCGGATCTTAGAGATTTAATCTCTACCTTTGGATCTAGAGTTTTGTTTCTATCCATTGGATCTAAGCTTCATGAGGTGTTAATAGGCTACAATAGGGACCATGAGGAGGAGTTGGATCTTGGCCACCCATGGATCAAGCCCCCATAAAGTCCAATCCACTAATGATTATCCATTCCACTAGAGGATTATCATTGATCTACCTCACCAACCCCCATAAGTTAATATGGGCTCCATATATTATTTGTACATTTTCTCTCCGTGTTTAAGATCTCGAATGTCCGTTGATTAATTAATTTACTGACCATTAATTAATCAACATCTAACTCCTTGAGTAGTACCACTCAACCTTTTCATCATGCCGGACCAAGTCCACCTCTAGGGTTTACATGATGAACCTTATGAGCTCCTCAAGGGGACATCATCATCCTAATATATAGGACACAGTTTCCTCCTATAATCAATGACACACCATATAAATAATATCATCTCCCAACTTACCGAGCCTATCGATTTAATCTATAAATCTTGCCCATTGGTAAATCAAAGAGATGAGTACTAAGTATATGTGCTCGTTATTATATCGAGATTAAGTGTATGTACAATACAATATCTGAGGTCCGATTCGATTATGTAGTCAGCAATAAATCGAATCACCTCTAAGTCGGTCCTTCTCAATACACACAAAGTGCACTAGTGTGATTCTATGGTCAAGACAAACCAATACCAAATCACACTACAACCATTCCGATGGTTTGTCCAAAGTCATCTCGGTTGTGAGCCTTTACTTATACTTTACAAGGAGTCGATAACATGATCTCCCGTGTGACACCACTCACCATGTTATCTACAATGTAAAGTATTAGACAATATGCATAACCATAAAAATATGCAAACAATGATCATGTGATTTTTATTTCAAAATAAAGATGTTCATACAAAAGGTAGACTTTTCAGTATACATCCCTACAATCTCCCACTTATACTAAAAGACTATGCTGTCCTCAAACAACCATACATCTAATCCCCATTCCCTCCACATGCCTATCAAAGCTCTCGCTAGAAGGGCCTTAGTGAAAAGGGTCTACCGGTCATCCTCTGATGCAATCTAGGCGACAACAACTTCTACCTCGTTTATGATTTCTCGTATCAGGTAGTACTTGCGCTTTATGTGTTTACTTGCCTTATGAGTTCGTAGTTCCTTCGAGTTTGCAACTGTACCATTATTATCACAATAAATTGTGATAGTTCTGGGCAAACCAGGAATCACATCCAAGTCCATCATGAAGTTCCTGAGCCACACAGCTTCTTTGGCTGCCTCAGAGGCTGCCACATACTCAACTTCCATGGTAGAGTCCACCACGCATTTCTGCTTGACACTCCTCCATACAATGGCTCCACCTCCCAAAGTAAACACAAAACCTGAGGTAGACTTACTGTTATCCCTATCAGATTGGAAGTCGGAATCCATGTAACCCACAGGGAGTAATTGGTCTGCCCGGTAAATCAGCATATAATCCTAGTCCTTCTCAGGTAGTTCAATATATGTTTTACCGCAGTCCAATGTCCCTGTCCTGGATTACTCTGATATATGCTGACCATGCCCATGACAAAGCAGATATCTGGTCTCATACATAGCATCGCATACATGAGTCTTCCTACTATTGATGCATAAGGAACCACCTTCATCTCCTCTATCTCCTCAGATGATCTAGGACACATCTCCTTAGATAAAGGAACTCCATGCCTGAAAGGTAGAAAACCCTTCTTGGAGTTCTGCATGCTAAAACGATCCAAAATCGTGTCTATGTATGAAGCTTGGGATAAGCACAACATCCTTTTCCTGCGATCCTTTATAACCTTGATCCCAAGGATGTGTCCCATTTCTCCCATGTCCTTCATATCAAATTGTTTGGACAACCATACCCTTACGTCCGTTAACACCTTGATATTATTGCCAATCAACAAAATGTCATCTATGTATAGTACAAGAAAAACCACTACGTTTCTGTCACATCTCTTGTATACACAAGACTCATTCGGACTTTGAATAAATCCATAAGACTAGATTACCTCATCAAAGCGGATGTTCCAAGACCTTGAAGCTTGCTTCAATCCATAAATGGACCGATTAAGCTTACATACAAGATTCTCTTTGCTAAGATATTGTATCTTTATCTTAGATTGCCTCATCATATGTCCAGGGATCAGGTTCATGTTCGCCAGGAATCAAATCAGAAGATTCTCCCAAGAACATAAATCTATTAGGCTGTCTCACAACCCTCCCACTATGACGAGGTATCACCTGTGTATCCTCTGTGACACGCGGTGCAGTGACTTGTGGTATATCCTCTTATACCGGTGGTACTGAAGAAGTGACTTCCCCTTTTAATTCCTCCAGAACAATTTTACTCTTAGGCTTGTGGTTCATCACATAGTCTTCCTCTAGAAATCTTGCATTTGTGCTAACGATTACCCTATGATCTCTAGGACTATAAAACAAACCACCCTTCGTTCCTCTAGGATAGCCAACGAACAAGCGTACTTCTGTACGAGGTTCCAACTTACCAACATCTGCCTTTAGCACATGTGCTGGATTTCCCCATATCTGAATATGTCTTAGACTAGGCTTTCACCCAGTCCACAACTCTGTGGGAGTGAAAGACACTAATTTAGATGAAACCAAGTTCAGAATGTACACCGTCGTATCTAGAGCATATCCCCAGAACGAATCTGGAAATTCAGAATAACTCATCATCGATCTAACAATCTCCATAAGAGTCATATTCCTTCGCTCTGCTACACCGTTCTACTGGGGTGTTCAGGTGCAGTCAATTGGGATTGAATCCCAACCTCTAAGAAATAGTTCCTAAACTCTCCCAAGAGGTACTCACCACCACGATCAGATCGTAGTGTCTTGATACTTTTACCTTGACGTTTCTCCACATCAGCCTTGAATTCTTTGAACTTGTCAAGGCATTCAGACTTGTGGCGCATCAGGTAAATGTATCCATATCTTGAGTAATCGTCTATAAAAGAGATGAAATACTCAAAACCACCTCTAGGTCAGGATAGACATAGGACCACACAAATCAGAATGAACCAATCCTAACACATCTTTGGTTCTATACCCCTTGGCCTTAAAAGGCCTCTTGGTCATTTTACCCTCCAAGCAAGATTCATAGGTTGAGAAATCTTCCACCACTAATGAACCCAAAGGTCCATCAGCTATCAACCTTTGAATTATGCTTAGGTTAATATGACCAAGCCTAAGATGCCAAAGATATATTTGGTTCATCTTCGAAGGTTCTTTTCTTTTATTGGAATTAGAAGATGAGTTATTAACTTCTATTTGCATCGTGGGAGATTTTGGTTCGAGTGTATACAAATTTTCTATCAATGTACCTGAACAGATATTCTCCCTATTCCTTTTTATAACAACTCTGTTATTAAAAGAAATAGAATATCCATCCATAAACAATTTAGAAACTGAAAATAAATTCTTTCTAAATAAAGGTACATAAAGGGAATTTTTCAGAACCAATGTTTTATTTTTCTCAAAAGATAAATAAAACATCTCCCACTGCAATAGCCGCCACCTTAATGGCATTGCCCAAGTAAATGGTAATCTCTCCCTTAGCTCGTCGTCGGGTTTCCTGGAACCCCTGCAAAGTATTGCAGACATGATCAGAGTCTCCCGTATCTACACACCAAGTGCTAGTAGATCACACCGCTAACCATGTTTCAACGACTAGACCAAAGTATATACCTTTGTTCTATTTTTGATGGGACAGTTCTTATTCCAATGTCCATCCTGCTTACAAGTGAAGCACTTGCCTTTCGGCTTCTTCACTCTTCCCTGAGATCCTCCCACCACCTTTGCTCTAGCTTATTTCTTCTTCTTGTTGCCTTTCGGCTTAGAAGTAGAAACCTTCTGAGCAACCATGGCCTTAGCCTAAGCAAGCCTTTCTATCGGCTGGAGAAAGACATCGACCTGGGTTTCCCCTTCGATCTCAGCTCCAAAAACTTCCAGCTCATTCGCAGGCTTAGGAGGATACTCTTCGAAAAGTACATATTTGTACTCCTCAGCAGTTAAGACAATATCTAGATTCTTTTCCAATCAACATAATTTTGTTACAGTAAACTTATTTTCCTTTAGTATCACAACAAGTGGACTGAAAGTCATTTATGAAAATCCTAAGAATCACATAGATCATTACTTTAGATTTCAAAAAATAATTATTGATTCCTCAAACAATAAAATTTTAAAATCAACCAACACCTCAAAACACCGAGAATATTGTATGCCACGATAATGTGGACGTATACGAATTCTACATTTGTAAGAGGAGGTTTTACCCATTAATTTTCTATCTTGTCAACCTAACATTTTGACAAGTAAATGTTGAAATGTATACTGAAAGCCTAGCTCTTTTTGTATGAACATTTTATTTTGGAATAAGAATCACATGATCATTGTTTCCACTTTATATATTTATTATATGTGTGCATATTGTCTAATATTTTACATTGTAGATAACATGGTGCTTGGTGTGGCACAGAATATCATGTTATCAGTCCCTTGTAAAATATAAGTAGAGGCTCACGACCAAGATGGTTTTGGACAAACCATTGGTATGGTTGTAGGGTAGCTTGGTATTGTTTTATCTTGAACATAAAGTTACACTAGTACACTTAGGTGTATTGAGCAGGACCGACATAGAGGTGATTCAATTTAGTACTGACTACATAATTGAATCGGACCTCGGATATTATGTTGTACATGCTCTTAATCCCGATATAATAACGGGCACATGTACTTAGTATTTATTTCTTTAATTTACCAGAGGGTGAGATTTAGATGGATTAAATCAATATGTCCGATAAGTTGGGAAATGATATTATTTACATGGTGTGCCGTTGATTATAGGAGGAAACTGTGTCCTATATATTAGGTTGATGATATCCCCTTGAGGAGCTCATAAGGTTCATCATGTAAACCCAGCTGGTTGACTTAGTCAACATGATGATAAGGTTGAGTGGTACTACTCGAGGAATTAGATGTTAATTAATTGATGGTCAGTAAATCAATTAATTGACGGACATTCGATATCTTAAACACGGGGAGATGAATGCACAAATAATATATGGAGCCCATATTAATTTATGGGGGTTGGTGAGGTAGTTCAATGATGATCCTCTAGTGGAATGGAACATCATTGATGGATCAAGTTTGTGTGGTTCCGATCCATCGGGTGGCCAAGATCCAACTCCTCCTTATGGTCCCTATCGTAGCCTAATATAATCCTTGTGAAGTCTAGATCCAAGAATGTAAAACAAAACCTAGAACCAACGGTTGGGATTAAATCCCTAGATCCGATGGTTAGGATGAAACCCTAGAATCGACGGTTGGGATTAAATCCCTAGATCCGACGGTTGGGATAAAACCCTAGATCCGACGGATGGGATGAAACCCTAGATCCAATGGTTGGGATGAAATCCTAGATCCGACGGTTGGGATGAAACCCTAGATCCGATGGTTGGGATAAAACCCTAGATCCGACGGTGGAGATTAAATCCCTAGATCTGACGGTGGAGATTAAAGGAGGCTTAAGCCCAATTCTATAAATAGAAGGCTTAAGCTTGGGTGGCAAGAATAATTGAATTGGAGTTAGGGTTTGGCTCTTCTCAAAGTGGGCGGCTAGGGTTTGGAGCAAAAGCTTGGGCGGCAACCATCTTCCTTCTCCTTGTTGCCGGCGCCCATCTTCCTCCATAAAGACTTGGCCGGCGCCCATCCTCTAAGCCTCTCTCTTATTCCTTGGCCGACGGTTCTCCTTCCATTGGTGGCCGGCGTTCACTCCTCCATACTCTCCAAAGTGGCCGGCGGTTCTCCTTCCATTGGTGGTCGGCGCCTCATCCACTTGTTCCTTGGCCGGCGGTTGCATCAAATTCTCCAATTTGGTGGCCGGTTCTAGAAAGGATAGGTATTTGTTGGTTCTTCTCTTTGTTCGCAGCGGACAAGGAAGGGAAGATTGCGATCTAGAAGGCTTCTACTCGTGGAGGATCTTCGTCCACACATCGTCCACGAGAAGGATAGGTCATACGGTAGAAGATCGTAAGGTATAAAGTTTTATAACTTTATTTTCAGATCTGAGCATGTTCTTTTTAGTGTTGATTATACATGTGTGCGTATGTATATATATTGTATAATCATGGACCCCGAAGACAAATACAAAAACCGGCGATCTGTCCGTCGTCTCTTCCGTGGCTAATCAACTAGAAGAGTTGTGTTGCTTGAACAACTAGTTTGTTCAAGTGACCACTCAAGTTGTTAGCACGACGATGAATAGGTTGTGCTAAGGAAACTCATCCCATCCGGATTAATTCTTTCATTAGTGAAAATTTTAATCCGGGGACATAGGTGCCAATGAGCCTCCGAAGCAACTCCCAACAGTAAAATTAATAGTTGGTTTCTCTTTGGCCCTACAAATAAAAGCAGTGACTCCGATGGAGAGGATACTTATATTTGTATCTAAGTGTTCACCATTACTTGGTACCAAGGTAATTATCTCGCGTTATATGCCTTACGTTGGGGAAGTACACACGCTCCTTAATAATTTTTTATAACCATATTAGACCTTGCGATCCGCAAACAAACTCATCCGATGGGGAGGAAGGCACTCAGAGCTGACGCGCAAGTTTGTTTGCATCACTTGTCAAATCGTAATGGAGGCCGTGGGAAAAAATTTCCCTCTCCCACTTAGTAATTTGAAATGAGGAATTTTCTAGCCTACGACATGCATATCAAACAAAAAGCAATAAATATGAAAAATAAATTATTTTCCAACTATTATGGCTTTTGTCTTCAATATGTCTCCCATCGCAACGCCTTCTCGTCCGCTCCTCCTGCGCCATATACAAGTCATCCGGAGATCCGAGCCGAGACTAAAACCTACTTTAATTTACATCCATCGATCCTATACACCACGAGGGAGTGTACATGAAATCTAGATCGAAAGTAAAATAAAATAAAGAGTGGCTAAACAATGTCGTATCTAATTTACAAAAAATCAAATACTAGCCTCGTCAACCTCGAGGATTCAACAAAATATACACATACAATCACATACACATATATGGCCATAATAGTCAGATCTTATGCCTGCAACCAAAGAGTTAAACTATGCATATCCTACTATTATCCGACACATATAATATATGAAAAATGCATAAAAATTAACCGAATCCTAAACACACAAAATTGGAAACCTTGGCTCTGATACCAATTGAAGGGTTTTGCTTACTGAGTCCGTAAGGGGAAACTTCGCTTCCCACTTCACCTCTGTTGCTTGTTCATGGCGATCCCATCGATGTCCCCAGATTAAAAATTTAATCCTAGTTAAAAAGGATTGCCCAAACAATCAAGTCATCGTCGTGCTATTCGTTTAGAGAGGTCACTTGAACAAACTCGTTGTTCAAGTGATCATCCTCTATTCTACGAGTAGCCGTGGAATAGACGATGTTCGGATCGCCGGTTTTTGTATTTATGTTCGGGGTCCAAGTATATTTAACCACAAACAGAATATAACATGCTCATAATTGGAAAAACAAATACAAGCAAGTAACCATCCACACAAAACATGCATATAATTGAAAAACAATTATAAATATAATACAAAAGAACACTTATCAAAATAAACAATATTATACCTCTTGATCTTCTATTGTATGTCCTTCCTTCTTTCGGACATCGTGTGGGTGATGATCTACCAAAAGTTGAAGCCTCCTAGATCACCAATCTTCTTTTCCTTGTTCACTCCGAACAAAGGAAGATCATAAAACAAAACTCATCTTCCTATCTAGAACCGGCCACCAAGTCAATAAACTCGATGTTGCCGCCGGCCAAGGAAGTGAACATGGAGTATGGGAACCGGCCAAAAAAGAAACAACAAGGGCATGGGCACCGGCCAACACTTGGGGAAGAGAAAGGAAAACACTCCTTCTCCTTGTTGCTGCCCAAACCCTAAACTAAGCTCTCCTAATTTCCAGCCAAGGATGAAGGGGAGAAGAATAGATTGAGCTTTGGCCAAGGTAGAGGGAAGAAGGAAGAGTGGCCGGCCAACCTTAGGAAGAGGAAGGAGAAGCTTCCTCCCCTTGTTGCCGCCCACCACCAACACCCAAACCCTAACCCTAGCCACCTACTCCTATTCCTATCCCAACTAGAATTGGTTGCCGCCCATGGGAAGCAATCCTAATGCCATCCATCATAAGCCATAGATGAAAGGGAGAATCTTGGGCGCCGGCAAAACCAAGGAGAGAAGAAGGAGGAAGGGTTTTGGCCACCAAAGGAAGAAGAAGAAAAAAAACTTTCCTTAATTGTGGCCACCCAAAAACCCTAACCTCCCTTGCTCTTGCCGCCAAAAACCCTAGCCCCCTTTCCTCTCCATTGTCTTGCCGCCCACCCCTAGTCCACCCTTTTATAGAGTTAGGGATAAGCCTTGGTTTAATCTCAACCATTGGTTCTAGGGATATAATCTCAACCGTCGGATCTAGAGATTTAATCTCAACCGTCGCATCTTAGAGATTTATTCTATACTTTTGGATCTAGAGTTTTGTTTCTATCCATTGGATCTAAGCTTCATGAGGTGTTAATAGGCTACAATAGGGACCATGAGGAGGAGTTGGATCTTGGCCACTCATGGATCAAGCCCACATAAAGTCCGATCCACTAATGATTATCCATTCCACTAGAGGATTATCATTGATCTACCTCACCAACCCCCATAAGTTAATATGGACTCCATATATTATTTGTACATTTTCTCCCCATGTTTAAGATCTCGAATGTCCGTCGATTAATTAATTTACTGACCATTAATTAATCGACATCTAACTCCTTGAGTAGTACCACTCAACCTTTTCATCATGCCGGACCAAGTCCACCTCTAGGGTTTACATGATGAACCTTATGAGCTCCTCAAGGGGACATCATCATCCTAATATATAGGATACGGTTTCCTCCTATAATCAACAACACACCATATAAATAATATCATCTCCCAACTTACCGAGCCTATCGATTTAATCTATAAATCTCGCCCATTGGTAAATCAAAGAGATGAGTACAAAGTATATGTGCCCGTTATTATATCGGGATTAAGAGTATGTACAATACAATATCTGAGGTCCGATTCGATTATGTATTCAGCAATAAATTGAATCACCTCTAAGTCGATCCTGCTCAATCCACACAAAGTGCACTAGTGTGATTCTATGGTCAAGACAAACCAATACCAAATCACACTACAACCATTCCGATGGTTTGTCCAAAGCCATCTCGGTTATGAGCCTTTACTTATACTTTTCAAGGAGCCGATAACATGATCTCCCGTGTGACAACACACACCATCTTATCTACAATGTAAAGTATTAGACAATATGCATAACCATAAAAATATGCAAACAATGACCATGTGATTCTTATTTCAAAATAAAGATGTTCATACAAAAGGTAGACTTTTCAGTATACATCCCTACACTACATGCTAGTCTCTATGCATTAACATTGTCCCTGAATGTTAATACTTGACTAGGAATGATTAAGAGTAGTGTTCTCTATATAATCTCATTATCGATTAAATCAATCGATTGATATAGATAAAAACCTACTACTAAGAACATTATTATATTTAGTTATTTGGCTCCAATACAAGTAAATATAATAACCATGCCTTTATAAATAGGAATATGATATAATAAAGTCCATACAATAATCATCACATGATTGGCTCTAGGGCTTTCACTAACAGAGAAAACGTCTTCGTTTCGATGCGTAGACGATTTCTACTGGCAGGTTTCAAACGGCTATCCAAATCCTATGAACGAGAATGCTTCTCGCAGTGGATCCGAGCTTCGAGGCTTAGGTGGGTTATCGAGAATGAGAATCGAACAAACGATCTCAGCTATATATGTTTTACATAGAAAATACAGCATTCATCACCTACGTTCAATTCTATGATACTACTGCTACAGATCTACTCAACGTGCCTTCTGCTTCCATCTTCCCTGCACTGTGTGTCTTCTTCCTGAGCTGCTACTGCGACAACGATCTTGGCTTCTTCATGAGCTCACAACGAACGACAATATCCGCCTTCTGCTTCATTTGCAACACGTGGTGATTCTGCTTCCATCATGACTGTCTAAGCTTCTACTCCGTGCCATCCAAAAAGCCTCGTCCCTGCCTTCCCGGTGCTACATCTGTGGCCAATCTGACCACAACGATGAAGGCTGTAAATCTTTCTAATTGTAAAAGTTTCTTTTATTGCTCATTCTATTGCATAAAGTTAAGATCACTATAACGTGTAAGTTTTTAAGAGGTTTTCTCCACCCTCGAAGCTTGGCTTCAAAAAGGAGGAAAGATAGTGGTAGGCCTTGGACTAGCAGCTCTAGGAGAGAGCTGTGAACCAAGTAAAAAATTGACTATGTTCCTTTGTTTTGTTTTGCTTTATATTTTATCCTGTGCTGATTTTATGTTTTATATATTTTTTCGGATTTGTCTCATTTTCTTTGGGATGCATCAAATTCAGTTGGTTTTCCGTGTCTTTGCTCGTATCTCGTAAAGTTCATTTTCCGCTATCTCTACTCATTTTTTTAATAAGAAATCTCTCCCCTTCTTGTGTATACTGGTCCTTTTAGAACCGTCATATTTACTATCTCTTATTGTATTGTGCTAACTTTGTGTTGCAGTTGAATAACCTAGCTGGTAGTAGACAGCTGGCTATTGCCAGTCGACTGATGCTAGCATCAGGCGACTGATGAAGATAATTAGTCGATTGCTATTCAAACTGTCCATCTCGAAAAAAGTCAAGATAAGCTCAACTTATCTTAGGGGAATGAGGCTATTTGACTCTTATCTGGTTCTCAACAGTTTAAAGCTTGAAGGACTATAAAAGAAGGAAGGTTTCACCCCTTTAGGTAATCTCAATTGCTCTCACAATGCTCTCACAATGCCGAAGGTCTACGACAATGCTACGCCGCCACTATGCCAATGTCACGCCGAGTTTTACACTTCTAACATCGGTAGTCTTCTATTTTAGTTGTCTTACCTTTGTATTCGATCTTCCTTTATCGTGTTTTTGTTGTAAAGAGGAGAGGTGGGATTGTCCCTCTTTCTCAATATTTTATTTATTATAACCGTTCTCTCCTACCTCCAACGAGGAGGAGATTGTTAGTGGATTGCCTCATCGTACGTGGTCTAGGATCGCGGGGCCTTGGAGTAGTAGCCTTTCGGTTGCAAACCAAGTAAAAACAAATTGAGTCATTTACTTTTATAGCATCTTAATTTCCATTGTGTCACTCGAGTTTTATCGAACGAAAAGAAAGTTTTTTACGCTCGCTATTCACCCCCCTCTAGCGTGCTTCTCGATCCAACAATTGGTATTAGAGCGGGGGCGCTAAGATTTGGTGCAACCACCAATCTAGCATTTCTTTTGGTTTCTTTTTGTATTTTTTTTTTAAATTTTTAAGTTTTTTGTTATTTCTCTTCCCACACTACTGATCCAAGACTAGAGTCTTGGCAACCTTTTTCATGTTATTTTTATTTATCTGCAAGCTTCATTTTTAATGGCCCACATTGAGGGGTATAGCACCACTCGATCTCCATTTTTTAATGGAGATGATTTTCGTTATTGGAAAGGTTGGATGGAGTTTTTCTTGAAAACACAATTCGAGATTTGGATAATAATCCAAACCAACTTTGCTCTACCCACCAATGATCAAGGGGAGCCTTTGGACTTCGACAAATGGACCAACACAACCAAGAGGCAAGTCGAAGCCGATGCAAAAGCAACTCAAATGTTGCAGTGTGGATTGTCCAAGGAGGAGCTCGATCGAATTGGACCGTTCATTAGCGCCAAAGACCTCTGGAACAAGTTAATCGAGCTACATGAAGGGACATCCGATGCTAAGGTATGCAAAAGAGATTTACTATTAAATAAATTGTATAATCTAATGATGCAGGATCACGAGACCGCTACACAACTCCATGGGAGGATCCAGCCCATCTTGAACGGTCTACATGCCATCGGACAAAAGGTAGACAATCGAGACATAATAAGGTACACTCTTAACTCATTTCCTAGGACCACCTTGTGGGCTTCCATGGTTGATGCCTAAAAGGTATCTAAAGATTTATCTAGGATTAGATTAGATGAATTATTTTCTGAAACTGAGTTGCATGAACAAACTAATATGGTCCCACCTGAGAAAGGTATGGCATTGTTTGCATGACAGAGAAGACGAAGAGCAAAGAGCAAGATACCTCCCGTAGAAGAAGAATACGAATCAGAAGATGAATCCTAATTGGAATCTAAAGAGGAGATGGAGGTCGAGCTAGTCAATCTAGTTCAGAGGATAATCAAAAAGAAAAGAGAGTAATTTAAGAACAAGAAACCCCCACAGACCTACACATGCTATGGGTGCAACAAGAAGGGGCATTACAAATCAGACTGCCCAAAAATGAAGCCAAAACATAAGCAACCAAAGCAAGCATTTCAAGCAACGTGGGAGGAAGAAGAAGAGCAAGGCGACTACTTGGCTTTCATGGAGAAACCGATGGAGTCCGAGTCCGAAGCCAACTGTGAATCCAACCCCAACTCTGACTCTAAGGACGAATTCGAGACAAGACTCAAAGCTGGGTCAAAAGAAAAGATTAAGGTAAGTTGTTCACTAATTGAAAATTTGTATCATGCTATTAAGTTATTAAATAGGAAATTAACTATGTTCGAGTCTAGAGTTGAGTCGTTGCTTGAGGAGGTTGAAATTCTCAAGGAAGAGGCTGCTCTAACCTCTTCAACTAGTCAAGATCAAAAGGGAAACTCAACTCGAGTTGAAAAACTTGAGGAGGAGAATTCTCTCTTAAAAGGACGAGTTCAAGAGCTCGAGGCTAGGTTGGAAAGGTTCACGTTGGGATCCAAGAATCTTAACCGACTTCTTGGAACTCAAAGAGCCGTGTACAATAAAGCCAGACTCGAATTTAGGTCAACGACTACGAACAAATCTTACATGTCTATTGTGAATCGTAGTCATCAAAGAGTCCAAGCATGGGTCCCCAAAATTTTGTTGAATTCACATATAAGGACCAATAAGTTTTGGATTCCCCAGGATCAAGTCAACTATGTCGATAGACCATATTGGTTCAATGGTCCAGGGAGAACCAGTACTAAAATTGTATACCCGCTCTCTTAGTAAATTTTTGCATGATTAGGATTTCTTTTGATTTCTAGAATGGCTAGATAGGACGAATAGTTAGTCAACCTTGATAACATAGTACCATGACGGGGTGAGATAATAGTACGTTAGGGAAACGAGGTCTTGTGTATTCGAGCTAGATAATGCATATGTAGCTTGGTGCACTCGGCTAAGTGGAACATGCTGAAGCTACCTCACCGTATCCTTGTAACGCCCGTAAAATTTCTAGCAATTTTACAAGAATTTTTGCATGATTATAATGGGCTTTATGTGGGCTCTTTCAAAAATAAAAGAAATAGAGCCAAAAAGGATGCATGGCCGAGTGATTGAACCCCAAACCTCTAAGTAGATAGCTAAACCTTAAGATGCATCCAATAACAAGAAGCCCAATAGGGTTGTGCTATTAGAAGGGTATGGGAAATGATAGATAAGGGTAAGGGAGGCTAAGGGACACCTTCAAATGAATAAATAAGGGAATGAGGAGACATGAGAAACCAAATTTGCCATTCTCCACTTCTCTTCTTCTTCCTCACTGAAACCCTATGTTTCCCCTCTTCCATTTTCCGAAAACCAAGCAAGCTAGGAGAAAGCTCTAGTCTTGGCACAACCTAGGGTATTTTCTAACTATTAACAAAGCGAAGGATGTAAGTATCCTCTCACCGGGATACAAGTTGTTTCGATTGAAGTTATTAAGAAAAAGCTACATGAAAACTTTCGGCCAAGACCTTCCTTATGCTTTCCATGATGGTCCATGCTATACTTTGTATTAATATGATGATAATAGGTTTCTAGATAGGTTTGATTAAGTGTTTGATCTTCAAACCTTCATGAAATTCTTGGCCAAGTCCCCTTTGACCCCTAATGGTTTTTATATGCTATGCTCTATATGTGGTCATGCTATGTTTTGATTGTAGATGAAGATAGTATGTTTATATCTAAACTAAAGTTAAGTGTTTGATCTCCAACCTTCATAAAACTCTCGGCCAAGCCCCCCTTTGGACCCCTAATGGTTTTCTATGCTATGCTCTAGATGTGGTCATGCTATGTTTTGATTTTAGATGAAGATAACATGTTGTTAGCTAAACTAAATTTTAGTGGTTGATCTTTAAAGCTCCTTGAAACATTCGGCCAAGACACATTTAGGCTCCTAATGGTCTATCATGCTAGGACCTATAAGTTGTCATGTAATGTTTTGATTGTAGATGAAGATAACATGTTGTTAGCTAAACTAAATTTAAGTGGTTGATCTTTAAAGCTCCTTGAAACATTCGGCCAAGAACCATTTAGGCTCATAATGGTCTATCATGCTATGATCTATTAGTTGTCATGCTATGTTTTGGATGTAGATGAAGGTAACATGTTGATAGCTAAGCTAGATTTAAGAAATGGATCTTAAGTTTCCTTGAAGCTCTCGGCCAAGACCCATTTAAACTCCTAAAGGCCTTCCATTCCATGATTTATATGTGATAGAATTAATATGTGGTTAGTTAGATCATGTACAAGTTGTTTAGGGTTTAAAATTTTTGGTAGAACCCCATGAAGTTTATATCACACCATGTTATGCTTGTTCATGATGTTTATGCCATACCCTATATGTGTGTGATGTTAGAATGATGTTAAGTAAACCTTGCTCAAGTTGTTTATCATGTAAACTCCTAAGAACCCTCCCTTAGCGTTTCGGCCAGCCCATGTACATGCCCTCCACTAAGTCCTCCATGCCATGCTACATGTAGAAAAAGATGCAAATATGATGTTAGTTAGATTTTATGATAGCATGATTGGTTGATGTAACTAGCTTATGTCCATGTTAATTGTATGAATGTATGATTATGTTATGATCATTGCCATGTTAATTGTAGGGATGTATGATTATGTTATGCTCATTGCCATGTTAATTGTATGAGTATATGATATTTCATAAAGAAGGAACATGATATGATATGAAAAGAAATATGATATGTTATGAAGAAGGAAACATGATATGTTATAAAGAAAGAACATGCTATATTATGAAAAGAAATATGATATGTTATGAAGAAGAAACACGATATGCTATGAAGAAGAAACATGATATGCCATGATAAGGAACATGATATGTTTATGAAAAGAAATATGATATGTTATGATAAGAAACATGATATGCTATTTTACTTTTTGCATGGCTTGTACCAGGACCCTAATAAGGTCCAAGGGATGGGCTCCTACATACCCCTGGGTCGACGATCGTAGTACGGACTCAGTCCGGGATGGGCTCCCAGATGCCCTAGGCCGACAGTCATAAGTACGGGCTTAGGATGGCCTTCTATGTTATGTTGCCCCTAGGCCGACGGACATAGTACGGGCCTAGTACTCTAGTGGGTTCGGGATTAGCTACCTCGGGTCTATTAGGGATGCGCGCTATGATGATGATGTATGTGGTACAATGCCAGGCCCAATATGTTGGGATTATGTTTAAGTACCTATAATATATATGTTTTCAAAGAGCATCTTGCATATACCTTTATTTCATGTCTAGATCATTATGATGTTATTATGCATGTTATACTGGCTTATGTTCTTGAATGTTTATATGAATGCTATGCTTATGTTCTGGTATGTTTATATGCATGTTATGCTTGCTTATGTTTGTTAGTAATATATGAGAGATGTCCTAAGGCAATCGCCTTATGTATGAACCATTTATATGATAAATGAAGATTCACTATTTGAGTATACATGTTTCATGTATTTGATTGGATCTTAAACTCATTTACTGAATGTCCACGATACGATTCACAGCATGAGAGAATTTATGATTGGATCACAACTAGTGAGTATCTCTACATGTGTAATTGTGATGTATCGGAATTATCCCTAGTCGATGAATTGATGGATTTGGACACCATCGATTACAGTCGAGACTAGCCAGTATACTCCTTGGTGTATCAAGCGGTGATTCTCCTTTGGAGACATTGTGATGTCGGAGTTAATCGTGGATGCTAGTTATGGTAACTAGTTCATTGGAGTGACCAAGTAAGACTTCATATGGTTCTCTGCATATATAGATATGTCAATGAAGTTCTTCTTGTGGCTTAAGTGCGATGTTCCTTTGACTTGCGGTATTCAAGTCATCTTGATCATGGAGACTTATGCTTTGACATCTTAAGCAAACATCTCTAAGGAGATGTGGACCGGGATGATTGGGTATAAGTCAGTGATCGAAGGTGTTTGAATAGCCTATAAAGGATTCACCACTCCTTGCGAGGAGATGTATACCCATGGCCTCTCGTCGGATTGTTACTAAAGTCTTTGGCCAAAGCATTACATGTTTAGAGTAAAGTACTCTTGATACATGTGCGAGTAACTAGAATCCGTGGGGCGAGAAATGATACTTGGGCTAGGTGTGGCGTAGTCGACCTAGTGAGGTGACACAATAGACCATGTCTGAACCAAGTGGGTATAAGATGAGTGAAGGGAATGGGGCCACGAATCATTCGATTTGCTAAAGGGTTTGAGAAATAGTTTTGGATCAGCGTTGATCTTTTGGTTAATTGGGGATCATGATGTACTACTAGGTGCCACTCATGATCGTTCTATAATTAATGGTTAATTATAGGCGGCCAACATAAAGCGAGAACCTATTTGGTCACCGCGCTGTGGCGTAATCCAAAGGATTTAAAGCGAGCTTGAGAATGGGATTCTCAAGAGAAACTAGGTTTGGTTGGACCAAACATAAAGCGAGCATGAAATCGTTTGATCGCAATTGAAGCGTGGATGGGCCGTGTCTTATGAAGACATAATGGATAAACCAAAATGGTTTGGTTCTAATCCAATGGATGAGAATAAACCAAAGGGTTTGGTTTATATTAAACGAATGAACCAAAGGTTGGTTCGGTTCGTTTTAACTTAAAATAAACCATCATGGTTTGGTTTATTTTAACTTATCTTAATGGAGGCGGGTTAACGGGCCTAATGGTTATGATCAATAACCATTAAGAGAATTAGTTCTCTATAAAGAGGGCTTAATGGATAATTAAGCCTAATCAAAAACCCTAGCGGCGCCCAACCCCTCTTCCTCTTGTTGGCGTCAACTCCATTGCCGCCCAACCCTTGAGCCGTCAGCTCTTTTGCCGTCGTCAAGCTTCCAGCGGTGATCCTCCGGCGACCCTCGATGATCTTCCTGAGCCTCGGTGAAAAGGTGAGCACTTTGGCGGCGCCTACTCCTCCACCAAGCTGTCAGTTTTTTGGACAGCTTCTTCTCCTCGTCGGGCGTCGTTTGGGCGGCGGTTAGAGCTCCGACAGCGGATAACTTACGGGGATTGATCTCGGTAATCCTCTGAGTGGAGGCGAAGGATTCGTCAATTGGTTGGCGAATACCTCTCGGAGAAGCGAGTTTTGAGAACTCGTATTAGGATCGAATTTGGATTCGGATCGTGATCATCTCTCGATCACGTCGTCTTCAACACGAGGCTAGTAACCCGTCTGAAGGCGAAGCTCGTGGCTTAAGCGAAGTCATCCCAGGAACTCGGCGTGGATCTGGATAGAGCGATTCTAGCGAGGATCGTTCGGTTGATCTCGTTCCGCTACGTCATACGAAGGTATAGCGTAGATAAATTTCCTTTTATTGCAAATTTAAATTTATAGTTATGTCTTACACTTGTTGTAAATGCATGCGGTGTTGTGTGTGTTGTAATAAATATAGATTTATTATTTTATTGCTTCACTGTGTGTTCATGTTTACTAAACATGATCGAACACACACATCGCAAGGCTCGAAACCCAACAAAGGTATCGAGCCCAGTTGTGTTTCACATAATCGTAAAATGGTTTACGATAGTCATAATGTATTTCTGGAAATTTTCTAATTTTGGAAATTTAGAAGTATTTATGGAAATTTTTCAATTTTGGAAAGTCTAGAAGTATTTATGGAAATCTTCCACTTTTGGAAAGTTGGAAGTATTTATGGAAATTGATATTTTCCATAAATAAAATATTTGATTAGATTCTGGAAATTTGTTTCTAATTTAATCATGATTTGATTTGGGAAATCAAATCTTAAAATATTTTATTTCCATAAGTAGTTTTAATGATTTAGGAAATTGGTTTCCTAAATAGATTTTCCTTAATCAAATAATTCCATGAATAAAATATGTGATTAGATTTGGAAATTTGTTTCCTAATTTAATTATGATTTGATTTGGAGAATCAAATCTTAAACATATTTTATTTCCATAAATAGTTATGACATATAAGGAAATATATACATGACATAATTGTATGCCATGTAAATGCATTAGATGCATAACATTATGCCATGCGTGTCGTGACATGTAGATGTATGCCATGTATGTCATGCCATGTAGATAATAGTTATTTGCATGCAAAGAGGATGAGACATAAAAACCCTTAAACAATATTAAAGCCTACACCTTCCATTAATATGGTTAAAACCAGAGTTCCGCTTCTTGTTTGGGTTGTTGGACTCTCTCCAAGCCCGGCTCGAACCCGAATATGTTCAAACCATGGAATAGTTTAATACTAATATGGTAAGAGTCAGAGGTCAATCGTTAGCTTTGGTTGTTGGACTCTCTCCAAGCTGGGCTAATTGGTTGAATGCGCTCTAACCATATTAAAACTATGTCTTGATTAATGGGTTGGCTTTAACCTGGAGCATCGATTTGTTGGACTCTCTCCAAGGTCGATGTAAAGGGAGGTGAAGTTGGGTGTTATGCATATGATGCATACTTGTTAATGTGTTAACAACCCGATGTATGTGTGAACATTCAATTAGTTGATAGCACATTGTGATAGTTGCATATACGTGATATGCAATCGGTATAGTTGATACCTACCGTCGTAGTTATGAATGACTTGTTGGACTCTCTCCAAGGTTGTTCATAACTATGATGGATATCAGCCCATTCGGAGATGGACCTACGATCTCCCGAAGTGATTTTGTGGTTTTTGAAATTTGAAAAATGAATGGGATTTATAAATGTATATTGATGCATTTTAAAAATCATTTTCTCATATATGCTCGTTTTGTATTTCTAAGATTGATCATGATGTCTTTGAATTTGCGTTCCATTTTGGATTCAATAAATTGACTAGGCCGAACTTCTTGGATGGCTTAGAAAGCTTGAGAATTGTTCTCAAGGTTGAAAAGCTTGCAAATGTCCTCGAGTGCCCTCTTCCCGCCTTCCTAGTGACGATGCAACTCGACCAATTGTTGGCCTATCGTAAATATGTGAGTGATTCTCAACAAATGAGTTGCATCATGCTAGCCGCGATGGAACCCAAGCTACGAAAGCAAAGATGAGCATATGGATGCTCATATCGTAGTCCTTCATCTTTGTGAGTTGGTTGATGAGCAAGTGAGATTCGAAGGTTCAAGTCTCAAAGCTCCTCTTCACCTCCGAGATGCTAGAAGGTTCATCTGGTATCGCTCAATATGTCAAGACTGTGGAGTCTTCGAGAAGCATGAGCAGGGGCCGTTAGTTGATTCCTCAAGAAAGGTTCTAAGAGGAAGGCAAAGAATGTAAGAAAGGGAAAGAAGAGAAGGGCTAAGAAGGTAGAACTAGCACAAAGGAAACTTGCCATCATTATGGCAAGGAGAGCCATTTATGAAGAAAGTGCAAGATTTATCTTGAGTCCGTGAAGAAGAATAAGGCATCGGATGCCCCATCTTCTTCGGATATCTTCGTTATTGATTGTCATTCTATTTCTCAAACACTTGGGTATTGATACTAGGTGTGGCTCACATATATGTAATGACATACATGGGCTAAGGAATAGAAGAAGACTCATCAAGGGAGAGTCAAATTTATGTGTTGGGAATGGAGCAAAGGTTACTGCAGTCGCCATTGGAACGCATTTGTTGAAACTCCCTACAAGACTTGTCTTAGAACTGGACAATTGCTTTTATGTTCCTTCGTTGATAAAGAACATCATTTCTATTTCTTGTTTAAATAGAAATGGGTAACATTTGACTTTTAGTAACAATTATTGTTACATAACTTTGAATGGAGTTCTTTATGGGACTGGAACTTTAAGCAATGGTGTTTATACGTTGGACGATATCCAAAGGACATTTTCAATATTGAAGCGAGCAACAAGTGTGCTTGAAAGGATAATCAATTAGACTCCTACATGTGGCATTGTCGTCTTGGCCATGTAAGCAAGAAACGCATGTCCTAATTACACCGATGTGGAATTCTGGAATCGTTTGAATTGGATTCATACGATACATGCGAATCATGCTTAAAAGGCAAGATGACTAAGTTACCTTTTACTGGAAAAGGTGAACGAGTGGGAGAGTTACTAGGTCTAGTACATACTGATGTATGTGGACCTATGTCAACTCAAGTTTAGGAGGCTATAGCTACTTCATTACCTTAACCGATGATCACTCACGGTTTGGGTATGTGTTCTTGATGAAACACAAGTCTGAAGCCTTTGAAAGGTTCAAAGAATTCAGAAATGAAGTAGAGAAACAACATGACAAAAGTATTAAAATACTTGATCGGATCGAGGTGGTGAATACTTAAGTCAAGAGTTTCTTGATTATCTAAGAGACAATGGTATATTGTCTCAATGGACTCGCCCTATACACCACAAAGCATAATGGTGTATCCGAGAGGCGAATCGACCTTGTTGGACATGGTCAGTCAATGATGAATCATGCAACTCTTCCCAAGTCCTTTGGGGCTACTCGCATACATACCGCTTACTTGTTAAATGTAATGCCTACCAAGGTAGTCTCAACTACTCCATATGAGATATGGAATGGTAAGAAACCTCATGTATCTTACTTGAAGATATGGGGTTGTCCTCGCTTATGTGAAGCTGATCAGATCGCATAAATTGATGCTAAGTCCGATAAATGTCTATTTATTGATACCCTAAGGAAACAAGGGGTTACTAATTCTATCATCCTGTGGAACAAAAGGTGTTTGTTTCAAGGCATGTGGTTTCTAGAGAAAGAGTTTCTCTTGCAAGAAAATAAAGTGGGAGTGTCATCGAGCTTGAGGAGGCCTCGAGAGACTCAAATAGACATTGATGAGATACCGGTGAAGCACAACACCGATAACTCATAGTGATGAGCAATCTACCGACTCTATTGTAACACCACATCTTCAGAGATCCGTAGAACACGCAATATTCCCCGAGAGATATGGATTTCTCGTAAGTGAATCGAACGACGTGTTACTCATTGATGATGAGGAGCCTACCAGCTTATGAAGAAGTGCCGACAAGTTCAGAAGGGATAAGTGGCTTGGTGCCATGAAGTTTAAATGGATTCCATGTATGAAACCAAGTTTGAACTTGGTTGACCCACCAAGGCATAAAGCCTATAGGGTGCAAGTGGTTTTCAAGAAGAAAACTGACATGGATGGTAATGTGATTACCTATAAGGTAGATTGGTGGCAAAGGATATCGCCAAAAACAAGGTGTTGATTATGACGAAACCTATTCGCCGTAGCTATGCTTAAATCCATTCGATGCTCCCCGCCATAGCGGCCATTATGATTATGAGATATGGCGTAGATGGATGTGAAAACAACTTTCCTTAATGGAAACTCGCCGAGGACGGTATATGATACAACCGAGGGTTTCACATCGCTGATAAAACCAAGGTATGCAAATTGGCGACGGTCCATTTATGGATCAAGCAAGCATCCAGAGTCGAATATCCGCTTTGATGAGACAATCAAAAGTTTGATTTCACAAAATCCGCATTTAACCTTGTGTGTACAAGAAGGTTAGTGGGAGGCAACAGATGTTCTAGTATTGTATGTCGATGACATACTTATAGGAAACGATGTTTCAATCTTACAATGAAGGTTTGGTTATCCAAGACATTCTCCATGAAAGACTGGGAGAAGCAACCTACATCCTCGGATTAAGATCTATAGAGATAGATCGAAACGGTTGCTTGGTCTTTCGCCTACATATATAGACCGAAAAGCAAAGAGGTTTAGCATGTCGGAATCCAAGAAAGGTCTACCCATCGCATGGGGTACACCTTTCAAGTCTATGTGTCCGCGCACGTAAGACGAGAGGATTTGCATGAGTAAGATTCCCTATGCATCCGCAATAGGATCTATCATGTATGCTATGTTATGTACGAGGCCCGATGTATCGTATGCCCGAGTGTCACGAGCAGATACCACCGATCCAGAATGGATCATTGGGTGGTCATTAAGACGATCCTTAAGTACTTGAGAAGAACTAAGGATGTGTTCCTAATATATGGAGAAGGGGACATGGTGATACGCGGTATACGGATGCCACCTTCGCATGACATAAGGATGATTCCATGTCTCACCGATATGTATTCACCTTGAATGGAGGCGCAATAAGTTGGAAAAGTTCCAAGCAAGACACTAGCAAATTCTACCACTGAGGTAGAATACATTGCGCCTTCTAAGCAAAGAAGGAAGCGGTTTTGGATCAAGAAGTTCATCTATGAACTTGATGTGGTCTCCATCAAGCAATCCAAACATGGAGCAATTCACAGCGAAAGAGCCAAGGTCTCATCAACGATCCAAACATGTAGAGATCTTATCAGAGATCGAGGAACGAAATACAAATCGAGAAAATTCCCACCGAAAGGAACTTAGCGGATCCTTGACTAAAGCATTACCTCAAAGTAAGTTTGAGGGTCATGTTAGAGCTTATGGTATCGATACCGTAGCTTGGCATTAGGCCAAGTGGGAGTCCGTTAGTAATATATGAGAGATGTCCTAAGGCAATCGCTTTATGTATGAACCATTTATATGATAAATGAAGATTCACTATTCGAGTATACATGTTTTATGTATTTGATTGATCTTAAACTCATTTATCAATGTCCACGATACGATTCACAAAGATGAGAGAATTTGTGATTGATCACAACCAGTGAGTATCTCTACATGTGTAATTGTGATGTATCGAATTATCCCTAGTCGATGAATTGATGGATTTGGACACCATCAATTCGCGAGACTAGCACGAGGTATACCCTTGGTGTATCCAAGCAAATTGATTCTCACCGGGCCGAGAGACATTGTGATGTCCGAGTTAATCGTGGATGCTAGTTATGGTAACTAGTTCATCGAGTGACCAGTAAGACTTCATATGGTTCTCTCGATATAGATATGTCAATGAAGTTCTTACGGGCTTAAGTGCGATGTTCCTTCGACTTCTATTCAAGTCATCTTGATCATGGAGACTTATGCTTTGACATCTTAAGCAAACATCTCTAAGGAGATGTGGACCCGGATGATTGGGTATAAGTCAAGTGATCAAGGTGTTTGAATAGCCTATAAAGGATTCACCACTCTCATGCAGGAGATGTATACCCATGGCCTCTCGCCTGATTGTTACTAAAGTCTGGCCAAAGCATTACATGTTTAGAGTAAGGTACTCTTCGATACATGTGAGTAACTAGAACTGTAGGACGAGGAAATGATACTTGGGCTAGGTGTGACGAGTCACTTAG
Organism: Wurfbainia villosa; assembly: GCA_025175895.1. NCBI lineage: Eukaryota > Viridiplantae > Streptophyta > Magnoliopsida > Zingiberales > Zingiberaceae > Wurfbainia > Wurfbainia villosa. The sequence continues at coordinate 35,985,469 of CM045998.1, read as the reverse complement.
TGGGACCGGCACAATAGACCATGTCCAACCAAGTGGGTATAAGATGAGTGAACGAACCCTATGTCACGACTAAGATAAAGCTACATCTCTACTTATGTGAAGCGGATCGGATATGATAAATTTAAGTGCGTACTTCTTAGCAATACGTAACAGGTGCCACTCATGATCGTTCTATAATTAATGGTTAATTATAGATGGCCAACATAAACCGAGAACCTATTTGGTCACACGCACAACGAGCGTAATCCAAAGGATTTAAAACGAGCTTGAGAATGGGATTCTCATACCGAGAGAAACTAGGTTTGGTTGGACCAAACATAAAGCGAGCATGAAATCGTTTCAGTCGCAATGAAAGCGTGGATGGGCCGAGTCTTATGAAGACGTAATGGATAAACCAAAATGGGTTGGTTCTAATCCAATGGAGGAGAATAAACCAAAGGGTTTGGTTTATTTTAAACGAATGAACCAAAAGTTGGTTCGGTTCGTTTTAACTTAAAATAAACCATCATGGTTTAGTTTATTTTAACTTATCTTAATGGAGCGGGTTAACGGGCCTAATGGTTATGATCCAATAACCATTAAGAGAATTAGTTCTCTATAAAAGAGGGCTTAATGGATAATTAAGCCCTAATCAAAACCCTAGCTTGGCCGCCCAACCCCTCTTCCTCTTGTTGGCGTCAACTCCATTGTCGCCCAACCCTTGAGCCGCCGACCAGCTCTTTGCCGGCGTCCAAGCTTCAGCCGGTGATCCTCCGGCGACCCTCCGGTGATCTTCCTAGGCCTCGGTGAAAAGGTGAGCACTTGGCTTCCTTGTTTTGGCCGGCGCCTACCCCTCCACCAAGCTGTCCAGTTTTCTGGACAGCTTCTTCTCCGCTCGTCGGAGCGTCGTTTGGACGACGGTTAGAGCTCCGACAGCGGATAACTTACCGGGGATTCGATCTCCGGTAATCTTCTGAGGTGGAGGACGAAGGATTCGTCAATTGGTTGACGAATACCTCTCCGGAGAAGCGAGTTTTGAGAACTCGTATTAGGATCCGAATTTGGATTCGGATCGTGATCATCTCTCGATCTCGTCATCTTCAACACGAGGCTAGTAACCCATACGAAGACGAAGCTCGTGGCATAGCGAAGTCATCCCGAGGAACTCGGCGTGGATACGGATAGAGACGATTCTAGCGAGGATCGTTCCGGTTGATGCTGTTCTTGCTACACGTCATACGAAAGGTATAACGTAGATAAATTTCCTTTTATTGCAAATTTAAATTTACGGTTATGTCTACACTTATTGTAATATGCATGCGTGTGTTGTGTGTGTTGTAATAAATAGGAGTATTTATTATTTTTATTGCTTCTGCTATGTTCATGTTTACGAAACATGATCGAACACACACACGCCGCGGTGCCGGAAACCCAACAATGTTCTTAAATGTTTATATGAATGCTATGCTTATGTTCTGGTATGTTTATATGCATGTTATGCTTGCTTATGTTCTTGAATGTTTATATGAATGCTATGCTTATGTTCTGGTATGTTTATATGCATGTTATGCTTGCTTATGTTCTTGAATGTTTATATGAATGCTATGCTTATGTTCTGGTATGTTTATATTCATGCTATGCTTGCTTATATGTTCGTGTACATTTATATGAATGTTATGCTTATATGAGCTTATATGATCATGTCACTACTCTATGCTTAATGCTTGACGTAGGGTTTTTGTGAGTAGGATAGGATCTTACTATGCCTATGTGCTTATAGTTTTGTGTTGCCTTGTACTGCAGATAAGAGTAAAGAATGGCTAAACTAAAGGGAGCAGTAGGAGGGGCAAAGTGAGTGTGGTAGTGGCATGGTGGAGGAGATCTGTTTATGCTTCCCGTACTTATGCACGTTTTCTTTAAGTTGAATGTCATGATCTGGAACTAAGTATTTATGAAATGATGATGCATGCTTATGTTTAAAAGAAAGAAAGAAAACAAAAATTTAAAGTCTTCAGCTGTAAGAAGTATATGTAGTCTTCCGCTGTAATGCATGTATATATGATCGCGTCGCACCTTCCCTCCAACCCCTGGAAAGGGCGGGCGTGATAAGTTGGTATTAGAGTAGATCTGCCTTTCCACTACACACACATTAAGCTCCAAATCCTACCGCTCCAAGAAATTCTATGCCTACTCTATTTTTTTGTTCGTGTATGATAAGAAAGGCCTTTAGCTTAAATATGCATGAAGATATGTATGATAACCTTATGCTAGCCTTAGTTTAAATATGCATAGATAGATGAATGATAATCTCATACTAGCCTTATTCTAATATATGAAGATAAACATGGCTGGGAGACGCAGTAGTAGAGTTGATAAGATAGCACCCTCTCATGACCTCACGCATGTGGTTATTGAACTTTAGCATCAAGTCATAGAGCAACAACAAGTGATAAATGCCTTAATGAATCAGCGAGGAAACCCTACCGCCCCACTAGTGGGCCCTGGCCCGATAGTTTGACAGGAAGCTTACCTAATCCAGTAGCAGAGGCTGAAGCCGAAAAATTTCTCTGGTACTGGTGAACCATGGGATGCCTAGGCCTGGTTCAAGACTGTGGAAAGCATCGTAGAGCTACTGGACTGGCCCGAATGCGAGAAGATTAAGTGTGCATCATTTTGCCTTTTAGGAGATGCCCAAATATGGTGGGAAAGGATTAAAGCAACGAGTCAAGTGAATCATATGAGATGTACGGACTTCGAGTATGAATTTTTCGAAGAATTCTTCCATATGCGGGTGATAAACAAGCATTACGACGAGTTAATTGGGTTCTGGAAAGGTGACCTATCAGTTAGTGAAGCTGTGAAGAGATTCAACTGACTCACATGCCTATGCCCAGAGTTGGTCAGTACAAAAAGAGAAAGGGTGAGACTTATGCTGAAGATCCTCCGACTTGAGATAGCTCTGAACGTGGCCGGCGGAGTTAATAGACCGCAAACCGCAGAGGAGCTATTCAGTAGTGCCTTGATTACCAAACATTACCTGAACAACATTAACCAGCAAAAGAGGGCATTGAATGAAGGCAGGAGTCAAGCCCAGTCAGGAGGTCAGAGAATCCAGAGTACTTGGAAAGGGAACCACACTGGTAAGAGAAAGCAATGGGATGACTCTAAAGGTGGTCCAGCGAACAAGCAGCCCAAGATCCCTCTGTGTGCTACATGCGGGAAGATACATCCCAGAGTATGCTATAGGGGAACAAATAGACGCTACAACTGTGGACGGGAAGGGCATAGAGTCAAGGACTGCCCTATTCAGGTTCAGGCACCTCCTCAGCAGTATGCCCAGTACAGGGGTGCTCCTCCACAGCTACACCATATGCAGGTTGCAATCGAAGGTACCCCAATAAGTCAAGGGAGATTGGAATCCCCGCCAGTTATGATGGATGCCAGGGTATTTTCTCTCACCCAAGAAGATGTGGCGAACGCTTCTACGGTTGTCACAGGTCAGATATTTATTTTCTGTCAGCATGCTACTGCATTATTTGATACTGGGGCAACACATTCGTTTGTTTCTACACCTTTCACGAAAAAGATGGACATGCCACCAGAAGCATTGGATCGCAAGTTCTTAACCACCCTACCCTCGGGAGAAGTAATGCCCTCTACTCATATGCTACGAGCCGCACCCATCAGAGTCACAGACAGAGAACTCTACTATGATCTGATAGTTCTCGACATGCAGGATTATGATGTCATTTTGGGCATGGATTTCTTAAGCAAGTATGGTGCTTCGATCCAGTGTCACAAAAAAAAAGTGGTCTTCCAGCCGGAGGCAGAACCTATGTTTGAATTTATTGGAGAGCCAAGGAAAAGAATCGATAAATTTCTATCAGCTCTACAGGCGCACAAGATGTTAGATAGTGGATGCACTAGGTTTCTAGCACATGTGGTTGATACAAGTCAAGCCAAGGACCAGAAGCTAGAAGATGTCAGAGTTGTATGCAACTACCCAGAGGTATTCCTAGATGAACTACCAGGGTTAGCCCCAGATAGAGAAATTGAATTTAAGATCGAATTGATTCCTGGTACTAACCCGATCTCTAAAGCACCTTACCATATGGCACCGGCTGAATTGAAGGAACTTCAGGGACAGCTACAGGAATTACTCGACAAGGGACTTATATGCCCAAGTCGCTCTCCATGGGGAGCTCCAGTACTATTGGTGAAGAAGAAAGATGGGTCTATGTGAATGTGCATAGACTACCGAGCGCTAAATAATGTGACGATCAAGAACAGGTACCCTTTACCACGGATTGACGACCTGTTCGACCAGCTAAAGGGTGCCACCTTCTTCTCTAAGATTGACCTTAGGTCTGGCTATCATCAAGTGAAAGTAAAACCAGATGATATACCAAAGACGGCTTTCCGAACAAGATATGGACATTATGAGTTCATAGTTATGCCCTTCGGAGTGACGAATGCACCTGCTATGTTCATGGATCTAATGAATCGGGTATTCTCGGCATTCCTCGACAAATTTGTAATCATTTTCATCGACGATATACTGATATATTCGAGAATCCAAGAAGAGCGTGCAGAACACCTGAATATGGTATTACAAATTCTTCGGGAAAAGCAGCTATATGCAAAGTTCTCCTAATGCAAGTTCTGGCCCAGTCAAGTATCATTTTTGGGTCACGTTATATCCAAGCACAGAGTGATGGTAGACCCAATAAAGATTGAAGCTGTGAGTAACTGGAACATGCCAAAGAATGCCAGCGAGATCAGAAGCTTTCTTGGGCTAGCAAGCTACTACAGGAAGTTTGTAGAGAACTTCTCTAGAATTGCAGCCCCTATGACAGTCCTCACCAGAAAGAACAAAAAGTATGAATGGACGGACGCCTACGAAAAGAGTTTCACAGAATTGAAAAAGAGACTAACCATCGCTCTAATCCTTGCTCTGTCGGATAGTAACGAAGGCTTCGACATGTACAACGATGCTTCCAAGTTGGGACTCGGAGATGTACTCATGCAGAATGGCAAGGTCATTGCCTATGCCTCTAGGCAACTCAAGGAACATGAAAGGAATTATCCCACTCATGATCTAGAGCTAGCGGCCGTGGTCTTTGCTCTCAAAACATGGAGGAATTATCTATACGGAGCTCAGTGTAGGATCTATACAGACCACCAGAGTCTGAAATATTTCTTCACACAGAAGGGCCTAAACATGAGACAACGCAGATGGCTCAAGCTCGTCAAGGATTATGACTGCGAGATTTTCTAAGCGAACAAGGTGGCCGATGCACTCAGCAGGAAGTCCTGTGCCACCTTGATGTCTCTATCGGTATTATCTCGGCCCCTAGAAAAGGAAATGATGCGTTACGGGGTTGAAATCATTTTCGGACAGCTCTCGACCATGATGATAGCACCAACGTTGTTCGATGATATATTAGAAAAGCAAGCCCGTGACCCGAGTATTCAAAGGATCAAGCAAGAGGTCCTAGAAGGAAAGGATGATGGGTTTCCTATCTCTGATAGTGGAGTACTCTACCTCAGGGATCGCTTGTGTATTCCCGATGATCCAGAATTACGGAAGAAGATATTTGGAGAAGCTCACGGAACCCCTTATGCGATGCATCTTGGAACCACCAAAATGTACCAAGATCTAAAAAGGAAATTCTGGTGGTTCGGTATGAAAAGAGATGTAGCTCAGTATGTCAGTACCTGCCTGACCTGCCAGAGGGTTAAAGAAGAACACCAGAGACCTGGAGGAACACTACAGCCGATCCAAATTCTAGAATGGAAATGGAAAGATATTTCTATGGATTTCATCTCAGGACTGGCCAAGATGACGAACGGATATGACGCTATATGTGTAATTGTGGACAGATTGACGAAGTCTGCCCACTTCTTAGCAATCAAGATGACCTATTCAACTGAGAAACTGACTCAATTATATGCTAAGGAAATTATCAGATTACATGGGATTCCTAAGACCATCATTTCTGACAGAGATGGTCGCTTTATTTCTCATTTCTGAGAATGTGTTCAGAAGGCCCTTGGCATGAAGCTATTATTCAGTACTTCCTTTCATCCTCAGACTGACGGACAGACTGAAAGGGTGAATCAAGTATTGGAGAATATGTTACGAGCGTGTGCCTTGGATTTCAAAGGGAGCTAGTGCCGATACTTATGCTTGGCAGAATTCGCCTACAATAATAGCTACCAAGCTACTATTGGAATGGCGCCCTACGAGGCTCTATACGGGAGGAAATGTAGATCTCCTATATGCTAGTACGAGGGTGGTGAAAAGAAGGGGATGGGACTTCAAACAAATTTCATTGACGGCACCACCCGAGCTATACAGAACATCCGCCAAAGAATTGAAACTGCTCAGAGCCAGCAAAAGAGCTATGCAGATATGCAGCGTAGACCATTGGAATTCGATGTCGGAGATCTGGTATTCCTCAAGGTGGCCCCGATGAAGGGGTGATGAGATTCGGAAGTAAGGGTAAGCTGAGTCCGCGCTATGTGGGACCATATCCGATATTGAAGAGAGTTGGCAAGGTAGCTTACGAGCTAGAGCTGGCTCAAGAGATGTCAACTATTCACAAAGTGTTACACGTTTCGATGCTCAAGAAGTGCATTCCTAGTACAGACCAAGTGATCGAGCCACAAACAGTGCAAGTTCAAGAGGACCTGAGTTATGAAAGTCGGCCTATCCCGATACTAGACCGAGAAGTCAAAAGACTAAGGAATAAAGAGGTGCCTTTAGTGAAGGTCCTATGGCAAAAATCAACGGTACGAAGAAGCCACCTGGGAACGCGAGAAGGACATGAAGCAGAAGTACCCAGAGTTATTCTAAGTTTCGGGGACGAAACTTTTAAAAGGTACGAAGGATTGTAATGCCCGTAAAATTCTTAGAAATTTTACAAGAATTCTTTCATGATTATAATGGGCTTTATGTTGGCTCTTTTAAAAATAAAAGAAATAGAGCCAAAAAGGATGCCTGGCCCAGGGATTGAACCCTAAACCTCTAAGTAGATAGCTAAACCTTAAGATGCATCCAATAACTAGAAGCCCAGCAGGGTTGTGCTATTAGAAGGGTATGGAAAATGATAGATAAGGGTAAGGGAGGCTAAGGGACACCTTCAAATGAATAAATAGGGGAATGAGGAGACATGAGAAACAAAATTTTCCATACTCCACTTCTCTTCTTCTTCCTCACCGAAACCCTAAGTTTCCCCTCTTCCATTTTTCGAAAACCAAGCAAGCTAGGAGAAAGCTCTAGTCTTGGCACAACCTAGGGTATTTTCCAACTATTAACAAAGAGAAGGATGTAAGTATTCTCTCACCTGCATACAAGTTGTTTCGATTGAAGTTATTAAGAAAAAGCTACATGAAAACTTTCGGCCAAGACCTTCCTTATGCTTTCCATGATGTTCCATGCTATACTTTGTATTAATATGATGATAATAGGTTTCTAGATAGGTTTGGTTAAGTGTTTGATCTTCAAACCTTCATGAAACTCTCGGCCAAGTCCCCTTTAACCCCTAATGGTTTTTATATGCTATGCTTTATATGTGGTCATGCTATGTTTTGATTGTAGATGAAGATAGTATGTTGATATCTAAACTAAAGTTAAGTGTTTGATCTCCAACCTTCATAAAACTCTCGGCCAAGCCCCCCTTTAGACCCCTAATGGTTTTCTATGCTATGCTCTAGATGTGGTCATGCTATGTTTTGATTTTAGATGAAGATAACATGTTGTTAGCTAAACTAAATTTAAGTGGGTGATCTTTAAAGCTCCTTGAAACATTCGGCCAAGATTCATTTAGGCTCCTAATGGTCTATCATGCTAGGACCTATAAGTTGTCATGCTATGTTTTGATTGTAGATGAAGATAACATGTTGTTAGCTAAACTAAATTTAAGTAGTTGATCTTTAAAGCTCCTTGAAACATTCGGCCAAGAACCATTTAGGCTCCTAATGGTCTATCATGCTATGATCTATAAGTTGTCATGCTATGTTTTGGATGTAGATGAAGGTAACATGTTGATAGCTAAGCTAGATTTAAGAAATGGATCTTAAGGTTCCTTGAAGCTCTTGGCCAAGACCCATTTAAACTCCTAAGGGCCTTCCATGCCATGATTTATATGTGATAGAATTAATATGTGGTTTGTTAGATCATGTACAAGTTGTTTAGGGTTTAAAATTTTTGGTAGAACCCCATGAAGTTTAGATCACACCATGTTATGCTTGTTCATGATGTTTATGTCATACCCTATATGTGTCTGATGTTAGTATGATGTTAAGTAGACCATGCACAAGTTGTTTAGCATGTAAACTCCTAAGAACCCTCCCTTAGGGTTTCGGCCAGCCCATGTACATGCCCTCCACTAAGTCCTCCATGCCATGCTACATGTAGAAAAAGATGCAAATATGATGTTAGTTAGATTTTGTGATAGCATGATTGGTTGATGTCACTATCTTATGCCCATGTTAACTGTATGAATGTATGATTATGTTATGCTCATTGCCATGTTAATTGTAGGGATGTATGATTATGTTATGCTCATTGCCATGTTAATTGTATGAGTATATGATATGTCATAAAGAAGGAACATGATATGATATGAAAAGAAATATGATATGTTATGAAGAAGGAAACATGATATGTTATAAAGAACGAACATGCTATGTTATGAAAAGAAATATGATATGTTATGAAGAAGGAACACGATATGCTATGAAGAAGAAACATGATATGCCATGATAAGGAACATGATATGTTTATGAAAAGGAATATGATATGTTATGATAAGGAACATGATATGCTATTTTACTTTCTGCATGACTTGTACCAGGACCCTAATATGGTCCAAGGGATGAGCTCCTACGTGCCCCTTGGTCGACGGTCGTAGTACGGACTCAGTACGGGATGGGCTCCCAGATGCCCTAGGCTGACAGTCATAAGTACGGGCTTAGGATGGGCTTCTATGTTATGTTGTCCCTAGGCCGACGGGCATAGTACGAGCCTAGTACTCTAGTGGGGATTAACTACCTCAGGTCTATTAGGGATGCGCGCTATGATGATGATGTATGTGGTACAATGCCGGGCCCAATATGTTGAGATTATATTTAAGTACCTATAATATATATGTTTTCAAAGAGCATCTTGCATATACCTTTATTTCATGCCTAGATCATTATGATGTTATTATGCATGTTATACTGGCTTATGTTCTTGAATGTTTATATGAATGCTATGCTTATGTTCTGGTATGTTTATATGCATGTTATGCTTGCTTATGTTCTTGAATGTTTATATGAATGCTATGCTTATGTTCTGGTATGTTTATATGCATGTTATGCTTGCTTATGTTCTTGAATGTTTATATGAATGCAATGCTTATGTTCTGGTATGTTTATATGCATGTTATGCTTGCTTATGTTCTTGAATGTTTATATGAATGCTATGCTTATGTTCTGATATGTTTATATGCGTGCTATGCTTGCTTATATATTCGTGTAGGTTTATATGAATGTTATGTTTATATGAGCTTATATGATCATGTCACTACTCTATGCTTAATGCATGACGTAGGGTTTTTGTGAGTAGGACAGGATCTTACTAAGCCTATGTGCTTATAGTTTTATGTTCCCTTGTACTGCAGATAAGGATAAAGAATGGCTAAACTAAAGGGAGCAGCAGGAGGGGCAAAGTGTGTATGGTAGTGGCATGGTAGAGGAGATCTGTTTATGCTTCCCGTACTTATGCACGTTTTCTTTAAGTTGAATATCATGAACTGGAACTAAGTATTTATGAAATGATGATACATTCTTATATTTAAAAAAAGAAAGAAAAAAAGTTTAAAGTCTTCCGTTGTAAGAAGTATATGTAGTCTTCCGCTGTAATGCATGTATGTACGATCGCGTCGCGTCGCCCCTCCAACCCCTAGAAAGGGCGGGCGTGACAATCCTAAACTAGTTGACCAAGAAGTAACCCTAAGTGACTTAATATTTTCTTGAATTTGGCTTTGTCTAAGGAAGTGATCGTTGTTCCGATCAAAGAAGGCCTCTGTGCCTCGCCACAATCTGGAAGTCATTTTCTTGAAAAGTCTACTTAATGATCTAAAGGTTAAATCCGAATCTAACCCAAGGTTGACTATCTTCAATCAAGTTAAAATCATCTCACAAAACATATAAGGTGAACATGTTTTGAGACACATAATATGGGTGAGATGTTAAGGATAATTGAAATATGAATAACATAACTAATTTGACATGCTTTCAAAACTACTTATTTTCTTGATTGTTGCATTTACGTATAGTTATGTTTGGCCAATACTAAGTATATAACTCTCTAGGCCAATTTTAGCGTCCCCTAAATCCTTTATACCTTATGTATTTGACTAAGGAGGAGAAAACTAACATTAAAAGTTATATTACAAACTAGTTTTTGAAAATGAACTTATGGTATTTTAAAATCAAAATTATGTTTCAAAAATTTATTTTAGTAAAACTAGTCTTACAATTGTTGGTGCAGAGGGATATACCTTGAACCAATCTAACTAAGTAGAGATGCATGCTTAGACTCATATTTGATTTTGTTCTTTAATAATTCTAGACGCATGCTATACTTATAATGTTTTCTTTAAAACCCCCATCTTTTTCAATTTATGGCAAAAGGGGGAGAAGAAAGGCCAAAGTTAAGGGATCAAAATCATTTTTGAAAACTTAACTTAAATTTTTTTTAGTGTCAAATGTTAAGGGGGAGAGTTAAGCTTCTTTTTCAAAGTACTCACCTAAGGTCAAGGAGGAGGTAACCTCAAGGGGGAGGATTTGAAAAAGAGTTTAGCTTATACTCTCACTCATGCTAACTTACTGAGTTATTTATACTAACTTACTAAGTCACGCATTTCCTTCATACTCAGTTAGTCACACACTTGTGTATTTATGCTTAGTATTCACTTATTTCATACTTTATTAGTACTACTTCATTTCATATTTCCCTTAACTTTGAGTTGGTGTGCCATAGATCAAAAAGGGGAAGATTATTGGTGTAGTGCCACCAAATAATCGAACCTAGGTCCGGTGCATCAAGCCGACTGGCAAGTCATAAAGGACTGCCCAGGTGCAGCCACTTTAAGGTGTTTGATTTCATCCAATCTGGTATTGTCATGCATCAATGACGGGATCCACATAAGGCGACTGGGACACCATCACGAAAGGCCCACCATCCTGACTAAGACTTCTATGCGAAGGTCTAGGCTCAGGACAATTAGACGGTAAGAAACCGCCGTATATTTACCATATTTCGTGCTGCTAACCTCTATTGTAGGGGAGTCAAGCCAATCAGCCGACCTAATGACACAGCAATACGTAACTGGCAAATTGGCGACGAAAAAATAAATTCGTCGCAAATTTCTGCAACGAATTATGAATTCGTTGTAGAAATTTACGACGAATTTATTTTTTCGTCGCCAATTTGCGACGAAAATAATTTTCGTCCCATAATTTAGCAACGAATTCAGAATTTGTCGGAGATATTTAATTTATTAAAAATAAAAATAGAAAACAAGTTCTGCTGAAATAGTTTATTTTTAAATATTTTGCAACGAATTCGTGAATTCGTTGCAAAATAGCAACGAATCCAGGATTCGTTGCAAAAAACATATTAAAAAATAAATTAACGTTTTAAAAGTTTAAAAATTTTATTTTTTTAAAATTGCAAAATTAATATTAATATTAAAAAATAAAATAACGTTTTAAAAAGTTTAAAATTTTTTATTTTAAAATTTGCAACGAATGCTGGATTCGTTGCAAAAATCTGGAACGAATCCAGTATTCGTTGCAAATTTGCAACGAATCCGTGGATTCGTTGCAGATTTTTGCAATGAATCCAGGATTCGTTGCTAAATTAAAAATACAAAATAAACTTAATGTTTTAAAAAGTTTATTTTATTTTATAAAAAATTTGCAACGAATCCCCGGATTCGTTGCAATTTTTTATAAAAAAAAATAAACTTTTTAAAACGTTAATTTTATTTTTTTTATAAAAAATTTGCAACGAATCCCCGGATTTGTTGCCAATTTTTTATAAAAAAAAATAAACTTAACGTTTTAAAAAGATTATTTTGTTTTATAAAAAATTTGCAACGAATCTTCGGATTCGTTGCAAATTTGCAACGAATCCAAAGATTCGTTGCAAAATTTATTTAATTTTACCCCATGCCCTAATCTTTTTCCTTCCCCTCGCGACCGATTGAACCCTAAGTTCTTTTCTTTCCCCTCCGTCGCCGCCGGTCTTCCCTTCTCCTGCTTCGGTGCCGCTTCGACCACGACCTCCCTCCATTGCCGGCCGGCCCCGCCATCGCACCTAGCCCGCCCACCCGAGGCCGGTGATGCCGCTGGTCGACCGACGCCGCCGCCGCTGATCGCCGCCGCCGCCCGGCCAGGCGCCGCCGGCCGCCGGCGCCCTCGTCCGGCCGCGTGGCCCCGCCGTGGCGACCGGCCGCGCCCCGGCCATGCGCCGACCCACTACTGCCGCCGGCCCGGCAGCCCGGCGCCGCTGGTTGTCGCCGCCCCTCCTCGGTCGCGTGCCCCGGGCCTCGGTGCCCCGCCTTGCGCCACGTGGCCGCCTCCCTGCCAGCCCGCGCCCTACCTCCTGCCGGCCGGCCGCCCTGCCTGCCGGGCGCCCGCGCCTCCACCTCCACCGCGCCGGCCCGCCTCACTACCCGGTACGCCGGCGCCTCCACCTCCTGCCCGACCCGCGAGCTCGACTTCTGCCCGGCCACCGAGTTTTATCGCCATTGTCCGACACGCCGGCTGCGGTGCCTCCTGCCGGCCGCGAGCCACCGGTGTCGAGCAATTCCGGTTTTTTAAATCATTGTTATTTTTTAAATTTAAATTTATATTATTCTTAATTTTCTGTGTTAATATATATTTGTAATAGAGTGGTATGGTATAGGTTAATTCTTAGATGCATTCCATTAAAAATCATACTGGGACTCCATGATATTACCATAATCTTGCAGATTTTTATGCCTGGACCCAATTCATTGACACCTTAATGCCATGGTGGTTAGCATAAGATAGTGAGATGTTTTTTATAACAAAGGATAATGTATACTAAATGCAGTAATACATGGAAACATATTATATGTTATTATCTCCTGATTTTGCAAACATTCAACTCATGTAACATATATAATATAAGTTTTCAAGTATGATAAATTTCAAGGATATGACACATTACCATTTCATAAACATTCACATACACCATTAGAATCTGCAACCCATTACAACTGTTGTCTTTTTTTGGTTATGTTTAAAGATTGTTAAACATAGTGTATTAATATGTGAACTAATTGTATATTTGTATTATTGTAATTTCTAGGAGTTTATATTAATATAATTGATTGAAAACATACATAATGCAGCGTGAAAGGAGTTGGATGTATAATAGGAGTTTACCTAAACGTCGGGGTTTAACTGATGATTTTATGAGTGGGTTGCAAGAGTTTTTAAACTTCGCAGCTAGTAATGTTGAGTTTATGGATGGTAATCAGATAAGGTGTCCGTGCAGAAAGTGTCACAATGGTAGATTTTTACCGTCTAGCAAAGTTTCAGAGCATCTTTGTAGATTTGGATTCGTTGCAAATTACTATAACTTGACATGTCATGGTGAACCATTTATATCTGATGAAGTTTATGATAGACACAACACACAAGTCTCTAGGGATCAAAGTGATTATAATCAATTAAATCCATATCAGAGGATGATATATGATGTAGCGGGCCCAAATTTGATTCCCCAATCACAAGGTGCAACTTCAAGTTGTCCACCAACAGTTGAGCAAATGTTTACTAATGCATCACCCTTGGAAGAGGTGCAAGTAACAGGAGGTCAGAATATGAATAATGAAGCATATCTCAAATTTCAGGAGGTGTTGAGTGCTGCAGATGCACCTTTATGGGCTGGTTGTGAGACTCACACTAAACTATCGTTCACCTCAAGAATGTTGAATGTCAAGGCAGAGCATAATGTGTCTGAAGAGTGTTTTAATAATTTTGTTCAAGCTTTTGAAGAGGCATTGCCGCGTGATCATATACTGCCCAATGATTTGTACAGTATGAAAAAACTGATGAAAGAATTAGGTCTCCCAGTGGAAAGAATTGATGTGTGCAGAGATGGTTGTATGTTATATTGGGGAGATGATGCAGATGTGGATGTTTGTACATTCTGTAATCAAGATAGGTACAAGAGCACTAGTAGGAGGCAGCAACGACATAAATCATATAGTCAGTTGTTTTATTTGCCTTTAACTCCTAGGTTACAAAGGCTTTATGCATCAAAGACAACTGCTGAACACATGACTTGGCATGCAAATCATCGAACAGAAGAGGGACTAATGTGTCATCCATCAGATGCAGAGGCGTGGAAAAATTTTGATAGAACATATCCTGATTTTGCGAAGGAGACTCGAAATATTAGGTTAGGTCTCTGTGCTGACGGATTTGCTCCATTTGGTAAATCAGGAAGACACTATTCTTGTTGGCCAGTTATATTAACTCCATATAATCTTCCACAGGATGTGCATGAAAACACCGTATATGTTTTTAACATTGGTTGTGCCCGCCCAAAAATCAAGAAGTTAATAGATGTTTATATGCAACCATTGATTGCGAGCTAAAACAACTATGGGATGAAGGTTTTCCTACATACGACGTCATACTAATCGATGTTTGTGATGAAGGTGCTCTTCTTGTGACCATAAATGACTTTCCTACATGGTATGCTATCGATGGAGTAATCTGCAGGATCTTAGGATGCCCAATATGTATGGAGAGATCAAAGTCGATTAGATTGAAGCATGGTAAGAAGCGAGTTATTTTGATTGTCACGGACAATTTTACCACTAAATCATAATTTGAAGGAATAAAGATGAATTCACGAATCGAATTGAAAGAACACCTCCGCCATTGAGATCGACAGTCAAGATATTTGGTACAGAGTTCTTCACTTTCCATCTGTTATTGAAGAGCCACATGGTACAACTTATGAATATGGAAGCAACCATAAATGGACCAAACGAAGTATATTTTGGGAGTTACCGTATTGGTTTAGTAATTTGATTCATCATAATCTCGATGTTATGCATATTGAAAAGAATATTTTTGATAATCTGATAAATACAGTGATGGATATCACCGGAAAAACAAAAGATAATCTGAATGCAAGAAAAGATATGCGACTCATTTGTAAATGACCCACCCTTGATGTTGATGAAAATAGTAGAGGCCCAAAACCAAAGGCAGTTTATACATTGAATAAGGAACAGAGACGTGTTGTTTGTGAATGGTTGAAGTCATTGAGATTTCCTGATGGGTATGTTTCTAATCTTGGGAGATGTGTCGATATGAAGGAATGCAAATTGATGGGTTTGAAAAGCCATGATTGTCATATATTCATGGAAAGACTAATTCCTATTGCCTTTAAAGAACTCTTACCGAATTTTGTCTGGGGTGTCATTACAGAGTTAAGTATTTTTCTCCATGATATATGCTCAACAGTTTTGGGATATTCACACATGAAGAAGTTAGAGAGAGACATTCCAATCATTTTGTGCAATTTAGAGAGGATTTTTCCGCCTGCATTTTTTGATTCAATGGAACATCTTTTGGTTCACTTGCCATATGAGGCCAAAGTTGGGGGACCAGTTCATTATCGATGGATGTATCCTTTTGAAAGGTATAATTTGCATATTCTATACTTCGTTAATATTGCATAAAAATGTTTAATTTTTTTATATATTCATTTCTAATACAATTTGTTATATTACAATCAGATTCTTATATCATTTGAAAAAAAAAAGTGAAAAATAAGGCACATGTTGAAGCCTCTATTGTGAATGCATATATTGTGGAGGAAGTAACAACTTTTGCATCATATTATTTTGAGCCTCACGTTCAGACCAAAAGACAGAAATCCGAAAGAAATGATGAAGGTCCTGTCAATCCTAATTTGAATTCATTCTCAATTTTTAATTATCTTGGTCGACCAAGTGGACAGTGTAAGCAACGATACTTAACTGATCAAGAATGGCGGGCAGCCCAGACATAAGTTTTACTTAATTGTCCAGAAGTATCGCCATATTTTGAGTAAGTATATATTTCCTATTTCTTCTTCAAGTGTTAATTTGTTTATGTTATAATACAATTTTTTATTATAGGATTTTCCAAAACTTATATTCTGAAATCCCGACACGTGACTTTGATCACTTCTGCGATCAGGAATTTGCACCATGGTTCAAATCATATGTAAGCAGTTTTAATTACCTCATTTTTGTTTACACATATCTTAACTTTTAAATAAATATCATTTTCATTTGAGTATAGGTTTATGCTAATCAAACTCACGTTCAGCAATAATTGCTAATCCATCTATCAAGGGGTCCAAAAGCAATGGTACGCACTTGGCCAGCATATTTCATAAACGGATATAATTTCCACACTCAAGAATATGGAAATGGAAAGAGTATAATGAATAGTGGAGTATGTGTTCAGTCTTCCAATGATGGAGGTGCAAGCAATGAATTTTATGGTATGCTGGATGAAATTATAGAGATTGATTATCCTGGTCCAGAAATGCGAGTTATCTTATTTATGTGTCGCTGGTTTGACCCCGCCAGAGGGATGAAGGTGCATCCACAGTATAATTTGGTTGAAATAAATCATAAAAGATTTTATAAGAGATATGAACCATTTATTTTGGCACAACAAGTGATCCAAGTTTTCTATGCTCCATATCCTAGTTTGAGGCGTGAAAAAAATGAATGGTGGGTTGTTTGTAAAATAAAAGAACGGAAAAAAATTGAAGAGTGCTGGCAAGACATTGCATATCAACAAGACAAAGTTACAAATATATTTCATACCGAGGAATATATAATTCCAACGTTACGAGATCCCAGCGGAGTAGTGATAAACGTGGATGCAACTGAAATTGATGATAATGATGAGGAGGAGGGGGAGGAGGAGGAAGAGGAGGAGGAGACCGAGGATGACGATACTGATGAGGATGAGGAAGATGATAATGAGGACTTTGAAATTTGACGTCTAGGGTAAGTTTTTTTTATATATAATTTTAGTTTTAAACTATAATTTTACAAATTTTCTTAGCTCAATTATTTGTTTATATAATGTCTCATTGTTAAATTTATATCTTTTGTCTCTGTATGTTGTGTATATTTTGTTCTTATAGGTTATCAGTGGTGAAATCATCGTAGCTTATCGCAGTCGCAGTCTCTCATATCTTCATTATGCATATTGTAAGTTTTTCATGTTCTTCATTAAGCATAAAAGTTTTATTTTCTTTATTCTAATTTTGTTTTTGGTTGATAGTTTCGACGTGGTGGACAGAGACGACAGAGTACTAGTAGTGGCGGACGATCCACACTTTGCCCGGCACTATACCTACTTGCCCTCCTGATCTGCCTGGACCTTCACATGATCAGTCGGCAGTACCATCTCATTCGTCGGCACGGCCTTCCCATTCTGATTCACCTGTACCCGCCAGACACTCCTCTACTGAGAACATCGAAAGTCGACCGTATATATTTCCGATTGGAGATTCGTAAGTAATATAAATATTATAATTTTTAAACTATCTTAATTATTTATTCAATTTTTTTTCACTTTATCGTAGGTTTGAAAATTCTGTACCTGTTATTCGCGAGATCAATAAAATCGTGAATAACTATTGGAGAGGAGACTCTTTGTCATACTCAAGCACGCCAGGACCTACAAAAGAACTATGGTGGTGCGAGTTTCAGGTATAATTGATTCATTTTATATATTAAATAAGTGATTATATAATCAATTGTTTTTTTTCCATCTCAGCGGAGATTTATTTGGGACCCTACTCAAGACTTGGAAGTTAAAAGAATTTTTAAAAAAAAATGTGGCGATCATATCCGGCATGTATTGAGTCATGCCAAATGTACTGGAAAAAAACCCGCCTGTGTCACGTCAGAAATTTGGAGTAAAATCTCCAATTATTGGCAATCGATGAGAGCGAAAAAGAAGTCAGCAGAATAAATTAAATCAAACATGTAATTACGGAGACTTATACGCAACATATGCGGGAGGATCTATAAATATCGAGGAGCATTCACGTAGATTGGTAATTTTTAAATTCTACAATTAGTTTTTAATTTTATTTCAGATTATTATTTTATTTCTAACATTCTTATATTTAGTCTAAGGAATTGGGAAAGGAGCCGGAATTTATAGATACTTTCGTTCGCACTTTCCAAAAAAAAGATAAGACTTGGAGTGGAGATAGAGCTCGAGCAATTAAGGTTTGAATTAATCTTTAAACTTACTTTATAACTTTATTTCTGTTAGTTATGTAAATGCTCTGATTATAATTTTAATTTTGTGTAGGAGAGATATGATCAGTTATCCTCATCTCAGAGAATTTCAGGAGATGACGGTGATACTGAGGGATCTGAGCCATCTGTTAGTAATAATTTGGATTTATGGCTTGAGGCGAGTGGAGGATCAAAAGGGGGAAGGATATTAGGTATGGGTTCTCTAAGCAGAATGCATAATGCTCCTCGTAGATCTATTTCTTCTACTCCACCAGCAGTAGCGGCACAGATACATAACTTAACTAAGGAGGTTAGCAATTTGAAGGGCATAATACATGAAAGAGATCAGCAAATTATAGAAATACAACAACAAAACTCACAAAGGGATAAGAAATGATAGAAATGCGATGACAACAAGCCTTTCTTATGCGACAGTTTCAGCAATTTAGTTCTGGTCCAAGTCATATTCCTCCGAGTCATGACGATGATGGTGGCGACGATGATGATATTGTATGCATGTTTTTAATTAGTACTTTTAAAAATTTTTAGTTTATTGAGTTTGTTTATTTTGCTTTAAACAGGAATGATCGATGAAGTTAATCCTTATGGCGGTTGAAAATGCACATCATTGTAAGTCTTTGCATATTTATTTTCGTGTTAGTATATAGTTTTTTTTTAATGTATGATACTTATTGTTTGTTTCTTTTCTAATGTAGGTAGAAGAATGTCGGTGATTGCTTACCAGATTCTCTTTTCTTTTTTCTTTCCCATGTGTTGAGATCTTTTGTAGACATTGTTAATTTGGATATCAGAACTATGTTGATGTTTGAAATGTTGTAGAATATAACTTTTTATTTGGAATGTTGTATTGTTCTTAACTGATTTTTTTGCTTTGTATTTATTTGGATATGATTGAATATTATTTTGTTGTATTGAATGTGTGTGTGTTTTGTTTGTATTGAATGTATTTATTTGGATATTAGAACTTATTGTGTTTTGTTGTGTGTGTGTGAAAATTTATATATACGATAGAATATTGAAACTGCTGAAATATGTATAAATATTTTTTATTTAGCGATAAAAATACAAATTCGTTGCTAAATTCTGAGAAATCTGCGACGACTTTTGCGACGAATTAAATTTTCGTCGCAAATTAGCGACGAATTTAGCAACGAATACAACCTGCGACAAATTTTGCAACGAAAATTGCGACGAATATTAAATTCGTCGCAAATTTTTGCAACGAAAAATGAATTCATCGCAAAATTTTGAACTTTGCGACGAATTTAGCGACAAAATTTGCGACGATTTTGTATCAGTTGCCAATTTACCAACGAATTTCTTATTTCGTCGCAAAAATTACCAACGAAAAATTTAATTCGTCGCAAAATATGGTTTCTTACGACGAATTTAGCGACGAATTCAACGATGAAATTTGCAACGAATTTGTATCAGTCGCCAATTTACCAACGAATTTCTTATTTCGTCGAAAAAATTACCAACGAAAAAATTAATTCGTCGCAAAATATGGTTTCTTGTGACGAATTTAGCGACGAATTCAGCGACGAAATTTTCAACGAATTTGTATCAGTCGCCAATTTACCAATGAATTTCTTATTTCGTCGCGAAAATTACCAACGAACAAATTAATTCGTCGCAAATTTGCGACGAATTTTAAATTCGTCGCAATAATTTGCGACGAATTTTTGAAATCGTGGTAACTTCTGCAACAAAATTAGCGACGAAATTTTAAATTCATCCCTAATTTTCGTCGCTAAAATTTTTCGCAAAAATTCGTCGCTAATTTAGTCGCTATTATTTGCGACGCTTTATTCGCAACAAAAAATTTTTTGTCGCTAAATTCGTCGCTAATTTAATTTGCAACGAATTTTTTTTTAAAATTTATCGCAAAATTCGTCGCTAATGACTGTTTTTTTTTTAGTATAGGTAGAAGACCGAAAGCTAAGCGACAGGTCAGAAAGGACCAAAAGTAAGCACGAGTGTGAAGAGAGATGGTAAGGTCGTGTCCTCTGTACGGGGACAACCGTAGGCGACAATCCGACTAAGACTTCCAGTGGAAGGTCTAGGTTGAGATTGGACGGTAAGGAACCATCATATTTACTATCTCTTATTTGTATTGTGCTAACTTTGTGTTGCAGTTGAATAATCTAGTTGGCAATTGCTAGTATCGATCGGTGATTAAGATGTCGATCATGCTATTCAAACTGTCCAGCTCGAAGAAAGTCAAGATAAGCTCCACTTATCTTAGGGGGATGAGGCTCTCTGATTCTTATCTGGTTCTCAACGGTTTAGAGCTTGAAGGGATATAAAAGAAGGGGGGTTTCACCCCTTTAGGTCATCTCAATTGCTCTCAAAGTGCTCTCACAACATCAAAGGTCTACGACAACGCTACGCTGCCACTACGCCAACGTCACGTCGAGTTTCACACTTCTAACGTCGGTAGTCTTCTATTTTAGTTGTCTTAACTTTTGTATTTGATATTCCTTTATCGTGTTTTCAATGTAAAGAGGAGAGGTGGGATTGTCCCTCTTCTTCAATCTTTTATTTATTGTAACCATTGTCTCTTACCTCCAACGAGGAGGAGATTGTTAGTGGATTGCCCCATCGTACTCATTCTAGGATCGCGGGGCCTTGGAGTAGCAACTTTCGGTTGCGAACCAAGTAAAAAAAAATTGAGGCATTTACTTTCATTGCATCTTAATTTCCACTGTGCCACTCGAGTTTTATCGAATGAAAAGAAAGTATTTTTACACTCGCTATTCATCCCCCTCTAGCGTGCTTCTCGACCCAACAATAATAACCCAATTTTCCAAGTGTGTTAAAACCCAAAATGACACACTTTTTTACTCTAATCTTATTTGTACCAATTTTGATCAATTTTTCAACCTTTATAATTTCTATTGGCACATCCTAAATTCCTCTAGGTTTAAGTTCTAGACTCATTTCCAAGGTATCATATAACCTTGAAAATACCCTAAAGTGTCAACTCTATCATGGTTAGGTTAACTACCCATCCATTTGAGGTTGACACACTCTAACCCATCTAACGTGAGGGACTCACACTCCTAGGAACCCAAAACCGATTTGAGCTCCTTGGGTTAAAAAGGTATTCACTAGCGATGACTTCCCTAGATATCTTCCTAATGACCCTTCTAGGCTTTAAAGCCTTGGTCATTGTGGTCTTTTCAAGGTTAATCCTAGGGTTAACCTCACTTGTAACCTTGTTAGTGGCTTTCCTAGGTTTCTTTAAAACCTTAGCCACTAGACATCTACCATGATCAACACTAGGGATGACTTCTCTTGTGACCATAGTTTTCCTAGACCTAGAGCTTGTTCCATAGTTAAATGGAATATTGTGGTAGCTAGTGTTGGTGCAGGGGCACTAGATAATCGAACATGTGTTTTGATTATGGAAAAGACACAAAGTTAAGTTTACATCGTTATCTCATGAGCTAAATCGAGTGTGTAGAAAAGTACTAAAGCTGGAGCTGAAGGATAGCGACACCCGGAGGAAGCTGCGGTGGTCGGGCAACACTCGAGTTACTTAGGAGGGAGCTGAAGGAATCGAGTGGAAGGACAGAAGTGAGAGCTACAAAGTAAGTATCAAGGTAAGCTCGTGTGAGTGAGAGATGGTAAGGTCGTGTCCTCTTTACGGGGACGACCGTAGGTGGCGATCCGACTAAGACTTCCTATGGAAGGTCTAGGTCGGGATCGGACAGTTAGAAACTGTCGCATTTATCATTTTCCGAGCTAACCTCTTACTGCAGGAAAGTGTCCAGGCTGGCAGTCGACTGTTGGACATTAGGCAGTCGACTGATGCTCATCAGTCGACTGATGGGAGGCATCAGTTGATTGATGGCGACGAATCAACCCTTGCGCTAGGTCAAAATGGATAAGGTTTGACGCGACCACTTCACGATAAAATTTGTACAACTTCATGATCTATTCCGAAAGATGAGAAGACAAATTCAGAGGCCAAAATCTATAAAAGGAGGGGAGGATTCCAACTCCACACATCATCAAGTTTATTCTCAAGTGCTCCTACAATGCCAATGCTCCGACATCGTCATAACACCGACGCAACGACAAGTTCTCATCCTCTTCGTCGGCAGCAGCAACAAGTAAACATATTCTATTGTATTTTTTGCTTTTATTCGTAACGAGGTGAGGTAGGCTTTGTGCCTCATCCTGGTACATTCAATTTTGTGATCGTTGTCTCCTACCTCAAACGAGGAGGAGACGTTATAGTGTTTTTCCCTCCGTACACGGTCTAGGACTGATAGGACCTAGGAGTAACAACCGCTGGGTTGTGAACTAAGTAAAATAAATGTATTTCTTTATTTTTCCACTGTGCTTACTCGTGTATCGAACGAATGAACAAAAAGATTTACGCTCGCTATTCACCATCCTCTAGCGATGCTTCTCGATCCAACAGCTAGGTTGGCCTCCTTGGACTTAGGCTTGTGACCCAAGCCATTCTTGTCCTTAGATTGCTCTTGCCTCATAAAACCTAGATTTTGACCATTTGACCATTTAATTGAATTTTCTGTCTTCCTAAGGGTCTTTTTCCATTTTCTCATGTTTTGATCTCAAAGCTTGATTTTCTTTTTCCAATCTCCCAATTTTTAAATTTTCATTCATTTTTTGGGCATTCTTCTTCCTAGGCATATATCTTGATTTCTTAGGGTTATTGCCTAGGTTCTCTTCCTTCCTATCCTTAGGTGGTATGGTTCTTGAATTGTTCTAAGGAAAATTAACATGTTTGACACCTAATCAATAATATTTATTTCTAGCATGATTTTTTATCATGATGAATAGCGAGAAAATTATTAACATGTGATACCTTGCTAGCATGCTACTTGACAATAAAATTTGATGATGCATTATTAAAATATACTTTAGCCTTAAGAGCTACCCCTACATTTGAGCTCTCTCCCTTGTCCTTCTTAGGGCAACTCTCCCTCGAACATTGACTTCGGTAATTGTCCTTTTTATTGCATTTGAAGCACACTATGTGCTTCTTGCTCTTATCGAGGCTTCGACCTCCTTTGATTTTTCATTGGCCTTTTATGCCTCTTGAGTCTTCTTCTTGATAAATCTAGGACACTTACTCTTGTAGTACTCTTTCTCTCTACACTCAAAGAAAATAATGTGATCTTTATTTTTATGAATTATGCTTGAGTTACCTATAGGGATGGAGGAGCTATGAGCTTGTTCTTCATCTATTTCGGATGTAGATGTCTCCTCCTCTCGCTCTAGCTCCAGTGTGGAGGACCTATGCTCCCCCCTCAATCCTAGAAGTGGAGGCTTCTTCCACTACATCTACCAACTCGGATGTTGAACATCGTTCAACCTCTGAAGCTTCACACTCTTAAGTCGATGAGTATTCTTTTTCCTTGGCCTCCTCTACTTCTTAGGCCAGTGAGAGATTCTCATAGAGCTCAATCAACTTGCTCCATATCTCTTTAACATCCCTATAGCTACCTAACTTGGACAAGATATCATTAGGTACCAAATTTATTAACATTTTCGTTACCTTTTAATTGGTCTCAAATTCTTGAAGTTGATCCTCCATCCATTTCTTCTTCTTGAGGATCCTTACCTTCTTGTCCATCAGAGATTCGAACCCTTTTACCATAATAAGCCAATTTTCTAAATTACATATAAGAAAATATTTCATCTTACCTTTCCAATACCCAAAATCTTCGTGGTCGAAGACGGGTGGAGTGTTGATGTCATAACCCAATCCATATTTGGGAAACTCCATCTCCACTAGCATTGCTCCCTTGGTTGTTAATCCTTGAAGAGCTACCCGCTCTGATACCAATTATAGGGATAGATTTGTGCACGGTAGAGGGGGGCGAATAGCAATTTCACTAATTCATCATTTTTTCGCGTTCATGCTTGTCTACAAGTGTTAGCATGCAACGGAATACAAATACAAATACAAATACACTACATAAAACCAAACATAAGAACGACACAAAGGATTTTACATGGTTCGAAACTTACGGTTCCTACTCTACAGCCGAGCTCTAGTTGAGCTCTAGTGATGCACACACCACTATCAACTTTTCGTTCTCAGAAATAATCATGAGGTGGAGAAACTCCGTACAACTAGTTTTTATAATGAAATACAACCAAATACAAATCAAATGAAATAGTACACACTTTACATGTGCACTTTTGATTGCTTGAACTTTTGGTTGCTTTGAAAGGCTTTGAAGACCTGGAATGCAGCAACAATTCCTCCCCAATGCTCCAAGAACCGACAACCATCTCCTCCCCATTGTAGCTCCTTAAAAAGAACACCTTGAGGCTGATTTTCCACTATCCAGTCAACTACTCTTACCTAACAGTTGACTAGTCACAATACCGTTGTTACACAATGATTGAATCCACATCATATTAAGTCGAACAGTCAACTGTCCTAACAAAGCAATCAACATCCATAGGCACCAGTCGATTGTCATAAGCCAGCAATCAACTGCAAAATATTTTGTGCCCTGGCCACTTAATTCCAATTGACTACTCAACCCTAACAGTCGACTACTAAACCCTAGCATTCGACTGCCAGAGCCATAGATAGTAGTTGAGCTTCAGCTGACTACATGACCAGTCGACTGGTCATAATCCCAGTCAAACTAGGCTCTCAAGTGTCGTGCACTTGGCCAGACGACTGATCCATAACCTAGTCGACTGGTAAACCTCAAACATGAGGTTTAACCCAAGTATAATCCCTTCATACTTGATCGACCACACTTAGCCTAGACCTAAGCCTTCTAGTCACCTCCATCAGCCTCACGACCTTAGGGCTCATCCAATTCCTTCACGACTCCTTCACCCTTCTCATTAGCCTTCAGGTGCTTTCAATCAGCTATGTCATGCTAACTGGGTCTTCTTTGCCAAGGTTCATTTGAACTTATGCTGCCAAGACTACATGCTTGGACTTTACGCAACAAAAACCTCACCCTTGGACTTTCCCATTACCAAGCCTCAATGCTTTGGATTTTACCACTAAGACTATACACTTGGACTTAGTGGCTAAGACTTCAAACTTGGACTTTCCTTGCCAAGACTTCAAACTTGGACGTTCCTTCCTAAGACTTCAAACTTGGACTTTCTATGCCAAGACCAGACTTGGACTTTCCATGCCACGTATCCAAACTGGGACTTCCATACCAAGACCATGCTTGGACTTTCCATGCCAAGACCATTCATGGACTTTCCATGCCAAGTATCCAATCTTGGACTTCCATGCCAAGACCATTCTTGGACTTTCCATGCCAAGTATCCAAACTTGGACTTTCCCTCAAGTCTCACTTGAGTCTGGTCAACCTTGACCTGAAGTTTGATTGCTCCAACAATCTCCCTCAAATAATCTCCCCCATATGACTTTCGATATCCCAAATATCCACTATTCATATGGTCAAATCATATCCAACCCTATTGACAAATATCAAAACACTACTCAAGTCCCACTTGAGCCTGGTCAACATGACCCAGGGCCTATTGCACCAACAAATCATAAGTCTAGAAAGGGGGGAAAATAGTGATTTACCTTGCTAGAAATTAAAAAAGGTAAAATTTGTTATTCCGGCGACCCCTACCAATCAACCTCACAACCATCGTAACAGAGATAAATCATGGCAATGGAGCGACCTCCTACATGGGGTCACCCCCCCCCCCCCCCATGGGTGGATCCTCAAGATTGACCCTTTCCCTTTTGCTAGCAAAGACTATGTGAGTACCAACTCCATTGAGCCCGTAGGGGTAAAAAAAATAGTGATTTACCATGTTGTTATGGGAGGTGCTCCACCTCTTATGTGATAGACTCTCATTCCTTCCATGTCAAGAAGACAAATTTTTCACATGGCTATATATCTGGAGTTTTATTGATAGCCTCATGTAAATTCAAAGCACATAATAAGAAGCTTTATAAAAGAAAATATGGATCAAAGAATATCCAAAATGAAGTAATGAGAATAATATGGAGAAGAAAGTATAATATCCCTTTAAATATATATTTGACAATTCAAGTATATGAGTTTTACCCAACTAATTTTGAAAGTAGATGACTTTGTATTCTAATTCATCTATCAAATAAATTTGAAGCATAATTTATGCACACTCAAAAGTTATCAGAATATTCATCTATGATGAAATTTGAACTCTGATTCTCTTATTTGTTCTCTTGAATATTTTATCACTACATCACACTTGTGGTGGTGGTCATAACAACCCTTCGTATTGGCTCCATGGTGGTTTGATAATGCTATCTATAAGACAATGCACCCTTGACTCTAAAATATCCATGGCAAGGTTACATCCATTTGGATTCTTGATGACCTAAACACATGATACATAATAGGTATTAGTTTAGATGCACCATTGATAAATGTGTTACACAATATTTTACAATTAAACTTGCTGAAAATATGAAAAAAGTCCAAAGATTATCTTGTATATAAAGATGAGACTGAGCACAGAAATCTTGGATCTGATAGGTCATCGACCACCTAGGACTGAGCACCATCTAGAGTCCGATAGAGAAGTGGAGGTCATGAGAACTGAAGACTGAGCATCGTTGTGCCTGATTGAGAAGTTGAGATTCATTGTGCTCGGATACCCAAAGTAGTGGAGTCCTCGCGCACCAAAAGGAACGAAAAAGCCAAGCACCTTTGCCCGAGCACCACAAGGAGTGGAGAAGCCGAGCACCTTTGCCCGAGTACCACAAGAAGCAGAGAAGCCAAGCACCTTTGGTGCTCGGGAAAGCACCAAGCCGCATGAGAAATCAAGCATCGAGCCCTAGCACTACTAGTGCTCGGGAAATTGGTGAGTCGAGGATTGAGCAGACTGATCTCTAAGGTGCTTGGGAATTCGTCATACATAAGGACTGAGCACTGAGCTGCTTGAAAAGCAGTCAGGTTGAGTGTGAGAAGTGGAGCGTGGAGGTCAAGCACTGCTAGTGGGGAAACTTCTGAGTTGAGTGTGAGAAGTGGATGTCAAGGTCAAAGTGCTCAGGAAAGAACTGTTCGTGCTCAAGCCGAGTGGGAGAAGTGGAGAGTCGAGGCCCATGTAACACACAATGTCTTTAAAATAGATTTGTCCTCCTCCAGTCATGCTTCCGAGGATTCTTCAGACATCTATTTACTAGGATACAATGACGAGGACCGCAAATACAACCAAGCACAGGTTATCTGCGATGAACTAAGCTCATGTCATAAAGCTATAAGTGAAGAAGATGAAGTGGAAATCAAAAAACCATCCACCTCCTTTCCCTTGAGGTTTCAACCCTTATATAGGTGAGACTCCTGATTAATGGCTTAATAAAAGCATTTATTGCTTTTATTTGCTTGATTTGAAGCATTAGTCGTTTCATTCAATTTTCCATTAATGTCGTTTGATCTATATTTTGACCATGGTTTAAAAATGAGAAAGTTACACATAAAATCGAGTATGTTTTTTAAGGTGAACGTTACTCATTAATCACAAAGAGAAGGATGGTTGAACGTCTTTCCATTCAAATTTCCAACAATCCCCAACATGAATAGAAACCCATCTATAATAGCTTTAATCAGTTAAGCCCAGTATAGGATAGGTAGGTTTTATCCTTTGAATCTTCCCTTGTGAAAATATATTTACTTACTGGTTGATTAGTAGACACGATGTCTTTAAACTATCCAACCGTTTATGTAAGCATTGTCACATTTCACTCTGGACTTACCCTGATATAGTTTAGTTCTCATGAGTTTTTTCATTCTAGGCCATGAACACGGTTGGTTCTGTGAGAAGGTCTAAGAATTATGCCTCTAATTCACTTAAAAGTGGTCTCACTTCTTTCTCACATAAGTGATATCTTAAGAATATTACACACTACTCTTTCGAACCATTAAAAATCATGTGCTTAACCTTCATCCTTTCACTATTCCATTGGGTCATGCCCTCACAGTGAGCTTACTTAGTTAGTGCAGTTAGATTGTCTTTATAAACCTAGTTCTTGGGATCTTCAGTCTGCATAGGTTGGGTGTCCTTTGCACCAATATTTCCTATGAACATCCAATGCATCCTCATGATGAGCTTATAATTAACTCTTAATTTAACCCTTTGGTTAGCAGATCCACTAAATTATCTTTTAACCTTATATAGTCAATAGTAATAATTCCCATTGAGAGTAGTTACCTAATGGTGTTATGTCTATGACGCATATGTCTAGACTTACCATTATTCAGATGGCTCTTTGCCCATCCAATGGTTCATTGACTGTCATAATGTATGTAGATTCCCAGCACTCGCTTTGGCAATCTTGGAACATCTTCTAAAAACTGTCGTAACCATTTAGCTTCTTCACCACCCTTATCAAGAGCTACAAACTTAGACTCCATTATGAATCTAGTTTTTATTGTTTGCTTAGAAGATTTCCATGATACGACTGCACCTCCTAAAGTGAATAAATATTCACTTACAGATTTAAGTCTTTCACTTTCGGTATCTAATTAGTATCGTTGTATCCTTTAATCACAAATGGATATATTGTATAATGCAATCCAAGATTATGAGTATAACGTAGATACCTCAGTATTATAGTTATCCCTTTCTAGTGTTCAACAACAGGATTACTCGTGAATCTGCTCAATTTACTCACTACATAGGCTAAGTCTGGTCTTGTACAACTCATTAAGTACATTAGGCTTCCAATGACCCTAGAGTACTCTACTTGAGAGATTTCCACTCCTTGATATTTTGATAGATATTGACTCATATCTATCGGAGTTCAAACTAATGTAGTGTCTTCTTTATTGAATTTTTCAAGAATCTTGTCCACATAATGGGACTAACTTAACACAAGTTCTCCTGATGAACTGAGAATTTTAATTCGTAGTACTACATCAGCAAGACTCATGTCCTTCATATCGAATCTTGAATTCAATATTCCTTTAGGGGATTTAATTATCTTATCATTGCTTCCAATGATAAGTATGTCATCTACATAAAGACATTAGATAACTAAGCCATTTTTCGTTTCTTTACTATAGATACATTTATCACTCTCATTAATTTTGAATCCATTTTTATCATGACATTATCAAAATTTTCATGTCATTTCTTTGGAGTTTGCTTCAAGTCATACAATGGTTTTATCAATCTACATGCCTTGTTTTCTTGCCCTAGAGCAGAAAACCCTTCAAGTTGCTCCATGTAGATTTCCTCTTCTAAATCCCCATTTAGAAAAGTGATTTTCACATTCATTTGATGTACCTCTAGGTTCCAAAGAGTGACAATCATTAGTAACACCCTAATGTAGGTTATTCTTGATACTGAAGCATATGTATCAAAGTAGTCTAGGTCTTCACATTGTCGATAATCTTTAATCACCAATCTAGCCTTGAACTTATCTATGGTGTCATCTGATTTCATTTTTCTCTTAAAAATCCACTTGTAGCATAATGGCTTACTTCTGAGAGGAAGACCCACTAGCTCCCAAGTATGATTTTGCAAGATTGAAGTAATCTCATATGTAATTGCTTCATTGAGGTCTATTAGATGAGTTTATGGCTTTTGAGTAACTTTGGAGATCACTTTTCAACTTGAAAGTGATAAAGTCCGACCCAAAGGATTTCTCCACCCTAGCTCTGTTATTACATATGATCTCATTCTCAATTGGTTCATCACTCCTTCCTCTTGTGTTTCATATGCCTATTTTGAGGAGCTAGCATCCTCTCGGATCTTATACGAAAACACATGCTCAAAGAATAAGACATTTCTCGATTCAATAATCGATCTCTTATGTATTTATGAAATTTGAGACTCATACACAAGGAATCGATAGACACTGTTGTTATGTTCATATCATATAAATGTGAAATCAACAGTTTATGGTCCTATTTTAACCCTTTTCAGATTAGGAACCAATACTTTTGCAAGACACCCCCACACTCGTAAGTATTTGTAAGATGATTTTCTCCCTTTCTATAACTCATAAGGACTCTCCTCTATATTTTTCTGGGGTACCTTATTTAAAAGGTAATTAGCTATTAACACAACTTCTCCCCATAAATTATCTGGCAATCCAAAGCTTAATAAAAGAGCATTCATCATCTCTTTTAAAGTTCTATTTTTCCTTTCAACAACACCATTTTCCTGAGGAGTATACGGAGATGTTGTTTCGTGCCTAATCCCCTGTTCATTACAAAACTCAACAAATGGTAAAACATATTCACCACCTCAATCGCTTCGTACCACCTTAATCTTCTTATTAAGATAATTCTCGACTTCATTTTTATAGACAATAAATTTCTCTATAACCTCATCATTACTTTTTTAGAAGATACACATAACAAATTTTTGTATTATCATCGATAAAAGGAATGAAATATTTATTCTCAAGTGTGTCGGGAACCTCTTCAGGTCACACACGTTTGTGTGGATTAGGTCGAGTGGTTTATTTCTTTTTTCAACTTGTTGAAAGGATGACTTCATCAATTTTGCTTCTATACAAATTTCACATCTGTGTTTTGAGTAGATTTAGAATGTCAGTATGCTTTACACGTTAATGAGTTTACATAATGAATCGTAGTTAACATGTCCTAGTCTACTAAGCCACAACACAGATGACTTAAGTATATATGCAAAAGAACTTTCATTTTTATTTACTTTGGGCCTAATGGCCATTACACTAAGTTTAAAAAGTCTCTCACTCTCATAGCCTTTCCCCACAAACATTCCACTCTTAGATAGAACAGTTCTGTTTGACTCAAAAACTAGTCTAAACCCATGCTTGCTTAACAGAGATCCGAACACCAAATTCTTTCAGATATCCAGAACGAACAACACATTGTTTATAGTTAGTTCCTTGGCCAAGGTCATCTTCAGCACCACTTTTCCATGACCCTTGATTTCGATAGTTACTGAGCTCCCCATATACAACTTATCTTCATCTTTAACTTCTTCAAATTTGTGGAGCAACTCTTTATTGTAGCACACATGTCTATGGCTCCAGTATTTATTCACCATTATTGAGGGGTTGAACTGATCAGGTTTAGCTCAGAGCTCACCACACAGAGGTCATCCACCTTATTTAGGTTGGTTTATTACTTCTTTTTCTTTGACTTCATGCACTACGAAGACTCATGACCTACTCAGTCACAATTGAACCACTTACCAGTAAACTTCTTCTTGCTAATGCCTCCCTTGGGTTCCAGTTTAGAAAATTTGATTTCTTCCATTTCGAGTTTTCACCGTGCTCGATCACGTTAGCTTTAATAATTGCCTGAATGAATGATAGTTTCTTGGAACTCCTGTTGTGTTCCTTAATCCGAAGTCAGACAATGAGTTCCTCGATGTTCATCTCCTTTCTCTTATGCTTCAGATAATTCTTCAAGTCCTTCCATCCAGGTGGAAGCTTTTTTATCATAGTAGCCCCTTGGAAGGTTTCACTCAGCATCATGCCTTCCTAGTGAATTTCATGCAGAATCACCTGAAGCACTTGGATTTGGCTAATCACTGATGTGTGCAAATGGCAAGCACACAGTCATCATCAAGTAATAAAATATCAATCCAACAGAGACTGGCCAAGTAATGAAAGAGTGCAAGGAAAGATTATCTAGAAGAATAAAGTTTCAAATGGTGATTGAATGAGAAAGGAAATTAGATGATCGAGAAATGATTATAGGGCTAGTTTACGAAACAATCTTAGGACTTCGATTTCGCTGCAATGTCTAGTGTCTTGGTAGTTCTCTATTATATAATATGTACTCTTGAAGGAGACCTATCTAAAGATATTGAATGCCTCTTCCAAGATCAACCTGATCTATTTACCTAACTTGGCTTCTACTTTCACAGTGTTAGCCCTTAAAAGGATCTTGATTGTAATATGAGAACTTGTCACGAGAACCCCAGTGGATCAATTCAAGAACTATTACTTATTACTCATAAGAGCCAAGGTAGATGATTTATTATGTTCTAGGATAGGTTATGAAATCCTCGAGAGTTCCTAATCACTTTTGGGGAATCCATGTATAGTTGATCTTGATCACAATATAGGAACTTATCACGAGAACCCCAACGGATCAATCTTCATGAAAGCCCTTAATTTCTATAATTCCTCACGATTGGTTTTCTAAAACCAGGATAAAAAACCCAAAAGCATGTGAATAAGTGATAAGTAAACTTGCAAGATAACCCATACGTACCGTAAAACCAATTCAAGAAGTCCATAATCGATAAATAAAAGAGTTATAACAATCCAAGGTAAATAAACAAAGAGATGCTCCCTAATCCTAAGATCGAGGAGAATTACTCTATAGTATGGAGAGAAGATAGAAATGAATTACAAAAAGATATTCAACAAAACTAAAGAACAGAAAGAAAGTAAAACAGATTTGTCAACATCGATTGAAGGCTTCCTCCAGCTTAGGGCTCCTTCTCCTTGGCTCCGCAACTTGCCCTAAGATGCTCCATGACAGTTGCCTTGATCCTAATGTCTAGGATCTCCGAAATCTCTTTCTCCTTTGCCCTGGGATTTTTTTATAGTTTTTTCCAAGAGAAGAATTCGGGAAGTTGGTTAACCGTAGCATGGTCATGCCATTTGGCATGGCCTACCCATGTTGGAGGCTGGAACGACTCGACACACCCCAAATTCAAGCGTGTTGGTGGTGTTGGGCACGACCGTGCCATTTGGCACAACCAGGGTGTGTTGGACCCTGGTTTGCTCCTTTTTCGTGCGTTCCTACAAGAAAAACTCATAACCATAGTTTTCTGAACTAAAAAGATAAAAGGAAGGTAAATGCAAGGTTGTATGCATGATATGTGAATAAAATGCTATAAAAGAATGGTAAATAAATCCAAAAATATGCGTATGATTCACACTCATCACACCTCCAAACTTGAACTTTTGCTTGTCCTCAAGTAAATAAAAAGGAAAAATTATGAGAGAGAATCATGATAATTTGCTAGAAACCCAACCCAAGGTATAAAATATTTAGTCTTATCGATTTATTCCCGGTGGCTTAGCTTGAAAGATCCATGTGTAGTATGTTGGTGCAACAATGCCCCAAGCATTTATATGTTTTGATGTTTGGATAATCATCTAAGTTGTTGGATCGAAAGTGTCGCTAGAGGGGGGGGGGGGGGGAATAGCGATACGGTGTCGTTAAAAACTTTTGCAATAAGTAAAAAGCAAGTAGAGAATGCACAGCGGAAATATAAAGTAGACAAGATATTTTTACGTGGTTCACAATCTTTCGATTGCTAATCCACGGCCCTAGTGATCGTCGATCACGTACGGAGGGCAATTCACTAAAACCACTCCTCTTCGTTGGAAGTAGGAGCAACGATTACAAAAAGAAATCAAGGCAAAGGGACACTCCCCCTTTCCTTGTTACGATTAAAGCACAAAGACAATTTAAAGAAGTAGAACTTAAATAAATATACCGACAACTCTTATAAGTAGAAGATGTAGCTTTCGTTGTGCACTGTCGTAGCAAATGTGAGTAGTAGTAGTAGCGGCATTTACGATGGGCGTGTTGAGAGCTCTTGAATTCTTGTTATTTGCTTGGCTTGAACATGTCTATTTATGGATATTGATCTATGAATTTAGACATAGGTAGTGTCCAAGGTGAGGTTCTTATCCCCCAAGACTTGTTCATCCACATCCTTTGCGCCAACTCAAGGATGAG
Organism: Wurfbainia villosa; assembly: GCA_025175895.1. Lineage (NCBI taxonomy): Eukaryota > Viridiplantae > Streptophyta > Magnoliopsida > Zingiberales > Zingiberaceae > Wurfbainia > Wurfbainia villosa. Next base: position 35,951,421 of record CM045998.1, on the reverse strand, counting down.
GTGTTTCATCCAACCACCTTGTGCCACCTCCAACCTCCTTGGGCGCCAACTTGAGGATGAGGTGTTTCATCCAACCACCTTGTGCCACCTCCAACCTCCTTGGGCGCCAACTTGTTGGAGCCATTCAACTTGTGCCACATCATGGAGCCAACCATCTTGTGCCAACTCACCTTATTTTGGGCGCCCACCACAAGGAAGCTTGGTGATGGTTTGGATGTCCACCTTGATGCCACATCACCCTTTGTACCAAAACACGAGTCAAGTCCAAATTCACCCCTTGAAATTCGAGCTCTTCTCGAGGGAACTTGACTAGCAGTTGACTGTAGTCAAAGGGTTTTGGACTGCAGTACAAGTTAGCTTAAAATATAAAGTACGATGGTTCTAACCATCTGATCTCGACCTAGACCTTCCATTGGAGGTATTGGGTCGGATCTACGCTTAACGACCTTGCTTCGCTTTCACACGAGCTTACCTTGTAGCCTCGCTTCCGGTCTTCACCCGAGTACCTCGGCTTCCTCCGAAGTCCCTCTGGCGTTGCCCGACCACCTCGGTTCCCACCGGGTGTCGCAGACCTTCCGCTCAACTTTAGCATTTCTGCACACTTAATTGAGCTCGTAAGATAACAAATATACCCTTAACTATTGAGCCTTTTGCCATAATCAAAATACCGGTTCGACTTTGGTGCCCACTCCACCAACAATCTCCCCCTATTTGATTCATGGCAAACCGACACAAAAGTTAAGGAAAAATTAAGCATAACAGTAAGCTAGCATAATGATTAAGCATGAATGAGCTAGCATAAAGATTAAATATGAATGAGCTAGCATAATGATTAAGCATGAATGAGCTAGCATAAAGATTAAATATGAATGAGCTAGCATAAAGATTAAGTATGAGTGAGAAATATTATTGTTTCAAGTTCTCCCCTTTGAGGTAACCTCCCCCTTGACCGAAGGTGAGTTCTTGAAAAATAATTTTTACTCCCCCTTAATAGTTGCTTAAGTAAACGGAATTACTTAATATAAAAGGTAATAGTTTTGTTTACTTTCTTCCTTACTTTTGTGACTTTCTCCCCCTTTTGCCTTAACTCAAAAAGTTTGTAAATATATTTTAGGGTTTGTAAGTCCAAGCAAGTTCCCAATATAAATATATTTTTTTTTTAAAATAATAATAAGCTTGAAAATATGTTCATCTAAAATGTACAACTCCGGTTGGACTTGATTGATATAGAATGATCAATAAGTCTTGAAGGAGTTGATTAATTTTAAATAATTATACTCCATGGTTCATGTCGATGCAATCGAATCTACGTCTGAACAGGAGTAAGGTCCTAACATCTCACGCCCGCTCACGCATAAGTACACAAACACATTAGTCCTATGTGTTGTGAGATGTGTTGGCTCCTTAAATCTATAGGTATATGATTTCTAAGGTAAGACTTAGGCTAATTTCATAAAAAGAAGCAAAAGTAGAGTACATATATAGAAAAATTTAAATCCTACTCTATTACGCATATACCTAACTTTCGTCTTAATAAACTAAATTCGCCGGGTAGTGGTTTGGTGAAGATGTCCGCTAGGTTTGATTTGGACTCAACATACTCTAGTTGTATAGTTCCATTAGTTACATGTTCCCTAATGAAGTGGTGTTTAACTTCTATATGTTTTGTCCTAGAATGACATATTGGATTTTTAGTTAAGTTAATTGAACTAATGTTATCTATGTAGGTTTTAATGTTGTTAAAGATTAAGCTAAAGTCTTGGAGAGTGTGCTTCATCCACAGGAGCTGAGAGACACACTCACCCATCGCAACGTATTCGGTGGTAGATAAGGCAACGCAATCGCTTCCTCCGCACTAACTTACTAGACTCGAGCCGAGGATTTGACAACAACCACTCGTGCTCTTTCTATCGAGTTTACTACCGCATAGTCGAGTCGAGTAGCCGATTAGATTAAACTCGGTAGATCTAGGGTACCAAATACCTACGTTTAGCGTGCCCTTTAGATATCTAAGGATACGCTTGACTAGGGTTAGGTGAGACTCTGGCAGGTTTGTAACCTTGTGCACATACTTACCTTGAATAAAATGTCGAATTCGGCTCGCGGTTAAGTATAGGAGACTTCCTATTCGCTCCTATAGTATTTTAGGTCAGCGGGTTTTCCTTCTACATCTTCGTTTATATTAACATTAGTTGCCATAGGTGTATTGATTATTTTAGCATCTTGCATTCCAAATCGATTTATTAAGTCCTTAGTATATTTTTGTTGATGTAAATATATTCCATCTTTAGTTTGTTTAATTTGTAAACCTAAGAAGAAACTTAACTCTCACTAAATTCATTTCAAATTCACTTTCCATAAGTGAGATGAATTAGTTTAAGCGAGGATCGAGTTGGTAGTTCCAAAATTATATCATCTACATAGATTTGGGCTATAAAGATTTCTTTTCCTACGGTTTTAGCGAATAAGGTTGAATTCGACTAAATTGGTTGAATCCTTTGGACTTAAGATAGATCGAAAGCCTTCGCATCAAGCTCTTGGGGCTTGTTTGAGTCCATATAGGGCTTTCTTAAGTCTAAGGACATGGTCGTTTATCTAGATTTTCAATCCGGAGGTTTGGTACGTAAACTTCTTCCTTAATGTATCCATTCAAAAATGCTGACTTGACATCCATTTGAAACAATTTAAAACCTCGATGTGCGTATATGCTAACAACATTCGGATGGACTCTAGTCGGCTACTGGGCGTAGGTCTCATCGTAATCTAAACCTTCGACTTGACTAAACCCTTTTGCGACTAACCTAGCTTTATTTCTAACTACTTCACCTTTATCATCAAGTTTATTTCGAAATACCCACCTTGTTCCAATAATTGATTTTTCTTTAGGTGGTGGTACTAATTCCCAGACTTCATTTCTAGTGAATTGAGCTAGCTCTTCTTGCATAGCAATAATCCAGTCGGGATCAAGAAGTGCTTGTTCAATAGTTTTGGGTTCGATTTTGGAAATTAACGAGATTTGACTAAGGTTTCGATATGAAGCTCTAGTTCGAACCCCTAAATTTGGATCACCTATAACTTGATTGATAGGATGATTTGTTTGAGTCTTAGTGTGACTCGGGTTAGGGTCATCTATCACTTGGTCGATAGGATGACTTGGGTGAGTTCTAGTTTGACTTGGGTTAGAGTCATCTATCACTTGGTCGATAGGATGACTTGGGTTAGGACGAGATTCAAGTTCAAGATCAGAGTCGGGTTTGCTATAAGTTGATTTGCTAGTTGGTTTTGTTAAGGATTGAACGGGTTCGTGTCCTTCGTCGAAAACTATATTAATGGTTTCTTCGACTCTAAGAGTGTCGTGATTGTATACCCTATAAGCTCTACTAGTGGTTGAGTATCCTAGAAAGGTTCCAGGAGAGGTTTTGGATTTGAATTTCCCTAGGTAATCCTTAGTGTTTAAGATATGTACCTTGCATCCAAATACCCTAAAGTACTTGATGTTCGGTATTTTATCGTGATAAATCTCGTACGAGGTCTTTTGGTGCCTCTTTACCATAAGGATCCTATTTACTTAACGGCCTCCTCGCCCAAAATCTATCGGGTAGGTTATACTGTTTAACATTGTCCTAGCGGCTTCTTGTAGGGTTCTATTTTTCCGTGACTAACCCATTTTGTTGTGGGGTTCTAGGACATGAAAACTCATGGTGGTATCCGTTTAGGTTCTGTAAATCAGAAACCTGTGGTTTCGAATTCACCACCATGATCGCTTCTAAGTCTTTTAATCTTAAGGTTCTTTTGATTTTCGATTAACCTACAAAGATTGATTAGTTGGTCTAGGGTATCATTTTTATGTTTGATAAACCTAACCCAAGTAAATCTAGAATAGTCGTCAATTATGACTAAGCAAAATTGACTACCATTGAGTGACTTAGCTCCATGTGAATCAAATAGATCCATGTGTAGGAGCTCAAGAATACTTTTGGTTCGTTCTTGATTAGTTAATTGATGTTGTGTCCTAGATTGTTTACCTTGTTGACAAGCATTACATATTTTATTATCCAAGTTGTTTAGTTTAGGCAAACCTATAACCAAGCCACTCTGACTCATCTTGTGGGCCGAGTCTTGGAGTGCAGTGTCCGAGTCTTGGTGCCATAACCAAGATTCCTCTTCGTGTCATAAGACACTTGGTTGAGGAGTTGGGTAAATTTATTGTGTAGATGTTGCTACTCCTAGTTCCTTTAAGTATTATTTTAGATGTTGCATTTATTTTGATTACGCATTCATTTTCTAGAAATATGACCTTATAATTGTTATCACACAATTGGCTTACACTAAGTAAATTATATTGAAAGTTTTCTACTAATAAGACATTTTGAATTGTAAAGTTAGAGTTGAGCTCAATATCACCTGATCCGATGATTTTGAGCTTGCCGTTATTTCCGAAGGCTACCGATCCTTGTCGTTTGAATCGTAACTTCGAAAATTTGAGTTGATCCCCGGTCATGTGCTCGAGTAACCACGTCCCAACATCCATTGATCCTACACATAAGGTAGTTGGATCGGATATTGGAATTACTAAAGGGTTGTTTGTAAGTTTTAAACCTAAATCATCTCACCAATATCTACATGATCAAAACATGTTATTCCTATGTGTTATTGTGAGATGACTATCAATTTTACTTGATTAATTTTAATGAATTTAAATTAACCAACATTAGGTTAGATTCGGATTTAGTCTAAGCTCATCAAGTAATCTTTTCAAGAGATTAGCTTCCAGGTCGTGGCGAGGCACAGAGGCCTTCTTTGATCGGAACAACGACCACTTCCTTAGACAAAGCTAATTTCAAGAAATTGATAACTCGACTTACTTGAGACTACGTCTTGGTCTAACTAGTTATTTTTGAAAAGAGGCTCCCCGAGGCTCAATCTTTTCGTAGGATTTTAGTTGGTTTATTTTTGAAAAGAGGCTCCCCGAGGCTCAATCTTTTCCCAGGATTTTAGTTGGTTATGAGTCCTATCTAACCATTCTAAAAATAAAGGAAAAACTAAGCATGCAATTTCTAAGACTTAACAAAAATACATTTTGTATTGGCTCCCCTGGACCATTGAATCGAGTGGGTCTATTCACATAGTGAATTTGGTCCTTGGGAACCCAATACATGTTAGATCCTAAAGTTGAAATCAAAGTGGTCTTAGGGACCCATGCTTGGACATTTTTCTTATGTTGGTTTACTATAGACATATATGACTTATTGGTTGTATTTGAGTTAAACCGAGTCCGGCCTTGTTGTACCACGGCCCTTTGTGATCCAAGTAAGAGGTCAAGTCCCTTGGATCCCAAAGTGAACCTTTCCAACGTGTTCCTAAGGTCTTGACTTGTGTTTTCAAAAGCGAGTTCTCAACTTCAAGCTTTTCAACTTGAGTTGAGTCCTCCTCTTGAATACGAATAGTCGAAGAGGTTAGGGAGACCTCATGTTTGAGAAGGTTAACCTCCTCAATTAGGGTCTCGACCTTGGACTCGGACTTAGCTAGTTTCTTATTTAAAAATTTAATTGCACCATACAAAGTATTAAGTAACGACCGACTTACCCTTAATGATTCTTTTGAAACGGATACGGATCCGTGGCTTGTCTTGAATGGAAGCTCATCATCGGATTCGGACTCGGACTCTCTTCGGTTTCGAGTCGTGCTCGGTCGGCTTGGCCATTAGAGCTTGGATATCGCCTTCTTCCTCCGACAACTCCTCCCAAGTAGCGTTAGCGCTTTCTTGGTCTTTGATGCGTTATTCTTTAGCTTTGGGCACTCGGACTTGATGTGACCGAACTGCACTCATAGCATCTAAAATTAGAAGTATTTGAATTAGGTTTAGGCTTACCTTGAGTTGTTGGTCGTTTGCCTCTTGATCATCTTCCGAACTAGATTGACTAGTTCGGATTCTATTTCGGAGTCTACTTCCGATTCGGACTCGTCTTCTTCCTTCGGGGGTGGCTTGCTTGCGGGCTTCTTCTTCTTGGAACCTGCAACTAACGCAATACTCTTCTCGGCCTGGACCACGTTAGTTTGCTCATGTAATTCAAGTTCCGAAAACAATTCGTCTAACCTAATTTTAGAAAGGTCCTTGGAGACCTTGTAGGCATCGACCATGGATGCCCACAAGGTGGTCCTAGGAAACGAGTTAAGAGAATACCTGATAAGGTCGCGATTCTCGACCTTTTGTCCGATGGCATGGAGTTGGTTGACGATGTCTTGGATACGAGCATGTAGTTGAGTTGTGGTCTCGTTTTCCTGCATTTTCAAGTTATACAATTTATTTAAAAGTAAATCTCTTTACATACCTTCGTGTGTCGCGGTGCCTTCGTAGTTCCACTAGCTTGGTCCATAAGTCCTTTGCACTAATGAAGGGGCCGACGCGTTTGAGCTCTTCCTTGGACAACCCACATTGCAAGATTTGAGTTGCCTTGGCATCGGCTTCTACTTGTTTTTTCATGGAATTTGACCATTGATCGTAACCCAAAGATTCACCATCTTCATTAATAGGAAGTGTGAAACCGGGTTGGATTACGATCCACATCTCGATTTGGTTTTTAAGAAAGCATTCCTTCCGACCCTTCCAATAACGAAAGTCATTACCGTTGTAAATCGGGGGTCGGGCGGTGCTTAACCCTTCGAGATGGGCCATTTAAAAACAAGAAGAAGAACGATTTAAAAGAATCTTGCAAAACACACACGAAAGAATATTCCAAGACTTTCGCCTTGGATTAGTAGGGAAGTAAAAAGATATATAAAATGTAACTTGCAAAAAGAAATAAACAATCAAATGCGAATGTCGCTGAAGTTCCGGAGGACAACCTTACTCGATCTAACCCGAAGGACAACCTTATCCGATCCTAAAGCCTCTAATGCAATTCTATATGTAGGAGAAGATAAGCAAGTGAAATAATTATACTAAAAACAGAAATAAATAAATAAAAATCTGTAAAAAAGAAAACAAAGCTAGATTGGTGGTTTCACGAATCTTAGCGCCCGCCTCGATACCAAATGTTGGATCGAAAGTGTCGCTCGAGGGGGGGGGGGTGAATAGCGATACGGTGTCGTTAAAAAACTTTTGCAATAAGTAAAAAGCAAGTAGAGAGTGCCCAGCGGAAATATAAAGTAGACAAGATATTTTTACGTGGTTCACAATCTTTCGATTGCTAATCCACGGCCCTAGTGATCCTTGATCACGTACGGAGGGCAATTCACTAAAACCACTCCTCTTCGTTGGAAGTAGGAGCAACGATTACAAAAAGAAATCAAGGCAAAGGGACACTCCCCCTTTCCTTGTTACGATTAAAGCACAAAGACAATTTAAAGAAGTAGAACTTAAATAAATATACCGACAACTCTTATAAGTAGAAGATGTAGCTTTCGTTGTCGGCGGCACTTCGTCGTAGCAAATGTGAGTAGTAGTAGCGGCGTTACGACGGCGTGTTGAGAGCTCTTGAATTCTTGTTATTTGCTTGGCTTGAACATGTCTATTTATGGATATTGATCTATGAATTTAGACATAGGTAGTGTCCAAGGTGAGGTTCTTATCCCCCAAGACTTGTTCATCCACATCCTTTGCGCCAACTCAAGGATGAGGTGTTTCATCCAACCACCTTGTGCCACCTCCAACCTCCTTGGGCGCCAACTTGAGGATGAGGTGTTTCATCCAACCACCTTGTGCCACCTCCAACCTCCTTGGGCTCCCACCACAAGGAAGCTTGGTGATGGTTTGGATGTCCACCTTGATGCCACATCACCCTTTGTACCAAAACACGAGTCAAGTCCAAATTCACCCCCTTGAAATTCGAGCTCTTCTCGAGGCTGGAACTTGACTAGCAGTTGACTGTAGTCAAAGGGTTTTGGACTGCAGTACAAGTTAGCTTAAAATATAAAGTACGATGGTTCTAACCATCTGATCTCGACCTAGACCTTCCATTGGAGGTATTGGGTCGGATCTACGCTTAACGACCTTGCTTCGCTTTCACACGAGCTTACCTTGTAGCCTCGCTTCCGGTCTTCACCCGAGTACCTCGGCTTCCTCCGAAGTCCCTCTGGCGTTGCCCGACCACCTCGGTTCCCACCGGGTGTCGCAGACCTTCCGCTCAACTTTAGCATTTCTGCACACTTAATTGAGCTCGTAAGATAACAAATATACCCTTAACTATTGAGCTTTTTGCCATAATCAAAATACCGGTTCGACTTTGGTGCCCACTGCACCAACATAAGTTAGGTAACAAATTGTGATCTAATGGTGAACATGATTAAGTGACAGGTAAAGGCAAAGTCCAAGTATGATCTTGGCAAGAGAAGTCCAAAGGCAAGTCTTGGCAGCGTAAGTCCAAGCATGTAAACTTGGATGCATAAAGTCCAAGCAGGCTTTAGCAAAGAAAAACCCAAGACATGACAAAACCAAAGGAAGCCCTTGGAAGCAAGGCGCAAAGGATGAACAAGTCGCGGACTCGGAGGGATCCTGGAAGCGCAAGGCTTAAGGAGGAGCTAGAAAGTTGAGTCTAGGTCTAGGGGTTGAAATCAAGTATGAAATACTCATACTTGATGTGTATCAGTCGACTGATACGATGTATCAGTCGACTGGTCAAGTGCTCGACTGAGTCAGGGTGAAACCCTGACTATCAGTCGACTGCCTTGGCAATGGTAGTCGACTGATGATGTTATCAGTCGACTACCAACAGTGGCAGTCGACTGATCAAGACAAAAGCGAGCGTAATGGAGTCCCACTCGATTCACGCGTGATCACTCGGCCCGATCGCCATCATCGATCGGTGATGGAGGGATCAGTCGACTGATGAGAATGTCGTTGGACGAAACGACTCTAAATACCGCGAATCCGGCTATTCAGAGGTCGTTAATCACGTCGGCAGTCGACTGATGTTGTGCATCAGTCGACTGATCATGCTCCAACGAGAAAATCAGCCTTCTCTCTATAAAAAGTGGGCTGGTGGAGGTTTTTGGGGTTAATGCTTATTCTCTGATTCTTCTCCAAAGCCTCCACGAGTTTTCAAGCTTTCTAAGTGATCTTAAATCCTCTCCTCCTCTCTCTAAGCTAAAATTGTTGGGGATCGATTGGCCGGCTAGAGGGGGGTGAATAGCCCTCGTTCGTTGGATGTCGTAATTTGCTCGTCTACAAAAGATCAGCGCAAGCGGAATATGCAAATAAAGACAAGCAAATAGAAGTTACAAGAAAACAAACGCTAACAAGAAGATGTAACGTGGTTCACGGCTACGCCGCTAATCCACGGTCCGATTCGTCCAAGGTGAATCACTCCTCCAAAGCCAATCCAATATTGGTCTCTCCTTTGCACCAAGCTAGGTGGAGGTAACCTTTACAACCAAGAGCACTCTTCTTGCAATAAGATTGAAGTATAAACAAGTAAGAAGAGTAGGAAATCGTGTATGGCACTTTGGGAGAAGTTTAGAGCTTAAGCATTAGCCTCCCAAAGCCCCATCCCCTTCCTTTTTATAGAGGAAGATGGTTTCTTCCCGTTGACACAGGAGAAGTCGACTGATGCCCTTGATCAGTCGACTGGTCCTGTAGTCGTTGCCCAATAACGCCCGCTTTCCACGTTGGACTTCATCCAACGGTACTGGCATCAGTCGACTGATCCTACCATCAGTCGACTGATGCTCGATCAGTCGAGTGCTCAATGGAGTCGACTCCATTACTGCCCGTGCAGTGCCATCGATCACGATTGCCATTCCACAGGCGGTTGGCTGCTATCGACATCGATCATTGCCGATCCATGGCGATCGGCGCTATCGGCTGTCGATCGCTACCCGATCCATGGCGATCGGCCAAGCACTAAAGCGGTCTAATACCCGATCGATCGAACTATCGACTGAAGCGATTGCCGCCATGCCATGGCAGTCGACTGGTGTCGGGAAAAATCATCCGACACTTGGCCAAATGGCCAAGTTTCACCTAAGAGCTACCCCTTCCTGGGTTACAATCGCTCACTCTCATCCCTCGGAGTCCCTCGCCTTCGAAGTTCTCTTTGTTCGCGGCCACGTCCCTCGACAGCATCAGGCGCACGGCTGTGTAATGCTCCTTCGCGTCTCTTGCCTCGAAGTCTACTTCCTTCGGCTTCACTCCAAGCTTCTCGTCCGGCGGTCGCTCGGATGCTCCAAGCGCACGGCTTCCGCAAAGCTATCCTTCACCGACTCAAGGCACGAGTCATGAGATGTGAAACTCGCCACGACTCCATGTGCGAATTACTAAGTCCTACATGACTTCAACGCACATATCAAATCAACATAACAAACTAACTTAAACCCTTTGCCACACACATCAAAACCTTATCACGGCAAGAGATTGCCCTAACAATCTCCCCCTTTTTGATGTGTGGCAATCCGTTTAAGTTAGGTAAAAATATTTGATAAAAATTTTAAGGTAAGAAAGCATGTAAACATAAACATGATATAGCAACATGCAACTCCCCCTTAATCCATGAAACTCTCTCTACAAATTCTCCCCCTATCATAATTAACTTAAACATAATATTTTCTCCCCCTTTGACACCATCAAAAAGATTAACTCTAAGTTATAAACTCATGGCATCAAGTATAATAGAAGGAAAATACCAAAAATTATTCTAAAACCTGAATTCAGCCTTTACTGTTCTGATTTTCAGGCCACCAGTGGACTGGTTCAGACTACCAGTCGACTGGCACGCGAATTTCAGAACTTTCTGATTTTCGGACCGAATTTCATAAATGCATTAAAAATTCCAAAAAATTTGAAAAATCATGAAATTTGGGGAACATATTTCTTGTAAGTATATCTATCAATGAAAAATAGTTTTTCATGAAAGATCATTATATTTTCTGATATTTGCCAAACATCCAAAAGCTTTAAAAACAACTAGGTTTTTGATCATTCTAGTATCAAGTTTAACACCTAGTTTTGCATCCAATTGTTTCAAAACACGAATACATGTATTTTAAGGTAAGAAATTGTTTTAAAAACATATGAAATATCCAACCATGATCTTTGGGCAATATGTCTATGAATTAAACATAAGCCTTCCCCATGATTGGTCTATTATTGTTATTTTGATACTTTAAATGACCATCTAAATGTCATAGGCATTAGTGGACATTTGTATCATCCTAACATCTCACCCATGCTAAGTTTTAAATCATGGTAGCCTATAGTGAGTGTGAGATGTAACCTAGAGATATTTGTATGTACTTAACCATTAAATTCATGCAATTCTATCAAGGTTAAGTATCACCCTAACAATTTACATGATCACAAAGACATATATGAATTAATTTTACATTATGATCATGAAACACATGTATTCATCAAATAATAATCATGCATTAGGTATTATATGATGATAATAAACAAGGTATCACCTAAAGCATGATTCAAACCTATTTCCCATGATTATGTGCCAAATATCAATATCATAAATCATGATTGCAAACATGTGTAACAATTACATTAATCATCATGATTTATGCATTATTATCTATTTATGGGCACGTTATCATCACCCAACACTATTAAAACTGTTGTCCCGCCATCCTAAGTCAACCAAAAATATGATATAGGTCAAGTCCATATGGTTGACTACCCTAGGGTTATCCTAACCCTTAAGGATGGATTTTGGAACCCAAAATAAGTTCTTTCCAATTGGGTTCACTAAGTATTCCTTGAGGATCCATTTCCTAGCTATTACTTTCTTCTTATCTTGTCCCCTAGCTATTAGGCATTTGTAGGCCTTTTCATTTTTCTTTTCTTTATAACTTAGGCCCTTTTTCTTAAAGCTAGCTCTTTGGCTCCCTATTATCATGTTCAATGTATTTGAACCAATAGTGAATTTTTCTAGGGCTTTTGTTAAATAGTCTACCTTTTCCCTTAAAGCCCTATTTTCATCCATACATGCATCACTAACATTAAATGGCATATATTCATGTGAGCATGCATCATTTAAGCTAGAAAAGATATTATCATCATTTAAGCATGCTTTTTCTAGTTTATTTTCTAAGTCCTTAATTTGATCTAGCATGCTTTTGTTCTTCTTTTTAGCTCTAAATAAATCTCTAGTTAAGCTAGAAACCATGGAAACTATTTTCTTAGGAGTTAGATTCGTTACCATAGTTTCCATGTCCTCTTCTTCTTCTTCGGATGAGGAGTTTGTGGAGGCTCCCCCTTCACTTGAGCTTGATTCTTCATTTTCGGTGGAGGAGCAATCCAAGTCATCGAAGGCCATCAATGCAAGGTTGGAATAGACTTGTTCCTCTTCTTCGGATGAGGAGGAAGAAGCAAGGTCATCCCATGTCTTTGCTTTGAATGCCATGGCCTTTCCCTTTTCCTTTGCCTTCTTCTCCTCTTCCTTCTTTCTACTCCCCTTTTTCTTCTTCTTTTCTTCTTTCTTCTTCCTTTCTTCCTTGCTCTTGTTTAGGAGGGGACAATTATCCCCTATATGTCCCTCTCCTTGGCAATTGTAACAAATCACCTTTCCTCTTGGTCTTCTCCTCCTATCATTAGATTTATTAAAATGAAAACCTTTTAAAGCACGCCTTACCCTCCTTACCATATATGCTTCTTCCGTGCTATCCATGAAAGAGGAGGAGGATGCTTCATCATCGGAGGAGGAGGGGATCTCCACCTTCTTCTTCCCCTTATTTGCCATCAATGCTACTCTCCTTGAAGATTGGATTCTAGGCTCTTCTTGTATTCCTTCAAGCCTTGTCTCGTGGAGCTCCATTGTTGAGAAGAATTCCTCCAAGGTGCTTACTTCTAAGTTCTTGGAGATATAAAATGAATCCACCATGGAGCTCCATCTTGAGGACCAGGGAAAGACATCTATGACCTTCATTACCATATCCCGGTTGGAGAGCTTTCTCCTACACTCGTTAGCCAAATTAAAATTTCTTTAAATTTAGAATGCAATGAAGTTACCTTTTCTCCCTTTTTTAATTTTATGTTGGATAGTTGGGAGCGGAGGAGGTCTCTCCTTGCAAGTTTGGCTTCCGAGGTGCCTTCATGAAGCTCCACTAGCTTCTCCCACATCTCTTTCGCACTAGAACACTCCCCTATCCTATTTACTTCTTGTTGAGGGAGCACATTGTAGAGGTGGTGCTTGGCCTTTGAATTTGCTAAATACTCCTCTCTTTGTCTTTTGCTCCATTTCGATTTTTCCAAAGGCTCCCCATCATCGTTCCTAGGCAATTTGAAACCATTTTCCATGATTAAAAGAATTTCAAAATCGGTCTCGAAAAATACCTCCATTCGCTTCTTCCACCAAGCGAATTCCCCTTCGAACTTTGGCGGATGAATGTTTGAGCTGGCCATTTTTGATGTAGAGCTTGTTGCGGCGGTTAGTCCGGTGGCAAGCAACCTGGCTCTGATACCACTTGTTGGGGATCGATTGGCCGGCTAGAGGGCGGTGAATAGCCCTCGTTCGTTGGATGTCATAATTTGCTCGTCTACAAAAGATTAGCGTAAGCGGAATATGCAAATAAAGACAAGAAAATAGAAGTTACAAGAAAACAAATGCTAACAAGAAGATGTAACGTGGTTCACGGCTACGCCGCTAATCCACGGTCCGATTCGTCCAAGGTGAATCACTCCTCCAAAGCCAATCCAATATTGGTCTCTCCTTTGCACCAAGCTTGGTGGAGGTAACCTTTACAACCAAGAGCACTCTTCTTACAATAAGATTGAAGTAAAAACAAGTAAGAAGAGTAGGAAATCATGTATGGCACTTTGGGAGAAGTTTAGAGCTTAAGCATTAGCCTCCCAAAGCCCCATCCCCTTCCTTTTTATAGAGGAAGAGGGTTTCTTCCCGTTGACACAGGAGCAGTCGACTGATGCCCTCGATCAGTCGACTGGTCCTGTAGTCGTTGCCCAATAACGACCGCTTTCCACGTTGGACTTCATCCAACAGTACTGGCATCAGTCGACAGATCCTACCATCAGTCGACTGATGCTCGATCAGTCGAGTGCTCAATGGAGTCGACTCCATTCTGTGCCCGTGCACAGTGCCATCAGTCGAATGCCATTCCTGGCAGCGCATTGATGTCGATCATCACGCCGACATCGATCACGCCGACATCACCGATCGCCAAGCACTAAACTGGTCTTATACCAGTCGATCGAACCATCGACTCAGAGCAGGCGACTGTCATGCCATGGCAGTCGACTGGTGTTGGGAAAACTCATCCGACACTTGGCCAAATGGCCAAGTTTCACCTAAGAGCTACCCCTTCCCGGGTTACAATCGCTCACTCTCATCCCTCGGAGTCCCTCGCCTTCGAAGTTCTCTTCGTTCGCGGCCACGTCCCTCGGCAGCATCAGGCGCACGGCTCTGCAATGCTCCTTCACGTCTCTTGCCTAGAAGTCTACTTCCTCCGGCTTCACTCTAAGCTTCTCGTTCGGCGGTCCCTTGGATGCTCCAAGCGCACGCTTCCGCAAAGCTATCCTTCACCGACTCAAGGCACGAGTCATGAGATGTGAAACTCGCCACGGCTCCATGTGCGAATTACTAAGTCCTACATGACTTCAACGAACATATCAAATAAACATAACAAACTAACTTAAACCCTTTACCACACACATCAAAACCTTATCACGACAAGAGATTGCCCTAACAAAAATTTCATTCTTTGTAAAGAAGGGGAGTTTTTGTTGTAAAGGAGAGCTTCTTAGTGGAATTTCTTGGGTTGATCCACCTTAAGGATCGCCGTGGAGTAGGAGGGTTATCTCCGAACCACATAAAGGCTTTGTTAGCATTGTTATTTTGCTTTTACTTATATTATTTCTATTTTCTTCCGCTAATTATTCTTGTAGAAACGAAAAATGCTATTCACCCCCCCTCTTGCTTCCAAAAGATCCCTAACAAGTAGTATCAGAGCCTGGATCGCATCGGAAGATCTAGCAATAAACCGGAGCAAAGATGACTTTTCAAGAGGGGTATAGCATGGCGAGACCTCCGTTCTTCGATGGCAACGACTTAGGATATTGGAAAGGTATGATGGAGTATTACTTAATGAATGATATTGAGAATTGGTTTAGTGTTGTAGATGGTTTCGAGAAGTCGGTCGACGAATTCGGAGCACCACTACCAACAAAAGATTGGACAAGAGAGATGGCCAAAAAAGCACAAGCCAATGCAAAAGCAATGACCACACTTCAATGTGGTCTATCCAAGGAGCAACTTTCTAAAGTCGGGCCTTTCAACTCCACAAAAGATCTTTGGGAGAAGCTCATCGAATTGAATGAAGGTTCAAAGGAGACTAGAAGAGCCAAAAGAGACCTATTGATAGGTCAACTCCAAAGCTTCACCATGAAGACCAACGAAACCATGAGTCAAATGCACGGTCGGTTCAAGGAAGTAGTCAACAGACTACATGTTATAGGTGAGAAGGTCGATAACCGAGACCTTGTAAGGTATGTGTTACAAGCTTTCCCTAGGACAACCTTATGGGCTTCAATGGTAGATGCCTATAAGGTCTCTAGGGATCTTTCATTAGTTAAGTTAGATGAGCTATTTTGTGAATTTCAATTACATGAACAAGCTAACACTTCATCCAAAGAGAAGGGTATAGCTCTTTTTGTAGGAAAGAAGGAGAAGAAGGAGAAGGAGAAGAAGAAAGAAGTGTCCTCCTCATCCGAATCCGAGGAAGACTCATCAAGTAGTGAAGATGAGTTATCGGTGTTGGATCGAAGCGGATCGCTAGAGGGGGGGGGTGCATAGCGATAAAACCTTTTTTTTTGTTCGTTAGTTAAAACTCGAGTAGATAATTTATTTGCAGTGGAAAGATAAGCAATAAATAAAATGAGACAAATATTTTTACTTGGTTCGTAGCCTTCGGCTACTACTCCAAGGCCCCAGTGATCCTTGATCACGTACGGAGGGCAATTCACTAAAAACACTCCTCCTCGTTGGAGGTAGGAGTTTGACGATTACAAAAAAACCGTCGAAAGAAAAGATAGAGAGACAAACCCTCTCTTCTATTAATCTAAAGTGCAGCGATAGAAAACCTCGATTAATAAAAGGAATTGCAATATTTAAAGAGACGACAAATTAAAATATCAACAACTAAAGAGTAGAAACTAAGCTAGGGTTGTTGACAACACTTCGTCGTCGAGTCGTCGGGGAATCACGGAGCTGCAAAGGTTTTTGAGCACTTAGAGATGATGAAAAACCCTAGGAGAGGCCCTCCTTTTATAGCCTTTAAGCCCCTCATCGAATGGGTCTTCAACCAATAGGAATTGGGCACAAAACTCCTTGAAAAATGGTGATAAAGCTTGACTCCTCGAGGCTGATTTTTGACCATCGATTGAACTGATTTCTTGGCCGGTTGAACTGATGGCTCGGTAGTTGAACTTATCTTTGGCCGGTTGAACTGATAGCTTAGCAGTTGAACTGATCCTTGGTCGGTTGAACTGGTTTTCAAACTTTTCGACTGTAATAAAGAGTTAGCTCAAAATATAAGTGAATTCGACGGCTACTTGCCATCTGATCTCAACATAGACCTTCCATGGGAAGTCTTGGTCGGATCATCGCCTAAGGATTTTCCCGTATGGAGGACTCGACCTTACTTACGCTCACTCACACGAGCTTACCTCAACATTTACCTTTGAAGCCTTGCTTTCGGTCTCCGCCTGATTCCTTCGGCTCCCTCCGAAGTCTTCCCGGTGTCGCCCGACCACTACGGTTCTCTCCGAGTGTCGCTGACCTTCGGCTTAGCTTAGTATTTCTGCATACTTGATTCAGCTCGTGAGATAATGACATGAGCTTAACTTTGTATCGTTTTCTATAATCAAAACTCAAGTTCGACTTAGGTGCCTACTGACCAACAATCTCCCCCTTTTTGATTTATGAAAAACCCACATACAAAGTTAAGAAAAATAAATTAAGTGCATTAAGCAAAATGAGTATGAGATATGCATGAATGAGCAGGAGTATATAAAAACTCTTTTTCAAGTGCTCTCCCTTGAGGAATCCTCCCTCTTGACCGAGGGTGAGTACTTGAGAAAGAGTTTTAACTCTCCCCCTCGATGTTTGCTACTAAAAAAGAATTTAAGTAACCAAAATTACTTAATATTGGCCATAGTGTTTAAAATAAGTTTTAAGTTAAGAAATCAAAAAATTGATTTCTTGGCCTTTACTTCCATTTTGTTAACAAGTTAACTTAAAGTTAAGTAAATTACCTTTTTTTTTTAACAAGTTAACTAAATGTAAGTTAACTTAAAGTTAAGTAAATTACTTTTTTGTTAACAAATTAACTAAATGTGTTTAAGTTAAGAATTCTCTTAACTTGTTTTGTTAACTTAAAGTTAAGTAAGCCTTGGCCATAAAAAAAATTGATCCCTTAACTTTGGCCTTTTCTCTCCCTTTTGCCATATATCGAAAAGAGTGAGGGTGTGTGTGGAATAAAAAATAAGTATTAATTTTAAAGTCTAAGCATGTTCGACATTATTTTGAAAATCATATACTGAAAATAAGTTCATCTATAAAATGTTCGACTCATATTTTGCTTGATTGATATGAAAGATCAACAAGTCCTGGTCAGAGTCGGTTAGTATGTATGATTATACTCCGTGGTTCATAGCGATGCACTAGCTCTACATCTGGAACCAGGAGTAAGGTCGTAACATCTCACGCCCATCTACGTGGCTAAGTACACAAACACATTAGTCCTATGTGTTGTGAGATGTATTGGCTCCTTAAATCTATAGGTGCATGATATCTAAGGTATGTCCTATGCTAGTTCCATGAAAATGAAAAGTAAGAAATAGTAGTATGAAAATATAATTTGTAAGTTTCTATTCTACTACGCACATGCCTAATTTTTGTCTTAATAGACTGAATTCGGCTTCGGGTAGGGGTTTAGTAAATAGGTCTGTCAAGTTAGACTTCGATTCGACATATTCGAGTTGTATGGCTCCGTTGGCCACATGTTCTCGAATGAAATGGTGTTTGACCTCTATATGTTTGGTCCTAGAGTGACATATCGGATTCTTAGTAAGGTTAATTGAACTAATGTTATCTATGTGGAGTTTTGTGTTCGTAAAGTCTAACTTAAAATCACGGAGAGTGTGTTTCATCGAAAGAAACTGAGTGACACACTTACCCATCACGATGTATTCGGCTTCGGTGGTAGATAAGGGAACACAGTGTTGCTTCCTACTGCACCAACTCACTAGACTCGAGCCGAGAAGTTGACAACAACCACTCGTACTCTTTCTATCAAGCTTACTACCGGCATAGTCCGAATCTGAGTAGTCGATTAGTTCAAACTCGGTAGATCTAGGGTACCAAATACCGACATTAAGTGTACCCTTTAGATATCTAAGGATATGCTTGACTAGAGTTAGGTGAGACTCCTTGGCACAGGTTTGGAACCTTGCGCACATACTTACTGCAAATAAGATATCGGGTCGGCTTGCAATTAAGTAAAGGAGACTCCCTATTACGCTCCTATAGTATTTTAAATCAATTGAATTTCCGATTACATCTTCTTCTATATTCACATTAGTTGCCATTGGGGTATTAATAATTTTAGCGTCTTGCATTTCAAAACATTTAATTAATTCCCTATTATATTTGCGTTGATGTAGGTATATTCCATCTTTAGTTTGTTTAATTTGTAGACCTAAAAAGAAGCTTAACTCGCCTACTAAATTCATTTCAAATTCACTTTCCATAAGTGAAATGAACTCATTTAGTAGGATTGAGTTGGTGGTTCCGAAAATAATATCATCTACGTAGATTTGGGCTATGAATATGTCTTTACCGAAGGTTTTTACGAAAAGGGTTGGGTCAACTACACCTTGGTTAAATCCTTTGGACTTGAGATAAATCGAAAGTATCTCATACCAAGCTCGAGGAGCTTGTTTAAGTCCATAGAGAGCTTTCTTTAACCTAAGGACATGGTCAGGTTTGTCTAAACTTTCGAAACCGGGGGGTTGACTAACATAAACCTCTTCTTTGATGTATCCATTCAAGAACGCAGATTTCACATCCATTTGAAACAACTTATATCCTCGATGTGTAGCATATGCTAATAGCATTTGAATGGACTCTAATCTAGCTACTGGGGCATAGGTCTCGTCGTAATCTAAACCTTCGACTTGACTAAACCCTTTAGCGACTAGTCTAGCTTTATTTCTAACCACTTCACCTTTATCATCAAGTTTATTTCTAAACACCCACCTTGTTCCAACGATTGTTTTATCTTTAGGTGGTGGTACTAATTCCCATACTTCGTTCCTAGTGAATTGAGCCAGCTCTTCTTGCATTGCAATAATCCAATCGGGATCAAGAAGAGCTTGGTCAATAGTCTTGGGTTCAATTTTGGAAATCAAAGATATTTGACTAAGGTTTCAGATGAGGCTCTAGTTCAACTCCTAGACTTGGATCACCTATCACTTGGTCGACAGGATGATTCGTTTGAGTCAGTTGGATTTGGGTTTGAGTCTACAACTTGATCAATAGGATGACCTGCTTGAGTTCTAGTTTGGTTAGAGTCATCTATCACTTGGTCATTAGAGTGACTTGGTTGACTTAGATTAGATTAACACTAGACCTGATCTCCGGATCGGAGTTAGGTCTAGTATGAATCGCTCGCTAATTGGGGTTGGGTTTTGTAGGTTCGTGTCCTTCATCAAATACTACATTGATAGTCTCTCGACTCTAAGGGTGTCATGGTTATATACTCTATAAGCTCTACTTGTAGAGCATCCTAGAAAGATTCCTCGTGGTTTTGGATGTAAATTTCCCTAGGTAATCCTTAGTGTTTAGGATATGTACCTTACACCCAAATACCCTAAAGTACTTGATGTTAGGTATTTTATCGTGATAAATCTCGTATGAGGTCTTAAGGTGCCTCTTTACCATAAGGATCCTATTTTGGACATAGCATGTCGTACTCACGGCTTCCGCCCAAAACCTATCGGGTAGGTTATACTCGTTTAACACTGTCCTAGCGGCTTCTTGTTGGGTTCTATTTTTGTGTTCTACTAGGCCATTTTGTTGTGGAGTTCTAGGGCAAGAGAACTCATGGTGGTATCCATTTAGGTTACAGAATTCTGTAAACCTATGGTTCTCGAATTCACCACCATGATCAGTCCTAAGTCTTTTGATTTTAATGCTTTGTTGATTTTCTATTAATTTAAATAGATTGATTAATTGATCTAGGGTATCGCTTTTGTGTTTGATGAAACTAACCCAAGGAAATCTAGAATAGTCATCAATTATGACTAAGTAGAATTTACTTCCATTAAGTGACTTAGCTCCGTGTGAATCAAATAGACCCATGTGTAGGAGCTCAAGCACACTTTTGGTTTGTTCTTGATTATTTAGTTGATGTTGTGTCCTAGATTGTTTACCTTATTGACAAGCATTACATATTTTATTATCCAAGATATTGAGGTTAGGCAAACCTCTGACTAAGTCACTCTGGCTCATCTTGTGGATGAGTCTTGGATGTGAGTGACCGAGTCGTCGGTGCCACAACCATGATTCCTCTTGCCGTGTCATGAGACACTTAGTTGAGGAGTTAGTTAAGTTAATAGTGTAAATATTGTTATTTCTAGTTCTCTTAAGAATTGTTTTAGAAGTTTCATTTGTATTAATTACGCATTCATTTTCTAGAAATATGACCTTATAGTTATTATCACACAATTGGCTTACACTAAGTAAATTATATTGAAAATTTTCTACTAATAAAACATTTTGAATAACAAAATTTCAGTTAAGCTCAATATCACCTGATCTGATGATTTTGAGCTTGCCGTTATTTCCGAAGGCTATCGATCCTTGTCGTTTGAATCGAAGATTCGAAAACTTGAGTTGATCTCCGGTCATGTGTCGGGAGCAACCGCTGTCCAACATCCATTGATCCTACACACAAGGTAGTTGGATCGGATATTGGATTTATTAAAGATTGGATGAAAATTATTAACCTAAATCATCTCACCCATGTCTACATGATCAAACACGTTAACCTTAAATGTTCTTGTGAGATGAATTCTAATTTTACTTGATTTAAACTTAATGACTTAAACACTTGTCAACCTTGCATTAGATTCGGATTTGACCTTAGGATCATCAAGTCACCTTTTCAAGATCATGGCTTCCAGGTCGTGGCGAGGCACAGAGGCCTTCTTTGATCGGAACAACGACCACTTCCTTAGACAAAGCCATTTTCAAGAAAATAGAGACTTGACTTACCTAAGACCACTTCCTTGTCTAACTAGTCTAGGATATGGCGAGGTAGCTTCAGCTAGTTCCGCTCGGTCAAGTACACCAAACTAGATATGCCTTATCTAGCCCGAATACACAAGACTCCGCTTTCCTAGCGTACTATCATCTCGCCGCGTCCTGGTACTATGTTATCAAGTATTGACGAGTTATAGTCCTATCTAACCATTTTAAAAAGGAAAATCAAACTAAATAAAAAAAACCTAAGCATGCAATTTCTAGGTTAAAACACAAACAAGTTTCGTACTAGCTCCCCCTGGACCGTTGAATCGATTCGGTCTCTCCACATAGTGGATTTGGTCCTTGGGAACCCAGTACTGGTTTGATCCTAAGTTTGAAATTAAAGTGGTCTTAGGGACCCATGCTTGGACACATTTTTTATGTCGACTTACAATCAACATATACAACTTGTTGGTCGTATTTGAGCTAAACCCTAGCCCGGTGTTGTTGTACACAGCCCTTTGCGATCCAAGTAGGAGGTCAAGTCCTTTGGATCCCAAAGTAAACCTTTCCAACGTATTCCTAAGATCTTCGACTTGACTCTTCGAGAGTGAGTTCTCAACTTCGAGTTTTTCAACCCGAGTTGAGTCCTCCTCTTGAACTCGACTAGTCGAAGAGGTTAGGGAGACCTCGTGTTTGAGGAGTTTAACTTCCTCAACCAGGGTCTCGACCTTGGACTCAGACTTAGCTAACTTTCTAGTTAAAAACTTAATTGCACTATAAAGCGTACTAATTAGAGATCGACTTACCTTGAGTGTATCTTTTGAACTGGATGCGTATCAGTGGCTTGTCTTGAATAGCGCTTCGCAGTCCGACTCATCTTCGGTTTCTGATTTAGGTTCCGGTTCCGACTCCGTCTTCAATTCCACCGGTTTAGCCATGAGAACACGATCATTATCTTCTTCCTCGGATGCTTCTTCCCAAGTAGTGTTGAGTGCCTTTTTGTGTTTTGGTGCTTTGCTCTTGAGTTTTGGGCATTCAGACATGATATGTCCAAACCTGTTGCATTCATAACATCTAATATTTGAACTTTTAGTCTTACCTTGGTTGGGTCGAGTGACGGTTCATTTTCGGCCCTTGACTATCCTCCAAACTAGGTTGACTAGTTCGGCCTCCATTTCCGAGTCGACCTCCGAATCAGACTCATCCTCTTCTTCCTTCGGGGGTGGCATGCTTGCAGTTTTCTTCCTTGAACCTGCAAAAAGTGTTATACCCTTCTCGGGTTCCGAGTTAGACTGCTCATGAAGTTCAAAATCAGAAAATAGTTCATCTAACTTAAGTTTCGAAAGATCCTTGGAGACCTTGTAGGCATCGACCATGGATGCCCACAAGGTAGTCCTCGGAAAGGAGTTTAGGACATACCTTATAAGGTCGAGGTTTTCGTCCTTTTGCCCGATCGCGTGTAGATTGTTGACTACGTCTTGGACGTGGGTGTGAAGTTGCATCGCAGACTCGTGTTCCTGAATTTTTAGATTATATAGTTTATTAAATAAAAGATCACGCTTACATACCTTGGCTTCATCGGTCCCTTCGTGTAGCTCCACTAGCTTTGTCCAAAGGTCCTTTGCTCTTATGAAGGGGCCGACGCAATTTAATTCCTCCTTAGACAAGCCGCATTGAAGGATTTGAGTTGCCTTGGCATCGACTTTGACTTGTCGTTTTGTCGCAATGGTCCATTGGTCATAATCCAAGGATTCACCCACTTCGTTAGTCGAAAGTGTGAATCCCGTTTGGATTATGATCCACATCTCGATTTGGGTTTTAAGAAAGCACTCCATCCGACCTTTCCAGAAACAGAAATCATCTCTGTTGTAAAACGGAGGTCGGATGGTGCTAAAACCCTCGAGATGGGCCATTTGGAAGGGAAACCTTGCACAAAAAAATACCAAAAAAACACGAAAAAGGTTCAAAGACTTCGCCTTGGATTAGTAATGTAGGAAATGAAAAAAAACACAAGGAATAAATGAGAAATAACCAACTAAACTAAAAGATGAGCACTTACAACCTTCGATGTCCCGGAAATGGTACTAAATGATGCTTTTTGGAGATGAAGACAGCTTGTTACGAGCATTTACCCTCATAAGAAGTGTATATCTCTCCGAGAGCTTCGTTTTGGTAGGTAGACCATTTTGTGGGTCAACTTATACGAAAAGTTATGCCCATTTTACCGTCAGCTACTCCAAAAGTGAATACTTGCAAAACAAAACCAAACGAAGAGTACCAAGACTTTGTCTTTGATTAGTAGTGCGGGAGAAAAATTTAAACGAACGAAAAAAAAATCTGTAAAAAATGCTAGATTGGTGGTTTCACCAAATCTAAGCGCCCCCGGCTCTGATACCAATTGTTGGATCGAAGCGGATCGCTAGAGGGGGGTGAATAGCAATAAAACCTTTTTTTTTGTTCGTTCGTTAAAACTTGAGTAGATAATTTATTTGCAGCGGAAAGATAGCAATAAATAAAATGAGACAAATATTTTTACTTGGTTCGTAGCCTTCGACTACTACTCCAAGGCCCTAGTGATCCTTGATCACGCATGGAGGGCAATTCACTAAAAACACTCCTCCTCGTTGGAGGTAGGAGTTTGACGATTACAAAAAAACCTTCGAAAGAAAAGATAGAGAGACAAACCCTCTCTTCTATTAATGTAAAGTGCAACGATAGAAAACCTCGATTAATAAAAGGAATTGCAATATTTAAAGAGACAACAAATTAAAATATCAACAACTAAAGAGTAGAAACTAAGCTAGGGTTGTTGACAACACTTCGTCGTCGAGTCGTCGGAAAATCGCGGAGTTGCAAAGGTTTTTGAGCACTTAGAGATGATGAAAAACCCTAGGAGAGGCCCTCCTTTTATAGCCTTTAAGCCCCTCATCGAATGGGTCTTCAACCAATAGGAATTGGGCACAAAAATCCTTGAAAAATGGTGATAAAGCTTGACTCCTCCAGTCTGATTTTTGACCATCGGTTGAACTAATTTCTTGGCCGGTTGAACTGATGGCTCAGCGGTTGAACTTATGGCTTAGCAGTTGAACTGATCCTTGGTCGGTTGAACTGATTTTCAGACTTTTCTACTGTAATAAAGAGTTAGCTCGAAATTTAAGTGAATTCGACGGCCACTTGCCATCCGATCTCAACATAGACCTTCCATGGGAAGTCTTGGTCGGATCGTCGCTTAAGGATGTCCCCGTATGGAGGACTCGACCTTACTTATGCTCACTCACACGAGCTTACCTCAACATTTACCTTTGAAGCCTTGCTTTCGGTCTCCGCCTGATTCCTTCGGCTCCCTCCGAAGTCCTCCCAGTGTCGCCCGACCACTACGGTTCTCTCATAGTGTCGCTGACCTTCGGCTTAGCTTAGCATTTCTGCATACTTGATTCAGCTCGTGAGATAAGGACATGAGCTTAACTTTGTATCGTTTGCTATAATCAAAACTCAGGTTCGACTTAGGTGCCTACTGCACCAACAATCGGCAAGCGAGGTTGCACATTACGTCAAGAAGTTTGGTGGGAAGTCAAGGAGACTCACCAAGAAAGATGTGAAGAGGATGTTCCAATCCTCAAGAGGTAAATCTTCAAATAATTCAAATTCTACCTCTAACATGACTTGTTTTGGTTGCAACAAGAAAGGGCATATAAAGACAAATTGCCCGGAACTAAAGAAGAAGGAGGAAAAGGAAAAGAAAAAGAAGGAAAAGAAGGAGAAGAAGAAGAAGGAGGCGATGGTGGTACAAACATGGGACACTCTAAGCATGGAGGAGTCTTCCGACGATGAAGAAGTTTGCCATGCCACCCGGAATCTAGCCCTCATGGCATTGGAGGAAGAAGCTGGGAGCTCAAGCGAGGAGTCTTCTTCCTCTTCAAGCAATGAATCATCATCAAGTGATGATGATGAGGTAAACAACTCACCTAAAGTAGATTTACTTTACAAGACTATTGCATGTTTACAAAATGCTTTAAATAGATCGAAAACTAGGATTAAGGATCTAAAATTAGAGATCAAATCACTTAAGAGTATAGATTCATCATGTGGTAAACCATCTAGTGATAACAATGAATGTACCCTTAGGGATGAAAATGATGAGTTAAGAAAAGAAATAGGTAAATTAAGAGCATGCTTAGAAAAATTCACCAATGGGTCAAAATACTTAAACATGATTATTAAGGATCAAAGGGCTATCTACAACAAAGCCGAATTAGGATATAGGCCTAAGGAAAAAGAGGTAGCATTTACATCTCTTGTTAATAGAAAATCAATAATTAAAAGCAAGGGGAGAAAGGCATGGGTACCTAAGAAATTTATCATCGATGCTAGCGGTCCTAAGATTTGGGTACCTAAGGATTGTGTTTTTCATGTGATATAGGTAGAAGAACCA
This sequence comes from Wurfbainia villosa, assembly GCA_025175895.1. Lineage (NCBI taxonomy): Eukaryota > Viridiplantae > Streptophyta > Magnoliopsida > Zingiberales > Zingiberaceae > Wurfbainia > Wurfbainia villosa. The sequence continues at coordinate 35,925,783 of CM045998.1, read as the reverse complement.
AGCTTGTGGATAGTTGATAGTGGGTGCTCAAAGCATATGACCGGGGATGAGAGAAAATTCTCCACTATCAACCACACTAGCAAAGGAAAAGTCTCATTTGGTAATAGCGGCAAACTTAAGATTCTAGGAATGGGCACAATTGAGGTATCCCCCAATCTTGCCATTCATAAAGTGCTATTAGTTAAAAATATGAAATTTAATTTACTTAGTGTAAGTCAACTATGTGATGCAAACATTGATGTTAAATTTGATTCCTCAAAATGTTTTATAAGACACAAAACTCAAAATGATTACATGTTAGTAGGTTTTAGGAAATCAAATATATATTATGTTGATTTATCCTATGCTACTAATGCTTCCACTAAGTGTCTTATTGCAAAAGAGGAAGAAAGTTGGCTTTGGCATAGGAGGCTAGGACACATAAACATGAAGAACATAGCCAAAAGAGCAAAAATGAAGTTAGTCAAAGGGTTGCCCAAAGTAAAATTTCTCAAGGACAAGATGTGTGATGCATGCCAAGAAGGGAAACAATCAAAAACATCACACAAAGGTAAAAATTTACTTAGTACCGCTCTACCGTTAGAATTATTACATATGGATTTATTTGATTGACATAGTACCCCCTCTATGATTGGTAGTAAATATTGCTTGGTAATAGTAGATTTCTCTAGGTTTACTTGGGTATTTTTCTTGAAAAATAAAGATGAAACCTTAGGAATAATCATAGGATTTAGCAAAAGAGTATAAAATGAAAGAAAACTCAAAATCAACCGGATCCGTAGTGATCATGGTGGAGAATTTGAGAATTCTAATTTTTCAACTTTTTGCTTAGAACAAGGGTACAAGCATGAGTTTTCTTGTCCTAGAACACCCCAACAAAATAGGGTTATGGAAAGGAAAAATTGTGCCCTAGAAGAAGCGGCTAGGACAATGCTTAATGCATACTCCTTACCTAGCTATTTGTGGGAGGAAGCGGTTGATACCGCTTGCTATATCCAAAATAGGGTATTGATTCATAGGTTTTTAGGAAAAACTCCATTTGAATTGTGGAATGGTACAATTCCAACAATTCATTATTTTAAGGTCTTTGGATGTAAAGTTTATATCTTAAATACCAAAGACAACCTAAGTCAGTTTGAGTCCAAAGCGGATGAGGGAATCCTAGTTGGATACTCATCCACTAGTGTAGGATATAGAGTTTACAATAAAAGGACTCAAAAGATTGAAGAATCTTCAAATGTTCAATTTGATGAAACTTCCAATACATACCCTAGGAAATCCCCTATTGATGATGATATTAATAATGAAAATCAAGAAATTACCCAACAATTTCAAGATTTTACCTTAGGGGGTAATGATCAAGGGGGAGGATTGAATCAAGGGGGAGTAAGGGATGATTCCGATGATGAACATAGGATTGAGGTTGATCATGATCAAAATCAACTTAATACACCTTCTAGAACCATAAGAGTTCATCAAAGTCACCCCTTAGATCAAATTGTGGGTGAATTATCTCAAGGAGTTAGGACTAGGTCATTTCATAGGGATTCCACTAGTCATGTAGCTCTAATTTCTCAAATTGAGCCCAAAACAATTAAAGATGCATTACTTGATCCGGATTGGATCTTAGCAATGCAAGATGAATTGTCTCAATTTGAAAGGAGCCAAGTATGGGAGTTAGTTCCTAGACCAAGTGAAAACACCATTATTACTACAAGATGGGTTTTTAGGAATAAACTAGATGACCAAGGAAATATCACTAGAAACAAAGCAAGATTAGTTGCAAGGGGTTTTAATCAAGTTGAAGGACTTGACTATGATGAAACATATGCCCCGGTTGCTAGGTTAGAGTCCATTAGAATACTTTTAGGGTATGCCTCCTATATGGGTTTTAAACTCCATCAAATGGATGTTAAATCGGCATTCCTAAATGGGTTTATTAAGGAAGAGGTATATGTAGAACAACCTCCCGGGTTTGAAAATATGGACTACCCAAACCATGTATACAAGCTTAGGAAAGCTTTATATGGGTTGAAACAAGCTCCCCGAGCTTGGTATGAAAGATTATCATCTTTCTTAATTTCTAAGAATTTTAAAAGGGGTAGTATAGATCAAACTCTCTTTATAAAGTCAACATCTAAGGACATCTTTGTAGCCCAATTATATGTTGATGACATTATCTTTGGGTCAACAAATGATGAACTCCTTCAAGACTTTATTAAAAACATGGAAAAAGAGTTTGAAATGAGTCTAGTTCAGGAATTGAGTTTCTTCCTAGGTTTGCAAGTTAAACAAACAAGTGAAGGAATTTACATTTATCAAACCAAATATGCTAAGGAAATGATAAAGAAATTTGGTTTGGAAAATGCTAAGGTAGTTTCAACCCCAATGGCAACCAATACTAAAATAGATAGTGATAAGGAAAACAAATAGATCTTACACTTTATAGGAGCATGATTGGTAGCCTTTTGTATTTAACCGCTAGTAGACCCGACATATTATTTGCGGTTGGTATGTATGCTAGGTATCAATCATGTGCTAAAGAATCTCATTTAGTTGTCGTTAAGAGAATCTTAAGATATGTTAAAGGCACACTAAATGTAGGATTATGGTACCCTAGGACTAGGTCGTTTGATTTGATTGGGTACACCGATTCCGATTATGCCGGTTGCAAATTGGATCGGAAGAGTACTAGTGGTGGATGCCAATTTCTTGGGTCCTCCCTAGTTAGTTGGAGTAGTAGGAAGCAACCTTGTGTTGTCTTATCTACCACCGAGGTCGAATATGTGGCTATGGGTGGTTGTGTAGCTCAACTACTATGGATGAAACATACCCTAGAAGATTATGAGCTATCTTACTCCAACATGAAAGTATTTTGTGATAATGTGAGCACCATTAACTTGACCAAAAATCCGGTGCATCAGTAGGACGAAGCACATTGAAGTGAAACATCACTTCATTAGAGATCATGTAGCTAAGGGGGACATTGAGCTTAATTACATTGAATCCAAGTCCAACCTAGCCGACATATTTACCAAGGCTCTCCCCGAGATAGAATTTTCATCACTTAGGAGAGAACTTGGAATGTGCTTGGTTGAGTAAAGATATAGGTTTGCATGATCCTATAGAAATACTAGGATTTATACCTTTAAGCATCTCACAAAATACCTAAGAAACCATGATTTTTTGTATTGAGCCACTTAGACAATATATGAGATGTTAGGAAGATGCACTTGGTTCATCATGCTTATTATGATGCATTACTATGGACCAAAGTGTCATCTAGAGACATTAATCCTTCATTGGACCAATCATTGGGAAGGCTTATACACAATTGATGTGCATATAGCTCCAAGAACATGATTGGAAATGTCAAATAAAACATATTTTAAACTATATTTATCATATTTTGAAAAACAATTTTCAAGTGAAACACAAATGTGATATAAAGTTTGCAAAAATATTAGAACTTTTGTTAGCTTCCAAGTTTGTATCAATCTAAAAATCATGAAAACATATATTTTTCAAAATATTTTTATTTGATAAAGTATGATTTCAAAAATGTGTACACAAAATTTCATAATTTTTCGAGGTCTCTGGAATTTTTAACGCATTTCTGAATTTTGGCTGAAAAGGTTGAAATTCGGATTTCAGGCTTATCAGTCGATTGGTTCAGAAACCAGTCGACTGATACACTGTGTTTTCTGATAAATAGCTCCATTCTCTGATAGTTAGTGTATTTTTGATCTCCTAAAACATGAGCAAGATAATACTGAGTGTAAACCAACTTTTTGAACTGTTTTGTTTTAGGTGGAGTTTTCATTAACTATATTTTTTTTTTCAAATTTACATTGTTGGTGCAAAGTTAGGACATTTTACTCTTCATGAACTATATCTTGGATTAAGGCGGAGCTAACTTTCAATTCTATACCTTAGTTCAAGATAACAATGCTTTCAATTCGTCTATGAGATATATGATTTCTTCTCTTTTTGATGTATGTCAAAGGGGGAGAAGAAATATCTAAGTTAGAATTGGATATATGATTATGTGTATCGTTAAAAGACCTAACTTAAATGATTTCCAAACATCAAAAAGGGAGAGATTGTTGGTGCAACAATGCCCCAAGATTTATATGTTTTGATGTTTGGATAATCATCTAAGTTAAGCAACAAATTGTGATCTAATGGTGAACATGATTAAGTGACAGGTAAAGGCAAAGTCCAAGTATGATCTTGGCAAGAGAAGTCCAAAGGCAAGTCTTGGCAGCGTAAGTCCAAGCATGTAGACTTGGCTGCGTAAAGTCCAAGCACGCTTTGGCAAAGAAAAACCCAAGACATGATAAAACCGAAGGAAGCCCTTGGAAGCAAGGCGCAAAGGATGAACAAGTCACGGACTCGGAGGGATCCTGGAAGCGCAAGGCTTAAGGAGGAGCTAGAAGGTTATGTCTAGGTCTAGGGGGTGAAATCAAGTATGAAATACTCATACTTGATGTGTATCAGTCGACTGATACGATGTATCGATCGGCCGTCAAGTGCTCCGTCGAGTGGTGAAACCACGACTATCGATCGCGCCTTGGCAATGGTAGTCGACTGATGATGCTATCAGTCGACTGCCAATAGTGGCAGTCGACTAATCAAGACAAAAATAAGCACAGAATGGAGTCCCACTCGACTACGGCCTATGATCACTCGACTAATCACTTTATCAGTGGACTGATGGAGGGATCAGTCGACTGATGAGAATGCCGTTGGATGAAACGACTCTAAATCCTGCAAATCTAGCTGTTCAGAGGTCGTTAATTGTGCCAGCAGTCGACTGATGCTGTGCATCAGTTGACTGATCATCCTCCAACGGGAAAATCAGCCTTCTCTCTATAAAAAGAGGGTTGGTGGAGGTTTTTGGGGTTAATGCTTATTCTCTGATTCTTCTCCAAAGCCTCCACGAGTTTTCAAGCTTTCTAAGTGATCTTAAATCCTCTCCTCCACTCTCTAAGCTAAAATTTCATTCTTTGTAAAGAAGAGGAGTTTTTGTTGTAAAGGAGAGCTTCTTAGTGGAATTGCTTGGGTTGATTCACCTTAAGGATCGTCGTGGAGTAGGAGGGTTATCTCCGAACCACGTAAAGGCTTTGTTAGCATTGTTATTTTGTTTTTACTTATATTATTTCTATTTTCTTCCGCTAATTATTCTTGTAGAAACGAAAAATGCTATTCACCCCCCCCTCTAGCTTCCAAAAGATCCCTAACATAGTATATGTAAGTTTTGACCTCAAGGTTTTGGACACCAATCCGAGCTTATATTCCTTCTACCATGTTCCTCGCATACCCAGCATAAAGACACTTACCTGCCATTATGCTTGGATCATCCTCTCACTATCATACTTAGTCTCAAAAGAGCATTCAAGGTCAAGGAGAAGAAAAGTAGGAAATAAACATAAAGTATTTCCCTAGTAACTAGTTAGCCTCAAAGGAACACCTTTATGGGTATTTCCTGTTAATATTAGCCCTTAGTGTCAATCAATTATGAGATGATTAAGGGAAACTCATATTTCATAATAAAGACAAAGTTTATGGTTATTGTATTAACTTCATTGATGTGCTATTTGAATAAATATAATAATATCCTAGGGTAGTTGGTGACTTGATAGTGAGATACTATAGATATATGTTTAGAATACTACTCGTAACTATTCCTAGTCAAGTATTAATATACAAGGTTAATATTAATAGGTTGAGACTAGCATGTAGGTCAACTGATAACTTAATCTCACAAGGCATGGATATAGGATATCAAGTTGACACATGAGTATATAATAGAGAATATGTACTGAACTAACCCGCCATGAGAATATTTCATGGATCGTCATATGAGTGTCATAAACATTCTCATAGTGACTATTGGTATAAATAGTTCTTAGGCCTAAAATCACTATGGTTTCCTACATAAGGAGTTGTATACTTTGGTATCAACAAACGTCACCTGTAATAAGGTGGACTATAAAGTCAATCACTAGGTATGCAATGAATTATACGGAGGGATGTGAGTGATAGAGATGAGATCTATCCCTTTCATATGACGGAAGTGATATATGTGTGCCCCTTGATAAAGTAGGACTACTAAAATGCATGGTCATGCTCAAATAAGTCAATATGAGATATTAAGCTCATTTGATTAAGGTAGTCTACTTGGAGATCAAGAAACACAAAGATTGATAAGAGGATGACATAGTCTATGCCTCATTGATCAATTTGGATATCAAGGATAGAAGAATTGTGTCATACAACATAATAGTCACACAAAGGTTTTGTCAGATCTCGACATTCTTGTCACTTGGATAGCAATGATGCATTGCTAGATGTCACTCATTGTTTTTGTTTCTAAAAGGGGTTTTAGAGACATTGTCAATGTTACGAGAACCTATTATGTCACACACAAAGAATATGCTATTTTGGAGATGGGGTTCATTTTAGTTTGACTAAATGAACCATTAGGGTATTGAATTGGAATCATTGAGTTAGACCCATTGATTGGGATGAAACATGAGTTATACTCAAGTTGGATCAATTTGAGTTTGACTCAAATTAAACCAATTGAAGAAGATGAATGGATATGCATTCATCATGCATTATTAATGTGGACTAATCATGCATTAAAGGTGGAATAAAAAAGGTTCCAAAACCTTTGGTATTCAAAGATGAATATAAATGGTTTTTGGATTATTCTTAATAAATGAGTAACCCTTTGTTCTTCTTCTTCTTGGTCGAAACTTTTCTTGGGCTAAGACACATGTGTAGTGTTGCTAACACAACTCTTCTTTTCTCCAAAAGAGAGTGTTCATGTGGATACCATAGAGGTGCGACTAGTCTGATCGCGCCGAGATCCATTGCAAAAGGTTGCTGTTGGGATTGTGAAGGGTTATGCATCAAGGGTAATCTCTCATCTAGATGTAGTTGTAAGAATGACATGTTTATTATGTATACACATGGATCTCTAGAGAGATCCAATTTTTCACTGCATTTTGCGATGTGTTTTTTGCATAAGATCCCTACATTTCCCCAATAGCTACTTGATCTCAAAGGGGTACTTTAATGATATTTCATCTTTTCTTTTTATTCTACAAAGACATAGCTATATACACACACTTTTTTTCCAAGAAAACTCTTGAGATGGATATTTCTCTAGTAACTAAGTACCCCATGGCAATTTGAGTACTAGTTCAGTATGGGGACAAACTCTTTTTGGATACCTCTACCTCATAGGTTGTGTAGAGAGTGAAACAAGGTTATTATCAAGTAGGACAAAAGGATCTTTATCGTTCTAACTATGTTTAGTTATACTACTCTGGATAAAGGAACAACAGGTTATTAAATTAAGAAAATATGTTAAATGCTAAACAATGTAAGGAAATATGCAGAAAAAATAAATATGTAAAATTATGCTAAACAAGAAGAATACATAAAGCTTAAAACATGGCATTGTCCTCAATGTATAGAAGGAAGTAGATTACTCAGGAGGTGGAGGTGGATAGAAGTGACCTTGCGAAAGGTGCCAATGATACATGACATCGATCATCTACCTCTGAGTACTGAGTTCAGTCTGCTGTTCTCTTAGCTCTATGTAGATGGAATCCAAGATAGACTGAATCCAAGTATGTAGATCATCAAGAGTGTTAGTCCCTTCAAAACAAGAGTCGAAAGCAAAAGAATGCCTAGGAGGGTTAGTCCTAAGAGGTGGTACTATAGTGGACTCTAAGGGATCAGGGACAAGTGAAACATCAGTCATGAGCCAGTTGACTCGATTCCTTATTATGGTGTAGTTAGGATTTGGAAGTGGGAGGGGAAAATGATCTTTTAAAATTCGACTATATCTTCATTCATCTCTAATGAACATTCTCATGGACATGCATGCATCTAAATCAATCTTGGGTCTATTTGGAATCAACTCTAATCCATCAAGATTACACTGTTGGTGCAATCGACCAAGGTCATGATTGACTAGATTTGAGTTTGACTCGAGTAGTGTTTTGATGTTTGATGATGACTTGACTATTGTTTGACAATGGGTTGACTATATGATTGACATGGGGTTCACCATATGATGGAGAAGTCCAAGTAGGACACTTGGCAATTGGAAAGTCCAAGTCTTGGATACTCTTGGCATGGAAAGTTCAAGTCATGGATACTTGGCATGAAAAGTCCAACATGGAGTTGGCATGGAAAGTCCAACATGGAGTTGGTAAGGAAAGTCCAAGGGTGTGATATTGGCAGCGTAAAGTCTAAGCAATAGTCTTGGTAGCATAAGTCCAATGGCTTGAAAACATAAGTCCAATGTTTGGAGGCGTAAAGTCCAAGCATGTGTCTTGGCAGCGTAAGCCCAAATGTTCCTTGGTGGTGTAGATCTAGTTAGCATGACAATAGCCGATGAAAACACCTAAAGGCTAGTGTATGGATGAACAAGTCATGGATGACTTAGAGGGATCTGATAGGAGTGAGGCTGATGGTGTGGGGAATTACTTCCCATCTCGGTCGCTTGTGCATGGCGATCATATCTTCGTCCCCGGATTAAAAAAAATTAATCCAAGATGATGACGGATTACCCAAGCAACCGATCCATCATCGTTCTATTCGATTAGTGTGGTCTCTTGAACAAACTTGTTGTTCAAGCAACCTAACTCTTTTCCTCGATTAGGCACGGAATAGATGATGTACGGATCACCGGTTTTTGTATTTATCTTTGAGGTCCAAGTAAATTAGCCACATACAATTACATACATAATACAAAGAAACAAAAGGAAACCAAAACAATAATTATATCTCTTGTTTACCTCTTGGTCTTCTATTGTATGTCCTATCCTCCTCTTGGACGTTGTGTGGGCAACGATCCTCCAAGAGATGAAGCCTCCTAGATCACATATCTTCCTTTCCTTGTTCGCTCAGAGCAAAGGAAGATAATAAGCTCCCTTCTTCTCCTATCTAGTTCCGGACACAATCCCTTTGGAGAAAGATCAAACCTCTTTCTCCTCTTTGTTGTTGCCGCCGGCCACCAAGGAGAGGGAGATGGAATATGAATGCAGGCCAACAAGAGGAGCTCTTGTTTTCGTCCGCCAAAACTTGAGGAAGAAAGGAGATGGGCACCGGCCAAGAAGAGAAAGAAGATGAAGATGGGCACCGACCAACCAAAGGAAGAAGAGAAAAGGCTTGCCCTAGTTGCCGCCCAAAAACTCTCCAAACCCTGGCCGCCCAAGGCAAAGAACAAAACCCTAATCCTTTCAATGGTTTTTTCACCGCCCAAGCCCTAGCCCTCCTTTTATAGAGCTAGGCTTAAGCCTCCTTTCAATCTCCACCGTCGAATCTAGGGATTCAATTCCCACCATCGGATCTAGGGTTTCATTTTCCACCATCGGATCTAGGCTTCATGAGGGTTTTAATAGGCTATAATAGGGACCATGAGGAGGTGTTGGATCTTGGCCACCCAATGGATCTAGCCCACATAAAGTCCGATCCATTAATGATAATCCATTCCACTAGAGAATTATCAATGATCTACCTCACCAACCCCTATAAATAAATATGGGCTCTATATATTAATTGTATAAATATCTCTCCGTGTTTAAGATCTCGAATGTCCGTTAATTAATTAATTTACTGACAATTAATTAATCAACATCTAACTCCATGAGTAGTACCACTCAACCTCATCATCATGGCGGACCAAGTCCACCTGCAGGGTTTACATGATGATCCTTATGAGCTCCTCAAGGGGACATCATCATCCTAATATATAGGACACGGTTTCCTCCTATAATCAACGACACACCATGTAAATAATATCATTTCTCAACTTACCAAGCCTATCTATTTAATCTATAAATCTCGCCCATTGCTAAATCAAAGAAATAAATACTAAGTAAATGTGTCCGTTATTATATCGGGATTAAGAGCATGTACACCAAAATATCCGAAGTCTGATTCAATTATGTAGTCAACAAAAAATTGAATCACCTCTATGTTGTTCCTGCTCAATACACACAAAGTGTACTAGTATAATTCTATGGTCAAGACAAACCAATACCAAATTACACTACAACCATACCAATGGTTTGTCCAAAACCATCTCAGTTGTGAGCCTCTACTTATACTCTATAAGGAATTGATAACATGATCTCCCCTGTGACACTACACACCATGTTATCTACAATGTAATGTATCAGACAATATGCATAACCATAAATATGCAAACAATGATCATGTGATTCTTATCTCAAAAATAAAGATGTTCATACAAAAAATAGACTTTTTAGTATACATCTCAATAATCTCCCACTTATACTAAAAGACTATGTTGTCCTCATACTGCCATACATCTGATTCTCATTCCTTCCACATGCCTATCAAAAGCTCTCGCTGGAAGGGCTTTAGTGAAAGGATCTGTCAGGTTATCCTCTGATGCAATCTTTGCTACAACAACTTCTCCTCACTTTACGATTTCTCGTATCAGGTGATACTTGCACTCTATGTGTTTATTTGCCTTATGGGCTCGTGGTTCCTTCGAGTTTTCAACTGCACCACTGTTATAACAATAAATTATGATAGTTTTGGGCAAACCAGGAATCACATCCATGTCCATCAAGAAGTTCCTGAGCCATACAACTTCTTTGGCCGCCTCAAAGGCTGCCAAATACTCAGCTTCCATGGTAGAGTCCGCCACGCATTTTTTCTTGACACTCCTCCATACAATGGCTCCACCTCCCAAAGTAAACACAAAACCCGAGGTAGACTTACTATTATCCCTATTTGATTGCAAGTCGGAATCGGTGTAACCCACAAGGAGTAATTGATCTGCCTGGTATACCAACATATAATCCCTAGTCCTTCTCAGGTACTTCAATATATGCTTTACCGCAGTCCAATGTCCCTGTCCTGGATTACTCTAATATCTGCTAACCATGCCCACGGCAAAGCAGATATCCGACCTCGTACATAACATAGCATACATGAGGCTTTCTACTCCCGAAGGATAAGGAACCGCCTTCATCTCCTCTATCTCCTTTGATGTTCTAGGACACATCTCTTTAGATAAAGGTACTCCAAGCCTAAAAGGTAGAAAACCTTTCTTGGAGTTCTGAATGCTAAAACGAGCCAAAATTGTGTCTATGTATGAAGCTTGAGATAAGCACAACAACCTTTTCCTGCGTTCCCTTATAACCTTGATCCCAAGGATGTGTCCCACTTCTCCTAAGTCCTTCATATCAAACTGTTTCAACAACCATACCGTTATGTCGGATAACACCTTGACATTATTGTCAATTAACAAAATGTCATCTACGTATAGTATAAGAAATACCACTACGTTTTCGTCACATCTTTTGTATACACAAGACTCATCCGGACTTTAAATAAATCCATAAGACTGGATTATCTCATCAAAGCGGATGTTCCAAGATCTCGAAGCTAGCTTCAATCCATAAATGGAACGATTAAGTTTGCACACAAGATGCTCTTTGCCCTTTGCAATGAATCCCTCTGGTTGCTCCATATAGATGTTTTCCTCAAGACTTCCATTAAGGAAAGTTGTCTTGACATTCATCTCCCACACCTCATAATCCATATGAGTAGCAATAGATAAGAGAATCCGGATAGACTTAAGCATGGCTATCGGCGAAAAGGTCTCCTCATAATTGATACCCTCTTTTTGAGTATACCCTTTCGCTACAAACCTTGCTTTGAAGGTCTCAACCTTCCCATCTATTCCTCTCTTTCTTTTGTAGATTCACTTGCATTCAATGGTTTTTACACCATTGGGTGGTTCTACTAGCTCCCAGACCTGATTTAAATCCATAGATTCTATCTCAGAATTCATTGCACTTTGCCAAGATACTGCATCATTATCTTGGATTGCCTCGTCATATGTCCAGGGATCAGGTTCATGTTCGCCAGGGACCAAATCAGAAGATTCTCCCAAGAACATAAATCTATCAAGCTGTCTAACAACCCTCCCACTACGATGAGGTATCACCTTTGTATCCTCTGTGACACGCGGTGTAGTCACTTGTGGTACATCCTCTTGTACCGGTGGTACTAAAGTAGTGACTTCCCCTCTCAACTCCTCCAAAACAATCTTACTCATGGGCTTGTGATTCATCACATAGTCTTCCTCTAAAAATCTGACGTTCGTGCTAACGATCACCCTCTGATCTTTAGGACTATAGAACAAACCACCTTTTGTTCCTCTAGGATAGCCTACGAGAATGCACACTTCTATATGAGGTTCCAACTTACAAGCATCTGCCTTCAGCACATGTGATGGACCCCACCAAATTCGAATATGTCTCAGACTAGGCTTTCTCCTAGTCCACAATTCTATGGGAGTAGAAGGCACTCATTTAGATGGTACAAAGTTCAGAATATACACTTCTGTATCCAGAGCATACCCCAAGAATGAATCTGGCAACTCAGAATAACTCATTATCGATCTAACCATCTCCATAAGAGTCCTATTCCTTCGCTCTGCTACACAATTCTACTGGGGTGTGCCAGGTGCAGACAATTGGGATTGAATCCCAACCTCTAATAAGTAATTCCTAAACTCTCACAAGAGGTACTCACCACCACGATCATATCGTAGTGTCTTGATACTTTTACCTTGACGTTTCTCCACATCAGCCTTGAATTCTTTGAACCTATCAAAGCATTCAGACTTACAGCGCATCAAGTAAATGTATCCATATCTTGAATAATCGTCTATAAAAGAGACGAAATATTCAAAACCACCTCTAGCCTAGATAGACATAGGACCACACAAATCAGAATGAACCAATTCCAACACATCTTTGGCTCTATACCCCTTGGCCTTAAGAGGCCTTTTGGTCATTTTACCATCTAAGCAAGATTCGTAGGTTGGGAAATCTTCCACCACTAATGAACCCAGAGGTCCATCAGCTATCAACGTTTGAATTCTACTTAGGTTAATATGACCTAACCTTAGATGCCAAAGATATGTTTGGTTCATTTTCGAAGGTTCTTTTCTCTTATTAGATTTAGAAGATGAGTTATTTAGTTCTATTTGCATCATGAGAGCTTTTGGTTCAAGGGTATATAAATTTCCTATCAATGCACCAGAACAGATAATCTACCTATTCCTTTTTATAACAACTCTGTCATTAAAAGAAATAGAATATCCATCCAAAAACAATTTAGAAACTAAAATTAAATTCTTTCTAAATAAAGGTACATAAAGGCAATTTCTCATAACCAAAGTTTTATTCCTATCAAAAGATAAATAAACATCTCCCACTGCAATAGCCGCCACCTTTGTGTCATCGCCCAAGTAAACGGTAATCTCCCCCTCATCTAGTCGTCTGATTTCTTGGAACCCCTGCAAAGTATTGCAGACATAATCAGTGGCTCCCGTATCTACACACCAGGTGTCAGTAGATAACACCGCTAAATATGTTTCAATGACTATACCAAAAGATATACCTTTGTTCTACTTCCGGTTGGGGCAGTCTTCTTCCAATGTCCAGTCTGCTTGCAAGTGAAGCACTTGCCTTTCGGCTTCTTCACTCCTCCCTGAGATCCTCCTGCCACCTTTGCTCCACCTTGTTTCTTCTTCTTCTTGCCTTTCGGCTTAAAAGTCGAAACCTTCTGAGCAATCATGGCCTGAGCCTGAGTACTCTGACGAAAAAGCCCCTCTACCGCCTGGAATTCTGTCAAAAGCTCTACCAACGAATACAACCTCTTATTCATGTTGTAGTTTAAGCGAAACTACTCAAAACTCTTAGGTAGAGATTAGAGAATGATATCGACCTGGGTTTCCCCATCGATCTCAGCACCAAGGACTTCCAGCTCATTTAAATGAGCCATCATCTTGAGAACATGATCCCTCACGGGTGTTCCCTCAATCATGGTGGTCGTCATCAAGTTCCTCATGGCTTCCTGCCTTGCAGCCTGATTTTGGTGTCCGAAAAGTTCCTTGAGATTGAGCATCATGTCATAAGCAGTGGGCATGGCTTGATGCTAATGTTGTAATACATTTGATATAGAAGCCAAAATGTAACACCGTGCCATCTCATCAGCCTTAATCCACTTTTTATAACTCTCTTTCTCCTTTTCCCCAGAATCATCCGCAGGCTTAGGAGGACACTCTTCGAAGAGTACATACTTGTACTTCTCAACAGTCAAGACAATATCAAGATTCCTTTTCCAATCAACATAATTGGGTCCAGTAAGTTTATTCTCCTTTAGTATCACAACAAGTGGATTGAAAGTCATTTTTGAAAAACCTAAGAATCACATAGATCAAAACATTAGATTTCAAAAAATTATTGATTCCTCAAACAATAAAATTTTAAAATCAACCAACACCTCAAAACACCGAGAATATCATATGCCACGATAGTGTGGACGTATACGAATTCTACATTTGTAAGAGGAGGTTTTACCCATTAATTTTATTATCCTGTCAACCTAACTTTTTGACAAATAAAATTAATAGTTGATTCCTCTTTGGCCCTACAAATAAAAGCAGTGACTTCGATGGGGAGGATACTCTTATTTGCATCTAAGTGTGCACCATTACTCGATACCAAGGCAATTATCTCGGATTATGTGCCTTTCGATGGGGAAGTACACACGCTCCTAAACAATTTCCTATAACCATATTTGATCCTGTGATCCACAAAACAAACTCATCCGATGGGGAGGAAGGCACTCAGAGCCGACGCGCAAGTTTGTTTGCATCACATGTCAAATCGTAATGGAGGTCATGGGAATTTTAAAAAAATATCCCTCTCCCACTTAATAATTTAAAATGAGGAATTTTCCTAGCACACAACATGCATATCAAACAAGAAGCAATAAATATGAAAAAAAAATATTTTCCAACTATTATGACTTTTATTTTTCAATATGCCTCTCATCGTGTCGCCACCTCGTCCGCTCCTCCATACACCATGTACAAGCCATCTGGAGATCCGAGCCGAGAACAATTATTTTAATTTACATCCATCGATCCTATACTCCACGAAGGAGTGTACATGAAATCTAGATCGAAAGTAAACTAAAATAAAAGAGTGGGTAAATAATGTCGTACTTAATTACAAAAATTAAATACCAGCCTCATCAACCCCGAAGATTCAAATAATATTACAATTACACACACACACATATGGCCATAAGAGTTGGATCTTATGCCTGCAACCAAAAAGTTAGCCTACGCACATCCTACTATCATTCAGCACATACAATATATGATAAGTCCATAAAAGTAACTGAATCCTTAACATGTTGGGTTTCCGGCACCGCGATGAGTGTGTGTTCGAACATGTTTCGTAAACATGTGCACAACGGAAGAAATAAAAATAATAAATATAATTTATTACAACAAACACACCACACGCATGCATAATACAACAAGTGTATACATAACCGTAAATTCAAATTTTGCAATAAAAGAAAATTTATACTACATATACCTGACATATCACATGTAGCGGGAAAGGCATCAACCGGAACGATCCTCGCTATAGAATCGTCTCTATCCGTATCCACGCCGAGTATCTGTTGGATCGAAAGTGTCGCTAGAGGGGGGGGGTGAATAGCGATACGGTGTCGTTAAAAACTTTTGCAATAAGTAAAAAGCAAGTAGAGAATGCACAGCGGAAATATAAAGTAGACAAGATATTTTTACGTGGTTCACAATCTTTCGATTGCTAATCCACGGCCCTAGTGATCCTTGATCACGTACGGAGGGCAATTCACTAAAACCACTCCTCTTCGTTGGAAGTAGGAGCAACGATTACAAAAAGAAATCAAGGCAAAGGGACACTCCCCCTTTCCTTGTTACGATTAAAGCACAAAGACAATTTAAAGAAGTAGAACTTAAATAAATATACCGACAACTCTTATAAGTAGAAGATGTAGCTTTCGTTGTCGGCGGCACTTCGTCGTAGCAAATGTGAGTAGTAGTAGCGGCGTTACGACGGCGTGTTGAGAGCTCTTGAATTCTTGTTGTTTGCTTGGCTTGAACATGTCTATTTATGGATATTGATCTATGAATTTAGACATAGGTAGTGTCCAAGGTGAGGTTCTTATCCCCCAAGACTTGTTCATCCACATCCTTTGCGCCAACTCAAGGATGAGGTGTTTCATCCAACCACCTTGTGCCACCTCCAACCTCCTTGTGCGCCAACTCAAGGATGAGGTGTTTCATCCAACCACCTTGTGCCACCTCCAACCTCCTTGGGCGCCAACTTGAGGATGAGGTGTTTCATCCAACCACCTTGTGCCACCTCCAACCTCCTTGGGCGCCAACTTGTTGGAGCCATTCAACTTGTGCCACATCATGGGAGCCAACCATCTTGTGCCAACTCACCTTATCTTTGGCGTCCACCACAAGGAAGCTTGGTGATGGTTTGGATGTCCACCTTGATGCCACATCACCCTTTGTACCAAAACACGAGTCAAGTCCAAATTCACCCCCTTGAAATTCGAGCTCTTCTCGATTTGGAACTTGACTAGCAGTTGGTAGTCAAAGGGTTTTGGGCTAGAACAAGTTAGCTTAAAATATAAAAATCTGATGGTTCTAACCATCGATCTAAACCTAGACCTTCCATTGGAGGTATTGGGTCGGATCTCTCGCTCGACCTTGCCGCTTTCACACGAGCTTACCTTGTAGCCTCGCTTCCGGTCTTCACCCGAGTACCTCGGCTTCCTCCGAAGTCCCTCTGGCGTTGCCCGACCACCTCGGTTCCCACCGGGTGTCGCAGACCTTCCGCTCAACTTTAGCATTTCTGCACACTTAATTGAGCTCGTAAGATAACAAATATACCCTTAACTATTGAGCCTTTTGCCATAATCAAAATACGGTTCGACTTTGGTGCCCACTTTGCACCAACAATCTCCCCCTTTGATTCATGGCAAACCGACACAAAAGTTAAGGAAAAATTAAACATAAGAAGCTAGCATAATGATTAAGCATGAATGAGCTAGCATAAAGATTAAAGATGAATGAGCTAGCATAATGATTAAGCATGAATGAGCTAGCATAAAGATTAAATATGAATGAGCTAGCATAAAGATTAAATATGAATGAGCTAGCATAATGATTAAATATGAATGAGCTAGCATAATGATTAAGTATGAATGAGCTAGCATAAAGATTAAGCATGAGTGAGAAATATTATTGTTTCAAGTTCTCCCCTTTGAGGTAACCTCCCCTTGACCGAAGGTGAGTTCTTGAAAAATAATTTTTACTCCCCCTTAATAGTTGCTTAAGTAAACGGAATTACTTAATATAAAAGGTAATAATTTTGTTTACTTTCTTCCTTACTTTTGTGACTTTCTCCCCCTTTTGCCTTAACTCAATAAGTTTGTAAATATATTTTAGGGTTTGTAAGTCCAAGCAAGTTCCCAATATAAATATATTTTTTTTTAAAATAATAATAAGCTTGAAAATATGTTCATCTAAAATGTACAACTCCGGTTGGACTTGATTGATATAGAATGATCAATAAGTCTTGAAGGAGTTGATTAATTTTAAATAATTATACTCCATGGTTCATGTCGATGCACTGAATCTACGTCTGGAACCAGGAGTAAGGTCCTAACATCTCACGCCCGTCTACGTGGCTAAGTACACAAACACATTAGTCCTATGTGTTGTGAGATGTGTTGGCTCCTTAAATCTATAGGTATATGATTTCTAAGGTAAGACTTAGGCTAATTTCATAAAAATAAGCAAAAGTAGAGTACATATATAGAAAAATTTAAATCCTACTCTATTACGCACATACCTAACTTTCGTCTTAATAAACTAAATTCGGCTTCGGGTAGTGGTTTGGTGAAGATGTCCGCTAGGTTTGATTTGGACTCAACATACTCTAGTTGTATAGTTCCATTAGTTACATGTTCCCTAATGAAGTGGTGTTTAACTTCTATATGTTTTGTCCTAGAATGACATATTGGATTTTTAGTTAAGTTAATTGAACTAATGTTATCTATATAGGTTTTAATGTTGTTAAAGATTAAGCTAAAGTCTTGGAGAGTGTGCTTCATCCACAGGAGCTGAGAGACACACTCACCCATCATAGCGTATTGGCCGGTGGTAGATAAGGCAACGCAATGCTGCTTCCTACTGCACCAACTTACTAGACTCGAGCCGAGGATTTGACAACAACCACTCGTGCTCTTTCTATCGAGTTTACTACCGGCATAGTCGGAGTCGGAGTAGCCGATTAGATTAAACTCGGTAGATCTAGGGTACCAAATACCTACGTTTAGCGTGCCCTTTAGATATCTAAGGATACGCTTGACTAGGGTTAGGTGAGACTCCTTGGCACAGGTTTGTAACCTTGCGCACATACTTACCGCGAATAAAATGTCGGGTCGGCTCGCGGTTAAGTATAGGAGACTTCCTATTGCGCTCCTATAGTATTTTAGGTCAATGGGTTTTCCTTCTACATCTTCGTTTATATTAACATTAGTTGCCATAGGTGTATTGATTATTTTAGCATCTTGCATTCCAAATCGATTTATTAAGTCCTTAGTATATTTTTGTTGATGTAAATATATTCCATCTTTAGTTTGTTTAATTTGTAAACCTAAGAAAAAACTTAACTCTCCCACTAAATTCATTTCAAATTCACTTTCCATAAGTGAGATGAATTCGTTTAGCAGGATCGAGTTGGTAGTTCCAAAAATTATATCATCTACATAGATTTGGGCTATAAAGATTTCTTTTCCTACGGTTTTAACGAATAAGGTTGGGTCGACTAAACCTTGGTTGAATTCTTTGGACTTAAGATAGATCGAAAGCCTTTCGTACCAAGCTCTTGGGGCTTGTTTGAGTCCATATAGGGCTTTCTTAAGTCTAAGGACATGGTCGAGTTTATCTAGATTTTGAATCCGGAGGTTGGTAGCGTAAACTTCTTCCTTAATGTATCCATTCAAAAATGCTGACTTGACATCCATTTGAAACAATTTAAAACCTCGATGTCGGCGATATGCTAACAACATTCGGATGGACTCTAGTGCAGCTCACGAGGCGTAGGTCTCGTCGTAATCTAAACCTTCGACTTGACTAAACCCTTTTGCGACTAACCTAGCTTTATTTCTAACTACTTCACCTTTATCATCAAGTTTATTTCGAAATACCCACCTTGTTCCAATAATTGATTTTTCTTTAGGTGGTGGTACTAATTCCCGGACTTCATTTCTAGTGAATTGAGCTAGCTCTTCTTGCATAGCAATAATCCGGTCGGGATCAAGTGCTTGTTCAATAGTTTTGGGTTCGATTTTGGAAATTAACTTGAGATTTGACTAAGGTTTCGATATGAAGCTCTAGTTCGAACCCTAAATTTGGATCACCTATAACTTGATTGATAGGATGATTTGTTTGAGTCTTAGTGTGACTCGGGTTAGGGTCATCTATCACTTGGTCGATAGGATGACTTGGGTGAGTTCTAGTTTGACTTGGGTTAGAGTCATCTATCACTTGGTCGATAGGATGACTTGGGTTAGGGACGAGATTCAAGTTCAAGATCAGAGTCGGGTTCGCTATAAGTTGATTTGCTAGTTGGTTTTGTTAAGGATTGAACGGGTTCGTGTCCTTCGTCGAAAACTATATTAATGGTTTCTTCGACTCTAAGAGTGTAGGATCAATGGAATTACTAAAGGGTTGTTTGTAAGTTTTTAAACCTAAATCATCTCACCAATATCTACATGATCAAAACATGTTATTCCTATGTGTTACTGTGAGATGACTTTCAATTTTACTTGATTAATTTTAACCAACATTAGGTTAGATTCGGATTTAGTCTAAGCTCATCAAGTAATCTTTTCAAGAGATTAGCTTCCAGGTCGTGGCGAGGCACAGAGGCCTTCTTTGATCGGAACAACGACCACTTCCTTAGACAAAGCTAATTTCAAGAAATTGATAACTCGATTTACTTGAGACTACGTCTTGGTCTAACTAGTTATTTTTGAAAAGAGGCTCCCCGAGGCTCAATCTTTTCATAGGATTTTAGTTGGTTTATTTTTGAAAAGAGGCTCCCCGAGGCTCAATCTTTTCGCAGGATTTTAGTTGGTTATGAGTCCTATCTAACCATTCTAAAAATAAAGGAAAAACTAAGCATGCAATTTCTAAGACTTAACAAAAATACATTTTGTATTGGCTCCCCCTGGACCATTGAATCGAGTGGGTCTATTCACATAGTGAATTTGGTCCTTGGGAACCCAATACATTTTAGATCCTAAAGTTGAAATCAAAGTGGTCTTAGGGACCCATGCTTGGACATTTTTCTTATGTTGGTTTACTATAGACATATATGACTTATTGGTTGTATTTGAGTTAAACCCGAGTCCGGCCTTGTTGTACACGGCCCTTTGTGATCCAAGTAAGAGGTCAAGTCCCTTGGATCCCAAAGTGAACCTTTCCAACGTGTTCCTAAGGTCTTCGACTTGTGTTTTCAAAAGCGAGTTCTCAACTTCAAGCTTTTCAGCAGGTTGAGTCCTCCTCTTGAATACGAGTAGTCGAAGAGGTTAGGAGACCTCATGTTTGAGAAGGTTAACCTCCTCAATTAGGGTCTCGACCTTGGACTCGGACTTAGCTAGTTTCTTATTTAAAAATTTAATTGCACCATACAAAGTATTAAGTAACGACCGACTTACCCTTAATGATTCTTTTGAACCGGATACGGATCCGTGGCTTGTCTTGAATGGAAGCTCATCATCGGATTCGAACTCGGACTCTTCTTCGATTTCGGAGTCGTGCTCGGTCGGCTTGGCCATTAGAGCTTGGATATCGTCTTCTTCCTCCGAGGGTGGCTTGCTTGGGGGCTTCTTCTTCTTGGAACCTGCAACTAACGCAATACTCTTCTCGGCCTGGACCACGTTAGTTTGCTCATGTAATTCAAGTTCCGAAAACAATTCGTCTAACCTAATCTTAGAAAGGTCCTTGGAGACCTTGTAGGCATCGACCATGGATGCCCACAAGGTGGTCCTAGGAAACGAGTTAAGAGAATACCTGATAAGGTCGCGATTCTCGACCTTTTGTCCGATGGCATGGAGTTGGTTGACGATGTCTTGGATACGAGCATGTAGTTGAGTTGCGGTCTCGTTTTCCTGCATTTTCAAGTTATACAATTTATTTAAAAGTAAATCTCTTTTACATACCTTCGTGTCGTCGGTGCCTTCGTGTAGTTCCACTAGCTTGGTCCATAAGTCCTTTGCACTAATGAAGGGGCCGACGCGGTTGAGCTCTTCCTTGGACAACCCACATTGCAAGATTTGAGTTTCCTTGGCATCGGCTTCTACTTGTTTTTTCATGGAATTTGACCATTGATCGTAACCCAAAGATTCACCATCTTCATTAATAGGAAGTGTGAAACCGGTTTGGATTACGATCCACATCTCGATTTGGGTTTTAAGAAAGCATTCCATCCGACCCTTCCAATAACGAAAGTCATTACCGTTGTAAAACGGGTCCCTTCGAGATGGGCCATTTAAAAACAAGAAGAAGCAGCGAAAAGAATCTTGCAAAACACACACGGAAAGAATATTCCAAGACTTTCGTCTTGGATTAGTAATCTTGAAGTAAAAAGATATATAAAATGTAACTTGCAAAAAGAAATAAACAATCAAATGCGAATGTCGTTGAAGTTCCGGAGGACAACCTTACTCGGGATCTAACCCGAAGGACAACCTTATCCGGATCCTAAAGCCTTTAATGCAATTCTATATGTAGGAGAAGATAAGCAAGTGAAATAATTATACGAAAACAGAAATAAATAAATAAAAAATCTGTAAAAAAAAAGAAAAACAAAGCTAGATTGGTGGTTTCACCGAATCTTAGCGCCCCCGGCTCTGATACCAATTGTTGGATCGAAAGTGTCGCTAGAGGGGGGGGTGAATAGTGATACGGTGTCGTTAAAAACTTTTGCAATAAGTAAAAAGCAAGTAGAGAATGCACAGCGGAAATATAAAGTAGACAAGATATTTTTACGTGGTTCACAATCTTTCGATTGCTAATCCACGGCCCTAGTGATCCTTGATCACGTACGGAGGGCAATTCACTAAAACCACTCCTCTTCGTTGGAAGTAGGAGCAACGATTACAAAAAGAAATCAAGGCAAAGGGACACTCCCCCTTTCCTTATTACGATTAAAGCACAAAGACAATTTAAAGAAGTAGAACTTAAATAAATATACCGACAACTCTTATAAGTAGAAGATGTAGCTTTCGTTGTCGTGACTTCGTCGTAGCAACTGTGAGTAGTAGTAGCGGCGTTACGACGGCGTGTTGAGAGCTCTTGAATTCTTGTTGTTTGCTTGGCTTGAACATGTCTATTTATGGATATTGATCTATGAATTTAGACATAGGTAGTGTCCAAGGTGAGGTTCTTATCCCCCAAGACTTGTTCATCCACATCCTTTGCGCCAACTCAAGGATGAGGTGTTTCATCCAACCACCTTGTGCCACCTCCAACCTCCTTGGGCGCCAACTCAAGGATGAGGTGTTTCATCCAACCACCTTGTGCCACCTCCAACCTCCTTGGGCGCCAACTTGAGGATGAGGTGTTTCATCCAACCACCTTGTGCCACCTCCAACCTCCTTGGGCGCCAACTTGTTGGAGCCATTCAACTTGTGCCACATCATGGGAGCCAACCATCTTGTGCCAACTCACCTTATCTTGGGCATCCAACACAAGGAAGCTTGGTGATGGTTTGGATGTCCACCTTGATGCCACATCACCCTTTGTACCAAAACACGAGTCAAGTCCAAATTCACCCCCTTGAAATTCGAGCTCTTCTCGAGGCTGGAACTTGACTAGCAGTTGACTGTAGTCAAAGGGTTTTGGACTGCAGAACAAGTTAGCTTAAAATATAAAGTACGATGGTTCTAACCATCTGATCTCGACCTAGACCTTCCATTGGAGGTATTGGGTCGGATCTACGCTTAACGACCTTGCTTCGCTTTCACATGAGCTTACCTTGTAGCCTCGCTTCCGGTCTTCACCCGAGTACCTCGGCTTCCTCCGAAGTCCCTCTGGCGTTGCCCGACCACCTCGGTTCCCACCGGGTGTCGCAGACCTTCCGCTCAACTTTAGCATTTCTGCACACTTAATTGAGCTCGTAAGATAACAAATATACCCTTAACTATTGAGCCTTTTGCCATAATCAAAATACCGGTTCGACTTTGGTGCCCACTGCACCAACAGTATCTTCAGGATGACTTCACAAAGTCACGAGCCTCGTCTTCGTACGAGTTACTAGCCTCGTGTTGAAGATGATGTGACCAAGAGATGATCACAATCCGAATCAAAATTCGGATCCAAAATGAGTCCTCAAAAACTCACTTCTCCGGAGAGGTATTCGTCAACCATTTGACGAATCCTTCGTCCTTCACCTATGAGGATTACCGGAGATTGAATCTCCGGCAAGGAACCCGCTGTCGGAGCTCCGAACGTCGTCCAAACAACGCTCTGACACGAAATAAACAAGCTGTCCAGAAAACTGGACAGCTTTGGTGGAGGAATAGGGGCCGGCCAAATAAGGAAGCTTGATGTTCACCTTGTCGTCGGACCCAAAGAAGATCACTGGAGGGTCGCTGGAGGATCACCGGCTGAAGCTTGGATGCCGGCAACTAGCTTGGACAGCGGCACAATGCTGGGCGGCGGCTAGGGTTGGGCGCCGACCACTAGAGGAGAGGAGG
Organism: Wurfbainia villosa; assembly: GCA_025175895.1. Taxonomy (NCBI): domain Eukaryota; kingdom Viridiplantae; phylum Streptophyta; class Magnoliopsida; order Zingiberales; family Zingiberaceae; genus Wurfbainia; species Wurfbainia villosa. Next base: position 35,902,077 of record CM045998.1, on the reverse strand, counting down.
GGTGGGCGGCAACTAGGTATTGCATGAATTAGGGCTTAACAAAACCCTTAAGCCCTATTTTATAGAGAACAAATTCTCTTAATGGTTATCGGATCATAACAAAAAGCCCGTTAACCAGCTCCATTAATTTAAGTTAAAAAAAATCAAACCATGTTGGTCTATTTTAAGTTAAAATGAACCGAACCAACTTAGGTTCATTCGTTTAAAACAAACCAAACCACTTTGGTTTATTCTCCTCCATTGGATTAGAACCAAACCAATTTGGTTCATCCATCAAGTCTTCATAAGACACGGCCCATCCATGCTTCCATTGCGACTGAAATGATTTAATGCTCGCTCCTTGTTTGGTCCAACCAAACCTAGTTACTCTCGGTCTGAGAATCTCATTCTCATGCTCGTTTTAAATCCTTCGGATTATGCTCGTTGTGTGTGTGACCAAATAGGTTCTCGGTTTATGTTGGTCATCTATAATTAACCATTAATTATAGAACGATCATGAGTGGCACCTAGTAGTACATCATGATCCCCAATTAACCGAAAAGATCAACGGTTGATCCAGAACTATTTCTGAAACCCTTCAGCAGCTCGAATGAATCGTGCCCCATTCCCTTCACTCATCTTATACCCACTTGTTTCACGACATGGTCTATAGTGTCAATCCCCAATAGGTTGACTACGTCACACCTAGCCCAAGTATCATATCCTTGTCCTACAGATTCTAGTTACTGCACATGTATCCAAGAGTACCTTACTCTAAACATGTAATGCTTTGGCCAAAGACTTTAGTAACAATTCGACGAGAGGCCATGGGTATACATCTCCTCACAAGGAGTGGTGAATCTTTTATAGGCTATTCAAACACCTTCGATCACTTCGACTTATACCCAATCATCCCGGGTCCACATCTCCTCAGAGATTCTTGCTTAAGATGTCAAAGCATAAGTCTTTATGATCAAGATGACTTGAATACCGCAAGTCAAAGGAACATCACACTTAAGCTGCAGTAAGAACTTCATTGACATATCTATATATGCAGAGAACCATATGAAGTCTTACGGCTGGTCTCTCCAATGAACTAGTTACCATAACTAGCATCCACGATTAACTCCGGACATCACAATGTCTCCAGCCAGTGAGAATTAGCTACTTGGATACACCAAGGAGTATACCTCGTGCTAGTCTCGACAGAATCGATGGTGTCCAAATCCATCAATTCATCGACTAGGGATAATTCCGATACATCACAATTACACATGTAGAGATACTCACTAGTTGTGATCCAATCACAAATTCTCTCATGTTGTGAATCGTATCGTGGACATTCAGTAAATGAGTTTAAGATCCAATCAAATACATGAAAACATGTATACTCAAATAGTGAATCTTCATTTATCATATAAATGGTTCAAACATAAGGCGATTGCCTTAGGACATCTCTCATATATTACTAACATACTCCCACTTGGCCTAATGTCAATCGCTACAGTATCCAATATCATAAGCTCTAACATGACCCTCAAACTTACTTTGAGGTAATGCCTTAGTCAAAGGATCCGCTAAGTTCCTTTCAATGGGGATTTTCTTGATTTGTATTTCCTTCCTACTAATGATCTCTCTGATCAGATGATAGCGGTGAAGCACATGTTTGGATCGTTGATGAGACCTTGGCTCTTTCGCCTGTGCAATTGCTCCATTATTGTTGCAGTAGACCGGTATTGCTTCAACAATGGCTGGAACCACACCAAGTTCATAAATGAACTTCTTGATCCAAACCGCTTCCTTTGCTGCTTCCGAAGCTGCAATGTATTCTGCCTCAGTGGTAGAATCCGCTATAGTGTCTTGTTTGAAACTTTTCCAACTCACTACGCCCCCATTCAAGATGAACACGTATCCAGACTGAGACCTAGAATCATCCTTGTCTGTCTGGAAGCTGGCATCCGTATACCCGCGTATCACCATGTCCCCTTCTCCATATATTAGGAACACATCCTTAGTTCTTCTTAAGTACTTAAGGATTGTCTTAACAACCACCGAATGATCCATTCCTGGATCAGACTGGTATCTACTAGTGACACTCAGAGCATACGATGCATCGGGCCTCGTACATAACATAGCATACATGATAGATCCTATTGCGGATGCATAGGAAATCTTACTCATGCAAATCCTCTCGTCATCTATGCACGAGCACATAGACTTCAAAAGGTGTATCCCATGCCTGATGGGTAGGAAACCTTTCTTGGATTCTGACATGCTAAACATCTTTAGCACTCGGTCTATATATGTAGACTACAAAAGACCAAGCAACCATTTCGATCTATCTTTATATATCTTAATCCCAAGGATGTAGGTTGCTTCTCCCAGGTCTTTCATGGAGAATGTCTTGGACAACCAAATCTTAACTGACTGTAAGAATGAAATATCATTTCTTATAAGTATATGTCATTGACATACAATACTAGGAACACGACTGCACTCCCACTAACCTTCTTGTACACACAAGGTTCGTCTGGATTTTGTGAGAAATCAAACTTTTTGATTGTCTCATCAAACCGGATATTCCAGCTCCTGGATGCTTGCTTCAATCCATATATGGACCGTCGCAACTTGCATACCTTGGTTTTATCAATCGATGTGAAACCCTCAGGTTGTATCATATAGACGTCCTCGAGCAGGTTTCCATTGAGGAAAGCTATTTTCACATCCATTTTCCATATCTCATAATCATAATGAGCCGCTATGGCTAGGAGCATCCGAATGGATTTAAGCATAGCTACAGGCGAATAGGTCTCGTCATAATTAACACCATGCTTTTGACAATATCCTTTCGCCACCAATCTACCCTTATAGGTAATCACATTACCATCCATGTCAGTTTTCTTCTTGAAACCCCACTTGCACCCTATAGGCATTATGCCTTCCGGTGGGTCAACCAAGTGTAGGGGATCGAATGGTCAGCTAGAGGGGGGTGAATAGCCCTCTTACGATGGATGTCGGAATTCGTTCGTTCGTTTGCTCGTCTACACAATCGTTAGCGCAAGCGAAAGCATAAACAATAAAGACAAAGCAATAAACGAAAACACAAACGCTAACAAAGAAGATGTAACATGGTTCACGGCTACGCCGCTAATCCACGATCCCGATTCGTCCGAGGTGAATCACTCCTCCAAAGCCAATCACTATTGGTCTCTCCTTTGCACCAAGCTAGGTGGAGGTAACCTTTACAATCAAGATCACTCTTCTTACAATAAGAATGGAGTAAAAACAAGTAAGAAGAGTTTAGAGCTTGTGGGGCACTAGGAAGATCACTTAGAGCATAAGCATTAGCCTCTCAAAGGCTCACACCCTCTCTTTTTATAGAGAGGGCTGATTTCTTCCCGTTGGCCGCCACTACGATCAGCGCCCTTGGCGGGCGACTTCATTACTACAATGGCCTCCGAACACGTCGGATCCCGACCGTTGTAGTCCAACGGAACTCTTGGCAGTCGACTGATGGACCTCACCAGTCGACTACTGCCTCCGTAGTCGACTGCCCAGTCGGCTACGAGCGGTTCTGTGCCCGCGATATCCTCTGGCAGTCGACTGCCATTCCATGGTAGTCGACTGCTGGGCATAAACCCATCAGTCGGATACCAGTCGAACACACTCGACTCAGAGCGAATCATTGCCATTTCATGGCGCGATCGTGAAAACTTATCATAAGTTTGAGCTTCCGGCGGTCGGGTAAACCTTAATCCTTGCGGTCAAGTCTCCGACACTCAGCCATTCGGCCAAGTTCACCTAATGAGCTACTTACATTTCACTCATTCTCTCATCTCACTCGAAGTCCCTCACTGAAGCTCTCTTCGTTCGCGGCCACGTCCCTCGACAACATCAGGCGCACGGCTCTGCAATGCTCCTTCATGTCTCTTGCCTTCGAAGTCTGCTTCCTTGGCTTCACTTCATGTCATCTCGTCCGGCGGTCCCTCGGATGCTCCAAGCGCACGGCCTCCACAAAGTCATACTTCACCGACTCAAAGACCGAGGTTGTGAGGGTGAACGTGCCAAGGCTCCATGTGCGAATTACTAAGTCCTGCAAGACTCCAACGCACATATCAAATAACAATATCATCCTAACTTAAACCCTTTGCCACACACATCAAAACCTTATCATGGCAAGAGATTGCCCTAACAATCTCCCCCTTTTTGATGTGTGACAATCCGTTTAAGTTAGGTAAAAACATTTGATGAAAATTCTAAGGTAAGAAAGCATGTAAACATAAACATGATATAGCAACATGCAACTCCCCCTTAATCCATGAAACTCCTCATACAAATTTTCTCCCCCTATCACAATTTACTTAAACATAATTACTTCTCCCCCTTTGACACCATCAAAAAGGTTAACACTAAGTTATAAATCCATGGCATCAAGTTAAATAAGAGGAAAATACCAAAAACATGATTAAAATCTGAAATCAAAAAATATTGGGCTGTTTTTTAGGTGAACAGTCGACTGCTATCAGTATGACAGTCGACTGGCACAATGGATTCCTAAATTCTGATTTTCTGGGTGAATTTCATAAATGCATTAAAAATTTCAGAAAATTCAAAAAATCATGAAATTTGAGGAACATATTTCTTTTAAGTATATTTATCAATGAAAAATAGTTTTCCAAGAAAAATCATTATATTTTCCGAGATTTGCCAAAAATCCAAAGGCTTTAAAAACCACTAGTTTTTGAGCATGTTAGTATCCATTTTAACACCTAGTATTGCTTAGGATTGTTTCAAAACATGAATACATGGATTTTAAAGTAAGAAATTGTTTTGAAAACATATGAAATATCCAACCATGATCTTTGGGCAATATGTCTATTAATTAAACATAAGCCTTCCCCATGATTGGTCTATTATTGCTATTTTGATACCTTAAATGACCATCTAAATGTCATAGGCATTAGTGGACATTTGTATCATCCTAACATCTCACCCATGCTAAGTTTTCAATCAAAGTAGCCTATGGTGAGTGTGAGATGCATCCTAGGGGGTATTTGTATATACTTAACCATTATATTCATACAATTCTATCAAGGTTAAGTATCAACCTAACAATCCTCATGATCATAAAGATATATATCAATTAATTCTACATTATGATCATGAGACACAAGTATTCATCAATTAATAATCATGCATTAGGTATTATATCATGATAATAAACAAATTATCACCTAAGGCATGATTTAAAACCTATTTCTTATGATGATGTGCCAAATATCAAAATCATAAATCATGATTGCACATATACATAGCAATTACATTAATCATCATGATTTAAGCATTATTATCTATTTATGGGCATGTTATCATTACCCAACACTATTCTAAAAATGTTGTCCCGCCATCCTAAGTCAACCAAAATATGATATAGGTCAATTCCATATGGTTGACTACCCTAGGGTTTTCCTAACCCTTAAGAATGGATTTTGGAATCCAAAATAAGTTCTTTCCTATTGGGTTCACAAGATACTCCTTGGGGATCCATTTCCTAGCTATTACCTTCTTTTTATCTTGTCCCCTAGCAATTAGACATTTATAGGCCTTTTCATTTTTCTTTTCTTTATAACCTAGGCCCTTCTTGTTGAAGATAGCTCTTTGGCTCCCTAGGATCATGTTCAATGTGTTGGAGCAAATTGTGAATTTTTCTAGGGCTTTTGTTAAATAATCTATCTTTTCCCTTAAGGCCCTATTTTCATTTATACATGCATCACTGACATCTAATGGAACATAAAGATCATGTGAGCATGCATCATTTAAGCTAGAAGAAATATTATCATTTAAGCATGCATTTTCTAGCTTATTTTCCAATGCCTTAATTTGATTAAGCATGCTTTTATTTTTATTTTTCATTCCAAATAAGTCCTTAGTTAAACTAGAAATTATGGAAACTATTTTCTTAGGAGAGGCATTCGTTACCATAGTTTCCATATCCTCTTCTTCTTCTTTGGATGAGGAGGATGTAGAAGCTCCCCCTTCACTTGAGCTCTCTCCTCTTGAGCTTGATCCTTCATTTTCGGAGGAAGAGCAATCCAAGTTATCAAAGGCCATCAAGGCCAAATTGGTGACAAAGGCATTCTCCTCATCCGATGATGATGAGGAGGATGAGGATGGGTCATCCCAAGTCCTTGCCTTTAGAGCTTTGGTCTTCCCCTTTTCTTTTGTCTTCTTCTCCTCTTCCTTCTTTTTCTTGCTCCCCTTTTTCTTCTTCTTTTCTTCTTTCTTTTTCTTCTCTTCCTTGCTCTTGTTTAGGAGGGGACAATTATCCCTTATGTGCCTCTCTCCTTGGCAATTGTAGCATATGACCTTCCACCTTGGTCTTCTATTCCTATCATTTGATTTATTAAAATGAAAACCTTTTAAAGCACGTCTTACCCTCCTTACCATATAGGCTTCTTCGGTGCTATCCATGGAGGAGGAGGAGATCTCTATCTTCTTCTTCCCCTTATTTGCCAACAATGCTACTCCCCTTGAAGGTTATATTTTTGGCTCTTCTTGTATTCCTTCATGCCTAGATTCATGTAATTCCATAGTGGAGAAAAATTCATCTAGAGTACTTACCTCTAGATTCTTTGAAATGTAAAATGAGTCCACCATTGAACGCGATTGGAGAGCCTTTCTCCTACACTTGTTAGTCCATTTAAAATGTCTTTGAATCTAGAATGCAAAGAAGTTACCTTTTCTTCCTTTTCTAATTTAATGTTGGATAGTTGGGAGCGGAGGAGATCTCTCCTTGCTAGCTTCGCCTCGGATGTGCCTTCATGAAGCTCAATTAGCTTCTCCCACATCTCCTTGGCACTTAGGCATTCTCCTATTCGGTTGATTTCTTGTTGGGGGAGCACATTAAAGAGATGATGCTTGGCTTTTGAATTTGCAAGGTGCTCTTCCCTTTGCCTTTTGGTCCACCTAGATTTCTCTATTGGCTTCCCCTCTTCATCCCTAGGCAAAACGAAACCGGATTCCATTGTAATCATAATATCAAAATCCGTTTCGAAAAATACCTCCATTCGCTTCTTCCACCAAGCGAATTCTCCTTCAAACTTCGGAGGATGGATGTTGGAGCCGGCCATTTTGAAAGTTGCTTATTGTGGCGGTTAGTCCTCGACAAGATTTCCTTTGCTCTGATACCACTTGTAGGGGATCGAACGGTCGGCTAGAAGGGGGTGAATAGCCCTCTTACGATGGATGTCAGAATTCGTTCGTTCGTTTGCTCGTCTACACAATCGTTAGCGCAAGCGGAAGCATAAACAATAAAGACAAAGCAATAAACGAAAACACAAACGCTAACAAAAAAGATGTAACGTGGTTCACGGCTACGCCGCTAATCCATGATCCCGATTCGTCCGAGGTGAATCACTCCTCCAAAGCCAATCACTATTGGTCTCTCCTTTGCACCAAGCTAGGTGGAGGTAACCTTAACAATCAAGATCACTCTTCTTACAATAAGAATGGAGTAAAAACAAGTAAGAAGAGTTTAGAGCTTGTGGGGCACTAGGAAGATCACTTAGAGCATAAGCATTAGCCTCTCAAAGGCTCACACCCTCTCTTTTTATAGAGAGGGCTGATTTCTTCCCGTTGGCGCACGCTCATTGCGCCCTTGGCGATCGAATAATGTCACTACAATGGCCTCTCGAACACGTCGGATCCTGGCGGGTAGTCCAACGGAACTCTTAGCGATCTTGGACCTCACCGGTGATCGCCCTCTCGTAGTCGAGCCCGATCACCGGCTACGAGCGGTCTGCGCGATATCCTTCCGCGGCAATGTCATTCCATGGCGATCAAGCGTGGGCATAAACCCATCAGTCGGATACCAGTCGAACACACTCGACTCAGAGCAGTCGACTGCCATTACATGGCAGTCGACTGGTGCCGTGTGAAACTCAAACTTAACATAAGTTTGAGCTTCCGGCGGTCGGGTAAACCTTAACCCTTGCAGTCAAGTCTCCGACACTCAGCCATTCGGCCAAGTTCACCTAATGAGCTACTTAGATTTCACTCATTCTCTCATCTCACTCAAAGTCCCTCGCCGAAGCTCTCTTCGTTCGTGGCCACGTCCCTCGGCAGCATCAGGCGCACGGCTCTGCAATGCTCCTTCACGTCTCTTGCCTCCGAAGTCTGCTTCCTTGGCTTCACTTCAAGTCATCTCGTCCGGCGGTCCCTCGGATGCTCCAAGTGCACGGCTTCCACAGAGTCATCCTTCACCGACTTAAAGACCGAGGTTGTGAGGGTGAACCTGCTAAGGCTCCATGTGCGAATTACTAAGTCCTGTAAGACTCCAACGCTCATATCAAATAACAATATCATCCTAACTTAAACCCTTTGCCACACACATCAAAACCTTATCATGGCAAGAGATTGCCCTAACACCAAGTTCCAAACTTTGTTTTCAAACATGAAATCCATTTCCGACTTCATGACTTCAAGCCACTTATCCCTTTCTGAACTTGTCAGAACTTCTTCATAACTGGTAGGCTCCTCATCATCAATGATTAACACGTCGTTCGATTCACTTACGAGAAATCCATATCTCTCAGGAATATTGTGTGTTCTACCAAATCTACGAAGATGTGGTGTTTCAATAGGTCTAGCCGATTGCTCATCACTATGAGTTATCAGCTGTTGTGCTTCAATAGGTATCTCATTAATGTCTATTTGAGTCTCTCGAGCCTCCTCAAGCTCGACGACACTCCCACTGTTTTCTTGCAAGAGAAACTCTTTCTCTAGAAACACAACATGCCTTAAAACAAACACCTTTTGCTCCACAAGATGATAGAATTAGTGTTTCCTTAGGGTATCCAATAAATAGACATTTATCAGACTTAGCATCCAATTTGCCTGATACAGTCCGCTTCACATAAGCAGGACAACCCCATATCTTCAAGTAAGATACATGAGGTTTCTTACTATTCCATATCTCATATGGAGTAGTAGAGTTTACCTTCGTCGGCATTCTGTTTAACAACTAAATAGTTGTCTGAAGTGCATAGCCCCAAAAGGGCTTGGAAAGATTCGCATGATTCATCATTGACCTGACCATGCCCAACAAGGTTCGATTACGCCTCTCAGATACACCATTATGCTGTGGTGTATATGGCGGAGTCCATTGAGACAATATACCATTGTCTCTTAGATAATCAAGAAACTCTTGACTTAAGTATTCACCACCTCGATCCGATCGAAGTATTTTAATACTCTTGTCATGTTGTTTCTCTACTTCATTTCTGAATTCTTTGAACCTTTCAAAAGCTTCAGACTTGTGTTTCATCAAGAACACATACCTAAACCGTGAGTGATCATCGGTGAAGGTAATGAAGTAGCTATAGCCTCCTAAAGCTTGAGTTGACATAGGTCCACATACATCAGTATGTATTAGACCTAGCAACTCTCCCACTTGTTCACCTTTTCCTATAAAAGGTAACTTAGTCATCTTGCCTTTTAAGCATGATTCGCATGTATCGTATGAATCCAATTCAAACGATTCCAGAATTCCACATCGGTGTAATTCGGACATGCATTTCTTGCTTACATGGACAAGACGACAATGCCACATATAGGAGTCTAATTGATTATCTTTTCGAGCACGCTTGTTGCTCGCTTCGATATTGAAAATGTCACTGGATATGTCCAACGTATAAATGCCATTGCTCAAAGTTCCAGTTCCATAAAGTACGCCATTCAAAGTTATATAACAACAATTGTTACTAAACGTCAAATGGCAACCATTCCTATTTAAGCAGGAAATAGAAACAATGTTCTTTATTAGAGAAGGAACACAATAGCAATTGTCCAGTTCCAAGACTAGTCCACTAGGGAGCTTCAACAAATAAGTTCCGATGGAGACCGCAACAACATTTGCTCCATTGCCAACTCACAAATTTGACTCCCCTCTGACGAGTCTTCTTCTATTCCTTAGCCCCTGTATGTCATTACATATATGTGAGCCACACCCAATATCCAATACCCAAGTGTCTAAGGAAATAGAATGACAATCAATAACGAAGATACCTGAAGAGGATGGGGCATCGGATGCCTTCTTCTTCTTCACGGACTCAAGATAAATCTTGCAGTTTCTTCGCCAGCGGCCTTCCTTGCCACAATGATGGCAAGTGTCCTTTTGTGCTGGTTCTGCCATTTTAGCCTTCTTGTTCTTCCCTTTCTTCTGTTCCATTGCCTTCCTCTTAGAACCTTTCTTTGAGGAATCAACTAACAGAACCGCCTTCTCCTCATGCTTCACAGAATGCTCCACAGTCTTCAGCATATTGAGGATCTCAGGAATAGTGTATTCTAATTTGTTCATCCGATAGTTCATCACAAATTGTGAGAAACTCTTGGGCAAACAATGCAAAATTAAGTCAATATTTAATTTATGATCCATCACAAACCCGAGGGTGGCTAGCCGCTCGATGTACTCATTCATCTTTAACACAAACTGCACTACAGACGAACCTTCTTGCATCTTCGTGGTGAAGAGGAGCCTGGAGACTTCGAACCTTTCGGATCTCGCTTGCTCATCAAACAACTCATGAAGATGAAAGACCATGGTATTAGCATCCATATGCTCATGCTGCTTTTGCAGCTCAGGTACCATAGCAGCTAGCATGATGCAACTCGCCAGTTCAGAATCTGCCACATGCTTCTGATAGACCAACATTTGGTCTGGAGTTGCATCGTCCCTAGGACTGTTGGGAAGAGGCTCTTCAAGGACATATGCTAGCTTTTTCGCCTTGAGAACTATTCTCAAGTTTCTAAGCCAGTCCAGGAAGTTAGGCCTAGTCAATTTGTTTGAATTCAAAATAGTGCGCAAATTCAAAGATGTCATGATCAATCGATTAACCTAGAAATACAAAACGAGCATATATGAGAAAATGATTTTGAAATGCATCAATATACATTCATAAATCCCATTCATTTTTCGAATTTCAAAAACCCCAAAATCACTTTGGGAGATCGTAGGTCCATCTCCGAATGGGCTGATATCCAACATAGATATAAACAACCTTGGAGAGAGTCCAACAAGTCTTTCATAACTACAATGGTAGGTATCAAATATACCGATTGGATATCACATATATGCAACTATCACAATGTGCTATCAACTTATTGAATGTTCACACATACATCGGGTTGTTAATACATTAACAAGTATGCATCATATGCATAGCACCCAACTTCACCTCCCTTCACATCGACCTTGGAGAGAGTCCAACAAGCCGATGCACCAGGTTAAAGCCAACCCATTAATCGAGAAATAGTTTTAATATGGTTAGAGCGCATTCAACCAATTAGCTCGTCTTGGAGAGAGTCCAACAACCAAAGCTAACGATTGACCTCTGACTCTTACCATATTAGTATTAGACTATTCCATGGTTTGAACATGTTTGGGTTCGATCCGGGCTTGGAGAGAGTCCAACAACCCAAACAAGAAACGGAACTTTGGTTCTAACCATATTAATGGAAGGTGTAGGCTTTAATATTGAGTAAAGGTTTTTATATATCATCCTCTTTGCATGCAAATAACTATTATCTACATGGCATGACATACATGACATACATCTATATGTCATGACACGCATGACATAATGATATGCATCTAATGCAATTACATGACATACAATTATGACATGTACAAAATTTTCTTATATGTCATAACTATTTATGGAAATAAAATATGTTTAAGATTTGATTCTCCAAATTAAATCATGATTAAATTAGGAAATAAATTTCCAAATCTAATCAACTATTTTATTTGTGGAAAGTGTTGATTAAGGAAAGTCAATTTAGGAAACCAATTTCCTAAATCATCAAAACTACTTATGGAAATAAAATATTTTAAGATTTGATTTACCAAATAAAATCATGATTAAATTAGGAAACAAATTTCCAAATCTAATCAAATATTTTATTTATGGAAAATATCAATTTCTATAAATACTTCCAACTTTCCAAAAGTAGAAGATTTTCATAAATACTTCTAGACTTTCCAAAATTAAAAATTTCCATAAATACTTCTAACTTTCCAAAAGTAGAAAATTTCCAAAAATACCATTATGACTATCCAAACTACTTTCCAAAATAATTTTATGATTATGTCGAAACACAACCTGGGCTTTGATACCACTGTTGGGTTTCCGGCACCGCGACGAGTGTGTGTCCGAACATGTTTCGTAAACATGTGCACAGTTGAAGAAATAAAAATAATAAATCTAATTTATTACAACACACACACACCATGCATGCATAGTACAACATGTATAGACATAACCGTAAATTCAAATTTGCAATAAAAGGAAATTTATACTACGTATACCTGACGTATCACGTGTAGCGGGAAAGGCATAAACTGGAACGATCCTCGCTAGAATCGTCTCTATCCGTATCCACGCCGAGTATCTTCAGGATGACTTCAAAAAGTCACGAGCCACGTCTTCATACGAGTTACTAGCCTCGTGTTGAAGACGATGTGATCGAGAGAAGATCACAATCCGAATCAAAATTCGGATCCAAAACGAGTCCTCAAAAACTCGCTTCTCCGGAGTGGTATTCGTCAACCGTTTGACGAATCCTTCGTCCTCCACCTACGAGGATTACCGGAGATCGAATCCCCGGCAAGGAAACTGCTGTCGGAGCTCCGAACGTCGTCCAAATGATGCTCCAACATGAAATAAATAAGCTGTCCAAAAAACTGGACAACTTTGGTGGAGGAATAGGGCCGGCCAAATAAGGAAGGTTTATGCTCACCTTGTCGCCGGACCCAAAGAAAATCACCGGAGGGTCACCGGCTGAAGCTTGGACACCAACAACTAGCTTGGACGGCGGCACAAAGCTAGGCGGCGGCTAGGGTTGGGCGCCAACCACTAGAGGAGAGGAGGGGTGGGCGGCAACTAAGTATTGCATGAATTAGGGCTTAACAAAACCCTTAAGCCCTATTTTATAGAGAACAAATTATCTTAATGGTTATCGGATCATAACCAAAAACCCGTTAACCTGCTCCATTAATTTAAGTTAAAATAAACCAAACCATGTTCGTCTATTTTAAGTTAAAACGAACCGAACCAACTTTAGTTCATTCATTTAAAACAAACCAAACCCCTTTGGTTTATTTTCCTCCATTGGATTAGAACCAAACCAATTTGGTTCATCCATCAAGTCTTCATAAGACACGGCCCATCCACGCTTCCATTGCGACTGAAACAATTTCATGCTCGCTCCTTATTTGGTCCAACCAAACCTAGTTTCTCTCGGTCTAAGAATCTCATTCTCAAGCTAGTTTTAAATTTTTCGGATTATGCTCGTTGTGCGTGTGACCAAATAGGTTCTCGATTTATGTTGGTCGTCTATAATTAACCATTAATTATAGAACGATCATGAGTGTCACCTTGTAGTACATCATGATCCCCAATTAACCAAAAAGATCAACGGTTGATCCAGAACTATTTCTGAAATCCTTCAGCAGCTCGAATGAATCGTGCCTCATTCCCTTCACTCATCTTATACCCACTTGGTTCAGGACATGGTCTATAGTGTCAGTCCCCACTAGGTTGACAACGTCACACCTAGCCCAAGTATCATTTCCTCGTCCTACGGATTTTAGTTACTGCACATGTATACAAGTGTACCTTACTCTAAACATGTAATACTTTGGCCAAAGACTTTAGTAACATTCCGACGAGAGGCCATGGGTATACATCTCCTCATATGGAGTGGTGAATCCTTTATAGGTTATTCAAACACCTTCGATTACTTCGACTTATACCCAATCATCCCGGGTCCACATCTCCTCAAAGATGCTTGCTTAAGATGTCAAACCATAAGTCTTTATGATCAAGATGACTTGAATACCACAAGTCAAAGGAACATCGCACTTAAGCTATAGTAAGAACTTCATTGAAATATCTATATATGCAGAGAACCATATGAAGTCTTATGGCTGGTCACTCCAATGAACTAGTTACCATAACTAGCATCCACGATTAACTCCGGACATCACAATGTCTCTAGCCAGTGAAAATCAGCTGCTTGGATACACCAAGGAGTATACCTCGTGCTAGTGTCGATAGAATCGATGGTGTCCAAATCCAATAATTCATCGACTAGGGATAATTCTGATACATCACAATTACACATGTAGAGATACTCACTAGTTGTGATCCAATCACAAATTCTCTCATGCTGTGAATCGTATCGTGGACATTCAGTAAATGAGTTTAAGATCCAATCAAATACATGAAAACATGTATACTCAAATAGTGAATCTTCATTTATCATATAAATGGTTCAAACATAAGGCGATTCCCTTAGGACATCTCTCATATATTACTAACAAAACACATAAAACTAGAAACCATAGCTCGGATACAACTTGTGGGGAATTGCTTCCCATCTCGGTCGCTTGTGCATGGCGATCCCATCTTCGTCCCCGGATTAAAAAAAAATAACCAAGATGATGACGGATTACCCAAGCAACCGATCCATCATCATGCTATTCGATTAGAGTGGTCTCTTGAACAAACTTGTTGTTCAAGCAACCTAACTATTTTCCTCGATTAGCCACGGAATAGATGATATACTGATCGCCGGTTTTTATGTTTATCTTTGGGATCCAAGTAAATTAGCCACATGAAATTACATACATAATACAAAGAAACAAAAGGAAATCGAAACAAGAATTATACCTCTTGTTTACCTCTTGGTCTTCTATTGTATGTCCTATCCTCCTCTTGGACGTTGTGTGGGTAACGATCCTCCAAGAGATGAAGTCTCCTAGATCACGTATCTTCCTTTCCTTGTTTGCTCAGAACAAAGGAAGATAATAAACTCCCTTCTTCTCCTATCTAGTTCCGGACACAATCCCTTTGGAGAAAGATCAAACCTCTTTCTCCTCTTTGTTGTTGCCACCGGCCACCAAGGAGAGGGAGATGGAATATGAATGTCGGCCAATTAGAGGAGCTCTTGTTGCCGTCGGCCAAAACTTGAGGAAGAAAGGAGATGGGCACTGGCCAAGAAGAGAAAGAAGATGAAGATGGGCGCCGACCAACCAAAGGAAGAAGAGCAAAGCCTTGCCCTAGTTGCTGCCCAAAAACTCTACAAACCCTAGCCGCCCAAGGCAAAGAGCAAAACCCTAATCCTTTCAATTGCTTTTTCACCACCCAAGCCCTAGCCCTCCTTTTATAGAGCTAGGCTTAAGCCTCCTTTCAATCTCCACTGTCGGATCTAGGGATTCAATTCCCACCATCGGATCTAGGGTTTCAGTTTCCACCGTCGGATCTAGGCTTCATGAGGGTTTTAATAGGCTACAATAGGGACCATGAGGAGGAGTTGAATCTTAGCCACCCAATGGATCTAGCCCACATAAAGTCTGATCCATTAATGATAATTCATTCAACTAGAGAATTATCATTGATCTACCTCACCAACCCCGATAAATAAATATGGGCTCCATATATTAATTATACAAATATCTCCCCATGTTTAAGATCTCGAATGTCCGTCAATTAATTAATTTACTGATAATTAATTAATCAACATCTAACTCCATGAGTAGTACCACTCAACCTCATCATCATGCCAGACCAAGTCCACCTGCAGGGTTTACATGAAGATTCTTATGAGCCCCTCAAAAGGACATCATCATTCTAATATATAGGACACAATTTTCTCCTATAATCAACGACACACCATGTAAATAATATAATTTCCCAACTTACCGAGTCTATCGATTTAATCTATAAATCTTTCCCATTGGTAATCAAATAAATAAATACTAAGTACATGTGCCCATTATTATATCGGGATTAAGAGCATGTACACCATAATATTCGAGGTTCGATTCAATTATATAGTCAGCAATAATTGAATCACCTCTAAGTCGGTCATGCTCAATACACACAAAGTTTACTAGTGTAATTCTATGGTCAAGACAAACCAATACCAAATTACACTACAACCATACCAA
Source organism: Wurfbainia villosa (assembly GCA_025175895.1). NCBI lineage: Eukaryota > Viridiplantae > Streptophyta > Magnoliopsida > Zingiberales > Zingiberaceae > Wurfbainia > Wurfbainia villosa. The sequence goes on along the minus strand of CM045998.1, from coordinate 35,886,086 downwards.
TGGTTTGTCCAAAACCATCTCGGTTCTGAGCCTCTACTTATACTCTACAAGGAACTGATAACATGATCTCCCGTGTGACACTACACACCATGTTATCTACAATGTAATGTATCAGAAAATATGCATAACCATAAATATGCAAACAATGATCATATGATTCTTATCTCAAAAATAAAGATGTTAATACAAAAGATAGACTTTTTAGTATACATCCCAATAGATGGAGGTGGCTAGAAGGCTTAGGTCTAGGATAAGGGTAGTCTTGTAAGTATGAGGGGATCATACTTGGGGTAAATCTCATGGTTGAGATTTAGCTGTCGACTGGGGTTATGGACCAGTTGACCGGTCAAGTGTTTTGAAACTTAATAGTCGAGTTGACTTTGAGAAATCAATTGGGAATATGACCAATCGACTGGTCGATAGTCGACTGACGTTCGACTGTGGTCGTGTGGCCTTGGCAGTCGACTGCTAGTTTTGGGAAGTCGACTGGCCTTTGGCAATCGACTGCCATGGAGGGAAGTCGATTGCTGGTTAAGGACATGGGCACAGAAAGCTCAGCAGACGATTGGGAAGTCGACTACAAGCTTGGCAGTCGACTGTTGGTAATGGCAATCGACAACTAGTGTATCCATTGGCTGGAATGTCAACGTGGATTAAGCCTGTTGTGAGACAACTACACTGTAGGCAGTCAACTGAGGCTTTTTGGTAGTCGACTGCTAGGCACGGAACCAGTCCGATGTAGTCATAAAAGGAGCAGTTCATGGAGGATTTCAGCCATGGTTTCTTGAAGGGTTCTTGAGGCGATTTGGAGGCGAAGTGCTGGTGCATTTTAGGGTATTTCAAGTTCATCCTAGCAACCAACAAGCAAAGCATTCAAAGCTCACATTTGTAAAGTGTTTTTTACATAGTTCTTGTATTGTCTTTGTATTTGCTTGTATTTTTATATTACTGTTGTAATCTTTTGTACGAGGTTTCTCCACCTCTGGATTGTTCCGATAAGGAGTGTATTAGTGGTGGTTTGCATCACTAGAGCTCGTTTGAGCTTGACCCGTGGAGTAGGAACCCTAGGTTCTGAACCATGTTATATTCTTGTCTTGTGCTTGTGTTCTTATTGTGTATTTTCATTATTGTATATTCTATTGCACTAACAAGTATTGTAGACAAGCACGATCGAATTTCGAGTGATGCTCCGATACCCCTGTAGCGACGTCTGATTTCTCTACAATTTGTATCAGAGCCCGGTGGCTCTCAGAAGAAGAAGACGCTCCGATACCCTACATTTAGACTAACTGCCAAGGAGAAAATGCGCTAGAGGAGAAGAAAGAAAATGGTGGTTGAAGAACGATTGGGTGATAACATCAATGTGCCTCCTCCTTATGAACTCTATGGAGCCAAGGAATTTGAGCAATGGGCGGTAAGAATGAAATATTTTCTTATATGTGATTATGATAATTGGATTAGTGTTATAATAGGGGTCGACGCTCCAAAAGATGAGAATGGAAGGATACTCAAGAAGAAGAAGTGGAGCAAAGAGCAACTCTGATACTTCAACATAAACAATAATGTAATGGGTATATTAGTTAGTGAAATTCTTAATGATATATTGTGTAGATTAGGAGATTGTAAGGATGTCAAGGAACTTTGGAGCAAGGTAGCTAAGCTCCATGAAGAACCCTCGACGGCTCAAGAAATAGAGGAGCCCATGGAACAAGAATGCTCATCGGCTCATTTGGAGAAGGAGACCGAAGAAGCAAGCTCATCTTCACAAGAAAGTTAGAATTTGAAAGTTAGAAGACCATCAACATCCAGGGAAGAGATGGAAGAATTGGAGGAAGCCTCCACCTGTAGGATTGAGGGGGAGGAGATTAGGTCATCCTCAATGTTGGAACAAGAAGAGGAGTCATCGATCTCCGAGAGAAGTGATGAACAAGTTCAAGAGGCTTCCACCACCACCCTAGGTAACTCAAACATTTTAATCAAAAATAAAAATCATATTCTATACTTTGAGTGTAGGGAAGTAGGACACTATAAGAGCAAGTGTACTAAAAGAGTCAAGAAGACTCAACTGACACCAAAAGTCAAGGACAAGTCAAAGGATGTCGGAGCCCCAACACATAAGAGCAAAGACCACGTGGTGTATTTCAAATGCAATCAAAAAGGGAATTATAGGAGTCAATGCCCTAGGAGGAGGAAGCAAACCAAGGGCCAAGAAGAAGCATCACATGTAGGGGGAGCTTATAAAGCAAACCCTAAGGTAAAACTTAGTAATGCACCTTCCTTGTTTCATAATGAAAAGCATGATTTTAATACTCTTACAATTGTGCATAATCATGAAAAGCATGCTAGGAATAAAGCTTATTGTTTAGGTGCATAATCATGTGATATTAGGGTTAAGGAAAAATCTAGAACAAATAACCCTAGAACAATTCTACCTAAGTAAGCAATTAGAACGGTAGAAAACCATTTAGGCATTAACCCTATGAAGGGTAGGCATATGCCTAAAAGAAAGCACAATGCGGAAAGAATAGGTGAAAATTCAAAAATTGAGCAATTAGAGTTAGAGAACCAAGGCTTGAGATCAAAGCTTGAGAAATTAGAAAAGACCCTTAAGAAGATGCAAAATTCAATTCAAGGATCAAATGATCAAAAATTAAGGTCTAGGAGGCAAGAACCATCTAGGGGCAAAAAATATTTGGGTCACAATCCTAAGCCCAAAGAGACCTACCATAGTGTTCCATTCGATTATGGAGCCATCCATAGGTCTAGGAAAACCAAGGTTACTAGGGAAGTTATCACTAAGGTTAACCATGGTAAGTGCCTAGTGGCCAAGGTTTCTATGAAACCTAGGAAAGCCACTAAGAAGGTCATAACGGAAGTTATCCCTAGAGTTGACAAAGGCAAGACCCAAATGACCAAGGCTTCAAAGCCAAAAAGGGTCATTAGAAAGGTGTCAAGGGAGGCCATCCCTAGTGAATAACTTTTAAACCCAAGGAGCTCCAATAGGTATTGGCTCCCTAGGAGCGTGATTCCCTCACAATAAATGGGTTAGGTTGTGTCAACCTTGAATGGATGGGTAGTTAACCTAACCATGGTAGAGTTGATATTTTAGGTCATTTCCAAAGGTTATGAGATATTTTAGAAATGAGGGTTGGTCTTATATCCTAAAGGATGTTTAGATCTGCCAATTAAATTTGAGAAGTTTGAAAAATTCATCAAATTTGCATGAGTTAGGTTTAGAGGTTATAGTGTGTCATTTTGTGATTTTGGCAAACTTGGGAGATGAGTGGTTATGGAAAATGAGTTTTTAATTCTAGAATTGGAAATTTAAGCTTAACACTTAGGTATTATATACCTTTGTATTTTATACTTGCCATGCTTTGTTTGTCATGCCATGTCATGACATCATATTTCTTTTTATTATTTAAAATGTCATGGTAATGTTTAGTTTTAGTTTTTATGTCATGTATACTTAGGTTTAAGTTTTTATGTCATGACATCATGATTATTGGCACATGCTTATTTATGCCATAATCATCATTCATGCATTTAGAATTAATTGAAATTTACTTAAGGACAATGACATGATTTGAAGTCCCATGTATAAGGGAATCAAATAGTGTTGCCTAGAAAATCCATGATGTTGGGATGTATACTGAAAAGTCTACCTTTTGTATGAACATCTTTATTTTGAAATAAGAATCACATTATCATTGTTTGCATATTTTTATGGCTGTGCATATCGTCTAATACATTAAATTGTAGATAACATGGTGTGTGGTGTCACATGGGAGATCATGTTATCGGTTCCTTGTAAAGTATAAGTGAAGGCTCACAACCGAGATGGCTTTGGACAAACCATTGGAATGGTTGTAGTGTGATTTGGGATTGGTTTGTCTTGACCATAGAATCACACTAGTGCACTTTGTGTGTATTGAGCAGGACCGACTTAGAGGTGATTCAATTTATTGCTGACTACATAATCGAATCAGACCTCGGATATTATATTGTACATACTCTTAATCTCGATATAATAACGGGCACATATACTTAGTAGTCATCTCTTTGATTTACCAATGGCCGAGATTTATAGATTTAATCGATAGGCTCGGTAAGTTGGGAAATGATATTATTTGTATGGTGTGTCATTGATTATAGGAGGAAACCGTGTCCTATATATTAGGATGATGATGTGTTAGGGATCGTTTGGAAGCTAGAGGGGGGGGGGGGGAATAGCGTTTTTCGGTTTCTACAAAAATGATTAGCGGAAGCAAACACAATAATATTTGTAAAAACAATAACAAAATGCAAACAAGGCCTTTTACGTGATTTGGAGATAGCGCTCCTACTCCACGGTGATCCTTAAGGTGGATCAATCCAAGAAATATCCACTAATAAGCTTTCTTTACAAAACAACTCCTCTTCTTTACAAAGAATGAAGATCTAAGCTTAGAGAGAAGAGGAGGAGATTTAAATCACTTAGAAAGCTAGAGAATTCGTGGAGGCTCTTGAGAGGGATTAGAGAATAAGCATTAACCCCAAAAACCTCCACCATCCCTCTTTTTATAGAGAAGAGGCTGATTTTCCCATTGGAGCATGATCAATCGACTGATGTACAACATCAGTCGACTGCTGGCGTGGTTAACAGCTTCTGAATAGCCGGATTCGCGGGATTCAGAGTCATTTCATCCAACGACACTTTCATCAGTCGACTGATCCCTCCATCAGTCGACTGATGGAGTGATCAGTTGAGTGATCACGGCCGCAGTCGAGTGCGACTCCATTCTGTGCTCGTTTTTACGTCTATCGCCACGCTTTGTTGGCGTCGTGGTAACGATCGATCGATCATCGCCTTGGTCGCGATCATCGCTGATCAAGGTTTCACCACCGACTCGGATCGAGGGACCGGTCGATACATCATATCGGATCGTGATACTCATCAAGTGTGAATATTTCACACTTGATTTCACCCCCTAGACCTAGACTTAACCTCCTAGCTCTTCCTTAAGCCTTGCACCTTCAGGATCCCTCCGAGTCCGCGACTTGTTCATCCTTTGCGCCTTGCTTCCAAGAGCTTCCTTCGGTTTTGTCATATCTAGGGTTTTCCTTTTCCAAAGCGTGCTTGGACTTTACGCCACTAAGTCTACGTGCTTGGACTTACGCTGCCAAGACTTGCTTTTGGACTCCCTTTGCCAAGGTCCGTTTGGATTTAATGCTGCCAAGGCAACATGCTTGGTCTTATGCCGCCAAACCTTTACCTTGGACTTTTCTTTCACCAAGTCTTCATACTTGGATTTTCCTGTCACTTAAACATCATCACAATTTAGATCACAAATTGTTGCCTAACTTAGATGATTATCCAAACATCAAAACATATAAATGCTTGGGGCATTATTGCACCAACAATCTCCCCCTTTTTGATGTTTGGCAATCATTTAAGTTAGGTCTTTTAAAGATACGCATATTATCACATCATATATCCAATTCCAATTCTAACTTAAACATTTCTTCTCCCCCTTTGACACACATCAAAAAGAGAAGAAAGATAAAAGCATATATTTCATGAGAAGATTGAGTGTTTAACAATCTTGAACTAAGGCATAGATTTTAAAATTTTAACTCCCCTTAATCCAAGATACAGATTATGATGAATAAAATACATGTGGAGCTAAAGTCATCAAACAATTTGAAAGTTTAAATCCTAACTTTGCACCAAAAATGTAACTTTTCGAGGAGAAAGATATATTTTGTGAAACTCCCCCTAAAACATCGCATTAAACAGCCATACACCTTGTTTAGACTCAACACTATCATGCTATAGTTTTAGGATATCAACGATACACTAAATCTCAGAAAATGAGGCTAATTTTCCGAAAACATAGTGTATCGGTCACCGTTTCAACCGATCATTGCTACACACTATGTACGAAAATCAACCTTTTCAATCCAAATTCAGAAATGCGTCAGAAATTCTAGAAACCTCGAAAAATCATGAAAATTTGTGGACACATTTCTGAAATCATACTTTATCAAGGAAAAATATTTTGAAAAATATATGTTTACCAGATTTCAATATTGATACAATTTTGGAAACTAGCAAAAGGTTCTAAAATTTTGCAAACTTTGTATCACTTTTGTGTTTCACTTGAAAACTGTTTTTCAAAGTATGGTAAACATAGTTTAAAATATGTTTTATTTGACATTTCCAATCATGTTCTTGGAGCTATATGCACATCAATTGTGTATAAGTCTTCCCAATGATTGGTCCAATTAAGGATTAATGTCTCTAGATGACACTTTGGTCCATAGTAATGCATCATAACAAGCATGATGAACCAAGTGCATATTCCTAACATCTCACATATTGTCTAGGTGGCTCAATACAAAAATCATGGTTTCTTAGGTATTTTGTGAGATGGTTAAAGGTATAAAACCTAGTATTTCTATAGGATCATGCAAACCTACACCTTCACTCAACCAAGCACATTCCAAGTTCTCTCCTAAGTGATGAAAATTCTACTTCGGGGAGAGCCTTGGTAAATATATCGGCTAAGTTGGACTTGGATTCAATATAATTGAGCTCAATGTCCCCCTTAGCCTCATGGTCTCTAATGAAGTGATGCTTCACTTCAATGTGCTTGGTCCTAGAGTAATGCACCAGATTTTTGGTCAAGTTAATGGTGCTCACATTATCACAAAATACTTTCATGTTGGAGTAAGATAGCTCATAATCTTCTAGGGTATGTTTCATCCATAAGAGTTGAGCTACACAACCACCCATAGCCACATATTCGGCCTCGGTGGTGGATAAAGCAACACAAGGTTGCTTCCTACTACTCCAACTCACTAGGGAGGACCCAAGGAATTGGCATCCACCACTAGTACTCTTTCGATCCAATTTACAACCGGCATAATCGGAATCGGTGTACCCAATTAAATCAAAAGACCTAGTCCTAGGGTACCATAGACCTACATTTAGTGTGCCCTTGACATATCTTAAAATTCTTTTAACAACAACTAAATGAGATTCCTTAGCACATGATTGATACCTAGCACACATACCAACCGCAAATAATATGTCGGGTCTACTAGCAGTTAAATACAAGAGGCTACCAATCATGCTCCTATAAAGGGTAAGATCTATTTGTTTTCCTTCACTATCACTATCTATTTTAGTATTGGTTGCCATTGGAGTTGACACTACCTTAGCATTTTCCAAACCAAATTTCTTAATCATTTCCTTAGCATATTTGGTTTGATAAATGTAAATTCCTTCACTAGTTTGTTTAACTTGCAAACCTAGGAAGAAATTTAATTCTCCAACTAGACTCATCTCAAACTCTTTTTCCATATTTTGAATAAAGTCTTGAAGAAGTTCATCATTTGTTGACCCAAAGATAATGTCATCAACATACACTTGGGCTACAAAGATGTCCTTAGATGATGACTTTATAAAGAGAGTTTGATCTATACTACCCCTTTTGAAATCCTTAGAGATTAGGAAAGTTGACAATCTTTCATACCAAGCCCGGGGAGCTTGTTTCAATCCGTATAAGGCTTTCCTAAGCTTGTATACATGGTTTGGGTAGTCCATATTTTCAAACCCGGGAGGTTGTTCTACATACACCTCTTCCTTAATAAACCCATTTAGGAATGCCGATTTGACATCCATTTGATGGAGTTTGAAACCCATATAGGAGGCATATGCTAAAAGTATTCTAATGGACTCTAATCTAGCAACCGGGGCATATGTTTCATCATAATCAAGTCCTTCAACTAGATTAAAACCCCTTGCAACTAATCGTGCTTTATTTCTAGTGATATTCCCTTGGTCATCTAGTTTGTTCCTAAAGACCCATCTTGTAGTAATAATAGTGTTTTCACTTGGTCTAGGAACTAACTCCCACACTTGACTCCTATCAAATTGAGCCAACTCATCTTGCATTGCTAAGATCCAATCCGGATCAAGTAATGCATCTTTAATGTTTTTGGGCTCAATTTGAGAAATTAGAGCTATATGACTAGTGGGATCCCTATGGAATGACCTAGTCCTAACTCCTTGAGATAATTCACCCACAATTTGATCTAATGGGTGACTTTGATGAACTCTTATGGTTCTAGGAGGTGTATCAAGTTGAGTTTGATCATGATTAACTTCAATCCTATGTTCATCATCAGAGTCATCCCTTACTCCCCCTTGATCCAATCCTCCCCCTTGATCATTACCCCCTAAGGTTAAATCTTGCAATTGTTGGGTAATTCCTTGATTTTCATTGTTTATGTCATCATCAATAGGGGATTTCCTAGGGTATGTATTTGAATTTTCATCAAATTGAACATTCGAAGATTCTTCAATCTTTTGAGTCCTTTTATTGTAAACTCTATATCCTACACTAGTGGATGAGTATCCAACTAGGATTCCCTCATCCGCTTTGGACTCAAACTTACTTAGGTTGTCTTTGGTATTTAAGATATAGACTTTACATCCAAATACCTTAAAATAATGAATTTTTTGGAATTGTACCATTCCACAATTCAAATGGAGTTTTTCCTAAGAACCTATGAATCAATACCCTATTTTGGATATAACAAGCGGTATTAACCGCTTCCGCCCACAAGTAGCTAGGTAAGGAATATGCATTAAGCATTGTCCTAGCCGCTTCTTGTAGGGCACGATTTTTCCTTTCCACAACCCCATTTTGTTGGGGTGTTCTAGGACAAGAAAATTCATGCTTGTACCCTTGTTCTAAGCAAAAAGTTGAAAAGTTAGAATTCTACAATTCTCCACCATAATCACTACGGATCCGATTGATTTTGAGTTTTCTTTCATTTTCTACTCTTTTGCTAAATCCTATGATTATTTCTAAGGTTTCATCTTTATTTTTCAAGAAAAACACCCAAGTAAACCTAGAAAAATCATCTACTATTACCAAGCAATATTTACTACCAATTATAGATGGGGTACTATGGCAATCAAATAGGTCCATATGTAATAATTCTAACGGTAAAGCGGTACTAAGTAAATTTTTACCTTTGTGTGATGTTTTTGATTGCTTCCCTTCTTGGCAAGCATCACACATCTTGTCCTTGAGAAATTTGACTCTAGGCAATCCTTTGACTAGCTTCAATTTTACTATTTTGGCTATATTCTTCATGTTTATGTGTCCTAGCCTCCTATGCCAAAGCCAACTTTCTTCCTCTTTTGCAATAAGACACTTAGTGGAAGAATTAGTAGCATAGGATAAATCAACATAATATATATTTGATTTCCTAAAGCCTACTAACATGCAATCATTTATAGTTTTGTGTCTTATAAAGCATTTTGAGGAATCAAATTTAACATCAAAATTTGCATCGCATAATTGGCTTACACTAAGTAGGTTAAATTTCATATTTTTAACTAATAGAACTTTATGAATGGCAAGATTGGGAGATACCTCAATGGTGCCCTTTCCTAGAATTTTAAGTTTACCACTATTACCAAATGACACCTTTCCTTTGCTAGTATGGTTGATAGTGAAGAATTTTCTCTCATCCCCGGTCATATGCTTTGAGCACCCACTATCAACTATCCACAAGCTTGGTTCTTCTACCTATATCACATGAAAAACACAATCCTTAGGTACCCAAATCTTAGGACCACTAGCATCAATTATAAATTTCTTAGGTACCCATGCCTTTCTCCCCTTGCTTTTAATCATTGATTTTCTACTAACTAGGGATGCAAATGCTACCTCTTTCTCCTTAGGTCTATACCCTAATCCGGCCTTATTGTAAATTGCCCTTTGATCCTTAATAATCATATCTAGATATTTAGAACCATTTGTGAACTTTTCTAGGCATGCTCTTAATTTACCTATTTCTTTTCTTAACTCATCATTTTCATCCCTAAGAGTACAATCATCATTATCACTAGATGGTTTATGACATGATGCATCAACATTCTTAAATGATTTGATCTCTAATTTTAGATCCTTAATCCTAGTTTTTGATCTATTTAAAGAATTTTGTAAGCATGCAATAGTCTTATAAAGTAAATCTACTTTGGGTGAGTTGTTTACCTCATCATCATCACTTTATGATGATTCATTGCTTGAAGAGGAAGAAGACTCCTCGCTTAAGCTTCCGGTTTCTTCCAATGCCATGAGGGCTAAGTTCTGGGTTGTATGGAAAACTTCTTCATCGTCAGAAGACTCCTCCATGTTGGAATGTATACTAAAAGCCTAGCTCTTTTTGTATGAACATTTTTATTTTGAAATAAGAATCACATGATCATTGTTTGCACTTTATATATTTATTATATGTGTGCATATTGTCTAATATTTTACATTGTAGATAACATGGTGCTTGGTGTGGCACAGAAGATCATGTTATCAGTCCCTTGTAGAATATAAGTAGAGGCTCACAACCAAGATGGTTTTGGACAAACCATTGGCATGGTTGTAGTGTAGCTTGGTATTGTTTTGTCTTGAACATAGAGTTACACTAGTACACTTAGGTGTATTGAGCAGGACCGACATAGAGGTGATTCAATTTATTGTTGACTACATAATTGAATCGGACCTCGGATATTATGTTGTACATGCTCTTAATCCTGATATAATAACGAGCACATGTACTTGGTATTTATTTCTTTGATTTACCAGAGGGTGAGATTTAGATGGATTAAATAAATATGCCCGGTAAGTTGGGAAATAATATTATTTACATGGTGTGTCGTTGATTATAGGAGGAAGTCGTGTCCTATATACTAGGTTGATGATGTCCCCTTGAGGAGCTCATAAGGTTCATCATGTAAACCCAGCTGGTTGATTTAGTCAACATGATGATAAGGTTGAGTGGTACTACTCGAGGAGTTACATGTTAATTAATTGATGATCAGTAAATCAATTAATTGACGGACATTCGATATCTTAAACACGGGGAGATGAATGTACAAATAATATATGGAGCCCATATTAATTTATGGGGGTTGGTGAGGTAGTTCAATGATGATCCTCTAGTGGAATGGAACATCATTGATGGATCAAGTTTGTGTGGTTCCGATCCATCGGGTGGCCAAGATCCAACTCCTCCTTATGGTCCCTATCGTAGCCTAATATAATTCTCATGAAGTCTAGATCCAAGGATGTAAAACAAAACCCTAGAACCAACGGTTGGGATTAAATCCCTAGATCCGATGGTTAGGATGAAACCCTAGAATCGACGGTTGGGATTAAATCCTTAGATCCGATGGTTGGGATGAAATCATAGATCCGACGGTTGGGATGAAATCCTAGATCCGACGGTTGGGATGAAATCCTAGAACCGACGGTTGGGATGAAACCCTAGATCCGACGGTTGGGATAAAACCCTAGATCCGACGGTGGAGATTAAATCCCTAGATCCGACGGTAGAGATTAAAGGAGTCCTAAGCCTAACTCTATAAAAGGAAAGCTTAGGGTTGGGCGGCAAGATAATGAATTGGGGTTAGGGTTTTAGGTTGGGCGGATAGGGTTTGGAAGCTAGGGCTTGGGCGGCAAACTTCTTCCATCAAGTTGTTGCCGGCGCCCATCTTCCTCCATCAAGACTTGGCCGGTGCCCATCCTCTTGGCCTCTCTCTTATTCCTTGGCCGGCGGTTCACCTTCCATTGGTGGCCGGCGTTCACTCCTCCATTCTCTCCAAGGTGGCCGGCGGTTCTCCTTCCATTGGTGGCCGGCGCTTCATCCACTTGTTCCTTGGCCGGTAGTTGCATCAAACTCCTTTGCTTGGTGGCCGGTTCTAGAAAGGAAAGGTTTTGTTGGTTCTTATCTTTGTTCGCAGCGGACAAGGAAGGGAAGAACGCGATCTAGAAGGCTTCTACTCGTGGAGGATCTTCGCCCACATGTCGTCCACGAGGAGGATAGGACATACGGTAGAAGATCGTGAGGTATAAAAGTTTTACAACTTTATATTCTGATCTAAGCATGTTATTTTATGTGTTGATTATACAAGAGTGCGAATGTATATATTTTGTATAATCATGGACCCCGAAGACAAACACAAAAACCGGCGATCCGTCGGTCGTCTCTTCCGCGGCTAACCAACTAGAAGAGTTGTGTTGCTTGAACAACTAGTTTGTTCAAGCGACCACTCAAGTTGTTAGCACGACTACGAATTGGTTGTGCTAAGGAAACTCATCCCATCCAAATTAATTCTTTCATTAGTGAAAATTTTAATCTGGGGACATGGGAGCCAATGAGCCTCCGAAGCAACTCCCTTCAAGTGGTATCAGAGCCACGGTTTCCAGTTTTGTGTGTTTTGGATTCGGTTACTTTCATGCACATATCATATATTGAGTATGTCGGATAATAGTAGGATGTGCGTAGGCTAACTTTTTGGTTGTAGGCATAAGATCCTACTATTATGGCAATTTGTTTGTATGTGATTGTTTTGTGTGTGATTGTATGTATATTATTTGAATCCTCGGGATTGACGAGGCTAGATTAGTATTTAACTTTTGTAATTAAATACGACATTGTTTAGCCGCTCATTTTAGTTTACTTTCGATCTAGATTATTTGTACACTCCTTCGTAGAGTATAGGATCGATGGATGTAAATTAAAATAGTTTATCTCGGCTCGGATCTCTTTGGTGACTTGTGCACGCGAAAAGATGGAGCGGACGAGATGGCGACACGACGGGATGCGTATTGGAGGACAATGCCATAATAGTTGGAATTTTTTTTTTTCATATTTATTGCTTATTTTTTTTATATGCATGTTGTGTATGCTTTAAAATTCCTCAATTTCAATTTACTAAGTGGGAGAGGGATATTTTAATTAATTCCCGCGGCCTCCATTACAATTTGACGTGTGATGCAACAAACTTGCACGTTGGCTCTGAGTGCCTTCCTCCCCATCGGATGGGTTTGTTTGCGGATCACTAGGTCAAATAATGGTTATAGGAAATTATTTAGGAGCATGTGTACTTCCCCATCGGTAAGGCACATAATCCGAAATAATTCCCTTAGTATCGTGTAATGGTGCACACTTAGATGCAAATAAAAGTATCCTCCCCATCGGGGTCACTGCTTTTATTTGTAGGGCTAAAGAGGAACCAATTATTAATTTTATTTGTCAAAAAGTAAGGTTGACAAGATAATAAAATTAATGGGTAAAACCTCCTCTTACAAATGTAGAATTCGTATACGTCCACACTATCGTGGCATGCGATATTCTCGGTGTTTTGAGGTGTTGGTTGATTTTGGGATTTTATTGTTTTGAGGAATCAATAATATTTGAAATCTAATATTTTGATCATTGTGATTTTTAGGATTTTCAAATGGCTTTCAACCCACTTGCTGTGATTTTAAAAGAAAATAAGCTTACTGGACCAAACTACATTGATTGGAAAAGAAATATGGATATTGTCTTAACTGCGGAGGAGTACAAATTTGTACTCTTCGAGGTCTGTCCTCCTAAGCCCTCCGATGACTCTGATGAAAAGGAGAAAGAACGTTATAAGAAATGGGTCAAGGCAGATGAGATGGCGCGGTGTTACATTTTGGCATCTATGATCGTGCCATGACATACACCTTACTTATGACATGATGTTCAATCTCAAGGAACTTTTCGGACATCAAAGTAGGGCGGCTAGACAGGAGGCGATGAGAAACTTGATGACGACCACCATGATCGAGGGAACACCCGTTAGGGATCATGTTCTCAAGATGATGGCTCATCTTAATGAGATGGAAGTCCTCGGAGCTGAGATCGATGGGGAAACCCAAGTCGATATCATTCTCCAGTCTCTGCCTAGGAGTTTTGAGCAGTTCCGCCTCAACTACAACATGAACAAGAGGTTGTATTCGTTGGCGGAGCTTCTGACAGAACTCCAGGCGGCACAGGGGCTTTTTCGTCAAAGTGCTCAAGCCATGGTCGCTCAGAAGGTTTCTTCCTCTAAACCGAAAGGTAAGAAGAAGAAGAAGCAAGGTGGAGCGAAGAAGGAGGCAGTGGGACCTCAGGCTGGAGTGAAGAAGCCGAAAGGCAAGTGCTTCACTTGCAAGCAGACTTGACATTGGAAGGCGGACTGTCCTCGCCGAAAGAACAAAGGTATATCTTCTTGTTTAGTTGTTGAAACATGTTTAGCAGTGTTATCTACCAGTGCTTGGTGTGTAGATACAGGAGTCACTGATCATGTCTGCAATACTTTGCAGGGGTTCCAGAAAACTCGACGACTAGCTGAGGGAGAAATTATCGTCTTCATGGGCAATGCTTCAAAGGTGGCGGCTATTGAAGTGGGAGACGTTTATTTATCTTTTGATAGGAATAAAGTTTTGGTTTTGAGAAATTGTCTTTATGTACCTACTTTTAGAAAGAATTTATTTCAGTTTCTAAATTATTTATGGATGGATATTCTGTTTCTTTTAATGACAAAGTGGTTATAAAAAGGAATAGGGAGATTATCTGTTCTGGTACATTGGTTAGAAATTTATATACTCTTGAACCGAAAACTCCCACGATGCACATAGAAGTCAATAACTCATCTTCTAAGTCTAATAAGAGAAAAGAACCTTCGCAAATGAACCATATATATCTTTGGCATCTAAGGCTTGGTCATATTAACCTAAGCAGAATTCAAAGGTTGATAGCTGATGGACCTTTAGGTTCATTAGTGGTGGAGAATCTCCCAACCTGCGAATCTTGCTTGGAAGGTAAAATGACCAAGAGGCCTTTCAAGGCCAAGGGGTATAGAGCCAAAGATGTGTTAGAATTGGTTCATTCTGATTTGTGCAGTCCTATGTCTATCCAGGCAAGAGGTGGTTTTGAATATTTCCTCTCTTTTATAGACGATTATTCAAGATATGGATACATTTACTTGATGCGCCACAAGTCTGAATGCTTTGACAGGTTCAAAGAATTCAAGGCTGATGTCGAGAACCGTCAAGGTAAATGTATCAAGACATTACGATCTGATCGTGGTGGCGAGTACCTCTTGGGAGAGTTTAGGAGTTACTTATCAGAGGCTGGGATTCAATCCCAATTGTCCGCACCTGGCACACCCCAGCAGAATGGTGTGGCGGAGCGAAGGAACATGACTCTTATGGAGATGGTCAGATCTATGATGAGTTATTCTGAGTTACCTGATTCGTTCTGGGGGTTTGCTCTAGAAACAACATCACACATTCTGAACTTGGTTCCATATAAGTCAGTACCCTCTACTCCCACAGAGTTGTGGACTGGGCGAAAGCCTAGTCTAAGACATATTTGGATTTGGGGTAGTCCAGCACATGTGCTGAAGGGAGATGCTGGTAAGTTGGAATCTCGTACAGAAGTACGCTTGTTTGTTGGCTACCATAAGGGAATGAAGGGTGGTTTATTCTATAGTCCAAGAGATCAGAAGGTGATTGTGAGTACGAATGCCAGATTTCTAGAGGAGGACTATGTGATGAACTACAAGCCCACGAGTAGGATTGTTCTTGAGGAGTTAACAGGGGAAGTCCCGACTTTAGTACCACTGGTACAAGAGGAGATGTCACAAGTCACTGCACCACGTGTCACAGAGTATACACAAAAGGCACCTCGTCGTAGTGGGAGGGTTGTTAGACAACCTAAGAGATTCATGTTTTTGGGAGAGTCTTCGGACTTAGTCCCTGGTGAACACGAATCGCATCCCTAGACATATGACGAGGCACTCCAAGATAGAGATGCAGTATCTTGGCAAAGTGCGATGAATTCAGAGATAGAATCTATGGACTCTAATTAAGTCTGGGAGCTAGTAGAGCCACCCGATGGTGTAAAAGCCATTGGATGCAAGTGGATCTACAAGAGAAAGAGAGGAGTGGACGGGAAGGTTGAGACCTTCAAAGCTAGGCTTGTTGCGAAAGGGTATACTCAGAAAGAGGGTATCGATTATGAGGAGACCTTTTCGCCGGTAGCTATGCTTAAGTCTATCCGGATTCTCTTATCTATAGCTGCTCATATGGATTATGAGATTTGGCAGATGGATGTCAAGACAGCTTTCCTTAACGAAAGTCTTGAGGAGAACATCTATATGCGGCAACCAGAGGGATTCATTGCTAAAGGCAAAGAGCATCTTGTATGTAAGCTTAATCGGTCCATTTATGGATTGAAGCAAGCTTCTAGATCTTGCAACATCCGCTTTAATGAGGTAATCCAGTCATATGGATTTATTCAAAGTTCGGATGAGCCTTGTGTATACAAGAGATGTGATTGAAACGTAGTGGTATTT
Organism: Wurfbainia villosa; assembly: GCA_025175895.1. Lineage (NCBI taxonomy): Eukaryota > Viridiplantae > Streptophyta > Magnoliopsida > Zingiberales > Zingiberaceae > Wurfbainia > Wurfbainia villosa. The sequence continues at coordinate 35,869,876 of CM045998.1, read as the reverse complement.
CTTGTACTATACGTAGATGAGATTTTGTTAGTTGGCAATAATATCAAAGTGTTATCAGACGTAAGGGTATGGTTGTCCAAACAGTTTGATATGAAGGACTTGGGAGAAGTGGGACACATCCTTGGGATCAAAGTTATAAGGGATCGAAAGAAAAGGATGTTGTGCTTATCTCATGCTTCATACATTGACACTATCCTTACTCGTTTTAGCATGCAGAACTCCAAGAAAGGTTTTCTACCTTTTAGGCATGGAGTTCCTTTATCTAAAGAGATGTGTCCCAAAACATCAAAGGAGATAGAGGACATGAATGTGGTTCCTTATGCTTCAGCAGTAGGAAGCCTCATGTATGCTATGCTATGTACGAGACCGGATATCTGCTTTGCCGTGGGCATGGTTAGCAGATATCAGAGTAATCCTGGACAGGGACATTGGACTGCGGTAAAGCATATATTAAAGTACCTGAGAAGGACTAGGGATTATATGCTGGTTTACCGGGCAGATAAATTAGTCCCTGTGGGTTACACAGATTCGGATTTCCAATCAGATAGGCACAAGAGTAAGTCTACCTCGGGGTTTGTGTTTACTTTTGGAGGTGGAGCCATAGTATGGAGGAGTGTCAAGAAGAAATGCGTGGCGGACTCTACCATGGAAGCTGAGTATGTGCAGCCTCTGAGGCAGCCAAGGAAGCTGTATGGCTCAGGAACTTCTTGATGGACTTGGATGTGATTCCTGATTTGCCTAGAACTATCACAATTTATTGTGATAACAGTGGTGCAGTTGCAAACTCGAAGGAACCACAAGCCCATAAGGCGAGTAAACACATAGAGCGCAAGTACCACCTTATACGAGAGATCGTAAAGCGAGGAGAAGTTGTTGTCGCCAAGATTGCATCAGAGGATAACCTGGTGGATCCATTCACTAAGGCCCTTCCAGCGAAAGCGTTTGATAGGCATGTGGAGGACATGGGGATCAGATGTATGGCAGTGTGATGACGGCATAGTCTTTTAGTATAAGTGGGAGATTGTTGGTATGTATACTAAAAGCCTAGCTCTTTTTGTATGAACATTTTTATTTTGAAATAAGAATCACATGATCATTGTTTGCACTTTATATATTTATTATATGTGTGCATATTGTCTAATATTTTACATTGTAGATAACATGGTGCTTGGTGTGGCACAGAAGATCATGTTATCAGTCCCTTGTAGAATATAAGTAGAGGCTCACAACTAAGATGGTTTTGGACAAACCATTGGCATGGTTGTAGTGTAGCTTGGTATTGTTTTGTCTTGAACATAGAGTTACACTAGTACACTTAGGTGTATTGAGCAGGACCGACATAGAGGTGATTCAATTTATTGCTAGAGGAGGACTATGTGATGAACCACAAGCCCACGAGTAGGATTGTTCTTGAGGAGTTAACAGGGGAAGTCCCGACTTCAGTACCACCAGTACACGAGGAGATGCCACAAGTCACTGCACCGCGTGTCACAGAGTATACACAAGAGACACCTCGTCGTAGAGGGAGGGTTGTTAGACAACCCGAGAGATTCATGTTTTTGGGAGAGTCTTCGGACTTAGTCCCTGGTGAACATGAACCGGATCCCTGGACATATGACGAGGCACTCCAAGATAGAGATGTGTCCTACTTCTCCCAAGTCCTTCATGTCAAACTGTTTGGACAACCATACCCTTACATCTGATAACACTTTGATATTGTTGCCAACTAACAAAATATCATCTAAGTATAGTACAAGAAATACCACTACGTTTTCTTCACATCTCTTGTATACACAAGGCTCATCCGGACTTTGAATAAATCCATATGACTGGATTACCTCATCAAAGCGGATGTTCCAAGATCTAGAAGCTTGCTTCAATCCATAAATGGACCGATTAAGCTTACATACAAGATGCTCTTTGCCTTTAGCAATGAATCCCTCTGGTTGCCGCATATAGATGTTCTCCTCAAGACTTCCGTTAAGGAAAGATGTCTTGACATCCATCTGCCAAATCTCATAATCCATATGAGCAGCTATAGATAAGAGAATCCGGATAGACTTAAGCATAGCTACCGGCGAAAAGGTCTCCTCATAATCGATACCCTCTTTCTGAGTATACCCTTTCGCAACAAGCCTAGCTTTGAAGGTCTCAACCTTCCCGTCCACTCCTCTCTTTCTCTTGTAGATCCACTTGCATCCAATGGCTTTTACACCATCGGGTGGCTCTACTAGCTCCCAGACTTGATTAGAGTCCATAGATTCTATCTCTGAATTCATCGCACTTTGCCAAGATACCGCATCTCTATCTTGGAGTGCCTCGTCATATGTCCAGGGATCCGGTTCATGTTCACCAAGGACTAAGTCCGAAGACTCTCCCAAAAACATGAATCTCTCGGGTTGTCTAACAACCCTCCCACTACGACGTGGTGCCTCTTGTGTATACTCTGTGACACGCGGTGCAGTGACTTGTGGCATCTCCTCTTGTACCGGTGGTACTAAAGTCAGGACTTCCCCTGTTAACTCCTCAAGAACAATCCTACTCGTGGGTTTGTGATTCATCACATAGACCTCCTCTAGAAATCTGGCATTCGTACTCACGATCACCTTCTGATCACTAGGACTATAGAATAAACCACCCTTCATTCCCTTAGGGTAGCCAACAAACAAGCGTACTTCTGTACGAGATTCTAACTTATCAGCATCTCCCTTCAGCACATGTGCTGGACTACCCCAAATCCGAATATGTCTTAGACTAGGCTTTCGCTTAGTCCACAACTCTGTGGGAGTAAAGGGTACTGACTTAGATGGAACCAAGTTCAGAATGTGTGCTGCTGTTTCTAGAGCAAACCCCCAGAACGAATTAGGTAACTCAGAATAACTCATCATAGATATGACCATCTCCATAAGAGTCATGTTCATTCGCTCCGCCACACCATTCTACTGGGGTGTGGCAGGTGCGGACAATTGGGATTGAATCCCAGCCTCTGATAAGTAACTCCTAAACTCTCCCAAGAGGTACTCGCCACCACGATCAAATCGTAATGTCTTGATACTTTTACCTTGACGGTTCTCCACATCAGCCTTGAATTCTTTGAACCTGTCAAAGCATTCAGACTTGCGGCGCATCAAGTAAATGTATCCATATCTTGAATAATCGTCTATAAAAGAGACGAAATATTCAAAACCACCTCTTGCCTGGATAGACATAGGACCGCACAAATCAGAATGAACCAAATCTAACACATCTTTGGCTCTATACCCCTTGGCCTTGAAAGGCCTCTTGGTCATTTTACCTTCCAAGCAAGATTCGTAGGTTGGGAGATTCTCCACCACTAATGAACCTAAAGGTCCATCAGCTATCAACCTTTGAATTCTGCTTAGGTTAATATGACCAAGCCTTAGATGCCAAAGATATGTTTGGTTCATTTGCGAAGGTTCTTTTCTCTTATTAGACTTAGAAGATGAGTTATTGATTTCTATATGCATCGTGGGAGTTTTTGGTTCAAGAGTATATAAATTGCCAACCAATGTACCAGAACAGATAATCTCCCTATTCCTTTTTATAACCACTTTGTCATTAAAAGAAATGTAATATCCATCCATAAACAATTTAGAAACAAATTAATTTTTTTTCTAAAAGTAGGTACATAAAGACAATTTCTCAAAACCAAAACTTTATTCCTATCAAAAGATAAATAAACGCCTCCCCATCGCAATAGCCGCCACCTTCAAGCATCGCCCATGAAGACGGTGAATCTCTCCTCGCCTAGTCGCTCTTTCGAACCCCGCAAAGTATTGCAGACATGATCAATGGCTCCTCAGATTCACACACCGTGCAATCGTAGATAACACCGCTAAACATGTTTCAACAACTAAACAAGAAGATATACCTTTGTTCTTTCGGCGAGGACACCGCCTTCCAATGTCCAAATCGCTTGCATAAGTGAAGCACTTGCCTTTCGGCTTCTTCACTCCACCGAGGTCCCATCGCCACTTTCTTCGCCTCCACCTTGCTTCTTCTTCTTCTTACCTTTCGGTTTAGAGGAAGAAACCTTCTCGAGCGACCATGGCTTGAGCACTTTGACGAAAAAGCCTCCGCCGCCTCGAGTTCTCACGAAGCTCCAACAACGAATACAACCTCTTGTTCATGTTGTAGTTGAGGCGGAATCGCCAAAACTCCTAGGCAGAGATCGAGAATGATATCGACCTGGGTTTCCCCATCGATCTCAGCTCCGAGGACTTCCATCTCATTAAGATGAGCCATCATCTTGAGAACATGATCCCTAACGGGTGTTCCCTCGATCATGGTGGTTGTCATCAAGTTTCTCATCGTCTCCTGTCTAGCCGCCCTACTCTGATGTCCGAAAAGTTCCATGAGGTTGAACATCATGTCATAAGTCAGGCTATGGCTCGATGCGATGTTAAAAGACATTTGACATAGATGCCAAAATGTAACACCGCGCCATCTCATCTGCCTTGACCCATTTCTTATAACGTTCTTTCTCCTTTTCATCAGAGTCATCGGAGGGCTTAGGAGGACAGACCTCGAAGAGTACAAATTTGTACTCCTCCGCAGTTAAGACAATATCCAGATTTCTTTTCCAATCAATGTAGTTTGGTCCAGTAAGCTTATTTTCTTTTAAAATCACAGCAAGTGGGTTGAAAGCCATTTGAAAATCCTAAAATCACAATGATCAAAATATTAGATTTCAAATATTATTGATTCCTCAAAACAATAAAATCCCGAAATCAACCAACACCTCAAAACACCGAGAATATCGCATGCCACGATAGTGTGGACGTATACGAATTCTACATTTGTAAGAGGAGGTTTTACCCATTAATTTTATTATCTTGTCAACCTTACTTTTTGACAAATAAAATTAATAGTTGGTTCCTCTTTAGCCCTACAAATAAAAGCAGTGACTCCGATGGGGAGGATACTTTTATTTGCATCTAAGTGTGCACCATTACACGATACTAAGGGAATTATTTCGGATTATGTGCCTTACCGATGGGGAAGTACACACGCTCCTAAATAATTTCCTATAACCATTATTTGACCTAGTGATCCACAAACAAACCCATCCGATGGGGAGGAAGGCACTCAGAGCCAACGCGCAAGTTTGTTGCATCACACGTCAAATTGTAATGGAGGCCGCGGGAATTAATTAAAATATCCCTCTCCCACTTAGTAAATTCAAATTGAGGAATTTTAAAGCATACACAACATGCATATAAAACAAATAAGCAATAAATATGGAAAAAATAGAATTTTTCCAACTATTATGGCATTGTCCTCCAATACGCATCCCGTCGTTTCACCACCTCGTCCGCTCCATCTTTTCCCGTGCACAAGTCACCAAAGAGATCCGAGCCGAGATAAACTATTTTAATTTACATCCATCGATCCTATACTCCACGAAGGAGTGTACAAATAATCTAGATCGAAAGTAAACTAAAATGAGCGGCTAAACAATGCCGTATTTAATTACAAAAATTAAATACTAATCTAGCCTCGTCAACCCCGAGGATTCAAATAATATACATACAATCACACACAAAACAATCACATACAAACAAATAGCCAAAATAGTCGGATCTTATGCCTGCAACCAAAAAGTTAGCCTACGCACATCCTACTATTATCCGACATACTCAATATATGATATGTGCATGAAAGTAACCGAATCCAAAACACACAAAACCGGAAACCATGGCTCTGATACCACTTGGAGGGAGTTGCTTCGAAGGCTCATTGGCTCCCATGTCCCCGGATTAGGTATCAGAGCTTAGGTTTGCGATTTTGGTTTGTGGGTTTCATGTTTCGAGGTTTTCTTTTCCTTTGGACTCTTGTATTTTGGGACCAGGCAAGCTGATGGATATCTCTGAGCTATAGGAAAAGTATTGTCTTTAGTGGTTACTATACTTTCCTTATAGGAAGTTATCATAATGTTCTTATTAGATACCTATTTACTCTTAGTAGGAAATGCCACCTAATGAGACTGCCCCTACTCAAGGTCGTGGACGAGGTCGATCTCGGAAACAACCTGCTAATGCTGCGGAACCTTCCATCGAGGCCGAAAATGTAGACTCTTCACAGCCGCCGACTGAGGTGCAGTCAGAAGGGCAGGATCAGATCCGTCAGTCACCCGTTGGAGGTCAAAGAGTAACCCCTCAGAGAGCCCCGAGCCCTACCACCACCACTTGGGTCATGGATAAAGCGCATATACCTGCATTGGTTAAAATGATGAAGGACCGGTTTACCTTATTTCAGGGGGATACCGATCCATGGATTGCTCGTGCATGGATAGACAATCTAGAAGACTCGTTTGGATATATCACCTGCATGGATGCAGAAAAAGTGGAGCTTGCGGTGTATCACTTACGAGGATAGGCTCTCACCTGGTGGAAAATGCAACGGACGATTTTTGAGGGATAGAGCATCACTTGGAGACAGTTCCGAGAGGCCTTTGAGATACAGTATTTCCCCGCCTCTTTCTGTATGGGTCGTCGTCAGGAATTCCTAAACCTTAAACAAGGCAATCGAAGCGTCATGGATTATAATACAGAGTTTAGTCGACTTGCGGAATTTTGCCCCCACCTGGTGGTACAGGACTACGAACGGATGCTCCTGTTCATCCAAGGTCTTGCAGCCTACATACGGATTAGGATGTCCGGATCCTCCATTGGTACCTACCGAGAAACATTAGATCGGGCCCTGTTGATTGAGATGACCCAACAATAGATATCCCAGGAGAAAGAGGTAGAGAAACAAATATCACGGACAAAATCTCAACCACAGAACCAACAGGATGGCAACCAAAAAGCACAGAACCAGAACCAAGGGATGCGTATTAGAGGACAATGCCATAATAGTTGGAAAAATTTTGTTTTTTCCATAATTATTGCTTATTTGTTTTATATGCATGTTGTGTATGCTTTAAAATTCCTCAATTTCAATTTACTAAGTGGGAGAGGGATATTTTAATTAATTCCCGCGGCCTCCATTTCAATTTGACGTGTGATGCAACAAACTTGCGCGTTGGCTCTGAGTGCCTTCCTCCCCATCGGATGGGTTTGTTTGCGGATCACTAGGTCAAATAATGGTTATAGGAAATTATTTAGGAGCGTGTGTACTTCCCCATCGGTAAGGCACATAATCCGAAATAATTCCCTTAGTATCGTGTAATGGTGCACACTTAGATGCAAATAAAAGTATCCTCCCCATCGGAGTCACTGCTTTTATTTGTAGGGCTAAAGAGGAACCAACTATTAATTTTATTTGTCAAAAAGTAAGGTTGGCAAGATAATAAAATTAATGGGTAAAACCTCCTCTTACAAATGTAGAATTCGTATACGTCCACACTATTGTGGCATGCGATATTCTCGGTGTTTTGAGGTGTTGGTTGATTTCGGGATTTTATTATTTTGAGGAATCAATAATATTTGAAATCTAATATTTTGATCATTGTGATTTTTAGGATTTTCAAATGGCTTTCAACCCACTTGCTGTGATTTTAAAAGAAAATAAGCTTACTGGACCAAACTACATTGATTGGAAAAGAAATCTGGATATTGTCTTAACTGCGGAGGAGTACAAATTTGTACTCTTCGAGGTCTATCCTCCTAAGCCCTCCGATGACTCTGATGAAAAGGAGAAAGAACGTTATAAGAAATGGGTCAAGGCAGATGAGATGGCGCGGTGTTACATTTTGGCATCTATGTCAAATGTGCTGCAACATCAGCATCAGGCCATAGCCACAGCTTATGACATGATGTTCAATCTCAAGGAACTTTTCGGACATCAAAGTAGGGCGGCTAGACAGGAGGCGATGAGAAACTTGATGACGACCACCATGATCGAGGGAACACCCGTTAGGGATCATGTTCTCAAGATGATGGCTCATCTTAATGAGATGGAAGTCCTCGGAGCTGAGATCGATGGGGAAACCCAGGTCGATATCATTCTCCAGTCTCTGCCTAGGAGTTTTGAGCAGTTCCGCCTCAACTACAACATGAACAAGAGGTTGTATTCGTTGTCGGAGCTTCTGACAGAACTCCAGGTGGAAGAGGGGCTTTTTCGTCAAAGTGCTCAAGCCATGGTCGCTCAGAAGGTTTCTTCCTCTAAACCGAAAGGTAAGAAGAAGAAGAAGCAAGGTGGAGCAAAGAAGGAGGCAGTGGGACCTCAGGCTGGAGTGAAGAAGCCGAAAGGCAAGTGCTTCACTTGCAAGCAAACTTGACATTGGAAGGCGGTGTTTGTCGCGAAAGAACAAAGGTATATCTTCTTATTAGTTGTTGAAACATGTTTGCGATGTTATCTACGATTGCTGGTGTGTGAATACGAGAAGTCCGTGATCATGTGCGCAATACTTTGCGAGGGTTCGAAACCGGCGACTAGCTGAGGGAGAAATTACCGTCTTCATGGGCAATGCTTCAAAGGTGGCGGCTATTGCAGTGGGAGACGTTTATTTATCTTTTGATAGGAATAAAGTTTTGGTTTTGAGAAATTGTCTTTATGTACCTACTTTTAGAAAGAATTTAATTTCAGTTTCTAAATTGTTTATGGATGGATATTCTGTTTCTTTTAATGACAAAGTGGTTATAAAAAGGAATAGGGAGATTACCTGTTCTGGTACATTGGTTGGAAATTTATATACTCTTGAACCGAAAACTCCCACGATGCACATAGAAGTCAATAACTCATCTTCTAAGTCTAATAAGAGAAAAGAACCTTCGCAAATGAACCATATATATCTTTGGCATCTAAGGCTTGGTCATAATAACCTAAGCAGAATTCAAAGGTTGATAGCTGATGGACCTTTAGGTTCATTAGTGGTGGAGAATCTCCCAACCTGCGAATCTTGCTTAGAAGGTAAAATGACCAAGAGGCCTTTCAAGGCCAAGGGGTATAGAGCCAAAGATGTGTTAGATTTGGTTCATTCTGATTTGTGCGACCCTATGTCTATCCAGGCAAGAGGTGGTTTTGAATATTTCGTCTCTTTTATAGACGATTATTCAAGATATGGATACATTTACTTGATGCGCCGCAAGTCTGAATGCTTTGACAGGTTCAAAGAATTCAAGGCTGATGTGGAGAACCGTCAAGGTAAAAGTATCAAGATATTACGATCTGATCGTGGTGGCGAGTACCTCTTGGGAGAGTTTAGGAGTTACTTATCAGAGGCTGGGATTCAATCCCAATTGTCCGCACCTGGCACACCCCAACAGAATGGTGTGACGGAGTGAAGGAACAGGACTCTTATGGAGATGGTCAGATCTATGATGAGTTATTCTGAGTTACCTGATTCATTCTGGGGGTTTGCTCTGGAAACAACAGCACACATTCTGAAATTGGTTCCATCTAATTCAGTACCCTCTACTCCCACAGATTTGTGGACTGGGCGAAAGCCTAGTCTAAGACATATTCGGATTTTTGGTAGTCCAGTACATGTACTGAAGGGAGATGCTTGATCACTTGGTTACCAGGATTCATAAACTTTAGTACTTAGCCTGGAGGTCTAGAGTTCGAATCCTGGGGAAGGCAAAAACCCACTTCCAGGGGTGGGAAGTCCAGGTGAGTAACGACTTGCCAACATGGGCGACGGTCGTCGACCAATAGGGGTCGCCGAATTCCGCCAATAGGGGCCAGGTCGTTACAATAAAAAAGGCGGTTCTCCTTCGATTGGTGGCAGGCGCTTCATCCACTTGTTCCTTGGTCGGCGGTTGCATCAAACTCCTTTGCTTGGTGGCCGGTTCTAGCAGCCGAGATAGAAGAAAAGTTATAAATCCTCAACTGCAGACCCTCTCAACCACGAATGGGAGACATAGCTAGCAGTCGAGACAGGAGAAAAGTTATATATCCTCTACTGCAGACCCTCTCAACCACGAATGGGAGACATAGCTGTCAGTCGAGACAAGGGAAAAGTTATATATCCTCTAACAATTAATCTTATCTTAATTATACTATTTCACTAGTTCATTCATGATACCAATCCAACAAAATAATAGGTAAGCATCTTCCAGCACTATCTACCTATTTATATCTCAGCACTAAATAGGCACCCACAACAGTAATATCAATCAATAACTACATGTTAATGATGAGCAAGCAACCTAGAATCCAAGGGTTCAGCGAATATAGTATCAAAGTAATTCTAGCAATAACATCAGTAAACCAAATAACCAATAAAATCATGCACTAAATTCTAAAGATGTAAAAGATCCACCCACCTGATCTGTAGACCGTGCAAACTGTCTTCCCGTCAGAGAATCTATCACAATCAAAGTCCTCACACTGATTTAACCTCCTCTTCTTCTTGCTTTTTCAACTGAAACACACGGATTGAGATCTCTTAAAGGCTCACAACACACTTCAGAAAGGGATCTACCACCATGTACATAACTTTCCCGAGGAATCAGAAAGTTTGCTTGAAGTATATCTTCTATCACTAAGGGGTCATCCTTCACTGACAGATTTCCTACACCAGCCAAAACAATGTTCTTGCAGAACTCAATTGATGTGCCATTTAATCCGACAAGTATTGAGACCTTACTTAATCCTTTCTGTCCATCAACACCCAACATTATGTTCTTTCTTGTATAGTAAGCTCCTCTCGATCAATTTTAATGTGTTACCTAGCAGTTAAAGGGGTCGGTGGGGTTGCTCGTCTCTTCCCCAGCTTCGGGCGACAGCAGTCGCATGACCAAAGTAAGAGGGAGAAATCGAGAAAAGAAAAACTCATGATTAGAATTGTACGAAATACAATCTGGAAAGGCAGGCGGCGGTGGATGAGGAGGAGAAGCGGTGATGCAGCTCCGGTGATTTGGGCAAACATGGGAGAGAGAGCAAGTAATGGCGAAGACGGCGGCGACTGGCCGGAAGGCGGCGACTGCGTGTTGTGCGTGCGCGCGAGCGGCAGACAAAAAGGGGCGACGGCGAAAAGGGTCCTGCTGCGGGTGCGCGTGTGCTGGTTGGCAGCGACGCGTGCGGCGGGAGGGAGGCGCGTGCAACGGTGGTGGTACAGGGAAGGAGGCTGTGACGGCGGCGACGATGGCCTGGCCGCCGACGCGTGCAGCTCGTCGACGACCGTTGCCCCTGTTGGCCAGTCGTTACTCACCTCGACTTCCCACCCCTAGAAGTGGTTTTTTGCCTTCCCCAGGATTCGAACTCTAGACCTCCAGGCTAAGTACAAAAGTTTATGAATCCTGGTAACCAAGTGATCAAGCATCTCCCTTCAGCACATGTGCTGGACTACCCCAAATCCCTTAGCATGGAGGTCTAGAGTTCGAATCCTGGGGAAGGCAAAAACCCACTTCCAGGGGTGGGAAGTCCAGGTGAGTAATGACTGGCCAACAGGGGCGACGGTTGTCGACTAATAGGGGTCACCGAATTCCGCCAATAGGGGCCAGGTCGTTACAATAAAAAGGTGCCTTTTTATTGTAACGACCTGGCCCTTATTGGCACCTGACCCCTATTGGTAGAATTCGGCGACCCCTATTGGTCGACGACCGTTGTCCCTGTTGGCCCGTCGTTACCCACCTGGACTTCCCACCCCTGGAAGTGGGTTTTTTCCTTTCCCAAGATTCGAACTCTAGAACTCTAGGCTAAGTACTAAAGTTTATGAATCCTGGTAACCAAGAGAGCATTCCGAGTCGAAAATCAAACGGACGACACCTCCCCTGTATGTGGCAACATTTCGGGTTAATACAAGGCCCGTAGGCCCACAATAACAACAATATATATGTATGAAAACAAAAACTACACAAGACACAGCGGAAACATACTACAACAATAGGATATCAATCCCACACATGCATACCGGTATGACTAACACAACACAACAACACAGAACCTTGACAAAATCCAAATATACAATATGTACATCAAGAAAACTCCAAATACAATACACGACGGACGCAAAGCCCAAATACACACGGGAGCCTCGGAGGTGAGATGAGATGATGTCAGCCGGCGGTGCTCCAATGTCATCACGAAGTCTTCTACTTGTTACCTGGGCGATAGAAAACCCAGGGTCCGCGGGGGGTGGTGAGTAAAACTCAGCAGGTAATAGAAAACATGTATATATGTAATATCACATGTATTTCGACAACATAATCTAGATGTACAACAGGTATATCAGCATAGTATATAAATATAAGCATATACCGTCTAATCAAATGAATAACATAAAATGCAGACATACCTGAAGTCTGCTTCGCTACTCTGATCCAACCTGAACATATATCCAACATATATATAACAGGAAGAGTAATACCAACACATAATCTACTCATGCTACAGGCCAAGGTATCTATGGTCTATCCAACACATACCAACATCCGACACAATCGTATAACAAATGCAAGAGACATGCATGAATATGATGTCCACCCAAATGCAGCAAGCATAGTACAAACAAATGCAACATCACAATAATCATATATATATAGACTGTATCCATATATATATTAATCTCAACCATCCATATATATATATATATATATATATATATACATGCATATAGGTATATATATATGGTAATATGCAAAGCGCCATCAGATACGGCAATGCAACATGCATGGTCATGCATGGTCATGCCTGCTCACCCCTACTCGCTACCACGACCCCAGTGTGGCCTAGGTGGCACGACATGACAACTATCCCGACTCCAGCCGCCACCACTCTCGAGTGATCGAGTTGGGTAGTATGATCAAGTAGTATATGAGCGTAAAGAGCTCGCTACACAACGGGGGTCCCAGCTGCTGGCCACTCCGACTAACACTACAAATGAGTGGTCGAGTACCACGCACCCAGGACAACTGCACGCAACTCCAACTACCACCGTCTATAGTGGTAGAGTGCGACACAACAGATGCTCTTCCCTCACACCAGTTACTCCTCGGGGAGTGCTCTGGGAGGCAAGATGACTGACGACTCTCTCAATCCCCCAAGGGAGACTATGTCGTCAGAATGCATGCAAATGACATGTGTATGTTGTCACACGTACAACCATCTACCACAGACTCTCTGTTCAGCAAAGAGGTGTACCCATCTAATCAATACACTCTCTATCCTGTAGAGATTCATACACAATAGATCGACGAACTCTCTATCCTGTAGAGAGTCGTACTCGACTGATCCTGACTCTCTTTCCAATAGAGAGTCGTACTCAACTGATCGACGTACTCTCTATCCAATAGAGAGTCATACTGAGGACCACGTCCGGTCAAATGACACACTAATCACCCTTCACTTAACCATTACACCACTCATGGTTGGTAACAGTATGCAATATACGAGTACTGGAAATAAATCCTACATTTAGGGTATTACTTACCCATAGATGACATTTTTCCAATTTATAAATTGGGTCATCCCTCGTACTAACATTTACACCCTACTAACATCTAGGTCAATTTACATCACATCTATAACTCCTAAATCATTATAGGGTATATGTGATATCAACAATTGAACATAAATATATCCAACGAGAAGTTCAAGCATACGATAAAGAGAGCAGGGTCAAGGTAATATGAACACGTAACATACTCATATCAATGACTAAATCGCAATGCAATACATCTACCTGGACCAGGTAGGAAATTACCCACCTGTTACATAGCTCCGCTAGCTATCCACGCGTACAAGCATCTGTCACTAATCAAAACCCAAGTTTAACTTTCTTTGCATAGCTTTCTTGATCTACATTTGAAAATATGATATGAACAATTCAGATCAACTAAAGACAACAACCTATCTCCAATTGTAATTGCAAAATGTATCACAGGTATCATCAATCCAATTTAAACCTTACCTCAACCGTTCAGCTTCCACAAACCATCTTGAACACTCTTCCCCTGTTCACCATCATCCATGAAACCACTATCAAATTAGGTGCACAACAATCATATACCAAAATGTCCAAAACATCAACTTACCTGACCTTGCCTCCCCCATTCACAGCTAATCCAAAACAAATCCTATTCATGTTTCCCTCTCCTTGCTCAAGCGAAAGAAATGCCTTCCCCGCAAATCAGAAACATTACAACCCAATCGCCATGCCAAAATCGAAAACACAATTGATCCAAAGATCTGAGCACAAGAGACGACGACATTAGCTATGGCAGCATCGGGGTTGAGTTCACACCTTGGCTAGCTCGCAATAACCAAGGGCAGCACGATTAATGCGGAGGAGCAGTGATCTGCAAGCTACGCCGACGATGCTTGATGAAGAGACGAGAGGCAACAGACTGCCTAGGGTGGTCACAGCTGATCACGGTGGCGGGTGCGACTGTCCGCGATGGAGACCGGCAGATCACATCCTAGAAAACCATCGAAGAAAACCAACAACGACAAAGGGGCCAGCACAAGGCAATGTCGCACGGAGGAGAGACAGCTATAGTGACGATCAACTCTGGAATCCTCGCGGTGAAGATCATAGTCGGTGTTTCGATCAGCCCCTCCAGTGGGAAGATCGTCGGCCTACAGGGCGGCGGCGGTCTTGGCCAGAAACCACCATGAAAGAGGGCAGAGGAGAGTGACACATGGGGAAGTGAGTGTTGCAATGGCTGGGGCTTGCGTCGTCTGGAGGCCGGCCGACGAGTAGGAAAGGCCAGATCTGGCGGTGGCTGATAGAGCTCCCGATGGTCAACCATCGATGGTCCTCCCCTCAAGGTGACCTCCGGCGAAGGTGCGACGACAACCAACGGCTGGGCAAGGGGGAAAACGAAGGCGGCAGTGAAGGTGTCGTCGCTATGCTCGCGCATAGGGCTGGCAGGCAACGTGACGACGAGCAGAGAGCTACCATTCGAGAAGGCGACCTAGGGCATCGGCGGATGGCTTGAAGCACCGGCGATCGAAGATACGCATGTGAGCTTACAAGAGATCGAGCGGAGGAAGAGGAGTCGGCGTTGGCTCGAGGAAGAGGTGCGGTGGAGGAAAAGAAACGGCTGGGAACGCTCGGAGAGAATTCGGCGAAGAACGGAAGAGTAAATGGTTTAGCGGGTCGGCGAATTTAACGGGTTGGGCTTATTGGGTTCTTACCCTATAAGACCCCACCTAGGTTTGATTAACCCCTTTAATTAATACCTAGATTAGGTATTAATTATAGTCCAACTTTTTTTTTTTGTGGTATTTTACATTCTCCCCCACTTATTAAAATTTGGTCCCCAAATTTCGTACTAACATGTAAAAATTTACTTCAAGTAAGTTTCCGAAGGGACCACATACCTTCCTCACGTGACCAGATGAGACTATCGAGCTCGGATAGTATCTTCCCACTCCCACATAGCCTCCTTATCGATATGATGCTGACATCCAACCTTTACGAGTCGGATGGTCTTGTTCCGCTACTGTCGCTCCTTGCGACCCAAGATCAACCATGGAATCTTCTCATAAGTCGCATTAGACTGAGGTAGAATTCGGAACATCTTTCAGAGCATGATCAACATGCGACATGTATTTTCTCAGTATAAAAACAGAAAATACATTGTGAGCACCCGCAAGTTTCGGAGGTAAAGCCAACCGATAAGCTACACCTCCATAATTCATGACAAAAGATCTGAACAGATCCTCCAACATCTAAATGATACACTCAGACTGTTCATCTGTTTGCGAATAAAACGTTGCACTAAGTCGAAGCTCTGTGCCCATAGCTTGCTGCTGACTCTGTCAAAAATCGTGAGGTAAATTGCGAATCTCTATCCGATATGGTACTTAAAAGTACCCCACGCAGTCCGATAATCTTCCGGCAATACAACTCTGTTAAACGATCCAATGGGTATGACCCACGAATAGGAAGGAAATGAGATGATTTGGTCAGTCGATCCACAATCACCCAAATCGCATCACACCCTTTACAGGTTCTAGGCAATCCCGTAACGTAATCAATAGTGATATGCTCCCACTTCCATTTTGAAATCGAAATTTCCTAGAACAATCCAGTGAGTTTCTGATGTTCATCCTTCACCTACTGGCATACTAAACATCGAGTAGCAAAACTGCTATAACTCTCTTTATACCGTTCCACCAGTATAAACGTTTCCAATCTCAGTATCTCCAAGTACCAACAAGGTATATAGCCCAACAAATGATGTGCTTTATGTAGCAACTCTTCCTTGACTGGACGCGTGTCCGGAACACACTATTCTTCTCAGAGACGGGGGATTATCTTCTCAAAAGAGGAATTCATCAACCATCCAAGATACACTTCACACACGCTGTAAGTGCATGGAAGACTATAGCAATCAATCTCCCTTATTGCAACTCACGCCCAAAGAATCCATTGTAGCTACCCAGTAGCTTGTTAAATTCAATGAGCACTTCTGGTCCATACAACTACAAATCCAGATAATAACTACCAAAGTCCCATCATGTATATGATAGACTATCTTGTAGTTTCTTAACTGTCGTAAGCATAAGATACGTCTCATGCAACTGTATCGGATTCGCTCCGATCCCTGAAACGATGCATCTGCGTACATCATCCTTTTATCTACTCCAGAAGGATTAACTAATACTTGTGTAAAAGTTAACCGTCATCTAGGTCCTGTAAACTGGTTTCACTAGCTTCTGACTAAATGATTTACAACATCACTTTTGTCAAACAAGTCCGTGGTATAGTAATGTTAAGCAGTCTATCCACATCTACGAAATTAACCAAAACATACAAGGAAAACCACCATCTACGGTGGTCGAGTGCGCAACTCCAACAACTACAAAAGGATCCAATCACATTAAGGATACACGATTCTCAAATCCAATGACGACTAAATCGTTAATTAGTCCAACAACTTAATCAAAAACTCATAAAATTCATACCAAGTATGAAATTGTCGTCTCTACACACCTGCATCCCCTTTACTCTAGGCTGATGATATATCAATCATCACGACAACAATGATAATTGTATGACACCATGTCACTACAATATCAATCCTCCAGTCGTAAACCAACCCTAGAGTATACACAGGTGTCTTTGGCTGATCTTAATAGATCATCTATCCACAACGAAGGATATTCTTCACAATAACTACTGTACTCCATCATCGATAATCGATGCATACTTTCAAAGGTCCATCTCTCTTTCAACAAAGAGTTTCGGATCTTCTCAAAGAGGAATACTGGGATAGATAAATATCCCCTCCAACATCTCCTATAATCGCAACTCACGTTCTTCCAATTCTTTTATAGTGTTTAACAACACTGATACCAACAAAAATATCACTCGATATGTGATCTTTGATACCGGACTATTTTCGCAATCATTTCGATCGCCTACTCCACTTGCCTAAGCAACGACCAGGCTAGGAGTTCATCCGAATGCTCTCGGATTATACGCACATCTGAGAGACATAATCATACTATAATCTCAACAACTTGACCATCCGTAAGGATATGTCTAAAGTAAAGATATGTCTATCAAAGTCTAAGGGCATCCCTTAACTTCTTAACTGTTGGTCCACATCTCACCTGACAGTAGAGATACCACCGACCCACAAGTCGATGTATAGGAACCTTCTAATCCAACTGAGAATGTTCTAGATACAGATACCTGTAACTACAAGCATCTCTCAATATATTAACCTTGAGGGTAAACTAAAGTAATACCCTAAACAATCCATTATCTGTCGATCTGATTCAAAGGCTCCTCGCAAGTCTCGGCCTTTCTCTGAAGAGAAGAAAATCAGATCCAACAGTCCGCGATAACACGGTCACATTTCTATAATGAATGATCCGAGGATTTTTCCTAGATCATTTGATCTCATCACTTAATCCTACGAGCTGCAACTGTAGAATACTGAATAAATACGACCATCGTCGTATACTCTCTCCTCTGTACTAATCAAATTACATCTGGAGGTAACTGTTGTTGTCTGCTGAATCTTCTAAGATGTCTTCTGGCGATCTTTATACATGCGATCTCTGCTGAAGGGGAGTATCAAGGAACTCCAACCACGCCTGAGGTAGTAGGTTGTTGTTGTTGAGATAACCCAATCTTCTGTGCTGATCTCTGCTGTCGAGATGGTGCATCATCCTCCCAGAACACCATTGGTAGTCTTTAACTGAGTCTTCAAAGTACACCTCCTCCACTATACTGGTTGCTCAACAATAGCAATAGTTGAACTGCTCCAACAGATAATCTGGCTTCGCGTATCTTCGTGATCTGCACTGCACGCCCACAACCCCTTCGGAGTCTTTGTTCTGACTTTACTGATATCCACAAGAACCTTCTGATGATTTGCGATCGGTCTTCTATAATCGGAAAATAGCTTAAAGCCTATAACTCCGATCTTGCTCCTTTTGTCCAACATTCGGAGACTTCTTACTCCAATATCTACTTGCAATATCTGCTTATCGATCTTCATCTCCTAAACACTTATACGGAGTCATTCCTAAACTCCTGTCTCAATCCAATGTCTTCCGGCAAGATCTGGTAGAAGATCCCGTCATCTTAATCCAACTATAAGCCAATAACTCTGGGCGGCTTAAATCATCCATTCATCTCCTTGAGCTATTAGGTGGTCGTAAACTCTGCAAGTCTCACGACTCTGCACAGTACACTATTACTGACCAATCACTCTTTCTTGAAGCTCAAGAATTCCTTATAATGTGTCACTAAAAGTGACACGGGAAAATACTCTCTTTCAACATCACTAATCCATGATCAAGTGATATATTATTTCCCGAAGATTGTTTTCTGCATTTATCACCAAATATTGGCTTAACCCCGATAATGCTATGCAAATAACTCTACTTTCTCGGTATAACATGAGTTAAGTACTTAAAAGTACTCTCAAAGTTATACAACTCAGTATGAACAACTCAGGGATAAAATCCCTATGAAACTCCGTAACCTAGCCTTCCGCTATCTGCATCACAAATAGTCTACAAGTCTGTTCATTACCCACAGGTAATGATCTGACTAGCACCGTTAGTGAAAATATCTAAGGCTGAAATCTCTGATTTCAACCAGAAATGTGACGACTTGACCTATGTTTTTCCGACTCGGTATCAGTCGGCTCTCAAAGGTAAATCACCTTTTCGACACGGTTCAAGACTCACAGACTCAACAGGTTATTCCCGTGGTCAACTCATACCACGGTTACGAATAATAACCAACATACTAGAAGTTATCCCCTGTTATATATACTAAAAGCATAGCCAACTAAAACGGGGAGTATAAACACTAAGGTAACTCCGGTTGGTCGTCTCGGTGGACGACCCCTACTACAAGTCTGCACAGGTGTCATAACTCTATTGTATACACCTACTGTTCAAATTTAGATAAATATCTACTAAACCATATGTTTTTCAGGAATTCTTACCTCGTGCTGCTTGGAGCTCAGGCCGCTGTCCATCTCATCTCAAAAAACCAAAAC
The DNA here is from genome assembly GCA_025175895.1 of Wurfbainia villosa. Taxonomy (NCBI): domain Eukaryota; kingdom Viridiplantae; phylum Streptophyta; class Magnoliopsida; order Zingiberales; family Zingiberaceae; genus Wurfbainia; species Wurfbainia villosa. The sequence continues at coordinate 35,850,488 of CM045998.1, read as the reverse complement.
CGAATAAATCGACTCCCGAGAATCCAAGACTCGACACAAAAACAATATTGTATGACATCGCAGAACCTTGGGATACTTAGAGTATCCCATGTTTGTGCCATCATCGCCTCCTTCTTCTTCTTTTCCTTCTTTTCCTTCTTCTTCTTTTCCTTCTCCTCCTTTTTCTTTAGTTCCGGGCAATTTGGCTTTATATGCCCTTTCTTGTTGCAACCAAAACACATCACGTTAGAAATAGAATTTGAATTTTTTGAAAATTTACCTCTTGAGGATTGAAACATCCTCTTCATATCTTTCTTGGTGAGCCTCCTTGACTTCCCACCAAATTTCTTGACGTAGTGTGCCACCTCACTTGCCGATAGCTCATCCTCACTACTTGATGAGTCTTCCTCGGATTCGGATAAGGAAGACACCTCCTTCTTTTCCTTTTTCTTCTTCTCCTTCTTTCCTACAAAAAGAGCTATACCCTTCTCTTTGGATGAAGTGTTAGCTTGTTCATGCAATTGAAATTCACAAAATAGCTCATCTAATTTAACTAATGAAAGATCCCTAGAGACCTTATAGGCATCTACCATTGAGGCCCATAAGGTGGTCCTAGGGAAAGCTTGTAATACATACCTTACAAGGTCTCGGTTGTCGACCTTTTCACCTATAACGTGTAGTCCGTTGACTACTTCCTTGAAGCGCCCGTGCATTTGGCTCACGGTTTCATTTGTCTTCATAGTGAAGCTTTGGAGTTGGCCAATCAAAAGATCCCTCTTGGCCCTTCTTGTCTCTTTGGATCCTTCGTTGAGTTCGATGAGCTTCTCCCAAAGCTCTTTTGCGAAGTTGAATGGCCCGACCTTAGAGAGTTGCTCCTTGGATAGACCACATTGAGTGTGGTCGTTGCTTTTGCATTTGCTTGTGCTTTCTTGGTCATCTCTCTTGTCCAATCTTTTGTCGGTAGTGGTGCTCCAAATTCGTCGACCGGCTTCTCAAAACCATCTACAACACTAAACCAATTATCAATATCGTTCATTAAATAATACTCCATCCTACCTTTCCAATATCCGAAATCGTTGCCATCGAAGAACGGAGGCCTCGTCGTGCTATACCCCTCTTGAAATGCCATCTTTGATCTGGTTGATTGCTAGATCTTCCGATGCGATCCAGGCTCTGATACCACTTGTTAGGGATCATTTGGAAGCTAGAGGGGGGTGAATAGCATTTTTCGGTTTCTACAAAAATGATTAGTGGAAGAAAACACAATAATATATGTAAAAACAATAACAAAATGCAAACAAGGCCTTTTACGTGGTTCGGAGATAGCGCTCCTACTCCACGGTGATCCTTATGGTGGATCAATCCAAGCAATATCCACTAATAAGCTTTCTTTACAAAACAACTCCTCTTCTTTACAAAGAATGAAGATCTAAGCTTAGAGAGAAGAGGAGGAGATTTAAATCACTTAGAAAGCTAGAGAATTCGTGGAGGCTCTTGAGAGGGATTAAAGAATAAGCATTAACCCCAAAAACCTCCACCAGCCCTCTTTTTATAGAGAAGAGGCTGATTTTCCTGTTGGAGCATGATCAGTCGACTGATGTACAACATCAGTCGACTGGCGGCGTGGTTAACGGCTTCTAAATAGCTGGATTCGCGGGATTCAGAGTCATTTCATCCAACGACACTTTCATCAGTCGACTGATCCCTCCATCAGTCGACTGATGGAGCGATCAGTCGAGTGATCACGACCGCAGTCGAGTGCGACTCCATTCTGTGCTCATTTTTATGTCTATCAGTCGACTGCCACTGTTGGTAGTCGACTGATTACAACATCATTCGACTGCCTTGGTCACAACATCGTATCAGTCAACTGATACTCATCAAGTGTGAATATTTCACACTTGATTTCACCCCCTAGACCTAGACTTAACCTCCTAGCTCTTCCTTAAGCCTTGCTCCTTCAGGATCCCTCCGAGTCCGCGACTTGTTCATCCTTTGTGCCTTGCTTCCAAGAGCTTCCTTTGGTTTTGTCATGTCTAGGGTTTTCCTTTGCCAAAGCGTGCTTGAACTTTACGCCGCTAAGTCTACATGCTTGGACTTACGCTGCCAAGACTTGCTTTTGGACTCCCTTTGCCAAGGTCCGTTTGGATTTAATGCTGCCAAGGCAACATGCTTGGTCTTATGCCGCCAAACCTTTACCTTGGACTTTTCTTTCACCAAGTCTTCATACTTGGATTTTCCTGTCACTTAAACATCATCACAATTTAGATCACAAATTGTTGCCTAACTTAGATGATTATCCAAACATCAAAACATATAAATGCTTGGGGCATTGTTGCACCAACATGATGTCCCCTTGAGGAGCTCATAAGGTTCATCATGTAAACCCTGCAGGTGGACTTGGTCCGGCATGATCATGTTGATTAATTAATGGTCAGTAAATTAATTAATCGACGGACATTCAAGATCTTAAACACGAAGAGAAAATGTACATATAATATATGAAGCCCGTATTAACTTATGGGGATTGGTGAGGTATATCAATGGTAATCCTTTAGTGGATTGGATTATCATTAATGGATCGGACTTTATGTGGGCTTGATCCATGGGTGGCCAAGATCCAACTCCTCCTCATGGTCCCTATTGTAGCCTATTAAAACCTCATGAAGCTTAGATCTAATGGATAGAAACAAAACTCTAGAACCAAAGGTAGAGATTAAATCTCTAGATCCGACGGTTGAGATTAAATCTCTAGATCCGACGGTTGAGATTAAATCCCTAGAACCAATGGTGGAGATTAAAACAAGGCTTATCCCTAACTCTATAAAAGTAGGGCAAGGGGTGGGCGTCAACTTGAATCCAACTAGAAATAGGATTAGGGTTTTGGGCGGCAAGGCTTGGAGGCTAGGGTTTAGGGCTTGGCGGCACCAAATAAGGAAGGTCTTTCCTTTCTTCTTCTTCCCTCAAGGTGGCCGGCATCTAGCAGCTTTTTTCAGCCTTTGTCCAACATTTAATCCTTCCCTTCTCCTTCTCCTTGGCCGGTGGAAACAAGATTTAGGGCTTTCCCTTGGTGTCTTGGCCGGTTTCCATCCTAATCTCCTCTTCCTTCTTGGCAGGCGGCAACCTCCAACCTTGGACATTGGTGGTTGGTTGAAAGAAATAGAAGAGGCTTGTTTCTATTTTTCCTCTTGCTCGGAATGACCAAGGAAGTAAGATTGCTGATCTAGGAGCTTTAACTTTTGGTAGATCATCACCCACATGACGTCCGAAAGGAGGAAGGTCATACAATAGAAGACCGAGAGGTATATATCGATTCTCTATTTTTATTTGTTACATGTTTATATTTTTTTTTCAATTATGAGCATGATATATTCTATATTTTGGCTAAATAATACTTGGATCCTGAATATAAACACAAAATTCGGCGATCCGTACATCGTCTATTCCATGGCTACTCGTAGAATAGAGCTAGGTCGCTTGAACAATAAGTTTGTTCAAGTGACCACTCTAAACGAATAGCACGACGATGACAAGGTTGCTTGGGTGTTCCCTTTTGTCTAGGATTAAATTTTTAATCCGGGGACATCGATGGGATCGCAATGAACAAGCGACCGAGTTGAAGTGGGAAGCGAAGTTTCCCCTCACGGATCAACCCAATAATTGGTATCAGAGCCAAGGTTTCCGATTTTGTTTGTTTAGGATTCGGTTAATTTTTATGCACTTTTCATATATTATATGTGCTGGATAATAGTAGGATATGCATAGGTTAACTCTTTGGTTGCAGACATAAGATCCGACTATTATGGCCATATGTGTGTATGTGATTGTATGTGTGTAAATGTTTATTTTGTTGAATCCTCGGGGTTGACGAAGCTAGTATTTAATTTTTTGTAAATTAGATATGGCATTGTTTAGCCACTCTTTTTATTTTAGTTTACTTTCGATCTAGATTTCATGTACACTTCCTCGTGGAGTATAGGATCGATGGATGTAAATTAAAATAGATTTTAGTCTCGGCTCGGATCTCCGGATGGCTCGTAGATGGCGTAGGAGGAGCGGACGAGAAAGCGATGCGACGGGAGACATATTGAAGACAAAAGCCATAATAGTTTGAAAATAATTTATTTTTCATATTTATTGCTTATTGTTTGATATGCATGTCGTAGGCTACAAAATTCCTCATTTTCAAATTACTAAGTGGGAGAGGGATATTTTTATAAATTTTCACGGCCTCTATTATGACTTGACAAGTGATGCAAACAAACTTGCGTGTTGGCTCTGAGTGCCTTCCTCCCCATCGGATGAGTTTGTTTGCGGATCACAAGGTCAAATATGGTTATAGGGAATTATTAAGGAGCGTGTGTACTTCCCCATCGGAAGGCACATAACCCGAGATAATTACCTTGGTACCGAGTAATGGTGAACACTTAGATGCAAATATAAGTATCCTCCCCATCGGAGTCATTGCTTTTATTTGTAGGGCCAAAGAGGAACCAACTATTAATTTTACTTGTCAAAAAGTTAGGTTGACAAGATAGTAAAATTAATTGGTAAAACCTCCTCTTACAAATGTAGAATTCGTATACGTCCACACTATCATGACATACGATATTCTCGGTGTTTTGAGGTGTTGGTTGATTTTGAAATTTTATTGTTCGAGGAATCAATAATTTTTTGAAATCTAATATTTTGATCTATGTGATTCTTAGGTTTTCTTTCAAAATGACTTTCAACCCGCTTGCTGTGATACTGAAAGAGAATAAACTTACTGAACCCAACTATGTTGATTGGAAGAGGAATCTTGACATTGTCTTGACTGCTGAGGAATACAAATATGTACTCCTCGAAGAGTGCCCTCCTAAGCCTGCAGATGATTCTGGGAAAAAGGAGAGAGAGAGTTATAAGAAGTGGATCAAGGCCGATGAGATGACGCGGTGGTACATTTTGGCATCTATGTCAAATGTACTGCAACATCAGCATCAAGTCATGCCCACTGCTTATGACATGATGCTCAATCTCAAAGAGCTTTTCGGACACCAGAATCAGGCTGCGAGGCATGAATCCATGAGAAACTTGATGATGACCACCATGATCGAGGGAACACCCATAAGGGATCATGTTCTCAAGATGATGGCTCATTTGAATGAGCTGGAGGTCCTTGGTGCTGAGATCGATGGGGAAACCCAAGTCGATATCATACTCCAGTCTCTATCTAGGAGTTTTGAGTAGTTTCGCCTGAACTACAACATGAATAAGAGGTTGTATTCATTGGCAGAGCTTCTGACAGAACTCCAGGCGGCAAAGGGGTTATTTCGTCAGAGTGCTCAGGCACATGCCATGGTGACCCAAAAGGTTTCTGCGTCTAAGCTGAAAGGCAAGAAGAAGAAGAAATAAACAGGGGCGAAGGTGGTAGGAGGTACTCAGGGAGGAGTGAAGAAGCCGAAAGGCAAGTGCTTCACTTGTAAGCAGACTGGACACTGGAAGAAGGATTGCCCCAACCACAAGCAGAACAAAGGTATATCTTTTGGTCTAGTCATTGAAACATGTTTAGCGGTATTATCTACCGGCACCTGGTGTTTAGATATGGGAGCCACTGATCATGTATGCAATACATTGCAAGGGTTCCAGGAAACCAGATGACTGGTTGAGGGGTAGATTACCGTGTACTTGGGCGATGCCATGAAGGTGCCGACTATTGCAGTGGGAGACGTTCATTTATCTTTTGAGAAAAATAAACTTTTGATTCTTAAGAATTGCCTTTATGTACCTTTATTTAGAAAGAATTTAATTTCGGTTTCTAAATTATTTATGGATGGATATTTTATTTATTTTAATGACAGAGTTCCTATAATCAACGACACACCATATAAATAATATTATTTCCTGACTTACCAGGCCTATCGATTTAACACATAAATCTCGTTCATTGGTAAATCAAAGAAATAAATACTAAGTACATGTGCCCGTTATTATATCGGGATTAAAAGCATGTATATCATAATATCTGAGGTCTGATTCAATTATATAGTCGGTATAAATAAAATCACCTCTAAATCGGTCCTGCTCAATACACACAAAGTGTACTAGTGTAATTCTATGGTCAAGATAAACCAATACTAAATCACACCACAATCATGCCAATGGTTTGTCCAAAACCATCTTAGTTGTGAGCCTCTACTTATACTATACAAGGAACTGATAACATGATCTTCTGTGTGACACCACACACCATGTTATCTACAATGTAAAGTATCAGACAATTTAAAAAAATACAAACAATGATCATGTGATTCTTATTTCAAAATGAAGATGTTTATACAAAGGCTAGGATTTTAGTATACATCCCAACAATCTCCTACTTATACTAAAAGACTATACTGCCATCAAATTGCCAAACATCTGATTCCCATTCCCTCCACATGCCTATCAAAAGCTCTCACTGGGATGGCCTTAGTGAAAGGATCTACCAGGTTATCCTCTGATGCAATCTTGGTGACAACAACTTCTCCTCACTTTACGATCTCTCGTATCAGGTGGTACTTGTGTTCTATGCATTTACTTGCCTTATGGCCTCGTGGTTCCTTCGAGTTTGCAACTGCACCACTGTTATCATAATAAATTGTTATAGTTCTGGGCAAACCAGGAATCACATCCAAGTCCATCAAGAAGTTCTTGGGCCATATAGCTTCTTTGGCTGCCTCAGAGACTGTCACATACTCAGCTTCCATGGTGGAGTCTGCCACGCATTTCTACTTGACACTCCTCCATACAATGGCTCTACCTCCCAAAGTAAACACAAAACCCAAAGTAGACTTACTGATTGGAAGTCAGAATCTGTGTAACCCACAGGTAGTAATTGATCTGCTTGGTAAACCAGCATATAATCTCTAATACTTCTCAGGTACTTCAATATATGCTTTACTGCAGCTCAATATCCCTGTCCTGAATTACTCTGAAATATTTTAACCATGCCCATGGCAAAGTAGATATCCGGTCTCGTACATAACATACCATACATGAGCCTTCCTATTGTCGAAGCATAAGGAACCGCCTTCATCTCTACTATCTCCTTTGATGTTCTAGGATACATCTCTTTAGATAAAGGTACTTCATGCCGAAAAGGTAGAAAACCTTTCTTGGAGTTCTACATGCTAAAATGAGCTAAAATGATGTCTATGTATGAAGCTTGAGATAAGCACAAGATCCTTGTCTTGCGATCCCTTATAACCTTGATCGCAAGGATGTGTCCCACTTCTCCCAAGTCCTTCATATCAAATTGTTTTGACAACCATACCCTTACATCTGATAACACTTTGATATTGTTGCCAATGAGCAAAATGTCATCTACGTATAGTACAAGAAATACCACTACATTTTCGTCACATCTCTTGTATACACAAGACTCATCCAGACTTTGAATAAATTCATATGACTGGATTACCTCATCAAAGTGGATGTTCCAAGATCTCGAAACTTACTTCAATCCATAAATAGAACAATTAAGCTTGCACACAAGATGCTCTTTGCCCTTTGCAATGAATCCCTCTAGTTTCTCCATATAGATGTTTTCTTCAAGACTTCAATTAAGGAAAGCTATCTTGACATCCATCTGCCAAACCTCATAATCCATATGAGAAACAATAGATAAAAGAATCTAGATAGACTTAAGCATGGCTACCCGCGAAAAGGTCTCCTCATAATCGATACCCTCTTTCTGAGTATACCCTTTCGCAACAAGCCTTGCTTTGAAGGTCTCTACCTTCCTGTCTGATCCTCTCTTTCTTTTGTAGATCCACTTGCATCCAATGGCTTTTACACCATTAGGTGGTTCTACTAGCTCTCAGACCTGATTTGAATCCATAGATTCTATCTCAGAATTCATCGCCCTTTGCCAAGATACCACATCTTGGATTGCCTCGTCATATGTCCAGGAATCAGGTTCATGTTCGCCAGGGACCAAATCAGAAGATTCTCCCAAGAACATAAATATGCCAGGTTGTCTAACAATCCTCCCACTACGATGAGGTATCACTTGTGTATCCTCTGTGACATGCGGTGCAGTCACTTGTGGTATGTTCTCTTGTACCGTTGGTACTGAAGTAGTGACTTCCCCTCTTAATTCCTCCAGAACAATCTTGCTCATGGGCTTGTGGTTCATCACATAGTATTTGTGCTAACGATCACCCTCTGATCTCTAGGACTATAGAACAAACCACCTTTCGTTCCTCTAGGATAGGCTACGAATAGGCACACTTCTGTACAAGATTCTAACTTACCAGCATCTGCCTTCAGCACATGTGCTGGACTCCCCCAAATCTAAATATGTCTCAGACTAGGCTTTCGTCCAGTCTACAATTCAGAGGGAGTAGAAGGCACTGATTTAGATGGAACCAAGTTCAGAATATACACTGTCGTATCCAGAGCATACCCCCAGAATGAATCTGGCAACTCAGAATAACTCATCATCGATCTAACCATCTCAATAAGAGTCCTATTCCTTCGCTCTACTACACCATTATGCTGGGGTGTGCCAGGTGCAGACAATTAGGATTGAATCCTAGCCTCTGATAAGTAATTCCTAAATTCTCCCAAGAGGTACTCACCACCACGATCAGATCGTAGTGTCTTGATACTTTTACCTTGATGTTTCTCCACATCAACCTTGAATTCTTTGAACCTGTCAAAGCATTCAGACTTGCGGCGCATCAAGTAAATGTATCCATATCTTGAATAATCGACTATAAAAGAGACAAAATATTCAAAAACCACCTCTAGCCTAGATAGACATAGGACCACACAAATAAGAATGAACCAATTCCAACACATATTTGGCTCTATACCCCTTGGCCTTAAAAGGCCTCTTGGTCATTTTACCTTCCAAGCATGATTCACAGGTTGGAAAATCTTCCACCACTAATGAACCCAAAGGTCCATCAGCTATCAACCTTTGAATTCTACTCAGGTTAATATGACCTAACTTTAGATGCCAAAGATATATTTGGTTCATTTTCGAAGGTTCTTTTCTCTTATTAGATTTAGAAGATGAGTTATTTATTTATATTTGCATCGTGGGAGATTTTGGTTCAAGAGTGTATAAATTTTCTACCAATGCACCAGAATAGATAATCTCCCTATTCCTTTTTATAACAACTCTGTCATTAAAAGAAATAGAATATCCATCCAAAAACAATTTAGAAACTGAAATCAAATTCTTTCTAAATGAAGGTACATAAAGGCAATTTCTCAGAACCAAAGTTTTATTTCTATCAAAAGATAAATAAACATCTCCCACTGCAATAGCCGCCACCTTCGTAGCATTTCCCATGTAGACGGTAATCTCTCCCTTTGCTAGTCGTCTAGTTTCCTGGAACCCTGGCAAAGAGTTGCAAACATGATCAGTGGCTCCCATATCTACACACTAGGTACCGGTAGATAACACTGCTAAACATGTTTCAACGACTAAACTAAAAGATATACCTTTATTTTGTTTCCGGTTGGGACAGTCCGCCTTCCAATGTCCAGTCTGCTTGCAAGTGAAGCACTTGTCTTTCGGCTTCTTCACTCCTCCTAAGGTCCTGCCGCCATCTTTGTTACACCTTGTTTCTTCTTCTTCTTGCCTTTCGACTTAGAAGTAGAAATCTTCTGAACAACCAAAGCCTGAGAACTCTGACGAAAAAGTCCATCTGCCGCCTGGAGTTCTATTAGAAGCTCCGCCAACGAATACAACCTGTTATTCATGTTGTAGTTCAGGTGAAACTGCTCAAAACTCCTAGGTAGAGATTGGAGAATGATATCGACTTGGGTTTCTCCATCGATCTCTGCTCCAAGGAATTCCAGCTCATTCAAATGAGCCATCATCTTGAGAACATGATCCCTCATGGGTGTTCCCTCAACCATGGTGGTCATCATCAAGTTCCTCATAGCTTCCTACCTAGCAGCCCAATTCTGGTGTCCGAAAAGTTCCTTGAGATTGAGCATCATGTCATAGGCAGTAGTAATGGCCTAATGCTGATGTTGCAATACATTTGACATAGAAGCCAAAATGTAACACAACACCATCTCATCAGCCTTGATCCACTTCTTATAACTCTATTTCTCCTTTTCATTAGAATCATCCGTAGGCTTAGGAGGACACTCTTCAAAGAGTACATATTTGTACTCCTCAACAGTTAAGACAATGTCCAGATTCCTTTTCCAATCAATATAGTTAGGTCCAATAAGTTTGTTTTCTTTCAGAATCACAACAAGTGGGTTGAAAGTAATTTTGAAAAACCTAAGAATCATATAAATCAAAACATTAGATTTCAAAAATTTATTGATTACTCAAAAAATAAAATTTTAAAATCAATCAACACCTCAAAACACTGAGAATATCGTATGCCACGATAGTGTGGACGTATACGAATTCTACATTTGTAAGAGGAGATTTTACCCATTAATTTTATTATCCTGTCAACCTTACTTTTTGACAAATAAAATTAATAGTTGGTTCTTTGACCCTACAAATAAAAGCAGTGACTGCTATGGGAAGGATATTTTTATTTGCATCTAAGTGTTTACCATTACCAGATACTAAGGGAATTACCTCGGATTATGTGCCATCCGATGGGGAAGTACACACGCTCCTAAATAATTTCCTATAACCATATTTGACCTAGTGATCTACAAAACAAACTCATCCGATATGGTGGAAGGCAGTCTGAGCCAACGCACAATTTTGTTCGCATCACATGTCAAATTGTAATGGAGGCCCGGGAATTAAAAATATCCCTCTCCCACTTAGAAATTTAAAATTGAGGAATTTTCTCAAACACACAACATGCATATCAAACAATAAGCAATAAATATGAAAAAAAAAATCCAACTATTATGGCTTTTGTTTTCCAATATGCTTCCCGTCATGTCGCCACCTCGTCCGCTCCTCCCTTTACCATGCTCTAGCCATAAGGGGATCCGAGCCGAGATAAACTATTTTAATTTACATCCATCGATCCTATACTCCACGAAGGAGTGTACAACATATCTAGATCGAAAGTAAAATAAAATGAGCGGCTAAACAGTGTCGTATTTAATTACAAAAAATTAAATACTAATTAGCCTCGTCAACCCCCAGGATTCAAATAAATAATTACAATCACACACCTACAATCACATACATCTATATAGCCATAATAGTTGGATCTTATGCCTGCAAGAAAAAAGTTAGCCTACACACATACTACTATTATCCGGCATAAAATATATAATAAATGCATGAAAGTAACCAAATCCTAAACACACAAAACTGAAAATCTTGCTCTGATACCACTTGAAGGGAATTGCTTCTCGCTTTCGTCGCTTGTGCATGGAGACCCTATCACACGTCCTTGGATTAAAATTTAATCAACTAAAACTAATCCGGATGGAGATGGATTACCCAAGCAACCGATCCATCATCATGCTATTCGATTTGAGTAGTCGCTTGAACAAACTTGTTCAAGCAACCTAACTCTTTTCCTCGATTAGCCGCGGAATAGATGATGAACGGATCGTCAGTTTTTGTGTTTATCATCGAGGTCCATGTTAATCAATAACATACAAAATACAAAAGAACTAGAATCAAAACTAAACAAGATTATACCTCTTATTTTACCTCTTGATCTTCTATTGTATTCCTATCCTCCTCTTGGACATCGTGTGGGCGACGATCTTCCAAGAGTCGAAGCCTCCTAGATCGCGTCTTCCCTTCCTTGCTCGCTCTAAACAAGGGAGAAACAAAAGCTCCCTTCTTTTCCTTGCATGCGCCGACCACCAACCACCAAGCTTGGTGTCTGCCGACCCTAAGGAGAGGGAGAGGGTGTGCCGGCCAAGACAAAGGAAGGAGGAACCCTCACCTTTGTTGCTGCTGGCTCTTGGAGAAGGAAAGGGAGGCACCGACAATGGAGAAGGAAGAGGGTGGCGCCGGCCAAGAGTGGGAAAGGAAGGAAAAACCCTTGCTTCCTTGTCTTGTTTCCGCCGGCCAAGAAGAGATGAACCAACCAAAACCCTAGCACACCTCTTCTATTCCTTGTCGGCCAAGCCTCCAACACCAACTCCAAAAACCCTAGAAGAACTTATGTTGCCGCCCATGCCTCTCCAACCCTTATATAGATCTAGACATCACGAGGTATTTATAATAGGTACAATAGGGACCATGAGGAGGAGTTGAATCTTGGCCACCCAATGGATCCGAACCACATAAAACCTGATCGATTAATGATGATTCATTCCACTAGAGGATTATCATTGATCTACCTCACTAACCCCCATAATTAAATATGAGCTCGACATATTATTTATACAAAATATCTTTCCGTGTTTAAGATATTGAATGTCCATTAATTAATTAAATTACTAACAATTTAATTAATTAATATCTAACTCCATGAGTAGTACCACTCATCCTTATCATCATGTTGGACCAAGTCAACCTGCAAGATTTACATGATGAACCTTATGAGCTCCTCAAGGGGACATTATCATCCTAGTATATAGGAAATAGTTTCCTCCTATAATCAACGGCACACCATGTAAATAATATTATTTCCCAACTTACCAGGCCTATCGATTTAACACATAAATCTCGCCTATTGGTAAATCAAATAAATAAATACTAAGTACATGTGTCCATTATTATATCGGGATTAAGAGTATGTACATCATAATATATGAGGTCCGATTCAATTATATAGTTAGTATAAATTGAATCACCTCTAAATCGGTCTTGCTTAATACTGTACTAGTGTAATTCTATGGACAAGATAAACTAATACCAAATCACACTACAACCAAGCCAATGGTTTGTCCAAAACCATCTTGGTTGTGAGCCTCTACTTATACTCTACAAGGAACTGATAACATGATCTTCTGTGCGACACCATACTCCATGTTATCTACATTGTAAAGTATCAGACAATATACAAAAATGAAAATAATGATCATGTGATTCTTATTTCAAAATAAGATGTTCATACAATGGATAGGCTTTCAGTATACATCCCAACAAGGATCACCTGAGACAACTCATAGAGAAGCAAGCCATTGTCTCCAATTGGTGCTAGCCAATAGGCGGAGACAAAGAAAGAGGAGAGAGGAGAGAGCAAAGACAGCTACCAAGGGGAAACCAAAAACGAAAAAAAATCCTTTTTCAAGGATTATCAAGTGATCCTTTTATAGACCTCTTGATTAGGTCATCTTATGAGGCTTAAACGGAACATATCTTACCATAATTATCCCATAATTAAGGTAAGAACAACTTAAAAAATTTCCATAAGAGAAAATCTCCAAAATTGACGAAGACGCGACACGACCATGTGGATTCACATGGCTAGGTCGTGTGGATTCACATGGTCTGGCCGTGTGTCTCTCTGGGCACAGCCTAGACTTTGCCAATTTGTAGTCAGATCCAGGCATGGCCCCCACCAAGTGTGATATGGCCACGCTAAGTCCAACAAACCCATAGGAGGTTCCATAGCCTCCGTTTCGCACCCCCTTGATCTAGTCCAACTAGACATATCCTCTCTTAACAAGAATCTCTTTCTCAGACTTGTTTTACATCTTAAGATCGCCCGTAGTGCGTGTGACCCAATAAGTTTCCGATTATGTTGGCCTTTCATAATTAACTCCTTAATTATGAATAGATCATGAGTGACACCTAGCAGTACATCATGACCCTCAATTGATCGAAAAGTCTAAATCGACTTCAGAATATTTTCTGAACCCTTCAGCAACTCAAGTTTTTCGTACCTTGTTCCTTTCACTCATACTATGCCCACTTGATTCAGGACATGGTCTCTGTGTTTGTCCCCACTAGGTTGACTACGTCACACTTAGCCCAAGTTAATTTTCTTGTCCTATGGATTCAAGTTACTCCTACATGTTCCCAAGAAGACAATCTTCTTAACATGCTTGCTCTGGGGAGAGACTTCTGAGTAATAATCCTGACAAGAGGCCTAGGATATACATCTCCTTTATCAGGAGTGGTGAATCCTCTGTTGGTTATTCAAACACCTTCGATCAGTTTAGCTTATACCCAATCAACCCGGAGTTACACCTACTATGTAGATGGCTATAAAGAAATCAAAGTACAAGGTTCCATGATCAAGGTGACTTGAATATCTCAAGTCTAAGGAAGCTCGCACTCAAGATACAATAAGATCTTCAATGACATATAGAACCATATGAAGTCTCATAACAGGTCACTCTAATGAACTAGTTACCATAACTAGCATCTACATGTTCACTCTCAACATCCCTATGCTTCTATTCAGTGTGTACCGAATGCTTGGATAAATCAAGGAGTATAATATGTGCTAGTCTCACAGAATTGATGATGTCTAATCTCATCAATTCATCGACTAGGGATAGTTTCAATACTTGCATATTTACACATGATGATATACCCACTAATTGTGATTCAATTACAATTTTTCTCATGCTATGCATCATATTGTGGACTTCAGTACATGAGTTTAAGATCCAATCAAATACATAGATAATGTACACTCAAATAGTGAATTTTATTAATAACTTCTAAGGCGATTGCCTTAGGACACCTCTTAATTACATCAAACTCCCACTTGGCCTACAGCCAGTCGCCTTGGTATCTAATACAATAGGCATCTATATGCCTCTCGAACTTTTCTTGGGGAAAAGGCTTTGTCAAGGGATCTTCTAGATTTCTATCAGTGGAAACTTTCTCTATTTGTACGTCTCTTCTACCTATGATCTAATTGATTAGATGGTAATGACGTAGTATGTGTTTGGATCGCTGATGAGGTTGTGGTTCCTTCGCCTGTGCAATGGCACCATTGTTGTCGCAATAAACTGGTAATGCTTCAAAAATGTTTGAAACTAGTTTAAGTTCAGTAATGAACTTTTGATCCAAACCGCCTCCTTTGCTGCTTTAGAAGCTGCAATGTACTCTGCCTGCATAGTAGAATCAGCTTGGAACTTATGATCTTGTTTGAAACTTTTTCAACTCACCGCACCTCTATTCAAGATGAATATATATCCAGACTGATATTTGGAATCATCCTTATCTGTCTGGAAGCTGACATCAGTATACCCGCTTACCACCATATCACCTCCTCCATATACTAAAAACAAATCCTTAGTCCTTCTCAAGTACTTAAGTGTCTTGATAGCCACCCAATGGTTCATACCAAGATCCGACTGGTATCTACTCGTAACACTCAAAGCATACGATAGATCGGGTCTCGTACATAACACAACATACATGATCGATCCTATAGATGACGCATATGAGATCTGACTCATGCAAATCCTCTCGTCTTCAGTGCGCGGGCACATAGACTTCGAAAGGTGAATCCCATGCCTCATGGGAATAAAACCTTTCTTGGATTCTTCCATGCTAAACCATTTTAACACTTTGTCTATGTATGTAGACTGAGAAAGACCAAACAACTAATTCGATCTATCTCTATAGATCTTAATCCCCAAAATATAGGTTGTTTCTCCCATGTCTTTCATGGAGGACATTATGGACAACCAGACCTTGACTGTTTGCAAAATAGAAATATCATTTCTTATAATTAATATGTCATTGACATATAATATTAAGAATGTTGGGACCGTGATGTCCACTAGATGGGGGTGAATAGCGTTTCGACGTACATTGATGGAATTCAATCGTACTTGCTACAAAATGTTAGTATATGCAGCGGAAATAATAGAGATACAAACAAATACACAACACAAACACAAGTACACAAGATACAATGTGGTTCGGAACCTTAAGGTTCTTACTCCACGGGGTGAGCTCAAATGAGCTATAGCGATGCAACCAACACCACTAAACAATAATACACCTTCTCGACAACAAGTCAGAGGCGGAGAAATCTCGTACAAATGATTACACTAAGTAATACAATGAATAGAAGAAAATAAAAAAATGAAATGAAATACAAGTAAAGAAAAACACTTTACAAGGAGCTTTTGATTCCTTGATCTTTGATTTCCTTGGACTAGCCTTTAAGGACTGGAAAGCACCAACTATTCCCCTTCAAATCGCCCAAGAGAACCCTTGCCAAATCCCTCTCCATGAGCTGCCTTTATAGTCTACATTTGGGTTGGATTTCGCTTAGCTATCGACTGATCGAGACTACCAGTCTGTTAGTGAAAGTCCTAGAGCCAATCATGTGATGATTGTTGGATGGACTTTATTGTATCATATTCCTATTTATAAAGGCATGGTTATTATATTTACTTGTACTAGTGTCAAATAACTAAGTATAATAACGTCCTTGAGTAGAAAGTTCTTATCTATATCAATTGATTGGTTGAATCGATAATGAGATGATATAGAGAACACTACTCTTAATCATTCCTAGTCAAGTATTAACATTCAGGGACAATGTTAATGCGTAGAGACTAGCATGTAGGTCAACTCGATGACTTGATCTCACAAGTCATGGATATGAGATATCAAGTTGACACATGGGTATGCATTGGAGAATGTATACTAAATGACCCGCCATGAGAAAGTATCATGGATCATTATATGAGTGTCATATACTTTCTCATGTGACTATTAGTATGACTATTAGTCTTTGAACCTGAAGTCACCATGGTTCCCTACATAAGGAGTTGCATACTTTGGCTTCGTCAAACGTCACCCGTAAATGGGTGGACTATAAAGGCGATTACTGGGTATGTAACAAATTATACGGAGGGATGTGAGTGATGTAAATGGGATCTATCCCTCCTATATGACGGGAGTGACATCGTTATTCTTGATAGAGTGAGACCACGAAGTGCATGGCCATGCCTTGAGCTCATTTTATTAGAGTGAGTCTACTTGGAGTTCAAGATATAGATTGTACCGAGGATGACACATTCTATGCCTCAATTGGTCAATCTAGATGTCAAGGATAGAGGGACATTGTCACATATTGTGAGAGTCACAATTAGTAGTCACAAAGGTGATGTTGGATCTCAACATTCTTGTAACTTGGGTAGCAATGATGTGTTACTAGATACCACTCATTGTTTATGTTCCTAAATCGGTTTAGGAGCATTGCCAATGTTACAAGAACCTATAGGGTCACACACAAAGGGCAATTAGATGGATATTAGGTTTATATGATGAACCATGAGGATTAGGTTCTTGGGATGAACCAAATTGGATTAAGAGTAATCCAAATTAGACTAATTGAGTTAGACTCAATTTAATTCAAGTGTTGAATGAGTCTAATTTAGATTTCATTCATTGAATCAATTTAAAATAATGAATAGAGATTCATTAAATCAAATTGACTTGAATCAAGTGGTTAGATTTGATCAACCATGGGAGATAAGAGGTCAAGTTTGACTTGACTTGAGAGGGAAGATGAATGGTCAATTTTGACTTGACCAATTGTCATGTCATGGTGACTTGGCATGGGGGTCGGCCAATGATAATGTTCCACATCATCATAGACTTATCATGGGCTGCCACCTCATGAGGGAGACCAAGATCCATTGGCTCTTGGAGTTACATGCATGCATATAACCCCCCAAAGAAGTGGCCGGCCACTTAAGTGGTTTTTAGTGTGTGTAGTTAGGGTGGTGTAACTTCATCATCTTCTTCCTTGGATCTTCCCTCAAGATCTCTCCCTCTCCTCTTGCCGTGGGTTCCTTAGTGTGCTAGCACACTCTAAGTGATCTCCTCCACCTATTGTTCGTGTGGATACCGATAGAGGAGTGTACACTTGATACTCTCGAGTTCCGACTAGCCATTTGGACGAGCGGGATAAGCAAAGGGCGTCGCATCGAGGGTAAACTCTTAACATATATATCTAGAGTAGATCTAATGTTTTTAAACACATACATGTAGTTTTATTTACCTTCGCACGGACCGGTGGCCGACTTCCGGGGTTTCCGCAACGCAAAAAGCGGTTTTTGCAGCTCGGATAGTCCAACAGTGGTATCATAGCCACTTGCGAAGCATGCATGTGTTTTATTTTTGTAGTTTTTATATTAGATATAAAAATTACAGATCTATAAGTTTCTATAAATTTCCTATTTTTATAGAATTTTTGGGTATTTTTCTCAAAGAGTCGAAGCAACAAGTCTTGAGACACTTGTAGGCTTCAACCACCGAGAAAAACTCTCCGGAACGGCGAAATCTCGCTTTATGTTTTTGAGACAGTGACTTATGTCGCTGTAAGATCGAGATGGGACACTCGCAAAGTTCATTTTGTGAGTAGGGCCGCTGCCCCTAACCCCAAAAAGGGCATTGTCCCGAGATCGTGCCCGGAAACCGATTAGCGGGACCGTTACGGAGATGTGACTCATAAAATTGAAAACAAATAGGAAAAATTATAGAAATTTTCTGTAAAATACATAATTTAGAATTATGTATAATATTGTGATGGTCATGGCCCAAGAACACCAATATGATTGGATAAATATGTTGTAATTCATAATACGGCTTGCATACCGTTTTTGTGGTTGTGCATGTTGTATAGGGTATGCGACCTACGCGTCGTCCCTCTTCTTTTAAAATTCTAGTTATAAATAGTTTTAGACTCGAATGTAACTTGAGTTTTATATTTGTAATGTACAAAATGGAGCGGTGGAAGGTCCACTAGTAGATGGAGTTACGAGGAGGGTGCCGACGACACATGGCGGTCAAAGGAGGCGCTTGGAGAAACCGCTAACCCTAGGATGACCGTCCGATCTTCTCATTGGCTTGAGAAGATCGTAGTAGGGCCATGACCTCATCACAATTAATTTTTATATATATATATATATATATATATATATATATTTGTTTTTCTTGTATGTATGTGATGCATGCTAGTAAATTTTGCTTGTATGTATATGATGCATGCTAGGATATTTTGCTTGTATGTATATGATGCATGCTAGTATATTGCTTGTAAGTATGTGATGCATGCTAGTTTAGGATAATAAAGTTCTAGATGCGTATATGATACACATTCATGATTAGATTAGATCTTAATCGAATCAACTCATAAAATGCCTACCAAGTTTTGATACCCATCACTACCTCGATCATTTGTTGTTGTTGAATCTGCCAAAGCAGAGCAACGTATATTATCTTGGTAGTGTGCGGAGGGACAATCTTGTGAAGGTAGGGGAAACTTCGCTTCCCACTCCAAATCGGTCGCTTGTTCATGGTGATCCCTTCATCGTTCCCGGATTAAAAAATTAATCCTCGACAAAGAGAGATTACCAAAGCAACCATTCCATCATCGTGCTATTCGATTAGAGTGGTCACTTGAACAAACTTGTTGTTCAAGCAACCAACATCTATTCATCGAATAGCTACGGAAAAGACGATGTACGGATTGCCGGCTTTTGCGTTTGTATTCGGGGTCCAAGTAAATTTAGCCATATGCCATACATACAATATACAAAGAAACAAACAAGGAAAACAAAACAAGATTTATACCTCTTGTTTACCTCAAGATCTTCTATCGTATGTCCTATCCTCCTCTTGGACGTTGTGTGGGCAACGATTCTCCAAGAGATGAAGCCTCCTAGATCACGACCTTCCTTTCCTAGCTCCCTCTAAACAAGAGGAAGTATAGAACAAAACTCTTCTCCTACCTAGAACCGACCACCAAGCCTCCTTGCTTGGTGTTTACCGCCAGCCAAGGAGAGAACAAGGAGTAGATGAAGAGAATGGGGTGGGCGCCGACCAAGAGCTCCAAGGGAAGAACCCTAACCCTAGTCACCGTCGGCCAAGGACGGAGAGAAGAAGAGGATGAGCACCTACCAAGGTTGAGAAGAGCAAGATGGGCACCGACCATGGAGAAGAGGAAGAATCCTTGTTGCCCAAGGATTCTCTAAACCCTAGCCGCCAATTGCCCTCCAAGCCCTAGCCGCCGAAACCCTAATTCTCCTTCTATATTCTTGCCGCCCACCCTAGGAGCCTTATTTATATAGTTGGGCTCAAGCTTCCTTTTAATCTCCACCGTCGAATCTAATGATTTAATCTCCACCGTTGGATCTAGAGATTTAATCTCAACCGTCGGATCTAGAGTTTCATTTTCCATCATCAGATCTAGGCTTCAAGAGGGTTTTAATAGGCTACAATAGGGCCATGAGGAGGAGTTGGATCTTGGCCACCCAATGGATCAAGCCCACATAAAGTCCGATCCATTAATGATAATCCATTCCACTAGAGGATTATCATTGATCTACCTCACCAACCCCCATAAGTTAATATGGGCTCCATATATTATTTGTACATATATCTCCCCGTGTTTAAGATCTCGAATGTCTGTCGATTAATTAATTTACTGACAATTAATTAATCAACATCTAACTCCATGAGTAGTAGCACTTAACCTTATCATCATACCGGACCAAGTCCACCTGCAGGGTTTACATGATGAACCGTATGAGCTCCTCAAGGGGACATCATCATCCTAATATATAGGACCCGGTTTTCTCCTATAATCAACGATACACCATATAAATAATATTATTTCCCAACTTACCGAGCCTATCGATTTACTCTATAAATCTCGCCCATTGGTAAATCAAAGAAATGAATACTAAGTATATGTATCCATTATTATATTGGGATTAAGAGCATGTACAACATAATATCTGAGGTCTGATTCGATTATGTAATCAGCAATAAATCGAATCACCTCAAAGTCGGTCCTGCTCAATACACACAAAGTGTACTAGTGTAATTCAATGTCAAACACAAACCAATACCAAATCACACTACAACCATTCCAATGGTTTGTCCATAACCATCTAGGTTGTGAGCCTTTACTTATACTCAACAAGGAACCGATAACTTGATCTCCTGTGTGACACTACACACCATGTTATCTTCAATGTAATGTATTAGACAAATATGCATAACTTTAAATATGCAAACAATGATCATGTGATTCTTATTTCAAAATAAATATGTTCATACAAAAGATAGACTTTTCAGTATACATCCCAACAATCTTCCACTTATACTAAAAGACTATGCTGTTTTCTAACTGCCATACATCTGATTCTCATTCCCTCCACATGCCTATCAAAAGCTCTCGCTGGAAGGGCCTTAGTGAAAGGATCTGCCATGTTATCCTCCGATGCAATCTTGGCTACAACAATTTATCCTCTCTTAATGATTTCTCGTATCAGGTGGTACTTGCGCTCTATGTGTTTACTTGCCTTATGGGCTCGTGGTTCCTTCGAGTTTGCAACTCTACCACTGTTATCACAATAAATTGTGATAGTTTTGGGCAAACCAGGAATCACATCCAAGTCTATCAAGAAGTTCCTGAGCCATACAGCTTCTTTGGCTGCCTTAGAGGTTGTCACATACTTAGCTTCCATGTTGAAGTCCACCATGCATTTCTTCTTGACACTCCTCCATACAATGGCTCCACCTCCCAAAGTAAACACAAAATCAAAGGTAGATTTACTGTTATCCCTATCTAATTGGAAGTCAGAATCTGTGTAATCCACAGGGAGTAATTTGTCTGCCTGGTAAACTAGGATATAATCCCTAGTCTTTCTCAGGTACTTCAATATATACTTTACCGCAGTCCAATATCCCTGTCCTGGATTACTCTGATATCTACTGACCATGCCCATGGCAAAGCAGATATCTGGTCTCGTACATAGCATAGCATACATGAGGCTTTCTACTGCTGAAGCATAAGGAACCACCTTCATCTCCTCTATCTCCTCAGATGTTCTATGACACATCTCCTTAGATAAAGGAACTCCATGCCTGAAAGGTAGAAAACCTTTCTTTGATTTCTGCATGTTAAAACAAGCCAAAATGGTGTCTATGTATGAAGCTTGAGATAAGAACAACATCCTTTTTCTGCGATCCCTTATAACCTTGATCCCAAGGATGTGTCCCACTTCTCCACAGTCCTTCATATCAAACTGTTTGGACATCCATACCCTTACGTCCGATAACACCTTGACATTCTTCCCAATTAACAAAATGTCATCTACGTATAGTATAAGAAATACCACTACATTTCCGTCACATGTCTTGTATACACAAGACTCATCCGGACTTTGAATAAATCCATAAGAATGGATTACCTCATCAAAGTGGATATTCCAAGACCTTGAAGCTTGCTTCAATCCATAAATGGATCGATTAAGCTTGCACCCAAGATGCTCTTTTCCCTTTGAAATGAATCCCTCTGGTTGCTTCATATAGATGTTTTCCTCAAGACTTCCATTAAGGAAATCTGTCTTGACATCCATCTATCATAGCTCATAATCCATATGAGCAACAATACATAAGAGAATCCAGATAGACTTAAGCATGGCTACCGGCAAAAAGGTCTCCTCATAATCGATACCCTCTTTCTGAGTATACCCCTTCACAATAAGCCTCGCTTTGAAGGTCTCAACCTTCCCGTCTATTCCTCTCTTTCTCTTATAGATCCACTTACATCCAATGGATTTTACACCTTTGGGTGGTTCTACTAGCTCCCAGACCTGATATGAATCCATAGATTCAATCTCAGTATTCATTGCACTTTGCCAAGATACCGCATCATTATCTTGGATTGCCTCGTCATATGTTCAGGGATCAGGTTCATGTTCGCCAGGGACCAAATCAGAAGATTCTCCCATGAACATGAATCTATCAGGCTGTCTAACAACCCTCCCACTATGACGAGGTATCACCTGTGTATCATCTGTGACACGCGGTGCAGTGACTTGTGGAATATCCTCTTGTACCTGTGGTACTGAAGTAGTAACTTTCCCTCTCAATTCCTCCAGAACAATCTTACTCATGGGCTTGTGGTTCATCACATAGTCTTCCTCTAGAAATCTAGCATTCGTGCTAATGATCACCCTCTGATATCTAGGACTATAAAATAAACCACCTTTCATTCCTCTAGGGTAGCAAATGAACATGCACACTTCTGTACAAGGTTTCAACTTACCAGCATCTGCCTTCAGCACATGTGCTGGACTCCCCCAAATCCGAATATGTCTCAGACTAGGCTTTCGTCCAGTCTACAATTCTGAGGGAGTAGAAGGCACTGATTTAGATGGAACCAAGTTCAGAATATACACCGTCGTATCCAGAGCATACCCCCAGAATGAATCTGGCAACTCAAAATAACTCATCATCGATCTAACCATCTCAATAAGAGTCCTATTCCTTCGCTCTACTACACCATTATGCTGGGGTGTGCCAGGTGCAGACAATTAGGATTGAATCCTAGCCTCTGATAAGTAATTCCTAAATTCTCCCAAGAGGTATTCACCACCACGATCAGATCGTAGTGTTTTGATACTTTTACCTTGACGTTTCTCCGCATCAACCTTGAATTCTTTGAACTTGTCAAAGCATTCAGACTTGCGGCGCATCAAGTAAATGTATCCATATCTTGAATAATCGTCTATGAAAGAGACGAAATACTCAAAACCTCCTCTCACCTGGAGAGACATAGGACCACACATATCAGAATGAACCAATTCCAACACATCTTTTGCTCTATACCCCTTGGCCTTGAAAGGCCTCTTGGTCATTTTACCTTCCAAGCAAGACTCGCGGGTTGGGAAGTCTTCCACCACTAATGAACTCAGAGGTCCATCAGCTATCAACCTTTGAATTCTGCTTAGGTTAATATGACCAAGCCTTAAATGCCAAAGATATGTTTGGCTCATCTTCGAAGGTTCTTTTCTCGGTGAGTTATTAACTTCTATTTGCATCATGGTAGCTTTTGATTCAAGAGTATATAAATTTCCTATCAATGCACCAGAACAGATAATCTCCCTATTCTTTTTTATAACAACTCTGTCATTAAAAGAAATAGAATATCCATCCATAAACAATTTAGAAACCGAAATCAAATTCTTTCTAAATAAAGGTACATAAAGGCAATTTTTAAGAACCAAAACTTTATTTTTCTCAAAAGACAAATAAACATCTCCCACTGCAACAGCCGCCACCTTCATGGCATCACCCAAGTATATGGTAATCTCCCCTTCAGCCAGTCGTCTGGTTTCCTCGAACCCCTGCAAAGTATTACAGACATGATCAGTGGCTCCCGTATCTACACACCAGGCACCGGTAGATAACACCGCTAAACATGTTTCAACGACAATATCAAAAGATATACCTTTGTTCTACTTCCGATTGGGGCAGTCCTTCTTCCAGTGTCCAGTGTGCTTAGAAGTGAAGCACTTGCCTTTTGGCTTCTTCACTCCTCCCTGAGTTCCTCCTGCCACCATTGCCCCAGCTTGTTTCTTCTTCTTCTTGCCTTTTGGCTTAGAAGTAGAAACCTTTAGGGCAACCATGGCCTGTGCCAGAGCACTCTAACGAAAAAGCCCCTCTGTCACCTGGAGTTCTGTCAGAAGCTCTGCCAATGAATACAACCTCTTGTTCATGTTGTAGTTCAGGCGGAACTGCTCAAAACTCATCGGTAGAGACTGGAGGATGATATCGACCTAGGTTTCCCCATCGATCTCAGCTCCGAGGACTTCCAGCTCATTCAAATGAGCCATCATCTTGAGAACATGATCCCTCACGGGTGTTCCCTCGATCATGGTGGTCGTCATCAAGTTCTTCATGACTTCCTGCCTAGCAGCCCGATTCTGGTCTCCGAAAAGCTATTTGAGATTGAGCATCATGTCATAAGCAGTGGGCATGGCTTGATGCTGATGTTGCAATACATTTGACATATATGCCAAAATGTAACACCGCACCATCTCATCAGTCTTAATCCACTTCTTATAACTCTCCTTCTCCTTTTCCCCAGAATCATCTGCAGGCTTAGGAGGACACTCTTTGAAGAGTACATATTTGTACTCCTCATCAGTCAAGACAATGTCAAGATTCCTCTTCCATTGAACATAATTGGGTCCAGTAAGTTTATTTTCTTTCAGTATCACAGCAAGTGGGTTGAAAGACATTTTGAAAAACCTAAGAATCACATAAATCAAAAATTAGATTTCAAAAAATTATTGATTCCTCAAACAATAAAATTTTAAAATCAACCAACACCTCAAAACACCGAAAATATCGTATGCCACGATAGTGTGGACGTATACGAATTCTACATTTGTAAGAGGAGGTTTTACCCATTAATTTTACCATCTTGTCAACCTTACTTTTTGACAAATAAAATTAATAGTTTGTTCCTATTTGGCCCTACAAATAAGAGCAGTGACTCCGATGGGGAGGATACTCCTATTTGCATCTAAATGTTCACCATTAGTTGGTACCAAGGTAATTATCTCGGATTATGTGCCTTCCGATGGGGAAGTACACACACTCCTTAATAATTTCCTATAACCATATTCGACCGTGTAATCCACAAACAAACTCATCCGATGGGGAGGAAGGCACTCAGAGCCGACGCGCAAGTTTGTTTACATCACATGTCAAATCGTAATGGAGGCCGTGGCAATTTATAAAAATATCCCTCTCCCACTTAGTAATTTAGAGTTGAGGAATTTTCCTAGCCTATGCATATCAAACAAAAAGCAATGAATATGAAAAAAAAATATTTTTCAACTAATATGGCTTTTGTCTCCAATATGCCTCCCGTCGTATCGCCATCTCGTCTGCTCCTCCCTACGCCATGTACGAGCCATCTGGAGATCTGAGCCGAGAATTGTTGGGATGTGTCGCTTCGGAGGCTCATTGGCTCCCATGTCCCCGGATTAAAATTTTCACTAATGAAAGACTTAATCCGGATGGGATGAGCTTCCTTGGCACAACCTATTCGTCGTCGTGCTAACAACTTGAGTGGTCGCTTGAACAAACTAGTTGTTCAAGCAACACAACTCTTCTAGTTGGTTAGCCGCGGAAAAGACGACGGATGGATCGCCGGTTTTTGTGTTTGTCTTCGGGGTCCATGATTATACAATATATATCCATTCATACACATGCATAATCAAAATATTAAAGAACATATTCAGATCTATAAATAAAGTTAAAAACAACTTTATACCTTACGATCTTCTATCGTATGTCCTATCCTTCTCATGGACGACGTGTGGACGAAGATCCTCCACGAGTTGAAGCCTTCTTGATCACTTTCTTCTCTACCTTGTCCGCTGCGAACAAAGAGAAGCAATCACAAATACCTTTCCTATCTAGAACCGACCACCAAATTAGGGAATTTGGTGCAACCGCCGGCCAAGGAGCAAGTGGATGATGCGCCGGCCACCAAATGAATGGAAACCGCCGGCCACCTTGGAGAGATTGGAGGAAGATGATTGCCGGCCACCAATGGATGGAGAACCGCCGGCCAAGGAGCAAGGAAAAGGGAAGAGTGCCGCCCAAAACCAAGGAGGAGAAGAGAGGGATGACCGGCCAAACCCTAGCTTGCCGCCCAAGCTTGTAGCCGCCCAAACCCTAGCCGGCCAATGGGAGATGAGCCAAACCCTAACCCTAATTCGAAAACCATTCTCCTTCTCTTATCCTTGCCACCCAACCCTAAGAACCTATTTATAGAATAGGGCTAAAGCCTCCTTTAATCTCATCCGTCGGATCTAGGGATTTAACCTCCACCGTCGGATCTAGGGTTTTATCCCAACCGTCGGATCTAGGGTTTCATCTCAACCGTTGGATCTAGGATTTCATCCTAATCGTCGGATCTAGGATTTCATCCCAACCGTCGGATCTAGGGTTTTATCCCAACCGTCGGATCTAGGGATTTGATCTCAACTGTCGATTCTAGGGTTTCATCCTAACCATCGGATCTTAGGGATTTAATCCCAACCGTTGGTTCTAGGGTTTCATCCTAACCATCGGATCTTAGGGATTTAATCCTAACCGTTGGTTCTAGGTTTTGTTTTACATTCTTGGATCTAGACTTCACAAGGATTATATTAGGCTACGATAGGGACCATAAGGAGGAGTTGGGTCTTGGCCACCCGATGGATCGGAACCACACATACTTGATCCATCAATGATGTTCCATTCCACTAGAGGATCATCATTGAACTACCTCACCAACCCCCATAAATTAATATGGGCTCCATATATTATTTGTACATTAATCTCCCCGTGTTTAAGATATCGAATGTCCGTCAATTAATTGATTTACTGACCATCAATTAATTAACATCTAACTCCTCGAGTAGTACCACTCAACCTTATCATCATGTTGACTAAGTCAACCACCTGGGTTTACATGATGAACCTTATGAGCTCCTCAAGGGGACATCATCAACCTAATATATAGGACACGGTTTCCTCCTATAATCAACGACAAACCATGTAAATAATATTTTTTCCCAACTTACCGGGCATATTGATTTAATCCATCTAAATCTCACCCACTGGTAAATTAAAGAAATAAATACTAAGTACATGTGCCCGTTATTATATCGGGATTAAGAGCATGTACAACATAATATCTGAGGTCCGATTCAATTGTGTAGTCAGTACTAAATTGAATCACCTCTATGTCGGTCCTACTCAATACACCTAAGTGTACTAGTGTAACTCTATGTTCAAGATAAAACAATACCAAGCTACACTACAACCATGCCAATGGTTTGTCCAAAACCATCTTGGTTGTGAGCCTCTACTTATATTTTACAAGGGACTGATAACATGATCTTCTGTGCCACACCAAGTACCATGTTATCTACAATGTAGAATATTAGACAATATGCACACATATATAATGAATATACAAAATGCAAACAATGATCATGTGATTCTTATTTCAAAATAAAATGTTCATACAGAAAAGAGCTAGGCTTTCAGTATACATTCTAACGATCTCCCACTTATACTAAAAGACTATGCTGTCATCACTCTGCCATACATCTGATCCCCATGTCCTCCACATGCCTATCAAACGCTTTCGCTGGAAGGGCCTTAGTGAATGGATCTGCCAGGTTATCCTCTGATGCAATCTTGGCGACAACAACTTCTCCTCGCTTTACGATCTCTTGTATGAGGTGGTACTTGCGCTCTATGTGTTTACTCGCCTTATGGGCTCGTGGTTCCTTCGAGTTTGCAACTGCACCACTGTTATCACAATAAATTGTGATAGTTTTGGGCAAACCAGGAATAACATCCAAGTCCATCAAGAAGTTCCTGAGCCATACAGCTTCCTTGGCTGCCTCAGAGGCTGCCACATACTCAGCTTCCATGGTAGAGTCCGCCACGCATTTCTGCTTGACACTCCTCCATACTATGGCTCCACCTCCAAAAGTAAACACAAACCCCGAGGTAGACTTACTCTTGTCCCTATCTGATTGGAAATCCGAACTGTAACCCATGTCAGGACTAATTGATCCGCCAGAAACCAAAGATATAATCCCTACTCCTTCTCGTACTTCAATATATGCTTTACCGCAGTCCCAATGTCCTCGTCAGATTACTCGATATCCGCTAACCATGCCCATAAAGAAAGGTATATCCGGTCTCGTACATAGCATAGCATACATAAGGCTTCCTACTACCGAAGCATAAGGAACCGCCTTCATGTCCTCTATCTCCTTTGATGTTTTGGGACACATCTCTTTAGATAAAGGAACTCCATGCCTAAAAGGTAGAAAACCTTTCTTGGAGTTCTGCATGCTAAAATGAGCAAGGATAGTGTCAATATATGAAGCTTGAGATAAGCACAACATCCTTTTCTTGCGATCCCTTATAACTTTGATCCCAAGGATGTGTCCCACTTCTCCCAAGTCCTTCATGTCAAACTGTTTGGACAACCATACCCTTACGTCTGATAACACTTTGATATTGTTGCCAACTAACAAAATGTCATCTACGTATAGTATAAGAAACACCACTACGTTTCCGTCACATCTCTTGTATACACAAGGTTCATCCGGCCGTTGAATAAATCCATATGACTGGATTACCTCATCAAAGCGGATGTTCCAAGATCTAGAAGCTTGCTTCAATCCATAAATGGACCGATTAAGCTTACATACAAGATGCTCTTTGCCTTTAGCAATGAATCCCTCTGGTTGCCGCATATAGATGTTCTCCTCAAGACATCCGTTAAGGAAAGCTATCTTGACATCCATCTGCCATATCTCATAATCCATATGAGCAGCTATAGATAAGAGAATCGGATAGACTTAAGCTAAGCTAAAAGGTCTCCTCATAGTCAATACCCTCTTTCTGAGTATACCCTTTCGCAATAAGCCTAGCTTTGAAGGTCTCAACCTTCCCGTCTACCCCTCTCTTTCTCTTGTAGATCCACTTGCATCCAATAGTTTTTACACCATCGGGTGGCTCTACTAGCTCCCAGACCTGATTAGAATCCATAGATTCTATCTCTGAATTCATCGCTCTTTGCCAAGATACCGCATCTCTATCTTGGATTGCCTCGTCATATGTCCAGGGATCAGGTTCATGTTCACCAGGGACTAAGTCCGAAGACTCTCTCAAAAAAATGAATCTATCGGGTTGTCTAACAACCCTCCCACTACGATGAGGTACCTCCCATGTATGCTTTGTGACACGCGGTGCAGTGACTTGTGGGGTATCCTCTTGTACCGGTGGTACTGAAGTCGGAACTTCCCCTGCCAACTCCTCAAGAACAATCCTACTCTTGGGCTTGTGGTTCATTACATAATCCTCCTCTAGAAATCTGGCGTTCGTGCTAACGATCACCCTCTGATCTCTAGGATTATAAAATAAACCACCTTTCGTTCCCTTAGGGTAGCCAACAAACATACATACTTCTGTACGAGGTTCCAACTTACCAGCATCAACCTTCAGCACATGTGCTGGACTCCCCCATATCCGAATATGTCTCAGACTAGGCTTTTGCCCAGTCCACAATTCTACAGGGGTAGAAGGTACTAATTTAGATGGAACCAAGTTCAGAGTATACATTGTCGTATCCAGTGCATAACCCGTAGAGCAAACAGTAACTCAGAATAACTCATCATCGATCTGACCATCTCCATAAGAGTCCTATTCCTTCGCTCCGCTACACCATTCTGCTGGGGTGTGCCAGGTGCAGACAATTGGGATTGAATCCCAGCCTCTGATAAGTAACTCCTAAACTCTCCCAAGAGGTACTCGCCACCACGATCAGATCGTAATGTCTTGATACTTTTACCTTGACGGTTCTCCACATCAGCCTTGAATTCTTTGAACTTGTCAAAGCATTCAGACTTGCGGCGCATCAAGTAAATGTATCCATACCTTGAATAATCGTCTATAAAAGAGACGAAGTATTCAAAGCCACCTCTTGCCTGGATAGACATAGGACCGCACAAATCAGAATGAACCATTTCCAACACATCTTTGGCTCTATACCCCTTGGCCTTGAAAGGCCTCTTGGTCATTTTACCTTCCAAGCAAGATTCGCAGGTTGGGAGATCCTCCACCACTAATGAACCCAAAGGTCCATCGCTTATCAACCTTTGAATTCTACTTAGGTTAATATGACCAAGCCTTAGATGCCAAAGATATGTTTGGTTCATTCATAAGGTTCTTTCTCTTATTAGATTTAGAAGATGAGTTATTTACTTCTATATGCATCGTGGGAGTTTTGGTTCAAGAGTATATAAATTGCCAACCAATGTACTGTATCAGATAATCTCCTATTCCTTTATAACCACCTTAACATTAAAAGAAACAGAATATCCATCCAAAAACAATTTAGAAACTGAAATTAAATTCTTTCTAAAAGTAGGTACATAAAGACAATTTCTCAACACCAAAAATTTATTCCTATCAAAAGATAAATAAACGTCTCCCACTGCAATAGCTGCCACCTTTGAAGCATTGCCCATGAAGACGGTGATTTCTCCCTCAGCTAGTCGTCGGGTTTCCTGGAACCCCTGCAAAGTATTGCAGACATGATCAGTGCTCTCAGATCTACACACCGTGCAATCGTAGATAACACCGCTAAACATGTTTCAACAACTAAACAAGAAGATATACCTTTATTCTTTCGGCGAGGACAGTCCGCCTTCTAATGTCCAGTCTGCTTGCAAGTGAAGCACTTGCCTTTCGGCTTCTTCACTCCTGCCTGCGGTCCCACTGCCACTTTCTTCGCTCCACCTTGTTTCTTCTTCTTCTTACCTTTCGGTTTAGAGGAAGAAACCTTCTGAGAGACCATGGCTTCAGCACTCTGACGAAAAATCCCCTCTGCCGCCTGGAGTTCTGTCAGAAACTCCGCCAACGAATACAACCTTTTGTTCATGTTGTAGTTGAGGCGGAACTGCTCAAAACTCCTAGGCAGAGACTGGAGAATGATATCGACCTGGGTTTCCCCATCGATCTCAGCTCCTAGGACTTCCATCTCATTAAGATGAGCCATCATCTTGAGAACATGATCCCTAACGGGTGTTCCCTCGATCATGGAGGTCATCATCAAGTTTCTCATTGCCTCCTGCCTAGTCGCCCTACTCTGATGTCCGAAAAGTTCCTTGAGATTGAACATCATGTCATAAGCTGTGGCTATGGCCTGATGCTGATGTTGGAGCACATTTGACATAGATGCCAAAATGTAACACCGCGCCATCTCATCTGCCTCAACCCATTTCTTATAACGTTCTATCTCCTTTTCATCAGAGTCATCGGAGGGCTTAGGAGGATAGACCTCGAAGACTACAAATTTGTACTCCTCCGCAGTTAAGACAATATCCAGGTTTCTTTTCCAATCAATGTAGTTTGGACCAGTAAGTTTGTTTTCTTTTAAAATCACAACAAGTGGGTTGAAAGCCATTTGAAATTCCTAAAAATCACAATGATAAAAAATATTAGATTTCAAATATTATTGATTCCTCAAAACAATAATATCCTGAAATCAACCAACACCGCAAAACACCGAGAATTTCGTATGCCACGCTGTGTGGACGTATACGAAACCTACATTTGTAAGAGGAGGTTTTACCCATTAATTTTATTATCTTGTCAACCTTACTTTTTGACAAATAAAATTAATAGTTGGTTCCTCTTTGGCCCTACAAATAAAAGCAGTGACTCCGATGGGGATGATACTTTCATTTGCATCTAAGTGTGCACCATTACACGATACTAAGGGAATTATTTCGGATTATGTGCCTTACCGCTGTGGAAGTACACATGCTCCTAGATAATTTCCTATAACCATTATTTGACCTAGTGATCCGCAAACAAACCTGTCCGCAGGGAGGAAGGCACCTAGAGCCAACACACAAGTTTGTTCGCATCACACGTCAAATTGTAATGGAGGCCGTGAGAATTAATTAAAATATCCCTCTCCCACTTAGTAAATTGCAAATGAGGAATTTTAAATCACACACAACATGAATATAAAACAAATAAGCAATAAATATGGAAAAAATAGAATTTTTCCAACTATTATGGCATTGTCCTCCAATATGCATCCCGTCGTGTGGCCACCTCGTCCGCTCCAACTTTTCCCGTGCGCAAGTCACCAAAGAGTTCCGAGCCGAGATAAAACATTTTAATTTACATCCATCGATCCTATACTCCACGAAGGAGTGTACAAATAATCTAGATCGAAAGTAAACTAAAATGATTGGCTAAACAATGCCGTATTTAATTACAAAAATTAAATACTAATCTAGCCTCGTCAACCCAGAGGATTCAAATAATAAATTTTTTACACACATCCATTCACATACACACACATGGCCATAATAGTCGGATCTTATGCCTGCAACCAAAAAGTTAAACTACGCATATCCTACTATTATCCGGCACATATAATATATGAAAAATGCATAAAAAATTAACCGAATCCAAAACACACAAAACCGGAAACCGTGGCTCTGATACCAATTTTTGGGATGTGTCGCTTCGGAGGCTCATTGGCTCCCATGTCCCCGGATTAAAATTTTCACTAATGAAAGACTTAATCCGGATGGGATGAGCTTCCTTGGCACAACCTATTCGTCGTCGTGCTAACAACTTGAGTGGTCGCT
Organism: Wurfbainia villosa; assembly: GCA_025175895.1. Classification (NCBI taxonomy): domain Eukaryota; kingdom Viridiplantae; phylum Streptophyta; class Magnoliopsida; order Zingiberales; family Zingiberaceae; genus Wurfbainia; species Wurfbainia villosa. The sequence continues at coordinate 35,817,647 of CM045998.1, read as the reverse complement.
TGAACAAACTAGTTGTTCAAGCAACACAACTCTTCTAGTTGGTTAGCCGCGGAAAAGACGACGGATGGATCGCCGGTTTTTGTGTTTGTCTTCGGGGTCCATGATTATACAATATATATCCATTCATACACATGCATAATCAAAATATTAAAGAACATATTCAGATCTGTAAATAAAGTTAAAAACAACTTTATACCTTACGATCTTCTATCGCATGTCCTATCCTTCTCGTGGACGACGTGTGGACGAAGATCCTCCACGAGTTGAAGCCTTCTTGATCACTTTCTTCTCTATCTTGTCCGCTGCGAACAAAGAGAAGCAATCACAAATACCTTTCCTATCTAGAACCGACCACCAAATTAGGGAATTTGGTGCAACCGCCGGCCAAGGAGCAAGTGGATGATGCGCCGGCCACCAAATGAATGGAAACCGCCGACCACCTTGGAGAGATTGGAGGAAGATGATTGCCGGCCACCAATGGATGGAGAACCGCTGGCCAAGGAGCAAGGAAAAGGGAAGAGTGCCGCCCAAAACCAAGGAGGAGAAGAGAGGGATGACCGGCCAAACCCTAGCTTGCCGCCCAAGCTTGTAGCCGCCCAATGGAAGATGAGCCAATCCCTTACCCTAATTCGAAAACCAATCTCCTTCTCTTATCCTTGCCGCCCAACCCTAAGCACCTATTTATAGAATAGGGCTTAAGCCTCCTTTAATCTCATCCGTCGGATCTAGGGATTTAACCTCCACCGACGGATCTAGGGTTTTATCCCAACCGTCGGATCTAGGGTTTCATCTCAACCGTCAGATCTAGGATTTCATCCTAATCGTCGGATCTAGGATTTCATCCCAACCATCGGATCTAGGGTTTTATCCCAACCGTCGGATCTAGGGATTTGATCTCAACCGTCGATTCTAGGGTTTCATCCTAACCATCGGATCTTAGGGATTTAATCCCAACCGTTGGTTCTAGGGTTTCATCCTAACCATCGGATCTTAGGGATTTAATCCTAACCGTTGGTTCTAGGTTTTGTTTTACATTCTTGGATCTAGACATCACAAGGATTATATTAGGCTACGATAGGGACCATAAGGTGGAGTTGGGTCTTGGCCACCCGATGGATCGGAACCACGCATACTTGATCCATCAATGATGTTCCATTCCACTAGAGGATCATCATTGAACTACCTCACCAACCCCCATAAATTAATATGGGCTCCATATATTATTTGTACATTAATCTCCCCGTGTTTAAGATATCGAATGTCCGTCAATTAATTGATTTACTGACCATCAATTAATTAACATCTAACTCCTCGAGTAGTACCACTCAACTTTATCATCATGTTGACTAAGTCAACCAGTTGGGTTTACATGATGAACCTTATGAGCTCCTCAAGGGGACATCATCAACCTAATATATAGGAAACGGTTTCCTCCTATAATCAACGACACACCATGTAAATAATATTATTTCCCAACTTACCGGGCATATTGATTTAATCCATCTAAATCTCACCCACTGGTAAATTAAAGAAATAAATACTAAGTACATGTGCCCGTTATTATATCGGGATTAAGAGCATGTACAACATAATATCTGAGGTCCGATTCAATTGTGTAGTCAGTACTAAATTGAATCACCTCTATGTCGGTCCTACTCAATACACCTAAGTGTACTAGTGTAACTCTATGTTCAAGATAAAACAATACCAAGCTACACTACAACCATGCCAATGGTTTGTCCAAAACCATCTTGGTTGTGAGCCTCTACTTATATTTTACAAGGGACTGATAACATGATCTTCTGTGCCACACCAAGCACCATGTTATCTACAATGTAGAATATTAGACAATATGCACACATATATAATGAATATATAAAATGCAAACAATGATCATGTGATTCTTATTTCAAAATAAAATGTTCATACAGAAAAGAGCTAGGCTTTCAGTATACATTGTAACAAGAATAACTATTTTAATTTACATCCATCGATCCTATACTCCACAAAGGAGTGTACATGAAATCTAGACCAAAAGCAAACTAAAATAAATGAGTGGCTAAACAATGTTATACTTAATTACAAAATTAAATACTAGCCTCGTCGAGCCCGAGGATTTAAACAATATTACACACATGCAATCACATACACACATATGGCCATAATAGTTGGATCTTATGACTGCAACCAAAGAGTTAGCCTACGCACATCCTACTATCATACGACACATACAATATATGATAAGTGCATAAAATAACCGAATCCAAAACACACAAAACTGAAAACTGTTGCTCTGATACCAATTGAAGGTAGGGGAAACTTTGCTTCCCACTCCAACTCGGTCGCTTGTTCATGGTGATCCCTTCATCGTTCCCGGATGAAAAAATTAATCCTCGATAAAGAGAGATTACCAAAGCAACCGTTCCATCGTTGTGCTATTCGATTAGAGTGGTCACTTGAACAAAATTATTGTTCAAGCAACCAACCTCTATTCATCGAATAGCCGCAGAATAGACGATGTACGGATCGCCGGTTTTTACGTTTGTATTCGGGGTCCAAGTAAATTTAGCCATATGCCATATATACAATATACAAAGAAACAAACAAGGAAAACAAAACAAGATTTATACCTCTTGTTTACCTCAAGATCTTCTATCGTATGTCCTATCCTCCTCTTGGACGTTGTGTGGGCAACGATTCTCCAAGAGATGAAGCCTCCTAGATCACAACCTTCCTTTCCTTGCTCGCTCCGAACAAGAGGAAGTATAGAACAAAACTCTTCTCCTACCTAGAACCGACCACCAAGCCTCCTTGCTTGGTGTTTGCTGTCGGCCAAGGAGAGAACAAGGAGTAGATGAAGAGAATGGGGTGGGTGCCGACCAAGAGCTCCAAGGGAAGAACCCTAACCCTAGTCACCGCCAACCAAGGATGGAGAGAAGAAGAGGATGAGCACCAGCCAAGGTTGAGAAGAGCAAGATGGGCGCCAGCCAAGGAGAAGAGGAAGAAGCCTTGCCGCCAAAGGATTCTCCAAACCCTAGCCACCAATTGCCCTCCAAGCCCTAGCCGGCCTAACCCTAATTCTCCTTCAATATTCTTGTTGCCCACCCTAGGAGCCTTATTTATAGAGTTGGGCTCAAGCCTTCTTTTAATCTCCACCATCGGATCTAAAGATTTATTCTCCACCATTGGATATAGAGATTTAATCTCAACCATCAGATCTAGAGTTTCATTTTCCATCATTGGATCTAGGCTTCAAGAGGGTTTTAATAGGCTGCAATAGGGACCATGAGGAGAAGTTGGATCTTAGCCACTCAATAGATCAATCCCACATAAAGTCTAATCCATTAATGATAATCCATTCCACTAGAGGATTATCATTGATCTACCTCACCAACCCCCATAAGTTAAAATGGGCTCCATATATTATTTGTACATATATCTCTCCATGTTTAAGATCTCGAATGTCTATCGATTAATTAATTTACTGATAATTAATTAATCAACATCTAACTCCATGAGTAGTACCACTCAACCTTATCATCATGCTGGACCAAGTCCACCTACAGGGTTTACATGATGAACCTTATGAGCTCCTCAAGGGGACATCATCATCCTAATATATAGGATACAGTTTCCTCCTATAATCAACGGCACAACATATAAATAATATCATTTCCCAACTTACCGAGCCTATCGATTTACTCTATAAATCTCGCCCATTGGTAAATCAAAGAAATTAATACTAAGTATATGTGTCCATTATTATATCGGGATTAAGAGCATGTACAACATAATATCTGAGGTCCGATTCGATTATGTAGTCAGCAATAAATCGAATCACCTCAAAGTCGGTCCTGCTCAATACACACAAAGTGTACTAGTGTAATTCAATGGCCAAGACAAATCAATAGCAAATCACACTACAACCATTCCAATGGTTTGTCCGTAACCATCTAGGTTGTGAGCCTTTACTTATACTTTGCAAGGAACCGATAACATGATCTCCCGTGTGACACTACACACCATGTAATCTTCAATGTAATGTATCAGACAAATATAAAACAATGATCATGTAATTCTTATTTCAAAATAAATATGTTCATACAAAAGATAGACTTTTCAGTATACATCCCAACATCATGGTCCCTCCTATCATGGCTTGGGTGAGAGTAAGCTCAATTAGATTGAGTAAAACTAGATAACTCAATTGGATCGAGTAGAACTATAGGCATATTCCAACCGTTGGAAAGATAGGATAAGATCGCATTTACACTAATTCCTGGGTGATTTAGCTAAAGCTAACTAATGGTCTTTTGTAAATATGGGTCTTGATCCTATAAACAAGAGTTTCATAGAGATGTAATCGGTAATGTGTTACCTACCGATCTTACTAAGTCTTGGACGATTTAGTCAAAGCTAACTCAAGGCATAGTATGATGTGGATTTTGTCCCGTAAGAATTATAGCTAGTTTGTATGAATCTAGTAATGTGGTTTGACCACATCCATAACTCGATCCTACAAAAGTCCTATAATTCAGTGGGAGTATTATTTGATTAAAGGCCTAATTAAATGATAAATGGAATATGATATTAATTTTCTGCATTGTGTATGTTGTAGATAACCATGTCAACAAACACGAACACTCTCTCCCTGTGTTCTGCCCTTGAGAAGGGCAAGCTCAATGGAGCTAATTTCCTGGACTGGTACAGGAACCTAAGAATCATTCTCACCCAAGAAAGGAAATCAGATATCTGGGCGGCCCATTCGAGGCACCTCCGCCATCGCCGCCTCATGAATCGACATGATGCTTACAAGAAGCATCAAGATGATGCATTAGATGTGTCATGTCTCTTGCACGCGACCATGAACTCTGAGCTTCAGAAGCAACACGAGTTCATGAATGCTTATGATATGGTTGAACATCTTCATCAACTATATCAAGGACAAGCAAGGCACGATAGATATGAGATCTCTAAGGCATTGTTTCAATCCAAGGTGCAAGATGGGTCTCTCGTAGGTCCATATGTACTCAAGATGATTGGGTACATAGAAAACCTATAGAGGTTGGGATCCCCACTTGGCTAAGAGCTGGCCACTGACTTGATCTTGCAATCTTTGCCACAAAGCTACAATCAATTTGTCATGAATTACAACATGAATGAAATTGATAAGCCACTACCTGAGATGCTCAGCATGTTGAGAACTGCTGAGCTCAACCTTAAGAAGGGAAAATCTGACTCCATTTTGATGGTGCAAAAGAAGAAAGGCAAGGGCAAGCATAAAGGTAAGGGAAAGTCCCAAGCCAAGGGCAAAGGCAAGGAACTGAAACCGAAAGGAGGGGTGGCCAAAGAAGGTACTTGCTTCCACTGCAAGGAAGTTGGACACTGGAAGCGTAACTGCAAAGCATACTTGAAAGATCTTAAGAAGAAGAGAAGTGAGACTTCTACTTCAGGTATAAATGTTATAGAAGTCAATCTATCTATTTCTTCATCATGGGTATTAGATACCGGATGTGCATCTCACATTTGTACCAATGTGAAGGCGCTGGGAAATAGCAAGGCATTGACAAAGGGCAAGGTGGACCTACGAGTAGGCAATGGAGCAAGGGTTGCTGCTATTGCTGTAGAAACTTATGATCTATCTCTGCCCTCTGGGCTTGTACTAAAACTAGATGAATATTGTTATGTGCCTGCTTTGACTAAGAACATAATTTCAGTTTCTTGTTTGGACAAGAAAGGATTTACATTTATAATAAAGAACAAATGTTGTTCAGTTTATTTAAATGATATGTTCTATTGTAGTGCACCTCTAATGAACGGACTCTACATTCTAGACTTAGAGAGCCCCATCTATAACATAAGTACCAAAAGGTTCAAGTCAAATGAGTTGAACCAAACCTATCTCTAGCATTGTCGCTTAGGTCACATAAATGAGAGTCACTTATCTCAGCTCCATAAGGATGGGCTGCTAGACTCATTTGATTTTGAATCATATGAGACATGCGAGTCTTGCCTTTTAGGCAAGATGACCAAGACTCCCTTTAGTGGACACAACGAGAGAGCAACAGACTTGTTAGGACTTATACATAGTGATGTATGCAGTCCTTTCAATGTTGTTGCTAGAGGTGGTTACAGGTATTTCATTACATTTACTGATGACTTCAGTAGATATGGTTATGTGTATCTGATGACACATAAATCTGAATCCTTTGAAAAGTTTAAAGAATTCAAGAATGAAGTACAAAACCAACTTGGCAAGAGTATTAAGATACTTCGATCAGATCGAGGTGGTTAATACCTTAGCCATGAGTTTCGTGACTATCTAGCTGAGTGTGGGATTCTATCCCAACTCACTCCTCCTGGAACACCACAGTGGAATGGTGTATCTGAAAGGAGGAGTTGTACCCTATTAGATATGGTATAATCTATGATGAGTCACACAAATCTTCCTATATCCTTTTGGGGATATGCTCTAGACACAGCAGCCTTCACACTTAACCGTGTACCATCCAAGTCTGTGATAAAGACACCATATACGATATGAACAGGGAGAAATCCCAAGATGTCTTTCATGAGGATTTGGGGTTGCGAGGCTTACGTTCGACGTCAAGTCTCAGACAAATTAGGACCGAAATCCAATAAGTGTTATTTTGTTGGATATCCTAAGGATACGAAGGGATATTACTTCTACATTCCTAGTCAACACAAAGTGTTTGTGGCAAAGACTGGGGTATTTCTAGAAAGGGATTTTGTTTCTAGAAAAACTAGTGGGAGTATGTTCGATCTTGAAGAAATTCAAGATAAGGGATCATAGCACTGAGGCCTTGATGGAGGTTGAACATGAACCACAAAGTATTGTGGGTGATGAGTTTGTTGCACAAAGAGTTGTGGAACAACCACCTGTTCAGGTAGACGTACCTCTTCGCAGGTCTGATAGGGTACGTCGTCAACCTGAGAGATACTCATTTCTCTTGTCTGACCATAATGACGTTATGCTCATTGAGAATCAGCCTACCTCCTATCAGGAAGCTGTGATGAGCCCAGATTCTGAGAAATGGCTAGAGGCCATGAGATCTGAGATGGAATCCATGTACACCAACCAAGTATGGACTTTGGTTGATCCACCTGAAGGCATCACACCCATTGGGTGTAAGTGGGTCTTTAAGAGAAAGACTGACATGGATGGACTTATGCATACCTATAAGGGCCGATTGGTGGCTAAAGGTTTCAAGCAAATTCATGGTATTGACTATGATGAAACCTTTTCTCTAGTGGCGATGTTTAAGTCCATTCAGATCATGCTTGCTATTGCAGCATACCACGATTATGAGATCTGACAGATGGATGTCAAAACCACATTTCTTAATGGAAACTTGCTCAAGGATGTGTACATGACACAACCTGAGGGTTTTGTGTATCCACAGCATACTAGGAAAGTATGCAAGATGCAAAGGTCCATTTATGGGCTGAAGCAAGCTTCTCGAAGCTGGAATCTTCGATTTGATGATGCGATCAAACAGTTTGGTTTCATCAAGAATGAAGATGAACCCTATGTCTATAAGAGGGTTAATGGAAACATAGTTGTCTTCCTTGTATTGTATGTGGATGACATACTACTCATTGGGAATGACATCCCTTCACTTAGTCTGTGAAGACTTGGCTGGGGACGTGCTTCTCAATGAAGGACTTAGGTGAAGCAGCCTATATTCTAGGCATCAAGATCTATAGAGATAGATCAAAGAGATTGCTTGGCCTAAGTCATAGTACATATATTGACACAGTATTACTATGGTTTGCCATACAGAATTCCAAGAAGAGACTTCTGCCGATGTCACATGGTGTGAGACTTTCGAAGATTCAATGTCCCTCTTCTAGAGAGGAGAGAGACCGCATGGTTAAGATCCCTTATGCAGCTGCTATAGGATCTATCATGTATGTCATGCTGTGTACTCGTCCTGATGTCTCGTATGCTTTGAGCATGATGAGTAGATACCAGTCAGATCCAGGTGAGCGTCACTGGATAGCAGTCAAGGATATTCTTAAGTACTTGAGAAGGACTAAAGAATATTTCTTGATATTTGGAGGCGAGGAGGAGCTAGCTATAAATGGTTACAACAATGCCAGCTTCCAAACTGACCAGGATGATTATAGATCACAGTCAAGGTTCATGTTTTGCTTGAATGGTGGCGCTGTAAGCTTGAAGAGTTTGAAGCAAGACACAATTGCTGATTCTGCAACAGAGGCTGAGTATATCACTACTTCAGAGGCAACAAAGGAGGCAGTTTGGATCCGCAAGTTCATTACTGAGCTTGGGGTGGTTCCTAGCATAGTAGATCCTATAAAGCTATATTGTGACAATAATGGAGCGATTGCGCAGGCTAAGGAACCTCGCTCACACCAGCGGACCAAACACATACTACGGCGCTTCCATCTCATTCAAGAGATTATCGATAGTGGAGATGTGAAGATTTGCAGAATACCCACAAAGGCTAACATCGCAGATCCCTTGACCAAGGCTTTGGCACAGAAAAAGCATGATGGTTACACTAGGTCATTGGGCATTAGATACTACAGTGATTGGCACTAGTTCTAGTGGGAGATTATTAGTGAAAGCCCTAGAGTCAATCATGTGATGATTGTTGTATGAACTTTATTGTATCATATTCCTATTTATAAAGGCATGATTATTATATTTACTTGTATTGGTGCCAAATAACTATGTATAATAACATCATTGAGTAGAAGGTTCTTATCTATATCAATCGATTGGTTGAATTGATAATGAGATGATATAGAGAACACTACTCTTAATCATTCCTAGTCAAGTATTAATATTCAGGGACAATGTTAATGCGTAGAGACTAGCATGTAGGTCAACTCGATGACTTAATCTCACAAGTCATGAATATGAGATATCAAGTTGACACATGGGTATGCATTGGAGAATGTATATTGAATGACCCGCCATGAGAAAGTATCATGGATCGTTATATGAGTGTCATATACTTTCTCATGTGACTATTAGTATGACTATTAGTCCTTGAACCTGAAGTCACCATGGTTCCCTACATAAGGAGTTGCATACTTTGGCTTCGTCAAACGTCGCCTGTAAATGGGTGGACTATAAAGGCGATTACTAGGTATGTAACAAATTATGAGGAGGGATGTGAGTGATGTAAATGGGATCTATCCCTCCTATATGACGGGAGTGACATCGTTATTCTTGATAGAGTGAGACCACGAAGTGCATGACGATGCCCAAATGAGTTAATATGAGATATTGAGCTCATTTGATTAGAGTGAGTCTACTTGGAGTTCAAGATATAGATTGTACCGAGGATGACACGTTCTATGCCTCAATTGGTCATTCTAGATGTCAAGGATAGAGGGACATTGTCACATATTGTGAGAGTCACAATTAGTAGTCACAAAGGTAATATTGGATCTCAACATTCTTGCAACTTGGGTAGCAATGATGTGTTGTTAGATACTGCTCATTGCTTATGTTCCTAAATCAGTTTAGGAGCATTGCCAACGTTACAAGAACCTATAGGGTCACACACAAAGGGCAATTAGATGGTGATTAGATTCATGTGATGAACCATGAGGATTAGGTTCATGGGATGAACCAAATTGGATTAAGAGTAATCCAAATTAGACTAATTGAGTTAGACTCAATTTGATTCAAGTGTTGAATGAGTCTAATTTGGATTTGATTCATTGAGTCAATTTAAAATAATGAATAGAGATTCATTAAATCAAATTGACTTGAACCAAGTGGTTAGATTTGATCAACCATGGGAGATAAGAGGTCAAGTTTGACTTGACTTGAGAGGGAAGATGAATGGTCAATTTTGACTTGACCAATTGCCATGTCATGGTGACTTGGCATGGGGGGTCGGCCAATGATAATGTTCCACATCATCATGGACTTATCATGGGGTGCCACCTCATGAGGGAGACCAAGATCCATTTGCTCTTGGAGTTACATGCATGCATGTAACCCCCCAAAGAAGTGGTCGGCCACTTAAGTGGTGTTTAGTGTGTGAAGTTAGGGTGGTGTAACTTCATCATCTTCTTCCTTGGATCTTCCCTCAAGCTCTCTCCCTCTCCTTTTGCCGTGGGTTCCTTAGTGTGCTAGCACACTCTAAGTGATCTCCTCCACCTATTGTTCGTGTGGATGCCGATAGAGGAGTGTACACTTGACACTCTCGAGTTTCGACAAGTCATTTGGACAAGTGGGATAAACGAAGGGCGTCGCATCGAGGGTAAACTCTTACCATGTAGATCTAGAGTATATCTAAAGTTTTTAAACACATACATATAGTTTTATTTACCTTCGCATGGACCCGTGGTTGACTTCCGAGGGTTTCGCAACGCAAAAAGTGATTTTTGTGGCTCGGATAGTCCAACACAGTCGATTGCTCCTATAGTCGTTGTCTCACAATGGCCCAAGCCACATTGGATAAATTCCAATGGATAGACGATTAGTTGACTGATAATGCCCATCAGTCGACTGATTGAGTCATCACTGATCACAAACCCTAACAAATGACTCGAAATATTCTCGTTCTCAAAACTCGACCAGCAATGATTGATCACAATATCGCCTACTACTGTAAACAAATTAACCCAATGCCGACAATGATCGCTAGGCCAATTCTTGTAGTCAAACACCAGTCGACTCACATCAATCAACTTCCTATAATATCAGTCGACTGATAACCTCATCCATGAGGTTTTAACATCAAGTATGATGCCCTCATACTTGCTAGACCACCCTTATCCTAGACCTAAGCCTTTTAGCCACCTTCGTCAGGCTCCCGCCTATCGGATCCCTCCAAGTCATTCATGACTTGTTCATCTATATGCTAGCCTTCAGGTGCTTCCATCTGCTATTGTCATGCTAATGTGGTTTACACCTCCAAGGCACATTGGACTTACACTGCCAAGACTACCGCTTGAACTTTACATCGCCATCCATTGGACTTATGCTGCAAAGACTCCACCCTTGGACTTTATGCCGCTAATATCACCCCTTGGAATTCCTTTGCCAACCCATGTTGGACTTTCCAATTGCCAAGACTCAAGCTTGGACTTTCCCTTGCCAAGACCCATGACTTGGACTTTACCATTGATAAGACCAATGCTTGGACTTCTCATGCCAAGTACTCAAGACTTGGACTTTCCATGATAATCACATTGTCATACGTTTTTGTCGAACATCAAAATATCGCTCGAGTCAAACTCGAGTCTAGTCAATCGTGACCTAGGCCAATTGCACCAACAATCTCCTCCTTTTGGATGTTTGACAAAAACCAAATACCTTTGAGTTAGACCACTAACTCAATCCAATCATCCCAATTCTCCCCCTTTTTAACATACATCAAAAAGGTTCTCCCAAGGAGGTCAATGTCTCATATCCCAATGAGATCTTACAATCTCCCCCTTGGTCCAAAAATATCTAGGATGCCTTAACTCTTCCTAATGATAAGTCCCATATCACTTAAGATATGCAATCCTATAAACTGTCCCAATTCTCCCCTTCATGAGGAAGAACACATCAATCATCCCATGATGGATACCTCCCCCTAAAGGTTTGCTTCCCCTTGACCATTGCACTAACTATTGGATCGAAGAGGATCGCTAGAGGGGGTGAATAGCGATAAAACCTTTTTTTTTCTCTTTCGTTAAAACTCGAGTAGATAATTTATTTGCAGCGGAAAGCTAAGCAATAAATAAAATGAGACAAATATTTTTACTTGGTTCGTAGCCTTCGGCTACTACTCCAAGGCCCTAGTAATCCTTGATCACGCACGGAGGGCAATTCACTAAAAACACTCCTCCTCGTTGGAGGTAGGAGATTGACGATTACAAAAAAACCTTCAAAAGAAAAGATAGAGAGACAAACCCTCTCTTCCATTAATGTAAAGTGCAACGATAGAAAACCTCGATTAATAAAAGGAATTGCAATATTTAAAGAGACAACAAATTAAAATATCAACAACTAAAGAGTAGAAACTAAGCTAGGGTTGTTGACAATACTTCGTCGTAGAGTCGTCGGAGAATCGCGGAGTTGCAAAGGTTTTTGAGCACTTAGTGTTAGTAATATATGAGAGATGTCCTAAGGCAATCGCCTTATGTATGAACCATTTATATGATAAATGAATATTCACTATTTGAGTATACATGTTTTCATGTATTTGATTGGATCTTAAACTCATTTACTGAATGTCCACGATACGATTCACAGCATGAGAGAATTTGTGATTGGATCACAACTAGTGAGTACATGTGTAATTGTGATGTATCGGAATTATCCCTAGTCAATGAATTGATGGATTTGGACACCATCAATTCTGTCGAGACTAGCACGAGGTATACTCCTTGGTGTATCCAAGCAGCTGATTCTCACTGGCTAGAGACATTGTGATGTCCGGAGTTGATCATGGATGCTAGTTATGGTAACTAGTTCATTGGAGTGACCAGCCGTAAGACTTCATATGGTTCTCTGCATATATAGATATGTCAATGAAGTTCTTACTGTAGCTTAAGTGCGATGTTCCTTTGACTTGCAGTATTCAAGTCATCTTGATCATGAAGACTTATGCTTTGACATCTTAAGCAAGCATCTCTGAGGAGATGTGAACCCAGGATGATTGGGTATAAGTCGAAGTGATCGAAGGTGTTTGAATAGCCTATAAAGGATTCACCACTCCTTGCGAGGAGATGTATACCCATGGCCTCTTGTCCGATTGTTACTAAAGTCTTTGGCCAAAGCATTACATGTTTAGAGTAAGGTACTCTTCGATACATGTGCAATAACTAGAATCCGTAGGACGAGGAAATGATACTTGGGCTAGGTGTGACGTAGTCAGCCTAGTGGGGACTGACACTATAGACCATGTCCTAAACCAAGTGGGTATAAGATGAGTGAAGGGAATGGGGCACGATTCATTCGAGCTGCTGAAGGGTTTCAGAAATAGTTCTGGATCAACCGTTGATCTTTTCGGTTAATTGGGGATCATGATATACTACTAGGTGCCACTCATGATCGTTCTATAATTAATGGTTAATTATAAATGACCAACATAAACCGAGAACCTATTTGGTCACACGCATAACGAGCGTAATCCGAAGGATTTAAAACGAGCTTGAGAATGAGATTCTCAGACCGACAGAAACTAAGTTTGGTTGGACCAAACAAGAAGCGAGCATGAAATCGTTTCAGTCACAATGGAAGCGTGGATGAGCCGTGTCTTATGAAGACATAATGGATGAACCAAAATGTTTTGGTTCTAATCCAATCGAGTTGAATAAACCAAAGGGTTTGGTTTATTTTAAACGAATGAACCAAAGTTGGTTCCGTTCGTTTTAACTTAAAATAAACCATCATGGTTTGGTTTATTTTAACTTATATTAATGGAGTGGGTTAGCGGGCCTTATGGTTATGATCCAATAACCATTAAGAGAATTAGTTCTCTATAAAAGAGGGCTTAAGGGTTTGTTAAGCCCTAATCCAAAACCCTAACCTAAGTTGCCGCCCACCTCATCTCATTGGAGATTTCGGTGCCAACACCTCCCCTTGCCGCCGCCCACCACCAAGCTCCTTGCTGGCGTCCAGAAGGTGCTGACCTTCCCTCTTGCCGGCGTCGAGCTGCTGCCGGAGGAGCTCCAGTGATCTCCCTTGGGTTCCGTAATAAGGTGAGCTTCCACCTTTCCTTTGGCCGGCCCCTACTCCTCCACCAAAAGCTATCCAGTTTTCTGGACAACTTGTTTCTTTGTTGTCGGAGCGTCATTTGGATGACGTTTGGAGCTCCGACAGCGTCGCCCTTGCCGGGGATTCGATCTCCGGCAATCCTCATAGGTGGAGGATGAAGGATTCGTCAAACGATTGACGAATACCTCTCCGGATAAGCGAGTTTTGAGGACTCTTCTTTGGATCCGAATTTGGATTCGGATCGTGATCCTCTCTCGATCACATCATCTTCAACACGAGGCTAGTAACCCGTACGAAGATGAAGCTCGTGACTTTGTGAAGTCATCCCGAAGATACTCGGCGTGGATACGGATAAAGACGATTCTAGCAAGGATCGTTCCGGTTGATGCCGTTCCCGCTACACGTGATACGAAAGGTATACGTAGTTAAATTTCCTTTTATTGCAAAATTTAAATTTACGGTTATGTATAGACATGTTGTACTATGCATGCGTGTGATGTGTGTGTTGTAATAAATGTAGATTTATTATTTTTTATTTCTTCCACTGTGCACATGTTTGCGAAACATGTTCGAACACACACTCGCCGCGGTGCCGGAAACCCAACAGTGGTATCAGAGCCCAGGTTGTGTTTCCACATAATCATAAAATTATTTTGCAATAGTCATAATGATATTTCTGGAAATTTTCTACTTTTGGAAAGTTAGAAGTATTTATGGAAATTTTTCAATTTTGGAAAGTCTAGAAGTATTTATGGAAATCTTCCACTTTTGGAAAGTTGGAAGTATTTATGGAAATTGATATTTTCCATAAATAAAATATTTGATTAGATTTTGGAAATTTGTTTCCTAATTTAATCTTGATTTGATTTGGGAAATCAAATCTTAAAATATTTTATTTCCATAAGTAGCTTTGATGATTTAGGAAATTGGTTTCCTAAATTGACTTTCCTTAATCAACTATTTCCACAAATAAAATATGTGATTGGATTTGGAAATTTGTTTCCTAATTTAATCATGATTTGATTTGGAGAATCAAATCTTAAACATATTTTATTTCCATAAATAGTTATGACATATAAGGAAATTATGTACATGACATAATTGTATGCCATGTAATTGCATTAGATGCATATCATTATGCCATGCATGTCGTGACATGTAGATGTATGCCATGTATGTCATGCCATGTAGATAATAGTTATTTGCATGCAAAGGGGATGAGACATAAAAACCCTTACTTAATATTAAAGCCTACACCTTCCATTAATATGGTTAGAACCAGAGTTCCGTTTCTTGTTTGGGTTGTTGGACTCTCTCCAAGCCCGGCTCGAACCCGAACATGTTCAAACCATGGAATAGTTTAATACTAATATGGTAAGAGTCAGAGGTCAATCGTTAACTTTGGTTGTTGGACTCTCTCAAAGCCGGGCTAATTGGTTGAATGCGCTCTAACCATATTAAAACTATTTCTCGATTAATGGGTTGGCTTTAACCTGGAGCATCGGCTTGTTGGACTCTCTCCAAGGTTGATGTTAAAGGAGGTGAAGTTGGGTGCTATGCATATGATGCATACTTGTTAATGTGTTAACAACCCGATGTATGTGTGAACATTCAATTAGTGGATAGCACATTGTGATAGTTGCATATACGTGATATGCAATCGGTATAGTCGATACCTACCATCGTAGTTATGAATGACTTGTTGGACTCTCTCCAAGGTTGTTCATATCTATGATGGATATAAACCCATTCGGAGATGGACCTACGATCTCCCAAAGTGATTTTGGGGTTTTTGAAATTTGAAAAAATGAATGGGATTTATAAATGTATATTGATGCATTTTACAATCATTTTCTCATATATGCTCATTTTGTATTTCTAGGTCAATCGATTGATCATGATGTCTTTGAATTTGCGTTCCATTTTGGATTCGAATAAATTGACTGGGCCGAACTTCTTGGACTGGCTTAGAAACTTGAGAATTGTTCTCAAGGTTGAAAAGCTTACAAATGTCCTCGAAGCGCCTCTTCCCGCCCGTTCTAGTGACGATGCAACTCTGGACCAATTGTTGGCCTATCAGAAACATGTGAGTGATTCTGAACAAATGAGTTGCATCATGCTACCCATGATGGAACCCAAGCTACGGAAGCAGCATGAGCATATGGATGCTCATATCGTAGTCCTTCATCTTTAAGAGTTGTTTGATAAGCAAGTGAGATTCGAAAGGTTCGAAGTCTCCAAGCTCCTCTTCACCTCTGAGATGCAAGAAGGTTCATCTACGGTACTGCTCAACATGTTGAAGACTGTGGAGCCTTCTGAGAAGCATGAGAAGGGGACAGTGTTGTTAGTTGATTCCTCAAAGAAAGGTCCTAAGAGGGAGTCAAAGGAACAATAGAAGGGGAAGAAGAAAAAGACTAAAAAGGCAGAACCAGCTCAAAAGGGCACTTGCCATCATTATGGCAAGGAGGGTCATTGGCGAAGAAATTGCAAGATTTATCTTGAGTTCGTGAAGAATAATAAGGCATCGGATGCCCCATCTTCTTTAGATATCTTCGTTATTGATTGTCATTCTATTTCCTCAAACACTTGGGTATTAGATACTGGGTGTGACTCACATATATGTAATGACATACATGGGCTAAGGAATAGAAGAAGACTCATCAAGGGAGAGTCAAATCTACGTGTTGGGAATGGAGAAAAGGTTGTTGCACTCGCCATCGAAACGTATTTGTTGAAACTCCCTACAGGACTTGTCTTAGAACTGGACAATTGCTTTTATGTTCTTTCGTTGATAAAGAACATCATTTCTATTTCTTGTTTAAATAGAAATGGGTACCATTTGACTTTTAGTAACAATTGTTGTTACATAACTTTGATTGGAGTTCTTTATGGGACTGGAACTTTGAGTAATGACATTTATACGTTGGACATATCCAGTGACATTTTCAATATCGAAGTAAGCAAGAAGCATGCTCGAAAGGATAATCAAATAGACTCCTACATGTGGCATTGTCGTCTTGGCCATGTAAGCAAGAAACGCATGTCCAAATTACACCAATGTGGAATTCTGGAATCGTTTGAATTGGATTCATACGATACATGTGAATCATGCTTAAAAGACAAGATGACCAAGTTACCTTTTACAGGAAAAGGTGAACGAGTGGGAGAGTTGCTAGGCCTAATACATAGTGATGTATGTGGACCTATGTCAACTCATGCTTTAGGAGGCTATAGCTACTTCATTACCTTCACCGATGATCACTCACGGTTTGGGTATGTGTTCTTGATGAAACACAAGTCTGAAGCCTTTGAAAGGTTCAAAGAATTCAGAAATGAAGTAGAGAAACAACATGACAAAAGTATTAAAATACTTCGATCGGATTGAGGTGGTGAATACTTAAGTCAAGAGTTTCTTGATTATCTAAGAGACAATGGCATATTGTCTCAATGGACTCCGCCCTATACACCACAGCATAATGGTGTATCTGAGAGGCGTAACCGGACCTTGTTGGACATGGTCAGGTCAATGATGAATCATGCGACTCTTCCCAAGTCCTTTGGGGCTATGACTTCGCATAAATCGCTTACTTGTTAAATGTAATGCCTACCAAGGTAGTCTCAACTACTCCATATGAGATATGGAGTAAGAAACCTCATGTATCTTACTTGAAGATATGGGGTTGTCTCGCTTATGTGAAGGGATCAGACGTATAAATTGGATGCTAAGTCCGATAAATGTCTATTTATCGATACCCTAAGGAAACAAGGGGTTACTAATTCTATCATCCCGTGGAACAAAAGGTGTTTGTTTCAAGGCATGCCGTGGTTTCTAGAGAAAGAGCTTTCCTGAAAGAAAGCATGGGAGTGTCGTCGAGCTTGAGGAGGCTCGAGAGACTCAAATAGACATTGATGAGATACCTGGTGAAGCACAACAGCCGACAACTCATAGTGATGAGCAATCGGCTGGACCTATTGTAACACCACATCTTCATAGATCTGGTAGAACACGCAACATTCCTGAGAGATATGGATTTCTCGTAAGTGAATCGAACGACGTGTTACTCATTGATGATGAGGAGCCTACCAGTTATGAAGAAGTGCTGACAAGTTCAGAAAGGGATAAGTGGCTTGAAGCCATGAAGTCGGAAATGGATTCCATGTATGAAAACCAAGTTTGGAACTTGGTTGACCCACTTGAAGGCATAAAGCCTATAGGGTGCAAGTGGGTTTTCAAGAAGAAAACCGACATGGATGGTAATGTGATTACCTATAAGGCTAGATTGGTGGCGAAAAGATATCGTCAAAAACAAGGTGTTGATTATGACGAAACCTATTCGCCTGTAGCTATGCTTAAATGCATTCGGATGCTCCTGGCCATAGCGGCTCATTATGATTATGAGATATGGCAGATGGATGTG
The DNA here is from genome assembly GCA_025175895.1 of Wurfbainia villosa. Taxonomy (NCBI): domain Eukaryota; kingdom Viridiplantae; phylum Streptophyta; class Magnoliopsida; order Zingiberales; family Zingiberaceae; genus Wurfbainia; species Wurfbainia villosa. Next base: position 35,799,509 of record CM045998.1, on the reverse strand, counting down.
AAAACATCTTTCCTTAATGGAAACCTGCTCGAGGACGTGTATATGATACAACCTGAGGGTTTCACATCGATTGATAAAACCAAGGTATGCAAATTGCGACGGTCCATTTATGGATTGAAGCAAGCATCCAGGAGCTAGAATATCCGTTTTGATGAGACAACCAAAAAATTTGATTTCTCACAAAATCCAGACGAACCTTGTGTGTACAAGAAGGTTAGTGGGAGTGCAGTCGTGTTCCTAGTATTGTATGTCGATGACATATTACTTATGGGAAATGATGTGTCAATCTTACATTCAGTTAAGGTTTGGTAATCCAAGACATTCTCCATGAAAGACCTGGGAGAAGCAACCTACATCCTCGGGATTAAGATCTATAGAGATAGATCAAAACGGTTGCTTGGTCTTTCGCAGTCTACATATATAGACCGAGTGCTAAAGAGGTTTAGCATGTCAGAATCCAAGAAAGGTTTCCTACCCAGCAGGCATGGGGTACACCTTTCGAAGTTTATGTGTCCGCGCACAGAAGACGAGAGGATTTGCATGAGTAAGATTCCTTATGCATCTGCAATAGGATCTATCATGTATGCTATGTTATGTACGAGGCCCGATGTATCGTATGCTCTGAGTGTCATGAACAGATACTAGTCTGATTCAGGAATGGATCATTGGGTGGTTGTTAAGACGATCCTTAAGTACTTAAGAAGAACTAAGGATGTGTTCCTAATATATGGAGAAGGGGACATGGTGATACATGGGTATACGGATACCAGCGCCAGACAGACAAGGATGATTCCATGTCTCAGTCTGGTATGTATTCACCTAGAATAGAGGCGCAATAAGTTGGAAAGGTTCCAAGCTTGACACTATAACGGATTCTGCCACTAAGGCTGAATACGTTGCAGCTTTGGAAGCAGCAAAGGAAGCGGTTTGGATCAAGAAGTTCATCTATGAACTTGATGTGGTCTCATCAATGATCCAAACATGTGATTCGCCGCTATCATTTGATAAGAGAGATTATTAGTAGGAAGGAAATACAAATCGAGAAAAACCCCACTGAAAGGAACTTAGCGGATCCTTTGTCTAAGGCATTACCTCAAAGTAAGTTTGAGGGTCATGTTAGAGCTTATGGTATTGGATACCGTAGCGATTGGCATTAGGCTAAGTGGGAGTCTGTTAGTAATATATGAGAGATGTCCTAAGGCAATTGCCTTATGTATGAACCATTTATATGATAAATGAAGATTCACTATTTGAGTATACATGTTTTCATGTATTTGATTGGATCTTAAACTCATTTACTGAATGTCCACGATACGATTCACAGCATGAGAGAATTTGTGATTGGATCATAACTAGTGAGTATCTCTACATGTGTAATTGTGATGTATCGGAATTATCCCTAGTCGATGAATTGATGGATTTGGACACCATCAATTCTGTCTAGACTAGCATGAGGTATACTTCTTGGTGTATCCAAGCAGCTGATTCTCACTGGCTGGAGACACTGTGATGTCCGGAGTTGATCGTCGATGCTAGTTATGGTAACTAGTTCATTGGAGTGACCAGCCATAATACTTCATATAGTTCTCTGCATATATAGATATGTCAATGAAGTTCTTACTGTAGCTTAAGTGCGATGTTCCTTTGACTTGTGGTATTCAAGTCATCTTGATCATGAAGACTTATGCTTTGACATCTTAAGCAAGCATCTCTGAGGAGATGTGGACCCGGGATGATTGGGTATAAGTCGAAGTGATCGAAGGTGTTTGAATAGCCTATAAAGGATTCACCACTCCTTGCGAGGAGATGTATACCCATGGCCTCTCGTCGGATTGTTACTAAAGTCTTTGGCCAAAGCATTACATGTTTAGAGTAAGGTACTCTTCGATACATGTGCAGTAACTAGAATCCGTAGGATGAGGAAATGATACTTGGGCTAGGTGTGACATAGTCAGCCTAGTGGGGACTGACACTATAGACCATGTCCTGAACCAAGTGGGTATAAGATGATTGAAGGGAATGGGGCACGATTCATTCGAGCTGCTGAAGGGTTTCAGAAATAGTTCTGGACCAACCGTTGATCTTTTCGGTTAATTGGGGATCATGATGTACTACTAGGTGCCACTCATGATCGTTCTATAATTAATGGTTAATTATAGACGACCAACATAAACTGAGAACCTATTTGGTTACACGCACAACGAGCGTAATCCGAAGGATTTAAAACGAGCTTGAGAATGAGATTCTCAGACCGAGAGAAACTAAGTTTGGTTGGACCAAACAAGAAGCGAGCATGAAATCGTTTCAGTCGCAATGGAAGCGTGGATGAGCCGTGTCTTATGAAGACATAATGGATGAACCAAAATGGTTTGGTTCTAATCCAATGGAGGAGAATAAACCAAAGGGTTTGGTTTATTTTAAATGAATGAACCAAAGTTGGTTCGGTTCGTTTTAACTTAAAATAAACCATCATGGTTTGGTTAATTTTAACTTATATTAATGGAACGGGTTAGCGGGCCTTATGGTTATGATCCAATAACCATTAAGAGAATTAGTTCTCTATAAAAGAGGGCTTAAGGGTTTGTTAATCCCTAATCCAAAACCCTAACCTAAGTTGCCGCCCACCTCATCTCATTGGAGATTTCAGCGCCAACACCTCCCCTTGCCGCCGCCCACCACCAAGCTCCTTGCCGACGTCCAGAAGGTGCTGACCTTCCCTCTTGCCGGCGTCGATCTGCTGCCAGAGGAGCTCCGGTGATCTCCCTTGGGTTCGGTAATAAGGTGAGCTTCCACCTTTCCTTTGGCCAGCCCCTACTCCTCCACCAAAAGCTGCCCAGTTTTCTGGACAGCATGTTTCTTTGTTGTCGGAGCGTCGTTTGGACGACGTTTGTAGCTCCGAACGCGTCTCCCTTGCCGGGGATTCTATCTCCGGCAATCCTCATAGGTGGAGGACGAAGGATTCGTCAAACGGTTGACGAATACCTCTCCGGAGAAGCGAGTTTTTAGGACTCGTCTTTGGATCCGAATTTGGATTCGGATCGTGATCCTCTCTCGATCACATCGTCTTCAACACGAGGCTAGTAACCCATACGAAGACGAAGCTCGTGACTTTGTGAAGTCATCCCGAAGATACTCGGAGTGGATACGGATAGAGACGATTCTAGCGAGGATCGTTCCGGTTGATGTCGTTCCTGCTACACGTGATACGAAAGGTATACGTAGTTAAATTTCCTTTTATTGCAAAATTTAAATTTACGGTTATGTCTACACATGTTGTACTATGAATGCGTGTGATGTGTGTATTGTAATAAATGTAGATTTATTATTTTTTATTTCTTCCGCTGTGCACATGTTTGCGAAACATGTTCGAACACACACTCGCCGCGGTGCCGGAAACCCAACACTTAGAGATGATGAAAAACCCTTGGAGAAGCCCTCCTTTTATAGCCTTTAAGCCCCTCATCGAATGGGTCTTCAACCAATAGGAATTGGGCTCAAAACTCCTTGAAAAATTGTGATAAAGCTTGACTACTCGAGGCTGATTTTTGACCATCGGTTGAACTGATTTCTTGGCCGGTTGAACTGATGGCTCAGCAGTTGAACTGATCCTTGGTCGGTTGAACTGATGCCTCAGCAGTTGAACTAATCCTTGGTCGGTTGAACTGATTTCCAGACTTTTCAACTGTAATAAAGAGTTAGCTCGAAATATAAGTGAATTCGACAACCACTTGTCGTCCGATCTCAACATAGACCTTCCATGGGAAGTCTTGGTCGAATCGTCGCCTAAGGATGTCCCCGTATGAAGGACTCGACCTTACTTACGCTCACTCACACGAGCTTACCTCAACATTTACCTTTGAAGCCTTGCTTTCGATCTCCACCTGATTCCTTCGGCTCCCTCCGAAGTCCTCTCGGTGTTGCCCGACCACTACGGTTCTCTCCGAGTGTCGCTGACCTTCGGCTTAGCTTAGCATTTCTGCATACTTGATTCAGCTCATGAGAAAATGACATGAGCTTAACTTTGTATCGTTTGCTATAATCAAAACTCAGATTCGACTTAGGTGCCTACTGCACCAACAATCTCCCCCTTTTTGATTTATGGCAAACCCACATACAAAGTTAAGAAAAATAAATTAAGTACATTAAGCAAAATGAGTATGAGATATGCATGAATGAGCAGGAGTATATAAAAACTCTTTTTCAAGTGCTCTCCCTTGAGGAATCCTCCCCCTTGACCGAGGGTGAGTACTTGAGAAAGAGTTTTAACTCTCCCCCTTGATGTTTGCTACTAAAAAAGAATTTAAGTAACCGAAATTACTTAATATTGGCCATAGTGTTTGAAATAAGTTTTAAGTTAAGAAATCAAAAAGTTGATTTCTTAACCTTGGCCTTTACTTCCATTTTGTTAACAAGTTAACTTAAAGTTAAGTAATTTACTTTTTTGTTAACAAGTTAACTAAATGTGTTAAAGTTAAGTAAGCCTTGGCTATAAAAAATTGATCTCTTAACTTTGGCCTTTTTCTCCCCCTTTTGCCATATATCGAAAAGAGTGAGGGTATGTGTGGAATAAAAAATAAGTATTAATTTTAAAGTCCAAGCATGTTCCACATTATTTTGAAAATCATATACTGAAAATAAGTTCATCTATAAAATGTTCGACTCATATTTGACTTGATTGATATGAAAGATCAATCAATCCTGGACAGAGTCGGTTAGTGTGTATGATTATACTCCATGGTTCATAGCGATGCACTAGCTCTACATCTGGAACCAGGAGTAAGGTCCTAACATCTCATGCCCATCTACATGGCTAAGTACACAAACACATTAGTCCTATGTATTGTGAGATGTACTGGCTCCTTAAATCTATAGGTGCATGATATCTAAGGTATGTCCTATGCTAGTTCCAAGAAAATGAAAAGTAAGAAATAGTAGTACGAAAATATAATTTGTAAGTTCCTATTCTACTACGCACATGCCCAATTTTTATCTTAATAGACTGAATTCGGCTTCGGGTAGGGGTTTAGTAAATAGGTCTGCCAAGTTAGACTTCGATTCGACGTATTCGAGTTGTATGGCTCCGTTGGCCACATGTTCTCGAATGAAATGGTGTTTGACCTCTATATGTTTGGTCCTAGAGTGACATATCGGATTCTTAGTAAGGTTAATTAAACTAATGTTATCTACATAGAGTTTTGTGTTCGTAAAGTCTAACTTAAAATCGCGGAGAGTGTGCTTCATCCAAAGAAGCTGAGTGACACACTCACCCATCGCGATGTATTCAGCTTCAGTGGTAGATAAGGCAACACAGTATTGCTTCCTACTGCACCAACTCACTAGACTCGAGCCGAGAAGTTGACAACAACCACTCGTACTCTTTCTATTGAGCTTACTACCGACATAGTCTGAATCGGAGTAGCCGGTTAGTTCGAACTTGGTAGATCTAGGGTACCAAATACCGACATTAAGTGTACCCTTTAGATATCTAAGGATACGCTTAACTAGAGTTAGGTGAGACTCCTTAGCACAGGTTTGGAACCTTGCGCACATACTTACTGCAAATAAGATATCGGGTCGGCTTGCAGTTAAGTAAAGGAGACTCCCTATTATGCTCCTATAGTATTTTAAATCAATTGAATTTCCGATTACATCTTCTTCTATACTCACATTAGTTGTCATTGGGGTATTAATAATTTTAGCGTCTTGCATTCCAAAGCGTTTAATTAATTCCCTAGTATATTTGCGTTGATGTAGGTATATTCTATCTTTAGTTTGTTTAATTTGTAGACCTAAAAAGAAGCTTAACTCGCCTACTAAATTCATTTCAAATTCACTTTACATAAGTGAAATGAACTCATTTAGTAGGATTGAGTTGGTGTTTCCGAAAATAATATCATCTACGTAGATTTGGGCTATGAATATGTCTTTACCTAAGGTTTTTACAAAAAGAGTTGGGTCAACTACACCTTGGTTAAAACCTTTGGACTTAAGATAAATCAAAAGTCTCTCGTACCAAGCTCGAGGAGCTTGTTTAAGTCCATAGAGAGCTTTCTTTAACCTAAGGACATGGTCGGGTTTGTCTAAACTTTCCAAACCAGGGGGTTGACTAAAATAAACTTCTTTAATGTATCGATTTAAGAATGCAGATTTCACATCCATTTGAAACAACTTAAATCCTCGATGTGCTGCATACGCTAATAGCATTCGAATGAACTCTAATCTAGCTACTAGGGCATAGGTCTCATCGTTGTAACGCCCATAAAAAGTCTCCAGCAATTTTACGAGGGTTTTTGGCTTTACGATAATGGGCTTTATGGGGGTTTTCCGAAAATAAAAGGAAATGGCCAAAAAGAGATGCAAGGCCTAGGAATTGAACCCCAAACCTCTAGAGATAGCCAAGCCCTATAGAGATGTACCCCCTAACCATATGCCCAATAGGATTACATCATTAAGAGAAGAGGGGAATTATAGATAAGGGTGATGAGGGTAAATGAAGGGGCATGGAAAAGAAAAGAGGAACTTCCCTTCCTCCCTTTATAAAGAAGAAGGAAGTTCCCATTTGGCCACTTCTTCCTCTCCTCTTCATCCTCACCGAAACCACCTTGCTCCCCCTCTCCATTTGCACCTTTGGCCGAAATCCCTCCAAGCAAGAAGAAGGCTAGGGTTGGCTTCCATTAGGTCATCTTCCAACTAAAAAGCAAAGCGAAGGATGTAAGATTTCCTCACCTGCAGTATATTAGTTTGTAGGATGAATTAAATGAAAGAAATATGAGTTTGGAGCTTCATATGTTTCGGCCAACTAATGTCTTGGGCTAGGATTCATGAAATATGCTATTAGGGAAACCTTTTATATGTTGTATGCTCCAAGTAGGGATCCTTAGGTAACAAAAGTCCAAGGGTTTTAACCCTATATGTTTCGGCCACCAAGGGTTTAGGGTTAGGGTTTCATGAAGAGCTCCCCCTTATGAGGTTAGGTTATGATATATGCCTACATGAATAGATTTAGGTGATAAAAATCCAAAGATCTTAACCCTACAAGTTTTGGCCAAACCATGAAATCAGGGTTAGGGTTGCACGAAAATATTTCTAAGGATACTATGATAGGTTATAAGGCTTCATGAATGAATTTTAGGGGACAAACCCAAGCTTGAGCCCCTCACAAGTTTCGGCCAACCCATTAAATTAGGGTTAGGGTTGCATGAAAATATTTCTAAGGATACTATGATAGGTTATAAGGCTTCATGAATGAATTTTAGGGGACAAACCCAAGCTTGAGCCCCTCACAAGTTTCGGCCAACCCATGAAATTAGGGTTAGGGTTGCATGAAAATATTTCTAATGATGCTATGATAGGTTATAAGGCTTCATGAATGAGTTTTAGGGGACAAACCCAAGCTTGAGCCCTTCATAAGTTTCGGCCAACCAATGAAACTAGGGTTAGGGTTGCAAGAAAAAGGCTTCTAAGGGAACTAGGGGATGTTGTATGCCTCATGTAGGAGTTTTAGGTGATGAACATGCTTTGTGATTAATATGCCATGAATATGCCAAAGAAATAGGCTTCATGTTATGATGTAATGTGCCATGAAATATGCTTAGGTGATGAACATGTTTTTTTATGATTTCATATGCCTTGAATATGCCTAGGAAACATGCTACATGTTATGATGTAATGTGCCATGATATATGCTTAGGTGATGAACATGTTTTTATGATTTAATATGCCTTGAATATGCCTAGGAAACATGCTACATGTTATGATGTAATGTGCCATGAAATATGCTTAGGTGATTAACATGTTTTTATGATTTAATATGCCTTGAATATGCCTAAGAAACATGCTACATGTTTATGGTGTAATGTGCCACACAATATGCTTGTGTGATGAACATGTTTATACTTTAGGACCCCTTTAGGGTACTCTTATGTTATGAATGCATGTGTCCTTATGATAAGATGGAGATGCTTCCCTTTCAAGTAGGGATCAAGAGCTCTCCTTAAGATAAGATAAAGTGGAGATGCTTTCAAGTAGGGATCAAGAGCTCTCCTTATGACAAGATAAGATTAAGATGCTTCCCTTTTTATGTTGGGGATCAAGAGCATTCTTTATACTATGACAAGAAAAGAAAGGAATTAAGTATTTTACTTTGTAAGAGGTTAAGTACCCGACCCGTCAGGTGGTCGTTAATCAAATCCATAGGGACATAAGAAGACGTAAGAGGTCTTGCCCTGGTAAGACGTAAGAGGTCTTGCTCTGGTAGGTCTGGTGGCTCGCTACCCCAGCCTATTAGGGAACGCTCATTATGTGCTACTTAACCTGGGGCCCCCCAAACAAGTTATGATGATATTGAAGTATCTATATGTGTATGTTTTGAAAAGAAAAGACTTTTATGAAATTGTGTATGCTTATGTTAAAGATTATGAATGCTTACGAACTCGTCCTTTATGCAATTTAGATGCTATGAAGTTATGATGCTTACAGTAGTTTAAGAATACTTGTGATTATGTACCTTATGCATGTTTAGGATTTATGTCATTATAAATGTTTATGCTCAAGTAAAAATGCTTATAAGTATGTCCTTTATGCATTTTAGATGTTATGAAGTTATGATGCTTACAGTAGTTTAAGAATGTTTGTGATTATGTACCTTATGCATGTTTAGGATTTATGTCATTATAAATGTTTATGCTCAAGTTAAAATTGCTTATGATTATGTCCTTTATGCATGTTAGACTCTATGAAGTTATGATGCTTGCAGTAGTTTAAGAATACTTGTGATTTTGTGCCTTATGCATGTTTAGGATTTATGTCATTATAAATGTTTATGCTCAAGTTAAAAATGCTTATGATTATGTTCTTGAAGCATGTTAGATTTTACTAAGTTATGATGCTTATAGTAAGAACATTTGGGGTTTATGTACTTCCTGCATGTCTAAGATTTATATCATGAATGCTTATGTTTAGATTATGCCCTGCTTGGTTTTAATTATGCTTAGAATGCTGATGTAAACTCTATGCCATGCTTAGGTTTCATTACATGGTATGTTGTTGATTAGTGTTACTATGGAATACTTAGGTCATTTATGCTAGCATGCTTATGTTTCTAATTGCTTGATGAAGTTCGTGTTTTTTTGTGAGTAGGCAAGAATCTTACTAAGCTTTATGCTTATAGTTTATATTGTCCATATACTGCAGATCAAGGAAACCTGAACTAGAGGAGGTAGCAGGAAGGGCCCAGTGTGTGTGATAGTGGCATGGTGGAGAAAGACCCTACTACTATCTGCTTATATTTATATGCTCAATTAACAACTTAAGACCTTGCTTCCACTTATAAGACTTGTGAATTATTAGTACCATGTTGGATATTGCTTAGTTATGTTATTGTTCAATTACTTAAGAAAGTTGATATGATAGAACTCACGAATGGATCCTTATGATGGGCATGTTATGAAATGAGATAAGATATGGTAACATGCTAACTATGAATAAGATAGGTGATGCATGTAGAAAAGAAGGTTTATGCCATGATAACATGCTTAAGTAAATGGTGGAATGATCCATGTGTATTATGTTTTAAAAGAAAAAAAAAAGAAAGGGGTAAAAGTAGCGCCGCCCTGAGAGCAGATAAGGGCGGGCGTTACAGTCGTAATCTAAACCTTCGACTTGACTAAACCCTTTAGTGACTAGTCTAGCTTTATTTCTAACCACTTCACCTTTTTCATCAAGTTTATTTCTAAACACCCACTTTGTTCCAATGATTGTTTTATCTTTAGGTGGTGGTACTAATTCTCATACTTCGTTTCCAGTGAATTGAGCCAACTCTTCTTGCATTGCAATAATCCAATCGGCCTCAAGAAGAGCTTGGTCAATAGTCTTGGGTTCAATTTTGGAAATTAAGGAGACTTGACTAAGGTTTCTGTATGAGGCTCTAGTTCGAACTCCTAGACTTGGATCACCTATCACTTGGTCGATAGGATGATTTGCTTGAGTCGTAGTTGGGTTTGGGTTTGAGTCTACAACTTGATCAATAGGATGACTCGTCTGAGTTCTAGTTTGGTTAGAGTCATCTGTCACTTGGTCGATAGAGTAACTTGGTTGACTTAGGTTAGGATTAACACTAGATCTGATCTCCAGATCAGAGTTAGGTCTAGTATGAATCGGCTTGCTAATTGGGGTTTCTGGGGTTTTGTAGGTTCGTGTCCTTCATCAAATACTACATTGATAGTCTCCTCGACACTAAGGGTGTCATGGTTATATACTCTATAAGCTCTACTTGTAGTCGAGTATCCTAGAAAGATTCACGTCGTGGTTTTGGATGTAAATTTCCCTAGGTAATCCTTAGTGTTTAGGATATGTACCTTACACCAAAATACCCTAAAGTACTTGATGTTAGGTATTTTATCTTAATAAATCTCGTATGAGGTCTTAAGGTGCCTCTTTACCATAAGGAACCTATTTTGGACATAGCATGTCGTACTCACGGCTTCCGCCCAAAACCTATCGGGTAGGTTATACTCATTTAACATTGTCCTAGCGGCTTCTTGTAGAGTTCTATTTTTGCGTTCTACTAGGCCATTTTATTGTGGAGTTCTAGGGCAAGAGAACTCATGGTGGTATCCATTTAGGTTATAGAATTCTGTAAACCTGTGGTTCTCGAATTCACCACCATGATCAGTCCTAAGTCTTTTGATTTTAATGCTTTATTGATTTTCTATTAATTTAAATAGGTTGATTAATTGATCTAGGGTATCACTTTTGTGTTTGATGAACCTAACCCAAGTAAATCTAGAATAGTCATCAATTATGACTAAGCAAAATTTACTTCCATTATGTGACTTAGCTCTGTGTGAATCAAATAGATCCATGTGTAGGAGCACAAGCACACTTTTGGTTCATTCTTGATTAGTTAGTTGATGTTGTGTCCTAGATTGTTTATCTTGTTGACACGCATTACATATTTTATTGTTCAAGTTATTGAGGTTAGGCAAACCTCTGACTAAGTCACTCTGACTCATCTTGTGGATGAGTCTTGGGTGTGAGTGATCGAGTCGTCGGTGCCACAACCATGATTCCTCTTGCCGTGTTATAAGACACTTAGTTGAGGAGTTAGTTAAGTTAATAGTGTAAATGTTGTTATTTCTAGTTCCCTTAAGAATTGTTTTAGAAGTTTCAATTGTATTAATTACGCATTCATTTTCTAGAAATATGACCTTATAGTTATTATCACACAATTGGCTTACACTAAGTAAATTATATTGAAAATTTTCTACTAATAAAACATTTTGAATAACAAAATTTGAGTTAAGCTCAATATCACCTGATCCGATGATTTTGAGCTTGCCATTATTTTCGAAGGCTACCGATCCTTGTCGTTTGAATCGAAGCTTCGAAAACTTGAGTTGATCCCCGGTCATGTGTCGGGAGCAACCACTGTCCAACATCCATTGATCCTACACGCAAGGTAGTTGGATCGGATATTGGATTTATTAAAGATTGGTTGAAGATTATTAACCTAAATCATTTCACCCATGTCTACATGATCAAACACGTTAACCCTATATGTTCTTGTGAGATGACTTCCAATTTTACTTGATTTAAATTTAATGACTTAAACACTTGTCAACCTTGCGTTAGATTCGGATTTGACCTTAGGATCATCAAGTCACCTTTTCAAGATCATGGTTTCCAGGTCGTGGCGAGGCACAGAGACCTTCTTTGATCGGAACAACGACAACTTCCTTAGACAAAGCCATTTTCAAGAAAATAGAGACTTGACTTACCTTAGACCACTTTCTGGTATAACTAGTCTAGAATACAGCGAGGTAGCTTTAGCTAGTTCCGCTCGGTCAAGTGCACCAAACTAGATACGCCTTATCTAGCCCGAATACACAAGACTCCGCTTTCCTAGCGTACTATCATCTCGCCGCATCCTGGTACTATGTTATCAAGTATTGACGAGTTATAGTCCTATCTAACCATTCTAAAAAGGAAAATCAAACTAAATAAAAAAAAACCTAAGCATGCAATTTCTAGGTTAAACACAAACAAGTTTCGTACTAGCTCCCCCTGGACCGTTGAATCGATTCGGTCTCTCCACATAGTGGATTTGGTCCTTGGGAACCCAGTACTGGTTCGATCCTAAGTTTGAAATTAAGGTGGTCTTAGGGACCCATGCTTGGACATGTTTTTTATGTCGACTTACAATCGACATATACGACTTGTTGGTCGTATTTGAGCTAAACCCTAGCCCGACCTTGTTGTACACGGCCCTTTGCGATCCAAGTAGGAGGTCAAGTCCTTTGGATCCCAAAGTAAACCTTTCCAACGTATTCCTAAGATCTTCGACTTGACTCTTCAAGAGTGAGTTCTCAACTTCGAGTTTTTCAACCCGAGTTGAGTCCTCCTCTTGAACTCGACTAGTCGAAGAGGTTAGGGAGACCTCGTGTTTGAGGAGTTTAACTTCCTCAACCAGGGTCTCGACCTTGGACTCGGACTTAGCTAACTTTCTAGTTAAAAACTTAATTGCACTATAAAGCGTACTAATTAGAGATCGACTTACCTTGAGTGTATCTTTTGAACTGGATGTGTATCCGTGGCTTGTCTTGAATAGCGCTTCGCAGTCCGACTCGTCTTCGGTTTCTGATTCGTGTTCCGGTTCTGACTCCATCTCCGATTCAACCGGTTTAGCCATGAGGACTCGATCATCGTCTTCTTCCTCGGATGCTTCTTCCCATGTAGCATTGAGTGCCTTTTTATATTTTGGTGCTTTGCTTTTGAGCTTTGGGCATTCGGACTTGATGTGTCCAAACTTGTTTAATTCGTAACACCTAATATTAGAACTTTTAGGCTTACCTTCGTTGGGTCGAGTGATGGTTCGCTTTCGGCCCTTGACTATCCTCCGAACTAGGTTGACTAGTTCGGCCTCCATTTCCGGGTCGACCTCCGAATCGGACTCATCCTCTTCTTCCTTCGGGGGTGGCTTGCTTGCGGTTTTCTTCCTTGAACCTGCAAAAAGTGCTATACCCTTCTCAGGTTCCGAGTTAGACTGCTCATTAAGTTCAAAATCAAAAAATAGTTCATCTAACCTAAGTTTCGAAAGATCCTTGGAGACCTTGTAGGCATCGACCATGGATGCCCACAAGGTAGTCCTCGGAAAAGGAGTTTAGGACATACCTTATAAGGTTGCGGTTTTCGACCTTTTGCCCGATCGCGTGTAGATTGTTGAATATGTCTTGGACGCGGGCGTGAAGTTGCATCGCGGACTCGTGTTCCTGCATTTTTAGATTATATAGTTTATTAAATAAAAGATCACGCTTACATACCTTGGCTTCATCAGTCCCTTTGTGTAGCTCCACTAGCTTTGTCCAAAGGTCCTTTGCGCTTATGAAGGGGCCGACGCGATTTAGCTCCTCCTTGGACAAACCGCATTGGAGAATTTGAGTTGCCTTGGCGTCAGCTTCAACTTGTCATTTTATCGCAATGGTCCATTGGTCATAACCCAAGGATTCACCCACTTCATTAGTTGGAAGTGTGAAACCCATTTGAATTATGATCCACATCTCAATTTGGGTTTTGAGAAAGCATTCCATCCGACATTTCCAGTAACAGAAATCATCTCCGTTGTAAAACGGAGGTCGGACGGTGCTAAAACCCTGGAGATGGGCCATTTGGAAGGGAAACCTTGCACAAAAAAATACAAAAAAAAACACAAAAAAGGTTCCAAGACTTCGCCTTGGATTAGTAATGTAGAAAATGAAAAGAAACAAAAGGAATAAATGAGAAATAACCAACTAAAATAAAAGATGAGCACTTACAACCTTCGATGTCCCAGAAATGGTACTAAATGATGGTTTTTGGGGATGAATACAGCTTGTTACGAGGGTTTACCCCATTAAGAAGTGTAGATCTCTCCGAGATCTTCGTTTTGGTAGGTAGCCCGTGTCGTGGGTCAACTTGTACGAAAAGTTATGCCCGTTTGACCGTCGGTTACTCCAAAAGCGAATACTTGCAAAACAAAACCAAACGAAGAGTACCAAGACTTCGTCTTGGATTAGTAGTGAGAGAGAAAAATTTAAACGAACGAAAAACAAATCTGTAAAATAAATGTTAGATTGGTGGTTTCACCAAATCTAAGCGCCCTCGACTCTGATACCAATTGTTGGATCGAAGCGGATCGCTAGAGGGGGGGTGAATAGCGATAAAACCTTTTTTTTCTCGTTCGTTAAAACTCGATTAGATAATTTATTTGCAGCAGAAAGATAAGCAATAAATAAAATGAGACAAATATTTTTACTTGGTTCGTAGCCTTAGGCTACTACTCCAAGGCCCTAGTGATCCTTGATCACGCACTGAGGGCAATTCACTAAAAACACTCCTCCTCGTTGGAGGTAGGAGTTTGACGATTACAAAAAAACCTTTGAAAGAAAAGATAGAGAGACAAACCCTCTCTTCTATTAATGTAAAGTGCAACGATAGAAAACCTCAATTAATAAAAGGAATTGCAATATTTAAAGAGACGACAAATTAAAATATCAACAACTAAAGAGTACAAACTAAGCTAGGGTTGTTGACAGCACTTCGTCGTAGAGTCGTCGGAGAATTGCGGAGTTGCAAAGGTTTTTGAGCACTTAGAGATGATAAAAAACCCTAGGAGAAGCCCTCCTTTTATAGCCTTTAATCCCCTCATCGAATGGGTCTTCAACCAATAGGAATTGGGCACAAAACTCCTTGAAAAATGGTGATAAAGCTTGACTCCTCGAGGCTGATTTTTGACCATCGGTTGAACTGATTTCTTGGCCGGTTGAACTGATGGCTCAGCAGTTGAACTGATCCTTGGCTGGTTGAACTGATGGCTCAGCAGTTGAACTGATCCTTGGGCGGTTGAACTGATTTCCACTTGCCGTCCGATCTCAACATAGACCTTCCATGGGAAGTCTTGGTCGGATCGTCGCCTAAGGATGTCCCCGTATGAAGGACTCGACCTTACGTACGCTCACTCACACGAGCTTACCTCAACATTTACCTTTGAAGCCTTGCTTTGGTCTCCACCTGATTCCTTCGGCTCCCTCCGAAGTCCTCTCGATGTTGCCCGACCACTACGGTTCTCTCCGAGTGTCGCTGACCTTCGGATTAGCTTAGCATTTCTGCATACTTGATTCAGCTCGTGAGATAATGAAATGAGCTTAACTTTGTATCGTTTGCTATAATCAAAACTCAGGTTCGACTTAGGTGCCTACTGTACCAACACCAACAATGTCCTTGGAGAGTCGCTAAGCCTATTGGAACACTAAACCATCAAAATTAAGGGCAAAGGTTCAAACACGAACTCTCACACACCTTAAAATTGATACACACCCTAAACAACTCTCATAATCCATATTCAATGGATTTTCACCCTTTCCAATGCTTTCTAAAGCATACCCTAGGGTTAGGAGCAGTCAGGGTAGCCTAACATAGCTGAAACATGGGCTAAACATCCTTGTTTACCCGAAATCAGCATTGGAAGTTGACTCTGATAGTAATCAATCGATTGCCCTATGCATCAGTCGACTGCTCTCAAGCGGTAGTCGATTGATATCTACAAATGCAGAATCTCAGTTTCAGAATCCGAATTTTTGAAAATCATAAGTAATTATACGTAATACGAAAAATCACGAAAATTCATATGTATAATACTTATGACAAATACAATGGGTGAAAAATATTTGAAAATTAATTTACTCATAAAATAGTGAGATTGATTCAAAGTTCAAAAATGAGAAAAACTTCATTGTTTTGAGCTCACTTTGTATCAACATCATCAATGGTGACTTCTATCAAAAGATAGAGTACACCAAGGTTTTTCAAAATGATTTTGAAATAGTTTTAAAACCTTATATTGAACCATGGTCTATGGGCTTAATGCACATGACTTGTACACAAGCTTTCCTCATGATTCATCCATAGTATAAGTTGAGTTTAAGTTCATTTAGATGCAAAAACTATGTACCTTGAACTTAACTCATTTTCTAACATCTCACATGTGTCTAGGGTGTTTGAAAACACACACATGTCAATTTGATATGAGATGTGGGTTTTGGTTATCCTAATCTAAGGCCTCATGCATTTTCTAAGGCAACACTACTTGATTCCCTTATACATGAGACTTCAAGTCATGTCAATTATCCTTAAATCAATTTTAATTGATGCATGAAATGATCATGGCATAAATATGACATAAATAAGCATGGCCAATGATCATGATGTCATTACATATGATTAAATCTAAATATACATGACATTAAACCTTAAACCTAAGCATGATCATGACATATTATATGATAAAAATAAATATGATGTCATGACATGACAAGGTAAACAAAGCATGGCAAATGTAAAATACTAAGGTATTAAATACCTAAGTGTTAAGCCCAAATTGTCATTTCTAGAATTAAATCCAATTTTGCCTTAATGTCACTTATCCCCCAAGTGTGCCAAAAACCCAAAATGGCACACCAAGACTCTAAGACCTAAATTGTGTTAATTTGATTACATTTTTAAACTTCTTAAATAATATTGGCACATCCTAAAATCCTTTAGGATTTTGATCAAATTTATTTCCTAGATACCCATAACCTTGGAAATGACCTAAAGTGCCACCTTTACCATGGTTAGGTTAACTACCCATCCATTTAAAGTTGTCACAACCTAACCCATTTAGCGTAAATCGATAACGCTCCTAGGAACCCAAAACCTATTTGAACTCCTTGGGTTTACTAGGTATTCCTTAGAGATAACTTCCCTTGATACCCTCCTAATGACCCTTCTAGGCTTGGTAGCCTTGATAATTTGGGTCTTACCTTGGTTAACTCTAGGGGTGACTTCCCTTGTAACCTTCTTAGTGGCTTCCCTAGGTTTCTTCGAAACCCTAGCCACTAGGCACCTACCATGGTCAACTCTAGGGATGACTTCCATTGTGACCTTGTCTTTCTTAAACCTAGGTTGTGTTCCATAATCAAATGGAACACTATGGTAGGTCTCCTTTGGATTAGGTTTTTGACCCAAAACTTTCTTGCCTTTGGATGAACCTTGTCTCCTAGGACCTAGATTTTGACCATTTGACCCTTGCATTTGGTTTTGCATAATCCTAAGGGTCTTTTCCATTTTCTCAAGCCTTGACCTCAAGGCTTGATTTTCTAGCTCTAATATCTCAATTTTTGTGGGTCGATTATTTCTTTGAGTATTTATTCCCTTCCTAGGCATATGCCTAGAATTCATTGGATTAAAGCCTAGATGGTCTTCTATTTTCCTAATACTTGCCTTAGGTAGCATTTTTCTAGGGACATTAGTCCCAAATTTCTCCATAGTTCTAAAGTGGCATGACTTTGCACCTAAGCAATAAAGCCTATTATTCCTAGTATGCTTTTGTTCATGAGTAATAGCAAGAGTACTAAAAGCATGCTTTTTAACACTAGAACTAGAAGGTGCATTAAGATATTTTACCTTAGGGTTTGCCTTAGAGGCTCCTCCTACATGTGTAGCTCCTTCTTGCCCCTCTTCTTCTCTCTAGGGCATTTACTCCTAAAGTGTCCCAGTTGTTGGCATTTGAAGCAAATGACATTCTCCTTGCTCTTCTTAGCAGGGATGCCGACATCCTTGACCTTTGACACCGGTGGAGCCTTCTTGACCTTCTTAGGGCACTTGCTTTTATAGTGTCCATATTCCCTACACTCAAAACACATTATATGATTTTTATTTTGAATTAATGTGCTTGAGTTACCTAGGTCAATGGTGAGGGCCTCTTGAGCTTGTTCATTACTTCTCCCGGAAGTAGACATCTCTTCTTGCTCTTGCCCTTGCTCCAAAGTAAGTGGTATCTCCTCCCCCTCACACCTTGAAGTGGAGTCTTCTTCCACCTCTTCTACTTCTTCTTCCTCCTCGGATGTCGAACACTTCTCGACCTCCGAATCCTCAAACTCTTGTGATGAAGATGATGTGCTCTCTTCTTCTTGAGCTTGAGAGGATGAACACTCCTCTTTGGACTCCCCTTCTACTTCATGAGTCGGTGATGGGGTTTCATGATATTTCACCAATCTGCTCCATATTTCCTTAGCGTCTTTGCAATCTCCTATCTTGATCAAAATATCATTAGGAATTATGCTAAATAATATACCCATTACCTTATTATTTATGTTGAAGTATCGAAGTTACTCTTTGCTCCAATTCTTCTTTTTAAGTTTTCTTCCTTCTTTGTCTTTTGGAGTGTCAAAACCTACTAGGACACTAATCCAATTATCAAAATTGCACATAAGAAAGTGCATCATTCTACCTTTCCAATGCGTGAAATCTTCACAGTCGAAGGATGGTGGAATGTTGATGTCATCATCCAATCTTTCTTGAAGATCCATCTTCTTTCCTCTAGCGTGCTCCCTCAGATGTGAAGCTGGTGAAGAGCGACCCGCTCTGATACCAATTGTTGGGACTGTGATGTCCGCTAAAGGGGGATGAATAGTGTTTCGACATACATTGATGGAATTCAATTGTGCTTGCTACAAAATGTTAGTATACGCAACGAAAATAATAGAGATAAAAACAAATACACAAGCACAAGCATAAGTACATGAGATATAATGTGGTTCAGAACCTCAAGGTTCTTACTCCACGGGGTGAGCTCAAATGAGCTCTAGCGATGCAACCAACACCACTAAACAATAATACTCCTTCTCGATAATAAGTCAGAGGTGGAGAAATCTCGTACAAATGATTACACTAAGTGATACAATGGATATAAGCAAATACAAATATGAATTTCACTACAAGTAAAGAAAAACTCTTTACAAGGGGCTTTTGATTGCCTGATCTTTGATTTTCTGATCTTTGATTACCTTGGACTAGCCTTGAAGGACTGGAAAGCACCAAGTATTCCCCTTCAAATTGCCCAAGAGAACCCTTGCCAAATCCCTCTCCATGAGCTACCTTTATAAACTGCATTTGGGTTGGATTTCACCTAGTTGTCGACTGATCAAAACCATTAGTCGATTACTCCTATAGTCGTTGTCTCACAACGGCCCGAGCCACATTGGATAAGTTCCAATGGATAGACCATCAGTCGACTGATCGAGTCATCACTCGACTATCAAACCCTAATGGTCGACTCGGAAATATTTTATCCCCGAAAGCCCGACTAGCAGTCAACTGATCACAATATTAGTCAATTGCTCAGGCAAACAGTCGACTGCTCAATGCTGGCAGTTGACTGCTAGGCTAATTCTTGCAGTCGAACACTAGTCGACTCACATCAGTCGACTAATAACCTCATCCATGAGGTTTTAACACCAAGTATGATGCCCTCATACTTGCTAGACCACCCTTAGCCTAGAACCTAAGCCTTCTAGCCACCTCTGTCAGCCTCATTCCTATCGGATCCCTCCAAGTCATCCATGACTTGTTCATCTATAAAATAGCCTTCAGGTGCTTTCATCAGCTATTGTCATGCTAATGTGGTCTACACCGCCAAGACACATTGGACTTATGCTGCCAAGACTACCGCTTGGACTTTACGCCGTCAACCATTGGACTTATACTGCCAAGACTCCACCCTTGGACTTTATGCTGCCAATATCACCCCTTGGACTTCCCTTGCCAACCTATGTTGGACTTTCCAATTTCCAAAACTCAAGCTTGGACTTTCCCTTGCCAAGACCCATGACTTGAACTTTACCATTGGCAAGACCCATGCTTGGACTTCTCATGCCAAGTACTCAAGACTTGGACTTTCCATGATAATCACATTGTCATACATTTTTGTCAAACATCAAAATATCGCTCAAGTCAAACTCGAGTCTTGTCAATTGTGACCTGGGCCGATTGCACCAACAAAGAACACGATCGCACTCCCACTAACATTCTTATACACACAAGGCTCTTCAAGATTTTGTGAGATATCAAACTGTTTGATTGTCTCATCAAAATGGATATTCTAACTCCTGGATGTTTGCTTCATTCAATAAATGGAACGGTTAAGTTTGCATACTTTGTTCTTATCAATGGATGTGAAACCCTCAAGTTGTATCATATATACATCCTTAGATAGGTTTCCGTTAAGAAAAGCTATTTTCACATCCATCTGCCCTGTCTCATAATCAAAATGAGCTGTCATGGCTAGGAGTATCCGAATGGATTTAAACATAGCTACTGGCGAAAAAGTTTCGTCATAGTCAACACCTTGTCTTTGACAATAGCCTTTTTCCATTAATCTAACTTTATAGGTAATAATATTACCATCCATGTCGGTTTTCTTCTTGAAAACCCATTTGCACCCTATAAGCGTTATGCCTTCGGGTGGGTCTACCAAGTTCCAAACTTGGTTTTCATACATGGAATCCATTTTCGATTTCATGGCTATTACACTAAAAAAATAAGAGTATTTGGAGATGAATTTTGCAACAAATTTTGGAAAAAAATTCGTTGCAATGAAATAAATTTTGTTGCAAATAATTCATCGCTAAATTCTGCAACGAAAAAAAAAATTCGTCACAAAAATTGCAACGAATAAAATTTTTGTTGCAAAATTTGTCGCTAAATTTGGCGGCGAAAATTAAATTCGCCGCCAAATTTGGAGACGAAAAATATGTTTGTCTCCAAAGCCTAATAAACATATTTCCACGAATAAAATTCAATTTGGCGATGAATATTTTTTCGTCGCCAAATCTGCGATAAAAAAAATTGTTGCAAAATTTTCAAGATCAGTCGACTGAATATATGACCAATTTGACTGATCGGTCGGCTAACAAAGGTTATGTAATGTGCTACAGTAATGGCAGTTGACTGCCAAGTGAATAGTCGATTACTAAGTCAGCTACGAAACGTGTTGTAAGATGCTATAATACCGTCAGTCGACTGATCATGTTGATCAGTCGACTGATGATGCAAATCTATTTTGTCGACGCATTTTTTTTCATGTATTAGTCGACTGATGGTCTACATCAGTCGACTGATACATCAATTTTTGCAACGAAAATAATTTTTTTTTTTGCAAATCTAGAAAAATAAAAAAAATATTTTAATAGATTATAATTTTCCCTATTTTACAACAAACATATAGAACAATATAAACAAATTTACACATCAAACTTTAATGCTGAATATATATATATATATATACACACACATATATATATAACAAACCTAAACAAACTTATAATACATAGATATCGTATGTGATAAGTCAAGTAACATTTAAATACAATAAATAAATTCAAAGTTAACCACCATCATCACCATTATCATCAAAAAATACATCATCATTGTCATTATAACGGGGATCAGAAGGAGGAGCAGATCCAAAAGGAGGAAGTTGACTTGAACTAGACGTTAATTTAAGATGTTGCATAATCATCTTTTATTTCCTTTGAAATTTGTTCATCTGTTCATTTAAGTCTTTTACTTGCTGAGTGTTTTCTCTTGATTCAGTTTCCTTCTGCGCTAGTAACTCCCTCAAATGATTAACCTCTTCGGTTAATTGATTTACTTGTGCTTTTGATACCGGGGAGGATGAAGAAGAAGCATCAGGGACTCTATAGGATCAGCTCAAAGAATCGAGTCCAATTATTCTTTCACTTTTTAGCCCTCTAGTTGCTTCGAGCCATAAATTTATATTGCTAACAGAAGGCTCAGATTCGACTGCATAACCACTTGCACTCGAATTTCTCTGTAAAAGTTCATCATATTTCTCCTGTTGTGAAAGAAAAAAATTAAATACTAATATAAGAATTTAAATTTTTAAAATTACAAACATTCATTGTTCTAGCTGTTTCCCCACTCCATGTCTTATCTTTCTTTTGGAATGTACGGGTGAAAGTGTCTATAAATAATGGCTCAGTCCCTGTCTCCTGGGCCTAAATAAACAGTTAAAATTTATAAATTAGTGAGTATTAGATTACAAAATTATAATTCAAAAAAACTCACCAATCGATGTCTATGCTCATTGATATTTATTGATCCTCCTACATACAAGGCAAACATAACGCCAGAATTACAATGCTGATTTTGCTTATTCTGCTCACTCCTCCATTTCCTTGTTGAGATGTATACTGAAAAGTCTATCTTTTGTATTAACATCTTTATTTTTGAAATAAGAATCACATGATCATTGTTTGCATATTTGTGATTATGCATATTGTCTAATACATTACATTGTAGATAACATAGTGTGTAGTGTCACACAGTAGATCATGTTATCAGCTTCTTGTAGAGTATGAGTAAAGGCTCACAACCGAGATGGCTTTGGACAAACCATTGGTATGGTTGTAGTGTGATTTGGTATTGGTTTGTCTTAACCATAGAATCACACTAGTACACTTTGTGTGTATTGAGTAAGACCGACTTAGAGGTGATTCGATTCATTGCTGACTATATAATCGAATCGGACCTCAGATATTATATTGTACATGCTCTTAATCCCAATATAATAATGGGCACATATACTTAGTATTCATTTCTTTGATTTACCAATGGGCGAGATTTATAGATTAAATCGATAGGCTCGGTAAGTTGGGAAATGATATTATTTATATGGTGTGTCGTTGATTATAGGAGAAAACCGTGTCCTATATATTAGGATGATGATGTCCCCTTGAGGAGCTCATAAGGTTCATCATGTAAACCCTGCAGGTGGACTTGGTCCGACATGATGATAAGGTTGAGTGGTAGTACTCATTGAGTTAGATGTTGATTAATTGATTGTCAGTAAATTAATTAATCGACGGACATTCGAGATCTTAAACACGGGGAGAAAAATGTACAAATAATATATGGAGCCCATATTAACTTATGGGGGTTGGTGAGGTAGATCAATGATAATCCTTTAGTGGATTGGATTATCATTAATGGATCGGACTTTATGGGGGCTTGATCCATTGGGTGGCCAAGATCCAACTCCTCCTCATGGTCCCTATTGTAGCCTATTAAAACCTCATGAAGCTTAGATCCAATGGTTGAAAACAAAATGCTAGATCCGACTATAGAGATTAAATCTCTAGATCTGACGGTTGAGATTAAATCCCTAGAACCGACAGTTGAGATTAAAAGGAGACTTAAGCCTAACTCTATAAAAGGGGTCTTAAGGCTTGGGCATGGGAAAGAAGAGAGAAAGGTTAGGGTTTTGTTTCTTAAGGCTTGGGCGGCAAGAAACAAAAGTGGCTTGGGTTTTTTGGAGAAGTGCTTGGGCGGCCACAAATAAGGAAAGAGTTCTTCTTCCTTAAGAGTTGCCGGCACCCCTCCTCCTTCTCTAGACCTTAGCTAGTGTCTAAACAAGACTCTCTCTTCTGCTTGGCCGGTGGAAAAAAGTCTAGGGTCTCTTCCCTTAGAGTTTTGGTCGGCGTTCACTTCTCTTGGTTCTTTTTCTTGGCCGATGGCAAGCACCAAGCTTGGAGCTTGGTGGTTGGTTGAAATAATGAGAAGTGTTTTGTTTCTATACTTCCTCTTGTTCGGAGCGAGCAAGGAAGGAAGATTGGTGATCTAGGAGCTTCGACTTTTGGAAGATCGTCGCCCACACGACGTCCAAAAGGAGGAAGGACATACAATAGAAGATCGAGAGTTATAACGCTTATCTATTTTCTTTTGTAACATATCTATAATTGTTTTACAATCATATGCATGTTGTATTCTGTTTTTATGGTTAAATATACTTGGACCCTGAATATAAACACAAAAACCGGCGATCCGTACATCGTCTATTCCGTGGCTAATCGTAGAATAGAGGTTGGTTGCTTGAACAACAAATTTGTTCAAGTGACCAATCTAATCGAATAGCACGACGATGAAACGGTAGCTTGGGTAATCCCTCTTGTCAAGGATAATTTTTTTTTATCCGAGGACATAGAAGGGATCACCATGAACAAGCGACCGAGTTGAAGTGGGAAGCGAAGTTTCCTACCTTGAAGTGGTATCAGAGCCACGGTTTTTGGTTTTGTGTGTTTAGGATTCGGTTACTTTTATGCACTTTACATATATTATATGTGTCGGATAATAGTAAGATGTGAGTAGGTTAACTTTTTGGTTGCAGGCATAGGATCCAACTATTATGGTCATATGTGTGTATGTGATTGTATGTGTGTAATTGTATATTTGTTGAATTCTCAAGGTTGACGAGGCTAGTATTTAATTTTTGTAATTAGATACGACATTGTTTAGCCACTCTTTTTATTTTAGTTTACTTTCGATCTAGATTTCATGTACACTCCCTCGTAGAGTATAGGATCGATGGATGTAAATTAAAATAGTTTTTCTCAGCTCGGATCTCCGGATGGCTTGTACATGACGTACGGAGGAGCGGACGAGATGGTGATAAGATGGGAGACATATTGAAGAAAAAAGTCATAATAGTTGGAAAATATTTATTTTTCATGTTTATTGCTCATTGTTTGATATGTATGTCGTAGGCTAGAAAATTTCTCAATTTTAAATTACTAAGTGGGAGAGGGATATTTTTATAAATTCCCACGACCTCCATTACGATTTAACATGTGATACAAACAAACTTGTGCGTTGGCTCTGAGTGCCTTCCTCCCCATCGGATGAGTTTGTTTGCAGATCACAAGGTCGAATATTGTTATATGAAATTATTAAGGAGCGTGTGTACTTCCCTATCGGAAGGCACATAACCCGAGATAATTAACTTGGTACCAAATAATGGTGAACACTTAGATACAAATATAAGTATCCTTTCCATCGGAGTCACTGCTTTTATTTGTAGGGTCGAAGAGGAACCAACTATGAATTTTACTTGTCAAAAAGTTAGGTTGACAAGATAGTAAAATTAATGGGTAAAACCTCCTCTTACAAATGTAGAATTCGTATACGTCCACACTATCATGGCATACGACATTCTCGGTGTTTTGAGGTGTTGGTTGATTTTAAAATTTTATTGTTTGAGGAATCAATAATTTTTTGAAATCTAATATTTTGATCTATGTGATTCTTAGGTTTTCTTTCAAAATGACTTTCAACCCGCTTGCTGTGATACTGAAAGAAAATAAACTTACTGGACCCAACTATGTTGATTGGAAGAGGAATATTGACATTGTCTTGACTGCTGAGGAATACAAATATGTACTCCTTGAAGAGTGCCCTCCTAAGCCTACGGATGATTCTGGGGAAAAGGATAAAAAGAGTTATAAGAAGTGGATTAAGGCCGATGAGATGGCGCGGTGTTACATTTTGGCATCTATGTCAAATGTACTGCAACATCAGCATCAAGCCATGACCACCGCTTATGACATGATGCTCAATCTCAAAGAGCTTTTCAGACACCAGAATCGGGCTGCTAAGTAGAAAGCCATGAGGAACTTAATGACGACCACCATGATCGAGGGAACACCCATGAGGGATCATGTTCTCAAGATGATGGCTCATTTGAATGAGTTGAAAGTCCTAGGAGCTGAGATCGATGGAGAAACCCAGGTCGATATCATTCTCTAGTCTCTACCTAGGAGTTTTGAGTAGTTTCGCCTAAACTACAACATGAACAAGAGGTTGTATTCATTGGCGGAGCTTCTGACAGAACTCCAAGCAGCAGAGGGGCTATTTCATCAGAGTGCTTAGGCACAAGTCATGGTTGCCCAAAAGGTTTCTACTTCTAAGCTGAAAGGCAAGAAGAAGAAGAAACAAGTTGGGGCAAAGGCGGCGGGAGGAACTCAGGGAAGAGTGAAGAAGCCGAAAGGCAAGTGCTTCACTTGTAAGCAGACTGGACACTGGAAGAAGGACTGCCCCAACCGCAAGCAGAACAAAGGTATATCTTTTGGTCTAGTCATTGAAACATGTTTAGCTGTGTTATCTACCGGCACCTGGTGTGTAGATACGGGAGCCACTGATCATGTCTGCAATACTTTGCAGGGATTCCAGGAAACCAGACGACTGGCTGAGGGGGAGATTACCATATACTTGGGCGATGCCACGAAGGTGGCGGCTATTGCAGAGGGAGATGTTTATTTATCTTTTGAGAAAAATAAAGTTTTGGTTCTTAAGAATTGCCTTTATGTACCTTTATTTAGAAAGAATTTAATTTCGATTTCTAAATTGTTTATGGATGGATATTCTATTTATTTTAATGACAGAGTCGTTATAAAAAGGAATAGGAAGATTATCTGTTCTGGTGCATTGATAGGAAATTTGTATACACTTGAACCAAAAGCTCCCACGATGCAAATAGAAGTTAAATAACTCATCTTCTAATTCCAATAAGAGAAAAGAACCTTCGAAGATGAACCAAACATATCTTTGGCATCTAAGACTTGGTCATATTAACCTAAGAAAAATTCAAAGGTTGATAGCTGATGGACCTCTGGGTTCATTAGTGGTGGAAGATTTCCCAACCTGCGAATCTTGCTTGGAAGGAAAAATGACCAAGAGGCCTTTTAAGGCCAAGGTATAGAGCCAAAGTTGTGTTGGAATTGGTTTATTCTGATTTGAGTGGACCTATGTCTATCCAGGCTAGAGGTGGTTTTGAATATTTCGTCTCCTTTATAGACAATTATTCGAGATATGAATACATTTACTTGATGCGCCGCAAGTCTGAATGCTTTGACAAGTTCAAAGAATTCAAGGCTGATGTGGAGAAACATCAAGGTAAAAGTATCAAGACACTACGATCTGATCGTAGTGGTGAGTACCTCTTGGGAGAGTTTAGGAATTACTTATTAGAGGCTGGGATTCAATCCCAATTGTCTGCACCTAGCACACCCCAGTAGAATGGTGTAGCAGAGCGAAGGAATAGGACTCTTATGGAGATGGTTAGATCGATGATGAGTTATTCTGAGTTGCCAGATTCGTTCTGGGGATATGCTCTAAATACGATAGTGTACATTCTGAACTTGGTTCAATCTAAATCAGTGCCTTCTACTCCCATAGAATTGTGGACTGGGTGAAAGCCTAGTCTAAGACATATTCGAATTTGGGGGAGTCCAGCACATGTGCTGAAGGCAGATCCTAGTAAGTTGGAACCTCGTACAGAAGTACGCATGTTTGTTGGCTATCCTAGAGGAATGAAAGGTGGTTTGTTTTATAGTCCTAGATATCAAAGGGTGATCATTAGCACGAATGCTAGATTTCTAGAGGAAGACTATGTAATGAACCAAAAGCCCATGAGTAAGATTGTTCTGGAGGAATTAAAAGGGGAAGTCACTTCTTCAGTACCACCAGTGCAAGAGGATATACAACAAGTCACTGCACCGCGTGTCACAGAGGATACATAGGTGATACCACATCGTAGTTGGAGGGTTGTGAGATAGCCTGATAGATTCATGTTCTTGGGAGAATCTTCTGATTTGGTCCCTACCGAACATCAACTTGATCCCTGGGCATATGATGAGGCAATCCAAGATAAAGATGCAGTATTTTGGCAAAGTGTAATGAATACTGAGATTGAATCTATGGATTCAAATCAGGTCTGGGAGCTAATAGAACCATCCGATGGTGTAAAAACTATTGGATTCATGAGGATCTACAAAAGAAAGAGAGGAATAGACGAGAAGGTTGAGACCTTCAAAGCGAGGCTTATTGCGAAGGGGTATACTCAGAAAGAGGGTATCGATTATGAAGAGACCTTTTCGTCGGTAGCCATGCTTAAGTCTATTCGGATTCTCTTATGCATTGCTGCTCATATGGATTATGAGATATGACAGATGGATGTCAAGACAACTTTCCTTAATGGAAGTCTTGAGGAAAACATCTATATGAAGCAACCAGAGGGATTCATTCCAAAGGGCAAAGAGCATCTTGTGTGTAAGCTTAACCGGTCCATTTATGGATTGAAGCAAGCTTCGAGGTCTTGGAACATCCTCTTTGATGAGGTAATCCAGTCCTATGGATTCATTCAAAGTCCGGATGAGTCTTGTGTATACAAGAGATGTGACGGAAACATAGTGATATTTCTTGTGTTATACGTAAATGACATTTTGTTAATTGGCAATAATGTCAAGGTGTTATCGGACGTAAGGGTATGGTTGTCCAAACAGTTTGATATGAAGGACTTGGGAGAAGTGGGACACATCCTTGGGATCAAGGTTATAAGGGATCGCAGGAAAAGGATGTTGTGTTTATCTCAAGATTCATACATAGACACCATTATGGATCCTTTCAGCATGCAAAACTCCAAGAAAGGTTTTCTACCTTTCAGGCATGGAGTTTCTTTGTCTAAGGAGATGTGTCCTATAACATCTAAGGAGATAGAGGAAATGAAGGCAGTTCCTTATGCTTCGGTAGTAGGAAGCCTCATGTATGCGATGCTATGTATGAGACCAGATATCTGCTTTGTCGTGGGCATGGTTAGCAGATATCAGAGTAATCCAGGACAGGGACATTGGACTACGGTAAAGCATATATTGAAGTACCTGAGAACGACTAGAGATTTTATGCTAGTTTACCAGGCAGACCAATTACTCCCTATGGGTTACACGGATTTCGACTTCCAATCAGATAGGGATAACAGTAAGTCTACCTCAGGTTTTGTGTTTACTTTGGGATGTGGAGCCATTGTATGGAGGAGTGTCAAGCAGAAATGCGTGCAGGACTCCACCATGGAAGCTGAGTATGTGGCGACGTCTGAGGCAGCCAAAGAAGATGTGTGGCTTAGGATCTTCTTGATGGACTTGGATGTGATTCCTGGTTTGCCCAGAACTATCATAATTTATTATGATAATAGTGGTGCAGTTGCAAACTCGAAGGAACCACGAGCCCATAAGGCAAGTAAACACATAGAGCGCAAGTACCACCTGATACGAGAAATCATAAAGAGAGGAAAAGTTGTTGTGGCCAAGATTGCATCGGAGGATAACCTGGAAGATCCTTTTACTAAGGCCCTTTCGGCGAGAGCTTTTGATAGGCATGTGGAGGGAATGAGGATCAGATGTATGGCAGTTTGAGGACAGCATAGTCTTTTAGTATAAGTGGGAGATTGTTGGGATGTATACTGAAAAGTCTATTTTTTTCTATGAATATCTTTATTTTTGAAATAAGAATCACATGATGATTGTTTGCATATTTGTGATTATGCATATTGTCTAATACATTACATTGCAAATAACTTGGTGTGTAGTGTCACACAGTAGATCATGTTATCAGCTCCTTGTAGAATATAAGTAAAGGCTCACAATCGAGATAGCTTTGGACAAACCATTGGTATGGTAGTAGTGTGATTTGGTATTGATTTGTCTTAACCATAGAATCACACTAGTACACTGTGTGTATTGAGCAGGACCGACTTAGAGGTGATTCAATTCATTGCTGACTACATAATCGAATCGGACCTCAAATATTATATTGTACATGCTCTTAATCCCGATATAATAACGGGCACATATACTTAGTATTCATTTCTTTGATTTGTTGGTGCAATCAGCCCAGGTCACGATTGACCAGGACTCGAGTTTGACTCGAGTGATGTTTTGATGTTTCGACAAAAACATATGACAATGTAATTGTCATTTGGTAAAATCCAAGTCTTGAGCACTTGGCATGGAAAGTCCAAGTGGGACACTTGGCATTGGGAAAAGTCCAAGTATGGGTCTTGGCAATGTAAAGTCCAACATGGGTTGGCAAGGAAAGTCCAAGCATGGTCTTGGCATGAAAAGTCCAACATGGGTTGGCAAGGAAAGTCCAAGCATGGTCTTGGCATGGAAAGTCCAAGCATGGTCGGCATTTGAAGTCCAAGGGGTTTGATATTGGCTGCGTAAAGTCCAAGCGGGAGTCTTGGCAGCATAAGTCCAATGGTTGGCTGCGTAAAGTCCAAGCGGGAGTCTTGGTAGCATAAGTCCAATGGTTGGCGGCGTAAAGTCCAAGCGGAGTCTTGGCGGCGTAAGTCCAATGTGCCTTGGCGGTGTAGACACCGTTAGCATGACATAGCCGACGAAAGCACCTGAAGGCTAGCGCTATGGATAAACAAGTCATGGATGACTTGGAGGGATCCGAGAAGCGTGAGGCTGATGGAGGTGGCTAGAAGGCTTAGGTCTAGGCTAAGAGTGGTCTAGCAAGTATGGGGGAACCATACTTGGGTTAAAACCTCATGTTTGAGTTGTGCCAATCGACTGGTGCCATGTGGCAGTGGACTGGACCGAGTCAACTAGGGTTTGACTGCGGGTTATGGCCTAGCGATCGCAGGTGGGCGGGCCGATCGATGAGCTCAGCGATCGATCGATCGTGTGATCGATCGCGGTGCTCGAAAATCGGCCCGCATTGGTCGAGACTCGGTCGTCGTGAGGACTCCATCAGTCGACTGATGGTCACAATCAGTTGACTGATGAAGGTTCCGTTGGACTTATCCAACGTGGATCTAGCCGTTGTCTCACGACAACAGTGGCATCAATCGACTGATGGTCCCGATCAGTCGACTGATCAACTTTTTTCAGCATAGGTTGAAGCTATATATGGAGCTCGTGATAGAGGAAAAACCAAGGGTTCTTTGAGGCGATTTGGGGCGAGTTGCTGCTGCAATTCAGGGTCTCCAAGTGCTACTCGATCAACCTAGCGATCAAGCATTCAAGAGCATTTGTAAAGTGTTTTTCTTTACTAGTTTTGCTTTGTATTTCATTGTATTCGCTTGTAGCTTTTGATTATTGTTGTAATCATCCTGTACGAGGTTTCTCCGCCTCCGGATTGTTCCAAGAAGGAGTGTTTATTAGTGTTTGCGTGTGCATCACTAGAGCTCGATCTGTGGAGTAGGAACCTTGAGGTTCCGAACCACGTTATATCATCATGTTCGTGTGTGATTGTATATTTTGTTATTGCTTTCATTATCTATATTCCGCTACGCTAACAAAATTGTAGACACGAACGCGATCAAATTCCATCGTACGGGCAAAACGCTATTCACCCCCCCCCCTCTAGCCGTTCCAAAATATCCCTAACAAGTGGTATCAGAGCCCGGGGCTCTTCTACGGATTAACAACCCAGAGTCAAGAAGCTAGAGGGAAGAATATGGAATTTGAGGAAAGATTGGGTGACGACGTCAACATCCCACCTTCCTTCAACCGCGAACATTTTGCGTATTGGAAAGGTAGGATGGAATATTTTCTAATGACGAATATAGAAAATTGGTTTGCTGTGACTATAGGTTTTGATGCTCCGAGAGGAGAAAACAGCGAAATCCTCAAGATGAAGAGATGGACCGAGGAGCAACGGGAAAAATTCAAGACAACCGTTAAGGTAACAAAAATGTTGATTGATTTGATACCTAACGATATTTTGTCTAGATTAGGAAGCTATAGGGATGCCAAGGAGTTGTGGAACAAGTTGATCAAGTTCCACGACAATCCCGAATCGGTCCAAGAAGACTTGGAAGAGGAAGAGACCGAAGAAGAATCATCATCATCCTCACAAGAAAGTGAGGAGTCAACTTCCGGGTCGGAAGAGGTGGAGGAAGTGGAAGAAGCATCCACCTCAAGGATTGAGGGAGAGGAGAGAACCTTCATACCGGAACATCGAGAAGAAGAAGCTTCGACATCCGGTCAAGATGAAGAAGCCCAAAGTCCAATTTCGGTCTCCACCACAAATACCCTAGGTAACTCAAACACTCAAGGTTCAAATAAAATTCATATCATTTGTTTTGAGTGTAGGGAATCCGGACACTACAAGAGTAAGTGTCCAAAAAGGGTCAAGAAGGCTCAACCGGTTCCAAAGGTCAAGGAGACCGGTCCCCCAACTATCAAAAGCAAGGAGCAAGTCATTTGCTTCAAATGCCGGCAACCGGGACACTACCGGAATCAATGTCCTAAGGGGAAGAAGAAGACCCAAGAGGGAGATACACATGTAGGGGGAGCTTCCAAAGCTAATCCTAAGGTATATTTTAATAATGCATCTTTTTTAGTTAATAGGCAAAAGCATGCTAAGGGTTTCAATTCTCTTGCTATTTATCATAAAGAGCATGCTAGAAATAACAAACATATTTGTTTAGGAGCTAAGAAGGTTCACCTTAGGAATAAGGAAAAATTTGGGACTAATGTCCCTAAAAATATCTTACCTAGGGAATCAATTAGGAAAATAGGAGAACATCTAGGCCTTAACCCTAAATGGACTAGGCATATGCCTAGGAAGAACCATGCCCATGGTCTAAATCAAAATTCTAAAATTGGGCAATTAGAATTAGAGAATCAAGCCTTGAGGTCAAGGCTTGAGAAACTTGAAAAGACCCTAAATAAGATACAAAATCAATCTAAAGGGTCTAATGGTCAAATTCCGTGGTCAAGAAGTCAAAAGTCAACCAAGGGCAAGAAAGGTTTGGGTCACAAACCTAAGCCTAAGGTGGCTTACCATAGTGTTCCATTTGATTATGGAACACAAACTAGGTCTAGGAAGACTAAGGTCAATAGGGAAGTCATCCCTAGAGTTGACCAAGGGTTGTGCCTAGTGGCTAAGGTTTCTAGGAAACCTAGGGTGGCCACTAAGAAGGTTGCAAGGGGAGTTACCCCTAGAGTCAACCTAGGTAAGACCCAAATGACCAAGGCTAATAAGCCTAGGAGGGTCATTAGGAAGGTATCTAGGGAGGTTATCCCTAAGGAATACCTAATTAACCCTAGAGCTCAAATCAGTTTTGGGTTCCTAAGAGCGTGATTGATTCATGCTAGATGGGTTAGGGTGTGCCAACCTTAAATGGATGGGTAGTTAACTCAACCATGGCAAAGGTGGCACTTTAGGTTATTTTCAAGGTTATGGATACCTTGGAAATAGATTTGAATTATCATCCTAAAAGATTTTAGGGTGTGCCAATATTATTTGAGAAGCTTGATAAAATGGTCAAATTGGCACAATTTAGGTTTAGAGGTTAGTGTGCCATTTTGGGGTTTTTGGCACACTTGGGAGAAAAATAGAAATATGGCAAAATATAATTAATTATATGAAATGGAAATTAATATTAAAATTTAGGTATTACTATACCTATATATTTTATATGACATGCATTGTTTGCCATATAACATGCCATGACATCATGCTTATTTTTAATCATTCTATATGTCATGTACATGTTTAGGATTAAGGCTTTAAATGTCATGTGTTTTTAGATTTCATCTTATGCCATGACATCATGATTATGTACATGTGTTTATCTATATCATCTCTAATGCCATAATCACTCATGCATTTAAGATAATTTGATTGAAATTGATTTGAGGACAATGGCATGACTTGGAGTCCCATTTATAAGGGAATCAAGTAGGGTTGCCTTAGAAAAACGCATGAAACCCTAGATTAAATGAACCAAAACCCACATCTCACATCCAATTGACATGTATGTGTATTTATACACCCTAGATACATGTGAGATGCTAGGATATGAGTTAAGTTCAAGGTGCATAGTTTTTGCATCTAGATGAACTAAAACTCATCTAATTCTATTTGTGGATCATTGGGAAAGCTTGTGTACAAGTCATGTGCATAGAGCCCAAGGAATATGATCCAAAATAAGGTTTTGAAAACATTTTAAAATCATTTTGAAAAACCTTGGTGAAGTCTATCTTTTGATAGCAATCACCATTTATGAAGTTGATACAAAATAGGGCCAAAACATTGAAAATTTCAATGGTTTTGAGTTTTGTATCAAATTCACTATTTTATGGGTAAAATATTTTTTCAAACATTTTTCACCCATTGTATTGGTCATAGGTATTATACGTATCAAATTTCGTGATTTTTCGATATACGTATAATTATTTATGATTTTCCAAAACTCGATTCTGATAACTGAAATTCGGAAATTTGTTATCGATCAGCCTGAGTGGCACGATCGATGAGTGGGCAATCGTAGCTGACAGAGTCGACTGCCAAGGCTGATTTCGGGAAAACTAGGTTTGGTTAGCCCGTGTTCAGCCATGGTAAAGGTCCCTAATCACTCCTAACCCTAGGATATGCTTTGGGAAGCATTATAAAGGGTGAAAATCCATTGGATATGGATTAGGAGAGTTGTTTAGGGTTTGTATCAATGTTAAGGTGTTGGAAAGTTCAATGTTGAATTTCTAACCTTAATTTTGATGGTTTAGAGTTCCTATTGGCTTAGGGACTGCCCAAGGACATTGTTGGTGCAATGGTCAAGGGGGAGCAAGCCTTTAGGGGGAGGTATCCATCTTGGTATGATGGATGTGTTTTTCTCCTTGAAGAGGAGAAGTTATTGGGAGAATATGACATCAATTGGGAAATTGATGGGACTTTTGAGAGACCCAATTTGGAAATTGGGAGAGTAAATGGGATTGTCTCTCTTGAGTGATATTGGACTTATCACTAGGAAGATGGTAGGCATCCTAAGTATTTTTGGACCAAGGGGGAGATTGTAAGATCTCATTGGGACATGAGACATTGACCCTCTTGGGGAGAATACCTTTTTGATGTTAGTCAAAAAGGGGGAGAATGTTTAGGGGGAGAACATTTGGAGAGTATTTACCAATTTGGGATAATTGGTAAGGGATTTGAGTTAGTGTTCTAACTCAATAATTTGTTTGGTTTTTGTCAAACATCAAAAAGGGGGAGATTGTTGGTGCAATCGGCCCAGGTCACGATTGACCAGGACTCGAGTTTGACTCGAGTGATGTTTTGATGTTTCGACAAAAACATATGACAATGTAATTGTCATTTGGTAAAATCCAAGTCTTGAGCACTTGACATGGAAAGTCCAAGTGGGACACTTGGCATTGGGAAAAGTCCAAGCATGGGTCTTGGCAATGTAAAGTCCAACATGGGTTGGCAAGGAAAGTCCAAGCATGGTCTTGGCATGAAAAGTCCAACATGGGTTGGCAAGGAAAGTCCAAGCATGGTCTTGGCATGAAAAGTCCAACATGGGTTGGCAAGGAAAGTCCAAGCATGGTCTTGGCATGGAAAGTCCAACATGGGTTGGCATTTGAAGTCCAAGGGGTTTGATATTGGCTGCGTAAAGTCCAAGCGGGAGTCTTGGCAGCATAAGTCCAATGGTTGGCTGCGTAAAGTCCAAGCGGGAGTCTTGGCAGCATAAGTCCAATGGTTGGCGGCGTAAAATCCAAGCGGAGTCTTGGCGGCGTAAGTCCAATGTTCCTTGGCGGTGTAGACACCGTTAGCATGACATAGCCGACGGAAGCACCTGAAGGCTAGCGCGATGGATGAACAAGTCATGGATGACTTGGAGAGATCCGAGAGGCGTGAGGCTGATGGAGGTGGCTAGAAGGCTTAGGTCTAGGCTAAGGGTGGTCTAGCAAGTATGGGGGAACCATACTTGGGTTAAAACCTCATGTTTGAGGTGTGCGGACCGGTGTCATGTGGCGCCGACCGACCGAGTCAACTAGGGTTTATTGCGGGTTATGGCCTAGCGATCGGGCGAGGTGGGCGGATCGATCGATGGCTCGGCGACCGATCGCGTGATCACCGACCGGTGCTCGATGAATCGGCCATAGAATGGAGTCGGTCGAGACTGACCGGTCGAGTGACACTCCATCGACCGATGGTCGTCACAATCGGGCCGATGAAGGTTCCATTGGACTTATCCAACGTGGATCTAGCCGTTGTCTCACGCAACAAGGCATCGTCGATTGATGGTCCCGATCACGACCGATCGACTTTTTCCAAAGACTATATGGAGCTCGTGATGGAGGAAAAACCAAGGGTTCTTTGAGGCGATTTGAAGGTAGTTGGTCGCTCGATCAACCTAGCGATCAAGCATTCAAGAGCATTTGTAAAGTGTTTTTCTTTACTAGTTTTGCTTTGTATTTCATTGTATTCGCTTTTGATTATTGTTGTAATCATCCTGTACGAGGTTTCTCCGCCTCCGGATTGTTCCGAGAAGGAGTGTTTATTAGTGTTTGTGTGTGCATCACTAGAGCTCGTAGAGCTCGATCCGTGGAGTAGGAACCTTGAGGTTCCGAACCACGTTATATCATTGTGTTCATGTGTGATTGTATATTTTGTTATTGCTTTCATTATCTATATTCCGCTGCGCTAACGAAATTGTAGACACGAACGCGATCAAATTCCATCGTACGGGCAAAACGCTATTCACCCCCCCCTCTAGCCGTTCCAAAATATCCCTAACATGATTTACCAATGGGCGAGATTTATAGTTTAAATCGATACGCTCGGTAAGTTGAGAAATGATATTATTTATATGGTGTATCATTGTGTTGGTATGGTTTCATTGATCCATGAGGAGAAGCTTCGCTTCCCACTTCACCTCGGTAGTTTGTTCATGGCGATCCCATTGATGTCCATGGATTAAAAAAAAAATTTAATCCTAGACAAAAGGGATTGCTCAAACAACCAAGTCATCGTCGTGCTATTCGTTTAGAGAGGTCACTTGAATAAACTTGTTGTTCAAGCGACCAACCTCTATTCTACGAGTAACCTCGAAATATACGATGTCCGGATCGTCGGCTTTCATGTTTATGTTCGGGATCCAAGTATTATTTAGCCACAAATAGATTATATCATGCTCATAATTGAAAAACAAAAACAAGCATGTTACAAAAGAGAATAGAGAATCGATATACCTCTCGATCTTCTAATGTATGACCTTCCTCTTTTCGGGCGTCGTGTGGGCGATGATCTACCAAAAGTTGAAGCTTCTAGATCACCAATCTTCCTTCCTTGCCCATTCTGAGCAAGAGGAAGAATAGAAACAAGGATCTTTTCCTTCTTTCCACCAACCAACAACCTCCAAGGATGAAGCTTGCCTCCGGCCAAGAAGGAAGAGGAGATTAATGGTTGTCGGCCAAAAGATTCAAGGGAGGA
The DNA here is from genome assembly GCA_025175895.1 of Wurfbainia villosa. NCBI lineage: Eukaryota > Viridiplantae > Streptophyta > Magnoliopsida > Zingiberales > Zingiberaceae > Wurfbainia > Wurfbainia villosa. Next base: position 35,762,801 of record CM045998.1, on the reverse strand, counting down.
CCCTAAGCGTTTGTTCCACTGGCCAGGAGAAGGAGAGGACCTACTTTGGATGCCGTCCAAGAGCTGGAAAGGCTTCAATGGGCACCGACAGCTTGAGGAAGAAGAATAAGGCAAGGAAAAACTTTCCTTATTAGGTGCCGCCAAGCCGAAACCCTAGCTCCAAGCTCTTGCCGCCAACCTCCAAATACCCTAGCTTCTCTTAATAATCTCCACGGCAACCCCTTGTTGTCCTTTTACAGAGTTAGGGATAAGCCTCTTTTTAATCTCGACCATTGGTTCTAGGGATTTAATCTCGACCGTCGGATCTAGAGATTTAATCTCAACCGTCAGATCTTAGAGATTTAATCTCTACCTTTGGATCTAGAGTTTTGTTTCTATCCATTGGATCTAAGCTTCATGAGGTGTTAATAGGCTACATTAGGGACCATGAGGAGGAGTTGGATCTTGGCCACCCATGGATCAAGCCCACATAAAGTCCGATCCATTAATGATAATCCAATCTACTAAAGGATTATCATTGATCTACCTCACCAACCCCCATAAGATAATATGGGCTCCATATTTTATTTGTACATTTTCTCCCCGTGTTTAAAATCTCGAATGTCCGTCGATTAATTAATTTACTGACCATTAATTAATCAACATCTAACTCTATGAGTAATACCACTCAACCTTTTCATCATGCCGGACCAAGTCCACCTGCAGGGTTTACATGATAAACCTTATGAGCTCCTCAAGGGGACATCATCATCCTAATATATAGGGCACGGTTTCCTCCTATAATCAATGGCACACCATATAAATAATATCATCTCGCAACTTGCCGAGCCTATCAATTTAATCTATAAATTTCGCCCATTGGTAAATCAAAGAGATGAATACTAAGTATATGTGCCCGTTATTATATTGGGATTAAGAGCATGTACAAAATAATATCTGAGGTCCGATTCGATTATGTAGTGTGCAATAAATCGAATCACCTCTAAGTCGGTCCTGCTCAACACACACAAAGTGCACTAGTGTGATTCTATGATCAAGATAAAACAATACCAAATCACACTACAACTATTCCGATGGTTTGTCCAAAGTCATCTCGGTTGTGAGCCTTTACTTATACTTTACAAGGAGATGATAACATGATCTCTCGTGTGACACCACACACCATATTATCTACAATGTAATGTATTAGACAATATGCATAGTCATAAAAATATACAAACAATGATCATGTGATTCTTATTTCAAAATAAAGATGTTCATACAAAAGATAGACTTTTCAGTATACATCCCAACAATCTCCCACTTATACTAAAAGACTATGTTGTCCTCAAACTGCCATACATTTGATCCCCATTCCCTCCACATGCCTATCAAAAGCTCTCGCCGGAAGGGCCTTAGTGAAAGGATCTGCCAGGGTGTCCTCCGATGCAATCTTGGCCACAACAACTTCTCCTCTCTTTACGATTTCTCGTACAGGTGGTACTTGCGCTCTATGTGTTTACTAGCCTTATGGGCTCGTGGTTCCTTCGAGTTTGCAACTGCACCACTATTATCACAATAAATTGTGATAGTTCTGGGCAAACCAGGAATCACATCCAAGTCCATCAGGAAGTTCCTGAGCCACACAACTTCTTTGGTCGCCTCAGAGGCTGCCACATACTCAGCTTCCTTGGTGGAGTTTGCCACGCATTTCTGCTTGACACTCCTCCATACAATGGCTCCACCTCCCATAGTAAACACAAAACCTGAGGTAGATTTACTGTTATCCCTATCAGATTGGAAGTCGGAATCCATGTAACCCATAGGGAGTAATTGGTCTGCCTGGTAAACTAGCATATAAGCCCTAGTCCTTCTCAGGTACTTCAATATATGCTTTACTGTAGTCCAATGTCCCTGTCTTGGATTACTCTGATATCTGCTGACCATGCCCACAGCATAGCAGATATCTGGTCTCGTACATAGCATCACATACATGAGGCTTCCTATCGCCGAAGCATTAGGAACCGCCTTCATCTCCTCTATCTCCTCAGATGTTCTAGGACACATCTCCTTAGATAAAGAAACTCCATGCCTGAAAGGTAGAAACCCCTTCTTGGAGTTCTGCATGCTAAAATGCTCCATAATCGGGTCTATGTATGAAGCTTGGGATAAGCACAACATCCTTTTCCTATGTTCCCTTATGACCTTGATCCCAAGGATGTGTCCAACTTCTCCCAAGTCCTTCATATCAAACTGTTTGGACAACCATACCCTTACGTCCGTTAACACCTTGATATTGTTGCCAATCAACAAAATGTCATCTACGTATAGTACAAGAAATACCACTATGTTTTCGTCACATCTCTTGTATACACAAGACTCATCCGGACTTTGAATAAATCCATAAGACTGGATTACCTCATCAAAGCGGATGTTCCAAGACCTCGAAGCTTGCTTCAATCCATAAATGGACCGATTAAGCTTACATACAATATGCTCTTTGCCCTTCACAATAAATCCCTCTGGTTGCTTCATATAGATGTTTTCCTCAAGACTTCCATTAAGGAAAGCTGTCTTGACATCCATCTGCCACACTTCATAATCTATATGAGCTGCTATGCATAAGAGAATCCGGATAGACTTAAGCATGGCAACCGGCGAAAAGGTCTCCTCATAATCGATACCTTCTTTCTGAGTATACCACTTCACAACAAGCCTCGCTTTGAAGATCTCAACCTTCCCATCTATTCCTCTCTTTCTTTTGTAGATCAACTTGCATCCAATGGTTTTTACACCATCGGGTGGTTCTACTAACTCCCAGAGCTGATTTGAATCCATAGATTCAATCTCAGTATTCATCGCATTTTGCCAAGATGTTGTATCTTTATCTTGGATTGCCTCATCATATGTCCAGGGATCAGGTTCATGTTCGCCAGGGACCAAATCAGAAGATTTTTCCAAGAACATGAATCTATCAGGCTGTCTAACAACCCTCCGACTACGACGAGGTATCTCCTGTGTATCATCTGTGACACGCGATGCAGTGACTTGTGGTATATCCTCTTGTGCTAGTGGTACTGAAGAAGTGACTTCCCCTTTTAATTCCTCCAGAACAATTTTACTCTTGGGCTTGTGGCTCATCACATAGTCTTCCTCTAGAAATCTGGCATTCGTGCTAACGATCACCCTCTGATCTCTAGGACTATAAAACAAACCACCCTTCGTTCCTCTAGGATAGCCAACGAACATGCGTACTTCTGTACGAGACTCCAACTTACCAGCATCTGCCTTCAGCACATGTGCTGGACTCCCCCATATCCGAATATGTCTTAGACTAGGCTTTCGCCCAGTCGACAACTGTGTGGGAGTAGACGACACTGATTTAGATGGAACCAAGTTCAGAATATACACCGCCGTATCTAGAGCATATCCCCAGAACGAATCTGGCAACTCAGAATAACTCATCATCGATCTAACCATCTCCATAAGAGTCCTATTTCTTCGCTCTGCTACACCGTTCTGCTGGGGTGTGCCAGGTGCAGACAATTGGGATTGAATCCCAGCCTCTGATTAGTAGTTCCTAAACTCTCCATGGAGGTACTCACCACCATGATCAGATCATAGTGTCTTGATACTTTTACCTCTACGTTTCTCCACATCATCCTTGAATTCTTTGAACTTGTCAAAGCATTGAGACATGCGGTGCATCAGGTAAATGTATCCATATCTTGAGTAATAATCTATAAAAGAGACGAAATACTCAAAACCACCTCTAACCTTGATAGACATAGGACCACACAAATCAGAATGAACAAATTCTAACACATCTTTGGCTCTATACCCCTTGGCCTTAAAAGGCCTCTTTGTGATTTTACCCTCCAAGCAAGATTCGCAGGTTGGGAAATCTTCCACCACTAATGAACCCAAAGGTCCATCAGCTATCAACCTTTGAATTCTGTTTAGGTTAATATGACCAAGCCTAAGATGCCAAAGATATGTTTGGTTCATCTTCGAAGGTTCTTTTCTCTTATTGGAATTAGAAGATGAGTTATTAACTTCAATTTGCATCGTGGGAGGTTTTGGTTCAAGTGTGTATAAATTTCCTATCAATGCACCCGAAAAGATAATGTCCCTATTCCTTCTTATAACAACTCTGTCATTAAAAGAAATAGAATATCCATTCATAAATAATTTAGAAACTGAAATTAAATTCTTTCTAAATAAAGGTACTGTTAGTAATATATGAGAGATGTCCTAAGGCAATCACCTTATGTATGAACCATTTATATGATAAATGAAGATTCACTATTTGAGTATACATGTTTTATGTATTTGATTGGATCTTAAACTCATTTACTGAATGTCCATGATACGATTCACAGCATAAGAGAATTTGTGATTGGATCACAACTAGTGAGTATCTCTACATGTGTAATTGTGATGTATCGAAATTATCCCTAGTCGATGAATTGATGGATTTGGACACCATCAATTCTGTCGAGACTAGCACGAGGTATACTCCTTGGTGTATCCAAGCAGCTGATTCTCACTGGCTGGAGACATTGTGATGTCCGGAGTTAATCGTGGATGCTAGTTATGATAACTAGTTCATTGGAGTGACCGGCTGTAAGACTTCATATGATTCTCTGCATATATAGATATGTCAATGAAGTTCTTACTGTGGCTTAAGTGCGATGTTCCTTTGACTTGCGGTATTCAAGTCATCTTGATCATGGAGACTTATGCTTTGACATCTTAAGCAAGCATCTCTAAGGAGATGTGGACCCAGGATGATTGGGTATAAGTCGAAGTGATCGAAGTTGTTTGAATAGCCTATAAAGGATTCACCACTCCTTGCGAGGATATGTATACCAATGGCCTCTCGTCGGATTGTTACTAAAGTCTTTGGCCAAAGCATTACATGTTTAGAGTAAGGTACTCTTCGATACATGTGCAGTAACTTGAATCCGTAGGACGAGGAAATGATACTTGGGCTAGGTGTGACGTAGTCAGCCTAGTGGGGACTGACACTATAGACCATGTCCTGAACCAAGTGGGTATAAGATGAGTGAAGGGAATGGGGCACGAATCATTCGAGCTGCTGAAGGGTTTCAGAAATAGTTCTGGATCAACCGTTGATCTTTTTGGTTAATTGGGGATCATGATGTACTACTAGGTGTCACTCATGATCGTTCTATAATTAATGGTTAATTATAGACGGCCAACATAAACCGAGAACCTATTTGGTCACACGCACAACGAGCGTAATCCGAAGGATTTAAAATGAGCTTGAGAATGAGATTCTCAGACCGAGAGAAACTAAGTTTGGTTGGACCAAACATGGAGCGAGCATGAAATCATTTCAGTCGCAATGGAAACGTGGATGGGCCGTGTCTTATGAAGACATAATGGATGGACCAAAATGGTTTGGTTCTAATCTAATGGAGGAGAATAAACCAAAGGGTTTGGTTTATTTTAAACGAATGAACCAAAAGTTGGTTCGGTTCGTTTTAACTTAAAATAAACCATCATGGTTTGGTTTATTTTAACTTATCTTAATGCAGCGGATTAACGGGCCTAATTGTTATGATCCAATAACCATTAAGAGAATTAGTTCTCTATAAAATAGGGCTTAAGGGATAATTAAGCCCTAATCCAAAAACCCCTTGCCCTAAGGTTGCCGCCCACCCCATTGAGGGAGCTTTCGGCGCCAACCTCTTGCCGCCGCCCATAGCTCCTCCAACCGGCGTCCAGAAGGTAGCTTCCTTCCCCCTCGCCGGCGTCGAGCTGCTGCCGGTTAGTTCTCCGGAGATCTCCTTCAGGTTTGGCATCAAGGTGAGCTCTATCTTCCTTGGTTGGCCGGCGCCTATCACCTCCACCGAAGCTGTCCAGTTTTCTGGACAGCTTGTTCTCCTCTCGTCGGAGCGTCGTTTGGACGACGGTTAGAGCTCCAACAGTGGCTAACTTACCGGGGATTCGATCTCCGGTAATCCTCTGAGGTGGAGGACGAAGGATTCGTCAATCGGTTGACGAATACCTCTCCGGAGAAGCGAGTTTTGAGAACTCGGTTTTGAATCCGAATTTGGATTCGGATCGTGATCATCTCTCGATCACGTCGTCTTCAACACGAGGCTAGTAACCCGTACGAAGACGAAGCTTGTGGCTTAGCAAAGTCATCCTAAGGATACTCGGCGTGGATACGGATAGAGACGATTCTAGCGAGGATCGTTCCGGTTGATGTCGTTCCCGCTACACGTAATACGAAAGGTATAACATAGATAAATTTCCTTTTATTGCAAATCTAAATTTATGGTTAGGTCTACACTTGTTGTAATGTGCATGCGTGTGTTGTAATAAATGTAGATTTATTATTTTTATTGCTTCCACTGTGCTCATGTTTGTGAAACGTGATCGAACACACACACGCCACGGTGCCGGAAACCCAACAGGTACATAAAGGGAATTTTCTAGAATCAAAGTTTTATTTTTCTCAAAAGATAAATAAAACTTCTCCCACTACAATAGCCGCCACCATTATGGCATTGCCCAAGTAAACGGTAATCTCTCCCTCAGCTCATCGTCGGGTTTCCTGGAACCCCTGCAAAGTATTGCAGACATGATCAAAGGCTCCCGTATCTACACACCAGGTGCCGGTAGATAACACCGCTAACCATGTTTCAATGACTAGACCAAAGGATATACCTTTGTTCTGTTTTGGATTGGGACAGTCCTTCTTTCAATGTCCATCATGCTTGCAAGTGAAGTACTTGCCTTTCTGCTTCTTCACTCCTCCCTAGATCCTCCCACCACCTTTGCTCCACCTTGTTTCTTCTTCTTCTTGCCTTTCGGCTTAGAAGTAGAAACCTTCTGAGCAACCATGGCCTGAGCCTGAGGAAGCCTTTCTGTCGACTAGAGAATGATATCGACCTGGGTTTCCCCATCGATCTCATCTCCAAGGACTTTCAACTCATTCGCAGGCTTAGGAGGACACTCTTCGAAGAGTACATACTTGTACTCCTTAGCAGATAAGACAATATCTAGATTCTTTTCCAATCGACATTATTTTGGGTACAGTAAGTTTATTTTCCTTTAGTATCATAGCAAGTGGACTGAAAGTTATTTTTGAAAATCCTATGAATCACATAGATCATTACTTTTGATTTCAAAAAATTATTGATTCCTCAAACAATAAAATTTTAAAATTAACCAACACCTCAAAACACTGAGAATATCGTATGCCACAATAGTATGGACATATACAAATTCTACATTTGTAAGAGGAGGTTTTACCCATTAATTTTACTATCTTGTCAACCTAACTTTTTGACAAGTAAAATTAATAGTTCGTTCCTCTTTGGCCCTACAAATAAAAGCAGTGACTCCGATGGGGAGGATACTTATATTTGTATCTAAGTGTTCACCATTACTCGGTACCAAGGTAATTATCTCGGGTTATGTGCCTTCCGATGGGGAAGTGGACACGCTCCTTAATAATTCACTATAACCATATTTGACCTTGTGATCCGCAAACAAACTCATCCGATGGGGAGGAAGGCACTCAGAGCCGACGTGCAAGTTTGTTTGCATCACTTGTCAAATCATAATGGAGGTCGTGGGAATTTATAAAAATTTCTCTCTCCCACTTAGTAAATTGAAATTGAGGAATTTTCCTAGCCTACGACATGTATATCAAACAAAAATCAATAAATATGAAAAATAAATTATTTTCCAACTATTATGGCTTTTGTCTTCAATATGTCTCCCGTCGCATCGCCTTCTCGTCCGCTCCTCCAACTCCATGTATGAGCAATCCGGAGATCCGAGCCGAGACTAAAATCTATTTTAATTTACATCCATCGATCCTATACTCGACGAGGGAGTGTACATGAAATCTAGATCGAAAGTAAACTAAAATAAAAGGAGTGGCTAAACAATGTCGTATCTAATTTACAAAAAATTAAATACTAGCCTAGTCAACCCCGAGGATTCAACAAAATAAACATTTACACACATACAATCACATACACACATATGGCCATAATAGACATATCTTATGCCTGCAACCAAAGAGTTAACCTACGCATATCCTACTATTATCCAGCACATATAATATATGAAAAGTGCATAAAAATTAACCGAATCCTAAACACACAAAACCAGAAACCTTGGCTCTGATACCAATTGCTGGTTTGGTTTCATTGTTCCGTGAGGAGAAGCTTCGCTTCCCACTTCACCTCGGTTGTTTGTTCATGGTGATCCCATTGATGTCCCCGGATTAAAAAAAAAATTAATCCTAGGCAAAAGGGATTGCTCAAACAACCAAGTCATCATCTTGCTATTCGTTTAGAGAGGTCACTTGAACAAACTTGTTGTTCAAGCGACCAACCTCTATTCTACGAGTAGCCACGGAATAAACGATGTTCGGATCGCCGACATTCATGTTTATGTTCGGGATCCAAGTATTATTTAGCCACAAACAAATTATATCATGCTCATAATTCAAAAACAAAAACAAACATGTTACAAAAGAGAATAGAGAATCGATATACCTCTCAATCTTCTAATGTATGACCTTCCTCCTTTCGGACGTCGTGTGGGCAACGATCTACCAAAAGTTGAAGCTCCTAGATCGCCAATCTTCCTTCCTTGCTCATTCCGAGCAAGAGGAAGAATAGAAACAAGGCTCTTTTCCTTCTTTCAACCAACCAACAACCTCCAAGGATGGAGCTTGCCGCCGGCCAAGAAGGAAGAGGAGATTAATGGTTGTCGACCAAAAGCTTCAAGGGAGGACCCTAAGCCTTTGTTTTACCGGCCAAGGAGAAGGAGAGGACCTACTTTGGATGCCGGCCAAGAGCTGGAAAGGCTTCAATGGGCACCGGCAGCTTGAGGAAGAAGAAGAAGGCAAGGAAAAACTTTCCTTATTAGGTGCTGCCAAGCCCAAACCCTAGCTCCAAGATCTTGCCGCCAACCTCCAAATACCCTAGCTTCTCTTAATAATCTCCACGCCAACCCCTTGTTCTCCTTTTATAGAGTTAGGGATAAGCCTCCTTTTAATCTCCACCATTGGTTCTAGGGATTTAATCTCAACCGTCGGATCTAGAGATTTAATCTCAACCGTCAGATCTTAGATATTTAATCTCTACCTTTGGATCTAGAGTTTTGTTTCTATCCATTGCATCTAAGCTTCATGAGGTGTTAATAGGCTACATTAGAGACCATGAGGAGGAGTTGGATCTTGGCCACCCATGGATCAAGGCCACATAAAGTCTGATCCATTAATGATAATCCAATCCACTAAATGATTATCATTGATCTACCTCACCAACCCCCATAAGATAATATGAGCTCCATATATTATTTGTACATTTTCTCCCTGTGTTTAAGATCTCGAATGTCCGTTGATTAATTAATTTACTGACCATTAATTAATCAACATCTAACTCCATGAGTAGTACCACTCAACCTTTTCATCATGCCGAACCAAGTCCACCTGCAGGGTTTACATGATGAACCTTATAAGCTCCTCAAGGGGAGATCATCATCCTAATATATAGGACACGGTTTCCTCCTATAATCAACGACACACCATATAAATAATATCATCTCCCAACTTACCGAGCCTATCGATTTAATCTATAAATCTCCCCCATTGGAAAATCAAAGAGATGAATACTAAGTATATGTACCCATTATTATATCGGGATTAAGAGCTTGTACAAAATAATATCTGAGGTCCGATTCGATTATGTAGTCAGCAATAAATTGGATCACCTGTAAGTCGGTCCTGCTCAACACACACAAAGTGCACTAGTGTGATTCTATGGTCAAGACAAATTAATACCAAATCACACTACAACCATTCCGATGGTTTGTCCAAAGTCATCTCGGTTGTGAGCCTTTACTTATACTTTACAAGGAGCTGATAACATAATCTCCCATGTGACACCACACACCATGTTATCTACAATGTAATGTATTAGATGATATGCATAGTCATAAAAATATGCAAACAATGATCATGTGATTCTTATTTCAAAATAAAGATGTTCATACTAAAGATAGACTTTTCAGTATACATCCCAACACGTTGATTATAGGAGGAAACTATGCTTTATATATTAGGATGATGATGTGCCCTTGAGGAGCTCATAAGGTTCATCATGTAAACCCTGTAGGTGGACTTGGTCCGGCATGATGATAAGGTTGAGTGGTACTACTCATGGAGTTAGATGTTGATTAATTAATCGTCAGTAAATTAATTAATCGACGAACATTCGAGATCTTAAACACGGGGAGAAAATGTACAAATAATATATTGAGCCCATATTAAATAATGGGGGTTGGTGAGGTAGATCAATGATAATCCTTTAGTGGATTGGATTATCATTAATGGATCGGACTTTATGTGGGCGTGATCCATTAGGTGGCCAAGATCCAACTCCTCCTCATGGTCCCTATTGTAGCCTATTAAAACCTCATGAAGCCTAGATCCAATGGTTGAAAACAAAACTCTAGATCCGACGATAGAGATTAAATCTCTAGATCCGACGGTTGAGATTAAATCTCTAGATCTGACGGTTGAGATTAAATCCCTAGAACCGATGGTTGAGATTAAAAGGAGAATTAAACCTAACTCTATAAAAGCGGTCTTAAGGCTTGGGTGTGGGAAAGAAGAGAGAAAGGTTAGGGTTTTGTTTATTAAGGCTTGGGCGGCAAGAAACAAAAGAGGCTAGGGTTTTTTGGAGAAGTGCATGGGCGGCGACAAATAAGGAAAGAGGTCTTCTTCCTTAAGAGTTTCCAGTGCCCCTCCTCCTTCTCTAGACCTTGGCCAGCATCTAAACAAGACTCTCTCTTCTCCTTGGCTGGTGGAAAAAAGTCTAGGGTCTCTTCCCTTAGAGTTTTGGCCAGCTTTCACTTCTCTTGGTTCTTCTTCTTGGCCGATGGCAAGCACCAAGCTTGGAGCTTGGTGGTTGGTTGAAAGAAGGAGAAGTGTTTTGTTTCTATACTTCCTCTTATTCGGAGCGAGCAAGGAAGGAAGATTGGTGATCTAGGAGCTTCGACTTTTGGAAGATCGTCGCCCACACGACGTCCAAAAGGAGGAAGGACATACAATAGAAGATCGAGAGGTATAATGCTTGTCTATTTTCTTTTGTAACATGTCTATAATTGTTTTTCAATCATATGCATGCCGTATTCTATTCTTATGGTTAAATATACTTGGACCCCGAATATAAACACAAAAACTGGTGATCCATACATCGTCTATTCCGTGGCTAATCGTAGAATAGAGGTTGGTTGCTTGAACAATAAGTTTGTTCAAGTGACCACTCTAATCGAATAGTACGATGATGAAATGGTAGCTTGGGTAATCCCTCTTGTCAAGGATAATTTTTTTTATCTGGGGGCGTAGAAGGGATCGCCATGAACAAGCGACCAAGTTGAAGTGGGAAGTGAAGTTTACTACCTTCATTCCTATCCTTAAATCCCTAATGTGTAATAATTTTATTCCAATTCTCTTCGGTTATACAGTATGACTTTTTATTTCTAGTTTTTGCATGATTGAGTATGTTTCTGGTATGATCACCACGCTTTTTCTAAAAAATCCTCCTAATCTCTAGTGTTTCACTCTCCTCCCAAGTAAATACCCGCTGCAATAGAGAAAAATTGAATTGATTATATTAACTATAATTTTATATACAAAATGATTTAAATAAGTTACCTTAAACTCATTCCACCACAAAATTTTTATTTCTCCCGGTGTGCTCGTACAAGTCATAGAAGCTCCACCCCAATGGTTATTCACTATTTTATTCACCTCGTGAATAACATGTACAGAATTTGTAAATCTAACATAAAATAAAAAAACCATGCTAGATACTTATAAAAATACATATCGTATTAAAAATTAAACATAGATAATCTACAACTTGAATACTTACGAATCTCCGTGTGGAGATATCAACTCTCTCGTATCTTCCCTCTCAACGAGTGCTTGTTGTACTGGGAAAGATACATTAGCAGGTATCTGCTGAGAACCAGAAGATCCTGCAACTGGAGAAGAGGTGGAGGGCACATTTCCTTCAAGAGCATCAGAATGTACAGGGGCTGAAGCAAAGGAAGACTGTGATCTTCCATCGCTACTTCATCTATGACCACCACGTCGAAACTAACAATCATAATTATTAGAAGAATATGACAATAAAAAAAAAATTACATTCGCATATCGAATTATAATATGAACAATATGTAAAAAAAATACCATATTCATAGCAATTGGATGACCTAAAAAAAATAGTTCATTAATAGATTAAATATATGAAATTTCGAATTAGACAGTAAATTAAAACATAATTGGTACTCAATAAAAGTTATCCACAATTAGAAATCGAAGTCCGCATTATAATTTTCATCCAGGTCATGCATCTATTCGTCATCGTCTTCGCCTTTGTCATTGTCATCATCATCGTCATAATCATCATCATCGTTATCATCATCGTCATCATCATCGTCATCCTCATCGTCTAAATTCAATTCCTCATCTTCATCCTCATTTAGTTCACTTGCATTAAAGGCTACTACTACGCCGCTAGGATCTTGTAACGTTGAAATATTATATTCTTTGATATGAAATGTATTGACAACTTCATCTTGTTGATATGCTATGTCTTCCCAATTTTCCTCAATTGTATTACATGTTTTTGTTTTACAAACAACCCACCAATCACTTTTGTCTCATCTCAGACTAGGATATGAAGCATAAAATACTTGAATCGCTTGTTGTGCTAATACAAATGGTTCATACCTCTTGTATATATTTTTTAATTTATTTCAACTAAATTAAACTGTGGATGCACTCTCGTGCCTTTGATATGGTCAAACCAACGACACAAAAAAAATAACTCACAAATCTGAGCCTGGGTACACTACCTCTAAAATTTCATCTAGCAAGCCGTAAAATTCATTCCTTGCACCTCCATCATTAGATGACTGAACACAAACTCCACTATTCATTGTAGTTTTCCCAGTTCCATAATCTTGAGTATGAAAATTATATCCGTTTATGAAATATGCCGGCCAAGTTTTCACCATTGAGTTTGGACCCCATGACAGATGTTTTACTAGGTCTTGCTCAATGTGAGCATAATTATCAAGAACCTAAAGTCAAATAAGTATGTGTTAAAGTCAAGATTTATCAAATTTATTATCATAGACTACTTACATATTTTTTGAACCATTGTAAAATTCTTCATCGCATAAATGATCAAACTCATACTCTAGAAGCTCAGAATATAGAGTTTGGAAAATCCTACCATAAAATCAAATATAACACGAACAATAATTTACGATATATGAAATATATAATATAACATTTATATACTCACTCAAAATACGATGTTACTTCTGGACAGTTCAGTAAAATATATGTGTGGGCTGCTCGCCACTCCTGACCAGTAGAGTATCTACTTGTACAAGATCCACTTGGTCGACCAAGATAGTTACAAATTGAGAATGCCCTCAAATTTGGATCAACGAGGCCTCATCGTTTCTTCCTGCTTTTTTACTCTTGCATTGAACGTGAGGTTCAAAGTAATATGATGCAAAAGTTTTAACTTCCTCCACAATATATGCATTAACAATAGAAGCTTCAACATGAGCCTTAGTTTCCACTTCTTTTTTTTCAAGTGATAGAGGAATCTAAGAGTAATACAATAAAATGTATTAGAAAATAAATTATACTAAATTTGATCAAATGAAATAACAATGATAAAAAAAAGCAAAAAATTCACCTTTCAAAGTGATACATCTATCAAAATTGAATAGGACCTCCAACTTTAGCCTCATATGGCAAGTGAACAAAAAGATGTTCCATGGAATAAAAAAAAGCAGGTGAAAATATTCTTTCTAAGTTACACAAAATGATCGGAATGTCTCTCTCTAATGTCTCCATGTGTGAATGACTCAATATTATCGAGCAAATATCATAAAGAAAAATGCTTAATTCCATAATTGCACCCCAGATAAAATTTGGTAACAGTTCCTTCAAAGCAATAGGAATTAGTCTTTCCATAAATATATGACAGTCATGACTTTTCAAACCAATCAATTTGCATTCCTTCAAATCGATGCATCTACCAAGATTAGAGACATAACCATAATGAAATCTCAATAATTTCAACCATTCGCAAACAATCCGTCTTTGTTCCTTATTCAATGTATAAACTGCTTTTGGTTTTGGTTGCCTACTATTTTGATCAACATCAAGGCCAGGTCATTTACAGATGAGACACATATCTTTTCTTGTATTTAAATTATCTTTTGTTTTTCTAGTAATATCCATCACCGTATTTATCAGATTATCAAAAACATTCTTCTCAATATGCATTAAATCATGATTGTGATGAATCAAATTACTCTGCCAATATGGTAAATCCCAAAATATACTCCATTTAGTTCATTTATGCGTAATTCCATAGTTATATGTTGTAACATTTGGTTCTTCAATAACAGATGGAAAGTTAAGCACTCTATGCCATAAAAATTGACCGGTGAATCTCAATGGTGGAGGTGTTCTTTTAATTCTATTCTTAGTGAATTCTTCTTTATTTTTTCTGAATTTATGATTTGGCAGTAAAAATTGTCTATGACAATCAAAATAACTAGGTTTCTTTCCGTGTTTCAATCTGAATGACTTTGATCTCTCCATACATATTGGACATCCTAAAATCCCCGCGGTACTCCAGCCCGATAACATACCACAAGAAGGAAAATCATTTATGGTCCAAAGAAGCGTAGCTCTCATTGTGAACATCTGATTAGTATGGACATCATATGTAGAAACACCCTCGTCCCATAGTTGGTTCATCTCGACAATCAATTGTTGAATGTAAACATCTATTAACTTCTTCAGATTATAAGGGTCAGGCACAATCAATGTTATAAACATATAAAGTGTTTTCATACACATATCGGGTGGAAGATTATATGGAGTCACGATAATTGGCCAGCAAGAATAAGTTCTTCCTAATTTTCCAAATAGAGCAAATCCATCAGCACATAGGCCCAACCTGATGTTTCGAGTCTCATTCGTAAACTCAGGATATGTTCTATCAAAATTTTTCCACGCCTCTACATCTGATGGATGACACATTAGCCCATCCTTTGTATCATGATTTGCATGCCAAGTCATGTGTTCAGCAGTGACCTTTAATGCATAAAGCCTTTGTAATCTAGGAGTTAAAGGCAAATAGAACATTTCTCTGAATGATTTAAATTGCTTATTACGATTCGATCTCATGGTACTCTTGTACCTGCATTCACTACAGAATTTACAAGTCACTAAATCTGCATTATCTCCCCAATATAGCATACAACCATCTCTGCAAACATCAATTCTTTGCACCGGAAGACCTAAATCTTTCACAAGTTTTTTCATACTGTAAAAATCCTTAAGATTATGTGATCACGCTATAATACTTCTCCAATAACTTGAACAAAATCATTAAAACAATCTTCAGACACATTATGCTCAGCTGTAACATTCAATAATCTTGCGGTGAGAGATAATTTAGTGTGACTGTCACAACCAGACCACACGGATTCATCTGCAGCTCTCAACACTTCTTGAAATTTAAGATATGGCTCATTGTATACAATTTCATGAACACCATTTACTTCTACCTCCTTCAACGACATTGAATTACTAGTATACATGTGTTCAAATGTTTGAGGATAACTAGAACTTGCAATGTTTGGTTCATTATTCAAATTATGACCAGCTGCATCAACTATCATCCTCTGGTATGGATTGAATTGATCATAATATATTTGCTCTCCACTAACTGTCTTTTGTATGTTTCGTCCAACCTCTTCATCGGATATAAACGTTTCACCATGACAAGTCCAATTATAATAATTTGGTGTAAAACCAAATCTACAAAGATGTTCTCAAACTTTATCACACTGATTTACCAAATAGCGCTCTTGAAGTTTGGAATTGCCCAAAAAGTGCCCCATACTTTCATATTTATCAAATAGCGCACTTAATTCTCTTTTTACCCTTCAGAAATAGCGCACTTAATTTTCGAACGTGGTGCTGGGAATTCAAATCCCAGCACCACTGTGGTGCTGAGATTTGAATTCTCAGCACCACAGTGGTGGTGCAATCCCAGCA
The DNA here is from genome assembly GCA_025175895.1 of Wurfbainia villosa. NCBI lineage: Eukaryota > Viridiplantae > Streptophyta > Magnoliopsida > Zingiberales > Zingiberaceae > Wurfbainia > Wurfbainia villosa. Next base: position 35,746,651 of record CM045998.1, on the reverse strand, counting down.
CCACCACTGTGGTGGTGCAATTCCAGCACCGCCACCGTAGTGCTAGGAATTTAAATCCCAGCACCACAGTGGTGCTGGGATTTGAATTTCCCGCACCATGTTCAGAAATTAAGTGCGCTATGTGGTAAATATGAAAGTATGGGGCGCTTTTTGGGCAATTCCAAACATCAGGAGCGATGTTTGGTAAATTGCCGAAGAATTTACCATTATGACATTTTTTGCATGGAAACCTTAATTTATTCCCATCCATAAACTCAACATTGCTATTAGCAAAATTCAAAAATTGTTCCAATCCAATAATAAATTCATCGGTAAAACCACGACGTTCTAGTAAATTCTTTTTATACATCCAACTTCGTTCTCTCTCCATTTATCCTATTTTCAAATTTATATCAAAGATTAATTTTATTTTTTCTATATTTCATCCATATATATTAATCTAACAATAAATTTATACTCAAAATAAAATTTTCTAGTACTAAATGTGATTTTGTGTGATATTTAATTGCAAACTATAATATCATTTCGAACAAATATTATATATTTATAGTAATAAAATTACTTAAAATCAAACATTAATTATATATAATATAAAATGATAATACAACAAATTTATGAATATATAATATTTATACCTGTCCTGATGGAAACAACGGATGAGCTCACAGTTGAAGACTTCACGAACACACCGAACACCTAAATGACGAAGTATGACAAACCTATGAAAAATAAAACATTAATTTTGTATTTATATTACACATTATACTGATTTATATAATTTGAATAACATTTTAACTCTATTGTTACGGCGATGAATGACCCAATTTGATTGTTCATGCGGCGTATGGAACAAATACTCCAGTTGGGACGACCATTAACCACCCAAGTAGCGCCCCCATGCCAAATTACGTGGTGGCTACCCATAAAGTACAACAGCTGTCCGCAAAGTGCTACAGCGGCCACCTCGACCTCGTGGTAGCTGCCGCGAGGTGCGGCAGTTGCGACGACCCCACGCGACAATAGCCGCAAGGTGCACCAGCTGCCGCGAGCTCACGGCCGCTGCGAGGTCGCGAGCTCGTGACCGCTGCGAGGCCGCGAGCTCGCACTGCGGCGCCATCGCTGCTCCAACGACGATGATGAAAGACAGGGAGGAAGGGGGAGGAAGATGGGGAGAAATCTTACTGGATCAACGGATCGGGGTGAAGCGTCGTCGTGAGATTCGATCGAGGAAAGGAAGCAGGGAGAAATTAGGGGAAAATTGGCGATAAATCCTATTTTGTTGCTAAATTTGTCGCAAAATTATCAACGAATACTAGATTCGTTGCCAAATTGGCGACGAAATTTATTATTCGTCGCCAAATTAGCGACGAATTTATTTTTCGTCTCTAATTTTGCGACGAAATGTATTTTTCACCGAAAAATTGGTGACCAATTTATTTTCATCGCCAATTTAGCGATGAATATTATATTTGTCACAAAAATTATAATTCTCACCCTACCAAAATAATTGAAATTTTTCGTCGCCAAATTTGATGGGAAATTTCCAACGAATTTTGAATTCGTTGCTAATTTTGGCAACGAATTTTGAATTCGTTGCAAATTTTTGCAACGAAAATAATTTGCAATAAATTCAAAATTCGTTGCAAAAATTTGCAACAACAATGTTGTTTCGTCGAAATTGGCGATGAAAAATCATTTTCGTCTTGAATTTGCAACGAATTTTGCGACGAAAATTAATTGTTGGAAATTTAAATAATTTTGCAACAAAAAAAAATTATTGGAAATTTTGTTACTAATTTGCGACGAATTTTAAAATTCGTCGCAAATCTGCGCAAATTTTGTTGCATATTAGCAACAAATTTTATTCGTTGCCAAATTTCGTCGCCAATATGATGTTTTTTTATAGTGTTAGCCATCTATCCTTGTGTGAACTATTCAGTGCCTCTTCGTAACTAGTAGGTTCCTCATCATCTATGAGCAACACGTCATTAGATTTACTTATGATAAATTCTTATGTCTCAGGAATCCTACGTGTCCTACTAGATCTACGAGGAGGTGATGTATTATTAGGTTCAACTATTACCTCATCCGAATGAGTAATCAGCAATGGTTCTTGACTAGGCATCTTTTCCGTGTCTACCGGAGCCTCTTGAACTATACTTAGTTCAACCTCACACCCATTGTTTTCCTATAAGAAAAACTCCTTCTCTAGGAATATAGCATGTCTTGAAACAAACACCTTTTGTTCCAAGCGATGATAGAATTGGTAACCCCTCGTTTCCTTAGGGTAACCAATAAATAGACACTTTTCAGACTTAGCCTCTAGCTTGTCTGATACTGTCCTCTTTACATAAGTAGGATAACCCCATATCTTCAAATAAGATAAATGAAATTTTCTACTTTTCCACATCTCATATGGAGTAGTAGATATTTCCTTAGTCAGGACTCTATTTAACAAGTAAACAGCGGTCTCAAGTGCGTAACTCCAAAAGGTTTTTGGAATACTTGCATGCTGCATCAATGACCAAATCGTGTCCAACGAGATTCGATTTCGTCTTTTAGCTACACCATTATGTTGTGGCATGTAAGGTGGAGTCCTTTGGGACAATATGTCATTGTCCCTTAGATAATCTTGAAACTCTTGGCTTAAGTATTCACCACCTCGATCCAATCGAAGTACTTTAATACTTTTACCAAGTTGTTTCTCTACTTCCTTTCTAAAATCTTTAAACCTTTTAAAGACTTCATACTTGTATCATAACAGATACAAATACCCATATCGTGAATAATCATCGATAAAAGTAACGAAGTAGCTATAACCTCCTATGACATGAGTTGACATTGGTCCACATACATCGGTATGTATAAGACCTACTACCTCAACTGCTCATTTACCCTTTCCTCTGAAAGGTAGTTTAGTCATCTTTCCTTTTAAGCATGAAACACATGTGTCTAATGAATCTGATTCATAAGACTCCAAAATGCCAAGCCTCTGCAGTTTGGGCATGCGTTCATTGCTTAAATGGACAAGACGGCAATGTCATAATTGCGAGGTTAATTGATTATCTAACTTAGTGCATTTGCTATTTGATTCAATATTGAATATCTCGTTGGATGTATCTAACGTGTAGATTCTATTATTTAATATCACAGTAGCATAAAGAACACCATTCAACGTAATGTAACAACAATTATTACCAAATGTCAAATGATAACCTTTCTTATTCAAACATGAAATAGAAACAATGTTCTTTATTAATGCAAGAATATAAAAACAATCTTCCAACTCTAAAAGTAGTGTCGTAGGAAGTCGCAACATATAAGTACCCTGGCTACTGCAACAACTTTTTCTCCATTGCCAACCCTTAGATCTGCTTCTCCCTTAACCAATTTTCTTTTGTTCCTAAGCCCATGTATGTCATTACATATATGTGAGCCACACCCGGTATCCAATTCCCAAGTGCTAGAAGAAACAATACGATATTCAATAACAAATATACCTGAAGTAGATTGGGCATCAGATGCCTTTCTCTGCTTCAGTGACTCCAGATACTACTTGCAGTTTCTCTTCCAATGCCCACCCATATGCTAATGTTGCTTTTGTAACTCAGGAGACATTGACGCTAACATAATGCAACTCGCCATCTCAGAGTCAGCAACATGTTTCTGGGAAGCCAACTTTTGGTCACCAGATGCATTGTCTGCAAGAGGTTTGGGAAGAACCTCTTCAAGGACATAAGCTAGCTTTTCATCCTTGAGAACAATTCTCTGGTTGCGAAGCCAGCTCAAGAAGTTTGGCCCAGTCAATTTGTTGTTGTCCAAAATCGAATGTAAATTAATAGAGGTTGACATTCTGTTCTAATTAGTACCTAAACATACAAATAGAGGTGTATAAAAGAGATGAATTTATAGTAATGTAAACAATTTACATTAACAAGAAACTCCCACTATTTTTATCAAATTCAATATCCCTCACTTTGAATTCGAGAGATGGTAGGTGATCTCTTAGTGGGTTGATATCCATTATGACTAAGAACAACCTTGGAGAGAGTCCAACAAGTCATTCATAGTCATAATGTTAGGTATCAATAGTACCCATTATATATCAAATATATAACAATCACTTTATGCTATCAACTAATTGAATGTTCACATATACATTAGGATGTTAACTCATTAATATATATACATCCAATGCATATCGCCTAATTTCACCTCTGTCCACATTGACCTTGGAGAGAGTCCAACAAATCAATGCTTTTAGTTAGGGCCGACCCATTAATCGTGAGATCGAATTTAAATGATTTGAACACATCCAATTTACAATCCAGGCTTGGAGAGAGTCCAACAACCCAAACTTGAAATTGACCTTTGGTCCTTACCATTTAAAATAAACATCGAATCTCATATGAATTGAACATGCTCGATGTCATGCCAGGCTTGGAGAGAGTCCAACAACCCAAACACGAAAAAGAACTATGGTTCAACCATATTAATGCAAGGTGTTAGCCCTAATATTTGCACGAGGGATTTTAGATTATTATGGGTCTCATCTATAAAAGGAAATAAACCTAAATATGGAAAAACCAAGGTCACATTAGGAAATAAATTTCTCGATGTGAACATGAGTCTATGCTTAGGCTCTAACGATGCGGCCAACACCTTCGATGTACCTAGGTGCATCCTCGATATTTCCTTTTAGGTTACAAACATATCCTATATGTAGGATCGAGTAATTCGAGAGAGGGGGGTGAATCTCGGTGTTTAATAATTTTTGATTAATTTTAATAGGAGTACATAGCAGAAATTAAATGCAGTTAAAGACACAGGCAATTTACTTGGTTCACAACCCTGACTGAGTTGCTACTCCAAGGCACGTAGCTCTACCAAGAGCTACCTCGATGGGCAATCTCTATAATACCCTCCGACTCGAGAACTCTCGACTTCGAAGGGTTTCTCTTTTTACAACAAATAGATATGGATAACAAACTACCTACTCTTGAAGTTAAGTACAATAAGTGAAAGTAAATTAATGAAATACAAGACTTTATACCGACACTTAAATGGATCAAAAGATAGTTGCGGAGTGTCGAATGATCACCTTTTTGTTGAAAAAGAATTTTCGTAGATGTGCAAAAATTTCAGTAGCACTTCGACGTAGATTAAATTTCATCCTTGGATCTGGTCGAGCACAACTTTTATAAACTTTTTCTAGTCGATTGGAATTCCTTCCAGTCGACTCCACATCATCACGTCGATATGGAATTCATGGTCTTTTCAGTCGACTAAAACCTCTCTAGTTGACTCCATGTCACTTGGCTCTATATCGGGAAATTTCTCTCTTCAGTCGACTCAAACTCTTCAGTCGACTAAAGCCCTTTCCATCTGCGTCGCACGATCTCCGATCGATCTCTAGCTGATCCTGCCAAATAGGTATCCAGTCGACTAGACTTCAGTCGACTTGAAACTATTCAGTCGACTGATTCTTGCAAAATAGGATTAGCACAAATAGATAATATGAAATGTGATAGCAGTAGTAATACTGCTCGATCTCGACTACTAAGTCCTATGCGGACTTTTTGTCGGATCGACGCCTAGCTTTGTCCCCCTACAGAGGACTCGGCCTCACCTCTTCACTTGAGGCTTACCTGCCAGCTACCTGCTGGATTTACCACTCTTAACATCCGATCTGACCCACCAGGGCTTCCATCGGCTGTTCGGTCTGCCTGACCCAGCTGAACTTTTTGCCGATTGTCCAATCTTTTGACCCAAAAGATCATCATGCCAAATGTCTGGTCCATTCAACCCATCTGGACTTCATGCATGGTGTTCGGTCCTCCTGATCTGTCAAGATACATGCCTAGTATCCGGTCAACATGACCTACAGGACTTCCTGTTAAGCTTGCACACTTAACATTGATATTAGAACCCAAGTGAATCCTAACATTTAACTATGGTTCATACATCAAAACTAAGGAGTGATGCCCACTACATCAACACTATATGTAAAACAAGCATACTCTAATCTATCATATAGATAAACATGGCACAGGTATATTAAAACATCAAACATGCTTTAAATATTCTCCTACAACATGCAATCTATGCAAACGAACAAGGTGGCTCTGATACCACTTGTTGGAGATTCCGGGATCATGTGCAACGGAATAAAGCAAATAAAAATAATTTTTATTACATCTCAGATATCCCCTGGGGGCCAGGAAAACATGCTTTGGCATAATCGCATGAAAACACACAAGTAGAAGGAGAAATTATACCTTTGAGATTCTTTTGAATCCGTCGAAACCATAAGCAAGACCAACGAGCCTTTCCTCTATCAGTATCCACGCTGAGATCACCTGATACAACTCCTAGAGCAGTAAGCCTTTGTCTCCAATTGGTGCTAGCCAACCGACGGAGACAAAGGAAGAGGAGAGAGGAGAGAGCAAAGACGACTACCAAGGGAAAACCTTAAATGAAAAAAAAAACTTTTTCAAAGAATATCAAGGGATCCTTTTATAGATCTCTTGATTAGGTCATCTTCTGAGGCTTAAACGGAACATATCTTACCATAATTATCCCATAATTAAGGTAAGAACAACCCAGGAAATTTCCATAAGAGAAAATCTCCAAAATCGGCGGAGATGCGACACAGCCGTGTGGATTTACATGGCCTGACCGTGTGAATTCACATGGTCATGTGGATTCACATGGCCTGGCCATGTGTCTCTCTGGGTGTAGCCTAGACTTTTCCAATTTACCCCCAGAGCCAGGCACAACCCGCACCAAGTTTAGCACGCCCGTGTGAGCTTTGTATGGTCCGTTTGACTTCTTTTAAGTGTGATATGGTAGTGCTAAGTCCAACAAAGCCATAGGAGGTTCCATAGCCTCCGTTTCACACACTCTTGGTCTGGTCCAACCAGACATATCCTCTCTCAACGAGAATCTCATTCTCAGACTTGTTTTACATCTCGAGATCACCCGTAGTGCGTGTGACGCAATAGATTCCTAGTTATTTTAGCCATTCATAATTAACCCCTTAATTATGAATAGATCATGAGTGACATCTAGCAGTACATCATGACCCCCAATTGATCGAAAAGTCAAAATCAACTTCAGAACATTTTCTTAACACTTCAGCAGCTCCAGTTGTTCTTGCTTTGTTCCTTTCACTCATCCTATACCCACTTGGTTCAAGATATGGTCTTTGTTTTTGTCCCCACTAGGATGACTACGTCACACCTAGCCCAAGTTAATTTTCTTATCCTTTGGATTCAAGTTACTCCTACATATTTCAGAGAAGACCATCTTCTTAACATGCTTGCTCTAGCAGAGACTTCTAAGTAATAATCCTGACAAGAGGCCTAAGGTATACATCTCCTTTATCAGGAGTGATGAATCCTCTGTTGGATATCCAAACACCTTCGATCACTTTGGATTATACCTAATCATCTCAGAGTTACACCTATTATGTAGATGGCTACGAAGAAGTCAAAGTACAAGGCGCCATGATCAAGGTTACTTGAATACCTCAAGTCTAAGGAAGCTCGCACTCAAGCTGCAATCAGATCTTCAACGACATATAGAACCATATGAAGTCTCATAGCAAATCACTCTAATGAACTAGTTACCATAACTAGAATCTACATGTTCACTCTCAGCATCCCTATGCTTCCATTCATTAAGTACTGAATGCTTGGATAAACCAAGGAGCATAACATGTGCTAGTCTCATAGAATTGATGATGTCCAATCACATCAATTCATCGACTAGGGATAGTTTCAATATTTTCATATTTACACATGATGAGATACCCACTAATTGTGATCTAATCACAATTTCTCTCATGTTATGCATCGTATTGTGAACTTCAGTACATGAGTTTAAGATCCAATCAAATATATAGATAATGTACACTAAAATAGTGAATTTTATTAATAACTTTTAAGGCGATTGCCTTAGGACACCTTTCAATTACATCATATGGGACATCCGTAGTTATATGAAAGTTATGGAAAGACGAACTGGGAACTGGCAAGCGAGAATCCTAGTCAGTCAAGGGTGACCAGACACTTGGTGTTGTAAAGGGAAGTCTAGGTCAGTCAAGGTTGACGGGACGCTTGGCATGAGGAAAGTGAAATCTCATCTAGTCAGGGAGACCGTGCTTAACAAGGGAAGACCTAGTTGATCAGGGAGATGGTACTTGGCAGTGAAAGTCCTATCAGGTCACGATTGACTGGATGCTAAACAAGCGAAGAAAGTCCAAGTATTGATACTTGGCAAAAGAAAAGTCTAAGGATGGAGCCTTGATAATAGAAGTCTCGGAGGTGCTACCTCTTGCCAATGGAAGTCCCGAAGGCATATCCTCTTCGAAAAGGTAGACCCTAGAGTATGACATTAGCTGATGGAAGTACTTGAAGGCTAGTGCAAGGATGAATGACTCATGGAGAACTCAGATGGATCCTAGAGGCATGAGGCTGATAGAAGTGATTTGAAGGCTTAGGTATAGGCTACGGGTACTCAGTAACATGACTAAGTTGATGGAAGCATTTGAAGGCTAGCACGAAGGGTGAAGGAGTCGTAGAGGACTCGAATGGACCCTGAGGGTGTGAGACTAATGGAAGTAGATTGAAGACTTTGGTCTAGGCTAAGGGTGAGTTCCAAGTATGAAGGAATCATATTTTATGTGTTAAACCTTGGTTATGAGGTTTAACAGTCGATTGTTGGTTTTACCCAGTCGACTGGTCCAGTGAGGTCGACTCCCACTGTGGGGCTCGATTTTCAGAGTGGGTGCTCGGCAATCGACTGACTAAGGGGGCTCGAGAAACAGAGTGGGTGTTCAACACTGTGCAGTTCAGGAATGAGCACGGTGCTCGAGAGAGCAATCCTGAGCAGTCGACTGTCATTAAGGGGCAGTCGACTCGCCAAGCAGAGGTCGTGTCACGCCCGTCCTTTTCAGACCCAGAATCCGAAAGGGGCGGCGCGTGACGCGACCGTACATACATACATTACATACAACGGAAGACTTTATACATACTTCTTAATTCTGACAGCGGAAGACTTTAGACCTATTTTTTTTCTTTTAAAACATAAACATGCATTGACATATATATATACATATATATATATATATACTTCTTCTTTTTAAGATAGAGTATGCTTCATAACATGTATAGATACTTCTTCTTACTTCTTCTTTACTTCTTCTTATCAACATAGAGCATGCATCATATATATAGAAACATAGTGCTTAGTTCAGGTTCATAAACATCATCGTCATAAGGAGACATAAGTAAGGACATCCATAGCCATCATCATCATAGGTAAACATATATATATAGACCTAATGGATCCTCTCCACCATGCAACTACCACACACATTTGGCCCCTCCTGCTGCTCCCTTTAGTTTATCCATCCCTTACCCTTATCTGTAGTATGAGGGAAAGATAAACTATAAGCACATAGGCTTAGTAAGATCCTGTCCTACTCACAAAAACCATACATCGACATTAATCATGTCATGTAACATTCATAACATATAAGCAATATAACATGTAACATACATGGCGTAATCAACTTAACATGTAGCATAAGTAACGTGAGTAAACATAACATGTATCATCCATAACATGGCAGCATAACATGTATCATCTATAACATAGCAGGATAGCATGTAAATATATGACTTAATCAAACATAACATATAACATACGTAACATAGCAAATCAACATAACATACAACATATATGTATGACATATCAAACATAACCTACATCATATGTAACATAGTGGCATAAACATGGCATATCAAACTTAACCTACATCATATGTAACATAGTGGCATAAACATGGCATATCAAACATAACCTACATCATATGTAACATAGTGGCATAAACATGGCATATCAAACATAACCTACATCATATGTAACATATCAACATAGCATGTGAACATAACAATCTAATCATGTAACATATGCAGGATGCTTTTGAAAACATATATTATAGGTACGTAAACATAAATCTCAACATATTTGGGCTCGGCATTGTACCACTTCTTCATTATCATAGCGCGCACCGCTAAATAGGCCCGAGGTAGCAAGTCTCGAAACTAATAGGTTACTAGGCCCGATCTTAGTCCGTCGACCTAGGGCAATCGTCATAGCGTAGAAGCACATCCTAGGCCCGAGTCTTACTCCATCGACCTAAGGCATCTTGGAGCCCATCCCATACTAGGCCCGAGTCTTATTCCATCGACCTAGGGGCAATCATACATAGAAGCCCGTCCTAGGCCCGAGTCTTATTCCATCGACCTAGGGCATCTTAGGAGCCCATCCCTTCTTGGACCTTGTTAAGGTCTTGGTACAAGCCATGCAGAAGGTAAAATACTTATATGCTTATTTTATAACATAGCTTATTTCATTTTGCAACATAGCTTACTTCATTTCATAACATATCATTCTTCACTTCATGAACATATCATCTTTCATTTCGTAAACATACCATTCTTCATTTCGTAACATATCATTCTTCATTTCATCATCATGTCATATTCATGTCGTGAACATATCGTTTTGTTTCATTTCATAATCTTATCTTTTTCCATTTCATAACATATTTTAAATATCGCATACACATAGACATGGCAAAAGGCATGGCATCAAAAGTAAGTAAACACTAACCTAAGGCATGCTATCTTCATCTAGCATTCTTTAATATCACAAGTCAACATGAATTCACCCAACATAAAACACATGTTAACCTATTCATTTAACTTAACAACAACTTCATATGCACATAAGACTTGAATTAAAACTTCATTTAAACCCCAAAAATACATGATGGCCGAATGGTCCATAGGGTTTTCTAGGGTTATCTTTTAACCTAATTCATTTAGCATAACAACAACTTCATTTGCATATAGAACATGAATTAGACTTCATTTAATCACCCAAAATTCATGGTGGCCGAATAGTCCATAGGGTTTTCTAGGGTTATCTTTTAACCTAATTCATTTAACATAACAACAACATCATAATCCTACAAAAACATGGATTAAACTTCATTGAATCATCAAGATCTAGGGGTGGCCGAATGGTCCATGTAGGGTTTTTAGGGTTAACCTTTAACCTAATTCATTTAACATAACAACAACATCATAATCCTACAAAAACATGGATTAAACTTCATTGAATCATCAAGATCTAGGGGTGGCCGAATGGTCCATGTAGGTCTTTAGGGTTAAGCTTTAACCTAATTCATTTTAACATAACAACAACATCATAATCCTACAAAAACATGGATTAAACTTCATTGAATCATCAAGATCTAGGGGTGGCCGAATGGTCCATGTAGGGTTTTTAGGGTTAACCTTTAACCTAATTCATTTAACATAACAACAACATCATAATCCTACAAAAACATGGATTAAACTTCATTGAATCATCAAGATCTAGGGATGGCCGAATGGTCCATGTAGGTCTCTAGGGTTAACCTTTAACCTAATCCCATTAACCTCCTAACAACATCTTCTTCTTACAAACATGATATAGAATTTCAATAAAACACCCAAAACTTCATGTTGGCCGAATATATTATATGGGTTTCTTTTACAAAATAGCAATCGAAGCTACTCGTATGCAGGTGAGGGATACTTACATCCTTCGCTTTGCTTGTAGGGTGAAGATAACCTAAGGAACCAAGCCTAGCCTTTGCTTTCTTGCTTGGATGAGGTTCGGCCAAGGGGTGGTAATGGAGAGGGAGAGTCTCTAGAATTCGGTGAGAAGAAGAAGAGAAGAGGAGAAAGTGAAGTTGCTAACTCATGCCTCCTCATCCCCCCCCTATTTATTCACCTAAAGAGTCCCTTAATCTCCCTTACACTTAACCATAATTTCCCTTATTCCTCTAATGATATAATCCTATTGGGCTTCTGGTTAGTGGGTGCATCTATAGGGCTTGGCCATCTCTAGAGGTTTGGGGTTCAATTCCTAGGCCTTACACCCCTTTTTGGCTTATTTTCTTTTATTTTTGAAAAGGCCCACATAAAGCCCATTATCATCAAGCCAAAAATTCTTGTAAAATTGCTAGGAATTTTACGGGCGTTACAATCCTTCATACTTTTTAAAAGTTTCATCCTCGAAACTTAGAACAATTGTGGGTACTTCTGCTTCATGTCCTCCTCGCATTCCCTGGTAGCTTCCTCGTACCGTTAATTCTGCCACAGGACCTTTGCTAAGGGCACCTCTTTGTTCCTTAGCCTCTTGATTTCTCGATCTAGTTGTAGGGAATTCTCGTATGCCAAATGGCATATGCGCAACGGAAAATAGGATCCCTTCCAAGTGATCCATGCGAAAGCAAACTCGTATAAAATAAATTTCTCTAAACCAAACCTATCTTATAGGAGAGGATTACCTTTGTTGCGTGCCCTTGTTAATCCCGCTTTTCCTTTCGGTTTGTTGGATCTTTAGCATGTTCAAGTGTCCGTGCCTCTATACGTATCCACACGAGCACGCTCTTGTCTCACAAAAGGAAAACTAGAAGAGCTCTCCTTTACTTCTTGCTAGAGAAGTCCCTAAAGGAGAGGAAGAGAGGGAAAAGGAGAAAGGAAGAAGAAGACTCCTCTTCTTGCTAGCCTACACTCACAAACCCACACAACTAAAGCTTCCACCAAGCTCTCTCACAACCACAACACCAAAAACTCACTATGGCCGGCCACTCCATGGAGCCTTTTATAGGGTTGGAAAAACCCTTCCACCTCCTTCACATTCAATGCAATCCATTGCATTGAGACACACTCAAAAAGGATTTGGCTTCCTTGTTTGGCCGACCACTTAAGGAGACAAAACTATTTTGTTTCCTTCCACCTTAACTAGCTTAGGTGGATGCTTAGGTGGCATGCTTATGTGGCATGCTTATGTGGCATTCATGCATGTTGAATTAATCTTATTAATTCAATTGCTTATGTTATCATATTGAATTAATCTTATTAATTCAATTGCTTATGTTATCATATTGAATTAATCTTATTAAATCAATAAGGTAACATATTGAATTAATCTCATTAAATCAATTAGCTGTACTCATTAAGCTTAAAGTCCAAAACCATTTTGTACTTAAGCTTATTCCCATATTATTCTAGTCAAACTAGAATACTCTAATTCTCTAATTATCATGCTCTTTGTGTGTGACCCTATAGGCTCCTATAACGCTGGCAAAGTGGACCTAAACTCTTTAGATACACAAGCAATGAGCGATCTAGCAATACATCATTGCATACCTAAGTTACGAGATAAGTCAAGATCCGACTAACCTTCCGTGACTACTATAATATATGACCGTGTCCTTCTATCCTGATATCGATTGATCAATGAGGCATAGACCGTGTCATCCTCGATCAATCTATGTGTTTCTTGATCCCTGAGTAAACTAACTCAAACAAATGAGCTCAATATCTCATATTGACTCATTCGAGCATGGCCATGCGTTTTAGTAGTTCTAATCAATCAAGGGGCCCACCGATATCACTCCCGTCATATGGAAGGGATAGATCCCATCTACATCACTCACATCCCTCCGCATAATTTGTTACATACCCAGTAATCGCCTTTATGGTCCACCTCTACATGTGACGCTTCGACGATACCAAAGTACATAACTCCTTATGTAGGGAACCATAGTGACTTCTGTGTCTAAGGACTATTCATACCAATAGTCACATGAGAAAGTTTATGACACTCATATAACGCATCCATGAAATCCTTTCTCGCGTCGATTATATATATTCTCCAATATATACCCATGTGTCAACTTGATATCATATATCCATGACTTGTGAGATCAAGTCATCAATTGACCTACATGCTAGTCTTTATGTATTAATATTGCCCTTGCATATTAATACTCGACTAGGAACATTTAGGAAAGTGTTCTCTACAGCCTCTCATAATCAATTCTACCAATTGATGTGCTGTAGATAAGAACCTACTTTTCTAGGGCATTATTATATTTAAATTAGCTGGCACAAGCAAGATGTAAATATAATAACCAATCCTTTTCCTTTATAGAATATGATACAAAATGTTCCCTATTCAACCATCACATGATTGGTTCTAGGGCTTTAACTAACACTAGTATCTGGATAGGCCGACTTTCAATACTCAGGTCCTCTTGAACTTGTACTGTTTGTGGCTCGATCACTTGGTCCGTACTGGAAATGCATTTCTTGAGCACAGAGACATGGAACACGTTGTGAATAGCCGACATCTCTTGAGGCAGCTCTAGCTTGCAAGCTACCTTGCCAATCCTCTGCAATATCGGATACGGTCCCATGTAGCGTGGACTCAGTTTACCCTTCCTTCCAAATCTCATCACTCCCTTCATAGGAGCCACTTTGAGGAATACTAGGTCCCCAACTTCGAATTCTAACGGTCTACGCTGCATATCCACATAGCTCTTTTGTCGGCTCTGAGCAGTTTCAATTCTCTGATGGACATTCCGTATAGCTCGGGTGGTGTCGTCGATGAAATCCGTCTGGAGTCCCATCCTCTTCTTTTCACCACCCTCGTACCAGCATATGGGAGATCTACATTTCCTCCCGTATAGAGCCTCGTAGGATGTCATTCCAATAGTAGCTTGGTAGCTATTATTGTAGGCGAATTCTGCCAAACATAAGTATCGGCACCAGCTACCTTTGAAATCCGTATGAGCTCGTAACATATCCTCCGATTTGATTTACTCTTTTCTTCCGTCTGTGCGGGGATGGAAGGCGATCTTGAACAACGACTTCCGTGCCTAGGGCCTTACAGACACATTCGAAATGAAATAATAAGCGACAATCTCATCGAAATGATGGTCTTAGGAATTCCATGTAGTCCGATAATTTCCTAGCATATAAGCCGGGCAGTTGCTCCGTCGAATAGGTCATCTTGATTGCTAAGAAGTGGGCGGACTTCGTCAATCTGTCCACAATTACCCATATAGCATCATAACCGTTTGTCGTCTTGGGCAATCCTAAGATGAAATCCATAGAAATGTCTTCCCATTTCCATTCTGGAATCTGGATCGGCTGCAGTGTTCCTCCAGGTCTCTGGTGTTCTGCCTTAACCCTCTGGCAGGTTAGGCAGGTACCGACATACTGAGCCACATCTCTTTTCATTCCGAACCACCAGAACTTTCGTTTTAGGTCTTGGTACATCTTGGTGGTTCCAGAATGCATCGCATAAGGAGTTCCATGAGCTTCCTCAAATATCTCCTTCCGTAATTCTGGATCGTCGGGAATACACAAGCGATCCATGAGGTAGAGTACTCCACTATCAGAGATCCGAAACCCATCGTCCTTTCCTTCTAAAACCTCTTGCTTGATCCTCTGAAGGCTTGGGTCATGGGCTTGCTTTTCCAGTATATCATCGAACAGCGTTGGTGTTATCGTCATGGTCGAGAGCTGTCCGGAGATGATTTCAACCCCATAACGCATAATCTCTTTTTCTAAGGGCCGAGATAACACTAATAGAGACATCAAGGTGGCGCAGGACTTCCTGCTGAGTGCATCAGCCACCTTGTTAGCTTTCCCCGGATGGTAGAGAATCTCGCAGTCATAATCCTTGATGAGCTCGAGCCATCTGCGCTGTCTCATGTTCGGGTAATGCTCAGTAATCAGGGCACTACTGAACAGCTCCTCTGTGGTCTGCGGTCTATGAGCTCCGCCGGCCACATTCAGAGCTATTTCTGGTTAGAGCATCTTCAGCATGAGTATGCCCCTTTCTCTTTCTGTGCTGACCAACTCTGGGTATAGGCATGCGAGTTGGTTGAATCTCTTCACAGCTTCGCTGACCGATAGGCCACATGCAGTCTCTGATTGACTCAATGTCAATTTGAATTGGTTTACAACATCAAGCGGCAACTTCGTTTCCACTCATCATTCGTATGTCCCAATCTAACCGACATTGATCAACTATACCACATACATCCCATGCAATGAACTAATCACTAATTTCAAAGGGAACGAGCTCATCATTTCTTATTCATACTTTCAGAAAAGGAAAATGTTAACATATAACATTCCTTATTTCTAATCGAAACAAAACTACTTGAGAAGATAGTTTATTATGACTCCCACTAGGACAAACCCTAGTGCAGTTGTAATTATTTTTAGTCCTATCTTCCTTGGCCTCATTAGGGTAGTCTCAAGCTGGCCAATAAGTTGACTTTTTGTAGAACTCTCTTCATTCTTTTCGAGGCTAGCTACCAAAGGATTCCCTTGAACCTTGTGCTCCAGTAGTTCCCAGCACAACTCAGCATATGTTATCCGCCCTTCATAGCGGCCTCATACGTGATGCGCAACTACCATGAAATCATTTGGAAGAGAGCGTACCAAGGCCCATATCCGATAATTGTCGATGTGAGCTCCCCTGCTCGAGTCTCCTAAAGAGACCATCGAGCCTTTTTATGTGTCCGATGACCCCACCATTAGGTTTATAAACTATCTCTTCAATAGCTTCCCTCAATTTGTTTCGTAACACATCACGACGGGTCATTGTAGTCATCGTTCGTGCCATCTGAAATTTAAATAAATGAAGTCAGTACAAAACTGACTAACCAGTGCGAAACTGGCTTAATTCAAATTATATGAGCATAGACCTCACACAATTAATTACGAAAATCAATTCTTCATAATTTTAGGAGTTTTTTTTTTTTGGTTGATGAGTTCAACTGAACAATCGACTCCCCTAGTTTTTATTCCGAGTTCAAGTTGTACTATCGCTATTCTTTTTTTTTTTTTTTTGCTGATCAATGTTGATTTACCTAATTTGTCTTCCTTTGACCAAATCACAAGTATTTCTTGTGAAGCTAGTATAAGTTTTTCGTTCGTTTACCTACGCATATTAGACTAAAGCTAGCATAAAGTCATTTTAAGCTTAAGGCATCATTCGTGTTCTCATGCATAATTTAAGCTTAAGGTATTTTATATCATACATGAACAAACATAAGGGTATCATACATATTTTCATGTATATTTAAGCTAGAAACATTTCCCATCATACATGAAATTTTTTTAACAAAATTAGAGTAGACATAGAATTCTTACTTGGAGCGGCAGGATTTGGAGCTTGATGTGTGTGTAGTGGAAAGGCAGATCCGCTCTGATACCAACCTGTCACGCCCGCCCTTTTCGGACCCAAAATCTGGAAGGGGCGGCGCGTGACGCGACCGTACATACATACATTACATACAACGGAAGACTTTATACATACTTCTTAATTCTGACAGCGGAAGACTTTAGACCTATTTTTTTTTCTTTTAAAACATAAACATGCATTGACATATATATATATACATATATATATATATATATATATATATATACTTCTTCTTTTTAACATAGAGTATGCTTCATAACATGTATAGATACTTCTTCTTTAATTATTCTTATCAACATAGAGCATGCATCATATATATAGATACTTAGTGCTTAGTTCAGGTTCATAAACATCATCGTCATAAGGAGACATAAGTAAGGACATCCATAGCCATCATCATCATAGGTAAACATATATATATAGACCTAACGGATCCTCTCCACCATGCCACTACCACACACATTTGGCCCCTCCTGCTGCTCCCTTTAGTTTATCCATCCCTTACCCTTATCTACAGTACGAGGGAAAGATAAACTATAAGCACATAGGCTTAGTAAGATCCTATCCTACTCACAAAAACCATACATCGACATTAATCATGTCATGTAACATTCATAACATATAAGCAATATAACATGTAACATACATGGCGTAATCAACTTAACATGTAGCATAAGTAACGTGAGTAAACATAACATGTATCATCCTTAACATGGCAGCATAACATGTATCATCTATAACATAGCAGCATAGCATGTAAATATATGACTTAATCAAACATAACATATAACATACGTAACATAGCAAATCAACATAACATACAACATATATGTATGACATATCAAACATAACCTACATCATATGTAACATAGTGGCATAAACATGGCATATCAAACATAACCTACATCATATGTAACATAGTGGCATAAACATGGCATATCAAACATAACCTACATCATATGTAACATAGTGGCATAAACATGGCATATCAAACATAACATACATCATATGTAACATAGTGGCATAAACATGGCATATCAAACATAACCTACATCATATGTAACATATCAACATAGCATGTGAACATAACAATCTAATCATGTAACATATGCAGGATGCTTTTGAAAACATATATTATAGGTACGTAAACATAAATCTCAACATATTTGGGCCCGACATTGTACCACTTCTTCATTATCATAGCGCGCATCCCTAAATAGGCCCAAAGTAGCAAGTCTCGAACCTAATAGGTTACTAGGCCCGATCTTAGTCCGTCGACCTAGGGCAATCGTCATAGCGTAGAAGCCCATCCTAGGCCCGAGTCTTACTCCATCGACCTAAGGCATCTTGGAGCCC
This sequence comes from Wurfbainia villosa, assembly GCA_025175895.1. Classification (NCBI taxonomy): domain Eukaryota; kingdom Viridiplantae; phylum Streptophyta; class Magnoliopsida; order Zingiberales; family Zingiberaceae; genus Wurfbainia; species Wurfbainia villosa. The sequence continues at coordinate 35,728,159 of CM045998.1, read as the reverse complement.
ATCCCGTACTAGGCCCGAGTCTTATTCCATCGACCTAGGGGCAATCATACATAGAAGCCCGTCCTAGGCCCGAGTCTTATTCCATCGACCTAGGGCATCTTAGGAGCCCATCCCTTCTTGGACCTTGTTAAGGTCTTGGTACAAGCCATGCAGAAGGTAAAATACTTATATGCTTATTTTATAACATAGCTTATTTCATTTTGCAACATAGCTTACTTCATTTCATAACATATCATGCTTCACTTCATGAACATATCATCTTTCATTTCGTAAACATACCATTCTTCATTTCGTAACATATCATTCTTCATTTCATCATCATGTCATATTCATGTCGTGAACATATCGTTTTGTTTCATTTCATAATCTTATCTTTTTCCATTTCATAACATATTTTAAATATCGCATACACATAGACATGGCATAAGGCATGGCATCAAAAGTAAGTAAACACTAACCTAAGGCATGCTATCTTCATCTAGCATTCTTTAATATCACAAGTCAACATGAATTCACACAACATAAAACACATGTTAACCTATTCATTTAACTTAACAACAACTTCATATGCACATAATACTTGAATTAAAACTTCATTTAAACCCCAAAAATACATGATGGCCGAATGGTCCATAGGGTTTTCTAGGGTTATCTTTTAACCTAATTCATTTAGCATAACAACAACTTCATTTGCATATAGAACATGAATTAGACTTCATTTAATCACCCAAAATTCATGGTGGCCGAATAGTCCATAGGGTTTTCTAGGGTTATCTTTTAACCTAATTCATTTAACATAACAACAACATCATAATCCTACAAAAACATGGATTAAACTTCATTGAATCATCAAGATCTAGGGGTAGCCGAATGGTCCATGTAGGGTTTTTAGGGTTAACCTTTAACCTAATTCATTTAACATAACAACAACATCATAATCCTACAAAAACATGGATTAAACTTCATTGAATCATCAAGATCTAGGGGTGGCCGAATGGTCCATGTAGGTCTTTAGGGTTAAGCTTTAACCTAATTCATTTTAACATAACAACAACATCATAATCCTACAAAAACATGGATTAAACTTCATTGAATCATCAAGATCTAGGGGTGGCCGAATGGTCCATGTAGGGTTTTTAGGGTTAACCTTTAACCTAATTCATTTAACATAACAACAACATCATAATCCTACAAAAACATGGATTAAACTTCATTGAATCATCAAGATCTAGGGATGGCCGAATGGTCCATGTAGGTCTCTAGGGTTAACCTTTAACCTAATCCCATTAACCTCCTAACAACATCTTCTTCTTACAAACATGAGATAGAATTTCAATAAAACACCCAAAACTTCATGTTGGCCGAATATATTATATGGGTTTCTTTTACAAAATAGCAATCGAAGCTACTCGTATGCAGGTGAGGGATACTTACATCCTTCGCTTTGCTTGTAGGGTGAAGATAACCTAAGGAACCAAGCCTAGCCTTTGCTTTCTTGCTTGGATGAGGTTCGGCCAAGGGGTGGAATTGGAGAGGGAGAGTCTCTAGAATTCGGTGAGAAGAAGAAGAGAAGAGGAGAAAGTGAAGTTGCTAACTCATGCCTCCTCATCCCCCCCCCCCCCCTATTTATTCACCTAAAGAGTCCCTTAATCTCCCTTACACTTAACCATAATTTCCCTTATTCCTCTAATGATATAATCCTATTGGGCTTCTGGTTAGTGGGTGCATCTATAGGGCTTGGCTATCTCTAGAGGTTTGGGGTTCAATTCCTAGGCCTTGCACCCCTTTTTGGCTTATTTTCTTTTATTTTTGAAAAGACCCACATAAAGCCCATTATCATCAAGCCAAAAATTCTTGTAAAATTTCTAGGAATTTTACGGGCGTTATAGGTCGAGCGATGGAAAGCCTGACTCAGCACTCCATGCTCGGGAAATGGTTTTGGTTCTTAGCAGTTGACTTCTGAGGAAGAGCAGTTGAATGGTCATTGGTAGTCGAGAAACTGAGGAGCTTCATGGGCAATTGAGAAATGATAAGCTCTGACAAGCAGTCGGTTGCTATGGTAGAGCAGTCGACTCAAGGCTTGACAACGATAGGTGAGAAGCAAGGCGCACTTAACCAATGCCTCGACTGTAAAACCTATTTGAGAGGGAGCTCGGGGAGGATTTCACAGCGGTTCTTTAGAGACTTTGAAGGGGAAGTGTTGTTGCATTCCAGACCTTCAAGAGCGTTCCACAATAACCAAATCTACAAGCTATAAAAAGCAACTTGTGTAAAAGTGTTTCTTTTGTTTCCGCATTTTATTCATATTTGTATTTGGTTGTTCTTCTTACTATTGTAAGTTCATTGTAAGAGGTTTCTCCACCTTCGGTATCATTCCAAGAAGGAGAAGGTGTTAGTGAGTGTGGATCACTAGAGCACAACCATGGAGTAGGAACTTGAGTTCCGAACCATGTAAAATATCGTGTAGTGCATGTGTTCTTATATTTTGGTTGTTTCTATCTTGTATTCCGTTCTGATAATGTTGTTGGATGTATACTGAAAAGTCTATATTTTGTATGACCATCGTTATTTTTAAAATAAGAATCACATTGTTGGGTTTCCGGCACAGCAGCGAGTGTGTGTTCGAACATGTTTCGTAAACATGTACACAGCGGAAGGAATAAAATAATAAATCTAATTTATTACAACACACACATCACACGCATGCATAGTACAACATGTGTAGACATAACAGTAAATTCAAATTTTACAATAAAAGGAAATTTATACTACGTATACCTGATGTATCACATGTAGCGGGAAAGACATCAACCGGAACGATTCTTGCTAGAATCGTCTCTATCCGTATCCACGCCGAGTATCTTTGGGATGACTTCACAAAGTCACAAGCCACGTCTTTATACGGGTTACTAGCCTCGTGTTGAAGACGATGAGATCGAGAGAAGATCATGATCCAAATCAAAATTCGGATCCAAAACGAGTCCGAAAAACTCGCTTCTCCAGAGAGGTATTCGTCAACTTTTTGACGAATCCTTCATCCTCCACCTATGAGGATTACCGGAGATCGAATCCCCGGCAAGGCTACCACTGTCGGAGCTCCAAACGACGCTCAAACGACGCTCCGACAAGAAGGAAACAAGCTGTCCAGAAAACTGGACAGCTTTGGTGGAGGAATAGGGGCCGGCCAAATAAGGAAGGTTGAGGCTCACCTTGTCGCCGGACCCAAAGGAGATCACCGGAGCTCCTCCGGCAGCAGCTCGACGCTGGCAAGATGGAAGGACAACACCTTCTGGATGCCAGCAAGGGAGCTGGGCGGCGACAATAGGGTGGCGCCGACTAGACTTGGAGAGGATAGGGGGTTGGGCGGCAACTCATAGATTAGGAATTAACAAAAACCCTTAAGCCCTATTTTATAGAGAACAAATTATCTTAATGGTTATTGGATCATAACCAAAAGTCGGTTAACCTGCTTCATTAATTTAAGTTAAAATAAACCAAACCATGATGGTTTATTTTAAGTTAAAACGAACCGAACCAACTTTGGTTCATTCGTTTAAAACAAACCAAACCCTTTGGTTTATTCTCCTCCATTGGATTAGAACCAAACCAATTTGGTTCATCCATCATGTCTTCATAAGACACGACCCATCCACGCTTCCATTGTGACTGAAACGATTTCATGCTCGCTCCATGTTTGGTCCAAACAAACCTTGTTTCTCTCGGTCTGAGAATCTCATTCTCAAGCTCATTTTAAATCCTTCGGATTACGCTCGTTGTGCGTGTGACCAAATAGGTTCTCGGTTTATGTTGGCCATCTATAATTAACCATTAATTATAGAACGATCATGAGTGGCACCTAGTAGTACATCATGATCCCCAATTAACCGAAAAGATCAACAGTTGATCCAGAACTACTTCTGAAACCCTTCAGCAACTCGAATTAATCGTGTCTCATTCCCTTCACTCATCATATACCCACAAGGTTCAGGACATGGTCTATAGTGTCAGTCCCCACTAGATTGACTACGTCACACCTAGCCCAAGTATCATTTCCTCGTCCTACAGATTCTAGTTACTGCACATGTATCAAAGAGTACCTTACTCTAAACATGTAATGCTTTGGCCAAAGACTTTAGTAACAATTTGCCGAGAGGCCATTGGTATACATCTCCTCGCAAGGAGTGGTGAATCCTTTATAGGCTATTCAAACACCTTCGATCACTTCGACTTATACCCAATCATCCCGGGTCCACATCTCCTTAGAGATGCTTGCTTAAGATGTCAAAGCATAAGTCTTTATGATCAAGATGACTTGAATACCACAAGTCAAAGGAACATCGCACTTAAGCTGCAGTAAGAACTTCATTGACATATCTATATATGCAAAGAACCATATGAAGTCTTGGTCACTCCAATGAACTAGTTACCATAACTAGCATCCACGATTAACTCCGGACATCACAATGTCTCCAGCCAGTGAGAATCAGCTGCTTGGATACACCAAGGAGTATACCTCGTGCTAGTCTCGACAGAATCAATGGTGTCCAAATTCATAAATTCATCGACTAGGGATAATTTCGATACATCAAAATTACACATGTAGAGATGCTCACTAGTTGTGATCCAATCACAAATTCTCTTATGCTGTGAATCGTATCATGGACATTCAGTAAATGAGTTTAAGATCTAATCAAATACATGAAAACATGTATACTCAAATAGTTAATCTTCATTTATCATATAAATGGTTCAAACATAAGGCGATTGCCTTAGGACATCTCCCACTTGGCCTAATGCCAATCGCTACGGTATCCAATATCATAAGCTCTAACATGACCCTCAAACTTACTTTGAGGTAATGCCTTAGTCAAAGGATCCGCTAAGTTCCTTTCAGTGGGGATTTTCTCGATTTGTATTTCTTTCCTTTTGATGATCTCTTTGATCAGATGATAGCGGTGAAGCACATGTTTGGATCATTGATGAGACCACATCAAGTTCAGAGATGAACTTCTTGATCCAACCCGCTTCCTTTGCTACTTCCAAAGTTGCAATGTATTCTGCCTTAGTGGCATAATCCGCTATAGTGTCAAGCTTGGAACCTTTCTAACTTATTGCGCCTCCATTCCAGGTGAATACATACCCAGACTGAGACACGGAATCATCCTTATCTGTCTGGAACTGGCATCCGTATACCCACGTATCACCATGTACCCTTCTCCATATATTAGGAACGCATCCTTAGTTGTTCTTAAGTACTTAAGGATCATCTTAACAGTCACCCAATGATCCATTCCTGGATCAGACTGGTATCTGCTCGTGACACTCAGAGCATACGATACATCGGGCCTCGTACATAACATAGCATACATGATAGATCCTATTGCGGATGCATAGGGAATCTTACTCATGGAAATCCTCTCGTCTTCTGTGCGCGGACACATAGACTTCGAAAGGTGTATCCCATGCCTGATGGGTAGGAAACCTTTCTTGGATTCTGACATGCTAAACCTCTTTAGCACTCGGTCTATATATGTAGACTGCGAAAGACCAAGCAACTGTTTCAATCTATCTCTATAGATCTTAATACCGAGGATGTAGGTTGCTTCTCCCAGGTCTTTCATGGAGAATATCTTAGACAACCAAATCTTAATTGACTGTAAGTCTGAAATATCGTTTCCTATAAGTAATATGTCATCGACATACAATACTAGGAACATGACTGCACTCCCACTAACCTTCTTGTACACACAAGGTTCATCTGAATTTTGTGAGAAATTAAACTTTTTGATTGTCTCATCAAAATGGATATTCCAGCTCCTGGATGCTTGCTTCAATCCATATATGGACCGTCGCAATTTACATACCTTGGTTTTATCAACCGATGTGAAAACCCTCAGGCTGTATCATATACACATCCTCGAGCATGTTTCGATTAAGGAGAGCTATTTTCACATCTATCTGTCATATCTCATAATCATAATGAGCCGCTATGACCAGGAGCTTCCGAATGGATTTAAGCATAGCTACAGGCGAATAGGTTTCGTCATAATCAACACCTTGTTTTTGACGATATCCTTTCGCCACTAATCTACCCTTATAGGTAATCACATTACCATCCATGTCGGTTTTTCTTCTTGAAAACCCACTTGCACCCTATAGGCTTTATGCCTTCAGGTGGGTCAACCAAGTTCCAAACTTGGTTTTCATACATGAAATCCATTTCCTACTTCATGGCTTCAAGCCACTTATCCCTTTCTGAACTTGTCAGAACTTCTTCATAACTGGTAGGCTCCTCATCATCAATGAGTAACACGTCGTTCGATTCACTTACGAGAAATCCATATCTCTCAGGAATATTGCGTGTTCTACCAGATCTACGAAGATGTGGTGTTTCAATAGGTACAGCCGATTGCTCATCACTATGAGTTGTCGGCTGTTGTGCTTCACCAGGTATCTCATCAATGTCTATTTGAGTCTCTCGAGCCTCCTCAAGCTCGACGACACTCCCACTGTTTTTTACAAGAGAAACTCTTTCTCTAGAAACACAGCATGCCTTGAAACAAACACCTTTTGTTCCACAGGATGATAGAATTGGTAACCCCTTATTTCCTTAGGGTATCCAATAAATAGACATTTATCAGACTTAGCATCCAATTTGTCTGATACAGTCCGCTTCACATAAGTAGGACAACCCCATATCTTCAAGTAAGACACATGAGGTTTCTTACTATTCCATATCTCATATGGAGTAGTGGAGACTACCTTGGTTGGCATTCTGTTTAACAAGTAAACAGCTGTCTGAAGTGTATAGCTCCAAAAGGACTTGGGAAGATTCGCATGATTCATCATTGACCTGACCATGTCCAATAAGGTCCGGTTACGCCTCTCAGATACACCATTATGTTGTGGTGTATATGGCGAAGTTCATTGAGATAATATATCATCGTCTCTTAGATAATCAAGAAACTCTTGACTTAAGTATTCACCACCTCGATCCGATTGAAGTATTTTAATACTCTTGTCATGATGTATCTCTACTTCATTTATGAATTCTTTGAACCTTTCAAAGGCTTCAGACTTGTGTTTCATCAACAACACTTACCCAAACCATGAGTGATCATCGGTGAAGGTAATGAAGTAGCTATAGCCTCCTAAAGCTTGAGTTGACATAGGTCCACATACATCAGTATGTATTAGACCTAGCAACTCTCCCACTTGTTCACCTTTTCCTGTAAAAGGTAACTTAGTCATCTTGCCTTTTAAGCATGATTCGCATGTATATTATGAATCCAATTCATACAATTCCAGAATTCCACATCGGTGTAATTCGGACATGCGTTTCTTGCTTGCATGGCCAAGACGACAATGCCACATGTAGGAGTCTAATTGATTATCCTTTCGAGCACGCTTTTTGCTCACTTCGATATTAAAAACGTCACTGGATACGTCCAACGTATAAACACCATTGCTTAAAGCTGGTTTTGCCTTTTTAGCCTTTTTCTTCTTCCCCTTCTGTTGTTCCTTTGACTCCCTCTTAGAACCTTTCTTCGAGGAATCAACTAACAACACCGTCCCCTGCTCATGCTTCTCAGAAGGCTCCACAGTCTTCAGCATGTTGAGTAGTACCACAGATGAACCTTCTTGCATCTCAGAGGTGAAGAGGAGCTTGGAGACTTCAAACCTTTCGAATCTCACTTGCTTATCAAACAACTCATAAAGATGAAGGACTACGATATGAGCATCCATATGCTCATGCTGCTTCCGTAGCTTGGGTTCCATCATAGCTAGCATGATGCAATTTGCCAGTTCAGAATCAATCACATGTTCCTGATAGACCAACAATTGGTCCGGAGTTGCATCGTCACTAGGATGGGCGGGAAGAGGCGCTTCGAGGACATACGCAAGCTTTTCACCTTGAGAACAATTCTCAAGTTTCTAAGCCAGTCCAAGAAGTTCAGCGCAGTCAATTTATTTGAATCCAAGATAGAGTGCAAATTCAAAGACATCATGATCAATCAATTAACCTAGAAATACAAAATGAGGATATATGAGAAAATGATTTTAAAATGCATCAACATACATTTATAAATTCCATTCATTTTTTCGAATTTTAAAAAACCTCAAAATCACTTCGGGAGATCGTAGGTCCATCTCCGAATGGGCTGATATCCATCATAGATATGAACAACCATGGAGAGAGTCCAACAAGCCATTCATAACTACGATGGTAGGTATCAAATATACCGATTGCATATCACGTATATGCAACTATCACAATGTGCTATCAACTAATTGAATGTTTACACATACATCGGGTTGTTAACACATTAACAAGTATGCATCATATGCATAGCACCCAACTTCACCTCCCTTTACATCGACCTTGGAGAGAGTCCAACAAGCCGATGCTCCAAGTTAAAGCCAACCAATTAATCGAGAAATAGTTTTAATATGGTTAGAGTGCATTCAACCAATTAGCCCAGCTTGGAGAGAGTCCAACAACCAAAGCTAACGATTGACCTCTGACTCTTACCATATTAGTATTAAACTATTCCATGGTTTGAACATGTTCGGGTTCGAGCCGGGCTTGGAGAGAGTCCAACAACCCGAACAAGAAACGAAACTCTGGTTCTAACCATATTAATGGAAGTTGTAGGCTTTAATATTGAGTTAGGGTTTTTATGTCTCATCCTCTTCGCATGCAAATAACTATTATCTACATGGCATGACATACATCTACATGTCACGACACGCATGGCATAATGATATGCATCTAATGCAATTACATGGCATATAATTATGTCATGTACAAAATTTCCTTATATGTCATAACTATTTATGGAAATAAAATATGTTTAAGATTTGATTCTCCAAATCAAATCATGATTGAATTAGGAAACAAATTTCCAAATCTAATCACATATTTTATTTGTGGAAATAGTTGATTAAGGAAAGTCAATTTAGGAAACCAATTTCCTAAATCATCAAAACTACTTATGGAAATAAAATATTTAAAGTTTTGATTTCCCAAATCAAATCATGATTAAATTAGGAAACAAATTTCCAAAATCTAATCAAATATTTTATTTATGGAAAATATCAATTTCCATAAATACTTCCAACTTTCCAAAAGTAGAAGATTTCCATAAATACTTCTAAGTTTTCAAAAGTAGAAAATTTCCAGAAATATCATTATGACTATCGCAAAAAAATTTTACGATTATGTTGAAAGACAACCTGGGCTCTGATACCACTGTTGGGTTTCCGGCACCGCGGCGAGTGTGTGTTCGAAAATGTTTCATAAACATGTGCACAGCTGAAGGAATAAAATAATAAATCTAATTTATTACAACACACACATCACACGCATGCATAGTACAATATGTGTAGACATAACCGTAAATTCAAATTTTGCAATAAAAGGAAATTTATACTACGTATACCTGACGTATCACGTGTAGCGAAAAAGGCATCAACCGGAATGATTCTCGCTAGAATCGTCTCTATCCGTATCCATGCCGAGTATCTTCGGTATGACTTCACAAAGTCACGAGCCTCGTCTTCATACGAGTTACTAGCCTCGTGTTGAAGACGATGTGATCGAGAGAAGATCACGATCCGAATCAAAATTCGGATCCAAAATGAGTCTTCAAAAACTCGCTTCTCCGGAGAGGTATTCGTCAACTGTTTGACGAATCCTTCGTCCTCCGCCTATGAGGATTACTGAAGATCGAATCTCCGTCAAGGATACCACTGTCGGAGCTCCAAACATCGTCCAAATGACGCTCCGACAAGAAGGAAACAAGCTGTCCAGAAAACTGGACAGCTTTGGTGGAGGAATAGGGGCCGGCCAAATAAGGAAGGTTGAGGCTCACCTTGTCGCCGGACCCAAAGGAGATCACCGGAGCTCCTCCGGCAGCAGCTCGACGGCGACAAGAGGAAAGGACAGCACCTTCTGGATGCCGACAAGGGAGCTGGCGGTGGCAATAGGTTTGGCGCCGACTAGACTTGGAGAGGAGAGGGGGTTGGGCGGCAACTCATAGATTAGGGCTTAACAAAAACCCTTAAGCCCTATTTTATAGAGAACAAATTCTCTTAATGGTTATCGGATCATAACCAAAAGTCCGTTAACCCGCTCCATTAATTTAAGTTAAAATAAACCAAACCATGATGGTTTATTTTAAGTTAAAACGAACCAAACCAACTTTGGTTCATTCGTTTAAAACAAACCAAATCCTTTGGTTTATTCTCCTCAATTGGATTAGAATCAAACCAATTTGGTTCATCCATCATGTCTTCATAAGACACGGCCCATCCATGCTTCCATTGTGACTGAAACGATTTCATGCTCGCTCCATGTTTGGTCCAACCAAACCTAGTTTCTCTCGGTCTGAGAATCTCATTCTCAAGCTCATTTTAAATCCTTCGGATTACGCTCGTTGTGCATGTGACCAAATAGGTTCTCGGTTTATGTTGGTCGTCTATAATTAACCATTAATTATAGAATGATCATGATTGGCACCTAGTAGTATATCATGATCCCCAATTAACCGAAAAGATCAACGGTTGATCCAAAACTACTTCTGAAACCCTTCAGCAGCTCGAATGAATCATGCCCCATTCCCTTCACTCATCTTATACCCACTTGGTTCAGGACATGGTCTATAGTGTCAGTCCCCACTAGGCTGACTATGTCACATCTAGCCCAAGTATCATTTCCTTGTCACACCTAGTCCTACGGATCCTTTCGAAGAGTACCTTACTCTAAACATGTAATGCTTTAGCCAAAGACTTTAGTAACAATCCGACGAGAGGCCATGGGTATACATCTCCTCGCAAGGAGTGGTGAATCCTTTATAGGCTATTCAAACACCTTCGATCACTTCGACTTATACCCAATCATCCCGGGTCCACATCTCCTTAGAGATGCTTGCTTAAGATGTCAAAGCATAAGTCTTTATGATCAAGATGACTTGAATACCACAAATCAAAGGAACATCGCACTTAAGCTGCAGTAAGAACTTCATTGACATATCTATATATGCAGAGAACCATATGAAGTCTTACGGCTGGTCACTCCAATAAACTAGTTACCATAACTAGCATCCACGATTAACTCCGAACATCACAATGTCTCCAGCCAGTGAGAATCAACTGCTTGGATACACCAAGGAGTATACCTTATGCTAGTCTCGACAGAATTAATGGTGTCCAAATCCATCAATTCATCGACTAGGGATAATTTTGATACATCACAATTACACATGTAGAGATGCTCACTAGTTGTGATCCAATCACAAATTCTCTCATGCTGTGAATCGTATCGTGGACATTCAATAAATGAGTTTAAGATCTAATCAAATATATGAAAACATGTATACTCAAATAGTGAATCGTCATTTATCATATAAATGGTTCAAACATAAGGCGATTGCCTTAGGACATCTCTCATATATTACTAACACACATGATCATTGTTTGCATATTTATAGTTATACATATTGTCTGATACATTACATTGTAGATAACATGCTGTGTAGTGTCACATGGGAGATCATGTTATCAGTTACTTGTAAAGTATAAGTAAAGGCATACAACCGAGATTGTTTTGGACAAACCATTGGTAAGATTGTAGTGTGATTTGGTATTGGTTTGTCTTGACCATAGACTAGTACACTTTGTGTGTATTGAGCAGGACCGATTTAGAGGTGATTCAATTTATTACTGACTACATAATTAAATCGGACCTCGGATATTATGGTGTACATGCTCTTAATCCCGATATAATAATGGGCACATGTACTTAATATTTATTTCTTTGATTTATTAATGGGAGAGATTTATAAAGTAAATCGATAGACTCGGTTAGTTGGGAAATGATATTATTTACATGGTGTGTCGTTGATTATAGGAGGAAACCATGTCCTATATATTAGGATGATGATGTCCCCTTGAGGAGCTTATAAGGGTCATCATGTAAACCTTGCAGGTGGACTTGGTCTGGCATGATGATAAGGTTGAGTGGTACTACTCATGGAGTTAGATGTTGAATAATTAATTGTCAATAAATTAATTAATTGACGGACATTTGAGATCTTAAACACGGGGAGATATTTATACAACTAATATATGGAGCCCATATTTATTTATGGGGGTTGGTGAGGTAGATCAATGATAATCCTCTAGTGAAATGGATTATCATTAATGGATCAAACTTTATGTGGGCTAGATCCATTGGATGGCCAAGATCCAACTCCTCCTCATTGTCCCTATTATAGCCTATTAAAACTCTCATGGATCCTAGATCCGATAGTGGAAAATGAAACCCTAAATCCGACGGTGGGAATTGAATCCCTAGATCCGACGTTGGAGATTAAAAGGAGGCTTAAGCCTAAATCTATAAATAGGAGTCCAAGGCATGGGCTGCAACTAATCTTGAGGAGATTAGGGTTTTTCTTCCAGGGTTTTGGTCGGCTAGGGTTTGGAGTTGGCTTGAGAGAAGAGGTGGGCGGCAACCTAAGGTTGGTCTTCTTCCAATTGGGCGACAGCAAGATTAGGTTTTGGCTCTTCTTGGCCGGCGACACCTCACCCTCTCTCTCTCTAGATTGGCCAGCGACTCCTCCCTCTCTCTCTCTCTCTTTTGGCTGGCGAAAACCTTTCTTCAAGGTTGGCCGGTGCTCCATATTCCTCTCCATGGCCGGCGGCAACAACCAAGCAAGGTGGCTTGGTGGTCGGTTCTAGATAGGAGAAGAAGTTTTGTTTTATTCTTCCCTTTGTTCAGAGCGAGCAAGGAAGGGAAGAACGTGATCTAGGAGGCTTCGACTTTTGGAAGATTGTCGTCCACATGACGTCCAAAAGGAGGAAGGACATACAATAGAAGACCTTGAGGTAAACAAGAGGTATAATTCTTGTTTTGGTTTCCTTTTGTTTCTTTGTATTATGTATGTAATTGCATGTGGCTAATTTACTTGGACCTCGAAGATAAACACAAAAACCGGCGATCCGTACATCATCTATTCCGCGGCTAGTCGAGAAGAAGAGTTAGGTTGCTTGAACAACTAGTTTGTTCAAGAGACCACTCTAATCAAATAACATGATGATGGATCGGTTGCTTGGGTAATCTGTCATCGTCTTGGATTAATTTTTTTAATCCGGGGACGTAGAGAGGATTGCCATGTACAAGCGACCGAGGTGAAGTTAGAAGCGAAGCTTTGGCTCCGCAAAACCCTTCAACTGGTATCAGAGCCACGGTTTCTGATTTTGTGTGTTTAGGATTCAGTTACTTTTATGCACTTATCATATATTGTATGTGCCGAATGATAGTAGGATGTGCATGTTGGTGCAGTAGGCACCTAAGTCGAATCTGAGTTTTGATTATAGCAAACGATACAAAGTTAAGCTCATGTCGTTATCTCACGAGCCGAATCGAGTGTGCAGAAAATTGCTATAGATGGAGCTGAAGGCTAGTGACACCCGGAGGAAGCCACAATGGTCGGGCGACACTCGAGTGACTTTGGAGGGAGCCGAAGAAATCAAGTGGTAGGCCGGAAGCGAAAGAAACACAGTAAGTATCAAGGTAAGCTCGTGTGTGTGCGAGAGTAAGTGAGGTCGTATCCTCTTTACGGGGATGATCTTAGGCATAGATCCGACTAAAGACATCCTACAGGTGGTCTAGGTCGAGATCGGACGGTCGGAGGTCGTCGAATTAATATTTTTGTTAAGCTAACTTTGCCTTGCAGCTAGCATTAATCGACTGCCAGCTTGGAGGACTCGACTGCCGTCCAACAGTCGACTTCTTGAGGTCAGCATTTGACTGATGCTGCCATCAGTCGACTGATGATGGCCATCAGTCGACTGATGGTCAAGGATCAACCTCGAGGAGTCAAGCCTTATCACCATTTTTCAAGGAGTCATGTGCCAAAACTCTATTGGGTGAAGTTCCTCTCGAAAAGGGGCTCAAAGGCTATAAAAGGAGGGCCAATCCTAGGGTTTCTTCATCAATTCTAAGCTTCCAAAAACCTCCGCCAAGCTACAACTTTTCGACAACGAATTGCTTCTTCTCCGACGTCTAGGTTTAATTGTTTTCTTTTTATTACGTCGGTTTAAGTTGTTTATTTTAGTTCATTACTTTCAAATCTTGAAGCTTTTATCATAACGAGGAGAGGGGGAGTGTCCCTCTACCTCAAGCTTTTTGCTTTTATTTGTAACAATTAACTCCTACCTCTAACGAGGAGGAGTTCTTTAGTGTTTTGCCCTCCGTGCGTGGTCAAGGACCACTAGGGCCTTGGAGTAGTACCCGAAGGCTACGAACCAAGTAAAAATATTTGACTCCTTTATTTATTGCTTATCTTTCTGCTACAATTAATTATCTACTCGGGTTTTAACGAACGAACAAAAAAAAGGTTTTATCACTATTCACCCCCTCTAGCGATTCACTTCGATCCAACAGTGCGTAGGCTAACTTTTTGGTTGCAGGCATAAGACACAACTATTATGGCCATATGTGTGTGTATGTGATTGGATGTGTGTAATTGTAATATTATTTGAATCCTCAGGGTTGACGAGGTAGTATTTAATTTTTGTAATTAAGTATGGCATTTTTTAGGCACTCTTTTATTTTAGTTTAGTTTCGATCTAGATTTCATGTACACTCCTTCATGGAATATAGGATCGATGAATGTAAATTAAAATAATTATTCTTGGCTCGGATCTTCGGATGGCTTATACATGGCGTAGGGAGGAGCGGACAAGATGACGATACGACGGGAGGCATATTGGAGAACAAAAGCCATAATAGTTGGAAAATATTTTTTTTCCTATTTATTGCTTCTTGTTTGATATGCATGTCGTGTGCTAGAAAAATTTCTCAATTTTAAATTACTAAGTGGGAGAGGGATATTTTTTATAAATTCTCACGGCCTCGATTACGATTTGACATGTGATGCAAACAAACTTACGCGTCGCCTCTGAGTGCCTTCCTCCCCATTGGATGAGTTTGTTTTGCGAATCACATGGTCAAATATGGTTATAGGAAATTATTTAGGAGCATGTGTACTTCCCCATCGAAAGGCACATAATCCGAGATAATTGCCTTGGTATCAAGTAATGGTGAACACTTAGATGCAAATAAGAGTATCCTCCCCATCGGAGTCACTGCTTTTATTTGTAGGGCCGAAGAGGAACCAACTAATAATTTTATTTTTCAAAAATTTAGGTTGACAGGATAATAAAATTAATAGGTAAAACCTCCTCTTATAAATGTAGAATTTACATACGTCTACACGATCGTGACATACGATATTCTCGGTGTTTTGAGGTGTTGGTTGATTTTAAAATTTTAATGTTTGAGGAATCAATAATTTTTTGAAATCTAATGTTTTGATCTATGTGATTCTTAGGTTTTTCAAAAATGACTTTCAACCCGCTTGATGTGATACTAAAAGAGAATAAACTTACTGAACCCAATTATATTGATTGGAAAAGGAATCTTGATATTGTCTTGACTACTGAGGAGTACAAGTATGTACTCTTCGAAGAATGTCCTCCTAAGCCTGTGGATGATTCTAAAGAAAAGGAGAAGGAGAGTTATAAGAAGTGGATAAAGGCTGATGAGATGGTGCGGTGTTACATTTTGGCTTCTATGTCAAATGTATTGCAACATCAGCATTAAGCCATGCCCACTGCTTATGACATGATGCTCAATCTCAAGGATCTTTTTGGACACCAGAATCGGGCTGCAAGGCAAGAAGCCATGAGGAACTTGATGACGACCACCATGATCGAGGGAACACCTGTGAGGGATCATGTTCTCAAGATGATGGCTCATTTGAATTAGCTGGAAGTCCTTGGAGCTGAGATCGATAAGGAAACCCAGGTCGATATCATTCTCCAGTCTCTACCAAGGAATTTTAAGCAGTTTCGCATGAACTACAACATGAATAAAAGGTTGTATTCATTGGCAGAGCTTCTGATAGAACTCCAAACGACAGAGGGGCTTTTTCGTCAGAGTGCTAAAGCTCAGGTCATGGTTGCTTAGAAGGTTTCGACTTCTAAGCCAAAAGGCAAGAAGAAGAAGAAAAAAGGTGGAGCAAAGGTGGCGGGAGGATCTCAGAGAGGAGTGAAGAACACGAAAGGCAAGTGCTTCACTTGCAAGCACATAGACATTGGAAGAAGGATTGCCCCAATCGGAAGTAGAACAAAGGTATATCTTTTGGCCTAGTCGTTGAAACATGTTTAACAGTGTTATCTACCAGCACCTGGTGTGTAGATACGGGAGCCACTGATCATGTCTGCAATACTTTGCAGGGGTTCCAGAAAACCAGACGACTAGCTGAGGGGGAGATTACCGTTTACTTGGGTGATACTACGAAGGTGGCGGCTATTACAGTGGGAGATGTTTATTTATCTTTCGATAGGAATAAAACTTTGGTTCTAAGAAATTGCCTTTATGTACCTTTATTTAGAAAGAATTTAATTTCACTTTCTAAATTATTTTTGGATGGATATTCTATTTTTTTAAATGATAGAGTTGTTATAATAAGGAATAGGGAGATTATATGTTCTGGTGCATTGATAGGAAGTTTATATTCCCTTGAACCAAAAGCTCCCACGATGCAAATAGAAGTAAATAACTCATCTTCTAAATCTAATAAGAGAAAAGAACCTTTGAAAATGAACCAAACATATCTTTGACATATAAGGTTAGGTCATATTAACCTGAGTAGAATTCAAAGGTTGATAGCTGATGGACCTTTGGGTTCATTGGTGGCAGAAGATTTTCCAACCTGCGAATCTTGCTTGGAAGGTAAAATAACCAAGAGGCCTTTTAAGGCCAAGGGGTATAGAGCCAAAGATGTGTTGAAATTGGTTCATTCTAATTTATGTGGCCCTATGTCTATCCAGGCTAGGGGTGATTTTGAATATTTCATCTCTTTTATAGATGATTATTCAAAATATGGAAACATTTACTTGATGCCCCGCAAGTCTAAATGCTTTGACAAGTTCAAAGAATTCAAGCATGATGTGGAGAAACGTCATGGTAAAAGTATGAAGACACTACGATCTGATCGTGGTGGTGAGTACCTCTTGGGAGAGTTTGGGAATTTCTTATCATAGGCTTTGATTCAATCCCAATTGTCTGCACCTGGCACACCCCAGTAGAATGGTGTAGTGGAGCGAAAAAATAGGACTCTTATGGAGATGGTTAGATCGATGATGAGTTATTCTAAGTTCCTAGATTCGTTCTGGTGGTATGCTCTGGATACGGTAGTGTATATTCTGAACTTGGTACCATCTAAATCAGTGCCTTCTACTAACACAGAATTGTTGAATGGGCGAAAGCCTAGTCTGAGACATATTCAGATTTGTGGGAGTCCAGTACATGTGCTGAAGGCAGATGCTGGTAAGTCGGAACCTCGTACAGAAGTGTGCATGTTCGTGGGCTATCATAGAGGAACGAAAGGTGGTTTGTTCTATAGTCCTAGAGATCAGAGGGTGATCGTTAGCACGAACGCTAGATTTTTAGAGGAAGACTATGTGATGAACCACAAGCCCATGAGTAAGATTGTTCTAGAGGAATTGAGAGGGGAAGTCACTACTTCAGTACCACCGGTACAAGAGGATATACCACAAGTGACTGCACCGCGTGTCATAGAGGATACACAGGTGATACCTCATCATAGTGGGAGGGTCGTTAGACAGCCTGATAGATTTATGTTCTTGGGAGAATCTTCGGATTTGGTCCATGGCGAACATGAACCTAGTCCCCAGACATATGACGAGGCAATCCAAGATAAAGATGCGGTATCTTGGCAAAGTGCGATGAATTCTGAGATAGAATCAATGGATTCAAATCAGGTCTGGGCACTAGTAGAACCACCCAATAGTGTAAAAACCATTGGATGCAAGTGGATCTACAAAAATAAGAGAGGAATAGATGGGAAGGTTGAGACCTTCAAAGCAAGACTTGTTACGAAAGGGTATACTTAGAAAGAGGGTATCGATTATGAGGAGACTTTTTCGCCGGTAGCCATGCTTAAGTCTATCTGGATTCTCTTATGTATTGTTGCTCATGTGGATTATGAGTTGTGGCAGATGGATGTCAAGACAACTTTCCTTAATGGAAGTCTTGAGGAAAACATCTATATGAAGCAATCAAAGGGATTCATTGCAAAGGGCAAAGAGCATCTTGTGTGCAAGCTTAATTGGTCCATTTATGGATTGAAGCAAGCTTCCAGATCTTGGAACATCCACTTTGATGAGGTAATCCAGTCTCATGGATTTATTCAAAGTCCGGATGAGTCTTGTGTAAACAAGAGATGTGACAGAAACGTAGTGGTATTTCTTATACTATACATAGATAACATTTTGTTAATTGGCAACAATGTCAAGGTGTTATCAGACATAAGGGTATGGTTGTCCAAACAGTTTGATATGAAGGACTTGGGAGAAGTGGGACACATCCTTGGGATCAAGGTTATAAGGGATGGCAGGAAAAGGATGTTGTGCTTATCTCAAGCTTCATACATAGACACCATTTTGGCTCGTTTTAGCATACAGAACTCCAAGAAAGGTTTTCTACCTTTTAGGCATGGAGTACCTTTATCTAAAGAGATGTGTTCTAGAACATCAAAGGAGATAGAGGAGATGAAGGCGGTTCCTTATGCTTCGGTAGTAGGAAGCCTCATGTATGTTATGCTATGTACGAGACCGGATATCTGCTTTGCAGTTGGCATGGTTAGCAAATATCAGAGTAATCCAGGACAGGGACATTGGACTGCAGCAAAGCATATATTGAATTTCTTGAAAAGGACTAGGGATTATATGCTGGTATACCAAGCAGATCAATTACTCCATGTGGGTTACATAGATTCCGACTTCAAATCAGATAGGGATAATAGTAAGTCTACCTCAGGTTTTGTGTTTACTTTGAAAGGTGGATCCATTGTATGGAGGAGTGTCAAGCAGAAATGCATGACGAACTCTACCATGGAAGCTGAGTATGTGGCAGCCTTTGAGGCAACAAAAGAAGTTGTATGGCTCAGGAACTTCTTGATGGACTTGGATGTGATTTCTGGTTTACCCAAAACTATCACAATTTATTGTGATAATAGTGGTACAGTTGCAAACTCAAAGGAACCATGAGCCCATAAGACAAGTAAACACATAGAGCGCAAGTGCCACCTGATACGAGAAATCATAAAATGAGGAGAAGTTGTTGTAGCCAAGATTGCATCAGAGGATAACCTGGCAGATCCTTTCACTAAGGCCCTTCCAGCGAGAGCTTTTGATAGGCATGTGGAGGGAATGGGAATCAGATGTATGACAGTATAAAGACAACATAGTCTTTTAGTATAAGTGGGAGATTATTGGAATGTATACTGAAAAGTCTATCTTTTGTATGAACATCTTTATTTTTAAAATAAGAATCACATGATCATTGGTTACATATTTATGGTTATGCATATTGTCTGATACATTACATTGTAGATAACATGGTGTGTAGTGTCACCCGGGAGATCATGTTATCAGTTTATCATAAAATATAAGTAATGACTCACAACCGAGATGGTTTTGGACAAACCATTGGTATGGTTGTAGTGTGATTTGGTATTGATTTATCTTGACCATAGACTAGTACACTTTGTGTGTATTGAGCAGGACCGACTTAGAGGTGATTAAATTTATTGCTGACTACATAATTGAATCGGACCTCGGATATTATGGTGTACATGCTCTTAATCCCGATATAATAATGAGCACATGTACTTAGTATTTATTTCTTTGATTTACCAATGGGCGAGATTTATAGAGTAAATCGATAGGCTCGGTAAGTTGGAAAATGATATTATTTATAAGGTGTGTCATTGATTATAGGAGGAACCCGTGTCCTATATATTAGGATGATGATGTCCCCTTGAGGAGCTCATAAGGATCATCATGTAAACCCTGCAGGTGGACTTGGTCCGGCATGATGATGAGATTGACTGATACTAATCATGGAGTTAGATGTTGATTAATTAATTGTCAGTAAATTAATTAATTGATGGGCATTCGAGATCTTAAACATGGGAAGATATTTGTACAATTAATATATGGAGCCCATATTTATTTATGGGGGTTGGTAAGGTAGATCAATGATAATCCTCTAGTGGAATGGATTATCACTAATGAATCGGACTTTATGTGGGCTAGATCCATTGGGTGGCCAAGATCCAACTCCTCCTCATGGTCCCTATTATAGCCTATTAAAACCCTCATGGAGCCTAGATCCGACAGTGGAAAATGAAATCCTAAATCCGACGGTGGGAATTGAATCCCTAGATCCGATGGTGGAGATTAAAAGGAGGCTTATGCCTAAATCTATAAATAGGAGTCCAAGGCATGGGTGGCAACTAATCTTGAGGAGATTAGGGTTTTGCTTCCAAGGTGTTGGTCGACTAGGGTTTGAAGTTGGCTTGAGAGAAGAGGTGGGCGGCAACCTAAGGTTGGTCTTCTTCTAATTGGGCGGCGGCAAGATTAGGTTTTGGCTCTTCTTGGCTGGCGGCGCCTCACCCTCTCTCTCTCTCTCTAGATTGGCCGGTGACTCCCTCTCTCTCTCTCTCTTTTGGCCTTCGGCAACCTTTCTTCAAGGTTGGCCGGCGCTCCTTATTCCTCTCCATGGTCGGTGGCAACCACCAAGCAAGGTGGCTTGGTGGTCGGTTCTAGATAGGAGAAGAAGTTTTGTTTTATTCTTCCCTTTGTTCGAAGCGAGCAAGAAAGGGAAGAACGTGATCTAGGAGGCTTCGACTTTTGGAAGATCATCGCCCACACGACGTCCAAAAGGAGGAAGGACATACAATAGAAGACCTTGAGGTAAACAAGAGGTTTAATTCTTGTTTTGGTTTCCTTTTGTTTCTTTGTATTATGTATGTAATTGCATGTGGCTAATTTACTTGGACCCCGAAGATAAACACAAAAATCGGCGATCCATACATCATCTATTCCGCGGCTAGTCGAGGAGAAGAGTTAGGTTGCTTGAACAATAGTTTGTTCAAGAGACCACTCTAATCAAATAGTACGATGATGGATCGGTTGCTTGGGTAATCCATCATCGTCTTGGATTAATTTTTTTAATACGTGGATGTAGAGAGGATCGCCATGTACAAGGGACCGAGGTGAAGTTAGAAGCGAAGCTTTGGCTCTGCAATTCCATACAAATGCTTTGTAGATAAGAACATGCAATCGAAGTACGACATCGATCAAATCACTATTCACCTCCCCCCTCTAGCGTACCAACGATCCCAACATAAAATTGTGTAAGAACTTGATAGAGTGTATATTGATTGAGTGCATATAGAACTTGTGAAGCTTATCTTAGCATAGTCACATTAGTTTTGACGCAATGCCTTGAGATGTTCTAGAGATCAAAGAATAATGGTATAAGACATATAAAAGACCACAAAATAAGATGCATGAAGGTAACAACTTTGAGGTAGTCCAAGGAGACCAATAACTAGCTGGGCATATAAAGGATGACATGTGGAACGAGTTAAAACCTTGATGCATCTGACGGATTTATGACATGACGGAGGATGTCCTTGTATGCAAAAGTGAAGTTGTAAAGGTAAACTCTTCTGCAAATTGTTAAAGTCAAGTAACCTATATTTTAGGATTTAAATAGGTTTGACTTAAGTGATAACTTGACCATTAGACTAATTATAGTTGACAATCCAATTAATCTTGGAAAGTGTTCTTAGTCGATAAGTGCATTGAGTCAATTAAGGCTAGTTGACTCAATGTTGAGTCGACTAGATAGTCAATTGGACAATTTAATTTGATTAAATCTTTGATAGGAATTAGAAAGAGAATGATTCATAAAATAGAGAAAAGATGTATCTAATAGATCGCTTAGATAATGAGTTGATTAAGAGAGTCAATGCCTAGCAAAATAGTTGATTTGTATCAAGGTGAATCGAGTGAGAAATTCATTTTTAGATAAGGGTACTGAAGTGACCACAAAAACAATCAACTAAATATTGGAGCCCCAAGTGATCCAATGCGACCATGGATTTTGATGTTTGGACAACGGATTTAAAGTAGACCTTGCATTATGGATTAAGTTGTGTATCTAAATGTGTAGAAAATTAGATATACACATATGAAATATCTGAGAGTATTCTATATAGTTGTGCAAGGAAGTAGAAGATACAAGTGAACATTAAGGATGGCATAAGATGGGAGCTATCCAACTCAATACATCCAGAGGAGGAGCTTCGCAAGTGAGTGTGAAGGTGGAGGGAGAAGGATGAAAATAGTTAGAGAGAATACTAACTATGGTTTACATAACTAAATTTTGTTATAGAGGTCTAGCTAGTTGGTACATATTCAAGCATTGTCGATATCACATTTAATTAGTCATTGGAAAATTTTGTATTTTAGAATTACTAGCACTGCTGCAACAGTCCTACTACATTTGAGTTCACCATATAGCTCTTTATATTGTTGAAAAGAAAGGGGAGAAACTCACAAATTTCATGCTTAGTATATAAATAATTAAAATATCTAATAAGGTACTAATCATGCTTAAAGATAAATAAAAATAATAATAAATCTATGGTGACATAATTGTGATTATATTGCATTTGTACCCTACTTCTCATCCTTTTATTATATGAAATTTCTCAATAGAATCTCTTGTTTTGTTATGGTTGTGAGATCGATTAGAGCGAGGTGAATAGCCATTTAAAATTTACGACTATGATTCTAATTACTCTTGTTAATTATTTTGTAAGGTCATATAGATTTAGTACAATATTGTAAATTTACGAATCGAAAGGAATACTTGTGGAAATATAAATGTATACCTCGAATCGTAATGTAGATTTCTCTAAACTGCTCAAAACTCCAAAACTTAAATTAAAAGTCTGATCATGAACAACCTCGCAATCAGATGAAAGTCATGAATCTGAATTCGAACTTTCACCACAACATCACAACATCACAACCAAAATCCGATGATGTAAGATGATGATTATCTCTTGTTCTCCTCGATAAGAGATGAGAGTTCTCTGCACCTTTGCACTGCTTGCCTTCATGCACAACACTTGCACACACACAAAACTTCTTCTCCCCTCTCTCATATGCACGTACAATCTCTTCTTGCACATCTCACCGCTTCTCACGCAGCAAGGGACTTTTGTATGGGAGGTTATTAGGACAAGGAATAATGGGTGGTTACTATAACAACATTTTAGTACATTATTTTGGCTCTTAGATTTAATGCTTTTTATTTTCTAGTATGATTAATTGTTGATTCTTAGCATGGTTTATGAGTATGGATATATTTTGATGCTAATTGCAATTTTCCTACAATTATGATATTATTTCTCATATTTTGAATGTGATTTTTGTATGAAACCAAAAGGAGCCATGGATTCGAGTCAAATCAAACTAAGTTTGGCTTAATTTCATGGTTAAAAGTGAGAAAGATCAAGCAGAAAACAATCTGAACTATTGATATAGATTTGAAGCAATCTGATATAAGGAAATAGATCTGATAGATCCTAGTCATTCATCCAAATTTGGAGTGATATGGATTCTTCATCCAAATCTGAATTATTTTAGTTGTGGATTCAAATCCAAATGATCCAATGGTTGAAATCCATTTGGAAGAGCCGAAGAAGGAGATTGGGCTTCTCTCCATCATCTACAAGCACGCAACCATTTGTTCCTCACCAAGCTTTGCTGTTCCTACACAACCATCCTCCACCGCCCATCCATCTCCTCCACCAAGGCCGATGGTGGTCTTCTTCATAACCTCCATCCCTTCCAACTATAGCATCCCTCTCTTCTCCTTGCTTTACCACCGACCAACGTCTACACCTTCATGGACAATCATCGGAGAAGGGGTTCTCCCCTTCGATCGGCCATTTCCCCATCATCTTCCTCCTACCTTACCTCTGGCTGAAGAGGAGAAGGGGATTCCCTTTCTCTTTAGATGTACCATCACATCTTCTCCTCCGGCAACCCTATTCCTTCCACTGGCCAGTCACCATCACAATTGGACCTTCATCTCCGGTAGCAACCTCTTGTATCTTCCAATTGACCAACTTCATCCTCTTCCAGTCAGCCAGCTTCATCCTCTTCTCCGGTGGATCTTCCCAAGGAGGGAAACCATCTCCGGTAGCATTGTACAACACCTACCATCTCTGGACAGCTTCTTACAACATCCTATAGCTTTTTACAACATCCTACATCTTTCTTCTAGTTTCTGATAGATTTCTTCATCCGCAGATAACTTCTTCTGTGACATTCCAAGAACCCCTTTTCTTTGTATTTGAATGATTTTATTGGCTTGGTTTATCAAGTTGTTAGATTTTCTTACATTCAGTTAAATTATTGCAATTTTATCATGCTTCCTTTGTGTTTGTTGAATTGTTCCTTTCAATAGTTATGCTTTAGTTTTGCAATTCAGTTAGTTTAATTATTGGTTATAGTTTATGTTGAATTTTAGGTTTGCTAGGCTTGTTAGTTGGATGATTTCTTTGCAATGTCGTTTAGTTCAATTGCTCTCTTTTAAGCATTTCCATGCATTAGATTTGGTCTCCAATTGTTTAATGTATTAGTTGTTTCATTTGGTTGTTAGTTGAATGTGTGTTTGGTTTAAATTGTCTCATGTCTACTACATGTTCAATGAAATGTTTGTTTCATTAGCTAGGATTTAGTTTTTGCATTAAGGTTGTTCTCTTTATCTGAATGCTTTTGTTTGAATGCTTTACTTTATGTTTTATTCAATTCCATCGCAATCGTAGTTTAGTTAGATTATATTTTTGATTACTTGCATTGTCTTTCATTCAGTAGGATTAACATTTTAAATCCAAACCTCACTTTTCAATAGAAAAATTCAAAGCAATAATTAGCGATCGTACAACTTTCTATTCTACCGATTACACTCATTGAGAAATGATCCTGGTCGTTTTCTATGCTATGTTATCATAGAGAGGGTTTGGTAATTAATTTATTATTGTGCCATGACAAACGTGATTGATTAGTTGCCCATTATCCATGATCTAATGCCCCAACGTGGGCATAACCAACATCTTCCAGGTGCACACGAGGGCATATTACTTCCATCATTAGATCACACCTCATGTGACCCATCACATCACCCTTCTAGATTTTCATAAAGGATTGGACATTGTGCGACATGCGAGTACACCTGTAAATAAAAACTACTCAATATACCTATTAGGATGATTGAGTAGTCATTATTATATCATAAGATACAATATCTCATTGCAACCCCTGATCCAAGACTAATTATATCCAATCGAGCTACTTTCCTCATCAAAAGTAATCCCCAAATTTCATTCGACTTTTATATTCAATATTATGTTTAATCCCTTCATGGATAAATATAAAAGACTAGTTGGTGAATATAAGCTAATCATACATCATCAATTGGTCTTCCTTTTTCCAAACTCGAATCTGTCAATCTCAGCTCAACTGCTTTCCTGGACCTGTCCCTCAAATCTCAATTTATCTTCTGAGCCATTGTAAATAGACTAAAGTAGAAAACACTGAATCATGACCTCAAGAAATGTTCAAAAGTAATAAGGGAACAAGAGATCCCACCTAGAGGATCTCGAATCTCATACAGTGGGGCTCGGGGATATTCATTTACTGTCTCAAGTAATATGGCTCCCATTTTTACTAGTCATTTTATTACATGTGATATGAAATACATGCCACAATGTTGATCCCCCATTTCTCATAAGGGTATATGTAAGATTTCTCTAACACCATGTAGGTAAAGGACTCAGTCTACACATAAGACTCTATCCAAATATTTTAGAGAGAGTATGTAAAAGATAATATCAGAAATTATAGGTAATATCTGAGATCTCAAACCTGGCTACTTATAGGCAATATGGATGTGACTATGTTCACATCGTTCATGTCACACATGAGGTCATCCTGTACACATATCAAGGTGATTTAAGTTCTAGAATACTCTCAAAACCTCTTACAGTTAGAAACCATCTTATCTCCACTCTTGGAGAGGTGGTCACTCATGCGAGAGAGTTGACCTTATAATTATTTGCCTAACATATTTCTTATATCTTCACTCTTGGAGAGGTGGTCACTCATATGAGAGAGTTGACCTTACCTTCCTAACATATTTCTTATATCACAAAACATATATATATATAAAATTGAGAAATATCATATAATACCCAAACCCAATGATTCCCTATGTCTCATAAAGGAGTCTCTAGTGATAGATTTGATGAAGGGGTCAGTAACCATGTTATGTTTAGAAATTTACTTGACATACACTATAAGATCGAGAAATACTAGAGGGGGTGAATAGCGTTAGAAAATCTTTATTTTCTTCGATTAAAAACAAAGTATGCAGCGGAATAATTAAGAACAAAGACACGCTTTATTTTTACTTGGTTCACAATCAACCGGTTGCTAGTCTATGGCCCCGCGATCCTTGATCGCTTCCAATGGGCAATTTACTAAAAGGTCTCTTCCTCATTGGAGGTAAGAGACAAATGAACGGTATAAAGAATGTAGAGGACGATGTAAAACTCCTACCCCTCCTCTTAGCAATGAAAAAGCACAAAGAATAAGAACAATATTAACTAAACAAAACACTACCGACTTAAGTGAATAAGTCATTCAAGCACAGTCGGTGTAATGACGTCGTTACATGATGAAGAGAACTTGGATCAATGGAGCACTTTTGAAAGCCTTTCAAGTTAATGAAAAAGAGTTATTTGCCTCTCCTTTTATAGCCTTTTGAACCCCATCTCATTGAGATCCAGATCTAGGTCAAACATCCACATCACCCCTCCTTTAGTGGATCTTATCTTGACTCTCCTCAAAGTGATCAGCTTGACTCGCAGTCGACTGATGCCATACAGCAGTCAACTAATGGTAGTCCAGTCAACTTCCATTTTCCTCCAATCGATTGATAGCTTGATAACTCACCTGCAACACATGGTTAGCACAAGAATCTTTATCGATAGCAAATTCGACGGTCCTGTACCATCTGAACTCGACTTAGACCTTCCTCCGAAAGTCTTAGTCGGATCGTCGCCTATGGTTGTCTCCGTACGGAGGACGCATCCTTACCATCACTCTACACCTGGAGCTTACCTTTGGTCCTTCTGACCTGTCGCTTAGCTTCTAATCACTTGACCACCAAGGTTCCTCAACTCCCCGAGGTTCTCCTAGTGTCACCCGACCATCGAGATTTCTCATCCTGAAATTCTCCTGGCGTCATTGACCTTAACAAAGCTTAATACATTACGTGCACACTCAACACAACATATGAGATAACAAGGTGGCTTAACTTTGAATCTTTGCCATCATCAATGTTAGTGCCTATAAGATTCACATATCTCCACAATGGTATGATATTGTCCACTTTGGGCCTAAGCCCTCATGGTTTTATTTTTTGGCTTTACCCAAAAGGCCTCATGCCAATGGAGATATATTTTTATCTTATAAGCACATGATTTTTTCCATGTCTTACTAAAATGGGACTTTGATTGTATTCCCTATACTCCCAACAATTCCCCCATCAAATGAAGGACCACATTGAGCCCCCTCAAGCCCTTCTATCCTTGAAGGACTTCCTCTGCTTGATATCCGATCCTCAACCCACCAGGATGTTGGGATGTATACTGAAAAGTCTATTCTTTGTATAAACATCTTTTTTTTTTAAATAAGAATCACATGATCATTGTTTGCATATTTATGATTATGCATATTGTCTGATACATTACATTGTAGATAACATGGTGTGTGGTGTCACACGGAAGATCATGTTATCAGTTCCTTGTAGAGTATAAGTAGAGGCTCACAACCGAGATGGTTTTGGACAAACCATTGGTATGGTTATAGTGTAATTTGGTATTGGTTTGTCTTGACCATAAAATTACACTAGTACACTTTGTGTATATTGAGCAGGACCGACTTAGAGGTGATTCAATTTATTGTTGACTATATAATTGAATTGGACCTCGGATATTATGGTGTACATGCTCTTAATCCTGGTATAATAATGGGCATATGTACTTAATATTTATTTCTTTGATTAACCAATGGGCGAGATTTAAAGATTAAATCGATAGGCTCGGTATGTTGGGAAATGATATTATTTACTTGGTGTGCCATTGATTATAGGAGCAAACCGTATTCTATGTATTAGGATGATGATGTCCCCTTGAGAAGCTCATAAGGATCATCATGTAAATCCTACAGGTGGACTTGGTCCGGCATGATGATGAGGTTGAGTGGTACTACTCATGGAGTTAGATGTTGATTAATTAATTGTCAGTAAATTAATTAATTGACAGACATTCGATATCTTAAACACGGGGAGACATTTGTACAATTAATATATGGAGCCCATATTTATTTATGGGAATTGGTGGGGTAGATCAATGATAATCCTCTAGTGGAATGGATTATCATTAATGGATTGGATTTTATGTGGGCTAGATCCATTGGGTGGCCAAGATCCAACTCCTCTTCATGGTCCCTATTGTAGCCTATTAAAACCCTCATGAATCCTAGATCCAACGGACACGATTAAAAGGAGGTTTGGGAAAAATCTATAAATATGTTACAAGGCTTGGGCGGCATGGGTGATTATCCATCTAGGGTTTTTGGGTGCTAGGGTTTGGAGGTGTTGGGCGACAACATTGGTTTGGCTTCTCCCTTAGAGTCGGCGGCAACCAAGAGGAGGATTAGGGTTTTCATTCTTTTCCTTTGTTCTTGGTCAGCTCCTCCTTCTCCTCTTCTAGGGCAGCACCTTCTTCCCTCAAGTCTTGGCCGGTGGCAAGAGTTAAGGTTCTTCCTTTGGAGCTCTTGGTCGGCGCCCATATTTCCTCTTCCTCTCCTTGGCCAGTTGCAAGGATCAAGCTAGGAGCTTAGTAGTTGGCTCTAGATAGGAGAAGAAGTCTTTGATTATCTTTCTTTGCTCGGAGCGAACAAGAAAAGGAAGATACGCGATCTAGGAGGTTTCAACTCTTGGAGGATTCTTGCCCACACAACGTTCAAGAGGAGGATAGATCATACAATAGAAGATCAAGAGGTATACAAGAGGTATAATCTTGTTTATTTTGATTTAGTTCTTTTGTATAATGCATGTGGCTAATTTACTTGGACCCCGAAGATAAACACAAAAACTGGCGATCCGTACATCATTTATTCCGCGGCTAATTGAGAAAAAGAGTTAGGTTGCTTGAACAACAAGTTTGTTCAAGAGACCACTCAAATTGAATAGCATGATGATGGATCAGTTGCTTGGGTAATCCGTCTTCGTCAAGGATTTTTTTTTAATCCGGGGATGTAGATAGGATCGCCATGCACGAGCGACCAAGTTGAAGTGGGAAGTGAAGCTTCAACCTTCAACTGGTATCAAAGCCACGTTTTTCGGTTTTGTGTGTTTAGGATTCGGTTACTTTTATGCACTTATCATATATTATGTGTGCCAGATAATAGTAGGATGTGCGTAGGCTAACATTTTGGTTGCAGGCATAAGATCCAACTATTATCGCCATATGTGTGTGTTTGTGATTGGATGTGTGTAATTGTAATATTATTTGAATCCTCAGGGTTGACGAGGCTAGTATTTAATTTTGAAATTATGTACGACATTGTTTAGCCACTCTTTTATTTTAGTTTACTTTCGATCTAGATTTCATATACACTCCTTTGTTGAGCATAGGATCGATGGATGTAAATTAAAATAATTTTTCTCGGCTCGGATCTCCGGATGGCTTGTACATGGTGTATGGAGGAGTGGACGAGATGGCGACACGACGGGAGGCATATTGGAAAACAAAAGCCATAATAGTTGGAAAATATTTTTTTTCATATTTATTGCTTCTTGTTTGATATCCATGTTGTGTGCTAGGAAAATTCTTCATTTTAAATTACTAAGTGGGAGAGGGATATTTTTTTTTTAAATTCCCATGGCCTCCATTACAATTTGACATATGATGCAAACAGACTTACACGTCGGCTCTGAGTGCCTTCTTCCCCATCGGATGAGTTTGTTTTGCGGATCACAAGGTCAAATATGGTTATAGGAAATTATTTAGGTGCGTGTGTACTTCCCTATCGGAAGGCACATAATCCGAGATAATTGTCTTAGTATCGGGTAATGGTGAACACTTAGATGCAAATAAGAGTATCCTCCCCATCGGAGTCACTGCTTTTATTTGTAGGGTCGAAGAGGAACCAACTATTAATTTTATTTGTCAAAAAGTAAGGTTCACAGGAAAATAAAATTAATGGGTAGAACCTCCTCTTACAAATGTAGAATTCGTATATGTCCACACTATAGTGGCATATGATATTCTCGGTGTTTTGAGGTGTTGGTTGATTTTAAAATTTTATTGTTTGAGGAATTAATAAATTTTTGAAATCTAATGTTTTGATCTATGTGATTCTTAGATTTTTTAAAAAAGACTTTCAACCCACTTGCTGTGATACTAAAGGAAAATAAACTTACTGGATCTAATTATGTGGATTGAAAAAGGAATCTGGATATAGTCTTGACTGCTGAGGAGTACAAGTATGTACTTCTCGAAGAGTGTCCTCCTAAGCCTGTGGATGATTCTAAGGAAAAGGAGAAAGAGAGTTATAAGAAGTGGATAAAGGCTGATGAGATGGCGCAGTGTTACATTTTGGCTTCTATGTCAAATGTATTGCAACATCAGCATCAAGCCATGCCTACTGCTTATGACATGATACTCAATCTCAAAGAACTTTTCAGACACCAGAATCGGGCTGCTAGGCAGGAAGCCATGAGGAACTTGATGACTACCACCATGATTGAGGGAACACCCGTGAGGGATCATGTTTTCAAGATGATGGCTCATTTGAATGAGCTGGAAGTCCTTGGAGCTGAGATCGATGGGGAAACCTAGGTCGATATCATTCTCCAATCTCTACCTAGGAGGTTCGAGAAGTTTCGCCTGAATTACAACATGAATAAGAGGTTGTATTCATTGGCGAAGCTTCTGACAGAACTCCAAGCGATTGAAGGCCTTTTTCGTCAGAGTGCTCAAGCTCAGGCCATGGTTACTCAGAAGGTTTCGACTTCTAAGCCGAAAGGCAAGAAGAAGAAGAAACAAGGTGGAGAAAAGGATGCGGGAGGATCTCAGGGAGGAGTGAAGAACCCGAAAGGCAAGTGCTTCACTTACAAGCATATTGGACATTGGAAGAAGGACTTCCCCAACCGGAAGCAGAACAAAGGTATATCTTTTGGTCTAGTAGTTGAAACATGTTTAGTGGTGTTATCTACCAGCACCTGGTGTGTACATACGGGAGCCACTAATCATGTCTGCAATACTTAGCAAGGGTTCCAGAAAACTAGATGACAAGCTGAGGGGGAGATTACCGTTTACTTAGGCGATGCTACGAAGGTGGCGGTGTTGGGTTTCCGGCACCGCGGCGAGTGTGTGTTCGAACATGTTTCGCAAACATGTACACAGAGGAAGAAATAAAAATAATAAATCTACATTTATTACAACACACACATCACACTCATGCATAGTACAACATGTGTAGACATAACCGTAAATTTAAATTTTGCAATAAAGGAAATTTAACTACGTATACCATTCGTATCACGTGTAGCGGGAACGACATCAACCGGAACGATTCTCGCTAGAATCGTCTCTATCCGTATCCACGCCGAGTATCCTTAGGATGACTTCGCTAAGCCACGAGCTTCGTCTTCGTACGGGTTACTAGCCTCGTGTTTAAGACGACGTGATCGAGAGATGATCACGATCCGAATCCAAATTCGGACCCAAAGACGAGTCCTCAAAACTCGCTTCTCCGGAGAGGTATTCGTCAACCGATTGACGAATCCTTCGTCCTCCACCTAAGAGGATTACCGGAGATCGAATCCCCGGTAAGTTAGCCGCTGTTGGAGCTCTAACCGTCATCCAAATGATGCTCCGACGAGAGGAGAACAAGCTGTCCAGAAAACTGAACAGCTTTGGTGGAGGAAATAGGCGCCGACCAACCAAGGGAAGATAAAGCTCACCTTGATGCCAAATCTAAAGGAGATCACTGGAGGGTCGCCGGAGGATCAACGGCTGAAACTTGGATGCCAGCAAGGAGCTGGACGGTGGCACAAGGGGCTGGGCGGCAATGGAGCCCACTTCCATCAACCTCATGCCTCTCGGATCCCTCGAGTCTGTGACTCTTCATCCTTGAGATAGCCTTTAATTGCCTCCATCGGCTATGTCATGGTAATCAGTATCCTTGCCAAGGTACATTTGGATCATAACCATTAGGCCTGTTAACCCGCTCCATTAAGATAAGTTAAAATAAACCAAACCATGATGGTTTATTTTAAGTTAAAATGAACCGAACCAACTTTTGGTTCATTCGTTTAAAATAAACCAAACCCTTTGGTTTACTCTCCTCCATTGGATTAGAACCAAACCATTTTGGTTCATCCATTATGTCTTCATAAGACACGACCTATCCACGCTTCCATTGTGACTGAAACGATTTCATGCTCGCTTATTATTTGGTCCAACCAAACCTAGTTTCTCTCGGTCTGAGAATCCCATTCTCAAGCTCGTTTTAAATCCTTCGGATTACGCTCGTTGTGCGTGTGACCAAATAGGTTCTCGGTTTATGTTGGCCGTCTATAATTAACCATTAATTATAGAATGATCATGAGTGGCACCTAGTAGTACATCATGATCCCCAATTAACCGAAAAGATCAACGGTTGATCCAGAACTATTTCTGAAACCCTTCAACAGCTTGAATGAATCGTGCCTCATTCCCTTCACTCATCTTATACCCACTTGGTTCAGGACATGGTCTATAGTGTCAGTCCCCACTAGGCTGGCTACGTCACACCTAGGCCAAGTATCATTTCCTCATCCTACGGATTCTAGTTACTGCACATGTATCGAAGAGTACTTTACTCTAAACATGTAATGCTTTGGCCAAAGACTTTAGTAACAATCCGACGAGAGACCATGGGTATACATCTCCTCGCAAGGAGTGGTGAATCCTTTATAGGCTAATCAAACACCTTCGGTCACTTCGACTTATACCCAATCATCCCGGGTCCACATCTCCTTGGAGATGTTTGCTTAAGATGTCAAAGCATAAGTCTCCATGATCAAGATGACTTGAATACCGCAAGTCAAAGGAACATCACACTTAAGCTACAGTAAGAACTTCATTGACATATCTATATATGAAGGGAACCATATGAAGTCTTACGGCTGGTCACTCCAATGAACTAGTTACCATAACTAGCATCCACGATCAACTCCGGACATCACAATGTCTCCAGCCAGTGAGAATAAGCTGCTTGGATACACCAAGGAGTATACCTCGTGCTAGTCTCGACAGAATTGATTGTGTCCAAATCCATCAATTCATCGACTAGGGATAATTCCGATACATCACAATTACACATGTAGAGATACTCACTAGTTGTGATCCAATCAAAAATTCTCTCATGCTGTGAATCGTATCGAGGACATTCAGTAAATGAGTTTAAGATCCAATCAAATACATAAAACATGTATACTCAAATAGTGAATCTTCATTTATCATATAAATGGTTCATACATAAGGCGATTGCCTTAGGACATCTCTCATATATTATTAACAGACTCCCACTTGGCCTAATGCCAATCGCTACGGTATCCAATACCATAAGCTCTAACATGACCCTCAAACTTACTTTGAGGTAATGCCTTAGTCAAAGGATCCGCTAAGTTCCTTTCAGTGGGGTTTTTCTCGATTTGTATTTCCTTCCTACTAATGATCTCTCTGATCAAATGATAGCGGTGAAGCACATGTTTGGATCATTGATGAGACCACATCAAGTTCATAGATGAACTTCTTGATCCAAACCGCTTCCTTTGCTCCTTCCAAAGCTGCAACGTATTCTGCCTTAGTGACAGAATCCGCTATAGTGTCAAGCTTGGAACCTTTCCAAGTTATTGCGCCTCCATTCTAGGTGAATACATACCCAGACTGAGACATGGAATCATCCTTGTCTGTCTGGAGCTGGCATCCGTATACCCACGTATCACCATGTACCCTTCTCCATATATTAGGAACGCATCCTTAGTTCTTCTTAAGTACTTAAGGATCATCTTAATAGTCACCCAATGATCCATTCCTGGATCAGATTAGTATCTGCTCGTGACACTCAGAGCATACGATACATCGGGCCTCGTACATAACATAGCATACATGATAGATCCTATTGCGGATGCATAGGGAATCTTACTCATGCAAATCCTCTCGTCTTCTGTGCGCGGACACATAGACTTCGAAAGGTGTACCCCATGCCTAATGGGTAGGAAACCTTTCTTGGATTCCGACATGCTAAACCTCTTTAGCACTCGGTCTATATATGTAGACTGCGAAAGACCAAGTAACCGTTTCGATCTATCTCTATAGATCTTAATCCCAAGGATGTAGGTTGCTTCTCCCAGGTCTTTCATGGAGAATGTCTTGGATAACCAAATCTTAACTGACTGTAAGATTGAAACATCGTTTCCTATAAGTAATATGTCATCGACATACAATACTAGGAACACGACTGCACTCCCACTAACCTTCTTGTACACACAAGGTTCGTCTGGATTTTGTGAGAAATCAAACTTTTTGATTGTCTCATCAAAACGGATATTCCAGCTCCTGGATGCTTGCTTCAATCCATAAATGGACCACCGCAATTTGCATACCTTGGTTTTATCAACCGATGTGAAACCCTCAGGTTGTATCATATACACGTCCTCGAGCAGGTTTCCATTAAGGAAAGTTGTTTTCACATCCATCTTCCATATCTCATAATCATAATGAGCCGCTATGGCCAGGAGCATCCGAATGGATTTAAGCATAGCTACAGGTGAATAGTTTTCGTCATAATCAACACCTTGCTTTTGACGATATTCTTTCGCCACCAATCTAGCCTTATAGGTAATCACATTACCATCCATGTCGGTTTTCTTCTTGAAAACCCACTTGCACCCTATAGGCTTTATGCCTTCAGGTGGGTCAACCAAGTTCCAAACTTGGTTTTCATACATGGAATCCATTTCCGACTTCATGGCACCAAGCCACTTATCCCTTTCTGAACTTGTCAGCACTTCTTCATAACTGGTAGGCTCCTCATCATCAATGAGTAACACGTCGTTCGATTCACTTATGAGAAATCCATATCTCTTAGGAATGTTGCGTTCTCTTCCAGATCTACGAAGATGTGGTGTTATAATAGATCCAGCCGATTGCTCATCACTATGAGTTGTCGGCTGTTGTGCTTCACCAGGTATCTCATCAATGTCTATTTGAGTATCTCGAGCCTCCTCAAGCTCGACGACACTCCCACTGTTTTCTTGCAAGAGAAACTCTTTCTCTAGAAACACAGCATGCCTTGAAACAAACACCTTTTGTTCCACAGGATGATAGAATTGGTAACCCCTTGTTTCCTTAGGGTATCCAATAAATAGATATTTATCAGACTTAGCATCCAATTTGTCTGATACAGTCCGCTTCACATAAGCAGGACAACCCCATATCTTCAAGTAAGATACATGAGGTTTCTTACTATTCCATATCTCATATAGAGTAGTTGAGACTACCTTGGTTGGCATTCTGTTTAACAAGTAAACAGCTGTCTGAAGTGCATAGCCCCAAAAGGACTTGGGAAGATTCGCATGATTCATCATTGACCTGACCATGTCCAACAAGGTTCGGTTATGCCTCTCAGATACACCATTATGCTGTGGTGTATATGGTGGAGTCCATTGAGACAATATGCCATTGTCTCTTAGATAATCAAGAAACTCTTGACTTAAGTATTCACCACCTCGATCCGATTGAAGTATTTTAATACTCTTGTCATGTTGTTTCTCTACTTCATTTCTGAATTCTTTGAACCTTTCAAAGGCTTCAGACTTGTGTTTCATCAAGAACACATACCCAAACCGTGAGTGATCATCGGTGAAGGTAATGAAGTAGCTATAGCCTCCTAAAGCTTGAGTTGACATAGGTCCACATACATCAGTATGTATTAGACCTAGTAACTCTCCCATTCGTTCAACTTTTCCAGTAAAAGGTAACTTAGTCATCTTGCCTTTTAAGCATGATTCGCATGTATCGTATGAATCCAATTCAAACGATTCCAGAATTCCACATCGGTGTAATTCAGACATGCGTTTCTTACTTGCATGGCCAAGACGACATTGCCACATATAGGAGTCTAATTGATTATCTTTTCGAGCACGCTTGTTGCTCGCTTCGATATTGAAAATGTCACTGGATACGTCCAACGTATAAATACCATTGCTTAAAGTTCCAGTCCCATAAAGAACTCCATTCAAAGTTATGTAACAACAATTGTTAGTAAAAGTCAAATGGTACCCATTTCTATTTAAACAAGAAATAGAAATGATGGTCTTTATCAACGAAGGAACATAAAAGCAATTGTCCAGTTCTAAGACAAGTCCTATAGGGAGTCTCAACAAATACGTTCCGATGGCGAGTGCAGCAACCTTTGCTCCATTCCCAACACGTAAATTTGACTCTCCCTTGATGAGTCTTCTTCTATTTCTTAGCCAATGTATGTCTTTACATATATGTGAGCCACACCCAATATCCAAAACCCAAGTGTCTGAGGAAATAGAATGACAATCAATAACGAAGATATCTAAGGAAGATGGGGCATCCGATGCCTTATTCTTCTTCACAGACTCAAGATAAATCTTGCACTTTCTTCGCCAATGGCTCTCCTTGCCATAATGATGGCAAGTTTCCTTTTGTGCTAGTTCTACCTTCTTAGCCCTTCTCTTCTTTCCCTTCTGTTGTTCCTTTGACTTCCTCTTAGAACCTTTCTCAAAGGAATCAACTAACAACACCGTCCCCTGCTCATGCTTCTCAGAAGGCTCCACAGTCTTTAGCATGTTGAGCAGTACCACAGATGAACCTTCTTGCATCTCAGAGATGAAGAGGAGCTTGGAGACTTCGAACCTTTCGAATCTCACTTGCTTATCAAACAACTCATAAAGATGAAGGACTACGATATGAGCATCCATATGCTCATGCTGCTTTCGTAGCTTGGGTTCCATCGCGGCTAGCATGATGCAACTTGTCAGTTCAGAATCAGTCACATGTTTCTGATAGACCAACAATTGGTCCGGAGTTGCATCGTCACTAGGATGGGTGGGAAGAGGCGCTTCGAGGACATACGCAAGCTTTTCACCTTGAGAACAATTCTCAAGTTTCTAAGCCAGTCCAAGAAGTTCGGTCCAGTCAATTTATTCGAATCCAAAATGGAACGCAAATTAAAAGACAACATGATCAATTTTAGAAATACAAAACGAGCATATATGAGAAAGATGATTTTTAAAATGCATCAATATACATTTATAAATCCCATTCATTTTTCGAATTTCAAAAACCCCAAAATCACTTCGGGAGATCGTAGGTCCATCTCCGAATGGGCTGATATCCATCATAGTTATGAACAACCTTGGAGAGAGTCCAACAAGCCATTCATAACTACGACGATAGGTATCAACTATACCGATTACATATCACGTATATGCAACTATCACAATGTGCTATCAACTAATTGAATGTTCACACATACATCGGGTTGTTAACACATTAACAAGTATGCATCATATGCATAGCACCCAACTTCACCTCCCTTTACATCGACCTTGGAGAGAGTCCAACAAGCCGATGCTCCAGGTTAAAGCCAACCCATTAATCGGGAAATAGTTTTAATATGGTTAGAGCACATTCAACCAATTAGCCCAGCTTGGAGAGAGTCCAACAACCAAAGCTAACGATTGACCTCTGACTCTTACCATATTAGTATTAAACTATTCCATGGTTTGAACATGTTCGGGTTCGAGCCGGGCTTGGAGAGAGTCCAACAACCCAAACAAGAAATGGAACTCTGGTTCAAACCATATTAATGGAAGGTGTAGGCTTTAATATTGTTTAAAGGTTTTTATGTCTCATCCTCTTTGCATGCAAATAACTATTATCTACATAGCATGACATACATGGCATACATCTACATGTCACGACACGCATGGCATTATGATATGCATCTAATGCAATTATATGACATACAATTATGTCATGTACATAATTTCCTTATATGTCATAACTATTTATGGAAATAAAATATGTTTAAGATTTTATTCTCCAAATCAAATCATGACTAAATTAGGAAACAAATTTCCAAATCTAATCACATATTTTATTTGTGGAAAATAGTTGATTAAGGAAAGTCAATTTAGGAAACCAATTTCCTAAATCTTCAAAACTACTTATGGAAATAAAATATTTTAAGATTTGATTTCCCAAATCAAATCAAGATTAAATTAGGAAACAAATTTTCAAAATCAAATCAAATATTTTATTTATGGAAAATATCAATTTCAATAAATACTTCCAACTTTCCAAAAGTGAAAGATTTCCATAAATACTTCTAGACATTCCAAAATTGAAAAATTTCCATAAATACTTCTAATTTCCAAAATTAGAAAATTTCTAGAAATAACATTATTATGACTATCGCAAAATCATTTTTACGATTATGTCGAAACACAACCTGGGCTCTGATACCACTGTTGGGTTTCCGGCACCGCGGCGAGTGTGTGTTCGAACATGTTTCGCAAACATGTGTACGGCGGAAGAAATAAAAATAATAAATCTACATTTATTACAACACACACATCACACGCATGCATAGTACAACATGTGTAGACATAACTATAAATTTAAATTTTGCAATAAAGGAAATTTAACTACGTATACCTTTCGTATCACGTGTAGTGAGAACGGCATCAACCGGAACGATCCTCGCTAGAATCGTCTCTATCCGTATCCACGCTGAGTATCCTTAGGATGACTTCGCTAAGCCACGAGCTTCGTCTTCGTATGGGTTACTAGCCTCGTGTTGAAGACGACGTGATCGAGAGATGATCACGATCCGAATCAAAATTCGGACCCAAAGACGAGTCCTCAAAACTCGCTTCTCCGGAGAGGTATTCGTCAACCGATTGACGAATCCTTCATCCTCCACCTCAGAGGATTACTGGAGATCGAATCCCCGGTAAGTTAGCCATTGTCGGAGCTCTAACCGTCGTCCAAACGATGCTCCGACGGGAGGAGAACAAGCTGTCCAGAAAACTGGACAGCTTTGGTGGAGGAGATAGGCGCCGGCCAACCAAGGGAAGATAAAGCTCACCTTGATGCCAAATCTTAAGGAGATCACCGGAGGGTCGCTGGAGGATCACCGGCTGAAGCTTGGACGGTGGCACAAGGGGCTGGGCGGCAATGGAGGTTGGCGCCAACTCTTAGATGGGATGAAGTGGGCGGCAACTATTACTAGGGTTTTGGATTAGGGCTTAATTATCCCTTAAGCCCTCTTTTATAGAGAACTAATTCTCTTAACGGTTATTGGATCATAACCATTAGGCCGTTAACCCGCTCCATTAAGATAAGTTAAAATAAACCAAACCATGATGGTTTATTTTAAGTTAAAATGAATCGAACCAACTTTTGGTTCATTCGTTTAAAATAAACCAAACCCTTTGGTTTACTCTCCTCCATTGGATTATAACCAAACCATTTTGGTTCATCCATTATGTCTTCATAAGACACGGCCTATCCACGCTTCCATTGTGACTGAAACGATTTCATGCTCGCTTATTGTTTGGTCCAACCAAACCTAGTTTCTCTCGGTCTGAGAATCCCATTCTCAAGCTCGTTTTAAATCCTTCGGATTACGCTCGTTGTGCGTGTGACCAAATAGGTTCTTGGTTTATGTTGGCCATCTATAATTAACCATTAATTATAGAACGATCATCAGTGGCACCTAGTAGTACATCATGATCCCCAATTAACCGAAAAGATCAACGGTTGATCCAGAACTATTTCTGAAACCCTTCAGCAGCTCGAATGAATCGTGCCTCATTCCCTTCACTCATCTTATACCCACTTGGTTCAGGACATGGTCTATAGTGTCAGTCCCCACTAGGCTGACTACGTCACACCTAGCCCAAGTATCATTTCCTCGTCCTACGGATTCTAGTTACTGCACATGTATCGAAGAGTACTTTACTCTAAACATGTAACGCTTTGGCCAAAGACTTTAGTAACAATCCGACGAGAGGCCATGGGCATACATCTCCTCGCAAGGAGTGGTGAATCCTTTATAGGCTATTCAAACACCTTTGATCACTTCGACTTATACCCAATCATCCCGGGTCCATATCTCCTTGGAGATGTTTGCTTAAGATGTCAAAGCATAAGTCTCCATGATCAAGATGACTTGAATACCGCAAGTCAAAGGAACATCGCACTTAAACTACAGTAAGAACTTCATTGACATATCTATATATGCAGGGAACCATATGAAGTCTTACGGCTGGTCACTCCAATGAACTAGTTACCATAACTAGCATCCACGATCAACTCCGGACATCACATGTCTCCAGCCAGTGAGAATCAGCTGCTTGGATACACCAAGGAGTATACCTCGTGCTAGTCTCGACAGAAATGATTTTGTCCAAATCCATCAATTCATCGACTAGGGATAATTCCGATACTTCACAATTACACATGTAGAGATAATCACTAGTTGTGATCCAATCACAAATTCTCTCATGCTGTGAATCGTATCGAGGACATTCAGTAAATGAGTTTAAGATCCAATCAAATACATAAAACATGTATACTCAAATAGTGAATCTTCATTTATCATATAAATGGTTCATACATAAGGCGATTGCCTTAGGACATCTCTCATATATTACTAACAGGCGGCTATTGCAGTGGGAGATATTTATTTATCTTTTGATAGAAATAAAACTTTGGTTCTGAAAAATTTCCTTTATGTACCTTTATTTAGAAAGAATTTGATTTCGGTTTCTAAATTATTTTTGAATGGATACTCTATTTCTTTTAATGATAGAGTTGTTATAAAAAGGAATAGGGAGATTATCTGTTCTAGTGCATTGATAGGAAATTTATATACCCTTGAACCAAAAGCTCCCACAATGCAAATAGAAGTAAATAACTCATCTTCTAAATCTAATAAGAGAAAAGAACTTTCGAAAGTGAACCAAACATATCTTTGGCATCTAAGGTTAGGTCATATTAACCTATGTAGAATTCAAAGGTTGATAGCTGATGGACCTTTGGGTTCATTTGTGGTGGAAGATTTCCCAACCTATGAATCTTCCTTGGAAGGTAAAATGACAAAGATGCCTTTTAAGGCCAAGGGGTATAGAGCCAAAGATGTGTTGGAATTGGTTCATTATGATTTGTGTGGTCCTATGTCTATCCAGGCTAGTGGTGGTTTTGAATATTTTATCTCTTTTATAGATGATTATTCAAGATATGGATACATTTACTTGATGTGTTGCAAGTCTGAATGCTTTGACAGGTTCAAAGAATTCAAGGCTGATATGGAGAAACGTCATGGTAAAAGTATCAAGACACTACGATCTGATCGTGGTGGTGAGTACCTCTTGAGAGAGTTTAGGAATTACTTATCAGAGGCTGAGATACAATCCCAATTGTCTACACCTGGCACACCCCAGCAGAATGGTGTAGTGGAGCGAAGGAATAGGACTCTTATGGAGATGGTTAGATCGATGATGAGTTATTCTGAGTTACCAGATTCGTTCTAGAAGTATGCTCTGGATACGACAGTGTATATTCTGAACTTGGTACCATCTAAATCAGGGCCTTCTACTCCCACAGAATTATGGACTGGGTGAAAGCCTAGTCTGAGACATATTCAGATTTGGGGTAGTCCAGTACATGTGCTGAAGGCAGATGCTGGTAAGTTGGAACCTCGTACAGAAGTGCTCATGTTCGTAGGCTATCCTAGAGGAACGAAAGGTGGTTTGTTCTATAGTTCTAGAGAGCAAAGGGTGATCGTTAGCACGAATGCCAGATTTTTAGAGGAAGACTATGTGATGAACTACAAGCCCATGAGCAAGATTGTTCTAGTGGAATTAAGAGGGGAAGTCACTACTTCAGTACCACCGGTACAAGAGGATATACCACAAGTGACTGCACCGAGTGTCACAGAGAATACATAGGTGATACCTCGTCGTAGTGGGAGGGTTGTTAGATAGCCTGATATATTTATGTTCTTGGGAGAATCTTCTTATTTGGTCCTTGGCGAACATGAACCTGATCCCTAGACATATAACGAGGCAATCCAAGATAAAGATACGATATCTTGGCAAAGTGCAATAAATTCTGAGATAGAATCTATGGATTTAAATCAAGTCTGGGATCTAGTAGAACCACCCAATGGTATAAAAACCATTGGATGCAAGTGGATCTACAAAAGAAAGAGAGGAATAGTTGGGAAGGTTGAGACCTTCAAAGTAAGTCTTGTTGTGAAAGGGTATACTTAGAAAGAGGGTATCGATTATGAGGAGACTTTTTTGCCGGTAGATATGCTTAATTCTATCCAGATTCTCTTATCTATTGTTGCTCATATAGATTATGAGGTATGGAAGATGGATGTCAAGACAACTTTCCTTAATGGAAGTCTTGAGGAAAACATCTATATGGAGCAACCAGAGGGATTCATTGCAAAGGGAAAAGAGCATCTTGTGTGCAAGCTTAATGGTCCATTTATGGATTGAATCAAGCTTCGAGATCTTAGAACATCCACTTTGATGACATAATCCGGTCTTATGGATTTATTCAAAGTCTAGATGAGTCTTGTGTTTACAAGAGATGTGACGGAAACGTAGTGGTATTTCTTGTACTATACGTAGATGACATTTTGTTAATTGGCAACAATGTCAAAAGTGTTATCAGACGTAAGGGTATGGTTGTCCAAACAGTTTGATATGAAAGACTTGGGAGAAGTGGGACACATCCTTGGGATCAAGGTTATAAGGGATCGCAGGAAAAGGATATTGTGCTTATCTTAAGCTTCATACATAGATACCATTTTGGCTCGTTTTAGCATGCAGAACTCCAAGAAAGGTTTTCTACCTTTTAGGCATGGAGTACCTTTATCTAAAGAGATGTGTCCTAGAACATCAAAGGAGATAGAGGAGATGAAGGCGGTTCCTTATGTTTCAGCGGTAGGAAGCCTCATGTATGCTAAGCTATGTACGAGGTCGGATATCTGCTTTGCCATGGGTATGGTTAGCAAATATTAGAGTAATCCAGGACAGGGACATTTGATTGCGGTAAAGAATATATTGAAGTATCTGAGAAGGACTAAAGATTATATGCTGGTATACCAGGCAGATCAATTACTCCCTGTGGGTTACACAGATTTCGACTTCCAATCAGATAGGGATAACAATAAGTCTACCTCGGGTTTTGTGTTTACTTCGTGAGGTGGAGCCATTGTATTGAGGAATGTCAAGCAGAAATGTGTGGCGGACTCCACCATGGAAGCTGAGTATGTGGCAGCCTTTAAGCCAGCCAAAGAAGCTGTATGGCTCAGGAACTTCTTGATGGACTTGGATGTGATTTCTGGTTTGCCTAGAACTATCATAGTTTATTGTGATAATAGTGGTGCAGTTGCAAACTCGAAGGAACCACGATCCCATAAGGCAAGTAAACACATAGAGTGCAAGTACCACCTGATATGAGAGATCGTAAAGCGAGGAGAAGTTGTTGTAGCCAAGATTGCATCAGAGGATAACCTGACAGATCCTTTCACTAAGGCCCTTCCAGCCAGAGCTTTTGATAGACATGTGGAGGGAATGAGAATCAGATGTATGGAAGTATGAGGACAGCATATTCTTTTAGTATAAGTGGGAGATTATTGGGATGTATACTGAAAAGTCTATTCTTTATATGAACATCTTTATTTTTGAAATAAGAATCACATGATCATTGTTGCATATTTATGATTATGCATATTGTCTGGTACATAACATGGTGTGTGGTGTTACACGGAAGATCATGTTATTAGTTTCTTGTAGAGTATAAGTAGAGGCTCACAACTGAGATGGTTTTGGATAAACCATTGGTATGGTTGTAGTGTAATTTGGTATTGATTTATCTTAACCA
This sequence comes from Wurfbainia villosa, assembly GCA_025175895.1. Taxonomy (NCBI): domain Eukaryota; kingdom Viridiplantae; phylum Streptophyta; class Magnoliopsida; order Zingiberales; family Zingiberaceae; genus Wurfbainia; species Wurfbainia villosa. The sequence continues at coordinate 35,684,069 of CM045998.1, read as the reverse complement.
TAGAATTACACTAGTACACTTTGTGTGTATTGAGCAGGACCGACTTGGAGGTGATTTAATTTGTTGCTGACTATATAATTGAATCAGACCTCGGATATTATGGTGTACATGCTCTTAATCCCGATATAATAACGGGCACATGTACTTAGTATTTATTTCTTTAATTTACCAATGGGCGAGATTTATAGATTAAATCGATAGACTTGACAAGTTGGGAAATGATATTATTTAGATAGTGTGTCGTTGATTATAGGAGGAAACAATGTCCTATGTATTAGGATGATGATGTCCCCTTGAGGATCTCATAAGGATCATCATGTAAACCCTACAGGTGGACTTGGTCCGACATGATGATGAGGTTGAGTGGTACTACTCACGGAGTTAGATGTTGATCAATTAATTGTCAGTTAATTAATTAATTGACGGACATTCGATATCTTAAACACGGGGAGACATTTGTACAATTAATATATAGAGCCCATATTTATTTATCAGGATTGGTGAGGTAGATCAATGATAATCCTCTAGTGGAATGGATTAACTTTAATAGATCGAATTTTATGTGGGCTAGATCCATTGGATGGCCAAGATCCAACTCCTCCTCATGGTCCATATTGTAGCCTATTAAAACCCTCATGAAACCTAGATTCAACGGACACGATTAAAAGGAGGTTTGGGCAAAATATATAAATAGGTTACAAGGCTTGGGAGGCAAGGGTGATTATCCATATAGGGTTTTTAGGTGCTAGGGTTTGGAGGTGTTGCGCGGCAACATTGGTTTGGCTTCTCCCTTAGGGTTGGTGGCAACGAAGAGGAGGATTAGGGTTTTCATTCTTTTCCTTTGTTCTTGGTCGGCTCCTCCTTCTCCTCTCCTAGGGTGGCACCTTCTTCCCTCAAGTCTTGGCCGGCGGCAAGAGTTAAGGTTCTTCCTTTGGAGCTCTTGGCCGGCGCCCATATTTCCTCTTCCTCTCCTTGGCCGGTAGCAAGGATCAAGCTAGGAGGTTGGTGGTCGGCTCTAGATAGAAGAAGAAGTCTTTGATTATCTTCCTTTATTCGGAGCGAACAAGAAAAGGAAGATACACGATCTAGGAGGTTTCAAATATTGGAGGATCATTGCCCATACAACATTCAAGAGGAGGATAGGTCATACAATACAAGATCAAGAGGTATACAAGAGGTACAATCTTGTTTATTTTGATTTAGTTCTTTTGTATAATGCATGTGGCTAATTTACTTGGACCCCGAAGATAAACACAAAAATCGGCGATCCGTACATCAAATATTTCACGGTTAATCGAGGAAAAGAGTTAGGTTGCTTGAACAACAAGTTTCTTCAAGAGACCACTCGAATCGAATAGCACGATGATGGATCGGTTGCTTGGGTAATCTGTCTTCGTCAAGGATTTTTTTTTAATCTGGGGACGTAGATAAGATCGCCATGCATGAGCGACCAAGTTGAAGCTGGAAGTGAAGCTTAGTCCTTCAGAGGACTTACTGCCAACTGTCTGGTCCTCTTGACCTAATTGGACTTTCTGCTAGTTGTCCAACCCTTCTTGTTGAACTGAACTTCTTGCCAATTGTTCGGTCCTCCACAACCAACTAGAGTTCATGCCTAGTGTCTGGTTCTCTTGATCTGGACATGGAATATCCACTTCCTTCGTTCGAGGTTCATGGTTTGACAGGGACCTTGGCTCTGATACCAATTATTAGTGACTATAAGATTAATATATCTCTATAATGGTATGATATTGTCCACTTTGAGCCTAAGCCCTTATAGTTTTATTTTTGGCCTTTACTGTTGGGAAATTCTGGGATCTTGACCTTCAAAACATCGCGGGCGAATACTAGAAGAAGAGATGTACCTTCGGTTTGTGCCCTTCGCAATCCCATTTTTTTAAACGCTATCGGATCTCAATACGGTAAGGATAACCGTATCTCTAAGGTATCCACACTGACACTCATCAAGTTTTTAGAGTCACGTTGTGCTAGCAACCCTAGAAAAACACCAAGACTACTTAGAGGAGAGAAGGAGAGAAGGGAAGGGAAGAAGAGAACTCTTTCTCTTGGCTTTTCTTAGGCTTGCACGTTGGAGCTTCTTTCCAATTCTAAAATCTGCACCAACATTGGAACTTCTCACTAGGGAACAAGAATTCTCCACAAGCCTTTTTAAACCAAAAGCTCCACCCCTATTTATCCTTTCACGTTGAAGGCATTTAAGCAAAATCCCATTTTGCTTTCTCACTCAAACAAGCCAAATCCTCTTTAGCCTTCTCAAGCCAAATCCCATTTGCTTTTCACGTTGGAAGCATTCCTTTAAACCAAATACAATTTGCTTTTCACGTTGGCAGCATTCCTTTAAGCCAAATCCAATTTGCTTTTCTCACGTTACAATTTGCTGACTATATAACAATTCATGATACTTTCTCATAGTGGGTCAATTCAGTATATATATTCTCCAATATATATACCCATGTGTCAATGTGATATCACATATCCATGACTTATGAGATCAAGTCATTCATTGACCTACATGTTAATCTCAATGTATTAATATTGTCTTTGTCTATTAATACTTGACTAGGAATATTAAGAATAGTGTTCTTTACAGCTTCTCATAATCAATTCTATTAATTGATATACTGTAGATTAAAACCTACTATTCAAGGATATTATTATATTGATTTTAGCTGGCACATGCATAAAGTAAATATAATAAACAATCTTTGCCTTTTATTAATGAAATATGATACACATGATCCCTAATCAATCATCTCATGATTGACACTAAGGGCTGACACTAACAATCACCCACTAGCACTAGTGTCAATCACTGTAATCTCTAAGACCCAGTGACCTAGTATGACCAGCACTTTGATTGTATTCCCCATACTCCCAACAATCCCCCCCTCAAACGAAGGACACATTGGGCCCCCCCTCAAGCCTATCCCTCCTCGAAGGATTTTCTCTGCTTGATGTCCGATCTTCAACCCACCAGGACTTCCTGTCAGTTGTTCGGTCCCCCCGACCCAACTAGACTTCCTTCCTGATGTCTGGTTCTCTTGATCCGGACGTGGGAGCTCAACTTCCTTCGTTCGAGGTTCATGGCTTGACATGGACCATGGCTCTGATACCAATTGTTAGTGCTTATAAGCTCCACATATTTCCCCAATGGCATGACATTGTCCACTTTGGGTCTAAGCCCTCATGGTTTTATTTTTGGGCTTTACCCAAAAGGCCTCATCCCAATGGAGATATCTTTTTTCTTATAAGTACATGATCTTTTCCATGTCTTACCAATGTGGGACTTTGATTGTATTCCCCATACTCCCAACACATGCTTCCTCTGTGCCAAAGCCTTAGTCAAGGGATCCGCAATGTTAGCATCAGTATCTACTCTGCATATATGCACATCTCCTCTATCGATGATCTCTCGAATGAGGTGATACCATCGTAGTATATGTTTGGAATGCTGGTGAGAACGAGGTTCCTTAGCCTGTTCTATAGATTTGTTGTTGTCACAATAAAACTCTATAGGGCTCACAATGCTAGGAACTACACCAAACTCAGAAATAAACTTTCTGATCCAAACTACCTCCTTTGCTGCATCCGAAGCAGCAATGTACTCAGCTTCTGTTGTAGAATCTGCGACTGTGTCCTGCTTTGAACTCTTCCAGCTCACATCACCACCATTCAGACAAAATACATACCCTGACTATGATCGTAAATCATCTCTATCGGTTTGGAAGCTTACATCGTTGTAACCCTTTACAACTAGCTCCTCCTCACCTCTAAATATCAAGAAATATTCTTAATTCCTTCTCAAGTACTTAAGGACATTCTTGACTGCTGTCTAGTTACACTCACCGGAATCTAACTGGTGCCTACTCATCATGCTTAAAGCATACGAGACATCGGGGCAAGTACAAATCATGGCGTACATGATAGATCCTATAGCAGATGCATAAGAGATCTAATCCATGCGTTGTTTCTCTTCCGCATAAGAGGGACATTGAGTCTTCGAAAGACTTACACCATGTGACATTGGCAGAAATCCCTTCTTGGAATTCTGCATGGAAGAACGCTTAAGCATCTTGTCAATATATGTACTCTGACTCAGGCCAAGCAATCTCCTAGATCTATCCCTATAGATCTTGATGCCAAGAATATAGGCTGCTTCACCTAAGTCCTTCATTGAGAAACAATTCCCAAGCCAAGTCTTCACAAACTCCAACATAGGGATATCATTTCTAATGATTATTACGTTATCTACATACAAAATGAGAAAAACAACTATGCTCCCACTAGCCTTTTTGTAGACACAAGGTTCATCTTCATTCTTAATGAAATCAAACATTTTGATCGTATCATCGAATCGACGATTCCAGCTTCTAGATGCTTACTTTAAATCATAAATGGACCTATGCAACTTACAAACCTTTCCAGAATACTTTGGATTAACAAAACCCTCAAGCTGTGTCATATACACATCCTCGAGTATATTTCCGTTAAGGAATGCAGTTTTGACATACATCTGCCATATTCCATAGTCATAGTAAGCAGCAATAGCAAGCATGATCCGAATGGATTTGAGCACCGCAACTAGAGAAAAGGTTTCATCATAGTCAATACCATGAATCTGCTTGAATCCTTTTGCTACTAATCACCCCTTATAGGTATGCACATTGCCATCTATGTCAGTCTTTCTCCTAAAGACCCACTTACACTCAATGGGTTTGACCCCTTCAGGTGGATCAACCAAAGTCCATACTTGGTTAGTGTACATGGATTCCATTTCGGATCTCATGGCCTCAAGACATTTCTCAGAATCTGGGCTCATTACAGCTTCCTGATAGGAAGTTGGTTCATCTATCATGACGCCATCGTTGTCATCCAAGAGAAAAGAATATCTCTCAGGTTGACGATGTATCCTATCAGACCTGTGTAGAGCTTAGTCTACCTGAATAGGTTGTACCACAACTCCTTGTGATGACCTTGATTCATAATGCTCATCACCTTGTGGTGCCTGTTCTTGTTGCATTAAAGCATCAGTGCTATTTTGTGTATCTTGAATTTCTTCAAGATCAATTTTACTCCCACTAGCCTTTCTAAAAATAAATTCCCTTTCTAGAAAAACACCATTTCTAGCGACAAACACTTTGCCTAGCGTGGGGTTATAAAAGTAATATCCTTTCATTTCCTTAGGATATCTTACAAAATAGCACATGTTTGATTTGGGGCCTAATTTATCTGAAACTTGACGTCTCACATAAGCTTCACGTCTCCAAATCCTCATAAAAGACATCTTGGGACTCTTTCCAGTCCAAATCACATATGATGTCTTTATGATTGCCTTAGATGGAACACGGTTAAGTGTGAAAGCAGCTGTCTCTAGAGCATATTCCCAGAATGAAGGAGGAAGATCTTATGACTCATCATTGATAGTACCATATATAACAAAGTATGATTTTTCCTCTCGTATACACCATTTAACTGTGGTGTTCCGGGTGGAGTGAGTTGAGATTGTATCCCACACTCAACTAGATAGTCATGGAACTCTTGGCTAAGGTATTCCCCACCTCGATCTGATCGAAACATCTTAATACTCTTTCCAAGTTGGTTCTGTAATTCATTCCTGAATTCTTTGAACTTTTCAAAGGATTATGATTTGTGCCTCATAAGGTACACATATCCATATCTACTGAGATCATCAGTAAATATAATGAAGTACTGATAACCACCTCTAGTTGTGACTTTGAAAGGACAACAAACATCATTATGTATGAGGCCTAACAAATCTGTCGCTCATTCGCCTTGTTCACTAAATGGAGTCTTGGTCATCTTGTCTAAAAGACAAGATTCACATATCTCATATGATTCAAAATTAAATGAGTCCAGTAATCCATCTCTATGGAGCTGGGATATGCGACTCTCATTTATGTGACCCAAGCGACAATGTCAAATATATGTTTGATTCAAATCATTAGATTTGAATCGTTTGATATTTATGTTATAGACTGGATTTTCTAGATCTAGAACATATAGTCTATCTATAATATGTATATCTGAAGCAGAAGTCTCACTTTGCTTCTTCTTGACTTCCTTAAGATAAGATACTTTTTACAATTCCTCTTCTAATGTCCAGCTTCCTTACAGTGGAAGCAAGTCCCTTCCTTGGCCACCCCACCTTTGGGCTTCAATGCTTTCTTGACCTTTTCTTGGGTCTTGCCTTTAGACTTCTTCTTACCTTTTCCCTTTTTAACCATAAGTACATCACTAGTACTAGGTTGTATCTTCTTAAGATTGCTCTCATCAATTCTTAACATGCTTAAGAGCTCAGGCAACGATTTATCAATTTCACTCATGTAATAATTCATAACAAATTGACTAAAGCCTTTAGGAAAGGACTGCAGAATAAGGTCAGTGGCCAACTCTTGGTCGAAAGGAAATCCTAATCTATTAAGGTTCTCCATGTATCCAATCATCTTGACTACGTGAGTTCCTACGGGTGTTCCTTCTTGCATTGAAACAATGCCTTAGATACCTTGGATCTCTTGTGCCTCGCTTGCCCTTGATATAGTTGCTTCAGGTGTGCAACCATAGCAAAGACATCCATGTTCTCATGTTGCTTCTGAAGCTCTGAGTTCATGGTTGCAAGCATAAGGCATGATGCATCTAATGCATCATCTTGATGTTTCTTATAAGCATCCTTATCAGCACGAGTGGCATTGTTGGTGGGTGGTTCAGGAATGGGTTGCTCTAGGACATAGAGTTTCCGCTCCTGTTTGAGAACTATTCTCAAATTCTTATACCAGTCAATAAAGTTTGCTCCATTGAGCTTGTCCTTATCAAGGACAGATCACAGAGAGAGTGTGTTTGACGTATTTGACGACATGGTGAACTACAATACATAAATGCAGGCAGGTATCATATTTCTATCATTCAATTAGGCCTTTAACTAAATGATTCTCCCACTGGTCACAAAATGGGACAAGATCCATATTATACCGCATCTTGAGTTATATTTGGCTAATCGTCCAAAACTCGTATAAATTAGGTAGGTAACTCGTACCAATTACATCTAATATAACTCTTGTATATCTTTATGAACAACACTATTTGTTCATAGTGCCCATCGAATGAGATATCCTTCTAAATTACTACTCATCTTAAGTTAGCTTTGGCTAATCGGCGAAGATTTGTATAATGTAGGTAGATGTCTCGTATGAGCTATGCCTCTAAGTTCATCAATCTAATTGAGAGAACTTAGTTAAGTCAAACCCAAAGTTTAATAGGCGAACATCACAATTGTCCTGTCGTACTTTACCGAGGTAAATTGAGTCACTTTGCTTTGGCAAACGCACTATGATTGAACAAGGTAATAGAAAGTATTAAACTTTGGTAGGCATGTAATAAGTGACCTAATTGTGTTACAACTAACCACACATGCATCTCATACAAGCATCACATACACAAGCATCACATGCAAGCATAATATATATCAACATATAATTTTAAACGTGACATGGTTATGGCCTGAATCTACGATCTTCTCAAGCCAATGAGAAGAGCGAATGGATAACCTAAGGATGACGTCTTCTCCAAGTGCTTCCTTCGGTCATCCTGTGTTGTCGGCATCCTCCTTGTAACTTCAACCTTCAATGGACTTTCCATTTCTTCATTTTGTACATTACAAAATAAGAACACTCGAGTTACATTCGAGTCTAAATCTATTTTACAACAAGAAAAATAGAGATGAAGGCACGACATGCAAGCCGCATTATGAATTACAACATGCACACACAACACAACCACAATCGTATTGGGTCCTAGGACATAACCATGCACCATGCATCATATCATTCATAATGATGTGATTTTATAAAATTGATTATACATACATGAATTTTAAAGCCTCTTCACCGATAAGTCGCAATGCCATGGCGGTCCCGCTAGCCGATTAGCGGGCGGGGTCAAGGGGTAGCACCCCTTGCGGGGGGCCTCAGGGGGTAGCGCCCCCGAAGCAAAATTTTATTTTCAATTCAACTCCTTGAATGAGTTGCTGCCCTCGGTCCATCACTATGAACCCAAGACCCTTGCTTCCAGAGCATCCCATATCCTACACGGTCAAGCCGTGCCAATTGGCACGACCATTATGGGGTGATCAGAGGCCCACACAGGTAGGCTGTGTCTTTCCACATGGCTGTGGGTTGCTCTCACAGAGGCGCCCATGGCTAGGCCGTGTCTTTCAACACGGTCGTGGGTTTGAACATGGCCAGGCCATATTTTTCAGCATGGCCGTGTGTCGTCCTGTTCAACCCCGTTTTTGCCCCTTTACCAACATTTCAAGCCTAAAATTCGTGTATTCATAATTCATATGTTTTATATCTCATAGAAAACAAGAAGATCTAGATTTATATAACATATTAATCATTATAACGAAATATATGTTTTGCAAGTGGCTCTGATACCACTGTTGAGAAATTTCGGGATCTTGACGTTCAAAACATCGTGGGCGAATACTTCGCACAACTGCAGTGGAAACAATAATAAAACCCGGATCCCTCCAGAGATCCATGCAAAAAACATACAAGTTGTTTTTCTTAATCTTATCTAGATCTTATCTAGAAGAAGAGATGTACCTTCGGTGCGTGCTCTTCACAATCCCATTTTTTCAAATGCTATCGGATCTCAATACGGTAATGTAGGGTCGATGGTTGGTCGGCTAGAGGGGGATGAATAGCCCTCTTTTGTCGTACGGTGGAATATGATCGTTCTTGTTGCGTGCTCGTCTACAATTGTCGTTAGCGCAGCAAAATACAAACACAAATATGAAAACTAACAACAAATACAATCACACAAACACACACGATATACGTGGTTCGAAACCGAATGGTTCCTACTCCACGGGCGAGCTCACCGAGCTCTAGTTATGTGCACGAAAGTAACTAAACCACTCCTTCTCGACAACACATCGGAGGTGGAGAAACCTCTCACAAGAAATTACACTAAGTAATAAGAAATACAAGCAATACAAAGACAAATAAGAAATACACGTAAAGAAAACTTAACAACGCTTGCTTTGAACCCTTTGCTTGTAGCTTGCTTTGGATGGCTCTTGAAGGTCTGGAATGCAGCAGTAATTCCCCTCCAATAGATTCCTTAAAGTCTTGACGAAATCCTCCCACTTGATCTCCATTTATAACCTGCATCAAGCTGTTTTCGCGCACAACAATCGACTGCCAAAAGGCCCCAATCGACTGCCCCTATAGCCGTTGTCTCACAACGGCCAGATCCATATTGGATAAGTTCCAACGGATCACCTACCAATCATTGCCGATACCCATGGCGGTCGCGGTGACTCATCGTCTGATCGTCTACGGAGCATTCTGCTCATGACACTCCCATCATCGATCATTCATCCCTCGGCCGATCATTGCCGCGACATCGACTGCCGATCCATGGTCGTTGACTGCCAGCCACAAAACCTGCAATCTAACACCAGTCAAACCCTTGTCGACTTGGATCAGTCGACTGGCATCTATGTCAGTCGACTGGTGTCAGGCAAAACCTCAAACACCAAGTTGTTTGAGCATCCGACCGTCGGGTAAACCCTCAAACATCAAGTTTGAGCCTCCGACACTCAGTCTTAGCCACTTGGCCAAGTTCACTGTATCCCTCATGGAGCTCCCCACCGAAGCACTCTTCCCTCGGCCTACGTCCCTCGGATGCGCCAAGCGCACGACTTTGCAATGCCATCCTTCGCGTCTCTTGCCCTCGAAGTATGCTTCCCTTAGCCTCACTCCATTCGTTCCTTGTCCGGCGGTCCCTCGGATGCACCAAGCGCACGACTTTGCAATGCCATCCTTCACCGACTCAAGGACCCCAAGCCTAGTGAACTTGCCAAGTCCTCAGGACTTCCCACATGCACCAAGCGCACGGCTTCGCAATGCATTTCTCACCAAGCACCAAGCGCATGGCTTCGCAATGCTTTGGACTTTCCCACACCAAGCTCCATGCTTGGATTTTCCATGCCAACCCCATGTTGGACTTTCCCATGCCAAGCACCAAGCGCACGGCTTCGCAATGCTTTGGACTTTCCCACACCAAGCTCCATGCTTGGATTTTCCATGCCAACCCCATGTTGGACTTTCCCATGCCAAGCACCAAGCGCACGGCTTCGCAATGCTTTGGACTTTCCCATGTCATGAGTTTTGTCTATCATCAAAATACTGCTCGAGTCAAAATCGAGTCAACCTGGGCCGATTGCACCAACAATCTCTCTCTTTTTGATGATTAACAAAACAACCATCTCAAGTCTACCAATATTCTCATATTGGCAATTCTCACATCCCAATGAGAATTCCAATGAACCCTAATTGGTAACTTGGTAACTTCTCCCCCTTATTGACATTAAATCAAAAAGGTCCTCCCCAAGGGTATGAATGTCTCATATCCCAATGAGAACTTACAATCTCTCCCTTGGAGGTACACATGCCTACTATCTTTCTAGTGATCCCATATCACTTAAAGAGAGGCAACCCAATTTTCCTCCCATGAGGAAATACACATCCATCTTCATGATGGATATCTCCCCCTAGAGGCTTACTCCCCCTTGACCATTGCACCAACAATGTCCTTGGAGAGTCCCTAAGCCATTAGGTGTTGGATCGAAGCGGATTGCTAGGAGGGGGGTGAATAGAGATAAACCTTTTTTTTTCTTTTCTTTCGGTAGATGATTCAAAAACACTTATACGCAGCGGAAATGTAAATGTAAAGTAAAAAATGACAAGGGAATTTTACTTGGTTCATAGCCTTCAGCTACTACTCCAAGGCCCTAGCGGTCCTTGACCACGTACGAAGGGCAAAAACACTAAAGAACTCCTCCTCGTTAGAGGTAGGAGTTTAATCGATACAAGTGAAGCACAAAGCTTGAAGTAGATGGACACTCTCCCTCTCCTCGTTACAATAAAAGCTCCGAGAATTGAAAGTACTAAACTGAAATAAAAACTTTAACCGACGTAATAAAATGAAAACAAATAAACCTAGACTTCGGAGAAGAAGCACTTCATTGTCGGAAGGTTGTTGCTTGGCAGAGGCTTTTGGAAGATTAGAATTGATGATGAAACCCTAGGATTGGCCCTCCTTTTATAGCCTTTGAGCCCCTTTTCGAGAGGAACTTCAACCAATAGGAATTGGGCACATGGCTCCTTGAAAAATGGTGATGAGACTTGACTCCTCGAGGCTAATCCTTGACCATCAGTCGACTGATGGCCATCATCGATCGGGATGGTGGCATCGATCATTGATAACCTCACGATCGGTGTTGATCTCAATGAGTCCTCAGCCGCAATCAACTGATGCTAGCTGCAAGGCAAAGTTAGCTTAATAAAAACATTATTTCTACGGCCTCCGACCGTTCGATCTCGACCTAGACCACCTATAGGATGTCTTTGGTCGGATCTACGCTTAAGATCATCCCCGTAAAGAGGATACGACCTCACTTACTCTCGCACACACACGAGCTTACCTCGATACTTACTGTGTCGCTTTCGCTTCCGGCCTTCCACTCGATTCCTTCAGCTCCCTCCGAAGTCACTCGAGTGTCACCCGACCACCGCGGCTTCCTCCGGGTGTCGCTAGCCTTCAGGTCCAGCTATAGCAATTTTTTGCACATTCGATTCTGCTCGTGAGATAACGACATGAGCTTAACTTTGTATCGTTTGCTATAATCAAAACTCAGGTTCGACTTAGGTGCCTACTGCACCAACAATAGGAACATTAACCAAACCAAAATTAAGGCAAAGTTCAACAATGAACTCTCATCCACCTTAAAATTGATACTCTCCCTAAACACTTCTCCTAATCCATGTTCAATGGATTTTCACCCTTTCTAATGCTCTCCCAAGCATGTCCTAGAGTTAGGAGTGGTTAGGGGATCAAAACATAGCTGAACATAGGCCTAACCATCAAGGTTTACCCGAAATCAGCTTGGGCAGTCGACTGAATTCAGATTTCAATCGGCTGCCACTCGTATCAGTCGACTGGCCTCCATGGCAGTCGACTGATAACTGCATTTGCAGTTTTTAGCATTTTCAAAAATGAATTTCTAAAATCCATAAGTAAATATACGTAGTTTTAAAAATCTTAAAAATTCATACGTATAATACTTATCATAAACACTATTGGTGAAAAATATATGAAAATTATTTTACCCACTAAATTAAGAGATTGATACAAAGCCCAAAAGTTAAGAAAAGCTTCAATATTGAGCCCTCTTTGTATCATCTCATTCAATGGTGATAGCTATCAAAAGATAGACTTCACCAAGGTTTTTCAAAATGTTGTCAAAATGTTTTTGAAACCTTTAATTCCTTTTTCCTAAACATCTCACTTGTATCTAGATGTGCAAAACACATTCAAGTCAAAAATTCTAGAGAGAAGTGGTTTTGTTCTTAAATGGTCTCATGCATATTTCTAGGCAATATTATTTGATTCCCATCAAATCATGTCATAGTCCTTAACTTTATTTTAATTTATGCATGATATGATTATGACATAGATATGATATAGATAAAAACATATGCCAAAATCATGATGTCATGGCATGTGAATGACATTTAAGCATACATGACATATATAAATAATTCTAAACATGATCATGACATTTTTAAAGATATAAATGAAAATGATGTCATGACATGGCAAGGAAAATAAATCATGGAAAATAAAAATATACTAAGGTATAGAATACCTAAGTGTTGAATCCAAATTGCCATTTCTAGGGTTAAGTCCATTTTTGCTTTAATGTCATTTATCTCCCTAGTGTGCCAAAAACCCAAAATGGCACACCATTACTTCTAAGACCTAATTGTGCCAATTTAATAATTTTTCATTTTCTCAAATCATATTGGCACACCCTAATGTGTCAACTCACAATGGCTAGGTTAACTACCCATCCACTCAGGGTTGACACACTCTAACCCATCTAGCGTGACTCGATCACGCTCCTAGGAACCCAATACCTATTGGAGCTCCTTGGGTTAACAAGGTATTCACTAGGGATAACTTCCCTAGATACCTTCCTAATGACCCTTTTAGGCTTTGAAGCCATAGTCTTTTGGGTCTTTCCTAGGTCAACTCAAGAGGTAACTCCCCCAATGACCTTTTTAGTGGCTACATTTGATTTCTTTGAGGTCTTAGCCACTAAACACATACCATGGCTAGACTTAGGGAAGGCTTCCCTATTAGCCTTGGTTTTTCTAGACCTAGATGTTGTTCCATAATTAAATGGAACATTGTGATAAGACATAAATTTGTGACCCAAACCTTTCTTGCCCTTAGACCATTCTTGTTTCCTAGGCCTTGACTTTTGTACATTAGACCCCTTGACCGAATTTGTGATTATTGCTAGGGTCTTCTCAAGTTTTTCTAGCCTTGACCTCAAGGCTTGGTTTTCTAGCTCTAATTTTCCCAATTTTGAATTTTCATTAGGTTTTTGGGAAATGTTCTTCCTCTTAGGCATATGTCTACCCTTCTTAGAGTTAATGCCTAGATTCTCTTCTATTCTCCTAATAGACTCCTTTGGTAAAATATTTCTAGAATTATGAGTCCTAGGTTTATCCTTAGTTATATGAACATGCTTGACACCTAAGCAATAAACCTTATTATTTCTACTAGCATGCTATTCATTAATAATTGTAAGAGAACTAAAATAATTTTTAGCATGCTTTTTAACTTTAGAAATTGAAGGAGCATTATTTAAATGTACCTTAAGGTTAGCTTTAGAAGCTCCCCCTACATGAGTTACACCTTCTTGCCCTTTCGTCCTCCCCCTAGGGCATTGGCTTCGGTAGTGCCCCTTTTGATTGCATTTAAAGCACACAATGTGCTCTTTGCTTCTAGCTGTGGGGACTCCGGCATCCTTTGACTTTGGGATGACTTTTGGTGCCGGTGTTTTCTTCTTAGCAAATTTTGGGCATTTACTCTTGTAATACCCTTTCTCCCAACACTCAAAGCACATTATGTGATTTTTATTCAAAATAACAACACTTGAGTTACCTAGGGAGGTGGAGGATGCCTCTTCTTGATCTTCACTTCTCCTGGATGTGGATGTTTCTTGTTCTTGCTCTGGGATGGAAGATTGCCTCTCCTCCCCCTCAATGCTAGAGGTGGAGGTTTCCACCAAATCATCCATGTCTTCGAATATGGATGGCAATTCTTCCATGACATTCTCCTATACTTGTGCCGATTCGGGATTCTTGTGGAATTTAACCACCTTATTCCACAAATCCTTTGCATCCCTAAAATTTCCAAGCCTAGACCAAATATGGTTAGGAAACAAATCACTAAGTAATTTAATTACCTCGAGATTTGTCTTGAAATCCTTCATTTGGTCCTTGGTCCATTTTGATATTTCTAGTGGCTTGTTTTCTTTGTCCCTAGGCACTTCAAAATCATTTTCAATGATTAACATGAAATCGAAATTGGTTTCGAAATATACCTCCATCCGTTTCTTCCACCAAGGAAAATTTCCATCGAATTTCGGTGGATGGATGTTGTAGCCGATCATCTTATAGTGCTTGTGTCGGCGATTAGTCCTCGACAAGCTCCTTGGCTATGATACCACTTGTAGGGTCGATGGTTTGCCGGCTAGAGGGGGTGAATAGCCCTCTTTCGTCGTACGGTGGAATACGATCGTTCTCGTTGTGTGCTCGTCTACAATTGTCGTTAGCGCAGCGGAATACTAACACAAATATGAATACTAACAACAAATACAATCACACAAACACACACGATATATGTGGTTCGGAACTGAATGGTTCCTACTCCATGGGCGAGCTCACCGAGCTATAGTTATGCGCACGACACTAACTAAACCACTCCTTCTCGACAACACATTGGAGGTGGAGAAACCTCTCACAAGAAATTACACTAAGTAATAAGAAATACAAGCAATACAAAGACAAATACGAAATACATGTAAAGAACACTTTACAATGCTTGCTTTAAACCCTTTGCTTGTAGCTTGCTTTGGATGACTCTTGAAGGTCTGGAATGCAGCAACAATTCCCCTCCAATAGCTTCCTTAAAGTCTTGGCGAAATCCTCCCACTTGAGATCAATTTATAACCTGCATCAAGCTATTTTTGTGCGCAGCAGTCGACTGCCAAAAGGCCCCAGTCGACTGCCCCTGTAGTCGTTGTCTCACAACGGCCAGATCCACGTTGGATAAGTTCCAAAGGATAACCTACTACCGATCGCTCCATGGCAATGATCGTGACCTAGTAGTCGACGCCTGGGCTTGATTGGCTACGGAGCTCTATGCGCTCATGACACTCCCATTAGTTGATCGCCATCCTCGGCAATGATCATATCGACATCACCGACTACCAATCCATGGCGAATGATCGCCAAAGAACAAAACCTCTGATCCTAACATGTTGGTGCAATCGGCCCAGGTTGACTTGAGTTTGACTCGAGCAGTACATTGATAGTATTTTGATGATGTGGAAGGCTCTTCTTGATTCTCCGGAGTGGAAGGCCTAATCTCCTCCCCCTCAATCCTAGAGGTGGAGGCTTCTTCCAATTCCACCTCTTCTTCCTCTTCCGATCGAGATCCGGATGTTAATTCCCTATCAACTTCTAAATCCTCACTTGCTTGTGAGGATGAAGATTCTTCTTCTTCGGGCTCCTCCTCTTCTTGTTGTTCTTGGACCGGTTGAGGGTGTTGGTGCAATCGGCCCAGGTTAGGTTGACTCGAGTTTGACTCGAGCAGTACCTTAATGATATTTTGATGATAGACAAAACTCATGACATGGGATTGTCATGGGAAAGTCCAACATGGGGTTGGCATGGAAAATCCAAGCATGGAGCTTGGTGTGGAAGTCCAAGGGGGAAGACTTGGCATGGGATAGTCCAAAGCATTTCGAAGCCGTGTGCTTGGTGCTTGGCATGGGAAATCCAAAGCATTGCGAAGTCGTGCGCTTGGTGGTTGGTGAGAAATGCATTGCAAAGTCGTGTGCTTGGTGCATTTGGGAAGTCTTGAGAACTTGGCAAGTTCACTAGGCTCGGGTCCTTGAGTCGGTGAAGGATGACATTTCGAAGTCGTGCGCTTGGTGCATCCGAGGGACCATCGGATGGGGAGAGAATGGAGTGAGCCCAAAGGGAAGCATACTTCTAGGGCATGAGACGCGAAGGATGGTGTTGCGAAGTCGTGCGCTTGGTGCATCCGAGGGACGTAGGCCGAGGGAAGAGAGCTTCGGTAGGGAACTCCATGAGGGATAAGGTGGACTTGGCCAAGTGGCTAAGACTGAGTGTCGGAGGCTCAAACATCGTTATGTTTGAGGTTTTGGCCGACATCAGTCGACTGGCATAGGTGCCAGTCGACTACTCTAGGTCGTATGGGTTCGACCGGTTCGATCCGAACCAAGTTCTGTGATCACCGACCGCCGAGGAAGGGCAAGATCGTTGAAGGATCACCGATCGCCGAGGGATGGCAGTCGACTGATGACACTGTGCACGGGCACAGAATGGAGTCGAGCTCGCCAGCACTCGACTGATGGATGATCAGTCGACTGATGGGTGCCATCAGTCGACTGATGTGTGATCCGTTGGAACTTAACCAACGTGGATCTGGTCGTTGTGAGACAACGGCTACGGGACCAGTCGACTGATGGTCACGATCAGTCGACTGATGTGCACAAAAATAGCTTGATGCAGGTTATAAATGGAGCTCAAGTTGGAGGATTTCGCCAAGGCTTTTGGGGTGACTTTGGAGGGGAATTGCTGTTGCATTCCAGACCTTCAAGAGCAAGCAAAAGCAAGCAACAAGAAAGCGATCAAAGCAATTGTGTAAAAGTTCTCTTTTGTATTGTTTTTGTATTTCTTGTTGTATTTCATATTACTTGTTGTAATAGCTTGCGAGAGGTTTCTCCACCTCCGACGTGTAGTCGAGAAGGAGTTTAGTTAGTGTCGTGTGCACAACTAGAGCTCGAGGAGCTCGCCCATGGAGTAGGAACCATTCGGTTCTGAACCACGTATATCGCTTGTGTATTGCATGTGCTTGTGTGTATTTGTGCATCTTGTTAGTATTATTATTGTTATTTCGCTGCGCTAACAAGAATTGTAGACGAGCACGAAACGAGAACGAACGAATTATGACATCCAACGAACGAGGGCTATTCACTTCTAGGCCTACTAATCGATCCTCAAGTGGTATCAGGAGGTTGCTCTTCAAGGACTAACCGCCGCGAGAGCACTACAAGATGGCTGGCTACAACCTCCAACCACCAAAATTCGAAGGAGATTTTGCTTGGTGGAGAAAACGGATGGAGGTATATCTCGAAACCGATTTTGATTATATGATTATTATAGAAAATGGTTTTGAGATGCCTAGGGACAAACACAACAAGCCCATTGAAAAATCAAAGTGGACCCAAGACCAAATCAAGAACTTCAAGACAAATCTCGAGGTAATTAAATTGATTAGTGATTTGTTACCTAACACTATTTGGTCTAGATTGGGTGATTATAGGGATGCAAGGGAACTATGGAATAAGATAATAAATTTCCAAGAAAATTCCCAACCGGCACAAGTAGAAGAAAATGCCGAGGAAGAAGAACCCACAACATTTGAAGATGTTGATGACTTGGTGGAGACCTCCACCTCTAGCATTGAGGGGGAGGAGAGGCAATCTTCCATCCCGGAGCAAGAACAAGAAGCATCCACATCCGGGAGAAGTGAAGATCGGGAAGAGGCCTCCACCACCTCCCTAGGTAACTCAAGTGTTATTACTTTAAATAAAAATCACATAATATGCTTTGAGTGTAGGGAGAAAGGGCATTATAAGAGCAAATGCCCTAAATTGGCTAAGAAGAAGGCATCGACACCAAAAGTCAACCCAAAGTCAAACGATGCCGGTGTTCCCAAAATCAAGAGCAAAGAGCACATTGTATGCTTCAAATGCAATCAAAAGGGACACTACCGAAGCCAATGCCATAGGGGGAGGAAGAAAGGGCAAGAAGGTGCAACTCATGTAGGGGGAGCTTCTAAAGCTAACCCTAAGGTACATTTACTTAATGCACCTTTAATTCCTAGAGTTAAAAAGCATGCTAAGAATTATTTTAGCTCTCTTGCTATTATCAATGAAAAGCATGCTAAGAGAAATAATAAGGTTTATTGCTTAGGTGCCAAGCATGTTAGTTTCTCTAAGGACAAACCTAGGACTCAAAACACTAGATCTATTTTACCTAGGGAGTCAATTAGGAGAATTGAATAAAACTTGGGTGTTAATCCCAAGAAATCTAGGCATATGCCTAAGAAGAAGAACATTTCCCCTAAACCTAATGAAAATTCAAAATTGAGGAAATTAGAGGTGGAGAACCAAGCCTTGAGGTCAAGGCTAGAAAAATTGGAGAAGACCCTAGCAATAATATCAAACTCGGTTAAGGGGTCTAATGCACAAAAGTCAAGACCTAGGAAACAAGAAACATCTAAGGGCAAGAAGGGTTTGGGTCACAAACCTATGTCCTACCATAATGTTCCATTTAATTATGGAACCACATCTAGGTCTAGGAAAACCAAGGCTAATAGGGAAGCCATCCCTAAGTCTAGCCATGGTATGTGTTTAGTGGCTAACGGCTCAAAGAAATCAAATGTAGCCACTAAGAAGGTCAATGGAGGAGTCACCTCTAGAGTTGACCTAGGAAAGACCCAAAAGACTATGGCTTCAAAGCCTAAAAGGGTCATTAGGAAGGTATCAAGGGAAGTTATCCCTAGAGAATACCTTGTTAACCCAAGGAGCTCCAATAGATATTGGGTTCCTAAAAATGTGATTGATTCACGCTAGATGGGTTAGGGTGTGTCAATACTAAGTGGATGGGTGGTTAACCTAACTATAGTAGAGTTGACACATTAGCATGTGCCAATATGCTTGAAAAGCCAAAAATGATTTAAATTGGCACAATAGAGGTCATGGTGTGCCATTTTGGGTTTATGGCACACTAGGGAAATGAATGGCATTAAGGCAAAATTGGTTTAATCCCTAGAAATGGCAAATTGAGTTTAACACTTAGGTATTCTATACCTTAGTATATTTTACTTGTCATGCTTTATTTGCCTTGCCATGTCAAGACATCATTCTCATTTGTATCTCTAACTATGTCATGATAATGTTTAGATTTATTTTTATATGTCATGTATGCTTGAATGTCATTTACATGCCACGACATCATGATTTTGGCATATGTTTTTATCATATTTATGCCATAATCATCATCATGCACAAATTAAAATGAAATTAAGGACTATGGCATGATTTGATGGGAATCAAATAATATTGCCTAGAAATATGCATGAGACCATTTAAAGAACAAAAACCCACATCTCACTAGATTAATTGCCTTGAATGTGTTTTTACACATCTAGATATAAGTGAGATGTTTAAGGAAAAGGAATTAAAGGTTTTGAAAACATTTTGAAAACATTTTGAAAAACCTTGGTGAAGCCTATCTTTTGATAGCTATCACCATTGAATGGGATGATACAAAGATGGCTCGTTATTGAAGTTTTTCTTGAATTTTGGACTTTGTATCAATCTCCTAATTTAATGGGTAAAATAAATTTCCAATATTTTTCACCCATAGTGTTTAGGATAAGTATTATACGTATGCATTTTCAAGATTTTTAAAATTATGTATATTTAATTATGGATTTCGAAAACCTATATTCTGAAATTGAAAATAGAATGTATATCGATCACTGTAATGCCACGATCGATGGTAAGTCCAATGATCGGTATCCGACGAGTCGACCGCACAGGCTGATTTCGGGTAAACTTGATAGTTAGGCCCATGTTTAGCCATGCTTTGGTCCCCTAACCACTCCTAGCCCTAGGATATGCTTGGGAGAGCATTAGAGAGGGCGGAAATTCATTGGATATGGATTAGGAGTTGGGTTGAGGGTGAGTATCAATTTTAAGGTGGAAGAGAGTTCATTGTCGAACTTTGCCTTAATTTTGATTTGGTTAATGTTCCTATTGGCTTAGGGACTCTCCAAGGACATTATTGGTGCAATGGTCAAGGGGGAGCAAGCCTCTAGGGGGAGGTATCCATCATGGGAAGATGGATGTGTATTTCCTCATGGGAGGAAAATTGGGTTGCCTCTCTTTAAGTGATATGGGATCACTAGAAAGATTGTAGGCATGTGTTCCTCCAAGGGAGAGATTGTAAGATCTCATTGGGATATGAGACATTCATACCCTTGGGGAGGACCTTTTTGATGTAATATCACAAAGGGGGAGAAGTTACCAAGTTACCAATTAGGGTTCGTTGGAATTCTCATTGGGATATGAGAATTGCCAATATGGGAGAATTGGTAGACTTGAGATGGTAGTTTTGTCAATCATCAAAAAGGCGGAGATTGTTGGTGCAATCGGCCCAGGTTGACTTGAGTTTGACTCGAGCAGTACCTTGATAGTATTTTGATGATAGACAAAACTCATGACATGGGATTGTCATGGAAAAGTCCAACATGGGGTTGGCATGGAAAATCCAAGCATGGAGCTTGGTGTGGAAGTCCAAGGGGGAAGCCTTGGCATGGGAAACTCCAAAGCATTTCGAAGCCGTGCGCTTGGTGCTTTGCATGGGAAATCCAAAGCATTGCGAAGCCGTGCGCTTGGTGCATTTGAGAAGTCTTGAGAACTTGGCAAGTTCACTAGGCTCGGGTCCTTGAGTCGGTGAAGGATGACATTTCGAAGTCATGCGCTTGGTGCATCCGAGGGACCGTCGGATGGGGAGCGAATGGAGTGAGCCCAAAGGGAAGCATACTTCTAGGGCATGAGACGCGAAGGATGGTGTTGCGAAGTCGTGCGCTTGGCGCATCCGAGAGACGTAGGCCGAGGGAAGAGAGCTTCGGTGGGGAACTCCATGAGGGATAAGGTGGACTTGGCTAAGTGGCTAAGACCGAGTGTCGGAGGCTCAAACATCGTTATGTTTGAGGTTTTGGCCCACATTAGTCGACTGGCATAGGTGCCAGTCGATTGCTCTAGGTCGTATGGGTTCGACCAGTGTTCGACTGAACCAAGTCTGGCTGATCAGTCGACTGCCGAGGGAGGGAAGTCGACTATTGGAAGGATCAGTCGATTGCCGTGGGATGGCAGTCGACTGATGACACTGTGCACGGGCACAGAATGGAGTTGAGCTCACCAGCAGTCGACTGATGGATGATCAGTCGACTGATGGGTGCCATCAGTCGACTGATGTGTGATCTGTTGGAACTTAACCAACGTGGATCTGGCCGTTGTGAGACAACGGCTACGGGACCAGTCGACTGATGGTCACGATCAATCGACTGATGTGTGGGAAAATAACTTGATGCAGGTTATAAATGTAGCTCGAGTTGGAGGATTTCGCTAAGGCTTTTGGGGTGACTTTGGAGGGGAATTGCTGTTACATTCCAGACCTTCAAGAGCAAGCAAAAGCAAGCAACAAGAAAGCGATCAAAGCAATTGTGTAAAAGTTCTCTTTTGTATTGTTTTTGTATTTCTTGTTGTATTTCATATTACTTGTTGTAATAGCTTGCGAGAGGTTTCTCCACCTCCTACGTGTAGTCGAGAAGGAGTTTAGTTAGTGTCGTGTGCACAACAAGAGCTCGAGGAGCTCGCTTGTGGAGTAGGAACCATTCGGTTCCAAACCACGTATATCGTTTGTGTATTGCATGTGCTTGTGTGTATTTGTGCATCTTGTTAGTATTATTATTGTTATTCCGCTGCGCTAACAAGAATTGTAGACGAGCACGAAATGAGAACGAACGAATTATGACATCCAACGAACGAGGGCTATTCACCCCCTCTAGCCGGCCAATCGATCCCTAACATAACACCAGTCGAACCCTAGTCGACTTGGATCAGTCAACTGGCATCTATGCCAGTCGACAGCTGTCGGGCAAAAACTCAAAAACCAAGTTGTATGAGCATCTGACCGTCGAGTAAACCCTCAAACATCAAGTTTGAGCCTCCGACACTCAGTCTTAGCCACTTGGCCAAGTCTACCTTATCCCGCATGGAGTTCCCCAACGAAGCTCTCTTCCCTCGGCCTACGTCTCTCGGATGCGCCAAGCGCAGACTTCGCAATGCCATCATTCACGTCTCTTGCCCTTGAAGTATGCTTCCCTTGGCCTCACTCCATTCGCTCCCCGTCCGGCGGTCCCTCGGATGTACCAAGTGCACGGCTTCGCAATGCCATCCTTCACCGACTCAAGGACCTCGAGCCTAGTGAACTTGCCAAGTTCTCAAGACTTCCCAAATGCACCAAGCGCACGGCTTCGTAATGCATTTCTCACCAAGCACCAAGCGCACGGCTTCGCAATGCTTTGGATTTCCCATGCCAAGCACCAAGCGCACGGCTTCGAAATGCTTTGGACTTTCCCATGCCAAGGCTTCCCCCTTGGACTTCCACACCAAGCTCCATGCTTGGATTTTCCATGCCAACCCCATGTTAGACTTTCCCATGACAATCCCATGTCATGAGTTTTGTCTATCATCAAAATACTATCAAGGTACTGCTCGAGTCAAACTCGAGTCAACCTGGCCTGATTGCACCAACAATCTCCCTCTTTTTGATGATTGACAAAACTACCATCTCAAGTCTACCAATTCTCCCATATTGGCAATTCTCACATCCCAAATGAGAATTCCAAACCTAATTGGTAACTTGGTAACTTCTCCCCCTTTTTGACATCACATCAAAAAGGTCCTCTCCAAGGGTATGAATGTCTCATATCCCAATGAGATCTTACAATCTCTCTCTTGGAGGAACACATGCCTACAATCTTTCTAGTGATTCTATATCACTTAAGAGAGGTAACCCAAACTTTTCTCCCATGAGGAAATACACATCTATCTTCCCATGATGGATACCTCCACCTAGAGGCTTGCTCCCCCTTGACCATTTCACCAACAATGTCCTTGGAGAGTCCCTAAGCCAATAGGAACATTTAGCCAATTAAAATTAAGGCAAAGTTCAACAATGAACTCTCTTCCACCTTAAAATTGATACTCTCCCTAAACCCATCTCCTAATCCATGTTCAATGGATTTTCACTCTTTCTAATGCTCTCCCAAGCATATCCTAGGGTTAGGAGTGGTTAGAGGACCTTAACCTAGCTGAACATGGGCCTTATCAACAAGATTTACTCGACATCAGCTTGTGCCAGTCGACTCCATCAGATACCGATCATTGGACTTACCATCGATCAGCCATTGCGGCGATTGGTGATAAGCGCATTATCTGATTTTGATTTAAATGGATTTAAAAATTCATAAGTAAATATACATAGGTTTAAAAATCTTGAAATTTGGTATGTATATTACTTATCACAATCATTATGGGCGAAAAATATTAGAAAATTATTTTTCCCATTAAATTAAGAGATTGACATAAAGTCCAAAAGTTGAGAAAAGCTTCGATAAAGAGCCCTCTTTGTATCATTCCATTCAATAGTGATAGCTATCAAAAGATAGGCTTCACCAAGGTTTTTCAAAATATTTTCAAAATGTTTTTGAAACCTTTAATCTCTTTTTCCTAAACATCTCACTTGTATCTAGATGTGTAAAACACATACAAGTCAAGTTTTTAATGAGATGTGGGGTTTTGATCTTAAATGGTCTCATGCATATTTCTAGGCAATATTCTTGATTCCCATCAAATTATGCCATGGTCCTTAATTCCATTCTATTTTATGCATGATGATGATTATGGCATAAATATGATATAGATAAAAAAAAAATATGCCAAAATCATGATGCCATGGCATGTAATAGACATCTAAGCATACATGACATCTAAAAATAGTTCTAAACATGATCATGACATTTTTATAGATAAAAATGAAAATGGTGTCATGACATGACAAGGCAAACAAATCATGGCAAATAAAATATACTAAGGTATGGAATACCTAAGTGTTAAATCCAAGTTGCCATTTCTAGGAATTAATTCTATTTTGCCTTAAAGCCATTTTCTCCCAAGTGTGCCATAAACCCAAACTGGCACACCAATATCTCTAAGACCTAATTGTGCCAATTTAAATCATTTTAAACTTCTCAAGCACATTGGCACATCCTAAAGTGTCAACTCTACTATGGTTAGGTTAACTATCCATCCACTTAGGGTTGACACACCGTAACCCATTTAGTGTGAATCAATCACGCTTTTAGGAACCCAATATCTATTGGAGCTCCCTGGGTTAACAAGGTATTCTCTAGGGATAATTTTTCTAGATACCTTCCTAATGACCCTTTTAGGCTTTAAAGCCATAGTCTTTGGGTCTTTCCTAGGTCAACTCTAGAGGTGACTCCTCCATTGACCTTCTTGGTGGCTTTCTTGGTTTTCCTTAAGTTCTTAGCCACTAAGCACACACCATGGCTAGTCTTAGGGATAACTTCCCTATTAGCCTTGGTTTTTCTAGACCTAGATGTGGTTCCATAATTAAATGGAACATTATGGTAGGACATAGGTTTGTGACCCAAACCTTTCTTGCCCCTAGACATTTCTTGTTTCCTAGATCATGACTTTTGTACATTCTACCCCTTAACCGAGTTTGAGATAATTGCTAGGGTCTTTTCCAATTTTTCTAGCCTTAACCTTAAGGCTTGGTTTTCTAGCTCTAATTTTCCCAATTTTGAATTTTTATTAGGTTTTTGGGAATTGTTTTTTCCTTTTAGGCACATGCCTAGATTTCTTGGGGTTAATGCCCAAGTTTTCTTCAATTCTCATAATTGACTCCGTAGGAAGGATTGGTCTAGTATTATTTGTCCTAGGTTTGTCCTTAGAGAAACTAACATGCTTAGCACCTAAGCAATAAACCTTATTGTTTCTCCTAGCATGCTTTTCATTGATAACAGCAAGAGAACTAAAATAATTTTTGACATGCTTTTTGACTTTAGGAATTAAAGGTGGATTAAATAAATTTACCTTAGGGTTAGCTCTAGGAGCTCCCCCTACATGAGATACACCTTCTTGCCCTTTCTTCCTCCCCCTAGGGCATTGACTTCGGTAGTGTCCCTTTTGATTGCATTTAAAGCACACAATGTGCTCTTTGCTTCTAGTTGTGGGGACTTCGGCATCCTTTGACTTTGGGTTGACTTTTGATGTCAGTGTCTTCTTCTTAGCCAATTTAGGGCATTTGCTCTTGTAATGCACTTTCTCCCTACACTCAAAGCATATTATGTGATCTTTATTTAAAATAATAACACTCGAGTTACCTAGGGAGGTGGTGGGGCCTCTTCACTTCTTCCAGAGGTAGAAGCTTCATTTTGATCTTGCTCCGAAATGGAAATCCTTTCCTCCCCATCAATGGTAGAGGTGGAGGTCTCTACCAAATCATCAACATCTTCAAATGTGGGTGCTTCTTCCTCAGCATTCTCCTCTATTTGTGCCGGTTGGGAATTTTCTTGGAATTTCATTACTTTATCCCATAATTCCTTTGCATCCCTAAAATTAACCAACCTAGACCAAATGTTGTTAGGAATCAAATCACTAAGTAATTCGATTACCTTGCGATTTGTCTCGAAGTCCTTTATTTGGTCTTGGGTCCACCTTGACTTCTCAATTTGCCTATTTCTTTCATCCCTAGGCAATTTGTAACCATTTTCTAA
This sequence comes from Wurfbainia villosa, assembly GCA_025175895.1. NCBI lineage: Eukaryota > Viridiplantae > Streptophyta > Magnoliopsida > Zingiberales > Zingiberaceae > Wurfbainia > Wurfbainia villosa. Next base: position 35,658,416 of record CM045998.1, on the reverse strand, counting down.
GATTAGCATAAAATCAAAATTGGTTTCTAGGTATACCTCCATTTTTCTTCTCCACCATAGGAAATCTCCTTCGAATTTTGGTGGTTGGAGGTTGTAGCCAGCCATCTTATAGTGCTCTCACGGCGGTTAGTCCTTGAAGAGCGACCTCGGCTCTGATACCACTTGTACGGGATCGATCGGCCGGCTAGGGGGGGTCAATAGCCCTCAATCGTTTGATGATGGAATTTGCTCGTTCTCGTTGCGTTGCTTGTCTACGATTGTTGTTAGCGCAACGGAATAACAATGATAATAATAATACTAACAACACATAACAATCACAAGCAATACACAAGCATATACGTGGTTCGGAACCGAATGGTTCCTACTCCATGGGCGAGCTCACCGAGCTCTAGTTATGCGCACGACACTAACCAAACTCCTTCTCGACTACACGTCGGAGGTGGAGAAATCTCTCACAAGCTATTACAACAAGTAATATGAAATATAACAAGAAATACAAAGACAATACAAAAGAGAACTTTTACACAATTGTTTTGATCACTTTCTTGTTGCTTGCTTTTGCATGCTCTTGAAGTTCTGGAATGCAACAGCAATTCCCCTCCAAAGTCACCTCAAAAGCCTTGGCGAAATCCTCCCACTTGAGCTCCATTTATAACCTACATCAAGCTGATTTCACGCGTATCAGTCGACTGATCGTGACCATCAGTCGACTGGTCCTGTAGTCGTTATCTCACAACGGCCAGATCCACGTTGGTTAAGTTCCAACGGATCACACATTAGTCGACTGATGGTACCCATCAGTCGACTGGTCCCCATCAGTCGAGTGCTGGCGAGCTTGACTCCATTCTGTGCCCATGCACAGTGTGATCAGTCGACTGATAGTGTCAGCGATCGCCCTCCCATGGCGGCGATCGATCACCGACCATTGATTGCTCAAACACTGGTCGAACCCATACGACCTAGAGCAGTCGACTGGCACCTATGCCAGTTGACTGATGTCAGGTAAAACCTCAAACATCAAGCTGTTTGAGCATCCGACAACCAGTCTTAGCCACTTGGCCAAGTCCACACCATCCCCCATGGTGTTCCCTACTGAAGCTCTCTTCCCTCGGCCTACGTCCCTCGGATGCGCCAAGCGCACGACTTTGCAACGCCATCCTTCTCGTCTCATGCCCTCAAAGTATGCTTCCCTTTGGTCTCACTCCATTCACTCCCTGTCCGGCGGTCCCTCGGATACACCAAGCGCACGGCTTCGCAATGCCATCCTTCACCGACTCAAGGACCCCGAGCCTAGTGAACTTACAAAGTCCTCAAGACTTCCCACATGCACCAAGCGCACGACTTTGCAATGCATTTCTCACCAAGCACCAAGTGCACGGCTTCGCAATGCTTTGGACTTTTCCCGCACCAAGCTCCATGCTTGGATTTTCCATGCCAACCCCATGTTGGACTTTCCCATGGAAATCCCATGTCATGAGTTTTGTCTATCATCAAAATACTATCAAGGTACTGCTAGAGTCAAACTCGAGTCAACCTGGGCCGATTGCACCAACAAAGACTACTTAGAGGAGAGAAGGAGAGAAGGGAAGGGAAGAAGAGAACTCTTTCTCTTGGCTTTTATTAGGCTTGCACGTTGGAGCTTCTTTCCAATTCTAAAATCTGCACCAACGTTGGAACTTCTCACTAGGGAACAAGAATTCTACACAAGCCTTTTTAAACCAAAAGCCCCACCCCTATTTATCCTTTCACGTTGAAGGTATTTAAGCAAAATCCCATTTTTCTTTCTCACTCAAACAAGTCAAATCCTCTTTATCCTTCTCAAGCCAAATCCCATTTTCTTTTCACGTTGGAAGCATTCCTTTAAACCAAATCTAATTTGCTTTTCACGTTGGAAGCATTCCTTTAAGCCAAATCCAATTTGCTTTTCTCATGCCAAATCCTATTTAGCCTCTCCTTTTATCCTTCATCATGAATATTCTCATGCATGATTAATCACATTAATCATGCATGTTGATGATGAATCATTTTCCATGGTTCAACTTGAGTCTAACTCAAGTTTAACCAGTTTGAGTCAAACTCAAGTCTTGGCCATATGCTCAATTATTCTTTTTAGTCCAACTAAAAGAAACCATCTCCAAAACAGAATGTCATTTGTGTGTGACCCAATAGGCTCTTGTAACATTGGCAATATATCTAAAACCATTTTTGATACATAAGCAATGAGCGACATCTAACAATACATCATTGCTATCCAAGCTATAAGATAGTCGAGATCCGACAACTTTTCCGTGACCATTATCATGTATTACGGTGTCCCTCTATCTTTGATATCTTAGATCGATCAGTGAGGCATAGACCATTGTTGGGATGTATACTGAAAAGTCTATCTTTTGTATGAACATCTTTATTTTTGAAATAAGAATCACATGATCATTGTTTACATATTTATGGTTATGCATATTGTCTAATACATTGCATTGTACATAACATGGTGTGCAGTGTCACACGGGAGATCATGTTATCGGTTCCTTGTAAAGTATATGTAAAGGCTCACAACCTAGATGGTTATGGACAAACCATTGGAATGGTTGTAGTGTGATTTGGTATTGGTTTGACTTGACCATTGAATTACACTAGTATACTTTGTGTGTATTGAGCAGGACCGACTTAGAGGTGATTCGATTTATTGCTGACTACATAATCGAATCGGACCTCAGGTATTATGTTGTACATGCTCTTAATCCCGATATAATAACGGGCATATATACTTATTATTCATTTCTTTGATTTACCAATGGACGAGATTTATAGAGTAAATCGATAGGCTCGGTAAGTTGGGAAATGATATTATTTATATGGTGTGTTGTTGATTATAGGAGGAAACCGTGTCCTATATATTAGGATGATGATGTCCCCTTGAGAAGCTCATAAGGTTCATCATGTAAACCCTGCAGGTGGACTTGGTCCGGCATGATGATAAGGTTGAGTGGTACTACTCATGGAGTTAGATGTTGATTAATTAATTGTCAGTAAATTAATTAATCGACGAACATTCGAGATCTTAAACACGGGGAGATATATGTACAAATGATATATGGAGCTCATATTAACTTATGGTGGTTGGTGAGGTAGATCAATGATAATCCTCTAGTTGAATGGATTATCATTAATGGATCAGACTTTATGTGGGCTTGATCCATTGGGTGACAAAGATCTAACTCCTCCTCATGGTCCCTATCGTAGCCTATTAAAACCCTCATGATGCCTAGATCTGATGATGGAAAATAAAACTCTAGATCTGATGATGGAAAATAAAACTCTAGATCCGACGGTGGAGATTAAATCTCTAGATCCGACGGTTGAGATTAAATCTCTAGATCCGACAGTTGAAATTAAATCCCTAGATCCGACGGTGAAGATTAAAAGGAGGCTTAAGCCTAACTCTATAAAAGGAGGCCAAGGCTTGGGCGTGGATGACACTTTGGGAGATTAGGGTTTTGGAGCTTGGTTGAGAGGAGAGGTGGGTGGCGGCAACCCTAGGTTTTGTCCATCCTTGTGGGCGGCGCCAAACACAAGACTAGGGTATGGTGTTTTCCTTGGCCGGTGGCATCAACACCACCCTCTCTCTCTCTAGATCGGCGATAGCTCCTCCCTCTCTCTTTCTCTCTCTAGGTTGGCCGGCGGCAACCTTCCTTCAAGGTTGGTCGGCACTCCTACACCTCTCTTTGGGCCGGCGGCAAGCTTCAAGCTTGGAGCTTGTTGTTTTGTCCTAGATAGGAGAAGAGTTTTATTTCTATACTTCCTCTTGTTCGGAGCGAGCAAGGAAAGGAAGATCGTGATTGAGGAGGCTTCATCTCTTGGAGGATCGTTGCCCACACAACGTCCAAGAGGAGGATAGGACATACGATAGAAGATCTTGAGGTAAACAAGAGGTATAAATCTTGTTTTGTTTTCCTTGTTTGTTTCTTTGTATATTGTATGTATGGCATGTGGCTAAATTTACTTGGACCCCGAATACAAATGCAAAAACTGACGATCCGTATATCGTCTATTCCGCGGCTATTCGAAGAATAGAGGTAGGTTGCTTGAACAACAGGTTTGTTCAAGTGACCACTCTAATCGAATAGCACGACGATGGAACGGTTGATTGGGTAATCCATCTTTGTCAAGGATAAATTTTTTTTATCCAGGGACGTAGATGGGATTGCCATGAACAAGCGACCGAGTTGAAGTGGGAAGCGAAGTTTTTTACCTTCAATCGTGTCATCCCCTTATCGATCTTTATGTGAGCTCAACATCTCATATTGACTCATTTGAGTATGGTCATGCATTTCGTAGTCCTACTCCTGTCATATAGGAGGGATATATCTCATCTACATCATTTACATCCCTCCGCATAATTCGTTACATACCCAGTGATCGCCGTTATAGTGCACCCTATTACGGTGTGACGTTAGACGATACCAAAGTACATAACTCCTTATGTAGGGAACCGTAGTGACTTCAGGTCTAAGGACTATTCATACCAATAGTCACATGAGAAAGTATATGACACTCATATAACGATCCATGATACTTTCTCATGGCGGGTCAATTCAGTATATATATTCTCGAATATATATACCCATGTGTCAATGTGATATCACATATCCATGACTTGTGAGATCAAGTCATTCATTGACCTACATGCTAGTCTCAATGTATTAATATTGCCCTTGTCTATTAATACTTGATTAGGATTATTAAGAATAGTGTTCTCTACAGCTTCTCATAATCAATTCTACCAATTGATATACTGTAGATTAGAACCTACTATTCAAGGATATTATTATATTTATTTTAGCTGGCACATGCATAAAGTAAATATAATAAACAATCTTTGCCTTTTATTAATGAAATATGATACACATGATCCCTAATCAATCATCTCATGATTGGCACTAAGGGCTGACACTAACATTTACCCAAAAGGCCTCTTACTAATGGAGATATCTTTTTATCTTATAAGCACATAATTTTTTCCATGTCTTATCAATGTGGGACTTTGATTGTATTCCCCCTACTCCCAACAATCAAAATCTAAGTTCGATTATCTGGTGCCCCTGCGCCAACAATCTCTTCCTTTTTGATCTATGACAAACCAATTCAAAGTTAAAGGAAATAGTAAGCATTAAACAATTATTTTTCCTCAAGGTTACCCCCCCCCCCCCCTTAATCCCAGGTGAGTTTTGAAAAAACTAAAAAAAAAAGTAACCTTTTCTCCCCCTTAACTTTAACTTTTTCTCCCCCTTTGCCATATATCAAAAATAGTTTTATAAGGGGTGCATTCTTAAAGTGAATGTTTTAAAAATATATGTAAAGGAAAAGAAACTCTAATAACCTTTTCGAAAGAGCATTATAAATTCAAAAGATAGAAGAAATGTCTTTATGAATCCAATCATGTCTCCTTTTTATAAAATAATATTTTCAACATAACTCATCTAATAAATTGTCCTTATAAGAATGTTAAATTCTGTCTGACTCAATTGATATAAGATAATCAATAAGTCTTGATTAGAATTAGTTATTTTGAAAATGTATACTTCATAATTCATGTTGATGCACTTGTTCTGATGGGAATTGCTTCCCGCTTCGGTCGCTTGTGCATGGCGATCCCATCACACATCCCCGGATTAAAATTTTATCAACTAAAACTAATTCGGACGGAGATGGATTACCCAAGCAACCGATCCATTATCGTGCTATTCGATTTGAGTAGTTGCTTGAACAAATATGTTGTTCAAGCAACCTAACTCTTTTCTTCGATTAGCCGCGGAATAGATGATGAACGGATCGCCGGTTTTTGTGTTCATCATCGGGGTCCATGTTAATCAATAACATACAAAATACAAAAGAAATAGAATCAAAACTAAACAAGATTATACCTCTTGTTTTACCTCTTGATCTTCTATTGTATTCCAATCCTCCTCTTGGACGTCGTGTGGACGATGATCTTCCAAGAGTCGAAGCCTCCTAGATCTCGTATCTCCCCTTCCTTGCTCGCTCGGAACAAGGGAAGATAAAACTCCCTTCTTCTCCTTGCTTGTGCCAACCACCAAGGCCTCCTCTTCTCCTTTCTTGTGCCGACCACCACAACTCCAAGAGCTGGTGTCCGCCGGCCCTAGGAGAGGAGAAAAAGGAAGAGAACCTTCCTCCTTGTGTTTCCACCGGCCCTAGGTGAGGAAGAAGAAGCGTTGGCCTATCCTTGAGAGAAGGGGTGCTGACCCTAAGGAGATGAAGAAGATGCACCGGCCAAACCTAAGGAAGAGAGGAAGAATCCTAAGGTAAAACCCTAAACCTCTTCCACTTGTTACCGCCACCCAAAGGAGAGGAAGAACCCTTAGATTATTTCGCCCAAGCCTCTCCAGCCCCTTATTTATAGATCTAGGCTTCATGAGGTATTTATAATAGGCTACAATAGGGACCAGGAGGAGGAGTTGGATCATGGCCAGCCAATGGATCCGAACCACACAAACCCGATCTATTAATGATGATCCATTCCACTAGAGGATCATCATTGATCTACCTCACCATCCCCCATAATTAAATATGGGCTCCACATATTATTTGTATGAAATATCTCCCCGTGTTTAAGATATCGAATGTCCATTAATTAATTAAATTACTGACAATTTAATTAATTAATATCTAACTTCATGACTAGTACCACTCATCCTTATCATTATATTGGACCAAGTCCACCTGTAGGATTTACATGATGAACCTTATGAGCTCCTCAAGGGGACATCATCATCCTAGTATATAGGACACGGTTTCCTCCTATAATCAACGATACACCATGTAAATAATATTATTTTCTAACATACCAGGCCTATCAATTTAACACATAAATCTCGCCCATTGGTAAATCAAAGAAATAAATACTAAGTATATATACCCGTTATTATATCAGGATTAAGAGCATGTATCATAATATCTGAGGTCCGATTCAATTATATAGTCAGTATAAATTGAATCACCTCTAAATCTGTCCTGCTCAATACATACAAAATGTACTAGTGTAATTTTATGGTCAAGATAAACCAATACCAAATCATACTATAACCATGTCAATGGTTTATCCAAAACCATCTTGGTTGTGAGCCTCTACTTATACTCTACAAGGAACTGATAACATGATCTTCTGTGCGACACCACACACCATGTTATCTACAATGTAAAGTATCAGACAATATGTAAAAATATAAACAATGATCATGTGATTCTTATTTCAAAATGAAGATGTTTATACAAAGGCTAGGCTTTCAGTATACATCCCAACAATGTCCCACTTATACTAAAAGACTATGCTGCCATCAAACTGCCATACATCTGATTCTCATTCCCTCCATATGCCTATTAAAAGCTCTCGCTAGAAGGGCCTTAGTGAAATGATCTGCCAAGTTATCCTCTGATGCAATCTTGGTGACAACAACTTCTCCTCGCTTTACGATCTCTCGTATCAGGTGGTACTTGCACTCTATGTGTTTACTTGCCTTATGAGCTCGTGGTTCCTTCGAGTTTGCAACTGCACCACTATTATCACAATAAATTGTGATAGTTCTGGGAAAACCAGGAATCACATCCAAGTCAATCAAGAAGTTCCTGAGCTATACAACTTCTTTAGCTGCCTCAGAGGCTGCCATATACTCAGCTTCCATGGTGGAGTCCGCCATGCATTTCTGCTTGACATTCCTCCATATAATTGCTCCACCTCCCAAAGTAAACACAAAACACGAGGTAGACTTACTATTATCCCTATCTGATTGGAAGTCGGAATCTGTGTAACCCACAGGGAGTAATTGATCTGCCTGGTATACCATCATATAATCCCTGGTCCTTCTCAGGTACTTCAATATATGTTTTACCGCAGTCCAATGTCCCTGTCCTAGATTACTCTGATATCTACTAACCATGCCCATAGCAAAGCAGATATCCGACCTCGTACATAACATAACATACATGAGGCTTCCTACCGCCGAAGCATAAGGAACTGCCTTCATCTCCTCTATCTCCTTTCATGTTCTAGGGCACATCTCTTTAGATAAAGGTACTTCATGCCTAAAAGGTAGAAAACCTTTCTTGGAGTTATGCATACTAAAACGACCCAAAATAGTGTCTATGTATGAAGCTTAAGATAAGCACAACATCCTTTTCTTGCGATCCCTTATAACCTTGATCCCAAGGATGTGTCCCACTTCTCCCAAGTCCTTCATATCAAATTGTTTGGACAATCATACCCTTACGTCTGATAACACTTTGACATTGTTGCCAATGAGCAAAATGTCATCTACGTATAGTACAAAAAATACCACTACGTTTCCATCACATCTCTTGTATACACAAGACTCATCCGGACTTTGAATAAATCCATATGACTGGATTATCTCATTAAAGCAGATGTTTCAAGATCTCGAAGCTTGCTTCAATCCATAAATGGACCAATTAAGCTTGCACACAAGATGTTCTTTGCCCTTTCAATGAATTCCTATGGTTGCTTCATATAGATGTTTTCTTCAATACTTCCATTAAGGAAAGTTGTCTTGACATCCATCTGCCAAACCTCATAATCCATATGAGCAGTAATAGATAAGAGATTTCGGATAGACTTAAGAATAGCTACCGGCGAAAAGGTCTCCTCATAATCAATACCCTCTTTCTGAGTATACCCTTTCGCAACAAGCTTTGCTTTGAAGGTCTTTGCCTTCCCATCTAATCCTCTCTTTCTTTTGTAGATCCACTTGCATCCAATGGCTTTTAAACCATTGGGTGGTTCTACTAGCTCCAAGACTTGATTTGAATCCATAGATTCTATCTCATAATTCATCGTCCTTTGCCAAGATATCACATCTTTATCTTGGATTGCCTCTTCATATGTCCAGGGATCAGATTCATGTTCACCAGGGACCAAATCAGAAGATTCTCTCAAGAATATAAATCTATCAGGTTGTCTAACAACCCTCCCACTACGATGAGGTATCACTTGTGTATCCTCTGTGACACGCGGTGCAGTCACTTGTGGTATATCCTCTTGTACCGTTGGTACTAAAGTAGTGACTTTCCCTCTTAATTCCTCCAAAATAATCTTGCTCATGGGCTTGTGGTTCATCATATAGTCTTCCTCTAAAAATTGGGTGTTCGTGCTAACGATCACCCCTCTGATCTCTAGGACTATACAACAAACCACCTTTCGTTCCTCTAGGATAGCCTACGAACAGGCACACTTATGTACGAGATTCTAACTTACCAGCATCTCCCTTCACTACATGTGTTAGACTACCCCAAATCCAAATATGTCTCAGACTAGGCTTTCGTTCAGTCCACAATTCTGTGGGAGTAGAAGGTACTGATTTAAATGGTACCAAGTTCAGAATATATACTGTCGTATCTAGAGCATACCCCAGAACGAATTTGGTAACTCAGAATAACTCATCATTGATCTAACCATCTCCATAAGAGTCCTATTCCTTTGCTCTGCCACACCATTCTGCTAGGGTGTAACAGGTATAGATAGTTGGGATTGAATCCCAGCCTCTGATAAGTAACTCATAAACTCTCCCAAGAGGTACTCACCACCACGATCAGATCGTAGTGTCTTGATACTTTTACCTTGACATTTCACCACATCAGCCTTGAATTCTTTTAACCTGTCAAAGCATTTAGACTTGCGGTGCATCAAGTAAATGTATCCATATCTTGAATAATCATCTATAAAAGAGATGAAATATTCAAAACCACCTCTAGCCTGGATAGACATAGAACCACATAAATCAGAATGAACCAATTCCAACACATCTTTGGCTCTATACCGCTTGGCCTTAAAAGGCCTCTTAGTCATTTAACCTTCCAAGCAAGATTCACAGGTTGGGAAATCTTCAACCACTAATGAACCCAAAGGTCCATCAACTATCAACCTTTGAATTCTACTCAGGTTAATATGACCTAACCTTAGATGCCAAAGATACGTTTGGTTCATTTTCGAAGGTTTTTTTCTCTTATTAGATTTAGAAGATGAGTTATTTATTTCTATTTTCATTGTGGGAGTTTTTGGTTCAAAAGTGTATAAATTTCCTACCAATGCACCAGAACAGATAATCTCCCTATTCCTTTTTATAACAACTCTATCATTAAAAGAAATAGAATATCCATCCAAAAATAATTTAGAAACTGAAATCAAATTCTTTCTAAATGAAGGTACATAAAGGCAATTTCTCAGAACCAAAGTTTTATTCCTATCAAAAGATAAATAAACATCTCCTACTGCAATAACCGCCACCTTCTTAGCATTGCCCATGTAGACAGTAATCTCCCCCTTAGCTAGTCGTCTGGTTTCTTGGAACCCCTGCAATGAGTTGTAGACATGATCAATGGCTCCCGTATCTACTCACCAAGTACCGGTAGATAACACCACTAAACATATTTCAATGACTAAACCAAAAGATATACCTTTGTTTTATTTCCGGTTGGGACAGTCCACCTTCCAATGTCCAGTCTGCTTGTAAGTGAAGCACTTGCCTTTCGGCTTCTTCACTCTTCCCTGAGATCCTCCCGCCACCTTTTCTACACCTTGTTTCTTCTTCTTTTTGCCTTTAAGCTTAGAAGTAGAAACCTTATGAGCAACCAAAGCCTGAGAACTCTGACAAAAAAGGCCCTCTTCCACTTGGAGTTCTGTTAGAAGCTCCACCAAAGAATACAACCTCTTATTCATGTTGTAGTTGAGGCGAAACTGCTCAAAACTCCTAAGTAGAGATTAGAGAATGATATCGACTTGGGTTCCCCATCGATCTCTGCTCCAAGGACTTCCAGCACATTTAAATGAGTCATCGTCTTGAGAACATGATCCCTCATGGGTGTTCCCTTAACCATGGTAGTCATCATCAAGTTCTTCATAGCTTCCTACCTAGCAACCCGATTTTGGTGTCAAAAAAGTTATTTGAGATTGAGCATCATGTCATAGGCAGTATTCATGGCTTGATGCTGATGTTGCAATACATTTGACATAGAAGCCAAAACGTAACACCGCGCCATCCCATCAACCTTAATCCACTTCCTATAACTCTCTTTCTCCTTTTCACCAGAATCATCCGTAGGCTTAGGAGGACACTCTTCGAAGAGTACATATTTGTACTCCTCAGTAGTTAAGACAATGTCCAGATTCATTTTCTAATCATCATAGTTAGGTCCAGTAAGTTTGTTTTCTTTTAGAATCACAGCAAGTGGGTTGAAAGTCATTTTGAAAAACCTAAGAATCACATAAATCAAAAACAATAGATTTCAAAAATTTATTGATTCCTCAAACAATAAAATTTTAAAATCAACCAACACCTCAAAACCTCGAGAATATCGTATGCCACGATAGTGTGGACGTATACGAATTCTACATTTGTAAGAGGAGGTTTTACCCATTAATTTTATTATCCTGTCAACCTTACTTTTTGACAAATAGAATTAATAATTGGTTCCTCTTCTGCCCTACAAATAAAAGCAGTGACTCCGATGGGAAGGATACTTTTAGTTGTATCTAAGTGTTTACCATTACCCGATACTAAGGCAATGAACTCGGATTATGTGCCTTCCGATGGGGAAGTACACACACTCCTAAATAATTTTCTATAACTATATTTGACCTAGTGAGGAAGGCACTCAGAGCTAACGCGCAAGTTTGTTCGCATCACATGTCAAATTGTAATTGAGGCCCGAGAATTTTAAAAAAATATCCCTCTCCCACTTAGTAATTTAAAATTGAGGAATTTTCTCAAACACACAACATGCATATCAAACAATAAGCAATAAATATGAAAAAAATATTTTCCAACTATTATGACTTTTGTTTTCCAATATGCTTCCCGTCGTGTCGCCACCTCATCCGCTCCTCCCTTTACCATGCTCTAGCCATAAGGGGATCTGAGCCAAGATAAACTATTTTAATTTACATCCATTGATCCTATACTCCACAAGGGAGTGTACAATATATCTAGATTGAAAGTAAATTAAAATGAGTGGCTAAACAATTTTGAATTTAATTACAAAAATTAAATACTAATTAGCCTCGTCAACCCAGTGGATTGAAATAAATAATTGCAATCACACACATACAATCACATACATCCATCTAGCCATAATAGTTGGATCTTATGCTTGCAAGCAAAAAGTTAGCCTATGCACATCCTACTATTATCCGGCATAAAATATATGATAAATGCATGAAAGTAACCGAATCCAAAACACACAAAACCGAAAACCATAGCTCTGATACCACTTGATGAGAATTTCTTCCCGCTTCGGTCGCTTGTGCATGGGGATCCTATCACACGTCTCCAGATTAAAATTTTATCAACTAAAACTAATCCGGACGGAGATGGATTACCCAATCAATCGATCCATCATCATGTTATTCGATTTGAGTAGTTGCTTGAACAAACTTGTTGTTCAAGCAACCTAACTCTTTTCATCGATTAGCCATGGAATAGATGATGAACGGATCATCGGTTTTTGTATTTATCATCGGGTCCAAGTTAATCAATAACATACAAAATACAAAAGAACTAGAATCAAAACTAAACAAGATTATACCTCTTGTTTTACCTCTTAATCTTCTATTGTATTCTTATCCTCCTCTTGGATGTCTTGTGGGCGACGATCTTCCAAGAGTCTAAGCCTCCGAGATCTCGTATATTCCCTTCCTTGCTCTCTCCGAACAAGGGAAGATAAAACTCCCTTCTTCTCCTTTCTTGTGCTGACCACCAAGGCCTCCTCTTCTCCTTGCTTGTGCCGACCACCACAACTCCAAGAGTTAGTGTCCGCTGGCCTTAGGAGAGGAGAAAAAGGAAGAGAACCTTCCTTCTTGTGTTGCCACCGGCCCTAGGTGAGATAGAAGAAGCATTGGCCTATCCTTGAGAGAAGGGGCGCCGACCCTAAGGAGATGAAGAAGAGGCACTGGTCAAACCTAAGGAAGAGAGGAAGAACCCTAAGGCAAAACCCTAAACCTCTTCCACTTGTTGCTGCACCCCAAATTAGAGGAAGAACCCTTAGATTATTTCGCCCAAGCCTCTCCACCCCCTTATTTATAGATCTAGGCTTCATGAGGTATTTATAATAGGCTACAATAGAGACCATGAGGAGGAGTTGGATCTTGGCCACCCAATGGATCCGAACCACACAAACCCGATCTATTAATGATGATATATTCAACTAGAGAATCATCATTGATCTACCTCACCAACCCCCATAATTAAATATGGGCTCCACATATTATTTGTACGAATATCTCCCCGTGTTTAAGATATCGAATGTCCATTAATTAATTAAATTACTGACAATTTATTTAATTAATATCTAACTCCATGAGTAGTACCACTCATCCTTATCATCATGTTGGACCAAGTCCACCTGCAGGATTTACATGATGAACCTTATGAGCTCCTCAAGGGGACATCATCATCCTAGTATATAGGACACGGTTTTCTCCTATAATGGCACACCATGTAAATAATATTATTTCTCAACTTACTAGACCTATCGTTTTAACACATAAATCTCGCTTATTGGTAAATCAAAGAAATAAATACTAAGTACATGTGCCCGTTATTATATCGGGATTAAGAGCATGTACATCATAATATCTAAGGTCTGATTCAATTATATAGTCAGTATCAATTGAATCACTTCTAAATCGGTCTTGCTCAATACACACAAAATGTACTAGTGTAATTCTATGGTCAAGATAAACCAATACCAAATCACACTACAACAATGCAATGGTTTGTCCAAAACCATCTTGGTTGTAAGCCTTTACTTATACTCTACAAGGAACTAATAACATGATCTTCTGTGTAACACCACACACCATGTTATCTGCAATGTAAAGTATCAGACAATATGCAAAAACGCAAACAATGATCATGTGATTCTTATTTAAAAATGAAGATGTTCATACAAAGGCTAGGCTTTCAGTATACATCCCAACATGTTTTACATTTGGAATCAAGAGTAAGGTCCTTATAACATCTCACGCCCATTTATGTGGCTCAGTACACAATCGCATTAAACCTATGTGTTGTGAGATGTGTTGGATCCTTAAAACTATAGGTTCATGCTTTCTAAGGTAAGTCCTAATCTAGTTCCATGTAGCACAAAAAATAAATGTAAGGGTTTTGAGGCCGCTAGAGGGGGGGTGAATAGCGTCGTGTTCGTACGATGATGGAATTCGTCGCGTTTGTCTCTACAATTTCGTTAGCGCAGCGGAATAATAATAGTAATAATGAAAAGCAAGGCAAACACGCAAACACAATTGTTTAACGTGGTTCAGAACCTCAAGGTTCCTACTCCATGGATCGAGCACTATGATCTCTAGTGATGCACACGCAACCACTAATAAACACTCCTTCTAGGAACAATCCGGAGGCGGAGAAACCTAGTACAATATGATTACAACAATAATCAAAATGCTACAAGCAAATACAATGAAATACAAAGCAATACAAGTAAAGAAAACACTTTACAAATGCTCTTGAATGCTTGATCGCTTGGTTGCTTGATATCAACTTGGAGACCCTGATTTGCAGCAGCAAATAACCCCCATGCCATTTTCCTCCATCACGAGCTCCTTATAAAGCTCCAACCAGCGTTGGAAAAAGTCGATCAGTCGACTGCTCGGGACCATCAGTCGACTGATGCCACTGTTGTCGTGAGACAATGGCTAGATCCACGTTGGATAAATCCAACGAATCCATCATCAGTCGACTGATCATGAGCATCAGTCGACTGATGGAGCCTTCACTCGACCAGTCGAGTGTCGACTCCATTCTGTGGCTGATTTCTCGAGCACCCGATCGATCGCCGCGATCGATCATTTGCTCAGCATCGATCGACTACCCACATCCGGCAATTAGGCCACTTCGCGATCAAACCCTAGTTGACTACGCGGTCGGCCACATGGCACCCGGTCGGTGACACACCTCAAACATGAGGTTTTAGCCCAAGTATGGTTCCCCCATACTTGCTAGACCACCCTTAGCCTAGACCTAAGCCTTCTAGCCACCTCCATCAGCCTCACGCCTCTTGGATCCCTCTAAGTCATCCATGACTTGTTCATCCATCGCGCTAGCCTTCAGGTGCTTCCATCGGCTATATCATGCTAACGGTGTCTACACCGCCATGGCACATTGGACTTATGCTGCTAAAACTCCGCTTGGACTTTACGCCGCCAACCATTGGACTTATGCTGCCAAGACTTTCGCTTGGACTTTACGCCGCCAATATCAAACCCCTTGGACTTCTTAAATGTCAAGACTCAAGCTTGGACTTTCCCTTGCCAACCCATGTTGGACTTTCCATGCCAAGACACATGCTTGGACTTCCCTTGTGCCAAGTACTCAAGACTTGGACTTTCCCAAATGCCAAGTGTCCCACTTGGATTTCCATGCCAAGTACCCATGACTTGGACTTTACCTTGACAATTACATTGTCATATGTTTTTGTCTAACATCAAAACATCTCTCGAGCCAAGCTCGAGTCCTGGTCAATCGTGACCTAGGCCGATTACACAAATAATAAATAGATAATAAGTAAAAATATGTCATACACTACTACGCGCATTCCTAATCTTCATCTAAGCAGACTGAATTCTGCTTCAGGTAATGGTTTGGTAAAAATGCTGCTAGGTTCGATTTCGATTCTACGTATTCAAGTTTTACATTCCAATTAGCTACATGTTCTCTTATAAAATGGTGTTTTACTTCTATGTGTTTAGTTCTAGAATGATATATAGGATTTTAGTTAAGTTAATTGAGTTAATGTTATCAATCATGATTTTAGTATTACTAAAGTTTAGTTGAAAGTCTTTTAGAGTGTGCTTCATCCAAAAAAGTTGAGCTACACACTCACTCATGGCTATTCGGCTTCAATAGTAGACAAAGCAACACAATGTTATTTTTTACTACACCAGTTGACTGGACTTGATCCTAGGAGTTGGCAGCAACCACTTGTACTCTTCCTATCAAGTTTACTACCGGCATAATCTGAGCTAGAGTAGTCAATTAATTCAAACTCAAATGACCTAGGGTACCAGATTCCTACATTTTGTGTTCCTTTTATGTATCTAAAGATTCCTTTTACTAAGGTTAGGTGTGATTCTTTGGCACAAGACTGAAATCTTGCACACATACTTACTGCAAAGAGTATATCAGGTTGTCTTGTAGTTAAGTACAGAAGACTACCTATTTCACTCCTATAGTTGTTTAAGTCTATAGTTTTTCCCGCTAAGTCTTCTCCAATGTTTACATTAATTGCCATATGTGTACTAATTTCTTTAGCATTTTACATACCAAATTTACTAATTAACTCCTTAGCGTATTTATGTTGATGCATGTAGATTCCTTCTCTTGTTTATTTTATTTGTAAGCCTAAAAAGATAGTAAGTTTACCTACTAAACTCATCTCAAACTCACTTTCCATTAGAGAAATGAACTCGTTTAGAAATGTTGTGTTTTTTGTCCCAAATATTATATCATCTACATAGATTTGTGCTATAAAAATTTCTTTTCCTATGGTTTTTACAAATAAAGTTGGGTCTGTAGGGATTTTTTATGCAAAATATCATATGCGCAACGGAAAAATAGGATCCCTTCCAAGTGATCCTTGCGAAAGAAAACCTCGTACAAAAAAAATAAATTTCTCAAAACCTATCTTATAGGAGAATATTACCTTTATTGCGTGCCCTTTTTAATCCCACTTCTCCTTGGATTTATTGGATCTTTTAGCACGTTCAAATGTCCGTGCCTCTATATGTATCCACACGAGCAAGCTCTTGTCTCACAAAAGAAACTAGAAGATCTCTCCTTTACTTCTTGCTAGAGAAGTCCCTAAAGGAGAGGAAGGTAGGGAAAAAGAGAAAGGAAGAAGAAGACCACTCTTCTTGCTAGCCTACACTCACAAAAGCCACACAACCAAAGCCTCTCACCACCAAGCTCTCTCCAAGCCTCAAGCTTCCACCACATTTGGCCGGCCACCCCATGGAGTGTTTTAAAGGATTGAAAAAACCTTTCACCTCCTATCACATTCAATGCAATCAATTGCATTGAAAAATAATCAAACACTCCTTGTTTGGCCGGCCACATGTGGAGAAATTCCAAAGGTCAAAACCCTTTGTCTCCTTCCACCTCATCAAGCTTAGGTGGCATGCTTATGTGGCATGCTTAGGTGGCATGCTTATGTGGCATTCATGCATGTTGAATTAATCTTATTAATTCAATAAGCTTATGTTATCATATTGAATTAATCTCATTAAATCAATAAGGTAACATATTGAATTAATCTTATTAAATCAATTAAGCTTAGGCTATCATGATAACATATTTATTTAATCTTATTAAATTAATAAGCTTAGCATATTGAATTAATCTCATTAAATCAACAAGCTAAAATTCTCATTAAGCTTAAAGTCCAAAAACCATTTTGTACTTAAGCTTATTCCCAAATTATTCTAGTCAAACTAGAATGCACTAATTCTTCTAATCATCATACCCTTTGTGTGTGACCCTATAGGCTCTCATAACGTTGGCAGTGGATCTAAACTCTTTTAGATACACAAGCAATGAGCGGCATCTAGCAATACATCATTGCTACCCAAGTTACGAAATAAGTCAAGATCCGACTAACCTTTCCGTGACTACTATAATGTATGACCGTGTCCTTCTATCCTTGATATCAGATTGACCAATGAGGCATAGACCGTGTCATCCTCGATCAATCTATGTGTTTCTTGATCCCTGAGTAAACTAACTCAAACAAATGAGCTCAATATCTCATATTGACTCATTCGAGCATGGCCATGCATTTTAGTGGTTCTACTCAATCAAGGAGCCCACAGATATCACTCCCGTCATATGGGAGGGATAGATCCCATCTACATCACTCACATCCCTCCGCATAATTTGTTATATACCCAGTAATCGCCTTTATGGTCCACCCTGTTACGGGTGACGTTTGACGATACCAAAGTACATAACTCCTTATGTAGGGAACCGTAGTGACTTCAAGTTTGAGGACTATTCATACCAATAGTCACATGAGAAAGTTTATGACACTCATATGACGATCCATGAAACTTTCTCATGGCGGGTCAGTTCAGTATATATTCTCTAATATATACCCATGTGTCAACTTGATATCATATATCAATGACTTGTGAGATCAAGTCATCAATTGACCTACATGCTAGTCTTTATGTATTAATATTGCCCTTGCATATTAATACTTGACTAGGAACATTTAGGAAAGTGTTCTCTACAGCCTCTCATAATCAATTCTGCCAATTGATGTGTTGTAGATAAGAACCTACTTTTCTAGCGCATTATTTTATTTAATTTAGCTGGCACAAGCAAGACGTAAATATAATAACCAATCCTTTGTCTTTATAGAATATGATACAAAATGTTCCCTATTCTACCATCACATGATTGGTTCTAGGGCTATAACTAACAATCTCCCACTAGCACTAGTACCAATCACTATAATATCTGATACCTAGTGACCTAGTGTGACCATCATGCTTCCTCTGTGCCAAAGCCTTGGTCAATGGATCTGCGATGTTAGCCTCACATCTCCTCTATCGATGATCTCTCGAATGAGATGGAAGCGCCGCAGTATGTGTTTGGTCCGCTGATGTGATCGAGGTTCCTTAGCCTGTGCAATAGCCCCATTGTTGTCACAATAGAGGTCTATTGGATCTGCAATGCTAGGAACTAGCCCAAGTTCACTGATGAACATGCGGAGCCAAACAACATCCTTTGCTGCATCAGACGCAGCAATATACTCGGCTTCTATTGTAGAATCAGCAAATGTGTTCTGCTTCGAACTCTTCCAGCTCACAGCTCCACCATTCAGGCAAAACACGTACCCCGATTGCGATCTATAGTCATCCTTGTCTGTTTGAAAGCTTGCATCACTGTAACCCTTTACAGTTAGCTCCTCATTGCCTCCAAATATCAGGAAATATTCTTTCGTTCTTCGTAAGTATTTAAGAATATTTTTGACTGCTATCCAGTGACTTTCACCTGGATCCGACTGGTATCTACTCGTCATGCTCAAAGCATACGAGACGTCAGGACGAGTACAAAGCATGGCGTACATGATAGACCCTATAGCAGATGCATAAGGGATCTTATCCATGCGATCTCTCTCCTCCTTAGAAGAGGGACATTGAGTCTTCGAAAGACTCACACCATGTGATAAAGGCAGAAATCCTTTCTTGGAATTTTGCATAGCAAAACGATCTAGCACTTTATCAATGTATGTACTCTGACTTAGGCCAAGTAATCTTTTAGATCTATCTCTATAGATCTTGATGCCTAGAATATAGGCAGCTTCACCTAAGTCTTTCATCGAGAAACAATTCCCTAACCACATCTTCACAGACTGGAGTGAGGGAATATCATTTCCGATGAGAAGTATGTCATCTACATACAAGATAAGAAATACAACTGTGCTCCCACTATTTCTCTTGTAGACACAAGGTTCATCTTCATTCTTGATGAAACCAAACTCCTTGATTGCATCATCGAATCGAAGATTCCAGCTTCGAGAGGCTTGCTTTAGTCCATAAATGGACCTTTGCAGTTTGCATACCTTTCCAGGATGCTTTGGATCTTCAAAACCCTCAGGTTGTGTCATGTACACATCCTCGAGTAGCTTTCCATTCAGAAAAGCAGTTTTGACATCCATCTGCCAGATCTCATAATCGTGGTAGGCTGGATTTAAGCATCGCAACTGGTGAAAAGGTTTCATCATAGTCAATACCATGAATTTGTTTGAATCCTTTATCCACCAATCTACCTTTATAGGTATGCTTATTACCATCCATGTCAGTCTTTACTTTAAAGACCCACTTACACCCAATGGGTTTTACCCCTTCAGGTGGATCAACCAAAGTCCATACTTGGTTAGTGTACATGGATTCCATTTTGGATCTCATGGCCTCTAGCCATTTCTCAGAATCTGGGCTCATCATAGCTTCTTGATAGGATGTAGGCTTGTCAAGATCGACAAGCAATACATCACCGTTGTCAGTCAAGAAAAAAGAATATCTCTTGGGTTCACGAAGGATCCTATCAGATCTACGAAGAGGTTGGTCTACTTGAACAGGTGTTTGCTCCACAACTCTTTGGGAAACAATTTCCTCATCCACAACACTTTGTGGTGCCTGTTCATTTTCCATCGAAGCCTTAGTGTTATCTTCATCTTGAATTTCTTCAAGATGAATTTTACTCCCACTAGTTTTTCTAGAAAGACAGCATTTCTAGCAACAAACACCTTGCCAAGTGTGGGATTGTAAAAGTAATATCTCTTAGTTTCCTTGGGATATCCTACAAAATAACACTTATCTAATTTGGGTCCTAGTTTATCTGAGACTTGACGTCTAACATAAGCTTCACAACCCCAAATCTTTATAAAAGACATTTTGGGACTCTTCCCAGTCCATAACGTATATGGTGTCTTTTCTATGGCTTTTGATGGGACGCGATTAAGTGTGAAAGCGGCTGTCTCTAGAGCTAAACCCCAAAAGGAAGTAGGTAGATCATTCTGGCTCATCATTGATCGTACCATATCTAATAGAGTACGATTTCTCCTCTCAGATACATCATTCCATTGTGGTGTTCCAGGTGGAGTGAGTTGGGATATTATCCCACACTCAGCCAGGTGATCACGAAACTCTTGACTAAGGTATTCACCACCTCGATCTGATCGAAGTAGCTTAATACGCTTACCAAGTTGGTTTTGTACTTCATTCTTGAATTCTTTGAACTTTTCAAAGGATTATGACTTATGTCTCATCAAATATAAGTAGCCAAATCTACTCATATCATCAGTGAAAGTAATAAAGTACTTATAGCCTCCTCTGGCTTCGACATTGAAAGGGCCACATACATCAGTATAAATGAGTCCTAACAAGTCCGTCGCTCTCTCTCCATGTCCACTAAATAGAGTTTTAGTCATCTTTCCTAAAAGACAAGATTCGCATACCTCATATGATTCAAAATCAAATGAGTCCAATAATCCATCTTTATGGAGTTGGGATATGTGTTTTTCATTTATGTGACCTAGGCGACAGTGCCAGAGATATGTTTGGTTCAAATTATTCGATTTGAACCGTTTGGTATTTACGTTATAAATTGGGTTTTCTAAATCTAGAACATAGAGACCATTCATAAGTGGTGCATTACAATAGAACATTTCATTCAAATAAATGGAACAACATTTGTCCTTTATTATAAAAGAAAAGTTTTTCTTGTCTAAACAAGATACAGAAATTATGTTCTTCGTTAATGCAGGTACATAAAAGCACTCCTCTAGTTCTAATATAAGCCCAGTGGGCAAAGACAAAGAATATGTTCCTACAACTACAGCAGCAACTTTTGCGCCATTGCCTACTCGTAGGTCCACTTCACCCTTTGCCATTAGTCTACTATTTCTCAATCCCTGCACAGTAGTACAAATTTGAGATGCACATCTGGTATCTAATATCCATGTAGACGAAATAGATAGATTAACTTCTATAACGTGTATACCTGAGGCAGAAGTCCCACTTCTTTTCTTCTTTACTTCCTCAAGGTAGACTTTGCAGTTCCGCTTCCAGTGTCCAGTCTCACCGCAATGGAAACAGTCCCCTTCCTTAGGTACTTTACCTTTACCCTTTGAAGTGGATGAATTGGCCTTGCCTTTGGCTTGGGTCTTACCCTTGCCTTTGCGCTTACCTTTGCCCTTCTTAACCATTAGTACGTTACTAACTTTCTTCTTGAGATTTGGTTCAGCAGTTCTTAACATGCTGAGAATCTCAGGAAAAGGCTTATCAATTTCATTAATGTTATAATTCATGACGAATTGATTATATGCTTCCGGCAACGATTGCAGGATAACATCGGTTGCCAATTCTTGGCTCAGTGGAAAACCTAGTCTTTCAAGGTTCTCAACGTACCCTATTATTTTAAGTACGTGAGTTCCTACAGGTGTTCCTTCTTGCATCTTGCATGCAAAAAGAGCCTTAGACACTTCAAAATGCTCATGCCTAGCTTGTCCTTGATATAGTTGTTTCAAATGCTCAACCATACCATAGGCATCCATGTTCTCATGTTGCTTCTGAAGCTCAGAGTTTATGGTGGCAAGCATAAGACATGACACATCTAATGCGTCATCTTGATGCTTCTTATAAGCATCCTTTTCAGCACGAGTGGCCGCAGGGGTGGGTGTTTCAGGGATAGACTGCTCTAGGACATACAGTTTACGTTCTTGCTTGAGGATAATCCTTAAGTTCCTATACCAGTCTAGAAAGTTAGCTCCATTGAGCTTGTCTTTCTCGAAGACAGATCGCAAGTTGAGGGGGTGTGTCGTGTTAGATGACATGGTGATCTACAACATTAAAATGCAAAATTAAGTATCATACCTAAGTCATTTAATTAGGCCTTTAATTAAATGAGGCTCCCACTAAATTCTCATAGCTTTGATATGAGCTAATCATTGATGTAGGCAAACACATTTTGCTTACATCATTAGCTTATATTTAGCTATAAATTTATATGGGATAAAGATCCACATTATACTTCGTCTTGAGTTAGCTTTGGCTAATCGCCCAAGACGTAGTATGATTAGGTAGGCAATCTTTTGCCAATTACATCTGATGTAACTCTTTAATAGCTTTGGTTAAGTTTAGATTAGTTTAGTGCTTATTCCTAAACCAATTTCCAGGTTATGGCGAGGCACAGAGGCCTTCTTTGATATCAGAGCAACGACCACTTTCTAAGACAAAGCTGATGTTCGGAAATCACACAAAACTAATTTTTAAAACTTATGTTCAAAGCTAATATATTCCTCTACTTTCTTAATTAATTAAGAAAAATTTAATTAAGTCTTAACCAAGTTTGATAACGGGACATCACGATTGTCCACTCGCACTCTTCCAAGATAAAATGCATTGCTTTGCTTTGGCAAACCCAACAACAAATGATCGAGGAAGTAGTGAGTACCAAACTTTGGTAGGCATATCGTTTTTAAGTTATTAAGAAATAAACTTAAACATGCATCACATACATATTAGCATACATCACATATAAGCTAAATTAACATGCATCACATACATATTAAACTAAGCGTGTCATGGTTATGGCTCTTATTCTACAATCTTCTCAAGCCAATGAAAAGATTGATTGGTCAACTTAGGGATAACATCTTGTCCCAAGTTCTTCCTTTTGGTTGTCTTGTATTGTTGACTTCCTCCTTGTAACGTCATCTTCCAATGGACCCTCCATCTTTATTTTGTATATTACAAAAGGAGAAATACTCGAGTTACATTCGAGTCTAAAACTAATTTTACAACAAGAATTTTAGGAGAAAGGCACGACATGCAGGCCGTATTAAGAATTACAACACACACATTCACAAACTTTTTGGGACTGGGCCATAACCATGCACCATGTCAATTTTAACTTTTAAAAGACATCGGATATTTTATTATGTTTGAAAAAATTGCTAATGCAATTATCAACTCATAATAAAATTTATCCTACTTCTATATCATATATAAAATAGAGAAAACCTATTTTTTTTATACGATCTTTCGCAAGTGGCTCTGATACCACTGTAGGGATTTTTTATGCAAAATAGCATATGCGCAACGGAAAAATAGGATCCCTTCCAAGTGATCCTTGCGAAAGAAAACCTCATACAAAAAAACTAAATTTCTCGAAACCTATCTTATAGGAGAATATTACCTTTGTTGCATGCCCTTTTTAATCCCGCTTCTCCTTGGGTTTGTTGGATCTTTTAGCACGTTCAAATGTCCGTGCCTCTATTTGTATCCACACGAGCAAGCTCTTGTCTCACAAAAGAAACTAGAAGAGCTCTCCTTTACTTCTTGCTAGAGAAGTCCCTAAAGGAGAGGAAGGTAGGGAAAAAGAGAAAGGAAGAAGAAGACCACTCTTCTTGCTAGCCTACACTCACAAAAGCCACACAACCAAAGCCTCTCACCACCAAGCTCTCTCCAAGCCTCAAGCTTCCACCACATTTGGCCGGCCACCCCATAGAGTGTTTTATAGGATTGGAAAAACCTTTCACCTCCTATCACATTCAATGCAATCAATTGCATTGAAAAATAATACACTCCTTGTTTGGCCGGCCACATGTGGAGAAATTCCAAAGGTCAAAACCCTTTGTCTCCTTCCACCTCATCAAGCTTATGTGGCATGCTTAGGTGGCATGCTTATGTGGCATTCATGCATGTTGAATTAATCTTATTAATTCAATAAGCTTATGTTATCATATTGAATTAATCTCATTAAATCAATAAGGTAACATATTGAATTAATCTTATTAAATCAATTAAGCTTAGGCTATCATGATAACATATTTATTTAATCTTATTAAATTAATAAGCTTAGCATATTGAATTAATCTTATTAAATCAACAAGCTAAAATTCTCATTAAGCTTAAAGTCCAAAAACCATTTTGTACTTAAGCTTATTCCCAAATTATTCTAGTCAAACTAGAATGCACTAATTCTTCTAATCATCATGCTCTTTGTGTGTGACCCTATAGGCTCTCATAACGTTGGCAGTGGATCTAAACTCTTTTAGATACACAAGCAATGAGCGGCATCTAGCAATACATCATTGCTACCCAAGTTACGAAATAAGTCAAGATCCGACTAACCTTTCCATGACTACTATAATGTATGACCGTGTCCTTCTATCCTTGATATCAGATTGACCAATGAGGAATAGACCGTGTCATCCTTGATCAATCTATGTGTTTCTTGATCCCCGAGTAAACTAACTCAAACAAATGAGCTCAATATCTCATATTGTCTCATTCGAGCATGACCATGCGTTTTAGTAGTTCTACTCAATCAAGTGGCCCACAGATATCACTCCCGTCATATGGGAGGGATAGATCTCATCTACATCACTCACATCCCTCCGCATAATTTGTTATATACCCAGTAATCGCCTTTATGGTCCACCCTGTTACGGGTGACGTTTGACGATACCAAAGTACATAACTCCTTATGTAGGGAACCGTAGTGACTTCAGGTCTGAGGACTATTCATACCAATAGTCACATGAGAAAGTTTATGACACTCATATGACGATCCATGAAACTTTCTCATGGCGGGTCAGTTCAGTATATATTCTCTAATATATACCCATGTGTCAACTTGATATCATATATCCATGACTTGTGAGATCAAGTTATCAATTGACCTACATGCTAGTCTTTATGTATTAATATTGCTCTTGCATATTAATACTTGACTAAGAACATTTAGGAAAGTGTTCTCTACAGCCTCTCATAATCAATTCTGCCAATTGATGTGTTGTTGATAAGAACCTACTTTTCTAGGGCATTATTATATTTAATTTAGCTGGCACAAGCAAGATATAAATATAATAACCAATCCTTTGCCTTTATAGAATATGATACAAAATGTTCCCTATTCAACCATCACATGATTGGTTCTAGGGCTATAACTAACAGGGTCAACTAATCCTTGATTAAATCTTTTAGACTTAAGATAAATAGATAGCCTTTCATACCAAGCTCTAGGTGCTTACTTTAATCCATATAAGGCTTTTCTAAGTTTAAGTACATGGTTAGGTTTGTCTACGCTTTAAAATCATGGTTGTTGGCTAATATAGACTTCTTCTTTGATAAATCCATTTAGAAACACTAACTTTTCATTTTCTATTAGTTTACATAAATTACTAAGTTGATCTAAGGTTTCATTTTTATGTTTTAAGAATTTTACCCAAGTGAACCTAGAGTAGTCATCTACTATTATTAAGCAGTATTGACACCTATTTAGTGACTTGTCTCCATGTGAGTCAAATAGGTCCAAGTGTAGGAGCTCAAGTACATTTTTAGTTCTTTCTTGATTAGTTAATTTATGTGAAGCCCTAATTTTTTTTCCTTGTTGACAAGAATTACATATTTTATTTTCTAAGTTACCTAGTTTGGGTAGACCACTAACTAGACCATTATGACTTATTTCATGTATAAGTCTTGGATGGGAGTGGCCGAGTCGTCGGTGCCACAACCATGATTCCTTTTGCTATGTCATTAGACACTTGGTTGAGAAGTTAGGAAGATCTATTATGTAAATATTGTTATTCCTAATTCCCTTAAGTATAGTTTTTGAGCAATCATTATTTTTAATTAAACATTCATTTCACAAAAATATAATTTTGTAACTATTATCACATAATTGAATAACACTTAAAATATTGAACTCGAAATTTTCAACTCATAATACTGGGCGTATTATAAAGTTAGAGTTTAGCTCAATATCACCTGATCAGATGATTTTGAGCTTGTCGTTGTTTCTGAAGGCTACTGATCCTTGGTTTTTGAATCTGAGCTTCGTAAACTTCAGTCGGTCTCTGGTCATATGTTGGGAGCACCCACTGTCCAACATCCATTGATCCTACACATATAGTAGTTGGATCGGATATTGGAATTTTAAATTAAGTTGGAATTTTTTTTAACCTAAGATTCATCTCACCCTTTCTACATGATGAACCATGTTATCCTTAGATGTTTTTGTGAGATGACTTCAATTTTACTTAGTTAAATTTAATAACTTAAAGACTAATTAACCTTGGGTTAGATTCAAATTTAACCTTTAGTTAGTTAAGTGAACCTTTCAAAAGATGGCTTCCAAATCGAGGAGAGGCACAGAGGCCTTTTTTTATCGGAACAACGACCATTTTCTTAGACAAAGCCAACTTAAGAAATTATACACTTGATTCACTTTAGGATTATGTCTTGGTCTAGCTAGTTAGGATGTGGTGAGGTAGCTTCAACTAGTTCCACTTAGCCAAGTGCACCAAGCTAGATACTCCTTATCTAACCCGGATACACGAGACTTCATTTCCCTAATATACTATCATCTCACCACATCCTGATACAAAGTTGTCAAGGTTACTTAATCATTAGGCCTATCTAACCGTTCTAAATTAAAAATAACTAAGCATGCAAAGCTAGATAAATTAAGAAATTGATCACACAATTTTAGTATTATCTCCCCCTAGATCATTGAAATGATATAGTCTATCCACATAGTAGATTTGATCCTTCAGGACCCAATACTTGGTTGAACCTAGTTGTGAGTTTAGAATGGTCTTAGGGACCCATGCTTGGACTCTTCTATTATTACGATTTACAATTGACATGTAAGATCTATTCGTTGTTCTAAACCCTAGTCCGACCTTGTTGTACACGACTCTTTGTGATCCAAGAAGTAGATCAAGACCCTTGGATCCAAAAGTAAACCTTTACAACAACTTCCTGAGCTCTTGAACTTTTCCTTTCAAGAGAGAATACTCTTCCTCAAGTTTTTCGACTTGAGTTGAGTTCCCTCTCGAACTTGACTAGTTGAAGAGGTTAGGGTAGCCTCGTGCTTGAGGAGTTTAACCTCCTTGGGCAATGACTCAACTTTAGACTTGGACTTCTTATCTAAAAATTTAATGGCATTGTATAAGGTATTAATTAAAGACAGATTTTCCTTGATTGACTCTTTTGAACCATATACGGATCCGTGGCTTGTCTTGAATTGAAGCTCGGTGTCGGATCCAAAATTCGACTAGGACTCGGACTCTGTTGGTCTCGCCATAAATGCCAAGTTGTTGAGTTGATCTTCTTCTTCTTTTGAGGATTCCTCTAAAGTTGTGTTGAGTGCCTTCTTGGTTTGCAGTTGCTTATTCTTTAGCCTCGGACACTCGAATTTGAAGTGACCTCTCTTATTGCATTCGTAGCATTTGTAGTTTTGATTTTGATTGGGCCTCTTCTCCTTAGTTGGATTGATGGATCGCCTTCTATTATTAATTATCTTTCGAACTAGATTGACTAGCTCAATCTCCATTTCTTTGTCTACTTCTGATTCGAACTCGTCTTCTTCGAGAGGAGGCTTGCTTTTTGCCTTTCTTCTACCTGCATACAAAATAATACCCTTCTCAATTGGGGTCGAATTAGATTGCTCATGTAATTCGAATTCGGAAACAACTCATCTAATCTAATTTTAGATAAGTCCCTAGAAACTTTGTAAGCATCAACCATGGATGCCCACAAATTCTGTCACGCCCCGAGAGTATACAGAGTCGAAAATAATCGGACAACATCTCCCCTGTACGTGATACAATTCCCTGATATACATAAAGTCTTTCGGCCACAATCACATAACATATATATGGACATAATCCATAAACACAGCGGAAACATAATAACACATAAACAAGATACAAAGACCCAACTATGCACTCCGAAGTGACTTTGACACAACAAAATCCATAATAAAGACCACACCAAAGGTCAAATACATACAACACATCCGTAACCACAAATACGGAAATGATACAGGATAAAATCCCAATACATTAATCCACAAGAATACAATAATATGGATATAGTATCCATCCATTCTGTGTGAGATGGGATCAGCTGGCGGAGCTCCGAACGTCCAAGGAATCTTCTACCTGTTACCTGAGCGACAGGAAACCTAGGGTCCATGGTGGTGAGTATAAACTCAGGAGTAATATGTAGAAAGTGCATGAACAACATATAGGATAAAGAGATCTATAAGTATACATGTGAAGATCTACAGGCATACAGAATGAGTCCAATAGACATATAATCCTAAATGTAATAACAAGTAACCACAGTATAGTCATACTCAATGTATATACTAAAATGATCAACTGAACATGAAGTAATATACTAACATACCTGACGGTCTGCAACATCATAAGCTATATCATCCTTAACAGGTATATAATAACATAACCCATATAACGTACAATGTCAATCCCATATCTGACCAACAATCAGACATATGAACAGTATATAATCACATGTAATAACAATCCGGTCCATACTATACTATGACATGACGCTAATCAAATGCATACAATAGTCTAGACCAACACATATATCAAGCTCAACACACACAGCAGGATAGAAGATGAAAATGGCATGTAACATGATGAACAAACATATGCAGCAATCATAGCTCAATCAAATGCAGCATCTCACAGGCATATGCAAAACATATACCAAATATATGCATATATATATATCAGCAATGCATATGCATGACCATGTCTACGGACCCATCCAACCAGGCCCCAGAGTGGCCAGGGTGGCACAACATGACTACTATCCCGACTCCAACTACCACTACTCTTGAGTGGCTGAGTTGGGTAGTATAACTGAGTAGCATATAAGCGTAAAGAGCTAACTACTCCAAGGGGTCCTTACTGCTAGCCACGCCATCCCTACCCATGAGTAGATAAGCGCTGCACATCACGCAACCACCATCTATAGTAGATGAGTGTGCTAACTACCACTCTGCACAGTGGCCAAGTGCGCATCTCCAGCTACCACCGTCTATAGTGGCCGAGCGTGGCACATCCAATGCTCTATCCTCAACCCTGCTACCACTACCCCGAGTGACTGGGGAGGCAGGATGACTGACGACTCGTCTCAACCACAAGGGAGACCTCAGTCGACAGCATGCATGCAATGTAATGATGCATAGCTCCACATACGTATCCTCGCAACACTCCCTATCCCACGAGGAGTCCTGGTCAACCAAAAGTCAACTATGCAAGGACTACCAATCCACAAGGCACTCTCTCTACCACACAGAGAGTCATACACAACTGATAGTCAACCATGCTAAGACCTCCAGTCCGAAGCGATATACTATCAACAATCCATATAACCACACACAGATACACGATCCATAATTGATATACAATCACACTAGGACCTCCAGTCCATAGCCACATACTGACAACCACACACTTATCTATGCACAGACAACTATATCAACCATAGATGCACCACTGATACGGGTATGATATAACAATTGACTCCATAATTTAATCCATCACCTAAGCCTAGTGATGTAACACAATAACCCAATCTGAGGTCACAAAGATAACCCTAACCACATGTACTTAACTGAACATCCATTAGCTAACACACAATAGGATTTGTAGTTCATATCCGTGATAGATAAACGATGAAGTAACATCAATATATCTCAAAGGTCAAGGCAAAGTACAAGCATATGATTAAATAAGAGTGGATCTAAGATCAAAGTAATAGCATAAGTCCAAATTCATGCACCAGATTCAGATCAAACTACCTGACCAGGGTAGATATTACCCACCTGATACGAAGCTCGAACTAATCCTCACATAATAGCAAACTATTATTAAGTACAAGTCTCCGACAAATATTCGCATCCTTTCCTTGTCTACGAGTTAGAAACTCGAGCACACACCTCTGGTATCCTCAAATCTACATCACTTTACTAACCACAATTCACACATCTATTACATTCACAGCTCCATCCGTCAGCATATACAGGGCATCAATCATTCACACATCTCCACTGCATCAACGAAGTCACCACAAACACATCTTTGACATTCACCTACCTCCCTATCACAGCAGCACAACACAACCACCATCGTTCCCAGCACACCGAATCACAATCGGATATCACACCAAATAACAACCGCCAAACACCAATCCATTGACAGAAAAACTCATCGGATCCCCAAATACATGGACACATCACAAATGCACATCAATTACATATAAAACAAAAGGGATAAATAAAGCTTACCGGCCAAATCTTCACCGGCAGCCACTTCCTCCTTTAACCTCTGTTCACCAGTGAAATCCTAGCTCTAACACTGCCAAACACCGATCCAAACCTTACTACAATCCAAACAACATCTAGATCGGCTTACCTTGCAGAAGGAGATCCGATGACGGCAGAAATCACAAAACCCAACTCACGATCGGAGACCCGATAGAATCGTCATCGACCTCTAGCTCCCAGCAAAGATATTTCGTCGAAATCTTGCTCGGGATCCTGCAATCGAAGGTCTCCTAGCGAGGTGATCCTCTACTGTGTGTGCATCGACAACAGTCGCGTCCGAAAGAGGAGATGGGAACGGTGCTCGCATGAAGGATCACTGAGACCTCGAAGGATAAGTATCAGCTAGGGCGGTGATGTCGCCGAGCTGCTCTCACATGGACGCCGATGAGCTGAGATCGGGCCGACGAGATTGTGCAGAGAGACGAAATCACGAAGAAATGAAGGAGAAGAGGGCGATCGCGATGGAGAAGCTATGCAGCTGATCGGGATTTTCCCTCCGCTTCTTATATGTCGTTGGGCGATTCAGTTCAAGCCAACCCAAACTCAAATCCAACCGGTTCAAGCCCAACCGGTTCAACCCTTAAAGCTAATCAAACCCTAAATTAAGCCCAATCAACTAATCAAACCTAACCACTAATTAAACCCAACCTCAATTAACCCTAGCCCTTAATTAAACCTAATTAGCTGGGGTTAATCCATATCCAATTTTTTTTTGTATCTTACATTCTCCCCCCACTTAATAAAATTTGGTCCCCAAATTTCTGACTTATGTACGAGTACGAGATGTCACAACAATCATCTCACCTATCTGGAGAAAAGTCACACACCTTAAGTGACTAAGGGGTATTGACAACCTCTAAAATCTATCATGAATACTCTCAATAGACCTTTTAAAGTCAGAATAACACCTTCCTATTGACCATCTATCAAAAGATAGATAATAATACCAGAGTGGAGCTCTATAACCGTAACATGTTGGAGACTTTGCCAGAATCGTAAGGTGAATCATGAATCACTATCTGAAATGATACTCAAGGATACTCCATGGATATAATTTCGTCAAGCGATCCAACGGAGTCCATCTTACGGCTCGGAAGAAAATGAGCAAACTTGACTAATCGTTCATCGATTACTCAAATGGCATCAAATCCTTACCGAATTCTAGATAATCTCCCAACACAGTCCATCGTACTAAGCTACCACTTTCATCTCGATATGTAACCCTGCTGGTCACTACTATTCCACTTTTACGTGTTGGCACACCCAACATCATACTACCAATTCAACCATGTCCAACATGTATCGTTCCACAAACAAGAACATTTCAGAACTCGCTATTTTCGAATACACTCCGAATAAATCACCAATCTCGAATGAAGAGTCTCCTGAAACAACTCTTCCTAAATCAAATGCAACTCTGTAACCCACTATTCTCCTCGGAAACGGAGAATTTTTATCTCATAAGAGAAACCAATCTACTGATCCAAAATCCACTCCTGTCACACAGAACTGGAAGTGACTGGGAGACTATAGTGATCAATCTCCCTTGCTTCATCTGTTCGTGCAATACCCTTCCATCAACACCGAAAGAATTAACTAACCCCGATGCAAAAGTCAGCCACTGTCTAGGCCCTGAAACCTAGCTTCTCAAGCTTCCGACCAAGTGATTTTCATCACCTTCTTGGTCCACAAATCAGCGGTATAGTATTGCTAGAACATCCTATCCACATCTATGGTAAATACCAAATAAATCTAGGGAAATCACAACTTCCCTTAAAATTGTTAATCTATCCATAAGTATATCATCTAAAACGACAACCACCAACTGGTCTAATCGCTTCATGAATGACTAAATCGTTAATAAGTCTAATGACATACTCATAAAATTCATACTAAGTATGAAATGTCGTCTTCTACACACCTGATTCTTTTTACTCCGAGCAGATGATATCTAAATCATCACATCCATAAGGGTAATTGTGTGACATCAAGTTACTACAATATCAACACTCCAATCCTAGATCAACCCTAGGGTATACCTTGGTGTTCTTTAGCTGATCTAAATAGATCATCTATCCACAACGAAGAATTTCCATTTTAAACAACTACATTCCATCATCGATAACCGATGCATAACCTCAAAGATCTGTCTCTCTTTATAAAGAGTTCCAGATCCTCTCAAGAGAAATACTGGGACGGATAAATATTCCCTCCAATACCTCCTATAATCGCAACTTATGTTCTTCCAATTTCCACAGTGTTTAGCAACACTAATACCAATAAAATCATCTCCTGGTATGAGGTCTTCAATATCAGAACTATTTTTGAAATCACCCCCAATCGCATATTCCACTTGCCCATGCAGTGACAAGCCTGGGAGTTCATCTGAATACCCTCGGATTATACGCATGTCCGAGAGACCTAGTATACCAACATTCCAACAATTTAACTATCCGTAAGGATATGTTTATAGTGAAGGTATGTCTATCAAAGTCTAAGGGTATCCCTTGACTTCTTGGTTGTTAATCAACATCTCACCTGACAATAGAGAAAAATCACCAACCCACAATTCGATATGAACCCTTCTAATCCTATATAAGAACATTCTAGACAAAGATACCTGTAAACTAATAGTATCTCTCGATACACTAGCAAATAGGGTAACCTAGAGTAATACCCCGAATAACCAATTCTTCGATCTTCTATACCTCTTCTCGAGTAACCATGTAAATTCGTCTAACATCTGTTCTTGACGGCTGAGCTCAAGTAGCTGCAAAAGTCTGCCATGGAGGAAC
The DNA here is from genome assembly GCA_025175895.1 of Wurfbainia villosa. NCBI lineage: Eukaryota > Viridiplantae > Streptophyta > Magnoliopsida > Zingiberales > Zingiberaceae > Wurfbainia > Wurfbainia villosa. Next base: position 35,624,863 of record CM045998.1, on the reverse strand, counting down.
TGAAATCAATTGCTGAACTGAGATGCAATACCCAAAATGATTACAATGGAGATGGAGATTTTAAACACTGTTGTACTGGGAAAGAGTACCCAACCGACTGTAAAATATTGAATAACTATCAACATCGTAGCACGCTCTAACTCGACAAATAGTATAGCTGCAATTGAAGAATGCAGAATAGATACGACCATCGTCGTATAAGCTCTCCTCTGTACAAAGCATAACCATGCCTGGGAAAGTAACAGGTGTCGTCTGGATATCTGAGTCTTCTAAGATATTTTCTACTGATACTGCTGAGTAACTCGCTTCCCCTGGAGGGAATCATCTAGGAACTCCACTATGTCTGAGGTAATAGGTCATTGTTGATGTGATAATCCAATCTTCTACGATGATCTCGACTTCCGAGGTTGTGGATCGTCCTCTCTAAAGAATCATCCATAGTCTTCAACTGAGTCTTCAAAGTACATACTCTCCTCGTAGATACTGACTGCTTATAGTAGAAGAAGATAAAATAATCCGTCGGATAATCTGACTCTGTGTGTCATCGTGACCCGCACTACACGCACATAATCTCCCTTCGGAGTCTTTCCTCTGATTTCACTAATAAACATGAGAAAGATGACCTGTATCGAAGGTCTTCGAATATGGTCGAAACTTCTCTAGCAATACGTAACTGAACGAAGTATACTGTCGCTCCTTTTATCCAACCTTCGAAGACTTCTGATTCCAATAATTTGACTTGCAATATATGCTTATCAAATCTCCAACTCTTAAAACACTTGCAACGGAGTCATTTCTATACACATGACTCGGTCTAATGCCTTCCGGTAGGATCCAGTAGGAGATCCAAACATCATGATCAAGATGTCAGCAAATAAACCGTGAGTGGTCGAAACCAACCCAATCACATTCTTGAGCTATTAGGGGGTCGTAATCTTCGCAAGTCTAACGACTCTGCATGATACCTTCGTTACCAAACAATCACCCTACTTGATGTCTAAGAATTCTCTGATAATGAGTCAAAGAAACGATATGGGGAAATACTCTCTTACAACATCACTACACTGTGGTCAAGTGATGTGTGATTTCCCGAAGGTTAATTCCTATATCTTCCGCCAAGTACCGGCTAGATCCGGATAATGGTATTCAACTAACACCACATTTTTCGTATAACACAAATTAAGTACTCAAATGTACCTTCAAAGTTATACAACCTAGCATGACCAATCTGGGGATCAAAATCCCTATGACTATAATTTTTGATCTTCACAAGAAATGTGACAGCCTACCCCTGCTTTCTGACTCAGTATCAGTTGGCTCTCAAAGGTAATTTACCTTTTCGACAGTAGGTCCAAGACACACAGACTCATGGTGAACTCAAACCACGGTTATGAATACTGACTACCACACTACAAGTCATCCCTGTTATAAGCAACTAAATGCATAACCAACAGAAATGATATGTGATAATAGTTAACATACCTTAAACCTTGTAGCTCGGATTTGTCCCACAACAGCCAGATCACATAACTCAGAAAACCAAAAACGAGTAAAGCAAAACTCGATGTCTGAACGAAATAAAATCCGAAAGTGGACTTCACAACCTAGGGCTCTGATACCAATAAAATTATCATTCCCCGGAGTATACCGAGCCGAAAATAATCGGACAACATCTCCCCTGCACGTGATACAATTCCCTTATATACATAAAGCCTTTCAGCCACAATCACATAACATATATATGGACATAATCCATAAACACAGCAGAAATATACACACAGATAAACAAGATACAAAGACCCAACTATGCACTCCGGAGTGACTTTGACACAACAAAATCCATAATAAAGACCACACCAAAGGTCAAATACATACAACACATCGGTAACCATAAATACGGAAATGATACAGGATAAAATCCCAAAATATCAATCCACAAGAATACAACAATATGGACATAGTATCCATCCATTCGGTGTGAGATGGGATCAGCTGGCGGAGCTCCGAACGTCCAAGGAATCTTCTACCTGTTACCTGGGCGACAGGAAACCCAGGGTCCGTGGTGGTGAGTATAAACTCAGGGGTAATATGTAGAAAGTGCATGAAAAACATATAGGATAAAGAGATCTACAAGTATACATGTGAAGATCTACAGGTATACAGAATGAGTCCAATAGACATACAATCCTAAATGTAATAACAAGTAACCATAGTATAGTCATACTCAATGTATATACTAAACTGATCAACTGAACATGAAGTAATATACTAACGTACTTGACGGTCTGCAACATCATAAGCTATATCATCCTGAATAGGTTTATAATAACATAACCCATATAACGTACAATGTCAATCCCATATCTGACCAACAGTCAGACATATGAACAGTATATAATCACATGTAATAACAACCCTATCCATACTACACTATGACATTACGCTAATCAAATGCATACAACAGTCTGGACCAACACATATATCATGCTCAACACACACAGCAGTATAGAAGATGCAAATGGCAAGTAACATGATGAACAAACATATGCAGAAATCATAGCTCAATCAAATGCAGCATCTCACAGCCATATGTAAAACATACATCAAATACATGCATACATATATATCAGCGATGCATATGCATGGCCATGTCTGCGGACCTGTCCAACCACGACCCCAGAGTGGCCAGGGTTGCACAACATGACTACTATCCTGACTCCAGCTACCACTACTCTCGAGTGGCCGAGTTGGATAGTATGACTGAGTAGCATATAAGCGTAAAGAGCTAACTACTCCAAGGGGTCCCTGCTATTAGCCACGCCGTCCCTACCCATGAGTAGACAAGCGCCGCACACAGGAAAACTGCACATCATGCAACCACTGTCTATAGTGGGCGAGTGCGCTAACTACCACTCTGCACAGTGGCCAAGTGCACATTTGTAACACCCCCCCTAGTCTTTCCGCTCTCTACCAGGGGAGATGTCACTGCTTTACTGTCTCTATCTTTGTTTCATGCAATATACTAACGCAATATACTAACAACTAAAATAATCATAAGGACCTTGACATCACTTAAACAATAATCATTTCAAAAGTTCATCACCTAACATGCAAGTATTAAGACTAACCCAATATGACTCTAGCATTCTTTGGTCTCAACCATAAGCAATCCAATTGAACTCCTACAATATCAGAAAGAAAACAATTAAAAATTTAAAATCTGGTTTAGACATCTGCACTTAGGATCTTTTACTTCCACTGTTCCATCGCCACACACTCCAAGCACTTCGTTCGACTTGCCACCTCACTGAAACTTTTCTTTACCTTTATCTGCAGTATAAGGAAATGCAAACTATAAGAAATAACGCTTAGTAAGTACTTTCTATGCTCACAAAAATATGCACTGTATGAAATCATGCAACTAGTTCTCTTACCCTGGATACATTGATACACATGCAAACATAACTGGAAATCATAACTCTGATTACATGTCTCTTGTATAAATCATGCTATTAAGTATTTTAAAACTTGTAAACAGTGTATCTGAATTGGAATGATTAACTTTGAAAATGTTTACTTATACTTATACTGATACTTCAAAATAATAATCATCCTGGATATGAGCCCGACATAGTACCAATGCGTGCTTTCCTAATAGGCCGGGGTGGCCAACCACCGAACCTACTAGGGTAACTGAGACTGAGGGCCTTGGCTCGTGGGCGAAACTTATGTACGGTACATGCCTTTTCAAAAGTAAAATACTTCCTTTATACTTATATTCTTATAGATACTAAAAAAAATGCTCTTAATCCCCTAAACCATGAATGGGGAGCACCATAAAGATCATTATATTCTTGACCCCCAAAACTAAAATGGGGAGCATACTGAAGATCGTTGTACTCTTAATCCCCATTTTGAATGGGGAGCATCTTTAAAGTTTCCTTATAAAGGAAATATTTTTACATCTTACTCTTTATCATGCATATAATTGTAAGCTACAACTCATCTACAACATGCATGATCATAAATCACATTCTTATCATGGATCTAAACATGATGCTGAATTAACCCTAACATAATGGTAAAATCATGTAACTGAAAACACCATGCATAATTGGAAATAACATGCACATAAAAATATATCAATGACATAAAATAACTACTTATACTGCAGGTGAGCAATACTTACATTCTACGCTTTTTCACCAATTTATACCGTTAGATTTCGTAAAGAAAAGACCTTCTACGTGTTCCTTTGCTTTAGCGTGATCCTCTACCAAGTCCTTGAGGAGATCCCTCTTGAAAATGTTAGGGCAATCTCTTGTCGTGATATGGTTTTGATGTGTGTGGCAAAGGGTTTAAGTTAGGTTGTTATTATGATTTGATATGTGCGTTGGAGTCTTGCAGGACTTAGTAATTCGCACATGGAGCCTTGGCGGGTTCACCACTCATAACCTCATGCTTGAGTCGGAGAAGGAGCATTGCAGAGTCGTGCGCTTGATGCTGTCGAGGGACCGTCGGACGAGATGACTTGAAACAAAGCCAAGGAAGCAGACTTCGGAGGCAAGAGACGTGAAGGAGCATTGTAGAGTCGTGCACCTGATGCTGCTGAGGGACGTGGCCGCGGACGAAGAGAGCTTCGGCGAGGGACTTCGAGTGAGATGAGAGAATGAGTGAATTGTAAGTAGCTCATTAGGTGAACTTGGCCGAATGGCTAAGTGTCGGATGAGTTTTCCCGACATCAGTCGACTGCTCTGAGTCGAATGAGTTCGACTGGTATCCGACTGAGTTGTTTGGGGGGCAGCAGTCGACTTCCATATGTGGCCAGTCGACTGCCAAGACCATCAGTCGACTGTTGAAGGAAGCAGTCGACTGATTAAGAGGGTTTGGCCACATAACCACTCGTAGCCGACTGGGCAGTCGACTACGGAGGCAGCAGTCGACTGATGGGATCCATCAGTCGACTGCCAAGTGTTCCATTGGACTACAACGATCGGAATCCGACGTGTTCGGAGGCCGTTGAAGTGGCGGCAGTCGACTGCCAAGGGCAGCAGTCGACTAGTGGCGGCCAACAGGAAAAAATCAGCCCTCTCTATAAAAAGAGAGGGTGTGGGCTTTTGGATGGATAATGCTCATATTCCAAACCATCATCCAAGTGCTCCACAAGTGATAAACTCCTTCTAGATCTCTTTCACATCTATTGTAAAAGAAGGAGTGTTCTTGAGTTGTAAGGGTTACCTCCACCTATCTTAGTGCAAAGGAGAGACCGATAGTGATTTGGTTGCGGAGTGATTCACCGAGGACGAATCGGAGACCGTGGATTAGTGGCGTAGCCGTGAACCATTTTATATTTCGGTGTTAGTATTGTTTGTATTCTTCTTTGTTTATTGGCTTGTCTTTATTAGTATTCCTCTTGCGCTAACAATTGTGTAGACGAGCAAATTCCACCATCCAACGACAAAGGGCTATTCCCTCCCCTCTAGCCGGCCGATCGATCCCCTACAGAAAATCCCCTCTTGAATTATCCCACAGTGGAGAAATTATAGAAACTCTTTTTTTTTCTTTTGGTTTCCTCGGTGGATGGAGAAAGCAGAAGGGAAAGCTTCTTCTTTTTTTTATTTGATTCTGTGGCTGGAGGAAACGGGAGGAAAAGAGGCATTGGAGAGAAGAGGAGAAGAGAGGGTGTGGGTTGGCATTGGGAGAGAAGAGGGAGAGAGAGGGCGGCGCAAGGGTTAGGGAAAGGAAAAAAAATGAGAGGGAGAGAGAAGAAACCAAAAACTATATATAAATTAGGGTTTCTTTAATTTAATTACCCCTTTAAATGCTTAGCTATATTAACCAATTTTTTCCTTTTTTTGCCTCTAGATATATTCTGTTATACCCTACTCATTGGTAATCTTATTACTTAGTGGTAGGGAGCCTATTCCCCCAAACCGACGGTTCATGGTTCGAACCCCGGCTAACGAACCATTTATTCAAACTTTTTTTTTTAAATTCCTATTCTTAATTATTCCTATTCTTTTTTTATTATTATTCTATTTCTATTTTTATTATTCCTACTCTTATTCTTATTTCTATTTCCCTCTAATAAAAATATAGGAACTAAAATTTGGGGTGTTACAATCCCTTATACCTTATAAAAGTTTCGTCCTCGAAACTTAGAACAACTCTGGATACTTTGGCTTCATATCATCCTCATGTTCCCAGGTTGCTTCTTCAAACTTTTGACTTTGCCATAAGACTTTTACTAACGGTACCTCTTTATTTCTTAGTTTCCTGACTGCTCGATCTATTATTTGAATAGGTCGACTTTCATAACTTAGATCTGTCTGAATTTGTACCGTATGTGGCTCAATCACTTGGTTGGTATCTGGGACGTGCTTCTTAAGCATTGAAACATGAAATACATTTTAGATAGCTGACATTTCCTGTGGTAGCTCTAGCTCATAAGCTACCCTACCAACTCTCTTGGTGATCAGGTAGGGGCATACATATCTGGGACTTAACTTGTCTTTCTTCCCAAATCTCATTACCCCTTTCATAGGAGCTACCTTAATGAACACTGAATCTTCGACTTGGAACTCTAGGGGTCTGCATCGGACATCAGCGTAACTCTTCTGTCGACTCTGGGCAGTCTCTATCCTTTGGCGTATGTTCTTTATAGCTTTGGTGGCATCATCTATAAAATCAGTCTTAAGTCATATTTCTTTCTTCTCGCCACCCTCATACCAGCAGATAAGTGATCTGCATCTCCTTCCATACAAGACTTCATAAGTTGTCATTCCAATTGTGGTTTGATAACTATTATTATAGGCAAACTCTGCCAAACACAAATATTTGCACTAGCTTCCTTTAAAATCTAAGGCATAAGCTCTTAGCATATCCTCTAGAATCAGATTCACTCTTTCTGTTTGCCCATCTGTCTAAGGATGAAATGCAGTGCTGAACTGTTGCTTAGTGCCGAGGGCTTTCTGAACACACTCCCAGAAGTGTGAAGTGAAGCGACTGTCTCTATCTGAGATAATGGTCTTAGGTACTCCATGCAGTCTAATCACTTCCTTGACGTATAACTGGGCTAACTGCTCCATGAAGTATGATATTCTGATAGGAATGAAGTGAGCAGACTTTGTCAATCTATCGACAACTACCCAAATAGAATCGTAGACATTGGTTGTTTTGGGCAGTCCTACTATGAAATCCATGGCTATTTCTTCCCACTTCCATTCTAGAATCTGGATAGGCTGTAGAACTCCTGGTCTATGGTGTTCTTCTTTCACTCTCTGACATGTCAGACAAATGCTAACATACTTAGCCACATCCCTCTTCATACCAGGCCACCAGAATTTCCCTTTCATATCTTGATATATCATGGTGGATCTAGGATGGATCGAATATGGGGTCCCTTGAGCTTCTTCTAGGATCTTCTTTCTTAAGTTTGGGTCCTTGGGGATACATAGGAGTTCACCCTAGATATAATATCCCACTATCAGAGACACAGAATCCTTCATCCTTCCCTTCTTGGATCTCTTGCTTGATCCTTTGGATGCTAGGATCTTTGTCCTGTCTCGCTAATATATCCTCAAACAGTGTAGGTACTATGGTCAAGGCGGAGAGCTGTTCAGAAATGATCTCAACTCCAAAATTCATTATCTCTTTCTCTAGTGGTTGGGATAGTGTTGCTAGATACATCAAAGTGGCGCATGATTTTCTACTCAGCGCGTCTGCTACTTTGTTTGCCTTTCTAGGATGGTAGTGGATTTCACAGTCATAGTCCTTTACTAGCTCAAGCCATCTGCGTTGTTGCATATTCAGATCCTTCTGAGTGAAGAAATACTTCAGACTCTGGTGATCTGTGTAAATCTTGCATTGGACTCCATATAGGTAATGTCTCCAAACTTTCAGAGCAAAGACCACTGCTGTCAACTCAAGGTTATGAGTGGGGTAATTCTTTTCGTAGTCCTTGAGTTGTCTAGATGCATAAGCAATGACTTTACCCTTCTGCATAAGTACTGCTCTGAGTCACATCTTGGATGCATCACTATACAGGTCAAATCCCTCATTACTTTCTGAAAGGGTAAGAACTGGAGCACTTGTGAGTCTCCTCTTTAATTCAAGGAAGCTCTTTTAACAATCTTCGATCCATTCGAACTTCTTGTTCTTTCTGGTAAGGACTGTCAACGGTGAAGCTATCCTTGAGAAGTTTTCCACAAACTTCCGGTAGTACCCTACTAATCCGAGGAAACTTTTGACTTAACTGGCATTCTTTAGTTGACCCCAATTACTGACCACTTCTATCTTTGTCGGGTCTACCATAACTCCATCCTTTGAAATAACATGACCCAGAAACGATATTCGATCAAGCCAAAACTCACACTTGGAGAATTTTGCATATAACTGTCTTTGCTAAAGGGTCTGCAAGACTGTCTTCAAGTATTCGGCATGTTCCTCCTGGGTTCCCGAGAAGATAAAGATGTCGTCAATGAAGACTATCACAAATTTGTCAAGGAACTCCTTAAATACCCGATTCATCAAGTCCATAAATATAGCGGGTGCATTTGTCACTCCGAAGGGCATGACCACGAACTCATAGTGTCCATACCTTGTTCAGAAGGTTGTTTTCGGTATATCATCCTCTTTAACTCTTACTTGATGATAACCGGACCGCAAGTCAATCTTGAAGAAGACTTTGGCTCCCCTCAATTGATCAAATAAATCCTCTATCCTAGGCAGAGGATATTTGTTCTTGATCATCACTTGATTCAAGGCTCGGTAGTCTATGCACATCCTCTTAGACACATCTTTCTTTTTCACGAATAACACTAGAGCTCCCCACGGGGAATTACTAGGGAAGATGAATCCCTTGTCTAGTAAGTCCCGTAATTGTTCCTGAAGCTCTTTCAATTTAGTTGGAGTCATACGATAGGGTGCTTTTGAGATTGGATGGGTACCAGAAATAAGCTCGATCTCAAACCTAACTTCCCTTCTAGGTGCTAATCCTGGCAGCTCATCAGGAAATACTCCCGGGCAGTTACATACAATTGGGACGTCTTCCAGCTTTTGACTTCTTTATTACTTAGTATCAACTATATGTGCTAAATACCCAGTGCATCCATCAGCTAACATCTTCTGAGCTTCCATGGCAGACAAAAACTTCTTAGTCTTCTTCCTTGGTTCTCCAATAAACTCAAAGCTAGCCTCGGTCTCGGATTGGAATACTACTCTTCGCTTACGGCACTCAATGGAAGCACCGTACTTGCTAAGAAAGTCCATTCCAAAGATGACATCATAGTCATGCATGTCCAACAAGATCAAATCACTATAAAGCTCTCTGTTTGAAATTCTGACTGGCACGACATTCAACTAGTGTGTAGATGTCATTATTTCACCCGAAGGTAGGGTCGTTAAAAATTGAATATCTAAGATATCCGGAGTTATATCTATCTTCTTAGCAAATTCCATAGACATAAAAGAATGGGTTGCCCCAGTATCAAACAGTACGGTAGCATGCTGACTAAGGATAGGTATCTGACCTGTGACTATCATAGAAGCATTTGCTACCTCTTCCTTGGTGAGAGAGAAGATTCGAGCATTAGGTGTAACTGATGGTGCCTCCAATCTTCCTTGGCTGATGTAAGGACCCTCCAGTGCTCCCTACATCTGATGTAGCTGAGTTGGTCTACCTCCGTACTGAGTAGACTGTGATGGAGGTAGATTGGTCTTGGTGGGGCACTATTTGGCGAAGTGTCCCTCGACACCACATATATAACACCCGCTCACGCCCTGGCGGTAAACTCCTGAATGCTTCCTCCCATACTTAGAACATGTAGGATATGTAGGTTGCTTACTGGCTGAACCTCCCTTTGCATTATTCCACTATCAGGCTATTATCACTATTTTTTTTTTCCATCTTCACATACATATCTAGGTATGCTCTATTACTTACTGTCTATCATCTTCATATATATATATGCAAGCATGTTTAACTCAAAGAGAACATTCTAGGTGAGCATGTTTAACATGAAAGAAGCATTCCTTACTACTCATAAAGTAAATAAAGCAGATAAATACTTGCTTACTTGGAGGCGGCAGGACAGAAGCTCGATGTGTGTGTGACGGAAGGGCGGAAACTGGCTCTGATACCATCTTGTAACACCCCCCTAGTCTTTCCTCTCTCTACCAGGGGAGATGTCACTGCTTTACTGTCTCTATCTTTGTTTCATTCAATATACTAACGCAATATGCTAATAACTAAAATAATCATAAGGACCATGACATCACTTAAACAATAATCATTTCAAAAATTCATCACCTAACATGCAAGTATTAAGACTAACCCAATTGACTCTAGCATTCTTTGGTCTCAACCAAAAGCAATCCAATTGAACTCCAACAATATCACAAAGAAAACAATTAAAAACTTAAAATCTGGTTTAGACATCTGTACTTAGGATCTTTTACTTTCACTGTTCCGTCGCCACACACTCCAAGCACTTCGTCTGCCATGCCACCTCACTGAAACTTTTCTTTACCTTTATCTGCAGTATAAGGAAATGCAAACTATAAGAAATAACGCTTAGTAAGTACTTTCTATGCTCACAAAAATATGCACGGTATGAAATCATGCAACTAGTTCTCTTGCCCTGGATACATTGATACACATGCAAACATAACTGGAAATCATAACTCTGATTATAGGTCTCTTGTATAAATCATGCTCTTAAGTATTTTAAAACTTGTAAACATTGTATCTAAACTGGAATTATTAACTTTGAAAACTTTTACATGTACTTATACTGATACTTCAAAATAATAATCATCCTAGATATGGGCTCGACATAGTACCAATGCACGCTTTCCTAATAGGGCGTGGTGGCCAACCACGGAACATACTAGGGTAACTGAGACTGAGGGCCTTGGCCCGTGGGAGAAATTGATGCCCGGTACATGTCTTTTCAAAAGTAAAATACTTCCTTTATACTTATATTCTTATACATACCGAAAAAAATGCTCTTAATCCCCTAAACCACGAATGGGGAGCACCATAAAGATCATTATGTTCTTGACCCCCAAAACTGAAATGGGGAGCATACTAAAGATCGTTGTACTCTTAATCCCCAATTCGAACGGGGAGCATCTTTAAAGATTCCTTATAAAGGAAATATTTTTACATCTTACTCTTCATCATGCATATAATTGTAAGCTACAACTTATCTACAATATGCATGATCATAAATCACATTCTTATCATGGATCTAAACATGATGCTGAATTAACCCTAACATAATGGTAAAATCATGTAACTAAAAACACCATGCATAATTGGAAATAACATGCACATAAAAACATATCAATGACATACGATAACTAATTATACAGTAGGTGAGCAATACTTAAATCCTACACTTTTTCACCAATTTATACCGTTAGATTTCGTAAAAAAAAAGACCTTCTACGTGTTCCATTGCTTTAGCGTGATCCTCTACCAAGTCCTTGAGGAGATCCCTCTTGAAAATCCCCTTTTGAATTATCCCACGGTGGAGAAATTATAGAAACTCTTTTTTTTTACTTTACGTTTCCTCAGTGGCTGGAGAAAGCGGAAGGAAAAGCTTCTTTTTTTTTTATTTGATTCTGTGGCTGGAGGAAACGGGAGGAAAAGAGGCGTTGGAGAGAAGAGGAGAAGAGAGGGTGTGGGTTGGCGTTGGGAGAGAAGAGGGAGAGAGAGGGTGGCGCACGGGTTAGGGAAAGGAAAAAAAAATGAGAGGGAGAGAGAAGAAAACAAAAACTATATATAAATTAGGGTTTCTTTAATTTAATTACCCCTTTAAATGTTTAGCTAAATTAATCAATTTTTTCCTTTTTTTTCACCTATAGATATATTCTGTTATACCCTACTCATTGGTAATCTTATGAGTTAGTGGTAAGGAGCCTATTCCCCCAAACCGACGGTTCATGGTTCGAGCGCCGGCTAACGAACCATTTATTCGAACTTTTTTTTTTAAATTCCTATTCTTAATTATTTCTATTCTTTTTTTATTATTATTCTATTTCTATTTTTATTATTCATATTCTTATTTTTATTTCTATTTCCCTTTAATAAAAATATAGGAACTAAAATTTGGGGTGTTACAGCATCTCCAGCTACCACCGTCTATAGTGGCCGAGCGTGGTACATCCAATGCTCTGCCCTCAACCCTTCTACCACGACCTCGAGTGGCCGGGGAGGCAAGATGAGTAACGACCCGTCTCAACCACAAGGGAGACCCCAGTCGACAGCATGCATGCAATGTAATGATGCATAGCTCCACATACGTATCCTCGCAACACTCCCTATCCCACGAGGGGTCCTGGTCATCCAAAATTCAACTATGCAAGGTCTACCAATCCACATTTTATTATTCTTATTCTTGACTTCTACATACTTAACTTTAAGTTTTCTAACGGGAACATTATAGAATTAAAATTCTGGGATGTTACAAGAACCTCAACCTATTTCCCTTATTACCAGCAATACGTAAATAACGCTAGGACCTCCAATCCATAGCCACATACTGACAACCACACGCTTATCTATGCACAGATAACTAGATCCACCATAGATGCACCACTGATATGGTTATGATATAACAATCGACTCCATAATCTAATCCATCACCTAACCCTAGTGATGTAACACAGTAACCCAATCTGAGGTCACAAAGATAACCCTAACCACATGTACTAAACTGAACATCCATCAACTAACACACAATAGGATTTGTAGTTCATATCCGTGATAGATAAACGATGAAGTAACATCAATATATCTCAAAGGTCAATGCTAAGTCCAAGCACATGATTAAATAAGAGTGGATCTAAGATCAAAGTAATAGCATACGTCCAAATTCATGCACCAAATTCAGATCAAACTACCTGACCAGGGTAATTACCCACCTGATACGAAGCTCGAACTAATCCTCACGGTCGTGGACTGGCTTCGTATCCCAAACCTGCACATAATAGCAAACTATTATTAAGCACAAGTCTCCGACAAATATACGAACTAAATACTAATTGGTTTCTATATTCGCATCCTTTCCTTGTATACGAGTTAGAAACTCGAGCACACACCTCTCGTATCCCCAAATCTACATCACTTTACTAACCACAATTCACACATCTATTACATTCACAACTCCATCCATCAGCATATACAGGGCATCAATCATTCACACATCTCCACTGCATCAACGGTGTCACCACAAACACATCTATTACATTCACCTACCTCCCTATCACAGCAGCATAACACAACCACCATCGTTCCCAGCACACCGAATCACAATCAGATATCACACCAAATCACAGCCGCAAAACACTAATCCATTGACAGAAAAACTCATCGGATCCCCAAATACATGGACACACCAAAAATGCACATCAATTACAGATGAAATAAAAGGGATAAACAAAGCTTACCGGCCAAATCTTCACTTGCAGCCACTTCCTCCTTTAACCTCTGTTCACCGGTGAAATCCCTGCTCTAACACTGCCAAAAACTGATCCAAACCTTACTACAATCCAAACAACATCTAGATCGGCTTACCTTGCACAAGGAGATCCGGTGACGGCAGAAATCATGAAACCCATCTCACGATCGGAGACCCGATAGAACCACCGTCGACCCCTAGCTCCCAGCGAAGACATTTCACCAAAATCTTGCTCAGGAACCCGGGATCGAAGGTCTCCCAACGAGGTGATCCTCTACTACGTGTGCATCGATGGTAGCCATGTCCGAAAGAGGAGATGGGAACGATGCTCGCACGAAGGATCACTGAGACCTCGAAGGACAAGGATCAGCTGGGGAGGCAAAGTCGTCGAGCTGCTCTCACATGGACATCGACGAGCTGAGATCGGGCCGACGAGATTGCACGGAGAGACGAAATCGCCAAGAAATGAAGGAGAAGAGGGCGATCGCGATGGAGAAGCTATGCAACTAATTGGGTTTTTCCCTTGGCTTCTTATATGTCGTTGGGCGGTTCAATTCAAGCCAACCCAAACTCAAATCCAACCCAAACGATTCAGCCCTTAAAGCTAATCAAACCCTAAATTAAGCCAATCAACTAATCAAACTAACCACTAATTAAACCCAACCTCAATTAACCCTAGCCCTTAATTAAACCTAATTATCTGGGGTTAATCCATATCCAATTTTTTTTTTGTTTGTATCTTACAAAGTCATCCTAGGAAAAGCTCTTAGAGCATACCTTATCACGTCGTGGTTCTCCACCTTTTGTCCGATGGCATGAAGTCTGTTTAATATATCTTAAGTGCGTGCGTGTAGTTGGCTAGCGGTCTCAGTTTCGTGCATCTTTAGATTATACAATTTATTAACTAACAAATCTCTTTCATATACCTTTGCATCTGATGCCCCTTCATGAAATTTGGTTAGCTTGTTCCAAAGGTCCTTGGTGTTAGGAACGTTGCGCCCGCTAGAGATGTGAATAGCGTCGTCGCTTGTCGATGGAGGAATTCGATCGTGCTTGCTACAAGATGTTAATATGCAGTGGAAATAGAAAATATACAATACAAAAACACAAGCACAATCCACAACAGAAGGATATAATGTGCTTCAGAACCGAATGATTCCTACTCCACGGATTGGGGTCGTAAGAGCCCTAGCGATGCAAATCACACACCACTACTAAGTAAACTCCTTCTCGGAACAATCCGGAGGTGGAGAAACCTTGTACAATGATTACAAAAGTAATATTAATCAAATACAAGCAAATACGAATACGAAATGCAATAAAAGTAAAGGAAATCACTTTACAAGAGCTTTTGATTGTTTGATCTTTAATTGCCTTGGACTAGCCTTGAAGACCCTGATTTGCACCAGCAAATCGCTCCAAATCGCCCAAGAAAATCGGTGCCAAAATCCTTCTTCTGAGTTGCCTTTATAACCTACAATTGGGCTAGATTTTCACTGATCAGTCGACTGCTCGGGATCATCAGTCGACTGATGCCACTGTTGTCGTGAGACAACGACAAGATCCACGCTGGAAAAATCCAACGGATACACCATCAGTCGACTGATGTCTCAATCAGTCGAGTGGTCGGGCCAATCACTCGATTGGAGAACATTCTATGCCCGAAATCCCGACCATCAGTCGACTGATCACATGATCAGTCGACTGATCACCTCTGGCAGTCGACTGCTAGGGCACTTCCCGTAGTCAAACCTAGTTGACTCCTACCAGTCGACTAACCCATGGTCCCAGTCGACTGATACACCTTAAACATGAGGTTTTAACCTCAAACATGAGGTTTTAACCCAAGTATGGTGCCCTAATACTTGCTAGACCACCCGTAGCTTAGACCTAAGCCTTCTAGCCACCTCCGTCAGCCTCGCGCCTATCGGATCCCTCCAAGTCATCCATGACTTGTTCATCCATGCGCTAGCCTTCAGGTGTTTTCATCAGCTATTGTCATGCTAACAGTGTCTACACTACCAAGACACATTGGGCTTACGCTGTCAAGACTCCGCTTGGACTTTACGTCGCCAACTATTGAACTTATGCTGCCAAGACTTCCGCTTGGACTTTACGTCGCCAATATTCCCCTTGGACTTTCCAAATGCCAAGACTCAAGCTTGGACTTTTCCCTTGCCAACCCATGTTGGACTTTCCATGCCAAGACCCATGCTTGGACTTTCCTTTGCCAACCCATGTTGGACTTTCCCTTACCAAGACCCATGCTTGGACTTTACATGCCAAGTGCTCAAGACTTGGACTTTCCCAATGCCAAGGACTTTTCCTTGACAATGGTTAAACCATCGTCAAACATTAAGTATGACCTGGGTCGATTGCATCAACAATCTCCCCAACACATGTCAGACATCCATGTCAAACATCAAAACACTTACTCGAGTCAAACTCAAGTCCGGTCAATCGTGACCCGGGTCGATTGCACCAAAAATCTCCCCCTTTTTGACATTTGACAAAAACACCCTTGAGTTAGGCCCCTAACTCTAATTCCCTTACCAATTTTCCCAAATTGGTAACTCTAACATTCTCCCCCTTTTTGACATACATCAAAAAGATTCACCAAAGGAGGTCAATGTCTCATATTCAATGAGATCTTACAATCTCCCTCTTGGTCCAAAAACCTCTACGATGCCTACAATCTTCCTAGTGATAAGTCTCATATCTCTCAAGAGAGGCAACCCTACACACTCTCCCAATTTCCAAATTAGGTATCTCAAAATCCCATTTTTCTCCCCCTCATGAGGAAAAATAACATCCATCATCCCATGATGGATACCTCCCCCTAAAGGCTTTCTCCCCCTTGACCATTGCACCAACAATGTCCTTGGGAAGTCCCTAAGCCAAAAGGAACTCTAAACCATCAAAAATAAGGTTAGAAATTCAACATTGAACTTTCCCACACCTTAAATTTGATACATTACCCTAAAAACTCTACTAATCCATATCCAATGGATTTTAACCCTTACTAATGCTTCCCAAAGTATATCCTAGGGTTAGGAGTGGTTAGGGAACCCTAACATAGCTGAAATTGGGCTAAACATATCTTGTTTTCTCAAAATCAGCCTATCAGTCGACTCTTCTAGAGAACAGTTGACTAAAATCACCATCAGTCGACTGATACCTGATTTTCAGAAATCAAGTTTTCGAAAATAAAGTTTGAAAATGCATAAGTAAATATACATATTTCAAAAAATTTTGAAATTTCATACGCACATTACTTACATGGAATATAATGGGTGAAAAATAGTTTGAAAATAAAATACCCATTAAAATACGAGATTGATACAAAGTTCAAAAACCATTAAAACTTTAATGTTTTTGATCTACTTTGTATCAACTTCTTCAATGGTGATTGCTATCAAAAGATAGAATTCACCAAGGTTTTCTAAAAGGATTTTAAAATTATTTTGAAAACCTATTTTGAACCATGGACTATTGGCTAGATGTGCATGACTTGTACATTAGCTTTCCTCATGATTCATATTGATGATTGAGATAAGTTTAAGTTCATCTAGATGCACTATCTATGCACCTTGAACTTAACTTATTTTCCTAACATCTCACATGTATCTAGGATGTATTAAGCACACACAAGTCAATGTAATTATGAGATGTGGGATTAGGGTTATTATGGCATCATGCATTTTCTAGGCAACTCTATTTGATTTCCTTATACATGGGACTTCAAATCATGCCATAGTCCTTAACTCAATTTTAATTAATGCATGATTGATCATGGAATAAATGATAATCATAAATAAGCATGACCAATGATCATGATGTCATGGCATATGAATAAGCTCTAAAAATGAACATGACATAGAAAATAATCCTAAACAATTTCATGACATGTCATATAATAAGATAAAATGTGATGGCATGAAATGGCAAAATAGAATATATAAACACATTAAAACCCACACAATCAGACAAAGACACATGATTTTTCATAAACAAAGGATTTCATTCAACAAGAAATTTTGTTCTACAATCAAAATATATGTTAAAGAACAACTCTCGACATCACTATGAAACAAAGACAAGATCCCTAATCTGTTCCTAGCTATCATTTCTGTCAGATGGTGGAGGCGGTGGAGGCTGCTGGCTCAGCGTCCAGGTCTATATCATCCCATACATGTTAATTTGACACTGCTCCATTCGACTCTGGCGCTCCTCCATCCGGCTGTGGTGCTCCTCCATCCGGCTGAGTTGCTGACCCAACCCCTGACCCATGGAGGACTGCTCCAATCTGATCTCGGCCAGTCGTGAGTCAATAGTCTGCTGGTAGTCCTCAAATCTCTAGCTATGCAACACGCTCTGAGAGATTTGCTGCTAGTGCATCTGCTATCACAGGGTCATCCTCCTCAACATCGGACCCCTCATGCTGTGTCGCAGGCTCTCCAGGCTCTATGGTCGGCTCCTCTTGTGCCATGGGTCGAGGCCGAGGTGCCAACTCCATCTGTCCAGCGCTAGTCCGCAACCCAGCCAGTGTGAAGTTGCGCATTGAGATGCAATCATATACCTCTGATAGCGCCCTCAATGATCCCCTGGATATGTTAATGCCAATGGACTCTAACCATACAATGATAATGTGTCCAAAGGGCATATGAACTTTCCCTTGTA
This sequence comes from Wurfbainia villosa, assembly GCA_025175895.1. Taxonomy (NCBI): domain Eukaryota; kingdom Viridiplantae; phylum Streptophyta; class Magnoliopsida; order Zingiberales; family Zingiberaceae; genus Wurfbainia; species Wurfbainia villosa. The sequence continues at coordinate 35,606,717 of CM045998.1, read as the reverse complement.
CAGGGGATATGAAATGGACAATGCAATGAAAAATGTTTAATGCAATGTTCACGTCCAACCGATGACGCATGGCATACATAAGAAAGAGTTGGGGAGGCCGGATCTTGGCCTAACCCCGATTCACGATCAGAAGGAAGCACCCAACAATGACTTTGTAAAGAACATTGTCAGGTGCAGATAATTCATTGATAGGAAAGAGGTTTTGAGCTGGTGGACGAGGATGATAGAAGAAATGCTCATGCATGGAATCTAATGAGATGTGGTCAAATGGAGCCGAAAAAGGTGCATCAAGAGTAGGATAAAAGATGAAAGTGTCATCCGATGCCTTACACTCTAGGAACTCCTGCAAGATCGCAGGAGTGAACTCCAGGTCGCGTTTTGCAACGCGAGTGGTGTAGGTAGGGCCATCGTCCACTTTCCTCAAATTTTGGTAAAATTCTTTGAGTATGTCATCGTTAATGGCATGGTTGCAAAGGGCAATCTTCATTAACTGGTAATGCAATAAAATCTCAATGACGTCGCCACAGTAGAATTTAAAAAATCACTCATCTATGTACCTAACCACCATCGGTTGGTACGAACACGATATACCCTCATTTGGCTCATTCCTACATTGTCTTCTACATGATTATGATGAATGCAATGCAATGCAATGTGATGATACAAATAACATGATTAGATCAAAATGTGGTATATGGAAAAGGATGGATTCTAGGGTTTAGAGGTATACTTTGGCGCCATTGTTGGGTTGAGGGTTGTGAGGGATGAACTGAGCAGCCTACTTGTTGAAAAGGATGCCGGAGGATCACCAGAAAGAAGATCTCGCCAGAACCCTAACGCCGGAGGAGGAAATGAAGGCTATGAGACACTATTTTAGTGATAGAACGACCAAAAACACGAACGACAGAGATAGCTTCCAAACCTAAAGGCTTTTGGTCGTTGGCGTGGACGCGAGAAGGCTGGTCGGAGAGTTTTAGAGGTGATCGGAGAAGAGGAGTTGCGCGAAGAAAGCGTGAAGACGCCGAACCCTAGCGGTTTGGCGTTATAAAATCGCGACTTCAGTCGACTAATGTGGGACATCAATCGACTGATAGCAGTTTAGTGAACAGTTCACCGAACATGTAGTCGACTGCTCTGGCTCGGCACTCTACTATCGAACATTCTGTGCCGAGCTACAGTCACATCAGTCGACTGATATTGGTCGTCAGTCGACTGATGTGGCCAGCACTCGACTGTTGGACGAGCCACTCGACTGTTGGCTCTTCTGCCCCGATGAATAGTAACAACAGTCGACTGATGTTGATATCCAGTCGATTGATGGACAAATCAATCGAGTCCTAGAAGCAACACTTGACTGCTAGGGTCGCAATATCGTGCTACAGTGTTATCAGTCGACTAATATCTGATTTTCAATTCTAAAATTAAGTGAATTTCGGTTTCTTCACTCAATTTGTTTCATTTTAATATGTTTATTCATGTATATCGAATATATTAGTCTTATACCCATGTTCATGTATTTTGGTATTTTATTTCATTTTCATAAGCATTAACATCCAAGAGTTTCAAATCCTAGCATCTCACCCTTTCTAAGTGTCGAAATACACAATCAAGGTGAATGATATATTTTGTGAGATACAATACATCATAAAGATTGCTTCCATGCAAACATATGGCAAAACACATGAAGCATGGTAAGTATGTGACATTAAGATGTATAGTACTTGAATATTAATTTTAAATGTAATTTCTAAGCCTTAAGACAACTTTCTCGATACTTTAATTCCCAAAGTGTGCTAAAACCCCAACTTGCACACCAATACCTTTAAGTCTAAATGTGCCAAGTTTAATAAATTTTTCACAATTCTCAAAACTTATTGGCACATCCTAAAATCTTTTAGGATTAAAATTCAAGCTTATTTTCAAGGTATCACATAACCTTGAAAATGTTATAAAGTGTTAACTTTATCATGGTTAGGTTAACTACCCACCAATTCAAGTTAACACCCCCAACCCACTTAGCGTGATGGAATCACACTCTTAGGAACCCAATACTTGTTTTAGCTCCTTGGGTTAACTAGGTATTTCTTAGGGATAACTTCCCTAGATACCTTCCTAATGACCCTTCTAGGCTTGGTAGCCTTGGTCATTTGGGTCTTACTAAGGTCAACTCTAGAGGTAACTCCCCCTTTGACCTTCTTAATGGCTTCCCTAGGTTTCCTTGAAACCTTAGCCACTAGACACATACCTTGGTTACCCTTAGGGATGACTTCCCTAGTAATCTTGGTTTTTCTAGACCTAGGTTGTGTTCCATAATCGAATGGAACACTATGGTAGGTCTCCTTAGGCTTAGATTTGTGACTCAAACCTTTCTTGCCCTTGGGTGGACCTTGCTTCCTAAGACGTAGACATTGGCTCTTAGACCTAGATTTTTGATCATTTGACCCTATAATTGAGTTTTGCATTTTTGCAAGAGTCTTCTCTAATTTCTCAAGCCTTGACCTCAAGGCTTAGTTTTCTAGCTCTAATAATCCCAAATTAGATTTTTCATATGTCTTTTGGGAATTATTCATCCTAGGCATGTGTCTAGTCCATTTAGGATTGATGCCTAGGTGATCTTCTATTTTTTTGATAGATTCCCTAGGTAAGGTTTTTCTAGGGACATTAATCCTAAATTTCTCCTTATTTGAAATGTGGACATTTTAGCTCCTAAACAATAGTATCTACAATTTCTAACATGCTCTTTATGATAAATAGCAATATTTCTAACATTATTTCTAGCATGATTTTGCCTATAAAATTTAGAAGGTGCATTAATAGATTTTACCTTAGGGTTAGCTCTCAATGCTCCCCCTTGTTGTCTGACATGTGTTGGGGAGATTGCTGATGCAATCGACCCAGGTTACATTTGATGCTTGATGATGGTTTGACCATTGTCATGGAAAAAGTCCAAGTCTTGAGTACTTGAGATGTAAATTCCAAGCATGGGTCTTGGCAAGGGAGAGTCCAACATGGGTTGGCAAAGGAAAAGTCCAAGCATGGGTCTTTGCATGGAAAGTCCAACATTGGTTGGCAAGGGAAAGTCCAAGATTGAGTCTTGGCATTTGAAAAGTCCAAGGGGTTTGATATTGGAGGCGTAAAGTCCAAGGGTGGGGTCTTGGCAGCATAAGTCTAATGGTTGGCGGCGTAAAGTCCAAGCGGAGTCTTGGCAACGTAAGTCGAATGTGACTTGGCGGTGTAGACACCATTAGCATGACAATAGCCGATGGAAGCACCAGAAGGCTAGCATATGGATGAACAAGTCATGGATGACTTAGAGGGATCCGATAGGCGCGAGGCTGACAGAGGTGGCTAGAAGGCTTAGGTCTAGGCTACGGGTGGTCTAGCAAGTATGGGGGCACCATACTTGGGTTAAAACCTCATGTTTGAGGTGTATCAGTGGACTGGGACCATGGGATAGTCGATTGGTGTGAGTCAACTAAGGTTTGACTACGAGAAGTTCCCTGGCAGTCGACTGCCAAAGGTGGGTAGTCGACTGTTGGCCTGGACAGTCGATTGATCAAGGTGATCAGTCGACTGATGGCCAAATTCTCGGGCATAAAATGTTCTCCAGTCAAGTGATTGGTCTGACCACTCGACTGATTGAGACATCAGTCGACTGATGGTGTATCCGTTGGATTTTTCCAACGTGGATCTAGCCGTTGTCTCACGATAACAGTGGCACCAGTTGACTGATGGTCCCGATCAGTCGACTGATAGGTAAAATCAAGCCTAGGCAGTAGCTTTAAATGGAGCTCATGGAGGAAGATTTGGCAATCGGTTCTCGAGGAGTTTTGGGGCGATTTGCTATTGAAAATCAGGGTCTCCAAGTGTATTTCAAGCAACCACAAAGCAAGCAATCCAAAAGCTCTTGTAAAGTTGTTTTCTTTACTTGTATTGCAATTTATTATTGTATCTTACTTGTATTTATTTCTTACTATTGTAATATCTATTGTACAAGGTTTCTCCACCTCCGGATTGTTCCAAGAAGGAGTATTTTGTTGGATCGAAAGTGTCGCTAGAGGGGGGGTGAATAGCGATACGGTGTCGTTAAAAAAACTTTTGCAATAAGTAAAAAGCAAGTAGAGAGTGCACAGCGGAAATATAAAGTAGACAAGATATTTTTACGTGGTTCACAATCTTTCGATTGCTAATCCACGGCCCTAGTGATCCTTGATCACGTACGGAGGGCAATTCACTAAAACCACTCCTCCTCGTTGGAAGTAGGAGCAACGATCACAAAAAGAAATCAAGGCAAAGGGACACTCCCCCTTTCCTTGTTACGATTAAAGCACAAAGACAATTTAAAGAAGTAGAACTTAAATAAATATACCGACAACTCTTATAAGTAGAAGATGTAGCTTTCGTTGTCGGCGGCACTTCGTCGTAGCAAATGTGAGTAGTAGTAGCGGCGTTACGACGGCGTGTTGAGAGCTCTTGATTTCTTATTATATTTTGCTTGGCGTGAACATGTCTATTTATGGATATTGATCTATGAATTTAGACATAGGTAGTGTCCAAGGTGAGGTTCTTATCCCCCAAGTCTTGCTCATCCACATCCTTTGCGCCAACTCAAGGATGAGGTGCTTCATCCAACCACCTTGTGCCACAACTCAAGGATGAGGTGCTCATCCAACCACCTTGTGCCACCTCAAGGAGGCCTTCACGCCAACTTGTTGGAGCCATCCAACTTGTGCCACATCATGGGAGCCAACCATCTTGTGCCAACTCTCCTCATTTTGGGCGTCAAGCTTGATGGTGGTTTGCCAACCATCTTGTGCCAACTCACCTCATTTTGGGCAACTTGATGATGGTTTGGATGTCCACCTTGATGCCACATCACCTAATTTTGGGGGTCCAAGCTTGGTGATGGTTTGGATGTCCACCTTGATGCCACATCACCCTTTGTACCAAAACACGAGTCAAGTCCAAATTCACCCCCTTGAAATTCGAGCTCTTCTCGAGTGGAACTAGACCAGGTTGGTGTAGTAGAACGGTGGTCAAAGGGTTTTTAATTTAGCTTAGAATATAAATCGATGGTTCTAACCATCTGATCTCGACCTAGACCTTCCATTGGAGGTATTGGGTCGGATCTACGCTTAACGACCTTGCTTCGCTTTCACACAAGCTTACCTTGTAGCCTCGCTTCCGGTCTTCACCCGAGTACCTCGGCTTCCTCCGAAGTCCCTCTGGCGTTGCCCGACCACCTCGGTTCCCACTGGGTGTCGCAGACCTTCCGCTCAACTTTAGCATTTCTGCACACTTAATTGAGCTCGTAAGATAACAAATATACCCTTAACTATTGAGCCTTTTGCCATAATCAAAATACCGGTTCGACTTTGGTGCCCACTGCACCAACAATCTCCCCCTTTTTGATTCATGGCAAACCGACACAAAAGTTAAGGAAAAATTAAGCTAGCATAATGATTAAGCATGAATGAGCTAGCATAAAGATTAAATATGAATGAGCTAGCATAATGATTAAATATGAATGAGCTAGCATAATGATTAAATATGAATGAGAAATATTATTTTTCAAGTTCTCCCCTTTGAGGTAACCTCCCCCTTGACCGAAGGTGAGTTCTTGAAAAATAATTTTTACTCCCCCTTAATAGTTGCTTAAGTAATCGGAATTACTTAATATAAAAGGTAATAATTTTGTTTACTTTCTTCCTTACTTTTGTGACTTTCTCCCCCTTTTGCCTTAACTCAAAAAGTTTGTAAATATATTTTAGTGTTTGTAAGTCCAAGCAAGTTCCCAATATATATATATATATATATATATATATATATATATATATTTTTTTTTTTAAATAATAATAAGCTTGAAAATATGTTCATCTAAAATGTACAACTCCGGTTGGACTTGATTGATATAGAATGATCAATAAGTCTTGAAGGAGTTGATTAATTTTAAATAATTATACTCCATGGTTCATATCGATGCACTGAATCTACATCCGAACGGAGTAAGGTCCTAACATCTCACGCCGTCATTGGCTAAGTACACAAACACATTAGTCCTATGTGTTGTGAGATGTGTTGGCTCCTTAAATCTATAGGTATATGATTTCTAAGGTAAGACTTAGGCTAATTTAATAAAAAGAAGCAAAAATAGAGTACATATATAGAAAAATTTAAATCCTACTCTATTACGCACATACCTAACTTTCGTCTTAATAAACTAAATTAAACCGGGTTATAGTTCCATTAGTTACATGTTCCCTAATGAAGTGGTGTTTAACTTCTATATGTTTTGTCCTAGAATGACATATTGGATTTTTAGTTAAGTTAATTGAACTGATGTTATCTATGTAGGTTTTAATGTTGTTAAAGATTAAGCTAAAGTCTTGGAGAGTGTGCTTCATCCACTGAGCCGAGAGACACACTCACCCATCGCAACGTATTCGGCCGGTGGTAGATAAGGCAACGCAATGTCGCTTCCATCGCACTAACTCACTAGACTCGGTTTGAGGATTTGACAACAACCACTCGTGCTCTTTCTATCGAGTTTACTACCGGCATAGTCGAGTCGGAGTAGCCGATTAGATTAAACTCGGTAGATCTAAGGGTACCAAATACCTACGTTTAGCGTGCCCTTTAGATATCTAAGGATAAACGCTTGACTAGGGTTAGGTGAGACTCCTTGGCACAGTTTGTAACCTTGCACACATACTTCTACCGAATAAAATGTCGTCGGCTCGCGGTTAAGTATAGGAGACTTCCTATTGCGCTCCTATAGTATTTTAGGTCAACGGGTTTTCCTTCTACATCTTCGTTTATATTAACATTAGTTGCTATAGGTGTATTAATTATTTTAGCATCTTGCATTCCAAATCGATTTATTAAGTCCTTAGTATATTTTTGTTGATGTAAATATATTCCATCTTTAGTTTGTTTAATTTGTAAACCTAAGAAGAAACTTAACTCTCCTACTAAATTCATTTCAAATTCACTTTCCATAAGTGAGATGAATTCGTTTAGCAGGATCGAGTTGGTAGTTCCAAAAATTATATCATCTACATAGATTTGGGCTATAAAGATTTCTTTTCCTACGGTTTTTACGAATAAGGTTGGGTCGACTAAACCTTGGTTGAATCCTTTGGACTTAAGATAGATCGAAAGCCTTTCGTACCAAGCTCTTGGGGCTTGTTTGAGTCCATATAGGGCTTTCTTAAGTCTAAGGACATGGTCAGGTTTATCTAGATTTTGAATCCGGAGGTTGGTAGCGTAAACTTCTTCCTTAATGTATCCATTCAAAAATGCTGACTTGACATCCATTTGAAACAATTTAAAACCTCGATGTGCAGCATATGCTAACAACATTCGGATGGACTCTAGTCTTGCTACCGGGGCGTAGGTCTCATCGTAATCTAAACCTTCGACTTGACTAAACCCTTTTGCGACTAACCTAGCTTTATTTCTAACTACTTCACCTTTATCATCAAGTTTATTTAGAAATACCCACCTTGTTCCAATAATTGATTTTTCTTTAGGTGGTGGTACTAATTCCCAGACTTCATTTCTAGTGAATTGAGCTAGCTCTTCTTGCATAGCAATAATCCAGTCGGGATCAAGAAGTGCTTGTTCAATAGTTTTGGGTTCGATTTTGGAAATTAACGAGATTTGACTAATGTTTCGGTATGAAGCTCTAGTTCGAACCCATAAATTTGGATAACCTATAACTTGATTGATAGGATGACTTGGGTTAGGGTCATCTATCACTTGGTCGATAGGATGACTTGGGTTAGGACGAGATTCAAGTTCAAGATCAGAGTCGGGTTTGCTATAAGTTGATTTGCTAGTTGGTTTTGTTAAGGATTGAACGGGTTCATGTCCTTCGTCGAAAACTATATTAATGGTTTCTTCGACTCTAAGAGTGTCGTGATTGTATACCCTATAAGCTCTACTGGTGGTTGAGTATCCTAGAAAGGTTCGATGAGGTTTTGGATTTGAATTTCCTAGGTAATCCTTAGTGTTTAAGATATGTACCTTGCATCCAAATACCTAAAGTATTTGATGTTCGGTATTTTATCGTGATAAATCTCGGACGAGGACTTTTGGTGCCTCTTTACCATAAGGATCCTATTTTGGACATAGCAAGCCGTACTAACGGCCTCTGCCCAAAATCTATCGGGTAGGTTATACTCGTTTAACATTGTCCTAGCGGCTTCTTGTAGGGTTCTATTTTTCCGTTCGACTAACCCATTTTGTTGTGGGGTTCTAGGACATGAAAACTCATGGTGGTATCCGTTTAGGTTACAGAGATCAGTAAACTGTGGTTTTCGAATTCACCACCATGATCGCTTCTAAGTCTTTTAATCTTAAGGTTCTTTTGATTTTCGATTAACCTACAAAGATTGATTAGTTGGTCTAGGGTATCATTTTTATGTTTGATAAACCTAACCCAAGTAAATCTAGAATAGTCGTCAATTATGACTAAGCAAAATTGACTACCATTGAGTGACTTAGCTCCATGTGAATCAAATAGATCCATGTGTAGGAGCTCAAGAACACTTTTGGTTCGCTCTTGATTAGTTAATTGATGTTGTGTCCTAGATTGTTTACCTTGTTGACAAGCATTACATATTTTATTATCCAAGTTGTTTAGTTTAGGCAAACCTATAACCAAGCCACTCGACTCATCTTGTGGGCGAGTCTTGGGTGCAGTGTCCGAGTCTTGATTGCCATAACCAAGATTCCTCTTCGTGTCATAAGACACTTGGTTGAGGAGTTGGGTAAATTTATTGTGTAGATGTTGCTATTCCTAGTTCCTTTAAGTATTATTTTAGATGTTGCATTTATCTTGATTACGCATTCATTTTCTAGAAATATGACCTTATAATTGTTATCACACAATTGGCTTACACTAAGTAAATTATATTGAAAGTTTTCTACTAATAAGACATTTTGAATTGTAAAGTTAGAGTTGAGCTCAATATCACCTGATCCGATGATTTTGAGCTTGCCGTTATTTCCGAAGGCTACCGATCCTTGTCGTTTGAATCGTAACTTCAAAATCGAGTTGATCCCCATCATGTGTCGAGCCAACATCCATTGATCCTACATATAAGGTAGTTGGATCGGATATTGGAATTACTAAAGGGTTGTTTGTAAGTTTTTAAACCTAAATCATCTCACCAATATCTACATGATCAAAACATGTTATTCCTATGTGTTATTGTGAGATGACTTTCAATTTTACTTGATTAATTTTAATGAACTTAAATTAACCAACATTAGGTTAGATTCGGATTTAGTCTAAGCTCATCAAGTAATCTTTTCAAGAGATTAGCTTCCAGGTCGTGGCGAGGCACAGAGGCCTTCTTTGATCGGAACAACGACCACTTCCTTAGACAAAGCTAATTTCAAGAAATTGATAACTCGACTTACTTGAGACTACATCTTGGTCTAACTAGTTATTTTTGAAAAGAGGCTCCCCGAGGCTCAATCTTTTCGTAGGATTTTAGTTGATTATGAGTCCTATCTAACCATTCTAAAAATAAAGGAAAAACTAAGCATGCAATTTCTAAGACTTAACAAAAATACATTTTGTATTGGCTCCCCCTGGACCATTGAATCGAGTGGGTCTATTCACATAGTGAATTTGGTCCTTGGGAACCCAATACATGTTAGATCCTAAAGTTGAAATCAAAGTGATCTTAGGGACCCATGCTTGGACATTTTTCTTATGTTGGTTTACTATAGACATATATGACTTATTGGTTGTATTTGAGTTAAACCCGAGTCCTGCCTTGTTGTACACGGCCCTTTGTGATCCAAGTAAGAGGTCAAGTCCCTTGGATCCCAAAGTGAACCTTTCCAACGTGTTCCTAAGGTCTTCGACTTGTGTTTTCAAAAGCGAGTTCTCAACTTCAAGCTTTTCAACTTGAGTTGAGTCCTCCTCTTGAATACGAGTAGTCGAAGAGGTTAGGGAGACCTCATGTTTGAGGAGGTTAACCTCCTCAATTAGGGTCTCGACCTTGGACTCGGACTTAGCTAGTTTCTTATTTAAAAATTTAATTGCACCATACAAAGTATTAAGTAACGACCGACTTACCCTTAATGATTCTTTTGAACCGGATACGGATCCGTGGCTTGTCTTGAATGGAAGCTCATCATCGGATTCGGACTCGGACTCTTCTTCGGTTTCGGAGTCGTGCTCGGTCGGCTTGGCCATTAGAGCTTGGATATCGTCTTCTTCCTCCGACAACTCCTCCCAAGTAGCGTTTAGCGCTTTCTTGGTCTTTGATGCGTTATTCTTTAGCTTTGGGCACTCGGACTTGATGTGTCCTAACCTGTTGAACTAATATCATCTAAAATTAGAATTATTTGAATTAGTTTTAGGCTTACCTTGAGTTGTTGTTAGTTTTCGTCTCTTGATCTTCTTCCGATATAGATTGACTAGTTCGGATTCTATTCGGAGTCTACTTCCGATTCGGACTTCTTCTTCCTTCGGGGTGGCTTGCTTGCGGGCTTCTTCTTCTTGGAACACTCGCAACTAACGCAATACTCTTCTCGGCTGGACCACGTTAGTTTGCTCATGTAATTCAAGTTCAAACAATTTGTCTAACCTAATTTTAGAAAGGTCCTTGGAGACCTTGTAGGCATCGACCATGGATGCCCACAAGGGGGGCCTAGGAACCGCGGTAAGAGAATACCTGATAAGGTCGCGATTCGCGACCTTTTGTCAGATGGCATGGAGTTGGTTGACGATGTCTTGGATACGAGCATGTAGTTGAGTTGCGGTCTCGTTTTCCTGCCTTTTCAAGTTATACAATTTATTTAAAAGTAAATCTCTTTTACATACCTTCGTGTCGTCGGTGCCTTCGTGTAGTTCCACTAGCTTGGTCCATAAGTCCTTTGCACTAATGAAGGGGCCAGCGGTTGAGCTCTTCCTTGGACAACCCACATTGCAAGATTTGAGTTGCCTTGGCATCGGCTTCTACTTGTTTTTCATGGAATTTGACCATTGATCGTAACCCAAAGATTCACCATCTTCATTAATAGGAAGTGTGAAACCGGTTTGGAATTTACGATCCACATCTCGATTTGGGTTTTAAGAAAGCATTCCATCCGACCCTTCCAATAACGAAAGTCATTACCTGTAAAGCGGGGGTCGAGCGGTGCTAAACCCTTCGAGATGGGCCATTTAAAAACAAGAAGAAGAAGAGCAATTTAAAAGAATCTTGCAAAACACACGAAGAATATTCCAAGACTTTCGCCTTGGATTAGTAGTGCAGAAGTAAAAAAATATATATAAAATGTAACTTGCAAAAGAAATAAACAATCAAATGCGAATGTCGTTGAAGTTCCGAGGATAACCTTACTCGGGATCTAATCTAACAAAGGACAACCTTATCCGGATCCTAAAGCCTCTAATGCAATTCTATATGTAGGAGAAGATAAGCAAGTGAAATAATTATACGAAAACGAAATAAATAAATAAAAATCTGTGAAAAAAGAAAAACAAAGCTAGATTGGTGGTTTCACGAATCTTAGCGCCCGACTCGATACCAATTGTTGGATCGAAAGTGTCGCTAGAGGGGTGAATAGCGATACGGTGTCGTTAAAAACTTTTGCAATAAGTAAAAAGCAAGTAGAGAGTGCACAGTGGAAATATAAAGTAGACAAGATATTTTTACGTGGTTCACAATCTTTCGATTGCTAATCCACGGCCCTAGTGATCCTTGATCACGTACGGAGGGCAATTCACTAAAACCACTCCTCCTCGTTGGAAGTAGGAGCAACGATCACAAAAAGAAATCAAGGCAAAGGACACTCCCCCTTTCCTTGTTACGATTAAAGCACAAAGACAATTTAAAGAAGTAGAACTTAAATAAATATACCGACAACTCTTATAAGTAGAAGATGTAGCTTTCGTTGTCGGCGGCACTTCGTCGTAGCAAATGTGAGTAGTAGTAGCGGCGTTACGACGGCGTGTTGAGAGCTCTTGATTTCTTATTATATTTTGCTTGGCGTGAACATGTCTATTTATGGATATTGATCTATGAATTTAGACATAGGTAGTGTCCAAGGTGAGGTTCTTATCCCCCAAGTCTTGCTCATCCACATCCTTTGCGCCAACTCAAGGATGAGGTGCTTCATCCAACCACCTTGTGCCACAACTCAAGGATGAGGTGCTCATCCAACCACCTTGTGCCACCTCAAGGAGGCCTTCACGCCAACTTGTTGGAGCCATCCAACTTGTGCCACATCATGGGAGCCAACCATCTTGTGCCAACTCTCCTCATTTTGGGCGTCCAAGCTTGATGGTGGTTTGCCAACCATCTTGTGCCAACTCACCTCATTTTGGGCGTCCAACTTGATGATGGTTTGGATGTCCACCTTGATGCCACATCACCTAATTTTGGGGGTCCAAGCTTGGTGATGGTTTGGATGTCCACCTTGATGCCACATCACCCTTTGTACCAAAACACGAGTCAAGTCCAAATTCACCCCCTTGAAATTCGAGCTCTTCTCGAGGCTGGAACTAGACCAGCAGTTGACTGTAGTAGACGACTGGTCAAAGGGTTTTGGACTGCAGTACAAGTTAGCTTAAAATATAAAGTACGATGGTTCTAACCAACTGATCTCGACCTAGACCTTCCATTGGAGGTATTGGGTCGGATCTACGCTTAACGTCCTTGCTTCGCTTTCACACGAGCTTACCTTGTAGCCACGCTTCCGGTCTTCACCCGAGTACCTCGGCTTCCTCCGAAATCCCTCTGGCGTTGCCTGACCACCTCGGTTCCCACCGGGTGTCGCAGACCTTCCGCTCAACTTTAGCATTTCTGCACACTTAATTGAGCTCGTAAGATAACAAATATACTCTTAACTATTGAGCCTTTTGCCATAATCAAAATACCGGTTCGACTTTGGTGCCCACTGCACCAACATATTTGTGATTAGTAGTGCGTGTTTGCATTGCTAGGGCTTTTAGAGCCCAATCCGTGGAGTAGGAACCATTCGGTTCCGAACCACGTTATATCCTTGTGTCTTGATCATTTTTGTGTGTTTGTATTGTATATTTTCTATTTCCGATGCATACTAATATATTTGTAGCAAGCACGATCGCAAACGAATTCCATCATGCAACGCCGACGCTATTCACCCCGCCCCTCTAGCGGGCGCATCGTTCTTAACAATTGATATCAGAGCCTAGGGCTCTTCTACAGACTAACACCTGGGAGCAAAACCGCTAGAGGAAGAAAGATGTAGTTTGAAGAAACACTTGGATGGGATATCAACACGTCGGTCCCTTATGCGCTATATGGACGAAAAGGCTTCAATTCATGGAAAAGAAGAATTGAAGACTTCATCATGATGAAGGATTTTAAAGAATGGTCCATTTTAATGGAGGGATTTAGCTACCCAAGAGGACCAAAGGGTGGATACCTCAAGAAAAAGAGATGGACCGAAGAGCAAGTCCAAGCCTTCGAGAAAATTAAGAAGGTAGTCCAATTTATTTTTGATTTGATTCCTAATGACATCTTGTGTAGCTAGGGGATTACATGGATGCCAAGGAGCTTTGGAGCGAATTGGAAAAATATCACAAAAACCCTCTGTTGGGTCGGATCGAATCGATCGGCCGGCTAGAGGGGGTGAATAGCCCTCATTCGTTGGATGTCGTAATTCGTTCGTTCTCGTTGCGTTGCTTGTCTACGATTGTCATTAGTGCAGCGGAAACAATAAAACAATAATAATACTAACAACAAATAAGCACACGCAAACACACACGATATACGTGGTTCGAAACCGAATGGTTCCTACTCCACGGGTGAGCTCCTCGAGCTCTAGTTATGCGCACGACACTAACTAAACTCCTTCTCGACTACACGTCGGAGGTGGAGAAACCTCTCACAAGTTATTACAACAAGTAATATGAAATACAACAAGAAACACAAAGACAATACAAAAGAAAACTTTTACACAATTGCTTTGATCGCTTTCTTGTTGCTTGCTTTTGCTTGCTTTTGCTTGCTCTTGAAGGTCTGGAATGCAACAGCAATTCCCCTCCAAAGTCACCTCAAAAGCCTTGGCGAAATCCTCCAACTCGAGCTCCTTTTATAACCTGCATCAAGCTATTTTCGCGCCCATCAGTCGACTGATCGTGACAATCAGTCGACTGGTCCCATAGCCGTTGTCTCACAAAGGCCAGATCCACGTTGGTTAAGTTCCAATGGATCACACATCAGTCGACTGATGGCACCCATCAGTCGACTGATCAACCATCAGTCCAGTGCTGGCGAGCTCGACTCCATTCTGCGTCTGCAGAGTGTCATCGATCATTGCCATCCCTCGGCGATCGATCGATCCTCCCAATACGATCATGCCCTCCTCGGCGGTCGGTGATCAACCGACTTGGTTCACCGAACACCGGGTCGAACCCATACGACCTAGAGTAGTCGACTGGCACCTATGCCAGTCGATCGATGTCGGCTAAAACCTCAAACATAACGATGTTTGAGCCTCCGACACTCAGTCATAGCCACTTGGCCAAGTCCACCTTATCCCTCATGGAGTTCCCCACCGAAGCTTTCTTCCCTCGGCCTACGTCCCTCGGATGCGCCAAGCGCACGGCTTCACAATGCCATCCTTCACCGACTCAAGGACCCCGAGCCTAGTGAACTTACCAAGTCCTCAAGACTTCCCAAATGCACCAAGCGCACGCCTTCGCAATGCATTTCTCACCAAGCACCAAGCGCACGGCTTCGCAATGCTTTAGATTTCCCATGCCAAGCACCAAGCGCACGGCTTCGCAATGCTTTGGACTTTCCCATGCCAAGCACCAAGCGCACGGCTTCACAATGCTTTGGACTTCCCTTTCCCATGCCAAGGCTTCTCCCTTGGACTTCCACACCAAGCTCCATGCTTGGATTTTCCATGCCAACCCCATGTTGGACTTTCCCATGACAATCTCATGTCATGAGTTTTGTCTATCATCAAAATATCATTAAGGTACTGCTCGAGTCAAACTCGAGTCAACCTAACCTGGGCCGATTGCACCAACAATCTCCCCCTTTTTGATGATTGACAAAACTACCATCTCAAGTCTACCAATTCTCCCATATTGGCAATTCTCATATCCCAATGAGAATTCCAATGAACCCTAATTGGTAACTTGGTAACTTCTCCCCCTTTTTGACATTACATCAAAAAGGTCCTCCCCAAGGGTATGAATGTCTCATATCCCAATGAGATCTTACAATCTCTCCCTTGGAGGAACACATGCCTACCATCTTTCTAGTGATCCCATATCACTTAAAGAGAGGCAACCCAATTTTCCTCCCATGAGGAAATACACATCCATCTTCCCATGATGGATACCTCCCCCTAGAGGCTTGCTCCCCCTTGACCATTGCACCAACAATGTCCTTGGAGAGTCCCTAAGCCAATAGGAACATTAACCAAATCAAAATTAAGGCAAAGTTCAACAATGAACTCTCTTCCACCTTAAAATTGATACTCACCCTCAACCCAACTCCTAATCCATATCCAATGGATTTCCACCCTCTCTAATGCTCTCCCAAGCATATCCTAGGGTTAGGAGTGGTTAGGGGACCAAAACACAGCTGAACATGGGCCTAACCATCAAGTTTACCCGAAATCAGCCTGTGCCAGTCGACTCCGTCAGATACCAGTCGACTGGACTTACCATCAGTCGACTGCCATTACAGGCAGTCGACTGATAACTGCATTCTGCAGTTTTCAGTTTCAGAAAATGGATTTTCGAAATCCATAAGTAAATATACGTAATTTTAAAAATCTTGAAAATGCATACGTATAATACTTATCCTAAACACTATGGGTGAAAAATATTGAAAATTTATTTTACCCATTAAATTAGGAGATTGATACAAAGTTCAAAATTTAAGAAAAGCTTCAATAAAGAGCCATCTTTGTATCATCCCATTCAATGGTGATAGCTATCAAAAGATAGGCTTCACCAAGGTTTTTCAAAATGTTTTTCAAACCTTTATTTTCTTTTTCCTAAACATCTCACCAATATCTAGATGTGTAAAACACATACAAGTCAAATTTTTGTGAGATGTGGGTTTTGTTTTGTTTATGTTTTCATGCATATTTCTAGGCAACATTATTTGATTCCTTTCAAATTATGCCATAGTCCTTAACTCCATTTTAATTCATGCATGATATGATTATGGCATAGATATGATATAGATAAAAACATATGCCAAGATCATGATGTCATGGCATGTGAATGAAACTTAAGCATACATGACATCTAAACATAAATCTAAACATGATCATGACATTTTTATAGATGAAAATGAAAATGATGTCATGACATGGCAAGGCAAATAAAGCATGGCAAGAAAAATATACTAAGGTATAAAATACATAAGTGTTAAAATCAACTTGCCATTTCTAGGGATTAAATTTATTTTGCCTTAAACCATTTAGCTCCCAAGTGTGCCAAAAACCCAAAATGGCACACCACGACCTCTATGACTTAATTGTGCCAATTTAAATCATTTTTAACTTCTCAAACCATATTGGCACACCCTAATGTGTCAACTCACAATGGCTAGGTTAACCACCCATCCACTTAGGGTTGACACACACTAACCCATTTAGCGTGAATCGATCACGCTTTTAGGAACCCAATACCTATTGGAGCTCCTTGGGTTAACAAGGTATTCCCTAGGGATAACTTCCCTAGATACCTTTCTAATGACCCTTTTTGGTTTTAAAACCATAGTCTTTTGGGTCTTACTTGGGTCAACTCTAGAGGTGACTCCTCGATTGACCTTCTTAGTGGCCTTCTTGGTTTTTCTTAAGTCCTTGGCCACTAAGCACACACCATGACTAGTCTTAGGGATGACTTCCCTATTAGCCTTGGTTTTCCTAGACCTAGAAATAGTTCCATAATTAAATGGAACATTATGATAAGTCTTCTTGGGCTTAGGTTTGTGACCCAAACCTTCCTTGCCCTTAGACCATTTTTGAACCTTAGGTCTTGACTTTTGTGCATTAGACCCCTTAACCGAGTTTGATATTATTGCTAGGGTCTTCTCCAATTTTTCTAGCCTTGACCTCAAGGCGTGGTTCTCCACCTCTAATTTCCTCAATTTTGAATTTTCATTAGGTTTAGGGGAAATGTTTTTCTTCTTAGGCATATGCCTAGATTTCTTGGGATTAACACCCAAGTTTTCTTCAATTCTCCTAATTGACTCCCTAGGTAAAATAGATCTAGTGTTTTGAGTCCTAGGTTTGTTCTTAGAGAAACTAACATGTTTAGCACCTAAGCAATAAACCTTATTATTTCTCTTAGCATGCTTTTCATTGATAATAGCAAGAGAGCTAAAATAATTCTTAGCATGCTTTTTAACTCTAGGAATTAAAGGTGCATTAAGTAAATGTACCTTAGGGTTAGCTTTAGAAGCTCCCCCTACATGAGTTGCACCTTCTTGCCCTTTCTTCCTTCCCCTAGGGCAATAGCTTCAGTAGTGTCCCTTTTGATTGCATTTGAAGCACACAATGTGCTCTTTGCTCTTGATTTTGAGAACACTGGCATCGTTTGACTTTGGGTTGACTTTTGGTGTCGATGCCTTCTTCTTGGCCAATTTAGGGCATTTGCTCTTGTAATGCCCTTTCTCCCTACACTCAAAGCATATTATGTGTTTTTTATTTAAAATAATAACACTTGAGTTACCTAGGGAGGCGGTGGAGGCCTCTTCACTTCTTTCGGAGGTAGATGCTTCGTTTTGGTCTTGCTCCGGAATAGAAACCCTTTCCTCCCCCTCAATGCTAGAGGTGGAGGTCTCCACCAAGTCATCAACATCTTCAAATGTTGTGGGTTCTTCTTCGGCATTCTCCTCTTCTTGTGCCGATTGAGAATTTTCTTGGAATTTCATTACCTTATTCCATAATTCCCTTGCATCCCTATAATCACCCAATCTAGACCAAATAGTGTTAGGTAACAAATCACTAATCAACTTGATTACCTTGAGATTTGTCTTGAAGTCTTTGATTTGGTCTTGGGTCCATTTTGACTTCTCAATGGGCTTGTTGTGTTTGTCCCTAGGCATCTCAAAACCGTTTTCTATGATAATCATAAAATCAAAATCGGTTATGAGATATACCTCCATCCGTTTCCTCCACCAAGAAAAATCTCCATCGAATTTCGATGGATGGATGAAGCCGGCCATTTGTAGTGCTCTCGCGGCGGTTAGTCCTTGAAGAGCGACCTCGGCTCTGATACCACTTGTTGGGTCGGATCGAATCGATCGGCCGGCTAGAGGGGGGTGAATAGCCCTCGTTCGTTGGATGTCGTAATTCATTCGTTCTCGTTGCGTTGCTTGTCTACGATTGTCGTTAGTGCAGCGGAAACAATAAAACAATAATAATATTAACAACAAATAAGCACACGCAAACACACACGATATACGTGATTCGGAACCGAATGGTTCCTACTCCACGGGTGAGCTCCTCGAGCACTAGTTATGCGCACGACACTAACTAAACTCCTTCTCGACTACACGTCGGAGGTGGAGAAACCTCTCACAAGTTATTACAACAAGTAATATGAAATACAACAAGAAATACAAAGACAATACAAAAGAAAACTTTTGCACAATTGCTTTGATCGCTTTCTTGTTGCTTGCTTTTGCTTGCTCTCGAAGGTCTGGAATGCAACAACAATTCCCCTCCAAAGTCACCTCAAAAGCCTTGGCAAAATCCTCCAACTCGAGCTCCTTTTATAACTTGCATCAAGCTGTTTTCGCGCCCATCAGTCGACTGATCGTGACCATCAGTCGACTGGTCCCATAGCCGTTGTCTCACAACGGCCAGATCCACGTTGGTTAAGTTCCAACGGATCACACATCAGTCGACTGATGGCACCCATCAGTCGACTGATCAACCATCAGTCGAGTGCTAGCGAGATCGACTCCATTCTATGCCCGTGCACAGTGTCATCAGTCGACTGCCATCCCTCGAGTCGATCGATCCTCCCTAACCAATCGCCCTCCTCGGCGGTCGGTGATCGACAGAACTTTGTTCAGTCGAACACTGGTCGAACCCATACGACCTAGAGCAGTCGACTGGCACCTATGCCAGTCGACTGATGTCGGCTAAAACCTCAAACATAACGGTGTTTGAGCCTCCGACACTCAGTCTTAGCCACTTGGCCAAGTCCACCTTATCCCTCATGGAGTTCCCCACTGAAGCTTTCTTCCCTCGGCCTACGTCCCTCGGATGCGCCAAGCGCACGGCTTCGTAACGCCATCCTTCGCGTCTCACGCCCTAGAAGTATGCTTCCCTTTGGGTTCACTCCATTCACTCCCCGTCCGGCGGTCCCTCGGATGCACCAAGCGCACGGCTTCGCAATGCCATCCTTCACTGACTCAAGGACCCCGAGCCTAGTGAACTTACCAAGTCCTCAAGACTTCCCAAATGCACCAAGCGCACGGCTTTGCAATGCATTTCTCACCAAGCACCAAGCGCACGGCTTCGCAATGCTTGGATTTCCCATGCCAAGCACCAAGCGCACGGCTTCGCAATGCTTTGGACTTTCCCATGCCAAGCACCAAGCACACGGCTTCGCAATGCTTTGGACTTCCCTTTCCCATGCCAAGGCTTCCCCCTTGGACTTCCACACCAAGCTCCATGCTTGGATTTTCCATGCCAACCCCATGTTGGACTTTCCCATGACAATCCCATGTCATGAGTTTTGTCTATCATCAAAATATCATTAAGGTACTGCTCGAGTCAACCTAACCTGGGCCGATTGCACCAACACCCTCAACCGGTCCAAGAACAACAAGAAGAGGAGGAGCCCGAAGAAGAAGAATCTTCATCCTCACAAGCAAGTGAGGATTTAGAAGTTGATAGGGAATTAACATCCGGATCCCGATCGAAAGAGGAAGAAGAGGTGGAATTGGAAGAAGCCTCCACCTCTAGGATTGAGGGGGAGGAGATTAGGCCTTCCACTCCGGAGAATCAAGAAGAGCCTTCCACATCCGGTCAAGAAGAAGAAGCTCAAACTCCGGCACCTACCACCACCCTAGGTAACTCAAGCATGTCGATTTTAAATAAAAATCATATAATTTGCTTTGAGTGTAGGGAATCCGGGCACTATAAGAGTAAGTGTCCGAAAAGAATAAAGAAAGCTCCTCCGGCACCAAAAGTCAATGAAAAAGTCAAGGATGCTGGTGTCCCCTCCAAGAAGAGCAAGGAGCACGTGGTGTGCTTCAAATGCCGACAACTGGGACACTATAGGAGCCACTGTCCTAGGAGAAAAGAAAGAGCATCACAAGTAGGGGGAGCTAAGGCTAACCCTAAGGTATATTTCAATAATGCACCTTCTAAGTTTAAAAATCAAAAGCATGCTTTTAATTATCTTGCTATTTATCATAAAGATCAAGCTAGAAATAGGTCTTATTGCTTAGGGGCAAAAAAAGTTGATTTTAGGTCTAAGGACAAGGCTAATGACTCTAGACCAATTTCAAATAAGGAGAGATTTGGGACTAATGCCCCTAGAAAAACCTTACATAGGGAATCCATTAAGAAAATTGAAGATCACCTAGGTTTTAACCCCAAATGGACTAGGCATATGCCTAGGAAGAACCATGCCCAAATATTAAATCAAAATTCAAAAATTGGGCAATTAGAAAAGGAAAATCAAGCCTTGAGGTCAAGGCTTGAGAAAATGGAAAAGACCCTTAGGATTATGCAAAACCAAATGCAAGGGTCAATTGATCAAAAATCTAGGTCAAATGGTAAAAGTCAACACCTAGAGTCTAGGAGGAAAGGCTCATCTATGGGCAAGAAAGGCTTGAGCCACAAGCCTAGGTCCAAGGTAGATAAGCCTACCTACCATAGTGTTCCATTTGACTATGGAGCTAAACTTAGATCTAGGAAGACCAAGGTTACTAGAGAAGTCATCCCTAAAGGTAACCAAGGAGTGTACCTAGTTGATAGGGTTTTGAAGAAACCTAGGGTGGCCACTAAGAATGATACAAGGGGAGTCGCCCCTAGAGTTAACCTAGGTAAGACCACAATGACCAAGGCTAACAAGCCTAGAAACGTCATTAGAAGGGTATCTAGGGAAGCTATTCCTAAGGAATACCTAGTAAATCCAAGGAGCTCAAATAGGTTTTGGGTTCCTAGGAGCGTGATCGATCCATGCTAAATGGGTTTAGGTGTGTCAACCTTGAATGGATGGGTAGTTAACCTAACCATAGTAAAGGTGACATTTTAGGTTATTTTCAAGGTTATGGATACCTTGGAAATAGGTTTGAATTTAATCCTAAAAGATTTTAGGATGTAGCAATATACTTTGAAGATTATGAAAAATCAATCAAATTGGCACAATTTAGGTTTAGAGTTCATAGTGTGTCATTTTGGATTTTTCGCACACTAGGAAGATAAGTAGTAATATGACAAAATGGGTTTAATAATAACAAATAACAATTAACATTAAAATTTAGGTATTATATACCTTAAATTTTATTTGTCATGCTTGATTTGCCATACAACATGCTATGACATCATATCTACTTTCAATCATTTAATATGTCATGATCATGTTTAGGATTAGAGTTAAATGTCATGTATGCTTAGATTCCATCTTATGCCTTGACATCATGATCATTGGCTATGCTTTATTTATGTTATCATTTATGCCATGATCATTCATGCATTTAATTTGATTAAAATTGAGTTAAGGACAATGATATGACTTGAAGTCCCATTTATGAGGTAATCAAGTAGTGTTGCCTTAGAAAATGCATGAAACCCTAGATTAGGATGACCAAAACCTGTAGGGGATCGTTGGAAAGCTAGAGGGGGGGGGTGAATAGCTCGTTTTCGTAGTGTGATGGATTTCATTTGCATTCATCTCTACAAAACTCGTTAGCATAGAGTGGAATAATAATAATAGCAATAACGAAAAAGATAAACACATAAACACAAATATTTAACGTGGTTCGGAACTGAACTGTTCCTACTCCACGGATCGAGTTCTAAAGAGATCTAGCGATGCCAATCACACACCACTATGCAATAACTCCTTCTCGACACAAGTCAAAGGTGGAGAAATCTCGTACAATTGATTACAACAGTAATACAAAACATAAACAAGCAAATACAATGCAAATACGAAAACAAGTAAAGAGAACTTACAACACTTTGCTTTTGATTGCTTGAATGCTTGGTTGCTTGACTTGCTCTTGGAGACCCTGATTTGCAGCAGCAAATTGCCCCAAAAGCTCTCAAGAAACCCCTTGCTTTTTCTTCCTTCACGAACTTCATTTAAAGCTTCAACCTGTGGTGGAAAACGCTGATCAGTCGACTGCTTGGGACCATCAGTCGACTGATGCACTGTTGTTGTGACACAACGGCTAGATCCATGCTGGAAAGATCCAACGGATCCATCATCAGTTGACTGATTATGACCATCAGTTGACTGATTATGACCATCAGTCGACTAATAGAGCCTCCACTCGACTGCTAACCCCAGCAGTTGAGACAGACTCCATTCTATGCCTGAAAAACCGAGCACTAGTCGATTGATCACACGATCAGTCGACTGATCGGCCAATCAGTCGACTGCCCTCCTCTGGCAGTCGACTACTATGGCACTTCCCACAGTCAAACCCTAGTTGACTTACACAGTCGACTGCCATATGGAACCAGTCGAATGGCACACCTCAAACATGAGGTTTTAACCCAAGTATGGTTCCCCCATACTTGCTAGACCACCCTTAGCCTAGACCTAAGCCTTCTAGCCACCTCCATCAACATCATGCCTCTCGGATCCCTCCAAGTCATCCATGACTTGTTCATTCATTATGCTAGCCTTCAGATGCTTCCATCGGCTATGTCATGCTAACGGTGTCTACACCGCCAAGGAACATTTGACTTACACCGCCTAGACTCCGCTTGGACTTTACACTGCTAACCATTGGACTTATGTTGCCAAGACTCCCGCTTGGACTTTACGCCACCAATATCAAACCCCTTGGACTTCTCAAATGCCAAGACTCAAGCTTGGACTTTCCCTTGCCAACCCATGTTGGACTTTCCATGCCAAGACCCATGCTTGGACTTTTCCTTGCCAAGTGTCCCACTTGGACTTTCCCAAATGCCAAGTGTCCCACTTGGACTTTCTATGCCAAGTACCCAAGACTTGGACTTTCCCATGACAATCATATTGTCATATGTTTTTGTCGAACATCAAAACATCTCTCGAGTCAAACTCGAGTCCTCATCAATCGTGACCTGGCCGATTGCACCAACAATCTCCCCCTTTTTGATGTTTGACAAAAAACTAAACAAACCATTGAGTTAGACCATCTAACTCAAACCAATCATCCTCCTCAATTTTCCCAATTGATATCATTCTCCCAATAAATTCTCCCCCTTTTTGACTAACATCAAAAAGGTTATCTCTACAAGGAGGTCAATGTCTCATGTCCCAATGAGATCTTACAATTTCTCCCTTGGTCCAAAAATACCAAGGATGCCTACCATCTTCCTAGTGATAAGTCTCATACCACTCAAGAGAGGCAATCTTATACACTCTCCCAATTTTCAAATTGGGTCTCTCAAAATCTCTTTTTATCCTTCCCATGAGGAAAAAAATATCATCCATCATCCCATGATGGATATCTACCCCTAAAGGCTTGCTCCTCCTTGACCATTGCACCAACAATATCCTTGGGAAGTCCCTAAGCCAATAGGAACTCTAAACCATCAAAAATAAGGTTCAAAATTCAAA
Organism: Wurfbainia villosa; assembly: GCA_025175895.1. NCBI lineage: Eukaryota > Viridiplantae > Streptophyta > Magnoliopsida > Zingiberales > Zingiberaceae > Wurfbainia > Wurfbainia villosa. Next base: position 35,582,932 of record CM045998.1, on the reverse strand, counting down.
CATGAACTTTTCAACCCTTAAATTTGATACATCACCCTAACACCTCTCCTAATCCATATCCAATGGATTTTCACCCATTATAATGCTTCCCAAAGCATATCCTAGGGTTAGAAGTGGTTAGGGACCTTAACCGTAGCTGAAATCGGGTTAAACAATCTTGTTTATCCCGAAATCAAAGCATCGATCAAGTCTCTGCATAAACGATCGAAGCGCCCATCGATCGGGCACCGCATAGGCGCGATCGACATCGCGCCAGCAATTCAGCCGAGCAGTACGCGCGATTTCGCTAGGGTAGTGCCTGGCCAGGCGCAGGCGCCAGGCGATTTCGCCAGTGGTTTTTGTCGCCGGGCTATTTTGCCGGCGATTTTGTCGCTAGGGCGCTACAGCCGGGCCGCCGCTGTAGCTATCAAGATTCATAAGTAATTATACATAGTTTGAAAAATCACGAAATTTTATATGTATAATACTTATAACACATACAATCGGTGAAAAATATTGGAAAAATATTTTAACCATAAAATATTGAAATTTATAAAAAATTCAAAAGTGAAGAAAAACTTCAAAGTTTTAGCTCACTTTGTATCATTCTGATCAATGGTGATTGCTATCAAAAGACCAACTTCACTAAGGTTTTCTAAAGTGATTTTGAAATGTTTTCAAAACCTTATTTTGGATCATATTCCTTGGGCTCAATGTGCATGCCTTGTACACAAGCTTTCCCAATGATCCACAAATGAAATAAGATGAGTTTTAGTTCATCTAGATGCAAAAACTATACACCTTGAACTTAATTCTATCCTAGCATCTCACATGTATCTAGGGTTTATAAATACACATACATGTCAATGTAATGTGAGATGTGGGTTTTATTCTCCCTAATCTAGGGTTTCATGAATTTTTCTAAGGCAACTCTACTTGATTCCCTTATAAATGGGACTCCAAGTCATGTCATTGTCCTTAAATCAATTTTAGTCAAATTAAATGCATGAAATGATCATGGCATAATGATAGCAATAATTAAGAATGACCAATGATCATGGTATCATGGCATATGATTAAATCTAAAAACACATGACATTTAATCCTTAATCCTAAACATGATCATGACATATACATGATAAAAATAAACATGATGTCATGTCATGTTATATGGCAAACAAAGCATGACATATAAAAAGTATAAGTATAATAATACCTAAATTTTAATATTAGTTGCCATTTGTTATAATTAGATTTATTTTGCCATATTACCACTTTTCTCCCTAGTGTGCCAAAAATCCAAAATGACACACTATGACCTCTAATCCTAAATTGTGCCAATTTAATTGATTTTTCATAATTCTAAACATGTATTGACACGTCCTAAAATCTTTTAGGATTAAAGATCAAACCTATTTCTAAGGTATCCATAACTTGAAAATAACCTAAAGTGTCACCTTTACTATGGTTAGGTTAACTACCCTTCCATTTAAAGTTGGCACACCCTAAACCCATCTAGCATGAATCAATCACGCTCTTAGGAATCCAAAACCTATTTGAGCTCCTAGGGTTAATTAGGTATTCTTTAGGGATAACCTCCCTAGATACCCTCCTAATGACCCTCCTAGGCATGGTAGTCTTGGTCATTTTGGTCTTGCCTAGGTTAACCTTAGGGATTGCCTCCCTAGTAACCTTCTTAGTGGCCACCCTAGGTTTCCTTGAAACCCTAGCCACTAGACACAAACCTTGGTTACTCTTAGGGATAACTTCCCTAGTAACCTTGGTCTTCCTAGACCTAGTTTGTATTCCATAATCTAATGGAACACTATGATAAGTCACCTTAGCCTTAGGTTTGTGACCCAAACCTTGATTGCCCTTGGTTGACTTTTGTTTCTTAGGTCCTAGGTGTTGACTTTGAGATCTAGACCCTTGACTTTGACCATTTGACCCTTGAAATTGATTTTGCATCTTTTTTAGGGTCTTTTCTAATTTATCAAGACTTGACCTCAAGGCTTGATTTTCTAATTCTAATTGCCCAATTTTTGAATTTTGATTTGGTCTTTAGGCATTGTCCTTTCTAGGCATATGCCTAGTCCATTTGGGATTAATACCTAGATGCTCTTGTACTTTTCTTATGGTCTCCCTAGGTAGAATTCGTCTAGAATTGTTTGACCTAGATTTGTCCTTAGATAAAATGTTTTTAGGGACATTAGTCCCAAATTTCTCCTTATTTCCTAAGTGGACATTCTTAGCTCCTAAACACAAATATTTATCTCTAGCATGCTTTTCATGATGAATTGCAAGATTGCTAACATTATTTCTAGCATGCTTTTTTACCTTAAAATTTGAAGGTGCATTAATGAAATATACCTTAGGGTTAGCCTTAGCTCCCCCTACATGAGTTGCTCCTTCTTGCCCCTTCTTCTTTCTCATAGGACATTGACTCCTATAGTGTCCTTCTTGGTGACACTTGAAGCACACCACATGCTTTTTGCTTTTAATTTTCGGGGCTCCGGTTTCCTTTGACTTCTCTTGACTTTTAGGTGTCGGTGAAGCCTTTCTTAGTCTCTTTGGATATTTGCTCTTGTAATGCCCACTTTCCCTACACTCAAAGCAAATTATATGTTTTTTATTTAAAACCAAATTTCTTGAGTTACCTAGTTCGGTAGTGAGGGTTTCTTGAGCTTTCCCTTCCTCTCGACCGGATGTGGATGACTCCTCTTGTTGCTCCGGTGTTGAGGATGCTCTAATCTCCTCCCCCTCAATCCTACAGGTGGAGGTATCCTCTTCCTCCTTGGATGGTGATGGTCTCTCAATCTCCAAGTCCTCACTTCCTTGTGAGGATGATGCATTTGCCTCTTCGGTCCCTTCCTCTTGGACCGGTGATGGACTTTCATGGAGCTTGGCAACTTGGCTCCATAGCTCCTTGGCATCTACATAATTACCTAACATACACAAGATATTGTTAGGTATTAAATCAATTAAAAACTTCAATACCTTATCATTTTTCTCGAAGGCTTGGACATGCTCTTCGGTCCATCTCTTTTTCTTGAGGAACCCTCCCTTTGATCCTATTGGATAGCTATATATGTCCATTAAAATGGACCATTCTTCGAAGTCCCTCATCATTAAGAAGTCTTCGATCCTTGCCTTCCATTGTCTAAACCCTTCTTGTTCATAGAAGGTATAAGGGATAGGTGTGTTGATATCCCAACCTAGTTGCTCTTGAACTTCCATCTTCACCCTCTAGCGTGCTCTATTAGTTGTTAAACTTGAAGAGAAGCCTCGCTCTGATACCACTTGTAGGGGATCGTTAGAACGCTAGAGGGGGGGGGGGGGTGAATAGCTCGTTTTCATAGCGTGATGGATTTCGTTTGCATTCGTCTCCTCAAAACTCGTTAGTGCGCAGCGGAATAATAATAATAGAAATAACGAAAAAGACAAACACACAAACACAAATATTTAACGTGGTTCGGAACCGAACGGTTCCTACTCCACGGATCGATCTCTAGTGATTTCAATCACACATCACTATGCAATAACTCCTTCTCGACACAAGTCAGAGGTGGAGAAACCTCGTACAATTGATTACAACAGTAATACAAAACACAAACAAGCAAATTCAATGCAAATACGAAAACAAGTAAAGAGAACTTTACAACACTTTGCTTTTGATTGCTTTTATTCTTGGTTGCTTGACTTACACTTGGAGACCCTGATTTACAGTAGCAAATCGCCCCAAAAGCTTTCAAGAAACCCCTTTCTTTTTCCTCCTTCATGAACTCCATTTAAAGCTTCAACCTGTGCTGGAAAACGTCGATCAGTCGACTGCTCGGGACCATCAGTCGACTGATGCACTGTTGTCATGAGACAACGACTAGATCCACACTAGAAAGATCCAACGAATCCATCATCAGTCGACTAATTATGACCATCAGTCGACTGATAGAGCCTCCACTCGACTGCTAACCCCACCAATCGAGACAGACTCCATTCTATGCCCGAAAAACTGAGCACCATTCGACTAATCACATGAACAATCGACTGATCGGCCAATTAGTCAACTTCCCTCCTCTGGCAGTCGACTGCTATGCCACTTCCCACAGTCAAACCGTAGTTGACTTACACTAGTTGATTGTCATATGGAACCAATCGACTGGCACACCTCAAACATGAGGTTTTAACCCAAGTATGGTTCCCCCATACTTGCTAAACCACCCTTAACCTAGACCTAAGCCTTCTAGCCACCTCCATCAGCCTCACGCCTCTCGGATCCCTCCAAGTCATCCATGACTTATTCATCCATTGCACTAGCCTTCAGGTGCTTCCATCGGCTATGTTATGCTAATGGTGTCTACACCACCAAGGCACATTAGACTTATGTCGCCAAGACTCCGCTTGGACTTTACGCCGCCAACCATTGGACTTATGATGCCAAGACTCCCGCTTAGACTTTATGCCACCAATATCAAACCCCTTGGACTTCTCAAATGCCAAGACTCAAGGTTGGACTTTCCCTTGCCAACCCATGTTGGACTTTCCATGCCAAGACCCATGCTTGGACTTTTCCTTGCCAAGTGTCCCACTTGGACTTTCCCAAATGCCAAGTGTCCCACTTGGATTTCCATGCCAAGTACCCAAGACTTGAACTTTCCCATGACAATCACATTGTCATATGTTTTTATCGAACATCAAAACATCTCTCAAGTCAAGCTCGAGTCCTGGTCAATCGTGACCTGGGCCGATTGCACCAACAAAATCCACATCTCACATCACCTTGACTTGTGTGTGTTTTATACACCCTAGATATTTGTGAGATGCTAGGATATGAGTTGAGTTCAAGGTGCATAGTTTTTGCATCTAGATGAACCAAAACTCATCTTATATTATTTGGTGGATCATTGGGAAAGTTTATGTTTAAGTCATGGACATTAAGCCCAAAGAATATGATCTAATATAAGGTTTTAAAACTATTTTAAAATCATTTGGAAAACATTGGTGAAGTCTATCTTTTGATAGCAATCACCATTGATGAAGTTGATACAAAGTGAGCTAAAACATTGAAGTTTTTCTTCACTTCTGAACTTTGTGCCAATTTCGCTATTTTATGGGTAAAATATTTTTCTAATATTTTTCACCCATTGTATTAATCATAAGTATTATACGTATGAAGTTTTATGATTTTTCAAATTACGTATAATTATTTATGAATTTTTAAAATTTAATTCTGATAATTGAAATTCGAAAATTTCAGTTATCAGTCGACTGCCATTGTTGGTAGTCGACTGATGAGCGATTCAGTCGACTGATTTTTAAGAGAGCCGACTGATTGGCTGATTTCAGGAAAACATGGTTTGTTTAGCCCATTTTCAATTATGGTAAGGTTCCCTAACCACTCCTAACCCTAGGATATGCTTTGGGAAGCATTATAAAGGGTGAAAATCCATTGGATATGGATTAAGAGAGTTGTTAGGGTGATGTATCAAATTTAGGGTATGGGAAAGTTTAATGTTGAACTTTAGACCTTATTTTTGATGATTTAAAGTTCATATTGGCTTAGGGTCTTCCCAAGGACATTGTTGGTGCAATGGTCAAGGGGGAGCAAGCCTTTAAGGGGAGGTATCCATCATGGGGTGATGGATGGTATTTTTCCTCATGAGGGGGAAAAATGGAAATTGGAGATGCCCAATTTAGAAATTGGGAGAGTTCATAGGAGTGTCTCTCTTGAGTGATATGAGACTTATCACTAGAAAGATTGTAGGCATCCTAGGTATTTTTGGACCAAGGGGGTGATTGTAAGATCTCATTGGGATATGAGACATTGACCTCCTTGGAGAGAACCTTTTTGTAGTATGTCAAAAATGGGGAGAATGTTAGAATTACCAATTTAGGATAATTGGTAAGGGAATTTGAGTTAGGGGTCTAACTCAAAGGTGTTTTTGTAAAACATCAAAAAGTGAGAGATTGTTGGTGCAATTGACCCAGGTCACAATTGACCGGACTCGAGTTTGACTCGAGTAAGTATTTTGATGTTTGACATGGATGTCTGACACTGATGTCTGACATGTGTTGGGGAGATTGCTGATGCAATCGACCCAGGTTAGATTTGATGTTTGATGATGGTTTGACTATTATAATGGGAAAAGTCCAAGTCTTGAGTACTTGGCATGTAAAGTCCAAGCATGGGTCTTGGCAAGATGGGTTGGCAAAAGAAAGTCCAAGCATGGGTCTTGGCATGGAAAGTCCAACATGGGTTGGCAAGGGAAAGTCCAAGCTTGAGTCATGGCATTTGGAAAGTCCAAGGGGTATGATATTGGTGGAGTAAAGTCTAAGGGTAGAGTCTTGGCAGTATAAGTCTAATGGTTGGCGGCGTAAAGTCCAAGCGGATTCTTGGCAATGTAAGTCCAATGTGCCTTGGCAGTGTAGACACCGTTAGCATGACAATAGCCAATGAAAGGCTAGTGTATGGATAAACAAGTCATGGATGACTTGGAGGGATCCGATAGACGCGAGGCTGACGGTGGTGGCTAGAAGGCTTAGGTCTAGGCTACGGGTGGTCTAGCAATTATGGGAGCACCATACTTGGGTTAAAACCTCATGTTTGAGGTGTATCAGTCAACTGGGACCATGGGTAAGTCGACTGGTGTAAGTCAACTAGGGTTTGACTGCGAGAAGTGCCCTGGCAGTCGACTACCGAAGGTGGGCAGTCGACTGTTGGCCTGAGTAGTCGACTGATCAAAGTGATCAGTCAACTGATGGCTAGATTCTCGGGCACAGAATGTTCTCCAGTCAAGTGATCAGCCCGACCACTCAACTGATTGAGACATCAATCGACTGATGGGTATGGTCAGTCGACTGATGGTGTATCCGTTGGATTTTTCCTGTGTGGATCTAGCCGTTGTCTCACGACAATAGTGGCACCAGTCGACTGATGGTCCCAACCAGTCGACTGATAGGTGAAATCCAGCCCAGGCAGCAGCTTTAAATGGAGCTCGTGGAGGAGGATTTGGCAGACGGTTCTTGAGGAGTTTTGGGGCAATTTGCTGCTGCAAATCAGGGTCTCCAAGTGCATTTGAAGCAACCACAAAGCAAGCAATCCAAAAGCTCTTGTAAAGTTGTTTTCTTTACTTGTATTGCAATTTATTATTGTATCTTTCTTGTATTTGTTTCTTAGTGTTGTAAGAGCTATTGTACGAAGTTTCTCGACCTCCAGATTATTTTGAGAAAGAGTATTTGTGATTAGTAGTGCGTGTTTGCATTGCTAGGGCTTTTAGAGCTCAATCCGTGAAGTAGGAACCATTCGGTTCCGAACCATGTTATATCCATGTGTCTTAATCATGTTTGTGTGTTTGTATTGTATATTTTATATTTCCGCTGCATACTAATATATTTATAGCATGCACGATCGCGAACGAATTCCATCAAGCAATGTCGACGCTATTCACCCCCCCCCCTCTCTAGCGGGCGCATCGTTCCTAACACTTGGCACTGATAAAAGGTCCAATTCGGTTGAGCTCCTCATTAGACAAGACGCAATGAAAGATTTGGGTCACCTTTGCATCGACTTCGATTTGCCTCTTTGTGGCATTGGTTCATTTGTCGAAGTCCAAAGGTTCCCCTTGATCATTGGTGGGTAGAGCAAAGACGCTTTGGATTATGATCCACATCTCGACTTGTGTTTTCAAGAAACACTCTGTTCGACCCTTCCAATAACAGAAGTCATCTCCATTAAAGAACAGAGGTCGGGCGGTGTTATACCCCTCAAGATGACCCATTTGAATTCCTTGCAAAAACATGAAAAATAAAGAAAAATTCCAAGACTTTGTCTTGGTTTAGTAGAGCGGGAAGAAAAATTAATTTAATGGAAAAACACAAAAAGAAAGTGCTTGACTAGAGGTTGCACCAAATCTGAGCGCCCCCGCTCTAATACCAAATGTAGGACTGAGAAATGCTAGAGGGGCTGAATAGCATTCAAAAATCTTTTTTTTCTTTGATTAAAAATAAAGTATGTAGAAGAATAATTAAAAACAAAGACACACTTTATTTTTACTTAATTCACAACCAACCGGTTGCTAGTCCAAGACCCCATGATTCTTGATCGCTTCCGATGGGTAATTCACTAAAAGATCTCTTCCTCATTGGAGGTAAGAGACAAACGAATGGTATAAAAATGTAGAGGATGAGGTAACACTCCTATCCCTCCTCTTAGCAATGAAAAATCACAAAGAATAAGAACAATATTAACTAAACAAAACACTACCGACTTAAGTGAATAAGTTGTTGAAGCACGGTCGGCATAACGGAGTTGTTGCATGATGAAGAGAACTTGGATCGATAGAGTACTTTTGGAAGCATTTCAAGTTAATGAAAAAGAGTAATTTGCCTTTCCTTTTATGGACTTTTGAACCCCATCACATTGAGATCCAGATCTGGGTCAAACATCCACATCAGCCCTCCTTTAGTGGATCTTATCTTGATTTTCCTCGAGTGATCAGCTTGACTAGTAGTCGACTGATGGCATACAGCAGTCGACTGATGGTAGTCCAGTCGACTGATAGCTTGATAACTCACCTACAACACTTGGTTAGCACAAGAATCTTTATCGATAGCAAATCCGATGGTATTGTACCATCCGAACATGACTTAGACCTTCCTCCGAAAGTCTTAGTCGGATCGTCGCCTACGGTTGTCCCCGTTCGGAGGATGCATCCTTACCATCACTCTACACCTGGAGCATACATTTGGTCCTTCTGACCTATCGCTTAGATTCCGATTACTTGACCATCGAGGTTCCTCGACTCCCCGAGGTTCTCCTAGTGTCACCCGACCACCGAGGTTTTTCGTCTTGAGATTCTCTTGGCATCATTGACCTTAGCAAAGCCTAATACATTACCAGTACACTCAACACATCATATGAGATAACAAGATGGCTTAACTTTGAATCTTTGTCATCATCAAAACCTAGGTTCGATTATCTTGTGCCCCTACACCAACAATCACTTCATTCTTCTCAATGATGTCTCTCACAAAATGTTATCTGGTATCTATGCATTTGGTTCTACTATGAAATTTAGGATCTCGAGTGTAAACGATATGTGTCTGAATATCACAATAAATCATTACTGGCCTCCCACTATCCGTTACAATCCCTAAGTTATATAATAGCCTTCGGAGGCAAACACTCTCTTGAACTACTATTGAGCAAGCCACAAACTCAACTTCCATCGTAGATAAAGAAACACATGTTTGTTTCTTATTGTTCCAAGAAATGGCCCTGCCATTGAGAAAGAAAGCGAAACCTGATGTTGATTTGTGTTTATCTAGATCACCTCTCCAATCGACATCTTAATATTCCACAAGTTGCAAATCACCTCCTCTATAATACAGAGAAAAGTTTGCAATTTCTTTAAGTTATCAAAAAATCCTTTTCACTGCTCTCCAGTGACCCCTTGCAGGATTTGCTTGATATCTACATACCAGACCAACTACATAACATATATCTGAATATGTACACATCATTATGTACATTAGACTTCCAACTGCACTTGAATAAGGTATTTTACTCATTTCCCTTGTTTGTTCATGAGTTTTAGGACACATTTCCAAGCTCATACCTTCACCTTTAGCAATTGGAGTATCTATAGGATTGTAATTACTCATCCCAAAGCGCTTGAGAATTTTCTTAATATAGGTCTCTTGTGAAAGAGCCAGAAATCTTCTCGAACGATCCCTCTAGATATGTACTCCAAGGATGAACTCAGCTTCACCCATGTCTTTCATGTTGAAACTGGATGATAATTATGTTTTAATGGTTATTAAATACCCAATATTGTTCCCAGCTTTTGAAAGAGCCAGAAATCTTCTCGAGTGATCCCTCTAGATATGTACTCTAAGGATGAACTTAGCTTCACCCATGTCTTTCATGTTGAAACTGGATGATAACTATGTTTTAATGGTTATTAAATACTCAATGTTGTTCCTAGCTAACATTATGTTATCGGCATATAATGATAAAATCATAAAAGAGTTATCTAATCTTATCATATAGATACAATGATCCTCCTCAACCATTGAAAATCATAAGATATCACTTTCTCATGAAATCTTAGGTACCACTACTTGGACGATTGCTTTAGACCATATATCGACTTCCGAAGTTGACGTACCTTATCTTCCTGACCTACTAAAACAAATCATAAAGGTTGTTCCATGTAGATCTATTCATCCAAATATCCATTAAGGAAAGCGGTCTTTATGTCCATCTGATGTTACTCTCGATCTAAACTCGTGACAATCACTAAAAGTAAATGGATTGAAGTAAATTTGACTATAAGGGAAAAAGTCTCCTCCTAGTCAATGCTCTTTGTTTGAGTGTAACCCTTGGCTACCATACGATCCTTATATCTCTCGATCGATCCATCAACCTTCCTCTTGATTTTATGAATCCACTTGTTCTCAATGGCCTTTCAATTCTCGGGTAAGTCAACTATGTCCCAGACTTCACTGACTTTCATTGATTTCTTTTCTTCCTTCATGACCTTAAACCATTGGTCCTTTACTTAACCCTCGAGAGCCTCTCTCAGAGTACTCATCCTCATCCTTTGGAGTCATAATGAGAATCTCATTCTCAATCAAAAAACTACGACGAGGCACATTTCCCAAACCACTCTTACGAGTCACAACGAGAATCTCATTCTCAATCGAAAAACGATGACAAGGCACATTTCCCCAACACTTCTTATGAGGAGAGAGAGCCTCCACACCTTAAAATGGACCACTCCCACTAGGACCAAGATCCATTACAGGGTCTTGAATTCTACCATTGGGCTCAGCTAAGCCACTAGGCTCATCCATCTCATAAAAGGTGAAATCTCGATCGATTTCTCCTCCCTTAGAAAAATCATTCTTGAGAAATAAGACATCACGAGACTCAGTCTCAATGACTTTCCTGTCCATACGTTCTCCTAGGTGTAGGGAATTCTTTATGCCAAATGGCATATGCGCAACGAAAAAATTAGGATCCCTTCCAAGTGATCCATACGAAAGCAAACTCGTATAAAATAAATTTCTCTAAACCAAGCCTATCTTATAGGAGAGGATTACCTTTGTTGCGTGCCCTTGTTAATCCCGCTTCTTCCTTTTGTTTGTTGGATCTTTAGCACGTTAAAGTGTCCGTGCCTCTATATGTATCCACACGAGCAAGCTCTTGTCTCACAAAAGAAAACTAGAGGAGCTCTCCTTTACTTCTTGCTAGAGAAGTCCCTAAAGGAGAGGAAGCTAGGGAAAAAGAGAAGGGAAGAAGAAGACTACTCTTCTTGCTACACTCACAAAAGCCACACAACAATAAGCTCACAAGCTCTCTCCAAGCCTCAAGCTCCCAAAAACCACACTCCACCAAAAACTCTACTTTGGCCGGCCACTCCATGGAGCCTTTTATAGGATTGGAAAAACCCTTCCACCTCCTTCACATTCAATGCAATCCATTGCATTGAGACACACTCAAAAAGGATTTGGCTTCCTTGTTTGGCCGGCAACTTAAGGAGACAAAACCATTTTGTTTCCTTCCACCTTATCTAGCTTAGGTGGATGCTTAGGTGGCATGCTTATGTGGCATTCTTATGTGGCATTCATGCATGTTGAATTAATCTTATTAATTCAATTAAGCTTATGTTATCATATTGAATTAATCTTATTAATTCAATTAAGCTTATGTTATCATATTGAATTAATCTTATTAAATCAATAAGGTAACATATTGAATTAATCTCATTAAATCAATTAGCTAAAATTCTCATTAAGCTTAAAGTCCAAAAACCATTTTGTACTTAAGCTTATTCCCAAATTATTCTAGTCAAACTAGAATACTCTAATTCCTCTAATTATCATGCTCTTTGTGTGTGACCCTATAGGCTCTCATAACGTTGGCAGTGGACCTAAACTCTTTTAGATACACAAGCAATGAGCGGCATCTAGCAATACATCATTGCTACCCAAGTTACGAGATAAGTCAAGATCCGACTAACCTTTCCGTGACTACTATAATATATGACCGTGTCCTTCTATCCTTGATATCAGATTGATCATTGAGGCATAGAGCGTGTCATCCTCGATCAATCTATGTGTTTCTTGATCCCTGAGTAAACTAACTCAAACAAATGAGCTCAATATCTCATATTGACTCATTCGAGCATGGCCATGCATTTTAGTAGTTCTACTCAATCAAGGGGCCCACCGATATCACTCTCGTCATATGAGAGGGATAGATCCCATCTACATCACTCACATCCCTCCGCATAATTTGTTATATACCCAGTAATCGCCTTTATGGTCCACCCTGTTCACGGGTGACGCGTTTGTGATACCAAAGTACATAACTCCTTATGTAGGGAACCGTAGTGACTTGGTGCGAGGACTATTCATACCAATAGTCACATGAGAAAGTTTATGACACTCATATAACGATCCATGAAACTTTCTCATGGCGGGTCAGTTCAGTATATATTCTCTAATATATACCCATGTGTCAACTTGATATCATATATCCATGACTTGTGAGATCAAGTCATCAATTGACCTACATGCTAGTCTTTATGTATTAATATTGCCCTTGCATATTAATACTTGACTAGGAACATTTAGAAAGTGTTCTCTACAGCCTCTCATAATCAATTCTGCCAATTGATGTGCTGTAGATAAGAACCTACTTTTCTAGGACATTACTATATTTAATTTAGCTGGCACAAGCAAGACTTAAATATAATAACCAATCCTTTGCCTTTATAGAATATGATACAAAATGTTCCCTATTCAACCATCACATGATTGGTTCTTAGGGCTATAACTAACAATCTCCCACTAGCACTAGTACCAATCACTATGATATCTAATACCTAGTGACCTAGTGTGACCATCATGCTTCCTCCGTACAAGCCTTGGTCAATGGATCTGCGATGTTAGCTTCTGTCGGTACTCTGCATATCCTCACATCTCCTCTATCGATGATCTCTCGAATGAGATGGAAGCACCGCAGTATGTGTTTGGTCCGCTGATGTGATCGAGGTTCCTTAGCCTGTGCAATAGCCCCATTGTTGTCACAATAGAGGTCTATTGGATCTGCAATGCTAGGAACTACCCCAAGTTCACTGATGAACTTACGAGCCAAAGCGACCTCCTTTCATCGGATGCAATATACTCCATTGTAGAATCAAGAATCGTGTCTGCTTTGAACTCTTCGACTCACGGCTCCACCATTCGTGCAAAACACGTACCCGATCTATAGTCATCCTTGTCTGCTTGGAAGCTTGCATCATCAGAACCCTTCACTAGCTCCTCATTGCCTCCAAATATCAGAAATATTCTTTCGTTCTTCGTAAGTATTTAAGAATATTTTTGATGCTATCCAGTTGACTTTCACCGATCCGATCGTATCTACTCGCCATGCTCAAAGCATACGAGACGCCGAGATTTGTACAAAGCATGGCGTACATATGATAGACCCTATGGCGGATCTTATGATCTTATCCATGCGATCTCTCTCCTCCTTAGAAGAGGGACATTGAGTCTTCGAAAGACTCACACCATGTGATAAAGGCAGAAATCCTTTCTTGGAATTTTGCATAGCAAAACGATCTAGCACTTTATCAATGTATGTACTCTGACTTAGGCCAAGTAATCTTTTAGATCTATCTCTATAGATCTTGATGCCTAGAATATAGGCAGCTTCACCTAAGTCTTTCATCAAGAAACAATTCCCTAACCACATCTTCACAGACTGGAGTGAGGGAATATCATTTCCGATGAGAAGTATGTCATCTACATACAAGACAAGAAATACAACTGTGCTCCCACTATTTCTCTTGTAGACACAAGGTTCATCTTCATTCTTGATGAAACCAAACTCTTTGATTGCATCATTGAATCGAAGATTCCAGCTTCGAGAGGCTTGCTTTAGTCCATAAATGGACCTTTGCAGTTTGCATACCTTTCCAGGATGCTTTGGATCTTCAAAACCCTCAGGCTGTGTCATGTACACATCCTCGAGTACACATCCATCTGCCAGATCTCATAATCGTGGTAGGCTGCAATAGCAAGTATGATCCGAATGGATTTAAGCATCGCAACTGGTGAAAAGGTTTCATCATAGTCAATACCATGAATTTATTTGAATCCTTTAGCCACCAATCTACCTTTATAGGTATGCTTATTACCATCCATGTCAGTCTTTACTTTAAAGACCCACTTACACCCAATGGGTTTTACCCCTTCAGGTGGATCAACCAAGGTCCATACTTGGTTAGTGTACATGGATTCCATTTCTCGGAATCTGGGCTCATCATAGCTTCTTGATAGGATGTAGGCTCGTCAAGATCGACAAGCAATACCTCACCGTTGTCAGTCAAGAGAAAAGAATATCTCTCGGGTTGACGACGGATCCTGTCAGATCTACGAAGAGGTTGGTCTACTTGAACAGGTGTTTGTTCCACAACTCTTTGGGGAACAATTTCCTCATCCACAACACTTTGTGGTTCCTGTTCATTTTCCATCGAAGCCTTAGTGTTATCGTCATCTTGAACTTCTTCAAGATGAATTTTACTCCCACTAGTTTTTCTAGAAATAAATTCTCTTTCTAGAAAGACAGCATTTCTGGCAACAAACACCTTGCCAAGTGTGGGATTGTAAAAGTAATATCCCTTAGTTTCCTTGGGATATCCGACAAAATAACACTTATCTGATTTGGGTCCTAGTTTATCTGAGACTTGACGTCTTACATAAGCTTCACAACCCCAAATCTTTATAAAAGACATTTTGGGACTCTTCCCAGTCCATATCGTATATGGTGTCTTTTCTACAGCTTTTGATGGCACACGATTAAGTGTGAAAGCGGCTGTCTCTAGATCTAGTCCTTAAAAGGAAGTAGGTAGATCAGTCTGGCTCATCATTGATCGTACCATATCTAATAGAGTACGATTTCTCCTCTCAGATACACCATTCCATTGTGGTGTTCCAGGGGGAGTGAGTTGGGATATTATCCCACACTCAGCCAGGTGATCACGAAACTCTTGACTAAGGTATTCACCACCTCGATCTGATCAAAGTAGCTTGATACGCTTACCAAGTTGGTTTTGTACTTCATTCTTGAATGCTTTGAACTTTTCAAAGGATTCTGACTTATGTCTCATCAAATATAAGTAGCCAAATCTACTCATATCATCAGTGAAAGTAATAAAGTACTTATAGCCTCCTCTGGCTTCGACATTGAAAGGCCCACATACATCAGTATGTATGAGTCCTAACAAGTCTGTCGCTCTCTCTCCATGTCCACTAAATGGAGTTTTAGTCATCTTTCCTAAAAGGCAAGATTCGCATACCTCATATGATTCAAAATCAAATGAGTCCAATAATCCATCTTTATGGAGTTGGGATATGCGTTTTTCATTTATGTGACCTAGGCGTGCGAGGAGATATGTTTGGTTCGAATCATTCGATTTGAACCGCTTGGTATTTACGTTATAAATTGGGTTTTCTAAATCTAGAACATAGAGACCATTCATAAGTGGTGCATTACAATAGAACATTTCATTTAAATAAATGAAACAACATTTGTCCTTTATTATAAAAGAAAAATTTTTCTTGTCTAAACAAGATACAGAAATTATGTTCTTTGTCAATGCACATATAAGCACTCCTCTAGTTCTAAGATAAGCCCGTGGGCAAAGACAAAGAATATGTTCCTACATACAAAGAAGAACTTTATGCCATTGCCTACTCGTAGGTCTACTTCGCCTTTTGCCATTTGTCTACTATTTCTCTCCCCACATTATTACAAATGTGAGATGCACATCCGGTATCTAATACCCATGTAGAAGAAATAGATAGATTAACTTCTATAACGTGTATACCTGAGGCAGAAGTCCCACTTCTTTTATTCTTTACTTCCTCAAGGTAGACTTTGCAGTTCCGCTTCCAATGTCCAGTCTCACCGCAATGGAAGCAGTCCCCTTCCTTAGGTACTTTACCTTTACCCTTTGAAGTGGATGAATTGGCCTTGCCTTTGGCTTGGGTCTTACCCTTGCCTTTGCGCTTACCTTTGCCCTTCTTGACCATTAGTACGTTGCTAACTTTCTTTTTGAGATTCGGTTCATCAGTTCTTAACATGCTGAGAATCTCAGGCAAAGGTTTATCAATTTCATTCATGTTATAATTCATGACGAATTGATTATATGCTTAGGCAATGATTGCGAGGATAACATCGGTTGCCAATTCTTGGCTCTGGAAAACCTAGTCTTTCAAGGTTCTCAACGCGTACCCAATCATTTTGAGTACGTGAGTTCCTACAGTGTTCCTTCTTGCATCTTGCATGCAAAAGAGCCTTAGACACTTCAAAACGCTCGTGCCTAGCTTGTCCTTGATATAGTTGTTTCAAATGCTCAACCATATCATAGGCATCCATGTTCTCATGTTGCTTCTGAAGCTCAGAGTTCATGGTGGCAAGCATAAGACATGACACATCTAATGCATCATCTTGATGCTTCTTATAAGCATCCTTTTCAGCACGAGTGGCCGCATGGGCGGATGTTTCAGGGGTAGACTGCTCTAGGACATACAGTTTGCGTTCTTGTTTGAGGATAATCCTCAAGTTCCTATACCAGTCAAGAAAGTTCGCTCCATTGCTTGTCCTTCTCAGGGACGGATCGCAAGTTGAGGGGGGTGTGTGTTAGATGTCATGGTGATCTACAACATTAAAATGCAAAGTTAAGTATCATACCTAAATCATTTAATTAGGCCTTTAATTAAATGAGGCTCCCACTAAATTCTCATAGCTACTATTTAGCTATAAATTTATATGGGATAAAGATCCACATTATAATTGCCTTGACTTAGCTTTGGCTAATCGCCCCAGACGTAGTATGCTGAGGTAGGCAAACTTTTGTCAATGACATCTGATGTAACTCTTTAATAGCTTTGGTTAAGTTTTAGATTAGTTTAGTGTTTATTCCTAAACCGACTTCGGTGTGGCGAGGCACAGGGCCTTCTTGGATATCGCAACGACCACTTCTAAGACAAAGCTGATGTTCGGAAATCACATAAAACTAATTTTAAAACTTATGTTCAAAGCTAATATATGCCTCTACTTTCTTAACTAATTAAGAAAACTTAATTAAGTCTTAACCAAGTTTGATAGCGGGACATCACGATTGTCCACTCGCACTCTTCCAAGATAAAATGCATTGCTTTGCTTTGGCAAACCCAATAACAAATGATCGAGGAAGTAGTGAGTACCAAGCTTTGGTAGGCATATCGTTTTTGACTTATTAAGAAATAAACATGTATCATATATATATTAGCATACATCACATATAAGCTAAACTAATCATGCATCACATACAAGCTAAACTAACATGCATCACATACATATTAAACTAACGTGTCATGGTTATGGCCCTTATTCTACAATCTTCTCAAGCCAATGAAAAGATTGATTGGTCAACCTAGGGATAGCATCTTCTCCTAAGTGCTTCCTTTTGGTTGTCTTATGTGTTGACTTCCTCCTTGTAACCTCATCTTCCAATGGACCTTCCATCTTTGTTTTGTACATTACAAAAGGAGAAATACTCGAGTTACATTCGAGTCTAAAACTAATTTTACAACAAGAATTTTAGGAGGAAGGCACGACACGCAGGCCGTATTTAAGAATTACAACACACACACATTCACAAACCTTTTGGGACTAGGCCATAACCATGCACCATGTCATTTTAACTTTTAAAAGACATTGGATATTTTATTATGTTTGACAATTGCTAATGCAATTATCAACTCATAATAAAATTTATCCTACTTCTATATCACATATAAAATAAAGAAAACCTATTTTATACGATCTTTCGCAAGTGGCTCTGATACCACTGTAGGGAATTCTTTATGCCAAATGGCATATGCGCAACGGAAAAATTAGGATCCCTTCCAAGTGATCCATGCGAAAGCAAACTCGTATAAAATAAATTTCTCTAAACCAAGCCTATCTTATAGGAGAGGATTACCTTTGTTGCGTGCCCTTGTTAATCCCGCTTCTTCCTTTTGTTTGTTGGATCTTTAGCACGTTCAAGTGTCCGTGCCTCTATATGTATCCACACGAGCAAGCTCTTGTCTCACAAAAGAAAACTAGAGGAGCTCTCCTTTACTTCTTGCTAGAGAAGTCCCTAAAGGAGAGGAAGCTAGGGAAAAAGAGAAGGGAAGAAGAAGACTACTCTTCTTGCTACACTCACAAAAGCCACACAACAATAAGCTCACAAGCTCTCTCCAAGCCTCAAGCTCCCAACAACCACGCTCCACCAAAAACTCTACTTTGGCCGGCCACTCCATGGAGCCTTTTATAGGGTTGGAAAAACCCTTCCACCTCCTTCACATTCAATGCAATCCATTGCATTGAGACACACTCAAAAAGGATTTGGCTTCCTTGTTTGGCCGGCCACTTAAGGAGACAAAACCATTTTGTTTCCTTCCACCTTATCTAGCTTAGGTGGATGCTTAGGTGGCATGCTTATGTGGCATGCTTATGTGGCATTCTTATGTGGCATTCATGCATGTTGAATTAATCTTATTAATTCAATTAAGCTTATGTTATCATATTGAATTAATCTTATTAATTCAATTAAGCTTATGTTATCATATTGAATTAATCTTATTAAATCAATAAGCTAACATATTGAATTAATCTCATTAAATCAATTAGCTAAAATTCTCATTAAGCTTAAAGTCCAAAAACCATTTTGTACTTAAGCTTATTCCCAAATTATTCTAGTCAAACTAGAATACTCTAATTCCTCTAATTATCATGCTCTTTGTGTGTGACCCTATAGGCTCTCATAACGTTGGCAGTGGACCTAAACTCTTTTAGATACACAAGCAATGAGCGGCATCTAGCAATACATCATTGCTACCCAAGTTACGAGATAAGTCAAGATCCGACTAACCTTTCCGTGACTACTATAATATATGACCGTGTCCTTCTATCCTTGATATCAGATTGATCAATGAGGCATAGACCGTGTCATCCTCGATCAATCTATGTGTTTCTTGATCCCTGAGTAAACTAACTCAAACAAATGAGCTCAATATCTCATATTGACTCATTCGAGCATGGCCATGCGTTTTAGTAGTTCTACTCAATCAAGGGGCCCACCGATATCACTCTCGTCATATGAGAGGGATAGATCCCATCTTACATCACTCACATCCCTCGCATAATTTGTTATATACCCAAGTCGCCTTTTATGGTCCACCACATTCGGGTGGCGTTTGACGATACCAAAGTACATAACTCCTTATGTAGGGAACCGTAGTGACTTGTGTCCGAGGACTATTCATACCAATAGTCACATGAGAAAGTTTATGACACTCATATAACGATCCATGAAACTTTCTCATGGCGCGAATTGATTCAGTATATATTCTCTAATATATACCCATGTGTCAACTTGATATCATATATCCATGACTTGTGAGATCAAGTCATCAATTGACCTACATGCTAGTCTTTATGTATTAATATTGCCCTTGCATATTAATACTTGACTAGGAACATTTAGAAAGTGTTCTCTACAGCCTCTCATAATCAATTCTGCCAATTGATGTGCTGTAGATAAGAACCTACTTTTCTAGGGCATTACTATATTTAATTTAGCTGGCACAAGCAAGACTTAAATATAATAACCAATCCTTTGCCTTTATAGAATATGATACAAAATGTTCCCTATTCAACCATCACATGATTGGTTCTTAGGGCTATAACTAACACTAGGAACACATATCCCTTGGAGTGTTCAAAGTATCTGATAAAGATACACTTCTTTACTTGCGGGCCTAACTTGTGTTGGTGCAGGGGCACCAGATAATTGAACATGTGTTTTGATTATGGCAAAGATACAAAGTTAAGTTTACATCGTTGTCTCATGAGCTAAATCAAGTGTGCAGAAAGGCTAAGCTAAGCTGAAGGTCAGCGACACCCAGAGGGAGCTGTGGTGGTCGGGCAACACCGAGGGAACTTCGTGGGAGTCGAAGAACCTAGGTGGAAGACCGGAAGCAAAGTGACAGATCTTAAAGGACAAGAGGTAAGCTCGTGTGAGTGAGAGATGGTAAGGTCATGTCCTTTGTACGGGGATGACCGTAGGCGGTGATCCGACTAAGACTTCCTGTGGATGGTCTAGGTCGAGATCGGACGGTTAGAAACTGTCATATTTATCATTTTCCGTGCTATCCTCTTACTGCAGGGAAGTGGCCAGGCTGCCAGTCGACTACTGGACATTGGGCAGTCGACTGATACTCATCAGTCGATTGATGGGAGGCATCAGTCGACTGATGGCGATGAATCAGCCTTTGCGCTAGGTCAAAATGGATAACATTTGACGCGACCACTTCGCAATAAAATCTGTTACCACTTCGTGATCTATTCTAAAAGATTAGGAGACATATTCTGATGACAAACTCTATAAAAGGAGGGGAGGATTCCAACCTATTCATTCATCAAGATTATTCTCAAGTGCTCCTACAACGCCAAAGCTCCAACACCGTCATAACGCCGACGCGACGATAAGTTCTAATCTTCTTCATCAGCAGCAGCAACAAGTAATTGTTTTTATTATTGTATTCTTTGTTTTAATTGTAACGAGGTGAGGTAGGCTTGTTGCCTCATCCTCGTACTTTCGGTTTTGTGATTATTGTCTCCTACCTCCAACGAGGAGGAGATCTTATAGTGTTTTGCCCTCCGTACGCAGTCTAGGACCGTTAGGGCCTTGGAGTAGCAACCGCTGGATTGTGAACTAAGTAAAAATAAACTTGTCATTTTTACTTTTCCACTGTGCTTGCTCGTATATCGAACGAACGAACGAAAAGATTTACGCTCATTATTCACCCCCCTCTAGTGATGCTTCTCGATCCAACAACTTGTTGTACTTGTGCGAGAATCATTACCATACGTAGCACAACCCCATGACTTCAAATGACTAAAGATAGAATGCCTCCCTATCCAAAGCTCATATTGGGTGTTGACTATTGGTGCAAACGACCCAGGTCACGATTGACTAGACTCGAGTGGGACTCGAGTAGGATTTTGATGTATAACAATGGGTTGACAATGTGTTTGACCATTGTTTGACAATATGGTTTGACCATATGTTGACCATATGATAAGTGGATAATTGAGATATCCAAAGTCATATGGGAAAGATTATTTGAGGGAGATGGTTAGAGCAATCAAACCTCAAGTCAAGGTTGTCCAGACTCGAGTGAGACTCGAGGGGAAGTCCAAGAATGGTCTTGGCATGGAAAGTCCAAGCATGGTCTTGGTATGGAAGTATAAGTTTGGATACTTGGCATGGAAAGTACAAAGAATGATCATGGCATGGAAAGTCCAAAGAATGGTCTTGGCATGGAAAGCCCAAGCATGGTCTTGGAATGGAAATCCAAGTTTGGATACTTGACATAGAAAGTCCAAGCATGGTCTTGGCATAGAAGTCCATGTTTGGATACCTGACATGGAAAGTCCAAGAATGGTCTTGGCCACGTAAGTCCAAGTGTATAGTCTTGGCAGTGAAAGTCCAAGCATTGAGGCATGGCAATCGGAAAGTCCAAGGTGAGGTATTTGATAGCGTAAAGTCTAAGAATGTAGTCTTGGCACTATAAGTCTAAATGAACCTTGGAAACGTAAACTTGGTTAGCATGACATAGCCGATGGAAGCACCTGAAGGCTAACGTGAAGGGTGAAGAAATCGTGGATGACTCGGATAGACCCTGAGGGAGTAAGACTAATGGAGGTGGCTAGAAGGCTTAGATTTAGGCTAAGAGTAGTCGATCAAGTATGAGGGAATCATACTTGTTGGTGCAACAATGCCCCAAGCATTTATGTATTTTGATGTTTAGATAATCATTTAAGTTAGGCAATATTTGTGATATAATTATGAATGTGTTAAGTGACAGGAAAAGAGAAGTCCAAGTGTGATTCTTTGCAAGGAAACTCCAAGGGAAGGTCTTGGCAGCAAAAGTCCAAGCATGTAGTCTTGGCAGCGTAAAGTCCAAGCGGACCTTGGCAAAGGAAGTCCAAAGGAAAGGTCTTGGCAGTGTAAGTCCAAGCAAGTCTTGGCGATGTAAAGTCCAAGCGGACATTGGCAAAGGAGAAACCCAAAACATGACGAAACCGAGGAAAGCTCTTGAAGGCAAGCGCAAGGATAAAGGAGTCGCAGACTCAGAGTGATCCAGGAGGCGCAAGGCTGAAGGAAGAGCTAGAAGGTTGAGTCTAGGTTTAGGGTGTTGACTTCAAGTATGAATTGATCATACTTGAAGTACTCCAGTCAACTGGGGTCTTGTCTCAGTCGACTAGTCTTGAGTTTTCGGTACTCGAGGGTTTAGAAGGCTTGAACACTCGACTGGGATTATGGCCTAGTCGACTGGTTAGTTAGTCAACTGGAGTTGACTAAGTTTTGTGGCCCATCAGTCGACTACTAGGGTTTGGCAGTCGATAGGTCCATCATTAGTCGACTATTATAAGTGGACACAGGCATAGAAATATTTTTAGTTGATTGATTGCTTGGAGCAGTCGACTGATGGCTCGATCAGTCGACTGATGGCGTGATCTATCAATTGATCAGAGTTCTGTTGAGCTGTGATGACCGTAGATTAGGCTTCGTCAGAAGCCGTTGGATTAGGTTAGCTACAGCTGGAGTCGACTGATGGCTCTATCAGTCGACTGCTGCAAGCTCAACGGAAAAATCAACCCTTTCTCTATAAAAAGAGGCCTTGGAGAGCTTGAGAGTTCTAGTGCTCTCATTCCAAACTTTACTCTCAAGATCACCAAGTCTTCTTTAAGCCTTCTAGTATTTCTTAACCTCTTCTTCTCTATTTTAATTCCATAATCTTGTAAGAAGAAGAGTGTAAATGTAAGAAGGCTTCTCCACCTTGGTGTGATCATCAAAAGGAGATTTTTAGTAGAGGCTTGCTAGGGTTGATCTACCTTATGGATTGTCGTAGAGTAGGAGTGTCATTTCCGAACCACGTTAAACATACTTGTTAGCGTTGTCTTAATTGTCTCTTGATTTCATTTTTGTTTGTATTATTGTTTTTTGCTTCTGTTAATGTTTTGTAGAAATCAAAAGAGGCTATTCACCCCCCTCCCCCTCCCTCTAGCCAACCAAGGATCCCCTATAAGTGGTATCAAAGCCTGGATCACATCAGAGGATCTAACAATCAATCGAAGTAAGATGACATTCCAAGAGGGTTATATCACTGCACGACCACCCTTCTTCGACGGCAATGACTTCGCCTATTGGAAAGGTAGGATGGAGTATTATTTAATGAATGATATTGATAATTGGTTTAGTATAGTGGACAGATTCGAGATGTCGGTAGATGAATTTGGAGCACCACTCCCAACGAAAGATTGGACTAGAGAGATGGCAAAGAAAGCTCAAGCAAATGCCAAAGCAACAACCACACTCCAATGTGGTTTATCCAAGGAGAAATTGATCAAAGTAGAACCCTTCAACTCCGTAAAAGAACTTTGGGAGAAGCTCATTGTGTTGGGAGTATGAGGAATACAATCAAAGTCCCACATTGGTAAGACATGGAAAAGATCATGTGCTTATAAGAAAAAAGATATCTCCATTGGTATGAGGCCTTTTGGGTAAAGCCCAAAAATAAAACCATGAGGGCTTAGACCCAAAGTGGACAATATCATGCCATTGTGGAGATATGTGGAGCTTATAAGCACTAACAATTGGTATCAGAGCCATGGTCCATGTCAAGCCATGAACCTCGAACGAAGGAAGTTGAGCTCCCACGTCCGGATCAAGAGAACCAGACATCAGGAAGGAAGTCTAGTTGGGTCGGGGGGACCGAACAACTGGCAGGAAGTCCTGGTGGGTTGAAGATCGGACATCAAGCAGAGAAAATCCTTCGAGGAGGGATAGGCTTGAGGGGGGGCCCAATGTGGTCCTTCGTTTGAGGGGGGGATTGTTGGGAGTATGGGGAATACAATCAAAGTCCCACATTGGTAAGACATGGAAAAGATCATGTGCTTATAAGAAAAAAGATATCTCCATTGGTTTGAGGCCTTTTGGGTAAAGCCCAAAAATAAAAACCATGAGGGCTTAGACCCAAAGTGGACAATATCATGCCATTGTGGAGATATGTGGAGCTTATAAGCACTAACACATTGAGCTCAATGAAGGATCCAAGGAGAGAAGGAGAGCCAAGAGGGACCTATTGATAGGTCAACTTCAAAGTTTTAGCATGAAGACCAACAAGAACGTGAGCTAAATGCACGATAGATTTAAGGAGGTGGTCAACGGACTACACATCATGGTGAGAAGGTGGACAATCGCGATTTGGTAAGGTACATTCTTCAAGTCTTTCCTAGAACAACCTTATGAGCATCAATGGTACTAGGGACCTTTCTTTAGTTAAATTAGATGAATTATTTTGTGAATTCGAATTTCATGAATAAGTTAACACTTCATCAAAGGAGAAAGGTCTAGAACTTGTTGTAGAAAAGAAAGAGAAGAAGAAGAAGGAAAAGAAAGAGGTATATTCATCATCTGAGTCGGAATATGAGCCAACGAGTAGTGATGAAGAGTTATCAGCTAGTGAAGTGGCTCACTACGTCAAGAGATTCGATAGAAAATCAAGAAGGCTCACCAAGAAGGATGTGAGGAGGATGTTCCAATCCTCAAAAGGTAAATCAAGTAGTAATTCAATTTCTAACACAATGTTACTTGCTATGGATGCAATAAGAAGGGGCACATCAAGTCAAATTGCCCAGAGCTAAAGAAGAAGGAAGAAAAAGAAAAGAAGAAGAAGGACAAGAAGAAGGAGGCTATGGTGGCCCAAACCACATGGGACACTCAAAGTGTTGGAGACTCATCTGATGAGGAGGAGCTATGCCACATCACATGCCATGTGACACTCATGGCCTTGGGAGATGATACTGAAGCATCAAGCCAAGAAGAGTCTTCATCAAGCGACGAATCGTCATCTAGTGATGATGAGGTAAAGGACTCCCCTAGAGTATAATTATTATACAAAACCATTGATTATCTTTAAAATGATTTGGATAAATCAAAATCTAGGATTAAGGACTTGAAAATAGAAATTAAGGCAATTAGAAATGAAGAACCTTCATGTAATGATTCTTGCATGTTTATAAAGGAGAATGAAAAATCTTAAGAATGAAGTGTGTGAATTAAGGACATGTTTAGAAAAATTCACTAGTGGGTCAAAATACCTTGATATGATTCTTAGGGATCAAAGGGAGGTTTATAATAAGGTCGACATAGGATATAAACCTAAGGACAAGGAAGTAGCCTATACCTCCCTAATTAGTAAAAAGGCAACAATTAGGGGTAAGGTCATGAAGGCTTGGGTTCCCAAGAAGTTTGTGATTGATGTTACCAGTCCAAACATTTGGGTACCTAAGAAATTTGTTTTTCATGTCCTTTAGGTAGGTGGACCAAGTATGTGAATTGTGTATAGCGGTTGCTCAAAACACATGACCAGAGATGTGAGCAAGTTTTCCATAATCAACTATATTAACAAGGGAACCGTGTCTTTTGGGAATAGTGGAAAACTCAAGATTCTAGGTAAAGGCACAATTGAGGTATCCCCTAAAATTATTATTCATAAAGTCTTACTAGCTAAAAGCATAAATTCAATTTACTTAGTGTTAGACAACTTTGTGATGTCGGCTATAGTGTTGTGTTCAATTCCACAAAATGTTTAATTAGACACAAGAATTTAAATGATTACGTGTTAGTTGGATATAGGAAAATCAATATTTATTATGTTGATTTATCCTATGCTTCTAACATTTATACTAAGTGTCTTATGGCAAAAGAAGAGGAGGGGTGGATATAGCATAGAAGTCTAGAGCACATCAATATGAAGAACATAGCCAAGGTGGCCAAATTGGAGTTAGTTAAGGGGAAACCAAAAGTAAAATATGTCATAGACAAATTATGCGATGCATGCCAAGAAGGAAAGCAATCAAAATCATCTCACAAAGGTAAAACCCTTACTAGTACCTCATGAAGGTTTTGCGGAATCGAAGCTCTGATACCACTTGAAGGTGGAAACTTCACTTCCCTCTTCAACTCGGTCGCTTGTTCATGGCAATCCCATCTTCGTCACTAGATAAAAAAATTTAAACAAATAGGGATTACCCAAGCTACCGTTCCATCGTCGTGCTATTCGATTAGAGTGGTCGCTTGAACAAACTTATTGTTCAAGCAACCTACCTCTATTCTTCGAATAGTCGCGGAATAGACAATGTACGGATCGCCGATTTTTATATTTGTATTCGGGGTCAAAGTAAATTTAGCCACATACAAAATATACAACATGCATAGAATAAGAAAAGATTCATAAACAAGCATTATACCTCTTGTTATACCTCTTGATCTTCTATTGTGTCCTTCCTCCTTTTGGATGTCGTGTGGGTGATGATCTTCCAAAAGTCGAAGCCTCCTAGAACACATTCTTCCCTTCCTTGCTCGCTCTAAACAAAGAGAAGAATGAAACGAAACTTTTTCCTATCTAGGACCGGCCACCATGTCAAGAGACTTGATGTAGCCGTCGGCCAAGGAATAGATGAAGAAGAAGAGTGGGTGTCGACCAAGAGCTCCAAGGAAAGAACCCTAACCCTAGTCACCGCCGGCCAAGGATGAAGAAAGGAAGAGGATGAGCGCTGACCAAGGTAGAGAGGAGGAAGATGGGCGTTGGCAATAACCCTAGAAAGTCTTGCCGGCCAAGACTTCTCCAAACCCTTACCGCCCAAAGCCAAAACCCTAATCTCCCATGTGTGTTCTTGCCGCCCACCCCTTAAGCCTCCTTTTATAGAGCTAGGCTTAAGTCTCCTTTTAATCTCCACCGTCGGATCTAGTGAGTTAATCTCAACCGTCAGATCTAGAGATTTAATCTCCACCGTCGGATCTAGAGATTTAATCTCCACCGTTGGATCTAGAGATTTAATCTCCACCGTCGGATCTAGAGTTTCATTTTCCATCATCGGATCTAGGCTCCATGAGGATTTTAATAGGCTACAATAGGGACCATGAGGAGGAGTTGGATCTTGGCCACCCAATGGATCTAGTCCACATAAAGTCCGATCCATTAATAATAATCCATTCCACTAGAGGATTATCATTGATCTACCTCACCAACCCCCATAAATAAATATGGGCTCCATATATTAATTGTATGAATATCTCCCCGTGTTTAAGATCTCGAATGTTCGTCAATTAATTAATTTACTGATAATTAATTAATCAACATCTAACTCCATGAGTAGTACCACTCAACCTTATCATCATGTCGGACCAAGTTCACCTGCAGGGTTTACATGATGAACCTTATGAGCTCCTCAAGGGGACATCATCATCCTAATATATAAGACACGGTTTCCTCCTATAATCAACGACACACCATGTAAATAATATTATTTCCTAACTTACCGAGCCTATCGATTTAATCTATAAATCTCGCCCATTGGTAAATCAAAGAAATAAATACTAAGTACATGTGCTCGTTATTATATCGGGATTAAGAGCATGTACACCATAATATCCGAGATTCGATTCAATTATGTAGTCAGCAATAAATTGAATCACCTCTATGTTGGTCCTGCTCAATACACACAAAGTGTACTAGTGTAATTCTATGGTCAAGACAAACCAATACCAAATCACACTACAACCATACCAATGGTTTGTCCAAAATCATCTCGGTTGTGAGCCTTTACTTATACTTTACAAGGAACTGATAATAAGATCTCCCGTGTGACACTACACACCATATTATCTATAATGTAATGTATTAGACAATATGCATAACCATAAATATGCAAACAATGATCATGTGATTCTTATTTCAAAAATAAAGATGTTCATACAAAAGATAGACTTTTCAGTATACATCCCAACACCTCATTACCTTTAGAGCTTTTACATTTGGATTTATTTGATAGTCATAGTGTACCGTCTTTAAATGGTAACACATATTTTTTAGTCATAGTTGATGATTTTTCTAGGTATACATGGGTTTATTTTATGAAACATAAGGATGATACCTTAGAAATAATCATAGGATTTAGCAAAAGGGTTAAAAATGAAAGAAAATCTCAAAATCAACCGGATCTGTAGTGATCATGGTAGAGAATTTGAGAATTCTAATTTTTCAAAATTTTTCTTAGAATAAGGGTACAAGCATGAGTTCTCTTGTCCTATAACACCCAAATAAATAAGGTGCTGGAAAGGAAAATTCATGCCTTACAAGAAGTGACTAGGACAATGCTTAATGCATATTTCTTACTTAGCAACTTGTGGGCGGAAGCGGTTAACACCGCTTGCTATATCCAAAATTAAGTCTTAATTCATAGGTTTTTAGGCAAAACACCATTTGAATTATGAAATGGGAAAATTTCTACAATTCACTATTTCAAGGTCTTTGATTGTAAAGTCTATATTTTAAATACCAAGGAAAATTTAGGTAAATTTGAGTCTAAAGCAGATGAGGGAATCCTAGTTGGATACTCATCCACTAGTAGAGGTTATAGGGTCTACAATAAGAGGACTTAAAAGATTGAGGAATCCTCTAATGTTGAATTTGATGAGTCCTCTAGCACTTATCCTAGAAAATTCTCCATTGATAAGGATATTAATGATAATAATCAATGTAGGAACTTCGATGAACGCTAGAGGAGGGTGAATGGTGTGTTCGTTTGCTTGACGGAATTCGTTCGTGCTTGATTATCTACAACACTTGTTAGCACAACAAAATAATAATAATACTAACACAAATAAAAAAAATACAAGCACACACATACGGCAAGTGATCTAACGTGGTTTAGAACCTTAGGGTTCTTACTCCACGGATTGAGCTTGAGTGAGCTATAGTGATGCACACACCAACACTAATAAAAAACACTCCTTCTCAGTGACACACCGGAGGTGGAGAAACCTCTTACAAGTGATTATACAAGTAATACAAGGAAATAAAAGCAATTACAAATGAAATACACAAAACAACATAAAGAAAACTTTACAACAATTGCTTTAGATGCTTTCTTGTTTGATTGCTTGAACCGCACTTGAAGACCTTGATTTGCACCAGCAAATCACCTCAAATCGCCTAAGAAATCGCTGCAAAAATCCTCCCCTTCGAGCTCCTTTTAAAGTTGTAACTCGGGATGATTTTCACCTAGAAGTCGACTTCTCATACCTATCAGTCGACTGATCCTATCGTCGTTGTCTCACAATGGCTTAATCCACGTAAGAAAAGCTCCAACGGATACTTAACAGTCAACTGATCATACCCATCAGTTGACTGCTCATAGCCTTCAGTCAACTGCCAAACCCTAGCAGTCAACTCGAAAACATTCTATGCTTGTGTCCTCGACAAGCAGTCAACTGCAGTCCATGGTAGTTGACAGATCAAGACCGATCGGCCGACGCCTAATGATGCCGATCGACTACCAAGGCCGATAGCCACAATAACGCCAATAACTCATGGCGATGGATTGGTCATAATATCAACGATCGCAGACTCGATTGCCAAGTGTCAAACACTTGACCAGTCGGCTGATCCATAACCCCAGTTGACTGCTACACCTTAACCATGAGGTTTACCCCAAGCATGATGCCCTTATACTTGCTAGATCACCCTTAGTCTAGACCTAAGCCTTCTAGCCACCTCCATCAGCCTCACACCTATTGGATCTCTCTAAGTCATCCATGAATTGTTCATCCATACGCTAGCCTTCAGGTGCTTCCATCGGCTATTATCATGCTAAGCTGGTCTACACTGCCAAGACACATTGGGCTTACGCTGCCAAGACACTCGCTTGGACTTTACGCCGCCAATCATTGGACTTATGCTGCCAAGACTCCACCCTTGAACTTTACTCCGCCAATATCAACCCTTGGACTTCCCAATTTCCAACTCCATTTTGGACTTTCCAAATGACAAGACTTAAGCTTGGACTTTCCCTTGCTAATCAAGACTTGGACTTTCCCATTGCCAAGATCCATGCTTGGACTTTCCATGCCAAGTGTCCCACTTGGACTTCTCCATCATATGGTGAACCCTATGTCAACTATATAGTCAACCCATTGTCAAACAATGATCAACTCATCGTCAAACATCTAAACACAAACATCAAATCACTACTCGAGTCAAACTTGAGTATGGTGAATCGTGACCTGGGTTGATTGCACCAACAATCTCTCTTTTTTTTATGTTTGACAAAAACTAACCCCTTTGAGTTAGAACACTAACTCAAATCTAATCCTCCCAATTATCAAAATTGGGTATTCTAAAATTCTCTTAATTCTCCCCCTTTTTGATATATGTCAAAAAGGCTCTCCCAAAGGGTGTCAAGGTCTCATATCCTAATGAGATCTTACAATCCCCCCCTTGGTCCAAAAACATCTAGGATGCCTTCACTCTTCCTAGTAATAAGTCTCATATCACTAAAGAGAGGCAATCCTTCAAACTCTCCCAATTTTAAAAATTCTCTCCCTCATGAGGAAGAACACATCCATCATCCCATGATGGATAACCTCCCCCTAAAGGCTTGCTCCCCCTTGACCATTGCACCAATAATGTCCTTGGAAAGTTCCTAAGCCTATAGGAATACTAAAGAATCAAAATTAAGGGCAAAAATTTAACATTGAACTTTCACCTCCCTTAAAATTCAATACACACCCTAAACAACTCTCCTAATCCATATCCAATGGATTTTCATCCTTTATAATGCTTTTCAAAGCATATTCTAGGGTTAGGAGCAGTTAGGGTAGCCTAACATAGCTGAAACATGGGCTAAACATCCTTGTTTATTCAAAATCAACATTGGCAGTCGACTCTGTCAATCAAAAGTCGAGTGCCCTTGAAGCCAATCGACTATCATCCATGGTAGTCGACTGATTTTTACAAATGCAAAAATCAGAGTTCATAAATGAAATTACAAAAATCATAAGTAATTATACATAAGTCAAAAAATCACATAAATTCATATGTATAATACTTATGTCAATCATTATGGGTGAAAAATATTTGAAAAGATAGACTACACTGGTTTTCTACAATGGTGACTTTTATCAAAAGATAGACTACACCAAGGTTTTCTAAAATGATTTTAAAACCTTATATTGAACCATGGTCTATGGGCTTAATACACATGACTTGTACATAACCTTTCTTCATGATTTATCCATGGTATAAGATGAGTTTGAATTTATCTAGATGTAAAACCTATGCACCTTGAACTTAACTCATTTCCTAGCATCTCACATGTGTCTAGGGTGTATCAATACACACATGTCAATGTGATGTGAGATGTGGGTTTTGGTCATCCTAAACTAAGGTCTCATGTATTTTCTAGGCAACTCTATTTGATTCCCTTATACATGGGACTTCAAATCATGTCATTGTCCTTACATCAATTTTATTAATGCATGAATGATGATTATGACATAAATGATAGCATAAATAAGCATGTGCCAATAATCATGACGTCATGGCATAAAATATAACCCTAAATATACATGACATAAAAACTTAAACCTAAGCATTATCATGACATATTAAATGATAAAATGAAATATGATGTCATGACATATGGCAAACAAGTCATGGAAAATTAAAGGTAAAGGTATAAGAATACCTAAATTTTAGTATTAATTGTCATTTGTTATAGTTAGGTTCATTTAGCCATATTACCATTTATCTCCCAAATGTGCCAAAAATCAAAAATGACACACTATGACCTCTAAACCTTAATTGTGTCTATTTGATTGATTGTTCAACTTCTATGAATTATATTAGCACATCCTAAAATCCTTTAGGATCAAATTCAACCTTATTTCCAAAGTATCCCATAACTTTGGAAATGACCTAAAGTGTCAACTTTGCTTTGGTTGAGTTAACTACCCATCCAATCAAGGTTGACACATCCTAACCCATTTAGCATGAATCGATCATGCTCCTATGAACCCAATATCTATTGGAGCTCCATGGGTTTACTAAGTATTCCTTAGGGATAACATCCCTAGATACTCTCCTAATGAACCTTCTAGTCTTAGAAGCCTTGGTCATTGTAGGTTAACTCTAGGGGTGACTCCCCTTGTAACATTTTAGTGGCCTCCCTAGGTTTTATGGAAACCTTGGCCACTAGGCACCTACCTTGGTTACCCTTAGGGATAACTTTCCTAGTAAACTTGGTTTTCCTAGACCTAGGTTGTGTTCCATAATCGAATGAAACACTATGATAGGTCTCCTTGGCCTTAGGTTTGTGACACAAACCTTTCTTGCCCTTGGGTGGACCTTGCCTCCTAGACCCTAGGTTTTGACTCCTAGACTCTTTCATTTGATTTTGCATGCTTCTAAGGATATTCTCTAATTTCTCAAGCCTTGACCTCAAGGCTTGATTTTCTAATTCTAATTGCCCAATTTTTTATTTTTTATTTAGTCTTTGGGCATTACCATTTCTTCTAGGAATATGCCTACCCTTCTTAGGGTTAATGCCTAAATGGTTTTCTACCTTTCTAATTGCTTCCTTAGGTAGAATTTTTCTAGGATTATTAGTCCAAAATTTCTCCTTAATTTTAAAATTACAACTCTTAGCAATAAAACCTATTTTTAACATGCTCTTTATGAACAATAGCAAGATTACTCCTACCATGCTTTTCATTATAAAATAGGGAAGGTGCATTACTAAATTTTACCTTAGGGTTTGCTTTAGAAGTTCCCCCTACATGTGATGTTCCTTCTTGTCCCTTGGTTTGCTTTCTCTTAGGGCATTGGCTTATATAGTGCCCCTTTTGATGGCATTTAAAGCAAATGATATCCTCCTTGATCTTTTGACTTTGGGCACCAATTTCCTTGGTCTTTAGAATGACTTGTGTCATCTTCTTGACCCTTTTAGGACATTTACTCTTGTAATATCCTACTTCCCTACACTCAAAGCATATGATATGATTTTTATTTTGAAAAGAAATGCTTGAGTTATCTAAGTCAATGGTGACCGACGCCGGAGTTGAGTCTTCACTTTTTCCAGAGGTTGAAGCTATTTCTTGAT
The DNA here is from genome assembly GCA_025175895.1 of Wurfbainia villosa. Taxonomy (NCBI): domain Eukaryota; kingdom Viridiplantae; phylum Streptophyta; class Magnoliopsida; order Zingiberales; family Zingiberaceae; genus Wurfbainia; species Wurfbainia villosa. The sequence continues at coordinate 35,549,835 of CM045998.1, read as the reverse complement.
TTTTCTCCGTCTCTGGTGATCTAATATCCTCCCCTTTAATCCTAGAGGTGGAGGCTTCCTCTAATTCTACTTCTTCCACCAATTTGGATGTTGACTCCTCAACTTCCGAATCCTTACTTTCTTGTGAGGAAGAGCTTGCTTCTTCGGTCTCCTTGTCCAATTGAGCCGAAGAGCATTCTTGTTCCTTGGGCTCCTCTATCTCTTGAGCCATTGAGGGTTCTTCATGGAGCTTAGAAAGATTGCTCCAAAGCTCCTTGGCACCCTTACAATCTCTTAATTCTACACAAAACATCATTAGGGATTACAATAAGTAATATACCCATTACCTTGTTATTTATGTTGTAGTATCGGAGTTGTTCTTTACTCCACTTCTTCTTCTTAAGTCTTTTTCCTTCTTCGTCCTTGGGAACGTTAAACCCTACCATCACACTAATCCAATTATCATAATCACACATAAGGAAAAATTTCATCCTTACTGCCCATAGCTCAAAATCCTTTTCTCCATAGAGTTCATATAGTTGCGGCACGTTGATATCATCCCCCAATCTTTCTTCAATCACCATCTTCTTCCTCTAGCGTGCTCCCTCGGATGTGAAGCCAGTGAAGAGCAAACTGCTCCGATACCACTTGTAGAAACTTCGGTGAGTGCTAGAGGGGGTGAATGGTTAGTTCGTTCATGCTTGATCGTCTACAACACTTGTTAGCCCAGTGGCATAATAAAAATACTAACACAAATACAAAAATATAAGCACACACATACGACAAGCGATATAACGTTGTTCGGAACCTTAGGGTTCCTACTCCACGGATTGAACTTGAGTGAGCTCTAGTGATGCACACACCACCACTAATGAAAAATACTCCTTCTCGGTGACACACTGGAGGTGGAGAAACCTCTTACAAGTGATTACACAAGTAATACAAGGAAATACAAGAAATTACAAACAAAATACACAAAACAACGTAAAGAAAACTTTACAATAATTTCTTTGGATGCTTGCTTGTTTAATTTCTTGAACCACACTTGAAGACCCTGATTTGCACCAGCAAATCATCCAAGAAATCACTATAAAAATCCTCCATTCGATCTCTTTTTAAAGTTGTAACTCGGGTTGATTTTTGCCTATTAGTCGACAGTCGATACCCATTAGTCGACTGATCCTATAGTCGTTGTCTGACAACGGCTTAATCCATATTGAAAAAGCTCCAATGGATACCTAGCAGTCGACTGATCATACCCATCAGTCGACTGCTCATAGCCTCCAGTCGATTGCCAAACCCTAACAGTCGACTCGGAAACATTCTATGCCCATGTCCTCGACTAGCGATCGCCATCCATGGCGGTGATCGAATCGATCGGCCGATCGCCCAATAATGGCGATCGCCAAGGCCGATTGTCCGCGATTGAATGCGGTCGACTCACAATAGTCAGTCATAATTCCGATTGATCGCTCACTTGTCGACTCGGCCAAGTGTCAAACACTTGAGCAATCAACTGGTCCATAACCTCAATTGACTGCTACACCTCAACCATGAGGTTTACCCCAAATATGATGCCCTCGTACTTGCTAGATCACCCTTAGCCTAGACCTAAGCCTTCTAGCCACCTCCATCAGCCTCATGCCTATTGGATCCCTCCAAGTCATCTATGACTTGTTCATCCATATACTAGCCTTCAGGTGCTTCCATCGGCTATTGTTATGATAAGCGGGTCTACACTGCCAAAGCACATTGGGCTTACGCTGCCATGACACACGCTTGGATTTTACACCGCCAACCATTGGACTTATGCTGCCAAGACTCCCCCTTGGACTTTATGTCACCAATATCAACCCTTAGACTTCCCAATTGCCAACTCCATGTTGGACTTTCCAAATGCCAAGACTTAAGCTTGGACTTTCCATGCCAAGTGTCTCACTTGGACTTCTCCATCATATGGTCAACCCCATGTCAACCATATAGTCAACCCATTGTCAAACAATGGTCAACTCATCGTCAAACATCAAAATACAAACATCAAACCACTACTCGAGTCAAACTCGGATCTGGTCAATCGTGACATGGGTCGATTGTACTAACAATCAAGACATTACCCAAAAACCTCAAAACTTGACATTGGGGGATAATGATCAAGGGGGAGAATTAGGAAGTAGTAATCAAAGGGGAGGAAGAGGAGATTCCGATGATGAGAGGAGGAAGGAAGACAACCATGATCTAAATCAATTTGAATCACCTCCTAGGACCATAAGGATTCATCAAAACCTTCCACTTGATCAAGTAATAGGAGACCTATCTCAAGGAGTAAGAACTAGGTATTTCCATAGAGCTCCTATTAGTCAAGTTGCTCTCATCTCACAAATTGAGCCTAAATCAATCGATGATGCATTAGTTGATTCGGATTAGATTTTGGCAATGCAAGGAGAATTGGCCTAATTTGTGAGAAGTCAAGTATGCAAGCCAGTCCCTAGACCCGATGATAGCACCATTGTTACCACAAGGTGGGTCTTTAGGAATAAATTGGATGACAAAGGGAACATAACTAGAAACAAGGATAGATTAGTGGCAAGAGGTTTCAACCAAGTTGAAGGACTTGACTATGATGAGACCTATGCACCGGTTGCTAGGTTAGAGTCAATAAGAATCCTATTAGGATATGCCTCTCACATGGGGTTTAAGATTTCTCAAATGGATGTGAAATCGGCATTCCTAAACGGTTTTATTAAGGAAGAGATATATGTAGAACAACCTCTCGGGCTTGAGAGTGTTGATTACCCAAACCACGTATATAGGCTTAGAAAAGCTTTATGTTGATTAAACCAAGCTCCTCGGGTTTGGTATGAAAGATTATCATCTTTCTTAATTTCTAAAGATTTTAGAAGATGTCAAGTAGATCAAACTCTTTTCATTAAGTCAAAGTTAAAGGATATATTTGTTGCCCAAGTGTATGTTGACGACATCATTTTTGGGTCAAAAAATGATGAACTCCTTCAAGACTTTATCAAAAATATGGAAAATGAATTTGAAATGAGTCTAGTTTGGGAGTTAAATTTTTTCTTAGGTCTACAAGTTAAATAAACAAATGAGGGAATCCATATATACCAAAACAAATATACTAAAGAAATGATTAAGATATTTGGTTTGGAAAATGCTAAGGTAGTAATCACTCCTATGACAACTATTACTAAGATAGATAATGATCTTGAGGGTAAATCAATTGACTTAAAACTTTATAGGAGTATGATTGGTAGCCTACTATAACTAACAGCTAGTAGACCCAATATTTTGTTTACGGTAGGTATGTGTGCAAGATACCAATCTTGTGTCACAGAGTCTCACTTAGTGGCCGTTAAAAGAATTTAAAGATATATTAAAGGCACACTAAGTGTAGGACTTTGGTACTCCGAACTAGGTCTTTTGACTTGGTTGGGTATACCGATTATAATTATGCGGGTTGCAAATTGGATCGAAAGACTACTAGTTGTGAGTGCCAATTTCTTGGATCTTCCCTAGTTAGTTGGAGTAGTAGGAAGCAACCTTGTGTTTCTTTATCCACCACCGAGGTCGAGTATGTAGCCATGGGTGGTTATGTAGATCAATTGCTTTGGGTGAGACACACTCTAGAAGACTATGAGCTGCAATACTCCAACATTAAATTTTATTGTGATAATGTGAGTATCATTAATTTGACCAAAAATCTGGTACATAACTCTTGGAATAAGAACATTGAAGTGAAGCATCACTTCATTAGAAATCATGTGGCAAAGGGAGACATTGAACTTAACTACATAGAGTCTAAGTCCAACCTTTTCGACATTTTCACCAAAGCTCTCCCCGAAGCGGATTTCTCATCACTTAGGAGAGAACTTGCAATGTGCTTTGTCAAATAGAGGTTTAGGTTTGCATGATCTCATAGAAAATCTAGGACTATACCTCTAAGCATCTCACAAAACACCTAAGATTCTATGATTTTTGTATTGAGCCACTTAGACATCATGTGAGATGTTAGGAAGATGCACTTGGTTCATCATGCTAATTATGATGCATTAATATGAACCAAAGTGTCATCTAGAGACATTGATCCTTAGTTGGACCAATCATTGGGAAGGCTTGTGTGCAATTGACGTGCATATAGCTCTTAAGACATGATTGGAAATGTCAAACAAAATATATTTTAAACTATATTTATCATATTTTGAAAAATAGTTTTCACTTGATAAGCAAAAGTGGCACAAAGTTTTTAAAAACCTTGAAGCTTTTGCTAGCTTTCCAATTTGTGTCAATTTTGAAATTTGGAAAAGATATATTTTTCAAATTATTTTTCCTTGATATAAATTTATTTTAGAAATATGTCTACAAAATTTCATAAATTTTTGACATTTCTTGAATTATTTATGCATTTTCTGAAGTTAGGCTGAAAACCTGAACTAAACATTTCAGGGGTGGTAGTCGACTGTTGTACTGATTGTCTCAAAAATCAGCCTTATTTACTAGTCTTGAGCTCAATCTTAGGTGTCCAAATGGTATGATAAGCGTAGCAAATAAGGGGGAGTAGGACTAATTGATGCACTGATTTAGGGGGAGTTTTTCTTATGATATATTTTTCATCCCAAAATCTATATGCATAATGATTGTTGGTGCAAAGTTAGGATATATTTCTTATCTATGGTTTCATGCTTTGCTCAACATGTTCTTTACACAAGATAAACTATGTCTTGGATTAAGGGGGAGCCCTATGTCTATCTTATACCTTAGTTCAAGGCATAACAAATTTTATTTATTCATGAACTTATTTTCTATGAGTCCTCTATTTGATGTGTGTCAAAGGGGGAGAAGGGGACATTAAGTTAGAATTTATATTGGGATATATGATGTTTGCATATTTTATGACCAAACTTAAATAATTGTCAAACATCAAAAAGGGAGAGATTGTTAATGCAACAATGCCCAAGCATTTATATATTTTGATGTTTGGATAATCATTTAAGTTAGAAAATATTTGTGATCTAATTATGAATGTGTTAAGTGATAGGAAAAGAGAAGTCCAAGTGTGAATCTTAGCAAAGAAAGTCCAAGGGAAGGTCTTGGCAGCAAAGTCCAAGCATGTAGTCTTTGCAGCGTAAAGTCCAAGCGGACTTTGGCAAAGGAAGTTCAAAAGCAAGGTCTTGGCAGTGTAAGTCCATGTAGTCTTAGCGGTGTAAAGTCCAAGCGGACTTTGGCAAAGGAGAAACCTAAAATATGATGAAACTGAGGGAAGCTCTTGAAGGCAAGTGCAAAGATAAAGGAGTCACGGACTCGGAGGGATCTAGGAGGCGTAAGGCTGAAGAAAGAGCTAGAAGGTTGAGTCGAGGTCTAGGGTGTTGACTTCAAGTATGAATTGATCATACTTGAAGTACTCGAGTCGATTGGGGTCTTTGTCTCAGTCGACTGGTCTCGAGTTTTCGATATTGGAGGGTCCAGAAGGCTTGAATAGTCGATTGGGGGCCCAGTCGTTTGGTCAGCCAGTCAACTAGAGTCAACTGAGTTTTATGGCCCATCAGTCCACTACTAGGGTTTGGCAGTCAACTGATCCATCATCAGCAGACTGTCATACCCTGGCAGTCGATTGTTATAAGTTTACACAGGCACAGAAATATTTTTAGTCGACTGATGGCATGATCAGTCAACTAATCAGAGTTCCATTGAGCTGTGATGATTGTAGATTAGGCCTCGTCAAAAGTCGTTGGATTAGGTCAGCTACAACAGCAGTCGACTGATGGCTCGATTAGTCAACTGTTGCAGGCTCAACGAGAAAATTAGCCCTTTCTCTATAAAAGGAGGCCTTGAGAAGCTTGAGAGGTCTAGTGCTCTCATTCCAAACTTTGCTCTCAAGCTCACCAAGTCTTCTCCAAGCCTTCTAGTATTTCCTAACCTCTTCTTCTCTATTTTAATTCCATCATCTTGTAAGAAGAAGAGTGTAATTATAAGAAGGCTTCTCCACCTTGGTGTGATCATCAAAAGAAGATTTTTAGTGGAGGCTTGCTACGGTTGATCCACCTTACGAATTGCTATGGAGTAGGAGCGTCATCTCCGGACCACGTTAAACATAATTGTTAGCATTGTCTTAATTGTCTCTTGATTTCATTTTTGTTTGTATTATTATTTTTTCTTCCGCTAATGTTTTGTAGAAATCAAAAGAGACTATTCACCCCCCTCTAACCATCCATGGATCTCCAACAATACTTAGGTTAAACCTCATGTTTGAGGTTTATCAGTCGACTGGGATTATAGACCAGTCGACTGGCCAAGTGCACGATACTTGGGAGCCTAGTTTGACTCAAACAGTTGACTGGTTGTGTAGTCGACTAAGGCTCGATTGTTGATCTGTGGCTCTAACAGTCGACTGACCACTAGCATTCGACTGCTAGGGTTTAGCAGTCAACTGACATTAAATGGCTAGGACATAGAATGTTGGGCAGTCGACTGTTGGCCTATGGGAAGTCGACTGGCCTCTAGCAGTCGACTGTCATTTTATGGGCAGTCAATTGGAGCTAGTGGACACGAGCACAAATTTGCGTAGTCGACTAGGTAGTCGACTACTCGCTTGGCAGTCGACTGTTGTAAGGGAAGTTGACTATTAGGGTATCCATTAGACAGAATCCAATGTGGATTATTCTGTTGTGAGACAACAGATAGGTGAGCAATCGACTGGTGCCTTTTGATTGTCGACTACTAAGCGGAGATCTAGCCCAATGTAGGTTATAAAAGGAGTAGAAAAGGGAGGATTTTGGCAGCTATTATTGGGAGCCTTTGGGGAGGAATTGCTGATGCATTCTAGGTCTTCAAAAGCCTTTCAAAGCAACCAAAGAACACTCAAGCAAAGTTTTGTTGTGTAAAGTTTTCTTTACTTGTATTTTACTTATTAAATTGCACACTTGTTGTATTTTATTGTAAGATCTTTTGTACGAGGTTTCTCCACCTCCGGTGCATTGCCGAGAAGGAGAGAGTTATAGTGGTGTGGACACTAGGGCTCGCTGTGGAGTAGGAACCGTAGGTTCCAAACAGGGTATATCTTGGAGTTGTGCTTGTGGTGTATTTTAGCTTGTGCATTTTATTTTTATATTCCACTGTGCACTAATATATTATAGACAAGCACACGATATGAATCAAAAGCGAAAAATGCTATTCACCCCCTCTAGCACATCAAACGATCCCTAACAAGTGATATCAGAGCGGGGCACTCTTCCCCAAACTCATCGCCGCAAGAGAAATGCTAGAGGAGATGGAGTTGCCTAACGATGGATTGGGCTATGACATCACTGTTCTACCTATCTTCAATGGCAAAGACTTCGCTTATTGGAAAAGTAGAATGACATATTTTTTAATGAACAATTTTGACAATTGGCTTTACATTGTACATGGATTTGATCCCCCCGAGGATAAGAAAGGAAAAGTTCTCAAGAAGAAGAAGTGGACCAAGGAGCAAAATCGAAAATAAAAAGGTAATTTTAATGTTAGCTAAATCAATTCCTAAGGATTTATTGTATAGCTTAGGAGAATTTTATGACACAAAGGAGCTATGGAGCAAATTGATCGAGCTCTATGAAAAACCCTCACCGGCTCAAGATGACAAGGGGAATGAGATCAAGGAAGAATGCTCAACGGTCCAAAGTGAAGATGATGATAAGACCGAAGAAGCAAGTTCATCATCCTCTCAAGAGCGTGAAGTATCGGGAGTTGAGAGGTGCTCAACATCCGAGGTAGAGGAGGTTGAAGAAGTCTCCACCTCAAGGATTGAGGAGGAGGGGAGACAATCTTCCATACCGGAGCAACAAGAAGAGTCGTCTACATCCGGGAGGAGTGAAGAATTCGACCAAGCTCACCCTATAGGTAACTCAAGCAGGGTCAATAAAAATAAAAATCACATAACATGTTTTGAGTGTAGGGAAGTAGGGCACTACAAAAACAAGTGTCCTAGATTGATTAAGAAGAAAGCCCAAGTGTCATCTAAGGCCAAGGAGAAGGTGAAGGAGATTGGTGCCCCGATCTGCAAAAGTAAGGAGCATATTGTATGCTTTAAATGTCAATAACGGGGTCACTATAGGAGCCAATGTCTTAGGGGGAGTCACTCCAAGAAGGACAAAGTAGGGAGCTCAAATGTTGGGGGAGCTAAGGCAAATCGTAAGGTATCATTTAATTTTGCACCTACTAGTTTTCGCAATAATAAGAGGCATGCTAATAATTGTATTGCTATTGCTCATGAATAAAAGTATGCTAGAAATAAATATTATTGCTTAGGTGTCAAATATGTCAATTTGCCTAAAGGCAATTCAAGAACCATACCACCTAAGGATAGGAAGGTAGAGAACCTAGGCAATAATCCTAAGAAATCTAGACATATGCTTAGAAAGAGAAATTCCCAAAAGAAGAATGAAAATTCAAATATTGAGAAATTAGAAATAGAAAATTAAACTTTGAGGTCAAAACTTGAGAAAATGGAAAATACCCTTAGGAAAATGGAAAATATGATTCAATGGTCAAATAGTCAAAGTCTAGGTTCTAGGAGGCAAGACCTACCTAAGGACGAGAAGGGTCTGGGTCACAAACCTAAGTCCAAGAAAATAATATCATCCTACCATAGTGTTATATTTGTCTATGGAACAAGTCCTAAGTCTAGGAAGGTCAAGGTCATAAGGGAGGCAATCCCTAGAGTTGACCTTAGGAAGATTGAAGTGACTAAGGCATCTAAAAGGTCTAAGAAAGTCACTAACAAGGTTACAAGGGAGGTAATCCCTAGAGTTAACCTTAAGAAGACCCAAATGACTAAGGCTTTCATGCCTAGAAGGGTCATTAGGAAGGTACTTAGGGAAGTCATCCCTAGCGAGTACCTAGTTAACCCAATGAGCTCCAATAGGTATTGGGTTCCTAGGAATGTGATCCCTTCACGTTAGATAGGTTTAGGGTGTGCCAACCTTAAATGGATGGATAGTTAACCTAACCATGGTAAAGGTAACACTTTAGGGCATTTTCGAAGTATTGTAATACTTTGAAAATGAAATTAGAAATATATCTTAAAGGAATTTAGGATGTGCCAATAGAAATTATAAAGGTTGAAAAATTGATCAAAATTGACACAAATAAGATTTAGAGTCATGGAGTGCCAAGTTTGGATGTTTGTCACACTTGAGGGAAAATTAGCATTAAGATAAATGAGGTTTAATCCTAGTAATGACAATTAAGCTTGAAATCTAGGTATTCTTATACCTTTATATTTTATTTGTCATATGTCATGTCATGACATCATATTTCATTTGATCATATAAAATATCATGAGAATGTTTAAGTTAATATGTCATGTTTGTATTTGAGTTTATTTTTATGTCATGACAGCATGATTATTGACAAATATTTTAAATTATGCACATCTATTATGTCATGATCTTATTCATGCATTAAGGTTAATAAAATTGAATTAAGGACAATGACATGATTTGAAGTCCCAAGATAAGGGAATTAAATAGAGTTGCCTAGATAAAATACATGAGACCTTAGATTAGGGAAGAACCTAAAATCACATCTCACAAGGACTATAAATTGATATGTGTGTGTATTGATACACCCTAGACACATGTGAGATGTTAGGAATGTGAGTTAAGTTCAAGGTGCCTAGATATTTTATCTAGATGAACTCAAACTCATAATATGTCATTAAGGGATCATGAGGAAAGATAATGTATAAGTCATGTACATCTAGCCCACATACATGGTTCAAAATAAGGTTTTAATATCATTTTAGAAAACCTTGGTGAACCCTATCTTTTGATAGCAATCACCATTGAACAAGTTGACACAAAGTTAGGCAAAAACATTGAAGTTTTCAATGGTTTTTGAACTTTATATAAATACTTCAATTTAATGAGAATTTTATTATAAAATTATTTTTCACCCATTATATTTCTTGTAAGTAATGTACATATTGTTGGAATATCAGAGCCGCAAAAACTGCTTTTTGCATTGCGAAAACCTCGGATGTCCGACCACGGATCCGTGCGAAGATATATAAAAATAAATTCATGTATGTGTTATGGAAACCTAGATCTACCTTATATCTACATGATGAGAGCGTTACCCTCGTAGCGACGCACTTCGCTTATCCCGCTCGTCCAAACGCTTTGCCGGATCTCGAAGAGTGTCAAGTGTACACTTCTCTACAAGTATCCATATGGACAAATGGTGGAGAAAAGACAATCTTGAGTGTGCTAGCACTCCTTTATAGTCTCGGCAATGGAGGATTAGGAGAGAGCAAGAAGGAGAGCAAGGAAGAAGATGATGAAGTTAATCACAATAAATTCACCCACTAATACAAAAGTGGTCGGCCACTTTGTTTTTGGGGGGTTAGATGCATGCATGTAACTCCAAGAGCCAATGGCTCTTGGTCTCCCTCATGAGGTGGCACCACATGATAAGTCCATGATGATGTGGAACATCATAATTGGCCGGCCCCCATGCCAAGTCTCTATGACATGGCAATTGGTCAAGTCAAAATTGACCATTAATCTTCCTTCTCAAGTCAAGTCAAACTTGACCTATTATCTCCCATTGTTGATCAAATCTAATCACTTGATTCAAGTCAATTTGATTTAATGAATCTCTATTCATTAACTTAAATTGACTCAATGAATCAAATCTAAATTAGACTCATTCAACACTTGAATCAAATTGAGTCTAACTCAATTTGTCTAATTTGGATTACTCTTAATTCAATTTGGTTCATCCCATGAACCTAATCCTCATGGTTCATCATATGAACCTAATATCCATCTAATTTCCCTTTGTGTGTGACCCTATAGGTTCTTGTAACGTTGGAAATGCTCCTAAACCGATTTAGGAACATAAGCAATGAGCGGTATCTAGCAACACATCATTGCTACCCAAGTTACAAGAATGTTGAGATCCAACATCACCTTTATGACTACTAATTATGACTCTCACAATATGTTACAATGTCCATGTATCCTTGACATCTAGATTGACCAATTGAGGTATAGACCGTGTCATCCTCGGTACAATCTATATCTTGAACTCCAAGTAGACTCACTCTAATTAAATGAGCTCAATATCTCATATTGACTGATTTAGGCATGGCCATGCACTTCGTGGTCTCACTCTATCAAGAATAACGATGTCACTCCCGTCATATAGGAGGGATAGATCTCATCTACATCACTCACATCCCTCCGCATAATTTTTTACATACCCAGTAATCGCCTTTATAGTCCACCCATTTATAGGTGACGTTTGACGAAGCCAAAGTATGCAACTCCTTATGCAGGGAACCATGGTGACTTCAGGTCAAAGGACTAATAGTCATACTAATAGTCACATGAGAAAGTATATGACACTCATATAACGATCCATGATACTTTCTCATAGCGAGTCATTCAGTATACATTCTCCAATGCATACCCATGTGTCAACTTGATATCTCATATCCATGACTTGTGAGGTCAAGTCATCGAGTTGACCTACATGCTAGTCTATATGCATTAACATTGTCCCTGAATGTTAATACTTGACTAGGAATGATTAAGAGTGGTGCTCTCTATATCATCTCATTATCGATTCAACCAATCGATTGATATAGATAAGAACCTTCTACTCAAGGACGTTATTATACTTAGTTATTTGGCACAAATACAAGTAAATATAATAACCATGCCTTTATAAATAGGAATATGATACAATAAAGTCCATACAACAATCATCACAGGATTGACTCTAGGGCTTTCACTAACAATCTCCCACTAACACTAGTGTCAATCACTGTAGTATCTAATATCCAATGACCTAGTGTGACCATCATTCTTTTTCTGTGCCAAAGCCTTGGTCAAGGGATCTGCGATGTTAGCCTTTGTGGGTACTCTACAAATCTTCACATCTCCTCTATCGATAATCTCTCGAATGAGATGGAAGCGTCGTAGTATATATTTGGTCCGCTGGTGTGAGTGAGGTTCCTTAGCCTGCACAATAGCTCTATTGTTGTCACAATAGAGCTCTATAGGATTTGCTATGCTAGAAACCACCCCAAGCTCAGTAATGAACTTGCGGATCCAAACTGCCTCCTTTGTTGTCTCTGACGCAGCGATATACTCGGCTTCTGTTGTAGAAACAACAATTGTGTCCTGCTTCAAACTCTTCTAGCTCACAGCGCCACCATTCAAACAAAACACGAACCCTGACTATGATCTATAATCATCCTGGTCAGATTGGAAGCTGGCATCGCTGTAACCCTTTACAGCTAGCTCCTCATCGCCTCTAAATATCAAGAAATATTCATTAGTCCTTCTCAAGTACTTAAGAATATTCTTGACTGCTAGCCAGTGACGCTCACCTGGATTTGACTGGTATCTACTCATCATGATCAAAGCATATGAGACATCAGGATGAGTACATAGCATGGCGTACATGATAGATCCTATAGCAGATGCATAAGGGATCTTATCCATGAGGTCTCTCTCCTCTCTAGAAGAGGGACTTTAAGTCTTCGAAAGACTCACACCATGTGACATCGACAGAAGTCCCTTCTTGGAATTCTGCATGGCAAACCGTAGTAATACCGTATCATTATATGTACTCTGACTTAGGCCAAACAATCTCTTAAATCTATCTCTATAGATCTTGATGCCTAGAATACAGGCTGCTTCACCTAAGTCCTTCATTGAGAAGCACGTCCCCACCCAAGTCTTCACAGACTGTAGCGAAGGGATGTCATTCCCAATGAGTAGTATGTCATCCACATACAATACAAGGAAGACAACTGTGTTCCCATTAACCCTCTTGTAGACACAGGGTTTATCTTCATTCTTGATGAAACCAAACTATTTGATCGCATCATCGAATCGAAGATTCCAGCTCCGAGAAGCTTGCTTTAGCCCATAAATGGACCTTTGCAGCTTGCATACTTTCCCAGTATGTTGTGGATCTAGAAAACCCTTAGGTTGTGTCATGTACACATCCTCAAGCAAATTTCCATTCAGAAACACAGTTTTGACATCCATATGCCAGATCTCATAATCGTGTTACGCTGCAATAGCAAGCATGATTCGAATGGACTTAAACATCGCCACTGGAAAAAAAGTTTCATCATAGTCAATACCATGAATTTGCTTGAAACCTTTAGCCACCAATCGGCTCTTATAGGTATGCGTAAGTCCATCCATGTCAGTCTTTCTCTTAAAGACCCACTTACACCCAATGGGTTTGACCCCTTTAGGTGGATCAACCAAAGTTCATACATGGTTGGTGTACATGGATTCCATCTCGGATCTCATGGCCTCTAGCCTTTTCTCAGAATCTGGACTCATCAACGGTTCCGATAGAAGGTAGACTCATTTTCAATGAGCATAACGTCATCATGGTTGTTAGTAATATATGAGAGATGTCCTAAGGCAATCGCCTTATGTTTGAACCATTTATATGATAAATGAAGATTCATTATTTGAGTATACATATTTTCGTGTATTTGATTAGATCTTAAACTCATTTACTGAATGTCCACGATACAATTCAGAGCATGAGAGAATTTGTGATTGGATCACAACTAGTGAGTATCTCTACATGTGTAATTGTGATGTATCGGAATTATCCCTAGTCGATGAATTGATGGATTTGGACACCATAAATTCTATCCAGACTAGCATGAGGTATACTCCTTGGTGTATCCAAGCAGCTGATTCTCACTAGCTGGAGACATTGTGATGTCCGGAGTTAATCGTGGATGCTAGTTATGGTAACTAGTTCATTGGAGTGACCAGCCGTAAGACTTCATATGGTTCTCTGCATATATAGATATGTCAATGAAGTTCTTACTGCAGCTTAAGTGTGATGTTCCTTTGACTTGCGGTATTCAAGTCATCATGATCATGAAGACTTATGCTTTGACATCTTAAGCAAACATCTCTGAGGAGATGTAGACCCGGGATGATTGGGTATAAGTCGAAGTAATCGAAGGTGTTTGAATAGCCTATAAAGGATTCACCACTCCTTGCAAGGAGATGTATACCCATGGCCTCTCGTCGGATTGTTACTAAAGTCTTTGGCCAAAGCATTACATGTTTAGAGTAAGGTACTCTTGGATACATGTGCAGTAACTAGAATCTGTAGGACGAGGAAATGATACTTGGGCTAGGTGTGACGTAGTCAACCTAGTGGGGACTGACACTATAGACCATGTCCTGAACCAAGTGAGTATAAGATGAGTGAAGGGAATGGGGCACGATTCATTCGAGCTGCTGAAGGGTTTCAGAAATAGTTCTGGATCAACCGTTGATTTTTTTAGTTATTTGGGGATCATGATGTACTACTAGGTGCCACTCATGATCATTCTATAATTAATGGTTAATTATAGACGGCAAACATAAACTGAGAACCTATTTGGTCACACGCACAACGAGCATAATTCGAAGGATTTAAAACGAGCTTGAGAATGAGATTCTCGGACCGAGAGATGTCATTCCCAATGAGTAGTATGTCATCCACATACAATACAAGAAAGACAACTGTGTTCCCATTAACCCTCTTGTAGACACAGGGTTCATCTTCATTCTTGATGAAACCAAACTATTTGATCGCATCATCGAATCGAACATTCCAGCTCCGAGAAGCTTGCTTTAGCCCATAAATGGACCTTTGCAGCTTGCATACTTTCCCAGTATGTTGTGGATCTAGAAAACCCTTAGGTTGTGTCATGTACACATCCTCAAGCAAGTTTCCATTCAGAAACACAGTTTTGACATCCATATGCCAGATCTCATAATCGTGTTACGCTGCAATAGCAAGCATGATTCGAATGGACTTAAACATCGCCACTGGAGAAAAAGTTTCATCATAGTCAATACCATGAATTTGCTTGAAACCTTTAGCCACCAATCGGCTCTTATAGGTATGCGTAAGTCCATCCATATCAGTCTTTCTCTTAAAGACCCACTTACACCCAATGGGTTTGACCCCTTCAGGTGGATCAACCAAAGTTCATACTTGGTTGGTGTACATGGATTCCATCTCGGATCTCATGGCCTCTAGCCTTTTCTCAGAATCTGGACTCATCAACGGTTCCTGATAGGAGGTAGACTCATTTTCAATGAGCATAACGTCATCATGGTTGTTAGTAATATATGAGAGATGTCCTAAGGCAATCGCCTTATGTTTGAACCATTTATATGATAAATGAAGATTCATTATTTGAGTATACATATTTTAGTGTATTTGATTAGATCTTAAACTCATTTACTGAATGTCCATGATACGATTCACAGCATGAGAGAATTTGTGATTGGATCACAACTAGTGAGTATCTCTACATGTGTAATTGTGATGTATCAGAATTATCCCTAGTCGATGAATTGATGGATTTGGACACCATAAATTCTGTCCAGACTAGCATGAGGTATACTCCTTGGTGTATCCAAGCAGCTGATTCTCACTAGCTGGAGACATTGTGATGTCCGGAGTTAATCGTGGATGCTAGTTATGGTAACTAGTTCATTGGAGTGACCAGCCGTAAGACTTCATATGGTTCTCTGCATATATAGATATGTCAATGAAGTTCTTACTGCAGCTTAAGTGTGATGTTCCTTTGACTTGCGGTATTCAAGTCATCATGATCATGAAGACTTATGCTTTGACATCTTAAGCAAACATCTCTGAGGAGATGTAGACCCGGGATGATTGGGTATAAGTCGAAGTAATCGAAGGTGTTTGAATAGCCTATAAAGGATTCACCACTCCTTGCAAGGAGATGTATACCCATGGCCTCTCGTCGGATTGTTACTAAAGTCTTTGGCCAAAGCTTTACATGTTTAGAGTAAGGTACTCTTGGATACATGTGCAGTAACTAGAATCTGTAGGATGAGGAAATGATACTTGGGCTAGGTGTGACGTAGTCAACCTAGTGGGGACTGACACTATAGACCATGTCCTGAACCAAGTGAGTATAAGATGAGTGAAGGGAATGGGGCACGATTCATTCGAGCTGCTGAAGGGTTTCAGAAATAGTTCTGGATCAACCGTTGATTTTTTTAGTTATTTGGGGATCATGATGTACTACTAGGTGCCACTCATGATCATTCTATAATTAATGGTTAATTATAGACGGCAAACATAAACTGAGAACCTATTTGGTCACACGCACAACGAGCGTAATTCGAAGGATTTAAAACGAGCTTGAGAATGAGATTCTCAGACCGAGAGAAACTAGGTTTGGTTGGACCAAACAAGGAGCGAGCATAAAATCGTTTCAGTCACAATGGAAGCGTGGATGGGCCGTGTCTTATGAAGACATGATGGATGAACCAAATTGGTTTGGTTCTAATCCAATGGAGGAGAATAAACCAAAGGGGTTTGGTTTGTTTTAAACGAATGAATCAAAGTTGGTTCGGTTCGTTTTAACTTAAAATAGACCAACATGGTTTGGTTTATTTTAACTTAAAATAATGGAGCGGGTTAACGGGATTTTGGTTATGATCCGATAACCATTAAGAGAATTTGTTCTCTATAAAATAGGGCTTAAGGGTTTTGTTAAGCCCTAATCCAAGCAATCCCTAGTTGCAGCCCACCCCTCCTCTCCTCTAGTGGTCGACGGCCAACCTAGCCACCGCCCAGCTTTGTGCCGCCGTCCAAGCTTGTTGTAGGCATCCAAGCTTCAGCCGGTGATCCTCCGGCAACCCTCAGGTAATCCTCCTTGGCTCCGGTGACCAAGGAATAGCTGGCCCTCTTCTCTTTACCCGGCGCAAACTCCTCCACCAAGCTGTCCAGTTTTCTGGACAGCATGTCTTCTTCATGTAAAAGCATTGTTTGGATGACGTTTGGAGCTCCGAAAGTGGCTTGCTTGCCGGGGATTTGATCTCCGGTAATCCTCATAGGTGGACGACGAAGAATTCGTCAAACGGTTGACGAATACCTCTCCGGAGAAGCGAGTTTTTGAGGACTCATTTTAGATCCGAATTTTGATTCGGATTGTGATCTTCTCTCGATCACATCGTCTTCAACACGAGGCTAGTAACTCGTACAAAGACGAGACTCGTGACTTTGTGAAGTCATCCCGAAGATACTCGGCGTGGATACGGATAGAGGCGATTCTAGTGAGGATCACTCCGGTTGATGCCTTTCCCGCTACACGTGATATGTCAGGTATACGTAGTATAAATTTCCTTTTATTGTAAAATTTGAATTTACTGTTATGTCTACACATGTTGTACTATGCATGCGTGTGGTGTGTTTGTTTTAATAAATTAGATTTATTATTTTTATTTCTTCTGTTGTGCACATGTTTACAAAATATATTCGAACACACACTCGTCGGGGTGCCGGAAACCCAACAATGGTCACACAAGAGAAATGAGTATCTCTCAGGATGACGACGTACCCTATCATACCTGCGAATAGGTAGGTCTACCTGAATAGGTGGTTGTTTCACAACTCTTTGTGCAACAATCTCATCACCCACAACACTTTGTGGCTCCTGTTCAACCTCCATCAAGGCCTCAATGTTATGGTGCTTATCTTGAATTTCTTCAAGATCGAACGTACTCTCACTAGTTTTTCTAGAAACAAAATCCCTTTCTAGAAATACCCCAATCTTTGTCACAAACACTTTGTGCTGACTGGGAATGTAGAAGTAATATCCCTTCCTCTCCTTGGGATATCTAACAAAATAGCACTTATCGGATTTGGGTCCCAGTTTGTCTGAGACTTGATATCGAATGTAAGTCTCACAACCCCAAATCCTCATGAAAGATATCTTGGGATTTCTCCCCGTCCATATCATATATGGTGTCTTTATCATAGCCTTGGATGGTACACAGTTAAGTGTGAAGGCTGTTGTGTCTACAGCATATTCCCAAAAGGATATAGGAATATCTGTGTGACTCATCATAGATCGTACCATATCTAATAGGGTATGATTCCTCCTTTCGGATACATCATTCCATTGTGGTGTTCTAGGAGAAGTGAGTTGGGATAGAATCTCACACTCAGCTAGATAGTCATGAAACTCATGTCTAAGGTATTCACCACCTCGATCTGATCGAAGTATCTTAATTCTCTTGCCAAGCTGGTTTTGTACTTCATTCTTGAATTCTTTGAACTTTTCAAAGGATTCTGATTTATGTGTCATCAGATACACATAACCATATCTACTGAAGTCATCAGTAAATGTAATGAAGTACTTGTAACCACCTCTAGCAGCAACATTGAAAGGGCCCCACACATCACTATGTATAAGTCCTAACAAGTCTGTTGCTCCTTCCCTTTGTCCACTAAAGGGAGTCTTGGTCATCGTGCCTAAAAAGCAAGACTCGTATGTCTCATATGATTCAAAATCAAATGAGTCCAGCAGCCCATGCTTATGGAGCTGGGATAAGCGACTCTCATTTATGTGACCTAAGCGACAATGCCAGAGATAGGTTTGGTTCAACTCATTTGACTTGAACCTTTTGGTACTTATGTTATAGATGGGGCTCTCTAAGTCTAGAAAGTAGAGTCCGTTCATTAGAGGTGCACTATAATAGAATATATCATTTAAATAAACTAAACAACATTTGTTCTTTATTATAAATGTAAATCCTTTCTTATCCAAATAAGAAATCGAAATTATGTTTTTAGTCAAAGGAGGCACATACAACATTCATCTAGTTCTAGTACAAGCCCATAGGGCAGAGATAGATCATAAGTTCCTACAGCAACAGCAGCAACTCTTGCTCCATTGCCTACTCGTAGGTCAACCTTGCCCTTTGTCAATGCCCTACTATTTCTCAGCGCTTGGACATTGGTACAAATGTGAGATGCACATCCGGTATCTAATACCCATGATGAATAAATAGATAGATTGATTCTATAACATTTATACCTGAAGTAGAAGTCTCACTTCTCTTCTTCTTAAGATCTTCCAGGTATGCTTTGTAGTTACGCTTCCAGTGTCCAGCTTCCTTGCAGTGGAAGCAAGTCCCTTCTTTGGACACCCCTCCTTTGGGTTTCAGTTCTTTGCCTTTGCCCTTGGCTTGGGACTTTCCCTTACCTTTAGACTTGCCCTTGCCTTTCTTCTTTTTCACCATCAAAATGGAGTCAGATTTTCCCTTCTTAAGGTTGAGCTCAGCAGTTCTCAACATGCTGAGCATCTCAGGAAGTGACTTATCAATTTTATTCATGTTATAATTCATGACAAATTGATTGTAGGTTTGTGGAAAAGATTGCAAGATCAAGTCAGTGGCCAGCTCTTGGCCAAGTAGGAATCTCAATCTCTGTAGGTTTTCTATGTACCCAATCATCTTGAGTACATATGGACCTACGAGAGTCCCATCTTGCATCTTGGACTGAAACAATGCCTTAGAGATCTCATATCTCTCGTGCCTTGCTTGTCCTTGATATAGTCAATGAAGATGTTCAACCATATCATAATCATTCATGAACTCATGTTGCTTCTGAAGCTCAGAGTTCATGGTCGCGAGCATGTGACATGATACATCTAATGCATAATCTTGATGCTTCTTGTAAGCATCTTTGTCAGTTCGCGAGACAGTGGTAGGAGGTGCCTCCGGAATGGGCTACTCTAGGATGTACAATTTTCTTTCTTGGGTGAGAACAATTCTCAGGTTCCTGTACCAGTTCAGGAAATTAGCTCCATTGAGCTTGTCCTTCTCAAGGACAGAACGCAGGGAGAGAGGGTTCGTGTTTGTCGACATGGTAATCTACAACATATATAATGCAGAAAATTAATATCATATTCCATTTATCATTTAATTAGGCCTTTAATCAAATAATGCTCCCATTGAATTATAGGACTTTTGTAGAATCGAGTTATGGATGTGGTCAAACCACATTACTAGATTCATACAAACATGCCATAATTCTTGCGGAACAAGATCCACATCATACTAGGCCTTGAGATAGCCTTGGCTAAATCACCCAAGACTTAGTATGATCGGTAGGTAACACATTACCGATTACATCTCTATGCAACTCTTGTTTATAGGATCAAGACCCACATTTACAAAAGACCTTGAGTTAGCTTTGGCTAAATCGCCCAAGATTTAGTGTAAATGCGATCTTATCCTATCTTTCCAACAGTTGGAATATGCCTATAGTTCTACTCGATCCAATTGAGTTAACTAGTTTTTACTCAATCTAATTGAGCTTACTCTAACCCAAGTCGTGATAGGCGGGACCAAGATTGTCTCTCTGCACCCTACCAAGATAATATGCGTTGCTCTACTTTGGCAGATTCAACAAAAACAAATGATCGAGGTAATGATGGGTATCAAGACTTGGTAGGCATTTTCGAGTTGATTCGATTAGGATCTAATCTAATCGTGAATGTGTATCATATACGCATCAAGACCTTTATTATCTTACACTAGCATGCATCATATACATACAAGAAAAACATCCTAGCATGCATCATATACATACAAGCAAAATTTACTAGCATGCATCACATACATACAAGCTATATATATATAAATTAATTGTGATGTGGTTATGGCCCTACTACGATCTTCTCAAGCCAATGAGAAGATCGGACGGTCAACCTAGGGTTAGCGGCTTCTCCAAGCGCCTCCTTTGACCGCCATGTGTCGTCGGCACACTTCTCGAAACTCTGTCTACTAGTGGACCTTCCACCGCTCCATTTTGTACATTACAAACATGAAACTCCATTTTACAACTAGAATTTTAAAAGAAAAGGCACGACGCGCAGGTCGCATACCCTATACAACATGCACAACCACAAAAACGACGCGCAGGCCGTATTATGAATTACAACACATTTATCATCCAATTATATTGGGGTTCTTGGGCCATGACCATCACAGAATTATACATAATTCTAAATTATGTATATTACAGAAATTTCTATAATTTTTCCTTTTTTTTCAATTTTATGAGTCACCTCTCCGTAACAGTCCTGCTAAGCGATTTCCGGGCATGATCGCGGGACAATGCCCATTTCGAGGTTAGGGGCAGCGTCCCTACTCTCAAAATAAACTTTGCGAGTGTCCCACCTTGAACTTACAGTGACTTAAGTCATTTTCCCAAAAACTTAAAGCAGAACTCGCTGTTTCGGAGAGTTTTTCTCGGTGGTTGAAGCCTACAAGTGTCCCAACACTGGTTGCTTCGACTCTTCGAGAAAAATATCCAAAAAATCTATAAAATTAGGAAATTTACAGAAACTTAAAAATATGTAATTTTTATATCTAATACAAAAACTACAAATTTAAAACACATACATGCTTCGCACGTGGCTCTGATACCACTATTGTACTATCAGAGACGCAAAAACTGCTTTTTGCGTTGTGAAAACCTCGGAAGTCTGGCCACGGATTCGTGCGAAGATATATAAAAATAAATTCTTGTATGTGTTATGGAAACCTAGATCTACCTTAGATCTACATTATGAGAGTGTTACCCTCGTAGCGACGCACTTCGCTTATCCCGCTCGTCCAAACGCTTTGCCGGATCTCGAAGAGTGTCAAGTGTACACTCCTCTACAAGTATCCACACGGACAAATGGTGGAGAAAAGACAATCTTGAGTGTGCTAGCACTCCTTGATAGTCTCGGCAATAGAGGATTGACAGAGAGCAAGAAGGAGAGCAAGGAAGAAGATGATGAAGTTAATCACAATAACTTCACCCACTAATACAAAAGTGGTCGGCCACTTTGTTTTTCGGGGGTTACATGCATGCATGTAACTCCAAGAGCCAATGGCTCTTGGTCTCCCTCATGAGGTGGCACCACATGATAAGTCGATGATGATGTGGAACATCATCATTGGCCGGCACCCATGCCAAGTCACCATGACATGGCAATTGGTCAAGTCAAAATTGATCATTCATCTTCCTTCTCAAGTCAAGTCAAACTTGACCTATTATCTCCCATGGTTGATCAAATCTAACCACTTGATTCAAGTGAATTTTATTTAATGAATCTCTATTCATTAATTTAAATTGACTCAATGAATCAAATCTAAATTCGACTCATTCAACACTTGAATCAAATTGAGTCTAACTCAATTAGTCTAATTTGGATTACTCTTAATCCAATTTGGTTCATCCCATGAACCTAATCCTCATGGTTTATCATATGAACATAATCTCCATCTAATTCCCTTTGTGTGTGACCCTATAGGTTCTTGTAACATTGGCAATGCTCCTAAACTGATTTGGGAACATAAGCAATGAGCGGTATCTAGCAACACATCATTGCTACCCAAGTTACAAGAATGTTGAGATCCAACATCACCTTTGTGACTACTAATTGTGACTCTCACAATATGTGACAATGTCCCTATATCCTTGACATATAGATTGACCAATTGAGGCATAGACCATGTCATCCTCGGTACAATCTATATCTTGAACTCCAAGTAGACTCACTCTAATCAAATGAGCTCAATATCTTATATTGACTCATTTAGGCATGGCCATGCACTTCGTGGTCTCACTCTATCAAGAATAACAATGTCACTCTCGTCATATAGGAGGGATAGATCCCATCTACATCACTCACATCCCTCCGCATAATTTGTTACATATCCAGTAATCGCCTTTATAGTCCACCCATTTATGGGTGACATTTGATGAAGCCAAAGTATGCAACTCCTTATGTAGGGAACCATGGTGACTTTAGGTCCAAGGACTTATAGTCATACTAATATTCACATGAGAAAGTATATGACACTCATATAACGATCAATGATACTTTCTCATGGCGGGTCATTCAGTATACATTCTCCAATGCATACCCATGTGTCAACTTGATATCTCATATCCATGACTTGTGAGATCAAGTCATCGAGTTGACCTACATGCTAGTCTCTATGCATTAATATTGTCACTGAATGTTAATACTTGACTAGGAATGATTAAGAGTAGTGTTCTCTATATCATCTCATTATCGATTCAACCAATCAATTGATATAGATAAGAACCTTCTACTCAAGGATGTTATTATACTTAGTTATTTGGCACCAATACAAGTAAATATAATAACCATGCCTTTATAAATCAGAATATGATATAATAAAGTTCATACAACAATCATTACATGATTGGCTCTAGGGCTTTCACTAACATATATGAATTTTCAAAAAATTTCAAAATACGTATAATTTTTTTTGAATTTTTAAAATTCATATCTGAAACCTAATTTTTGCAGTTTGCAGAAAGTAGTCAACTGCTAGGTTAGCTAGTCGACTGGTTGTGGTGTTGTCGATTGATTTATATTTCAATCGTTTGTCATGTGTGATATTGGCTGAACAAGATTTGTTTATCTAGTTATCAACAATTTTAGGCTTCCCAACGTCTTCTATCGTTAGGAGCATTGAAAATGATTAGGAGCATGAGTTAGGGTGGAGTATCGAATTGTAAGGGTTGTGAAAGTTCAATATTGAACTTTTACCCTTAATTTCAATTGTGTAGATTTCCTATAGGCTTAGGAACTCTCCAAGGACATTGTTGGTGCAACGGGCAAGAGGTAGCAAGCATTTTGGAGGGGTTTTGTCCTGTTTGATCGATATGAGCGCTAAAGGGGGGGGTGAATATCGTACGTAAAAACTTTTCTTTTTCGACTATTAAAATCAAGTACACAGCGGAAAACTAAAAGACAAACACAAAAAAGACACAAATTTTTTTACTTGGTTCACAGCCCATCGGCTGCTAATCCAAGGCCCTATGATCCTTGATCGCTTCCGAAGGGTAATCACTAAAAGTTTCTTCCTCGTTTGAGGTAAGAGACAAGACAATTACAATGATTATAAGGTTGGTAACAATCTTACCGGTCCTTATACAAATTAAGTACAGAAAGATAATAATAATACCGATAATTAATTAGAAGATGGTGCACGGTCGGAGTAGCGTTGTAGAGAGCACGAGCACTTGGGAGATTCTTGAATTTGGGTGTGAGTCCTCCCCTCCTTTTATAGATTTGCACCTTGGAATTTGTACCGATCCATATCCAAAACTTGTGGATCTTATCCTGAGGTGGCGGCTTATCTTATCCTGAGGTGGCGGCTTATCTTATTTTGAGGTGGTGGCATCAATCTCTATCTCTTTGACCTTGTTTGATTAAATCGACATCGATCATCCTCTTAGCATCGCCTTGATCGACTATTGACATCTCTAGTTGACTGCTGCACTTGAGAATTCCTGCAATACAAGATTAGCACAATAGATGCATAATGTCATGTAGTGTGACAGTCCTTTGACTGTCCGATCTCGACTTCAGCATTCCTTTGGAAGCCTTAGTCAGATCAACGCCTAGGATTGTCCTCTAACCGATGACGCATCCTTACCACCGCTCCACACATGGAGCTTACCTTTGGTCCTCTTGACCTGTCGCTTAGCTTTTAGTCACCACTGAGGTTCCTCGACTCCCCGAGGTTCTCCTGGTGTCGCCCGACCACCACGGTTTCTCAACTTGAGATTCTCTGGATGTCGCTCGACCTTTGGCTTAGCTTAAACACTTCCTGCACACTTAGCATATCACATGAGATAACAAAATAGCTTAACTTTGAATCTTTGCCATCAGCAAAATCAAGGTTCGATTATCTAGTGCCCCTGCACCAACAATCTCCCCCTTTTTGATCTATTACAAACCAATTCAAAGTTAAGAGAAAATAAGCAGTAGGCATTGAACAATCATTTTTCAAAACCTCCCCCTTAAGGGTACCTCCCCCTTAAGGTACCCTTTCTAGGTGAGTTTTTAGGTGAACAATCATTTCTAGGTGAGTTTTGAAAAAAAAATTACTTTTTGGGAAAGAAAAAGTAAGTAACCTCTTAACTTTATTCTCTCTCCCCCTTTGACATATATAAAAAATAACTTTATATTAGGTACATTGCAAAGAAATAGAATTTTTAAACATGCTAATCAAGTTGATTTAATATGTTCAACTCCCTTTAATACTTAAGAGTTTAGGAGTTTAGGTTTCTAGATCCTGCACCAACAATGTATATCCTAGGTTAGAATGTGACCACCTAACCTTTAACATTGTTATAAAATTTTGAGAAAGAATTAAAAAAAAACATTTTAAAGGCTCATGTCTATTGATTTTTATGCCGAATTGGAGGTAGCTAGATACTAAGTTTGTCCAACTTAAGTCTTCTCTCCCCCTTGGCATATTATCAAAAAAAGGATTTAAATTTAGAAAGTATTGGTGATTTTTTTTAAAAAAAATATTTTTTAACAACTTCTATGATGATTATCCAATTAGAACCTCCCCCTTAACCTAACATCCTTGTTAGCCACAAGGAAGGCATATCTAGAGGGTCTCCCCTTTTGTCTGACTAACTCTTAGGGCATCCTTGTTGGCCATAAGGAAGGCTCACCTAAGTGTCCAGAGGGTCTAGGTATCTAAAGTTGACCTAAGGATTTAGACGTTCAGTATTGGTCAACTAACCATCATTTTAAGAAGCATAGTTGTTTTGAAAACTACGTATAACTACACACAATAATCATGGCAACCAATAAAAATAGTTTTAAGAATCTATTTATGTGTATATAATAAATTTTGAAATCATTTACAAAATCATTTTTAATTTGTCGTCCTTACCATCTCACCCATTCTACATGATCAACAAAGTTATCCTTATAGGCATTGTGAGATGAATTTAATTTAATGCCTTAGAAATTAATTAATCTTTGGTTAGATTCGGATTTCACCTTTAGTTAGTTAAGTGAACATTTCAAAAGAGGGCTTCCAGGTCGTGGCGAGGCACAGGGGCCTTCTTTGACCGGAACAACGACCACTTCCTTAGACAAAGCCAACTTAGGAAATTACACACTTAATTCACTTAGGATTACGTCCTGGTCTAACTAGTTTAGGATGTGGTGAGGTAGCTTTAGTTAGTTTCACTTAGTTAAATGCACCAAGCTAGATACTCCTTATCCAACTCGTATACACTTGACTTCGTTTCCTTAACGTACTATCATCTCACCGCGTCCTGATACTATGTTGTCAAGATTAATTAATTATTTCCTATCTAACCATTCTATGAGAGTGAATTTAAAACTAGCATGTATGACATGACAAAATAAGCAGGATAATGATATGTATGCATGAGCAAGCTACATTCAATCAATTTAAAGAAATGGTTGTTTTCTTGGGTAGACTTTTATTTGTTCTATAGTTATAAGAAACTTTATTATAATTAGGTTTACAAATTTTAGTGTCTTGATTTTTGGTTAGCTTAGACTTGTAACCCAAGTCTACATATTTATTAGTTGAATTTTTAAAAGTTGAAGGTATAATTACTAGATTATTAATTTGTGTATAATCAAATGGTACTCTATTATAATTAATTTTATTGGTTTGATTATCTAATTTTGAATTTTTTTAATTAAGTTAGATTGTGCATTATTTAAAATAGGATTATTAGAATTTTTCAAAATAATATTATTAGACTTTTTCAAGATAAGATTATTAGACTTTTTAAAAGTAGAACTATTACAATTTTTTAAGATAAGATTATTAGACTTTTTAAAAATAGAATTATTAAAATTATTAGAATTTTTAAGGTAGAATTATTAGAATTATTCAAGATAAGATTATTAGAATTTTTAAAGGTAGAATTATTATTAGAATTATTTAAGACAAGATTGTTAGAGATTTTAAAGGTAGATTTATTATTAGAATTATTTAAGATAAGATTGTTAGAGTTTTTAAAGTTAGAATTATTATTAGAATTATTTAAGATAAAATTGTTAGAGTTTTTAAAGGTAGAATTGTTATTAATATTATTTAGATTATCTTTGGATTTTTTTATGGTTGAATTTTTCAAAATGGAATTTTTTAATTCAGAATTATCTAGATTAATCAGATCTAGGATTTGATGATTCTGTCCTATTGTTTGATTATTCTGATCAAGAGTTTCATTATTCTGATTAAGTCCTAGGTTGATTTTATTTTTGACTTGATCCAGATCTATGTTGATTAAACTAAATATTTGATTAATCTCTTTGTTAATTTTATCAAATGTTAGATTAATTTGATCATTTTCTTCCATGATATTGTTATTATTATTATTTAAACTAATTAAATCTGAATTAATTAATTTTTTATTAGTTGAATTATTAATTGTATTAATTAATTGACAACAATTACACAATTTATCTAAATTATCAACTATTCTAAAACTCAAATTTTCAAAATTATTAACTTTACTAACCTTTTTTTTCCCGGACACCGATTCTTGTAGTGATCGAATCTTCCGCACCTGAAGCACTTGATGTGCTCCTTGTTCTTTCGGATTCCTGGCAATGGTTTCTCCTTTGTCGTCGGTTGCGTTGTTCGAGTCTTACGAGTAGGACACTTATTTTTATAGTGTCCTCTCTTCCTGCACTTAAAGAAAATAATATGAAATTTAAAATTTAAATTGACATTGTTACCTTTATGCCTTGTGGGAGACTCTTCCATGGTTGGCTTGGTCAACGATTTTCTAAAACTCGCAAAAAAAACACAAACCAAAAAGTCCCAAGACTTGGTCTTGGATTAGTAGTGCGAGAGATATTTAAAAATAAAAATAAAGAAAGGAAAATGCTCGACCGGTGGTTGCACCGAATCTGAGCGCCCCCGCTCTGATACCAATTGTTGGATCGATATGAGCGCTAGAGGGGGTGAATAGCATTCGTAAAATCTTTTCTTTTTCGACAATTAAAACTAAGTACACAACGGAAAACTAAAAGACAAATGCAAGAAAGACAGAAAGCTTTTTTACTTGGTTCACAACCCACCGACTGCTAATCCAAGGCCCTGCGATCCTTTATCGCTTCCGAAGGGCAATCACTAAAAGTCTCTTCCTCGTTGGAGGTAAGAGACAAGATGATTACAATGATTATAAGGCCAATAACAACCTTATCGGTCCTTATACAAATTAAGTACAAAAAGATAATAATAATATCGACAATTAATTAGAATATGGTGCACGGTCGGAGTAGCATTGTAGAGACCACGAGCACTTGGGAGATTCTTGAATTTGGGTTTGAGTCCTTCCCTCCTTTTATAGATTTGTGCCTTGGAATTTATCCTGATCTAGATCCAAAACTCGTGTATCTTATCTTGAGGTGGCGGCTTATCTTATCCTGAGGTGACAGCTTATCTTATCCTGAGGTGGTGGCATCAATCTCTATCTCTTTGACCTTGTGCACTGGGCTGATTCGTCGACATCAATCAACTGATTCTCTTAGCAGTCGACTGCCTTCAGTCGACTACTGACATCTCCAGTTGACTGCTGCACTTGAGACTTCTTGCAATACAAGATTAGCACAATAGATGCATAATGCCATGCAGTGTGACAGTCCTTTGACTGTTCGATCTCGACTTCAGCATTCCTCCGGAAGCCTTAGTCACATCGACGCCTAGGATTGTCCTCTAATCGAGGACACGTCCTTACCACCGCTCCACACACGGAGCTTACCTTTGGTCCTCTTGACCTATCGCTTAGCTTTCGGTCACCACCGAGGTTCCTTGACTCCCCGAGGTTCTGCTGGGGTCGCCCGACCACCACAGTTTCTCAACTTGAGATTCTCCGGATGTCGCTCGACCTTTGGCTTAGTTTTAACACTTCCTGCACACTTTGCATATCACATGAGATAACAAAATAGTTTAAATTTGAATCTTTGCCATCATCAAAACCAAGGTTCGATTATCTAGTGCCCCTGCACCAACAATTCCATCTTGGTATAATGGATAACCTTTGATTACAAAAGGAGAGAAGTGAGGGTTAGGTAAACCTTCATTGTGAATTGCCTCTAATTTAGTGATATGGATCTTATCACTATGAAGAGTTAAGGCATCCAAGATGATTTTTGTCCAAGGGGGAGAATGTAGGATCTAATTAGGAGATGAAACATTGAAAATCTTGGGAGGATTTTTTATGTATGCCAAAGGGAAAGAAGTGAGATTTGAGTTAGGTAATCCGTCACTATGCTTTGGCATTAGAAGAGTTAAGTGTTGGTGCAATCAGCCCAGGTCACGATTGACCAGACTCGAGTTTGACTCGAGTAGTGGTTTGTGTTAGTGTTTTGATGTTTGACATTGATGTTTAACAATGAGTTGACCATTGTTTGACAATGGGTTGACTATATGGTTGAAATGGGATTAACCATATGATGGAGAAGTCCAACTAGGACACTTAGCAATGGAAAGTCTAAGTTTTGTGTACTTGGCATGGAAAGTCTAAGTCTTGGGTACTTGGCATGGGAAGTCCAAGCATGGGTCTTGGCAAGGGAAAGTCCAAACTTTAGTCTTGACAATTGGAAAGTCCAACATGGGTTG
This sequence comes from Wurfbainia villosa, assembly GCA_025175895.1. Lineage (NCBI taxonomy): Eukaryota > Viridiplantae > Streptophyta > Magnoliopsida > Zingiberales > Zingiberaceae > Wurfbainia > Wurfbainia villosa. The sequence goes on along the minus strand of CM045998.1, from coordinate 35,520,538 downwards.
GCATGGAAATTCTAAGCATGGGTCTTGGCAAGAGAAAGTCCAAGCTTGAGTCTTGGCAAATGAAAAGTCTAACATGGGTTGGCAAGGGAAGTCCAAGGGTTGATATTGGCGGTGTAAAGTCCAAGAGGAAGTCTTGGCAGCATAAGTCCAATGGTTTGGTGGCGTAAAGTCCAAGCGGTAGTCTTAGCAGCGTAAGTCCAAATGTGCCTTGGCAGTGTACACAAGCTTAGCATGACAATAGTCGATGGAAGCAGCTAAAGTCTAGCGTATGGATGAACATGTCATGGATGACTTAGAGGGATCCGATAGGCATGAGGCTGAAGGAAGTGGATAGAAGGCTTAGGTCTAGGATAAGGGTGGTCTAGAAAGTATGAGGGCATCATACTTGGGGTTAAACCTCATGTTTGAGGTTTGTCAGTCGACTGGGGCTTTGGACCAGTCGACTGGTCAAGTGTTTTGACACTTGACAGCCGAGTTGACTTTGAGCAGTCGACTGAGATTATGACCAATCGATTGGTAAAGAGTCGACTGGCATTCGACTGTAAAAAATAGTCTTGGAAGTCGACTACCAATATTGGGCAGTCGATTGATGGGTTGAGCAGTCGACTGCCATGGAGGGCAGTCGAATGTTGGTCAAAGTTGCAGGAGCATAACACTCGGTAGTCGACTGGTCAGTCGACTACGACCTTAGCAGTCATCTGATGGGTAATGGCAGTCAATTGCCAGTGTATTTGCTGGCTTGAATGTCGACGTGGATTAAGTCCATTGTGAGACAACGACACTGTTGGCAGTCGACTAGGGTCTTATGGTAGTCGACTGTCAGACACGAAATCAGCTCGATGTAGGAATAAAAGAAGCAGCTCGTGGAGGATTTCGCTATGGTTATTTGAGAGGTTTCTTGAGGCGATTTGAAGGCGAAGTGCAAGTGCATTTTAGGGTCCTTCAATATCATTCAAGCAACCAACAAGAAAAGCATTCAAAGCTCAAGTTTGTAAAGTGTTCTTTACATTTCGGTTATATTTCTTTGTATTTTCTTGTATTATTTTGTATTACTATTGTAATCGCTTGTAAGAGATTTCCTCTACCTCCAGAGTGTTTTCCAAGAAGGAGAGTTCATTAATGGTGGTGTTTGCATCGCTAGAGCTCATTCGAGTCCAACCCGTGGAGTAGGAACCCTAAGGTTCCGAACCACGTTATATTATAGTGTTTTGATTGTGTTTGTCATGTTTTGTTATTGCTATTCTATATTCCGCTGCGCTAATAACGATTGTAGACAAGCACGATCAATTTCATCAAGAAACGACGAGAATGCACTATTCACCCCCCCTCTAGCGACATCCAATTCCCAACAAGGGTATCAGAGCAAGGTCACTCTTCAAGGTTTAACAACTAAGGGAGCACGCTAGATGAAGAAGATGGAGTTTGAAGAAAAATTGAGATGGGACATCAACACCCCAATTCCATACACCTTCTATGGACAAGAAGGCTTCAATCAATGGAAGATGAGGATTGAAGAATTCATAATGATGAAGGACTTCAAAGATTGGTCCGCCTTGATGGAAGGATTCATATATCCAAGAAGTTCGAACGGCGGATTCTTCAAGATGAAGAAATGGACTGAGGAACAACTCCAAAATTTCGAGAGAAATAAGAATGTAATAAAATTATTAGGTGATTCAATCCCTAATGATGTTTTTGTGTAGATTAGGTGAACATAAGGATGAAAAGGAATTTTGGAGTGAATTGACAAAGCTCCATGAAGGTGTTGGGAGTATGAGGAATACAATCAAAGTCCCACATTGGTAAGACATGGAAAAGATCATGTGCTTAAATGATAAAAAGATATCTCTATTAACATGAGGCCTTTTGAGTAGAGCCCAAAAATAAAACCATGAGGGCTTAGGCCCAAAGTGGATAATATTATGTCATTGTGGAAATATATGAATCTTATAGGCACTAACAATTAGTATCAGAGCAATGGTCCATGTCAATCCATGAACCTCGAATGAAAAAAGTTTAGCTTCCATGTCCGGATCAAGAGAACCAGACACCAGGCAAGAAGTCCAATTGGGTCGGGAGGACCGAACAACTGGTAGGAAGTCTAGTTGGGCTAGAAGGGTTGGACAACTAGCATGAAGCCCAACTAGGTCAGTAGGACTAGATAGTTGGCAGGAAGGCCTGGTGGGTTGAGGATAGGACATCAAGCAGAGGAAGTCCTTTGAGAAAGGATAGGCTTGTGGGGGCTCAATGTGGTCCTTTGTTTGAGGGGGGGGGATTGTTGGGAGTATGAGGAATACAATCAAAGTCCCACATTCGTAAGATATGGAAAATATCATGTGCTTTATATGATAAAAAGATATATCCATTGGTATAAGGCCTTTTGGGTAGAACCCAAAAATAAAACCATGAAGGCTTAGGCCCAAAGTGGACAATATCATGTCATTGTGAAGATATATGAATCTTATAGGCACTAACAGAAGGACCATCACTGACCTCAAGTGAAGAACAATCCCAAGAAGCTGAAGAATGCTCATTGGCTCAAGAGTTTGAGGAATCGGAGGTTGAGAGGTGCTCAACATCCGATGGAGAAGAGGTAGAAGAGGTGGAAGAAGCCTCCACCTCTAGGATTGAGGGGGAGGATATGAGATCATCCACACCGGAGCAGACTCAAGAGGAACCATCTACCTCAGGTCAAGAAGAAGAAGAAGTTCAAAATTCAACCACCACCCTAGGCAATTCAAACACATGTGTTAATAATAAAAATCATATTATGTGTTTTGAGTGTAGGGAATATGGGCACTATAAGAGCAAGTGCTCTAAGAAGGTCAAGAAGGCTCAATCGGCATCAAAGGTCAAGGATGCCAGTGCCCCAACACATAAGAGCAAGAAGCATGTCATTTGCTTCAAATGCTATCAAAAGGGGCATTATAGAAGCCAATGCCCTAGGGGGAGGAAGCCTAGCAAGGGTGAAGAAGGAGCATTAAATGTAAGGAGAGCTTCTAAAGCTAACCCTAAGGTATATTTTAGTAATGCACCTTCTAAGTTTAATGTTAAAAATCATGCTTTCAATTCCCTTGCTATTGTTCATGAAAAGCATACTAGAAATAATAGATTTTATTGCTTAGGGGCTAAACATGTCAATTTTAGAAATAAGGAGATATTTGGGACAAATATACCTAAAATAATCCTACCTAGGGAAACTATTAGGAAAGTAGAGGACCATCTAGGCATTAATCCCAAGAACCATAGACATATGCCTAGGAAGTCTCAATCCCAAAGGATATATGAAAAATCAAAATTGGGAAGATTAGAGTTACAGAACCAAGCTTTGAGATCAAGGCTTGAGAAACTTGAAAAGACCCTTGCAAGAATGACAAATTCAATTAAAGAGTCAAATTGTTAAAATCTAGGGTCTATAAGTCAAAGTCAAGGGTGTGAGAGGCAAGAACGATCTAGGAGGTAAGGTTTGGGTCACAAGCCTATGTCCAAGAAGATAATGCCTACTTATCACAATGTTCCATTTGATTATGGAACTAAATCTAGGTCTAGGAGAGCCAAGGTTATAGGGAGGCACTAAGGGTAACCATTGAGTGTGCCTAGTGGCTAAGGTTTCAAGGAAACCTAGGGAGGCCACTAAGAAGGTTACAAGGGGAGTTACCCCTAGAGTTAACCTAGGCAAAACCCAAATGACCAAGGCTTCTAAGCCTAGGAGGGTCATTAGGAGGGTATCTAGGGAAGTTATTCCTAAGGAACACCTATTAAACCAAAGGAGCTCCAATAGGTATTGGGTTCCTAAGAGCATGATTGATTCACGCTAGATGGGTTAGGTTGTGTCAACCTTGGTTGGATGGGTAGTTAACTCAACCATAGCAAAGTTGTCACTTTAGGACATTTTCAAGGTTTTGGGATACCTTGGAAATAAGTTTGAATTTAAATCCTAAAAGATTTTAGGATGTTCCAATGTATTTTGAGAGCTATGAAAATTTAGGTATTCTTATGCCTTACTCTTTATTTGCCATGCTTTGATTACCATTTACCATGTCATGACATCATGTTTAGTTTTATCATATAAAATGGCATGATATCTTAGATTTATCTTTTAATGTCATGTTGTATTTAGGTTTATATTTAATGTCATGACATATTTTTAATTATGTTATCATTTATGCCATAATCATCATTCATGCATTTATGATTTATGAAAATTGATTTAAGGACAATTGGCATGACTTGAAGTCCCATGTATAAGGGAATCAAGTAGTGTTGTCTTAGAAAAATGCATGAGACCTTAGATTAGGATGAACAAAACCCACATCTCATGTCAAATTGACATGTGTGTGTTTTCAAACACCCTAGACACATGTGAGATGCTAGGAAATGAGTTAAGTTCAAGGTGCATAGTTCTTACATCTAGATAAACTCAAACTCATCTTATACCATGGAGGAATCATGAGGAAAGCTTATGTACAAGTCATGTTCATTAATCCCATAAACCATGGTTCAATATAAGGTTTTAAAAATATTTAAAATTATTTTGAAAAACCTTGGTTAAGTCTATATTTTGATAGCAATCACCATTGATAGAGTTGATACAAAGTAGCTCAAAAATATTGAAGTTAGCATTGGTTTTGAATTTTGTGTGAATCTCATTATTTTATGGGTATTTTATTTTTACGATATTTTTCACCCATAATGTTTGACATACCTATTATACATATGAAATTTCGTGATTTTTCGTACTATGTATAATTACTTATGATTTTTTAAATTTCATTTTCTGAAACTGAATTTCTGCATTTGCAGAAATCAGTCGACTGTCGCTTATGGCAGTCGACTGGCGTCAAGGGTAGTCGACTATTGACTGAAAGAGTCCACTGTCAATGCTGATTTTGAGTAAACAAGGATGTTTAACCTATGTTTCAACTATGTTAGGCTACCCTAAATGCTCTTAACCCTAGGATATGCTTTGGAAAGCATTGAAAAGGGTGAAAATCCATTAGATATAGATTAGGAGAGTTGTGTAGGGTGATGAATCAATTTTAAGGTGTGTGAAAGTTCAAGTTTGAACTTTTGATCTTAATTTTAATGGTTTAGTGTTCCTATAGGCATAGGGACTCTCTAAGGTTATTGTTGGTGCAATGGTTAAGGGGGAGCAAGCTTTTAGGGGGAGGTTATCTATCATGGGATGATGGATGTGTTCTTCCTCATGAGGGGGAGGAATTTTGAGAATATGAGGTGCCCAATTAGGAAAATTGGGAGAGTTTAAAGGATTGCCTCTCTTTAGTGATATGAGACTTATCACTAGGAAGAGTAAAGGCATCCTAGATATTTTTGGACCGAGGGAGAGATTGTAAGATCTCATTGGCATATGAGACATTGATGCTCTTGGGGAGAGCCTTTTTTATGTATGTCAAAAAGGGAGAGAATTTGGGAATTTCCAATTTGGAAAAGGTGGCTAGAAAGCTTAGATTTAGGCTAAAGATGGTCGATCAAGTATGAGGGAATCATACTACAGTTAAACCTCATGTTTAAGGTTTATCAATTCACCCCCCCCCTCTAGCGACGTATGATCTTCTACACATCCCATTGCAACAACGCAACTTCGACACTCTGTGCTCTACTTTCAGAGCTACTAAAGTGTCGATACATTTTTATTTGTTTTTGTTTTTGCTTTATGTACTTTAATTCAAAGAGAAGGTAGTGTGTTACCTTTCTCTTAATCTTTGTAAAAAAGTGAATCCCTCTGAAGTCGAGAGTTCTCGAGTCGGAGGGCCTTTTAGTGGATTGCCCACTGAGGTAGCTCTCGGAGGCTACGGGCCTTGGAGTAGCAAACCGGCTAGGGTTGTGAACCAAGTAAATTATTTGTATCTTTATTTTTATTTCTTATTTATTTAATTCTTCTACATACTCTTTTATTTCTAAAGAAAAAGAAAATAAGTTTTAATATCGAAAAGAAATTTTTTATAACTTCCAAGATTCACCCCCTCTCTCGGAACACTACGATCCTACATCTATGTCCTTAATTATGTTCCAACTAAGTTCGTGGTTAGTGTTGGGGATCATTTTATGCGCTAGAAGGAGTTGAATAACATTTTTCTCTTTCGATTCATGTCGTGTGCTTGTCTACAAGATATTAGTGCACAGTGGAATATACAAAATAAAATGCACAAGCTAAAATACACCACAAGCACAACTCCAAGATATACGTGGTTTGGAACCTACAGTTCCTACTCCCCAGCGATCCCTAATGTCTACACCACTATAACTCTCTCATTCTCACAACACACCAGAGGTGGAAAGACCTCGTACAAAAGAGCTTACAATAAAATACAATAAGTATGCAATGTAATAAGCAAAATACATGTAAAGAAAACTTTACACAACAACACTTTGCTTGAGCACTCTTTGGTTACTTTGAAAGGCTTTTGAAGACCTGCAATGCAACAATAATTCCTCCCCAAAAGATCCCACTAATAGATGCCAAAATCATCCCTTTGCTTCTCCTTTTATAACCTGCACCGGGTTAGATTTTTACCTAGCAATCGATTGCCAAAAGGCACCAGTCGACTGCTCGCCTATCCATTGTCTCACAACGGACTAATACATGTTGGATTTGTTGGACTATCCGAGCCGCAAAAACTGCTTTTTGAGTTGCGAAAACTTCGGAAGCCCGGCCACAGATCCGTGCGAAGTATAACAAATAAAAACTACATGTATGTATTTAATACCTTTAGATCTACTCTAGATCTACATGATAAGAAATTACCCTTGAAGCGATGCCCTTCGCTTATCCTTTTCGTCCAAATGGATCGCCGGAACTCGAGAGTGTCAAGTGTACACTCCTCTATTGGTATCCACACAAACAATAGGTGGAGAAAAGACAATCTTGAGTGTGCTAGCACTCCTTGACAGTCTCGACAATGGAGGATTGGGAGAGCAAGATTGAAGGTAGGAAACTTCGCTTCCCACTTCAACTCGGTCACTTGTTCATGGCGATCCCTTCTACGTCCCCGGATAAAAAAAATTTATCCTTGACAAGAGGGATTACCCAAGTTACCGTTTCATCGTCGTTCTATTCGATTAGAGTAGTCACTTGAACAAACTTGTTGTTCAAGTAACCAACCTCTATTATATGATTAGCTGTGGAATAGACGATGTACGGATCGCCGGTTTTTGTGTTTGTATTCGAAAATCAAGTAAACTTAACCACAAAACAAAACATACAACATGTGTACAATTGAAAAACAATTATAGATATGATACAAAAGAATATAAACAAACATTTTACCTCTTGATCTTCTATTGTATGTCCTTCCTCCTTTTGGACATCATGTGGGCGACGATCTTCCAAAAGTAGAAGTCTCCTAGATCATGATGTTCCTTTCCTTGCTCGCTCTGAACAAGAGGAAGTATAGAAACAAAACTCTTCTTTTTCTAGGACAAACCAACAAGCTTCCAACATGAAGCTTGCCGCCGACCAAAAGAGAGAGGAAGGTGGACGCCGGCCAAGGGATCTAAGGAATCATCCTAACCCTTGTTTCCACCGGCCAATGAGAAGAGGATGAGGAGGTTGGACGCCAGCTAAGGAAAAGGAGAAGCAAGTTGGGTGCCGACCAAGAAGAAAGAAAGGAAAAACTTTCCTAAAGAGTGGTCAACCAAACCTCCAAGCCCTTGTCGCCAAAAAACCCTAATCCCCTTTGTCTCCAATTGCTCTTGCCACCCACCCTAATCCCTCCTTTTATAGAGTTAGGCTTAAGCCTTGTTTTAATCTCCACCATCGGTTCTAGGAATTTAATCTCAACCGTTGGATCTAGAGATTTAATCTCAATCGTCAGATCTATAGATTTAATCTCTACCGTTGGATCTAGAGTTTTGTTTTCCATCATTGGATCTACGCTCCATGAGGTTTTAATAGGCTACAAAAGGGACCATGAGGAGGAGTTGGATCTTGGCCACCCAATGGATGAAGCCCACATAAAGTTCGATCCATTAATGATAATCCATTCCACTAGAGGATTATCTTTGATCTACCTCACCAACCCCCATATGTTAATATTGGCTTCATATATTATTTGTACATTTATCTCCCCGTGTTTAAGATCTCTAATGTCCGTCGATTAATTAATTTACTGACAATTAATTAATCAATATCTAACTCCATGAGTAGTACCACTCAACCTTATCATCATGCCGGACCAAGTCCACCTGCAGGGTTTACATGATGAACCTTATGAGCTCCTCAATGGGACATCATCATCCTAATATATAGGACACGGTTTCCTCCTATAATCAACGATACACCATATAAGTAATATCATTTCCCAACTTACCGAGCCTATCGATTTAATCTATAAATCTCGCCCATTGGTAAATCAAATAAATTAGTACTAAGTATATGTGCCCGTTATTATATCGGTGTTAAGAGCATGTACAATATAACATCTGAGGTCCGATTCGATTATGTAGTCAACAAACTCTAAGTCGGTTCTGTTCAATACACACAAAGTGTACTAGTGTAATTCTATGGTCAAGACAAACCAATACCAAATCACACTACAACCATTCCAATGGTTTATCCATAACCATCTCGGTTGTGAGCCTTTACTTATACTTTATAATGAACCGATAACATGATCTCCTATGTGACACTACACACCATGTTATCTATAATGTAATGTATCAGACAAATATGCATAACCATAAATATGCAAACAATGATCATGTGATTCTTATTTTAAAAATAAAGATGTTCATACAAAAGAGAGACTTTTTAGTATACATCCCAACAATCTCCCACTTATACTAAAAGACTATGCTGTCCTCAAACTGCCATACATCTGATTCCCATTCCCTCCACATGCCTATCAAAAGCTCTCACTGGAAGGGCCTTAATGAAAGGATCTGTCAGGTTGTCCTGCGATGCAATCTTGGCCACAACAACTTCTCCTCTCTTTACGATTTCTCGTATCATGTGGTACTTGCGCTCTATGTGTTTACTTGCCTTATGGGCTCGTGGTTCCTTCAAGTTTGCAACTGCACCACTATTATCACAATAAATTGTGATAGTTCTGGGTAAACCAAGAATCACATTTAAGTCCATCAAAAAGTTCCTGAGCCACACAGCTTCTTTGGCTGCCTCAGAGGCTGCCACATACTCAACTTCCATGGTAGAGTCCACCACGCATTTCTGCTTGACACTCCTCCATACAATGGCTCCACCTCCCAAAGTAAACACAAAACCTGAGGTAGACTTATTGTTATCCCTGTCTGATTGGAAGTCGAAATATGTATAACCCACAGGGACTAATTGGTTTGCCTGGTAAACTAGCATATAATCCCTAGTCCTTCTCAGGTACTTCAATATATGCTTTACCGCAGTCCAATGTCCCTGTCCTGGATTACTCTGATATCTGCTAACTATGCTGATGACAAAGCAGATATCCGATCTCGTACACAACATAGCATACATGAGACTTCCTACTGCCGAAGCATAAGGAACCGCCTTCATCTCCTCTATCTCCTCAGATGTTCTAGGACACATCTCCTTTGATAAAGGAACTCCATGCCTGAAAGGTAGAAAACCTTTCTTGGAGTTCTGCATGCTAAAACAATCCATAATTGTGTCTATGCATGAAGCTTGGGATAAGCACAAAATCCTTTTCTTACGATCCCTTATAACCTTGATCCCAAGGATGTGTCCCACTTCTCCCAAGTCCTTCATATCAAACTGTTTGGACAACCATACCCTTACGTCCGATAACACCTTGACATTGTTACCAATTAACAAAATGTCATCTACGTAAAGTACAAAAAATACCACTACGTTTCCATCACATCTCTTGTATATAATAGACTCATCCAGACTTTGAATGAATCCATAAGACTTGATTACCTCATCAAAGTGGATGTTCCAAGATCTCGAAGCTTGCTTCAATCCATAAATGGATCAATTAAGCTTGCGCACATGATGCTCCTTGCCCTTTGCAATGAATTCCTTTGGTTGCTTCATATAGATGTTTTCCTCAAGACTTCCATTAAGGAAAGCTGTCTTGACATCCATCTATCATACCTCATAATCCATATAAGCAGCAATGCATAAGAGAATCCGGATAGACTTAAGCATGGCTACTGGCGAAAATGTCTCCTCATAATCGATACCCTCTTTCTAAGCATACCCTTTCACAACAAGCCTTGCTTTGAAGGTCTCAACCTTCCTATCTATTCCTCTCTTTCTTTTGTAAAACCACTTGCAACCAATGGTTTTTACACCATCGGGTGGTTCTACTAGCTCCCAGACTTGATTTGAATCCATAGATTCAATCTTAGTATTCATTGCACTTTGCCAAGATACCACATCTTTATCTTGGATTGCCTCGTCATATGTCCAGGGATCAGGTTCATGTTCACCAAGGACCAAATCAGAAGATTCTCCCAAGAACATGAATCTATTAGGCTGTCTCACAACCCTCCCACTACGATGAGGTATCACCTGTGTATCCTCTGTGACACGTGGTGCAAGTGACTTGTGGTATATCCTCTTATACCGGTAGTATTGAAGTAGTGACTTCCCCTTTCAATTCCTCCAGAACAATCTTACTCATGGGCTTGTGGTTCATCACATAGTCTTCCTCTAGAAATCTGGCGTTCGTGCTAACGATCACCCTCTGATCTCTAAGACTATAAAACAAACCACCTTTCTTTCCTCTAGGATAGCCAACAAAAATGTGCACTTCTGTACGAGGTTCCAACTTACCAGCATCTGCCTTCAGCACATGTGCTAGAGTCCCCCATATCCGAATATGTCTTAGACTAAGCTTTTGCCCAGTCCACAATTCTGTGGGAGTAGAAGGCAATGATTTAGATGGTACTAAGTTATACACTGCCGTATCTAGAGCATATCCCCAGAACAAATCTGGCAACTCAGAATAACTCATCATCGATCTAACCATCTCCATAAGAGTCCTATTCCTTCGCTCTGCTACACCATTCTGCTGGGGTGTGCCAGGTGCAGACAATTGGGATTGAATCCCAGCCTCTGATAAGTAATTCCTAAACCCTCCCAAGAGGTACTCACCACAACGATCAGATCGTAGTGCCTTGATACTTTTACCTTAATGTTTCTCCACATCATCCTTGAATTCTTTGAACTTGTCAAAGCATTCAGACTTGCGGCGCATCAAGTAATTGTATCCATATCTTGAATATTCGTCTGTGAAAGAGACGAAATACTCAAAACCACCTCTAGCCTGGATAGACATAGGACCAAAAAAATCAGAATGAACCAATTCCAACACATCTTTGACTCTATACCCCTTGGCCTTAAAAGGCCTCTTGGTCATTTTACCCTCCAAGCAAGATTCGCAGATTGGGAAATCTTCCACCACTAATGAACCCAGAGGTCCATCATCTATCAACCTTTGAATTCTGCTTAGGTTAATATGATCAAGCCTTAGATGCCAAAGATACGTTTGGTTCATCTTCGAAGGTTCTTTTCTCTTATTGGAATTAGAAGATGAGTTATTAACTTCAATTTTCATCGTGGGAGCTTTTGGTTCAAGTGTATATAAATTTCCTATCAATGCACCAGAACAGATAATCTCCCTATTCCTTTTTATAACAACTCTGTCATTAAAAGAAATAGAATATCCATCCATAAACAATTTAGAAACCGAAATCAAATTCTTTCTAAATAAAGGCACATAAAGGCAATTCTTAAGAACCAAAACTTTATTTTTCTCAAAAGACAAATAAACATCTCCCACTACAACAGCTGCCACCTTCGTGGCATCTCCCAGTAATACTGAATCTCCTCACGTCTGTTTCCTAGAACCCTGAAAGTATTGCGGACATGATCGATGGCTCTGATTCACGCACCAAGTGCCGGTAGATAACACCACTAAACATGTTTCAACCACTAGACCAAAAGATATACCTTTGATTTGCTTCCGGTTGGGGCAGTCCTTCTTCCAGTGTCCAGTCTGCTTACAATTGAAGCACTTGCCTTTCGGCTTCTTCACTCTTCCCACCGCCTTTGCCCCAGCTTGTTTCTTCTTCTTCTTGCCTTTCGGCTTAGAAGTAGAACCTTTTGGGCAACCATAGCTTGCGCCTGAGCACTCTGACGAAATAGCCCCTCTGTCGCCTAGAGTTCTGTCAGTAGCTCCGCCAATGAATACAACCTCTTGTTCATGTTGTAGTTCAGGCGAAACTGCTCAAAACTCCTAGGTAGAGACTGGAGAATGATATCGACCTAGGTTTCCCCATCGATCTCAGTTCCAAGGACTTCTAACTCATTCAAATGAACCATCATCTTGAGAACATGATCCCTCATGGGTGTTCCCTCGATCATGGTGGTCGTCATCAAGTTCCTCATGGCTTCCTGCCTAGCAGCCCATTTCTGGTGTCCAAAAAGTTCTTTGAGATTGAGCATCATGTCATAAGCAGTGGGCATGGCTTGATATTGATGTTGCAGTACATTTGATATAGATGCCAAAATGTAACAGTGCGCCATCTCATCGGCCTTAATCCACTTCTTATAACTCTCCTTCTCCTTTTCCCCAGAATCATCTGTAGGCTTAGGAGGGCACTCTTCAAGGAGTACATATTTGTATTCCTCAGTAGTCAAGATAATGTCAAGATTCCTCTTCCAATCAACATAGTTGGGTCCAGTAAGTTTATTTTCTTTCAGTATCACAGCAAGCGGGTTGAAAGTCATTTTGAAAAAACCTAAGAATCACATAGATCAAAACATTATATTTCAAAAAATTATTGATTCCTCAAACAATAAAATTTTAAAATCAACCAACACCTCAAAACACCGAGAATATCGTATGCCACGATAGTGTGGACGTATACGAATTCTACATTTGTAAGAGGAGGTTTTACCCATTAATTTTACTATCTTGTCAACCTAACTTTTTGACAAATAAAATTAATAGTTGGTTCCTCTTTGACCCTACAAATAAAAGCAGTGACTCCGATGGGGAGGATACTTATATTTGTATCTAAGTATTCACCATTACTCGGTACCAAGGTAATTATCTCGGGTTATGTGCCTTCCGATGGGGAAGTACACACGCTCCTTAATAATTTCCTATAACCATATTCGACCTTGTGATCCGCAAACAAACCCATCCGATGTGGAGGAAGGCACTCAGAGCCGACGCGCAAGTTTGTTTGCATCACATGTCAAATCGTAATGGAGGTCGTGGGAATTTATAAAAATATCCCTCTCCCACTTAGTAATTTAAAATTGAGGAATTTTCTAGCCTACGACATGCATATCAAACAATAAGCAATAAATATGAAAAATAAATATTTTCCAACTATTATGGCTTTTGTCTTCAATACGTGTCCCGTCGTATCGCCATCTCGTCCACTCCTTCCTACGCCATGTACAAGCCATCCGGAGATCCGAGCCGAGAAAAACTATATTAATTTACATCCATCGAACCTATACTCCACGAGAGAGTGTACATGAAATCTAGATCGAAAGTAAACTAAAATAAAAGGAGTGGATAAACAATGTCATATCTAATTACAAAAATTAAATGCTAGCCTCGTCAACCCAAAAGATTCAACAAAATATACAATTACACACATATGACCATAATAGTTGGATCCTATGCCTGCAACCAAAAAGTTAACCTGCGCACATCCTACTATTATCCGACACATATAATATATGAAAAGTGCATAAAAGTAACTGAATCCTAAACACACAAAATCAGAAACCATGGCTCTGATACAACTTGAAGGTAGGAAACTTCGCTTCCCACTTCAACTCGGTCGCTTGTTCATGGCAATCCCTTTTACGTCCCCGGATAAAAAAAAATTATCCTTGACAAGAGGGATTACCCAAGCTACTGTTTCATCATCGTGCTATTCGATTAAAGTAGTCACTTGAACAAACTCGTTTTTTTAAGCAACCAACCTCTATTATACGATTAGCCACGGAATAGACGATGTACGGATCGCCGACTTTTGTGTTTGTATACGGGGTCCAAGTAAACTTAACCACAAAACAAAACATACAACATGTGTACAATTGAAAAACAATTATAGATATGATACAAAAGAATATAAACAAACATTATACCTCTTGATCTTCTATTGTATGTCCTTCCTTTGGACGTCATGTGGGCGACGATCTTCCAAAAGTAGAAGCCTCCTAGATCACAATTTTCCTTTCCTTGCTCGCTCTGAACAAGAGGAAGTATAGAAACAAAACTCTTCTTTTTCTAGGACCAACCAACAAGCTTCCAACTTGAAGCTTGCCGCCGGCCAAAAGAGAGGGGAAGGTGGACACCGGCCAAGGGATCCAAAGAATCACCCTAACCCTTATTTCCACCGACCAAGGAGAAGAGGATGAGAAGGTTGGACGCTGGCCAAGGAAAAGGAGAAGCAAGTTGGGCGCCGACCAAGAAGAAAGAAAGGAAAAACTTTCCTAAAGAGTGGCCGCCCAAACATCCAAGCCCTTGCCACCCAAAAACCCTAATCCTTTTTGCCTCCAATTGCTCTTGCCGCCCACCCTAATCCCTCATTTTATAGAGTTAGGCTTAAGCCTTGTTTTAATCTCCACCATCGGTTCTAGGGATTTAATCTAAACTGTTGGATCTAGAGATTTAATCTCAACCGTCGGATCTAGAGATTTAATCTCGATCATTGGATCTAGAGTTTTATTTTCCATCATTGGATCTAGGCTCCTTGAGGTTTTAATAGGCTACAATAGGGACCATGAGGAGGAGTTGGATCTTGGCCACCCAATGGATCAAGCCCACATAAAGTCCGATCCATTAATGATAATCCATTCCACTAGAGGATTATCGTTGATCTACCTCACCAACCCCCATATGTTAATATGGGCTCCATATATTATTTTTACATTTATCTCCCCATGTTTAAGATCTCGAATGTCCATCGATTAATTAATTTACTGAAAATTAATTAATCAACATCTAACTCCATGAGTAGTACCACTCAACCTTATCATCATGCCGGACCAAGTCCACCTGTAGGGTTTACATGATGAACCTTATGAGCTCCTCAAGGCGACATCATCATCCTAATATATAGGACACTGTTTCCTCCTATAATCAATGGCACACCATATAAGTAATATCATTTTCCAACTTACCAAGTCTATCGATTTAATCTATAAATCTCGCCCATTGGTAAATCAAAGAAATGAGTACTAAGTATATGTGTCCATTATTATATCGAGATTAAGAGCATGTACAATATAACATCTGAGGTCCGATTCGATTATGTAGTTAGCAATAAATCGAATCACCTCTAAGTCGGTCCTTCTAAATACACACAAAGTGTACTAGTGTATTTCTATGGTCAAGACAAACCAATACCAAATCACACTACAATCATTCCAATGGTTTGTCCATAATAATCTCGATTGTGAGCCTTTATTTATACTTTAAAATGAACCAAAAACATGATCTTCTGTGTGACACTACACACCATGTTATCTACAATGTAATGTATCAAACAAATATGCATAACCATAAATATACAAATAATGATCATGTGATTCTTATTTCAAAAATAAATATGTTCATACAAAAGATAGATTTTTCAGTATACATCCCAACAAAGAGAGGAAGAACCAGGGAAGAAGGTGAAGTTAATCACAAAATAACTTCACACTAATACTCACCATCAAAGTGGTCGGCCACTTCATGGGGGGGGGGGGGGTTTACATGCATGCATGTAACTCCAAGAGCCAAAGAATCTTGGTCTCCCTCATGAGGTTGCACCTCATGATAAGTCCATGATGATGTGGAACATCAGCATTGGCCTGCCCCCATGCCAAGTCACCATGACATGGCAATTGGTCAAGTCAAAATTGACCATTCATCTTCCCTCTCATGTCAAGTCAAACTTGACCTCTTATCTCCCATGGTTGATCAAATCTAACCACTTGATTCAAGTCAATTTGATTTAATGAATCTCTATTCATTAATTTAAATTGACTCAATGAATCAAATCTAAATTAGACTCATTCAACACTTGAATCAAATTGAGTCTAACTCAATTAGTCTATTTTGGATTACTCTTAATCCAATTTGGTTCATCCCATGAACCTAATCCTCATGGTTCATCATATGAACCTAATATCCATCTAATTGCCCTTTGTGTGTGACCCTATAGGTTCTTGTAACGTTGGCAATGTCCCTAAACCGATTTAGGAACATAAGCAATGAGCGGTATCTAGCAACACATCATTGCTAACCAAGTTACAAGAATGTCGAGGTCCAACATCACCTTTGTGACTACTAATTGTGACTCTCACAATATGTGACAATGTCCCTCTATCCTTGACATCTAGATTGACCAATTGAGGCATAGACCGTGTCATCCTCGGTACAATCTATATCTTGAACTCCACGTAGACTCACTCTAATCAAATGAGCTCAATATCTCATATTGACTCATTTGGGCATGGCCATGCGCTTCGTGGTCTCACTCTATCAAGAATAGCGATGTCACTCTCATCATATAGGAGGGATAGATCCCATCTACATCACTCACATCCCTCCACATAATTTGTTACATACCCAGTAATCGCCTTTATAGTCCACCCATTTACGAGTGACGTTTGACGAAGCCAAAGTATGCAACTCCTTATGTAGGGAACCATTGTGACTTCAGATCCAAGGACTAATAGTCATACTAATAGTCACATGAGAAAGTATATGACACTCATATAACGATCCATGATACTTTCTCATGGAGGGGCATTCAGTATACATTCTCCAATGCATATCCATGTGTCAACTTGATATCTCATATCCAAGACTTGTGAGATCAAGTCATCGAGTTGACCTACATGCTAGTCTCTATGCATTAACATTGTCCCTGAATGTTAATACTTGACTAGGAATGATTAAGAGTAGTGTTCTCTATATCATCTCATTATCTATTCAACCAATCGATTGATATAGATAAGAACCTTCTACTCAAGGACGTTATCTTACTTAGTTATTTGGCACCAATACAAGTAAATATAATAACCATGTCTTTATAAATAGGAATATGATACAATAAAGTCCATACAACAATCATCACATGATTGACTCTAGGGCTTTCACTAATAATCTCCCACTAGCACTAGTGTCAATCACCGTAGTATCTATTACCCAATGACCTAGTGTGACCATCATGCTTTTCCTGTGCCAAAGCCTTGGTCAAGTGATCTGCGATGTTAGCCTTTGTGGGTACTCTGCAAATCTTCACATCTCCTCTATCGATAATCTCTCGAATGAGATGGAGGCGCCGTAGTATATGTTTGGTCCACTGGTGTGAGCGAGGTTCCTTAGCCTGTGCAATCCCTCCATTTTTATCACAATAGAGCTCTATAGGATCTGCTATGTTTGGAACCACTCCAAGCTCAGTAATGAACTTGCGGATCCAAACTGCCTCCTTTGCTTCCTCTGATGCAGCGATGTACTCGATCTTTATTGTAGAATCGGCAACTGTGTCCCGCTTCAAACTCTTCCAGCTCACAGCGCCACCATTCAAGCAAAAGACGAACCCTGACTGTGATCTATAATCATCCTGGTCAGTTTGGAAGCTGGCATTGCTGTAACCCTTTACAGCTAGCTTCTCATTGCCTCCAAATATCAAGAAATATTCTTTAGTCCTTCTCAAGTACTTAAGAATATTCTTGACTGCTATCTAGTGACACTCACCTGGATATGACTGGTATCTACTCGTCATGCTCAAAGCATACAAGACATCAGAATGAGTACACAACATGGCATACATGATAGATCCTATAGCAGATCCATAAGGGATCTTATCCATATGGTCTCTCTCCTCTCTAGAAGAGGGACTTTGAGTCTTCGAAAGACTCACACCATGTGACATCGGCAGAAGTCCTTTCTTGGAATTCTGCATGACAAACCATAGTAATACCGTATGAATATATGTACTCTGACTTAGGCTAAGCAATCTCTTAGATCTATCTCTATAGATCTTGATGCCTAGAATACAGGTTGCTTTACCTAAGTCCTTCATTGAGAAGCACGTCCTCAGCCAAGTCTTCACAAACTATTGCGAAGGGATGTCATTTCCAATGAGTAGTATGTCATCCACATACAATACAAGAAAGACAACTGTGTTTCCATTAACCCTCTTGTAGACATAGGGTTCATCTTCATTCTTAATGAAACCAAACTCTTTGATCACATCATCGAATCGAAGATTCCTGCTCCGAGAAACTTGCTTTAGCCCATAAATGGACCTTTGCGGCTTGAATACCTTCCCAATATGCTGTGGATCCACAAAACCCTCAGGCTGTGTCATGTACACATCCTCGAGTAAGTTTCCATTCAAAAATATGGTTTTGACATCCACTTGCCAGATCTCATAATCGTGGTACGCTGCAATAGCAAGCATGATCCGAATGGACTTAAACATCGCCACTGGAGAAAAGGTTTCATCATAGTCAATACCATGAATTTGCTTGAAACCTTTAGCCAACAATCGGCCCTTATAGGTATGCGTAAGTCCATCCTTTTCAGTCTTTCTCTTAAAGACCCACTTACACCCAATGGGTTTGACACCCTCAAAAGGATCAACCAAAGTCCATACTTGGTTAGTGTACATGGATTCCATCTCGGATCTCATGGCCTCTAGCCATTTCTCAGAATCTAGGCTCATCACAGCTTCCTAATAGGAGGTAGGCTCATTCTCAATGAGCATAATGTCATCATGGTCAGACAAGAGAAATGAGTATCTCTCAGACTGACGATGTACCCTATCATACCTGCGAAGAGGTAGGTCTTCCTGAACAGGTGGTTGTTCCACAACTCTTTGTGCAACAATCTCATCACCTACAACACTTTGTGGTTCCTGCTCAACCTCCATCAAGGCCTCTGTGCTACGGTCCTTATCTTGAATTTCTTCAAGATCGAACGTACTCCCACTAGTTTTTCTAGAAACAAAATCCCTTTCTAGAAATACCCCAGTCTTTGCCACAAACACTTTGTGCTGACTTGGAATGTAGAAGTAATATCCCTTCGTCTCCTTGGGATATCCAACAAAATAGCACTTATCGGATTTGGGTCCCAGTTTGTCTGAGACTTGACGTCGAACGTAAGCCTCACAACCCCAAATCCTCATGAAAGACATCTTGGGATTTCTCCCTGTCCATATCATATATGGTGTCTTTATCACAGCCTTGGATGGTACACGGTTAAGTGTGAAGGCTGCTGTGTCTAGAGCATATCCCCAAAAGGATATAGGAAGATCTGTGTGACTCATCATAGATCGTACCATATCTAATAGGGTACGTTTCCTCCTTTCGGATACACTATTCAACTGTGGTGTTCCAGGAGGAGTGAGTTGGGATAGAATTCCACACTCAGCTAGATAGTCACGAAACTCATGGCTAAGGTATTCACCACCTCGATCTGATCGAAGTATCTTAATAGTCTTGCCAAGTTGGTTTTGTACTTCATTCTTGAATTCTTTGAACTTTTCAAAGGATTCAGATTTATGTGTCATCAGATACACATAACCATATCTACTGAAGTCATCAGTAAATGTAATGAAGTACCTGTAACCACCTGTAGCAGCAACATTGAAAGGACCACATACATCACTATGTATAAGTCCTAACAAGTCTGTTGCTCTCTCGCTGTGTCCACTAAAGGGAGTCTGGTCATCTTGCCTAAAAGGCAAGACTCTCATGTCTCATATGATTCAAAATCAAATGAGTCCAGCAGCCCATCCTTATGGAGCTGGGATAAGCGACTCTCATTTATGTGACCTAAGCGACAATGCCAGAGATAGGTTTGGTTCAACTCATTTGACTTGAACCTTTTGGTACTTATGTTATAGATGGGGCTCTCTAAGTCTAGAATGTAGAGTCCGTTCATTAGAGGTGCACTACAATAGAACATATCATTTAAATAAACTGAACAACATTTGTTCTTTATTATAAATGTAAATCCTTTCTTGTCCAAACATGACACTGAAATTATATTCTTAGTCAAAGCAGGCACATAACAACATTCATCTAGTTCTAGTACAAGCCCAGAGTGCAGAGATAGATCATAAGTTCCTACAACAATAGCAGCAACTCTTGCTCCATTGCCTACTCGTAGGACCACATCGCCCTTTGTTAATGCCCTGCTATTTCTTAGCGCCTGCACATTGGTACAAATGTGAGATGCACATCTGGTATCTAATACCCATGATGAAGAAATAGATAGATTGACTTCTATAACATTTATACCTGAAGTAGAAGTCTCACTTCTCTTCTTCTTAAGATCTTCCAGGTATGCTTTGCAGTTATGCTTCCAGTGTCCAGCTTCCTTACAGTGGAAGCAAGTCCCTTCTTTGGTCACCCCTCCTTTCGGTTTCTGTTCCTTGCCTTTTCCCTTGGCTTGAGACTTTCCCTTCCCTATAGGCTTGCCCTTGCCTTTCTTCTTTTACACCATCAAAATGGAGTCAGATTTTCCCTTCTTAAGGTTGAGCTCAGCAGTTCTCAACATGCTGAGCATCTCAGGCAATGGCTTATCAATTTCATTCATGTTGTAATTCATGACAAATTGATTGTAGCCTTGTGGCAAAGATTACAAGATCAAGTCAGTGGCTAGCTCTTGGCCAAGTGGGAATCCCAACCTCTGTAGGTTTTCTATGTACCCAATCATCTTGAGAACATATGGACCTACGGGAGTCCCATCTTGCATCTTGGACTGAAACAATGCCTTAGAGATCTCATATCTCTCGTGCCTTGCTTGTCCTTGATATAGTTGACGAAGATGTTCAGCCATATCATAAGCATTCATGAACTCGTATTGCTTTTGAAGCTCAGAGTTCATGGTCGCAAGCATGAGACATGACACATCTAATGCATCATCTTGATGCTTCTAGTAAGCATCTTTGTCAGTTTGCCAGGCAGTGGCAGGAGGTGCCTCTGGAATGGGCTGCTCCAGGATGTACAGTTTCCTTTCTTGGGTGAGAACAATTCTCAGGTTCCTGTACCAGTCCAGGAAATTTGCTCCATTGAGCTTGTCCTTCTCAAGGACAGAACGCAGGGAGAGAGTGTTCGTGTTTGTCGATATAGTAATCTACAACATACACAATGAAAAAAAATAATATCATATTTCATTTATCATTTAATTAGGTCTTTAATCAAATGATGCTCCCACTGAATTATAGGACTTTTGTAGAATCGAGTTATGGATGTGGTCAAACCACATTACTAGATTCATACAAACATGCTATAATTCTTGCGGGACAAGATCCACATCATACTAGGCCTTGTGTTAGCTTTGGCTAAATTGCCCAACACTTAGTATGATCGGTAGGTAACATATTACCGATTACATCTCTATGCAACTCTTGTTTATAGGATCAAGACCCACATTTACAAAAGACCTTGAGTTAGCTTTGGTTAAATCGCCCAAGATTTAGTGTAAATGCGATCTTATCCTATCTTTCCAACGGTTGGAATATGCCTATAGTTCTACTCGATCCAATTGAGTTAACTAGTTTTACTCAATCTAATTGAGCTTACTCTAACCCAAGCCGTGATAGGCGGGACCAAGATTGTCCCTCCACACCCTACCAAGATAATATGCGTTGCTCTGCTTTGGCAGATTCAACAACTACAAATGATCGAGGTAGTGATGGGTATCAAGACTTGGTAGGCATTTTCGAGTTGATTCGATTAGGATCTAATCTAATCGTGAATGTGTATCATATACGCATCAAGGCCTTTATTATCCTACACTAGCATGCATCACATACATTCAAGCATTATTCTAGCATGCATCATATACATACAAGAAAAATATCCTAGCATGCATCATATACATACAAGCAAAATTTACTAGCATGCATCACATACATACAAGCAAAAACAATATATATATATATATATATATATATATATATATATATATATATATATATATATATAAATTAATTGTGATGTGGTCATGGCCCTACTACGATCTTCTCAAGACAATGAGAAGATCGGACGGTCAACCTAGGGTTAGCTGCTTCTCCAAGCGCCTCCTTTGACCGC
Source organism: Wurfbainia villosa (assembly GCA_025175895.1). Classification (NCBI taxonomy): domain Eukaryota; kingdom Viridiplantae; phylum Streptophyta; class Magnoliopsida; order Zingiberales; family Zingiberaceae; genus Wurfbainia; species Wurfbainia villosa. The sequence continues at coordinate 35,498,484 of CM045998.1, read as the reverse complement.
CATGTGTCGTCGGCACCCTTCTCGTAACTCCGTCTACTAGTGGACCTTCCACAGCTCTATTTTGTACATTACAAACATGAAACTCGAGTTACATTTGAGTCTAAAACTATTTACAACTAGAATCTTAAAAGAAGAGGCACGACGCGCAGGTCGCATACCCTACACAACATGCACAACCATAAAAAAGGGACGCAGGCCATATTATGAATTACAACACATTTATCATCCAATCATATTGGGGTTCTTGAGCCATGACCATCACAGAATTATACATAATTCTAAATTATGTATATTACAGAAATTTCTATAATTTTTCCTATTTTTTTTTTCAATTTTATGAGTCACCTCTCCGTAATGGTCCCGCTAAGCAGTTTCCGGGCACGATTGCGGGACAATGCCCCTTTCGGCGTTAGGGGAAGCGCCCCTACTTACAAAATAAACTTTGCGAGTGTTCCATCTTGATCTTACAGCGACTTAAGTCTCTGTCCCAAAAACCTAAAGCGAGAACTCATCGTTTCAGAGAGTTTTTCTCTGTGGTTGAAGCCTACAAGTGTCCCAACACTTGTTGCTTTGACTCTTCGAGAAAAATACCCAAAAAATCTATAAAAATAGGAAATTTACAGAAACTTAAAAATCAGTATTTTTTATATCTAATACAAAAACTACAAATTTAAAACATATACATGCTTCGCACGTGGCTCTGATACCATTGTTGGACTATCCGAGCCGCAAAAACCACTTTTTGCATTGCGAAAACCTCGGAAGCCCAGCCACGGATCCGTGCGAAGTATAACAAATAAAAACTATATGTATGTGTTTAATACCTTTAGATATACTCTAGATCTACATGATAAGAAATTACCCTTGAAGCGATGCCCTTCGCTTATCCCGCTCGTCCAAACGGATCGCCGGAACTCGAGAGTGTCAAGGGTACACTCCTCTATTGGTATCCATAAAAGCAATAGGTAAAGAAAAGACAATCTTGAGTGTGCTAGCACTCCTTGATAGTCTCGGCAATGGAGGATTGGGAGAGCAAGAGAGGAAGAACCAAGGAAGAAGGTGAAGTTAATCACAAAATAACTTCACACTAATACTCACCATCAAAGTGGTCGGCCACTTCATGGAGGGGGGGGGGGGGGGTTACATGCATGCATGTAACTCCAAGAGCCAAAGAATCTTGGTCTCCCTCATGAGTTGGCACCCCATGATAAGTCCATGATGATGTGGAATATCAACATTTGCCTGCCCCCATGCCAAGTCACCATGACATGGCAATTGGTCAAGTCAAATTTGACCATTCATCTTCCCTCTCATGTCAAGTCAAACTTGACCTCTTATCTCCCATGGTTGATCAAATCTAACCACTTGATTCAAGTCAATTTGATTTAATGAATCTCTATTCATTAATTTAAATTGACTCAATGAATCAAATCTAAATTAGACTCATTCAACACTTGAATCAAATTGAGTCTAACTCAATTAGTCTAATTTTGATTACTCTTAATCCAATTTTTTTCATCCCATGAACCTAATCCTCCTGGTTCATCATATGAACCTAATCTCCATCTAATTGCTCTTTGTGTATGACCCTATAGGTTCTTGTAACATTGGCAATGTCCCTAAACCGATTTAGGAACATAAGCAATGAGCAATATCTAGCAACACATCATTGCTACCCAAGTTATAAGAATGTTGAGGTCCAACATCACCTTTCTGACTACTAATTGTGACTCTCACAATATGTGACAATGTCCCTCTATCCTTAACATCTAGATTGACCAATTGAGACATAGACCGTGTCATCCTTGGTACAATCTATATCTTGAACTCCAAGTAGACTCACTCTAATCAAAAGAGCTCAATATCTCATATTGACTTATTTGGGCATGGCCATGCACTTCGTGGTGTCACTCTATCAAGAATAATGATGTCACTCCCATCATATAGGAGGGATAGATCCCATCTACATCACTCACATCCCTCCGCATAATTTGTTACATACCCAGTAATCGCCTTTATAGTCCACCCATTTACGAGTGACGTTTGACGAAGCTAAAGTATGCAACTCCTTATGTAGGGAACCATGGTGACTTCAGGTCCAAGGACTAATAGTCATACTAATAGTCACATGAGAAAGTATATGACACTCATATAACGATCCATGATACTTTCTCATGGAGGGTCATTCAGTATACAATCTCCAATGCATACCCATGTGTCAACTTGATATCTCATATCCAAGACTTGTGAGATCAAGTCATCGAGTTGACCTACATGCTAGTCTCTACGCATTAACATTGTCCCTGAATGTTAATACTTGACTAGGAATGATTAAGAGTAGTGTTCTCTATATCATCTCATTATTGATTCAACCAATCGATTGATATAGATAAGAACCTTCTACTCAAGGACGTTATCATACTTAGTTATTTGGCACCAATATATGTAAATATAATAACCATGCCTTTATAAATAGGAATATGATACAATAAAGTCCATACAACAATCATCACATGATTGGCTCTAGGGCTTTCACTAATAGGATTCTGGCCAATGGATACCCTAGTAGTTGACTACTCTTACCAATAGTCGACTACCAAGCTAGTAGTCGACGGTCCAGTCGACTACGTAACAATCTATGCTCGTGTCCACTAACTCTAGTGGACTGCCCATACATGGCAATTGACGGCTAGAGGCTAGCCGACTGCCCACAGGCCAATAGCTAATTGGCTGACATTTTGTGCCCTGGCCACTTAATGTCAGTTGACTGTTAAACCCTAGCAGTTGATTGCTAATGGTCAGTCGACTGCCAAATCCTAGCAGTGGACTGTTAGAGCCACAGATCAGCAGTCGAGCCTCAGTCGACTACATAACTAGTCGACTGCTCGAGTCAAACTAGGCTCCTAAGTGTCATGCACTTGGCAAGTTGACTGGTGGGACATCATCTTATTATGTGTGACTGATACCTGAAGAAGAAAGGAGACAAATGTTAAGCATTGTCACACACACACACACACACACACACACACACACACACACACACACATATATATATATATATATATATATATATATACTGAAGGTAAAGAAGGAGAGCAATTACCTTGGCCAGCAGTTTGCTCATCTGGTCAGTGGGACCCTGTACACCTGATTGCTTGAAAAATTTCACCTCTGAGAGGTGACGGATCTTCAGGAGGGACCCCAGTGTAACCAATGAAGGGTTCGGGATGGGAAGATCTCCCCCCTGAAAGGGGAGGGGGACCTACACGTCGAAGGGGAGTGGGAGAAGGATGTGTTTTTGGAGGAACGATGACTAGGATAGATTCGGTCGGGGAATATGTGGGAGAGTCAAGAGGAAAGGGGGATTGATGCGCACAGACGCGTCCTCAAATCTCGCGATGGATATCATCGTGGACTCAAAATGCGCGCTCGTGCTCAACGCCCACAAATGCACGGATGTCATCAAGTAATAAAGATTATCGATCCCAAAGGGACTAGGAGTCGAGTACCAATACACTAAGTGGTTGCGATTGTTCGGACATGATCTCTGAGAGAGAGTCGGTTGGTGAGGACTATCAGTGGACACTACTCTGTGCGGTGTCACACGGAGGAGAAAAAGAGTGTGCCGGGGCCTTAAAAGGCGATTCTAGGACTTCGGTTTCGCTTGTGTACTACAGAACAATGTTGTCAATTGACATCGTCTAAATGTTTACCTACGGTTTTAGGGAAGGGACATCATACACTCTCTCGTAGAGCCGCCGCATTCACCGGGAGCTATCCTCGCCCAAAAGGACGGGATAGAGGGTACGAGGATGTCAAATCAATCCTTACGGTGGACCTTTTTCGATTCCACCGCTCCCTTCTCCCCGCAGTTATGGGAGGTCAGGTTTACCCCCAGGTTCCTTGATCAAACTCTTAAATCTAGATTACGATGGTTGTCACCACCTCGTATCACCTAAGCACAGTGGAAAGAAAGCCAAATACACGTAGATATAATAAAGAGTAACTACCAATTGTCAAATTAAACTTATGGCCAGAATTTAATATGAACCAACATTGTCTATGTACACAAGCTACTCCCTAATCCTAGAATCGAAAGTTCTACTCCATTAACACAAAGGAAGAATCACAAAACATGTTTAAGTTCGAATACAATAGAGATAAAGTGCATAAATAGAGATATACAATGCTTCGTGATCTTCTCTCCGGCTTTGTATTGCAAGTTGTGGACCTCCGGCGGCGTTCCTACTCCCCGCTACGAGTTACCGAAGATTTTTTGGGCTTCGGCATGCCGTCCTAGCCATCTTGCCTCCCCCTTCTCCCCTAGGGTTTGGGCGAAGCCATCCTTATATAGACATCGCCTCGCACCGCTGCAAAATTCGAAAAAAGCCCTAGTCACGCAAATCCGTCAGGCCGCCACACGGCCATGTGTTTCCACATGGCCAGGCCATGTGCGGCCCTGGGGTGCTACTTTTCGCCCATCGGACACGGCCGTGTGAATCCACATGCCCTGGCCATGTCCCACTCTGCGTCTAGCTGTGAAAGTCCTTCTTTTTCTCCGAAAATGCATCTTTATCACCAGAAAAACTAACCTGCACATAAAAGTACAACGACCAGACCTCTGAACCAGAAAATAGGCAATGCGTGCAAGAATAGAGTAACATATGCATGAAACTAACGCAAAATGTAACAAGAAGTGAGCGAAAACTACTCCTAAAACCCTATATATTTTGCTCACATCACTTCCCCCACACTTAAATCTTTGCTTGTCCTCAAGCAAACCTCAGTGCCATAAAATTTTAAAAAGATATTATTCCATAATTAGCATGCTAACTAAATTTATCAAGTGGTATTTGCAATCAAAGCAAAAAAAAGATATGTTCTAAAAATTCACTAAGTTAGCTCCTCGTGCTCGTGCTAGGCGAATCATTCTCAGGAGATGCCCATTCCATGGTGAGTTAAGTCGTCACCCCATAGCTTTCCTAAGGTCTCTGGCTCTTAGGCACTTACCTGCCAAAAGCGAGAGTCGTTCCCTAGATCTAGCATAAAGTCTCAAAGGCATGCTCGGTATTGAGAGAAATTGGGAGGTGTTTCTCCAGTAACCTAACTCGGTCTCAAAGGGGCACCTAGCCATTTCCACCCACGACAACTATTTTTTATCCCTCTTTTTTTTCTTTTTCTCTCTTTCTCTTCTTTCTCTTTATTTTTCAGCTCACAGGGATTTTGATTTTTCCGAATGGGCTTACACAATCTGAGCATCTCCAGTAACTAAAATGCTAAACCTAGAGTCACCTATGCATTCCAAAGTACTAGACTATTGAAGTGAATCATAACTAAGTATGTACTAGATTCTCTCTTTTAGAATGTTCAACATGTGTGAGTGCAAAAACAGAGCTAACCAGTGCAAGTCTAGAACATTCGATAGAGCACATAGAATAAAATACCACAAGATAAATGGAGTTAAGCTACCTATGGGAACAACTCATGCAAGCAACTTTCAAAAATACTATTGAGGTAACTTTACAGACACCAACAATTAAGTACTGAAAGGAACTAAACAACTCATGCATGCATGAACAAATGAATGAAAATACCAGAAAAGAAACTACTGCTAGGAAATAAAACAAAATAGATTTTGGTATCTCCCCCCCCCCCCAGACTTAAACAAAAATATACCTCTAATATGGTGGACGAGGTGGAAAGTCTGGGAGCCTGGGCATCTCTGGATCCTAGGAGAACCTGCTGCTGATGCCACATATACATGTGATCGATTTGAGAGCTAGTGGATGCAGCGGCTGCTCGGTGCTCCTCCTCCCTAGCCGACTATGCCTGCTGGGCATGCATATGCTGCCGCATCTCCCTGTGGTAAGTTGCCTCATCCTGGCGGCGAATAGCCTCCTCCTGGAAGTATATGCAGGCCTCATCATAGAACTCCTCTGCTCGCTAGAAATTCTCCAAGAATCCTTGGAACTCCACCTGCTGGTAGGCGCTCTGCTCCTCCCATCGCTGCCTCTGCATCTGCTGCTCAGTGTAAATGTCATCGAGGCGCGATCGGAACTCCGAGAAATCGTATGCCGATGTACTTGCATCCTGCTCAAAAGTAAAAAAAGATGGTGGTGCAGGTGTAGGCTCATGTCGGCGTGGACTAGGTGGGTTCCTATGCATGTGTGGACTGGAGGGAGAGTGATACAAAGGTGGAGAGATAGGCGCTGATGTGGATGGTCCCTCATGTGGAGGGGACTCCACTATCAGGTCTAAGCGCCAATTGGTGCGTATAGCGATGGTGGTACGATCCGGGTCGGAGAGCCTAAGGGTCGTAAGATTTTTTTCTTACAAAGCATAAGGAGTCTCCTTCTCTTACAATCATCTTCATGGCCATGCATACTCCTAGTTCGATCCTAGGGCTCCCCTCGATACTCTCCAATGTTGTGTAATTGTACCCCATCCTATAGCATATGTGGGTAAGTAGGCCTCCCACATTGATCTCTCTGCATACTGCTTTGCCCATCTTCACTAAGTGTCTAATGAAGTGGGACCCTACATCGATGCTACTCCTTTCTTGTAGCATATCCCATAAACAAAGCAGCTCACTGGCTCTTACTACACCGTCACTCTCCCCATGACCAAATATAGTGATGGCCATGACGTGGTGAAGGTATCGAAAGATGAGATTTTGGAGGCGCGACGCTTTGGTCCTAGAAGTGTGCTCCCCTGTCAACTCAGTCCAAATCAAGCGAGAGTTGTACCCATTAGGGGTTCTTCTCTCTCCCCCACTTGGCAAGCCAAAGCATGAGTTCCATTGGTGAAGGGTCCACTCATGCTCAATATCTAAAAGTCTAAAAGTCTACCAGATCGGGATGCTATTGTCTTGGTCCTCCTCCTCCTTGCTCCTTTTGGCTTCTAAAGAGGTTGAAAATGCTTCTAAAGGAAGGGGAAAGCGAAATCACATGGCTTGGGCAAGAACTTTTAAAGCACACTGCGCAAATGAGGTGAAAACACATGACTCGCCCCTTTTAACCTCGCGCACCACGGTCGTGTGAAAACACACGGCTAGGCCGTGTGCGCCTCTAGTCAAGCGGGCACGACCGTGGGAAAATACACGGCAAGGCCGTGTGCCCCCATTTTTCGCCCCTTTTATGCACCATGGCCCAAATTTGTTCATACACTTAGCCGGGTAGACTAATATGGGTTTAATTTTTGCCTAGCAAAGTTCTTTTCTACTCCTAACTCTAAATGTGATGGAAATCAAAACTAAAATCAAACACATGTATGCAATGCAATAGAAAAAGGAAAATCTACAACTAAACTTGGGTTGCCTCCCAAGAAGTGCTTTGTTTAAGGTCATTTAGCTCGACTGCAGTCTTCTATCAAATCGACTCTGGTGGTTCAGTGAACCTCCATTCATCCATCTCAAGATCTGCATCTAGAGGTTCTGGCTTCAATCTGCTAATCGTGAAGCCATCAAAGTAGGGAGCTCTGTGCTCCATAAGAATGAAAAGAATGATCTCCCTGTCTACCTCCAGGGAGATCCGGTGTGCCTTCACATCTATGCATGCCCCTACAGTTGCTAGAAAGGCCTTCCCAGAATGTTAGGATTCTGGGGATTCAGTCCTGTGTCCAGTATGATAAAGTCCGTGGGTATCACAAAATCTTCAATCATCACAGGAACGTGTGATAGCAGACCAATGGGCTCCTTCACTGAGTCATCCCCCATAAGAATACCAAGATTCACTGGTTGGAGCCCGCTCAGTCCCATCTTCAAAAAATATGCATAGGGCATCACACTGACTGATGACCCCAAGTCGCATAGCGCTTCGTCGAAACTCTCCCCATAAATCGAGCAGGGAATAACGAATTCACTAGGGTCCTCAATCTATACTGGAATCTTCTCTTCGAACTCAGCTTGATCAGGTAAGGTGGAAATCATGGCTGCACACCCCTTAGCGAATTGACTACTTTTCCCTACTCCTTCCTCCTTTCCTTGGCTCATTGGAGAGTTCTTCACAGGTTGTGACACGGATTGGGCTATTTGGGCCACTTGTGTCTCCAACATCCTGGTATGACTTGCAAGGTCGTCAGCGGTGGCCTTCAAGTCTCTCAGTGCTTCTTTAGACTTTTGATGCTGGCGACGGAATTCCTCATTGGCCTTAGTTTGGGTAGCGATAAAGTTCTCCATCATCTGTTCTAGTCTAGACTTCTGTGGTGCTGCCCATTGCCCTGCTATTGCCTGTATCCTTCGGATAGTTGGGGGTTTCCCGAGTTATTTTTGTAGGAGAAATTTGGGTGACTCCTCCATTCGGGATTGTAGGTATTAGAGTATGGGTTGTGGGGCCTTTGATTATAGTCCCCAATCGCGTCGCAATGTTCAATCTGCTCGTCTGCGGTCCCCTGCCCTACATAGTGGTCCTCACGATACGCTGTCGCTCCTTCTCCAAAGTCGATGGCCTCACATGCAGATGAAGGATTAAAAGATTCAAACCATCTGCTTAGCACGTCCATCCTCGCTGAAAGGTGGTCCATGGAGTTGATAGTGTATCGTCCTGCCGCAGGCATGGGTTAACCTCGTTCAGAGACCCATTGATGGTGGTTTTGGGCCGCCTATTATATAAGATCTTCCGCCTCCTCTATGGTCTTGTTCATTAGCGCTCCTCCTGTAGGCGAATCTAGGGACATCTTTGTGGCGTAAGCGATCCCATTATAGAAAATGTGGATCACCAACCACCTCTCCAGTCCATGGTGTGGGCATTGATAAAGTAGCCCCTTGTAGCGATCCCATGCTTCGAATAAGGACTCCCCCTCCTTCTGGCGAAAGTTAGTGATAAGGTGGCACATGTGAGCAGTCTTACTTGGTGGGAAGTATTTATTCAGAAACTGCTGCTCACACTACTCCCATGTGGTGATGTTGTAGAGGTTAAGGAGTGAAGCCATGCCTTAGCCTTATCCCGCAATGAAAATAGGAACAGGCTCAGGTGGATCGCGTCAGAAGGGACTCCGTTCAGTTTCATGGTTGAGCAGATTTCGAGAAAAGTCTCAAGATACCGGTTAGGGTCTTCAGTTACAACTCCCCCAAATTTGCTCTGCTGGACCATATGTATAAGTGCCAGCTTTAGCTCAAAGTTATTTGCCGAAATCGATGGTCCAGCTATGCTCGGCCTGAATCCTCTAGCGTTAGGAGCTGCGTAGTCCCGTAGAGGTCGGCTACCTATGTTCACCTCGGATGCAGCTTGATCTTCCATCTTTCGCTGTACTGCTCTCCGACGGTGAAAGGTTCGCTCAATCTCTAAATCGATCGAAATTAGACCTTCCGATCCTAGTCTTCTAAGCATACGACGAACCAAGACACAAAAGTAAGAGTGCAAACCTAATGCTAAAAGCAGAAAATAAATAAATCTAGCAAATAAAAACTTAAGATACAATAAGTAAACAGGAAACTACTACTGAAAATAAAAACTAAATCTAAATATGAAAAATAGAACTAAGCAGATAAGATAAACTAAAAGAAAAATAAAGCAGGAAATTAATCTAATCCTTAGTCCGATCCAATCTACCACCGTTAGATTTGATATCGAATCGACAGTCCCCGGCAACTGCACCAAAAACTTGATGAGTACGGACACGTCCTCAAATCTTGCGACGGATACCATCGTGGACTCAAAGTGTGCGCTCGCGCTCAACTTCCACAAGTGCACGGATGTCGTCAAGTAATAAAGATTATCAATCCCAAAGGGACTGGGATTCGAGTACCAACACACTAAGTGGTTGCGATTGTTCGGACATGATCTCTGAGAGAGAGAGTCGATTGGTGAGGACTATCGGTGGACACTACTCTGTGTGGTGTCACACGGAGGAGGAAAAGAGTGTGTCGGGGTCTTAAAAGGCGATTCTAGGACTTCGGTTTCGCTTGTGTACTACAGAACAATGTTGTCAATTGGCGTCATCTAAACATCTACCTACGGTTTTGGGGAAGGGACATCATACACTCTCTCATAAAGCCGCCACATTCACCGGGGGCTATCCTCGCCCAAAAGGACGGGATAGAGGGTACGAGGATGCTAAATCAATCCTTGCGGTGGACCGTTTCCTATTCCACCGCTCCCTTCTCCCCGCAGTTACGGGAGGTCAGGTTTACCCCTAGGTTCCTTGATCAAACCTCCTAAATATAGATTGCAAGGCTTGTCACGACCTCGTATCACCTAAGCACAGCGGAAAGAAAGCCAAATACACGTAGATATAATAAAGAGCAACTACCAATTGTCAAATTAAACTTATGGCTAGAATTTAATATAAACCAACATTGTCTATGTACACAAGCTACTCCCTAATCCTAGAATTGAAAGTTCTACTCCATAAACACGAAGGAAGAATCACAAAACATGTTTAAGTTTGAATACCATAGAGATAAAGCGTAGAAATAGAGATATACAATGCTTCGTGATCTTCTCTCCGATGTTGTATTGCAAGTTGTGGACCTCCAGCGGTGTTCCTCCTCCCCGCTGTGAGTTACCGAAGCTTTTTAGGGTTTCGGCATGCCGTCCTAGCCGTCATGCCTCCCCCTTCTTCCCTAGGGTTTGAGCGGAGCCATCCTTATATAGACATCACCTCGGACCGCTACAAAATTCAAAAAAAGCCCTAGTCGCGCAAATCCGTCGGGCCACCACACGCCCATGTGTTTCCACACGGCCAGGCTGTGTGCGGCCCTGGGGTGTTGTTCTTCGCCCATCAGACATGGCTGTGTGAATCCATATGCCCTGGTCATGTCCCACTCTGCGTCTAGCTGTGAAAGTCCTTCTTTTGCTCCGAAAATGCATCTTTATTACTAGAAAAGCTAACATGCACACAAAAGTACAACGAGCAGACCTCCGAACCAGAAAATAGGCAATGTGTGCAAGAATAGAGTAATATATGCATGAAAATAATGCAAAATGTAACAAGATGTGAGCGAAAACTACTCCTAAAACCCTATATATTTTGCTCACATCAGGGATGAAATAGGAGAATGGGAAGGAGAGTTTCCCCCTAGGGGGTAAGAGGATGGAGCGACCAGTGTGGTATCCCTCATCCTCGGTTCATAGATGGTTAGGCGTTGGGATTTCTCTAGATCATAAGAGGAGGAAGGAAGAGATGAAGAGCTGGGAACTCCTTCCTTAATAGGACGTAATTTCTTCCGAGGTGAAGAAGGGGCAGCCACAGATTTACCTCGCTTAGTGGAGGTCTTCTTCTTCTTGGCTGCATCGATCTCTTCGTCTTTTACCAAAGCGCCCTGCATTAGGTTATCTGCAAAATCCATGCGTAAGAAGGATAAGTTGATCCAGATAATAAGCTATATCAAAATACGCACATCATCCTACCTATGGTGGTCGGAGGCGTTAGAGGGAAAGGGGATAGCCGAAAGTGACTGAGGAGAGGAGGTTTCATTAGATGGTTTGAGCTGTAGTGGGATTCTCCCAACACTTTATAAACCTCCGAGAAGGGACATTGAGTCCTCATTTCGCGAAAGGGAGGTAGTTTGGGGAGATCTAGCTTCCAGGTATCCGAATGGGGTAGGGATCCTAGAAGCTGAGCAAAGAAATATAATTCTTCCCATCCTTTGTGGGAAGAAGGCATATTCACTAAGAATTAGCAGTCCGTGCGGATGGAGAGGTAAAAAAGGCCTGTCTTAGAAGATTTCAATTGGAAGAAGCAATGGAATAGTTGGGGGGGATAAAGGGAGGTTTAGGTGCTGGAATACTATGATGGCCCCCAACAAGAGGCAGAAGGAATTGGGGGTAAATTGATTTAGGGGCAAACCATAAAAGTCTAGTATTTCCAAGTAAGAGGAGGGCACGGGTAAAAATAAGCCATTAAGAAACTTTTCGGAGAAGAAGCAGGTTAGGTATGTCTTAGTGTTGAAACGACATTGAATGGAAGGGTCTATGCATTGGTCCCTCATGTTAAAGAAGTAATGGTCGCTGTTTAGTTGGGTAATGGTATGTTCGTACCAAGGAGGTGAGGGTAAGGTCTTAGGGGCCATAGGTACAGAACAGGAAAGAGCACTTACTTGAAGGTTGAAGGAGGAACGTTTGCAAAAAAGGGGGCTAGGTCACTGAAATGCTGTCGGAGAAAATCGCTAGGAAGAAGAAGTGGAAAAGGCTAGATTATTAGGCACGCTAAGCTATGCCTAAAGGGAAATGGCGAAGATTTATATATAGGGTTTTGTGTGACTATTCGACTATCTAAGAGAAAAGGAGAAGCGGGGCCCATGGGCTCATTAAGCCGCCTCGAATATATGGAGTAGGGCCATGAGAAAAGAGTAAGTTTGAATTGGCGAGCAAAGTGTGAAGTAGAGGCTTTATGCATGTAGAAAGTCAAGCTTATGACTTTGCTTGACTATTTTTGGGGGTTGACTAATGATACTATTTTTACCTCTTTTCTGTGAACCGGATAAGAGGGGTCACGTGTAAGAAACTATCTGAACCAAATAATCAGTTCGGCAAAGAAAGCAAGGTAGAATGGTTCGGGCGCGATCAATTGGGACAATTGGAATGGGAGGACAAGTTGAGGTAATCGACACGGCGAGGCGATGGCAGAGATCACTTCGTTATGAGATGGGGCGGATGAGAATTGGTTCAGCATAGCAAGCCTGGAAATAGTTCGGTTCAGGAAAAAGAGGAGTTGGTTCAGGATGCTAGGAAGAACCTAAGGGCTACGCCACACGTAAGCCATAGGTTTAGGTTAGTTTCGTCGAAGGCAAATGGTTGAAAGGGATAGGCTAGCATATTTCCCGAAATGAAGATAAGAAGTTGTTACACCACAAAAAGGGGCCCCCACATAATATTCTGAGGAGCCTTCGCTCCTCGTGTCTATAACAGAATGATTCTTCTGATGAGCATGGTGGCCATGTGTACGACGGGGAAAGCTTGCGATGCAACAACTGATCAGAGGAGGAGAATAAAAGGGAGAAGCAGGGCAGAAGGAAGAGGATCTGCATTATTTCAACCAGCAAGAGACGGAGGCAAATTCAAAAAGAGGAGAGCAACCACTTCACCGGAGAAGGGGAGAAGGAGAGTGGTGATCTCTATTTTTCTTGTATTGTTTTTTGTATCTTGACCTAATTGTAAGAGGTTTTCTCCTCCACCTCTGGAAGTTCTTTCCGTTAAGGAGGGCGTTCATAGTGAAAGTGCTTTGGCACAGTAGCCAGTGAGAGAGCTCACCTCCATGGAGTAGGAATCCTCATTCCGAACCATGTTACATCCTGCACCTTTGTTTGTTGCTTGCGTTGGCTTGCGTGTCTTTGCTTTATGTTTCATTTTACTGTTTCGGCCGGAGAGAACTCCCTAAGCTTCCTTCGCGCCCCCTCACATTGAAAGGAAGTCAACAGATCTTCTTCCCCGTCACCGCATCAGGTATATATATTGGAGAATATATATACTGAATTGACCCGCCATGAGAAAGTGTCATGAATCGTTATATGAGTGTCATATACTTTCTTATGTGACTATTATTATGAATAGTCCTTAGATCTGAAGTCACTACGATTCCCTACATAAGGAGTTATGTACTTTGATATCGTCTAACGTCACACCGTAACAGGGTGCACTGTAACGGCGATCATTGGGTATGTAATGAATTATGTGGAGGGATGTGAGTGATGTAGATGTGATCTATCCCTCCTATATGATGGGAGTGATATCTTTGGCCTCTTGATAGAGTATGACCACGAAATTCATGGTCATGCTCAAATGAGTCAATATGAGATATTGAGCTCATTTGTTTGAGTGAGTCTACTTGGGGATCAAGAAACATACAGATCGATAAGGGGATGACACGGTCTATGACTCATTGATCGATCTAAGGTATCAAGAATAGAAGGACACTGTCATACATGATAATGGTCACGGAAAGGTTATCGGATCTTGACTATCTTATAGCTTGGGTAGCAATGATGTATTGCTAGATGTCGCTCATTTCTTATGTATCTAAAATGATTTTAGATACATTGCCAATGTTACAAGAGCCTATTGGGTCACACACAAATGACATTCTGTTTTGGAGATGGTTTCTTTTAGTTGGACTAAAAGAACAATTGAGCATATGGCCAAGACTTGAGTTAGACTCAAACTAGTTAAACTTGAGTTAGACTCAAGTTGAACCATGGAAATTGATTCATCATCATCATGCATGTTTAATGTGAATAATCATGCATATGAATACCAAGGGTCTTGGTATTCATGATGAGGAGAAAGGTTCATGCATTTAAAAGCTAAATAGGATTTGGCTTAAATGGCTTTCAACGTGATAAAGCTAAATTGGATTTGTCTTGATAAAGCAAAATAGGATTTGTCTTAAATGGCTTTCAACGTGAAAAGCAAAATTGGATTTGGCTTGAAGATACTTTATAAAGAGAATGGGTGGCTTTGTGTCGAAGGGTTTGTGCAGAATTTTTCCTAGAAGTGTTCTAACGTGCAAAGCAAGAAAAACCAAGAGAAAGAGTTCTCTTCTTCCCTCCCCTTCTCTCCTTCTCTCTTCTAAGTGGTCTTGGTGTTTTGCTAGGGTTGCTAGCACAATGTCACTCCAAAACTACTGAGTGTCAGTGTGGATACCTTAGAGATACGGTTATTCTTACCGTATTGAGATCGAACAACATTTGGATTTGCGGGATAGCGAAGGGCACACACCGAAGGTATATCTCTTCTTCTAGATAAGATCTAAATAAGATTAATAAAAGAATTTGTATGTTTTTGCATGGATCTTTGGAGGGATCCAGGTTTTATTATTATTTCCGCTGCGGTTGTGCAAAGTATTCACCCGCGATGTTATGAACATCAAAGATCCGGGATTCCCAACATCTCATACATGGTTAATTTTATGATTTTATTATACATGTCAATATTTGGATATTGATATTTGATTATCCTAACTTTAATTGATGTGTCATCATACATCGAAAAGGAGGAGATTGTTGATGCAGTGAGCATCACTCCTTAGTTTTGATGTATGAACCATAGTTAAAAGTTAGGATTCACTTGTGTTCTAATATCAGTGTTAAGTGTGCAGGCTTAACAGGAAGTTCTAGTAGGTGATGTTGACCATATACTAGGCAAGCATTTTGACAGATCAGGAGGACCGGACACTAAGCATGAAGTTCAGATGGGTCGCATGGATCGGACATCTGGCATGAAGACCAGTTGGGTCAGAAGATCGGATAATCGACAAAAAGTCCATCTGGGTAAGGCAGACCGGACAGCTGGTGGATGCCCTAGTGGGTCAGATCGGATGTTAAGAGTGGTAAGTCTGGCAGATAGCTGGTAGGTAAGCCTCGAGTGAAGAGGTGAGGCCGAGTCCTCTGTAGGGGGACAAAGCTAGGCGTCGATCCGACAAAAAGTCCATGTGGTACTTAGTAGTCGAGATTGGGTAGTATTACTACTGCTATCATATTTAATACTATCTATTTGTGCTACTCTTGTTTTGCAGGGATCAATTAACTGAATGGATTCTAGTCGACTGTATAAGGAGCAATCGACTGGATACCTATATGGTAGCATCAGCTGGTGTAACGCCCGTAAAATTTTAAGTCATTCAAAGTGGTTATATAGATTTTAAAAGGTTTTGAAATAATAAAAAAATAAAAATAATAGAATATGGTTCGTTATAGCTAGGATTCGAACCATCAACTTTTAGATTGGGAGATAGCCTTGATACCACTATGCCATAGGATGCTTCTTGTCTAGAATGTACAAAGATTATATAATAAAAGTATGAGAAGATGAGGAGTTTTCTTTCTTCTCCCTAAGTATTAAAGGGGAATTAAGAGAGGGAAAACTGAAATTTTCTTCCTCCTCCCCTCTCCACCGAAAATTTTCTTCATCCATCTTCCTCCTTCTCCACCAAAACCTAGAAACTCCCTCTCCTTGTTTTGCCTTCTCATCCGAACCCTTAGGGCTCTTGGTTGGGGTTATAAATAGAGGTTTCAAGGGCTTAGTATATGCTAGAGGATCACTCCTAAGGCTAACGAACAAGGGAAGGTCTTCATCTCACAAAAATCCTAGCGGTATATTAGTAAAATAGCGAGAGGATGTAAATATTTCTCACCTGCAGTGTAAGTAGCTCTTCGATTTGTTCATCTTGATTCTATTATCATGTTTTGTTCAGATTTATATGTTATGTTCAGATTATGTTTGTTCAGATTTATAGGTATTATAGGTATATTTCTTTTGAAGCAAGATGTAATGATCACAAAGATGCTTCCCCTACGAGTTTTGGGGACAAAAAGCATGATTAAATGTCTTGAAATGCTATCTAGCTCCTTTTCCCATGTTTTGTTTAGATTATATGTTTTTTCAGATTATATTTGTTCATATTTATAGGTATTATAGGTATATTTTTTTTGAAGCAAGACATAAGATCGCGAAGATGCTTCCCCTACGAGTTTTGGGGACAAAGAGCATGATTAAATGTCTTGAAATGCTTCCTATATGAGTTTTGGGAGTATGATCATGTTAAATGTTTGTTAAATGATAAAATCAGTAGGATATATATAAAGAAAGTATTTTACTTTAAAGTGGCATGTATCGGGCCCTTAGATCGCCCACGGGCCCTAGACCGCCCTTAGTAAGTTTCCCTAATAAGTTCGGTGGCTAGCTACCCCGAATTCTATTAGGGTTGCACGCAAATTTGTACTATACCGGGCTGCCCAAACAAGGATGATTAGTATTTTAAAGTATATATGGTACAATATTTTCCAAAGTTAATTAAAGCACGATGTTACAAGTTTAAGTATATCTCATATGCATGTTTCTACAAGCGAAGCATATTTCAAAATCATGTATTGCAAGTTGTGTATTTCAAGTTCATGCATTGTGTTATGTACAAATGTTTCTATATGTTTAATGCAGAAAGTTCATGCATTTCAAGTTGAATCATTGTGTTATGTACAAGTATTTCTAAATGTTAAATTCAGAATTTTCTTAATAGAAAGTATGAGCATATGTTTGCATGCAAGTATTCTAATAGCATATTTTTCTTATAATGTGATGTTTTGTGAGAATAGGATGTACTTACTAAGCTTCATTGCTTATAGTTTGCTTTCCTTATATTGCAGATAAGGGTAAAGCAAGGCTTGAGTAAGAGGGGGCAGCGGATGAAGTGTTTGGTGTGTGTAGCGGCGGAACAGTGGATTATGATTCTAAACTTGCTAGAATTCTGAGCTTGCTAAAGTTTATGTTATGTCTAAGAACTCTGAATTTACTAGTGATTATGTTGTGTTTATGAATGTCGAACTTGCTAGTATTATGGTATGTTAAAGACCTTTGAACTTGCTAGTGTGCTATTATGCTATGTTAAAGACCCTTGAACTTGCTAGTGTGCTAGTGTTCATGTTATGTGTTATTGTTCATGTTAGGTGCTAGTGTTGATGTGATGTGCTATTGTTTATGTTTATTTTTATGTCGAAGATGCATATAATTACTATCTTCATGCATGAGGTTGAATTACTTAAGAATGTTTTATGTTAGAACTTATGTGCATGCCTAGATAAGTTAAGAACTTGTGTAATATCCCAGTGTCAACATGTCAATGTAGTTGATTTATTTCTTTAGCCTTCGTTGTTTCAAGTGAAGAGTTTGAATTATGATTCTTGTTTAGAAACCATGTTTAGATCTTGTTACGAGTTGTTGATACTCTTTTGTTTTAAATCTGGTATTAGTTAGTAAATAGTGTAAGTGAGTTCATGGAATAATTGAGACATGTTTGGTTTATAATTAAAGTATGATGGTAACACCTCCCTTTCTAGAGTAGGGAGAGAGGGGGTGTTACAGTATGGTATCAGAGCCAGTTCTGCCCTTCTGCCACATGCATCAAGCATCAATCCTGTCGCTTCCAAGTAAGAAAGTACATATATGTTTTACCTCCTTCTATGCTAGTAAAGAATGTTTTGTTAAACATGCTTACATGTGAAGGTGATGATGATAGAAACTAAGTAATAGTAGTAGTCTTATATTGGTCTTACGTTATGAAGAAAAATGGCTAGAACACAGACCAATGGAAATCAGAAGACAAATGAAGTAGTACCACCACCTGACTTGATGCAGGTAGTCACTCAGCTTCAACATCAAGTTGCAGAGCAGTAACAGGTTATCAATACCTTGATGGTGAACCAACCAGATAATCCTAGTACTCCACCAGTTGCTGAGAATGTCATACCGGCTGCACCCCTTGCCCCACCAGTTCCCCCAATAGCTCCAGCGGTGGGGTTGAGGCAAGAGGCATACTTAATTCAATGGTAAAAGTTGAAGCCAGAGAGTTTTGCTGATACAAGTGAACCATGGGATGCTCAGCCCTGGTTCAAGATGTTAGAAAGTATTGTAGAACTGCTGGATTGACCTGAAAATGAGAAAGTCAAATGTGCATCATTCATCTTGACTGGAGATGCCAGAATGTGGTGGGAACGAGTAAAGGCAAAAAGAGTGATTAATCAAATGTCATGGGCTAACTTTAAAACGGAGTTCTGATGAGTTTTTCCATATGCGAGTCATGAATAAGCACTACGATGAGTTCATGAAATTTCGACAAGGGGACTTGTCAGTTAAGGAAGTCGTGAATAAATTCAATAGACTAGCTCGCTTATGTCTAGAGCTAGTCAGCACTGAACGAGAAAGGGGTAGACTTATGCTCAAAGTGTCGTAAGTGAAGAGTTGTATTCCAACTTGAGGCAGAGCCTAAGTTTGAATTTATAGAAGAACCAAAGAAAAGAACTAAGAAGTTCTTATCTGCCATAAAAGCTCAAAAGATGTTAGTTAGTGGATGCGCTAGGTATCTAGCACATGTGGTGGATACAAAGCAAGAAAGAGGCCAAAAGCTCGAAGAAGTCTGAGTTGTATGTGACTACCTAGAAGTATGCCCTGATGAGTTGCCAGGGTTGGCTCCTAAAAGAGAAATCGAGTTTGTGATTGAACTTATTCCTAGTACCAATCTAATCTCAAAAGCACCCTATCGTATGACTCCAGCAGAATTAAAGGAGCTTCAGGAACAATTACAAGAGTTACTCGACAAGAGATTCATTCACCCTAGTCACTCACCGTAGGGAGCTCCGGTATTATTCGTGAAGAAGAAAGATGGGTCGATGAGAATGTGCATAGATTACCGAGCACTAAATAAGGTGACAATCAAAAATAGATATCCTTTACCAAGGGTTGATGATTTGTTTGATCAATTGAATGGAGCCACCATTTTCTCCAAGATTGACTTACGGTCCGGTTATCTTCAAGTAAAAGTTAAAGAGGATGATGTACCAAAAATGGCTTTCCGAACGAGGTATGGACACTATGAGTTCGTGGTCATGCCTTTCGGAGTGACAAATGCTCCAGCAATATTTATGGACTTAATGAATCGGGTATTTAAGGCATTCCTTAACAAGTTTGTGATAGTCTTCATTGACGATATCCTTATTTACTCGAGAACTGAGGAAGACCATGCTAAACATTTAAAGACAGTGTTATAGACCCTTCAGTAGAGACAATTGTATGCAAAGTTCTCCAAGTGTGAATTTTGGCTCAACCGAGTATCTTTCCTGGGTCACATTATTTCGAAAGATGGGATTATGGTAGATCCGACAAAGATAGAAGTTGTTAGTAACTGGAGTCGACCAAAGAATGTCAGTGAAATCAGAAGTTTCCTTAGTTTAGCAGGGTACTATAGAAAATTTGAAGAAGACTTTGTTAGTGAAAGCCCTAGAGCCAATCATGTGATGATTGTTGTATGGACTTTATTGTATCATATTCCTATTTATAAAGGCATGGTTATTATATTTACTTGTATTGGTGCCAAATAACTAAGTATAATAACGTCCTTGAGTAGTAGGTTCTTATCTATATCAATTGATTGGTTGAATCGATAATGAGATGATATAGAGAACACTACTCTTAATCATTCCTAGTCAAGTATTAACATTCAGGGACAATGTTAATGCATAGAGACTAGCATGTAGGTCAACACGATGACTTGATCTCACAAGTCATGGATATGAGATATCAAGTTGATACATGGGTATGCATTGGAGAATGTATACTGAATGACCCGCTAAGAGAAAGTATCATGGATCATTATATGAGTGTCATATACTTTCTCATGTGGCTATTAGTATGACTATTAGTCCTTAGACCTGAAGTCACCATGGTTCCCTACATAAGGAGTTGCATACTTTGGCTTTGTCAAACGTCACCCATAAATGGGTGGACTATAAAGGTGATTACTGGGTATGTGACAAATTATGCGGAGGGATGTGAGTGATGTAGATGGGATCTATCCCTCCTATATGAAGGGGTGACATCAATATTCTTGATAGAGTGAGACCACGAAGTGCATGGCCATGCCCAAATGAGTCAAAATGAGATATTGAGCTCATTTGATTAGAGTGAGTCTACTTGGAGTTCAAGATATAGATTGTACCGAGGATGACATGGTCTATGCCTCAATTGGTCAATCTAGATGTCAAGGATAGAGGGACATTGTCACATATTGTGAGAGTCACAATTAGTAGTCACAAAGGTGATGTTGGAGCTCAACATTCTTGTAACTTGGGTAGCAATGATGTGTTGCTAGATACCGCTCATTGCTTATGTTCCTAAATCGGTTTAGGGACATTGCCAACGTTACAAGAACCTATAGGGTCACACACAAAGGGAAATTAGGTGGAGATTATGTTCATATGATGAACCATGAGGATTAGGTTCATGGGATGAACCAAATTGGATTAAGTGTAATCAGATAGGGATAAAAGTAAGTCTACCTCGGGGTTTGTGTTTACTTTTAGAGGTGGAGCCATTGTATGGAGGAGTGCCCAGCAGAAATGCGTGGCGGACTCCACCATGGAAGCTGAGTATGTGGCAGCCCCTGTGGCGGCCAAAGAAGCTGTGTGGTTCAGGAACTTCCTGATGGACTTGGATGTGATTCCTGGTTTGCCCAGATCTATCACAATTTATTGTGATAATAATGGTGCAGTTGCAAACTCGAAGGAACCACGAGCCCATAAGGCTAGTAAACACATAGAGTGCAAGTACCACCTGATACGAGAAATTATAAAGGAGGTAGAAGTTGCTGTCGCCTAGATTGCATCAGAGGATGACCTGGTAGACCCTTTCACTAAGGCCCTTCTAGCGAGAGCTTTGATAGGCATGTGGAGGGAAGGGGAATCAGATGTATGGTAGTATGATGACAGCATAGTCTTTTAGTATAAGTGGGAGATTGTTGGGATGTATACTGAAAGCCTAGCTCTTTTGTATGAACATCTTTATTTTGAAATAAGAATCACATGATCATTGTTTGCATATTTTTATGATTATGCAAAATTGTCTAATATTTTACATTGTAGATAACATGGTGCTTGGTGTGGCACAGAAGATCATGTTATCAGTTCCTTGTAGAATATAAGTAGAGGCTCACAACCAAGATGGTTTTGGACAAACCATTGGCATGGTTGTAGTGTAGCTTGGTATTGTTTTGTCTTGAACATAAAGTTACACTAGTACACTTAGGTGTATTGAGCAGGACCGACATAGAGGTGATTCAATTTATTGCTGACTACATAATTGAATCGGACCTCGGATATTATGTTGTACATGCTCTTAATCCCGATATAATAACGGGCACATGTACTTAGTATTTATTTATTTGATTTACCAGAGGGTGAGATTTCTATGGATTAAATCAATATGCCCGGTAAGTTGGGAAATGATATTATTTACATGGTGTGTCGTTGATTATAGGAGGAATCCGTGTCCTATGTATTAGGTTGATGATGTCCCCTTGAGGAGCTCATAAGGTTCATCATGTAAACCCTGCAGGTTGACTTAGTCAACATGATGATAAGGTTGAGTGGTACTACTCGAGGAGTTAGATGTTAATTAATTGATGGTCAGTAAATCAATTAATTGACAGACATTCGATATCTTAAACACGGGGAGATGGATGTACAAATAATATATGGAACCCATATTAATTTATGGGGGTTGGTGAGGTAGTTCGATGATGATCCTCTAGTGGAATGGAACATCATTGATGGATCAAGTTTGTGTGGTTCCGATCCATCGGGTGTCCAAGACCCAACTCCTCCTCATGGTCCCTATCGTAGCCTAATATAAACCTCATGAAGTCTAGATCAAATGATGGCAAACAAATCTCTAGATCCGACGGTTGGGATTAAATCCCTAGAAACCGACGGTGGAGATTAAATCTCTAGATCCGACGGTTGGGATTAAAACCCTAGAACTGACGGTGGAGATTAAATCTCTAGATCCGACGGTTGGGATTAAAACCCTAGAACTGACGGTTGAGATTAAATCTCTAGATCCGACGGTTGAGATTAAAACCCTAGAACCGACGGTGGAGATTAAACCAAGGCCTAAACCTAACTCTATATATATGGGAGATTGGGTTGGGCGGCAACTAAGTTTTTTGGTTGGATGATGGATGCTAAGGAGATTAGGGTTTTGCCAAGCCTTGCTTGGGCGGCAAGAAACCCTAAGGAGGAAACCCTAATTAGGGTTTGGCTCCTTTGGATGGCCGGCCAAGGTTAGGAAAGAAGGGTGGGCGGCAACTTGTGGAAGATCTCTTCTTCTTCCTTGAAGGTGGCTAGCTCCTAGATCTCTTCTCTCCACCATGGTTGGGCAGCAAGAAATCCAAAGGAAGAAAGGTTGGGCGGCTAGGGTTTGAAAGCTTGGTTGGGCGGCAACTATAGGGGAAGTGCTCTTCTTCTTCCTAGGCTGTTGCCGGCTACATCTCTTTTCCCTATACCTTGGCCGGCGCCCAACATGTTCCTTTTATCCTCTTCACTCCATCTTGGCCGGCGGCACTAGAAGCTAGGGTTTGTCTCTAGTTTGGTTCCTTGGTGGTTTCCATTTTGTTCTCTCTATTCTTGGGGTCGGCGGCATCAATCCTTTGTGGATTGGTGGTTGGCTCAAGCAAGAAGGGAAAGAGAGTTCTTCTTTCTTTGGATTGAAGAAGATCTAGGAAGCTTCAACTTGTGGAGGATCTTCGCCCACACGAAGTCTACAAGGAGGTTAGGACATACGATAGAAGATCAAGAGGCATAAAAGTTTTACAACTTTTATTATTGTTCTTTGCATGTTCTTATTGATATGCTAGCTTATGTTCTTTATGTTAGTATATGTTGATTATACTAGTTTACATTTGCATGTATTTGTATAATCATGGACCCCGAATAAGAAACACAAAAACCGGCGATCCGTCCGTCGTCTCTTCCGCGGCTAATCGACTAGAAGAGTTTGGTTGCTTGAACAACTAGTTTGTTCAAGCGATCGCTCGAGTCATTGGCACGACGACGAATTGGTTGTGCTTAGGAAACTCATCCCATCCGGATTAGTTTTCATTAGTGAAAATTTTAATCCGGGGACATGGGAGCCGATGAGCATTCCGAGGAACAACACGTTGCCAACAGCTAGAACACTCAAGGTTATGTTTTCTCCACCATTTGTCCGTGTGGATACCAATAGAGGAGTGTGCACTTGACACTCTTGAGTTCCGGCGAAGCTTTTGGACGAGCGAGATAAGCGAAGGGCGTCACTACAAGGGTAACACTCTATCTTGTAGATCTAAGGTCGATCTAGGATCTTTAAACACATACATGTTTTATTTTATATATCTTCGCACGGATCCGTGGCCGGGCTTCCGAGGTTTCCGCAACGCAAAAAGCGGTTTTTGCAGCTCGGAAAACCCAACAGTGGTATCAGAGCCATGTGCGAAGCATGTATGCATTTAATATTTATAGTTTTTGTATTAGATATAAAAATTATAGATTTTTAAGGTTCTGTAAATTTCCTAATTTTATAGAATTTTTTAGTATTTTTCTCAAAGTGTCGAAGCAACAAGTGTTTGGAAACTTGTAGGCTTCAACTGCTGAGAAAAACTCTCCGAAACGGCGAGTTCTCGCTTTAGGTTTTTGGGACAGTGACTTAAGTCACTGTAAGATCTAGTAGGCTCACTCACAAAGTTTATTTTTGCGAGTAGGGGCGCTGCCCCTATCCCCGAAAGGGGCCTTGGCCCGCGATCGCGCCCGGAAACCGCTTAGCGGGACCGTTACAGAGAGGTGACTCATAAAATTGAAAAAAAAATAGGAAAAATTATAGAAATTTTCTGTATAATACATAATTTAGTATTATGTATAATTCTGTGATGGTCATGGCACAAGAACCCCAATATGATTGGATGATAATGTGTTGTAACTCATAATACGGTATGCGTGTCGTTTTTGTGATTGTGCTTGTTGTATAGGTATGCGACCTGCGCGTCGTGCCTCTTCTTTTAATATTCTAGTTGTAAATAGTTTTAGACTCGAATGTAACTCGAGTTTCATGTTTGTAATGTACAAAATGGAGCGGTGGAAGGTCCACTTCTAGACGGAGTTACGAGAAGGGTGCCGACGACAGATGGCGGTCAAAGGAGGCGCTTGGAGAAGCCGCTAACCCTAGGTTGACCGTCCGATCTTCTCATTGGCTTGAGAAGATCGTAGTAGGGACATGACCTAATCACAATTAATTTATATATATATATTTGTTATGCTTGTATGTATGTGATGCATGCTAGTAGAATAATGCTTGTATGTATGTGATGCATGCGAGTAGAATAATGCTTGTATGTATGTGATGCATGCTAGTAAAATAATGCTTGTATGTATATGATGCATGTTAGGATATTTTTCTTGTATGTATAGGATGAATGCTAGAATAATGCTTGTATATATGTGATGCATGCTAGTGTAGGATAATAAAGGCCTTAATGCGTATATAATACACATTACGATTAGATTAGATCTTAATCGAATCAACTCGAAAAATGCCTACCAAGTCCTTGATACCCATCACTACCTCGATCATTTGTAGTTGTTGAATCTGCCAAAGCAGAGCAACACATATTATCTTGGTAGGGTGCGGAGGGACAATCTTGGTCCCGCCTATCACGGCTTGGGTTAGAGTAAGCTCAATTAGATTGAGTAAAACTAGTTAACTCAATTGGATCGAGTAGAACTATAGGCATATTCCAACCGTTGGAAAGATAGGATAAGATCGCATTTACACTAAATCTTGGGCGATTTAGCCAAATATAACTCAAAAGGTCTTTTGTAAATGTGGGTCTTGATCCTATAAACAAGAGTTGCATAGAGATGTAATCGGTAATGTGTTACCCACCGATCATACTAAGTCTTGGGCGATTTAGCCAAAGCTAACTCAAGGCTTAGTATGATGTGGATCTTGTCCCGCAGGAATTATAGCTAGTTTGTATGAATCTAGTAATGTGGTTTGACCACATCCATAACTCGATTCTACAAAATTCGTATAATTCAGTGGGAGCATCAGTTGATTAAAGGCCTAATTAAATGATAAAAGGAATATGATATTAATTCTCTACAATGTATGTTGTAGATTACTATGTCGACAAACAAGAACACTCTCTCTGTGCGTTCTGTCCTTGAGAAGGACAAGCTCAATGGAGGAAATTTATTGGACTGGTACAGGAACTTGAGAATCGTTCTCACCCAAGAAAGGAAACTGTACATCCTGGAGCAGCCCATTCCGGAGGCACCTCCTGCCATTGCCTTGCGAGATGACAAAGATGCTTACAAGAAGCATCACGATGATGCATTAGATGTGTCATGTCTCATTCTCGCAACCATGAACTCTGAGCTTCAGAAGCAACACGAGTTCATGAATGCTTATGATATGGTTGAACATCTTCGTCAACTATATCAAGGACAAGCAAGGCACGAGAGATATGAAGTCTCTAAGGCATTGTTTGGTTCCAAAATGCAAGATGAGTCTCTCGTAGGTCCATATGTACTCAAGATGATTGGGTACGTAGAAAACCTACAGAGATTGGGATTTCCCCTTGGCCAAGAGCTTGCCACCGACTTGATCTTGTAGTCTTTGCCACAAAGCTACAATCAATTTGTCATGAATTACAACATGAATGAAATTGATAAGTCATTGCCTGAGATGCTCAGCATGTTAAGAACTACTGAACTCAACCTTAGGAAGGGAAAATTTGACTCCATTTTGATGGTGCAAAAGAAGAAAGGAAAGGGCAAGCCTAAAGGTAAGGGAAGTCCCAAGCCAAGGGCAAAGGCAAAGAACTGAAACCCAAAGGAGGGGTGGCAAAGGAAGGGGCTTGCTTCCACTGCAAGAAAGCTGGACACTGGAAGCATAACTACAAAGCTTACCTGGAAGATCTTAAGAAGAAGAGAAGTGAGACTTCTACTTCAGGTATAAATGTTATAGAAGTCAATCTATCTATTTCTTCATCATGGGTATTAGACACTGAATGTGCATCTCACATTTGTACCAATGTGCAGGCGCTGAGAAATAGCAGGGCATTAACAAAGGGCGAGGTGGACCTACGAGTAGGCAATGGAGCAAGGGTTGCCGCTGTTGCTGTAGGAAATTATGATCTAACTCTGCCCACTGAGCTTGTACTAGAATTAGATGAATGTTGTTATGTGCCTGCTTTAACTAAGAACATAATTTCGGTTTTTTGTTTGGACAAGAAAGGATTTATATTTATAATAAAGAATAAATGTTGTTCAGTTTATTTAAATGATATGTTTTATTGTAGTGCAGCTCTAATGAATGGACTCTACTTTCTAGATTTAGAGAGCCACATCTATAACATAAGTACCAAGAGGTTCAAGTCAAATGAGTTAAACCAAACCTATCTCTGGCATTGTCGCTGAGGTCACTTAAATGATAGTCGCTTATCTCAGCTCCATAAGGATGGGCTACTAGACTCATTTGATTTTGAATCATATGATACATGCGAAACTTGCCTTTTAGGCAAGATGACCAAGACTCCCTTTAGTGGACACAGCGAAAGAGCAACAGATTTGTTAGGACTTATACATAGTGATGTATATGGCCCTTTCAATGTTGCTTCTAGAGGTGGTTTACAGGTACTTCATTACATTTACTGATGACTTTAGTAGATATGGTTATGTGTATCTCATGAAACATAAATCAAAATCCTTTGAAAAGTTCAAAGAATTCAAGAATGAAGTACAAAACCAGCTTGGCAAGCGTATTAAGATACTTCGATCAGATCGAGGTGGTGAATACCTTAGCCATGAGTTTCGTGACTATCTAGCTGAGTGTGGGATTCTATCCCAACTCACTCCTCCTAGAACACCACAGTGGAATGGTGTATCCGAAAGGAGGAATCGTACCCTATTAGATATGGTACGATCTATGATGAGTCACACAGATCTTCCTATATTCTTTTGAGGATATGCTCTAGACACAACAGCCTTCACCCTTAACCGTGTACCATCTAAGGTTGTGATAAAGACGCCATATACGATATGGATAGGGTGAAATCCCAAGATGTCTTTCATAAGGATTTGGGGTTGTGAGGCTTACGTTTGACGTCAAGTCTCAGACAAACTGTGACCCAAATCCAATAGGTGCTATTTTGTTGGATATCCCAAGGACACGAAGGGATATTACTTCTACATTCCCAGTCAGCACAAAGTGTTTGTGGCAAAGACTGGGGTCTTTCTAGAAAGGTATTTTGTTTCTAGAAAAACTAGTGGGAGTACGTTCAATCTTGAAGAAATTCAAGATAAGGACCATAGCACTGAGGCCTTGATGGAGGTTGAACAGGAACCACAAAGTGTTGTGGGTGATGAGGTTGTTACACAAAGAGTTGTGGAATAACCACCTGTTCAGGTAGACCTACCTCTTCGCAGGTCTGATAGGGTATGTCATCGGCCTGAGAGATACTCATTTCTCTTGTCTGACCATGATGACGTTATGCTCATTGAGAATGAGCCTACCCCATATCAGAAAATTGTGATGAGCCCAGACTCTGAGAAATGGCTAAAGGCCATGAGATCTGAGATGGAATCCATGTACACCAACCAAGTATGGACTTTGGTTGATCCACCTGAAGGGGTCAAACCCATTGGGTGTAAGTGGGTCTTTAAGAGAAAGACTGACATGGATGGACCTACGCATACCTATAAGGGCCGATTGGTCGCTAAAGGTTTCAAGTAAATTCATGGTATTGACTATGATGAAACCTTTTCTCCAGTGGCGATGTTTAAGTCCATTCGGATCATGCTTGCTATTGCATCATACCACGATTATGAGATCTGGCAGATGGATGTCAAAACTGTATTTCTGAATGGAAACTTGCTCGAGGATGTGTACATGACACAGCTTGAGGGTTTTGTAGATCCACAGCATACTGGGAAAGTATGCAAGCTGCAAAGGTCCATTTATGGGCTAAAGCAAGCTTCCCGGAGCAAGAATCTTCGATTCAATGATGTGATCAAATAGTTTGGTTTCATCAAGAATGAAGACGAATGCTGTGTCTACAAGAGGGTTAATGGGAACACAGTTGTCTTCCTTGTATTGTATGTGGATGACATACTACTCATTGGGAATGACATCCCTTTGCTACAGTCTGTGAAGACTTGGCTGGGGACGTGCCTCTCAATGAAGGACTTAGGTGAGCAAGCCTGTATTCTAGGCATCAAGATCTATAGAGATAGATCTAAGAGATTGCTTGGCCTAAGTCAGAGTACGTATATTGACACGATATTACTACGATTTGTCATGCAGAATTCCAAGAAGGGACTTCTGCCGATGTCACATGGTGTGAGTCTTTCGAAGACTCAAAGTCCCTCTTCTAGAGAGGAGAGAGATCGCATGGATAAGATCCCTTACACATCTACTATAGGATCTATCATGTATGTCATGCTGTGTACTCGTCCTGATGTCTCGTATGCTTTGAGCATGACTAGTAGATACCAGTCAGATCCAGGTGAGCGTCACTGGATAGCAGTCAAGAATATTCTTAAGTACTTGAGAGGACTAAAGAATATTTCTTGATATTTGGAGGCGATGAGGAGCTAGTTGTAAAGGGTTACAGGGATGCCAACTTCCAAATTGACCAGGATGATTATAGATCACAGTCAGGGTTCGTGTTTTGCTTGAATGGTGGCGCTATGAGCTGGAAGAGTTTGAAGCAGGACACAATTGCTGATTCTACAACAAAAGCCGAGTATATCACTGCATCAGAGGCAGCAAAAGAGGCAGTTTGGATCCGCAAGTTCATTACTGAGCTTGGGGTGGTTCCTAGCATAGCAGATCCCATAGAGCTCTATTGTGACAACAATGGAGCGATTGCATAGGCTAAGGAACCTCGCTCACACCAGCGAACCAAACACATACTATGGCGCTTCCATCTCATTCGAGAGATTATCGATAGAGGAGATGTGAAGATTTGCAGAGTACCCACAGAGGCTAACATCGAGATCCCTTGACCAAGGCTTTGGCACAGAAAAAGCATGATGGTCACACTAGGTCATTGGGTATTAGATACTACGGTGATTGTCACTAGTGCTAGTGGGAGATTGTTAGTGAAATCCCTAGAGCCAATCATGTGATGATTGTTGTATGGACATTATTATATCATATTCCTATTTATAAAGGCATGGTTATTATATTTACTTGTATTGGTGCCAAATAACTAAGTATAATAACGTCCTTAAGTAGTAGGTTCTTATCTATATCAATCGATTAGTTGAATCGATAATGAGATGATATAGAGAACACTACTCTTAATCATTCCTAGTCAAGTATTAACATTCAGGGACAATATTAATGCATAGAGACTAGCATGTAGGTCAACACAATGACTTGATCTCACAGGTCATGGATATGAGATATCAAGTTGACACATGGGTATACATTGGAGAATGTATACTGAATGACCCGCCATGAGAAAGTATCATGGATCGTTATATGAGTGTCATATACTTTCTCATGTGACTATTAGTATGATTATTAGTCCTTAGACCTGAAGTCACCATGGTTCCCTACATAAGGAGTTTCATACTTTGGCTTCGTCAAACGTCACCCATAAATGGGTGAACTATAAAGGTGATTACTGGGTATGTGACAAATTATGAGGAGGGATGTGATCGATGTAGATGGAATCTAACCCTCCTATATGATGGGGGTGACATCGATATTCTTGATAGAGTGAGACCACGAAGTGCATGGCCATGCCCAAATGAGTCAATATGAGATATTGAGCTGATTTGATTAGAGTGAGTCTACTTGGAGTTCAAGATATAGATTGTACCGAGGATGACACGGTCTATGCCTCAATTGGTCAATCTAGATGTCAAGGATAGAAGGACATTGTCACATATTGTGAGAGTCACAATTAGTAGTCACAAAGGTGATGTTGGAGCTCAACATTCTAGTAACTTGGGTAGCAATGATGTGTTGCTAGATACCGCTCATTGTTTATGTTCCTAAATCGGTTTAGGGGCATTGTCAACGTCACAAGAACCTATAGGGTCACACACAAAGGGCAATTAGGTGGAGATTATGTTCATATGATGAACCATGAGGATTAGGTACATGGAATGAACCAAATTGGATTAAGTGTAATCCAAATTAGACTAATTGAGTTAGACTTAATTTGATTCAAGTGTTGAATGAGTCTAATTTAGATTTGATTCATTAAGTCAATTTAAATTAATGAATATAGATTCATTAAATCAAATTGACTTGAATCAAGTGGTTAGATTTGATCAACCATGGGAGATAAGAGGTCAAGTTTGACTTGACTTGATGAGGGAAGATGAATGGTCAATTTTGACTTGACCAATTGCCATGTCATGGTGACATGGCATGGGGGTCGGCCAATGATGGTGTTCCATATCTTCATTGACTTATCATGTGGTGCCACCTCATGAGGGAGACCAAGAGGCATTGGCTCTTGGAGTTACATGCATGCATGTAACCCGCCATCCAAGAGTGGTCAGCCACTTTATTCATGGGATGAATTGATTTTGTGTAACCCCATCTTCTTCTTCCTTGGATCATCTTCCTCTCAAGCTCTCTCTCCCAATCCTCTATCTTGGCCGAACCATCCAAGGGGTGCTACCACACTCAAGGTTGTATTTTCTCCACCATTTTTCATTGTGGATACCAATAGAGGAGTGTGCACTTGACACTCTTGAGTTCCGGCGAAGCTTTTGGTCGAGCGGGATAAGCGAAGGGTGTCGCTACGAGGGTAACGCTCTATCTTATAGATCTAAGGTAGATCTAGGATCTTTAAACACATACATGTTTTATTTTATATATCTTCACACGGATCCGTGGACAGGCTTTCGAGGTTTCTGCAACGCAAAAAGCGGTTTTTCGGCTCGAAAAACCCAACAGACTTCTCGAGGATAGCTTCACCACTGATGGTTCTTACCAGAAAGAATCAAAAGTTTGAATGGACCAAGGATTGTGAGAAAAGTTTCCTTGAATTACAAGTGCTCCAATTCTTACTCTTCCAGAAAGTAATGAAAGGTTTGATATGTATAGTGATGCATCCAAAATGGGACTCGGAGCTATGCTCATGTAGAATGGTAAAGTCATTGCCTATGCATTCAGACAACTCAAGGTTTATGAAAAGAATTTTCCCACTCATGACCTTGAGTTGGCTGCAGTGGTCTTCGCTCTCAAATTTTGGAGACATTATTTGTATGGAGTACAATGCAAGATTTATACAGATCACTAGAGTCTGAAATATTTCTTCACTCAGAAGGATTTAAACATGAGACAACGTAGATGGCTTGACCTGGTCAAAGATTATAACTGTGAAATCTTCTACTATCTTGGAAAGGCAAACAAAGTAGCAGACGCACTGAGTAGAAAATCAAGCACCACCTTAATGTCCTTATCTTCATTATCCTAACCATTAGAGAAAGATATGTTGAACTTTGGGGTTGAGATTATTTCTGGATAGCTTTCTACCTTAACAATAGCGCCAACACTGTTTGATGATATAACAAAGCAAGATGAAGATCCAAGCATCCAGAGGATCAAGCAAGAGATCCAAGAAAGAAAGGATGAAGGATTTTGTGTCTCTAACAGTGGGGTATTATATCTTGGTGAACTCTTATGTATTCCCAACAATTCAGAATTAAGAAAGAGAATTTTGGAAGAAGATCATGGGACACCATATTCAATGCATCCTGGATCTACCAAGATATATCAAGATTTGAAAGAAAAGTTCTGGTGGTTCAGTATGAAAAGGGATGTGGCTAAATATGTCAGCACCTGTCTGATGTGTCAACAAGTCAAAGCAAAACATCAGAGACTTGGAGGAGTTCTGCAGCCTATTCAGTGAAGGTAGGAAACTTCCCTTCCCACTTCAACTCGGTTGCTTATTCATGGCGATCCCATCATCGTACCCAGATTAAAAATTTAATCCAGGACAATTAGGGATTACCCAAGCTACCATTTCATCGTCATGCTATTCGATTAGAGTGGTCACTTGAACAAACTTATTGTTCAAGCAACCAACCTCTATTCTACGATTAGTCGCGGAATAGACGATGTACGGATCGCCGGCTTTTTTGTTTGTATTCGGGGTCCAAGTTAATTTAACCAAAAAAATAGAATATACAACATGTATATGATTGAAAAATTATTATAGACATGTTACAAAAGAAAATAAACAAGCATTATATCTCTCGATCTTCTATTGTATGTCCTTTCTCCTTACAAAAGTCGAAGCCTCCTAGATCACCAATCTTCCTTCCTTGCTCGCTCCAAACAAGAGGAAGTATAGAAACAAAACTTTTCTACTTCCTTTAGCCAACCACCAAGCACCAACCTAGATGCTTGCCACCGGCTAACAAGAAGAAGAGATGAGGAAGTGGGTCGTCCAAAAGCTTCAAGGAAAGACCCTAAGCTCCAGCCAAGGATGAAGGGAAGAAGGTTGGATGCCGGCAAAAACAAGGAGAGAAGAGGGAACGATGGGCGCCGACCACCTAAGGAAGAAGAAGGAAAAACTTTCCTTAATTGTGGCCGCCCAAGCCTCCAAGCCTCCCTTGCCACCCAAAACCCTAGCCCCTCTTTAATTGCTCTTGTCGCCCACCCCCTTGCCTCCTTTTATAGAGTTAGTCCTAAGCCTCCTTTAATCTTCACCATCGGTTCTAGGGATTTAATCTCAACCAACGGATCTAGAGATTTAATTTCAACCGTCGGATCTAGGGATTTAATCTCCACCGTCGGATCTAGAGTTTTGTTTTCAACCATTGGATCTAGGCTCTATGAGGTTTTAATAGGATACAATAAGGACCATGAGGAGGAGTTGGATCTTGGCCACCCAATGGATCAAGCCCACATAAAGTCCGATCCATTAATGATAATCCATTCCACTAGAGGATTATCATTGATCTACCTCACCAACCCCCATAAGTTAATATGAGCTCCATATATTATTTGTACATTTTTATCCCCGTGTTTAAGATCTCGAATGTCCGTCGATTAATTAATTTACTGACAATTAATTAATCAACATCTAACTCCATGAGTAGTACCACCCAACCTTATCATCATGTCGGACCAAGTCCACCTGCAGGATATACATGATGAACCTTATGAGCTCCTCAAGGGGACATCATCATCCTAATATATAGGACACAGTTTCCTCCTATAATCAACGACACATCATATAAATAATATCATTTTCCAACTTACCGAGCTTATCGATTTACTCTATAAATCTCACCCATTGGTAAATCAAAGAAATGAATACTAAGTATATGTGCCCATTATTATATCGGGATTAAGAGCATGTACAATATAATATCTGAGGTCCGATTCGATTATGTAGTCAGCAATAAATTGAATCACCTCTAAGTCGGTCCTGCTCAATACACACAAAGTGTACTAGTGTGATTCTATGGTCAAGACAAACCAATACCAAATCACACTACAACCATTCCAATGGTTTGTCCATAACCATCTCGGTTGTAAGCCTTTACTTATACTTTACAATGAACCGATAACATGATCTCCTGTGTGACACTACACACCTTGTTATCTACAATGTAATGTATCAGATAATATGCATAACCATAAATATGCAAACAATGATCATGTGATTCTTATTTAAAAAATAAAGATGTTCATACAAAAGTTAGACTTTTCAGTATACATCGCAACAATCTCCCACTTATACTAAAAGACTATATTGTCCTCAAACTGCCATACATCTGATTCTCATTCCCTCCACATGCCTATCAAAAGCTCTCGCTAGAAGGGCCTTAGTGAAAGGGTCTGTCAGGTTATCCTCTGATGCAATCTTTGCCACAGCAACTTCTTAACGCTTTACGATTTCTCGTATTAGGTGGTACTTACGCTCTATGTGTTTACTTGCCTTATGGGCTCGTGGTTCCTTCGAGTTTGCAACTGCACCACTATTATCACAATAAATTGTGATAGTTCTGGACAAACTAGGAATCACATCCAAGTCCATCCAGAAGTTCCTGAGCCACACAGCTTCTTTGGCCGCCTCAGAGGCTGCCACATACTCAGCTTCCATGGTGGAGTCTGCCACACATTTCTGCTTAACACTCCTCCATACAATGGCTCCACCTCCCAAAGTAAACACAAAACCTGAGGTAGACTTACTGTTGTCCCTGTCTGATTGGAAGTCGAAATCTGTGTAACCCACAGGGAGTAATTGGTCTACCTGATAAACTAGCATATAATCCCTAGTCCTTCTCAGGTACTTCAATATATGCTTTACCACAGTCCAA
Organism: Wurfbainia villosa; assembly: GCA_025175895.1. NCBI lineage: Eukaryota > Viridiplantae > Streptophyta > Magnoliopsida > Zingiberales > Zingiberaceae > Wurfbainia > Wurfbainia villosa. The sequence goes on along the minus strand of CM045998.1, from coordinate 35,463,887 downwards.
TGTCCCTGTCCTGGATTACTCTGATATCTGCTAACCATGCCGATGACAAAGCATATATCCGGTCTCGTACACAGCATAGCATACATGAGGCTTCCTACTGCCGAAGCATAAGGAACCGCCTTCATCTCCTCTATCTCCTCAGATGTTCTAGGACACTTCTCCTTAGATAAAGGAACTCCATGCCTGAAAGATAGAAAACCCTTCTTGGAGTTCTGCATGCTAAAACGAGCCAAAATGGTGTCTATGTATGAAGCTTGAGATAAGCACAACATCCTTTTCCTGCGATCCCTTATAACCTTGATCCCAAGGATGTGTCCCACTTCTCCCAAGTCCTTCATATCAAACTGTTTGGACAACCATACTCTTATGTCCGATAACACCTTGACATTGTTGTCAATTAACAAAATGTCATCTACGTATAGCACAAGAAATACCACTACGTTTCCGTCACATCTCTTGTATACACAAGACTCATCCGGACTTTGAATAAATCCATAAGACTGGATTACCTCATTAAAGAGGATGTTCCAAGACCTCGAAGCTTGTTTCAATCCATAAATGGACCAATTAAGCTTGCACACAAGATGCTCTTTTCCCTTCGCAATGAATCCCTCTAGTTGCTTCATATAAATGTTTTCCTCAAGACTTCTATTTAGGAAAGTTGTCTTGACATCCATCTGCCATACCTCATAATCCATATGAGCAACAATGCATAAGAGAATCCGGATAGACTTAAGCATGGCTACCGGTGAAAAAGTCTCCTCATAATCGATACCCTCTTTCTGAGTATACCCTTTCGCAACAAGCCTTGCTTTGAAGGTCTCAACCTTCCCATCTATTCCTCTCTTTCTTTTGTAGATCCACTTGCATCCAATGGTTTTTACACCATTTGATGGTTCTACTAGCTCCCAGACCTGATTTGAATCCATAGATTAAATCTCAGCATTCATTGCACTTTGCCAAGATACCGCATCTTTATCTTGGATTGTCTCGTCATATATCCAGGGATCAGGTTCATGTTCACCAGGGACTAAATCAGAAGATTCTCCCAAGAACATGAATCTATCAAGTTGTCTCACAACCCTCCCACTACGATGAGGTATCACCTGTGTATCCTCTGTGACACGCGGTGCAGTGACTTGTGGTATATCCTCTTGTACCGATGGTACTGAAGAAGTGACTTCCCCTTTCAATTCCTCCAGAACAATCTTACTCATGGGCTTGTGGTTCATCACATAGTCTTCTTCTAGAAATCTGGCATTCGTGCTAACGATCACCTTCTAATCTCTAGGACTATAAAACAAACCTCCTTTCGTTCCTCTAGGATACCCAACGAACATGCGCATTTATGTACGAGGTTCCAACTTACCAGCATCTGCCTTCAACACATGTGCTGGACTCCCCCAAATGTGAATATGTCTTAGACTAGGCTTTCGCCCAGTCCACAATTTTGTGGGAGTAGAAGGCACAGATTTAGATGGTACCAAGTTCAGAATATACACTGTCGTATCTAGAGCATACCCCCAGAACGAATCTGGTAAATCAGAATAACTCATCATCAATCTAACCATCTCCATAAGAGTCCTATTCCTTCGCTCTGCTACACCATTCTGCTGGGGTGTGCCAGGTACAGACAATTGAGATTGAATCCCAACCTCTAATAAGTAATTCCTAAACTCTCCCAAGAGGTACTCACCACCACCATCAGATCGTAGTGTCTTGATACTTTTACCTTGACGTTTCTCCACATCAGCCTTGAATTCTTTAAACTTGTCAAAGCATTCAGACTTGCGGTGCATCAAGTAAATGTTTACATATCTCGAATAATTGTCTATAACAGAGACGAAATACTCAAAACCACCTCTTGCCTGGATAGACATAGGACCACACAAATCAGAATGAACTAATTCTAACACATCTTTGGCTCTATACCCCTTGGCCTTAAAAGGCCTCTTGGTCATTTTACCCTCCAAGCAAGATTCGCAGGTTGGGAAATCATCCACCACTAATGAACCCAGAGGTCCATCAACTATCAACCTTTGAATTCTTCTTAGGTTAATATGACCAAGTCTTAGATGCCAAAGATATGTTTGGATCATCTTCAAAAGTTCTTTTCTCTTATTAGAATTAGAAGATGAGTTATTAACTTCTATTTGCATCGTGGGAGCTTTTGGTTCAAGTGTATATAAATTTTCTATCAATACACCAGAACAGATAATCTCCCTATTCCTTTTTATAACAACTCTGTCATTAAAAGAAATAGAATATCCATCCATAAATAATTTAGAAACCGAAATCAAATTCTTTCTAAATAAAGGTACATAAAGGCAATTCTTAAGAACCAAAACTTTATTTTTCTCAAACGACAAATAAACATCTCCCACAACAATAGCCGCCAGCTTCATGGCATCGCCCAAGAATACGGTAATCTCCCCTTTAGCCAGTCGTCTGGTTTCCTGGAACCCCTACAAAGTATTGCAGACATGATCAGTGGTTCCCGTATCTACACACCAGGTGCCGGTAGATAACACCGCTAAACATGTTTCAACGACTAGACCAAAAGATATACCTTTGTTCTGCTTCTGGTTGGGGCGGTCCTTCTTCCAGTGTCCAGTCTTCTTACAAGTGAAGCACTTGCCTTTCAGCTTCTTCACTCCTCCCTGAGTTCCTCCCACCGCCTTTGCCCCAGCTTGTTTCTTCTTCTTATTGCCTTTCAGCTTAGAAGTAGAAACCTTTTGGGCAACCATGGCTTGCGCCTGAGCACTCTGACGAAAAAGCTCCTCTTTCGCCTGGAGTTCTGTCAGAAGCTCCGCCAACAAATATAACCTCTTGTTCATGTTGTAGTTTAGGCGAAATTGCTCAAAACTCCTAGGTAGAGACTGGAGATTGATATCGACCTGGGTTTCCCCATCGATCTCAGCTTCAAGGACTTCCAGCTCATTCAAATGAGCCATCATCTTGAGAACATGGTCCCTCACAGGTGTTCCCTCGATCATGGTGGTCGTCATCAAGTTCCTCATGGCTTCCTGCCTAGCAGCCTGATTCTGGTGTTCGAAAAGCTCTTTGAGATTGAGCATCATGTCATAAGCAGTGGGCATGGCTTGATGATGATGTTACAGTACATTTGACATAGATGCCAAAATGTAACACCGCGCCATCTCATCGGCCTTAATCTACTTCTTATAACTCTCCTTCTCCTTTTCCCCAAAATCATCTGTAGGCTTAGGAGGGCACTCTTCGAGGAGTACATATTTGTATTCCTTACCAGTCAAGACAATGTCAAGATTCCTTTTCCAATCAATATAGTTGGGTCCAGTAAGTTTATTTTCTTTCAGTATCACAGTAAGCGGGTTGAAAGTCATTTTAAAAAAACCTAAGAATCACATAAATCAAAACATTATATTTCAAAAAATTATTGATTCCTCAAACACCTCAAAATACGGAGAATATTGTATGCCACGATAGTGTGGACGTATATGAATTCTTCATTTGTAAGAGGAGGTTTCATCCATTAATTTTATTATCTTATCAACCTAATTTTTTGACAAATAAAATTAATAGTTGGTTCCTCTCTGGCCCTACAAATAAAAGCAGTGACTCCGATGGGGAGGATACTTATATTTGTATCTAAGTGTTCACCATTACTTGGTACCAAGATAATTATCTCCGGTTATGTGTCTTCCGATGGGGAAGTACACATGGTCCTTAATAATTTCCTATAACCATATTCGACCTTATGATCCGCAAACAAACTCATCCGATGTGGAGGAAGGCACTCAGAGCTAACGCGCAAGTTTGTTTGCATCACATGTTAAATTGTAATGGAGGCCGTGGGAATTTATAAAAATATCCCTCTCCCACTTAGTATTTTAAAATTGAGGAATTTTCTAGCCTACGACATGCATATCAAACAATAAGCAATAAATATAAAAAATAAATATTTTCCAACTATTATGGCTTTTGTCTTCAATATGTCTCCCGTCGTATCGCCATCTCGTCCGCTCCTCCCTATGCCATGTACAAGCCATCCAGAGATCCGAGTTGAGAAAAACTATTTTAATTTTCATCCATCGATCCTATACTTCACGAGGGAGTGTACATGAAATATAGATCAAAAGTAAACTAAAATAAAAAAAGAGTGGCTAACCAATGTCGTATCTAATTACAAAAATTAAATACTAGCCTCGTCAACCCCGAGAATTCAACAAAATATACAATTACACACATACAATCACATACACACATATGGCCATAATAGTTGGATCCTATGCCTGCAACCAAAAAGTTAACCTATGCACATCCTACTATTATCTGGCACATATAATATATGAAAAGTGCATAAAAGTAACCGAATCCTAAACACACAAAATCGGAAACTGTGGCTCTAATACCAATTGAAGGTAGGAACTTCGCTTCCCACTTCAACTCGGTTGCTTGTTCATGGTGATCCCGTCATCGTCCCCGAATTAAAAATTTAATCCAGGACAATTAGGGATTACCCAAGCTACCGTTTCATCGTCGTGCTATTCGATTAGAGTGGTCACTTGAACAAACTTGTTGTTCAAGCAACCAACCTCTATTCTACGATTAGCCACGGAATAGACGATGTAAGGATCGTCGGCTTTTGTGTTTGTATTCGGGGTCCAAGTTAATTTAACCACAAAACAGAATATACAACATGTATATGATTGAAAAACAATTATAGACATGTTACAAAAGAAAATAAACACGTGTTATACCTCTCGATTTTCTATTGTATGTCCTTCCTCCTTTTGGACATCGTGTGGGCGACGATCTTCCAAAAATCGAAGCCTCCTAGATCACCAATCTTCCTTCCTTGTTCGCTCCGAACAAGAGGAAGTATAGAAACAAAACTCTTCTCCTTCCTTTAGCCAACCACCAAGCACCAACCTAGATGCTTGCCGCCGGCCAACAAGAAGAAGAGATGAGGAAGTGGGCCGGCCAAAAGCTTCAAGGGAAGACCCTAAGCTTCGGCCAAGGATGAAGGGAAGAAGGTTGGACGCTGGCAAAATCAAGGAGAGAAGAGGGAAGGACGGGCGCCGGCTACCTAAGGAAGAAGAAGGAAAAACTTTCCTTAATTGTGGCCGCCCAAGCCTCTAAGCCTCCCTTGCCGCCCAAAACCCTAGCCCCTCTTCAATTGCTCTTGCCGCCCACCCCCTTGCCTCCTTTTATAGAGTTAGGCCTAAGCCTCCTTTAATCTCCACCATTGGTTCTAAGGATTTAATCTCAACCGTCAGATCTAGAGATTTAATCTCAACCGTCGGATCTAGGGATTTAATCTCCATCGTCAGATCTAGAGTTTTGTTTTCAACCATTAGATCTAGGCTCCATGAGGTTTTAATAGGCTACAATAGAGACCATGAGGAGGAGTTGGATCTTGGCCACCCAATGGATCAAGTCCACATAAAGTCCGATCCATTAATGATAATCCATTCCACTAGAGGATTATCATTGATCTACCTCACCAACCCCCATAAGTTAATATGGGCTCCATATATTATTTGTATATTTTTCTCCCTGTGTTTAAGATCTTGAATGTCTGTCGATTAATTAATTTACTGACAATTAATTAATTAACATCTAACTCCATGAGTAGTATCACTCAACCTTATCGTCATGCCGGACCAAGTCCACCTGCAGGGTTTACATGATGAACCTTATGAGCTCCTCAAGGTGACATCATCATCCTAATATATAGGACACGATTTCCTCTTATAATCAACGGCACACCATATAAATAATACCATTTCCCAACTTACCAAGCCTATCGATTTACTCTATAAATCTCACCCATTGGTAAATCAAAGAAATGAATACTAAGTATATGTGCTCGTTATTATATCGGGATTAAGAGCATGTACAATATAATATCTGAGGTCTGATTCGATTATGTAGTCAACAATAAATCAAATCACCTCTAAGTCGGTCCTTCTCAATACACATAAAGTGTACTAGTGTGATTCTATGGTCAAGACAAACCAATATCAAATCACACTACAACCATTCCAATGGTTTATCCATAACCATCTCGGTTGTGAGCCTTTACTTATACTTTATAATGAACCGATAACATGATCTCCTGTGTGACACTACACGTCATGTTATCTACAATGTAATGTATCAGACTATATGCATAACCATAAATATGCAAACAATGATCATGTGATTCTTAATTCAAAATAAAGATGTTCATACAAAAGCTAGACTTTTCAGTATACATCCCAACATTCAGATCCCAGAATGGAAGTGGGAAGATAGAGCTATAGATTTCATAGTAGGACTACCCAAAATAACTAATGGTTATGATTCTATTTGGGTGATTGTTGATAGATTGACAAAATTTGCTCATTTTCTAGCAATATAAATATCGTACTCAATGGAACAACAAGCTCAGTTGTATGTTATGGAGGTGATCAGATTGCATGGAGTTCCTAAGACAATCATTTCTGATAGGGATAGTCGATTTACTTCACACTTTTGGGAGTGTGTTCAGAAGGCCCTTGGCACTAAGATATGATTCAGAACAACATTGTAGGGGATCGATCAACCAGCTAGAGTGGGGTGAATAGTCGTCAATCGTTTGGTGGTGGATTTTGCTCATCTACAAAGAGATTAGCGCAAGTGGAAAAACAAAACAAGACAAGCAAAATAGAAATAAGAATACAAACAATGCTAACACCGAAATGTAACGTGGTTCACGACTACGCCGCTAATCCATGATCCCGATTCATCCAAGGTGAATCACGCCTTTGCCAAATCCACTAGATCTCTCCTTTGCACAAAGCTAGGTGGAGGTAACCTCTTTTACACAAGAATCACTCTTCTACAATAGAATGAAGATTAGAGCAAGTAGAAGAGTGGAAAAACCCTTAGAGCACTTTGGGAGATGTTATAAGTTGAAGCATTAGGCACCCAATGTTGGAGATCGATTGGCCGGCTAGAGGGGGGTGAATAGCCCTCGTTCGTTGGATGCTGTATTTTGCTCGTCTACGAAAATGTTAGCGCAAGCGGAAGCAATAAACTAAGACAAGCAAATAGAAATAAAACAAAGACAATACAAACACGGAGATGTAACGTGGTTCACGACTACGCCGCTAATCCACGGTCCGATTCGTCCACGGTGAATCACTCCGCAATCTATCCACTAGATCTCTCCTTTGCACAAAGCTAGGTGGAGGTAACCTCTTTACAACAACACTCCTCTTACAAATATAATGAAAATAAGCTTGGGTAAGAGGATGGAAAGCTTTAGGAAACTTTGGGAGAGTGTTAGAGTGTAAGCATTAACCCCCCAAAGACCCATCCCCTTCCTTTTTATAGAGGAAGAGGGTTTCTTCCCGTTGACACGGGAAGCGATCATTGATGGCACCCATCGGATCGGCCCCGGTGTTGTGTTGCCCAATAATCAGCTTTCCACATTGGATACTATCAGCGATGCGGCATCGGTCGGTGATGGGTGCCATCGGTCGTGATGTCAACCCGGTTGAGTCCTCAGCGGTCGACTCCATTCATGCCCATGCGGTGACATCAATCGTGCCGTCCCTTGGCGGTCGGTGATCAACCATCGATCGGCCGACCATCTTTGGCGGTCGGTGATCAACGATTGACCACATTAGACGGTCGATCGAACCATCGACTCGGAAGCGATCGACTAGTGACATGGCGGTCGGGTGTCGAAAAACTCATCAGACACTTGGCCAAATGGCCAAGTTTCACCTAAACTACCCTTCGGGTTCTGATCGCTCCTCTCATCCCTCGGAGTCCCTCGCCCGAAGTTCTCTTCGTTCGCGGCCACGTCCTCAGCGATCAGCGCGACTGACTGCCGCTCCTTCGGCGTCTCTTGCCTCGAAGTCTACTTCCTCGGCTTCACTCCAAGCTCCTCGTCGCGAGTCCCTCGGATGCTCCAAGCGCCGGCCGCAGCTATCCTTCACCGACTCAAGGCACGAGTCATGAGATGTGAAACTCGCCATGGCTCCATGTACGAATTACTAAGTCTTGCACGACTTCAACGCACATATCAAATCAACATATCAAACTAACTTAAACCCTTTGCCACACCATCAAAACCATATTACGGCAAGAGATTGCCCTAACAATCTCCCCCTTTTTGATGTGTGGCAATCCGTTTAAGTTAGGTAAAACATTTGATATAAATTTTAAGGAAAGAAAGCATGTAAACATAATCATGATATAGCAACATGCAACTCCCCCTTAATCCATGAAACCCTCTATGTAAATTTCTCCCTATCATAAATTTCTCCCCCTTTTATAATTAACTTAAACATAATATTTTCTCCCCCTTTGACACCATCAAAAAGATTATCACTGAGTTAAAAACACATGACATCAAGTCTAATAGAAAGAAAATACCACACGTTGATTTAAAATTCGGAATTCAGCCTTTCTTGAGTCGATATTCGGGCCATCGATCGGGTTCGGATACGTCGTACGTGAATTTCGGGGTTTTCGATTTTGACGAATTTCAGAAATGCATTAAAAATTCCAGAAAATTCAAAAAATCATGAAATTTGGGGAACACATTTCTTTTAAGTATATCTATCAGTGAAAAATATGTTTTCATGAAAAATCATTATATTTCCACGTATTTGCCAAAAATCCAAAAGCTTTAAAAACTACTAGGTTTTTTATCATAAGAGTATCCATTTTAACACCTAGTCTTGCATCCAATTGTTTCAAAACATGAATACATATATTTTAAAGTAAGAAATTGTTTTGAAAACATATGAAATATCCAACCATGATCTTTGGGCACAATGTCTATGAATTAAACATAAGCCTTTCCCATGATTGGTCTATTATTGCTATTTTGATACTTTAAATGACCATCTAAATGCCATAGGCATTAGTGGACATTTGTATCATCCTAACATCTCACCCATGCTAAGTTTGCAATCAAGTTAGCCTATAGTGAGTGTGAGATGCATCCTAGGGGGTATTTGTATATACTTAACCAATATATTCATGCAATTTTTATCATGGTTAAGTATCAACCTAACAATTAACATGATCATAAGGGCATATATGAATGAATTCTACATTATGATCATAAAATACATGTTTTCATCAACTAATAATCATGCATTAGGTATTATATGATGATAATAAACAAAGTATTACCTAAAGCATGATTCAAACCTATTTCTCATGATAACGTGCCAAATTTCAAAAACATAAATCATGATTGTAAATATACATAGAAATTACATCAATCTGTTAGGGCAATCTCTTGCCGTGATATGGTTTTGATGGTGTAGCAAAGGGTTTAAGTTAGTTTGATATGTTGATTTGATATGTGCGTTGAAGTCGTGCAGGACTTAGTAATTCGCATATGGAGCCATGGTGAGTTTCACATCTCATGACTCGTGCCTTGAGTCGGTGAAGGATAGCTTTGCGGAAGCCGTGCGCTTGGAGCATCCGAGGGACTGCCGGACGAGGAGCTTGGAGTGAAGCCGGAGGAAGTAGACTTCGAGGCAAGAGACGCGAAGGAGCATTGCAGAGCCGTGCGCCTGATGCTGCCGAGGGACGTGGCCGCGAACGAAGAGAACTTCAAAGGCGAGGGACTCCTAGGGATGAGAGTGAGCGATTGTAACCCGGGAAGGGTAGCTCTTAGGTGAAACTTGGCCATTTTGCCAAGTGTCGGATGAGTTTTCCTGACACCAGTTGACTGTCATGTCATGGCGGATCGCTCAGTCGATGGATTCGATCGGTGATGGTCTAATATGGTTGAATCAAGTTGATCGATCATTGCCCGGCATGGGCGATTGGTGATGGCGATCGATCGGCGCGGACGGCATGGATCGACCTCATTGAGGACTCGGCGGTTGACATCGATCGGGATGGGTGCCATCGATTGGATCGATGCGATGCGTGGATGGTATCCAGCGTGGAAAGCGGCCGTTATTGGGCAGCGGCTAGCGACACCCGATCGATGGGTGCCATGATCGCTCTGTGTCAATGGGAAGAAACCCTCTTCCTCTATAAAGGAAGGATGAGGCTTTGGGGCTAATGCTTATGCTCCTAATTGCTCCCAAAGTGCTCTAAGTGTTCTTCCACTCTTCTTACTAGTTTTATCTCCATTCTATTGTAAGAAGAGAGAGTGTAAAGAGGTTACCTCCACCTAGCTTTGTCCAAAGGAGAGATCTAGTGGATAGATTGCGGAGTGATTCACCGTGGACGAATCGGACCGTGGATTAGCGGCGCAGCCGTGAACCACGTTACATCTCGGTGTTTGTATTGCTTGCTTATATTTTGTTTGTCTTTGTTTGTATTTGTATATTCCGCTTGCGCTACCGTTTTGTTGTAGAACAAAATACGATCATCGAACGAGGGCTATTCACCCCCTCTAGCTACCGCATCGATCCCCAACAAGTGGTATCGAGTTAAGGAAAGCTTGTCGAGGACTAACCGCCACAACAAGCAAATTTTTAAAATGGCCGGCTCAAACATCCATCCACCGAAGTTCGACGGCGAATTCTCTTGGTGGAAAAAGAGAATGGAGGTATTCTTCGAAACCGACTTTGAAATCCTTTTAATAATGGAAAACGGTTTCGAGTTGCCTAGGAACGAAAATGGGGAGCCATTAGAGAAATCTAGGTGGAGCAAGAGGAAAAGAGAAGAATACTTGGCAAATTCAAAGGCCAAGCACCACCTATACAATGTCCTCCCTCAACAAGAAGTCAATAGGATAGGAAAGTGTGCTAGCGCCAAGGAAATGTGGGAGAAACTAATAGAAATCCATGAAGGCACATCCGAAGCAAAGCTAGCAAGGAGAGACGTTTTTCGCTCCCAATTGTCCAATATCAAACTTGAAAAGGGAGAAAAGGTAAAATCCCTACACTCTAGATTTAAGAAAATACTAACCGGTTTAACAAGTGTAGGTGAAAAACTCTCCAACCGGGATATGGTAATGAAGGCCATAGATGCCTTTCCCCGGTCCTCAAAATGGAGCTCCATGGTGGACTCATTTTATATCTCCAAGAACTTAGAAGTGAGCACCTTGGAGGAATTCTTTTCAACCATGGAGCTTCATGAGACAAGGCTTGAAGGTATACAAGAAGAGCCTAGAGTCCAAAATTCACGGGGAGTAGCCTTGATGGCAAACAAGGGGAAGAAGAAGATGGAAGTCCCCTCCTCCTCCGATGACGAAGCGTCTTCCTCCTCCTCCATGGATAGCACCGAAGAAGCCTATATGGTAAGGAGGGTAAGACGTGCATTTAAGAATTTTAGATTTGATAAATCTAATGATAGGAAAGAAGACCAAGGGGGAAGGTCATATGCTACAATTGCCAAGGAGAGGGACATATAAGGGATAATTGTCCCCTCCTAAACAAGAGCAAGGAAGAGAAGTAAAAGAAAGAAGAAAAGAGGAAGAAGAAGGGGAGCAAGAAAAAGGAAGAAGAAAAGAAGGCAAAAGGAAAAGGGAAGGCCATGGCACTCAAAGCCAAGACATGGGATGATGTTGCTTCATCCTCCTCATCCGAAGAAGAAGAGCATGTCTACTCCAACCTAGCACTAATGGCTCTTCATGACTCGGATTGCTCCTCCTCCTCAAATGAAGAATCAAGCTCAAGTGGGGAAAGCTCAAGTGAAGGGGGAGCCTCCACATCCTCCTCATCCGAAGAAGAAGAAGAGGATATGGAAACTATGGTAACGAATGCTTCTCCTAAGAAAATAGTTTCCATAATTTCTAGTTTAACTAAGGAGTTATTTGGCATGAAAAAGAAAAGTAAAAGCATGCTTAGTCAAATTAAGGAATTAGAACAAAAGCTAGAAAATGCATGCTTAAATGATAATGTTTCTTCTTGCCATGATGATGCATGCTCACATGACCTTTATATGCCTTTGGATGTTAATGATGCATGCATAGAGGAAAATAGGGCATTAAGGGAAAAGGTAGATTATTTAACCAAAGCCCTAGAAAAATTCACAATAGGCTCCAACACATTAAATATTATCATAGGGAGCCAAAGGGCAAGCTTTAACAAAAAGGGCCTAGGATATAAGGAAAAGAAAAATGAAAAGGCCTACAAATGCTTAATAGTTAGGGGACAAGATAAGAAGAAGATAATAGCTAGAAAATGGATCCCCAAGGAATATCTAGTGAACCCAATAGGAAAGAACTTATTTTGGGTTCCAAAATCCATCCTTAAGGGTTAGAATAACCCTAGGGTAGTCAACCACATGGACCTAACCTATATCATATTTTGGTTGACTTAGGATGACGGGACAACATTTTTTAGATAGTGTTGGGTGATGATAACGTACCCATAAATAGATAATGATGCTTAAATCATGATTATTGATGTAATTCCTATGTATATTTGCAATCATGATTTATGTTTTTGAAATTTGGCACGTTATCATAAGAAATAGGTTTGAATCATGCTTTGGGTAATACTTTGTTTGCTATCATCATATAATACCTAATGCATGACTATTATTTAATGAATACATGAGTTTCATGATCATAATGTGAAATTAATTCATATATGTCATTATGATCATGTAGGATGTTAGGTTGACACTTAACCATGATAGAATTGCATGAACATATTGGTTAAGTATATACAAATACCCCCTAGGATGCATCTCACACTCACCATAGGCTACCTTGATTGAAAACTTAGCATGAGTGAGATGTTAGGATGATACAAATGTCCACTGATGCCTATGACATTTAGATGGTCATTTAAAGTATCAAAATAGCAATAATAGACCAATCATGGGGAAGGCTTATGTTTAATTCATAGACATATTGCCCAAAGATCATGGTTGGATATTTCATATGTTTTCAAAACAAATTCTTACTTTAAAATACATGTATTCATGTTTTGAAACAATTGGATGCAAAACTGGGTGTTAAAATGGATACTCTTATGATCAAAAACCTATTAGTTTTTAAAACTTTTGGATTTTTGGCAAACACAAGGAAATATAATGATTTTTCATGAAAACATATTTTTCACTGATAGATATACTTAAAAGAAATGTGTTCCCCATATTTCATGATTTTTTGAATTTTCTGGAATTTTAAATGCATTTCTGAAATTCGGTCTAAAAATCAGAAAATCCCGAATTACGTGCGGACCGTATCTGAATACGACCGATGGTCTGAATATCGAAGGCTGAATTCTGAATTTTAAATCAACTTGTGGTATTTTCTTTCTATTAGACTTGATGCCATATGTTTTTAACTTAGTGATAATCTTTTTGATGGTGTCAAAGGGGGAGAAAATACTATGTTTAAGTTAATTATAAAAGGGGGAGAAATTTACATAGAGAGTTTCATGGATTAAGGGGGAGTTGCATGTTGCTATATCATGTTTATGTTTACATGCTTTCTTTACCTTAGAATTTATATCAAATGTTTTTACCTAGCTTAAACGGATTGCCACACATCAAAAAGGGGGAGATTGTTAGGGCAATCTCTTGCCGTGATATGGTTTTGATGGTGTAGCAATGGGTTTAAGTTAGTTTGATATGTTGATTTGATATGTGCGTTGAAGTCGTGCAGGACTTAGTAATTCGCACATGGAGCCATGGCGAGTTTCACATCTCATGACTCGTGCCTTGAGTCGATGAAGGATAGCTTTGCGGAAGCCGTGCGCTTGGAGCATCTGAGGGACCGCCGGATGAGGAGCTTGGAGTGAAGCCGGAGGAAGTAGACTTCGAGGCAAGAGACGCGAAGGAGCATTGCAGAGCCGTGCGCCTGATGTTGTCGAGGGACGTGGCCGCGAACGAAGAGAACTTCAAAGGCGAGGGACTCCGAGGGATGAGAGTGAGCGATTGTAACCCGGGAAGGGTAGCTCTTAGGTGAAACTTGGTCATTTGGCCAAGTGTCGGATGAGTTTTCGACACGCGATCTCATGTCATGGCAATGATCGCTCCGGTCGATGGTTCGATCGATCGTCTAATATGGTCTGACCTCGATCGACCGCCGATGGGCCGATCGATGAGTGATCACCGATCGCTAAGGACGGCAATGATCGATGTCACCGCGGCACGGGACGTATGGAGTCGACTCGTTGAGGACTCGATCGGTTGACATCGATCGATGGGTGCCATCACGATCGATGCGTCGCTGATGGTATCCAACGTGGAAAGCGGTCATTATTGGGCAAAGGCTACAGCACCAGTCGACTGATGGGTGCCATCAGTCGACTGCTCCTGTGTCAACGGGAAGAAACCCTCTTCCTCTATAAAAAGGAAGGGGATGAGGCTTTGGGGGGCTAATGCTTATGCTCCTAATTGCTCCCAAAGTGCTCTAAGTGTTCTTCCACTCTTCTTACTAGTTTTATCTCCATTCTATTGTAAGAAGAGAGAGTGTAAAGAGGTTACCTCCACCTAGCTTTGTGCAAAGGAGAAATCTAGTGGATAGATTACGGAGTGATTCACCGTGGACGAATCGGACCGTGGATTAGCGGCGCAGCCGTGAACCACGTTACATCTCGGTGTTTGTATTGCTTGCTTATATTTTGTTTGTCTTTGTTTGTATTTGTATATTCCGCTTGCGCTAACGTTTTGTAGACGAACAAAATACGACGATCGTCGAACGAGGGCTATTCACCCCCCTCTAGCCGGCCGTACCGATCCCCCAACACAATCATCATGATTTAAGCAATATTATCTATTTATGGGTACGTTATCATCACCCAACACTATCTAAAAAATGTTGTCCCATCATCCTAAGTCAACCAAAATATGATATAGGCTAGGTCCATGTGGTTGACTACCCTAGGGTTATTCTAACCCTTAAGGATGGATTTTGGAACCCAAAATAAGTTCTTTCCTATTGGGTTCACTAGATATTCCTTGGGGATCCATTTTCTAGCAATTACTTTCTTTTTATCTTGTCCCCTAGCTATTAGGCATTTGTAGGCCTTTTCATTTTTCTTTTCCTTATATCCTAGGCCTTTTTTGTTAAAACTTGCTCTTTGGCTCCCTATGATCATATTTAATGTGTTGGAGCCAATTGTGAATTTCTCTAGGGCTTTGGTTAAATAATCTACCTTTTCCCTTAAAGCCCTATTTTCCTCTATGCATGCATCATTAACATCCAAAGGCATATAGTCATGTGAGCATGCATCATCATGGCAAGAAGAAATATTATCATTTAAGCATGCATTTTCTAGCTTTTGTTCTACTGCCTTAATTTTATCTAGCATGCTCTTATTTTTCTTTTTCATGCAAAATAAGTCCTTAGTTAAACTAGAGATTATGGAAACTATTTTCTTAGGAGAAGCTTTCGTTACCATAGTTTCCATATCCTCTTCTCCTTCTTCGGATGAGGAGGATGTAGAAGCTCCCCCTTCATTTGAGCTCTCGCCACTTGTACTTGATTCTTCATTTAAGGAGGAGGAACAATCCGAGTCATGAAGAGCCATTAGTGCTAGGTTGGAGTAGACATGCTCTTCTTCTTCGGATGAGGATGAAGAGGCAAGGTCATCCCATGTCTTGGCTTTGAGTGCCATGGCCTTCCATCTTCCTTTTGCCTTCTTTTCTTCTTCCTTTTTCTTGCTCCCCTTCTTCTTCCTCTTTTCTTCTTTCTTTTTCTTATCTTCCTTGCTCTTGTTTAGGAGGGGACAATTATCCCTTATATGTCCCTCTCCTTGGCAATTATATCATATGACCTTCCCCCTTGGTCTTCTATTCCTATCATTAGATTTATGAAAATGAAAACCTTTTAAAGCACGTCTTACCCTCCTTACCATATAGGCTTCTTCGGTGCTATCCATGGAGGAGGAGGAAGAGGCTTCGTCATCGGAGGAGTGTTGGTGCAGTGGGCACCAAAGTCGAACCGGTATTTTGATTATGGCAAAAGGCTCAATAGTTAAGGGTATATTTGTTATCTTACGAGCTCAATTAAGTGTGCAGAAATGCTAAAGTTGAGCGGAAGGTCTGCGACACCCGGTGGGAACCGAGGTGGTCAGGCAACGCCAGAGGGACTTCGGAGGAAGCCGAGGTACTCGGGTGAAGACCGGAAGCGAGGCTACAAGGTAAGCTCGTGTGAAAGCGAAGCAAGGTCGTTAAGCGTAGATCCGACCCAATACCTCCAATGGAAGGTCTAGGTCGAGATCAAATGGTTAGAACCATCGTACTTTATATTTTAAGCTAACTTGTACTGCAGTCCAAAACCCTTTGACTACAGTCAACTGCTAGTCAAGTTCCAGCCTCGAGAAGAGCTCGAATTTCAAGGGGGTGAATTTGGACTTGACTCGTGTTTTGGTACAAAGGGTGATGTGGCATCAAGGTGGACATCCAAACCATCACCAAGCTTCCTTGTGGTGGACGCCCAAGATAAGGTGAGTTGGCACAAGATGGTTGGCTCCCATGATGTGGCACAAGGTGGTTGGATGAAACACCTCATCCTCAAGTTGGCGCCCAAGGAGGTTGGAGGTGGCACAAGGTGGTTGGATGAAACACCTCATCCTTGAGTTGGCGCCCAAGGAGGTTGGAGGTGGCACAAGGTGGTTGGATGAAACACCTCATCCTTGAGTTGGCGCAAAGGATGTGGATGAACAAGTCTTGGGGGATAAGAACCTCACCTTGGACACTACCTATGTCTAAATTCATAGATCAATATCCATAAATAGACATGTTCAAGCCAAGCAAATTACAAGAATTCAAGAGCTCTCAACACAGTCGTAGCGCCGCTACTACTACTCACATTTGCTACTGACGAAGTCATCTTCTACTTATAAGAGTTGTCGGTATATTTATTTAAGTTCTACTTCTTTAAATTGTCTTTGTGCTTTAATCGTAACAAGGAAAGGGGGAGTGTCCCTTTGCCTTGATTTCTTTTTGTAATCGTTGCTCCTACCTCCAACGAGGAGGAGTGGTTTTAGTGAATTGCCCTCCGTACGTGATCAAGGATCACTAGGGCCGTGGATTAGCAATCGAAAGATTGTGAACCACGTAAAAATATCTTGTCTACTTTATATTTCCACTGTGCACTCTCTACTTGCTTTTTACTTATTGCAAAAGTTTTTTAACGACATCGTATCGCTATTCACCCCCCCCCCTCTAGCGACACTTTCGATCCAACAATTGGTATCAGAGCCGGGGGCGCTAAGATTCGGTGAAACCACCAATCTAGCTTTGTTTTTCTTTTTTTTTACAGATTATTTATTTATTTATTTCTGTTTTCGTATAATTATTTCACTTGCTTATCTTCTCCTACATATAGAATTGCATTAGAGGCTTTAGGATCCGGATAAGGTTGTCCTTCGGGTTAGATCCCGAGTAAGGTTGTCCTCCGAACTTCAACGACATTCGCATTTGATTGTTTATTTCTTTTGCAAGTTACATTTTATATATCTTTTTACTTCCTACTAATCCAAGACGAAAGTCTTGGAATATTCTTTCGTGTGTGTTTTGCAAGATTCTTTTTGTTCTTCTTCTTGTTTTTAAATGGCCCATCTCGAAGGGTTTAGCACCGCCCGACCCCCGTTTTACAACGGTAATGACTTTCGTTATTGGAAGGGTCGGATGGAATGCTTTCTTAAAACCCAAATCGAGATGTGGATCATAATCCAAACCGGTTTCACACTTCCTATTAATGAAGATGGTGAATCTTTGGGTTACGATCAATGGTCAAATTCCATGAAAAAACAAGTAGAAGCCGATGCCAAGGCAACTCAAATCTTGCAATGTGGGTTGTCAAGGAAGAGCTCAACGCGTCGGCCCCTTCATTAGTGCAAAGGACTTATGGACCAAGCTAGTGGAACTACACGAAGGCACCGACGACACGAAGGTATGTAAAAGAGATTTACTTTTAAATAAATTGTATAACTTGAAAATGCAGGAAAACGAGACCGCAACTCAACTACATGCTCGTATCCAAGACATCGTCAACCAACTCCATGCCATCGGACAAAAGGTCGAGAATCGCGACCTTATCAGGTATTCTCTTAACTCGTTTCCTAGGACCACCTTGTGGGCATCCATGGTCGATGCCTACAAGGTCTCCAAGGACCTTTCTAAAATTAGGTTAGACGAATTGTTTTGAACTTGAATTACATGAGCAAACTAACGTGGTCCGGTGCCGAGAAGAGTATTGCGTTAGTTGCAGGTTCCAAGAAGAAGAAGCCCGCAAGCAAGCCACCCCCTAAGGAAGAAGACGAGTCCGAATCGGAAGTAGACTCCTAAATAGAATCCGAACTAGTCAATCTAGTTCGGAAGATGATCAAGAGACGAAAACGACCAACAACTCAAGGTAAGCCTAAACCTAATTCAAATACTTCTAATTTTAGATGCTATGAGTGCAACGAGTTCGGTCACATCAAGTCCGAGTGCCCAAAGCTAAAGAATAACGATCAAAGACCAAGAAAGTGCTAACGCTACTTGGGAGGAGTTGTCGGAGGAAGAAACGATATCCAAGCTCTAATGGCCAAGCCGACCGAGCACGACTCGAAACCGAAGAAGAGTCCGAGTCCGAATCCGATGATGAGCTTCCATTCAAGACAAGCCACGGATCCGTATCCGGTTCAAAAGAATCATTAAGGGTAAGTCGGTCGTTACTTAATACTTTGTATGGTGCAATTAAATTTTTAAATAAGAAACTAGCTAAGTCCGAGTCCAAGGTCGAGACCCTAATTGAGGAGGTTAACCTTCTCAAACATGAGGTCTCCTAACCTCTTCGACTACTCGTATTCAAGAGGAGGACTCAACTCAAGTTGAAAAGCTTGAAGTTGAGAACTCGCTTTGAAAACACAAGTCGAAGACCTTAGGAACACGTTGGAAAGGTTCACTTTGGGATCCAAGGGACTTGACCTCTTACTTGGATCACAAAGGGCCGTGTACAACAAGGCCGGACTCGGGTTTAACTCAAATACAACCAATAAGTCATATATGTCTATAGTAAACCAACATAAGAAAAATGTCCAAGCATGGGTCCCTAAGACCACTTTGATTTCAACTTTAGGATCTAACATGTATTGGGTTCCCAAGGACCAAATTCACTATGTGAATAGACCCACTCGATTCAATGGTCCAGGGAGCCAATACAAAATGTATTTTGTTAAGTCTTAGAAATTGCATGCTTAGTTTTTCCTTTATTTTTAGAATGGTTAGATAGGACTCATAACCAACTAAAATCCTGCGAAAAGATTGAGCCTCGGGGAGCCTCTTTTCAAAAATAAACCAACTAAAATCCTACGAAAAGATTGAGCCTCGGGGAGCCTCTTTTCAAAAATAACTAGTTAGACCAAGACGTAGTCTCAAGTAAGTCGAGTTATCAATTTCTTGAAATTAGCTTTGTCTCAGGAAGTGGTCGTTGTTCCGATCAAAGAAGGCCTCTGTGCCTCGCCACGACCTGGAAGCTAATCTCTTGAAAAGATTACTTGATGAGCTTAGACTAAATCCGAATCTAACCTAATGTTGGTTAATTTAAATTCATTAAAATTAATCAAGTAAAATTGATAGTCATCTCACAATAACACATAGGAATAACATGTTTTGATCATGTAGATATTGGTGAGATGATTTAGGTTTAAAAACTTACAAACAACCCTTTAGTAATTCCAATATCCGATCCAACTACCTTATGTGTAGGATCAATGGATGTTGGACAGTGGTTGCTCCCGACACATGACCGGGGATCAACTCAAATTTTCGAAGTTACGATTCAAACGACAAGGATCGGTAGCCTTCGGAAATAACGGCAAGCTCAAAATCATCGGATCAGGTGATATTGAGCTCAACTCTAACTTTACAATTCAAAATGTCTTATTAGTAGAAAACTTTCAATATAATTTACTTAGTGTAAGCCAATTGTGTGATAACAATTATAAGGTCATATTTCTAGAAAATGAATGCGTATTCAAAATAAATGCAACATCTAAAATAATACTTAAAGGAACTAGGAGTAGCAACATCTACACAATAAATTTACCCAACTCCTCAACCAAGTGTCTTATGACACAGCAAGAGGAATCTTGGTTATGGCACAAGACTCTGACACTGCACTCCAAGACTGGCCCACAAGATGAGTCGAGTGGCTTGGTTATAGGTTTGCCTAAACTAAACAACTTGGATAATAAAATATGTAATGCTTGTCAACAAGGTAAACAATCTAGGACACAACATCAATTAACTAATCAAGAACGAACCAAAAGTGTTCTTGAGCTCCTACACATGGATCTATTTGATTCACATGGAGCTAAGTCACTCAATGGTAGTCAATTTTGCTTAGTCATAATTGACGACTATTCTAGATTTACTTGGTTAGGTTTATCAAACATAAAAATGATACCCTAGACCAACTAATCAATCTTTGTAGGTTAATCAAAATCAAAAGAACCTTAAGATTAAAAGACTTAGAAGCGATCATGGTGGTGAATTAAAACCACAGGTTTACTGATTTACGTAACCTAAACGGATACCACCATGAGTTTTCATGTCCTAGAACCCACAACAAAATGGGTTAGTCGAACGGAAAAATAGAACCCTACAAGAAGCCGCTAGGACAATGTTAAACGAGTATAACCTACCCGATAGATTTTGGGGCAAGTAGGCCGTTAGCGGCTTGCTATGTCCAAAATAGGATCCTTATGGTAAAGAGGCACCAAAAGACCTCGAGATTTATCACGATAAAATACCGAACATCAAGTACTTTAGGTATTTGGATGCAAGGTACATATCTTAAACACTAAGGATTACCTAAGGAAATTCAAATCCAAAACCTCATCGAACCTTTCTAGGATACTCAACCACCAAGAGAGCTTATAGGGTATACAATCACGACACTCTTAGAGTCGAAGAAACCATTAATATAGTTTTCAAGGACACGAACCTGCTCAATCCTTAACAAAACCAACTAGCAAATCAACTTATAGCAACCCGACTGATCTTGAACTTGAATCTCGCCCCTAACCCAAGTCATCCTATCGACTAAGTGATAGATGACCCTAACCCAAGTCATCCTATCAATCAAGTTATAGGTGATCCAAATTTAGGGTTCAACTAGAGCTTCATACCGAAACATTAGTCAAATCTCTAATTTCAAAATCGAACCCAAAACTATTGAACAAGCACTTCTTGATCCCGACTGGATTATTGCTATGCAAGAAGAGCTAGCTCGATTCACTAGAAATGAAGTCTGGGAATTAGTACCACCACCTAAAGAAAAATCAATTATTGGAACAAGGTGGGTATTTCGAAATAAACTTGATGATAAAGGTGAAGTAGTTAGAAATAAAGCTAGGTTAGTCGCAAAAGGGTTTAGTCAAGTCGAAGGTTTAGATTACAGAACGCCGTGAGCTAGCAGACTAGAGTCCATCCGAATGTTGTTAGCATATGCTGCACATCGAGGTTTTAAATTGTTTCAAATGGATGTCAAGTCAGCATTTTTGAATGGATACATTAAGGAAGAAGTTTACGCTACCAACCTCCGGATTCGAAAATCTAGATAAACTCGACCATGTCCTTAGACTTAAGAAAGCCCTATATGGACTCAAACAAGCCCCAAGAGCTTGGTACGAAAGGCTTTCGATCTATCTTAAGTCCAAAGGATTCAACCAAGGTTTAGTCGACCCAACCTTATTCGTAAAAACCGTAGGAAAAGAAATCTTTATAGCCCAAATCTATGTAGATGATATAATTTTTGGAACTACTAACTCGATCCTCGCTAAACTAATTCATCTCACTTATGGAAAGTGAATTTGAAATGAATTTAGTAGGAGAGTTAAGTTTCTTCTTAGGTTTACAAATTAAACAAACTAAAGATGGAATATATTTACATCAACAAAAATATACTAAGGACTTAATAAATCGATTTGGAATGCAAGATGCTAAAATAATCAATACACCTATGGCAACTAATGTTAATATAAACGAAGATGTAGAAGGAAAACCCGCTGACCTAAAATACTATAGAGCGTTAATAGAAGTCTCCTATACTTAACCGCGAGCCGTTCGACATTTTATTCGCGGTAAGTATGTGCGCAAGGTTACAAACCTCGCCAAGGAGTCTCACCTAACCCTAGTCAAGCGTATCCTTAGATATCTAAAGGGCACGCTAAACGAGGTATTTGGTACCCTAGATCTACCGAGTTTAATCTAATCGGCTATCTGACTCGACTATATGCCGGTAGTAAACTCGATAGAAAGAGCACGAGTGGTTGTTGTCAAATCCTACCGAGTCTAGTAAGTTGGCAGAGGGAAGCAAAGATTGCGTTGCCTTATCTACCACCGGCCGAATACGCTATGCGATGGGTGAGTGTGTCTCTCTCCGTGGATGAAGCACACTCTCCAAGACTTTAGCTTAATCTTTAACAACATTAAAACCTACATAGATAACATTAGTTCAATTAACTTAACTAAAAATCCAATATGTCATTCTAGGACAAAACATATAGAAGTTAAACACCACTTCATTAGGGAACATGTAACTAATGGAACTATACAACTAGAGTATGTTGAGTCAAAATCAAACCTAGCGGACATCTTCACCAAACCACTACCCGAAGCCGAATTTAGTTTATTAAGACGAAAGTTAGGTATGTGCGTAATAGAGTAGGATTTAAATTTTTCTATATATGTACTCTACTTTTGCTTCCTTTTATGAAATTAGCCTAAGTCTTACCTTAGAAATCATATACCTATAGATTTAAGGAGCCAACACATCTCACAACACATAGGACTAATGTGTTTGTGTACTTAGCCACGTAGACGGGCGTGAGATGTTAGGACCTTACTCCTGATTCCAGATGTAGATTCAGTGCATCGACATGAACCATGGAGTATAATTATTTAAAATTAATCAACTCCTTCAAGACTTATTGATCATTCTATATCAATCAAGTCCAACCGGAGTTGTACATTTTAGATGAACATATTTTCAAGCTTATTATTATTTAAAAAAATATATATATATTTATATTGGGAACTTGCTTGGACTTACAAACCTTAAAATATATTTACAAACTTTTTGAGTTAAGGCAAAAGGGGGAGAAAGTCACAAAAGTAAGGAAGAAAGTAAACAAAGTCACAAAAGTAAGGAAGAAAGTAAACAAAATTATTACCTTTTATATTAAGTAATTCCGTTTACTTAAGCAACTATTAAGGGGGAGTAAAAATTATTTTTCAAGAACTCACCTTCGGTCAAGGGGGAGGTTACCTCAAAGGGGAGAACTTGAAACAATAATATTTCTCACTCATGCTTAATCTTTATGCTAGCTCACTCATGCTTAATCATTATGCTAGCTCATTCATATTTAATCTTTATGCTAGCTCATTCATGCTTAATCATTATGCTAGCTCATTCATATTTAATCTTTATGCTAGCTCATTCATGCTTAATCATTATGCTAGCTCATCGTTATGTTAATTTTTCCTTAACTTTTAGGTCGGTTTGCCATGAATCAAAAGGGGGAGATTGTTGGTGCAAGGCACCAAAGTCGAACCGTATTTTGATTATGGCAAAAGGCTCAATAGTTAAGGGTATATTTGTTATCTTACGAGCTCAATTAAGTGCGTAAATGCTAAAGTTGAGCGGAAGGTTCACCCGGTGGGAACCGAGGTGGTCGGGCAACGCCAGAGGGACTTCGAAGGAAGCCGAGGTACTCGGGTGAAGACCGGAAGCGAGGCTACAAGGTAAGCTCGTGTGAAAGCGAAGCAAGGTCGTTAAGCGTAGATCCGACCCAATACCTCCAATGGAAGGTCTAGGTCGAGATCAAATGGTTAGAACCATCGTACTTTATATTTTAAGCTAACTTGTACTGCAGTCCAAAACCCTTTGACTACAGTCAACTGCTAGTCAAGTTCCATCCTCGAGAAGAGCTCGAATTTCAAGGGGGTGAATTTGGACTTGACTCGTGTTTTGGTACAAAGGGTGATGTGGCATCAAGGTGGACATCCAAACCATCACCAAGCTTCCTTGTGGTGGACGCCCAAGATAAGGTGAGTTGGCACAAGATGGTTGGCTCCCATGATGTGGCACAAGGTGGTTGGATGAAACACCTCATCCTCAAGTTGGCGCCCAAGGAGGTTGGAGGTGGCACAAGGTGGTTGGATGAAACACCTCATCCTTGAGTTGGCGCACAAGGAGGTTGGAGGTGGCACAAGGTGGTTGGATGAAACACCTCATCCTTGAGTTGGCGCAAAGGATGTGGATGAACAAGTCTTGGGGGGATAAGAACCTCACCTTGACACTACCTATGTCTAAATTCATAGATCAATATCCATAAATAGACATGTTCAAGCCAAGCAAATTACAAGAATTCAAGAGCTCTCAACACGCTCAGTAACGCCGCTTACTACTACTCACATTTGCTACGACGGCGTCACGACAACGAAAGCTACATCTTCTACTTATAAGAGTTGTCGGTATATTTATTTAAGTTCTACTTCTTTAAATTGTCTTTGTGCTTTAATCGTAACAAGGAAAGGGGGAGTGTCCCTTTGCCTTGATTTCTTTTTGTAATCGTTGCTCCTACCTCCAACGAGGAGGAGTGGTTTTAGTGAATTGCCCTCCGTACGTGATCAAGGATCACTAGGGCCGTGGATTAGCAATCGAAAGATTGTGAACCACGTAAAAATATCTTGTCTACTTTATATTTCCGCTGTGCACTCTCTACTTGCTTTTTACTTATTGCAAAAGTTTTTTAACGACATCGTATCGCTATTCACCCCCCCCCCCCTCTAGCGACACTTTCGATCCAACAAGGAGGAGGGAATTTCCATCTTCTTTTTCCCTTTGTTGGCCATCAAGGCTACTCCTCTTGAGGGTTGAATTCTAGGCTCCTCTTGTATTCCTTCTAGCCTAGTTTCGTGAAGCTCCATTGTTGAGAAAAATTCCTCCAAGGTACTTACTTCCAAGTTCTTGGAGATGTAAAATGAGTCCACCATAGAGCTCCATTTTGAGGACCGGGGAAAGGCATCTATGGCCTTCATTACCATATCCCGGTTTGATAGCTTCTCACCTACACTTGTTAGCCCAATTAATATTTCTTTAAATCTAGAATGTAGGGAAGTTACCTTTTCTCCCTTTTCTAATTTGATGTTTGAGAGTTGGGAGCGGAGGAGGTCTCTTCTTGCTAGCTTAGCCTCCGAGGTACCTTCATAAAGCTCTACTAGCTTCTCCCACATCTCCTTAGCACTAGAACATTCCCCTATCCTATTGACTTCTTGTTGGGGGAGGACATTGTATAGGTGGTGCTTGGCCTTTGAATTCGCCAAGTATTCTTCTCTTTGTCTCTTGCTCCACCTTGATTTCTCCAATGGCTCCCCATTTTCGTTCCTAGGAAACTCGAAACCGTTTTCCATAATTAAAAGGATTTCAAAGTCGGTTTCGAAGAATACCTCCATTCTCTTTTTCCACCAAGAGAATTAGCCGTCGAACTTCGGTGGGTGGATGTTTGAGCCGGCCATTTTGAAAATTTGCTTGTTGTGGCGGTTAGTCCTCGACAAGCTTTCCTTGGCTCTGATACCACTTGTTGGAGATCGATTGGCCGGCTAGAGGGGGTGAATAGCCCTCGTTCGTTGGATGCCGTATTTTGCTCGTCTACGAAAACGTTAGCGCAAGCGGAAGCAATAAACTAAGACAAGCAAATAGAAATAAAACAAAGACAATACAAACACGGAGATGTAACGTGGTTCACGGCTACTCCGCTAATCCACGGTCCGATTCGTCCACGGTGAATCACTCCGCAATCTATCCACTAGATCTCTCCTTTGCACAAAGCTAGGTGGAGGTAACCTCTTTACAACAACACTCCTCTTACAAATATAATGAAAATAAGCTTGGGTAAGAGGATGGAAAGCTTTAGGGAACTTTGGGAGAGTGTTAGAGTGTAAGCATTAACCCCCCAAAGCCCCATCCCCTTCCTTTTTATAGAGGAAGAGGGCACCCATCGATCGTGTATAATCGTTGCCCAATAACAGCCGTTTTCCACGTTGGATACTATCCAACGGTACTGGCATTAGTCGACTGATGGCACCCATCAGTGGACTAATGTCAACCAGTCGAGTCCTCAATGAGGTCATGCCGTGCGGTAACATCGATCATTGCCGTCCCTTGCGATCGGCGATCAAGCCATCGATTGATGACCATCTTGCGATCGGTGATCAACAGTCGACCACATTAGACCGGTCGATCAAACCATCGACTCGGAAGCGATCGCCAGTGACATGGCGATCGGGGTGTCGGAAAACTCATCCGACACTTGGCCAAATGGCCAAGTTTCACCTAAGAGCTACCCTTCCCGGGTTACAATCGCTCACTCTCATCCCTCGGAGTCCCTCTCCTTCGAAGTTCTCTTCGTTCGCGGCCACGTTCCTCGGCAGCATCAGGCGCACGGCTCTGCAATGCTCCTTCGCGTCTCTTGCCTCGAAGTCTACTTCCTCCGGCTTCACTCCAAGCTCCTCGTCCGACGGTCCCTCGGATGCTCCAAGCGCACGGCTTCTGCAAAGCTATCCTTCACCGACTCAAGGCACGAGTCATGAGATGTGAAACTCGCCATGGCTCCATGTACGAATTACTAAGTCCTGCACGACTTCAACGCACATATCAAATCAACATATCAAACTAACTTAAACCCTTTGCCACACCATCAAAACCATATTACGGCAAGAGATTGCCCTAACACCCAAAGCCCCACACCATTCCTCTTTATAGAGGAAGAGGGTTTCTTCCCGTTGACACAGGAGCAGTCGACTGATGTCCCTATCAGTCGACTGGTCCTGTAGCCATTGCCCAATAACGACTGCTTTCCACATTGGATTTCATCCAACGGTATCGACATCAGTCGACTGATATTGCCATCAGCCGACTGATGATCCATTAGTCGAGTGCTCGTGAGCTCGATCTTTCGAAACACTTGCAACGATCGATGCCTTCATCGGCCGTGGTCGTCTCGCAATGATCATCAATCCATGGCAATGATCATTGGTACACTTGAACCGGACTCGAACACTAGTTGAGTCACCATCGACTTAGAGTAGTCGACTACCATAACATGGTAGTCAACTGATGTCGGGAAATCTCATCAGACACTTAGCCAAATGGCCAAGTTTCACCTAAGAGCGCTACCCCTTTCCTGGGTTACATTCGCTCACTCACATCCCTCGGAGTCCCTCACCTTTGAAGTTATCTTCGTCCGGCCACATCCCTCGGATGCGCCAAGTGCACGGCTCTGCAACGCCATCCTTCGCGTCTCACCCTGAAGTCTACTTCCTCCAGCTTCACTCTAAGCTCCTCGTCCAGCGGTCCCTCGGATGCTCCAAGCGCACGACTTCCGTCATCCTTCACCGACTCAAGGATCGAGTCATGAGAGGTGAAACTCACCAAGACTCCATGTGTGAATTACTAAGCCCTGCAAGACTCCAACACACATATCAAATCATAATAACAATCTAACTTAAACCCTTTGCCACACACATCAAAACCTTATCATGGCAAGAGATTGCCCTAACAATCTCCCCCTTTTTGATGTGTGTCAATCCGTTTAAGTTAGGTAAAAATATTTGATAAAACATTAAGGAAAGAAAGCATGTAAATAACATGATTAGCAACTCTCCCCCTTAATACATGAAACTCCCCCTAAATATATTCCCCCTTACTTAAACAAATATATTTCTCCCTCTTTGACACCATCAAAACTAATTAACAAAGTTTATACAGCATGACATCAAGTCTAGAGAGAAACAAAAACCAAAACATGCCTTAAAATTGGATAAAAGAAATTACTGGGCATGTTATCAGGCTATCAGATTAAGTATATGTCTATATCATGTTATCAAAACATGAACACAGATTTTAAAGTAAGAAATTATTTTGAAAATATATGAAATATCCAACCATGATCTTTGGGCAATATGTCTATGAATTAAACATAAGTCTTCCCCATGATTGGTCTATTATTGCTATTTTGATACCTTAAATGACCATCTAGATGCCATAGGCATTAGTGGACATTTCTATCATCCTAACATCTCACTCATGCTATGTTTTCACTCAAGGTAGCCTATGGTGAGTGTGAGATGTATCCTAAACGTATTTGTATATACTTAACCATTATTTTCTTGCAATTCTATCAAGGTTAAGTATCATCCTAACATCCCACATGATCATAAAGACATATATGGATAAATTTCACATTATGATCATGAAACACATGTATTCATTAAATTGTTATCATGCATTAGGTATTACATGATGATAATAAGGTAAACATTACCTAAAGCATGATTTATCTATTTATAGGTGCATTATCATCACCTAACACTATTTCAAAAATGTTGTCCCGACATCCGAAGTCAACCAACATATGATTTAGATAAATTCCATATGGTTGACTATCCTAGAGTTTTCTCAACCCTTAAGGATGGATTTTGGAACCCAATATAAATTCTTGCCTATGGGGTTCACTAAAAATTCCTTAGGGATCCATTTTCTAGCTATTACCTTCTTTTTATCTTGACCCCTAGCAATTAGACATTTATAGGCCTTTTCATTTTTCTTTTCCTTATATCCTAGGCTTTTCTTGTTGAAGCTTGCCCTATGGCTCCCAATTATCATGTTAAGAGTATTGGAGCCTATTGTAAATTTTTCTAGGCCCTTGGTCAAATAATCTACCTTTTCCCTTAGAGCCCTATTTTCTTCTATGCATGCATCATTGACATTGAAAGGCATATATTCATGTGAGCATGCATCATCATGACTAGAAGAAATATTTTCATTAATATTTAAGCATGCTTTTTCTAATTTTTCTTCTAAGTCCTTAATTTGATCTAGCATGCTCTTGTTCTTTTTCTTGGCTCTAAATAGATCCTTTGTAAGACTAGAAATTATGGACATTATTTGCTTAGGGGGTAGATTCATTACCTCACTTACCAAATCCTCTTCCGATGATGAGGATGTAGAGGAGGCTCCCCCTTCACTTGAGCTCTCTCTACTTGAGCTTGATCTTTCTTCTTGCTCGGAGGAGGAAGTGTCTAGGTCGTCAAAAGCCATTAATGCCAAATTTGTGACAAAGGCATTCTCCTCTTCCGATGATGATGAAGATGATGAAGAGGGGTCATCCCATGTCCTTGCTTTTAGTGCCTTGGCCTTTCCTTTTTCTTTGGCCTTCTTTTCTTCTTCCTTTTTCTTCTTGCTCCCCTTCTTCTTCTTTTCTTCCTTCTTTCTCTTCTCCTCCTTGCTTTATTCAAGAGGGGACAATTGTCCCTTATGTGTCCTTCCCCTTGGCAATTGTAGCAAATGACCTTCCCTCTTGGTCTTCTCCTCCTATCATTAGATTTATTAAATTGAAAACCTTTTAAAGCACGCCTTACCCTCCTTACCATATAGGCTTCTTCCGTGCTATCCATGGAGGAGGAGGAGGATGCTTCATCAGAGGAGGAGGGGATCTCCATCTTCTTCTTCCCCTTGTTGGCTAAAAGTGCTACTCCTCTTGAAGGTTGAAATCTTGGCTCTTCTATTATTCCTTCAAGTCTTGTTTCGTGGAGCTCATGGTTAAGAAGAACTCCTCCAAGGTGCTCACTTCTAAATTCTTTGACATGTAGAAGGAGTCCACCATTGAACTCCATTTCGATGACCGGGGAAAAGCGTCGATTGCTTTCATATGCATATCCTGGTTCGAAAGTCTTTCTCCTACACTCCTTAGCCCAATTAAAATTTATTTGAATCTAGAATGTAAGGAGGTTACCTTTTCTCCCTTTTCAAGCTTGATATTTGATAGTTGGGAGTGGAGGAGGTCTCTTCTTGCAAGTTTGGCCTCCGAGGTGCCTTCATGAAGCTCTACTAGCTTCTCCCACATCTCCTTGGCACTAGAGCATTACCCAATCCGGTTTACTTCTTGTTGGGGGAGTACATTGTAGAGGTGGTGCTTGGCCTTTGAATTTGCCAAGTATTCTTCCCTTTGCCTCTTGCTCCACCTTGATATCTCCAATAGCTCCCATTCTTCATTCCTAGGCATCTCGAAACCGTTTTCCATAATTAATAAAATTTCAAACTCAGTTTCGAAGAATACCTCCATTCTCTTTTTCCACCAAGAGAATTCCCCCTCGAACTTTGGCGGATGAATATTAGAGCCGGCCATTCTTGAATGTGCTTGTTGTGGTGGTTAGTCCTTGACAAGCTTTCCTTGGCTCTGATACCACTTGTAGGGGATCGATCGGTCGGCTAGAGGGGGGTGAATAGTCATCAATCATTTGGTGGTGGATTTTGCTAGTCTACAAAGAGATTAGCGCAAGCAGAAAAACAAAACAAGACAAGCAAAATAGAAATAAGAATACAAACAATGCTAACACCGAAATGTAACGTGGTTCACGGCTACGCTGCTAATCCACGATCCCGATTCGTCCAAGGTGAATCACGCCTTTGCCAAATCCACTAGATCTCTCCTTTGCACAAAGCTAGGTGGAGGTAACCTCTTTTACACAAGGATCACTCTTCTATAATAGAATGAAGATTAGAACAAGTAGAAGAGTGGAAAAACCCTTAGAGAACTTTGGGAGATGTTATAAGTTGAAGCATTAGGCACCCAAAGCCCCACACCATTCCTCTTTATAGAGGAAGAGGATTTCTTCCCATTGACACAGGAGTAGTCGACTGATGTCCCTATCAGTCGACTGGTCCTGTAGTCGTTGCCCAATAACGACTGCTTTCGACGTTGGATTTCATCCAACGATACCGACATCAGTCGACTGATATTGTCATCAGTCGACTGATGCTCGATCAGTCGAGTGCTTGCGAGCTCGACTCAATTCTGTGCCCGAAATACTTGCGACCAGTCGACTGATGCCTTCGTCAATCGACTGATGGTCTCACAGTCGACTGTCAATCCATGGCAGTCGACTGTTGGCACTTGAACCGGACTCGAACACTAGTAGAGTCACAATCGACTTAGAGTAGTCGACTACCATAACATGGTAGTCAACTGATGTCGGGAAATCCCATCTGACACTTAGCCAAATGACCAAGTTTCACCAAAGAGCGCTACCCCTTTCCCGGGTTACATTCGCTCACTCTCATCCCTCGGAGTCCCTCGCCTTTGAAGTTATCTTCGTCCGGTCGCGTCCCTCAGATGCGCCAAGCGCACGACTCTGCAGCGCCATCCTTCGCATCTCGCCCTGAAGTCTACTTCCTCCAGCTTCACTCCAAGCTCCTCGTCTGGTGGTCCCTCGGATGCTCCAAGCACACGACTTTCGCAAAGCCATCCTTCACCAACTCAAGGACCGAGTCATGAGAGGTGAAACTCGCCAAGACTCCATGTGCAAATTACTAAGCCCTGCAAGACTCCAACGCACATATCAAATCATAATAACAATCTAACTTAAACCCTTTGCCACACACATTAAAACCTTATTATGGCAAGAGATTTCCCTAACAAGCATTTCATCCTCAAATAGATGGGAAAACCGAACGAGTAAATCAAATTCTAGAGGATATTCTACGAGCTTGTGCCTTAGAATTTAAAGGAAGCTGGTGCAAATACCTATGTTTGGCAGAGTTTGCTTACAATAATAGCTACCAAGCTACAATTGGAATGGCACCCTATGAAACTTTTTATGGAAGAAAGTGTAGGTCTCCTATTTGTTGGTATGAAGGTGGTGAGAAGAAAGAAATGTGGCTCAAGACAGACTTTATAGATGACACCACCAAAGCTATAAAGAGCATCCGCCAAAGAATAAAGACTGCTCAGAGTCGACAGAAAAATTATGCTAATGTACGACGTATACCGCTTGAATTTGAAGCTAGGGATTCTGTATTTCTAAAAGTAGCTCCTATGAAGGGGGTGATGAGATTTGGGAAGAAAGGCAAGCTAAGTCCACGTTATGTAGGACCTTATCGGATCACAAAAAGAATTGGCAAAGTAGCTTATGAGTTAGAGATACCTCAAGAAATGTCAGCTATTTACAACGTATTTCATGTCTCAATGCTGTAAAAGTATGTTTCTGATGCAGACCATGTGATTGAGCCACAGACGGTACAAGTTCAAGAAGATTTGAGTTATGAAAGTCAGCCTATTCAGATAATAGATCGAGAAATCAAGAAATTGAGAAACAAAGAGGTACCCTTAGTGAAAGTCATATGGCAAAATCAAAGGTTTGAAGAAGCAACTTGGGAACATGAGGATGACATGAAACAAAAGTATCCAAAGTTGTTCTACGTTTCATGGACGAAACTTTTATAAGGTATGGAGGATTGTAACGCCCGTAAAATTTTAAGCCATTCAAAGTGGTTATATAGATTTTAAAAGGTTCCTAAATAATAAAAAGATAAAAATAATAGAATATGGTTCATTATAGCAAGGATTCGAACCATGAACCTTTAGATTGGGAGATAGCCTTGATACCACTATGCCATAGGATGCTTCTTGTCTAGAATGTACAAAGACTATATAATAAAAGTATGAGAAGATGAGGAGTTTCTTTCATCTCCCTAAGTATTAAAGGGGAATTAAGAGAGGGAAAACTGAAATTTTCTTCCTCCTTCTCCCCTTTCCATCGAAAATTTTCTTCATCCTTCTTCCTCCTTCTCCACCAAAACCTAGAAACTCCATCTCCTTGTTTTGCCTTCTCATCCGAACCCTTAGGACTCTTGGTTGGGGTTCTCAAGAGAGGTTTCAAGGGCTTAGTATATGCTAGAGGATCACTCCTAAGGCTAAGGAACAAGGGAAGGTCTTCATCTCACAAAAACCCTAGCGGTATATTAGTAAGATAGCGAGAGGATGTAAGTATTTCTCACCTACAGTATAAGTAGCTCTTCAATTTGTGCATCTTTCTTCTATTATCATGTTTTGTTCAGATTTATATATTCTGTTCAGATTTATAGGTATTATAGGTATATTTCTTTTGAAGCAAGATGTAAAGATCAAAAAGATGCTTCCCCTATGAGTTTTGGGGACAAAGAGCATGATTAAATGTCTTGAAATGCTATCTAGCTCCTTTTTCCATGTTTTGTTTAGATTATATTTGTGTGGGAATGTTGGTGGCTGGCTAGAGGGGGGTGAATAGCCCTCTTTCATCGTATGAACGGAATTGCTTGTCTGCAAATATAATTAGCGCAACAGAAACAAATTAAACAAGCAATTAAGCAAGAAACAAAATAGACAATGCTAACAAAAAATATAACGCGGTTCACGGCCTCGCCGCTAATCCACGATCCGATTCATCTCCGGTGAATCACTCCGAAACCAATCTACTATTGGTCTCTCCCTTTAGCCCAAGCAAGATGGAGGTAAACCTTTACACCAATGAGATCACTCCTTCTTTTACAATAGATGTGAAAGAAAACTAGAAGGAGTTTGAGCTTTGTGGGGGCACTTAGTAGGATGTTTTGAGCATGAACATTAACCATCTAAAAGCCTCCACCCTCTCTTTTTATAGAGAGGAAGTAAATCTTCCCGTTGAGCACTATCAGTCGACTGATGTCGACTCCAACGGCATCTGACCAGGCCAGATTTGTGGGATCCGTGGCCGCCTTCTCCAACAGTAGGATGATCAGTCGACTGATATTGACTTCCAATCGAGTGAACCGCTTCGTGCTGCTCGGCATGCGATCAGATCGTACTTCCCTTGCGATGCGACTAATGTTGACTTGATTCGATGGCTAAACACCGCCGATTGATTGCCGATCGACTTGAGCGATCGGCTGTCATGTCATGGCGTCGGTGATCGCGAGTAGTAAACCTCAAACTCACATCCGTTTGAGCATCCGGCGGTAGGGTAAACCTCAACCCTTGCGATCGAGCCTCCGACACTTAGTCATTCGGCCAAGTTCACCTAATGAGCTACTTACAATTCACTCATTCTCTCATCTCACTTGAAGTCCCTCACCAAAGCTCTCTTTGTTCGTGGCCACGTCCCTCGACAACATCAAGCGTACGGATCTGCAATGCTCCTTCGTATCTCTTGCCCTCGAAGTCTGCTTCCTTGGCTTCGCTTCAAGTCATCTCGTCCGACGGTCCCTCAGATGCATCAAGCGCATGGCTCTGCAATGCTCCTTCACCGACTCAAGCACGAGGTTGTGAGTGGTGACACTTGCCAAAGCTCCATGTGCGAATTACTAAGTCCTGCAAGACTCCAATGCACATATCAAATCCAATCATCCTAACTTAAACCCTTTGCCACACACATCAAAACCAGATCCCATGGGTTGATTTCCCTAACAATCTCCCCCTTTTTGATGTGTGGCAATCCGTTTAAGTTAGGTAAACAAATAACAATAACCATAAGCAAGGAAAGCATGTAAGTAAAAACATGAGTATAACAACTCCCCCATAAACATGCAACTCCCCCTTAAGACATGCTAAATTTTCCCTTTTAGCATGATTAACTTAAACTTCCCTATTTCTCCCCCTTTGACACCATCAAAAATATTTTCTAAATGTTATACACACATGACATCATCTCTAAGAAGGAAAAATACCAAAAACCAAACAAAACCTGATAAAATTAGGTTACTGTGCTCGTCCACAGTACATCAGTCGACTGGTTTAGACTACCAGTCGATTGGCACACAAGTTTCAGGTTTTCTGATTTTTTTGGACAAAATTCAGAAATGTATTAGAAATTCCAAAAAATTCAAAAAATCATGAAATTTTGCAAACACATTTCTTTTAAAGTCCTTTATCAGTGAAAAATAAGTTTTCATGAAAATTACTTATATTTTCAATGATTTGCCAAAAATCCAAAAGCTTAAAAAACAACTAGTGTTTTAATCAAGTTTGTATTAATTTTAACACCTAGTTTTGCCTTAGATTGTTTCAAAACATGAACACACAGATTTTAAAGTAAGAGATTGTTTTGACAGCATATGAAATATCCAACCATGATCTTTGGGCAATATGTCTATGAATTAAACATAAGCCTTCCCCATGATTGGTCTATTATTGCTTTTTTGATACTTAAAATGACCATCTAAATGTCATAGGCATTAGTGGACCATTTGTATCATCCTATCATATCACCCATACTATGTTTTCAATCAAAGTTATCCTTATGGTGAATGTGAGATGTTTCTAAAGGTATTTGTACTTAACCAAAATTTTCATGCATTTCTACCCATGGTTAAGTATCATCCTAAAAATCCACATGATCATAAAGACATATATGAATTAATTTTACATTATGATCATGAAACACATGTATCAATCAATTTGTAATCATGCATTAGGTATAAGATCATGATAATAAGTAAAATATCACCTAAAGCATGATTTAATCTATTTATGAGTGCATTATCATCACCCAACACTATTTCAAAAATTTGTCCCGATCATCCTAAGTCAACCAAAACATATGATATGAGTAAACTCCTTATGGTTGACTATCCAAGGGTTTTCCTAACCCTTAAGGATGGATTTAGGAACCCAAAATAAGTTCTTTCCTATGGGATTCACTAAATATTCTTTAGGGATCCATTTTCTAGCAATTGTTTTATTCTTTGCTTGACCCCTAGCAATTAAATATTTATAGGCCTTTTCATTTGTCTTTCCCTTATATCCTAGGCCTTTTCTATTGAAGCTAGCCCTTTGGCTCCCTATAATCATATTAAGGGTGTTGATGCCAATAGTAAATTTTTCTAGGGCTTTAGTCAAATGGTCTACCTTTTCCCTTAAAGCCCTATTTTCTTCAATGCATGCATCATTTACATCAAAAGGCATATAGTTATCATGTGAGCATGCATCATCGTGACTAGAAGAAATATTATCATTAATATTTAAGCATGCTTGTTCTAATTTTTCTTCTAGGGCCTTAATTTGATCTAGCATGCATTTGTTCTTTTTCTTAGCCTTAAATAAATCCCTAGTTAAGCTAGAAATCATGGAAACTATTTTCTTAGGAGTTAGATTCGTTACCATAGTTTCCATGTCTTCTTCTTCGGATTCGGATGAGGATGATGATGTGTCTGCCCCTTCACTAGAGCTCTCCTCACTTGTGCTTGATTTTTCACCTTCGGAGGAGGTAGAGTCTAGATCATCAAACGCCATTAATGCAAGGTTTGTGACAAAAGCATTTTCCTCTTCCGATGATGATGAAGAGAGATCATCCCATGTCCTTACTTTTAGTGCCTTGGGCTTCCCTTTTTCTTTGGCCTTCTTTTCTTTTTCCTTCTTCTTGCTCCCCTTCTTCTTTTCTTCTTTTCTCCTCCTTTCTTCTTTGCTCTTGTTCAAGAGGGGACAATCATCTCTTGTTGGCAATTGTAGCATATGATCTTCCTCTTGTGCCTTCTCCTATCATAAGATTTGTTAAATTTTAAATTTTTCAAAGCACTCCTTACCTTCCTTACCATATAAGCATCTTCATTGATATTCATGGAAGATGATGAGGATGCTTCATCGGATGAGGAGGGAGTCTCTATCTTCTTCTTCTTTCCCTTGTTGGATACCAAGGCTACTCCTCTTGATGGCTTGATACTTGATTCTTCACATATTCCTTCAAGCCTTGTTTCATGGAGCTCCATTGTTGAGAAGAACTCCTCTAAGGTGCTAACTTCTAGGTTCTTTGATATGTAGAAGGAGTCCACCATTGAGCTCCACTTCGAGGACCGGGGAAAGGCATCTATAGACTTCATTATCATGTCCCAGTTTGATAGATTTTCTCCTACACTTGTTAGTCCAATTAAAATTTCTTTAAACCTAGAATGTAATGAGGTTACCTTTTCTCTCTTTTCAAGTTTGATATTTGTTAGTTGGGAGCGAAGAATATCTCTCCTTGCAAGCTTGGCCTCGGAAGTGCCTTCATGGAGTTCTATGAGTTTCTCCCACATTTTCTTGGTGCTTACACATTCCCCTATCCGATTTACTTCTTGTTGGGGGAGTACGTTGTAGAGATGGTGCTTTGCCTTTGAGTTCGCCAAGTACTCCTCCCTTTGCCTTTTAGTCCATCTAGCCATCTCGATTTGCTTCCCTTCTTCATCCCTAGGTATCTCGAAACCATTTCCCATTATTAATAAAATTTTAAAATCGGTTTCAAAGAATACCTCCATGCGTTTCTTCCACCACGCAAATTCTCCCTCGAACTTCGGTGGGTGAATGTTAGAGCCGACCATCCTTGATGTAGTGCTTGTTGCGGCAGTTTGTCCTCGACAAGCTAACTTGACTCTGATACCACTTGTGGGAATGTTGGTGGCTGGCTAGAGGGGGGTGAATAGCCCTCTTTCATCGTATGAACGGAATTGCTTGTCTACAAATATAATTAGCGCAACGAAAACAAACTAAACAAGCAATTAAGCAAGAAATAAAATAGACAATGCTAACAAACAATATAACGTGGTTCATGGCCTCGCCGCTAATCCATGGTCCGATTCGTCTCCGGTGAATCACTCCGAAACCAATCCACTATTGGTCTCTCCCTTTAGCCCAAGCAAGGTGGAGGTAAACCTTTACACCAATGAGATCACTCCTTCTTTTACAATAGATGTGAAAGAAAACTAGAAGAAGGAGTTTGAGCTTTGTGGGGCACTTAGTAGGATTTTTAGAGCATGAACATTAACCATCTAAAAGTCCCCACCCTCTCTTTTTATAGGGAGGAAGCAAATCTTCCCGTTGAGCACTATCAGTCGACTGATGCTTTCATCAGTCGACTGATGTCGACTCCAATGACTTCTGACCAGGTCGGATTTGTGGGATCCACGACCGCCTTCTCAAACAGTCGGATGATTAGTCGACTGATGATATCATCAGTCGACTAATGTTGACTTCCAGTCGAGTGACGACTCACTTCTGTGCCTGTGCACAGTGCGATCAGTCCACTACTTCCCTTAAGCAGTCAACTGATGTTGACTTGATTCAGCAGCTAAACACCAGTCGATTGTCGATCGATTTGGAGCAATCGACTGCAATGTCATGGCAGTCGACTGGTGCCGGGTAAACCTCAAACTCACATCCCTTTGAGCATCCGGCGGTTGGGAAAACCTCAACCCTTGCGGTCGAGCCTCCGACACTTAGCAATTCAGCCAAGTTCACCTAATGAGCTACTTACAATTCACTCATTCTCTCATCTCACTTAAAGTCCCTCTCCAAAGCTCTCTTCGTTCATGGCCACGTCCCTCGGCAACATCGAGCACACGACTCTGCAATGCTCCTTCAGTATCTTGCCCTCGAAGTCTTCTTCCTTGGCTTCGCTTCAAGTCATCTCATCCGACGGTCCCTCGGATGCATCAAGTGCACGACTCTGCAATGCTCCTTCACCGATTCAAGCACGAGGTTGTGAGTGGTGACACTTGCTAAAGCTCCATGTGTGAATTACTAAGTCCTGCAAGACTCCAACGCACATATCAAATCCAATCATCCTAACTTAAACCCTTTTCCACACACATCAAAACCATATCCCATGGGTTGATTGCCCTCACAATTTGTTTAGATTTATAGGTATTATAGGTATATTTCTTTTGAAGCAAGACATAAGATCGCAAAGATGCTTTCCCTACTAGTTTTGGGGACAAAGAGCATGATTAAATGTGTTGAAATGCTTCCTATATGAGTTTTGGGAGCATGATCATGTTAAATGACAAAATCAGTAGGATATATATAAAGAAAGTAATTTACTTTAAAGTGACATGTACCGGACCCTTAGCTCGCCCATGGGCCCTAGACTGCCCTTAGTAAGATGCCCTAATAAGTTCGGTGGCTAGCTATCCCGAATTCTATTAGGGTTGCGCACAAATTGGTACTATGTCGGGCTACCCAAACAAGGATTATTAGTATTTTAAAGTATATATATGGTACAAGATTTTCCAAAGTTAATTAAACCACGATGTTACAAGTTTAAGTATATCTCATATGCATGTTTCTACAAGCGAAGCATATTTCAAAATCATGTATTGCAAGTTGTGTATTTCAAGTTCATGCATTATGTTATGTACAAATGTTTCTATATGTTTAATGTAGAAAGTTCATGCATTTCAAGTTGAATCATTGTGTTATGTACAAGTGTTTCTAAATGTTAAATGCAGAATTTTCTTAATGGCAAGTATGAGCATATGTTTGCATGCAAGTATTCTAATAGCATGTTTTTCTGATAATGCGATGTTTTGTGAGAATAGAATGTACATACTAAGCTTCATTGCTTATAGTTTGTATTCCTTATACTGCAGATAAGGGTAAAGCAAGGCTTGAGTAAGAGAGGGCAGCGGATGAAGTGCTTGGTGTGTGTGGCGGCGGAACAGTGGATTACGATTCTGAACTTGCTAGAATTCTGAGCTTGTTAAAGTTTATGTTGTCTAAGAACTCTAAATTTACTAGTGATTATGTTGTGTTTAAGAATGTCGAACTTGCTAGTATTATGCTATGTTAAAGACCTTTGAACTTGCTAGTGTGCTATTATGCTATGTTAAAGACCTTGAACTTGCTAGTGTGCTAGTGTTCATGTTATGTGCTATTGTTCATGTTAGGTGCTAGTGTTGATGTGATGTGCTATTGTTTATGTTTATTTTTATGTCGAAGATGCATATCATTACTATCGCTATGCATGAGGTTGAATTACTTAAGAATGTTTTATGTTAGAACTTATGTGCATGCCTAGATAGGTTAAGAACTTGTGTAATATCCCAGTGTCAACATATCAATGTAGTCGATTTATTTCTTTAGCCTCCTCTATTTCAAGTGAAGAGTTTGAATTATGATACTTGTTTAGAAATATTGTTTAGATCTTGTTACGAGTTGTTGATACTCTTTTGATTTAAATCTGGTATTAGTTAGTAAATAGTGTAAGTGAGTTCATGGAATAATTGAGACATGTTTGGTTTATAATTAAAGTATGATGGTAACACCTCCCTTACTAGAGTAGAGAGAGGGGGGTGTTATAGCTAGTGATCAATCAGAGATCGTGTGACGTAGATGGAAAGGATTTCAGTCGACTGAAGGGTTTTAGTCGACTCAAGAGGCTAATTTCCCAATGTGGCACTGGGTGACGTGGAGTCGACTGGAGAGGTTTCAGTTGATTGGAAGACCACGAATTCCATATCGACAGGCTATTGTGGAGTTGACTGGAAGGCATTCCAGTCGACTTGAAAAGGTTTATAAAATATATGATCGGTCGGATTCGAGCAGACCATCTAAACTACGTCAAAGTACTGCCGAAATTCTTGCTCATCCATAAAAATTCTTACTTCACGAACAGGGCGATCTTCCGATACTCCGCGACTACCTCTTGATCCATTTAAGTGTCGGTATAAAGTTCTTGTATTTCATTAATTTATTTTCGCTTATTGTACTTAACTTCAATAGTGGGTAGTCTATTACCCATCTCTATTCTTTGTAAAAAGAGAAACCCTCCGAAGTCGAGAGTTCTCGAGTTGGAGGGGACTTAGTGAATTTCCCATTGAGGTAACTCTCGGGAGAGCTACGGGCCTTGGACTAGCAACCCATTCAGGGTTGTGAACTAAGTAAAATAAAAGTGTCATTATTTTTATTTTTGCTGCATACTCGCAATAGTTAAAATTATTCTAAATTGTTCTAAATTAAAATAAATTTTTTAACCTCTGAGATTCACCCCATCTCTCAGAAAAACTCGATCCTATAGTCGCTGGAACAGAACCTCCCATAGTCAACTGATCAGTTGGATACGAAGGCATCAATCAACTGATGAGAGCAGCAGTCGACTGCCCAGGTTTCCGTTGGACAGTGACGACTACAAGTCAGAAGTCATTGGAAGCTAGTCGTTAGACTGGCAATCGACTGATGATATGCATTAGTCGATTGTTACATGGCCAACGAGAAGAAAGCCCTCTTCTCTATAAAAAGAGGGCTTGGGTGGCTTTGGGAGGTTAATACTTAACTCTCATTCATACTCCCAAGTGCCCTAAACATTTTCCACTCCTCTTCTTGTGCTTACCTCTATTCTATCGTAAGAGAGAGTGAGTTCTTGTAAGAAGGTTTACCTCCACCTTGCTTGGGCTAAAGGAGAGACTAGTGATTGGATTTGAGGGAGTGATTCGCTATATG
Source organism: Wurfbainia villosa (assembly GCA_025175895.1). Taxonomy (NCBI): domain Eukaryota; kingdom Viridiplantae; phylum Streptophyta; class Magnoliopsida; order Zingiberales; family Zingiberaceae; genus Wurfbainia; species Wurfbainia villosa. The sequence continues at coordinate 35,422,953 of CM045998.1, read as the reverse complement.
AATCATCCATGGATTAGCAGCATGAGTCGTGAACCACGTTACATCCTTGAGTTTACGAATTGCTCTTTTCACTTTACTTTGTGTTTGTTTTAATTTTCTTAATTATCATATTCCGCTGCATTAACCTTCATTGTAGACGATTAAGTGAACGATTTCCATCGATGAACATCTAGGCTATTCAACCCCTCTTCTAGCCGAGCCACGATCCTCCAACAGTGGGAACAATGTGTTGCACGAAGAATATGGCTGAGCAATATGGGTTCTCAACATTGAGGAACGAGCTTCACGCAATACTGTGCATGCTTAGGTGACCGAACCCGATTACAAAGGTACTTGAGAAAGAAGGAGAGATCACATGACATGGTGCTCAAGCACTAGGTGCTCGACATGGAGCGCAGACGCACGATACTTGAAGCTTCCCGCACACAGTGCTCGAGCATAGAGTCGGAGGCGGAGAAACCTCGTACAAGTGATCTTAAAACAGTAAGAGATAAATACAAGTAATATATAAATGAAATACACAACAAGTAAAGAAAATAACACTTTACAATTGCTCTTGAATTGCTTGCTTTGTGGTTGCTTGAATTGCACTTGGAGACCCTGATTTGCAGCAGCAAATCGCCCCAAAACACCTCAAGAAATGCTAATAATTTCCTCCTCCATGAGCTCCCTTTAAAGATGCTGCCTGGGCTGGAAATCGCCAATCGGTCGAATGCTCGGGACCATCAGTCGATTGATGCCACTATTGTCATGAGACAACGGCTAGATCCATGCTGAAAAAATCCAACGGATCCATCATCAGCCGACTGATCATACCCATCAGTCGACTGATGGAGCCTTCACTCGATTGCTAACCCCCGCAGTTGATTCTCGACTCCATTCTGTGCCCAAACTTCAGCACCGCACCGATCGATCACACGATCACGATCGCTGATCCAAAGAATGATCGCCCACCTTTGCAATGATCCGACACTTCCCGCAGTCAAACCCTAGTTGGCCCATTTCAGTCGACTGGCACACCTCAAACATGAGGTTTTAACCCAAGTATGGTGCCCCCATACTTGCTAGACCACCCATAGCCTAGACCTAAGCCTTCTAGCCACCTCCATTAGTCTCACGCCTATCGGATCCCTCCAAGACATCCATGACTTGTTCATTCATACGCTAGCCTTCATGCACTTCCATCGGCTATGTCAGGCTAACAGTATCTACACTGCCAAGGCACATTGGACTTACACTACCAAGACTCTGCTTGGACTTTACGCCGCCAACCATTGAACTTATGCTGCCAAGACTCCCACTTGGACTTTACGCTGCCAATATCAAACCCCTTGGACTTCTCAAATGCCAAGACTCAAGCTTAGACTTTCCCTTGCCAACCCATGTTGGACTTTCCATGCCAAGACTCATGCTTGGACTTTTCCTTGCCAATACTCATGCTTGAACTTTACATACCAAGTACTCAAGACTTGGACTTTCCATGACATAGTCAACTCCAGTGAACCATCAAAATCCCCCTCAAGTCAAACTCGAGTTCGGTCAATCATGACCCGGGTCGATTGTGCCAACAATCTCCCCAAAACATTATCAGACATCAATGTCAAACCTCCATGTCAAACATCAAAACATCGCTCGAGTCAAACTCGAGTCCGATTAATCGTGACCTGGGTCGATTGCACCAATAATCTCCCCCTTTTTGATGTTTGACAAAAACACATATCTTTGAGTTAGAACACTAACTCAATTCTTCTTACCAATTATCCCAAATATTCTCCCCAATTCTCCGAATTGACAATTGATAACATCAATTGATAACACTCTCCATAACATTCTCCCCCTTTTTGACTAACATCAAAAGAGTTTTCTCTCCAAGGAGGTCAATGTCTCATGTCCCAATGAGATCTTACAATCTCCCTCTTGGTCCAAAAATACCTAGGATGTCTACCATCTTCCTAGTGATAAGTCCCATATCACTCAAGAGAGGTAATCCTATACACTCTCCCAATTTCCAAATTGGGTATCTCAAAATTCCATTTTCCCCCTCATGAGGAAAAATATCATCCATCATCCCATGATGGATACCTCCCCCTAAAGGATTGCTCCCCCTTGATCATTGCACCAACAATGTCTTTGGGAAGTCCCTAAGCCAATAGAAACTCTAAACCATCAAAAATAAGGTTCAAAGTTTAACATAGAACTTTTCCATCCTTAAATTTGATGCAAACCCTAAACAACTCTCCTAATCCATATTTAATGGGTTTTCACCCTTTATAATGCTTCCCAAAGCATATCCTAGGATTAGGATTGGTTAGGGTACTTTACCGTAGCTGAAATCGGGCTAAACAAACTTATTTTTTTTAAATCAGCCAAACAATCGAGTCCTTCAGAAATCAGTCGACTGAAGTGCTCATCAATCGACTGACACCAAGCAGTAGTCAACTGATAACTGCGCCAGGGCAGTTCTACTAGAGAGGTTTTCGCCAGGCGCTTTACGCGGTATGGTTCCACTAGGCGATTTCTACGAGGCGATTCGCTCGCCGCGCGCCAGTGGCAATTTCGCCAGTATGGTTCGCTAGAGGTTGTTTCCGCCAGGCGCTTCGTCAGGCGGTTTAAGAAGCGATGCTAGGCGCTTCGCCAGAGCAGCTTGCCGCCGAAGCTCTCGCTTCATCACGATCATTATCCATTCGATTGATAACTGAAAACTCAGTTTTTTAGTTATCAGAATCAGATTTTAAAAAATCATAAGTAATTATACAAAGCTTGAAAAATCACGAAATATCATATGTATAATACTTATAACCAATATAATGGGTGAAAAATGTTAGAAAAATATTTTACCCATAAAATATCAAAATTGATACAAAGTTCAAAAGTGAAGAAAAACTTCAATATTTTAGCTCACTTTGTATCAACTTCATCAATGGTGATTGCTATCAAAAGATAGACTTCACCAAGGTTTTCTAAAAGGATTTTAAAATGATTTTGAAAACCTACATTGGATCATGTTCCTTGGGCTCAATGTACATGACTTTACACAAGCTTTCCCAATGATTCACCTTTAGTTAAAGATGAGTTTTAGTTCATCTAGATGCAAAAATTATGCACCTTAAACTTAACTCATATCCTAGCATCTCACATGTATCTAGGGTGTATAAATACACATACATGTCAATTTAATGTGAGATGTGGGCTTTGTTTTCTTAATCTAAGGCCTCATGCATTTTTAAGGCAACACTACTTGATTCCCTTATAAATGGGACTTTAAGTCATGTCATTAACCTTAAATCAATTTTCATTAACTTAAATGCATGAATGATCATGGCATAAATGATAGAAATAATTAACCATGGCCAATGATCATGATGTCATAGCATATGATATAATCTAAAAACACATGACATTAAACCTTAATCCTAAATATGATCATGACATATTAAATAGTAAAAATAAATATGATGTCATGGTATGTTATATGGCAAATAAGGCATGGCATATAAAATGTATAGGTATAACAATACCTAAATTTTAGTATTAATTGTCATTTGATATAATTAATTATATTTTACCATATTGCTACTAAACCCCCATGTGTGCCACAAACCCAAAATGACACACAATGACCTCTAGACCAAAATTGTGCCAAATTAATTGATTTTTCAAAATCCCAACAATGTATTGGCACATCCTAAAATCTTTTAGGATCAAAGATCAAATCTATTTCCAAGGTATCCATAACCTTGAAAATTACCTAAAGTGTCACCTTTACCATGGTTATTAGGTTAACTACCCTTCCATTTAAAGTTGGCACACCCTAAACTCATCTAGCGTGAATCGATCACACTCTTAGGAACCCAAAACCTATTTGAGCTCCTAGGGTTTACTAGGTATTCCTTAGGGATAACCTCCCTAGATACCTTCCTAATGACCCTCCTAGGCTTAGAAGCTTTGGTCATTTGGGTCTTGCCATGGTTAACTCTAGGGGTGACTCCCCTTGTAACCTTCTTAGTGGCCACCCTAGGTTTCTTCGAAACCCTAGCCACTAGGCACATTCCTTGGTCAACCTTAGGGATGACTTCCCTTGTGACCTTGGCCTTCCTAGACCTAGTTTGTGTTCCATAATCAAATGGAACACTATGATAAGTCACCTTAGGCTTAGATTTGTGACCCAAACCATTCTTACCCTTGGTTGACTCTTGTCTCTTAGGCCCAAGGTGTTGACTCTTTGACCTAGACCCTTGACTTTGACCATTTGACCCTTTTATTTGGTTTTGTATAATCTTAAGGGTCTTCTCAAGTTTCTCAGACCTTGAACTCAAGGCTTGATTTTCAAACTCTAATTGCCCAATTTTTGAATTTTGATATGGTCTTTGGGCATTGTTCTTCCTAGGCATATGCCTAATCCATTTAGGATTAAGACCTAGGTGATCCTCTATCTTCCTAATGGTCTCCCTAGGAAGAATAGGTCTAGAGTTGTTTGATCTAGGTTTGTCCTTACATAAGATATTTTTAGGCACATTAGTCTCAAATTTCTCCTTATTTGAAAAGTGGACATTTTTAGCTCCTAAACAAAAATATTTGTTTCTATTAGCATGCTTATATTCATGGGCAATAGCAAGTGAATTAACATTATTTCTAGCATGCTTTTTACTATAAAAACTAGAAGGTGCATTATTGAAATATACCTTAGGGTTAGCCTTAGCTCCCCCTATAGTGTCCCAGTTGTTGGCATTTGAAGCACACCACGTGCTCTTTACTCTTCTTGGTGGGGACACCGACATCATTTGAATTTGTGTTGACTTTTGGTGTCGGAGGAGTCTTCTTAACCCATTTCAGACACTTGCTCTTGTTGTTCCCGGATTCCCTACACTCAAAGCAAATTATATGATTTTTGTTTAAACCTAAATTGCTTGAGTTACCTAGGGTATTTGTGGTGGTCGGAGTGGATTCTTCATCTCTCCCAGAGGTGGATGGCTCCTCTTGAGGTTGCTCCGATGTGGATGGTCTCTCCTCCCCCTCAATCCTTGAAGTGGAGGCTTCTTCCACTTTTTCCTATTCTTCCACTGATTCGGAGGTTGACTCCCTATCAACTTCCAAATCCTCACTCGCTTGTGAGGATGAGGATTCATCTTTGGCCTCCTCTTCTTGAGCCGGTGATGGGTTTTCATGGAGCTTGGCCAATTCCCTCCAAAGCTCCTTGGCATCCATGCAATCACCTAGGCTACACAAGAAGTCATTAGGAATTAAATCAAAAATAAATTTGATTACCTTCTTGTTTTTCTCGAATTGTTGGAGTTGCTCCTCACTCCATCTCTTCTTTTTGAGGAAGCCACCTTTTGGTCCTCTTGGATATTCAAATCCTTCCATTAAGATGGACCACTCCTCAAAGTCTCTCATCATGATAAAATCTTCAATTCTTCTCTTCCAAGAATTGAAGCCTTCTTGTCCATATAATGCATAAGGGACGGGTGTAAAATACCAGAAAAAAAAAATTCTTGTTAATTAGGAAAATACGCTATGGGATTTTCCAGGAATTTTTAGAAATTTTCCTGGACTTAAATAGAAATTTCTAGGGCAATTGCGGGGAAAGATTTAATAGGCTTTGGGAAAGTCTGTTTGGGTTATCTTCTTATGAGGGGTTAATAGGGTTTAATTAAACGAAGGGTTAACTACTCATAAGTTTGACCCATTATCCCCAAAAAACCCGACCCATTTTCCCCTATGTCGTTTTTCTCTTCCCTGCAGTTTCTTTTCCGCGAGTATCCTTCTCCCCATTTATCACCGTGCGACTCCTCATTTCATTTCCTCGATTCTTCTTCACGCAGCAAACCTTTCTTCTTCCTCTCAGTTTCTCACCGCCCTCCTCACTTCACCCGCTGCCCTCCTCGCCTCGTCACCGTCGTGCGACCAACCAGGACTGCTCGCAACCCCCGGGCTGAGCAGCACACGTTCCAGCCGCCCTGTTCATCGCGCGCACAGGATCGTCGATCGCCGCCCCTACGCACACAGCCGAAGACCACCACCCTTGGCCATCGCCGTTGATGTTCACTGCAAGCACGAACTGCTGGTTGAGGGTTGCCAATTTCTTCGATCGCAATCTCTTGGGTTGGATCTCCACGCAAGCCACGCCGATGCCTCAGCCTCAGCCGACGATGTCAACACCTGGTTGTGTTTGGGAGTTGTGTGTTCTGCCGGAGTTAGGTGAGTGGTTGCTGCTCCGAACGAGATCTCTTTTCCCTTTGAAATTCTTACTGACTGAACAGAAATTTGATCTATTAGGCATTGGATTGCTACGGGAAAAAGAGGAAATAGGGAGGATTAGGAAAGGAATATCACGGTGGCTCCCAAGTGCAGGTATAGTCCGTCTGTTCATTCGCTTCATTTGATGTTAGATGATTTTGGTTGTCTGTCGTTGATTTGGGCTGTGGGGGTAAGCTATAAATGACTGTGGAGATGTGGGTTAAGCAGAGGATTCTAAATAGGATGGATTAGGCCCTTGAGTTGTGTAATCGGTGGGTTGTGGAATGCGTTGAGTGATGCTCTGTTCTTAACTGTGAATGGGCAAGGATCTTGTTAGAGCTGTTATATATTGTGATTTCTAGGTGAGGAAGGTGATCCAAATAGGGATTGCTTGCAAAACAATCTAATTGGTCCAAAATTGATACCTATACTTGGATCAAAGGAGTTGTACTGGCTAAATGTGGATTGGATTCACGGTATGAAATTTGAGGTCTATTTGTGATGTCCTATTGTGGGGGTTGTGATTGGTTGGTTGGATTACATACATGATGGTTTTAATTTAATTACAGGTGATTGACAGTGGTTGTCTATACTTTGGTTATATTATTTGTGTGTGATATCTCCATTTGAGATCAAGAAGTTATGCAAGTGTGAATAAGGTTGGTAAGTCCGATTTGGGATTGGAGTTTGATGTTTCCTAGCTGTGCCACCATATTCAATCCGATTTATAAGATGAGAATGTATTAGTTCCATTTGTGGATTTATATACGGTGTTTGGTATTTTTGGAGATGACAGTATTCTATAGGATTCAATAAGGTTAAAGAATTAGTTTGGTTCTACTATTACATTGACAGTAGAACTTAGATATATGTTTTGTTTGCAGGATGTTGATTTTAGGACCTTGATTGTGATAGATATAGACGTGAAGATGGATAGCACGGATTACATATCAAGTGGGTAATTCCTACCTTGGTCAGGTAGTTTAATGCATACAGATTTAGATGCATGATCATCTTATATGATCTTGTTACCTTGACCCTGCTCTTATTATCTTATGCTTGAACTTGTCGTTGGCTATAAATTTACTCAAAGGTTGATATCACATTCCCTTTATTATGATTTAGGGTTATAGATGTGAAGTAAATAGGCCTAGATGTTTAGTAGGGTGTGGATGTTAGAGTACGGGTGATGACCAAATTTATAAATTGGCAAAAAGGTCATCCGTGGATAGGTAATACCCTAAATATAGGAGTTATACCAATAATCTTATGTTGTACACTTATTTACCAACCACGTGTTGTGTAAATGGTCAGGTGAGTCGTAAATAGTGTGTCGCTATGGACTGATGGTCCTAGCTTGCCATGATAAGTTGAGTACGACTCTCTATATGATAGAGAGTGTACTGATCAAAGGGATGTGACTCTCTGTTGGACAGAGAGTCTGTGGTAGATGTCTGTGTTGGGATGTAAACTGAAAAGTCTATCTTTTGTATGAACATCTTTATTTTTGAAATAAGAATCACATGATCATTGTTTGCATATTTATGGTTATGCATATTGTCTAATACATTACATTGTAGATAACATGGTGTGTGGTGTCACACGGGAGATCATGTTATCGACTCCTTGTAAAGTATAAGTAAAGGCTCACAACTGAGATGGCTTTGGACAAACCATTGGTATGGTTGTAGTGTGATTTTGTATTAGTTTGTCTTGACCATAGAATCACACTAGTGCACTTTGTGTGTATTGAGCAGGACTGACTTAGAGGTGATTCGATTTATTGTTGACTACATAATCGAATCGGACCTTAGATATTATATTGTACATGCTCTTAATCCCGATATAATAACGGGCACATATACTTAGTATTCATTTCTTTGATTTACCAATGGGCGAGATTTATAGATTAAATCGATAGGCACGGTATGTTGGGAAATGATATTATTTATATGGTGTGTCATTGATTATAGGAGGAAACCGTGTCCTATATATTAGGATGATGATGTCCCCTTGAGGAGCTCATAAGGTTCATCATGTAAACCCTGCAGGTGGACTTGGTCCGGCATGATGAAAAGGTTGAGTGATACTACTCAAGGAATTAGATGTTGATTAATTAATGGTCAGTAAATTAATTAATCGACGGGCATTCGAGATCTTAAACATGGGGAAAAAATGTACATATAATATATGGAGCCCATATTAACTTATGGGGGTTGGTGACGTAGATCAATGATAATCCTCTAGTGGAATGGATAATCATTAATGGATCGTACTTTATGTGGGCTTGATCCATTGGGTGGCCAAGCTCCAACTCCTCCTCATGGTCCCTATTGTAGCCTATTAATACCTCATGAAGCTTAGATCCAATGGATGAAAACAAAACTCTAGAACCAATGGTAGAGATTGAATCTCTAGATCCGATGGTTGAGATTAATTCTCGAGATCCGACGGTTGAGATTAAATCCCTTGAACCAATGGTGGAGATTAAAACAAGGCTTATCCCTAACTCTATAAAAGGAGAGCATGGGGTGGGCAGCAACTTGATGGAAGGGATTAGGGTTTTCTTCCCTTCGGCGACAAGGAATCCTAATTAGGTTAGGATTGTGTTTGGGCGGCTAGGGTTTGGGTGTTGGAGTGGGCGGCAACATAAGGAGAAGTTGCTTTCTTCTTCTTCCTAAGGGTGTTGTCGACACATATTCTTCTTCCCTCTACTTTGGCCGGTGCTCAATTTATTCCTCTTCCCCTCTTCTTTGGTCGGTGGTCTAGGAAAGTTAGGGTTAGGGTTTTGGGCGGCTACAAGGTGAAGATTGGTTTCCTTTCTCTTCTCCAAGTGTTGGCCAACGCCCATCACCCTCATTGATTATCCTTTGGTCGGTTCCCATACTCCACGTTCTCTTCCTTGGCCGGCGGTAACATCGAGTCTATTGACTTGGTGGCCAGTTCTAGATAGGAAGAAGAGTTTTGTTTTATGATCTTATTTTGTTCGGAGTGAACAAGGAAAGGAAGATTGGTGATCTAGGAGGCTTTGACTTTTGGAAGATCATCGCCCATACGACGTCCAAAAGGAGGAAGGACATACAATAGAAGATCAAGAGGTATAATTTTGTTTATTTTGATTAGTGTTCTTTTGTATTATGTCTATAATTGTTTTTCAATTATATGCATGTTGTATGTGGTTGTTTACTTTATGTATGTCGCTAATATAACTTGGACCCCGAACATAAACACAAAAGCCGACGATCCGTACATCGTCTATTCCGCGGCTATTCGTAGAATAGAGGTTGGTTACTTGAAAAACAAGTTTGTTCAAGTGACTACTCTAATCGAATAGCACAATGATGAAACGGTTGCTTGGGTGATCCCTTTTTTTCTAGGATTAAATTTTTTAATCTGGGGACATCGATGGGATCGCCATGAACAAGTGACCGAGTTGAAGTGAGAAGCGAAGTTCTCTACCTTCATGTGGAATAAGAGCTTCGGTTCCGGGCAACACCCTTCAAGTGGTATCAAAGCCACAGTTTCCGATTTTGTGTATTTAGGATTCGGTTACTTTTATGCACTTTCCATATATTATATGTGCCGGATAATAGTAGGATATGTGTAGGTTAACTCTTTGGTTGCAGGCATAGGATCCAACTATTATCGCCATATGTGTGTATGTGATTATATGTGTGTAATTGTATATTTTGTTGAATCCTCAGGGTTGACGAGGCTAGTATTTAATTTTTATAAATTAGATACAACATTGTTTAGCCACTCTTTCTATTTTAGTTTACTTTCAATCTAGATTTCATGTACACTCCCTCGTGGAGTATAGGATCGATGGATGTAAATTAAAATATTTTTCTCTGCTCGGATCTCCGGATGGCTTGTAGATGGTGTAGGGAGGAGCGGACGAGATGGCGACACGACGGGAGACATATTGAAGACAAAAGCCATAATAGTTGGAAAAATTTTATTTTTCATATTTATTGCTTATTGTTTGATATGCATGTCATAGGCTAGAAAATTCCTCAATTTTAAATTACTAAGTGGGAGAGGGATATTTTTATAAATTCCTACGGCCTCTATTACGATTTCACATGTGATGCAAACAAACTTGCACGTCGGCTCTGAGTGTCTTCCTCCCCATCGGATGAGTTTGTTTGCGGATCACAAGGTCGAATATGGTTATAGTAAATTATTAAGGAGTGTGTGTACTTCCCCATCGGAAGGCACATAACCCGAGATAATTACCTTGGTACCGAGTAATGGTGAACACTTAGATACAAATATAAGTATCCTCCCCATCAGAGTCACTGCTTTTATTTGTAGGGTCGAAGAGGAACCAACTATTAATTTTACTTGTCAAAAGGTTATGTTGACAAGATAGTAAAATTAATGGGTAAAACCTCGTCTTACAAATGTAGAATTCGTATACGTCCACACTATCGTGGCATACGATATTCTCAGTGTTTTGAGGTGTTGGTTGATTTTAAAATTTTATTGTTTGAGGAATCAATAGTTTTTTGAAATCTAATATTTTGATCTATGTGATTCTTAGGTTTTTTTTTCAAAATGACTTTCAGTCCACTTGCTATGATACTAAAGGAAAATAAACTTACTGTACATAATTATCATGATTGGAAAAAGGAATCTTGACATTGTCTTAACTGCTGAGGAGTACAAATATGTACTCTTCGAAGAGTGTCCTCCTAAGCCTGTGAATGAGCTAGAAGTCCTTGGAGCTGAGATCGATGGGGAAACCTAGGTCGATATCATTCTCCAGTCGACAGAAAGGCTTGCTCAAGTTCAGGCCATGGTTGCTCAGAAGGTTTCTACTTCTAAGCCGAAAGGCAAGAAGAAGAAGAAACAAGGTGAAGCAAAGCTGGTGGGAGGATCTCAGGGAGGAGTGAAGAAGCCGAAAGGCAAGTGCTTCACTTGCAAGCAGACTGGACATTGGAAGAAGGATTGTCCCAATCCGAAATAGAAGAAAGGTATATCCTTTGGTCTAGTCATTGAAATATGTTTCGCGGTGTTATCTACCGGCACTTGGTGTGTAGATACGGGAGCCACTGATCATGTCTGCAATACTTCGTAGGAGTTTCAGGAAACCCGACGACTAGCTAAAGGGGAGATTATCGTTCACTTGGGCAATGCCACGAAGGTGGCGGCTGTTGCAGTGGGAGATGTTTGTTTGTCTTTTGAGAAAAATAAAGTTTTGGTTCTTAAGAATTGCCTTTATGTACCTTTATATTTAATTTTGGTTTCTAAATTGTTTGTGAATGGATACTCTATTTCTTTTAATGACAGAGTTGTTATAAAAAGGAATAGGGAGATTATCTATTCTGGTGCATTGATAGAAAATTTGTATACATTTAAACCAAAAGCTCCCACGATGCAAATAGAAGTTAATAACTCATCTCATAATTCCAATATGAGAAAAGAACCTTTGAAGATGAACCAAACATATCTTTGGCATCTTAGGCTTGGTCATATTAACCTAAGTAGAATTAAAAGGTTGATAGCTGATGGACCTCTGGGTTCATTAGTGGTGGAAGATTTTCCAACCTGCAAATCTTGCTTGGGAGGTAAAATGACCAAGAGGCCTTTTAAGGCCAAGAGCTATAGATCCAAAGATGTGTTAGAATTGGTTCATTCTGATTTATGTAATCCTATATCTATCCAGGCTAGAGGTGGTTTTGAGAATTTCGTCTCTTTTATAGACGATTATTCGAGATATGGATACATTTACTTGATGCGTCGTAAGTCTGAATGCTTTGACAAGTTCAAAGAATTCAAGGTTGATGTAGAGAAACGTCAAGGTAAAAGTATCAAGACACTACGATCTGATCGTGGTGGTGAGTACCTCCTGGGAGAGTTTAGGAATTACTTATCAGAGGCTGGGATTCAATCCCAATTGTCTGCACTTGGCACACCCCAGCAGAATGTTGGGTTTCCGGCACCGCGGCGAGTGTGTGTTCGAACATGTTTCGTAAACATGTGCACAGCGGAAGAAATAAAAATAATAAATCTACATTTATTACAACACACACATCACACGCATGCATAGTACAACATGTGTAGACATAACCATAAATTTAGATTTGCAATAAAAGGAAATTTAACTACGTATACCTTTCGTATCACGTGTAGCGGGAACGGCATCAACCGGAACAATCCTTGCTAGAATCGACTCTATCCGTATCCATGCCGAGTATCCTCGGGATGACTTCGCTAAGTCACGAGCCTCGTCTTCGTACGGGTTACTAGCCTCATGTTGAAGACGATGTGATGAAGAGATGATCACGATCCGAATCCAAATTCGGATCCAAAAATAAGTCCTCAAGACTCGCTTCTCCGGAGAGGTATTCATCAACCGTTTGACGAATCCTTCGTCCTCCACCTCAAAGGATTACCGGAGATCAAATCCCCGGCAAGGCTACCGCTGTCGGAGCTCTAAACGTCGTCCAAACGACGCTCCGACGAGAGGGAAACAAGCTGTCCAGAAAATTGGACAGCTTTGGTGGAGACCTTGCGCCGGCCAAATAAGGAAAGCGGCTTGCTCACCTTGTCGCCGGAGCCAAGGAGGATCACCGGAACTCTTCCAGCAGCAGCTCGATGCCGGCAATGGGAGGAGACGGCAGCAGCTTGTGGCCGGTTGGAGAAGATGGGCGGCAGCCTAGGGTTGGCGCCGAAAACTCCAAGGAGAGGAGGTGGGCGGCAACTTAAGGCTTGGGTAGTTGGATTAGGGTTTAAGCCCTCTTTTATAGAGAACTAATTCTCTTAATGGTTATTGGATCATAACCATAAGGCTCGTTAACCCGCTCCATTAATATAAGTTAAAATAAACCAAACCATGATGGTTTATTTTAAGTTAAAACGAACCGAACCAACTTTTGGTTCATTCGTTTAAAATAAACCAAACCCTTTGGTTTATTCTCCTCCATTGGATTAGAACCAAACCATTTTGGTTCATCCATTATGTCTTCATAAGACACGGCTCATCCACGCTTCCATTGCGACTGAAACGATTTCATGCTCGCTTCTTGTTTGGTCCAACCAAACTTAGTTTCTCTCGGTCTGAGAATCTCATTCTCAAGCTCGTTTTTAAATCCTTCGGATTACGCTCGTTGTGCGTGTGACCAAATAGGTTCTCGGTTTATGTTGGTCCTCTATAATTAACCATTAATTATAGAACGATCATGAGTGGCACCTAGTAGTACATCATGATCCCCAATTAACCGAAAAGATCAACAGTTGATCCAGAACTATTTTTGAAACCCTTCAGCAGCTCGAATGAATCGTGCCTCATTCCCTTCACTCATCTTATACCCATTTGGTTAAGGACATGGTCTATAGTGTCAGTCCCCACTAGGCTGACTACGTCACACCTAGCCCAAGTATCATTTCCTCATCCTACGGATTCTAGTTACTGCACATGTATCGAAGAGTACCTTACTCTAAACATGTAATTCTTTGGCCAAAGACTTTAGTAACAATCCGACGAGAGGCCATGGGTATACATCTCCTCGCAAGGAGTGGTGAATCCTTTATAGGCTATTCAAACACCTTGATCACTTCGACTTATACCCAATCATCCGGGTCCACATCTCCTAGAGATGCTTGCTTAAAATGTCAAAGCATAAGTCTTTATGATCAAGATGACTTGAATACACAAGTCGAAGGAACATCGCACTTAAGCTACATGATAAGAACTTCATTGACATATCTATATATGCGAGAGAACCATATGAAGTCTTACGGTGGTCACTCAATGAACTAGTTACCATAACTAGCATCCACGATTAACTCGGACATCACAATGTCTCGGCCCGGTGAGAATCGGTGCTTGGATACACCAAGGGTATACCTCGTGCTAGTCTCGGCCGAATTGATGGTGTCGAATCCATCGATTCATCGACTAGGGATAATTAGATACATCACAATTACACATGTAGAGATACTCACTAGTTGTGATCAATCACAAATTCTCTCATCTTTGTGAATCGTATCGCGGACATTCAGTAAATGAGTTTAAGATCCAATCAAATACATGAAAGCATGTATACTCAAATAGTGAATCTTCATTTATCATATAAATGGTTCAAACATAAGGCGATTGCCTTAGGACATTTCTCATATATTACTAACAGACTCCCACTTGGCCTAATACCAATCGCTACGGTATCCAATACCATAAGCTCTAACATGACCCTCAAACTTACTTTGAGGTAATGCCTTAGTCAAAGGATCCGCTAAGTTCCTTTTAGTGGGGATTTTTTCGATTTGTATTTCCTTCCTACTAATGATCTCTTTGATCAGATGATAGCGGCGAAGCACATGTTTGGATCATTGATGAGACCACATCAAGTTGCAATGTATTCTGCCTTAGTGGCAGAATCCGCTATAGTGTCAAGCTTGGAACCTTTCCAACTTATTGCGCCTCCATTCCAGGTGAATACATACCCAGACTGAGACATGAAATCATCCTTGTCTGTCTGGAGCTGGCATCCGTATACCCACGTATCACCATGTACCCTTCTCCATATATTAGGAACGTATCCTTAGTTCTTCTTAAGTACTTAAGGATCGTCTTAACAGTCACCCAATGATCCATTCCTGGATCAGACTGGTATCTGCTCGTGACACTCAGAGCATACGATACATCAGGCCTCGTACATAACATAGCATACATGATAGATCCTATTGCGGATGCATAGGGAATCTTACTCATGAAAATCCTCTCGTCTTCTGTGCGCGGACACATAGACTTCAAAAGGTGTATTCCATGTCTGATGGGTAGGAAACCTTTCTTGGATTCCGACATGCTAAACCCCTTTAGCACTCGGTCTATATATGTAGACTGTGAAAGACCAAGCAACCGTTTCGATCTATCTCTATAGATCTTAATCCCGAGGATGTAGGTTGCTTCTCCTAGGTCTTTCATGGAGAATGTCTTGGATAACCAATCCTTAACTGACTGTAAGACTGAAACATCATTTCCTATAAGTAATATGTCATCGACATACAATACTAGGAACACGACTGCACTCCCACTAACCTTATTGTACACACAAGGTTTGTCTGGATTTTGTGAGAAATCAAACTTTTTGATTGTCTCATCAAAACGGATATTCCAGCTCCTGGATGCTTGCTTCAATCCATATATGGACCGTCACAATTTGCATACCTTGGTTTTATCAACCGATGTGAAACCCTCAGGCTGTATCATATACACGTCCTCGAGTAGGTTTCCATTAAGGAAAGTTGTTTTCACATCCATCTGCCATATCTCATATTCATAATGAGCCGCTATGGCCAGGAGCATCCGAATGGATTTAAGCATAGCTACAAGCGAATAAGTTTCGTCATAATCAACACCTTATTTTTGACGATATCCTTTCGCCACTAATCTAGCTTTATAGGTAATCACATTACCATCCATGTCAGTTTTCTTCTTGAAAACCCACTTGCACCCTATAGGCTTTATGCCTTCAGGTGGGTCAACCAAGTTCCAAACTTGGTTTTCATACATGGAATCCATTTCCGACTTCATGGCACCAAGCCACTTATCCCTTTCTGAACTTGCCAGCATTTCTTCATAACTGGTAGGCTCCTCATCATCAATGAGTAACACGTCGTTCGATTCACTTACGAGAAATCCATATCTCTCAGGAATATTGTGTGTTCTACCAGATCTACGAAAATGTGGTGTTACAATAGGTCCAGTCGATTGCTCATCACTATGAGTTATCGGCTGTTGTGCTTCACCAGGTATCTCATCAATGTCTATTTGAGTCTCTCGAGCCTCCTCAAGCTCGACGACACTCCCACTGTTTTCTTGCAAGAGAAACTCTTTCTCTAGAAACACAACATGTCTTGAAACAAACACCTTTTGTTCCACATGATAATAGAATTGGTAACCCCTTATTTCCTTAGGGTATCCAATAAATAGACATTTATTATACTCAGCATCCAATTTGTCTGATACAGTCCGCTTCACATAAGCAGGACAACCCCATATCTTCAAGTAAGATACATGAGGTTTCTTACCATTCCATATCTCATATGGAGTAGTAGAGACTACCTTGGTTGGCATTCTGTTTAACAAGTAAACAGCTGTCTGAAGTGCATAGCCCCAAAAGGACTTGGGAAGATTCGCATGATTCATCATTGACCTAACCATGTCCAACAAGGTCTGGTTATGCCTCTCAGATACACCATTATGCTGTGGTGTATATGGTGGAGTCCATTGAGACAAAATACCATTGTCTCTTAGATAATCAAGAAACTCTTGACTTAAGTATTCACCACCTCAATCCAATCGAAGTATTTTAATACTCTTGTCATGTTGTTTCTCTACTTCATTTCTAAATTCTTTGAACCTTTCAAAGGCTTCCGACTTGTGTTTCATCAAGAACGCATACCCAAACCGTGAGTGATCATCGGTGAAGGTAATGAAGTAGCTATAGCCTCCTAAAGCTTGAGTGACATAGGTCCACATACATCAGTATGTATTAGACCTAGTAACTCTCCCACTCGTTCACCTTTTCCAATAAAAGGTAACTTAGTCATCTTCCCTTTTAAGCATGATTCGCATGTATCGTATGAATCCAATTCAAACGATTCCAGAATTCCACATCAGTGTAATTCGGACATGCATTTCTTGCTTATATGGCCAAGACGACAATGCCATATGTAGGAGTCTAATTGATTATCTTTTCGAGCACGCTTGTTTCTCACTTCGATATTGAAAATATCACTGGATATGTCCAACGTATAAACACCATTGCTTAAAGTTCCAGTCCCATAAAGAACTCCATTCAAAGTTATGTAACAACAATTGTTACTAAAAATCAAATGGTATCCATTTCTATTTAAAGAAGAATAGAAATGATGTTCTTTATCAATGAAGGAACATAAAAGCAATTGTCCATTTCTAAGACAAGTCCTGCATGGAGTTTCAACAAATATGTTCCGATGGCGAGTGCAACAACCTTTCCTCCATTCCCAACACGTAAATTTGACTCTCCCTTGACGAGTCTTCTTCTATTCCTTAGCCCATGTATGCCATTACATATATGTGAGCCACACCCAGTATCCAATACCCAAGTGTCTGAGGAAATAGAATGACAATCAATAACGAAGATTTATGAAAAAGATGGAGCATCTTATGCCTTATTCTTCTTCACGAACTCAAGATAAATCTTGCAATTTCTTCGCAAATGGCCCTACTTGCCATAATGATGGTAAGTGCCCTTTTTGAGCTGGTTCTACCTTTTTAGCCTTTTTCTTCTTCCTCTTCTGTTGTTCCTTTGACTCCCTCTTAGAACCTTTCTTCGAGGAATCAACTAACAATATCATCCCCTGCTCATGCTTCTCAGAAGGCTCCACAGTCTTCAGCATGTTGAGCAGTACCACAGATGAACCTTCTTGCATCTAAGAGGTGAAGAGGAGCTTGGAGACTTCGAACCTTTCAAATCTCACTTGCTTATCAAACAACTCATAAAGATGAAGGACTACGATATGAGCATCCATATGCTCATGCTGCTTTCGTAGCTTGGGTTCCATCGCGGCTAGCATGATGCAACTTGTCAGTTCAGAATCAGTCACATGTTTCTGATAGACCAACAATTGGTCCGGAGTTGCATCGTCACTAGGATAGGCGGGAAGAGGCGCTTCGAGGACATACACAAGCTTTTCACCTTGAGAACAATTCTCAAGTTTCTAAGCCAGTCCAAGAAGTTCGGCCCAGTCAATTTATTCGAATCCAAAATGGAATGCAAATTCAAAGACATCATGATCAATCTTAGAAATACAAAACGAGCATATATGAGAAAGATGATTTTAAAATGCATCATTATACATTCATAAATCCCATTCATTTTTCGAATTTCAAAACCCCAAAATCACTTCGGGAGATCGTAGGTTCATCTCCGAATGGGCTGATATCCATCATGGATATGAACAACCTTGGAGAGAGTCCAACAAGCCATTCATAACTATGACGGTAGATATCAACTATACCGATTGCATATCATGTATATGCAACTATCACAATGTGCTATCAACTAATTGAATGTTCACACATACTTTGAGTTGTTAACACATTAACAAGTATGCATCATATGCATAGCACCCAACTTCACCTCCCTTTACATCGACCTTGGAGAGAGTCCAACAAGTCGATGCTCCAGGTTAAAGCCAACCCATTAATTGAGAAATAGTTTTAATATGGTTAGAGCGCATTCAACCAATTAGCCCGGCTTGGAGAGAGTCCAACAACCAAAGCTAACGATTGACCTCTGACTCTTACCATATTAGTATTAAACTATTCCATGGTTTGAACATGTTCGGGTTCGAGCCGGGCTTGGAGAGAGTCCAACAACCCAAACAAGAAACGGAACTCTGGTTCTAACCATATTAATGGAAGGTGTAGGCTTTAATATTGAGTAAGGGTTTTTATGTCTCATCCTCTTTGCATGCAAATAACTATTATCTACATGACATGTCATACATGACATACATCTACATGTCACGACACGCATGGCATAATGATATGCATCTAATGCAATTACATGACATACAATTATGTCATGTACAATATTTCCTTATATGTCATAACTATTTATGAAAATAAAATATGTTTAAGATTTGATTCTCCAAATCAAATCATGATTAAATTAGGAAACAAATTTTCAAATCTAATCACATATTTTATTTGTGGAAATAGTTGATTAAGGAAAGTCAATTTAGGAAACCAATTTCCTAAATCATCAAAACTATTTATGGAAATAAAATATTTTAAGATTTGATTTCCCAAATCAAATCATGATTAAATTAGGAAACAAATTTCCAAAATCTAATCAAATATTTTATTTATGGAAAATATCAATTTCCATAAATACTTCCAACTTTCCAAAAGTGGAAGATTTCCATAAATACTTCTAGACTTTCCAAAATTGAAAAATTTCCATAAATACTTCTAACTTTCCAAAAGTAGAAAATTTCTAGGAATATCATTATGACTATCTCAAAACTATTTTACGATTATGTCGAAACACAACCTGGGCTCTGATACCACTATTGGTTTTCGGCACCGCGGCGAGTGTGTGTTCGAACATGTTTCGTAAAAATGTGCACAACGGAAGAAATAAAAATAATAAATCTACATTTATTACAACACACACATAACACGTATGCATAGTACAATATGTGTAGACATAACCGTAAATTTAAATTTGCAATAAAAGAAAATTTAACTATGTATACCTTTCGTATCACGTGTAGCAGGAACGGCATCGACCGGAACAATCCTTGCTAGAATCGTCTCTATCTGTATCCACGCCGAGTATCCTCGGGATGACTTCACTAAGTCACGAGCCTCGTCTTCATACGGGTTACTAGCCTCGTGTTGAAGACGATGTGATCGAGAGATGATCACGATCTGAATCCAAATTCGGATCCAAAAACAAGTCGTCAAGACTCGCTTCTCCGGAGAGGTATTCGTCAACCGTTTGACGAATCCTTCGTCCTCCACCTCAAAGGATTACCGGAGATCAAATCCCCGACAAGGCTACCGCTGTCGGAGCTCTAAACGTAGTCCAAACGACGCTCCGACGAGAGGGAAACAAGCTGTCCAGAAAACTGGACAGCTTTGGTGGAGACCTTGCGCCGGCCAAATAAGGAAAGCGGCTTGCTCACCTTGTCGCCGGAGCCAAGGAGGATCACTGGAACTCTTCCAGCAGCAGCTCGATGCCGGCAATGGGAGGAGACGGCAGCAGCTGGTGGCCGGTTGGAGAAGATGGGCGGCAGCCTAGGGTTGGCGCCGAAAACTCCAAGGAGAGGAGGTGGGCGGCAACTTAAGGCTTGGGTAGTTGGATTAGGGTTTAAGCCCTCTTTTATAGAGAACTAATTCTCTTAATAGTTATTGGATCATAACCATAAGGCCCGTTAACCCGCTCCATTAATATAAGTTAAAATAAACCAAACCATGATGGTTTATTTTAAGTTAAAACGAACCGAACAACTTTTGGTTCATTCGTTTAAAATAAACCAAACCCTTTGGTTTATTCTCCTCCATTGGATTAGAACCAAACCATTTTGGTTCATCCATTATGTCTTCATAAGACACGGCTCATTCACGCTTCCATTGTGACTGAAATGATTTCATGCTCGCTTCTTGTTTGGTCCAACCAAACTTAGTTTCTCTCGGTCTGAGAATCCCATTCTCAAGCTCGTTTTTAAATCCTTCGGATTACGCTCGTTGTGCGTGTGACCAAATAGGTTCTCGGTTTATGTTGGCCATCTATAATTAACCATTAATTATAGAACGATCATGAGTGGCACCTAGTAGTACATCATGATCCCCAATTAACCGAAAAGATCAACGGTTGATCCAGAACTATTTTTGAAACCCTTCAGCAGCTCAAATGAATCGTGCCCCATTCCTTCACTCATCTTATACCCACTTGGTTCAGGACATGGTCTATAGTGTCAGTCCCCACTAGGCTGACTATGTCACACCTAGCCCAAGTATCATTTCCTCGTCCTACGGATTCTAGTTACTGCTCATGTATCGAAGAGTACCTTACTCTAAACATGTAATGCTTTGGGCAAAGACTTTAGTAATAATCCGACGAGAGGCCATGGGTATACATCTCCTCGCAAGGAGTGGTGAATCCTTTATTGGCTATTCAAACACCTTCGATCACTTCGACTTATAACCAATCATCCCGGGTCCACATCTCCTCAGAGATGTTTGCTTAAGATGTCAAAGCATAAGTCTTTATGATCAAGATGACTTGAATATCGCAAGTCAAAGGAACATTGCACTTAAGGCCGCAGTAAGAACTTCATTGACATATCTATATATGCAGAGAACCATATGAAGTCTTACGGCTGGTCACTCCAATGAACTAGTTACCATAACTAGCATCCACGATCAACTCCGGACATCACAATGTCTCCAGCCAGTGAGAATCGACTTCTTGGATACACCAAGGAGTATGCCTCGTGCTAGTCTCAACAAAATTGATGGTGTCCAAATCC
The DNA here is from genome assembly GCA_025175895.1 of Wurfbainia villosa. Classification (NCBI taxonomy): domain Eukaryota; kingdom Viridiplantae; phylum Streptophyta; class Magnoliopsida; order Zingiberales; family Zingiberaceae; genus Wurfbainia; species Wurfbainia villosa. The sequence goes on along the minus strand of CM045998.1, from coordinate 35,401,680 downwards.
ATCAATTCATCGACTAGGGATAATTTCGATACATCACAATTACACATGTAGAGATACTCACTAGTTGTAATCCAATCACAAATTCTCTCATGCTGTGAATCGTATCGTGGACATTCAGTAAATGAGTTTAAGATCCAATCAAATACATGAAAGCATGTATACTCAAATAGTGAATCTTCTTTTATCATATAAATGGTTCAAATATAAGGCGATTGCCTTAGGACATTTCTCATATATTACTAACACAGAATGGTATAGCCGAGTGAAGGAATAGGACTCTTATGGAGATTGTTAGATCGATGATGAGTTATTCTGAGTTGATAGTATTGTTCTGGGGATATGCTCTAGATACGGCAGTGTATATTCTGAACTTGGTCCCATCTAAATCAGTGTCGTCTACTCCCACAGAATTGTGGACTGGGCGAAAGCCTAGTCTAAGACATATTCGAATTTGGGGAGTCTAGCACATGTGCTGAAGGTGGATGCTGGTAAGTTGGAACCTCATACAGAAGTACGCATGTTCATTGGCTATCCTAGAGGAACGAAAGGAGATTTGTTTTATAGTCCTAGAGATCAGAGAGTGATCGTTAGCACGAATACCAAATTTCTAGAGGAAGACTATGTGATGAACCACAGGCCCATGAATAAGATTGTTCTGAATGAATTGAAAGGGGAAGTCACTTCTTCAGTACCACCGGTACAAGAGGACATACCACAAGTCACTGCACCGTGTGTCACAGAGGATACACAGGTGATATCTCATCGTAGTGGGAGGGTTGTGAGACAGCCTGATAGATTCATGTTCTTGGGAGAATCTTCTGATTTGGTCCCTGGCGAACATGAACTGGATCCCTGGACATATGACGAGGCAATCCAAGATAAAGATGTAGTATCTTGGCAAAATGCAATGAATACTGAGATTGAATCTTTGGATTCAAATCAGGTCTGGGAGCTAGTAGAACCACCCGATGGTGTAAAAACCATTGGATGCAAGTGGATCTACAAAAGAAAGAGAGGAATAGATAGGAAGGTTGAGACCTTAAAAGCAAGGCTTGTTGCGAAAGGGTATACTTAGAAAGAGGGTATCGATTATGAGGAGACCTTTTCGCCGGTAGCAATGCTTAAGTCTATCCGGATTCTCTTATGCATTGCTGCTCATATGGATTATGAGGTATGGCAGATGGATGTCAAGACAACTTTCCTTAATGGAAGTCTTGAGGAAAACATCTATATGAAGCAACAAGAGGGATTCATTGAAAAGGGCAAAGAGCATCTTGTATATAAGATTAATCGGTCTATTTATGGATTGAAGCAAGCTTCGAGGTCTTGGAACATCCACTTTGGTGAGGTAATCCAGTCTTATGGATTTATTCAAAGTCCGGATGGATCTTGTGTATACAAGAGATGTGACAGAAATGTAGTGGTATTTCTTGTACTATACGTAGATGACATTTTGTTAATTGGGAACAATGTCAAGGTGTTATCGGACGTAAGGGTATGGTTGTCCAAACAGTTTGATATGAAGGACTTGGGGGAAGTGGGACACATCCTTGGGATCAAGGTTACAAGGGATCGTAGGAAAAGGATGTTGTGCTTATCTCAAGCTTCATACATAGACACCATTATGGATCATTTTAGCATGCAGAACTCCAAGAAGGGTTTTCTACCTTTCAGGCATGGAGTTCCTTTATCTAAGGAGATGTGTCCTAGAACATCTAAGGAGATAGAGGAGATGAAGGTGGTTCTTTATGCTTCAGTGGTAGGAAGCCTCATGTATGCAATGCTATGTATGAGACCAGATATCTGTTTTGCCGTGGGAATGGTCAGCAGATATCAGAGTAATCCAGGACAGGGACATTGGACTGCGGTAAAGCATATATTGAAGTACCTGAGAAGGACTAGGGATTATATGTAAGTTTACTAGGCAGACCAATTACTCCCTGTGGGTTATACAGATTCTGACTTCAAATCAAATAGGGATAACAGTAAGTCTACCTCAGGTTTTGTGTTTACTTTGGGAGGTGGAGCCATTGTATGGAGGAGTGTCAAGCAGAAATGCGTGGCGGACTCCACCATAGAAGCTGAGTATGTGGCAGCCTCTGAGGCAGCCAAAGAAGGTGTGTGGCTCAGGAACTTCCTGATGGACTTGGATGTGATTCCTGGTTTGCCCAGAACTATCACAATTTATTGTGATAATAGTGGTTCAGTTGCAAACTCGAAGGAACAATGAGCCCATAAGGCAAGTAAACACATAGAGTGCAAGTACCACCTGATACGAGAAAATCGTAAAGAAGGTAGAAGGTGTTGTCGCCTAGATTGCATCAGAGGATACCCTAGTAGATCCTTTCATGAAGGCCTTTCTGGCGAGAGCTTTTGATAGGCATGTGGAGGGAATGAGAATCAGATGTATGGCAGTAAGAGGACAACATAGTCTTTTAGTATAAGTGAGAGATTGTTGGGATGTATACTGAAAAGTCTATCTTTTGTATGAACATCTTTATTTTTGAAATAAGAATCACATGATCATTGTTTGCATATTTATGGTTATGCATATTGTCTAATACATTACATTGTAGATAACATGGTGTGTGGTGTCACACGGGAGATCATGTTATCGGCTCCTTGTAAAGTATAAGTAAAGGCTCACAACCGAGATGGTTTCGGACAAACCATTGGTATGGTTGTAGTGTGATTTGGTATTGATTTGTCTTGACTATAGAATCACACTAGTGCACTTTGTGTGTATTGAGGAGGACTGACTTAGAGGTGATTCAATTTATTGCTGACTACATAATCGAATCGGACCTCAGATATTATATTGTACATGCTCTTAATCCCGATATAGTAACGGGCACATATACTTAGTATTCATTTCTTTGATTTACCAATGGGCGAGATTTATAGATTAAATCGATAGGCTTGGTAAGATGGGAAATGATATTATTTATATGGTGTACCATTGATTATAGGAGAAAACTGTGTCCTATATATTAGGATGATGATGTCCCCTTGAGGAGCTCATAAGGTTCATCATGTAAACCTTGCAGGTGGACTTGGTCCGGCATGATTAAAAGGTTGAGTGGTACTACTCATGGAATTAGATGTTGATTAATTAATGGTCAGTAAATTAATTAATCGATGGACATTTGAGATCTTAAACACGGGGAGAAAATGTACATATAATATATGGAGCCCATATTAACTTATGGGGGTTGGTGAGGTAGATCAATGATAATCCTCTAGTGGAATGGATAATCATTAATGGATCGGACTTTATGTGGGCTTGATCCATTGGGTGGCCAAGATCCAACTCCTCCTCATGGTCCCTATTGTAGCCTATTAATACCTCATGAAGCTTAGATCCAATGGATGAAAACAAAACTCTAGAACCAATGGTAGAGATTGAATCTCTAGATCCGACGATTATGATTAATTCTCAAGATCCGACGGTTGAGATTAAATCCCTAGACCAATGGTGAAGATTAAAACAAGGTTTATCCCTAACTCTATAAAAGTAGAGCATGGGGTGGGCGGCAACTTGATGGAAGGGATTAGGGTTTGCTTCCCTTGGGCAGTAAGGAATCCAAATTAGGTTAGGATTGTGTTTGGGCGGCTAGGGTTTGGGTGTTGGAGTGGGCGGCAACATAAGGAGAAGTTGCTTTCTTCTTCTTCCTAAGGGTGTTGTCGGCACCTATTCTTCTTCCCTCTACTTTGGCCGGTGCTCAATCTATTCCTCTTCCCCTCTTCTTTGGCCGGTGGTCTAGGAAAGTTAGGGTTAGGGTTTTGGGCGGCTACAAGGTGAAGATTGGTTTCCTTTCTCTTCTCCAAGTGTTGGCCGGCGCCCATCACCCTCATTGATTCTCCTTTGGTCGGTTCCCATACTCCACATTCTCTTCCTTGGCCGGCGACAACATTGAGTCTATTGACTTCGTGGCCGGTTCTAGATAGGAAGAAGAGTTTTGTTTTATGATCTTCTTTTGTTCGGAGTGAACAAGGAAAGGAAGATTGGTGATCTAGGAGGCTTCAACTTTTGGAAGATCGTCGCCCACACGACGTCCAAAAGGAGGAAGGACATACAATAGAAGATCAAGAGGTATAACAAGAGGTATAATCTTGTTTATTTTGGTTAGTGTTCTTTTATATTATGTCTATAATTGTTTTTCAATTATATGCATGTTGTATGTGGTTGTTTACTTTATGTATGTGGCTAATATAATTTGGACCCCGAACATAAATACAAAAGTCAGCGATCCGTACATTGTCGATTCCGCGACCATTCATAGAATAGAGGTTGGTTACTTGAACAACAAGTTTGTTTAAGTGACTACTCTAATCGAATTGCACGACGATGGGATCGCCATGAACAAGTGACCGAGTTGAAGTGGGAAGCAAAGTTTTCCACCTTCATGTGGAATAAGAGCTTCGGTTCCGGGCAAAACCCTTCCGTCTGTATGTGAGACAGTACCTTCATGACATTGCATGCATATTGACGACATCGTCTCCCTTAGGGTTGAGAGAGTCGTCAGTCATCTTGCCTCCTAGGTTACTCCCCGAGGAGTAACTGGTGTGAGGGCAGAGCATTTGTTGTGTCGCACTCTACCACTATAGACGGTGGTAGTTGGAGTTGCGTGCAGTTGTCCTAGGTGCGTGGCACTCGACCACTCATTGGTAGTGTCAGTCGGAGTGACCAGCAGCAGGGACCCCCATTGTGTAGCGAGCTCTTTATGCTCATATGCTACTTGATCATACTGCCCACTCGGCCACTCTAGAGCGGTAGTTGGTGTTGAGTTGGGACAGTTGTCATGTCGTGTCACCTAGGTCACACTGGGGTCGTGGTAGCGAGTAGGGGTGAGCGGGCATGACCATGCATGCTGCATTGCCGTATCTTATGGCGCTTTGCATATTACCATATATATATATACATATATGTACGTATATATATATAGGGATGGTTGTGATCAATATATATATAGATGCAGTCTATATATATGCTTATTGTGATGTTGCATTTGATTGTACTATGCTTGCTGCATTTGGGTGTACATCATATTCATGCATGCTTCTTGCATTTGTTATACGGTTGTGTCGGATACTTGTATATGTGTTGGACAAACCCTTAGATACCTTGACCTGTAGCATGAGTATATTGTGAGTTGGTATTACTCTTCCTGTTATATATATATGTTGGATATATGCTCAAGTTGGATCAGAGTAGCGTAGCAGACTTTTAGGTATGCCTGCATTTTTCGTTGTTCATTTGGTTAGATGGTATATGCTTGTATTTATATACTATGTTGATATACCTGTTGTACCTCTAGATCATGTTGTTGAATTACATGTGATATTTGATATATATACATGTTTTTCTATTACCTGCTGAGTTTTACTCACCACCATGGACCCTGAGTTTTTCTGTCGCCCAGGTAACAGGTAGAAGTCTTCGTGACGGCTTGGAGCGCCACTGGCTGACATCTCATCTCATCTCCGAGACTCTGGTGGTCATTTTGGGGCTTTCCGCATGGGTGTAGTGTATTGGAGTTTTCGTGATGTACTATTGTTGTTGTATCTTTCTTTTTAGTTTTGTACGGTGGTTCTTAGTTTTGGTGTTAGTCATACCGGTATGCATGTGTGTAGGATTGTATTGTCGTTGTGTTGTTTCCGTTGTGTATTAGTTGTAGTTAGTTTGTTATGTTGTTGTGGTTTGGTTACATTTTTATATGTGTTATTGTTATTGTTGGCCTACGGGCCTTGTATTAACCCAAAATGTTACCACGTACAGGGGAGATGTTGTTAGTGCAATCAACCCGTGATATGGTTTTGACGTGTGTGGCAAAGGGTTTAAGTTAGAATGTTTGGATTTGATATGTGCGTTGGAGTCTTGCAGGACTTAGTAATTCATACATGGAGCTTTGGTGAGTTTCACCTCTCATGACTCGGTCCTTGAGTCAATGAAGGATAGTTTTGCGGGAGCTGTGTGCTTGGGGCATCCAAGGGACCGCCGGATGAGGAGCATTGGAGTGAAGCCGGAGGAAGTAGACTTCAGAGTGATATGCGAAGGATGGCGGTGCAGAGCCGTGCGCTTGGCGCATCCGAGGGACGTGGTCGGACGAAGACAACTTCAAAGGCGAGGGACTCCAAGGGATGAGAGTGAGAGTGAGCGAATGTAACCCGGGACGGGGTAGTGCGCTTAGGTGAAACTTGGCAAATTGGCTAAGTGTCGGATGGGATTTCCCGACATCAGTCGACTGCCATGTCATGGCAGTCGACTACTCCAGGTCGATCGACTCGATCGTATACGAACCGTTCATGTGCCAGATGATCGCCATGGATTGGCGCTGATCGCCGAGATTATCGTCTTGATGCGATGGCGTGAATGATCGGGTCGAGAGGGTTTTAGGCATAGAACCTCTCATAGCCGACTGATCAGTCGACTACGGAGGCATCAGTCGACTGATGGATACATCAGTCGACTGCCAAGGTTCCCGTTGAACTACAACAGTCGGGATCTGACGTGTTTAGAGGTCATTATAGTGGCAGTAGTCGACTGCCAAGGGCAGCAGTCGACTGATGGCGTCTAACGGGAAGAAATCAACCCTCTCAATTAAAAAAAAAGAGGGTGTGGGCCTTTTGGAGGCTAATGCTTATGCTCCAAACTACCATCCAAGTGCTCCACAAGTGTTAAACTCCTTCTCCTAAGTTTTCTTTCACATCTATTGTAAAAGAAGGAGTGTTCTCATTGTTGTAAGGGTTTACCTCCACCTTGCATTGGCTAAAGGGAGAGACCAATATTGGATTGGTTGCGGAGAGATTCACCGGGGATGAATCGGACCGTGGATTAGCGGCGAGACCGTGAACCACATTATATTATTTGTTAGTATTGTTTATCTTTGTGTTTGTTCTTAATTGTCTTTGCTTTGTATTTTTTGCTTGCGCTAACGTTTATTGTAGACGATTACGAACGACTTCCATCATACGACAAAAGAGGGCTATTCACCCCCCTCTAGCCGGCCAACCTCGACCCTATAAGTGGTATCAGAGCCAAGGAAGCTTGTCAACGGACTAACCGCCGCTACAAGCACAATCAAGGATGGCCAGCTCTAACATTCACCCACCAAAGTTAGTGGGATAATTTGTGTGGTGGAAGAAACTCATGGAGGTATTCTTTGAAACCGATTTTGAAATTTTGTTAATAATGAAAAATGGTTTCGAGATACCTAGAAATGAAGAAGGGAAGCCAATCGAGAAAGCAAGATGGACAAAAAGACAAAGAGAGGAGTACTTAGCGAATTCGAAGGCCAAGCACCAAGGAAATGTGGGAGAAGCTCATAGAACTCCCTCAACAAGAAGTGAATAGGATAGGGGAATGTGCAAGCGCCAAGGAAATGTGGGAGAAGCTCATAGAACTCCATGAAGGCACTTTCGAGGCCAAGCTTGCAAGGAGAGATCTCTTCCGCTCCCAACTAACAAATATCAAACTTGAAAAGGGAGAAAAGATAACCTCCTTACACTCTAGGTTTAAAAAAATTTTAATTGGGCTAACAAGTGTAGGAGAAAAACTTTCGAACCGGGATATGTTTATGAAAGCAATCGATGCCGTTCCCCAGTCATCGAAATGGATCTCAATGGTGGACTCCTTCTACATGTCGAAGAATTTAGAAGTGAGCACCTTGGAGGAGTTCTTCTCAACCATGGAGCTTCATGAAACTAGGCTTGAGGAAGTAATTGAAGAATCAAGTATCAAGCCATTAAGAGGAGTAGCCCTAGTAGCCAACAAAGGGAAGAAGAAGATGGAGACTTCCTCCTCCTCCATGGATAGCACGGAAGAAGCATACATGGTAAGGAAGGTAAGACGTGCATTGAAAAATTTTAAATTTAATAAATCTAATGATAGGAGAAGAAGACCAAGGGGGAAGATAATTTGCTATAATTGCCAAGGAGAGGGACACATAAGGGATAATTGTCCCCTCTTAAACAAGAGCAGAGAAGAGAGAAAGAAGAAAGTGGAAAAGAAGAAGGGGAGCAAGAAGAAAAAGGAAGAGGAGAAGAAGGCCAAGGAAAAGGGGAAGGCCAAGGCACTAAAAGCAAGGACATGGGATGATCCCTCTTCATCATCATCGGAAGAGGAAAACACTTTTGTCACCAACCTTGCTTTGATGGCATTTGATGATCTAGATACCTCCTCCTCCGAGCAAGAAGAAAGAAGTACTAGTGAGGAGAGCTCAAGTGAAGGGGGAGTTTCATCCTCGTCATCATCGGAATCGGAGGAAGAGGACATGGAAACTATGGTAACGAATCTCTCACCAAATAAAATAGTTTCCATGATTTCTAGCCTCACTAAGGATTTATTTAGGGCAAAGAAGAAAAATAAATGCATGCTTGATCAAATTAAGAACTTAAAAGAAAAATTAGAAAAAGCATGCTTAAATATTAATGATAATATTTCTTCTAGTTTCAATGATGCATGCTCACATGATAACTATATGTCTTTTAATGTTAGTGATGCATGTATGGATGAAAATAGGGCTTTAAGAGAGAAAGTAGATCATTTAACCAAGGCCCTAGAAAAATTCACCATAGGCTCCAACACCCTTAACATGATCATAGGGAGCCAAAGGGTAAGCTTCAATAAGAAAGGCCTAGGAAATAAGGAAAATAAAAATGAAAAGGCCTATAAATGTTTAATTGCTAGGGGTCAAGATAAAAAGAAAATAATAGCTAGAAAATGGATCCCTAAGGAATTTTTAGTGAACCCTATAGGAAAGAATTTGTTTTGGGTTCCTAAATCCATCCTTAAGGGTTAGGAAAACTCTAGGTTAGTCAACCATAGTGGACTTCACTTATATCATATTTTTGGTTGACTTAGGATGGTGGGACTTAATTTTTGAAATAGTGTTGGGTGATGATAATGCACCCATAAATAGTTTAAATCATGCTCAACACTTAATGTTATTTGACACTCATTTTTAGCATAGTGTTGGGTGATGACAATGTGCCCATAAATTCATAATAATGCTTAAATCATGATAGTTAATGTAATTGCTATATATGGTTGCAATCATGATTTATGATCTTGATATTTGACATAGAATCATGGGCATTAGGGTTAAAATCATGCTTTGGGTGATACTTGACTTATTATCATAATTTATACCTAATGCATGATCACAAATTGATGAATACAATTGTTTCATGGTCATAATGTGGAATCAATACATATGTCTTTATGATCATGTGGGATGTAGGATGATACTTAACCTTGTGTAGAATTGGATGAAATTAATGGTTAAGTATATATAAATATCTTTAGGATACATCTCACACTCACCATAGACTACCTTGATTGAAAACTTAGCATGGGTGAGATGATAGGATGATACTAATGGTCCACTAATGCCTATGGCATTTAGATGGTCATTTAAGGTATCAAATAGCAATAATAGACCAATCATGGGGAAGGATTATGTTTAATTCATAGACATATTGCCCAAAGATCATGGTTGGATATCTCATATGTTTTCAAAACAATTTCTTACTTTAAAATTTGTGTGTTCATGTTTTGAAACAATCCAAAGCAAAACTAGGTGTTAAAATTGATACAAACATGATCAAAAACCTAGTTGTTTTTTAAGCTTTTGGATTTTTAGAAAATCATTGAAAATATAATGATTTTTCATGGAAACCTATTTTTCACTGATAAAGAATCTTAAAAGAAATGTGTTCCCCAAATTTCATGATTTTTCAAATTTTATAGAATTTTTAATGCATTTCTGAAATTCACCCTGAAAATCAAAGAAAATCCAAAATCAGAGTGTCAGTCGACTGGTAGTCTGAACCAGTCGACTGATCAACTGATAACATGCCCAGTAACCTTCTTTTATCAGATTTTAAGGCATGTTTTGGTAATTTTTGTTCCCTAGACTTGATGCCATGCTTAAATAACTTAGTTTAATCTTTTTGATGGTGTTAAAGGGGGAGAAATATATGTTTAAGTGAGTGATATTAAGGGGAGAATTGTATTTAGGGGGAGTTTCATGTATTAAGGGAGAGAGTTGATAATCATGTTTATTCACATGCTTTCTTACCTTAGTATTTTTATCAAATGTTTAACCTAACTTAAACGGATTGTCACACATCAAAAAGGGAAGATTGTTAGTGCAATCAACCCGTGATATGGTTTTGATGTGTGTGGCAAAGGGTTTAAGTTAGGATGTTTGGATTTGATATGTGCGTTGGAGTCTTTCAGGACTTAGTAATTCGCATATGGAGCTTTGGTGAGTTTCACCTCTCATGACTCGGTCCTTGAGTCGCTGAAGGATAGCTTTGCGGAAGCGATGTGCTTGGGGCATCGGAGGGACCACCAGACGAGGAGCATTGGAGTGAAGCCGGAGGAAGTAGACTTCAGGGCGAGATGCGAAGGATGGCGTTGTAGAGCCGTGCGCTTGGTGCATCCGAGGGACGTGGCCGGACGAAGACAACTTCAAAGGCGAGGGACTCCAAGGGATGAGAGTGAGAGTGAGTGAATGTAACCTGGGACGGGGTAGTGCACTTAGGTGAAACTTAGCAAACTGGCTAAGTGTCGGATGGAATATCCCAACATCAGTCGACTGCCATGTCATGGCAGTCGACTGCTCCAAGTCGATTGTGACTCGACTAGTATATGAGTCTGGTTCATGTGCCAATAGTCGACTGCCATGGATTGGCAGTCGACTGCTAATGGCAGCAATCGACTGGTCGAGAGGGTTTTAGGCACAGAACCTCTCATAGCCGACTGATCAGTCGACTACGGAGGCATCAGTCGACTGATGGATACATCAGTCGACTGCCAAGGTTCCCGTTGAACTACAATGGTCGGGATCTGATGTGTTCAGAGGCTGTTGTAGTGGCGGCAGTCGACTGTCAAGGGTAGCAGTCGACTGATGGCAGCCAACGGGAAGAAATCATCCCTCTCTATAAAAAGAGAGGGTGTGGGCCTTTTGGAGGCTAATGCTTATGCTCCAAACTACCATCCAAGTGCTCCATAAGTGTTAAATTCCTTCTCCTAAGTTTTCTTTCACATCTATTGTAAAAGAAGTAGTGTTCTCATTGTTGTAAGGGTTTACCTCCACCTTGCATTGGCTAAAGGGAGAGAACAATATTGGATTGGTTGCGGAGTGATTCACCGGGGACGAATCGGACCGTGGATTAGCGGCGAGGCCGTGAACCACATTATATTGTTTGTTAGCATTGTTTATCTTTGTGTTTGTTCCTAATTGTCTTTGCTTTATATTTTCCGCTTGCGCTAACGTTTATTGTAGACGATTACGAACGACTTCCATCATACGACAAAAGAGGGCTATTCACCCCCCTCTAGTCGGCCAACCACAACCCTACAGATGTCGTTCGTTTGCTTTTCATCACGGCATGCTCTCGGGGGTCACAGACAGGTCATTTTTGTTTTTCATACAATGTTGTTCACGGCTGCTTTTCATCACGCCACAACCCTACTTACTTCTGCGATGCCATACAATGTTGTTTTGTGTCGAGTCTTGGATTCTCGGGAGTCAATTTGTTTCAGTTTTAGTTTTCTGAGATGAGATTGACAGCGGCCCGAGCTCCAAGCAGCACGAAGTAAGTATTCCTGATGACTTATTTTCTAGTTGGATACTTATCTAGACTTGATTAACAAGTGTATACTGTTAGAGTTATTATACCTGTACATACTCGTAGTGGAAGTCGCCCACCGTGGCGACCAACCGGAGTTGCCGATAGGGTTTATACTCCCGGTTTTGTTGGTTATGCATTTAGTGTATATAACAGGCAATAACCTGTAGTGTGTTGGTTATTGTTCGTAACCATGGTATGAGTTGATCCTAGAAACGACCTGTTAAGTCTGTGAGTCTTGAACCTATGTCGAAAAGTTGATTTACCTTTGAGAGTCGACTGATACCGAGTCGGAAAACAGGGATCAAGTCATCACATTTCTTGTGGAAATCAGAGACTACAGTTTTAGATATTTTCACTAATTATTCTAGTCAGATCATTACCTGTTGGGTAATGGACAAGACAAGTAGACTATTGTTGATGCAGATGGCGGAAGGTAGGTTACGGTGTTTCATAGGGATTTTATCCCTGAGTTGTTCGTACTGAGTTGTGTAACTTTGAGAGTACTTTTGAGTACTTAACTCATGTTATACCGAGAAAGAAGAGTTGTTTGCATACCATTATCGGGATCAAGCCGGTATTTGGTGATAAATACAGCAAATAATCTATGGGAAATAATATATCATTTGATCATGGTCTAGTGATGTCGAAAGAGAGTATTTCTCCGTGTCACTTTCAGTGACACATTTTAGGTTTTTCTGTCGCCCAGGTAACAGGTAGAAGTCTTCGTGATGGCTTGGAGCACCGCTGGCTGACATCTCATCTCATTTCCGAGACTCTGGTGGTCGTTTTGGGGCTTTCCGCATGGGTGTAGTGTATTGGAGTTTTCGTGATGTACTATTGTTGTTGTATATTTCTTTCTGGTTTTGTACGGTGGTTCTTAGTTTTGGTGTTAGTCATACTGATATGCATGTGTGTGGGATTGTATTGTCGTTGTGTTGTGTCCGTTGTGTATTAATTGTAGTTAGTTTGTTATGTTGTTGTGGTTTGGTTACATTTTTATATGTGTTATTGTTATTGTGGGCCTACGAGCCTTGTATTAACCCGAAATATTGTCACGTACAGAGGAGATGTCGTCCGTTTGCTTTTCAGCACGGCATGCTCTCGGGGCGTGACAACCGGTGTGTTGAAGTCTCATCTAAGTTGTTCTTCAACTTCCATCTTCTTCCTCTAGCAGTTTGCTCCCGGCGGTTATTCTATAGAAGAGCTCCTAGCTCTTATACCAATTATAGAGGAAATGGTGACCGCTAGAGGGGGGGGGTGAATAGCATTGATGCGATGCTCGATGGAATTCGTTGCATGCTTGTCTACAAACCTTCGTTAGCGCAGCGGAAATAAAGCAATAACAATACAAGCACACAATTACACAATCATATAACGTGGTTCGGAACCGAATGGTTCCTACTCCATGGATCGAGCTCTAAAGAGCTCTAGCAATGTCAATCACACACCACTAATAAACACTCCTTCTCGACATAAGTCAGAGGCGGAGAAACCTCGTACAAGTGATCTTACAATAGCAGGAGATAAATACAAGCAATATACAAATGAAATACACAACAAGTAAAGAAAACAACACTTTACAATTGCTCTTGGATTTCTTGCTTTGCGGTTGCTTGAATTGTACTTGGAGACCCTGATTTGCAGCAACAAATTGCCCCAAAACAACTCAAGAAATGCTAATGATTTCCTCCTCCACGAGCTCCCTTTAAAGCTGCTACCTGGGCTAGAAATCGCCGATCAGTCGACTTCTCGGGACGATCAGTGGACTGATGCCACTGTTGTCGTGAGACAACGGCTAGATCCACATTGGAAAAATCCAATTGATCCATCATCAGTCGACTGATCATACCCATCAGTCGACTGATGGAGCCTTCACTCGACTACTAACCCCCACAATCGAGTCTTGACTCCATTCTGTGCCCAAACTCTCGAGCACCAGTCGACTGATCACACGATCACGATCGCCGAGCCGAATCAACGCTCCACCGCATGATCGCTAGGAAACTTCAACAAACCCTAGTTGGCTCATATCAATCGACTGCCACATGGTATCAGTCAACTGACACACCTCAAACATGAGGTTTTAACCCAAGTATGGTGCCCCCATACTTGTTAGACCACCCGTAGCCTAGACCTAAGCCTTTTAGCCACCTCCATCAGTCTCGTTCCTATCGGATCCCTCCTAGTCATCCATGACTTGTTCATCCATATGCTAGCCTTCAAGCGCTTCCATCGGCTATGTCATGCTAACAGTGTCTACACCACCAAGGCACATTGGACTTTACGCTGCCAAGACTCCGCTTGGACATTACGCCGCCAACCATTGGACTTATGCTGCCAAGACTCCCGCTTGGACTTTATGCCGCCAATATCAAACCCCTTGGACTTATCAAATGCCAAGACTGAAGCTTAGACTTTCCCTTGCCAACCCATGTTGGACTTTCCATGCCAAGACCCATTCTTGGACTTTTCCTTGCTAAGACTCATGCTTGGACTTTACATGCCAAGTACTCAAGACTTGGACTTTCCATGACATGGTCAACTCCAGTCAACCAGCAAAATCCCCCTCGAGTCAAACTTGAGTCCAGTCAATCATGACCCGGGTCGATGGTGTCAATAATCTCCCCAAAATATTATCAAACATTAATGACAAACATCAAAGTCAAACCTCCATGTCAAACATCAAAACATTGCTCCAGTCAAACACGAGTCTGGTCAATCGTGTGGTGCAATCGGCCCAGGTTGACTCGAGTTTGACTCGAGCAGTACCTTGATAGTATTTTGATGATAGACAAAACTCATGACATGGGATTGTCATGGAATGGAAAATCCAAGCATGGAGCTTGGTGTGGGAAAGTCCAACATGGGGTTGGCATGGAAAATCCAAGCATGGAGCTTGGTGTTGAAAAGTCCAAAGCATTACGAAGCATGCGCTAGGTGCTTAGTGAGAAATGCATTGCGAAGTCGTGCGTTTGGTGCATGTGGGAAGTCTTGAGGACTTGGTAAGTTCACTAGGCTTGGGGTCCTTGAGTCGGTGAAGGATGTCATTGTGAGGCCGTGCGCTTGATGCATCCGAGGGACCGTCGGACGGGGAGCGAATGGAGTGAGGCCCAAGGGAAGCATACTTCGAGGGCATGAGATGCGAAGGATGGCATTGTGAAGTCATGCGCTTGGCGCATCCGAGGAATGTAGGCCGAGGGAAGAGAGCTTCGGTGGGGAACTCCATGAGGGATAAGGTGGACTTGGCCAAGTGGCTAAGACTGAGTGTCGGAGGCTCCAACTTGATGTTTGAGGGTTTACCCGACGGTTGGATGCTCAAAGAACTTGGTGTTTGAGGTTTTTCGGTTCTAGGGTGTTAGATCGTAGTTTTGTGCTTGCCGATCGCTATGGAGATCGGCAATGATCGATGTCGATGTTAGCTGATCGCCGAGGGATGGCAATGATCGATGGGAATGTCGCGAAACAGAATGTAATGCCCATAGCCGATCAACTAGGTCGATTACTAGGTCACCATGATCGCATGGACCGCACGATCGTAGGTGATCCGTTGGAACTTATCCAACGTGTATCTGGTCGTTGTGAAACAACAACTACAGGGGCAGTCGACTGATGGGCATGAAAACAGTTTGATGCAGGTTATAAATGGAGCTCAAGTGGGAGGATTTCACCAAGACTTTAAGGAAACGATTGGAGGGGAATTGCTACTGCATTCCAGTCCTTCAAGAGCCATCCAAATCAAGCAACAAGAAAGGGTTCAAAGCAAAGAGTTTGTAAAGCGTTCTTTACTTGTATTTCTTGTAGTATTACTGTTGTAATAGCTTGTACGAGGTTTCTCCACCTCCAACGTGTAGTCGAGAAGGAGTTTAGTTAGTGTCATGCGCATAACTAGAGCTCGGTGAGCTCGCCCATGGAGTAGGAACCATTCGGTTCTGAACCACGTATATTGTGTGTGTTTGCGTATGTTTGTATTGTTGTTAGTATTATTATTGTTTCTATTGTTTCCGCTGCGCTAACGACAATCATAGGAAAGCAACGCAATGAGAACGAACGAATTCCACCATCGAATGATTGAGGGCTATTCACCCCCCTCTAGCCGGCCAACATCTACACTTGATCGACCCTACAAGTGGTATCAGAGCCAAGGCGCTTGTCGAGGTACTAACCGCCGACACAAGCACTACAACATGGCCGGCTACAACCTTCAACCACCAAAGTTCGAAGGAGATTTTCTATGGTGGAGAAGAAAAATGGAGGTATATCTAGAAACCGATTTTGATTTTATGCTAATCTTAGAAAACGATTTCAAATTGCCTAGGGATGAAATAAATAGGCAAATTGAAAAGTCAAGGTGGACCCAAGACCAAATCAAGGACTTCGAGACAAATCTCAAGGTAATCAAATTACTTAGTGATGTGATTCCTAACAATATTTGGTCTAGGTTGGGTAATTTTAGGAATGCAAAGGAATTATGGGATAAAGTAATGAAATTCTAAGAAAATTTCCAATCAACACAAGTAGAGGAGAATGCCGAGGAAGAAGCACCCATCACATTTAAAGATGTTGATGATTTGGTGGAGACCTCCACCTCTAGCATTGAGGGGGAGGAAAGAGTTTCTATTCCGGAGCAAAGTCAAAACGAAGCATCTACCTCCGGAAGATATGATCAAGAAGAATCCTCCACCTCCCTAGGTAACTCAAGTGTTTTTATTTTAAATAAAAATCACATAATATGCTTTGAGTGTAGGGAGAAAGGGCATTACAAGAGTAAATGCCCAAAATTAGCTAAGAAGAAAACACTGGCACCAAAAGTCAACCCAAAGTCAAAGGATGCCGAAGTCCCCACAACTAGAAGCAAAGAGCACATTGTGTGCTTTAAATGCAATCAAAAGGTACCGAAGCCAATGCCCTGGGGGAGGAAGAAAGGGCAAGAGGGTGTATCTCATGTAGGGGGAGCTTCCAAAGCTAACCCTAAGGTAAATTTAAATAATGCACCTTCTATTTCTAAAGTTAAAAACATGCTAAGAATTATTTTACCTCTCTTGCAATTGTTAATGAAAAGCATGCTAGTAGAAATAATAAGATTTATTGTTTAGGTGCTAAGCATATTCATGTAATTAAAGACAAACCTAGGACTCATAATTCTAGAAATATTTTACCAAAAGAGTCCATTAGGAGAATAGAAGAAAATTTGGGTATTAATCCCAAGAAATCTAGGCACATGCCTAAGAAGAGGAACATTTCCCAAAAATCTAATGAAAATTCAAAATTGAGAAAATTAGAGCTAGAGAACCAAGTCTTGAGGTCAAGGCATGAGAGAATGGAGAAAACCCTTAGGATTATTGAAAATTCAATTCAAGGGTCAAATGCCCAAAAGTCAAGACCTAGGGTTCAAAAACAGTCTAAGGGCAAGGAAGGTTTGGGTCACAAACCTAAGCCCAAGAAGACTTATCATAATGTTCCATTTGATTATGGGACAATTTCTAGGTCTAGGAAAACCAAGGCCAATAGGGAAGTTATCCCTAAGACTAGCCATGGTGTTTGCTTAGTGGCTAAGGACTTAAGAAAATCTAAGAAAGACATTAGGAAGGTCAAAGGAGGAGTCACCTCTAGAGTTGACTAGGAAAGACCCATTTGACTAAGGCTTCAAAGCCTAAAAGGGTCATTAGAAAGGTATCTAGGGAAGTTATCCCTAGAGAATACCTTGTTAACCCAAGGAGCTCCAATAGATACTGGGTTCCTAAGAGCGTGATCGATTCACGCTAAATGGGTTAGGGTGTGTCAACCCTAAGTGGATGGGTAGTTAACCTAACCATAGTAGAGTTGACACATTAGGATATGCCAATGTGCTTGAGAAGTTAAAAATGATTAAATTGGCACAATTAGGTCTTAGAGGTATTGGTGTACCATTTTGGGTTTTTGGCACACTAGGGGGAATGATGGTATTAAGGCAAAATGGGGTTAATTCCTAGAAATGACATTTTGGATTTAACACTTAGGTATTTTATACCTTAGTATATTTTACTTACCATGATTTATTTGTCTTGCCATGTCATGACATCATCTTCATTTTTATCTCTAAAAATGTCATGATCATGTTTAGACTTCTTCTTTATATGTCATGTATGCTAAAATGTCATTCACATGCCATGACATCATGATTTTGGCATATGCTTTTATCTATATCATATTTATGCCATAATCATCATCATGCATATAACTAAAATGAAACTAAGGACTATGGCATGATTTGATGGGAATCAAATAATATTGCCTAGAAATATGCATGAAACCATTAAAAGAACAAAAACCCACATCTCACTAAAAACTTGACTTGTATGTGTTTTACACATCTAGATATAAGTGAGATGTTTAGGAAAAAGAAATTAAAGATTTCAATAACATTTTGAAAACTTTTTGAAAAACCTTGGTGAAGTCTATCTTTTGATAGCCATCACCACTGAATGAGATGATACAAAGAGGGCTCAATATTGAAGCTTTTCTTAACTTTTGGACTTTGTATCAATCTCTTAATTTAGTGGGTAAAATAATTTTCAAATATTTTTCACCCATAATGATTGTGATAAATAATATACATACCAAATTTCAAGATTTATCAACTTATGTATATTTACTTATGGATTTCAGAAATCCATTTCTGAAATGTGAATGTTATCATCGCCAGGAGGCTAGTCGATCGATGGAGGTGGCATGATTTAATTCGTCAGCCCAAGCTGATTTCGGGTAAATCTTGTTGGTTAGGCCCATGTTCAGCTTGGTTAAGGTCCCCTAACCACTCCTAACCCTAGGATATGCTTGGGAGAGCATTAGAAAGGGTGGAAATTCATTGGACATGGATTAGGAGAAGGGTTTAGGGAGAGTATCAATTTTAAGATGGATGAGAGTTCATTGTTGAACTTTGCCTTAATTTTGATTGGTTAAATGTTCCTATTGGCTTAGGGACTCTCCAAGGACATTGTTGGTGCAATGGTCAAGGGGGAGCAAGCCTCTAGGGGGAGGTATCCATCATGGTAAGATCGATGTGTATTTCCTCATGGAAGGAAAATTGGGTTGCCTCTCTTTAAGTGATATGGGATCACTAGAAAGAGTGTAGGCATGTGTTCCTCCAAGGGAGAGATTGTAAGATATCATTGGGATATGAGAGATTCATACCCTTGGGGAGGACCTTTTTGATGTAATGTCAAAAAGGGCGAGAAGTTACCAAGTTACCAATTAGGGTTCGTTGGAATTCTCATTGGGATATGAGAATTGCCAATATGGGAGAATTGGTAGACTTGAGATGGTAGTTTTGTCAATCATCAAAAAGGGGGAGATTGTTGGTGCAATCGGCCCAGGTTGACTCGAGTTTGACTCGAGCAGTACCTTGATAGTATTTTGATGATAGATAAAACTCATGACATGAGATTGTCATGGAATGGAAAATCCAAGCATGGAGCTTGGTGTGGGAAAGTCCAACATGGGGTTGGCATGGAAAATCCAAACATGAAACTTGGTGTAAAAAAGTCCTAAGCATTGCGAAGCTGTGCGCTTGGTGCTTGGTGAGAAATGCATTGCGAAGTCGTGAGCTTGGTGCATGTGGGAAGTCTTAAGGACTTGGTAAGTTCACTAGGCTCGGGGTCCTTGAGTCGGTGAAGGATGGCATTGTGAAGCCGTGTGCTTGATGCATCCGAGGGACCGCCGGACGGGGAGAGAATGGAGTGAGTCCCAAGGGAAGCATACTTCGAGGGCATGAGATACGAAGGATGGCATTGCGAATCCGTGCGCTTGGTGCATCCAAGGGACGTAGGCCGAGGGAAGAGAGCTTCGGTGGGGAACTCCATGAGGGATAAGGTGGACTTGGCCAAGTGGCTAAGACTGAGTGTCGGAGGCTCAAACTTGATGTTTGAGGGTTTACTCGACGGTCGAATGCTCAAACAACTTGGTGTTTGAGGTTTTGCCCGACAGCAGTCGACTGGCATAGGTGTCAGTTCGACTGGTCCAAGTCGACTAGGGTTCGACTGGTGTTAGACTGCAGTTTTGTGCTTGGTAGTGGACTGCCATGGACTGGCAGTCGACTGCCGAGGGATGGCAGTCGACTGATGGGAATATCGCGAGCACAGAATGCTCCGTAGCCGATTGGGCAGTCGACTACTAGGTAACCAGTCGACTACCATGGACTGGCAGTCGACTGGTAGGTGATCCGTTGGAACTTATCCAACATGGATCTAGTCGTTGTGAGACAACGGCTACAGGGGAAGTCGACTGGGGCCTTTTGGCAGCCGACTGATGGGCACGAAAATAGCTTGATGCAGGTTATAAATGGAGCTCAAGTGGGAGGATTTCACCAAGACTTTAAGGAAGCGATTGGAGGGGAATTGCTACTGCATTCTAGTCCTTCAAGAGTCATCCAAAGCAAGCAACAAGAAAGGATTCAAAGCAAAGAGTTTATAAAGCGTTCTTTACTTGTATTTCTTGTGTCTTTGTATTTCTTGTAGTATTACTGGTGTAATAGATTGTACGAGGTTTCTCCACCTCCGACGTGTAGTCGAGAAGGAATTTAGTTAGTGTCGTGTGCATAACTAGAGCTCGATGAGCTCGCCCGTGCATAACAAGAAATCGTGTGTGTTTGCGTATGTTTGTATTGTTGTTAGTATTATTATTGTTTCTATTGTTTCCGATGCGCTAATGACAATCATAGGAAAGCAACGCAATGAGAATGAACGAATTCCACCATCGAACGATTGAGGGTTATTCACCCCCCTCTAGCCGGCCAACATCTACACTTGATCGACCCTACAAATCGTGACCTAGGCCATTGCACTAACAATCTCTCGCTTTTTGATGTTTGACAAAAACACATATCTTTGAGTTAGAATACTAACTCAATTCTTCTTACCAATTATCCCAAATTGGTAATCCCAAACATTCTGCCAAATTCTCCGAATTGACAATTGATAACATCAATTGATAACACTCTCCATAACATTCTCCCCCTTTTTGACTAACATCAAAAAGGTTTTCTCTCCAAGGAGGTCAATGTCTCATGTCCCAATGAGATCTTACAATCTCCCCCTTGATCCAAAAATACCTAGGATGCCTACCATCTTCCTAGTGATAAGTCCCATATCACTCAAGAGAGGCAATCCTATACACTCTCCCAATTTCCAAATTGGGTATCTCAAAATTCCATTTTCCCCCTCATGAGGAAAAATACCATCCATCATCCCACGATGGATACCTCCCCTTAAAGGCTTGCTCCCCCTTTACCATTGCACCAACAATGTCCTTGGGAAGTCCCTAAGCCAATAGGAACTCTAAACCATCAAAAATAAGGTTCAAAGTTCAACATAGAACTTTCCCATGCTTAAATTTAATGCAAACCCTAAACAACTCTCCTAATCCATATCCAATGAATTTTCACCCTTTATAATGCTTCCTAAAGCATATCCTAGGGTTAGGATTGGTTAGGGTACTTTACCGTAGCTGAAAATGGGCTAAACAGGCTTGTTTCTCCTGAAATTAGCCAATCAAAAGTGCTCATTAGTCGATCGCACTCAAGCAGAGCCGATCGATAACATCGCCAGTGGCAATTCGCCAGGGGCAATTTCGCTAGGCGATTACGCGTGCGCAAGGGCGATTACGCGGCGGTTCTACTGGCGATTTCCGCCAAGGCAAACCTTGGCGATTTACGCCAGGCGATTTCGCGAAGCGGTTTCGCTGGGCGGTTTACGCGAGCGCGATTCTTCTGGCAATTTTCGCGAGCGGTTTAGCCGAGCGGTTGCCTCAAGGGTAGCTCCCGCCCCATAATTCAACTGTCATCCATGGCAGTCGACTGATAACTGAAAACTCAGATTTTCAGTTATTAGAATCAGATTTTGAAAAATCATAAGTATACATAGCTTGAAAAACCATGAAATTTCATATGTATAATACTTATAACTAATACAATGGGTGAAAAATGTTAGAAAAATATTTTACCCATAAAATATCGAAATTGATACAATGTTCAAAAGTGAAGAAAAACTTTAATGTTTTAGCTCACTTTGTATCAACTTCATCAATGGTGATTGTTATCAAAAGATAGACTTCACTAAGGTTTTCTAAAAGGAATTTAAAATGATTTTGAAAACCTATATTGGATCATGTTCCTTGGGCTCAATGTACATGACTTGTACACAAGCTTTTCCAATGATCCACCTTTAGTTAAAGATGAGTTTTAGTTCATCTAGATGCAAAAACTATACACCTTGAAATTAACTCATATCCTAGCATCTCACATGTATCTAGGGTGTATAAATACACATACATGTCAATTTAATGTGAGATGTGGGTTTTATTTTCTTAATCTAAGGCCTCATGCATTTTCTAAGGCAACACTACTTGATTCTCTTATAAATGGGACTTCAAGTCATGTCATTGTCCTTAAATCAATTTTCATTAACTTAAATGCATGAATCATCATGGCATAAATGATAGCAATAATTAAGCATGGCCAATTATCATGATGTCATGGCATATGATATAATCTAAAAATACATGACATTAAACCTTAATCCTAAATATGATCATGACATATTAAATGGTAAAAATAAATATGATGTCATGGCATGTTATATGGCAAATAAGGCATGGCATATAAAATGTATAGGTATAACAATACCTAAATTTTAGTAATAATTGTCATTTGATATAATTAATTATATTTTTGCTATATTGCTACTAAACCCCCATGTGTGCCACAAACCCAAAATGACACACAATGACCTCTAGACCTAAATTGTGCCAAATTAATTGATTTTTCATAATCCCAACAATGTATTGGCACATCCTAAAATCTTTTAGGATCAAAGATCAAATCTATTTCCAAGGTATCCATAATCTTGAAAATTACCTAAAGTGCCACCTTTACCATGGTTAGGTTAACTACCCTTCCATTTAAAGTTGGCACACCCTAAATCCATCTAGCGTGAATCGATCACGCTCTTAGGAACCCAACACCTATTTGAGCTCCTAGGGTTTAGTAGGTATTCCTTAGGGATAACCTCCCTAGATACCTTTCTAATGACCCTCCTAGGCTTAGAATCCTTGGTCATTTGGGTCTTGCCATGGTTAACTCTAGAGGTGACTCCCCTTGTAACCTTCTTAGTGGTCACCCTTGGTTTCTTCGAAACCCTAGCCACTATTCACATTCCTTGGTCAACCTTAGGGATGACTTCCCTTGTGACCTTGGCCTTCCTAGACCTAGTTTGTGCTCCATAATCAAATGGAACAATATGATAAGTCACCTTAGGCTTAGGTTTGTGACCCAAACCTTTCTTACCCTTGGTTGACTCTTGTCTCTTAGGCCCTAGGTGTTGACTCTTTGACCTAGACCCTTGACTTTGACCATTTGACCCTTTTATTTGGTTTTGGATAATCTTAAAGGTCTTCTCAATTTTCTCAAGCCTTGACCTCAAGGCTTGATTTTCAAACTCTAATTGCCCAATTTTTGAATTTTGATATGGTCTTTGGGCATTGTTCTTCCTAGGCATATGCCTAGTCCATTTAGGATTAAAACCTAGGTGATCCTCAATCTTCCTAATGGTCTCCCTAGGAAGAATAGGTCTAGAGTTGTTTGATCTAGGTTTGTCCTTAGGTAAGATATTTTTAGGGACATTAGTCCCAAATTTCTCCTTATTTGAAAAGTGGACATTTTTAGCTTATATTCATGGGCAATAGCAAGTGAATTAACATTATTTCTAGCATGCTTTTTACTATAAAAACTTGAAGGTGCATTATTGAAATATACTTTAGGGTTAGCCTTAGCTCCCACTACATGTGATACTCCTTCCTTTCTCCTAGAACATTGGCTCTTATAGTGTCCCGGTTGTCGGCATTTGAAGCACACCACGTGCTCTTTGCTCTTCTTGGTGGGGACACCGGCATCCTTTGAATTTGTGTTGACTTTTGGTGCCGGAGGAGTCTTCTTAACCCGTTTCGGACACTTGCTCTTATAGTGCCTGGATTCCCTACACTCAAAGCAAATTATATGATTTTTGTTTAAACCTAAATTGCTTGAGTTACCTAGGGTATTTGTGGTGGTCGGAGTGGATTCTTCATCTCTCCTGGAGGTGGATGACTCCTCTTGAGGTTGCTCCGGTGTGGATGGTCTCTCCTCCCCCTCAATCCTTGAAGTGAAGGCTTCTTCCACTTTTCCTCTTCTTCCACTGATTCAGAGGTTGACTCCTTATCAACTTCCGAATCCTCACTCGCTTGTGAGGATGAGGATTCATCTTCGGCCTCCTCTTCTTGAGCCGGTTATGGGTTTTCATGGAGCTTGGCCAATTCCCTCCAAAGCTCTTTGGCATCCATGCAATCACCTAGGCTACACAAGACGTCATTAGGAATTAAATAAAAAATAAATTTGATTACCTTCTTGTTTTTCTTGAATTGTTGGAGTTGCTCCTCACTCCATCTCTTCTTTTTGAAGAAGCCACCTTTTGGTCCTATTGGATATTCAAATCCTTCCATTAAGATGGACCACTCCTCAAAATCTCTCATCATGATAAAATCTTCAATTCTTCTCTTCCAATAATTGAAGCCTTCTCGTCCATATAATGCCTAAGGGATCGGTGTGTTGATGTCTCATCCAAGTTGTTCTTCAACTTCCATCTTCTTCCTCTAGTGGTTTGCTCCCGGCGGTTAGTCTATAGAAGAGCTCCTAGCTCTGATACCAATTGTAGAGGAAATGGTGACCGCTAGAGGGGGGGTGAATAGCATTGATGCGATGCTTGATGGAATTCGTTGCGTGCTTGTTTACAAATCTTCGTTAGCACAGCGGAAATAAAGCAATAACAATACAAGCACACAATTACACAATCATATAACGTGGTTCAGAATCAAACGGTTCCTACTCCATGGA
This sequence comes from Wurfbainia villosa, assembly GCA_025175895.1. Taxonomy (NCBI): domain Eukaryota; kingdom Viridiplantae; phylum Streptophyta; class Magnoliopsida; order Zingiberales; family Zingiberaceae; genus Wurfbainia; species Wurfbainia villosa. The sequence continues at coordinate 35,377,139 of CM045998.1, read as the reverse complement.
TCGAGCTCTAAAGAGATCTAGCGATGCCGATCACACACCACTAATAAACACTCCTTCTCGACACAAGTCGGATGCGGAGAAACCTTGTACAAGTGAACTTGCAACAGTAAGATATAAATATAAGAAATATACAAATGAAATACACTACAAGTAAAGAAAACAACACTTTACAATTGCTCATGGATTGCTTGATTTGTGGTTGCTTGAATTGCACTTGGAGACCCTAATTTGCAGAAACAAATCACCCCAAAACACCTCAAGAAACGCTAATGATTTCCTCCTCCATGAGCTCCCTTTAAAGCTGCTTGGGCTGGAAATCACCGATCAGTTGACTGCTCGGGACCATCAGTCGACTGATGCCACTATTGTCGTGAGACAACGGCTAGATCCACACTGGAAAAATCCAACAGATCCATCATCAGTCGACTGATAGAGCCTTCACTCGACTACTAACCCCCGCAGTCGAGTCTCGACCACATTCTATGCTCAAACTCTCGAGCACCAGTCGATTGATAACGCTATCAGTCGACTGCTCGAGCCAGCAGTCGACTGCCCACCTCTGGCAGTCTACTGCTGGGACACTTTCCACAGTCAAATCCTAGTTGACTCATATCAGTCAACTGCCACATGGTATCAGTCAACTGACACACCTCAAACATGAGGTTTTAACCCAAGTATGCTGCCCCCATACTTGCTAGACCACCCGTAGCCTAGACCTAAGCCTTCTAGCCACCTCTATCAACCTTATGCCTATCGGATCCCTCCAAGTCATCCATGACTTGTTCATCCATACGCTAGCCTTTAGGTGCTTCCATCGGCTATGTCATGCTAACGGTGTCTACACCGCCAAGCCACATTGGACTTACGCTGCCAAGACTCCGCTTGGACTTATGCTGCCAAGACTTTCGCTTGGACTTTACGCCACCAATATCAAACACTTTGGACTTCTCAAATGTCAAGACTCAAGCTTGGACTTTCCCTTGCCAACCCATGTTGGACTTTCCATGTCAAGACCCATACTTGGACTTTTCCTTGCCAAGACTCATGCTTGGACTTTACATGCCAAGTACTCAAGACTTGGACTTTTCATGACATGGTCAACTCCAGTCAACCATCAAAATCCCCCTCGAGTCAAAATTGAGTCCGATCAATCATGATCTAGGTCGATTGTGTCAACAATCTACCCAAAATATTATCAGACATCAATGTCAAACCTCCATGTCAAACATCAAAATATCGCTCGAGTCAAACTAGAGTCCGGTCAATCGTGACCTGGGATGATTACACCAACAAGTCTAACTTGGCCTCGGTCGAGAAAAGTGTAGCTTTGGTTGCAAGACAAAGTAGAAAGGCAAAGACAAAGACACCTCCCAAAGAAGAAGAAGAAGAGTAGGAATCAGAGGTAGATGATGAAATGGGGACCAAGCTAGTCAACCTAGTTCGGAAGTTGATCAAGAGTAGAAGGCGACCCATCAAGCAAACTAAGGACAAGAAGACCGATGAAAATTACAAGTGCTACGAATGCAACAAGAGAGGTCACTTCAAATCTGAGTGTCCGAGGCTAAAGAACAAGCAACCACAAATCAAGAAGGCACTTAACGCTACTTGGGAAGAGTCCTCGGAGGAAGAAGAACAACTCAACAATTTGGCATTCATGGCGAGACCAACTGAGTCCAAGTCCGAATCCGAACCTGAAGCCAACTACAAGTCCGAGACCGAGTCCGACTTCGGATCCGACACTGAGCTTCAATTCAAGACAAGTCACGGATCCGCATCTGGTTCAAAAGATTCGATCAAGGTAAATCGATCTTTAATCAATACTTTATACAATGTAATTAAGTACTTAAATAAGAAGTTAGCTAAGTCCGAGTCTAAGGCTGAGTCCTTGCTTAAGGAGGTTAAACTCCTCTAGCATGAGGCTACCCTAACCTCTTCGACTAGTCAAGTTTGAGAGAGAAACTCAACTCAAGTTGAAAATCTTGAGGAAGAGAATTTTCTCTTGAAAGGACAAGTGAAAGAGCTTAGGAAGTCGTTGGAAAGGTTTACATTGGGGTCCAAGCGTCTTGACCTACTTCTTGGATTGCAAAGAGTCGTGCACAACAAGGCCGAACTCGGATTTAGATCAACAACAACAAATAAATCTTACATGTCAATTGTCAATCGTAATAATCGAAGAGTCCAAGCATGGGTCCCTAAGACCTTTTTAAATTCACAAATAGACGCTACTAAGTATTGGGTTCCTAAGGATCAAATCCATTATGTGGATAGACCACATCGGTTCAATGATCTAGGAGGAGCTAATACTAAACTTGTGTGCTCAATCTCTTGATTTGTGTAACTTTGCATGCTTAGTTTTTTTTATTTTTATAATAGCTAGATAGGACCAATGATTAATCAACCTTGACAACGTAGTATCAAGATGCGGTAAGATGATAGTACGTTAGGGAAACAAGGTCTTGTGTATCCGAGCTAGAAAAGGTGTATCTAGCTTGGTGCACTCGACTGAGTGGAACTTGTAGGGATGTATACTGAAAAGTCTATCTTTTCTATAAACATCTTTATTTTTGAAATAAGAATCACATGATCATTGTTTGCATATTTTTATGCAATATTGTCTAATACTTTACATTGTAGATAACATGGTGTGTGGTGTCACATAGGAGATCATGTTATTGGCCCCTTGAAAAGTATAAGTAAAGGCTCACAACTGAGATGACTTTTGACAAACCATCGGAATGGTTGTAGTGTGATTTGGTATTGGTTTGTTTTGACCATAGAATCACACTACTGCACTTTGTGTGTATTGAGCAGGATCGACTTAGAGGTGATTTGATTTATTGCTGACTACATAATTGAATCGGACCTCAGATATTATTTAGTACATGCTCTTAATCCCGATATAATAACGGGCACATATACTTAGTACTCATCTCTTTGATTTACCAATGGGCGAGATTTATAGATTAAATCGATAGACTCGGTAAGTTGGGAGATGATATTATTTATATGGTGTGTCATTGATTATAGGAGGAAACCGTGTCCTATATATTAGGATGATGATGTCCCCTTGAGGAGCTTATAAGGTTCATCATGTAAACCCTGCAGGTGGACTAGGTCCGGCATGATGAAAAGGTTGAGTGGTACTACTCAAGGAGTTAGAAGTTCATTAATTAATGGTCAGTAAATTAATTAATCGACAAATATTCGAGATCTTAAAGACGGGGAGAAAATGTACAAATAATATATGGAGCCCATATTATCATATGGGGGTTGGTGAGGTAGATCAATGATGAATCTTTAGTTGATTGGATCATCATTAGTGGATCGAATTTTATGTGGGCTTGATCCATGGGTGGCCAAGACCCAACTCCTCCTCATGGTCCCTAATGTAGCCTATTAACACCTCATGATTCTTAGATCCAATGGATAGAAACAAAACTCTAAGATCCATTGGTAGAGATTAAATCTCTAAGATCCAATGGTTGAGATTAAATCTCTAGATCCGACGGTTGAGATTAAATCCCTAGAACCAATGGATAAGATTAAATAATGGCTTGAGCCCAACTCTATAAATATAGCCATGAAGTGGGCGGAAAGAGAGAGGATGGATGAGGGGATTAGCTTGGGCGGCAACCAATCCTAATTGGATTAGGATTGGGAGTGGTGGCTAGGGTTAGGGTTTTGGGAGCTAGGGGTGGGCGGCAACTCAATGAGGGTTTCCTTCTTCTTCCTAAGGTTGGCCAGCCACTATGCTTCTCCTCTCTACCTTGGTTTGAGCTCATCCTAATCTTCTTTCCCACTTCCATGGCCGGCCATAAGGAGAGCTAGGATTAGGGTTTGGAGGCTTAGGGTTTAGGAGGCTTGGGTGGCACCAAATAAGGAAAGTTTTCTTTCTTCTTCATCCTTGGTGGCCGGCCCATTACCTTCTTTCCATCCCTTGGGAGGCATCCAAAAGACCCCTTCTCCTTCTCCTTAGGTGGTGGAAACAAGATATAGGGTTTTCCCTTAGTGTCTTGGCCGGTTTCCACCATTATCTCCTTCTCCTTGTTGGTCGGCGGCAAACATTTCTTTTATTGCTTGTTGGTTGGCTATAGGAAGGAGATGAGCCTTGTTTCTATTCTTCCTCTTGCTTTGGAAGAGCAAGGAAGGAAGATTTGTGATCTAGGAGCTTCGACTTTTGGTGGATCGTCGCCCACACGACGTCCGAAAGGAGGAAGGTCATACATTAGAAGATCGAGAGGTATATCGATTCTCTAATTTTATATGTTACATGTTTCTATTTGTTTTTCATTTATAAGCATGTTATAAATCTGTAAATGGCTAAATAATACTTGGATCCCGAGCATAAACACAAAAATCGGCGATTCAGACATCGTCTATTCCGCGGCTACTCGTAGAATAGAGGATGGTCACTTGAACAACTAGTTTGTTCAAGTGACCTCTCTTAACGAATAATACGACGATGACTTGGTGGTTTGGGCAATCCCTTTTGTCTAGGATTAAATTTTTTTAATCTGGGGACATCGAAGGGATCGCCATGGACAAGCTATCGAGGTGGAGTGGGAAGGGAAGTTTCCCCTCACGGACTCGATAAGCTAAAACCATTAAATTGGTATGAGAGCTTTCAGAGCAAAATCCTTCAATTGGTATCAGAGCCAAGGTTTCCGGTTTTGTGTGTTTAGGATTCGGTTAATTTTTATGCACTTTTTCATATATTATATGTGTCGGATAATAGTAGGATATGCGTTGTTTAACTCTTTGGTTGCAGGCATAAGATCCGACTATTATGGCCATATGTGTGTATGTGATTGTATGTGTGTAAATATTTATTTTGTTGAATCATCGGGGTTGACGAGGCTAGTATTTAATTTTTGGTAAATTAAATACGGCATTGTTTAGCCGCTCTTTATTTTATTTTACTTTCGATCTAGATTTCATTTACACTCCCTCGTGGAGTATAGGATCGATGGATGCAAATTAAAATAGGTTTTAGTCTCGGCTCGGATCTCCGGATGGCTCATACATGGCGTAGGAGGAGCGGATGAGATGGCGATGCGACGGGAGTCATATTGAAGACAAAAGCCATAATAGTCGGAAAATAATTTATTTTTCATATTTATTGCCTTTTGTTTGATATGCATGTCGTAGGCTAGGAAAATTCCTCAATTTCAAATTACTAAGTGGGAGAGGGATATTTTTATAAATTCCCGTGGCCTCCATTACGATTTAACAAGTGATGCAAACAAACTTGCGCATCGGCTCTGAGTGCCTTCCTCCCCATCAGATGGGTTTGTTTGCGGATCACAAGGTCCAATATGGTTATTGGAAATTATTAAGGAGCGTGTGTACTTGCCCATCGCAAGGCACATAACCCGAGATAATTACCTTGGTACCGAGTAATGGTGAACACTTAGATACAAATATAAGTATCCTCCCCATCGGAGTCACTACTTTTATTTGTAGGGCCGAAGAGAAACCAACTATTAATTTTACTTGTCATAAAGTTAGGTTGACAAAATAGTAAAATTAAAGGGTAAAACCTCCTCTTACAAATATAGAATTCGTATACGTCCACACTATCGTGGCATACGATATTCTCGGTGTTTTGAGGTGTTGGTTGATTTTGAAATTTTATTGTTTGAGGAATCAATAATTTTTTGAAATCTACAGTAATGATCTATGTGATTCTTAGGATTTTCAAGAATGACTTTCAATCCACTTACTATGATACTAAAGGAAATAAACTTACTGTACCCAAATAATATTGATTGGAAAAGAATCTAGATATTGTCTTATCTGCTAAGGAGTACAAGTATGCACTCTTCGAAGAGTGTCCTCAAGCCATGGTTGCTCAAAGAGGTTGCTACTTCTAAGCCGAAAGGTAAGAAGAAGGAGAAACAAGGTGGAGCAAAGGTGGTGGGAGGATCTCAAGGAGGAGTGAAGAAGCCGAAAGGCAAGTACTTCACTTACAAGCAGGATGGACATTGGAAGAAGGACTGTCCTAGTCCAAAACAGAACAAAGGTATATCCTTTGGTCTAGTCGTTGAAACATGATTAGCGGTGATATCTACCGACACCTGGTGTGTAGATACGGGAGCCACTAATCATATCTGCAACACTTTGCAGGGGTTCCAGGAAACCCGACGACAAGCTAAAAGGGAGATTACCATTTACTTGGGCAATGCCATGAAAGTGGCAGCTATTGCAGTGGGAGAAGTTTTATTTATCTCTTGAGAAAAATAAAACTTAGGTTCTGAAGAATTCTCTTTATGTACCTTTATTTAGAAAGAACTTAGTTTCAGTTTCTAAATTATTTATGGATGGATATTCTATTTCTTTTAATAACAGAGTTGTTATAAAAGGGATAGGGAGAATATCTGTTCAGGTATATTGATAGGAAATTTGTATACACTTGAACAAAAACCTCCCACGATGCAAATTGAAGTTTATAACTCATCTTCTAATTCCAATAAGAGAAAAGAACCTTTGAAGATGGTATCTTTGGCATCTTAGGCTTGGTCACATTGACCTAAGCAGAATTCAAAGGTTGATAGTTGATGGACCTTTGGGTTCATTAGTGGTGGAGGATCTCCCAACCTTTGAATCTTGCTTGGAGGGTAAGATGACCAAGAGGCCTTTTAAGGCCAAGGGGTATAGAGCCAAAGATGTGTTAGAAATGGTTCATTCTGATTTGTGTGGTCCTATGACTATCCAGGCAAGAGGTGGTCTTGAATATTTCGTCTCTTTCATAGACGATTATTCAAGATATGGATGACACTACGATTTGATCATGGTGGTGAGTACCTCTTGGGAGAGTTTAAAAACTACTTATCAGAGGCTGGGATTCAATCCCAATTGACTGCACCTGGCACACCCCAGCAGAATGGTGCAGCAGAGTGAAGGAATAGGACTCTTATGGAGATGGTTAGATCAATGATGAGTTATTCTAACTTGCCAAATTCGTTCTGGGGATATGCTCTAGATACGGCGGTGTACATTCTGAACTTGGTTCCATCTAAATCAGTGTCTTCTACTCCCACAGAGTTGTGGACTGGGCGAAAGCCTAGTCTAAGACATATTCGGATATGGGGGAGTCCATTGTTAAGGCAATCTCTTGCCATAATATGGTTTTGATGGTATGGCAAAGGGTTTAAGTTAGGTTGTTATTGTGATTTGATATGTGTGTTGAAGTCGTTCAGGGCTTAGTAATTCGCACATGGAGCCGTGGCGAGTTTCACATCTCATGACTCGTGCCTTGAGTCGGTGAAGGATAGCTTTGCGGAAGCCGTGTGCTTGGAGCATCCGAGGAACCGCCGGACGAGAAGCTTGGAGTGAAGCCGGAGGAAGTAGACTTCGAGGCAAGAGACGCGAAGGAGCATTGCAGAGCCATGCGTCTGATGCTGCCGAGGGACGTGGCCGCGAACGAAGAGAACTTCGAAAGAGAGGGACTCCGAGGGATGAGAGTGAGCGATTGTAACCCGGGAAGGGTAGCTCTTAGGTGAAACTTGGCAATGTGGCCAAGTGTCGGATGGGTTTTCCCGACACCAGTCGACTGCCATGTCATGGCAGTCAACTTCTCTAAGTCGATGGTTTGATCGACTAGTATAAGACTAGTTTAGTGCTTGGCGCATTTGCCATGGGTGTGATCGTGATCGATGTCAGCGTGATCGACTTCCGAGAATGGCGATCTATCGATGTCTTGCCGCAGAATGGAGTCGACTCCTTTGAGCACTCGACTGATCGAGCATCAGTCGACTGATGGTAGGATCAGTCGACTGATGCCAGTACCGTTGGATGAAGTCCAACGTGGAAAGCGGCCGTTATTGGGCAACGGCTACAGGACCAGTCGACTGATCGAGGGCATCAGTCGACTGATCCTGTGTCAACGGGAAGAAACCCTCTTCCTCTATAAAAAGGAAGGGGATGGGGCTTTGGGAGGCTAATGCTTGAACGCCCAACTATTCCCAAAGTGCCCTAAACGTTTTTCCACTCTTCTACTTGCTCTAATCTTCATTCCATTGTAGAAGAGTGATCTTGATTGTAAAGGTTACCTCCACCTAGCTTGGTGCAAAGGAGAGACCAATATTGGATTGGCTTTGAAGGAGTGATTCACCTCGGACGAATCGGGATCGTGGATTAGCGGCGTAGCCGTGAACCACGTTACATCTTCTTGTTAGCGTTTGTTTTCTTGTAACTTCTATTTGCTTGTCTTTATTTGCATATTCCGCTTGCGCTAATCTTTTGTAGATGAGCAAATTACGACATCCATCATAAGAGGGCTATTCACCCCCCTCTAGCCGGCCAATCGATCTCCTACAAGTGGTATCAGAGCCAGGTTGCTTGTCACCGGACTAACCTCCGTAACAATCTCTACATCTCAAATGGCCGGCTCAAACATCCACCCACCGAAGTTCGATGGCGAATTCTCTTGGTGGAAAAAGAGAATGGAGGTATTCTTCGAAACCGACTTTGAAATATTATTAATTATGGAAAACGGTTTCGAGTTGCCTAGGAACGAAGATGGGGAGCCATTGAAAAAATTGAGATGGAGCAAAAGACAAAGAGAGGAGTATTTGGCAAATTCAAAGGCCAAGCACCACCTCTACAATGTGCTCCCTCAACAAGAAGTCAATAGGATAGGAGAGTGTGCTAGCGCCAAGGAAATGTGGGAGAAATTAATAGAGATTCATGAAGGCACCTCCGAGGCAAAGCTAGCAAGGAGAGATGTTCTTCGCTCCCAATTGTCCAATATCAAACTTGAAAAGGGAGAGAAGGTAAAATCCCTACACTCTAGATTTAAGGAAATTCTAACCGGTTTAACAAGTGTAGGTGAAAAGCTTTCCAACCGGGATATGGTAATGAAGGTCATAGATGCCTTTCCCCGGTCCTCAAGATGGAGTTCCATGGTGGATTCATTTTACATCTCCAAGAACTTGGAAGTAAGTACCTTGGAGGAGTTTTTCTCAACAATGGAGCTCCACGAAACTAGGCTTGAAGGAATACAAGAAGAGCCTAGAATTCAACCCTCAAGAGGAGTAGCCTTAATGGCAAATAAGGGAAAGAAGAAGATAGAGATCCCCTCCTCCTCCGATGACGAAGCGTCCTCCTCCTCCTCCATGGATAGCACGGAAGAAGCGTACATGGTAAGGAGGGTAAGACGTGCTTTAAAAGGTTTTCATTTTCATAAATCTAATGATAGGAATAAAAGACCAAGGGGGAAGGTCATATGCTACAATTGCCAAGGAGAGGGGCACATAAGGGATAATTGTCCCCTCCTAAACAAGAGCAAGCAAGAGGAAAGGAAAAAAGAAGGAAGAAAAGAAGAAGAAGAAGGGGAGCAAGAAGAAAAAGGAAGAAGAAAAGAAGGCCAAGGAAAAAGGAAAGGCCATGGCTCTCAAAGCAAAGACATGGGATGACCTTGCTTCCTCATCCTCATCCGAAGAAGAAGAGCATGTCTATTCCAACCTAGCACTAATGGCTCTTCATGACTCGGATTACTCCTCCTCCTCCACCGAAAATGAAGGATCAAGCTCAAGAGGAGAGAGCTCAAGTGAAGGGGGAGCTTCTACATCCTCCTCATCCGAAGAAGAAGAAGAGGACATGGAAACTATGGTAACGAATGCCTCTCCTAAGAAAATAGTTTCCATAATCTCTAGTTTAACTAAGGACTTATTTGGAATGAAAAAGAAAAATAAAAGCATGTTTAATCAAATTAAGGACTTAGAAAATAAACTAGAAAATGCATGCTTAAATGATAATATTTCTTCTAATGATGCATGCTCACATGATCTTTATGTGCCATTAGATGTTAGTGATGCATGTATAAATGAAAATAGGGCTTTAAGGGAAAAGGTAGACTATTTAACCAAAGCCCTAGAAAAGTTTACTATTGGCTCAAACACATTAAATATGATCATTGGGAGCCAAAGGGCAAGTTTTAACAAGAAAGGCCTAGGCTACAAGGAAAAGAAAAATGAAAAGGCCTACAAATGCCTAATAGCTAGGGGACAAGATAAAAAGAAAGTAATTGATAGAAAATGGATCCCCAAGGAGTATCTTGTGAACCCAATAGGAAAGAACTTATTTTGGGTTCCAAAATCCATCCTTAAGGGTTAGGATAACCCTAGGGTAGTCAACCATATGAACTTGACCTATATCATATTTTTGGTTGACTTAAGATGACGGGACAACATTTTTAAATAGTGTTGGGTGATGATAACGTGCCCATAAATAGATAATAATGCTTAAATCATGATGATTAATGTAATTCCAATGTACGGTTGTAATCATGATTTATGCTATTGATATTTGGAACATAATCATGGGAAATAGGTTTAAATCATGCCTTAGGTGATACTTTGTTTATTATCATCATATAATACCTAATGCATAATTAATATTTGATGAAAATATGTATTTCATGATCATAATGTAAATTTAATTGATATATGCCTTTATGATCATGAGAATTGTTAGGTTGATACTTAACCTTGATAGAATTGTATGAATATATGGTTAAGTATATACAAATACCCCCTAGGATGCATCTCACACTCACTATAGGCTACTTTGATTGAAAACTTAGCATGAGTGAGATGTTAGGATGATACAAATGTCCACTAATGCCTATGGCATTTATATGGTCATTTAAAGTATCAAAATAGCAATAATAGACTAATCATGGGGAAGGCTTATGTCTAATTCATAGACATATTGCCCAAAGATCATGGTTGTATATTTCATATGTTTTCAAAACAATTTCTTACCTTAAAATAAATGTATTCATGTTTTGAAACAATTGAAATCAAAACTAGGTGTTAAAATGGATACTCTTATGATCAAAAACCTAGTAGTTTTTTAAAGCTTTTGGATTTTTGGCAAATAAGTGGAAATATAATGATTTTTCATGAAACCCTATTTTTCACTGATAGATATACTTAAAAGAAATGTGTTCCCCAAATTTCATGATTTTTTGAATTTTCTGAAATTTTTAATGCATTTACGAAATTGATCAAAATCGAAAATCACGAAAATCATGTGCCCGGTCATTTGAGTATCTGAACCGATCAGTGATGGCTAATCAGAACAGTGAAGGCCAAATTCAGGTTTTAATTCAATTTTTGGTATTTTTCCTTCTATTATACTTGATGCCATGAGTTTATAACTTAGTGTTAATCTTTTTGATGGTGTCAAAGTGGGAGAAATAATTAGGGTTTAAGTTAATTATTTTAGGGGGAGAAATATATGATAGGGGGAGAAAATTTGTATAGAGAGTTTCATGGATTAAGGGGGAGTTGCATGTTGCTATATCATGTTTATGTTTACATGCTTTCTTACCTTAAAATTTATATCAAATGTTTTTACCTAACTTAAACGGATTGCCACACATCAAAAAGGGGGAGATTGTTAAGGCAATCTCTTGCCATAATATGGTTTTGATGGTGTGGCAAAGGGTTTAAGTTAGGTTGTTATTGTGATTTGATATGTGCGTTGAAGTCATGCAGGGCTTAGTAATTCGCACATGGAGCCGTGGAGAGTTTCACATCTCATGACTCGTGCCTTGAGTCGGTGAATGATAGCTTTGCAGAAGCCGTGCGCTTGGAGCATCCGAGGAACCGCCGGACGAGAAGCTTGGAGTGAAGCCGGAGGAAGTAGACTTCGAGGCAAGAGACGCGAAGGAGCATTGCAAAGTCGTCGCGCTGATCTTTGCGAGGGGCGTGGCGTGAGCGAAGAGAACCGAGCGAGGGACTCAGGGGATGAGTGGCGATTGTAACCGGGAAGGGTAGCTCTTAGGTGAAACTTGGCCATTTGGCCAAGTGTCGGATGGGTTTTCCCGACGCGATCATTGCCATGTCATGGCGATCGCTATCAATCGATGGATTCGATCGGTGGTATAAGACTGATTTAGTGCTTGGCGATCATTGCCATGGGCGGCCGATCGGCGTGTCGATCGGCTTGCGAGAGAATCGGTCGGTGATGTAACGTGCGAGCGCGAGAATGGAGTCGACTCATTGAGCACTCATTGATCGAGCATCGGATCGGTGATGGTAGATCGTCGGTGATGCCGATCTGGTTGGATGGAATCCAGCGTGGAAAGCGGCCGTTATTGGGCAGCGGCTACGGGATCGATCGGTGATCGAGGCATCGATCGGTGATCCTTTGTCAACGGGAAGAAACCCTCTTCCTCTATAAAAAGGAAGGGGATGGGGCTTTGGGAGGCTAATGCTTGAACGCCCAACTATTCCCAAAGTGCCCTAAACGTTTTTCCACTCTTCTACTTGCTCTAATCTTCATTCGATTGTAGAAGAGTGATCTTGATTGTAAAGGTTACCTCCACCTAGCTTGGTGCCAAGGAGAGACCAATATTGGATTGGCTTTGAAGGAGTGATTCACCTCGGACGAATCGGGATCGTGGATTAGCGGCGTAGCCGTGAACCACGTTACATCTTCTTGTTAGTGTTTGTTTTCTTGTAACTTCTATTTGCTTGTCTTTATTTGCATATTCCGCTTGCACTAATCTTTGGTAGACGAGCAAATTACGACATCCATCATAAGAGGGCTATTCACACCCCTCTAGCCGGCCAATCGATCCCCTACATCTAGCACATGTGCTGAAGGCAGATGCTGGTAAGTTGGAACCTCGTACAGAAGTACCCATGTTCGTTGGCTATCCCAGGGGAACGAAGGGTGGATTGTTTTATAGTCCTAGAGTCAGAGGGTGATCGTTAACACGAACGCCAGATTTCTTGAGGAAGACTATGTGATGAGCCAAAGCCCAAGAGTAAAATTGTTCTGGAGGAGTTAAAAGGGGAAGTCACTTCTTTAGTACCACCGATACAAGAGGATATACCACATGTCACTACACCGCATGTCACAGAGGATACACAAGTGATACCTCGTCGTAGTGGGAGGGTTGTAAGACAGCCTAATAGATTCATGTTCTTGGGAGAATCTTCTGATTTGGTCCCTAGCGAACTTGAACCTGATCCCTGGACATATGACGAGGCAATCCAAGATAAAGATGCAGTATCATGGCAAACTGCAATGAATGTTGAGATTGAATCTATGGATTCAAATCAGGTCTGGGAGCTAGTAGAACCACTCGATGGTGTAAAAACCATTGGATGCAAGTGGATCTACAAGAGAAAGAGAGGAATAGATGGGAAGGTTGAGACCTTCAAAGTGAGGCTTATTGCGAAGGGATATACTCAGAAAGAGGGTATCGATTATGAGGAGACCATTTCGCCGGTAGCCATGCTTAAGTGTATCCGGATTCTCTTATGCATAGCAGCTCATATGGATTATGAGGTGTGGCAGATGGATGTCAAGACAGCTTTCCTTAATGGAAGTCTTGAGGAAAACATCTACATGAAGTAACCAGAGGGATTCATTGCTAAGGGCAAAGAGCATCTTGTGTGTAAGCTTAATCGGTCCATTTATGGATTGAAACAAGCTTCGAGGTCTTGGAACATCCAGTTTGATGAGGTGATCTAGTCTTATGGATTTATTCAAAGTCCGGATGAGTCTTGTGTATACAAGAGATGTGACAGAAACGTAGTGGTATTTCTTGTACTATACGTAGATAACATTTTAGTGATTGGCAACAATATCAAAGTGTTATCGGGCGTAAGGGTATGGTTGTCCAAATAGTTTGATATGAAGGACTTGGGAGAGGTGAGACACATCCTTGGGATCAAGGTTATAAGAGATCGCAGGAAAAGGATGTTGTGCTTATCCCAAGCTTCATACATAGACAAGATTATGGATCGTTTTAGCATGCAAAACTCCAAGAAGGGTTTTCTACCTTTCAGGCATGGAGTTCCTTTATCTAAGGAGATGTGTCCTAGATCATCTGAGGAGATATAGGAGATGAAGGTGGTTCCTTATGCTTCGGCAGTAGGAAGCCTCATGTATACGATGCTATGTACGAGACCAGATATCTACTTTGCCGTGGGCATGGTCAGCGGATATCAGAGTAATCCAGGACAGGGACATTGGACTGCGGTAAAGCATATATTGAAGTGCTTGAGAAGGACTAGGGAATATATGCTAGTTTACCGAGCAGACCAATTACTCCCTGTGGGTTATACGGATTCCGACTTCCAATCAGATAGGGATAACAGTAGGTCTACCTCAGGTTTTGTGTTTACTTTGGGAGGTGGAGCCATTGTATAGAGGAGTGTCTAGTAGAAATGCATGGCGGACTCTACCATGGAAGCTGAGTATGTGGCAGCCTCTGAGGCAGCCAAAGAAGCTGTGTGGCTCAGGAACTTCCTGATGGACTTGGATGTGATTTCTGGTTTGCCCAGAACTATCACAATTTATTGTGATAATAGTGGTACAGTTGCAAACTCAAAGGAACCACGAGCCCATAAGGCTAGTAAACACATAGAGCGCAAGTACCACTTGATACGAGAAATCGTAAAGGAGGTAGAACTTGTTGTCGCCTAGATTGCATCAGAGGATGACCTGGTAGACCTTTTCACTAAGGCCCTTCTAGTGAGAGCTTTGATAGGCATGTGGAGGGAAGGGGAATCAGATGTATGGCAGTATGAGGACATCATAGTCGTTTAGTATAAGTGGGAGATTGTAGGGATGTATACTGAAAAGTCTATCTTTTCTTTAAACATCTTTATTTTTGAAATAAGAATCACATGATCATTGTTTGCATATTTTTATGCAATATTGTCTAATACTTTACATTGTAGATAACATGGTGTGTGGTGTCAAGAGAGAGGATGGACGAGGGGATTAGCTTGGGCAGCAACCAATCCTAATTGGATTAGGATTGGGAGTGGTGGCTAGGGTTAGGGTTTTGGGAGCTAGGGGTGGGCGGCAACTCAAGGAGGGTTTCCTTCTTCTTCCTAAGGTTGGCCAGCCATTATGCTTCTCCTCTCTACCTTGGCTTGAGCTCATCCTAATCTTCTTCTCCACTTCCATGGCCGGCCATAAGGAGAGCTAGGATTAGGGTTTGGAGGCTTAGGGTTTAGGAGGCTTGGGTGGCACCAAATAAGGAAAGTTTTCTTTCTTCTTCATCCTTGGTGGCCGGCGCTCATTACCTTCTTTCTAGCCCTTGGGAGGCATCCAAAAGACCCCTTCTCCTTCTTAGGTGGTGGAAACAAGATATAGGGTTTTCCCTTAGTGTCTTGGCCGGTTTCCACCATTATCTCCTTCTCCTTGTTGGCCGGCGGCAAGCATTTCTTTTGTTGCTTGTTGGTTGGCTATAGGAAGGAGATGAGCTTTGTTTCTATTCTTCCTCTTGCTTTGGAAGAGCAAGGAAGGAAGATTTGTGATCTAGGAGCTTTGACTTTTGGTGGATCGTCACCCACACGACGTCCGAAAGGAGGAAGGTCATACATTAGAAGATCGAGAGGTATATCGATTCTCTAATTTTATATGTTACATGTTTCTATTTGTTTATCATTTATAAGCATGTTATAAATCTGTAAATGGCTAAATAATACTTGGATCCCGAGCATAAACACAAAAATTGGCGATCCAGACATCGTCTATTCCGTTGCTACTCGTAGAATAGAGGATGGTCGCTTGAACAACTAGTTTGTTCAAGTGACCTCTCTAAACGAATAACACGACGATGACTTGGTGGTTTGGGCAATCCCTTTTGTCTAGGATTAAATTTTTTTAATCCGGGGACATCGAAGGGATCGCCATGGACAAGCTACCGAGGTGAAGTGGGAAGCGAAGTTTCCCCTCACGGACTCGATAAGCTAAAACCATTAAATTGGTATGAGAGCTTTCGGAGCAAAATCCTTAAGAACTAGCTGAAGCTACCTCACCACACCCTAAATTAGTTAAACCAGGACATAACCCTAAGTGAATTAATTGAGCAATTTCTTAAGATTGGCTTTGTCTAAGGAATTGGTCATTGTTCCGATCAAAGAAGGCCTCTGTGGCTCACCACGACCTGGAAGCCATCTTTTGAAAGGTTCACTTAACTAACTAAAGGTTAAATCTAACTCTGACCCAAGGTTAATTAGTCTTCAAATAATTAAAATTAACTAAGTAAAATTGAAGTCATCTCACAAAAACATATAAGGTTATTATGTTTGGTTATGTAGAAAGGGTGAGATGAATCCTAGGTTAAAATTTTCAACTTAATCTAAAATAGAACTTTATTTGCTAAACGACACCAAAAAATGTCCTATGAAATTTATTACAAAAAATTGCCTAATATTAAGTACTTTAGGGTCTTTGGATGTAGGGTACACATACTAAACACAAAAGACTACTTAGGAAAATTTACCTCTAAAACAATTATCAGAACATTTCTAGGGTATTCAACTACTAGTAGAGCTTATAGGGTATATAACAATGTAACCCTAAAATAGAAGAAACAATTAATGTAGTGTTTGATGAAGAAAATAAGTCAACAAAATCCGAAGTAAAATTGAATAATAAAGAAGTAGAAAATAATGTTAGACCTAAACCTAACCCACAAAACGAATCTAGTGTAGGCCCTAACTTGAATCAATCTAGATTACAAGCTAATCATCCAATTGACCAAGTGATAGGTGATCCAAATGTTGGGGGATCGAAACGGCCGGCTAGAAGGGGGTGAATAGCCCTCGATCGATGGATGTCGTAATTCGTTCATTCTCGTATGCTTGTCTACAATTGTCGTTAATATATGCAGCGGAATAACAATAGAAATAACAACAATACAAGTACAATCAATACACAAGCATATACGTGGTTCGGAACCGAATGGTTCCTACTCCACGGGGTGAGCTCAACGAGCTCGTGTTATGCACACGGCACTAACAACACTCCTTATCGACTACACGTCGGAGGTGGAGAAACCTCTCACAAGCTATTACAACAAGTAATATGAAATACAAAGATAATACAAAAGAGAACTTTTACACAATTGCTTTGATCGCTTTCTTGTTGCTTACTTTAGATGGCTCTTGAAGGTCTGGAATGTAGCAGCAATTCCCCTCTAATAGCTTCACAAAAACCATGGCGAAATCCTCCAACTCGAGCTCCTTTTATAACCTGCATCAAGCTATTTTCGTGCCCATCAGTCGACTGAACGTGACCATCGATCGGTGGTCCCGCTTGTCTCACAACGCCGGATCTATGTTGGTTAAGTTCCAAGCGGGTCACACATCCGATCGATGGCACCCATCGATCACAATCGATCATCCATCGATCGAGCAGTCTTTGGCGAGCTCGACTCCATTCTGTGCCCATGCACAGTGTCATCAGTCGACTATCATCCCTCGGCAGTCGACTGATTCTCCCAACAGTCGACTGCCCTCCCTCGGCAGTCAACTGATCAGCCAGACTTGGTTCAGTCGAACATTGGTCGAACCCATACAACCTAGACGGTCGCAATGATCGCCGTACACAAAGTTGTTTGAGCGTCCGACACTCAGTCTTAGCCACTTGGCCAAGTCCACCTTATCCCTCATGGAGTTCCCCACCGAAGCTCTCTTCCCTCGGCCTACGTCCCTCGGATGCGCCAAGCGCATGGCTTCACAACGCCATCCTTCTTGTCTCACGCCCTAGAAGTATGCTTCCCTTTGGGCTCACTCCATTCGCTCCCCGTCCGGCGGTCCCTCGGATGCACCAAGCGCACGGCTTCGCAATGCCATCCTTCACCGACTCAAGGACCCAAGCCTAGTGAACTTGTCAAGTTCTCAAGACTTCCCAAATGCACCAAGCGCACGGCTTCATAATGCATTTCTCACCAAGCACCAAGCGCACGGCTTCGCAATGCTTGCATTTCCCATGCCAAGCACCAAGCGCACGGCTTCGCAATGCTTTGGACTTTCCCATGCCAAGCACCAAGCGCACGACTTCACAATGCTTTGGACTTTCCCATGCCAAGGCTTCCCCCTTGGACTTTCACACCAAGCTCCATGCTTGGATTTTCCATGACAATCCCATGTCATGAGTTTTGTCTATCATCAAAATACTATCAAGGTACTGCTCGAGTCAAACTCGAGTCAACCTGGGTCGATTGCACCAACAATCTCCCCCTTTTTGACATTACATCAAAAAGGTCCTCCCCAAGAGTATGAATGCCTCATATCCCAATGAGATCTTACAATCTCTCCCTTGTAGGAACACATGCCTACAATCTTTCTAGTGATCTCATATCACTTAAAGAGAGGCAACCCAATTTTACTCCCATGAGAAAATACACATCCATCTTCCCATGATGGATACCTCCCCCTAGAGGCTTGCTCCCCCTTGACCATTGCACCAACAATGTCCTTGGAGAGTCCTTAAGCCAATAGGAACATTAAACCAAACAAAATTAAGGCAAAGTTCAACAATGAACTCTCATCCACCTTAAAATTGATACTCACCCTCAACCCAACTCCTAATCCATATCCAATGGATTTCCACCCTCTCTAATGCTCTCCCAAGCATATCCTAGGGTTAGGAGTGGTTAGGGGACCAAAACACAGCTGAACATGGGCCTAACCAACATGGTTTACCCGAAATCAGCATTTTCAGTCAACTGTGTCAGAAACCAATCGACTGATACACTCATCACCGACCGCCTCTGCGATCATTGATAATCGATTTAGAAGTTTTCAATTCGAAATGACTTTCTGAAATTCATAAGTAAATATACATAAGTAGATAAATCTTGAAATTTGGTATGTATACTACTTATCACAAACATTATGGGTAAAAAATATTAGAAAATTATTTTACCCATTAAACTAGGAGATTGATACAAAGTTCAAAATTTAAGAAAAGCTTCAATAAAGAGCCCTCTTTGTATCATCTCATTCAATGGTGATAGCTATCAAAAGATAGGCTTCACCAAGGTTTTTCAAAATGTTTTCAAAAAGTTTTTAAAACCTTTATTTTCTTTTTCCTAAACATCTCTCCAATATCTAGATGTGTAAAACACATACAAGTCAAGTTTTTAGTGAGATGTGGGTTTTTTTTCTTTATGTTCTCATGCATATTTCTAAGGCAATATTCTTTGATTCCCATCAAATCATGCCATAGTCCATAATTTCATTTTATTTATATGCATGATATGATTATGGCATAGATATGATATAAGTAAAAGCATATGCCAATATCATGATGTCATGACATGTAAATGAGATCTAGGCATTCATGACATCTAAACATAAATCTAAACATGATCATGGCATTTTTATAGATACAAATGAGAATGATGTCATGACATGGCAAGGCAAATAAAGCATGACAAGAAAAATATACTAAGGTATAAAATACCTAAGTGTTAAAATCAATTTGCCATTTCTAGGGATTAAATTCACTTTGCCTTAAACCATTCATTTCCCTAGTGTGCCAAAAACCCAAAATAGCACACCACGACCTCTATGACCTAATTGTGCCAATTTAAATCATTCTAAACTTCTCAAACACATTGGCACATCCTAATGTGTCAACTCTACTATGGTTAGGTTAACTACCCATCCATTTAGGGTTGACACACCCTAACCCATCTAGCGTGAATCAATCACGCTTTTAGGAACCCAATACCTATTGGAGCTCCTTGGGTTAACAAGGTATTCCCTAGGGATAACTTCCCTAGATACCTTTCTAATGACCCTTTTTGGCTTTGAAGCCTTAGTCAAATGGGTCATACTTGGGTCAACTCTAGAGGTGACTCCTCCATTGACCTTCTTAGTCACTACATTTGATTTCTTTGAGGTGTTAGCCACTAAACACATACCATGGCTAGACTTAGGGATGGCTTCCCTATTAGCCTTGGTTTTCCTAGACCTAGATGTGGTTCCATAATTAAATGGAACATTATGGTAGGACATAGGTTTGTGACCCAAACCCTTCTTGCCCTTAGACATTTCTTGTTTTCTAGGTCTTGACTTTTGTACATTAGACCCCTTAACCAAATTTGATATTATTGCTAGGGTCTTCTCCAATTTTTCTAGCCTTGACCTCAAGGCTTGGTTTTCTAACTCTAATTTTCCCAATTTTGAATTTTCATTTATCTTTTGGGAAATATTTTTCTTTTTAGGCATATGCCTAGATTTCTTGGGATTAACACCCAAGTTTTCTTCAATTCTCCTAATTGACTCCCTAGGTAAAATAGATCTAGTGTTTTGAGTCCTAGGTTTGTTCTTAGAGAAACTAACATGCTTAGCACCTAAGCAATAAACCTTATTGTTTCTCCTAGCATGCTTTTAATTAATAATGGCAAGAGAACTAAAATAATTCTTAGCATGCTTTTTAATTCTAGAAATTGAAGGTGCATTATTTAAATGTACCTTAGGGTTAGCTTTAGAAGCTCCCCCTACATGAGTCACACCTTCTTGCCCTTTCTTCCTCCCCCTAGGGCATTGGCTTCGGTAATGTCCCCGTTAGTTGCATGTAAAGCACACAATGTGCTCTTTGCTCTTGATTTTGGGAACACCGGCATCCTTTGACTTTGGGTTGACTTTTGGTGTTGATGCCTTTTCCTTAGCCAATTTAGGGCATTTACTCTTGTAGTGCCCTTTCTCCCTACACTCAAAGCATATTATGTGATTTTTATTTAAAATAACAATACTTGAGTTACCTATGGAGTTGGTGGAGGCCTCTTCACTTCTTCCGGAGGTAGAAGCTTCATTTTGAACTTGCTCCGGAATTGAAATCCTTTCCTCCCCCTCAACGCTAGAGGTGGAGGTCTCCACCAAATCATCAACATCATCAAAAGTAGATGGTGCTTCTTCTTCGGCATTATCCTCTACATGTGTCGGTTGGGAGTTTTCTTGAAACTTCATTATCTTCTCCCATAATTCCTTTGCATCCCTATAGTCACCCAAACTAGACCAAATTTTGTTAGGTAACAAATCACTAAATAATTTTATTACCTCGAGATTTGTCTTGAAGTCCTTAATTTGGTCTTGGGTCCACCTTGACTTTTCAATTTGCTTGTTGTATTTGTCCCTAGGCATCTCAAAACCATTTTCTACAATAATCATATACTCAAAATTGGTTTCGAGATATACCTCCATCCGTTTCCTTCACCAAGCAAAATCTCCATCGAATTTCGGTGGATGGATGAAGCCGGCCATTTTGTAGTGCTCTTGCGGCGGTTAGTCCTTGAAGAGCGACCTCAGCTCTGATACCACTTGTTGGGGGATCGAAACGGCCGACTAGAGGGGGGTGAATAGCCCTTGATCGATGGATGTCGTAATTTGTTCGTTCTCGTGTGCTTGTCTACAATTGTCGTTAATATATGCAGCGGAATAATAATAGAAATAACAACAATACAAGCACAATCAATACACAAGCATATACGTGGTTCGGAACCGAATGGTTCCTACTCCACGGGGTGAGCTCAACGAGCTCGTGTAATGCGCACGACACTAACAACACTCCTTATCGACTACACGTCGAAGGTGGGGAGAAAACTCTCACAAGCTATTACAACAAGTAATATGAAATACAAGAAGAAATACAAAGACAATACAAAAGAGAACTTTTACACAATTGCTTTGATCGCTTTCTTGTTGCTTGCTTTAGATGGCTCTTGAAGGTCTGGAATGCAACAGCAATTCCCCTCCAATAGCTTCACAAAAACCATGGCGAAATCCTCCAACTCGAGCTCCTTTTATAACCTGCATCAAGCTATTTTCGCGCCCATCAGTCGACTGATCGTGACCATCAGTCGACTGGTCCCGTAGCCATTGTCTCACAACGGCCAGATCCACGTTGGTTAAGTTCCAACGGATCACACATCAGTCGACTGATGGCACCCATCAGTCGACTGATCATCCATCAGTCGAGTGCTGGCGAGCTCGACTCCATTCTGTGCCCATGCACAGTGTCATCAGTCGACTGCCATCCCTCGGCAGTCGACTGATTCTCTAACGATCATTGCCATCCTCGGTGATCGATCGGCTGAACTTGGTTCAGTCGAACAATGGTCAAACCCATACGACCTAGAGCAGTCGACTGGCACCTATGCCAGTTGACTGATGTCGGCTAAAACCTCAAACACAAAGTTGTTTGAGCGTCCGACACTCAGTCTTAGCCACTTGGCCAAGTCCACCTTATCCCTCATGGAGTTCCCCACCGAAGCTCTCTTCCCTCGGCCTACGTCCCTCGGATGCACCAAGCGCACGGCTTCACAACGCCATCCTTCGCGTCTCATGCCCTAGAAGTATGCTTCCCTTTGGGCTCACTCCATTCGCTCCCCATCCGGTAGTCCCTCGGATGCACCAAACCAAGCGCACGGCTTCGCAATGCCATCCTTCACCGACTCAAGGACCCGAGCCTAGTGAACTTGCCAAGTTCTCAAGACTTCCCAAATGCACCAAGCGCACGGCTTCGCAATGCATTTCTCACCAAGCACCAATCGCACGGCTTCGCAATGCTTGGATTTCCCATGCCAAGCACCAAGCGCACGACTTCGCAATGCTTTGGACTTTCCCATGCCAAGCACCAAGTGCACGGCTTCGCAATGCTTTGGACTTTCCCATGCCAAGGCTTCCCCCTTGGCCTTCCACACCAAGCTCCATGCTTGGATTTTCCATGCCAACCCCATGTTGGACTTTCCCATGACAATCCCATGTCATGAGTTTTGTCTATCATTAAAATACTATCAAGGTACTGCTCGAGTCAAACTCGAGTCAACCTGGGCCGATTGCACCAACACCAAATTTAGGGGTTCAAACTAGAGCATCCTACAGGAATCTAAGTCAAATCTCATTTATATCTAAAATCAAACCCAAAACCATAGAGCAAGATCTTTTTTACCTAGATTGGATCATTGCTATGTAAGAAGAGTTAGCTCAATTCACTAGGGGTCATGTTTTGGAATTAGTACCCCCACCTAAAGGAAAAACAATCATTGGAACATGATGTGTATTTCAAAATACGATGGCATGCTCGGAGGCTCATTGGCTCCCATGTCCCCGGATTAAAATTTTTACTAATGAAAACTAATCCAGATGGGATGAGTTTCCTAAGCACAACCAATTCGTCGTCGTGCTAACGACTTGTGGGATCGCTTGAACAAACTAGTTGTTCAAGCAACCAAGCTCTTCTAGTCGGTTAGCCGCGGAAGAGACGACGGACGGATCGTCGATTTTTGTGTTTATCTTTGGGGTCCATGATTATACAAATACATATGGATGTAGACATGTATAATCAACACACACAATCATATTAATAAGAACATGCAAATATCAATAATAAAACTTGTAAAAACTTTTATACCTCTCGATCTTCTATCGTATGCCCTAACCTCTTTGTAGACTTCGTGTG
This sequence comes from Wurfbainia villosa, assembly GCA_025175895.1. Classification (NCBI taxonomy): domain Eukaryota; kingdom Viridiplantae; phylum Streptophyta; class Magnoliopsida; order Zingiberales; family Zingiberaceae; genus Wurfbainia; species Wurfbainia villosa. Next base: position 35,353,904 of record CM045998.1, on the reverse strand, counting down.
GGCGAAGATCCTCCACAAGTTGAAGCTTCCTAGATCTTCTTCAATCAAAAGAAAGAAGAATTCTCCTTCCCTTCTTGCTTGAGCCAACCACCAAGCCACAAAGGCTTGATGCCGCCGACCCCAAGAAAAGGAGAACAAGATGGCCAACCAAGGAACCGAACAAGGGAACAATCCCTAGCTCCTTTGTGCCGCCGGCCAAGAGGAAAAGAAGAGGAGAAGAGGAATCGGTTGAGCCTCGACCAAGGTAGAGGGAAGAGTGGTAGGAGCCGGCAACACCTTAGGAAGAAGAATAACACCTCTCCTATAGTTGCCGCCCACCTTAGCTTCCAAACCCTTGCCGCCCAACCAAAGAACCAAACCCTAATCTCCTTAGGGTTTCCTCCTTAGAGTTTCTTGCCACCCAAGCTTATGATAGGCAAAACCCTAATCTCCAAAACCAACTCACTACCTTGCTTGCCGCCCACATTAAGCCTCCTTTTATAGAGTTAGGCTTAAGCCTTGTTTTAATCTCCACCGTTGGTTCTAGGGATTTAATCTCAACCGTCGGATCTAGAGATTTAATCTCAACCGTTGGATCTAGAGATTTAATCTCAACCGTCGGATCTAGAGATTTAATATCAACCGTCGGATCTAGAGATTTAATCTCAACCGTCGGATCTAGAGATTTAATCTCAACCGTCAGATCTAGAGATTTAATCTCAACCGTCGGATCTAGGGATTTAATCTCAATCGTCAGATCTAGAGATTTAATCTCAACCGTCGGATCTAGAGATTTAATCTCCACCGTCGGATCTAGAGATTTAATCTCAACCGTCGGATCTAGAGATTTAATCTCAACCGTCGGATCTAGAGATTTAATCTCCACCGTCGGATCTAGAGTTTTATTTTCCATCATTGGATCTAGGCTTCATGAGGATTATATTAGGCTACGATAGGGGCCATGAGGAGGAGTTGGATCTTGGCCACCCGATGGATCGGAACCACACAAACTTGATCCATCAATGATGTTCCATTCCACTAGAGGATCATCATTGAATTACCTCACCAACCCCCATAATTTAATATGGGTTCCATACATTATTCGTACATCCATCTCCCCGTGTTTAAAATATCGAATGTCCGTCAATTAATTGATTTACTAACCATCAATCAATTAACATCTAACTCCTCGAGTAGTACCACTCAACCTTATCATCACGTTGACTAAGTCAACCTGTAGGGTTTACATGATGAACCTTATGAGCTCCTCAAGGGGACATCATCAACCTAATATATAGGACACGGTTTTCTCCTATAATCAACGGCACACCATGTAAATAATATCATTTCCCAACTTACCGGGCATATTGATTTAATCCATATAAATCTCACCCTTTGGTAAATCAAAGAAATAAATACTAAGTACATGTGCCTGTTATTATATCGGGATTAAGAGCACGTACAACATAATATCCGATGTCCGATTCAATTATGTAGTCAGCAATAAATTGAATCACCTCTATGTCGGTCCTGCTCAATACACCTAAGTGTACTAGTGTAACTCTATGTTCAAGACAAAACAATACCAAGCTACACTACAACCATGCCAATGGTTTATCCAAAACCATCTTGGTTGTGAGCCTCAACTTATATTCTACAAGGGACTGATAACATGATCTTCTGTGCCACACCAACCACCATATTATCTACAATGTAAAGTATTAGACAATATGCACACATATAATAAATATAAAGTGCAAACAATGATCATGTGATTCTTATTTCAAAATAAAAATGTTCATACAAAAAAGCTAGGCTTTCAGTATACATTCCAACAAAATAAACTTGATGACAAAGGTGAAGTTATAAGGAATAAAGCTATGTTAGTAGATAAGGGGTTTAGTCAAGTAGAGGGACTAGATTATGATGAAACATATGGACCCGTAGCTAGACTCGAATCTATTAGAATGCTATTAGCCTACGCTGCACATCAAGGTTTTAAGTTGTTTCAAATGGATGTCAAGTCAGTGTTTTTAAATAGATTCATCAAAAAAGAAGTTTATGTTAGCCAACCACCAGGATTCGAAATCTTAGACCAACCTAACCTTGTACTTAAACTTAAAAATGTTGGTGCAATCGACCCAGGTTGACTCGAGTTTGACTCGAGCAGTACCTTGATAGTATTTTGATGATAGAAAAAACTCATGACATGGGATTGTCATGGGAAAGTACAACATGGGGTTGGCATGGAAAATCCAAGCATGGAGCTTGGTGTGGAAGTCCAAGGGGGAAGCCTTGGCATGGGAAAGTCCAAGGCATTGCGAAGTCGTGCGCTTGGTGCTTGGCATGGGAAATCCAAAGCATTGTGAAGCCGTGCGCTTGGTGCTTGGTGAGAAATGCATTGCGAAGCCGTGCGCTTGGTGCATTTGGGAAGTCTTGAGAACTTGGCAAGTTAACTAGACTCGGGTCCTTGAGTCGGTGAAGGATGGCATTGCAAAGCCGTGTGCTTGGTGCATCCGAGGGACCGCCGGACGGGGAGAGAATGGAGTGAGCCCAAAGGGAAGCATACTTCTAGGGCATGAGACGCGAAGGATGGCGTTGCGAAGCCGTGCGCTTGGCGCATCCGAGGGACGTAGGCCGAGGGAAGAGAGCTTTAGTGGGGAACTCCATGAGGGATAAGGTGGACTTGGCCAAGTCGCTAAGACTGAGTGTCGGACGCTCAAACAACTTTGTGTTTAAGGTTTTAGCCGACATCAGTCGACTGGCATAGGTGCCAGTCAACTGCTCTAGGTCGTATGGGTTCGACCAGTGTTCGACTAAACCAAGTCTGGCTGATTAGTCGACTGCCAAGGGAGGGCAGTCAACTATTGGGAGAATCAGTCGACTGCCGAGGGATGGCAGTCGCCTGATGACACTGTGCATGGGCACAGAATGGAGTCGAGCTCGCCAGCACTCGACTGGGTGCCATCAGTCGACTGATGGGTACCATCAGTCGACTGATGTGTGATCCGTTGGAACTTAACCAACGTGGATCTGGCCGTTGTGAGACAATGGCTACGGGACCAGTCGACTGATGGTCATGATCAGTCGACTGATGGGCACGAAAAATAGCTTGATGCAGGTTATAAAAGGAGCTCGAGTTGGAGGATTTCGCCATGGTTTTTGTGGAGCTATTGGAGGGGAATTGCTGCTGCATTCCAGTCCTTCAAGAGCCAATCAAAGCAAGCAACAAACAAGTGATCAAAAGCAATCAGTGAATAGTGTTTCTTTTGTATTGTATTTGTATTCTTGTTTGTATTTGTATATTACTGTTGTAATTTCTTGTGAGAGGTTTCTCCACCTCCGACGCGTAGTCGAGAAGGAGTTTGGTTAGTGTCGTGCGCATAACTAGAGCTCGAGGAGCTCGCCCGTGGAGTAGGAACCATTCGGTTCCGAACCACGTATATCTTGTGTGTTTGTGTGTGCTTATTTGTTGTTAGTATTATTATTGTTTTATTGTTTCCGCTGCGCTAACGACAATCGTAAACAAGCAACGCAACGAGAACGAGCGAATTTCGACATCCAACGATTGAGGGCTATTCACCCCCCCCTCTAGCCGGCCGTTTCGATCCCCCAACAAGTGGTATCAGAGCCGAGGTCGCTCTTCATGGACTAACCGCCGCAAGAGCACTACAAAATGGCCGGCTTCATCCATCCACCGAAATTCGATGGAGATTTTGCTTGGTGGAGGAAACGGATGGAGGTATATCTTGAAACCGATTTTGATTCTATGTTAATTGTAAAAAATGGTTTTGAGATGCCTAGGGACAAACACAACAAGCCCATTGAAAAATCAAAGTGGACCCAAGACCAAATCAAGAACTTCAAGACAAATCTCGAGGTAATTAAATTGATTAGTGATTTGTTACCTAACACTATTTGGTCTAGATTGGGTGATTATAGGGATGCAAGGGAACTATGGAATAAGATAATAAATTTCCAAGAAAACACCCAACCGACACATGTAGAGGATAATGCCGAAGAAGAAGCACCATGTATTTTTGATGATGTTGATGATTTGGTGGAGACCTCCACCTCTAGCGTTGAGGGGGAGGAAAGGATTTCAATTCCGGAGCAAGATCAAAATGAAGCTTCTACCTCCGGAAGAAGTGAAGAGGCCTCCACCAACTCCCTAGGTAACTCAAGTGTTATTATTTTAAATAAAAATCACATAATATGCTTTGAGTGTAGGGAGAAAGGGCACTACAAGAGTAAATGCCCTAAATTGGCTAAGGAAAAGGCATCAACACCAAAAGTCAACCCAAAGTCAAAGGATGCCGGTGTTCCCAAAATCAAGAGCAAAGAGCACATTGTATGCTTTAAATGCAACCAACGGGGACATTACCGAAGCCAATGCCCTAGGGGGAGGAAGAAAGGGCAAGAAGGTGTGACTCATGTAGGGGGAGCTTCTAAAGCTAACCCTAAGGTACATTTAAATAATGCACCTTCAATTTCTAGAATTAAAAAGAATGCTAAGAATTATTTTAGTTCTCTTGCCATTATTAATGAAAAGCATGCTAGGAGAAACAATAAGGTTTATTGCTTAGGTGCTAAGCATGTTAGTTTCTCTAAGGACAAACCTAGGACTCAAAATTTTAGACCTATTTTACCTAAAGAGTCCATTAGGAGAGTTGAAAACCATCTAGGCATTAACCCTAAGAAGGGTAGACACATGCCTAAGAAGAAGAACATTTCCCCTAAACCTAATGAAAATTCAAAATTGAGGAAATTAGAGGTGGTGAGCCAAGCCTTGAGGTCAAGGCTAGAAAAATTGGAGAAGACCCTAGCAATAATATCAAATTCAATTCAAGGGTCAAATGCCCAAAAGTCAAGACCTAAGGTTCAAAAATGGTCTAAGGGCAAGGAAGGTTTGAGTCACAAACCTAAGCCCAAGAAGACTTATCATAATGTTCCATTTAATTATGGAACTATTTCTAGGTCCAGGAAAACCAAGGCTAATAGGGAAGTCATCCCTAAGACTAGTCATGGTGTGTGCTTAGTGGCTAAGGACTTAAGGAAAACCAAGAAAGCCACTAAGAAGGTCAATGGAGGAGTCACCTCTAGAGTTGACCCAAGTAAGACTCAAAAGACTATGGTTTCAAAACCTAAAAGGGTCATTAGGAAGGTATCTAGGGAAGTTATCCTAGGGAATACCTTGTTAACCCAAGGAGCTCCAATAGGTATTGAGTTCCTAGAAGCGTGATCGATTCACGCTAGATGGGTTAGGGTGTGTCAACCCTAAGTGGATGGGTAGTTAACCTAGCCATGATGAGTTGACACATTAGGATGTGCCAATATGGTTTGAGAAGTTTTAAAATGATTTAAATTGGCACAATTAGGTCTTAGAGGTATTGGTGTGCCATTTTGGGTTTTTGGCACACTAAGGAAATAATGACATTAAGGTAAAATATATTTAATCCCTAAAAACGGCAAATTGATTTTCACACTTAGGTATTCTATACCTTAGTATATTTTACTTGCCATGATTTGTTTGCCTTACCATGTCATGACATCATTTTCATTTTTATCTATAAAATGTCATGATCATGTTTAGAATTATTTTTAGATGTCATGTATGCTTAGTTCTCATTCACATGCCATGACATCATGATATTGGCATATGTTTTTATCTAAATCATATTTATTCCATAATCATCATCATGCATAGATTAAAATGAAATTAAGGACTATGCCATGATTTGATGGGAATCAAATCATATTGCCTAGAAATGTGCATGAGACCATTTAAAGAACAAAAACCCACATCTCACTAGATTAATTGCCTTGAATGTGTTTTTACACATCTAGATATAAGTGAGATGTTTAAGGAAAAGAAATTAAAGGTTTTGAAAACATTTTGAAAAACCTTGGTGAAGCCTATCTTTTGATAGCTATCACCATTGAATGGGATGATACAAAGATGGCTCTTTATTGAAGCTCTTCTTAAATTTTGAACTTTGTATCAATCTCCTAATTTAATGGGTAAAATAAATTTCCAATATTTTTCACCCATAGTGTTTAGGATAAGTATTATACGTATGCATTTTCAAGATTTTTAAAATTACGTATATTTACTTATGGATTTCGAAAATCCATTTCTGAAACTGAAAAACTGCAGAATGCGCGATTATCACGATCGCTCAGAATGGCAATCGATGGTAAGTCAAGTCGACTGGCACAGGCTGATTTCGAGTAAACTTGATAGTTAGGCCCATGTTTAGCCATGTTTTGGTCCCCTAACCACTCCTAACCCTAGGATATGCTTGGGAGAGCATTCGAGAGGGTGGAAATCCATTGGATATGGATTAGGAGTTGGGTTGAAGGTGAGTATCAATTTTAAGGTGCATGAGAGTTCATTGTTGAACTTTGCCTTAATTTTGTTTGGTTTAATGTTCCTATTGGCTTAGGGACTCTCCAAGGACATTGTTGGTGCAATGGTCAAGGGGGAGCAAGCCTCTAGGGGGAGGTATCCATCATGGGAAGATGGATGTGTATTTCCTCATGGGAGGAAAATTGGGTTGCCTCTCTTTAAGTGATATGGGATCACTAGAAAGATTGTAGGCATGTGTTCCTCCAAGGGAGATGTTGTAAGATCTCATTGGGATATGAGACATTCATACCCTTGGGGAGGACCTTTGTGATGTAATGTCAAAAAGGGGGAGAAGTTACCAATTAGGGTTCGTTGGAATTCTCATTGGGATACGAGAATTGTCAATATGGGAGAATTGGTACACTTGAGATGGTAGTTTTGTCAATCATCAAAAAGGGGGAGATTGTTGGTGCAATCGGCCCAGGTTGACTCGAGTTTGACTCGAGCAGTACCTTGATAGTATTTTGATGATAGACAAAACTCATGACATGGGATTGTCATGGGAAAGTCCAACATGGGGTTGGCATGGAAAATCCAAGCATGGAGCTTGGTGTGGAAGTCCAAGGGGGAAGCCTTGGCATGGGAAAGTCCAAGGCATTGCAAAGTCGTGCGCTTGGTGCTTGGCATGGGAAATCCAAAGCATTGCGAAGTCGTGCGCTTGGTGCTTGGTGAGAAATGCATTGCGAAGTCGTGCGCTTGGTGCATTTGGGAAGTCTTGAGAACTTGGCAAGTTCACTAGGCTCGGGTCCTTGAGTCGGTGAAGGATGGCATTGCGAAGCCGTGTGCTTGGTGCATCCGAGGGACCATCGGACGGGGAGCGAATGGAGTGAGCCCAAAGGGAAGCATACTTCTAGGGCATGAGACGCGAAGGATGGCATTTCGAAGTCGTGCGCTTGGTGCATCCGAGGGACATAGGCCGAGGGAAGAGAGCTTCGGTGGGGAACTCCATGAGGGATAAGGTGGACTTGGCCAAGTGGCTAAGACTGATTGTCAGACGCTCAAACAACTTTGTGTTTGAGGTTTTAGCCGACATTAGTCGACTGGCATAGGTGCCACCGATCCGCTTCTAGGTCGATGGGTTCACTGTGTTTGACTTAACTAAGTTCTGGCCGATCACCAACTACCGAGGGAGGGCAATGACTATTGAGAATCGGCCGACGCCGAGGGATGGCAATGATCGATCGATGACGGCACGGCACGAGTAATGGAGTCGAGCTCGCCAAAGACTCGATCGATGGATGATCGGGCCGATCGATGGGTGCCATCAGTCGACTGATGTGTGATCCGTTGGAACTTAACCAACGTGGATCTGGCCGTTGTGAGACAACGACTACGAGACCAGTCGACTGATGGTCATGATCAGTCGACTGATGGGCGCAAAAAACAACTTGATGCAGGTTATAAAAGGAGCTCGAGTTGGAGGATTTCGCCATGGTTTTTGTGGAGCTATTGGAGGGGAATTGCTGCTGCATTCCAGTCCTTCAAGAGTCAATCAAAGCAAGTAACAAACAAGTGATCAAAAGCAATCGGTGAAAAGTGTTTCTTTTGTATTGTATTTGTATTCTTGTTTGTATTTGTATATTACTGTTGTAATTGCTTGTGAGAGGTTTCTCCACCTCCGACGTGTAGTCGAGAAGGAGTTTGGTTAGTGTCGTGCACATAACTAGAGCTCGAGGAGCTCGCCCGTGGAGTAGGAACCATTCGGTTCCGAACCACGTATATTGTGTGTGTTTGCGTGTGCTTATTTGTTGTTAGTATTATTATTGTTTTATTATTTCCCCTGCGCTAACGACAATCGTAGACAAGCAACGCAACGAGAACAAGCGAATTCTGACATCCAACGATTGAGGGCTATTCACCTCCCTCTAGCAGGTCGTTTCGATCCCCCAATAAAAAAAAACCTTATATGGATTAAAGCAAGCTCCTAGAGCTTGGTATGAAAGGCTATCAATCTATCTTAAGTCTAAAGGATTCAATCGAGGATTAGTTGACCCTACTCTATTTGTAAAAATCATAGGAAAAGAAATTTTTATCGCACAAATCTACGTAGATGATATAATCTTTGGAACAACCAACACAACACTTTTAAATGAGTTCATTTCACTAATGGGAAGTGAGTTTGAAATGAGCTTAGTAGGTGAACTTACCTTCTTCTTAGGATTACAAATAAAACAAATTAGAGAAGGAATTTACATGCATCAACGTAAATATACTAAGGAATTAATTAGTAAATTTGGAATGCAAAATGCTAAAGAAATTAGTACGCCTATGGAAACCAATGTAAACATTGGAGAAGACTTAGAGGGAAAAACTATAGATTTAAAATATTATAGGAGTGCGATAGGTAGCCTTTTGTACTTAACTACAAGTTGACTTGATATACTCTTTGCAGTATGTGTGCAAGATTTCAATCTTGTGCCAAAGAATCATATCTAACCTTAGTTAAATGAATCTTTAGATACTTAAAAGGAACACAAAATGTAGGAATTTGATACCCTAGGTCAAATGAGATCGAACTAGTCGGCTACTCTGACTCTGATTATGTCGGTAGTAAACTCGATAGGAAGAGTACGAGTGGATGTTGTCAACTCCTAGGATCGAGTCTAGTCAGCTGGTGTAGTAAAAAGCAACATTGTGTTTCTTTGTCTACCACCGAAGCCGAGTACGTAGCCATGGGTGAGTGTGTAGCTCAACTTCTTTGGATGAAGCACACTATCAAAGACTTCCAATTAAACTTTAGTAATACTAAAATCTTGATTGATAACATTAGCTCAATTAACTTAACTAAAAACCCAATATATCATTCTAGAACTAAACACATAGAAGTAAAACATCACTTTATAATGGAACATGTAGCTAATGGAAATGTAAAGCTTGAATATGTGGAATTGAAATCGAACCTAACAGACAATTTTATAAAACCTTTACCCGAAGCAGAGTTCAGTCTACTTAGACGAAGATTAGGAATGTGTGTAGTAGAGTAGGACCTATTTTTTACTATAATCTATCTTTTTATTTTGTGCTACATGGAACTAGATTATGGTTTACCTTAGAGAGCATACACCTGGAGCCAACACATCTCACAACACATAGGTTAAATGTGTTTGTGTACTGAGCCACATAGATGAGCGTGAGATGTTAGGACCTTACTCTTGATTCCAGATGTAAAACAAGTACATCAACATGAATCATGGAGTATAATTTTTCAAAATAACCAACTCTAATCAAGACTTCTTGATCATCTTATATCGATTGAGTCAAAAAGAGTTTAACATTCTTATTAGATGAATTATGTTAAAACTATTATTTTTTTATAAAAAGGGGACATGCTTGGACTCATTTCTTCTATCATTTGAATTTTTAATGCTCTTTCGAAAAAGTTATTAAGAGTTCCTTTACATACATGTTTAAGAATGCATCCCTCATAAAATCATTTTTGATATATGGCAAAAGGGGGAGAAAAGGAGTTAAGAGGGGGGGGGGGGGTTAATTTTGTTCGAAAAGTTCGCTTAACTTAGTTTTTCAAAAACTCACCTAGGATTAAGGGGGAGGTAACCTTGAGGGGGAGGATTTGAAAAAGAAATTATTTCATGCTTACTGCTTATTTTTCCTTAACTTTGAATTGATTTGCCATAGATCAAAAAGGGAGACATTGTTGCTGCAGGGGCACCAGATAATAGAACCTAGGTTTTAATAATGACAAAGGTTCAAAGTTAAATCATTCTTGTTATCTCATATATTGTGTTAAGTGAGCAGGTAATGTATTAAGCTTTCCTAAGGTCAACGACACCAGGAGAATCTCGGGACGAGAAACTTCAGTGGTCGGGTGACACCAGGAGTAATTAATGGTTAATTATAGATGAACAACATAAACCGTGAACCTATTTGGTCACACGCACTACGAGTGTAATCCGAAGGATTTAAAATGAGCTTGAGAATAAGATTCTCAGATCGAGAGGGACTTGGTTTGGTTGGACCAAACAAAGAGTGAGTATGAAATTGTTTCAGTAGCATCGGAGGCGTGGATGGGTCGAGTCTTATGAAGACATGATGGATGAACCAAATCGGTTTGGTTCTAATCCTATGGTGGAAAATAAACCAAAGGGGTTTGGTTTGTTTTAAACGAATGAATCGAAATTTGTTCGGTTCATTTTAACTTAAAATAGACCAACGCGGTTTGGTTTATTTTAACTTAAGTTAATGGAGCGGGTTAACGGGTGTTGGTTGTGAACCAATAACCCTTTGAGAAAAGGTTTCTTGAGAAAAGGTTTTAGAGAAGAGGACTTAAGAAAAGGTCTTGAGAAAAAGTCTCTTAATGGATAAGAGATATGTTCTCTATAAATAACGGGGTTGAGAGATATCCCGGAATGAATCGGTTCAAGGTTTTGGAAACCCTAGTCTCCTCTCCTCTTCCTTCTCTAGAGTTGCCACCCAACAAGGTTACTGCCCAACCTTGTTGCTGCCACCCTCCTTGGTCGGACCACCCTAGCTGCCGCTAACCTCCACCTACCGCCGACCATCCTCCCTTGGCTCTGGTGACCAAGGAAGCAGCATGAGCATATGGATGCTTATACTATAGTCTTTCATCTTTATGAGTTGTTTGATGAGCAAGTGAGATCCGAAAGGTTTGAAGTCTCCAAGCTCCTCTTCACCTCTGAGATACAAGAAGGTTCATCTGTGGTACTGCTCAACATGCTGAAGACTGTGGAGCCTTCTATGAAGCATGAGAAGGGGATGGTGTTGTTAGTTGATTCCTCGAAGAAAGGTTCTAAGAAGAAGTCAAATGAACAGCAAAAGGTGAAGAAGAAAAAGGCTAAAAAGGCAGAACTAACTCAATAGGGCACTTGCCATCATTGTGGCAAGGAGGGTCATTGGCGAAGAAACTGCAAGATTTATCTTGCATCCGTGAAGAAGAATAAGCCATCTGATGCCCCATCTTCTTCAGATATCCTTGTTATTGATTGTCATTCTATTTCTTTAGAAACTTGGGTATTAGATACTAGGTGTGGCTCACATATATGTAATGACATACATGAGCTAAGGAATAGAATAAGACTCGTCAAGGGAGAGTCAAATTTACGTGTTGGGAATGGAGAAAAAGGTTACTGCACTCGCCATCGAAACGTATCTGTTGAAGCTCCCTATAGGACTTGTCTTAGAATTGGGAAATTGCTATTTCGTTCCTTCGTTGATAAAGAACATCATTTCTATTTCTTGTTTAAATAGAAATGGGTATCATTTAACTTTTAGTAAAAATTGTTGTTATATAACTTTGAATGGCGTTCTTTATGGGAGTGGAACTTTAAGCATTGGTATTTATACATTGGACGTATCCAATGACATTTTCAATATCGAAGCGAGCAACAAGTGTGCTCGAAAAGATAATAAATTAGCCTCCTAAATGTGGCTTTGTCTTCTTGACCATGTAAGCAAGAAACGCATGCCCGAATTACATCGATGTCGAATTCTGGAATTGTTTGAATTAGATTCATACGATACATGTGAATCATGCTTAAAGGGCAAGATGACCAAGTTAGCTTTTACTGGAAAAGGTGAACCAATGGGAGAGTTGCTTGGTCTAATACATATTGATGTATGCGGACCTATGTCAACTCAAGCTCTAGGAGGCTATAGCTACTTCATTACCTTCATCGATGATCACTCATAGTTTGGGTATGTGTTCTTGATGAAACACAAGTTTGAATCCTTTGAAAGGTTCAAAGAATTCATAAATGAAGTAGAGAAACAACTTGGCAAGAGTATTAAAATACTTCAATCAGATCGAGGTGGTGAATACTTGAGTCAAGAGTTTCTAGATTATCTAAGGGACAATGGTATATTGTCTCAATGGACTCCGTCGTATACACCGCAGTTGAATGGTGTATCTGAGACGCAAAACTGAACCTTGTTAGACATGGTTAGGTCGATGATGAATCATGTGAATCTTCCCAAGTCCTATTGGGGCTATGCACTTCAGACTGTTGTTTACTTGCTAAACAGAGTTCTGACCAAGGTAGTCTCTATTACTCCATATGAGATATGAAATAATAAGAAACCTCATTTATCTTACTTGAAGATATGGGGTTTTCCTGCTTATGTGAAGCGGACTATATCAAACAAACTGGATGCTAAGTCTGATAAATGTCTATTTATTGGATACCCTAAGGAAATGAGGGGTTACCAATTCTATCATCCTGTGGAACAAAAGGTGTTTGTTTCAAGACATGTTGTGTTTCTAGAGAAAGAGTTTCTCTTGTAAGAAAATAGTGGGAGTGTCATTGAACTCGAGAAGGTTCAAGAGACTCCAGTAGACATTGAGGAGATACCTAGTCAAGCACCTCAACCGATAACTCATAGTGATGAGACATCGACTGAACCATTGTGACACCAAATCTTAGTAGATTTGGTATGACACAACATTCGTGAGAGATATGGATTTCTCGTAGGCGAATCGAACGACGTGTTACTCATTGACGATGAGGAGCCTACCAGTTATAAAGAAGTTCTGAAAAGTTCAAAAAGGGACAAATGGCTTGATGCCATAAAGTTAGAAATGGATTCCATGTATGAAAATCAAGTTTGGAACTTGGTGGACCCACCTTAAGGCATTAAGCCTATAGGGTGCATGATGCACACAAATGCGACCTCAAATATCACGACGGAGACCGTCGAGGACTCGAAGTGCACAGATGTCGTCAAGTAATAAAGAATATCGATCCTACAGGGACTGAGATTTCGAGTATCAATTTGTCCAATCGATGTGTGTTGTTCGGATTGGTAATCTGAGGGTTCACGAATGAGAGGTTGTCGGTGGTCCGAACTCAGTACGGTGTCACACAGAAGAAGAGAAAAGGTTGCTATAAGGATTTGAATGGTATTCTAGGACTTCGGTTTCATTTGTGTATCGCAGAACATGCTATCAATCGAATGTATCCAGATTTTCTAGCTAGGGTTTTGTGGAAAGGACATCATACACTATGGTATGAGGATGCCGAATCGATCCCTACGATGAGCCGAAAATGAGACACGTTACCGACTCTATCGCATCCTTCTATCAACAGTTGCAAGCGATGAGGCCAACCTATAGGTTCCTCCTAATATCCCCTAAATCTTAGATACGAGGACTGTCACTCCTCGTATCGTCTACGCACAGAAGATAGAAAACCAAAATACAAAGCTATAGATCTAAACAATCATTCAACTGTAAATACGATTTCAAGAACGGAAACATATTTGAAATAGCAATGTTCTACTCAACACAAACTACTCCCTAATCCTAGAATTGGAGAATCTACTCCATGGATACGAGGAGAGAGTCACAATACATTATAGAATTCATGAGTAAAATGATAAACGCGCAAGAAATATGAATTACAATGAAATTGCAACTCTTCCCTCTGGCATTGTGGTGCAGATCTTGATCCTCGAGCGGCTCTCTCCTTCCCCGATGCGAGTTCTCGAAGCTTTTTAGGGCTTCAGAGTGTCGTCCCGGCCGATGTGCCCCCCTAGGGTTTGGGGTGTAGCTTTCCTTATATAGACATCACACCGGATCGATGTGAAATCTGGAAAAAACCCTGGTCACATCAAATCGCCGGGCCGCCACACAACCGTGTAAAAACACACGGCCAAGCCGTGTGTCAGGCTGTGGCGATCATTTTCGCCCCGAACACGGTCGTGTGTAGGCACACGCCCTAGCCGTGTTCCCTTCTGGGTCCAGCTGCCAAATGTCTTCTTTTTGCTCCGAAAGTGCACCGTTTTCCCCATAAAATGCTATCCTGCACACAAAAGTATACAGAGCAGACTCCGAACCAGAAAATAGGAAATGCATGAAAAATAAAGTAAAATATGCATGAAACAAACATAAAATGAAACGAGATGTGAGCGAAAACTACTCCTAAAACCCTATATTTTTCGCTCACATCAATTCCCCCAGACTTAGATCTTTGCTTGTCCTCAAGCAAACCTCAGTGCTATGAAATTTAAAAAAAAGGTATTGTTCCATACTTAGCTAAGTTAGCTAAGTATCCTCATACTTAGCACGAGAAGCTAAATTTATCAAGTGATATTTGCAATCAAAGCAAAATAGATATGTTCTAGAAATTCACTAAGTTAGCTCCTCGTGCTCGTGCTAAGCGAATCTTCTTAGGGTATACTCGTTCCATGGTGAGTTAAGTCATCATCCTATAACTTTCCTAAGGTCTCCGGCTCTTCTTAGGCACTTACTTGCCCAAAGCGAGGGTCGTTCCCTAGATCTAGCACAAAGTCTCAAAGGCGTACTCGGTATTGAGAGAAATTGGTAGGTGTTTCCCGAGTAACCTAACTCAGTCTCAAAGGGGCACCTAACCATTTCCACCCACGACTGTTTTTTATCCCTCATAATCTCTTTTTCTTCTTTCTTTTCTTTTTCATTTCTTTTTTTTTCTCTCTCTCTCTCTCTTTTTCTTTTCTCTCTTTTATTTCTTAGGTCACTGGGATTTTGATTTTTTTGAATGGCCTTACACAATCGGAGCATCTCCAGTAACTAAAATGCTAAACTTAGGGTCACCTGTGGATTCCAAAGTACTAGACTACTGAGATGAATCTTAACTAGGTATGTACTAGACTCTCCCTTTCAGAATGTTCGACATGTGTAGGTGTAAAATGTTGGTGCAGGGGCACCTAAGTCGAACCTGTATTTTGATTATGGAAAAAGACACAAAGTCAAGGATATATCATTATCTCACGAGCTGAATCGAGTGTACAGAAGATTGCTAAAGCTGGAGCTGAAGGCTAGCGACACTCGGAGGAAGCCGGGTGGTCGGGCGACACTCGAGTGACTTCGGAGGTAGCCGAAGGAATCGAGTGGAAGGCCGGAAGCAAAAGCAACACGTAAGTATCGAGGTAAGCTCGTGTGTGCGATCGTAAGTGAGGTCGTATCCTCGTTACGGGGATGATCTTAAGCATAGATTCGACCAAAGACATCCTATAGATGGTCTAGGTCGAGATCGGACGGTCGACGACCGTCGAAATTATGTTTTTGTTGAGCTAACTTTGACTTGCAGCAAGCATCGCCGATCCACGGAGGACTCGATCGCCGATCAATCACGATCGCTGATCAGATCGATCGATCTTGCCATCGATCGATGATGGCCATCAGTTGACTGATGGTCAATGATCAGATTCGAGGAGTCAAGGCTTATCACCCCATTTCAAGGAGTTTTTGTGTCCATTTGTGATTGGTTGAAGACCCATTCGATGAGGGGCTCAAAGGCTATAAAAGGAGGGCTTGTCTTAGGGTTTTTCATCAATTAAAAAGCTTCCAAGTGCTTCCGATATGCTACGAGTCTCCGACATCCCTACGATGAAGCACTGCCGAGATGACGACTCAAGCTCCAAGATTCAAGTCTTCAAAAGTCGTCGGTATAATCTTTAATTTGTATAAGTTGTTCTTATTTCGAGCTTTAAATCATATCAAGGAGAGGGGGAGTGTCCCTCTACCTTGATTCTTTCTTGAATTTTTGTATTCGTTTAACTCCTATCTCCAACGAGAAGGAGTTCGTTTAGTGTTTTGCCCTCTGTGCGTGGTCAAGGACCACTAGGGCCTTGGAGTAGTAGCCTTCGGCTACGAACCAAGTAAAAAACCCATTGTCTCTTCTATTTTAGATTTATCTTCCGCTGTGTCTACTCGTGATTTACCGAACGAATTCAAAGAAAAGTTTCTATCGCTATTCACCCCCCCCTCTAGCGATCCGCTTCGATCCAACATAAAAGCTAACCAATGTAAGTATAGAACATTCATTATAGAAAATAAAATAAAATACCATGAGATAAATAAAGTTAAGCTACCTGTGGGAACTGAAGGTAAGAAACTTCGCTTCCCACTTCAACTCGGTCGCTTGTTCATGGAGATCCCTTCTATGTCTCCGGATAAAAACAAATTATCCTCGACAAGAGGGATTACCTAAGCTACCGTTTCATCATCGTGCTATTCGATTAAATTAGTCACTTGAACAAACTTGTTGTTCAAGCCACCAACCTCTACTCTACGAATAGCCGCGGAATAGACAATGTACGGATCACCAGCTTTTGTATTTGTATTCAGGGTCCAAGTTAATTTAGCCATTAAGAAAAGCATACAACATGCACATAATTGAAAAACAATCATAGACATAACACAAAAGAATATAAAACAGTATTTATACCTCTCGATCTTCTTTTGTATGTCCTTCCTCCTTTTGGACGTCGTGTGGGCGACGATCTTCCAAAAGTCGAAGCCTCCTAGATCACCAATCTTCCTTTCCTTGTTCACTCTGAACAAAGGAAGATCATAAAATAAAACTCTTCTTCCTATCTAGAACCGGCCGCCAAGTCAATGGACTTGATGTGGCCGCCGGCCAAGGAAGAGAATATGGAGTATGGGAACCGGCCAAAAGCTCCAAGGGAAGAAACCCTAGCTCTTGCCGCCGGCCATGGAAGAGGGGAAGAGGGTGGTGCCGCCGGCCAAAGGAGAATCAAGGTGGGTGATGGGCGTCGGCCAACTCTTGGAGGAGAGAAAGAAAACCAAACCTTCACCTTGTAGCCGCCCAAAACCCTAGCCCTAGCTCTCCTAGGTTTCTTGCCTCCCAAGCCAAAGGAGGCAAAACCCTAATCTCCCTTCCATTAGTTGCCGCCCAAGCCATAAGCCCCCTTTTATAGAACTAGGTTTAAGTCTCCTTTTAATCTCCACTGTCGGTTCTAGGGATTTAATCTCAACCGTCGAATCTAGAGATTTAATCTCAACCGTCGGATCTAGAGATTTAATCTCCACCGTCGGATCTAGAGTTTTGTTTTCCATCATTGGATCTAGGCTCCATGAGGTTTTAATAGGCTACAACAGGGACCATGAGGAGGAGTTGGATCTTGGCCACCCAATGGATCAAGCCCACATAAAGTCTGATCCATTAATAATAATCATTCCACTAGAGGATTATCATTAATCTACCTCACCAACTCCCATAAGTTAATATGGGCTCCATATATTATTTATACATTTATCTCCCCATGTTTAAGATCTCGAATGCCCGTCAATTAATTAATCAACATCTAACTCCATGAGTTACCACTCAACCTTATCATCATGCCGGACCAAGTCCACCTGCAGGGTTTAAATGATGAACCTTATGAGCTTCTCAAGAGGACATCATCATCCTAATATATAGGACACGGTTTCCTCCTATAATCAATGGCATCCCATATAAATAATACCATTTCTCAACTTACCAAGCCTATCGATTTACTCTATAAATCTCGCCCATTGGTAAATCAAAGAAATGAATACTAAGTATATGTGTCCGTTATTATATCGGGATTAAGAGCATGTACAATATAATATCTGAGGTCCGATTCGATTATGTAGTCAGCAATAAATCGAATCACCTCTAAGTCGGTCCTGCTCAATACACACAAGGCGTACTAGTGTAATTCTATGGTCAAGACAAACCAATACCAAATCACACTACAACTGTTCCAATGGTTTGTCCAAAGTCATCTAGGTTGTGAGCCTTTACTTATACTTTACTAGGAACCGATAACATGATCTCCCGTGTGATACTACACACCATGTTATCTACAATGTAATGTATTAGACAATATACATAACCATAAATATGCAAACAATGATCATGTGATTCTTATTTCAAAAATAAAGATGTTCATACAAAAGCTAGACTTTTCAGTATACAACCCAACAATCTCCCACTTATACTAAAAGACTATGCTATCCTCTAACTATCAAACATCTGATTCTCATTCCCTCCACATGCATATCAAAGCTCTCGCTAGATGGGCTTTAGTGAAAGGATCTACCAGGTCATCCTCTGATGCAATCTAGGCGACAACATCTTCTACCCATTTTACGATCTCTCGTATCAGGTGGTACTCGCTCTCTATGTGTTTACTTGCCGTATGGGTTCGTGGTTCCTTCGAGTTTGCAACTGCACCACTATTATCACAATAAATTGTGATAGTTCTGGGCAAACCAGGAATCACATCCAAGTCCATCAAGAAGTTCCTGAGCCACACAGCTTCTTTGACTGCCTCAGAGGCTGCCACATACTCAGCTTCCATGGTAGAGTCTGCCACGCATTTCTTCTTGACACTCCTCCATACAATGGCTCCACCTCCCAAAGTAAACACAAAACATGAGGTAGACTTACTGTTATCCCTATCTGATTGGAAGTCGGAATCTGTGTAATCCACAGGGAGTAATTAGTCTGCCTGGTAAACTTAGCATATAATCCCTAGTCCTTCTCAAGTACTTCAATATATGCTTTACCGCAGTCAAATGTCCCTGTCTTGGATTACTCTGATATCTGCTAACCATGCCGACGGCAAAACAAATATCCGATCTCGTACATAGCATAGCATACATGAGGCTTCCTACTTCCGAAGCATAAGAAACTGCCTTCATCTCCTTTATCTCCTCAGATGTTCTAGGACACATCTCCCTAGATAAAGGAACTCCATGCCTGAAAGGTAGAAAACCTTTCTTGAAGTTCTGCATGCTAAAACGATCCATAATGGTGTCTATGTATGAAGCTTGAGATAAGCACAACATCCTTTTCCTGCGATCTCTTATAACCTTGATCCCAAGGATGTGTCCCACTTCTCCCAAGTCCTTCATATCAAACTGTTTGGACAACCATACCCTTACATCCGATAACACCTTGATATTGTTGCCAATTAACAAAATGTCATCTATGTATAGTACAAGAAATACCACTACATTTTCGTCACATCTCTTGTATACACAAGACTCATCCGGACTTTGAATAAATCCATAAGACTGGATTACTTCATCAAAGCGGATGTTCCAAGATCTTGAAGCTTGCTTCAATCCATAAATGGATCGATTAAGCTTACACACAAGATGCTCTTTGCCCTTTGCAATGAATCCCTCTGGTTGCTTCATATAGATGTTTTCCTCAAGACTTCCATTAAGGAAAGTTGTCTTGTCATCCATCTGCCATACCTCATAATCCATATGAGCAGCAATGCATAAGAGAATCCGGATAGACTTAAGCATGGCTATCACCGAAAAGGTCTCCTCATAATCGATACCCTCTTTCTGAGTATATCCTTTCGCAACAAGCCTTGCTTTGAAGGTCTCAACCTTCCCGTCTATTCCTCTCTTTCTTTTGTAGATCCACTTGCATCCAATGGTTCTTACACCATTGGGTGGTTCTACTAGCTCCCAGACCTAATTTGAATCTATAGATTCAATCTCAGTATTCATTGCACTTTGCCAAGATACTGCATCTTTATCTTGCATTGCCTCGTCATATGTCCAGGGATCAGGTTCAAGTTCGCCAGGGACCAAATCAGAAGATTCTCCCAAGAACATGGATCTATCAGGCTGTCTCACAAGCCTCCCACTACGACGAGGTATCACCTATGTATCCTCTGTGACATGCGGTGCAGTGACTTGTGGTATATCCTCTTGTACCGGTGGCACTGAAGAAGTGACTTCCCCTTTCAATTTCTCCAGAATAATCTTACTCATTCGCTTATGGTTCATTACATAGTCTTCCTCTAGAAATCTGGCATTCGTGCTAACGATCACCCTCTGATGTCTAGTGTTGGTGCAATCGGCCCAGGTCACGATTGACCAGGACTCGAGCTTGGCTAGAGAGATATTTTGATGTTAGACAAAAACATATGACAATGTAATTGTTATGGTAAAGTCCAAGTCATGAGTACTTGGCATGGAAAGTCCAAGTGAGACACTTGGCATTTGGGAAAGTCCAACATGGGTTGGCAAGGGAAAGTCCAAGCATGGGTACTTGGCATGCAAAGTCCAAGTGGGACACTTGGCAATTCAGGAAAGTCCAAGTCTTGAGTAATTGGCACAAGGGAAAGTCCAAGCATGGGTCTTGGCATGGAAAGTCCAACATGGGTTGGCAAGGGAAAGTCCAAGCATGGGTCTTGGCATGGAAAGTCCAACATGGGTTGGCAAGGGAAAGTCCAAGCTTGAGTCTTGGCATTTGAGAAGTCCAAGGGGTTTGATATTGGCGGCGTAAAGTCTAAGGGTGGAGTCTTGGCAGCTTAAGTCCAATGGTTGGCGGTGTAAAGTCCAAGTGGAGTCTTGGCTGCGTAAGTCCAATGTGCCTTGGCGGTATAGACACCGTTAGCATGACATAGCCAATGGAAGCACTTGAAGGCTAGCGTGATGGATGAACAAGTCATGGATGACTTGAAGGGATCCGAGAGGTGTGAGGCTGATGGAGGTGGCTAGAAGGCTTAGGTCTAGGCTAAGGGTGGTCTAGCAAGTATGGGGACACCATACTTGGGTTAAAACCTCATCTTTGAGGTTGGCAGTCGACTGGCATTATGGCCGGTTCGACTGCCGAGAGTCAACTAGAGCTCGACTGCCACTTAGGGCTGAAATTGCCTTGGCAAATCGCTCATTGAGTAGTTGACTCCGGCGATCGGCCGCCAATTGAGTTGTGAGCAGAATGCTCGTAGTCGATCGTAGGCGACACGGCCGGCACGATCGCCAAGAGATCCGTTGGAACTTGTCCAACGTGGATTGAGTCATTGTCTCACAGCTACAGTGTTGGCAGTCGACTGGGGCCTTTTGGCAGTCGACTACCAGGCGGAAATTCAGGTCGCGCGGAAGGATAAAAGGAGCTGGACGGGAGGATTTTTGCATATAGTTTCTTGAGCATCCTTGGGGTGATTTGTTCTGCAAATCAGGGTCTCCAAGTCCATTCTTCAAGCAACCAAAAGCAAGCAATCCAAAGCATTTTCTTTACTTGTATTTCATTATATTCTATTGTATTTGCTTGTATTTTCATTGTATTACTATTGTATACATTGTACGAGGTTTCTCCACCTCCGGATTGTTCCGAGAAGGAGTTATTACCTAGTGGTGTGCTTGTGGCATCGCTAGGGCTTGTTTGAGCCCGATCCGTGGAGTAGGAACCGTGCGGTTCCGAACCACGTTAAATATTTGTGTATTGGTGTGTTCGTGTTTGTCTTACTTTGTTATTATTTTTATTATTATCATTCCGCTACGCATAACGAGTTTTGTAGAGACGAACGCGAAAGATTTCCATCTACGTACGAGCACGTCGCTATTCACCCCCCCCCCCTCTAGCAGCCTCAAATCTCCTACAATTGGTATCGGAGTCCGGGGCTCTTCTACGGATTAACCGCCGGGAGCTAAAGAAGCTAGAGGTAAGATGGAAGTTCAAGAGCAACTAGGATGGGATATCAACACACCGATCCCTTATGCCTTCTATGGACGAGAAGGCTTCAATTCTTGGAAGGTGAGAATTGAAAATTTTTTGATGATGAGGGACTTTGAAGAATGGTCCACCTTGATGGAGGGCTTTATCTATCCAATAGGACCAAAGGGAGGGTTCCTTAAAAAGAAGATATGGACCGAAGAGCAAGTCCGAGCCTCCGAGAAAAATGATAAGGTGATAAAGTTTTGAATTGATTTAATGCCTAACAATATCTTGTGTATGTTAGGTAATTATGTAGATGCCAAGGAGCTATGGAGCCAAGTAGCAAAGCTCCATGAAAATTCATCATCAATCCAAGAAAAAGAAGAAGAAGAGGAGTGCTCACCCTCTCAAGCTCAAAAGGAAGCAAGTACATCGTTATCCAAAGAGCTTGAGGAGTCGAAAGTTGATAGGGAATCAACCTCCGAATCGGTGGAAGAAGAGGAGACCTCCACCTCTAGGATTGAGGGGGAGGAGATTAGGGCATCCTCAATACCGGAGCAACAAGAAGAACCATCTACATCCGATAGAGAGGAAGAGCAAGCTCAAGAATCCACTCCGACCACCACAACCAACCTAGGTAACTCGAACACCGTAATTCAAAATAAAAATAATATTATGTGTTTTGTGTTAGTATGAGCCCTTAGTGCCAATTATGAGATGATTGATGAGGGAGACTTTTGTATTATATTCTTGCATTAATAAAGGCAAAGATTGATTATTATATTTCTTTATGCGTGTGCCAGCTAAATAAATATAATAATGCCCATGAATAGTAGGTTATTATCTACAGTATATCAATTGGTAGAATTGATTATGAGAAGCTGTAGAGAACACTATTCTTAAATATTTCTAGTCGAGTATTGTATTAATAGACAAGGGCTATATTGATACATTGAGACTAGCATGTAGGTCAATGGATGACTTGATCTCACAATTCATGGATATGTGATATCACATTGATACATGGGTATATATATTGGAGACTATATATACTGAATTGACCCACCATGAGAAAGTATCATGGATCGTTATATGAGTGTCATATACTTTCTCATGTGACTATTGGTGTGAATAGTCCTTAGACCTGAAGTCACTACGGTTCCCTACATAAGGAGTTATGTACTTTGGTATCGTCAAACGTCAAACCGTAATTGGGTGACTATAACGGCGATCACTGAGTATGTAACGAATTATGAAGAGGGATGTGAGTGATGTAGATGGGATCTATGTAGGGATTTTTTTATGCAAAATAGCATATGCGCAACGGAAAAATAGGATCCCTTCCAAGTGATCATTGCGAAAGAAAACCTCGTACAAAAAAAAATAAATTTCTCTAAAAGAAAAACCTATCTTATAGGAGAATATTACCTTTGTTGCGTGCCCTTTTTAATCCCGCTTCTCCTTGGGTTTGTTGGATCTTTTAGCACGTTCAAATGTCCGTGCCTCTATATGTATCCACACGAGCAAGCTCTTGTCTCACAAAAGAAACTAGAGGAGCTCTCCTTTACTTCTTGCTAGAGAAGTCCCTAAAGAAGAAGAAGGTAGGGAAAAAGAGAAAGGAAGAAGAAGACCACTCTTCTTGCTAGCCTACACTCACAAAAGCCACACAACCAAAGCCTCTCACCACCAAGCTCTCTCCAAGCCTCAAGCTTCCACCAAGCTCTCTCCAAGCCTCAAGCTTCCACCAAGTTTGGCCAGCCACCCTATGGAGTGTTTTATAGGATTGAAAAAACCTTTCACATCCTATCACATTCAATGCAATCAATTGCATTGAAAAATAATCACCTCCTACACTCCTTGTTTGGCCGGCAACATGTGGAGAAATTCCAAAGGTCAAAACCCTTTGTCTCCTTCCACCTCATCAAGCTTAGGTGGCATGCTTATGTGGCATTCATGAATGTTGAATTAATCTTATTAATTCAATAAGCTTATGTTATCATATTGAATTAATCTCATTAGATCAATAAGGTAACATATTGAATTAATCTTATTAAATCAATTAAGCTTAGGCTATCATGATAACATATTTATTTAATCTTATTAAATTAATAAGCTTAGCATATTGAATTAATCTCATTAAATCAATAAGCTAAAATTCTCATTAAGCTTAAAGTCCAAAAACCATTTTGTACTTAAGCTTATTCCCAAATTATTCTAGTCAAACTAGAATGCACTAATTCTTCTAATCATCATACTCTTTGTGTGTGACCCTATAGGCTCTCATAACGTTGGTAGTGGATCTAAACTCTTTTAGATACACAAGCAATGAACGGCATCTAGCAATACATCATTGCTACCCAAGTTACGAAATAAGTCAAGATCCGACTAACCTTTCCGTTACTACTATAATGTATGACCGTGTCCTTCTATCCTTGATATCAGATTGACCAATGAGGCATAGACCGTGTCATCCTCGATCAATCTATGTGTTTCTTGATCCCTGAGTAAACTAACTCAAACAAATGAGCTCAATATCTCATATTGACTCATTCGAGCATGGCCATGCATTTTAGTAGTTCTACTCAATCAAGGGGCCCACAGATATCACTCCCGTCATATGGGAGGGATAGATCCCATCTACATCACTCACATCCCTCCGCATAATTTGTTATATACCCAGTAATCGCCTTTATGGTCCACCTTGTTACGGGTGACGTTTGACGATACCAAAGTACATAACTCCTTATGTAGGGAACCGTAGTGACTTCAAGTTTGAGGACTATTCATACTAATAGTCACATGAGAAAGTTTATGACACTCATATGACCATCCATGAAACTTTCTCATGGCGGGTCAGTTCAGTATATATTCTCTAATATATACCCATGTGTCAACTTGATATCATATATCCATGACTTGTGAGATCAAGTCATCAATTGACCTACATGCTAGTCTTTATGTATTAATATTGCCCTTGCATATTAATACTTGACTAGGAACATTTAGGAAAGTGTTCTCTACAGCCTCTCATAATCAATTCTGCCAATTGATGTGTTGTAGATAAGAACCTACTTTTCTAGGGCATTATTATATTTAATTTAGCTGGCACAAGCAAGACGTAAATATAATAACCAATCCTTTGCCTTTATAGAATATGATACAAAATGTTCCCTATTCAACCATGATTGGTTCTAGGGCTATAACTAACAATCTATCCCTCCCATATGACGGGAGTGATATCTTTGGCCTCTTGATAGAGTAGGACCACGAAATACATGACCATGCTCAAATGAGTCAATATGAGATATTGAGCTCATTTGTTTGAGTGAGTCTACTTGGGGATCAAGAAACATAAAGATTGATAAGAGGGTGACACGGTCTATGCCTCATTAATCGATCTGAGATATCAAGGATAGAAGGACACTGTCATATGATAATAGTCACAGAAGAGGTTGTTGGATCTCGACATTCTCATCACTTGGGTAGCAATGATGTATTGTTAGATGCCGCTCATTGCTTATGTATCAAAAATGGTCTTGGATACATTGCCAACGTTATGAGAGTCTATAGGGTCACACACAAAGAACATATTATTTTAGAGAGGAAATCATTTTGGTTTGACTAAAATGAATTATTAGTTAATTGGATTAACTAGAATGAGTAAGACTCATTACTTGGCTAAATTTGAGTAGGACTCAAATTGGTTTATGTTGAGTTAGACTCAAGTCAAACCAAGAGAAGAAGGCTAAA
This sequence comes from Wurfbainia villosa, assembly GCA_025175895.1. Lineage (NCBI taxonomy): Eukaryota > Viridiplantae > Streptophyta > Magnoliopsida > Zingiberales > Zingiberaceae > Wurfbainia > Wurfbainia villosa. Next base: position 35,328,578 of record CM045998.1, on the reverse strand, counting down.
ATGATTAATCATAATTAATCATGTAATACACGAATTAATAATGTAATACACGAATTAATAAATGGGATTTTAAATGGGATTTAAAAGCTCATTAATGTGCATTTAATGAGCATTAATTGACTTCCTTTCTTTTACCATGGAGAATAAGGAAGTGCATTTAATGTCTCATTAAGGTGTATTATTGTTTCTTCTTCTTCTTCAACGTGAGAATGAAAAACAATTTGAATTTGATTTTATTTTGTTCTCAAAAAGCCAAGTATAGAGTGAAAAGAGAGACCTTGGTGTGGTTGCTAGCACAACCGAAAGGGTTTACCTCTTCTCTCCAAGATCGTGTGTGTGTGCACCGTAGAGGCATGGACATTCTGACCATGCTGAGATCCGCAAGTGTTGCTGAATGGAATTCGAAGGGCACGCTTCGAAGGTAATCTCGATTCCTATAGGATAGAATCGATAATAGAAACGAGTATATTTTTTTTTGCTTGGATCTCTGGAGGGATCCTAAGTTTTTCGCTGTGAATTTTATTTATCGCTCGGGATCCCTACATTTTGAGTGTAGGGAATTTGGGCACTATAAGAGCAAGTGCCCAAAGAAGATTAGAAAAGCTCCTCCGGCACCAAAGGTCAAGGATGTCGGTCCCTCAACACAAAAGAGCAAGGAGTAAGTGATTTGCTTCAAATGTTGGCTACCGGGACATTACCGGAGTCAATGCCCAAGAGGGAAGAAGAAGGGGCAAAATGGAGCATCACAAGTAGGGGGAGCCTCTAAGGCAAACCCTAAGGTATATCTAAATAATGCTCCTTCTAATTTAAATATTAAAAAGCATGCTAGGAATTTTAATTCTCTTGCAATTCATCATGAAAAGCATTCTAGAGATAAATATTTGTGTTTAGGAGCTAAGAATGTCTATTTTTTAGAGAAAGAAAAATTTGGGACTAATGTCCCTAAAAATTTCATACCTAGGGAATATATTAGGAAAATACAAGAGCACCTAGGTTTTAACCCCAAATGGACTAGGCATATGCCTAGGAAGAACCATGCCCAAGGATTAAATCAAAATTCTAAAATTGGGCAATTAGAATTAGAGAACCAAGCCTTGAGATCAAGGCTTGAAAAACTTGAGAAGACCCTTAAAATTATGTAGAATCAATTTAAAGGGTCAAGTGATCAAAAGTCTAGGTACAAAAGTCAAAATCAACACCTAGGACCTAAGAGTCAAAAGTCAACCAAGGGCAAGAATGGTTTGGGTCACAAACCTAAGCCTAAGATAATTTATCATAATATTCCATTAGATTATGAAACACAATCTAGGTCTAGGAAAACTAAGGTTACTAGGAAAGTTATCCCTAAGAATAACCAAAGTTTGTGCCTAGTGGCTAGGGTTTCAAGGAAACCTAGGGTTGCCACTAAGAAGGTTGCAAGGGGAGTTACCCCTATAGTCAACTTAGGTAAGACCCAAATGACCAATGCTAACAAGCCTAGGAGGGTCATTAGGAAAGTATCTAGGGAGGTTATCCCTAAGGAATACCTAATTAACCCTAGGAGCTCAAATAGGTTTTGGGTTCCTAAGAGCGTGATTGATTCATGCTAGATGGGTTTAGGGTGTGCCAACCTTGATTGGATGGGTAGTTAACTCAACCATGGTAAAAGTGGCACTTTAGGCAATTTTCAAGGTTATGGGTACCTTGGAAATAGGTTTCATTTTTAATCCTAAAAGATTTTAGGATGTGCCAATATACCTTGAAGATTATGAAAAATCAATTGAATTGACACAATTTAGGTTTAAAGGTGATAGTGTGTCATTTTGGGTTTTTGGCACACTTGGGAGATTAATAGGAATAATGGCAAAAATATACTTAATTATCTCAAATGGCAACTAATATTAAATTTAGGTATTATTATACCTATACCTTTTAATTGTTATACCTTGATTGCCATATGCCATGACATGACATCATGTTTATTTTCATCATGTATATGTCATGATCATGTTTAGGATTAAGGATTTAAATGTCATGTGCTTTAATTTTATATCATATGCCATGACATCATGATCATTGGCCATGTTTTATTTTTGCTATTATTATTCCATGATCATTTCATGCATTTAATTGATTAAAATTGATTTAAGGACAATGGCATGACTTGGAGTCCCATTTATAAGAGAATCAAGTAGAGTTGCCTTAGAAAAATGCATGAAATCCTAGTTTAGGGAGAACAAAACCCACATCTCACATCACATTGACATGTATGTGTATTTATACACCCTAGATACATGTGAGATGCTAGGATATGAGTTGAGTTCAAGGTGCATAGTTTTTGCATCTAGATGAACTAAAACTCATCTAATTTCAATTGTGGATCATCGGGAAAGCTTGTGTGCAAGTCATGTACATAGAGCCCAAGGAATATGATCCAAAATAAGGTTTTAAAAATATTTTAAAAAACCTTGGTAAAACCTATCTTTTGATAGCAATCACCATTGATGAGATTGATACAAAGTGAGCTAAAACATTGAAGTTTTTCTTCACTTTTGGATTTTGTATCAATTTCGATATTTAATGGGTAAAATAATTTTCAAATATTTTTCACCCATTGTACTGATTATAAGTAATATATGTATCAAATTTCGTGATTTTTTCGATATACGTAGAATTACTTATGACTTTTTAAAACTCGATTCTAATAGCTGAAATTTGAGAATTTCGCTATCGAGATCACGCGATGGAAGTCAATCGATGAAGGGCGCTCGATCGACATCGATAGAGTCGACTGCTAGGTCTGATTTCGGGTTAACAAGGTTGTTTAGCCCATTTTTCAACCATGGTAAAGGTCTCTAACCACTCCTAACCTTAGGATATGCTTTGGAAGCATTATAAAGGGTGAAAATCCATTGGATATGGATTTGGAGAGGTGTTAGGTCAAAGTATCAAATTTAAGGGTGGAAGACTTCATGTTTGAACTTAGAACCTTAATTTTTGATGGTTTAGAGTTCCTATTGGCTTAGAGTCTTCCCAAGGACATTATTGGTGCAATGGTCAAGGGGGAGCAAGCCTTTAGGGGGAGTTATCCATCTTGGGATGATGGATGTGTTTCTCCTCTTGAAGGGGGAGAAGTTATTGGGAGAGTATCATCAATTGGGAAAATTGATGGATTTTTTATACCCAATTTGGAAATTGGGAGAGTGAATAGGATTGCCTCTCTTGAGTGATATGGGACATATCACTAGGAAGATGGTAGGCATCCTAGGTATTTTTGGACCAAGGGTAAGATTGTAAGATCTCATTGGGACATGAGACTTTGACCTCTTTGGAGAGATAACCTTTCTGATGTTAGTCAAAAAGGGGGAGAATATTTGGGGAAGAATATTTTGGAGAAGGTTAAATTACCAATTTGGGATTTGGTAAGGAGTTTTTGAGTTAGATGGTCTAACTCAAATGGTTTGTTTTGTTTGGTTTTTGTCAAACATCAAAAAGGGGGAGATTGTTAGTGTAATCTGTTGGTGCAGGGGCACTAGATAATCGAACCTGTGTTTTGATTATGGAAAAGATACAAAGTTAAGTTTACATCGTTATCTCACGAGCTAAATCAAGTGTGCAGAAAAGTGCTAAAGCTGGAGCTGAAGGCTAGCGACACCCGGAGGAAGCCGCGGTGGTCGGGCGACACTCAAGTGACTTCGGAGGGAGCCGAAGGAATTGAGTGGAAGGCCGGAAGCGAGAGCTACTATCGAGGTAAGCTCGTGTGAGTGAGAGATTGTAAGGTCGTGTCCTCTTTACGGGGACGACCGTAGGCGGCGATCCGATTAAGACTTCCCGTGGAAGGTCTAGGTCGAGATTGCACGGTCAGAAACCGTCGCATTTATTATTTTCCGAGCTAACCTCTAACGCAGGAAGTGGTTGCCGGGCAATGATCACCGACATTGGCCGATCGATGCTCATCACCGATCGATGGGAGGCATCACGATCGATGGCGATTTAATCACCTTTGCGCTAGGTCAAAACGGATAAGGTTTGACGCGGCCACTTCGCGATAAAATTTGGACAACTTCATGATCCGCTTCAAAAAGAGGAGACATATTCAAGCCAAAATCTATAAAAGGAGGAGGATTCCAACTCCAAGCATCATCAAATTTATTCACAAGTGCTCCTACAACGCCAACGCCCAACGTCATATAACGCCGCGACGACAAGTTCAAATCTCCTTCGCTTCAGCAGAGTAAGTAATTATTTTTATTGTATTCTTTATTTTAATCGTAACGAGGTGAGGTAGGCTTGTTGCCTCATCCTCGTACATTCGGTTTTTGTGATCGTTGTCTCCTACCTCCAACGAGGAGGAGACGTTATAGTGTTTTGCCCTCCGTACGCGGTCTTGGACCGATAGGGCCTTGGAGTAGCAACCGCTGGGTTGTGAACCAAGTAAAAATAAACGTGTTCCTTTATTTTCCGCTGCTCTTACTCGTTTAATTGTCTACTCGAACGAAACGTCGAAAAGATTTACGATCGCTATTCACCCCCCCCCCTCTAGCGACGATTCTCGATCCAACAATTGGTATCGGAGCGGGGGTGCTAAGATTTGGTGAAACCACCAATCTAGCACGTTTTGGTTTTCTTTTCGTATTTTTTGATTCATATCTTTCTTAGATTTTTATTCCTTTCGCACTACTATTCCAAGACGAAGTCTTGGTACGTTTCTTTTGGTTGTGTGCTTGCAAGTATTCTCCCTTGGAGTAGCCGACGGTAAAACGGCCATAACTTTTCGTACAAGTGGACTCACGTTACAATCTACCTACCAAATCGAAGCCCTATGAGAGATCTACATTTCTTACCAGGGTTTACCCTCGTAACAAGCTGTTTCCATCCCCAAAATCCAACGTTCAGTAGCCTTTCGGGGACACCGAAGGTCATAAGTTTCTAGTTTTTGTTAGTTTCTTATTCTTCTTATTTATTTCTGTTTATTTTCTATTATTTCCCGCACTACTAATCCAAGACCAAGTCTTGGAATTCTCTTTGGTTTTTATTCGTGTTTTTGCAAGAGACTTAATGGCTCACATTGAGGGGTATAGCACCACCCGACCTCCGTTCTTTAACGGAAATGATTTCCATTATTGGAAAGGTCGGATGGAGTGTTTCTTGAAAACACAAGTCGAGACTTGGATAATAATCCAAACCGGCTTTGCTCTACCCACCAATGATCAAGGAGAGCCCTTGGATTTCAATAAGTGGACAAATACAACCAAGAGGCAAATCGAAGCTGATGCAAGAGCAACCCAAATATTACAATGTGGCTTGTCCAAGGAGGAGCTCAATTGCATCGGTCCATTTATTAGCGCCAAAGACCTCTGGAACAAATTGATTAATCTACACGAAGGGATGCCCGATGCTAAGGTATGTAAAAGAGATTCACTTTTAAATAAATTGTACAATCTAAAGATGCAGGATCGCGAGACCGCCACCCAATTACATGCGCGGATCCAAGACATCGTCAATGGTCTTCACTCGATCGGGCAAGCCGTAGAGAACCGGGACCTTATAAGGTATGCCTTAAATGCTTTCCTAGGACTACCTTGTGGGCATCCATTGTCGATGTCTACAAGGTCTCTAAGGACCTTTCAAAGCTTAGGTTAGACAAATTATTTTCTGAGTTTGAACTTCACGAGCAAACTAACGTGGTCCGGGCCGAGAGAGGTATTGCTCTACTTGCAGGACAAAGAAGCAAGCCACCTACTAGGAAAGTAGATGAACTCGAACCCGAAGACGAATCAGAGTCCGAATCAGAAGAGGTGGAAGCAATAGTGAACGTTGTGCGGAGAATAGTTCGAAAAGAAAGAAGGAAATTGAAGTACGAGAACCAAAAGAAAAAGGGAGCAAGGAAAGCCTTCCATGCAACTTGGGACAACAAAGAAGACATAGCTTACATGGCAAGACCGGAGGAGTCCGAGTCAGAATTCGAAGCCGAGTCCAACTATAACACCGACTCCGAACTCGAGGACTACTTCGAGAAGCAACTCAAAGCCGGACCAAAAGAGAAAATTAAGGTTAGCCACTCACTAATTCATACGCTTTACAATACAATTAAAATTCTTAATAGGAAATTAACTAAGTCCGAGTCTAGGGTTGAGTCGTTACTTGAGGAGGTTGAAACCCTCAAGCAAGAGGCTACTCTAACCTCTTTAACTAGTCAAGTTCAAGAGAGAAACTCAACCCAAATTGAAAAACTTGAGGAGGAGAATTCTCTCTTGAAAGACCGAGTTCAAGAGGTTGAGGCTAGGTTGGAAAGGTTCACATTGGGATCTAAGAACTTTAATCGACTACTTGGAACCCAAAGAGCCATGTACAACAAAGCCGGACTCGGATTTAAGTCAAAGACTACGAATAGGTCTTATATGTCTATCGTAAATCGTAGTCATCAAAGAGTCCAAGCATGGGTCCCAAAGGTTTTATTGAACTCACATATAAGGACTAATAAGGTTTGGATTCCCCAGGATCAAGTTCATTATTTGAATAGACTATATTGGTTCAATGGTCCAGGGGGAGCTAACACTAAAATAGTATACCCACTTACTTAGCAAAACCATTGCATATTTTACTTTAATTTTTTAGAATGGCTAGATAGGGTAAATGGTTAGTCAACTCTTGACAACATAGTATCAGGACGCGACGAGATGATAGTACGTTAGGGAAACAAAGTCTCGTGTATTCGAGCTAGATAAGGCGTATCTAGCTTGGTGCACTTGACCGAGTGGAACTAGCTGAAGCTACCTCACCGTATCCTAAACTAGTTAGACCAGGAAGTAACCCTAAGTGACTTAAGTGATATTTTCTTGAATTTGGCTTTGTCTAAGGAAGTGGTCGTTGTTCTGATCAAAGAAGGCCCCTGTGCCTCGCCACGCACTGAAGCCGCTTTCAAAAGTTACTTAACGATCTAAAGGTTAAATCCGAATCTAACCCAAGGTTGACTATCTTTAATCAATTTAAAATCATCTCACAAAACATATAAGGTGAACAAATTATGAGACACATAGAATGGGTGAGATGTTAAGGATAATTGAAATATACTTAAAACAATCTCTTCAAGATACTACTTATTTTCTCAACTGTTGTACTTAACAACTCTTAGGCCAAAGTTTAGCGCCCCCTACATCTCTTATACTTCATATATTTGACTAAGGGGGAGAGCAAACTAACCCTAAGGGTTATATTATAAACCTTTAGATTATTGGTGCAGAGGGACACACCACGAACCAATCTATCTAACTACTACTAGACGCATGCTTGGACTCATATTTGATTTATCTAGATGCATTCATATACGATATTGTTTTCAAAACCCTATTTTATACAAAAACCCCAAATTTTTTTGATTTATGGCAAAAGGGGTAGAAGAGTAAAAGTTAAGGGGGAGTAACATAAAATTAAATTTTGAAAATTAAATTATCTCTTTCAAAACTCACCTAGGGTTAAGGGGGAGTTTTGGTTGAGGGGGAGTTTTTGGAAATGATATTCATCTTCACATTCATCTTCTACTATACCTGTTTTATGCTTTAATTTTCCTTAACTTTGTGTTGGTTTGCCATAGATAAAAAAGGGGGAGATTGTTGGTGCAGGGGAACTAGATAATCGAACCTGTGTTTTGATTATGGCAAAGACACAAAGTTAAGTTTACATCGTTATCTCATGAGCTAAATCAAGTGTGCAGAAAAGTGCTAAAGCTGGAGCTGAAGGCTAGCGACACCGGGAGGAAGCCGCGGTGGTCGGGCGACACTCGAGTGACTTCGGAGGGAGCCGAAGGAATCGAGTGGAAGGCCAGAAGCGAGAGCTACTATCGAGGTAAGCTCATGTGAGTGAGAGATTGTAAGATTGTGTCCTCTTTACGGGGACGATCGTAGGCGACGATCCGATTAAGACTTCCCGTGGAAGGTCTAGGTCGAGATCGGACGGTCAGAAACCATCGCATTTATCATTTCCTGAGCTAACCTCTTTCTGTAGGGAAGTGGCCTGGCTGGCAGTCAACTGCTGGACGTTGGGCGCTGATCGATGCTCATCGACGATCGATGGGAGGCATCGTGATCGATGGCGGCACGATAATCCGCGCTTAGGTCAAAACGGATAAATTTGACGCGGCCACTTCACGATAAAATTTCGACAACTTCATGATCTGTTCCGAAAAAGGAGGAGACATATTCAGAGGCCAAAATCTATAAAAGGAGGGGAGGATTCCAACTCCAAGCATCATCAAATTTATTCACAAGTGCTCCTACAACACCAACGCTCCAACGCCATCATAACGCCGACGCGACGACAAGTTCAAATCTCCTTCGTCGGCAGCAGTAGCAAGTAATTATTTTTATTGTATTCTTTATTTTAATCATAACGAGGTGAGGTAGGCTTGTTGCCTCATCCTCGTACATTCGGTTTTTGTGATCGTTGTCTCCTACCTCCAACGAGGAGGAGACGTTATAGTGCTTTGCCCTTCGTACGCGGTCTAGGACCGATAGGGCCTTGGAGTAGCAACCGCAGGGTTGTGAACCAAGTAAAAATAAACGTGTTCCTTTATTTTCCGTTGCTCTTACTCGTTTAATTGTCTACTCGAACAAAACGTCGAAAAGATTTACGATCGCTATTCACCCCCCCCCCCTCTAGCGACGCTTCTCGATCCAACATAATCGGCCCAGGTCACGATTGACCAGGACTCGAGCTTGGCTCGAGAGATGTTTTGATGTTAGACCAAAACATATGACAATGTAATTGTTATGGTAAACTCCAAGTCATGAGTACTTGGCATGGAAAGTCCAAGTGGGACACTTGGCATTTGGGAAAGTCTAACATGGGTTGGCAAGGGAAAGTCCAAGCATGGGTACTTGGCATGGAAAGTCCAAGTGGGACACTTGGAAATTTGGGAAAGTCCAAGTCTTGAGTACTTAGCACAAGGAAAAGTCCAAGCATGGGTCTTGGCATGGAAAGTCCAATATGGCTCGGCAAGGGAAAGTCCAAGCTTGAGTCTTGGCATTTGAGAAGTCCAAGGGGTTTGATATTGGCGGCATAAAGTCCAAGTGAGTCTGGCAAGATAAGTCCAATGGTCAAGGCAGAAAGTCCAAGCTTTAGTTCATAAAGTCCAATGTGCTTTAAGGTAGACATCATTAGAGCATGACATAGCCGATGGAAGCACCTTAAGAAGCGAAATATGGATGAATAGCCATGACTTGAGGATCCGGATAAGTAGCAATACGTAACCGGAACGAAGAAGGCTTAGGTCTAGGCTAAGGGTGGTCTAGCAAGTATGGCGACACCATACTTGGGTTAAAACCTCATCTTTGAGGTTGGCAGTCGACTGGCATTATGGCTGGTTCGACTGCCGAGAGTTGACTAGAGCTCGACTGCCACTTAGGGCTGAAATTGCCTTGGCTGATCGCCATCGATAAGCTGATTGGCAATGATCGCCATCCATGGCAGTCGACTTCCAGTTGAGTTGTGAGCATAGAATACTCCATAGCCGACTGGGTAGTCGGCTACGGGCGTTGGCAGTCGACTGCCAATGTTGGCAGTCGACTGCCAAGAGATCCGTTGGAACTTGTCCGACGTGGATTGAGTCGTTATCTCATAGCTACAATGTTGGCAGTCGACTGGGGCCTTATGGCAGTCAAATGGCAGGTGGAAATCCAAGTCGCGCAGAAGGATAAAAGGAGCTGGACGGGAGGGTTTTTACATATGGTTTCTTGAGCATCCTTGGGGCGATTTGTTGCTGCAAATCAGGGTCTCCAAGTCCATTCTTCAAGCAACCAAAAGCAAGCAATCCAAGGCATTTATAAAGTATTTTTTTTACTTGTATTGCATTATATTCCATTGAATTTGCTTATATTTTCATTATATTACTATTATATACATTGTACGAGGTTTCTCCACCTCCGGATTGTTCCGAGAAGGTGTTATTACATAGTGGTGTGCTTGTGGCATCGCTAGGGCTTGTTTGAGCCCGATCCGTGGAGTAGGAACCGTGCGGTTCCGAACCATGTTAAATATTTGTGTATTGGTGTGTTCGTGTTTGTCTTACTTCGTTATTGTTTTTATTATTATCATTCCGCTGCATATAATGAGTTTTGTAGAGACGAACGCGAATGATTTCCATCTACATACGAGCACGTCGCTATTCACCCCCCTCTAGCGGCCTAAAATCTCCTACATCTAGGACTATAAAACAAACCTCCTTTCGTTCCTCTAGGATAGCCAACGAATATGCATACTTCTGTACGAGGTTTCAACTTACCAGTATCTGCCTTTAGTACATGTGCTGGACTCCCCCAAATTTGAATATGTCTTAGACTAGGCTTTCGCCCAGTTCACAATTCTATGGGAGTAGAAGGCACTGATTTAGATGGAACCAAGTTCAGAATGTACACTGCCGTATCTAGAGCATATCCCCAGAACGAATCTGGCAACTCAGAATAACTCATCATCGATCTAACCATCTCCATAAGAGTCTTATTCCTTCGCTCTTCTACACCATTCTACTGGGGTGTGCCAGGTGAAGACAATTGGGATTGAATCCCAGCCTCTGATAAGTAATTCCTAAACTCTCCCAAGAGGTACTCACCACCACGATCAGATCGCAGTGTCTTGATACTTTTACCTTGACGTTTCTCCACATCAGCCTTGAATTCTTTGAACTTGTCAAAGCATTCAGACTTGAGGCGCATCAAGTAAATGTATTCATATCTCGAATAATCATCTATATAGTAGACGAAATATTCGAAACCACCTCTTGCCTGGATAGACATAGAACCACACAAATCAGAATGAACCAATTCCAACACATCTTTGGCTCTATACCCCTTAGCCTTAAAGGCCTCTTGGTCATTTTACCCTCCAGGCAAGATTTGTAGGTTGGGAAATCTTCCACCACTAATGAAATCAAAGGTTCATTAGCTATCAACCTTTGAATTCTGCTTAGGTTAATATGACCAAGTCTTAGATGCCAAAGATATGTTTGGTTCATCTTCGAAGGTTCTTTTCTCTTATTAGAATTAGAAGATGAGTTATTAACTTCTATTTGCTTCGTGGGAGCTTTTGGTTCAAGTGTATACAAATTTCCTATCAATGCACCTGAACAGATAATCTGCCTATTCCTTTTTATAACAACTCTGTCATTAAAAGAAATAGAATATCAATCCTAAACAATTTAGAAACCGAAATCAAATTCTTTCTAAATAAAAGGTACATAAAGGCAATTCTTAAGAACCAAAACTTTATTTTTCTCAAAATACAAATAAACATCACCCACTGCAACAGTCGCCACCTTCATGGCATCGCCCAAGTATACGGTAATCTTCCCCTCAGCTAGTCATCTGGTTTCATGGAACCCCTGCAAAGTATTGCAGACATGATCAGTGGCTCCCGTATCTACACACCAGGTGCCAGTAGATATCACCGCTAAATATGTTTCAACGACTAGACTAAAGGATATACCTTTGTTTTGTTTCTAGTTGAGACAGTCCTTCTTCCCATGTCCAGTCTGCTTGCAAAGTGAAGCACTTGCCTCTCGGCTTCTTCACTCGTCCCTGAGATCCTCCCACCACGTTTGTTCCACCTTGTTTCTTCTTCTTCTTGCCTTTTGGCTTAGAAGTAGAAACCTTCTGAGCAACCATGGCCAGAGCCTGAGCAAGCCCTTCTACCACCTGGAGTTTTGTCAGAAGCTCCGCCAACGAATACAACCTCTTATTCATGTTGTAATTCAGGCGAATCTGCTCAAAACTCCTAGGTAGAGACTGGAGAATGATATCGACCTGGGTTTCCCCATCGATCTCAGCTCCAAGGAATTCCAGCTCATTCGCAGGCTTAGGAGGACACTCTTCGAAGAGTACATATTTGTATTCCTCAGCAGTCAAGACAATGTCAAGATTCCTCTTCCAATCGACATAGTTGGGTCCAGTAAGTTTATTTTCTTTCAGTATCACAGCAAGTGGGTTGAAAGACATTTTTAAAAACCTAAGAATCACATAGATCATAACATTAGATTTCAAAAAATTATTGATTCCTCAAACAATAAAATTTTAAAATCAACCAACACCTCAAAACACCGGGAATATTGTATGCCACAATAGTGTGGACGTATACGAATTCTACATTTGTAAGAAAAGGTTTTACCCATTAATTTTACTATCTTGTCAACCTAACCTTTTGACAAGTAAAATTAATAGTTGGTTCCTCTTCGGCCCTACAAATAAAAGCAGTGACTCCGATGGGGAGGATACTTATATTTGTATCTAAGTGTTCTCCATTACTCGATACCAAGGTAATTATCTCGGGTTATGTGCCTTCCAATGGGGAAGTACACACGCTCCTTAATAATTTCCTATAACCATATTCGACCTTGTGATCTGCAAACAAACTCATCTGATGGGGAGGAAGGCTCTCAGAGCCAATGCGCAAGTTTGTTTGCATCACATGTCAAATCGTAATGGAGGCCGTGGGAATTTTTAAAAATATCCCTCTCCCACTTAGTAATTTAAAATTGAGGAATTTTCTAGCCTACAACATGCATATCAAACAATGAGCAATAAATATGAAAAATAAATATTTTCTAACTATTATGGCTTTTGTCTTCAATATGTCTCCCGTCGTATCACCATCTTGTCTGCTCCTCCCTACGCCATGTACAAGCCATCCAGAGATCCGAGCCGAGAAAAACTATTTTAATTTACATCCATCGATCCTATACTCCACGAGGGAGTGTACATGAAATCTAGATCGAAAGTAAACTAAAATAAAAAGAGTGGCTAAACAATGTCGTATCTAATTACAAAAATTAAATACTAGCCTCTCAACCCTGAGGATTCAACAAAATATAAAATTACACACATACAATCACATACACACATATGGCCATAATAGTTGGATCCTATGCCTGCAACCAAAAAGTTAACCTACGCACATCCTACTATTATCCGGCACATATAATATATGAAAAGTGCATAAAAGTAACTGAATCCTAAAGACACAAAACCGGAAACCGTGGCTCTGATACCACTTGAAGGTAGGAAACTTTGCTTCCCACTTCAACTCGGTCGCTTGTTTATGGCGATCCCTTCTATGTCCCCGGATAAAAAAAATTTATCCTTGAGAAGAGGGATTACCCAAGCTACCATTTCATCATTGTGCTATTCGATTAGATTAGTCACTTGAACAAACTTGTTGTTCAAGCCACCAACCTCTACTCTACGAATAGCCACGGAATAGACAATGTACAGATCGCCGACTTTTGTGTTTGTGTTCGGAGTCCAAGTTAATTTACCCATTAAGCAAAGCATACAACATGCATATAATTGAAAAACAATCATAGACATAACACAAAAGAATATAAAACAACATTTATACCTCTCGATCTTCTATTGTATGTCCTTCCTCCTTTTGGACGTCGTGTGGGCGACGATCTTCCAAAAGTCGAAGCCTCCTAGATCACCAATCTTCCTTTCCTTGTTCACTCTGAACAAAAAAAGATTATAAAACAAAACTCTTCTTCCTATCTAGAACCGGCCACCAAGTCAATGGACTTGATGTTGCCGCTGGCCAAGGAAGAGAATATGGAGTATGGGAACCGGCCAAAAGCTCCAAGGGAAGAAACCCTAGCTCTTGCCGCCGGCCAAGGAAGAGAGGAAGAGGGTGGTGCCGCCGGCCAAAGGAGAATCAAGGAGGGTGATGGGCGTCGGTCAACTCTTGGAGAAGAGAAAGAAAACCAAACCTTCACCTTGTAGCTGCCCAAAACCCTAACCCGAGCTCTCCTAGGTTTCTTGCCGCTCAAGCCAAAGGAGGCAAAACCCTTATCTCCCTTCCATTAGTTGTCACCCAAGCCATAAGCCCCCTTTTATAAAGCTAGGCTAAAGCCTCCTTTTAATCTCCACCATCGGTTCTAGGGATTTATTCTCAACCGTCAGATCTAGAGATTTAATCTCAACCGTCGGATATAGAGATTTAATCTCCACCGTCGGATATAGAGATTTAATCTCCACCGTCGGATCTAGAGTTTTGTTTTCCATCATTGGATCTAGGCTCCATGAGGTTTTAATAGGCTACAATAGGGACCATGAGGAGGAGTTGGATCTTGGCCACCCAATGGATCAAGCCCACATAAAGTCCGATCCATTAATGATAATCCATTCCACTAGAGGATTATCATTGATCTTCCTCACCAACCCCTATAAGTTAATATGGGCTCCATATATTATTTGTACATTTATCTCCCCGTGTTTAAGATCTCAAATGTCCATCAATTAATTAATTTACTGATAATTAATTAATCAACATCTAACTCCATGAGTAGTACCACTCAACCTTATCATCATGTCGGACCAAGTCCACCTGCAGGGTTTACATGATGAACCTTATGAGCTCCTCAAGGGGACATCATCATCCTAATATATAGAACATGGTTTTCTCCTATAATCAACGGCACACCATATAAATAATATTATTTCCCAACTTACCGAGCCTATCGATTTACTCTATAAATCTCGCCCATTGGTAAATCAAAGAAATGAATACTAAGTATATGTGCCCGTTATTATATCGAGATTAAGAGAATGCACAATATAATATCTGAGGTCTGATTCAATTATGTAGTCAGCAATAAATCGAATCACCTCTAAGTCGGTCCTACTCAATACACACAAAGTGTACTAGTGTAATTCTATGGTCAAGACAAACCAATACCAAATCACACTACAACCGTTCCAATGGTTTGTCCAAAGCCATCTAGGTTGTGAGCCTTTACTTATACTTTACAAGGAACCGATTACATGATCTCCCGTGTGACACTCCACACCATGTTATCTACAATGTAATGTATTAGACAATATACATAACCATAAATATGCAAACAATGATCATGTGATTCTTATTTCAAAAATAAAGATGTTCATACAAAAGCTAGACTTTTTAGTATACATCCCAATAGGAACAACTCATGAAAGTAACTTTAAAAATACTACTGAGGCAGCTTAAAGATAGCCAAGACTAAGTGTAGGAAGAAACTAAACACATTATGCATGAATAAATGAATGCTAACTAAAATGCAAACATTAGGAAAGAAACCACTGCTAGAAACAAAACAAAACTTGGGGTCCCCCCAGACTTAAGTGAAGCATACCTCTAGTATGGTGGACGAGGTGGAAAGTCTGGTAGCCTCGGCATCTCGAGATCCTAAGAGAATCTGCTGTTAAACCACTGATGCCACATATACATGTGGTCAATCTGAGAGTTGGTGGATGCAGCGGCTACTCGGTGCTCCTCTTCCCTAGCCCACTGTGCCTGCTGGGCTCGCATATGTTGTCGCATCTCTTGGTGGTAGGCAGCCTTCGCTTGGCGACAGGTAGCCTCCTCCTGGAAGTAGACACGGGCCTCATCGTAAAACTCCTCGGTGCACTAGAAGTGCTCCCGAAAGCCTTGAAACTTCGCCTGTGTGTAGGCGCTTTGCTCCTCCCATCGTTGCCTCTGTGTCTATTCCTCATCATATATGTTGTCGAGGCATGATCAGAACTCTAAAAAATCGTAGGCAGATGTACCTACATCCTGCTCAAAAGTAGAAAAAGGTGACGATGCAAGTGCAGGCCCATGTCGATGTGGACTAAGTGGGCTCTTGTGCATGTGTGGATTGGAGGGAAGTGTGATGCAAAGGGGGAGAGATGGACGGCGATGTGGATGGTTCCTCATATGGCGGGGACTCCACTATCAGGTCTAAGCGCCAGTTGGTGCGTGTGGTGATGGTGGTATTGTTAGTATGAGCCCTTAGTGCCAATTATGAGATGATTGGTGAGGGATACTTTTGTATTATATTCTTGCATTAATAAAGGCAAAGATTGATTATTATATTTCTTTATGCGTGTGCCAGCTAAATAAATATAATAATGCCCATGAATAGTAGGTTGTTATCTACAGTATATCAATTGGTAGAATTGATTATGAGAAGCTGTAGAGAACACTATTCTTAAATATTCCTAGTCGAGTATTGTATTAATAGACAAGGGCTATATTGATACATTGAGACTAGCATGTAGGTCAATGGATGACTTGATCTCAAGTCATGGATATGTGATATCACATTGATACATGGGTATATATATTAGAGACTATATATATACTGACTTGACCCACCATGAGAAAGTATCATGGATCGTTATATGAGTGTCATATACTTTCTCATGTGACTATTGGTATGAATAGTCCTTAGACCTGAAGTCACTACGGTTCCCTACATAAGGAGTTATGTACTTTGGTATCGTCTAATGTCACACCGTAATTGGGTGACTATAACGGCGATCACTGAGTATGTAACGAATTATGCGGAGGGATGTGAGTGATGTAGATGGGATCTATCCCTCCCATATGACGGGAGTGATATCTTTGGCCTCTTGATAGAGTAGGACCACGAAATGCATGGTCATGCTCAAATGAGTCAATATGAGATATTGAGCTCATTTGTTTGAGTGAGTCTACTTGGGGATCAAGAAACATAAAGATTGATAAGAGGGTGACACGGTCTATGCCTCATTGATCGATCTGAGATATCAAGGATAGAAGGACACGATATGATAATAGTCACGGAAGAGGTTGTCGGATCTCGACATTCTCATCACTTGGGTAGCAATGATGTATTACTAGATGCCGCTCATTGCTTATGTATCTAAAATGGTTTTGGATACATTGCCAACGTTATGAGAGCCTATAGGGTCACACACAAAGAACATATTATTTTGGAGAGGAAATCATTTTGGTTTGACCAAAATGAATTATTAGTTAATTGGATTAACTAGAATGAGTAAGACTCATTACTTGGCTAAATTTGAGTTGGACTCAAATTGGTTTATGTTGAGTTAGACTCAAGTCAAACCAAGAGAAGAAGGCTAAAATGAATAATACACGAATTAATAATATAATACATGAATTAATAAATGGGGTTTTAAATGGTATTTAAAACTCATTAAATGAGCATTAATTGACTTCCTTTCTTTTACCATGGAGAATAAGAAAGTGCATTTAATGTCTCATTAAGGTGTATTATGGTTGCTTCTTCTTCTTCAACGTGGACAATAAAAAAGAAAATAAGATTTTATTTTTTTTTCGTTCACAACACATGAGGGCCAAGTACCAAGTGAAAAGTGAGACCTTGGAGTGGTTGCTAGCACAACCGAAAGGGCTTACCTCTTCTCTCCAAGATCGTGTGTGTGTGCACCATAGAGGCGTGGACATTCTGACCACGCTGAGATCCGCAAGTGTTGCTGACTGGAATTCGAAGGGCATGCTTCGAAGGTAATCTCGATTCCTATAGGATATAATCGATAATTGAAACGAGTATATGTTTTTTTTGCTTGGATCTCTGGAGGGATCCTAAGTTTTCCACTGCGAATTTTGTTTATCGCCGATCCCTACAAGGGTATCGAGAGTTACTTGTTAAAAAAATGTACACATTTTTTAGATGTTTTATGTGATATAAACATGAGATTAGTTTTTATTATGTTTTTTTGCCGACTGGTATATGTCCGAGTTGATTTAGCCAAGCGTATAGTCCGCCGAGTGGGTCAAAAAGTAATCAAGTCGGATGGTGCCAATCACTATGCGTCCGAAAGTGAGTATAGTCCGCCGAGTGGGTCAACTGTTAGATGGTGCCGACCGCCGCGGTCCGAGTTGATTTAGCCAAGCAGATAGTCTGCCGAGTGGGATGAATCAAGTCGGATGGTGCCGACTCTGCCTGTGTTCGAGTTGATTCAGCCAAGCAGATGGTCTGCCAAGTGGGTTGGTTCAAGTCGGATGGTGCCGAACACACCTGGCCATCTGGAGGTCTCGAGTTCATAGAGATGGAAAAAATGGGCAGCGACTCATAAGACTCACCCCATGGCGCCGCTGACCGCCCTCGCCAAACCACGTGGTGTTGTGGCTAATCGGCATAGCGGCTTAAAAATTGCACATAATAAAACTGATAAATAAAATAATTTATTAAATCATTGTGAATGATTTGTATATGGTGCATGGTTATGGCCTAGGACCCAATATGATTGTGGTTATGTGTTGTAATTCATAATACGGCCTGCGTGCCGTCATATGTATGTGGGTGTTGTATTTTGTTTACATGGCCTGCGTGTCGTGCCTTCACTTCTATTTTCTAGTTGTAAAATAGATTTAGACTCGAATGTAACTCGAGTATTCTCATTTTGTAATGTACAAAATAAATAAGCAATGAAGGTCCATTGAAGGTGGAAGTGTTACAAGGACGATGCTGACAACACATGCTGACCAAAGGAAGCGCTTGGAGAAGATGATATCCCTAGGGTAACCAATCGATTTTCTCATTGGCTTGAGAAATCGTATAATAAGGGCCATAACCATGTCACGTTTATCGTATATGTGATATATTTTGTGTGTATGTGATGCATGCTAGATAATCTGTTATCTTAAAATTAAGTCAACTGAATTTGCCTACCAAAGTTTGGTACTCATAAACTACCTCGATCATTTGTTTTGGGTTTGCCAAAGCAAAGCAGTGCATTTTATCTTGGTAGAGTGCGAGAGGACAATTGTGATGTCCCGCTATCAAACTTTGGATGAGACTTCACTAAGTGTCTCAATTAGATTGAGAAATACTTAGAGGCATTTCCTAATAGTTAGGAGACACGGATAAGAGAACATTTATACTAAGTCTTGGGCGATTAGCCAAAGCTAACTCAAGATGATGTATAATGTGAATCTTGATCCTTTATTCCAAGAGTTGCATACGATGCAATTGGTAAAATGTTACCTACCTAGTGATACTAAATCTTGGGTGATTAGCCAAAGCTAACTCAAGGTGAGGTATGATGTGGATCTTGTCCCACATGAACTTGAAGCTCAATAGAACTGGTATGACTAGCTCCTATTGAAGCTAAGGGAATCAGTGGGAGTCTCATTTAATTAAAGGCCTAATTAAATGATTTCAGATATAATACTCATTTCTGCATATCATTTCTGTTGTAGATTACTATGTCTTCAAATACGTCAAATACCCTCTCTCTGCGATCGGTCCTTGAGAAGGACAAGCTCAATGGAGCAAACTTCATTGACTGGTTCAGAAATTTGAGAATAGTTCTCAAACAGGAGCGGAAACTCTATGTCCTAGAGCAACCCATTCCTGAACCACCCGCCAATAATGCTACTCGTGCAGATAAGGATGCATACAAGAAGCATCAAGATGATGCATTAGATGCATCATGCCTTATGCTTGTAACCATGAACTCTGAGCTTCAGAAGCAACATGAGAATATGGATGCCTTCGATATGGTTGCACACTTGAAGCAACTATATCAAGGGCAGGTGAGGCACGAGAGATCTGAGGTATCTAAGGCATTATTTTCATGCAAAATGCAAGAAGGAACACCCGTAGGAACTCATGTACTCAAGATGATTGGGTATGTTGAGAACCTTGAAAGATTGGGGTTTCCTTTAGGCCAAGAGTTGGCCACTGACCTTATTCTATATTCGCTGCCTAGAGGCTTTAGTCAATTTGTCATGAATTATTACATGAGCGAAATTGACAAACCATTGCCTGAGCTCTTAAGCATGTTGAGAACTGCTGAGAGCAATCTTAAGAAGATGCAACCTGGTACTAATGATGTACTTATGGTTAAAAAGGGCAAGGGTAAGAAAAAGTCTAAAGGCAAGGGTAAGACCCAGAATAAAGATAAGGACAAAGCATTGAAGCCTAAAGGTGGGGTGGCCAAGGAAGGGACTTGCTTCCACTGCAAGGAAGCTGGACATTGGAAGAGGAACTGCAAAAAGTACCTCGAGGAAGTTCAGAAGAAGAAAGGAAGTGAGACTTCCACTTCAGGTATACATGTTATAGAAGTCAATCTATCTATTTCTTTCTCATGGGTATTGGATACCGGTTGTGCTTCTCACATTTGTACCAATGTGCAGGGCTTGAGAAAAAGTAGATCTTTGACAAAAGGAGAAGTGGACCTACGTGTTGGCAATGGCGCAAGAGTTGCTGCTATAGCTGTAGGAACATATTCCTTATCATTACCCAGTGGTTTAATTCTAGAACTTGAAGAGTATTATTTCGTACCTGCAATAACTAAGAACATTATGTCTATATCTTGTTTGGACAAGAAAGGTTTTTCATTTATAATTAAGGATAAGTGTTGTTCTGTATATTTAAATGAAATGTTCTATTGCAGTGCACACTTGATGAATGGACTCTATGTTCTAGACCTTGAAAACCCAGTCTATAACATAAATACCAAATGATTCAAGTCTAATCATTTGAATCAAACATATCTTTGACATTGTCGCTTGGGTCACATAAATGAGAGTCGCATAGCCCAGCTCCATAAGGATGGATTACTGGACTCATTTGATTTTGAATCATATGAGGTATGTGAATCTTGTCTTTTAGGCAAGATGACCAAGACTCCATTTAGTGGACAAGGCGAACGAGCGACAGATTTGTTAGGCCTCATACATAGTGATGTATGCGGTCCTTTCAAAGTCGCATTGAGGAGGAGGTTATCAGTACTTCATCACATTTACTGATGATTTCAGTAGATATAGATATGTGTATCTTATGAGACACAAATCAGAATCCTTTGAAAAGTTCAAAGAATTCAAGAATGAAGTACAGAACGAACTTGGTAAGAGTATTAAGATGCTTCGATCAGATCGAGGTGGGGAATACTTAAGCCAAGAGTTTAGTGACTATCTAGTTAAGTGTGGGATAAGATCTTTGCTCACTCCACCTAGAACACCACAGTTGAATGGTGTATCTGAGAGGAGAAATCGTACTCTATTAGATATGGTACGATCAATGATAAGTCATACAGAACTTCCTCCTTCCTTCTGGGGATATGCTCTAGAGACCGCCGCTTTCACACTTAACCGTGTTCCTTCTAAGGCAGTCGTAAAGACACCATATGAGATATGGACTGGGAAGAGTCCCAAGATGTCTTTTATGAAGATTTGGGGTTGTGAGGCTTACGTACGACGTCAAGTATCAGATAAACTAGGCCCTAAATCAGATAGATGCTATTTCGTTGGATATCCCAAGGAAACTAAGGGATATTACTTTTACAACCCCACACAAGGCAAAGTGTTTGTTGCCAGAAATGGTGTTTTTCTAGAAAGGGAATTTATTTCTAGAAAAATAAGTGGGAGTAAAATTGATCTTGAAGAAGTTCAAGATACACAAAATAGCATTGATACCTTAATGGAACAAGAAAAGTCATCACAAGGAGTTGTGATACAACCTGTTCAGGTAGACCAAGCTCTGCGCAGGTCTGATAGGATACGTCATCAACCTGAGAGATATTCTTTTCTCTTGAATGATAACGATGGTATCATGTTTGATGAGCTGACATCTTATCAGGAAGCTGTAATGAGCCCAGATTCTGAGAAATGGCTCGAGGCCATGAGATCCGAAATAGAATCCATGTACACTAACCAAGTCTGGACTTTGGTTGATCCACCTGAAGGGGTCAAACCCATTGGGTGTAAGTGGGTCTTTAGGAGAAAGACTGACATGGAAGGTAATGTGCATACCTATAAAGGGCGATTGGTAGCAAAAGGATTCAAGCAGATTCATGGTATTGACTATGATGAAACCTTTTCTCCAGTTGCGATGCTCAAATCCATTCGGATCATGCTTGCTATTGCAGCTTACTATGACTATGAGATCTGGCAGATGGATGTCAAAACAGCATTTCTTAACGGAAATCTACTCGAGGATGTGTATATGACACAACCTGAGGGTTTTGTCGATCCAAAGGATGCTGGAAAGGTTTGTAAGTTGCATAGGTCCATTTATGGTTTAAAGCAAGCTTCTAGAAGCTGGAATCTTCGTTTCGATAATGCGATCAAAATGTTTGGTTTCATTAAGAACGAAGATGAATCTTGTGTCTACAAGAAGGTTAGTGGGAGCTCAATTGTTTTTCTCATATTGTATGTAGATGACATACTGCTCATTGGAAATGATATCCCTATGCTGCAGTCTGTGAAGACTTGGCTTGGGAATTGTTTTTCAATGAAAGACTTAGGTGAAGCAGCCTATATTCTAGGCATCAAGATCTATAGAGATAGATCTAAGAGATTGCTTGGCTTGAGTCAGAGTACATATGTGGACAAGGTGCTTAAGCATTTTTCCATGCAAAATTTCAAGAAGGGATTTTTACCAATGCCACATGGTATGAGTCTTTCGAAGACTCAATCTCCCTCTTCTAAGGAGGAGAGAGATCGCATGGATCAGATACCTTATGCATCAGCTATAGGATCTATCATGTACGCCATGATTTGTACTCGCCCCGATGTCTCGTATGCTTTAAGCATGACGAGTATCATCAGATCCTGAATGTCATCGATACCGCCAAGAATATTCTTAAGTACTTGCGAAGGACAAAAGAATATTTCTTGATATTTGGAGACAATAAGGAGCTAGCTGTAAAGGGTTACAGTCATGCGAGCTTCCAAACTGACAAGGATGACTCCAGATCGCAGTCAGGGTATGTATTTTGCTTGAATGGTGGCGCTGTGAGCTGGAAGAGTTCGAAGCAGGACACAGTTGCAGATTCTACAATGTGGTTTGAGTATATTGCCGCATCTTCGCAAAGAAAGGAGGTCATTTGGATCCAAAAGTTCATCACTGAACTTGAGGTTGTTCCTAGCATAGCAGACCCAATAGACCTCTATTGTGACAACAATGAGGCTATTGCTCAGGCTAAGGAACCTCGGTCTCATCAGAGGACCAAACACATACTGCGGCAGTATCACCTCATTCGAGAGATCATCAATAGAGGAGATGTTCAAATATGCAGAGTAGACACTGATGCTAACATTGCGGATCCCTTGACCAAGGCTTTGGCACAGAGGAAGCATGATGGTCATACTAGGTCACTGGGTCTTAGAGATTACAGTGATTGGCACTAGTGCTAGTGGGAGATTGTTAGTATGAGCCCTTAGTGCCAATTATGAGATGATTGGTGAGGGAGACTTTTGTATTATATTCTTGCATTAATAAAGGCAAAGATTGATTATTATATTTCTTTATGCGTGTGCCAGCTAAATAAATATAATAATGCCCATGAATAGTAGGTTGTTATCTACAGTATATCAATTGGTAGAATTGATTATGAGAAGCTGTAGAGAACACTATTCTTAAATATTCCTAGTCGAGTATTGTATTAATAGACAAGGGCTATATTGATACATTGAGACTAGCATGTAGGTCAATGGATGACTTGATCTCACAAGTCATGGATATGTGATATCACATTGATACATGGGTATATATATTGGAGACTATATATATATTGAATTGACCCACCATGAGAAAGTATCATGGATCGTTATATGAGTGTCATATACTTTCTCATGTGACTATTGGTATGAATAGTCCTTAGACCTGAAGTCACTACGGTTCCCTACATAAGGAGTTATGTACTTTGGTATCGTCTAACGTCACACCGTAATTGGGTGACTATAACGGCGATCACTGAGTATGTAACGAATTATGCGGAGGGATGTGAGTGATGTAGATGGGATCTATCCCTCCCATATAACGGGAGTGATATCTTTGGCCTCTTGATAGAGTAGGACCACGAAATGCATGGCCATGCTCAAATGAGTCAATATGAGATATTGAGCTCATTTGTTTGAGTGAGTCTACTTGGAGATCAAGAAACATAAAGATTGATAAGAGGGTGACACGGTCTATGCCTCATTGATCGATCTGAGATATCAAGGATAGAAGGACACTGTCATATGATAATAGTCACGGAAGAGGTTGTCGGATCTCGACATTCTCATCACTTGGGTAGCAATGATGTATTGCTAGATGTCGCTCATTGCTTATGTATCTAAAATGGTTTTGGATACATTGCCAACGTTATGAGAGCCTATAGGGTCACACACAAAGAACATATTATTTTAGAGAGGAAATCATTTTGGTTTGACTAAAATGAATTATTAGTTAATTGGATTAACTAGGATGAGTAAGACTCATTACTTGGTTAAATTTGAGTTGGACTCAAATTGGTTTATGTTGAGTTAGACTCAAGTCAAACCAAGAGAAGAAGGCTAAAATGAATAATACACGAATTAATAATATAATACACGAATTAATAAATGGGATTTAAAACTCATTAATGTGCATTTAATGAGCATTAATTGACTTCCTTTCTTTTACCATGGAGAATAAGGAAGTGCATTTAATGTCTCATTAAGGTTTATTATGGTTGTTTCTTCTTCTTCAACGTGGACAATAAAAAAAAATAAGATTTTATTTTTTTTTCATTCACAACACAAGAGGGCCAAGTACCGAGTGAAAAGTGAGACCTTGGAGTGATTGCTAGCACAACCGAAAGGGCTTACCTCTTCTCTCCAAGATCGTGTGTGTGTGCACCGTAGAGGCATGGATATTCTGACCACGCTGAGATCCGCAAGTGTTGCTGACTAGAATTCGAAGGGCACGCTTCGAAGGTAATCTCGATTCCTATAGGATAGAATCGATAATTGAAACGAGTATATTTTTTTTTGCTTGGATCTCTAGAGGGATCCTAAGTTTTCCGCTGCAAATTTTGTTTATCGCTCGGGATCCCTACAGGTACGATCAAGGTCGAGGAGCCTAAGGGCCATCAGGTTTTTCCTTACAAAGCATAAGGAGTGTCCCTCTCTTACAATCATCTTCATAGCCATACACACTCCCAAGTCGATCCTAGGGCTCCCCTCTATGCTATCTAGCGCAATGTAGTCATACCCCATCCTATGGCAAATGTCGGTAAGCATGCCCCCCCCCCCCCACATTAATCTCTCTTCTCGCTGCTTTGCTCATTTTCACTAAGTGTCTAATGAAATGGAACCCTACATCGATGCTACTCCTTTCTTGTAGCATGTCCCATTGGCAAAGTATCTCGCTA
This sequence comes from Wurfbainia villosa, assembly GCA_025175895.1. Taxonomy (NCBI): domain Eukaryota; kingdom Viridiplantae; phylum Streptophyta; class Magnoliopsida; order Zingiberales; family Zingiberaceae; genus Wurfbainia; species Wurfbainia villosa. The sequence continues at coordinate 35,303,664 of CM045998.1, read as the reverse complement.
GCTCTCACTACACTGTCACTCTCCCCATGACCAAAAATAGTGCTTGCCATGATTCGGTGGACTATCAGAAAATGAGGTTTTGGAGGCGTGATGCTTTGGTTCTAGAAGGGTCATAAGCGTGCTCTCCTGTCAATTCAGTCCAAAAGATTCGAGAGTTGAACCCTATAGGAGTTCTTCTCTCTCCCCCACTCGACAAGCCAAAGCATGAGTTTCATTGGTGTAGTGTCCATTCATGCTCAATGTTAAATATCCTAAAGGTAATCCTACCCTCTTCGCTCTCTCTTTCCATTAAAACTTCAGCTTCTAAAGAACTTAAAAATTTCAAAACTATCCTAGGGTAGGTTGGGTGTCTTATCCCCATTATCTCTCCCCACCCTATTTTTGCAAATAGGGCTTGAATGTCACCCAACAACCCTAAGGACTCCAGTAAATCATCATCAAGATACCTAGTTGCAGTGATTTTACCAGTAGAAAGCATGTTATATCTATCCCTATGCTCATTGTTGCGAAAAAGAAGGGTTGGAGGAGCATTACCCTCCTCCAGAGCTTGAGGGGCATCGGTTATCCTTGCTCGTCGCTCCGAAGCACCGGATCGAGATACCACTTGCTTGGTACTCCTCATCCTTGCTTCTTTTGGCTTCCTTGAAGGTTGGAAAAGCTTCTAGGTGGTGGGGACGAAGGATCCACATGGCTAGGGCAAGAAAAATTGAAACACATAGCACATTTGGGGTGAAAATGCACGGTGTGCCCTTTTTAACCTCGCGTGACACGGCCGTGTGAAAACACATGGCCAGGCCATGTGCGCCTTGGGTTAGTCGGGCATGACCATGGGAAAACACACGACCAAGCCGTGTGTCCCCTATTTCCCTCCTTTTGTGCGCAACGGTATGAATTTTCTCACATACTTCACTGTGTAAGCTAAAAATTGATTTTATTTTTACCTAGCAAGTTCTTTTTGTTCCTAATGCTAACTGAAATGGAAATCAAAGTTCAAATTAACCAAATGAATGCAATACAATCAAAAGAAAACCTAAAAACTAAACTAAACTTGGGTTGCCTCCCAAGAAGAGCTTTGTTTAAGGTCATTTAGCTCGACCACACTCTATTATCAACTTGGCTCTGGAGGTTCTGTGAACCTCCATTCATCCGTCTCAGTGTCTACATCCTGTGGGCTCGGCTTTATCCTGCTGAAAGTAAAGTCATCTAGGTAGGGAGCTCTATACTCTGATAGGCTGAAAAGGATGATCTCCCCATCTACCTCTAAGGAGATCCGGTGTGCCTTTACATCTATGCACGCCCCCACAATTGCCAGAAAGGGTCTTCCCAAGATGATGGGATTATGGGGGTCTAGTCCTGTGTCGAGTATAATAAAATCTATATGTATCACGAAGTTATCGACAACCACAGGCACATGTGTTAGCATGCCGACGGGTTCCTTAACTGAGTCATCCCCCATACGGATACCCAGGTTCACTGGTTGGAGCCCATTCAGTCCCATCTTCAAGTAGTATGCATAGGGCATCACGCTTACTGATGACCCTAAGTCACACAGTGCTTCATCGAAGCTTTCCCCATAAATCAAGCAGGGGATAACAAATTCACCAGGGTCCTCAAGCTGGGGTGGGATTTTATCTTCATTTTCAGCTTGGTCTGGTAGGGTGAAAATCATGGTTGCACACCCCTTGGCGAATCTGTTTCACTATGCTACTCTCTCGTTGCACACTCCTTCCTCCTTAGCTTAACTCGGCTCGAGTAATGATGGAGAATTATCCATAGGTTGTGACATAGTTTGGGCTATCTGGGCCACTTATGTCTCCAACATCCTTGTGTGACTTGCAAGACTGTCAATAGTGGCCTTCAAGTATTTGAGTGACTCCTCTGTTTTCTAATGTTGGCAGTGGAACTCTTCATTGGCCTTTGTTTAGGTAGCAATGAAGTCTTCCATCATCAATTCTAACCTAGACTTCTATTGTCGCTGCTGCCCATACTCTCCTGATTATTGGAAGTTCCCCGAGTCATTTCGATAGGAAAAGTTCGGGTGGTTCTTCCATCCGGGGTTGTAAGTAATGGAGAATGTGTTGTTGGGCCTTTGATTGTAGTCCCCAACCGCATCGCAATGCTCAATCTACTCTTCTAAGCCACCCTACCCTCCATAGTAGTCCTCCTGATACGCTGCTACTCTTTCTCCAAAGTCAATGGCCGCACATGTAGATGCAGGATTTAAAGAGTCGAATCGTCTGCCAAGCGCGTCCATTCTCGCTACTAGGTGATCCACGAAGTTGATAGCATATCGTCCTGTTGCAGGAGTTGGGTGACCACGTTCAGAAGCCCATTGATGGTGGTTCTGGGCCACCTCTTCTATTAGCTCCTCAGCTTTCTCTATGGTCTTATTCATAAGTGCTCCTCCTGCGGTAGAATTTAGGGACATCTTTGTGGCGTACGTGATCCCATTGTAGAAGATGTGGATCACCAGCCACCTTTCCAGTCCATGGTGGGGGCATTGGTAAAGTAGCCCCTCGTAATGATCCCAAGCTTCAAATAGGGACTCCCCCTCCTTCTGACGGAAGCTTGTGATCAGATGGTGCATGTGAGCAGTTTTGCTTGGTGGGAAGTATTTGTTCAAGAACTGCTGCTCACATTGCTCCCATGTAGTAATGCTTCCCGAAGCCAGGGAGTGAAGCCATGCCTTAGCCTTATCCCGCAATGAGAACGGGAATAGGCTCAGGTGGATCGCGTCTGCAGGTACTCCATTTATCTTCATCGTCGAGCAGATTTCCAAGAATGACTCCAGGTGTCGATTCGGGTCTTCAATCGCAGCTCCCCCGAATTGACTCTGCTGGATCATATGTATGAGTGTTGGCTTCAGTTCAAAGTTGTTTGTCGAAATGGATGGTCCATCTATACTCGGCCTAAATCCTCTAGTGCGAGGGGTTGCATAATCTCGCAAGGGTACGCTACCTATATTCACTTCGGATGTAACTTGGTCCTCCATCCTCTTCTGTTCGGCTTTCTGGCGGTGATAGGTTCGTTCAATTTCTAAATCGATCGAAATCAGGCCTTCCGATCCTAAGAGTCTATGCATACGAAGAATCGAGCCACAAAATTAGGAGTATTTACCTAAGGTTTAGAATCAGGAAATAAACTAATCTAGCTAACTAAATTGAAGAGCAAATAAGAAATAGATAATCACTGCTAAAATAAAATAAAAACTAATCTAGATATGAAAAATCTAAAAATTCAAATAAAATAAAAATAAACAAGTGAATAAATCTAACCTAAGTCCAATCCAACTATCCACTTTCTTGATTCGATATCGAATCAATCAGTCCCTGACAATGATGCCAAAAACTTGATGCACACAAACATGACCTCAAATCTCGCGACGGAGACCGTCGAGGACTCGAAGTGCGCACTCGTGCTCAATGCCTGCAAGTACATGGATGTCGTCAAGTAATAAAGAATATCAATCCCACAGGAACTGAGATTTTGAGTATCGGTTTGTCCAGTGGATGTGTTATTGTTCGAATTGGTAATTTGAGGGTTCACAAATGAGAGGTCATCGGTGGTTCGAACTCAGTACGGTGTCACACGGAAGAAGAGAAAAGGTTGCTACGAGGATTTGAATGGGATTCTAGGACTTAGGTTTTGTTTGTGTATCACAGAACATGCTATCAATCGAATGTATCCAGATTTTCTAGCTAGGGTTTTGTGGAAAGGACATCATACACTATGGTACGAGGAGGCCGAATTGATCCCTACAACGAGCCAAAAATGAGACACGTTACTGACTCTATCGCATCCTTCTATCCACAGTTGCAGGCAATGAGGCCAACCTATAGGTTCCTCCTAATATCCCCTAAATCTAAGATACGAGGACTGTCACTCCTCGTATCGTCTACGCACATAAGATAGAAAACCAAAACACAAAGCTATAGATCTAAACAATCATTCAACTACAAATATGATTTCAAGAACAGAAACATATTTGAAATAGCAATGTTCTAGTCAACACAAACTACTCTCTAATCCTAGAATTAGAGAATCTACTCCATGGATACGAGAATAGAGTCACAATACATAATAGAATTCATGAGTAAAATGATAAACGTGCAAGAAATATGAATTACAATGTAATTACAACTCTTCCCTCTGGCATTGTGGTGCAGATCTTGATCCTTGAGAGGCTCTCTCCATCCCCGATGCGAGCTCCCGAAGCTTTTTAGGGCTTCAGAGTGCCGTCCTGGCCAGCGTGCCCCCCTAGGTTTGGGGTGTAGCTTTCCTTATATAGAAATCACGTTGAATCACTGTGAAATCTGGGAAAAAACCTTGGTCACGTCTAATCACCAGGGCACTACACGGTCATGTGAAAACACATGGACAGGTCGTGTGTCAGGCTGTAGCAGCCGTTTTCGCCCCCTAAACACGATCGTGTGCAGGCACATGCCCTGGCTGTGTTCCCTTCTGTGTCCAGCTGCCAAATGTCTTCTTTTTGCTCTGAAAGTGCATCATTTTCCCCACAAAATGCTATCCTGCACACAAAAGTGTTGGGATGTATACTGAAAAGTCTATCTTTTGTATGAACATCTTTAATTTTGAAATAAGAATCACATGATCATTGTTTGCATATTTTTATGGCTATGCATATTGTCTAATACATTACATTGTAGATAACATGGTGTGTGGTGTCACACGGGAGATCATGTTATCGGTTTCTTGTAACGTATAAGTAAAGGCTCACAACCGAGATGACTTTGGACAAACCATTGGAATGGTTGTAGTGTGATTTGGGATTGGTTTGTCTTGACCATAGAATCACACTAGTGCACTTTGTGTGTATTGAGCAGGACCGACTTAGAGGTGATTCAATTTATTGCTGACTACATAATCGAATCAGACCTCAGATATTATATTGTACATTCTCTTAATCCCGATATAATAACGGGCACATATACTTAGTATTCATCTCTTTGATTTAGCAATGGAAGAGATTTATAGATTAAATCGATAGGCTCGATAAGTTGGGAGATGATATTATTTACATGGTGTGCCGTTGATTATAGAAGAAAACCGTGTCCTATATATAAGGATGATGATGTCCCCTTGAGGAGCTCATAAGGTTCATCATGTAAACCCTGCAGGTGGATTTGGTTTGGCATGATGAAAAGGTTGAGTGGTACTACTCATAGAGTTAGATGTTGATTAATTAATGGTCAGTAAATTAATTAATCGATGGACATTCGAGATCATAAACACGGCGAGAAAATGTACAAATAATATAGGAGCTCATATTAACTTATGGGGGTTGGTGAGGTAGATCAATGATAATCCTCTAGTGGAATGGATAATCATTAATGGATCGGACTTTATATGAGCTTGATCCATTGGGTGGCCAATATCCAACTCCTCCTCATGGTCCCTATTGTAGCCTATTAACACCTCATGAAGCTTAGATCCAATGGATGAAAACAAAACTCTAGATCCAACGGTAGAGATTAAATCTCTAGATCCGACGGTTGAGATTAAATCTCTAGATCCGACGATTGAGATTAAATCCCTAGAACTAATGGTGGAGATTAAAAGGAGGCTTATCCCTAACTCTATAAATGGAGATGATAGGGGTGGGCGGCAAGAAGATGGATGAGGGTTAGGGTTTGCTTCCCTTGGGCGGCAAGCAATCCTAGTTGTGATAGGATTAGGAGTGGGCGGCTAGGGTTAGGGTTTGGGTGTTGGTGGTGGCTAGTAACAAGTGGAGGAAGCCTCTTCTTCTTCTTCCTAAGGTTTGGCTGGCTCCTATCCTTCCTCCCTCTACCTTGGCCAGTGTCCAACCTATTCTTCTTCCCTTCATCCTTGGCCGGAAATTAGGAGAGCTAGGTTTAGGGTTTGGACGGAAACAAGGAGAAGGATTGCTTTCCTTTCTCTTCTCCAAGTGTTGGCTGGCACCCATGCTCTCATGTTTTCTCCTTTGGTCGGTTCCTATACTCCATGTTCTCTTCCTTGGCCGGTGGCAACATCGAGTCTTTTGACTTGGTGGCCGGTTCTAGATAGGAAGAAGAGTTTTGTTTGATGATCTTCCTTTGTTCGGAGTGAACAAGGAAAGGAAGATTGGTGATCTAGGAGGCTTCGACTTTTGGGAGATCGTCACCCACACGACGTCCAAAAGGAGGAAGGACATACAATCGAAGATCAATAGGTATAACAAGAGGTATAATCTTGTTTTTTTTGTTTAGTCTTCCTTTGTATTATGTTTATAATTGCTTTTCAATTATATGCATGTTTTATGTGGATGTTTACTTTATGTATGTGGCTAAATAATACTTGTATCCTTAACATAAACATAAAAACTGGCGATCCGTACATCGTCTATTCCGTGGCTACTCATAGAATAGAGGTAGGTCGCTTGAACAACAAGTTTGTTCAAGTGACCACTCTAAACGAATAGCACGACGATGACAAGGTTGCTTGGGTGTTCCCTTTGATCTAGGATTAAATTTTTAATCCGGGGACATCGATGGGATCAATTAGATCAACCCTATAATTGGTATCAGAGCCACGGTTTTTGGTTTTGTGTGTTTAGGATTCGGTTAATTTTTATGCACTTTTCATATACTATATGTGTCGGATAATAGTAGGATATGCGTAGGTTAACTCTTTGGTTGCAAGCATAAGATCCGACTATTATGGACATATGTGTGTATGTGATTGTATGTGTGTAAATGTTTATTTTGTTGAATCCTCGGGGTTGACGGGGCTAGTATTTAATTTTTTTTTGTAAATTAGATACGACATTGTTTAGCCACTCTTTTTATTTTAGTTTACTTTCAATCTAGATTTCATGTACACTCCCTCGTAGAGTATAGGATCGATGGATGTAAATTAAAATAGATTTTAGTCTCGGCTCGGATCTCCGGATGGCTCGTACATGGCGTAGGAGGAGCGGACGAGATGGCGATGTGACGGGAGACATATTGAAGATAAAAGCCATAATAGTTGGAAAATAATTTATTTTTCATATTTATTTCTTATTGTTTGATATGCATGTCGTAGGCTAGAAAATTCCTCAATTTTAAATTACTAAGTGGGAGAGGAATATTTTTATAAATTCCCACGGCCTCCATTACGATTTGACATGTGATGTAAACAAACTTGCGCGGCGGCTCTGAGTGCATTTCTCCCCATTGGATGAGTTTGTTTGTGGATCACAAGGTCGAATATGGTTATAAGAAATTATTAAGGAGCGTGTGTACTTCCCCATCGTAAGGCACATAACCCGAGATAATTACCTTAGTACCAAGTAATGGTGAACACTTAGATACAAATATAAGATCCTCCCCATCGGAGTCACTGCTTTTATTTGTAGGGCTGAAGATAAACCAACTATTAATTTTATTTGTCAAAAAGTTAGGTTGACAAGATAGTAAAATTAATGGGTAAAACCTCCTCTCATAAATGTAGAATTTGTATACGTCCACACTATCATGGCATACGATATTCTCAGTGTTTTGAGGTGTTAGTTGATTTTAAAATTTTATTGTTTGAGGAATCAATAATTTTTTGAAATCCAAAGTAATGTGTTGGATCGAAGCGGTTCGCTAGAGGGGGGGGGGGGTGAATAGCGAAAAACCTTTTTTTCTTTCGAGTTCGTATCAAAACAATTAAGTGCAGCGGAAAGATAAATGAAACAAAAAGAGACAAGATATTTTTTTACTTGGTTCGTAGCCTTCGGCTACTACTCCAAGGCCCTAACGGTCCTAGACCGTGTACGGAGGGCAATTCACTAAAACACTCCTCGTTGGAGTTAGGAGTTTGACGATTACAAAAACCTTTGAAGCAAAAAGATAGAGAGACAAACCCTCTCTTCTATTTAAGTAAAATGCAACGATAGAAAACCTCGATTAAAAAGAATTGCAATATTGAAAGCAATAACAAAGTAAGATTATGCCAACAACTAGAAAAAAGAACTTAAGCTAGGGTTGTTGGCAGTACTTCGTTGTTGTAGAGTCGGAGCATTGCGGAGGCTTTTGAGCACTTAGAATTGATGAAGAAACCCTAGGTTAGGACCTCCTTTTATAGCCTTTGAGCCCCTTTTCGAGAGGAACCCTAGCCAATCATATTTGAGTACCACTCCCCTTGAAATTTGGTGATAAGCCTTGACTCCTCGAAGTTGATCCTTTGACCATCAGTCGACTGATGGCCATCATCACCAATCGATGGCGATCATCGAGTGTTAACCTCCGCATGATCGATTGATGAAATCGAGTCCTCAAGCCGGGCAATGATCGATGCTTGCTGCAAGTCAAAGTTAGATCAACAAAAACATAATTTCGACAATCGTCGACCGTCCGATCTCGACCTAGACCATCTATAGGATGTCTTTGGTCAGATCTACACTTAAGATCATCCCCGTAAAGAGGATACGACCTCACTTATGCTCACACACACACGAGCTTACCTCGATACTTACTGTGTCGCTTTCACTTCCGGCCTTCCACCCGATTCCTTCGGCTCCCTCCGAAGTCACCCGAGTGTCGCCCGACCACCGCAACTTCCTCCGGGTGTCGCTAGCCTTCAGCTCTAGCTATAGCAATTTTCTGCACACTTGATTCAGCTCGTGAGATAATGACATGAGCTTAACTTTGTATCGTTTGCTATAATCAAAACTCAGGTTCGACTTAGGTGCCTACTGCACCAACATAATGATCTATGTGATTCTTAGGATTTTCAAAAATGACTTTCAGTCCACTTGCTATGATACTAAAGGAAAATAAACTTACTGTACCCAAATAATAATGATTGAAAAAGAATCTAGATATTGTCTTAACTGCTAAGGAGTACAAGTATGTATTCTTCGAAGAGTGTCCTCCTAAGCTTGCAAATAAGCTGGAAGTCCTTGAAGCTGAGATCGATGGAGAAACCCAGGTCGATATCATTCTCTAGTCGACAGAAAGGCTTGCTCAGGCTCAGGCCATGGTTGCTCAGAAGGTTTCTACTTCTAAGACGAAAGGCAAGAAGAAGAAGAAACAAGGTGGAGCAAAAGTGGTGGGAGGATCTCAGGGAGGAGTGAAGAAGCCGAAAGGCAAGTACTTCACTTGCAAGCAGACTGGACATTGGAAGAAGGACTGTCCCAATCTGAAACAGAACAAAGGTATATCCTTTGGTCTAGTCATTAAAACATGGTTAGCGGTATTATCTACCGGCACCTGGTGTGTAGATAAGGGAGCCTCTGATCATATCTGCAATACTTTGCGGGGGTTTCAGAAAACCCGACGACGAGCTGAGGGAGAGATTACCATTTACTTGGGCAATGCCATGAATGTGGCGGCTAATGCAGTGGGAGATGTTTTATTTATCTTTTGAGAAAAATAAAACTTTGGTTCTGAAAAATTCCCTTTATGTACCTTTAGAAAGAATTTATTTTCAGTTTCTAAATTGTTTATGGATGGATATTCTATTTCCTTTAATGACAGAGTTGTTATAAAAAGGAATAGGGAGAATATCTGTTCAGGTACATTGATAGGAAATTTGTATACACTTGAACCAAAACCTCCCACGATGCAAATTAAAGTTAATAACTCATCTTCTAATTCCAATAAGAGAAAAGAACCTTCGAAGATGAACCAAACATATCTTTGGCATCTTAGGCTCGGTCATATTGACCTAAGTAGAATTCAAAGGTTGATAGTTGATGGACCTCTGGGTTCATTAGTGGTGGAAGATTTCCCAACCTGCGAATCTTGCTTAGAGGGTAAAATGACCAAGAAGCCTTTTAAGGCCAAGGGGTATAGATCCAAAGATGTGTTGGAATTGGTTCATTCTGATTTGTATGGTCCTATGTCTATCTAGGCTAGAGGTGGTTTTGAATATTTCATCTTTTTCATAGACAATTATTCAAGATATGGATGACACTACGATCTGCTCGTGGTGGCGAATACCTCTTGGGAGAGTTTTGGAATTACTTATCAGAGGCTGGGATTCAATCCTAATTGTCTGCACCTGGCACACCCCAACAGAACGGTGTAGCAGAGCGAAGGAATATGACTCTTATGGAGATGGTTAGATCGATGATGAGTTATTCTAAGTTGCCAGATTTGTTCTAGGGATATGCTCTAGATATGGCAGTGTACATTCTGAACTTGGTTCCATCTAAATCAGTGCCTTCTACTCCCACAGAATTGTGGACTGGGCGAAAGCCTAGTCTGTGACATATTTGGATTTGGGGGAGCCCAGCACATGTGTTGAAGGCAGATGCTGGTAAGTTGGAACCTCGTACAGAAGTACGCATGTTCGTTGGCTATCCTAGAGGAACGAAGGGTGGTTTGTTTTATAGTCCTAGAGATCAGAGGGTGATCGTTAGCACGAACGCCAGATTTCTAGAGGAAGACTATGTGATGAGTCACAAGCCCTAGAGTAAAATTGTTCTGGAGGAATTAAAAGGGGAAGTCACTTCTTCAGTACCATCGGTACAAGAGGATATACCATAAGTCACTACACCGTGTGTCATAGAGGATACACAGGAGATAACTCGTCGTAGTGGGAGGGTTGTGAGACAGCCTAATAGATTCATGTTCTTGGGAGAATCTTCTGATTCGGTCCCTGGCGAACATGAACCTGATCCCTAGACATATGACGAGGCAATCCAAGATAAAGATGCAGCATCTTGGCAAAGTGCAATGAATACTGAGATTGAATCTATGGATTCAAATCAGGTCTGGGAGCTAGTAGAACCACCCGATGGTGTAAAAACCATTGGATGTAAGTGGATCTACAAAAGAAAGAGAGGAATAGATGGGAAGGTTGAGACCTTCAAAGCGAGGCTTGTTGAGAAGGTGTATACTCAGAAAGAGGGTATCGATTATGAGGAGACCTTTTCACCGGTAGCCATGCTTAAGTCTATCCGGATTCTCTTATGCATTGCAGCTCATATGGATTATGAGGTGTGGCAGATGGATGTCAAGACAGCTTTCCTTAATGGAAGTCTTGAGGAAAATATCTATATGAAGCAACCATAGGGATTCATTGCTAAAGGCAAAGAGCATCTTGTATGTAAGCTTAATCGGTCCATTTATGGATTGAAGCAAGCTTCAAGGTCTTGGAACATCCGCTTTGATGAGGTAATCCAGTCTTATGGATTTATTCAAAGTCCGGATGAGTCTTGTGTATACAAGAGATGTGACGGAAATGTAGTGGTATTTCTTATACTATACGTAGATGACATTTTGGTGATTGGCAACAATATCAAGGTGTTATCGGATGTAAGGGTATGGTTGTCCAAACAGTTTGATATGAAGGATTTGGGAGAGGTGGGACACATCCTTGGGATCAAGGTTATAAGGGATCGCAGGAAAAGGATGTTGTGCTTATCCCAATTAGCTTCATACATAGACACGATTATGGATTATTTTAGCATGCAGAACTCCAAGAAGGGTTTTCTACCTTTCAGGCATGGGGTTCCTTTATCTAAGGAGATGTGTCCTAGAACATCTGAGGAGATGAAGGCGATTCCTTATGCTTCGGCGATAGGAAGCCTCATGTATTCGATGCTATGAACAAGACCAGATATCTTCTATGCCGTGGGCATGGTCAGAAGATATCAGAGTAATCCAGGACAGGGACATTGGACTACGGTAAAGCATATATTGAAGTGCCTGAGAAGGACTAGGGATTATATGCTAGTTTACCAGGCAGACAAATTACTCCCTGTGGGTTACACGGATTCCGACTTCCAATCTAATAGGGATAACAGTAAGTCTACCTCAGGTTTTGTATTTACTTTGGGAGGTGGAGCCATTGTATGGAGGAGTGTCAAGCAGAAATGCGCGGCAGACTCCACCAAGGAAGCTGAGTATGTGTCAGCCTCTGAGGCAGCCAAAGAAGTTGTGTGGCTCAGGAACTTCCTGATGGACTTGGATGTGATTCTTGGTTTGCCCAGAACTATCACAATTTATTGTGATAATAATGGTGCAGTTGCAAACTCATAGGAACCACGAGCCCATAAGGTAAGTAAATACATAGAGCGCAAGTACCACCTGATACGAGAAATCGTAAAGGAGGTAGAAGTTATTGTCGCCTAGATTGCATCAGAGGATGACCTGGTAGACCCTTTTCATTAAGGCCCTTCTAGCGAGAGCTTTGATAGGCATGTGAAGGGAAGGGGAATCAGATGTATGGCAGTATGAGGATAGCATAGTCTTTTAGTATAAGTGGGAGATTGTTGGGATGTATATTGAAAAGTCTATCTTTTGTATGAACATCTTTATTTTTGAAATAAGAATCACATGATCATTGTTTGCATATTTTTATGGCTATGCATATTGTCTAATACATTACATTGTAGATAACATGGTGTGTGGTGTCACACGGGAGATCATGTTATCGGTTCCTTGTAAAGTATAAGTAAAGGCTCACAATCGAGATGGCTTTGGACAAACCATTGGAATGGTTGTAGTGTGATTTGGGATTGGTTTGTCTTGACCATAGAATCACACTAGTGCACTTTGTGTGTAATGAGCAGGACCAACTTAGAGGTGATTCAATTTATTGCTGACTACATAATCGAATAAGACCTCAGATATTATATTGTACATGCTCTTAATCCCGATATAATAACAGGCACAAATACTTAGTATTCATCTCTTTGATTTACCAATGAGCGAGATTTATAGATTAAATCGATAGGCTCGGTAAGTTGGGAGATGATATTATTTATATGGTGTGCCGTTGATTATAGGAGGAAACCGTGTCCTATATATCAGGATGATGATGTCCCCTTGAGGAGCACATAAGGTTCATCATGTAAACCCTTCAGGTGGACTTGGTATGGCATGATGAAAAGGTTGAGTGGTACTACTCATGGAGTTAGATGATGATTAATTAATGGTTAGTAAATAAATTAATCGACGGACATTCGAGATCTTAAACACGGGGAGAAAATGTACAAATAATATATGGAGCCCATATTAACTTATGGGGGTTGGTGAGGTAGATCAATGATAATCCTCTAGTGGAATGGATAATCATTAATGGATCGGACTTTATGTGGGCTTGATTCATTGGGTGGCCAAGATCCAACTCCTCCTCATGGTCCCTATTGTAGCCTATTAACACCTCATGAAGCTTAGATCCAATGGATGAAAACAAAACTCTAGATCCAACGGTAGAGATTAAATCTCTAGATCCGACGGTTGAGAAAAAAACTCTAGATCCGACGGTTGAGATTAAATCCCTAGAACCAATGGTGGAGATTAAAAGAAGGCTTATCCCTAACTCTATAAAAGGAGATGATAGGGGTGGGCGGCAAGAAGATGGATGAGGGTTAGGGTTTGCTTCCCTTGGGCGGCAAGCAATCCTAGTTGGGATAGGATTAGGAGTGGGCGACTAGGGTTAGGGTTTGGGTGTTGGTGGTGGGTGGCAACAAGTGGAGGAAGCCTCTTCTTCTTCTTCCTAAGGTTTGGCCGGCTCCTATCCTTCCTCCCTCTACCTTGGCCGGTGTCCAACCTATTCTTCTTCCCTTCATCCTTGGCCGGAAATTAGGAGAGCTAGGTTTAGGGTTTGGGCGGCAACAAGGAGAAGGATTGCTTTCCTTTCTCTTCTCCAAGTGTTGGCCGGCACCCATGCTCTCATGTTTTCTCCTTTGGTCGGTTCCTATACTCCATGTTCTCTTCCTTGGCCGGCGACAACATCGAGTCTATTGACTTGGTGGTCGGTTCTAGATAGGAAGAAGAGTTTTGTTTGATGATCTTCCTTTGTTCGGAGTGAACAAGGAAAGAAAGATTGGTGATCTAGGAGGCTTCGACTTTTGGAAGATCGTCGCCCACACAACATCCAAAAGGAGGAAGGACATACAATAGAAGATCAAGAGGTATAACAAGAGGTATAATCTTGTTTATTTTGATTAGTCTTCCTTTGTATTATGTTTATAATTGCTTTTCAATTATATGCATGTTTTATGTGGATGTTTACTTTATGTATGTGGCTAAATAATACTTGGATCCCGAACATAAACACAAAAACCGGCGATCCATACATCGTTTATTCCGCGGCTACTCGTAGAATAGAGGTAGGTCGCTTGAACAACAAGTTTGTTCAAGTAACCACTCTAAACGAATAGCACGATGATGACAAGGTTGCTTGGGTGTTCCCTTTGGTCTAGGATTAAATTTTTAATCTGGGGACATCGATGGGATCAATGAGATCAACCCTATAAAATGTATATAGAGCAGATCTCCGAACCAGAAAACAAGAAATGTATCGAAAATAAAGTAAAATATGCATGAAACAAACATAAAATGAAACAAGATGTGAGCAAAAACTACTCCTAAAACCCTATATGTTTCACTCACATCAGTGCAAGTGGGTTTTCAAGAAGAAAACCGACTTGGATGGTAATGTGATTGCGTATAAGGCTAGATTAGTGGCGAAAGGTTATCGTCAAAAGCAAGGTATTGATTATAACGAGACCTATTCACCAGTAGCTTTGCTTAAATCCATTCGGATGCTCCTGGCCATAGCGGCTCATTATGATTATGAGATATGGTGAAAATGGCTTTCCTTAATGGAAACCTCCTCGAGGACGTGTATATGATATAGCCTGAGGATTTCACATCGGTTGATAAAACCAAGGTATGTAAGCTTCGACAATCTATATATGGACTGAAGCAAGCATCCAAGAGATGGAATATCCATTTTGATGAGACAATCAAAAGGTTTGATTTCTCACAAAATCTAGACGAACCTTGTGTGTACGAGAAGGTTAGTGGGAGTGCAGTCATGTTCCTAGTGTTGTATGTCGATGACATATTACTTTTAGGAAATGATATATCTGTCTTACAGTCAGTTAAAATTTGGTTATCCAAAATATTCTCCATGAAAGACCTGGGAGAAGCGACCTATATCCTCGGGATTAAGATCTATAGAGATACATTGAAATGGTTGCTTGGTCTTTCGCAGACTATATATATATACCGAGTGCTAAAGAGGTTTATCATGTCGGAATCCAAGAAAGGTTTCCTTCCCATCAGGCATGGGATACACCTTTCGAAGTCTATGTGTCCGCACACAAAAGACGAGAGGATTTGCATGAGTAAGATCCCCTATACATCTGCAATAGGATATATCATGTATGTTATGTGTATGTATAAGGCCCGATGTATCATATGCTATGAGTGTCACGAGCAGATACCAGTCTGATCTAGGAATGGATCATTGGGTGACTGTTAAGATAATCCTTAAGTACTTAAGAAGAACTGAGGATGTGTTTCTAATATATGGAGAGGGTGATATGGTAATATACGGGTATACGGATGTCAGCTTCCAGACAAACAAGGATGATTCCAGGTCTTAGTCTGAGTACATATTTACCTTGAATGGAGATCCAGTAAGTTGGAAAGGTTCCAATCAATACACTATAGCGAATTCTGCCACTGAGGCAGAATACATTGCAGCTTCAGAAGCAACAAACGAAGCGGTTTGGATCAAGAAGTTCATCTCTAAACTTGATGTGATCTCATCAATGATCCAAACATGTGATTCGCCGCTATCATCTGACCAGAGAGATCATAAGTAAGAAGGAAATACAAATCGAAAAGATTCTCACTAAAAGGAACTTAGCGGATTCTTTAACTAAGGTCTTACCTCAAAGTAAGTTTGAGGGTCATGTTAGAGCTTATGGTATTGGATACCGTGGCAATTGGCATTAGGCCAAGTGGGAGCTTGTTAGTGATATATAAGAGATGTCCTAAGGCAATCGCCTTATGGTTGTACCATTTATTTGATAAATGAAGATTTACTATTTGAGTATACATTTTTTCATGTATTTGATTGGATCTTAAACTCATTTGCTGAATGTCTGAAATACGATTCACAGCATGAGAAAATTTATGATTGGATCACAACTAGTGAGTATCTCTACATGTGTAATTGTGATATATTGGAATTATCCCTAGTTGATAAATTGATGTATTCGGACACCATTAATTATGTTGAAACTAGCATGAGTTATACTCTTTGTTTTATCCAAGCAGCTATTTCTCACTGGCTGGAGATATTAGGATGCTCGGAGTTGAACGTGGATGCTAGTTATGGTAACTAGTTCATTGGAGTGATCGGTTGTAAGACTTCATATGGTTCTCTACATATATAGATATGTCAATGAAGTTCTTACTGCAGCTTAAGTGCGATGTTCCTTAGACTTGTGATTTTGAAGTCATCTTGGTCATGGAAACTTATGCTTTGACATCTTAACCAAGTATCTCCGAGGAGATGCAGACCCGGGATGATTGGGTATAAGTCGAAGTGGACGAAGGTGTTTGAATAGCCTACATAGGATTCACCACTCCTTGTGAAGAGATGTATACCCTATGGCCTCTCGTCAGATTGTTACTAAAGTCTTTGGCCAAAGCATTACATGTTTAGAGTATGGTACTCTTTGATACATGTGCAGTAACTAGAATCCATAGGACAAGGAAGTAATACTTGGACTAGATGTGATGTAGTAAGCGTTGTGGGGACTGACATAATGGACCATGTCCTGAACCAAGTGGGTATAAGATGAGTGAAGGGAACGGGGCACGATTTACTATAGCTACTAAAAGGTTTCAGAAGCGTTCTAGGATCAACCATTGATTTTCCGATTAATTGGGGATCATGATGTACTACTAGGTGTCACTCATGATCGTTCTATAATTAATGGTTAATTATAGATGGCAACATAAATCGAGAACCTAATTGGTCACACGCACTATGAGTGTAATCCGAATGATTTAAAACGATCTTGAGAATAGGATTCTCAGATCGAGAGAGACTTGGTTTGGTTGGACCAAACAAAAAGTGAGTATGAAATTGTTTCAGTCCCATCGGAAGCGTGGATGGGCCGATCGAGTCTTATGAAGACATGATGGATGAACCAAATTGATTTGGTTCTAATCTTATAGTGGAAAATAAACCAAAAGGGTTTGGTTTGTTTTAAACAAATCAACCGAAATTTATTCGGTTCGTTTTAACTTAAAATAAACCAACACGGTTTTGTTTATTTTAACTTAAGTTAATGGATCGGGTTAACGAATTTTGGTTGTGAACCAATAACCCTTTGAGAAAAGGTTTTAGAGAAGAGGACTTGAGAAAAAGTCTTGAGAAAAAGTCTCTTAATGGATAAGAGATATGTTCTCATTAAATAACGGGGTTGAGAGATATCCCGAAATGAATCAATTCAAGGTTTTGGAAACCCTAGCCTCCTCTCCTCTTCCTTCTCTAGATTTGCCGCCAAACAAGGTTGCCACCCAACCTTGTTGTCACCGCCCTCCTTGGCCAGACCACCCTAGCTGTCGCCGACCACCTGTCGCCGGCCATCCTCCCTTGGCTTCGGTGACCAAGGACCATCCGACCATCTTCTTTGGTCGGCACAAACTCCTCCACCACAAGCTGTCCAGTTTTGGACAACTTGTTGTCCCTTGTGTGGAGAGGTCGTTTGGTTGACATTTTGTGCTCCAACAGTGACCTACTTGTCGGGGATTGGATCTTCGGCAATCCCCTTTGGTGAGGTTTCGTCAATTGGTTGACAAAAACTGCTTTCGAGAAGCGAGTTCGTGGAACTCATTTTTAGATCCGAATTGGATTCGGATTGTGATCGTCTCTTGGATCACAACGACTTCAATGCAAAGCTAGTACCTCTCATGAATTCGAGGCTCGTGGCTTGGTGAAGCTATCCCGACGATACTCAACGTGGATAGGATAGAGGCGAAACTCGCGAGGGTCGCTTGGTTGATGTTATTTCCGCTTCACGTAATTCGTCAGGTATACCTAGATGTAAAGTTTCTTTTATTGCAAAATTTGAAAATGTGATTATGTCTACACTTGTTTTATCATGCATGCGTGTGGTGTGTGTATTGTAATAAATTAGTTTATTACTTGTTTTTGCTTCCGCTGTGTGCATGTTTATGAAACGTGTTCGAACACACACCCACGTTGGTGTCGGGGAAACCCAACATTATCGACGAACAAATAGAGAAGTTTTCAAGCTCTCTATTCACCCCCCCCCCCTCTAGCTTGCTTTCTATCCAACAATTGGTATCAGAGCGGGGGTGCTAAAATTTGGTGCAACCACCAATCTAGCACTTTTTGGCTTTCTTTTCATATTTTTCAATTCGTGAATTATTTTAAGCTTTCCTCTTATTATTTCACCCGCACTACTAATCCAAGATGAAGTCTTGGCAACTTGTGTTTTGTCGTGTTTTTCTTTTTTTGTTGTGCATGATTTTTATCGATGGCCCATATTGAGGGGTATAGCACCACCCGACCTCCGTTCTTTAATGGAAATGACTTTCGCTATTGGAAAGGTCGGATGGAGTGTTTCTTGAAAACACAAGCCAAGACTTGGATAATAATCCAAACCGTCTTTGCTCTACCCACCAATGATCAAGGGGAGCCTTTGGACTTCGACTAGTGGACCAACACAACCAAGAGGCAAGTCGAAGTCGATGCAAAAGCAACCCAAATGTTGCAGTGTGGATTGTCCAAGGAGGAGCTCAACCGAATTGGACCGTTCATTAGCGCCAAAGACCTCTGGAACAAGTTAATCGAGCTACACGAAGGAACATCCGATGCTAAGGTATGAAAAAGAGATTTACTTTTAAATAAATTATATAATCTAAAGATGCAGAATCACGAGACCGCTACGTAACTCCATGCGTAGATCCAGGACATCCTGAACAGTCTACATGCCATCGGACAAAAAGTCGACAATCGAGACATAATAAGGTACATTCTTATTGTATTTCCTAGGATCACCTTGTGGGCATCCATGGTTGATGCCTACAAGGTATCTAAAGATTTGTCTAGAATTAGATTAGATGAATTCTTTTCCAAATTTTAGTTACATGAATAGAATAACGCGGTCCCGACCGAGAAATGTATGGCATCGTTTGCAGGATAAAGAAGACGAAGAGCAAGGAGCAAGATACCTCCCAAAGAAGAAGAATCCAAATCGAAAGATGAATCTAAATCGAAATCCGAAGAGGTGATGGAGGTCGAGCTAGTCAATCTAGTTTGGAGAATAATCAAAAAGAAAAGAGAGCAATTGAAGAACAAGGAACCCCCACAAAGCTATATGTGTTATGGATGCAACAAGAAGGGACAATACAAGTCAGATTGCCCAAG
Source organism: Wurfbainia villosa (assembly GCA_025175895.1). Lineage (NCBI taxonomy): Eukaryota > Viridiplantae > Streptophyta > Magnoliopsida > Zingiberales > Zingiberaceae > Wurfbainia > Wurfbainia villosa. The sequence continues at coordinate 35,284,518 of CM045998.1, read as the reverse complement.
ATTAAAGTTGAGACACAAGAAATCCAAGCAAGCATTTCAAGCGACGTGGGAGGAGGAGGAAGATCGAAGCAACGACTTGGCGTTCATGGTGAAACAGGTAGAGTCCGAGTCCGAGTTCGAAGCCAACTACAAATCCAACTCCGACTCTGACTCCGAGGACAAATTTGAGACAAGACTCAAAGCCAGGTCAAAAGAAAAGATTAAGGTAAGTCATTCATTAATTGTCAATTTACATCATTCAATTAAATTGCTAAGTAGGAAATTAACTAAGTCCGAGTCTAGAGTTGAGTCGTTGCTTGAGGAGGTTGTGTTGGATCGATTTGAAACGCTAGAGGGGGGGTGAATAGCGTTAAAACTTTATTTTTGTTCGTTCGTTTAAAAATCGAGTAGATAATTAATTTTCAGCGGAAAAGATAAGCAATAAAAAGAGAAGACAAATATTTTACTTGGTTCGTAGCCTTCGGCTACTACTCCAAGGCCCTAGTATTCCTTGACCATGCACGGAGGGCAAAACACTAAACAAACTCCTCCTCATTGGAGGTAGGAGTTAATCGATACAAGAAAGAACAAAACTTGAGGTAGAGGGACACTCCCCCTCTCCTCGTTTATGATAAAAGCTCCGAAACAAGTAAATAAACAACTGATATAAAGCTAATACCGACGTACAAAAAATAAAGAAAATTAAACCTAGACGTCGGAGAAGAAATACTTCGTTGTCGGAGAGTTGTAGCTTTGTGGAGGCTTTTGGAAGCTTGGAATTGATGAGAAAACCCTAGGTTAGGACCTTCTTTTATATCCTTTGAGCCCCTCATCGAATGGGTCTTCAACCAATCACAAATAAACACACAACTTCCTTGAAAAGTGGTGATAAGCCTTGACTCCTCAAGGCTGATCCTTTGACCATCAGTCGACTGATGTCCATCATCAATCGACTGATGGCAGCATCAGTCGAGTGTTGACCTCCGGCAATGATCGATTCACGCAGCAATGAGTCCTCCAAGCCGGGCAATGACGATGCTTGCTGCAAGTCAAAGTTAGCTCAACAAAAACATAATTTCGACGGTCATCGACCGTCCGATCTCGACCTAGACCATCTATAGGAGTCTTTGGTCGAATCTACGCTTAAGATCATCCCCGTAAAGAGGATACGACCTCACTTACGCTCGCACACATGAGCTTACCTCGATACTTACGTGTTGCTTTTGCTTCCGGCCTTCCACTCGATTCCTTCGGCTCCCTCCGAAGTCACTCGAGTGTCGCCCGACCACCGTGGCTTCCTCCGGGTGTCGCTAGCCTTCAGCTTTAGCTATAGCAATCTTCTGCACACTCGATTCAGCTCGTGAGATAACGACATGAGCTTAACTTTGTATCATTTGCTATAATCAAAACTCAGGTTTGACTTAGGTGCCTACTGCACCAACAATCTCCCCCTTTTTGATTTATGGTAAACCCACATACAAAGTTAAGTAAATAGCAAGCATGAAGAATAATGTGCATTAGAAACAAACAAAAAATAAAGAAGATTAAGTTGGAGTAGTAAGGATTTTCTTCAAGTACTCCCCCTTGAGGAAACCTCCCCCTTGACCGAGGGTGAGTCTTGAAGAAAGACCTTAATCCTCCCCTTTGAGGGTTGCTTTAAGTAATTAACATTACTTAAAGTTGGCCTTAGTAAAATGTTTAAGTTAAGAGTTCTTCTTAACTTGGCCCTTTCTCCCTCTTAAGTGAAACATTAAGGGCATAATGTTTAAAAATAAGTAAAACGTTGATGGCACAAATAAGTTTAAGTTAAGAATTCTCTTAACTTGGCCTTTAATAAGTTTTCAAAACTTAAAGTTAACTTTTGGTTTAAATATAAAGTAAGAGTTAAGTTATCAAAAAAAAATTTTGACCCCTTAACTAAGTAAGAGTTAAGTTATCAAAAAAAGTTTTGACCCCTTAACTTTGGCCTTTTTCTCCCCCTTTTGCCATATATCGAAAAGAGTGAGTGTGTGTGTGGAAAACAAAAATAAGTGTTAAATTTAAAGTCCAAGCATGTTCCACATTATTTTGAAAATAATATACTGAAAATAAGTTCATCTATAAAATGTTCGACTCATATTTGGCTTCATTGATATAAAAGATCAACCAGTCCTGGTCAGAGTCGGTTAGTATGTATGATTATACTCCGTGGTTCCTGGCGATACACTAGCTCTACATCTAGAACCAGGAGTAAGGTCCTAACATCTCACGTCCATCTACGTGGCTAAGTACACAAACACATTAGTCCTACGTGGCTCCTTAAATCTATAGGTGCATGATATCTAAGGTATGTCCTATGCTAGTTCCATAAAAATGAAATTTAAGAAATAGTAGTAAGAAAATATAATTTGCAAGTTCCTATTCTACTACGCAGATGCCCAATTTTTGTCTTAATAGACTAAATTCGGCTTCGGGTAGGGGTTTAGTAAATAGGTCTGCTAAGTTAGACTTCGATTCGACGTATTCGAGTTGTATGGCTCCGTTGGCCACATGTTCTCGAATGAAATGGTGTTTGACCTCTATATGTTTGGTCCTAGAGTGACATATCGGATTCTTAGTAAGATTAATTGAACTAATGTTATCTACGTGAAGTTTAGTATTCGTAAAGTCTAACTTAAAGTCGCGAAGAGTGTGCTTCATCCAAAGAAGTTGAGTGACACACTCACCCATCGCGATGTATTCGACTTCGGTGGTAGATAAGGCAACACAGTGTTGCTTCCTACTGCACCAACTCACTAGACTCGAGCCGAGAAGTTAACAACAACCACTCGTGCTCTTTCTATCAAGCTTACTACCGGCATAGTCCGAATCGGAGTAGCCGGTTAGTTTGAACTAGGTAGATCTAGCATACCAAATATCGACATTAAGTGTACCCTATAGATATCTAAGGATACACTTGACTAGAGTTAGGTGAGACTCCTTGGCACAGGTTTGAAACCTTGCGCACATACTCACTGCAAATAAGATATCGTGTCGGCTATGCTAAGTAAAGGAGACTCCCTATTATGCTCCTATAGTATTTTAAATCAATTGGGTTTCCAATTACATCTTCTTCAATATTAACATTAGTTGCCATTGGGGTATTAATAATTTTAGCGTCTTGCATTCCAAAGCGTTTAATTAATTCCCTAGTATATTTGCGTTGATGTAGGTATATTCCATCTTTAGTTTGTTTAATTTGTAATCCTAAGAAGAAACTTAATTCGCTTACTAAATTCATTTCAAATTCGCTTTCCATAAGTGAAATAAACTCATTTAGTAGGATTGAGTTGGTGGTTCCGAAGATAATATCATCTACGTAGATTTGGGCTATGAATATGTCTTTAGCTAAGGTTTTTACGAAAAGGGTTGGGTCAACTACACCTTGGTTAAAGCCTTTGGACTTTCGATAAATCGACCGGCTCTCGTACCAAGCTCGCGGAGCTTGTTTAAGTCCATAAAGAGCTTTCTTTAATCTAAGGACACGATCAGGTTTGTCTAAACTTTCGAAACCGGGGGGTTAACTAACATAAACTTCTTCTTTAATGTATCCATTTAAGAATGCAGATTTCACATCCATTTGAAACAACTTAAATCCTCGATGTGCTGCATATGCTAATAGCATTCGAATGGACTCTAATCTAGCTACTGGGGCATAGGTCTCGTCGTAATCTAAACCTTCGACTTGACTAAACCCTTTAGCAACTAGTCTAGCTTTATTTCTAACTACTTCACCTTTATCATCAATTTTATTTCTAAACACCCACCTTGTTCCAATGATTGTTTTATCTTTAGGTGGTGGTACTAATTCCCATACTTCGTTCCTAGTGAATTGAGCCAACTCTTCTTGCATTGCAATAATCCAATCGGGATCAAGAAGAGCTTGGTCAATAGTTTTGGGTTCAATTTTAGAAATTAAAGATATTTGACTAAGGTTTCTGTATGAGGCTCTAGTTCGAACTCCTAGACTTGGATCACCTATCACTTGGTCGATAGGATGATTCGTTTGAGTCCTAGTTGGATTTGGGTTTGAGTCTACAACTTGATCCATAGGATGGCTTGTTTGAGTTCTAGTTTGGTTGGAGTCATCTATCACTTGATCAATAGAGTGACTTGGTTGACTTAGGTTAGGATTAACACTAGACCTGATCTCCGGATCAGAGTTAGGTCTAGTATGAATCGGCTCGCTAATTGGAGTTGCCGGGGGTTTTGTAGGTTCGTGTCCTTCATCGAATACTACATTGATAGTTTCCTCGACTCTAAGGGTGTCATGGTTATATACTCTATAAGCTCTACTTGTAGTCGAGTATCCTAGAAAGATTCCGGTCGTGGTTTTGGATGTAAATTTTCCTAGGTAATCTTTAGTCTTTAGGATATGTACCTTACACCCAAATACTCTAAAGTACTTGATGTTAGGTATTTTATCGTGATAAATCTCGTATAAGGTCTTAAGGTGCCTCTTTACCATAAGGATCCTATTCTGGACATGTCACTACTTCCCACCCAAAACCTATCAGGTAGGTTATACTCATTAAGCATTGTCCTAGTGGCTTCTTGTAGGGTTCTATTTTTGCGTTCTACTAGGTCATTTTGTTGTGGAGTTCTAGGGCAAGAGAACTCATGGTGCTATCCATTTAGGTTACAGAATTCTGTAAACCTATGGTTTTCGAATTCACCACCATGATCAGTCCTAAGTCTTTTGATTTTAATGCTTTGTTGATTTTCTATTAACTTAAATAGGTTGATTAATTGATCTAGGGTATCACTTTTGTGTTTGATGAACCTAACCCAAGTAAATCTAGAGTAGTCATCAATAATGACTAAACAGAATTTACTTCCGTTAAGTGACTTAGCCCCGTGTGAATCAAATAGATCCATGTGTAGGAGCTCAAGCACACTTTTGGTTCGTTCTTGACTAGTTAGTTGATGTTGTGTCCTAGATTGTTTACCTTATTGACAAGCATTACATATTTTATTATCCAAGTTGTTGAGGTTAGGCAAACCTCTGACTAAATCACTCTGACTCATCTTGTGGATGAGTCTTGGGTGTGAGTGACCGAGTCGTCGGTGCCACAACCATGATTCCTCTTGCCGTGTCATAAGACACTTAGTTGAGGAGTTAATTAAGTTGATAGTGTAAATGTTGTTATTTCTAGTCCCTTTAAGAATTGTTTTAGAGGTTTCGTTTGTATTAATTACGCATTCATTTTCTAGAAATATGACCTTATAGTTATTATCACACAATTGGCTTACACTGAGAAGATTATATTGAAAATTTTCTACTAATAAAACGTTTTGAATGACAAAATTTGAGTTAAGCTCAATATCACCTGATCCGATGATTTTGAGCTTGCCGTTATTTCCGAAGGCTACCGATCCTTGTCGTTTGAATCGAAGCTTCGAAAACTTGAGTTGATCCCCGGTCATGTGTCGAGAGCAACCACTGTCCAACATCCATTGATCCTACACGCAAGGTAGTTGGATCGGATATTGGATTTATTAAAAATTGGTTGAAAATTATTAACCTAAATCATCTCACCCATGTCTACATGATCAAACATGTTAATCCTATATGTTCTTGTGAGATGACTTTCAATTTTAGTTGAATTAAATTTAATGACTTAAACACTTGTCAACCTTGCATTAGATTCGGATTTGACCTTAGGCTCATCAAGTCACCTTTTCAAGATCATGGCTTCCAGGTCATGGCGAGGCATAGAGGCCTTCTTTGATCGGAACAATGACCACTTCCTTAGACAAAGCCATTTTTAAGAAAATAGAGACTTGACTCACCTAAGACCACTTCCTGGTCTAACTAGTCTAGGATACGGCGAGGTAGCTTCAGCTAGTTCCGCTCGGTCAAGTGCACCGAACTAGATACGCCTTATCTAGCCCGAATACACAAGACTCTGCTTTCCTAGCGTACTATCATCTCGCCGCATCCTGGTACTATGTTATCAAGTATTGATGAGTTATAGTCCTATCTAACCATTATAAAAAGAAAAATCAAACTAAATAAAAACCTAAGCATGCAATTTCTAAGTTAAAACACAAACAAATTTCGTACTAGCTCCCCCTGGACCGTTGAATCGATTCGGTCTCTCCACATAGTGGATTTGGTCCTTGGGAACCCAGTACTGGTTTGATCCTAAGTTTGAAATCAAGGTGGTCTTAGGGACCCATGCTTGGACACATTTTTTATGTCGACTTACGATTGGCATATACGACTTATTGGTCGTGTTTGAGTTAAACCCTAGCCCGACCTTGTTGTACATGGCCCTTTGCGATCCAAGTAGGAGGTCAAGTCCTTTGGATCCCAAAGTAAACCTTTCCAATGTATTCCTAAGATCTTCGACTTGACTCTTCAAAAGTGAGTTCTCAACTTCGAGTTTTTCAACCCGAGTTGAGTCCTTCTCTTGAACTCGACTAGTCGAAGAGGTTAGGGAGACCTCGTGTTTGAGGAGTTTAACTTCCTCAACCAGGGTCTCGACCTTGGACTCGGACTTAGCTAACTTTTTATTTAAAAACTTAATTGCACTATAAAGTGTAGTAATAAGAGACCGACTTACCTTGAGTGTATCTTTTGAACCGGATGTGTATCCGTGGCTCGTCTTGAATAGTGCTTCACAGTCCGACTCGTCTTCGGTTTCCGATTCAAGTTTCGGTTCCGACTCCATCTCCGATTCCATCGGTTTATCCATGAGGACTCGATCGTTATCTTCTTCCTTGGAAGCTTCTTCCCAAGTAGCGTTAAGTGCCTTTTTGTGTTTTGGTGCCTTGCTCTTGAGTTTTGGGCATTCGGACTTAATGTGTCCAAACCTGTTGCATTCATAACATCTTATGTTTGAACTTTTAGGCTTACCTTCGTTGGGTCGAGTGACGGCTCATTTTCGGCCCTTGACTATCCTCCGAACTAGGTTGATTAGTTCGGCCTCCATTTCCGAGTCAACCTCCGAATCGGACTCATCCTCTTCTTCCTTCAGGGGTGGCTTGCTGGCGGTTTTCTTCTTTGAACCTGTAAATAGTGCTATACCTTTCTCGGGTTCCGAGTTAGACTGCTCATGAAGTTCGAAATCAGAAAAAAGTCCATCTAATCTAAGTTTAGAGAGATCCTTGGAGACCTTGTAGGCATCGACCATGGATGCCCACAAGGTAGTCCTTGGAAAGGAGTTTAGGACATACCTTATAAGGTCGCAGTTTTCGACCTTTTGCCCGATTGCGTGTAGATTGTTGACTATGTCCTGCACGCGAGCGTGGAGTTGCGTTGCCGTTTCATGTTCCTGCATTTTTAGATTATATAATTTATTAAATAGAAGGTCGCGCTTACATACCTTGGCTTCATCGGTCCCTTCGTGTAGCTCCACTAGCTTTGTCCATAGGTCCTTTGCGCTGATGAAGGGGCCAACGCCATTTAACTCCTCCTTGGACAAGCCGCATTGGAGGATTTGTGTTGCCTTGGAAACGGCTTCGACTTGTCATTTTGTCGCAATGGTCCATTGATCATAACCCAAGGATTCACCCACTTCGTTAGTCGGAAGTGTGAAACCCATTTGGATTATGATCCACATCTCGATTTGGGTTTTGAGAAAGCATTCCATCCGACCTTTCTAGTAACGGAAATCATCTCCATTGTAAAATGGCGGTCGGACGGTGCTAAAACCCTCGAGATGGGCCATTGGAACAAAAAAACAAGGAGACTAAAACGAAAACCTAGCAACGACAAAAACACACGAAAGTACCAAGACTTGCATCTTGGATTAGTAGTGCGGAAGAAAATCTAACAAAAAGAGATAAAACAGATTTAAAAAATAAAAAAATCTGTAAAATGGCTAGATTGGTGGTTTCACCAAATCTTAGCAACCCCCGGCTCTGATACCAATTGTTGGATCGATTTGAAACGCTAGAGGGGGGGGTGAATAGCGTTAAAACTTTCTTTTTGTTCGTTCATTTAAAAACTGAGTAGATAATTAATTTGCAGTGGAAAAGATAAGCAATAAAAAGAGAAGACAAATATTTTACATGGTTCATAGCCTTCGGCTACTACTCCAAGGCCCTAGTGGTCCTTGACCACGCACGGAGGGCAAAACACTAAACGAACTCCTCCTCGTTGGAGGTAGGAGTTAATCGATACAAGAAAGAACAAAACTTGAGGTAGAGGGACACTCCCCCTCTCCTCGTTTATGATAAAAGCTCCGAAACAAGTAAATAAAAAATTGATATAAAGCTAATACCGATGTACAAAAAATAAAGAAAATTAAACCTAGACGTTGGAGAAGAAAGACTTCGTTGTCGGAGAGTTGTAGCTTTGCGGAGGTTTTTGGAAGCTTGAAATTGATGAGAAAACCCTAGGTTAGGACCTCCTTTTATAGCCTTTGAGCCCCTCATCGAATGGGTCTTCAACCAATCACAAATGAACACACAACTTCCTTGAAAAGTGGTGATAAGCCTTGACTCCTCGAGGCTGATTCTTTGACCATCAGTCGACTGATGTCCATCATCAGTCGACTGATGTCCATCATTAGTCGACTGATTGCAGCATAATGTTGGGGATCGGTCGGTTGATCTATTGGCCGGCTAGAGGGGGTGAATAGCCCTCGTTCGTTGGATGTCGGACTTTGCTCGTTTTCGTTGCGTTGCTTGTCTACGATTGTTGTTAGCGCAGCGGAAATAATAGAAACAATAATAATACTAACAACAACACAAGAACATGCAATACACACGATATACGTGGTTCGGAACCGAATGGTTCCTACTCCATGGGCGAGCTCCTTGAGCTCTAGTTATGCTCACGGCACTAACTCAAACTCCTTCTCGACAACACGTCGGAGGTGGAGAAACCTCTCACAAGCAATTACAAAGTAATATAGAAATACAAACAAGAATACAAATACAATATAAAAGAAACTCTTTTCACCGATTGCTTTTGATCACTTGTTTGTTGCTTGCTTTGGTTGGCTCATGAAGGACTGGAATGCAGCAGCAATTCCCCTCCAATAGCTCCCTTAAAGTCTTGGCGAAATTCTCCAACTCGAGCTCCATTTATAACCTACATCAAGTTGTTTTCGCGCCCATCAGTCGACTAATCGTGACCATCAGTCGACTGGTATCGTAGCCGTTGTCTCACAACGGCCGGATCCACGTTGGTTAAGTTCCAACGGATCACACATCAGTCGACTGATGGCACCCATCAGTCGACTGATCATCCATAAGTCGAGTGCCCAGTCGAGTCGACTCCATTTTATGCCCGTGCCGCGGTGTCATCGATCATTGCCACCCATTGGCGATCGTGATCTATCGATCGCCTCCATGGCGGTCGGTCGATCCAACCAATCGTGGTTCAGTCGAACACTGGTCGAACCCAACGACCTAGAGCAGTCGACTGACACCTATGACAGTCGACTGATGTCGGCTAAAACCTCAAACATAACGATGTTTGAGCCTCCGACACTCAGTCTTAGCCACTTGACCATGTCCACCTTATCCCTCATGGAGTTCCCCACCGAAGCTCTCTTCCCTCGGCCTACGTCCCTCGGATGCGCCAAGCGCACGGCTTCGCAATGCCATCCTTCGCGTCTCATGCCCTAGAAGTATGCTTCCCTTTGGGCTCACTCCATTCGCTCCCCGTCCGGCGGTCCCTCGGATGCACCAAGCGCACGGCTTCGTAATGCCATCCTTCACCGACTCAAGGACGCCGAGCCTAGTGAACTTACCAAGTCCTCAAGACTTCCCATATGCACCAAGCGCACGGCTTCGCAATGCATCTCTCACCAAGCACCAAGCGCACGGCTTCGCAATGCTTTGGATTTCCCATGCCAAGCACCAAGCGCACGGCTTCGCAATGCTTTGGACTTTCCATGCCAACCCCATGTTGGACTTTCCCACACCAAGCTCCATGCTTGGATTTTCCATGCCAACTCCATGTTGGTCTTTCCCATGACAATCCCATGTCATGAGTTTTGTCTATCATCAAAATACTATCAGGGTACTGCTCGAGTCAAACTCGAGTCAACCTGGGATGATTGCACCAACAATCTCCCAACAATCTCCCCCTTTTTGATGATTGACAAAACTACCATCTCAAGTCTACCAATTCTCCCATATTGGCAATTCTCATATCCCAATGAGAATTCCAAACCTAATTGGTAACTTGGTAATATCTCCCCCTTTTTGACATTACATCAAAAAGGTCCTCCCCAAGGGTATGAATGTCTCATATCCCAATGAGATCTTATATCTCTCCCTTGGAGGAACACATGCCTACCATCTTTCTAGTGATCCCATATCACTTAAAGAGAGGCAACCCAATTTCCTCCCATGAGAAAATACACATCCATCTTCCCATGATGGATATCTCCCCCTAGAGGCTTGCTCCCCCTTGACCATTGCACCAACAATGTCCTTGGAGAGTCCCTAAGCCAATAGGAACATTAAACCAATCAAAATTAAGGTAAAGTTCAATAATGAACTTTCTTCCACCTTAAAATTGATACTCTCCCTAAACTCTTCTCCTAATCCATATCCAATGGATTTCCACCCTCTCTAATGCTCTCCCAAGTATATCCTAGGGTTAGGAGTGGTTAGGGGACCCAAAACATGGCTAAACATGGGCCTAACTATCAAATAACTGGACCATCATCGATCCGATGTTGCAATCGAATGACCGATAATCGATTCTGTAGTTTTTCAATTTCAGACATTGGATTTTCGAAATCCATAAGTAAATATACACAAGTTTAAAAATTGTGAAATTTCATATGCATATTACTTATCCTAAACACTATGGGTGAAAAAATATTGGAAAATTATTTTACCCATTAAATTAGGAGATTGATACAAAGTTCAAAACTTTAGAAAAGCTTCAATAATAAGCCTTCTTTGTATCATCCCATTCAATGGTGATAGCTATCAAAAGATAGGCTTCACCAATGTTTTTCAAAATGTTTTCAAAACCTTTATTTTCATTTTCCTAAACATCTCACCAATAACTAGATGTGTAAAACACATTCAAGGCAAATTTCTAGTGAGATGTGGGTTTTTTTTTTGTTCTTTAAATGGTCTCATGCATATTTCTAGGCAATATTATTTGATTCCCATCAAATCATGCCATAGTCCTTAATTTCATTTTAATTTATGCATAATGATGATTATGGCATAATTATGATATAGATAAAGACATATGTCAAAATCATGATGTCATGCATGTGAATGAAAATTAAGCATACATGACATACAAATATAAATCTAAACATTATCATGGCATTTTTATAAATAAAAAAAATGAAAATGATGTCATGACATGGCAAGGCAAACAAATCATGGCAAGTAAAATATACTAAGGTATAGAATACCTAAGTGTTAGAATCAATTTGCCATTTCTAGAAATTAATTCAATGTTGCCTTAATGCCATTCATTTTCCTAGTGTGCCAAAAACCCAAAATGGCACACCAATATCTCCAAGACCTAATTGTGCCAATTTAAATCATTTTAAACTTCTCAAGCATATTGGCACATCCTAATGTGTCAACTCTTCTATGGTTAGGTTAACTACCCATCCATTTAGGGTTGACACACCCTAACCCATTTAGCGTGAATCGATCACGCTTTTAGGAACCCAATACCTATTGGAGCTCCTTGGGTTAACAAGGTATTCCCTAGGGATAACTTCCCTAGATACCTTCCTAATGACCCTTTTAGGCTTTGAAGACTTAGTCAAATGGGTCTTACTTGGGTCAACTCTAGAGGTGACTCCTCCATTGACCTTCTTAGTGGCTTTCTTGATTTTTCTTAAGTCCTTAGCCACTAAACACACACCATGGCTAGACTTAGGGATGGCTTCCCCATTAGCCTTGGTTTTTCTAGACCTAGATGTTGTCCCATAATTAAATGAAACTTTATGGTAGGACATAGGTTTGTGACCCAGACCCTTCTTTCCCTTAGATAATTCTTGTTTTCTAGGCCTTGATTTTTGTGTATTTGACCCTTGAACCGAATTTTTGATTATTGCTAGGGTCTTCTCCAATTTTTCTAGCCTTGACCTCAAGGCTTGGTTTTCTAACTCTAATTTTCTCAATTTTGAATTTTCATTTATCTTTTGGGAAGGACTCTTTCTAGGCATATGCCTAGATTTCTTGGGGTTAACACCTAGGTGGTTCTCAATTCTCCTAATGGACTCTTTAGGTAAGATAGGTCTAGAATTATGAGTCCTAGGTTTATCCTTAGTTAAATTAACATGCCTTGCACCTAAACAATAAACTTTATTATTTCTCCTAGCATGCTTTTCATTGATAATTGCTAGAGAACTAAAATAATTTTTAGCATGCTTTTTGACTTTAGGAACTAAAGGTGCATTAACTAAATGTACCTTAGGGTTAGCTTTAGGAGCTCCCCCTACATGAATTGCACCTTCTTGCCCTTTCTTCCTCCCCCTAGGGCATTGGCTTCGGTAGTGTCCCTTTTGATTGCATTTGAAGCACACAATATGCTCTTTGCTCTTGATTTTGGAAACACCGGCATCGTTTGACTTTGGGTTGACTTTTGGTGTCGATGCCTTCTTCTTAGCCAATTTAGGGCATTTGCTCTTGTAATGCCCTTTCTCCCTACACTCGAAGCATATTATGTGATTTTTATTTAAAATAATAACACTTGAGTTACCTAGGGAGGTGGTGGAGGCCTCTTCACTTCTTCCGGAGGTAGAAGCTTCATCTTGATCTTTCTCCGGAGTAGAAACCCTTTCCTCCCCCTCAATGCTAGAGGTGGAGGTCTCCACCAAGTCATCCACATCTTCAAACGTGGATGGTGATTCTTCTTCGGCATTCTCCTCTACTTGTGCGGATTGGGAATTTTCTTGGAATTTCATTACCTTATTCCATAATTCCCTTGCATCCCTATAATCACCCAATCTAGACCAAATAGTGTTAGGTAACAAATCACTAATCAATTTGATTACCTTGAGATTTGTCTTGAAGTCTTTGATTTGGTCTTGGGTCCATTTTGACTTCTCAATGAGCTTGTTGTGTTTGTCCCTAGGCATCTCAAAACTATTTTCTATAATAATCATATAATCAAAATCGGTTTCAAGATATACCTCCATCCGTTTCCTCCACCAAGAAAAATCTCCCTCGAATTTCGGTGGATGGATGAAGTCGGCCATCTTTTAGTGCTCTCGCGGCGGTTAGTCCTTGAAGAGCGACCTCTGCTCTGATACCACTTGTTGGGGATCGGTCGGTTGATCTATTGGCCGGCTAGAGGGGGGTGAATAGCCCTCGTTCGTTGGATGTCAGACTTTGCTCGTTTTCGTTGTGTTGCTTGTCTACGATTGTTGTTAGCGCAGTGGAAATAATAGAAACAATAATAATACTAACAACAACACAAGCACATGCAATACACACGATATACGTGGTTCGGAACCGAATGGTTCCTACTCCATGGGCGAGCTCCTCGAGCTCTAGTTATGCTCACGGCACTAACTCAAACTCCTTCTCGACAACACGTCGGAGGTGGAGAAACCTCTCACAAGCAATTACAAAGTAATATAGAAATACAAACAAGAATACAAATACAATACAAAAGAAAGTCTTTTCACCGATTGCTTTTGATCACTTGTTTGTTGCTTGCTTTGGTTGGCTCTTGAAGGACTGGAATGCAGCAGCAATTCCCCTCCAATAGCTCCCTTAAAGTCTTGGCAAAATCCTCCAACTCGAGCTCCATTGCATCACTTTTGCCCATCGATCGCGTGATCATCGATCGATCGGTATCGTAGTCGTTGTCTCACAACGGCCGGATCCACGTTGGTTAAGTTCCAACGGATCACACATCAGTCGACTGATGGCACCCATCAGTCGACTGATCATCCATCAGTCGAGTGCCCAGTCGAGTCGACTCCATTCTGTGCCCATGCACAGTGTCATCAGTCGACTGCCACCCATTGGCGCGATCGATGTTCCCATCATCGATCGGCCTCCATGGCGATCGATCCAACCAATCTTGGTTCAGTCGAACACTGGTCGAACCCAACGACCTAGAGCAGTCGACTGACACCTATGCCAGTCGACTGATGTCGGCTAAAACCTCAAACATAACGATGTTTGAGCCTTTGACACTCAGTCTTAGCCACTTGACCAAGTCCACCTTATCCCTCATGGAGTTCCCCACCGAAGCTCTCTTCCCTCGGCCTACGTCCCTCGGATGCGCCAAGCGCACGGCTTCGCAACGCCATCCTTCGCGTCTCATGCCCTAGAAGTATGCTTCCCTTTGGGCTCACTCCATTCGCTCCCCGTCCGGCGGTCCCTCGGATGCACTAAGCGCACGGCTTCGTAATGTCATCCTTCACCGACTCAAGGACCCCGAGCCTAGTGAACTTACCAAGTCCTCAAGACTTCCCATATACACCAAGTGCACGGCTTCGCAATGCATCTCTCACCAAGCACCAAGCGCACGACTTCGCAATGCTTTGGATTTCCCATGCCAAGCACCAAGCGCATGGCTTCGCAATGCTTTGGACTTTCCATGCCAACCCCATGTTGGACTTTCCCACACCAAGCTCCATGCTTGGATTTTCCAAGCCAACTCCATGTTGGTCTTTCCCATGACAATCCCATGTCATGAGTTTTGTCTATCATCAAAATACTATCAGGGTACTGCTCGAGTCAAACTTGAGTCAACCTGGGACGATTGCACCAACAATCTTTCAACACATAAGTCGAGTGCTGACCTCCGGCAGTCGACTGATTCACAGCAGTCGAGTCCTCCAAGCTGGCAGTCGACTGATGCTTGCTGCAAGTCAAAGTTAGCTCAACAAAAACATAATTTTGACGGTCGTCAACCGTCCGATCTCGACCTAGACCATCTATAGGATGTCTTTGGTCGGATCTATGCTTAAGATCATCCCCGTAAAGAGGATACGACCTCACTTACGCTCGCACACACTAGCTTACCTCGATACTTACGTGTTGCTTTTGCTTCCAGCCTTCCACTCGATTCCTTCGGCTCCCTCCGAAATCACTCGAGTGTCGTCCAACCACCACGACTTCCTCCGGGTGTCGCTAGCCTTCAGCTCTAGCTATAGCAATCTTCTGCACACTCGATTCAGCTCGTGAGATAACACATGAGCTTAACTTTGTATCGTTTGCTATAATCAAAACTCAGGTTCGACTTAGGTGTCTACTGCACCAACAAGTTGAACTCCTCAAGCAAGAGGCTACTCTATCCTCTTCAACTAGTCAACTTCAAGAGGGAAACTCAACTTAGGTTGAAAAACTTGAGGAATAGAATTCTTTTTTGAAAGGACGAGTTCAAGAGCTCGAGGCTATGTTGGAAAGGTTCATGTTGGGATCCAAGAATCTTAACCAACTTCTTGGAACTCAAAGAGTCATGTACAATAAAGCCGGACTCAGATTTAGATCACAGACTACGAATAGATTTTATATGTCTATTGTACATCGTAGTCATCAAAGAGTCCAAGCATGGGTCCCTAAAATTCTTTTGAATTCACATATAAGGATTAATAAGTATTGGATTCCCCAGGATCAAGTCCATTATGTGGTTAGACCATATCGGTTCAATGGTCTAGGGGGAGCTAGTACTAAAATAGTATACCCACTCACTTAATTTTTGTTTTGATTTTTAGAACAGCTAGATATGACAAATAGTTAGTCAATCTTGATAGCATAGTATCTGTTGAGATGTATACTGAAAAGTTTATTTTTTGTATGAACATCTTTATTTTTGAAATAAGAATCACATGATCATTGTTTGCATAATTATGGTTATGCATATTTGTCTGATACATTATATTGTAGATAACATGGTGTGTAGTGTCACATAGGAGATCATGTTATCAGTTCCTTGTAGAGTATAAGTAGAGGCTCACAACCGAGATGGTTTTGGATAAGTCATTGGTATGGTTGTAGTGTGTTTTGGTATTGGTTTGTCTTGACCATAGAATTACACTAGTACACTTTGTGTGTATTGAGCAGGACCGACTTAGAAGTGATTCGATTTATTGTTGACTACATAATTGAATCGGACCTCGGATATTATGGTGTACATGCTCTTAATCCCGATATAATAACGGGCATATGTACTTAGTATTTATTTCTTTGATTTACCAATGGGCGAGATTTATAGATTAAATCAATAGGCTCGGTAAGTTGCGAAATGATATTATTTACATGGTGTGACGCTGATTATAGGAGGAAATTGTGTCCCCTTGAGGAGCTCATAAGGATCATCATGTAAACCCTATAGGTGGACTTGGTCCGGCAGATGATGAGGTTGAGTGGTACTACTCATGGAGTTAGATGTTGATTAATTAATTGTCAGTAAATTAATTAATTGACGGACATTCGAGATCTTAAACACGGAGAGATATTTGTACAATTAATATATGGAGCCCATATTTATTTATGGGGGTTAGTGAGGTAGATCAATGATAATTCTCTAGTGGAATGGATTATCATTAATGGATCAGATTTTATGTGGGTCGGATCCATTGG
The DNA here is from genome assembly GCA_025175895.1 of Wurfbainia villosa. Taxonomy (NCBI): domain Eukaryota; kingdom Viridiplantae; phylum Streptophyta; class Magnoliopsida; order Zingiberales; family Zingiberaceae; genus Wurfbainia; species Wurfbainia villosa. Next base: position 35,268,027 of record CM045998.1, on the reverse strand, counting down.
GTGGCCAAGATCCAACTCCTCCTCATGGTCCATATTGTAGCCTATTAAAACCCTCATGAAGCCTAGATCCGACGGTGGAGATTGAATCTCTAGATCTGACGGTGGAGATTGAATCTCTAGATCCAACGGTGGAGAATAAAAGGAGACTTAAACCTAGCTCTGTAAAAGGAGGGCTAAGGGCTTGGGCAGTGAGATAATCCAATTAGGGTTAGGGTTTTTGGAGTTGGCTTGAGTGGCTTGGGAGGCAAGCAAGGATTGGAGGTGAGCTAGGGTTTTGGCTTCTCCTTGTGGGCGGCGGCAACCTTGGGGACTCTCTTCTCTTTTCCATCCTTTTGGGCGGTGCCTCCCTCTCTCTCTCTAGGTGGGTCGGCGACTCCTCCCTCTCTCTCTCTCTCTTTTGGCCGGCCGCAACCTTTCTTCAAGGTTGGCCAACGCTCCTTATTCCTCTCCTTGGCCAGCGGCAACCACCAAGCAAGGTGGCTTGGTGGTCAGTTCTAGATAGGAGAAGAAGTTTTTTTTTATTCTTCCCTTTGTTTGGAGCGAGCAAGGAAGGGAAGAATGTGATCTAGGAGGCTTCGACTTTTGGAAAATTATCGCCCACACGACGTCCAAAAGGAGGAAGGACATACAATAGTAGACCTTGAGGTAAACAAGAGGTATAATTCTTGTTTTAGTTTCCTTTGGTTTCTTTGTATGATGTATGTAATTACATGTGGATAATTTACTTGGATCCCGAAGATAAACACAAAAACCGGCGATCCGTACATCGTCTATTCCGCGGCTAATCGAAGAAAAGAGGTAGGTTGCTTGAACAACAAGTTTGTTCAAGTGACCACTCTAATCGAATAGCACGATGATGGATCGGTTGCTTGGGTAATCCCTCTTCGTCAAGGATTAATTTTTTTTAATCTGGAGAGGTAGATGGGATCGCCATGCACAAGCGACCAAGATGAAGATGGGAAGCGAAGCTCGACCTTCAAGTGGTATCAGAGCCACGATTTTCGGTTTTGTGTGTTTAGGATTCGGTTACTTTTATGCACTTATCATATATTGTATGTGTCAGATGATAGTAGGATGTACGTAGGCTAACTTTTTGGTTGCAGGCATAAGATCCAATTATTATGGCCATATGTGTCTGTGTGTGATTGGATGTGTGTAATTGTATTATTATTTGAATCCTCGAGGTTGACGAGGTTAGTATTTAATTTTTGTAATTAAGTACGGCATTGTTTAGCCACTCTTTTATTTTAGTTTACTTTTGATCTAAATTTTATGTACACTCCTTCGTGGAGTATAGGATCGATGGATGTAAATTAAAATAATTTTTCTCGGCTCGGATCTCCGGATGGCTTGTACATGGCGTACGGAGGAGCGGACGAGATGGCGATACGACAGGAGGCATATTGGAGAATAAAAGCCATAAAGTTGGAAAATATTTTTTTTTTATATTTATTGCTTCTTGTTTGATATGCATGTCGTGTGCTAGATAAATTCCTCAATATTAAATTACTAAGTGGGAGAGGGATACTTTTTAAATTCCCACGGCCTCCATTACGATTTGACATGTGATGCAAACAAACTTACTTGTCGGCTCTGAGTGCCTTCCTCCCCATTGGATGAATTTGTTTTGCAGATCACAGGGTCGAATATGGTTATAGGAAATTATTTAAGAGCATGTGTACTTCCCCATCGGAAGGCACATAACCCGAGATAATTGCCTTGATACTAAGTAATGGTGCACACTTAGATGCAAATAGGAGTATCCTCCCCATCGGAGTCACTGCTTTTATTTGTAGAGCCGAAGAGAAACCAACTATTAATTTTATTTGTCAAAAAGTTAGGTTGACAAGATAGTAAAATTAATGGGTAAAACCTCCTCTTACAAATGTAGAATTCGTATACGTCCACACGATCGTGGCATACGATATTCTCGGTATTTTGAGGTGTTGGTTGATTTTAAAATTTTATTGTTTGAGGAATCAATAATTTTTTGAAATCTAATATTTTGATCTATGTGATTCTTAGTTTTTTTTTTAAATGACTTTCAACCCGCTTGCTGTGATACTAAAAGAGAATAAACTTACTGGACCCAATTATGTTGATTAGAAAAGGAATCTTGATATTGTCTTGACTGCTGAGGAGTACAAGTATGTACTGTTGGATCGAGAAGCGTCGCTAGAGGGGGGGTGAATAGCGATCGTAAATCTTTTCGACGTTTCGTTTGAGTAGATAATTAAATGAGTAAGAGCAGTGGAAAATAAAGAGACATGTTTATTTTTACTTGGTTCACAACCCAGCGGTTGCTACTCCAAGGCCCTATCGATCCTAGACCGCGTACGGAGGGCAAAGCACTATAACGTCTCCTCCTCGTTGGAGGTAGGAGACAACGATCACAAAACCGAAAGTACGAGGATGAGGCAACAAGCCTACCTCACCTCGTTACGAATAAAAACAACGAATACAATATTAAAAATATACTACTAGATGCTGCTGTCGACGAAGAAGATCTGAACTTGTTGTCACGTCGATGTTATGACAGTGTTGGAGCATTGGCGTTGTAGGAGCACTTGATGAATAAACTTGATGATATTTGAAGTTGGAATCCACCCCTCCTTTTATAGATTTTGCCCTCTGAATATGTCTCCTCTTTTTTTGGAACAGATCACGAAGTTGTATAATTTTTATCATAAAGTGGTTGCATCAAACCTTATCCGTTTTGACCTAGCGCAAAGGCTGATTCATCGTCATCAATCGACTGATGACTCCCATCAGTCGACTGCCCAATGTCCAACAGTCGACTGCCAGCCTGGCCACTTCCCTGCAGTGAGAGGTTAGCTCGAAAAATGATAAATACGACAGTTTCTAACCGTTCGATCTCGACCTAGACCTTCCACAAGAAGTCTTAGTCGGATCGCCGCCTATGGTTGTCCCCGTACAGAGGACACGACCTTACCATCTCTCACTCACACAAGCTTACCTCAATACTTACTGTGTCGCTTTCGCTCCGACCTTCCACTCGATTCCTTCGGCTCCCTCCGAAGTCACTCGAGTGTCGCCCGACCACCACGGCTTCCTCTGGGTGTTGCTAGCCTTCAACTCTAGCTTTAGTACTTTTCTGGATACTCGATTTAGCCCGTGAGATAACGATGTAAACTTAACTTTGTGTCTTTGCCATAATCAAAACACAGGTTCGATTATCTGGTGCCCTTGCACCAACATGTACTCTTCGAAGAGTGTCCTCCAAAGCCTGCAGATGATTCTGGGGGAAAGGAGAAAGAGAGTTATAAGAAGTGGATAAAGGCTAATGAGATGGTGCGGTGTTACATTTTGGCTTCTATGTCAAATATATTGCAACATCAGCATCAAGTCATGCCTACTTCTTATGACATGATGCTCAATCTCAAAGAACTTTTCGGACACCAGAATCGGGCTGCTAGGTAGGAAGCCATGAGGAACTTGATGACGACCACCATGATCGAGGGAACACCCGTAAGGGATCATGTTCTCAAGATGATGGCTCATTTGAATGAGCTGGAAGTCCTTGGATCTAAGATCGATGGGGAAACCCAAGTCGATATCATTCTCCAGTCTCTACCTAGGAGTTTTGAGTAGTTTCGCCTGAACTACAACATGAATAAGAGGTTGTATTCATTGGCGGAGCTTCTAATAGAACTCCAAGCGATAGAGGGGCTTTTTCGTCAGAGTGCTCAGGCTCAGGCCATGGTTGCCCAAAAGGTTTCTACTTCTAAGCCGAAAGGAAAGAAGAAGAAGAAACAAGAAAGGGCAAAGGTGGCGGGAGGATATCAGGGAGAAGTGAAGAAGCCGAAAGGCAAGTGCTTCACTTGCAAGCAGACTGGACATTGGAAGAAGGAATGCCCCAACCGGAAGCAGAACAAAGGTATATCTTTTGGTTTAGTCGTTGAAACATGTTTAGCGATGTTATCTATCGGCATCTAGTGTGTAGATACAGGAGCCACTGATCATGTCTGCAATACTTTGCAAGGGTTCCAGAAACCGCATAACCGGGCCGAGGAGATTACCATTTACTTGGCGATGCTAAGGTGGCTACAGGGAGATGTTTATTTATCTTTTGATAGAAATAAAATTATGGTTCTGAAAAATTACCTTTATGTACCTTTATTTAGAAAGAATTTAATTTTAGTTTCTAAATTATTTTGGATAGATATTCTATTTCTTTTAATGACAGAGTTGTTATAAAAAGGAATAGGGAGATTATCTGTTCTGGTGCATTGGTAGGCAATTTATATACACTTGAACCAAAAGCTACCACAATGCAAATAGACGTAAATAAATCATCTTCTAAATCTAAAAAGAGAAAAGAACCTTCGAAAATGAACCAAACATATCTTTGGCATCTAAGGTTAGATCATATTAACCTAAGTAGAATTCAAAGGTTGAGAGCTGATGGACCTCTGGGTTCATTAGTGGTGGAAGATTTCCCAACTTGCGAATCTTGCTTGGAAGGTAAAATGACCAAGAGGTCTTTTAAGGCCAAGGGGTATAAAGCCAAAGATGTGTTGGAATTGATTCATTCTGATTTGTGTGGTCCTATGTCTATCCAGGCTAGAGGTGGTTTTGAATATTTCATTTCTTTTATAGATGATTATTCAAGATATGGATACATTTACTTGATGTGCCGCAAGTCTGAATGCTTTAACAGGTTCAAAGAATTCAAGGCTGATGTGGAGAAATGTCAAGGGAAAAGTATCAAGACACTACGATCTGATCGTGGTGGTGAGTACCTCTTAGGAGAGTTTAGGAATTACTTATCAGAGGTTGGTATTCAATCCCAATTGTCTGCACCTGGCACACCCCAGTAGATTAGTATAGCGGAGTGAAGGAATAGGACTCTTATGGAGATGGTTAGATCGATGATGAGTTATTCTGAGTTGCCAGATTCGTTCTGGGGGTATGATCTAGATACAACAGTGTATATTCTGAACTTGGAACCATCTAAATCATTGCCTTGTACTCCCATAGAATTGTGGACTGGCCGAAAGCCTAGTCTGAGGCATATTCGGATTTGGGGGAGTCCAGCATATGTGCTGAAGCTAGATGCTGGTAAGTTGGAACCTCGTACAGAAGTGCGCATGTTCGTAGGCTATCCTAGAGGAATGAAAGGTGGTTTGTTCTATAGTCCTAGAGATCAGAGGGTGATCGTTAGCACGAACGCCAGATTTCTAGAGGAAGACTATGTGATGAACCACAAGCCCATGAGTAAGATTGTTCTGAAGGAATTGAGAGGGGAAGTCACTACTTCAGTACCACCGGTACAAGAGGATATACCACAAGTGACTGTACCGCGTGTCACAGAGGATACACAGGTGATACCTCATCGTAGTGGGAGGGTTATTAGACAGCCTGATAGATTTATGTTCTTGGGAGAATCTTCTAATTTGGTCCTTGGCGAACATGAACCTGATCCCTGAACATATGACGAGGCAATCCAAGATAAAGATGCAGTAATTTAGCAAAGTGCAATGAATTCTGAGATAGAATCTATGGATTCAAATCAGGTCTGGGAGCTAGTAGAATCACCCAATGGTGTAAAAACCATTGGATGCAAGTGGATCTACAAAAGAAAGAGAAGAATTGACGGGAGGGTTGAGACCTTCAAAGCAAGGCTTGTTGCGAAAGGGTATACATAGAAAGAGGGTATCGATTATGAGGAGACCTTTTCACCAGTAGCCATGCTTAAGTCTATCCGGATTCTCTTATGTATTGCTGCTCATATGGATTATGAGGTGTGCCAGATGGATGTCAAGACAGCTTTCCTTAATGGAAGTCTTGAGTAAAATATCTATATGAAGCAACCAGAGGGATTCATTGCAAAGGGTAAAGAGCATCTTGTGTGCAAGCTTAATCGGTCCATTTATGGATTGAAGCAAGCTTCGAGATCTTGGAACATCCGCTTTGATAAGGTAATCCAGTCTTATGGATTTATTCAAAGTCCGAATGAGTCTTGTGTATACAAAGATGTGATGGAAACGTAGTGGTATTTCTTGTACTATACATAGATGATATTTTATAAATTGGCAATAATGTTAAGGTGTTATCAGACGTAAGGGTATGGTTGTCCAAACAGTTTGATATGAAGGACTTGGGAGAAGTGGGACACATCCTTGGGATCAAGGTTATAAGGGATCACAAGAAAAGGATATTGTGATTATCTCAAGCTTCATACATAGACACCATTTTGGCTTGTTTTATCATGCAGAACTCCAAGAAAGGTTTTCTACCTTTTAGGAATAGAGTTTCTTTATCTAAGGAGATGTGTCCTAGAACATCAAAGGAGATAGAGGAGATGAAGGCGGTTCCTTATGCTTCGGTGGTAGGAAGCCTCATGTATGTTATGTTATGTATGAGGCCAGATATCTGCTTTGTCGTGGGCATGGTTAGCAGATATCAGAGTAATCTAGGACAGGGACATTAGACTGCGGTAAAGCATATATTGAAGTACCTGAGAAGGACTAGGGATTATATGCTGGTATACCAGGCAGATCAATTACTTCCTATGGGTTACACAGATTCCGACTTCCAATCAGATAGGGATAAAAGTAAGTCTACCTCAGGTTTTGTGTTTACTTTGGGAGGTGGAGCCATTGTATGGAGGAGTGTCAAGCAGAAGTGCATGGCGGACTCCACCATGGAAGCTGAGTATGTAGCAGCCTCTGAGGCTGCCAAAGAAGTTGTATGGCTTAGGAACTTTTTGATGGACTTGGATGTGATTCCTGGTTTGCCCAGAACTATCACAATTTATTGTGATAATAGTGGTGCAGTTGCAAACTCGAAGGAACCACGAGCCCATAAGGCAAGTAAACACATAGAGCGCAAGTATCACCTGATACGAGAGATCGTAAAGGAGGTAGAAGTTGATGTCGCCTATATTGCATCAGAGGATGACCTGGTAGATCCTTTCACTAAGGCCCCTCAAGCGAGAGCTTTTGATAGGCATGTGGAGGGAATGGGAATCAGATGTATGGCAGTATGAGGACAACATAGTCTTTTAGTATAAGTGGGAGATTGTTGGGATGTATACTGAAAAGTCTATTTTTTGTATAAACATCTTTATTTTTGAAATAAGAGTCACATGATCATTGTTTGCATAATTATGGTTATGCATATTTGTCTGATACATTACATTGTAGATAACACGGTGTGTAGTGTCACACAGGAGATCATATTATCAGTTCCTTGTAGAGTATAAGTAGAGGCTCACAACCGAGATGGTTTTGGACAAACCATTGGTATGGTTGTAGTGTGATTTGGTATTGGTTTGTCTTGACCATAGAATTACACTAGTACACTTTGTGTGTATTGAGCATGACCGACTTAGAGGTAATTCGATTTATTGCTAACTATATAATTGAATTGAACCTCGAATATTATGGTGTACATGCTCTTAATCCCGATATAATAACGGGCACATGTACTTAGTATTAATTTCTTTGATTTACCAATGAGTGAGATTTATAGATTAAATCGATAGGCTCAGTAAGTTGGGAAATGATATTATTTACATGGTGTGTCATTGATTATAGGAGGAAACCGTGTCCTATATATTAGGATGATGATGTCCCCTTGAGGAGCTCATAAGGATCATTATGTAAATCCTATAGGTGGACTTGGTCCGGCATGATGATGAGGTTGAGTGGTACTACTCATGGAGTTAGATGTTGATTAATTAATTGTCAGTAAATTAATTAATTGACGGACATTCGAGATCTTAAACACGGGGAGATATTTGTACAATTTATATATAGAGCCCATATTTATTTATGGGGGTTGGTGAGGTAGATCAATGATAATCCTCTAGTGGAATGGATTATCATTAATGGATCATATTTTATGTGGGTCGGATCCATTGGGTAGCCAAGATCCAACTCCTCCTCATGGTCCCTATTGTAGCCTATTAAAACCCTCATGAAGCCTAGATCCGACAGTGGAGATTGAATCTCTAGATCCGACGGTGTAGATTGAATCTCTAGATCCGAAGGTGGAGATTAAAAGGAGGCTTAAACCTAGCTCTATAAAAGGAGGGCTAAGGGCTTGGGCGGTGAGATAATCAAATTAGGGTTAGGGTATTTGGAGTTGGCTTGAGTGGCTTGGGCGGCAAGCAAGGATTGGAGGTGAGCTAGGGTTTTGGCTTCTCCTTGTGGGCGGAGACAACCTTGGGGACTCACTTCTCTTTTGCATCCTTTTGGGCGGTGCCTCCCTCTCTCTCTCTCTAGGTTGGTCGGCGACTCCTCCCTCTTATTGGTGAAATCGGCCCAGGTCACGATTGACCAGGACTCGAGCTTGGCTCGAGAGATGTTTTTGTTAGTGAAAGCCCTTGAGTCAATCATATGATGATTGTTGTATGGACTTTATTGTATCATATTCCTATTTATAAAGGCATGGTTATTATATTTACTTGTATTGGTGTCAAATAACTAAATATAATAATGTCCTTGAGTAGTAGGTTCTTATCTATATCAATCGATTGGTTGAATAGATAATGAGATGATATAGAGAACACTACTCTTAATCATTCCTTGTCGAGTATTAACATTCAGGGACAATGTTAATGCGTAGAGACTAGCATGTAGGTCAACACAATGACTTTATCTCACAAGTCATGGATATGAGATATCAAGTTGACACATGGGTATGCATTGGAGAATGTATACTGAATGACCCGCCATGAGAAAGTATCATGGATCGTTATATGAGTGTCATATACTTTCTCATGTGGCTATTAGTATGACTATTAGTCCTTAGACCTGAAGTCACCAAGGTTCCCTACATAAGGAGTTGCATACTTTGGCTTCGTCAAATGTCACCCGTAAATGGGTGGACTATAATAAAGGCGATTACTGGGTATGTAACAAATTATGCGGAGGGATGTGAGTGATGTAGATGGGATCTATCCCTCCTATATGACGGGGGTGACATTGATATTCTTGATAGAGCAAGACCACGAAGTGCATGGCCATGCTCAAATGAGTCAATATGAGATATTAAGCTCATTTGATTAGAGTGAGTCTACTTGGAGTTCAAGATCTAGATTGTACCAAGGATGACACGGTCTATGCCTCAATTGGTCAATCTAGATGTCAAGGATAGAGGAGCATTGTTACATATTGTGAGAGTCATAATTAGTAGTCACAAAGGTGATGTTGGAGCTCAACATTCTTGTAACTTGGGTAGCAATGATGTGTTGCTAGATACCGCTCATTGCTTATGTTCCTAAATCGGTTTAGGGACATTGCCAACGTTACAAGAACCTATAGGGTCACACACAAAGAGCAATTAGATGGAGATTAGGTTCATATGATGAACCTTGAGGATTAGGTTCATGGGATGAACCAAATTGGATTAAGAGTAATCCTAATTAGACTAATTGAGTTGGACTCAATTTGATTCAAGTGTTGAATGAGTCTAATTTAGATTTGATTCATCAAATCAATTTAAATTAATGAATAGAGATTCATTAAATTAAAATTGACTTGAATCAAATGGTTGGATTTGATCAACCATGGGAGATAAGAGGTTAAGTTTGACTTGACTTGAGAGGGAAGATGAAAGGTCAAGTTTGACTTGACCAAATGTCATGTCATGATGATGACTTGGCATGGCCGGCCAATGATGATGCTCCACATCATCATTGACTTATCATGTGGTGCCTCCTCATGAGGGAGACCAAGAGCCATTGGCTCTTGGAGTTACATGCATGCATGTAACCCCCCAAGGTTAAAGTGGCCAGCCACTTCTTGATGAGAAGGGAATTGTTTTTGTGTAACTCCATCTTCTTCTTCCTTGGATCATCTTCTTCCTTGGCTCTCTTCCTCTCTTGCTCTCCCAATCCTCCATTGCCGAGACCTTCAAGGAGTGCTAGCACACTCAAGATTGTCTTTTCTCCACCTATTGCTTGTGTGGATACCAATAGAGGAGTGTGCACTTGACACTCTCGAGTTCCGGCAATCCATTTGGACGAGCGGGATAAGCGAAGGGCATCGCTTCAAGGGTAACTTCTTATCATGTAGATCTAGAGTATATCTAAAGGTATTAAACACATACATGTTAGTTTTATTTTTTATACTTTGCACGGATCCGTTGCAGGGCTTCAGAGGTTTCCGCAACGCAAAAAGCGATTTTTGCGGCTCGGAAAAACCCAACAGTGGTATCATAGCCACTTTCGAAGCATGTGTGTGTTTCATTTTTGAAGTTTTTATATTATATATAAATATTACATATTTTTATGTTTCCGTAAATTTCCTATTTTTATAGAATTTTTTGGTATTTTTCTCAAAGAGTCGAAGCAACGAGTGTTGGTACACTTGTAGGCTTCAACCATCGAGAAAAACTCTCCTAAACAGCGAGTTCTCGCTTTTGGTTTTTGGGACAGCGACTTAAGTCGCTGTAAGATCGTAGTAGGGACACTCGCAAAGTTTATTTTGCAAGTAGGGGCGCTGCCCCTATCCCCGAAAGGGGCCTTGTCCCGCGATCGCGCCCGGAAACAGCTTAGCGGGACCGTTACGGAGAGGTGACTCATAAAATTGAAATAAAAATAGGAAAAAATTATATAAATTTTCTTTAAAATACATAATTTAGAATTATGTATAATTCTGTGATTGTCATGGCCCAAGAACCCCAATTTTATTGGGCGTTAATGTGTTGTAATTCATAATATGGCCTGCGTGCCGTTTTTGTAGTTGTGCGTGTTGTATAGTGTATGCGACCTTCGTGTCGTGCCTCTTCTTTTGAAATTCTATTTGTAAATAGTTTTAGACTCGAATAAAACTCAAGTTTCATATTTGTAATGTACAAAATGGAGCGGTGGAAAGTCCACTTCTAGACGAAGTTACGAGAAGGGTGCCGAATATATATATATATATATATATATATATATATATATATATATATATATATATATATATATATATATATTTGATTTTGCTTGTATGTATGTGATGCATGCTAGTAGAATAATGCTTGTATGTATATGATGCATGCTAGGATATTTTTCTTGTATGTATATGATGCATGCTAGAATAATGCTTGTATGTATGTGATGCATGCTAATATAGGATAATAAAGGCCTTAATGCGTATATGATACACATTACGATTAGATTAGATCTTAATCGAATCAACTCGTAAATGCCTACAAGGTCCTTGATACCCATCACTACCTCGATCATTTGTAGTTGTTGAATCTGCCAAAGCAGAGCAACGCATATTATCTTGGTAGGGTGCGGAGGGACAATCTTGGTCCCGCCTATCATGGCTTGGGTTATAGTAAGCTCAATTATATTGAGTAAAACTAGTTAACTCAATTAGATCGAGTAGAACTATAGGCATATTCCAACCGTTGGAAAGATAAGATAAGATCACATTTACACTAAATCTTGGGCGATTTAACCAAAGCTAACTCAAGGTCTTTTGTAAATGTGGGTCTTGATCCTATAAACAAGAGTTGCATAGAGATGTAATCGGTAATGTGTTACCCACTGATCGTACTAAGTCTTGGGTGATTTAGCCAAAGCTAACTCAAGGCTTAGTATGATGTGGATCTTGTCCCGCAAGAATTATAGCTAGTTTGTATGAATCTAGTAATGTGGTTTGACCACATCCATAACTCGATTCTATAAAATTCCTATAATTCAATGGACCATCATTTGATTAAAGGCCTAATTAAATGATAAAAGGAATATGATATTAATTCTCTGCATTGTATGTTGTAGATTACTACGTCGACAAATACGAACACTCTCTCTCTCTGCGTTCTGTCCTTGAGAAGGACAAGCTTAATGGAGAAAATTTCCTAGACTGGTACAGGAACCTAAGAATCGTTCTTACCCAAGAAAGGAAACTGTACGTCCTTGAGCAACCCATTCCAGAGGCACCTCCTGCCACTGCCTCACGAGATGACAAAGATGCTTACAAGAAGCATCAAGATGATGCATTAGATGTGTCATGTCTAATGCTCGCGACCATGAACTCTGAGCTTCAGAAGCAACACGAGTTCATGAATGCTCATGATATGGTTGAACATCTTCGTCAACTATATCAAGGACAAGCAAGGCACGAGAGATATGAAGTCTCTAAGGCACTGTTTGGTTCCAAAATGCAAGATGAGACTCCCGTAGGTCCATATGTACTCAAGATAATTGGGTACGTAGAAAACCTACAGAGATTGGGATTCCCCCTTGGCCAAGAGCTGGCCACTACTTGATCTTGTAATCTTTGCCGTAAAGCTACAATCAATTTGTCATGAATTATAACATGAATGAAATTGATAAGTCACTGCCTGAGATGCTCAGCATGTTGAGAACTGCTGAGCTCAACCTTAAAAAGGGAAAATCTGATGCCATTTTGATGGTGCAAAAGAAGAAAGGCAAGGGCAAGCCTAAAGGTAAGGGAAAGTCCCAAGCCAAGGGCAAAGGCAAGGAACTGAAACCCAAAGGAGGGGTGGCCAAGGAAGGGGCTTGCTTCCACTGCAAGGAAGCTGGACACTGGAAGTGTAACTGCAAGGCATGCCTGGAAGATCTTAAGAAGAAGAGAAGTGAGACTTCTACTTCAGGTATAAATGTTATAGAAGTCAATCTATTTATTTCTTCATCATGGGTATTAGATACCGGATGTGCATCTCACATTTGTACCAATGTGCAAGCGCTGAGAATTAGCAGAGCATTGACAAAGGGCGAGGTGGACCTACGAGTAGGCAATGGAGCAAGGGTTGCTACTGTTGCTGTAGGAACTTATGATATATCTCTGCCCTCTGGGCTTGTACTAGAATTAGATGAATGTTGTTATGTGTCTGCCTTAACTAAGAACATCATTTCGATTTCTTGTTTGGACAAGAAAGGATTTACATTTATAATAAAGAACAAATGTTGTTCAGTTTATTTAAATGATATGTTCTATTGTAGTGCACCTCTAATGAACGGACTCTACTTTCTAGACTTAGAGAGCCCTATCTATAACATAAGTACCAAAAGGTTCAAGTCAAATGAGTTGAACCAAACCTATCTCTGGCATTGTCGCTTAGGTCACATAAACAAGAGTCGCTTATCTCAGCTCCATAAGGATGGGCTGCTAGACTCATTTGATTTTGAATCATATGAGACATGTGAGTCTTGCCTTTTAGGCAAGATGACCAAGACTCCCTTTAGTGGGCACAGCGAAAGAGCAACAGACTTGTTAGGACTTATACATAGTGATGTATGTGGCCCTTTCAATGTTGCTACTAGAGGTGGTTACAGGTACTTCATTACATTTACTGATGACTTAAGTAGATATGGTTGTGTGTATCTTATGACACATAAATCAGAATCCTTTGAAAAGTTCAAAGAATTCAAGAATGAAGTACAAAACCAGCTTGGCAAGAGTATTAAGATACTTCGATCAGATCGAGGTGGTGAATACCTTAGCCATGAGTTTTGTGACTATCTAGCTGAGTGTGGGATTATATCCCAACTCACTCCTCCTGAAACACCACAGTGGAATGGTGTATCCGAAAGGAGGAATCATACCCTATTAGATATGGTATGATCTATGATGAGTCACACAGATCTTCCTATATCCTTTTGGGGATATGCTCTAGACACAGCAGCCTTTACCCTTAACCGTGTACCATTCAAGGCTGTAATAAAGACACCATATATGATATAGACAGGGAGAAATCTCAAGATGTCTTTCATGAGGATTTGGGGTTGTGAGGCTTACGTTCGACGTCAAGTCTCAGACAAACTACGACCCAAATTCGATATGTGCTATTTTGTTGGATATTCCAAGGATACAAAGGGATATTACTTCTACATTCCTAGTCAGCACAAAGTGTTTGTAGCAAAGACTGGGGTTTTTCTAGAAAGGGATTTTATTTCTAGAAAAACTAGTGGGAGTACGTTCGATCTTGAAGAAATTCAAGATAAGGACCATAGCACTGAGGCCTTGATGGAGATTGAACAGGAACCACAAAGTGTTGTGGGTGATGAGATTGTTGCACAAAGAGTTGTGAAACAACCACCTGTTCATGTAGACCTACCTCTTCGCAGGTCTGATAGGGTACGTCGTCAGCCTGAAAGATATTCATTTCTCTTGTCTGACCATGATGACGTTATGCTCATTGAGAATGAGCCTACCTCCTATCAGGAAGCTGTGATGAGCCCAAATTCTGAGAAATGGCTAGAGGTCATGAGGTCCGAGATGGAATCCATGTACACCAACCAAGTATGGACTTTGGTTGATCACCTGAAAGGGTCAAACCCATTGGGTGTAAGTGGGTCTTTAGAAGAAAGACTGACATGGATGGATTTATGCATACCTATAAGGGTCGATTGGTGGCTAAAGGTTTTTAGCAAATTCATGGTATTGATTATAATGAAACCTTTTCTCCAGTGGCGATGTTTAAGTCCATTCGGATCTTGCTTGTTATTGCAGCATACCACGATTATGAGATCTGGTAAGTGGATGTCAAAACTGCATTTCTGAATGGAAACTTACTTGAGGATATCTACATGACACAACCTAAGGGTTTTGAAGATCCACAGCATACTGGGAAAGTATGCAAGTTGCAAAGGTCCATTTATGGGATAAAGCAAGCCTCTCGGAGCTAGAATCTTCGATTCGATGATAAGATCAAACAGTTTGGTTTCATCAAGAATGAAGATGAACCCTGTGTATACAAGAGGGTTAATGGGAACACAGTTGTCTTCCTTGTATTGTATGTGGATGACATACTACTCATTGGGAATGACATCCCTTCGCTACAGTCTGTGAAGACTTGGTTGGGGACATGCTTCTCAATGAAGGACTTAGGTGAAGCAGCCTGTATTCTAGGCATCAAGATATATAGAGATAGATCTAAGAGATTGCTTGGCCTAAGTCAGAGTACATACATTGACACGGTATTACTACGGTTTGCCATGCAGAATTCCAAGAAGGGACTTCTGTCGATGTCACATGGTGTGAGTCTTTCGAAGACTCAAAGTCCCTCTTCTAGAGAGGAGAGAGACCGCATGGATAAGATCCCTTATGCATCTGCTATAGGATCTATCATGTACGCTATGCTTTGTACTCATCCTGATGTCTCGTATGCTTTAAGCATGACGAGTAGGTACCAGTAAGATCCAGGTGAGCGTTACTGGATAGCAGTCAAGAATATTCTTAAGTACTTGAGAAGGACTAAAGAATATTTCTTGATATTTAGAGGTAATGAGGAGCTAGTTGTAAAGGGTTATAGTGATGCCAGCTTCCAAACTGACCAGGATGATTATAGATCGCAGTCAAGGTTCGTGTTTTGCTTGAATGGTGGCATTGTGAGTTGGAAGAGTTCCAAGCAGGACACAATTGCTGATTTTACAATAGAAGCCGAGTATATCGCTGCATCTGAGGCAGCAAAGGAGGCAGTTTAGATCCGCAAGTTCATTACTGAGCTTGGGGTAGTTCCTAGCATTGCAGATCCTATAGAGCTCTATTGTAACAACAATGGAGCAATTGCATAGGCTAAGGAACCTCGCTCACACCAGCGGACCAAACACATACTACGGCGCTTCCATCTCATTCGAGAGATTATCGATAGAGGAGATGTGAAGATTTACAGAGTACCCACAGAGGCTAACATCGCAGATCCCTTGACCAAGGCTTTGGCACAAAAAAAACATGATGGTCACACTAGGTCATTGGGTATTAGATACTACGGTGAATGGCACTAGTGCTAGTGGGAAATTGTTAGTGAAAGCCCTAGAGCCAATCATGTGATGATTATTGTATCATATTCCTATTTATAAAGGCATGGTTATTATATTTACTTGTATTGGTGCAAAATAACTAAATATAATAATGTCCTTGAGTAGTAGGTTCTTATCTATATCAATCGATTTGTTGAATCGATAATGAGATGATATAGAGAACACTATTCTTAATCATTCCTAGTCGAGTATTAACATTCAGGGACAATGTTAATGTGTAGAGACTAGCATGTAGGTCAACACGATGACTTGATCTCACAAGTCATGGATATGAGATATCAAGTTGACACATGGGTATGTATTGGAGAATGTATACTGAATGACCCACCATGAGAAATTATCATGGATCATTATATGAGTGTCATATACTTTCTCATGTGGCTATTAGTATGACTATTAGTCCTTAGATATGAAGTCACCATGGTTCCCTACATAAGGAGTTTCATACTTTGGCTTCGTCAAACGTCACCCGTAAATGGGTAGACTATAAAGGCGATTACTAGATATGTAACAAATTATGCGGAGGGATGTGAGTGATGTAGATGGGATCTATCCCTCCTATATGACGGGGGTGACATCGATATTCTTAATAGAGTGAGACCACGAAGTGCATGGCCATGCCCAAATGAGTCAATATGAGATATTGAGCTCATTTGATTAGAGTGAGTCTACTTGGAGTTCAAGATATAGATTGTACCGAGGATGACACGATTTAGGCCTCAATTGGTCAATCTAGATGTCAAGGATAGAGGGACATTGTCACATATTGTGAGAGTCACAATTAGTAGTCACAAAGGTGATGTTGGAGCTCAACATTCTTGTAACTTGGGTAGAAATGATGTGTTACAAGATACTGCTCATTACTTATGTTCCTAAATCGGTTTAGGGACATTGCCAACGTTACAAGAACCTATAGGGTCACACACAAAGAGCAATTAGATGGAGATTAGGTTCATATGATGAACCATGAAGATTAGATTCATGGGATGAACCAAATTGGATTAAGAGTAATCCTAATTAGACTAATTGAGTTGGACTCAATTTGATTCAAGTGTTGAATGAGTCTAATTTAGATTTGATTCATCAAATCAATTTAAATTAATGAATAGAGATTCATTAAATTAAAATTGACTTGAATCAAATGGTTGGATTTGATCAACCATGAGAGATAAGAGGTTAAGTTTGACTTGACTTGAGAGGGAAGATGAAAGGTCAAGTTTGACTTGACCAAATGTCATGTCATGATGATGACTTGGCATGGCCGGCCAATGATGATGCTCCACATCATCATTGACTTATCATGTGGTGCCACATCATAAGGGAGACCAAGAACCATTGGCTCTTGGAGTTACATGCATGCATGTAACCCCCCAAGGTTAAATTGGTCGGCCACTTCTTGATGAGGAGGGAATTGTTTTTGTGTAACTCCATCTTCTTCTTCCTTGGATCATCTTCTTCCTTGGCTCTCTTCCTCTTTTGCTCTCCCAATCCTCCATTGCCGAGACCTTCAAGATGTGCTAGCACACTCAAGATTGTCTTTTCTCCACCTATTGCTTGTGTGGATACCAATAGAGGAGTGTGCACTTGACACTCTCGAGTTCCGACAATCCATTTGGACGAGTGGGATAAGCGAAGGGCATCGCTTCAAGGGTAACTTCTTATCATGTAGATCTAGAGTAGATCTAAAGGTATTAAACACATACATGTTAGTTTTATTTTTTATACTTTGCACGGATCCGTGGCCGGGGCTTCCGAGGTTTCCGCAACGCAAAAAGTGATTTTTGCGGCTCAGAAAAACCCAACAGTTTTGATGTTAGACAAAAACATATGACAATGTAATTGTCATGGGAAAGTCCAAGGCTTGGGTACTTAGCATGGAAAGTCCAAGTGGGACACTTGGCATTTGGGAAAGCCTAAGCATGGGTCTTGGCAATGAAAAGTCCAAGCATGGGTCTTGGCAAGGTAAAGTCCAAGTCATGGGTACTTGGCATGAAAAGTCCAAGCATGGGTCTTGGCATGGAAAGTCCAACATGGGTTGGCAAGGGAAAGTCCAAGCTTGAGTCTTGGCATTTGAGAAGTCCAAGGGGAATATTGGCGGTGTAAAGTCCAAGGGTGAAGTCTTGGCAGCATAAGTCCAATGGTTGGCGGCGTAAAGTCCAAGCGGAGTCTTGGCGGCGTAAGTCCAATGTGCCTTGGCGGTATAGACACCGTTAGCGTGACATAGCCGATGGAAGCACCTGAAGGCTAGCGCGATGAATGAACAAGTCATGGATGACTTGGAGGAATCCGAGAGGCGTGAGGTTGATGGAGGTGGCTAGAAGGCTTAGGTCTAGGCTAAGGGTGGTCTAGCAAGTATGGGGGGAACAATATTTGGGCTAAAACCTCATGTTTGAGGTGTGTCAGTCGACTGGTGCCATGTGGCAGTCGACTGTACTGAGTCAACTAGGGTTTGACTATGGGAATTGCCCTAGCAGTCGACTGGCATAGGTAGGCAGTCGACTGATTGGTTAAGAAGTTGACTGATCTTGTGATCAGTCAACTAGTGTGTTGGGTTTTTTCCGAGCCGTAAAAACCGCTTTTTGCGTTGCGGAAACCTCGGAAGCCCCGGCCACGGATCCGTGCGAAGTATAAAAATTATAAAACATGTATGTGCTTACTAAAAACCCTAGATCTACCTTAGATCTAAGAGATGAGATCATTACTCTCGATGCGATGCCCTTCGCTTATCCCGCTCGTCCAAAAGTTCGCCGGAACTCGAGAGTGTCAAGTGCACACTCCTCTATTGGTATCCACACAAGCAATAGGTGGAGAAAAATTCCTTAGAGTGTGCTAGCACTCCTTTAGGAATTTCGGCCAAGGAGAGGTTGGGAGAGGTAGAGCTTGAGAGAGAAGAGCACCAAGGTTGAAGATGAAGTTATTAAGCCACCAAAAATCAATTACCCCATCTAATGGAGTGGTCGGCCACTTCATGGAGAGGAGGTTACATGCATGCATGTAATTCCCATGACCCTCGGTCTCCCTCATGATGTGGCACCAATTGACAAAGTCAATGATGATGTGGAGCATCATCATTGGCCGGCCATGCCAAGTCATCATCATGACATGGCATTTGGTCAAGTCAAACTTGACCTTTCATCTTCCCTCTCAAGTCAAGTCAAACTTGACCTCTAATCTCCCATGGTTGATCAAATCTAACCACTTGACTCAAGTCAATTTAATTTAATGAATCTTTATTCATTAATTTAAATTGATTTGATGAATCAAATCAAAATTAGACTCATTCAATACTTGAATCAACTTAAGTCTAACTCAATTAGTCTAATTTGGATTACTCTTAATCCAATTTGGTTCATCCCATGAACCTAATCCTCATGGTTCATCATATGAACCTAATCTCCATCTAATTTCTCTTATGTGTGTGACCCTATAGGTTCTTGTAACGTTGGCAATGTCCCTAAACCGATTTAGGAACATAAGCAATGAGCGGTATCTAGCAACACATCATTGCTACCCAAGTTACAAGAATGTTGAGCTCCAACATCACCTTTGTGACTACTAATTGTGACTCTCACAATATGTCACAATGTCCCTCTATCCTTGACATCTAGATTGACCAATCGAGGCATAGACCGTGTCATCCTCAGTACAATCTAAATCTTGAACCCCAAGTAGACTCACTCTAATCAAATGAGCTCAATATCTCATATTGACTCATTTGGGCATGGCCATGCACTTCGTGGTCTCACTCTATCAAGAATATCGATGTCACCCCCGTCATATAGGAGGGATAGATCCCATCTACATCACTCACATCCCTCCGCATAATTTGTTACATACCCAGTAATCGCCTTTATAGTCCACCCATTTACGGTCTAAGGACTAATAGTCATACTAATAGCCATACTAAGGACTAATAGTCATACTAATAGCCATACTAATAGCCACATGAGAAAGTATATGACACTCATATAACAATCCATGATACTTTCTCATGGCGGGTCATTCAGTATACATTCTCTAATGCATACCCATGTGTCAACTTGATATCTCATATCCATGACTTGTGAGATCAAGTCATCTTGTTGACCTACATGCTAGTCTCTACGCATTAACATTGTCCCTAAATGTTAATACTCGACTAGGAATGATTAAGAGTAGTGTTCTCTATATCATCTCATTATCGATTAAACCAATCGATTGATATAGGTAAGAACCTACTACTCAAGGACATTATTATATTTAGTTATTTGGCACCAATACAAGTAAATATAATAACCATGCCTTTATAAATAGGAATATGATACAATAAAGTCCATACAACAATCATCACATGATTGGCTCTAGGGCTTTCACTAACATAGTGCTCATGAAATCAGGCACGGAATGGAGTTGAGACTCGACTGGTCGAGTGAAGGCTCCATCAGTCGACTGATGGGTATCATCAGTCGACTGATGATGTATCCGTTGGACTTATCCAGCGTGGATCTAGTCGTTGTCTCACGACAACAGTGACATCAGTCGACTGATGGTCCTGACCAGTCGACTAATCGACTTTTTTCAGTACAGGTTGAAGCTTTATAAGGAGCTCGTGATGGAGGAAAAAGGCATGGTTCTTTGAGGAGTTTTTAGGGTGAATTGTTGCTGCAATTCAGGGTCTCCAAGTGCCACTCAACCAACCAAACAAGCAAGCTCTCAAAAGATCGATTGTAAAGTTTCCTTTGCATTTCTTTTGTTATATTCACTTGTATTTTCTTGTTGTACTTAGAATTACTATTGTAATCATTTGTACGAGGTTACTCCACCTCCGACTTGTGTTGAGAAGGAGTGTTTGCATAGTGGTGTGTGATTGGCATCACTAGAGCTCTTTAGAGCTCGATCTGTGGAGTAGGAACCATTCGGTTCTGAACCACGTTATATCCTTGTGTTTGTGATTGTGTTTCGTGTTATTGTTATTATTATTATTATTCCGCTATGCTAACACGATTTGTAGACACGATCATGATCGAATTCCATCATCGGTACTAGCACGCGCTATTCACCCCCCCCCCCTCTAGCGTCCAATCGATCCCCTACAAGTGGTATCAGAGCGAGGCCGCTCTTGAAGTTAACAACAAAGGGAGCACGCTAGAGGGTGAAGATGGAAGTCCAAGAACAATTAGGATGGGACATCAACACACCGGTGCCCTATACCCTATATGAACGAGAAGACTTCAATTCTTGGAGGAGAAGAATTGAAGATTTTTTTATGATGAGAGACCTTGAGAAATGGTCCTTATTAATGGAAGGATTTGAGTATCCAAGAGGACCAAAAGGTGGCTTCCTCAAGAAGAAGAGATGGAGTGAAGATCAACTTCAAAGATTCAAGAAAAATAATAAGGTAATCAAATTCATTTTTGATTTAATTCCTAATGACTTCTTGTGTAGTCTAGGTGAGTGCATGGATGCTAAAGAGCTTTGGAGCAATTTGGCCAAGCTCCATGAAGGTCCATCGTCGGTCCAAGAGGAAGGAACCGAAGAGGCAAGCACATCCTCCTCACAAGGAAGTGAGGACTTGGAGGTTGAGAGATCATCAACATCCAAGGAGGAAGAGAAAGTAGAATCGGAGGAGACCTCCACCTCTAGGATTGAGGGGGAGGAGACTAGAGTATCCTCAACACCGGAGCAACAAGAGGAGTCATCCACATCCAGTCGAGAGGAAGAGAAAGCTCAAGAAACCCTCACCGTTGAACTAGGTAACTCAAGCAATTTGGTTTTAAATAAAAACATATAATTTGCTTTGAGTGTAGGGAATCCGGACACTACAAGAGCGAAAGTAGTTAAGAAGGCTCCACCGGCACCAAAAGTCAAGGATGTCGGTCCCCCAACAACCAAAAGCAAGATGCAAGTGATTTGCTTCAAATGTCGGCAACCGGGACACTACCGGAATCAATGCCCAAAGGGGGAGAAGAAGACTCAAAGGGGAGCTTCACAAGTAGGGGGAGTCTCTAAGGCAAACCCTAAGGTATATTGTAATGCTCCTTCTTTAGTAAGTAGACAAAAGCATGCTAGAAATTTTAATTCTCTTGCAATTTATGAAAAGCATGCTAATAGGAACAAGTACTTTTGTTTAGGAGCTAAGAATTTTCTTTTTGAAAATAAGGAGAAATTTGGGACTAATGTCCCTAAAAACAATTTATCTAAGAACAAACATAGATCAAACAACTCTAGACCAATTCTATCAAGAAAATAGGAGAACACCTAGGTCTTAATCCTAAATGGACTAGGCATATGCCTAGAAAGGACAATGCCCAAAGATCAAACCAAAATTCTAAAATTAGGCAATTAGAATTGGAGAACCAAGCCTTGAGGTCAAGGCTTGAAAAACTTGAAAAGACCCTCAATAAGATGCAAAATCAATTTCAAGGGTCTAATGGTCAAAGTCAAGGGTCTAGGACTCAAAGTCAACTTCTAGGACCTAAGAAACAAAAGTCAACCAAGGGCGAGAAGGGTTTGGGTCACAAACCTAAGCCTAAGGTGGCTTATCATAGTGTTCCATTTGATTATGTGAGACAAATTAGGTCTAGGAAGACCAAGGTTACTAGGGAAGTTATCCCTAAGAGTAACCATGGTAAGTGGTTAGTGGCTAGGGTTTCTAGGAAACCTAGGGTGGCCACTAAGAATGTTGCAAGGGGAGTTACCCCTAGAGTCAACCTAGGTAAGACCCAAATGACCAAGGCTACCAAGCCTAGGAGGGTCATTAGGAAGGTATCTAGGGAGGTTATCCCTAAGGAATACCTAGTCAACCCTAGGAGCTCAAATAGGTTTTGGGTTCCTAAGAGCGTGATAGATTCACGCTAAATGGGTTTAGGGTATGCTAACCTTGATTGGGTGGATAGTTAACTCAACCATGATAAAGGTGGCACTTTAGGTTATTTTTAAGGTTATGGTTACCTTGGAAATACATTTGAGCTTTAATCCTAAAAGACTTTAGGATATGCCAATATTATTTGAGAAGTTTGATAAAATGATCAAATTGGCACAATTTAGGTTTAGAAGTTAATGTGACATTTTGGGTTTTTGGCACGCTTGGGGAGGTTAGTAGTAATATGGCAAAATAAATCTAATTATATCAAATGCCAATTAATTCTAAAACTTAGGTATTATTATACCTGTATATTTTATTTGTCATGCTTTGGGTGTCATATAACATGTCATGACATCATGTTTAATTTTTATCATTTATATGGCATGATCATGTTTTAAGATTAAGGATTAATGTCATGTGTTTTTAGATTTCATATTATGCCATGACATCATGATTATGAGCATATGCTTATTTATATCATCATTAATGTCATAATCATTCATGCATTTGATTAAAATTGAGTTAAGGACAATTGGCATTACTTGAAGTCCCATATATAAGAGAATCAAGTAGAGTTGCCTTAGAAAATATATGAAACCCTAGATTAGGGAGAACAAAACCCACATCTCACATCACATTGACATGTATGTGTATTTATACACCCTAGATACATGTGAGATGCTAGGATATGAGTTAAGTTCAAGGTGCATAGTTTTTGCATCTAGATGAACTCAAACTCATCTTATATGAGTGGTGGATCATTGGGAAAGCTTGTGTACAAGTCATGTACATTGAGCCCAAGGAATATGATCCAAAATAAGGTTTTGAAAATATTTTAAAATCATTTTAGAAAACCTTGGTGAAGTCTATCTTTTGATAGCAATCACCATTGATGAAGTTGATACAAAGTGAGCCAAAACTTAGAAGTTTTCTTCACTTTTGAATTTTGTATCAATTTTAGTATTTTATAGGTAAAATATTTTTCTATTATTTTTCACCCATTTTATTGACTATAAGTAATATACGTATCAAATTTCATGATTTTTCAACATACGTAGAATTACTTATGATTTTTTGAAATTCGACTCTGATAATTGAAATTCAGAAATTTGATTATCGATCGACTACTGATGGCGATCGTGATGTGAGTGTCGATCGACTAGTAGTGTGAGTCATTGCTGTTGGGTTTACGGCACTTGGCGTGTGTGTGTTCGATCATGTTTCGCAAACATGAACACAGCGGAAGCAATAAAATAATAAATCTATATTTATTACAACACACACAACACACGCATGCATATTACAACAAGTGTAGACATAACCGTAAATTTAAATTTGCAATAAAAGGAAATTTATCTACGTTATACCTTTCGTATGACGTGTAGCGGGAACGGCATCAACCGGAACGATCCTCGCTAGAATCGTCTCTATCTGTATCCACGCCGAGTTCCTCGGGATGACTTCACTAAGCCACGAGCTTCGTCTTCGTACGGGTTACTAGCCTCGTGTTGAAGACGACGTGTTCGAGAGATGATCACGATCCGAATCCAAATTTGGATCCTAATATGAGTTCTCAAAACTCGCTTCTCCGGAGAGGTATTCGTCAACCAATTGACGAATCCTTCGTCCTCCACCTCAGAGGATTACCGGAGATCGAATCCCCGGTAAGTTAGCCACTTTCGGAGCTCTAACCGTCGTCCAAACGACGCTCCGACGAGAGGAGAAGAAGCTATCCAGAAAACTGGACAGCTTGGTGGAGGAGTAGGCGCCGACCAAAACAAGGAAGCCAAGTGCTCACCTTTTCACCGAGGCCTAGGAAGATCACCGGAGGGTCGCCGGAGGATTACCGGCTGAAGCTTGGACGCCGGCAAGGAGCTGGACGGCGGCACAAGGGCTGGGCGGCAATGGAGTTGGGCGGCAATGAGGGTTGGGCGGCAACTCCTTGCTAGGGTTTTTGGATTAGGGCTTAATTATCCCTTAAGCCCTCTTTTATAAAGAACTAATTCTCTTAATGATTATTGGATCATAACCATTAGGCCCGTTAACCCGCTCCATTAAGATAAGTTAAAATAAACCAAACCATGATGGTTTATTTTAAGTTAAAACGAACCGAACCAACTTTTGGTTCATTCGTTTAAAATAAACCAAACCCTTTGGTTTATTCTCCTCCATTAGAACCAAACCATTTTGGTTCATCCATTATGTCTTCATAAGACACGGCCCATCCACGCTTCCATTGCGACTGAAACAATTTCATGCTCGCTTCATGTTTGGTCTAACCAAACCTAGTTTCTCTCGGTCTGAGAATCCCATTCTCAAGCTCGTTTTAAATCCTTTGGATTACGCTCATTGTGCGTGTGACTAAATAGATTCTCGGTTTATGTTGGTCGTCTATAATTAACCATTAATTATAGAACGATCATGAGTGGCACCTAGTAGTACATCATGATCCCCAATTAACCGAAAAGATCAACGGTTGATCCAGAACTATTTCTGAAACCCTTCAGTAGCTCGAATGAATCGTGCCCCATTCCCTTCACTCATCTTATACCCACTTGGTTCAGGACATGGTCTATTGTGTCAGCCCCCACTAGGCTGACTACGTCACACCTAGCCCAAGCATCAATTCCTCATCCTACGGATTCTAGTTACTCCACATGTATCGAAGAGTACCTTACTCTAAACATGTAATGCTTTGGCCAAAGACTTTAGTAACAATCCGACGAGAGGCCATGGGTATACATCTCCTCGCAAGGAGTGGTGAATCCTTTATAGGCTATTCAAACACCTTCGATCATTTCGACTTATACCCAATCATCCCGGGTCCACATCTCCTTAGAGATGGTTGCTTAAGATGTCAAAGCATAAGTCTCCATGATCAAGATGACTTGAATACCGTAAGTCAAAGGAACATCGCACTTAAGCCACAGTAAGAACTTCATTGACATATCTATATATGCAGAGAACCATATGAAGTCTTACGGCTGGTCACTCCAATGAACTAATTACCATAACTAGCATCCACGATTAACTCCGGACATCACAATGTCTCCAGCCAGTGAGAATCAGCTGCTTGGATACACCAAGGAGTATACCTCGTGCTAGTCTCGACAGAATTGATGGTGTCCAAATCCATCAATTCATCAATTCATCGACTAGGGATAATTCCGATACATCACAATTACACATGTAGAGATACTCACTAGTTGTGATCCAATCACAAATTCTCTCATGCTGTGAATCGTATCGTGGACATTCAGTAAATGAGTTTAAGATCCAATCAAATACATAAAACATGTATACTCAAATAGTGAATCTTCATTTATCATATAAATGGTTCATACATAAGGCGATTGCCTTAGGACATCTCTCATATATTACTAACATTGCCAATGCTGATTTCAGAAAAACAAAGTTTGTTTAGCCTGTGTTCAGCTGCGGTTAAGGTTCCTAACCACTTCTAACCCTAGGATATGCTTTGGGAAGCATTATAAAGGGTGAAAATTCATTGGATATGGATTAGGAGAGGTGTTAGGATAATGTCTCAAATTTAAGGTGGGGAGAGTTCATGTTTGAACTTTTAACCTTAATTTTGATGGTTTAGAGTTCCTATTGGCTTAGGGACTTCCCAAGGACATTTTTGGTGCAATGGTCAAGGGGGAGCAAGCCTTTAGGGGAGGTATCCATCTTGGGATGATGGATGTGTTTTTCTTCTTGAAGAGGAGAAGTTATGGTGAGAAGGACATCAATTGGAAAATTGATGGGATTTTGAGGGACCCAATTTGGAAATTGGGAGAGTGAATAGGATTGCCTCTCTTGAGTGATATGGGACTTATCACTAGGAAGATGGTAGGGATCCTAGGTATATTTGGATCAAGGGGGAGATTGTAAGATCTCATTGGGACATGAGACATTGACCTCCTTGGATAGATAACCTTTTTGATGTATGTCAAAAAGGGGGAGAAAGATATGATTACCAATTTGGGATAATTGGTAAGGAGTTTTTGAGTTAGATGGTCTAACTCAAATGGTTTGTTTGGTTTTTGTTAAACATTAAAAAGGAAGAGATTGTTAGTGCAATTGGCCCAGGTCACGATTGACCAGGACTCGAGCTTGGCTCGAGAGATGTTTTGATGTTAGACAAAAATATATGACAATGTAATTGTCATGAGAAAGTCCAAGTCTTGGGTACTTGGCATGGAAAGTTCAAGTGGGACACTTGGCATTTGGGAAAGCCCAAGCATGGGTCTTGGCAATGAAAAGTCCAAGCATGGGTCTTGGCAAGGTAAAGTCCAAGTAATGGGTACTTGGCATGAAAAGTCCAAGCATGGGTCTTGGCATGGAAAGTCCAACATGGGTTGGCAAGGGAAAGTCCAAGCTTGAGTCTTGGCATTTGAGAAGTCCAAGGGGAATATTGGCAGCGTAAAGTCTAAGGGTGAAGTCTTGGCAGCATAAGTCCAATGGTTGGCGGCGTAAAGTCCAAGCGGAGTCTTGGCGGCGTAAGTCCAATGTGCCTTGGCGGTATAGACACCATTAGCGTGACATAGCCGATGGAAGCACCTGAAGGCTAGCGCGATGGATGAATAAGTCATGGATGACTTGGAGGGATCCGAGAGGCGTGAGGTTGATGGAGGTGGCTAGAAGGCTTAGGTCTAGGCTAAGGGTGGTCTAGCAAGTATGGGGGGAACAATATTTGGGCTAAAACCTCATGTTTGAGGTGTGCCAGTCGACTGGTGCCATGTGGCAGTCGACTGGACTGAGTCAACTAGGGTTTCACTACGAGAATTGCCCTAGCAGTCGACTTCCATAGGTAGGCAGTCGACTGATTGGTTGAGCAGTCGACTGATCTTGTGATCAGTCGACTGGTGCTCGTGAAATCAGGCACAGAATGGAGTTGAGACTCGACTGGTCGAGTGAAGGCTCCATCAGTCGACTGATGGGTATCATCAGTCGACTGATGATGGATCCGTTGGACTTATCCAGCGTAGATCTAGTCGTTGTCTCACGACAACAGTGGCATAGTCGACTGATGGTCCCGACCAGTCGACTGATCGACTTTTTCCAGTACAGGTTGAAGCTTTATAAGGAGATCGTGATGGAGGAAAAATGCATGGTTCTTTGAGGAGTTTTTGGGGTGAATTGTTATTGCAATTCAGGGTCTCCAAGTGCCACTCAACCAACCAAACAAGTAAGCTCTCAAAAGAACGATTGTAAAGTTTCCTTTGCATTTCTTTTATTGTATTCACTTGTATTTGCTTGTTGTACTTAGAATTACTGTTTTAATCATTTGTACAAGGTTTCTCCACCTTCGACTTGTGTCGAAAAGGAGTGTTTGCATAGTGGTGTGTGATTGGCATCACTAGAGCTCTTTAGAGCTCGATCCGTGGGGTAGGAACCATTCGGTTCTGAACCACGTTATATCCTTGTGTTTGTAATTGTGTTTCATGTTATTGCTTTTATTATTATTATTCCGCTACGCTAACACGATTTATAGACACGATCACGATCGAATTCCATCATCGGTACTAGCACGCACTATTCACCCCCCCCTCTAGCGTCCAATCGATCCCCTACACCTCTCTCTCTCTATCTTTTGGCTGGCGCCAACCTTTCTTCAAGGTTGGCCGGCACTCCTTATTCCTCTCGTTGGTTGGCGGAAACCACCAAGCAAGGTGGCTTGGTGGTCGGTTCTAGATAGGAGAAGATGTTTTGTTTTATTCTTCCCTTTGTTCGGAGCGAGCAAGGAAGGTAAGAACGTGATCTAGGAGTCTTCGACTTTTGGAAGATCGTCGCTCACACGACGTCCAAAAGGAGGAAGGACATACAATAGAAGACCTTGAGGTAAACAAGAGGTATAATTCTTGTTTTGGTTTCCTTTTGTTTCTTTGTATGATGTATGTAATTGCATGTGGCTAATTTACTTGGACCCCAAAGATAAACACAAAAACCGGTGATCTGTACATCGTCTATTCCGCGGCTAATCAAAGAAAAGAGGTAGATTGCTTGAATAACAAGTTTGTTCAAGTGACCACTCTAATTGAATAGCACGATGATGGATCGATTGTTTGGGTAATCCCTCTTCGTCAAGGATTAATTTTTTTTTAATCCGGAGATGTAGATGGGATCGCCATGCACAAGCGACCAAGATGAAACGGGAAGCGAACCTTCGACCTTCAGTATCAAGATGCGGCGAGATGATAGTACGTTAGGGAAATGAAGTCTTGTGTATTCAAGCTAGATAAGGTGTATGTAGCTTGGTGCACTTGGCTAAGTTGAACTAGCTGAAGCTACCTCACCATATCCTAAACTAGTTACACCATAAAGTAACCCTAAGTGATTAAGTAAATATTTTCTTGAAATTGGCTTTGTCTATGGAAGTGGTCGTTGTTCTGATCAAAGAAGGCTCCTGTGGCTCACCACGACCTAGAAGTCAGTTTCTTGAAAAGTCTACTTAATGATCTAAAGGTTAAGTCCGAATCTAACCCTGTTGACTACCTTTAATCAAGTTAAAATCATCTCATAAAACATATAAGGTGAACATATTTTGAGACACATAGAATGGGTGAGATGTTAAGGATAATTGAAATACACAACTATTTAAAAATGCTTTCAAAACTATAAATACTTATTTTCTCAATTATTGCACTTAACAAATAATTATAACTTTGTTCGGCTAATACTATATATATATAACTCTCTAGGTCAAGTTTAGCGCCCCCTAAATCTTTTATACCTTATGTATTTGACTAAGGGGGAGAAAACTAACCTTTAGGATTATAGTACAAAACTCTTAAAGTATTTTTGAAAATAAACTTATGATATTATGTTTCAAAAACTTAGTTTGAGAAAACTAGCTTTACAATTGTTGGTGCAGAGGGATATACCTCGAACCAATCTACTTAATAATTCTAGATGCATGCTTGGACTCATTTTTGATTTTGTTCCTTAATAATTCTGGATGCATGCTTATAACATTTCGTTTTGTTTTTTTTTTTTAAACCCTTATTTTATATACACCCCCAACTTTTGTTTTTGATTTATGGCAAAAGGGGGAGAAGAGGGAAAAGTTAAGGGGGAGTAACAAATTTTCTAAAATTAAAGTATCTTTTTCAAAACTCACCTAGCCTTAAGGGGGAGGTAGCCTTAAGAGGGAGAGGTTGAAAACACGTACATGCTTGTATTGTTTACTACTTCATATTTTTTATATATATACTTAAATTTTCTCTTAACTTTGTGTTGGTTTGTCATATATAAAAAAGGGAGAGATTGTTGATGCAGGGGCACCAGATAATCAAACCTAGGTTTTGATTATGCCAAAGGCTCAAAGTTAAGGTGTTCTCATTATCTCATAAGCTACTCTTGAGTGTGAAAAAATGTTTAAGCTGAGCTGAAGGTCGGCAACACTCGGAGAATCTCGAGTCGAAAAACTGTGGTGGTCGGACTGTTAGTGAAAGCCCTAGAGTCAATCATGTGATGATTGTTGTATGGACTTTATTGTATCATATTCCTATTTATAAAGGCATGGTTATTATATTTACTTGTATTGGTGCCAAATAACTAAATATAATAATGTCCTTGAGTAGTAGGTTCTTATCTATATCAATCGATTGGTTGAATCGATAATGAGATGATATAGAGAACACTATTCTTAATCATTCCTAGTCGAGTATTAACATTCAGGGACAATGTTAATGTGTAGAGACTAGCATGTAGGTCAACACGATGACTTGATCTCACAAGTCATGGATATGAGATATCAAGTTGACACATGGGTATGCATTGGAGAATGTATACTGAATGACCCGCCATGAGAAAGTATCATGGATCATTATATGAGTGTCATATACTTTCTCATGTGGCTATTAGTATGACTATTAGTCCTTAGACCTGAAGTCACCATGGTTCCCTACATAAGGAGTTGCATACTTTGGCTTCGTCAAATGTCACCCATAAATGGGTGGACTATAAAGGCGATTACTGGGTATGTAACAAATTATGCGGAGGGATGTGAGTGATGTAGATGGGATCTATCCCTCCTATATGACGGGGGTGACATCGATATTCTTGATAGAGTGAGACCACGAAGTGCATGGCCATGCCCAAATGAGTCAATATGAGATATTGAGCTCATTTGATTAGAGTGAGTCTACTTGGAGTTCAAGATATAGATTGTACCGAGGATGACACGGTCTATGCCTCAATTGGTCAATCTAGATGTCAAGGATAGAGGAACATTGTCACATATTGTGAGAGTCACAATTAGTAGTCACAAAGGTGATGTTGGAGCTCAATATTCTTGTAACTTGGGTAGCAATGATGTGTTGCTAGATACCGCTCATTGCTTATGTTCCTAAATCGGTTTAGGGACATTGCCAACGTTACAAGAACCTATAGGGCCACACACATAAGGGCAATTAGATGGAGATTAGGTTCATATGATGAACCATGAGGATTTGGTTCATGGGATGAACCAAATTGAATTAAGAGTAATCCAAATTAGACTAATTGAGTTAGACTCAAGTTGATTCAAGTGTTGAATGAGTCTAATTTAGATTTGATTCATCAAATCAATTTAAATTAATGAATAGAGATTCATTAAATTAAATTGCCTTGAGTCAAGTGGCTAGATTTGATCAACCATGGGAGATTAGAGGTCAAGTTTGACTTGACTTGAGAGGGAAGATGAAAGGTCAAGTTTGACTTGACCAAATGTCATGTCATGATGATGACTAGGCATGGCCGGCCAATGATGATGCTCCACATCACCATTGACTTATCATGTGGTGCCACCTCATGAGGGAGACCAAGAGCCATGGGAGTTACATGCATGCATGTAACCTCCCAAGCCTTGAAGTGGCCGGCCACTTTAGGAGTTTTGATGGTTGAATTCATTTGGTGAGTTACACACAACTTCATCTTCTTCCTTGGATCAACTTCCCTCATGCTCTCCCTCTCTCCTTCCTCATCTTCCGAGCATCTAAGGAGTGCTAGCACACTCAAGATTGCTTTTCTCCACCTTTTGCTTGTGTGGATACCAATAGAGGAGTGTGCACTTGACACTCTTGAGTTCCGACGAACCTTTTGGACAAGCGGAATTTGCGAAGGGCGTCGCATCGAGGGTAACGTCCTTATCATATAGATCTAAGGTAGATCTAGGGTTTTATATAAGCACATACATGTTTTAGTTTTAATACATCTTCGCACATATCCATGGTCGGGGCTTCCGAGGTTTCACACAATGCAAAAAGCTATTTTTGCGGCTCGGAAAAACCCAACAGTGGTATCAGAGCCACGTGCGAAGCATGTATGTGTTTCGTTTTTGTAGTTTTTATATTAGATATAAAAAAAATTACATATTTTTATGTTTCTGTAAATTTCCTAATTTTATAGAATTTTTGGGTATTTTTCTCGAAGAGTCGAAGCAACGAGTGTTGGGACACTTGTAGGCTTCAACCGTCGGGAAAAACTCTCCGAAACGACGAGTTCTCACTTTAGGTTTTTGGGATAGCGACTTAAGTCACTGTAGGATCATAATAGGGACACTCGCGAAGTTAATTTTGTGAGTATGGGCACTGCCCCTATCTCCGAAAGGGGCCTTGTCCCGCGATCGCGCCCGGAAACCGCTTAGTGGGACCGTTACGGAGAGGTGACTCATAAATTTGAAAAAACAAATTAGGAAAAATTATAGAAATTTTCTGTAAAAATACATAATTTAGAATTATGTATAATTCTATGATTGTCATGGCTCAATGACCCCAATTTGATTGGAATATGTGTGTTATAATTCATAATACGGCCTGCGTGCCGTTTTTGTGGTTTTGCGTGTTGTATAGTGTATGCGACCTGCACGTCGTACCTCTTCTTTTGAAATTCTAGTTGTAAATAGTTTTAGACTCGAATGTAACTCGAGTTTCATATTTGTAATGTACAAAATGGAGCGGTGGAAAGTCCACTTGTAGACGAAGTTACGAGAAGGGTGCCGACGACACATGGCGGTCAAAGGAAGCGCTTGGAGAAGCCGCTAGCCTTAGGTTGACCGTCCGATCTTCTCATTGGCTTGAGAAGATCGTAGTAGGGCCATGACTACATCACAGTTAAATGTTATATATATGTTGATATATATATATATATATATATATATATATATATATATATATATATATATATATATATATATTTGATTTTGCTTGTATGTATGTGATGCATGCTAATAGAATAATGCTTGTATGTATATGATTCATGCTAGGATAATTTTCTTGTATGTATATGATGCATTCTAGAATAATGTATGTATGTATGTGATACATGCTAATATAGGATAATAAAGGCCTCAATGCATATATGATACACATTACGATTAGATTAGATCATAATCGAATCAACTCGAAAATGCCTACCGAGCCTTGATACCCATCACTACCTCGATCATTTGTTGTTGTTGAATCTGCCAAAGCAGAGCAATGCATATTATCTTGGTAGGGTGCGGAGGGACAATCTTGGTCCCGCCTATCACGCTTGGGTTAGAGTAAGCTCAATTAGATTGAGCAAAACTAGTTAACTCAATTGGATCGAGTAGAACTATAGGCATATTCCAACCGTTGGAAAGATAGGATAAGATCGCATTTACACTAAATCTTGGGCGATTTAGCCAAAGCTAACTCAAGGTCTTTTGTAAATGTGGGTCTTGATCCTATAAACAAGAGTTGCATAGAGATGTAATCGGTAATGTGTTACCCACCGATCGTACTAAGTCTTGGGCGATTTAGCCAAAGCTAACTCAAGGCTTAGTATGATGTGGATCTTGTCCCGCAAGAATTATAGCTAGTTTGTATGAATCTAGTAATGTGGTTTGACCACATCCATAACTTGATTCTACAAAATTCCTATAAATTCAATGGGAGCATCATTTGATTAAAGGCCTAATTAAATGATAAAAGGAATATGATATTGATTCTCTGCATTGTATGTTGTAGATAACTATGTCGACAAACACGAACACTCTCTCTTTCTGCATTCTGTCCTTGAGAAGGACAAGCTCAATGGAGCAAATTTCCTGGACTGGTACAAGAACCTGAGAATTGTTCTCACCCAAGAAAGGAAGTTGTACGTCCTGGAGCAGCCCATTCCAGAGGCACCTCCTGCCATTGCCTCGCAAGCTGACAAAGATGCTTACAAGAAGCATCAAAATGATGCATTAGATGTGTCATGTCTAATGCTCGCGACCATGAACTCTGAGCTTCAGAAGCAACACGAGTTCATGAATGCTTATGATATGGTTGGACATCTTCGTCAACTATATCAAGGACAAGCAAGGCATGAGAGATATGAAGTCTATAAGGCATTGTTTGGGTCCAAAATGCAAGATGGGACTCCCGTAGGTCCATATGTACTCAAGATGATTGGGTACGTAGAAAACTTACAAAGGCTGGGATTCCCACTTGGCCAAGAGCTGGCCACTGACCTGATCTTGCAATCTTTGCCACAAGCCTACAATCAATTTGTCATGAATTACAACATGAATTAAATTGATAAGTCACTTCCTGAGATGCTCAGCATGTTGAGAACTGCTGAGCTCAACCTTATGAAGGGAAAATTCGACTTCATTTTGATGGTGCAAAAGAAGAAAGGCAAGGGCAAGCCTAAAGGTTAGGGAAAGTCCCAAGCCAAGGGCAAAGGCAAAGAACTTAAACCCAAAGGAGGGGTAGCCAAGGAAGGGGCTTGCTTCCACTGCAAGGAAGTTGGACACTGGAAGCGTAACTGCAAAGCTTACCTGGAAGATCTTAAGAAGAAAAGAAGTGAGACTTCTACTTCAGGTATAAATATTATAGAAGTCAATCTATCTATTTCTTCATCATGGGTATTAGATATCGGATGTGCATCTCACATTTGTACCAATGTGTAGGCGCTGAGAAATAGTAGGGCATTGACAAAGGGCGAGGTGGACCTACGAGTAGGCAATGGAGAAAGGGTTGCTGCTGTTGCTGTAGGAACTTATGATCTATCTCTGCCCTCTGGGCTTGTACTAGAATTAGATGAATGTTGTTATGTGTCTTCTTTGACTAAGAACATAATTTCGGTTTCTTGTTTGGACAAGGAAGGATTTACATTTATAATAAAGAACAAATATTGTTCAGTTTATTTAAATGATATGTTCTATTGTAGTGCACCTCTAATGAACGGACTCTACTTTCTAGACTTAGAGAGCCCTATCTATAACATAAGTGTCAAAAGGTTCAAGTCAAATGAGTTGAACCAAACCTATCTCTGGCATTGTCGCTTAGGTCACATAAATGAGAGTCGCTTATCTCAGCTCTATAAGGATGGGCTGCCAGACTCATTTGATTTTGAATCATATGAGACATGCGAGTCTTGCCTTTTAGGCAAGATGACCAAGACTCCCTTTAGTGGACACAGCGAAAGAGCAACAGATTTGTTAGGACTTATACATAGTGATGTATGTGGTCCTTTCAATGTTGCTGCTAGAGGTGGTTACATGTACTTCATTACATTTACTGATGACTTCAGTAGATATGGTTATGTGTATCTTATGACACATAAATCAGAATCCTTTGAAAAGTTCAAAGAATTCAAGAATGAAGTACAAAACCAGCTTGGCAAGAGTATTAAGATACTTCGATCAGATCGAGGTGGTGAATACCTTAGCCATGAGTTTTGTGACTATCTAGCTGAGTGTGGGATTCTATCCCAACTCACTCCTCCTAAAACACCACAGTAGAATGGTGTATCTGAAAGGAGGAATCGTACCCTATTAGATATGGTACGATCTATGATGAGTCAGACAGATCTTCTTATATCCTTTTGGGGATATGCTCTAGACACAGCAGCCTTTACCCTTAACCGTGTACCATCCAAGGCTGTCATAAAGACACTATATATGATATGGACAGGGAGAAATCCCAAGATATCTTTCATGAGGATTTGGGGTTGTGAGGCTTACGTTTGACGTCAAGTCTCAGACAAACTGGGACCCAAATCCGATAGGTGCTATTTTGTTGGATATCCCAAGGATACAAAGGGATATTACTTCTACATTCCCAATCAGCACAAAGTGTTTGTGGCAAAGACTGGGGTTTTTCTAGAAAGGGATTTTGTTTCTAGAAAAACTAGTGGGAGTACGTTCGATCTTGAAGAAATTCAAGATAAGGACCATAGCACTGAGGCCTTGATGGAGGTTGAACAGGAACCACAAAGTGTTGTGGGTGATGAGGTTGTTGCACAAGGAGTTGTGGAACAACCACCTGTTCAGGTAGACCTACCTCTTCGCATATCTAATAGGGTACGTCGTCAGCCTGAGAGATACTCATTTCTCTTGTCTGACCATGATGACGTAATGCTCATTGAGAATGAGTCTACCTCCTATCAGGAAGCTGTGATGAGCCCAGATTCTGAGAAATGGCTAGAGGCCATGAGATCCGAGATGGAATCCATGTACACCGACCAAGTATGTACTTTGGTTGATCCACTTGAAGGGGTCAAACCCATTGGGTGTAAGTGGGTCTTTAGGAGAAAGACTAACATGGATGGACTTACGCATACCTATAAGGGTCGATTGGTGGCTAACGGTTTCAAGCAGATTCATGGTATTGACTATGATGAAACCTTTTCTCCAGTGGCGATGTTTAAGTGCATTCGGATCTTGCTTGCTATTGCAGCATACCACGATTATGAGATTTGGAAGATAGATGTCAAAATCGCATTTCTGAATGGAAACTTACTCGAGAATGTGTACATGACACAACCTGAGGGTTTTGAAGATCCACAGCATACTGGGAAAGTATGCAAGCTGCAAAGGTCCATTTATGGGCTAAAGCAAGGCTCTCAGAGCTGGAATCTTCGATTCGATGATGCGATCAAATAGTTTGGTTTCATCAAGAATGAAGATGAACCTTGTGTCTACAAGAGGGTTAATGGAAACACAGTTGTCTTCCTTGTATTGTATGTGGATGACATACTACTCATTGGGATGACATACTACTCATTGTATGTGGATGACATACTACTCATTGGGAATAGAGATTCATTAAATTAAATTGACTTGAGTCAAGTGGTTAGATTTGATCAACCATGGGAGATTAGAGGTCAAGTTTGACTTGACTTGAGAGAGAAGATGAAAGGTCAAGTTTGACTTGACCAAATGCCATGTCATGATGATGACTTGGCATGGCCGGCCAATGATGATGCTCCACATCATCATTGACTTATCATGTGGTGCCACCTCATGAGGGAGACCAAGAGCCATGGGAGTTACATGCATGCATGTAACCTCCCAAGCCTTGAAGTGGTCGGCCACTTTAGGAGTTTTGATGGTTGAATTCATTTGGTGAGTTACACACAACTTCATCTTCTTCCTTGGATCAACTTCCCTCAAGCTCTCCCTCTCTCCTTCCTCATCTTGCCGAGCATCTAAGGAGTGCTAGCACACTCAAGATTGCTTTTCTTCACCTTTTGCTTGTGTGGATACCAATAGAGGAGTGTGCACTTGACGCTCTTGAGTTCCAGCGAACCTTTTGGACGAGCGGGATTTACGAAGGGCGTCGCATCGAGGGTAACATCTTTATCATATAGATCTAAGGTAGATCTAGGGTTTTATATAAGCACATATATGTTTTAGTTTTAATACATCTTCGCATGGATCCGTGGTCGGGGCTTCCGAGGTTTTCGCAACGCAAAAAGCGGTTTTTACGGCTTGGAAAAACCCAACACGGACGACGTTGGGAGAACTTCGAATGGAGTCGAAGAACCCAGGTGAAGACCGAAAGCTAAGTAACAAGTCGCAAAGGACCGGAGGTAATCACGAGTGTAGAGTAAACATGAGGTCAGGTCCTCTATATGGGGATGACTTTAGGCGGCGATCCGACTAAGACTTCCAGTGGAAAGTCTAGGTCGATATCGGACGATAAGTGGCCGTCAAATTTATCTTTACTCTTGTGTTTGTTCTAACTCTTTGTTACAGTTAAGTAACCTAGCTGGAAGTCGACTGCTAGCTATTGGCAGTCGACTGCTACTGGAATCAATCGACTGCTATTCAAACTGTTTAACTCGAAGAAAGTTAAGATAAGCTCCACTTATCTTGCGAGGATGAGGCTCTTTGACTCTTATTTGGTTCTCAACATTCAGTAGCTTGAAGGGCTATAAAAGAAGGAGGTTTTCACACCTTTAGGTCATCTCAATTGATCTCAAAGTGCTCCCACAACGCCAAAAGACTACGCCGCCATAATGTTGACGCAACACCGAGATCTCGCATCCTCTTCGTCGGCAAGCAACAAGTTTGTTTTTATTTTGTAGTCATTTTATTGTATTCATACTATTATCGTTACGAGGTGAGGTAGGTTTGTTGCCTTCACCTCAAGCTTTTTATCTCGTTGTACTCATTGTCTCCTACCTCCAACAAAGAGGAGACTCTATAGTGGATTGCCCCTTCGTATGTGGTCAAGGATCACGAGGCCTTGGAGTTGAAGGTCGAAGCTACGCTTCCAACTTCAACTTGGTCACTTGTGCATGGCGATCCCATCTACGTCCTCGGATTAAAAAAATTAATCCTTGACGAAGAGGGATTACCCAAGCAACCGATCCTTCGTCGTGCTATTCGATTAGAGTGGTCACTTGAACAAACTTGTTGTTCAAGCAACCTACCTCTTTTCTTCGATTAGCCACGGAATAGACGTTGTACGGATCGCCGGTTTTTGTGTTTATCTTCGGGGTCCATGTAAATTAACCACATGCAATTACATATATAATATAAAGAAACAAAAGGAAACCAAAACAAGAATTATACCTCTTGTTTACCTCTTGGTCTTCTGTCGTATGTCCTATCCTCCTCTTGGATGTTGTGTGGGCAACGATCCTCCAAGAGTTGAAACCTTCTAGATCTCGTTCTTCACTTCCTTGCTCGCTCCGAACAAAGGGAAGAATACACGCACCCTTCTTCTCTTATCTAGCACCGACCACCAAGCCACCTATCTTGGATGTTGCCGCCGTCCAAGGAGAGGAAGAAGGAGAAGATGTCGGCCCTTTCCAAAGGACAAGGAACTGCCGGCCAAAGGAGAGGAGGAGAGGGTGCTCCGGCCAAGAGAGGAAGAAGAGAGGCTAATCCCTAACCTCCTTGTCGCTGGCCCTAGCACTTGGACAATAGGCGCCGCCCAAAAACGATAAGGAATCAAAACCCTAATGCCTTGTCGCCCAAAGCCTCTCCCAAAACCCTAGCATCCATAAACCATAATTTTCGCCCAAAGCAATGGGACCTTATTTATAGATATTGCCCAAGCCTCCTTTCAATCTCCACCGTCGGATCTAGGGATTCAATTTCCACCGTCGAATTTAGGTTTTCATTTTCCATCGTCAGATCTAGGCTTTCATGAGGTTTTTAATAGGCTACAATAGGGACCATGAGGAGGAGTTGGATCTTGGCCACCCAATGGATTCGGCCCATATAAAATCCGATCCATTAATGATAATTCATTCCACTAGAGGATTATCATTGATCTACCTCACCAACCCCCATAAATAAATATGGGCTCCATATATTAATTGTACAAATATCTTCCCATGTTTAAGATATCGAATGTCCGTCAATTAATTAATTTACTGACAATTAATTAATCAACATCTAACTCCATGAGTAGTACCACTCAACCTTATCATCATGCTGGACCAAGTCCACCTGCAGAGTTTACATGATGATCCTTATGAGCTCCTCAAGGGGACATCATCATCCTAATATATAGGATACGGTTTCCTCCTATAATCAACGGCACACCATATAAATAATATCATTTCCCAACTTACCGAGCCTATCGATTTAATCTATAAATCTCGCCTATTGGTAAATCAAAGAAATAAATACTAAGTATAAGTGCCCGTTATTATATCGGGATTAAGAGCATGTACACCATAATATCCGAGGTTTGATTCAATTATGTAGTCAGCAATAAATCGAATCACCTCTAAGTTGGTCCTGCTCAATACACACAAAGTGTAATAGTGTAATTCTATGGTCAAGACAAACCAATACCAAATCACACTACAACCATACCAATGGTTTTTCCAAAATCATCTCGGTTGTGAGCCTCTACTTATACTCTACAAGGAACTGATAACATGATGTCCAAAACCATACCAATGGTTTATCCAAATCAGAAGATTTTCCCAAGAACATAAATCTATCAGGCTATCTAACAACCCTCCCACTACGACGAGGTATCACCTGTGTATCCTCTATGGCACGCGGTGCAGTCACTTGTGGTATATCCTCTTGTATCGATGGTAGTGAAGTAGTGACTTCCCCTCTCAATTCCTCCAGAACAATCTTACTCATGGGCTTGTGGTTCATCACATAGTCTTCCACTAAAAATCTGGCATTCGTGCTAACGATCCCCCTCTGATCTCTAGGACTATAGAATAAACCACCTTTTGTTCCTCTAGGATAGCCTACGAATATGCGCACTTCTGTACGAGGTTCTAACTTACCAAAGATTCGCCAAAGATGTGCCGGACTCCCAAATTCAATATGTCTCAGACTAGGCTGCCACCCACACAGGGAGTAGAAGGCACTGATTTAGATGGTACCAAGTTCAGAATATACACTGTCGTAACCAGAGCATACCCCAGAACGAATCTGGCAACTCAGAATAACTCATCATCGATCTAACCATCACCATAAGAGTTCTATTCCTTCGCTCCGCTACACCATTCTGTTGGAGTGTACCAGGTGCAGACAATTGAGATTGAATCCCAGCCTCTGATAAGTAATTCCTAAACTCTCCCAAGAGGTACTTACCACCACGATCAGATCGTAGTGTCTTGATACTTTTACCTTAACATTTCTCCACATCAGTCTTGAATTCTTTGAACCTATCAAAGCATTCAGACTTGTGGCGCATCAAGTAAATGTATCCATATCTTGAATAATCGTCTATAAAAGAGACGAAATATTCAAAACTACCTCTAGCCTGGATAGACATAGGACCACACAAATCAGAATGAACCAATTCCAACACATCTTTGGCTCTATACCCCTTGGCCTTAAAAGGCCTCTTGGCCATTTTACCTTCCAAGCAAGATTCGCAGGTTGGGAAATCTTCCACCACTAATGAACCCAGAGGTCCATCAGCTATCAACCTTTGAATTTTACTTAGGTTAATATGACCTAACCTTAGATGTCAAAGATATGTTTGGTTCATTTTCAAAGGTTCTTTTCTCTTATTAGATTTAGAAGATGAGTTATTTACTTCTATTTGCATCGTGGGAGCTTTTGGTTCAAGGGTATATAAATTTCCTATGAATGCACCAGAACAGATAATCTCCCTATTCCTTTTTATAACAACTCTATAATTAAAAGAAATAGAATATCCATCCAAAAATAATTTAGAAACCGAAATCAAATTCTTTATAAATAAAGGTACATAAAGGCAATTTTTTAGAACCGAAGTTTTATTCCTATCAAAAGATAAATAAACTTCTCCCACTGCAAAAGCCGCCACCTTCGTGGCATCGCCCAAG
Organism: Wurfbainia villosa; assembly: GCA_025175895.1. Taxonomy (NCBI): domain Eukaryota; kingdom Viridiplantae; phylum Streptophyta; class Magnoliopsida; order Zingiberales; family Zingiberaceae; genus Wurfbainia; species Wurfbainia villosa. Next base: position 35,226,910 of record CM045998.1, on the reverse strand, counting down.
TAAACGATAATCTCCCCATCAGCTAGTCATCTGGTTTCCTAGAACCCCTGCAAAGTATTACAAACATGATCAGTGGCTCCCGTATCTACACACCAGGTGTCAGTATATAACACCGCTAAACATGTGTCAACGACCAGTCCAAAAGATATACTTTTGTTCTACTTCCGATTGGGGCAGTCCTTCTTCCAATGTCCAGTTTTCTTGCAAGTGAAGCACTTGCCTTTCGGCTTCTTTGTTTGTGCAGTAGGTACCTAAGTCAAACCTGAGTTTTGATTATAGCAAACGATACAAAGTTAAGCTCATATTGTTATCTCACGAGCTAAATCGAGTGTGCAGAAAAGTGATTAAGCTGGAGCTGAAGGCTAGCGACACCTGGAGGAAGCCACGGTGGTTGGGCGACACTCGAGTGACTTCGGAGGAAGCCAAAGGAATCGAGTGGAAGGCCGGAATCGAAAGTGACACAGTAAGTATCGAGGTAAGCTCGTGTGTGTAAGAGAGGTCGTATCCTCCTTACGGGGATGGTCTTAAGCATAGATCCGACTAAAGACATCCCATGGATGGTCTAGGTCGAGATCGGATGGTTAGCAGCCGTCAAAATAATATTTTTGTTAAGCTAACTTTTGATTTCAGCTAGCATTAGTCGACTTCTAGCTTGGAGCACTCAACTGTCGTCCATCAGTCGACTGCCCGCGATCAACACTCGACTGATGTTGCCATCAGTCAACTGATGATGGCCATCAGTCGACTGATGGTCAAGAATCAGCTTCGAGGAGTCAAGCCTTATCACCTCATTTCAAGGGGATTGGTGCTCAAATATGATTAGTTGAAGATCCTCTCGAGAAGGGACTCAAAGGCTATAAAAGGAGGGCCTCTCCTAGGGTTTTCTCATCAATTCTAAGTTGCCAAATGCCTCCGCAACACTGCGACTCTCCGTTAACGAAGTGCTACTTCTCCGATGATCTAATCTTAAGTTCTCATTTCTTATTCATCGTATAAGTTTTAATTTAGTTTATCTCTTTTCATATTATTGTCTCATAGTCTTTTATAGTAACGAGGAGAGGGGGAGTGTCCCTTTACCTCAAACTTTTGTGGTTTCTTGTATTCGATTAACTCCTACCTCCAACGAGGAGGAGTTCTTTAGTGCTTTGCCCTCCGTGCGTGGTCAAGGACCACTAGGGCCTTGGAGTAGTAGCCGAAGGCTATGAACCAAGTAAAAAATACTATTGTCTCATTTATTTTGCATTTATCTTCCGCTGCATCTTGAAATGAATTCGAACGAAAAAGTTTTATCGTTATTCACCCCCCCTCTAGCAATCCGCTCGATCCAACAATTGGTATCATAGCCGGGGTGCTAAGATTTGGTGAAACTGCCAATCTAGCTTTTTACAGATTTTTTTTTCTTTTTTTATTCTATTTATTTCGAATTTATTCATTCGTTTAGTTTTTCTCCCGCACTACTAATCCAAGACATGAGTCTTGGTACATTTCGATTGTTTGTGTTGTTGTTAGGTTTTTTCGTCTTCATTCTCTTGTTTTTTGTATCAATGGCCCATCTCGAAGGTTTTAGCACTGTCTGACCTCCGTTTTACAACGGAGATGACTTTCGCTATTGGAAGGGTCGGATGGAGTGCTTTCTTAAGACCCAAATCGAGATGTGGATCATAATCCAAACGGGATTCACACTTCCGACTAACGAAATGGGTGAATCTTTGGATTATGACCAATGGACCAATGCTACAAAAAGACAAGTCGAAGCCGATGCCAAGGCGACTCAAATCCTCCAATGTGGCTTGTCCAAGGAGGAGCTTAATCGCGTCGGCCCCTTCATCAACGCAAAGGATCTTTGGACAAAACTAGTGGAGTTACACGAAAGGACCGATGAAGCCAAGGTATGTAAGCGTGATCTCTTGTTCAATAAGTTATATAATCTAAAAATTCAAGAACACGAGATGGCAATGCAACTTCACGCCCGCGTTCAAGATATCGTCAACAACCTACATGCAATCGGACAAAGGGTCTAAAACCGCGACCTTATTAGGTATGTACTAAACTCATTTCCTAGGACTACCTTGTGGGCATCCATGGTCGATGCCTACAAGTTCTCCAAGGATCTTTCAAAACTTAGATTAGATGAGTTGTTTTTCGATTTCGAACTCCATGAACAGTCTAACTCAGAACCTGAGAAGGGTATAGCACTTTTTGCAGGTTCAAAGAAGAAAACCGTGAGCAAGCCACCCCCGAAGGAGGAAGAAGATGAGTCCGATTCGGAGGTCGACCCGGAAATGGAGGCCGAACTAGTCAACCTAGTTTGGAGGATGGTCAAGGGCCGAAAGCGAACTGTCACTCAACCCAACGAAGGTAAGCCTAAAAGTTCTAATGTTAGGTGTTACGAATGCAACAGGTTTGGACACATCAAGTCCGAATGTCCGAAGCTCAAGAGCAAAGCACCCAAACACAAAATGACACTCAATGCTACGTGGGAAGAAGTGTTCGAGGAAGAAGACGATGATCACGTATTCATGGATAACCGGTTGAATCGGAGACTGAGTCAGAACCGGAACATGAGTCTGAAATCGAAGGTGAATCCGATTGCAAATCTCTATTCAAGATAAGCCACGGATATGCATCTGGTTCAAAAGATACACTCAAGATAGTCGGTATCTTATAAGTATGCTTTACAGTGCAATTAAATTCTTAACTAGGAAATTAGGTAAGTCCGAGTCCAAGGTCGACACCCTGGTTGAGGAGGTTAAACTCCTCAAACACGAGGTCTCCCTAACCTCTTTGACTAGTCGAGTTCGAGAGGAGGACTCAACTCGGGTTGAAAAGCTCGAAGTTGAGAACTCACTCTTGAAGAGTCAAGTCGAAGATCTTAGGAACATGTTGGAAAGGTTTACTTTGGGATCCAAAGGACTTGACCTCCTACTTGGATTACAAAGGGTCGTGTACAACAAGGCCGAACTAGGGTTTAGCTCAAATAAGACCAACAAGTCGTATATGTCGATTGTAAGTCGACATAAAAAATGTGTCCAAGCATAGGTCCCTAAGACCGCTTTGATTTCAAATTTAGGATCGAACTAGTACTGGGTTTCCAATGACCAAATCCACTATGTGGAGAGACCAAACTGATTCAACGGTCCAAGGGGAGCTAGTACAAAACTTGTTTATGCTTTAACTGTTGGAATGTATACTGAAAGCCTAGCTCTTTTTGTATGAACATTTTTATTTTGAAATAAGAATCACATGATCATTGTTTGCACTTTATATTTATGTGTGCATATTGTCTAATATTTTACATTGTAGATAACATGGTGCTTGGTGTGGCACAGAAGATCATGTTATCAGTCCCTTGTAAAATATAAGTAGAGGCTCACAACCAAGATGGTTTTGGACAAACCATTGGCATGGTTGTAGTGTAGCTTGGTATTGTTTTGTCTTGAACATAGAGTTACACTAGTACACTTAGGTGTATTGAGCAGGACCGATATAGAGGTGATTCAATTAATTGCTGACTACATAATTGAATCGAACCTCGGATATTATGTTGTACATGCTCTTAATCCCGATATAATAACGGGCACATGTACTTAGTATTTATTTCTTTGATTTACCAGAGGGTGAGATTTAGATGGATTAAATCAATATGCCCGGTAAGTTGGGAAATGATATTATTTACATGGTGTGTCGTTGATTATAGGAGGAAACCGTGTCCTATATACTAGGTTGATGATGTCCCCTTGAGGAGCTCATAAGGTTCATCATGTAAACCCAGCTGGTTAACTTAGTCAACATGATGATAAGGTTGAGTGGTACTACTCGAGGAGTTAGATGTTAATTAATTGATGGTCAGTAAATCAATTAATTGACGGATATTCGATATCTTAAACATGGGGAGATGAATGTACAAATAATATATGGAGCCCATATTAATTTATGGGGGTTGGTGAGGTAGTTCAATGATGATCCTCTAGTGGAATGGAACATCATTGATGGATCAAGTTTGTGTGGTTCCGATCCATCGGGTGGCCAAGATCCAACTCCTCCTTATGGTCCCTATCGTAGCCTAATATAATCCTAAAGAAGTCTAGATCCAAGGATGTAAAACAAAACTCTAGAACCAACGGTTGGGATTAAAACCCTAGATCCGACGGTGGAGATTAAATCCCTAGATCCGACGGTGGAGATTAAAGGAGGCTTAAGCCAAATTCTATAAATAGAGGGCTTAGGTTGGGCGGCAAGAATGGTTGATTGGGATTAGGGTTTTGCCTCTCAAGTGTTTTAGGCGGCTAGGGTTTTGGTGTGGTTTGGGCGGCAACAAGGAAGGTGATTAGGGTTTCTTCCTTTTCTCCTTGGTGGCCGGCGCTCACTCCTTCCTTCTCCTAGCTTTGGCCGGCCCTCTTCCTCCTCCTTTGCTCCATGGTGGCCGGCAGTTCTCCAACCTCTAGGTGGTCGGCGCTTCTCCAACCTCTAGGTGGCCGGCGGCAACATTGTCACAAGTGGTCGGCGCTCATCCATCCATTCCTTGGCCGGCGGTTACATCGATCTCCTTTGCTTGGTGGCCGGTTCTAGAAAGGAGAAGATTTGTTTGGTTCTTCTCTTTGTTCGCAGCGAACAAGGAAGGGAAGAACGCGATCTAGAAGGCTTCTACTCGTGGAGGATCTTCGCCCACACGTCGTCCACGAGGAGGATAGGACATACGGTAGAAGATCGTGAGGTATAAAAGTTTTACAACTTTATTTTCTGATCTTAGCATGTTCTTTTATGTGTTGATTATACAAGTGTGCATTTGTATATATTTTGTATAATCATGGACCCCGAAGACAAACACAAAAAAAACCGGTGATCCGTCCGTCGTCTCTTCCGCGGCTAACCAACTAGAAGAGTTGTGTTGCTTGAACAACTAGTTTGTTCAAGCTATCACTCAAGTTGTTAGCACGACGATGAATTGGTTGTGCTAAGGAAACTCATCCCATCTGGATTAGTTCTTTCATTAGTGAAAATTTTAATCCGGGGACATGGGAGTCAATGAGCCTCCGAAGCAACTCCCTTCATTAACTTAGAAATTGCATGCTTAGATTCTTTATTTATTTTGATTTTTCTTTTTAGAATGGTTAGATAGGACTATAACTCGTTAATACTTGATAACATAGTACCAGGGCACAGCGAGATGATTGTATGCTAGGAAAGCATAGTCTTGTGTATTCGGGCTAGATAAGGCGTATCTAGTTCGGTGCACTTGACCAAGTAGAACTAGCTGAAGCTACCTTGCCATATCCTAGACTAGTTAGACCAGGAAGTGGTCTTAGGTGAGTCAAGTCTCTATTTTCTTAAAAATGGCTTTGTCTAAGGAAGTGGTTATTTTTTCGATCAAAGAAGGCCTCTGTGCCTCGCCACGACCTGGAAGCCATGATCTTGAAAAGGTGACTTGATGAGCCTAAGGTGAAATCTAAATCTAACGCAAGGTTGACAAGTATTCAAATCATTAAATTTAAATCAAGTAAAATTGGAAGTCATCTCACAAGAATATATAAGGTTAACATGCTTGATCATGTAGACATGGGTGAGATGATTTAGGTTAATAATTTTCAACCAACCTTTAATAATTCCAATATCTGATCCAACTACCTTACATGCAGGATCAATGGATGTTGGACAATGGTTGCTCCTGACACATGACCGGGGATCAACTCAAGTTTTCGAAGCTTCGATTCAAACGACAAGGATCGGTAGCCTTCGGAAAAAACGACAACCTCAAAATCATCGGATCAGGTGATATTGAGCTCAACTCTAACTTTATTATTCAAAATGTCTTATTGGTAGAAAATTTTCAATATAATTTACTTAGTGTAAGTCAATTGTGTGATAATAACTATAAGGTCATATTTCTAGAAAATGAATGCGTAATTAATACAAATGAGACTTCTAAAATAATTCTTAAAGGAACCAGAAATAACAATATTTATACAATTAATTTAACTAACTCCTCGACCAAGTGTCTTATGACACAGCAAGAGGAATCTTGGTTGTGGCACCGATGACTCGGTCACTCGCACCCAAGACTCATTCACAAGATGAGTCAGAGTGACTTAGTCAGAGGTTTGCCTAACCTCAACAACTTGGATAATAAAATATGTAATGCTTGTCAACAAGGTAAACAATCTAGGACACAACATCAACTAACTAATCAACAATGAACCAAAAGTGTTCTTGAGCTCCTACACATGGATCTATTTGATTCACACAGAGCTAAGTCACTTAATGGGAGTCAATTCTGCTTAGTCATAATTGACGACTATTCTAGATTTACTTGGGTTAGGTTCATCAAACACAAAAGTGATACCCTAGATCAATTAATCAACCTATTTAAACTAATAGAAAATCAACAAAACCTTAAAATCAAAAGACTTAGGAATGATCATGGTGGTGAATTCGAGAATCACAGGTATACAGAATTCTGTAACCTAAATGGATACCACCATGAGTTCTCATGCCCTAGAACTCCACAACAGAATAGCCTAGTAGAACATAAAAATAGAACCCTACAAGAAGCCGCTAGGCCAATATTAAATGAGTATAACCTACCCAATAGGTTATGGGTGGAAGCCATTAGTACAGCGTACTATGTCCAAAATAGGATTCTTATGGTAAAGAGGCACCTTAATACCTTGTACGAGATTTATCACGATAAAATACCTAACATCAAGTACTTTAGGGTATTTGGGTGTAAGGTACATATCCTAAACACTAAGGATTACCTAGGGAAATTTACATCCAAAACCTCGACCGGAATCTTTCTAGGATACTCGACCACGAGTAGAGCTTATAGAGTATATAACCATGACACTCTTAGAGTCGAGGAGACTATCAATGTAGTGTTTGATGAAGGACACGAACTGACAAAACCCTCAGCAACCCCAATTAGCGAGCCGACTCATACCAGACTCAACTCCGATCTGGAGATCAAGTCTAGTGTTAATCCTAACGTAAGTCAACCAAGTCTTTCTATCGACCAAGTGGTAGATGACTCTAACCCAAATCGAACTAAGACTCAAACTAGTCATCCTATCGACACAGTGATAGATGACTCTAACCCAAATCAAATTAGGACTCAAACGAATCACCGTATCGACCAAGTGATAGGTGATCCAAGCCTAGGAGTTCGAACTAGAGCCTCATACCGAAACCTTAGTCAAATCTCCTTGATTTTCAAAATTTAATCCAAAACTATTGACCAAGCTCTTCTTGATCCCGATTGGATTATTGCAATGCAAGAAGAACTAGCTTAGTTCACTAGGAACGAAGTATGAGAATTAGTACCACCACCTAAAGATAAAACAATCGTTGGAACAAGGTGGGTGTTTAGAAATAAACTTGATGATAAAGGTTAAGTAGTTAGAAATAAAGCTAGATTAGTCGCCAAAGGTTTTAGCCAAGTCGAAGGTTTAGATTACGACGAGACCTATGCCTCAATAGCTAGATTAGAGTCCATTCGAATGTTATTGGCATATGTTGCACATCGAGGATTTAAGTTGTTTCAAATGGATGTAAAGTCAGCATTCTTAAATGGATATATTAAGGAAGAGGTTTATGTTAGCCAATCCCCCGGTTTCAAAAGTCTAGATAAACCCGACCATGTTCTTAGATTAAAGAAAGCTCTCTATGGACTCAAACAAGCTCCTCGAGCTTGGTACGAGAGGATTTCGGTTTATCTTAAGTCCAAAGGATTTAACCAAGGTTTAGTTGACCCAACTCTTTTCATAAAAATCGTAGGTAAAGACATATTCATAGCCCAAATCTACGTAGATGATATCATCTTCGGAACCACCAACTCGATCCTACTAAACGAATTCATTTCACTTATGGAAAGTGAATTTGAAATGAATTTAGTAGGTGAGTTGAGTTTCTTCTTAGGTCTACAAATCAAACAAACTAAAGATGGAATATACCTACACCAATGCAAATATACTAGGGAATTAATTAAACGCTTTGGAATGCAAGACGCTAAAATTATTAATACCCCAATGGTAACGAATGTAAATATAGAAGAAGATGTAACCGAAAATTCAATTGACTTAAAATACTATAGGAGCGTAATAGGGAGTCTCCTTTACTTAACTGCAAGCCGACCTGATATCTTATTTGCAATAAGTATGTGCGCAAGGTTCCAAATCTGTGCCAAGGAGTCTCACCTAACTCTAGTCAAGCGTATCTTTAGATATCTAAAGGGTACACTTAATGTCGGTATTTGGTACCCTAGGTCTACCGAGTTCGAACTAATCGGCTACTCTGACTCGGACTATGTCGGTAGTAAGCTCGATAGAAAGAGTATGAGTGGTTGTTGTCAGCTTCTCGGCTCGAGTCTAGTGAGTTGGTGCAGTAGGAAGCAACAATGTATTGCCTTATCTACCATCGAAGCCGAATACATCGCGATGGGTGAGTGTGTTACTCAGCTTCTTTGGATGAAGCACACTCTCCGAGATTTTAAGTTAGACTTTACGAACACTAAAATTCACGTAGTTAACATTAGTTTAATTAACCTAACTAAGAATCCAATATGTCATTCTAGGACCAAACATATAGAGGTCAAGCACCATTTCATTCGAGAGCCATACAACTCGAATACGTCGAATTAAAGTCCAACTTGGCAGACCTATTTACTAAACCCCTACCCGAAGCCGAATTCAGTCTATTAAGATGAAAATTGGGCATGTGCATAGTAGAATAGGAATTTACAAATTATATTTTCTTATTACTATGTATTACTTTTCATTTTCATGGAACTAGGATAGGACATACCTTAGATATCATGCACCTATAGATTTAAGGAGTCAATACATCTCACAACACATAGGACTAATGTGTTTGTGTACTTAGCCACGTAGATGGGCGTGAGATGTTAGGACCTTACTCCTGGTTCCAGATGTAGAGCTAGTGCATCGCCATGAACCACGGAGTATAATCATATATATTAACCGACTTTGACCAGGACTTGTTGATCCTTCATATCAATCAAGTCAAATGAGAGTTGAATATTTTATAGATGAACTTATTTTCAGTATATTATTTTCAAAATAATATGGAACATGCTTGGACTTGAAACTTAAACTTATTACCTATAGTTTCTTTCTTTTCAAACCCCCCCCCACTCCTTTCGATATATGGCAAAAGGGGGAGAAAAAGGCCAAAGTTAAGGGATCATTTTTTTTTTATAACTTAACTTAAAACCTCATAGTCATTCTCATGGCCAAAAGTTAAGTAAATGTTTTCTTTTACTTAACTTTAATTTTTGTAAATTTATTTAAACTTAATTGTTTTAAAAAGGGAGAAAGGGCCAAGTTAAGAAGTATTCTTAACTTAAGTTTTTTTTTACTAAGGCCAACTTTAATTAATTACTTAAAGTCTTCCTAAAATAGCAAACATCAAGGGGGAGGTTTACTCAAGGGGGAGACTTAGAAAAAAAAAAACTCTACTACTCCTACTTAATCTTTATTTTTTTGATTCTCATGCATATTATTATTCTTCATGATATTATTTTCTTAACTTTGTATGTGGGTTTGCCATAGATCAAAAAGGGGGAGACTATTTGAAAAGACCTAACCCAGTATATATATATACTTAACCCCCAATCATCCTTCAATACTACAATGTCATACACATGAATGGAACATCCTACTATATCTTATTCCTTTCAGCTTAGAAGTCTCAACTACACACTTTACCCTCTCAACATGCAGAAATAGAACATCAAAATCAACACCGCTCAAACTGGAAATCCTGCATCTTAGAAGTCCCGGACATTGTGTGCCATGCTCATCGTCATCTCCTCAGTTACACCACCTCCGCTTCTTCTAACTCAATCTGAGAACCCTGTTCCTTACCTGAAAATATTAAGTGAAATCATGAGTTCACAGCCCAGTAAGTAGATCAATGATAGGGACACAACGCAGGGAGGAAAATCCAAACAAGAATCATATAGCTCAACTACTGCAAGTGTAAAACTACTGTAAGCTCAACATACATTTTCTGTACGTCAGTATGAAACATAGCCAATACCTATAGCAACATGCCATTATAACAAATGCTGCGAACCCAATCATGCCTTTCTGTTATACTAACTGTACCTAAACATAAACCCTCGTGGTACCTCACATTATGCATTTAAAAATGCTGAGCCAGTCAAATACCTTATTTTCTTGTGCAATCCTGAGGTACCTCTAGAAAGAAACTAAGGGAATCAGTCATCAGTCATCAGTCAATCTGTCAATTTGGGTGGGCCCTCCCCGGAGCTCAACCCGGGGAGCCCAACCCGTCCAGGCACCACTAATGCTCATGTACATACAGTTAGCTAAATAAAGAATTTCTGTCATTTTCTATCATACTCAGTCACAGAAGGATAACATAGAACATCATGGGTGAACATTTATATCTATATATAGCATCTAACCTCATACACAGGTAGATGGTAATTACACCCATATACGTATAGCATCTAACCTCATACACAGGTAGATGATAATTACACACATATACATATAGCATCTAACCTCACACACAGGTAGATGATAGTATAACTTATTCACATAACATCGAGGCACTAGAAAGATTTGATGAACAATTCGCTAAAAATGATAACATAGAACATCATGGGTGAACCTATATATCTATATATATAGCATCTAACCTCATACACAGGTAGATGGTAATTACACACATATACATATAGCATCTAACCTCATACACAGGTAGATGATAATTACACACATATACATATAGCATCTAACCTCACACACAGGTAGATGATTCGCTAAAAATGATAACATAGAACATCATGGGTGAACCTATATATATATATATAACATCAAACCTCATACACAGGTAGATGGTAATTACACACATATACATATAGCACCCAACCTCATACACAGGTAGATGATAGCTAAACCACATATATATATATATATATATATATATATATATATATATATATATATATATATATATATATATATAGCATCTGACCTCATACACAGGTAGATGATAATTATCACATATTACATATCATTTACAGCATTAAGAAAAATCTTATGAAAGATTAACTAAGCATGTTGACTGATAACGAATATAACAGGAATCATCTACTGACATAATGCTCATGTACATACAAATTTACATCCACCCTAGCATGCTGATTTCTTTCAACTAACTGCTCACTACATCTATTAAACATTTATCTGGCTATTAACTGGATATTTAAACCTCATATACATAGCTCAACATTTCCAATTTCATAATGACCCCAACATGTATATTTTCAGTTATTACATATCAACCGGATGAAACCCACAATGCCAATCCACGCACAAATTCAAACAGAAGCGATCCAAACTCATAATCTGATCTCCTTTACATCCTAATAGCAGGATTTGTTTACACGTACCCCTTCCCTTGTCCCTAACCTACTGAAAACCCTAAACCAAACGGTCTGAACACCTCCCCATCAAGAACCCCATCACAACCCAAAAGTTGAAATCCCTAAACCCCTTCCCGTGATCCCCCTGTTCTTCAAATCCTCTAATCCAAAGGGTAGCAAAGCTCAACCAATTTCCATAGCTCGATCCATTCCTAAAATCCCGAAAATACACCCACGAACTCTGCTAGAACCCATTCTGGAAAACCCAGCGCTTAGACACGATCAAAAGCTGAAATCTCGAACTCAAATCCTGCCGCTTAAATCCCAAAAACCCGAGCTAAAATCTCCGCCCTCTCCAGCCCTAACCAGAGATTTACTTACCGTGAAGATGACGGAGAAGGATCGATTTAGCTCTACCCGGTTACGGTCATGTCGACCTAAATGACTGAAGGCGAGTCGTGCAAAAGAAAAAGAAAGGAAGAAAAGAAAAGGTTCGGCCGGATATAAAGATTTAGGGTTTTTCCCTTTATGCCCCTCAACTGCGCTTATTTAGGGTATAAATAGACCCCCGTAATTTATACTCGTATTCTGACTATATACGCCCGTTTATTTCTATCATTTTATTATTATTATTATTATTATTATTATTATTATTATTATTATTATTATTATTATTATTATTATTATTATATATATTCGAGACTTGACAACTCTCCCCCCCTTAAAAAGAATTGCGTCCTCGAAATTCGACTTACCAAATAGTTCAGGATAACGGTCACGCATATCCCGCTCGGTCTCCCAGGTAGCTTCCTCTATCTGTTGATTCCCCCATAAAACTTTCACCATTCTGATTTCTTTATTCTCAGCTTCCGCACTTGACGATCCAATATTTGTTCTGGTATTGCCTCGTAGGATAGATCTGGTATCCACTGTATGGCCTCATGCCCAATCACATGTGCAGGGTTGGAAAGGTACCTCCTGAGCATGGATACGTGGAACACATTATGAACTCCTGCCAGGTTTGGTGGTAGAACAACTCGGTATGCTCGTGTTCCAATCCGGTCTAGGATCTCAAAAGGCCCAATATACCTCGGACTGAGTTTGCCCTTCCTTCCGAACCTCAGTACTCCCTTCATAGGTGACACTTTGAGAAATACATGGTCTCCCACTGTGAACTCCAAGTCCCTCTTTCGACAATCAGCATAACTCTTTTGGCGACTTTGTGCTGACTTCGTCAATCGATCCACAATAACCCACACTGCATTTGATCCCTTAGTCGAGATCGGTAATCCTATCACAAAATCTATGGCAACATTTTCCCACTTCCAGACAGGTATCGGAAGCGGTTCGAGCAATCCAGTGGGCCTCTGGTGCTCAGCTTTCACCTGTTGACAGGTAAGGCACTCATGGACCATCTTGATTATATCTCTCTTCATTCCCGGCCACCAATATAATAGCTGCATATCCTTATACATCTTCGTGCTACCGGGGTGAACGGAGTACGGGGTAGTGTGAGCTTCCGTCATGAGATTCTTCCTCAGAGATCCACCCTTAGGCACCCAGATGCGGCCCTTGTATCGCACAATCCCATCAACCACTGAGTAGATGGTGCTACCCTTTGCTTCATATTTGCGTTTCCATTCCATTAACTGTTGATCCGATGCTTGTTCTGCCCGAATCTGATCCCGTAAGTTTGATTTAACTGTCAGTGCCGCCAAACTAACCTGCTCACCTGGTGCTATCACTTCCACCCTCATCTGTTGGAATTCTGATATCAATCTTTGCTGGGTGGTCAACTATAACAGCGTCGCCAACTTGCGACTCAGCGCATCCGCCACCACATTTGCCTTACCCGGGTGATAGTTAATATTGCAGTCATAATCCTTTACCAACTCCAACCATCGTCTCTGCCGCATATTTAGTTCCTTTTGAGTAAAGAAATATTTCAAACTTTTATGATCTGTGTAGATCTCGCAACGTTCTCCGTAAAGATAGTGTCGCCAAATCTTCAAGGCGAAGACGACCGCTGCTAGTTCCAGGTCATGTGTAGGATAATTCTGCTCATGCACCTTCAACTGGCGTGATGCATAGGTGATGACCCTCCTTCGTGATCAAGACGGCCCTAGACCGGTTTGGAGGCATCGGTGTACACCACAACCGCCTGAAGTGTCAGGCGCAAGCACAAAGTGCTATCACACCTTTCCTTTAACTCCATAAAACTCTTCTCACACTGAGCAGTCCATTCACATCTCACCCCCTTCTTGGTCAACGAAGTCAGGGGTAGTGCAATTCATGAAAAATTCTGAATGAATCTGCGATGGTACCCCGCTAGTCCCAAGAAACTTCGAATTTCTGTAACATTTCTCAGAGTAGCCCAACTCTAGATTGCCTCCACTTTGACTGGATCCACCTCTATTCCCTTCTCCGAGACTATATGCCCTAAAAATGCTATCTGCCTCAACCAAAAATCGCATTTGTTGAACTTAGCGTATAACCGCTTATCCTTCAGAGTCTGCAGCACCAGCGTCAGATGTTGTCGGTGCTCTTCACGACTCTGAGAGTAAATTAGTATATCATCAATAAAGACAATTACAAACTGATCCAAGTATGGCTGGAATATCCGGTTCATCAAATCCATAAAGGCTGTGGGGGCATTAGTAAGCCCAAACGGCATAACTAGAAACTCATAATGACCATATCGAGTTCTGAACAAAGTTTTATGAACATCTTCTCCTTTCACCCTCAGTTGGTGGTACCCCGACCTCAAATCAATCTTTGAGAATACAGTTGCTCCCTGTAGTTGATCAAACAGATCATCGATCCTAGGCAACGGGTACTTGTTCTTTATTGTAACCCGGTTCAACTCTCGGTAGTCAATGCACAGCCGCATTGAACCGTCCTTCTTACGGACGAACAACACTGGCGCTCCCCACGGTGACACACTGGGTCGAATGAAACCCTTATCCAAGAGTTCTTGTAGTTGCTCCTTCAGTTCCTTCATTTCGATGGGTGCCAGGTGGTACGGTGCTTTAGACACAGGGGTGGTTCCCGATATTAGTTCTATCCCAAACTCAACCTCCCTGATAGGGGGTAATCCTGCAACATCCTCTGGAAATACATCGGGAAAGTCCCGGACTACCTCTACTTCCTCCAAATTTGGTCTATAAGTCTCAGAACTACCCATTATGTTGACTAGAAATCCGTTACACCCATTGCTTAACATTTTCTGAGTTTTACATGCTGATATAATAGGTGGAAGACTAAACGTGGAGGTTGCATTGAAGATGACAAATTCATCATTTTGTAGTTTCAGTTTAACCATCCTTTGTTTGCAGTCAATAATTGCCTCGTACCGGGTCAGCCAATCCATACCCAGAATTACATCAACGTCCACCATCTCTAACACAATAAGTTCGGCGTACTCTGTATAGTTTTGCATCCTCATCGGACAGTTCCTCACTATTCTATTGCTGGTCAGTTCTTCTCCAGAAGGCAAGGACACGCTATAGCCGGTAGCCATCCAATCACATGAAATGTCTAGTTTTGCAACGTAGGCCACAGATATGAAAGAGTGTGTAGCTCCAGAATCAATTAAGGCATGAGCAGGTAGATTGACAATAAAAATTCTACCTGTGATGATGGCCGAATCCGGATCCACCTGCTCCTGTGTCATAGCATACACCCTTCCTCTGGTTGGCTCTTTGGTGATGAGGCGTTCATAGCAAAGTGCCAGACTTCTTGCACTTGTAGCACACATCTGCACTACCAAACAACGACTGCATGAGCCTTCTCACACTGGGGACATTGAATTTTGCTTTCGCCCTTGAAGACAGATGGTCAGTGGGTTCTGGGTCGCTGTTGTTGTATATATCTGTGGTTGCTTTCTCAAATCAGGCGAGTGTGCAAACTTCTTTGACTCGACGCAGAGGTTCCTTCACAATGGATCTCTTAGTATGTATTTCCTTTATCATGTCATTCCTGTCCCTCTCTGTAGGTGGTAACTCGACTCACCCTGACATCATGGAAAATTGCTGCCCTCAATCCCTCAGTAAAATGCTTCAGCTCCTCTACTGGTTGGCTTGCAATCATAAGTACAAAATACCGCCCCTTCTCGAATTCCTTGACATACTCAGCCACTGTCCGGTCCCCTTGGCGAAGCTCTAGGAATTCCCTAGCCATTCGGATTCTGGTGTCAGCAGTAAAGTATTTACCATAAAATACCTCCTTGAATTCAACCCAAGTAACTGTAGCTAAATCCACCGCTGAGCGTGCACCCTCCCACCATATTCGAGCATCGCCCCGCAACTTGAATATGGCGCACCTCACCTTGTCAGCATCCGTAAGCTGCATGAAGTCGTATATTGTCTCCAATGATCGAAGCAACAATCGGTCAGCATTTCCCTTAAACTCTGTCGGTCCAAGATCCTTGAATCGCTTGTAAATCGGGTTCACATCGGGCCGGGACCAGCGTAGGGCGTTTCCATGCCCCCTGGCTCTCAACAGCTGTTGGATCTGTTCTCCCTGAATCCGACTCTGTTCCTGCATAATTGCGGCAAGCTCAGCGAGAAACTGACTACTCTGCCCCACTTCACCATTGTTTCTTTGGCCCGCCATTCTCCTATAAAACCCGATACCTGCGTCATTATCTCCAGTTTGTACATAAACCTAAACATGATTACATTAAGACTACTACTTGAAAAGTAAGTTTAAAGCTTACAAACGCGGGAATGGATGTATCTGAGTCATTAATGAGATTGCATGCACACACTGTCCTTTAGGATCGATCGCTCTGATACCAACTGAAAAGACCTAACCCAGTATATATATATACTTAACCCCCAATCATCCTTCAATACTACCACGTCATACACATGAATGGAACATCCTACTATATCTTATTCCTTTCAGCTTAGAAGTCTCAACTACACACTTTACCCTCTCAACATGCAGAAATAGAACATCAAAATCAACACCGCTCAAACTGGAAATCCTGCATCTTAGAAGTCCCGGACATTGTGTGCCATGCTCATCGTCATCTCCTCAGTTACACCACCTCCGCTTCTTCTAACTCAATCTGAGAACCCTGTTCCTTACCTGAAAATATTAAGTGAAATCATGAGTTCGCATCCCAGTAAGTAGATCGATGATAGGGACACAGCGCAGGGAGGAATATCCAAACAGGAATCATATAGCTCAACTATTGCAAGTGTAAAACTACTGTAAGCTCAACATACATTTTCTATTGCACTTTCTGTACATCAGTATGAAACATAGCCAATACCTATAGCAACATGCCATTATAACAAATGTTGCGAACCCAATCATACCTTTCTGTTATACTAACTGTACCTAAACATAAACCCTCATGGTACCTCACATTATGCATTTAAAAATGCTGAGCCAGTCAAATACCTTATTTTCTTGTGCAATCCTGAGGTACTTCTAGAAAGAAACTAAGGGAATCAATCATCAGTCATCAGTCAATCTGTCAATTTGGGTGGGCCCTCCCCGGAGCTCAACCCGGGGAGCCCAACCCGTCCAGGCACCACTAATGCTCATGTACATACAGTTAGATAAATAAAGAATTTCTGTCATTTTCTATCATACTCAGTCACAGAAGGATAACATAAAACATCATGGGTGAACATTTATATCTATATATAGCATCTAACCTCATACACAGGTAGATGGTAATTACACCCATATACATATAGCATCTAACCTCATACATAGGTAGATGATAATTACACACATATACATATAGCATCTAACCTCACACACAGGTAGATGATAGTATAACTTATTCACATAACATCGAGGAACTAGAAAGATTTGATGAACAATTCGCTAAAAATGATAACATAGAACATCATGGGTGAACCTATATATCTATATATATAGCATCTAACCACAAATACAGGTAGATGGTAATTACACACATATACATATAGCATCTAACCTCATACACAGGTAGATGATAATTACACACATATACATATAGCATCTAACCTCACACACAGGTAGATGATAGTATAACTTATTCACATAACATCGAGGCACTAGAAAGATTTGATGAACAATTCGCTAAAAATGATAACATAGAACATCATGGGTGAACCTATATATCTATATATATAGCATCTAACCTCATACACAGGTAGATGGTAATTACACACATATACATATAGCACCCAACCTCATACACAGGTAGATGATAGCTAAACCACACACACACACACACACACACACACACACACACACACACACACACACACATATATATATATATATATATATATATATATATATATATATAGCATCTGACCTCATACACAGGTAGATGATAATTATCACATATTACATATCATTTATAGCATTAAGAAAAATCTTAGGAAAGATTAACTAAGCATGTTGACTGATAACGAATATAACAGGAATCATCTACTGACATAATGCTCATGTACATACAAATTTACATCCACCCTAGCATGCTGATTTCTTTCAACTAACTGCTCACTACATCTATTAAACATTTATCTGGCTATTAACTGGATATTTGAACCTCATATACATAGCTCAGCATTTCCAATTTCATAATGACCCCAACATGTATATTATCAGTTATTAAATATCAACCGGATGAAACCCACAATGCCAATCCACGCACAAATTCAAACAGAAGCGATCCAAACTCATAATCTGATCCCCTTTACATCCTAATAGCAGGATCTATTTACATGTACCCCTTCCCTTGTCCCTAACCTACTAAAAACCCTAAACCAAACGGTCCGAACACCTCCCCATCAAGAACCCCATCACAACCCAAAAGTTGAAATCCCTAAACCCCTTCCCGTGATCCCCCTGTTCTTCAAATCCTCTAATCCGAAGGGTAGCAAAGCTCAACTGATTTCCATAGCTCGATCCATTCCTAAAATCCCGAAAATACACCCACGAACTCTGCTAGAATCCATTCTGGAAAACCCAGCGCTTAGACACGATCAAAACCTGAAATCTCGAACTCAAATCCCGCCGCTTAAATCCCAAAAACCCGAGCTAAAATCTCCGCCCTCTCTAGCCCTAACTAGAGATTTACTTACTGTGAAGATGACGGAGAAGGATCGGTTTAGCTCTGACTGCCGTCCCTGCGAGCGACTCACGGCCGCCCCTACGAAGCTTGCGGCGACCAGCAACCAGAAGGCGAGTCGCGCAAAAGAAAAAGAAAGGAAGAAAAGAAAAGGTTCAGCTGGATATAAAGATTTAGGGTTTTCCCTTTATGCCCCTCAACTGCGCTTATTTAGGGTATAAATAGACCCCCGTAATTTATCCTCCTATTCTGACTATATACGCCCATTTATTTCTATCATTTTATTATTATTATTACTATTATTATTATTATTATTATTATTATTATTATTATTATATATATATATATATATATATATATATATATATATATATATATATATATATATATATATATATTTCGAGACTTGACACTATTGATGCAGTAGGCACCTAAGTCGAACCTGAGTTTTGATTATAGTAAATGATACAAAGTTAAGCTCATATTGTTATCTCACGAGCTAAATCAAGTGTGCAGAAAAGTGCTTACGTTGGAGCTGAAGGCTAGCGACACCCGGAGGAAGTCGCGGTGGTCGAGTGACACTCGAGTGACTTCGGAGGAAGTCGAAGGAATCGAGTGGAAGGCCGGAAGTGAAAGTGACACAGTAAATATCGAGGTAAGCTCGTGTGTGTGAGCGTAAGAGAGGTCGTATCCTCCTTACGGGGATGGTCTTAAGCGTAGATCCGACCAAAGACATCCCATGGATGGTCTAGGTCGAGATCGAACGGTCGACAGCCGTCAAAATAATGTTTTTGTTAAGCTAACTTTTGATTTCAGCTAGCATCAGTCGACTACCAGCTTGGAGCACTCGACTGTCGTCCATCAATCGACTGCCCACGATCAGCACTCGACTGATGCTGCCATCAGTTGACTAATGGTCAAGGATCAGCTTCGAGGACTCAAGCCTTATCACCTCATTTCAAGGGGATTGGTGCTCAAATCTAATTGGTTGAAGATCCTCTCGAGAAGGGACTCAAAGGCTATAAAAGGAGGGCCTCTCCTAGGATTTTCTCATCAATTCTAAGTTCCCAAAAGCCTTCACAATGTTGCGACTCTCCGACAATGAAGTGCTACTTTTCCAACAATCTAATCTTAAGTTCTCATTTCTTATTCATCGGTATAAGTTTTAATTTAGTTTATCTCTTTTCATATTATTGTCTCGGAGTTTTTTATCGTAACGAGGAGAGGGGGAGTGTCCCTCTACCTTAAGCTTTTGTGGTTTCTTATATTCGATAAACTCCTACCTCCAACGAGGAGTAGTTCTTTAGTGCTTTGCCCTCCGTGCATGGTCAAGGACCACTAGGGCCTTGGAGTAGTAGCCGAAGGCTACGAACCAAGTAAAAATACTATTGTCTCATTTATTTTGCATTTATCTTCTGCTGCGTCTTGAAACGAATTCGAACGAAAAAGTTTTATCGCTATTTCCCTCCCCCCTCTAGCGATCCGCTCGATCCAACATTCTTCACTCCTCCCTGAGATCCTCCCGCCACCTTTACTCAACCTTGTTTCTTCTTCTTCTTGCCTTTCGGCTTAGAAGTCGAAACCTTCTGGGCAACCATGGCCTGTGCCTGAGCACTCTGAAGAAAAAGCCCCTCTGCCGCCTGGAGTTCTGTCAGAAGCTCCGCCAACAAATACAACCTCTTATTCATGTTGTAATTCAGGCGAAACTGCTCAAAACTCCTAGGTAGAAACTAGAGAATGATATCGACCTAGGTTTCCCCATCGATCTCAACTCCAAGGACTTTCAGCTCATTCAAATGAGCCATTATCTTGAGAACATGATCCCTCATGGGTGTTCCCTCGATCATGGTGGTCGTCATCAAGTTCCTCATGGCTTCCTGCCTTACAGCCCGATTCTGGTGTCCGAAAAGTTCCTTGAGATTGAGCATCATGTCATAAGCAATGGGCATGGCTTGATGTTGATGTTGCAATACATTTGACATAGAAGCCAAAATGTAATACCATGCCATCTCATCAGCCTTAATCCACTTTTTATAACTCTCTTTCTCCTTTTCCCCAAAATCATCCGTAGACTTAGGAGGACACTCTTCGAAGAGTACATACTTGTACTCCTCAGCAGTTAAGACAATATCAATTGGGTCTAGTAAGTTTAATCTCCTTTAGTATCACAGCAAGTGGGTTGAAAGTCATTTTTCAAAAACCTAAGAATCACATAGATCAAAACATTAGATTTCAAAAAATTATTGATTCCTCAAACAATAAAATTTTAAAATCAACCAACACCTCAAAACACCGAGAATATCGTATGCCACGATAGTGTGGACGTATACGAATTCTACATTTATAAGAGGAGGTTTTACCCATTAATTTTATTATCTTGTCAACCTAACTTTTTGACAAATAAAATTAATAGTTGGTTCCTCTTCGTCCCTACAAATAAAAGAAGTGACTCCGATGGGGAGGATACTCTTATTTGCATCTAAGTGTGTACTATTACTCGATACCAAGGTAATTATCTCGGATTATGTGCCTTCCGATGGGGAAGTACACACGCTCCTAAATAATTTCCTATAACCATATTTGATCATATGATCCACAAAACAAATTCATCCGATGGGGAGGAAGGCACTCAGAGCCGACGTGCAAGTTTGTTTGCATCACATGTCAAATCATAATGGAGGCCATGGGAATTTTAAAAAAATATTCCTCTCCCACTTAGTAATTTAAAATGAGAAATTTTCCTAGCACACGACATGCATATCAAACAAGAAGCAATAAATATGAAAAAAAAATATTTTCCAACTATTATGGCTTTTGTTCTCCAATATGTCTCCCGTCGTGTCGCCATCTCGTTCGCTCCTCCATACACCATGTACAAGCCATCCGGAGATCCGAGCTGAGAACAATTATTTTAATTTACATCCATCAATCCTATACTCCACGAAGGAGTGTACATCAAATCTAGATCGAAAGTAAACTAAAATAAAAGAGTGGCTAAACAATGTTGTACTTAATTACAAAAATTAAATACTAGCCTCGTCAACCCCGAGGATTCAAATAATATTACAATTACACACATATATGCCCATAATAGTTGGATCTTATGCCTGCAACCAAAAAGTTAGCATACACACATCCTACTATCATTTGGCACATACAATATATGATAAGTGCATAAAAGTAACTGAATCCTAAACACACAAAACCAAAAATCGTGGCTCTGATACCACTTGAAGGTCGAAGCTTCACTTCCCGCTTCATCTTGGTCGCTTGTGCATGGCGATCCCATCTACGTCTCCGGATTAAAAAAAATTAATCCTTGATGAAGAGGTATTACCCAAACAACCGATCCATCATTGTACTATTCGATTAGAGTGGTCACTTGAACAAACTTGTTGTTCAAGCAACCTACCTCTTTTCTTCGATTAGCCACGAAATAGTCGATGTATGGATCGCCGGTTTTTGTATTTATCTTCAGGGTCCAAGTAAATTAGCCACATACAATTACATACATAATACAAAGAAACAAAAGGAAACCAAAACAAGAATTATACCTCTTGTTTACCTCTTGGTCTTCTATCGTATGTCCTATCCTCCTCTTGGACGTTGTGTGGGCAACGGTCCTCCAAGAGTTGAAACCTTCTAGATCTCATTCTTCCCTTCCTTGCTCGCTCCGAACAAAGAGAAGAATAGACGCACCCTTCTTCTCCTATCTAGCACCGACCACCAAGCCACCTATCTTGGATGTTGCCACCGGCCAAGGAGAGGAAGAAGGAGAAGATGTTGGCCCTTTCCAAAGGACAAGGAACCGCCGGCCAATGGAGAGGAGGAGAGGGTGCTCCGGCCAAGAGAGGAAGAAGAGAGGCTAATCCCTAACATCCTTGCCGCCGGCCCTAGCACTTGGACAATAGGCACCGCCCAAAAACAATAAGGAATCAAAACCCTAATGCCTTGCCGCCCAAAGCCTCTCCCAAAACCCTAGCATCCATAAACCATAATTTTTGCCCAAAGCAATCAGACCTTATTTATGTTGGGTTTCCAACACCGCGGCGAGTGTGTGTTCGAACATATTTCGTAAACATGTGCGCAGCGGAAGAAATAAAAGGCAATAAATTTAATTTATTACATCACACACACCACACACATGCATAGTACAATATGTGTAGACATAATCGTAGTTTCAAATTTTGCAATAAAAGAAAATTATTCTAGGTATACCTGACGTATCACGTGCAGCGGTAAATGCATCAACCGGAGCCTCGTCTTATCCACGCCGAGTATCGTCGAGATGGCTTCACAAAGCCATGAGCTTCGTCTGTAGGGATCTCGTATGCAAAATAGCATATGCGCAACGGAAAAATAGGATCCCTTCCAAGTGATCCTTGCGAAAGAAAACCTCGTATAAAAATAAATTTCTCAAAACCTATCTTATAGGAGAATATTACCTTTGTTGCGTGCCCTTTGTAATCCCACTTCTCCTTGGGTTTGTTGGATCTTTTAGCACGTTCAAATATCCGTGCCTCTATATGTATCCACACGAGCAAGCTCTTGTCTCACAAAAGAAACTAGAAGAGCTCTCCTTTACTTCTTGCTAGAGAAGTCCCTAAAGGAGAGGAAAGTAGGGAAAAAGAGAAAGGAAGAAGAAGACTACTCTTCTTGCTACACTCACAAAAGCCACACAACCAAATGCTCTCACCACCAAGCTCTCTCCAAGCCTCAAGCTTCAACCCTTCAACCCATTTGGCCGGCCACCCCATGGGGTGTTTTATAGGATTGAAAAACCTTTCATCTCCTATCACATTCAATGCAATCAATGGCATTGAAAGATAATCAACACTCCTTGTTTGGCCGGCCACATGTGGGGGAAATCCAAAGGTCAAAACCCTTTGTCTCCTTCCACCTCATCAAGCTTAGGTGGCATGCTTATGTGGCATTCATGGATGTTGAATTAATCTTATTAATTCAATAAGCTTATGTTATCATATTGAATTAATCTCATTAAATCAATAAGGTAACATATTGAGTTAATCTTATTAAATCAATTAAGCTTAGCATATTGAATTAATCTCATTAAATCAATAAGCTAAAATTCTCATTAAGCTTAAAGTCCAAAAACCATTTTGTACTTAAGCTTATTCCCAAATTATTCTAGTCAAACTAGAATGCACTAATTCTTCTAATCATCATGCTCTTTGTGTGTGACCCTATAGGCTCTCATAACATTGGCAGTGGATCTAAACTCTTTTAGATACACAAGCAATGAGCGGCATCTAGCAATACATCATTGCTACCCAAGTTACGAAATAAGTCAAGATCCGACTAACCTTTCCATGACTACTATAATGTATGACCGTGTCCTTCTATCCTTGATATCAGATTGACCAATGAGGCATAGACCGTGTCATCCTCGATCAATCTATGTGTTTCTTGATCCCTGAGTAAACTAACTCAAACAAATGAGCTCAATATCTCATATTGACTCATTTGAGCATGGCCATGCATTTTAGTAGTTCTACTCAATCAAGGGGCCCACAGATATCACTCCCGTCATATGGGAGGGATAGATCTCATCTACATCACTCACATCCCTCTGCATAATTTATTATATACCCAGTAATTGCCTTTATGGTCCACCCTGTTACGGGTGACATTTGACGATACCAAAGTACATAACTCCTTATGTAGGGAACCGTAGTGACTTCAGGTTTGAGGACTATTCATACCAATAGTCACATGAGAAAGTTTATGACACTCATATGACGATCCATGAAACTTTCTCATGGCGGGTCAGTTCAGTATATATTCTCTAATATATACCCATGTGTCAACATGATATCATATATCCATGACTTGTGAGATCAAGTCATCAATTGACCTACATGCTAGTCTTTATGTATTAATATTGCCCTTGCATATTAATACTTGACTAGGAACATTTAGGAAAGTGTTCTCTATAGCTTCTCATAATCAATTCTGCCAATTGATGTGTTGTAGATAAGAACCTACTTTTCTAGGGCATTATTATATATTTAATTTAGCTGGCACAAGCAAGACGTAAATATATAATAACCAATCCTTTGCCTTTATAGAATATGATACAAAATGTTCCCTATTCAACCATCACATGATTGGTTCTAGGGCTATAACTAACATTGTCTTCATAGGAGTCACTAGCCTCGTGTCGAAGATGATGTGATCGAGAGAAGATCACAATCTGAATCAAAATTCGGATTTGAAAACGAGTCCCTAAAACTCGCTTCTCCAGAGAGGTATTCGTCAACTGTTTGACGAATCTTTCATTCTCCACCTATGAGGATTACCGGAGATCGAATCCCCGATAAGGTAGCCGCTGTCAGAGCTCCAAACATCGTCCAAACGACGCTCTGACACGAAGGAAACAAGCTGTCCAGAAAACTGGACAGCTTGGTGGAGGATGTTGCGCCAGCCAAAGAGGATGGTCGGCCAACCCTTGGTCGTCGGAACCAAGGTGAGTCGCCGGAGGAGTGGCCTGCAGCAGCTGGACGCCGACATCAAGGGTGGACGGCAGCAAAAAGTTGGGCGGCGTGGAACCCTTGGGCGACGGCAAGGAGAAGAGAGGGAGAGGGTGGCTAGGTTTTCCAACACACAAAGTTATCCACGAAAAACACTTAAGCCATGTTTTTATAAAGAACATATTCTCCTAACGGTTATCGGTTCATAACCAAAACCCGTTAACCAGCTCCAATAACTTAAGTTAAAATAAACCAAACCACATTGGTCTATTTTAAGTTAAAACTAACCGAACCAACTTTGGTTCATTCGTTTAAAACAAACCAAACCCCTTTAGTTTATTCTTCACCATTGGATTAGAACCAAACCAATTTGGTTCATCCATCATGTCTTCATAAGACACGGCCCATCCACACTTCCATTGCGACTGAAACAATTTCATGCTCGATCCTTATTTGGTCCAACCAAACTTAGTTTCTCTCGGCCTGAGAATCTCATTCTCAAGCTCGTTTTAAATCCTTCGGATTACGCTCATTGTGCGTGTGACCAAATAGTTTCTCGATTTATATTGGGCGTCTATAATTAACCATTAATTATAGAACGATCATGAGTGGCACCTAGTAGTACATTATGATCCCCAATTAACTGAAAGATCAACGGTTGGTTCAGAACTATTTCTGAAACCCTTCAGCAGCTACAATGAATCGTGCCTCATTCCCTTCACGCATCTTATACCCACTTGGTTCAGGACATGGTCTATAGTGTCAGTCCCCACTAGGTTGACTACGTCACACCTCGCCCAAGTATCATTTCCTCATCCTACAGATTCTAGTTACTGCACATGTATCCAAGAGTACCTTACTCTAAACATGTAATGCTTTGGCCAAAGACTTTAGTAACAATCCGACGAGAGGTCATGGGTATACATCTCCTCGCAAGGAGTGGTGAATTTTTTATAGGTTATTCAAACACCTTCGATCACTTCGACTTATGCCCAATCATCCCGGGTCCACATCTCCTCAGAGATGCTTGCTTAAGATGTCAAAGCATAAGTCTTCATGACCAAGATGACTTGAATACCGCAAGTCAAAGGAACATCGCACTTAAGCTGCAGTAAGAACTTCATTGACATATCTATATATGTAGAGACCATATGAAGTTTTACAGCTGGTCACTCCAATGAACTAGTTACCATAACTAGCATTCACGATTAACTCCGGACATCACAATGTCTCCAGCCAGTGAGAATCAGCTGCTTGGATACACCAAGGAGTATACCTCGTGCTAGTCTCGACAGAATTGATAGTGTCCAAATCCATCAATTCATCGACTAGGGATAATTCTGATACATCACAATTACACATGTAGAGATATTCACTAGTTGTGATCCAATCACAAATTCTCTCATGCTGTGAATCGTATCGTGGGCATTCAGTAAATGAATTTAAGATCCAATCTAATACATGAAAACATGTATACTCAAATAGTGAATCTTCTTTTTATCATATAAATGGTTCAAACATAAGGCGATTACCATAGGACATCTCTCATATATTACTAACAAACTCCCACTTGGCCTAATGTCAATCGCTTCGGCATCCAATACCATAAGCTCTAGCATGACCCTCAAACTTACTTTGAGGTAATGCCTTAGTTAAAGGATCCGCTAAGTTCCTTTCAGTGGGAATCTTCTCGATTTATATTTCCTTCCTACTTATGATCTCTCTGATCGAATGATAGCGGCGAAGCACATATTTGGATAATTGATGAGACCACATCAAGTTCAAAGATAAACTTCTTGATCCAAACCGCTTCCTTTGTTGCTTCCGAAGCTGCAATATATTCTTCCTCAGTGGTAGAATCCACTACAGTGTCTTGTTTGGAACTTTTCCAACTCACTGCACCCCCATTCAAGGTGAACACGTACCCAGACTGAGACCTGGAATCATCCTTGTGTGTCTAGAGGCTGGCATCCGTATACCCGCGTATCACCATGTCCCCTTCTCCATATATTAGGAACACATCCTTAGTTCTTCTTAAGTACTTAAGGATCATCTTAATAGCCGCCCAATGATCCATTCCTGGATCAGACTGGTATCTACTCGTGACACTCAGAGCATACGATACATCGAGCCTCGTACATAACATAGCATACATGATAGATCCTATTGCGGATGCATAGGGAATCTTACTCATGCAAATCCTCTCATCTTTTGTGCACGAACACATAGACTTCGAAAGGTGTATCCCATGCCTAATGGGTAGGAAGCCTTTCTTGAATTCCTACATGCTAAACCTCTTTAGCACTCGGTCTATATATGTAGACTGTGAAAGACCAAGCAACTGTTTCGATTTATCCCTATAGATCTTAATCCCGAGGATGTAGGTTGCTTCTCCCAGGCCTTTCATGGAGAATGTCTTGGACAACCAAATTTTAACTGACTGTAAGACTGAAACATCGTTTCCTATAAGTAATATGTCATCGACATACAATACTAGGAACATGACTGCACTCCCACTAACCTTCTTATACACACAAGGTTCGTCCAGATTTTGTGAGAAATTAAACTTTTTGATTGTCTCATCAAAACGGATATTCTAGCTCCTGGATGCTTGCTTCAGTCCATATATGGACCGTCGTAGTTTGCATACCTTGGTTTTATCAACCGATGTGAAACCCTCAGGTTGTATCATATACACATCCTCGAGTAGGTTTCCATTAAGGAAAGCTATTTTCACATTCATCTGTCATATCTCATAATCGTAATGAGCCACTATGGCCAGGAGCATCCGAATGGATTTAAGTATAGCAACAGATGAATAGGTCTCGTCATAATCAACACCTTGCTTTTGACGATACCCTTTCGCCACCAATCTATTGGATCGAAGTGGATCGCTAGAGGGGGGGGTGAATAGCGACCCTGCACCAACACAATCTAGCCTTATAGGTAATCTCATTACCATCCATGTTGGTTTTCTTCTTGAAAACCCATTTGCACCCTATAGGCTTTATGCCTTCAGGTGGGTCAACCAAGTTCCAAACTTGATTTTCATACATGGAATCCATTTCTGACTTCATGGTGTTAAGACACTTATCCCTTTCTGAACTTTTTAGACCTTTTTCATAACTGGTAGGCTCCTCATCATCAATGAGTAACACGCCGTTCGATTCACTTATGAGAAATCCGTATCTCTCAGGAATATTGTGTGCTCTACCAGATCTACGAAGATGTGGTGTCTCAATAGGTCCAGCTGATGGCTCATCACTATGAGTTATTGGCTGTGGTGCTTCACCAGGCATCTCATCAATGTCTATTTGAGTCTCTCGAGCCTCCTCAAGCTCAACGACACTCCCACTATTTTCTTGCAAGAGAAACTCTTTCTCTAGAAACACAGCATACCTTGAAATAAACACCTTTTATTCCACAGGATGATAGAATCGGTAACCCCTTGTTTCCTTAGGGTATCCAATAAATAGACATTTATCAGACTTAGCATCCATTTTGTCTGATACAGTCCGCTTTACATAAGTAGGACAACCCCATATCTTCAAGTAAGATACATGAGATTTTTTACTATTCCATATCTCATATGGAGTAGTTGAGACTACCTTGGTTGACATTCTGTTTAACAAGTAAACAACTGTCTGAAGTGCATAGCCCCAAAAGGACTTAGGAAGATTCACATGATTCATCATTGACCTGACCATGTCCAACAAGGTCCAGTTATGCCTCTCAAATACACCATTATATTGCGGTGTATATGGCGGAGTCCATTGAGACAATATACTATTGTCTCTTAGATAATCTAGAAACTCTTGACTTAAGTATTCACCACCTCGATCCGATTGACGTATTTTAATACTCTTGTCATATTGTTTCTCTACATCATTTCTGAATTTTTTAAACCTTTCAAAGGCTTCAGACTTGTGTTTCATCAAGAACACATACCCAAACCGTGAGTGATCATCGGTGAAGGTAATGAAGTAGCTATAGCCTCCTAAAGCTTGAGTTGACATAGGTCCACATACATCAGTATGTATTAGACCTAGCAACTCTTCTACCCATTCACCTTTTCCAGTAAAAGGGAACTTAGTCATCTTGCCTTTTAAGCATGATTCGCATGTATCGTATGAATCCAATTGAAACGATTCCAGAATTCCGCATCGGTGTAATTCGGACATGCGTTTCTTGCTTGCATGACCAAGACGACAATGCCACATATAGGAGTCTAATTGATTATCCTTTCGAGTACGCTTATTGCTCACTTTGATATTGAAAGTGTCACTGGATACGTCCAACGTATAAATACCATTTCTTAAAGTTCCAGTCCCATAAAGAACGACATTCAAAGTTATGTAATAACAATTGTTACTAAAACTTAAATGGTACCCATTTCTATTCAAACAAGAAATAGACATGATGTTATTTATCAACGAAGGAACATAAAAGCAATTGTCCAGTTCGAAGACAAGTCATATAGGGAGTTTCAACAAATACGTTCCGATGGTGAGTGCAGCAACCTTTGCTTCATTACCAACACGTAAATTTGACTCTCCCTTGACGAGTCTTCTTCTATTTCTTAGCCCATATATGTCATTACATATAAGTGAGCCACACCCAGTATCCAATACCCAAGTGTTTAAGGAAATAGAATGACAATCAATAACGAAGATATCTAAAGAAGATGGGGCATCTGATGCTCTATTCTTCTTCACGGGCTCAAGATAAATCTTGTAATTTCTTCGCCAATGGCCCTCCTATCCACAATGATGGCAAGTGCCCTTTTGTGATGGTTCTACCTTCTTAGCCTTTTTCTTCCCCTTATGCTGTTCCTTTGACTTCCTCTTAGAACCTTTCTTCGAAGAATCAACTAACAGCATTGTCCCCTGCTCATGCTTCACAGAAGGCTCCACAGTCTTCAGCATGTTGAGCAGTACCATAGATGAACCTTCTTGCATCTCAGAGGTGAAGAGGATCTTGGAGACTTCGAACCTTTCGAATCTCACTTGCTCATCAACCAACTCTTAAAGATGAAAGATTGTGGTATGAGCATCCATATGCTCATGCTGCTTCCGCAGCTCAGGTATCATCGCGGCTAGCATGATGCAACTCACTAGTTCAGAATCACTCACATGTTTCTGATAGGCCAACAATTGGTCCAGAGTTGCATCATTACTAGGACAAGCGGGAAGAGGCTCTTCGAGGACATACGTAAGCTTTTCTGCCTTGAGAACAATTCTCAAGTTTCTAAGCTAGTCCAAGAAGTTCAGTCCAGTCAATTTATTCAAATTCAAAATAGAGCGCAAATTCAAAGACATTATGATCAAACAATTAATCTAGAAATACAAATCGAGCACATATGAGAAAGATGATTTTAAATGCATCAACATACATTTATAAGTCCCATTCATTTTTCGAATTTCAAAAATCCCAAAATCACTTCGGGAGATCGTAGGTCCATCTCCGAATGGGCTGATATCCAACATAGATATGAACAACCTTGGAGAGAGTCCAACAAGACATTCATAGCTACGATGGTAGGTATCAAATGTACCGATTGCATATCACATATATGCAACTATCACAATGTGCTATCAACTAATTGAATGTTCACACATACATCGGGTTGTTAACTCATTAACAAGTATGCATCATATGCACAGCACCCAACTTTACCTCCCTTCACATCGACCTTGGAGAGAGTCCAACAAGCCGATGCTCCAGGTTAAAGCCAACCCATTAATCAAGAAATAATTTTAATATGGTTAGAGGGCATTCAACCAATTAGCCCGGCTTGGAGAGACTCCAACAACCAAAGCTAACGATTGACCTCTGACTCTTACTATATTAGTATTAAACTATTTCATGGTTTGAACATGTTCAGGTTCGAGCCGGGCTTAGAGAGAGTCCAACAACCCAAACAGAAAAAAGAACTCTGGTTCTAACCATATTAATGGAAGGTGTAGGCTTTAAAATTTAGTAAGGGTTTTTATGTCTCATCTTCTTTGCATGTAAATAACTATTATCTACATGGCATGACATACATGATATACATCTACATGTCACGACACGCATGACATAATGACATGCATCTAATGCAATTACATGGCATACAATTATGGCATGTACAAAATTTCCTTATATGTCATAACTATTTATGGAAATAAAATATGTTTAAGATTTGATTCTCTAAATAAAATCATGATTAAATTAGGAAATAAATTTCCAAATCTAATCACATATTTTATTTAAGAAAAGTGTTAATTAAGGAAAGCCAAATTTAATTTCGGAAATAAATTTCCTAAATTGTTAAAACTATTTATGGAAATAAAATATATTTTAGATTTGATTACCAAATCAAATCATGATTTAATTAGGAAATAAATTTCCAAATCTAATCAAATATTTTATTTATGGAAAGTGTTAATTTCCATACATACTTCTAGACTTTCCAAAAGTAGAAGATTTCCATAAATACTTCTAGACTTTCCAAAATTAGAAAATTTTCATAAATACTTCTAAACTTCCAAAAGTAGAAAATTTCCATAAATACAATTACGACTATCCAAAACAATTTTACGATTATGTTGAAATACAACCTGGGCTCTGATACCAATGTTGGGTTTTCGGTACCGCAATGAGTGTGTGTTTGAACATGTTTCGTAAACATGTACGCAGCGGAAGAAATAAAAGGCAATAAATCTAATTTATTACATCACACACACCACACTCATGCATAGTACAACATGTGTAGACATAATCGTAGTTTCAAATTTTGCAATAAAAGGAAATTATTCTAGGTATACCTGACGTATCACGTGCAGCGGGAAAGGCATCAATCGGAGTGACTCTCGCTAGAATCGACTCTATCCATATCCACGCTGAGTATCGTCAGGATGGCTTCACAAAGCCACGAGCCTCATCTTCATAGGAGTCACTAGCCTCGTGTCAAAGATGATGTGATCGAGAGAAGATCACAATCCGAATCAAAATTCGGATTCGAAAATGAGTCCCCAAAACTCGCTTCTCCGGAGAGGTATTCGTCAACTGTTTGACGAATCCTTCGTCATCCACCTATGAAGATTATCGAAGATCGAATCCCCGACAAGGTAGCCACTGTCGGAGCTCCAAACGTCGTCCAAATGACGCTCCGACATGAAGGAAATAAGCTGTCCAGAAAACTGGACATCTTGGTGGAGGATGTTGCGCCAGCCAAAAAGGATGGTCGGCCAACCCTTAGTCGTCGGAACCAAGGTGAGTCACCGGAGGAGTGGCCGACAACAGCTGGACGCCGGCAGCAAGGGTGGACGGTAGCAAAAAGCTAGGTGGTGTGGAACCCTTGGGCGGCGGCAAGGAGAAGAGAGGGAGAGGGGTGGCTAGGTTTTCCAACACACAAAGTTATCCACGAAAAACACTTAAGCCATGTTTTTATAGAGAACATATTCTCCTAACGGTTATTGGTTCATAACCAAAACCCGTTAACCCACTCCAATAACTTAAGTTAAAATAAACCAAACCACATTGGTCTATTTTAAGTTAAAATGAACCGAACCAACTTTGGTTCATTCGTTTAAAACAAACCAAACCCCTTTAGTTTATTCTTCACCATTGGATTAGAACCAAACCAATTTGGTGCATCCATCATGTCTTCATAAGACACGGTTCCATTGCGACTAAAATGATTTCATGCTCGATCCTTGTTTGGTCCAACCAAACCTAGTTTCTCTCGACCTGAGAATCTCATTCTCAAGCTCGTTTTAAATCCTTCGGATTACGCTCATTGTGCGTGTGACCAAAAAGGTTCTCGATTTATGTTGGTCATCTATAATTAACCATTAATTATAGAACGATCATGAGTGGCACCTAGTAGTACATCATGATCCCCAATTAACCGAAAAGATCAACGGTTGATCCAGAACTATTTCTAAATGAATCGTGCTCCGTTCCCTTCACGCATCTTATACCCACTTGGTTCAGAACATGGTTTATAGTGTCAGTCCCCACTAGGTTGATTACGTCACACCTGGCCCAAGTATCATTTCCTCGTCCTACGGATTCTAGTTACTGCACATGTATCCAAGAGTACCTTACTCTAAACATGTAATGCTTTGGCCAAAGACTTTAGTAACAATCCGACGAGAGGCCATGGGTATACATCTCCTCGCAAGGAGTGGTGAATCCTTTATAGGCTATTCAAACACCTTCGATCACTTCGACTTATGCTCAATCATCTCGGGTCCACATCTCCTCAGAGATGCTTGCTTAAGATGTCAAAGCATAAGTCTTCATGACCAAGATGACTTGAATACTGCAAGTCAAAGGAACATCGCACTTAAGCTGCAGTAAGAACTTCATTGACATATCTATATATATAGAGAACCATATGAAGTTTTACAGTTGATCACTTCAATGAACTAGTTACCATAACTAGCATCCACGATTAACTTCGGACATCACAATGTCTCCATCCAGTGAGAATCAGCTGCTTGGATACACCAAGGAGTATACCTCGTGCTAGTCTCGACAGAATTGATAGTGTCCAAATCCATCAATTCATCGACTAGGGATAATTCTGATACATCACAATTACACATGTAGAGATACTCACTAGTTGTGATCCAATCACAAATTCTCTCATGCTGTGAATCGTATCGTGGACATTCAGTAAATGAGTTTAAGATCCAATCATATACATGAAAACATATATACTCAAATAGTGAATCTTCATTTATCACATAAATGGTTCAAACATAAGGTGATTTCCTTAGGACATCTCTCATATATTACTAACAATTTATAGATATTTCCCAAGCCTCCTTTTAATCTCCACCGTCGGATCTAGGGATTCAATTCCCACCATCAGATTTAGGGTTTCATTTTCCACCGTCAGATCTAGGCATTCATGAGGTTTTTAATAGGCTACAATAGGGACCATGAGAAGGATTTGGATCTTGGCCTCCCAATAGATCCGGCCCACATAAAATATGATCCATTAATGATAATCCATTCCACTAGAGGATTATCATTAATCTACCTCACCAACCCCCATAAATAGATATGGCCTCTATATATTAATTGTACAAATATCTCTCCGTGTTTAAGATATCGAATGTCCGTCAATTAATTAATTTACTGACAATTAATTAATCAACATCTAACTTCATGAGTAGTACCACTCAACCTTATCATCATGCCAGACCAAGTCCACCTGCAGGGTTTACATGATGATCCTTATGAGCTCCTCAAGGGGACATCATCATCCTAATATATAGGACACGGTTTCCTCCTATAATCAACGTCACACAATGTAAATAATATCATTTCCCAACTTATCGAACCTATCGATTTAATCTATAAATCTAGCCCATTGGTAAATCAAAGAAATTAATACTAAGTGCATGTGCCTATTATTATATCGGGATTATGAGCATGTACATCATAATATCTGAGGTCCGATTCAATTATGTAGTCAGCAATAAATTGAATCACCTCTAAGTCGATCCTGCTCAATACACACAAAGTGTACTAATGTAATTCTATGGTCAAGACAAACCAATACCAAATCACACTACAACCATACCAATGGTTTGTCCAAAACTATCTCGGTTGTGAGCCTCTACTTATACTCTACAAGGAACTGATAACATGATCTCCTGTGTGACACTACACACCATGTTATCTTCAATGTAATCTATCAGATAATATGCATAACCATAAATATGCAAACAATGATCATGTGATTCTTATTTCAAAAATAAAGATGTTCATACAAAAGATAGACTTTTCAGTATACATCCCAATAGGAGTAGCAACCCTTTGCTTGTGAACCAAGTAAAAATAAATTTGTCACCTTTACGTTTATTGTCTTACATTTCACTCGTGACTTTGGTTTCATCGACGAACGAAAAGAGAAGTTTTCAAGCTCGCTATTCACCCCCCCCCCTCTATAGCTTGCTTTTGATCCAACATGGAGACTTGGCAAGGAATGACCAAGTATGGAGACTTGGCAAGGGGAGTCCAAGTGTTAAGACTTGGTGGCATAAATCCAAGTATGTAGTCTTGGCGGTGTAAGTTGAAGTGTAACTTAGCAATGGAAGTCCCGAAGGTGCGACCTCTTGGCAAAGGAAGACCGGATAGCATGACAAAGTCGAATGAAGCACTTGAAGGCAAGCATAAAGGGTGAGGAGTCACGGACTCGGATGTATCCTAAAGGAGCAAGGTTAATGGAAGAAGCTGGAAGGCTTAGATCTAGGTTAAGGGTAAGTTTCAAGTATGATAGGATCATACTTGATGCGTTAAACTTCAATTTTGAGGTATACCAGTCGATTGATATTTTGTTCCAGTTGACTGGTCGCTGTTGCAGGCGAACAGAAGCAAGTTATCCACGACTAGTGCCTCGACTAGTATCTCGGGGTACTCAGGCGATGAGAGAAAGCCACTCGACTAACGATCTACTCGAGCGCATGAGCGGTGCTCAGGCTAAGCACTGCTCGAGAAGTCCGAAGTGGAGCTCGAGAAGTCTCGAGCAGAGCTCGGGAAGTCCCAAACAAAACTTCCCTACTCGAGAAGTTACGAACAAAGCTTGAAAAGTTTCGAGCAGGACTCAGGAAGTCCCAAGTGAGCTCAGGAAGTCTATCCTGAGCGGAGCTCGACTCGGTGTTTGGGCGATTGAGAAACTCGGTGCTCGGGAAATGTCAAAGTGCACACTCAAAAGCAAGGTACTCTCAACTAACACCTCAACTAGGTTAATAGTCGAGGTAGCACATTGACTGATAGAGTGATTGTTGAGTTGCAACATTCGAAATCCTAAGAATTGCGGAAAACCATTAGAGGCATTCAGAATGGCAACGACAGCAAGTTCCAAACTATATATAAGAGGAGTGTTGGAGGTTGGAGAATGACCAGATCTTTCATAGAAAACATCCTAAATCTTTCTAAGTTCCTCTCCACTAAATATCTTCTTCAAGAGCTCATTCATCCAACCTTGTAAGAAGAAGAGATTATCATTGTAAGAAGGTTTCTCCACCTTGGTGTTCATTCGAAGGAGAAGATAGTGAAAGTTTGCAAGAGGAGTAATCCGCCTTAAGGATTATCGTGGAGTATGAGTGGATCTCCGAACCATTTTACATCTCGTATTAGTATTGTTCCTCTTGTTTTTCATTCTAACTTTTGTTGTGTATGTGCTTCTGTTGATAAAGTTGTAGAAAGAGTCGAAGAAAGACTATTCACCCCCCCCCCTCTAGCCTTAACAAGATCCACAACAATTGGTATCAGAGCCCGGATTGCCTCGGAAGAACTAACCGTTAATTGAAGCATCAAGATGACATTTTAAGAGGGATATATCACCTCACGGCACCTTTCTTTGACGACTATGATTTCGTATATTGAAAGGTATAATAGAATATTATCTAATGAATGATATAGAAAATTAGTTTAGTATTGTAGATGGATTTGAAAAATCAATGGACGAATTTGGAGCACCTCTCCTAACCAAGGACTGGACAAGAGAAATGGCCAAGAAGGCTCAAGCAAATGCAAAGGCCACAACCACACTACAATGTGGACTCTCGAAGGAGCAACTCAACAAAGTTGGCCCTTTCAATTCCACCAAGGAGCTTTGGGAAAAGATCATTGAGTTGAATGAAGGATCAAAAGAATCAAGGAGAGCTAAAAGGGATTTCTTGGTAGGTCAACTTCAAACCTTCACCATGAAAGAAAATGAAACTGAGTCAAATGCACAGTAAATTCAAAGAAGTTGTCAACAGACTTCATGTAATAGGTGAGAAAATTGGCAATCGGGATCTAGTGAGGTATGTGCTCCAAGCTTTCCCAAGAAACACCCTATGGGCATCGTTGGTTGATTCATATTAGGTTTCTAGAGATCTTTCTTTAGTTAAACTAGGTGAATTATTCTGTGAATTTGAACTTCATAAACAAGCTAACATGTCTTCAAAAGAGAAATGTTTACCTCTTTTTGTAGAAAAAAAGGAAAAGAAGAAGAAGGAGGAGGAATCGTCATCATCCGTGTCTGATTAGAAGTCATCAAATAGTGAAGAAGAGATGTCTGCTAGTGAAGTGCCTCACTATGTCAAAAAGATGATGGGAAAAACAAGAAGATTCAAAAGAAAAGATGTGAAAAAGATGTTTCAATCATCAAAAGGTAAGTTTGGAAATAGTTCAAATGTTAATACTAATGTTATTTGCTATGAATGCAACAAGTCAAGTCAAATTGTCCAGAATTAAGGAAGAAAGAAGAAAAGGATAAGAAAAAGGAAAAGAAAAAGAGAAGAAAAAGAAGGTCTTGGTGGCCCAAGCTACATGGGATACCCAAAGCATTGATGATTCTTCGAATGAGGAAGAGCTATGTCATATCACTTGACACATGACATTTATGGCCTTTGAGGATGACAATGAAGCCTCAAGTCAAGGAGAAGAATCAAGCGATGAATCATCATCTAGTGACGATGAGGTAAAAGATTCTCCCCAAGTAGAATTGATTTATAAGACAATTGCTTATCGTAAGAATGCATTAGTTAAGTCACAATCTAGGGTTAAGGACTTAAAGGTTGAAATTAGGAAAATTAATAGTGAAGCATCCACATCTAGTGAGTCAAACATGCTTAAGGAAGAAAATGATAATTTGAAGAATCAAATACTTAAGCTAAAGACATGTTTAGAAAAATTTATAAATGGCTCAAAATACCTTGACATGATTCTTAAAGATTAAAGAGTCATCTATAATAAGGCCGGAATAGGATATCAACCTAAGGACAAAGAAGTTGTATATATTTCCCTTATAAGTAGAAATTCCACCATTAATGGTAAGGTAAACAAAGCATGGGTACATAAGAAGTATTTAAATGATGGTTTCAAACCAAATGTATGGGCATCAAAGAATGTTATTTTCCATGTTTTCTAGGTAGAAGAATTAAGTATGTGGATTATGGATAGCAGTTGTTCAAGACATATGACTGGATATGTGAACAGGTTCTCCACAATTGACTACATAAAGAATAGAATGGTATCTTTTGGAAATAGTGAAAATATCAAGATTATAAATAGAGGTACAATTGAGGTATCACCAAAAATTATTATTCATAAAGTCTTATTAGTTAAGAATATGAAATTTAATTTGCTTAGTATAAGCCAACTATGTGATGTCGAGTATAATGTAGAGTTTCAATCCACTAAGTGCTTGATTAGACATAATAGTCTAGAAGATTTTATGTTAATTGGATATAGAAAAATAAATCTCTACTACGTTGATCTTTCCTATGCTTCTAATATTTCTACCAAGTGTCTCATATCAAAAGAAGAAGAAGGATGGCTATGACATAGAAGACTTGGACACATCAATATGAAAAACATAGCCAAAGTAGCCAAATTAGAGTTAGTAAAGGGACTACCAAAGATCAAGTACATCAAGGACAAGATGTGTGATACATGCTAAGAGGGTAAACAATCTAAGTCATCATAGAAGGGTAAAACTCTAACCAACACTTTTTTACCTTTAGAGTTATTACATTTAAATCTTTTTAATTGCCATAGTAATCCATCATTAAAAGGTAACAAATATTGCTTAATGATAGTTGTTGATTTTTCTAGCTATACTTGGGTTTATTTCATGAGACATAAGGATGATACCCTAGAAATAATCATAGGATTTAGCAAAATTGTAGAAAATAAAAAGAATCTCAAAATCAACCAAATTTGAAGTGATCACGATGGCGATTTTGAAAATTCTAAGTTCTCTAAATTTTGTTTAGAACAAGGATATAAGCATGAGTTTTCTTGTCTAAGAACACCCCCAACAAAATGGGATAGTGAAAAGGAAAAATCGTTCTCGACAAGAAGCGGCTAGGACTATGCTTAATGCATATTATTTATGTAGTTACTTATGGATGGAAGCAGTTAATACCACTTGCTATACCCAAAATAGTGGCTTAATCCATAGGTTTTTAAGAAAAACACATTTTAAATTATGGAACAACACAAATCCTACAATTCATTATTTCAAAGTCTTTGGTTGCAAAGTTTATATCTTAAATACCAAAGATAATTTAGGAAAATTTGAGTCTAATGTGGATGAAGGAATCTTAATTGGATACTCATCTAATAGTAGGGGATATGGAGTATACAACAAGAGGACTCAAAAGGTTGAGGAATCCTCTAATGTTGAATTTGATGAATCTTCTAGTACTACCCTAGGAAATCCTACATTGATAAGGATATCAATGCAAGAAATCAAGACATTATCCAAGGGATTCAAAATTTAAATTTAGGAGGAAATGATCAAGGGGGAGGAAGAAAAGATTCCGATGATGAAATGAGGGGGATTAACAATGATCAATTTGAATGTGGTTCACCCTCACCTCCTAGGACCTTAAGAATTCATCAAAATCATTCTCTAGACCAAGTAGTCGGAGAACTTTCACAAGGAGTAAGGATTAGATCCTACTTTAGAGATCCTACTAGTCAAGTTGCCCTAATCTCTCAAATTGAGCCAAAATCAATTAATGATGCCTTGCTTGATCCGGATTGGATACTAGCAATGCAACAAGAGTTAGCCCAATTTGAGAGAAGTCAAGTATGAGAGTTAGTCTCAAAACCCAATGATGACACAATTGTTATAACAAAATGGGTCTTTAGGAACAAATTAGATGATCAAGGTAGAGTCACAAGAACAAGGCCAGGTAGGTAGCTCGAGGGTTCAATCAAGTTGAAGGACTTGATTATGATGAGACTTAGGCTCTGGTAGCTCGGTTAGAGTATATTCGAATCTTATTATGATATACCGCTCACATGGCCTTTAAACTCTATCAAATGGGTGTGAAATCGACATTCCTAAATGGGTTCATTAAGGAAGAAGTTTTTGTGGAGCAACCACCTAGATTTGAAAATATAGATTACCCAAACCATGTTTATAAACTTAAGAAAGCTTTATATTGGTTAAAACAAGCTCCACAGACTTGGTATGAGAGACTCTCATCATTCTTAATTTCTAAGAACTTTAGAAGAGGCCAAGTTGACTTTATTTCTAAAGTCTAAGGAAAAAGACATTTTTGTTGCT
The DNA here is from genome assembly GCA_025175895.1 of Wurfbainia villosa. Lineage (NCBI taxonomy): Eukaryota > Viridiplantae > Streptophyta > Magnoliopsida > Zingiberales > Zingiberaceae > Wurfbainia > Wurfbainia villosa. The sequence goes on along the minus strand of CM045998.1, from coordinate 35,186,855 downwards.
CAAGTTTATGTTAATAACATCATATTTTATTGGTTCAATCGGCCCAGGTCACAATTGACTAGACTTGAGTGAGACTAAAGTAGGATTTTGATGTTTGACAATGTTTTGATAATAGTTTGTCAACGGGTTTGACAATATAGTTTGACCATATGTTGACTATATGACTAGCGGATGATTGGGATTTCCAATATCATATGGGGGAGATTGTGAGGAGGAGATTATTGAAGCAATCGGCCTCAGGTCAAGGTTGACTAAGCTCGAGTGAGACTTGAGTGGAAGTCCAAGTTTGGAGTCTTGGCAATGGAGAATTCCAAGCATGAAGTCTTGGCAAGGGAAAGTCCAAGTATGGATACTTGGCAAAGGAAATCTTGGCAAGGGAAAGTCCAAGTATGGATACTTGACAAAGGAAATCTTGGCAAAGGAAAAGTCCAAGGGTGTAGTTTTGGTCGTGTAAGTCCAAGTGTGTAGTCTTGGCGGTGAAAGTCCGAGGATGGATACTTGGCAAAGGAAAAAGTCCAAGGAGTAGTCTTGGTCATGTAAGTCCAAGGGTGTAGTTTTGACGGCGAAAGTCCAAATTTGAAGACTTGGCAAAGGTAGACCCATTAGCATGACATGGTCGATGGAAACACTTAAAGGCTAGGGCTAAGGGTGAGGAGTCATGGACTCGAACCAAGGGCTTGAAGTTTATGAAGTGGCTAAAAGGCTTAGGTCTAGATTATAGGTGAGTGACAAGTATGAAGGGATTATACTTGGGTTAAACCTCAATTTTAAGGTTTACTATTCGGCTGATGGCATTGGTCAGTCAACTGGTCGAGTGCTCGACACTCGGGAGCCTAGTTGACTGAGACAGTCAACTAGGGGTATGACCCAGTTGACTGGTGAGTAGTCGATTGTGACTCAATTGTTGAATGTGGCTCTAGCAGTCAACTTATGGATTTCACCCATCGATTGGTCACTGATAGTTGACTGGTGTTAGTGGACATGAGCACAGAAGGTCTTGTAGTCGACCGGGCAGTCGACCAATCGACTGAAATCTTGGCAGTCGACTGATGGTAATGGTAGTCGACTGCTCAGGTGTCTGTTAGGCAGAATCCTATATGGATTAGTCCGTTTTGAGACAACATATAGGTGGGCAGTCGATTGCTAGGCGAAAATCTAGCCATACGTAGGTTATAAAAGGAGCTCAACGTGGAAAATTTCGGAGTCGGTTCTTGGAGCTCTTAGAGGGGAATTGATGTTGCATTCCAAACCTCTCAAGCATCTTAAAGCAACCAAAAGATCAACAATTCAAAAGCTCACTTGTAATGTGTTATAATTTTATTTCTTTCATTTGCTTTGTAGTTTATTGTTGTTTATTGTTGTAAACCTTATTGTAAGAGGGTTTTCTCCACCTCTGGTGTGTTACTGAGAAGGAGACAAGGTTTAGTGGAGTAGACACTAAAGTTCAACCGTGGAGTAGGAACCGTAGGTTCCGAACCATGTAAAATCTTGTCTTGTGCATATGATTCTTGTTTGCCTATTTGCTTCTGTTAGTATTTTATATTCTACAGTGCACTAATCATTTGTAGACAAGCAATCATGAACACAATCGATAAGATGCTATTCACCCCCCTCTAGCACACCAAATGGTCCCCGACGAGTGGTATCAAAGCGAGACCACTTTTCAAGCACTGACTGCCTGAAGAAGCAAAAGCACTAGAGGAGTAGAAGAATGGAGTTTCCCAATGATGGATTTGGCTATGACATCTAGATACCTCCACCATTCAACCAAGAAGATTTTTCGACATGGAGCGTTAGGATGGAGATGTTCCTTATGATGGACATCGAGCAATGGTTCATCTTAATGGATGGGTTTGAAGCCCCTAGGGATAGAAAGGGCAATCTCATCAAGATGAAGAAATGGACCGAAGAACAAATCCAATCCTTCGAGATAAATGAAAGGGTAACGAAAATCCAAACTAAATTAATCCTCAATGATGGTTTGTGTTAATTAGGTGATTATAAGGATGCCAAGAAGCTATGGAGCAATTTGGCAAAATTTCATGAAAAACCCTCTTCGATCCAATCCCAAAGTAAAAAAGATGACAATCCCGAAGAAAAATCAAGTTCATCATCTCAAGAGCTAGAGGAGTCGAAGGTTGAAAGATGTTCAACATCCGAGGAAGAAGAGGAGGTTGAAGAACCCTCCACTTCTAGGATTGAGGGGGAGGATAGGCAACGGACATCGGAGCAAGAGCAAGAGGAGTCATCTACCTCCGAGAGCCATGAAGGTGACCAAACTTCCTCTACCAAACTAGATAACTCAAATGCATGTCTTAAAAATAAAAATCATATTATATGTTTTGAGTATAGGGAATGAGGGCACTACAAGAGTAAGTGTTATAAATTGATCGAGAAGAAGGCTCCCGTAGTGCCAAAGGGGAATGAGAAGGTCAAGGAAGTTGAAGTCCCGATACACAAAAGCAAGGAGCACATATTGTGCTTCAAATGCAAATAAAAGGGACATTATCGAAGTCAATGTTCGAAGGGGAGTCACCCTAGGAAGGACATGATAGGAGCCTCAAATGTAGGGGTAACTCCTAAGGCAAATCATAAGGTAACCTTTAATAATGCAATTTCAATTATAAATGATTAAAAGGATGCTCATAATTTACTTGCAATTGTTCATGATCAAAAGCATGCTAAAAATAAATATTTTTGTTTAGGAGCCAAATCTCATAAATTTAGGATTAAGGACAAGTCAACATCTAAGGAGAACCCTAGAGTTAACCATGATAAGAACAATTTAGGCATTAATCCTAAGAAGGATAGGTATATGCCTAGAAGAAAGAAATATGTCCAAGGAATGGATGAAAATTCAAAATTTGGAAAATTAGAAATAGAAAATCAAGCTTTGAGGTCAAAGTTTGAGAAATTGAAAAGGACCCTTTATAAGATGGAAAATATGATAAAGGGGTCTAATGGTCAAAATTTAGGAGTTAGGAGGCAAGGAAAATCTATGGACAAGAAAGGTTTGGATCACAAACCTAAGTCCAAGATAGATAAGCCTACCTATCATAATGTTCCATTTAACTATGGAACAAATACTAGGTCTAGGAATGCCAAGGTCACAAGGGAAGCCATCCCTAGAGTTGACCATGGTAGGTGTCTAATGGCTAAGGTTTCAAAGAAGCCTAGGAAAGTCATTAGCAAGGTTACAAGGGAGGCAATCCCTAGAGTTAACCTAGAAGATACCAAAATGACCAAGGCTATCAAGCCTAGGAGGGTCATTAGAAAGGTCCTAAGGGAGTTTATCCCTAGTGAGTACCTTGTAAATCCAAGGAGCTCAAATAGGTTTTGGATTCCTAGGAGTGTGATCCCTTCATGCTAGATGGGTTTAGAGTGTATCAACTTTAAGTGGATGGGTAGTTAACCTAATCATGGTAGAGTTGACACTTTAGGATATTTTTAAGGTAATATGATACCTTGGAAATGAGTTTAACATTGTATCCTAAATGATTTTAGAATGTTCCAATAGAAATTATGAAGTCTAAAATTTGATTATAATTGGCATAAGTAGGTTTAGAGTCAAAAGTGTGGCATTTTGGGTTTTGGCACACTTGAGGGATTTAAATTGTGATTATGACAAATTGTGTATAATTCTAGAAAATGACAAACTAGATTTTAAGACTTAGGTATTTCTATACCTTTACTTTATAAAATTTGTCATGCTTTGTTTGACACATGTCATGTCATGTCATGACATCATGCTTTATATGACCATTTAAAATATCATGATAGGACTTAGAGTAATAAATGTCATGTTAATACTGAGGTTTATCTATATTATGTCATGACATCATGAATCGTGAGAAAATTCTTTTAAATTATGCAATCATATATGTCATGATCATAATTCATGCATTAGGATTATTAAAATTGAATTTAAGAACAATGGAATTATTTGATATCCTAGATAAAGGAATCAAATGGATATGCCTAGATATAATGCATGAACCCTTAGTTTAGGGAAAACCACAACTCACATCTCACAAGGACTATAAGATGACGTGTGTGTATTGATACACCCTAGACACATGTGAGATGTTAGAAAAACGAGTTAGGTTCATGTGCTTATAGTATTTTTATATGAACTCAAACTCATAATATAACATGAAGAAATTATGAGGAAAGTTAATATACAAGTCATGTACATCTAGCCCATAGATCATGATTGAAATTAAAGTTTGAAAACAATTTTAAAATATTTTTGGAAAACTTTGGTGAAGTCTATCTTTTGATAGCAATCACCATTGATAAGATTGACACAAAGTTAGGCAAAACATTGAAGGTTCAATGCTTTTAAACTTTATATCAATTTTACAAATTAAAGGGTATTTTCATATAAAACTATTTTTCACCCATAATATTTGACATAAGTATTGTACGTATGAATTTTTATGATTTTTCTAAACACGTATAATTACTTATGAATTTTTGGAATTCATTTCTGAAGTTTGATTTCTGTAAACTGTAGAAATCAGTTGACTGTTGCATAGAACAATCAACTAGTGGTGGTGCAGTCAATTGATTTCTGATTTCAGTCGACTGTTGATGCTGATTTTGACTGAACAATATTTGTTTAGCCATTTATCAGCACCCCTATGTACCCTAACTGCTCCTAACCCTATGATATGCTTAGACAAGCATTGGAAGGGTGAAATATTCATTGAAAATGATTAGGTCAATTGATTAGGGTGGAGAAGGGAAGTTAAAGTTCAAGTTTGAATCTTTTACCCTTATTTTTGATTGTTTAGGTTTCTTATAAGTTTAAGAACTCTCCAAAGATATTATTGGTGCAATGGTTAAGGGGGAGTTTGTCCATCAAGGGATGATGGATATTTTTTTAAGGGGGAGAATGAAAGATTGCCTCTCATTTAGTGATAAGGGTTTTATCACTAAGAAGAGTGAAGGCATCTATGATGAGTCTTGGACCAAGGGGGAGAATGAATAATCTCATTGGTAGATGAGACATTGAAAACCTTGGTAGACCTTTTGATGTATGCTAAAGGGGGAGAAATGAGGGTTCAAGTTATGTAAACCTTCATTATGCTTTGGCATAATAAGAGTCAAGTTGGGCTTATGGGATAGCCTAACTTAAAGGTGTTGTCAAACATCAAAAAGCGGGGAGATTGTTGGTGCAATCGGCTAGGTCATGATTGACCAGACTCGAGTGGGACTCGAGTAGGGTTTTGATGTTTGACAATGGTTTGTGAATGGGTTTGACAATATGGTTTAACCATATGTTGACCATATGACTAGTGAATGATTGGGATATCTAAGGTTATATGGGGAGATTGTGAGGAGGAGATTGTTGAAGCAATCAACCTCAAGTCAAGGTTGACCAAGCTCGAGTGAGACTCGAGTGGAAGTCCAAGATTAGAGTCTTGGAAATGGAGAAGTCTAAGTATAAAGTCTTGGCAAGGGAAAGTTAAATTATGGATACTTGGCAAAGGAAAAGTCCAAGGGTGTAGTCTTAGTCGTATAAGTCCAAGTGTATAGTCTTGGCGGTGAAAGTCCAAGTATGGATACTTGGCAAAGGGAAAAGTCCAAGGGTGTAGTCTTGGTCGTGTAAGTCCAAGGGTGTAGTCTTGGTGGCAAAAGTCCAAGTTTGGAGACTTGACAAAGGTATACCTGTTAGCATGACATGGCCGATGAAAGCACTTGAAGCTAGTGCCAAGGGTGAGGAGTCATGGACTCGAACCAAGAGCTTGAGGTTGAAGGAAATGGTTAGAAGGCTTAGGTCTATGCTATGGATGAGTGACAAGTATGAAGGGATCATACTTGAGTTAAACCTCAATTTTGAGGTTTACCAGTTGTAACGCCCGTAAAATTTCTAGCAATTTTACGAGAGTTTTTGGCTTTACAATAATGGGCTTGATGTGGGCTTTTTTCGAAAAATAAAAGAAAATAGCCAAAAAGAGATGCAAGGCCTAGGAATTGAACCCCAAACCTCTAGAGATAGCCAAGCCCTATAGATGCACCCACTAACCAGAAGCCCAATAGGATTATATCATTAGAAGAAGAGGGGAAATTGTAGATAAGTGTGATGAGGGTAAATGAAGGGGCATGGAAAAGAGAAGAGAAACTTCTCTTCCTCCCTTTATAAAGAAGAAGGAAGTTTCCACTTGGCCACTTCTTCTTCCCTTCTTCTTCCTCACCGAAAACCCTCTCTCCCCCTCTCCATCTTCATCCTTTGGCCGAAACCCCCATTCAAGCAAGGAGAAAACTAGGTGGCTTCCATTAGGTCATCTCCCAAGCAAAGCGAAGGAAGTAAGATTCCCTCACCTGCAGTATATTAGTTTTGTAGGATAGGTTACATGAAAGAAATATGAAGTTGTAGCCCTCTATGTTTCGGCTAACTAAGTATGGGCTAGGATTCATGAAAATGCTACTAGGGAAAATTTTTATGGGTTGTATACTTCAAGAAGGAATCTTTAGGTGTCAAAAGTCCAAGGGTTTTAGCCCTTACATGTTTCGGCCAACCCAAGCTTTTGGGGTTAGGGTGGCATGAACTTGATTCTAAGGTTGTGTTCATAAATGGTATGCTTCAAGTAGGAATCTTTAGGTGTCAAAAGTCCAAGGAATTTAGCCTTACATGTTTCGGCCAACCCAAGCTTTTGGGGTTAGGGTTGCATGAACTTGATTCTAAGGTTGTGTTCATAAATGGTATGCTTCAAGTAGGAATCTTTAGGTGTCCAAAGTCCAAGGATTTTAGCCCTACATGTTTCGGCCAACCCAAGCTTTTGGGGTTAGGATTGCATGAACTTGATTCTAAGGTTATGTTCATAGAGTGTAGGCTTCAAGTAGGAATATTTAGGTAATAAAAACCCAAGCTTGAGCCCTTACATGTTTCGGCCAACCAAGATATTTAGGGCTAGGGTTGCATGAAAAGGCTTCTAAGGGAAGTAGGAGATGTTATATGCTTCATGTAGAAGTTTTAAGTGACAAAAAAAAAATATACAAGGTTTGATACCTTACATGTTTCGGCCAACATTGGTTCTAGGGTTAGGGTTTCATGAAACCACCCCCCCCCCTATGAAGTTATGTTATGTGTATGAGTTTAATATGTTAGGAAATGAAAATATGCCTATGAAATATGCTTAGGGTTCATGATGTAATATGCTATGAAATATGCTTAGGTGATGAACATGTTTTATGATTTAATATGCCATGAATATGCCTAGGAAATATGCTCATGTGATGAACATGTTTATGATATAATATGCCATGAAATATGCCTAGGTGATGAACATGTTTTATGATTTAACAAGGTGGACTAAGAAGCAAAGAGAGGAACACATTGCAAATTCAAGGGCTAAGCATCATCTCCTCAACGTACTTCCCCAACAAGAGATAAACCGAATTGGGGAGTGCTCTAGTGCCAAGGAGATGTGGGAGAAGCTAGTAGAGCTTCATGAAGGTACCTCGGAGGCAAAGCTAGCAAGAAGAGACCTCCTCCGCTCCCAACTATCAAACATCAAATTAGAAAAGGGAGAAAAGGTAACTTCATTGCATTCTAGGTTTAAAGAGATTTTGCTTGGACTAACAAGTGTAGGAGAGAAGTTATCCAACCGGGATATGGTAATGAAGGCCATAGACGCCTTTCCCCGGTCCTCAAGATGGAGCTCCATGGTGGACTCATTTTACATCTCCAAGAACCTAGAAGTAAGCACCTTGGAGGAATTCTTTTCAACCATGGAGCTTCATGAGACAAGGCTTGAAGGTATACAAGAAGAGCCTGGAGTCCAAACCTCAGGGGGAGTAGCCTTGATGGCCAACAAAGGGAAAAAGAAGATGGAAATCCCTTCCTCCTCATCCGATGAAGCATCTTCCTCCTCCTCCATGGATAGCACCGAAGAGGCATATATGGTAAGGAGGGTAAGACGTGCTTTAAAGGGTTTTCATTTTAACAAATCAAATGATAGGAGTAGAAGACCAAGGGGGAAGGTGATATGCTACAATTGTCAAGGAGAAGGGCACATAAGGGATAATTGTCCCCTCCTAAACAAGAGCAAGGAAGAGAAGAAAAAGAAAGAAGAGAAGAGGAAGAAGAAGGGGAGCAAGAGAAAGGAAGAAGAAAAGAAGGCAAAAGGAAAAGGGAAGGCCATGGCTCTCAAAGCAAAGACATGGGATGACCTTGCCTCATCATCATCATCGGAAGAAGAGAACGCATTTGTTGCCAACCTAGCACTAATGGCTCTTCATGACTCGGATTGCTCCTCCTCCTCAAATGAAGATTCAAGCACAAGTAGGGAGAGCTCAAATGAAGGAAGCTTCCATCCTCATCATCCGAAGAAAGAAGAGGATATGGAAACAATGGTAGCAATGCCTCTCCTAAGAAAATAGTTTCCATAATTTCTAGTTTAACTAAGGACTTATTTGGAATGAAAAAGAAAAATAAAAGCATGCTTAATCAAATTAAGGAATTAGAGCAAAAATTAGAAAAAGCATGCTTAAGTGAAAATATTTCTTCTTGCCATGATGATGCATGCTCACATGATGAATATATGCCATTAGATGTTAGTGATGCATGTATAAATGAAAATAGGGCTTTAAGGGAAAAGGTAGATTATTTAACCAAAGCCCTAGAGAAATTCACAATAGGCTCCAATACCCTTAACATGATAATTGGGAGCCAAAGGGCAAGTTTTAACAAGAAGGGCCTAGGATATAAAGAGAAGAAAAATGAGAAGGCCTATAAATGCCTAATTGCTAGGGGACAAGACAAAAACAAAGTAATAGCTAAGAAATGGATCCCCAAGGAATTTCTAGTGAATCCCATAGGCAAAAATCTATTTTGGGTTCCAAAATCCATCCTTAAGGGTTAGAAAACCCCTAGGGTAGTCAACCATATGAACTTGACCTATATTATATTTTGGTTGACTTAGGATGACGGGACAACATTTTTTAGATAGTGTTGGATGATGATAACGTACCCATAAATAGGTAATAATGCTTAAATCATGATGATTGATGTAATTCCTATGTATGTTTTAAATCATGACTTATAATTTTGAAATTTGGCACGTTATCACTAGAAATAGGTTTAAATCATGCTTTAGGTGATAATTTGCTTATTATCATATAATACCTAATGCATGACTATTATTTGATGGATACATGAGTTTCATGATCATAATGTGAAATTAAATCATATATGTCATTATGATCATGTAGGATGTTAGGTTGATACTTAACCATGATAGAATTGCATGAATATGTTGGTTAAGTATATACAAATACCCCCTAGGATGCATCTCACACTCACTATAGGCTAACTTGATTGCAAACTTAGCATGGGTGAGATGTTAGGATGATACAAAAGTCCACTAATGCCTATGGCATTTAAATGGTCATTTAAAGTATCAACATAGCAATAATATACCAATCATGGGGAAGGCTTATGTTTAATTCATAGACATATTGCCCAAAGATCATGGTTGGATATTTCATATGTTTTCAAAACAATTTCTTACCTTAAAATACATGTATTCATGTTTTGAAACCATTGGATGCAAAACTAGGTAGCTAACTTGATACTAGAATGATCAAAAACCTAGTAGTTTTTAGAACTTTTGGATTTTTGGCAAAAACAAGAAAATATAATGAGTTTTCATGAAAAACTATTTTTCCTTGATAGATATACTTAATAGAAATATGTTCCCCAAATTTCATGATTTTCTAATTTTTGGAATTTTTATCATTTACGAAATTGGCGGAAAAATCGAAAATTCAGAAAATCACGATGCCCGGTCTCTGAACGATCATTGGTATGCATTTCAGATGAATTCCAATTTTTATCAACTTGTGGTATTTTCTTTCTATTAGACTTGATGTCATATGTTTATAACTTAGTATTCATATTTTTGATGGTGTCAAAGGGGAGAAATGAATATGTTTAAGTTATTTATGATAGGGGAAGAGATTAAGGGGGAGTTTCATGGATTAAGGGGGAGTTGCATGTTGCTATCAAATGTTTATGTTTACATGCTTTCTTTCCTTAAAAATTTATATCAAATGTTTTTACCTAACTTAAACGGATTGCCACACATCAAAAAGGGGGAGATTGTTAGGGCAATCTCTTGCCGTGATATGGTTTTGATGGTGTGGCAAAGGGTTGAGAGTTAGGTTGGTATTGTTGATGTGATATATGCGTTGAAGTCGTGCAGGACTTAGTAATTCGCACATGGAGCCGTGGCGAGTTTCACATCTCATGACTCGTGCCTTGAGTCGGTGAAGGATAGCTTTGCGGAAGCCGTGCGCTTGGAGCATCCGAGGACCGGGACGAGAAGCTTGGAGTGAAGCCGAGGAAGTAGACTTGAGGCAAGAGACGCCAAGGAGCATTGCAGAGCCGCGGCGCTGATCGCCGAGGGGCGTGGCCGAACGAAGAGAACTTCAAAGCGAGGACTCAGAAATGAGAGTGAGCGATTGTAACCCAGGAAGGGTAGCTCTTAGGTGAAACTTGGCCATTTGGCCAAGTGTCGGATGGGTTTTTCGACACGATCCGACCGCCATGTCATGGCGATCGCTTCCGAAGTCGATGGTTGATCGACCGGTGTAAAACCGATTAAGTGCTTGGCGATCGCGCCATGGATCGGCAATGATCGTGATAGCTCGACAGCTGATCGCTGGAGGAAAGCGATCGTGATCGCACGCGGGCACGAGAATAGAGTCGACTGATCGAGCACTCGATCGATCGAACATCCGATGATGGTCCCATCGGTCGGGATGCCGTGGATGGAATCGCGGAAAGTTGCCCTCTTCCTCTATAAAAAGGAAGGGGGTAAGGGTTTGGGAGTCTAATGCTTATGCTCTAATACTCTCCCAAAGATCCCTAAAGCTTTCCATCCTCTTACTCAAGCTTATTTCCATTCTATTTGTAAGAGGAGTGTTTGTAAAGGTTACCTCCACCTAGCTTGGTGCAAAGGAGAGACCAATAGTGATTGGGTTTCGGGGTGATTCACCGTGGACGAATCGGACCGTGGATTAGCGGCGTAGCCGTGAACCACGTTATATCTCCGTGTTTGTATTGTCTTTATTTTACTTCAATTTGCTTGTCTTAGTTTATTGCTTCCGCTTGCGCTAACGTTTTCGTAGACGAGCAAAGTCCGACATCCAACGAACGAGGGCTATTCACCCCCCTCTAGCCGGCCAACCGATCCCCCAACAAGTGGTATCAGAGCCGAGGTCGCTCTTCAAGGACTAACCGCCGCGAGAGCACTACAAATGGCCGGCTTCATCCATCCACCAAAATTCGATGGAGATTTTTCTTGGTGGAGGAAACGGATGGAGGTATATCTCGAAACCAATTTTGATTATATGATTATTGTAGAAAATGGTTTTGAGATGCCTAGGGATAAAAACAACAAGCAAATTGAGAAGTCAAGGTGGACCCAAGACCAAATTAAGGACTTCAAGACAAATCTTGAGGTAATAAAATTACTTAGTGATTTATTACCTAACACTATTTGGTCTAGATTGGGTAACTATAGGGATGCTAAGGAATTATGGGAGAAAATAATGAAATTCCAAGAAAATTCCCAATCGGCACAAGTAGAGGAGAATGCCGAAGAAGAAGCACCCACAACATTTGAAGATGTTGATGATTTGGTGGAGACCTCCACCTCTAGCATTGAGGGGGAGGAAAGGCAATCTTCCATCCCGGAGCAAGAACAAGAAGCATCCACTTTCAGGAGAAGTGAAGATCATGAAGAGGCCTCCACCACCTCCCTAGGTAACTCAAGTGTTATTATTTTAAATAAAAAACACATAATATGCTTTGAGTGTAGGGAGAAAGGGCATTACAAGAGCAAATGCCCTAAATTGGCTAAGGAAAAGGCATCAAGACCGAAAGTCAACCCAAAGTCAAAGGATGCCGGTGTTCCCAAAATCAAGAGCAAAGAGCACATTGTGTGCTTCAAATGCAATCAAAAGGGACACTACCGAAGCCAATGCCCTAGGGGGAGGAAGAAAGGGCAAGAAGGTGCAACTCATGTAGGGGGAGCTCCTAAAGCTAACCCTAAGGTAAATTTACTTAATGCACCTTTAATTCCTAAAGTTAAAAAGCATGCTAAAAATTATTTTAGTTCTCTTGCTATTATCAATGAAAAGCATGCTAAGAGAAATAATAAGGTATATTGTCTAGGTGCCAAACATGTTCATATAACTAAAGACAAACCTAGGACTCAAAACACTAGACCTATTTTACCTAAAGAGTCCATTAGGAGAGTTGAAAACCACTTGGGTATTAATCCCAAGAAATCTAGGCATATGCCTAAAGAAGAAAACAATTCCCTAAATCTCATGAAAATTCAAAATTGAGGAAGTTGGAGTTAGAAAACCAAGCCTTAAGGTCAAGGCTTGAAAAATTGGAGAAGACCCTAGCATTAATATCAAATTCGGTTAAAGGGCCTAACATACAAAAATCAAAACCTAGTTAACAAGAAATGTCTAAGGGCAAGAAGGGTTTGGGTCACAAACCTATGTCCTACCATAATGTTCCATTTGATTATGGAACTATTTCTAGGTCTAGACAAACCAAGGCTAATAGGGAAGTTATCCCTAAGTCTAGCCATGGTATGTGTTTAGTGGCCAAGGACTTAAGAAAAACCAAGAAAGCCACTAAGAAGGTCAATGGAGGAGTCACCTCTAGAGTTGACCCAAGTAAGACTCATTTGACTAAGGCTTCAAAGCCTAAAAGGGTCATTAGGAAGGTATCTAGGGAAGTTATCCCAAGGGAATACCTTGTTAACCCAAGGAGCTCCAATAGGTATTGGGTTCCTAAAAGCGTGATCGATTCACGCTAAATGGGTTAGGGTGTGTCAACCCTAGGTGGATGGGTAGTTAACCTAACCATAGTAGAGTTGACACATTAGGGTGTGCCAATATGCTTGAGAAGTTTAAAATGATTTAAATTGGCACAATTAGGTCTTAGAGGTATTGGTGTGCCATTTTGGGTTTTTGGCACACTAGGGAGATGAATGGCTTTAAGGCAAATTGATTTAATCCCTAGAAATGGCAAATTGATTTTAACACTTAGGTATTCTAGACCTTAGTATATTTTTCTTGCCATGCTTTATTTGCCTTGCCATGTCATGACATCATTCTCATTTTTATTTATAAAAATGTCATGATCATGTTTAATGTTATTTTTAAAATGTCATGTATGCCTAGATCTTATTCACATGCCATGACATCATGATATTGGCATATGTTTTTATCTAAATCATATCTATGCCATAATCATCATGCATAATAAAATGAATTCAAGGACTATGGCACAATTTGATGGGAATCAAATAAATATTGCCTAGATATATGCATGAGACCAAGAAAAGAACAAAAACCCACATCTCACTATGTTAATTGCCTTGAATGTGTTTTACAAATCTAGATATTAGTGAGATGTTTAGGAAAATGAAATTAAAGGTTTTGAAAACATTTTGAAAACATTTTGCAAAACCTTGGTGAAGACTGTCTTGTGATAGCTATCACCATTGAATGGGATGATACAAAGAGGGCTCTTTATTGAAGCTTTTCTAAACTTTTGAACTTTGTATCAATCTCCTAATTTAATGGGTAAAATAATTTTCCAATAATTTTCACCCATAATGATTGTAATAAGTATTATGCATACCAAATTTCAAGATTTATCTATGTATGTATATTTACTTATGGATTTCGGAAATTCATTTCTGAAATCTGAAAAACTGAAAATTCAGTTATCGATCAGCCTGAGGCGACGTGATCATTGATAAGCCCACGATCGTTATCTTGATAATTAGGCCCATGTTCAGCTAGGTTAAGGTCCCCTAACCACTCCTAACCCTAGGATATGCTTGGGATAGCATTAGAGAGGGTGGAAATCCATTGGATATGGATTAGGAGTTGGGTTGAGGGTGAGTATCAATTTTAAGGTGGAAGAAAGTTCATTGTTGAACTTTGCCTTAATTTTGATTGGTAAATGTTCCTATTGGCTTAGGGACTCTCCAAGGACATTGTTGGTGCAATGGTCAAGGGGGAGCAAGCCTCTAGGGGGAGGAATCCATCATGGGAGGATGGATTTGTATTTCCTCATGGGAGGAAATTGGGGTGCCTCTCTTTAAGTGATATGGGATCACTTGGAAGATTGTAGGCATGTGTTCCTCCAAGGGAGAGATTGTAAGATCTCATTGGGATATGAGACATTCATACCCTTAGGGAGGACCTTTTTGATGTAATGTCAAAAAGGGGGAGAAGTTACCAAGTTACCAATTAGGATTCGTTGGAATTCTCATTGGGATATGAGAATTGCCAATATGGGAGAATTGGTAGACTTGAGATGGTAGTTTTGTCAATCATCAAAAAGGGGGAGATTGTTGGAAGATTGTTGGTGCAATCGTCCCAGGTAGACTCCCGATGGTATTTTGATGACAGACAAAACTCATGACATGGGATTGTCATGGGAAAGTCCAACATGGGGTTGGCATGGGAAGTCCGGTGCTTGGCATGGGAAATCCAAAGCATTGCGGAGCCGTGCGCTCGGTGCTTGGTGAGAAAAGCATTGCGGAGCCGTGCGCTCGGTGCTTGGTGAGAAATGCATTGCGAAGCCGTGCGCTTGGTACATTTAGGAAGTCTTGAGGACTTGGTAAGTTCACTAGGCTCGGGGTCCTTGAGTCGGTGAAGGATGGCATTGCGAAGCCGTGCGCTTGGTGCATCCGAGGGACCGCCGGACGGGGAGCGAAGGGAGTGAGCCCAAAGGAAGCATACTTCTAGGGCATGAGACGCGAAGGATGGCGTTGCGAAGCCGTGCGCTTGGCGCATCCGAGGGACGTAGGCCGAGGGAAGAGAGCTTCGGTGGGGAACTCCGTGTGGACTTGGCCAAGTGGCTAAGATCGAATCGGAGGCTCAAACATGGTAATGTTTGAGGTTTTAGCCGCATCCACGATCATAGGTGCCGGTCCGCGCTAGGTCGAATAGGTTCGACCCGGTGTTCGATCAACCAGATCGTGATCACCGACCGCCGAGGGAGGGCGATCGATGATGGGATGACCACGACCGCTAAGGACGCACGATCGATGACACCGCATGCAGCACGAATGGAGTCGAGCTCACAAAGACTGATGATTGTTAGGGCAATCTCTTGCCGCGATATGGTTTTGATGGTGTGGCAAAGGGTTTAAGTTAGTTTGATATGTTGATGTGATATGTGCGTTGAAGTCGTGCAGGACTTAGTAATTCGCACATGGAGCCGTGGCGAGTTTCACATCTCATGACTCGTGCCTTGAGTCGGTGAAGGATAGCTTTGCGGAAGCCGTGCGCTTGGAGCATCCGAGGGACCGCCGGACGAGAAGCTTGGAGTGAAGCCGGAGGAAGTAGACTTCGAGGCAAGAGACGCCGCGAGCATTGCAGAGCCGTCGCTGATGCCGCAGGGACGTGGCGAGAACGAAGAGAACTTCAAGGCGAGGACTCGAGAAATGAGAGAGGAGCGATTGTAACCCGGGAAGGGTAGCTCTTAGGTGAAACTTGGCCATTTGGCCAGTGTCGGATGGGTTTTTCGACATCACCGATCGCCATGTCATGGCGCGCCGATCGAAATCGAGTGTAGCTCGACCGTATACGATCGATCGGGTTTGTGGCGCAGCCGATCGCTATACGCTGGCGGATCGCCGATTATAGCCGATCATCGGCGCGCAATGATCGTCAATAGGGTTTTGGCCAGAGATCGAGCCGATCGCGGGCCGATTACGGGTCCGCATGATCGGTGAGGTCCAAAGAATAAGAGTTCCGCTGACAACAACGGCCAGATCCGACGTGTTCGAGGTAGCCCTCTCTATAAAAGAGAGGTGTGAGCCTTGAGAGGCTAATGCTTAAGTTCCAAACAATCTTCCTAATGCCCCACAAGCTCTAAACTCTTCTTACTCGCTTTTACTCCATTCTATTTGTAAGAAGAGTGATCTTGATTGTAAAGGTTACCTCCACCTAGCTTTGTGCAAAGGAGAGACCGATAGTGATTGGTTTTGGCGGAGTGATTCACCGTGGATTAATCGGACCGTGGATTAGCGGCGTAGCCGTGAACCACGTTATATCTCGGTGTTTGTATTGCTTGTTTCTATTTTGCTTGTCTTTATTTATATTTGTATATTCCGCTTGCGCTAACGTTTTGTAGACGAGCAAAATACCGCCATCCAAACGAAAAGGGCTATTCACCCCCCTCTAGCCGGCCATCCGATCACTCACAAGTGGTATCAGAGCCGAGGTTGCTTGTCACCGGACTAACCGCCGCAACAAGCCCTACATCAAAAATGGCCGGCTCCAACATCCATCCTCCGAAGTTTGAAGGAGAATTCGCTTGGTGGAAGAAGCGAATGGAGGTATTTTTCGAAACGGATTTTGATATAATGATTACAATGGAATCCGGTTTCATTTTGCCTAGGGATGAAGAGGGGAAGCCAATAGAGAAATCTAGGTGGACCAAGAAGCAAAGAGAGGAGCACCTTGCAAACTCCAAAGCCAAGCACCATCTCTACAATGTGCTTCCTCAACAAGAAATCAACCGAATAGGAGAATGCCTAAGCGCCAAGGAGATGTGGGAGAAACTAATTGAGCTCCATGAAGGCACATCCGAGGCGAAGCTAGCTAGGAGAGATCTCCTCCGCTCTCAACTATCCAACATTAAATTAGAAAAGGGGGAAAAGGTAATCTCTCTACACTCTAGGTTTAAGGAAATTTTAATTGGGCTAACAAGTGTAGGTGAGAAGCTATCGAACCGACATGCTCATGAAGGCTATAGATGCCTTTCCCGGTCCTCAAAGTGGAGCTCCATGGTGGACTCCTTCTACATGTCCAAGAACCTAGAAGTGAGTACCTTGGAGGAGTTCTTCTCAACGATGGAACTCCTCGAGGCTTGAAGGAATTCAAGAAGAGCCAAGAATTCAACCCTCAAGAGGAGTAGCATTGTTGGCAAACAAGGGGAAGAAGAAGATGGAAGTCCCTCCTCCTCCGATGAAGAAGCCTCCTCCTCCTCCATGGATAGCACCGAGAAGCCTACATGGTAAGGAAGGTGAGGCGTGTTTTAAGAACTTTAGATTTGATAAATCTAATGATAGGAATAGAAGACCAAGGGGGAAGGTCATATGCTACAATTGCCAAGGAGAGGGACACATAAGGGACAATTGTCCCCTCCTAAACAAAAGCAAGGAAGAGAAGAAAAATAAAGAAGAAAAGAAGAAGAAAAAGGGTAGCAAGAAAAAGAAGGAAGAGGCGAAGAAGACAAAAGAGGGAAGGCCAAAGCATTCAAGGCCAAGACATGGGATGATCCTTCCTCATCCTCCTCCTCATCATCGGATGAGGAGAATGCCTTTGTCGCCAATTTGGCCTTGATGGCCTTTGACGACTTGGATTGCTCCTCCTCCTCCGAAATGAAGGATCAAGCTCAAGAGGAGAGAGCTCAAGTGAAGGGAGCCTCCTCCACATCATCATCCTCCTCATCATCCAAGAAGAAGAAGAGGACATGGAAACTATGGTAACGAAAGCCTCTCCTAGTAAAATAGTTTCTATGATTTCTAGTTTAACTAGGGATTTGTTTAGAGTAAAGAAGAAAAATAAAAGCATGCTTAATCAAATTAAAGACTTAGAAAATAAGTTAGAAAATGCATGCTTAAATAATAATGATACTTCTTCTTGCCATGATGATGCATGCTCACATGATAATTATGTGCCTTTAGATGTTAGTGATGCATGCATAGAGGAAAATAGGGCATTAAGGGAAAAGGTAGATTATTTAACTAAAGCCCTAGGAAAATTCACAATTGGCTCCAACACTTTGAATATGATCATAGGGAGCCAAAGGGCAAGTTTTAACAAGAAAGGCCTAGGATATAAAGAGAAGAAAAATGAGAAGGCCTATAGATGCCTAATAGCTAGGGGACAAGACAAAAACAAAGTAATAATGAAATGGATCTGGAATTTCTAGTGAACCCCATAGGTAAAAATCTATTTTGGGTTCCAAAATCCATCCTTAAGGGTTAGAAAACCCCTAGGGTAGTCAACCATATGAACTTGACCTATATCATATTTTGGTTGACTTAGGATGACGGGACAACATTTTTAGATAGTGTTGGGTGATGATAACGTGCCCATAAAAAGGTAATAATGCTTAAAATCATGATGATTAATGTAATTTCTATGCATATGTGTAATCATGATTTATGATTTTGATATTGGGCACATTATCATGAAAAATAGGTTTAAATCATGCTTTAGGTGATAACTTATTTATTATCATCATATAATGCCTAAGGCATGGTTATAATTTAATGAAAACATGTATTTCATGATCATAATGTGAAATTAATTGATATATGTCATTATGATCATGTAGGTTGTTAGGTTGATACTTAACCTTGATAGAATTGCATGAATATATTGGTTAAGTACATACAAATACCCCCTAGGATGCATCTCACACTCACTATAGGCTAACTTGATTGCAAACTTAGCATGGGTGAGATGTTAGGATGATACAAATGTCCACTAATGCCTATGGCATTTAGATGGTCATTTAAAGTATCAAAATATCAATCATAGACCAATCATGGGGAAGGCTTATGTTTAATTAATAGACATATTGCCCAAAGATCATGATTGGATATTTCTAATGTTTTCAAAACAATTTCTTACCTTAAAATACATGTATTCATGTTTTGAAACAATTGAATGCAAAACTAGGTGTTAAAATGGATACTAACATGCTCAAAAACTAGTGTTTTTTCAAGTGTTTGGATTTTTGGCAAATCTTGTAAAATATAATGATTTTTCATGAAAAACTATTTTTCCTTGATAAATATACTTAAGAGAAATATGTTCCTCGAATTTCATGATTTTTCGAATTTTCTGGAATATTTAATGCATTTCTGAATTTCATCCAGAAAATCAGAAATTCGGCTTCCTTTGTGCCAGTCGACTGCCATACTGATAGCAGTCGACTGGTGGCCTGTAAATCAGAATATTGAAGGCCGAATTCAGTTTGTAAACCTCCTACAAGTGGTAGAAATATACTTGATGCCTCCGACAGTTTTTAAATCAACTTGACATATTTTTTCCTCCATTATACTTGATGCCATGAGCTTATAACTTAGTGTTAATCTTTTTGATGGTGTCAAAGGGGGAGAAATAAGTATGTTTAAGTTAATCACATTAGGGGGAGAAATACATGTAGGGGGAGAAATATATGTAGGGGGAGAAATATATGATAGGGGGAGAAAATTTGCATAGAGAATTTCATGGATTAAGGGGGAATTGCATGTTGTTATATCATGTTTATCTTTACATGCTTTTCTTACCTTAGAATTTATATCAAATGTTTTTACCTAACTTAAACGGATTGCCACACATCAAAAAGGGGGAGATTGTTAGGGCAATCTCTTGCCGTGATATGGTTTTGATGGTGTGGCAAAGGGTTTAAGTTAGTTTGATATGTTGATGTGATATGTGCGTTGAAGTCGTGCAGGACTTAGTAATTCGCACATGGAGCCGTGGCGAGTTTCACATCTCATGACTCGTGCCTTGAGTCGGTGAAGGATAGCTTTGCGGCCGCGCTTGGAGCATCCGAGGGACCGCCGGACGAGAAGCTTGGAGTGAAGCCGGAGGAAGTAGACTTCGAGGCAAGAGACGCGAAGGAGCATTGCAGAGCCGTGCGCCTGATGCTGCCGAGGGACGTGGCCGAGAACGAAGAGAACTTCGAAGGCGAAGGACTCCGAGAAATGAGTGAGCGATTGTAACCCGGGAAGGGTAGCTCTTAGGTGAAACTTGGCCATTTGGCCAAGTGTCGGATGGGTTTTTCGACATCGACATTGCCATGTCATGGCAATGATCGCTTCAATCGAGTGTAGCTCGGTACGTATCTATTGGCCGGTTTGTGGCGTGATCGCCCGCCATCGTTAGCGATCGCCAAGACTAACGATCATCGCTGGCGATCGGCGCTGATCGTCAATAGGGTTTTTGGCCAGAACCGCTCGTAGCCGATCGGCGGTCGATTACGTCGGCCGATCGGGTGAGGTCCAAATGATCGCTGCCAAGAGTTCCGTTGGATAACAACGGTCGGCATCCGACGTGTTCGGAGGCCGTTGTAGGATTGGCAATGATCGCCATGGGCGGTGATCGGATGGCGCCAACGGAAGAAGTTAGCCCTCTCTATAAAAAGAGAGGGTGTGAGCCTTTGAGAGGCTAATGCTTAAGTTCCAAACAATCTTCCTAGTGCCCCACAAGCTCTAAACTCTTCTTACTCGCTTTTACTCCATTCTATTTGTAAGAAGAGTGATCTTGATTGTAAAGGTTACCTCCACCTAGCTTTGTGCAAAGGAGAGACCGATAGTGATTGGTTTTGGCGGAGTGATTCACCGTGGACGAATCGGACCGTGGATTAGCGGCGTAGCCGTGAACCACGTTATATCTTGGTGTTTGTATTGCTTGTTTCTATTTTGCTTGTCTTTATTTATATTTGTATATTCCGCTTGCGCTAACGTTTTGTAGACGAGCAAAATACCGCCATCCAAACGAAAAGGGCTATTCACCCCCCTCTAGCCGGCCATCCGATCACTCACACTGATGGATGATCAGTCGACTGATGGGTGCCATCAGTCGACTGATGTGTGATCCGTTGGAACTTGTCCGACGTGGATCCGGCCGTTGTGAGACAACGGCAACGATATCAGTCGACTGATGGTCACGATCACGGTGATCGATCGTGATAAAAGGAGCTCAAGAGGAGGATTTCACCCAAGCCTTTAAGGAAGCTATTGGAGGGGATTTGCTGTTGCATTCCAGTCCTTCAAGAGCCAATCAAAGCAAGCAACAAACAAGTGATCAAAAGCAATCGGTGAAAAGAGTTTCTTTTGTATTGTATTTGTATTCTTGTTTGTATTTCTATATTACTTTGTAATTGCTTGTGAGAGGTTTCTCCACCTCCGACGTATAGTCGATAAGGAGTATTGTTAGTGCCGTGCGCATAACACGAGCTCGAGGAGCTCACCCGTGGAGTAGGAACCATTCGGTTCCGAACCACGTATATCTTGTGTATTGTGTGTGATTGTATTTGTTGTTAGTATTGTTATTTGTATTAGTATTCCGCTGCGCTAACGACAATCGTAGACAAGCGACGCAAGAAGAACGAGCAAAGTCCGACATCCAACGAACGAGGGCTATTCACCCCCCTCTAGCCGGCCAACCGATCCCCCAACACATGTTTTATGATTTAACATGCCATGAATATGCCTATGAAATAAGCTTAGGTGATGAACATGTTTATGATATAATATGCCATGAAATATGCCTATGTGATGAACATGTTTTATGATTTAACATGCCATGAATATGCCTATGAAATATGCTTAGGTGATGAACATGTTCATGATGTAATATGCTATGAAATATGCTTAGGTGATGAACATGTTTTATGATTTAATATGCCATGAATATGCCTATGTGATGAACATGTTTTATGATTTAACATGCCATGAATATGCCTATGAAATATGCTTGTGTGATGAACATGTTTCTAAGATGGAGATGCTTCCCTTTCAAGTAGGGATTAAGAGCTCTCCTTATGATAAGATAAGATGGAGATGCTTCCCTTTCAAGTAGGGATTAAGAGCTCTCCTTATGATAAGATAAGATGGAGATGCTTCCCTTTCAAGTAGGGATTAAGAGCTCTCCTTATGATAAGACAAGAAAGAAAGGAATTAAGTATTTTACTTTGTAAGAGGTTAAGTACCCGACCCGTCAGGTGGTCGTTAATCAAATCCATAGGGACATAAGAAGACGTAAGAGGTCTTGCCCTGGTAAGACGTAAGAGGTCTTGCTCTAGTAGGTCTGGTGGCTCGCTACCCCAGCCTATTAGGGAACGTGCATTATGTGGTACTTAACCTGGGGCCCCCCATGCAAGTTATGATTATG
This sequence comes from Wurfbainia villosa, assembly GCA_025175895.1. Lineage (NCBI taxonomy): Eukaryota > Viridiplantae > Streptophyta > Magnoliopsida > Zingiberales > Zingiberaceae > Wurfbainia > Wurfbainia villosa. The sequence continues at coordinate 35,164,880 of CM045998.1, read as the reverse complement.
TTGAAGTATCTATATGTATATGTTTTGAAAAGAAAGGACTTTTATGAAATTATTAATGCTTATGGTTAAGTTTATGAATGCTTATGAACTTGTCCTTTATGCATGGTTAGATTTCATGATGCCATGAATGCTTATAGTTAAGTTTAAGAATATTTGTGACTATGGACTTTATGCATGTTTAGATTTCATGATGCCATGAATGCTTATAGTTAAGTTTAAGAATATTTGTGACTATGGACTTTATGCATGTTTCAGATTTATGATGTTACGGATACTTATGTTATGAATGCTTATGGTTAAGTTTATGAATGCTTATGAACTTGTCCTTTATGCATGTTTAGATTTCATGATGCCATGAATGCTTATAGTTAAGTTTAAGAATATTTGTGACTATGGACTTTATGCATGTTTAGATTTCATGATGCCATGAATGCTTATAGTTAAGTTTAAGAATATTTGTGACTATGGACTTTATGCATGTTTCAGATTTATGATGTTACGGATACTTATGTTATGAATGCTTATGGTTAAGTTTATGAATGCTTATGAACTTGTCCTTTATGCATGGTTAGATTTCATGATGCCATGAATGCTTATAGTTAAGTTTAAGAATATTTGTGACTATGGACTTTATGCATGTTTAGATTTCATGATGCCATGAATGCTTATAGTTAAGTTTAAGAATATTTGTGACTATGGACTTTATGCATGTTTAGATTTCATGATGCCATGAATGCTTATAGTTAAGTTTAAGAATAGTTGTGACTATGTACTTTATGCATGTTTCAGATTTATGATGTTACGATACGTATGTTAGGAATGCTTATGGTTAAGTTTATGAATGCTTATGAACTTGTCCTTTATGCATGTTAGATTTTATGAAGTTATGATGCATATAGTTGAGTTAAGAATAAGTGTGATTATGTACTTTATGCATGTCTAAGATTTATAATGTTATAGATTGCTGATGTCATGAATGCTTATGTTAAATTATGCCCTGCTTAGGTGTAATTATGCTTAGCATGCAGATGTAAACTCTATGCCATGCTTAGGTTTTATTACGTGGGTATGTTGATAATTAGTGTTGCTATCAAACACTTAGGCTATTTATGCTAGTATGCTCATGTTTCTAATTGCTTGATGAAGTTTGTGGCTTTTGTGAGTAGGCAAGAATCTTACTAAGCTATATGCTTATAGTTTATGTTGTCCATATACTGCAGATAAAGGAAACCCGAACTAGCAAGAAGGGCCGAGTGTGTGTGATAGTGGCATGGTGGAGAAAGACCCTGTTACTATCTGCTTATATTACATGCACAATGAACCACTTAAGACTTTGCTTCCGCTTATAAGACTTATGAATCATTAGTATCATGTTGGATGATGATTATTTATGTTACTGCTCAAGTACTTAAGAACTCATGAATGACTCTTTATGTTATGCATGTTAGAAATGAGACAAGATATGTTAACATGCTGATTATGAATATGATATGTGACGCATGTGCAAAAGAAGGTTTAAGTTATGATAACATGTTAAAAAAAAATAGTAAAGTAGCGCCGCCCTGAGAGCAAATAAGGGCGGGCGTTACACCAGTCGACTGATGGCATTGGCTAGTCAACTAGTCGAGTGCTCAACACTCAGAAGGCCTAGTTGACTCGGGCAATCAACTGGGGTTATGACCCAGTCGATTGTGGCTTGACTATTGAATGTGGCTCTAGAAGTCGACTGGTGGCTTTCACCCGTCAACTCGCAGATGGCAGTTGACTACCATGGATGAGATGTCGAATGGCATTATTGGACACAAGCACAAAAGGTCTCATAATCGACTGGGCAGTCGACTAAAAGCTTGGCAGTTGACTGATGGTAATGGCAGTCGACTGCTTAGGTGTCTGTTAGATAGATTCTTATGTGGATTAGTCCGTTGTGAGACAATGAATAGGCGGGCAGTCGACTGATGCTTTTGGAAGTCGATTGCTAGGTAAAAATCCATCCATGTATAGGTTATAAAAGGAGCTCATCGTGGAGGATTTCAGAGTCGGTTCTTGGAGCTCTTTGAGGGGAATTGTTGCTGTGTTTCAAACCTCTCGAGCATCTCAAAGCAACCAAAAGATCAAGCATTCAAAAGCTCACTTGTAAAGTATTGTAATTTCATTTATTTCATTTGTTTGTATTTTATTGTTGTTTATTGTTGTAAATTTTATTGTAAGAGTTTTTCTCCACCTCCGATATGTTATCAAGAAGGAGACAAGGTTTAGTGTAGACACTAAAGTTCGGTCATAGAGTAGGAACCGCAGGTTTTGAGCCACGTAAAATCTTATCTTGTGCGTGTGATTCTTATTTGCATATTTGCTTCTATTAGTATTTTGTATTCCGCTGTGCACTAATTATTTGTAGACAAGCAATCACGAACGTAATCGAAAGAAATCGACAAGATGCTATTCACCCCCCCCCCTTTAACTCACCAAATGGTCCCCAACATATTTGAGTCAACAAATGATGAACTTCTCCAAGACTTCATCAAAACATGAAAAATGAGTTTGAGATGAGTTTAGTAGGAGAATTGACTTTCTTCTTAGGATTGCAAGTCAAGCAAACTAGTGAAGGAACCCAGGTCTACCAAACCAAATATACTAAGGAAATTATTAAAAAATTTGATTTAGAAAATGCTAAAATAATGTCTACTTCTATGGGAACCAATACTAAGATAGATAGTGATCTAGATGGAAAAGCAATAGATTCAAAATATTATAGGAATATGATTGGTAGTTTATTATACCTAACCACTAGTAGATCGGATATACTATTTTCGGTAGGCATGTGTGCAAAATTCCAATCTTGTGTCAAATAGTCTCATTTAGTAGTGGCTAAGAGTATCTTGAGATATATCAAGAGTACTCTTAATATAAGTTTTTGGTACCCTAGATCTTGAAACTTTGATTTGTTTGGGTACACCGATTCCGATTATGTGGGTTGCAAATTGGATCGAAAAAACACTAGTGATGGATGTCAATTTCTTGGATCCTCTCTAGTAAGTTGGAGTAGTAGAAAGCAACCTTGTGTTGCTTTGTCCACAACCGAGGTTGAACATGTGGCCATGGGTGGTTGTGTGGCTCAATTACTTTGAATGAGACATACCTTAGAGGATTATGAGCTCCACTACTCCAAAATCAAAGTTTATTGTGATAATATAAGTACCATCAATTTGATAAAAAATTCTATATGTCACTCTAGGATAAAGCACATTAAGGTGAAGCATCACTTCATTAGAGACCATGTGGCAAGAGAAGATATTGAACTCAATTATATTGAATCTAAGTCTAACCTTGTTGACATCTTCACCAAGGCTCTATCCGAAGCTTAATTTACATCACTTATGAGAGAACTTGGAATGTGCTTTGTAGAGTAATGGGTATAGTCTTGCATAATCTCATAGATAAACCTTAGGATTATACCTTAAAACATCTCACAAAAGACTTAAGAAGCCTTGATTTTTGTATTTAGCCACTTTGACATCATGTGAGATGTTAGAAAGATGCATTTGGTTATCATGTTTTTTATGATTCATTACTTTGAGCCAAAATGACATCAAGAGATATAAACTCTTAATTGAACCAACCATTGGGAAGGCTTTGTGTATAACTAATGTGCACATAACTCTTAGAATATGGTTGGAAATGTCAAATAAAATGATTTTCAAATGTATTTATTATGCTTGAAAAAGCAGTTCTTATTAGACAAGCAAGAGTGATACAAATTTTTGAAAATCAATACAACTTTTGTTGGTTTCCATTTGTGTCAATCTAGAAATCTAGAAAGTATTTATTTTTCACATTATTTTTCCTTGATAGGGAATGGATTGATAAATGTGTTTGCAAATTTTTATAAAATTTTGACATTCACAAAATTATTTATGCATTTCTAAATTTCATCTGAAAAATTTGTCTAGAAAATTAAAAACCCTAGTCAAGGTGACGCCTCGACTAGTCAACTCCTCAATCGACGATTAGGATGTTTATGGCTAAACCGTTTCGATTTAGCTACTTTTCAATTACCCTAGTTAGTTTAACTACTCCTAACCTTCTGATATGCTTGGAAAAGCATTAAAAGGGAAAGATTTTCAGTATAAAGAAATAAGAGAGTTAATTAGGGTCAAAATTAAACTTTCAAAGGATGTTAAATTTCAAAGTTGAACCTTTTCCCTTATGTTTGGAGTTTAGATTTCCTATAGGCTTAGGATCTCTCCAAATAAAAATCTTCATTATTGTTTCCATGGTTAAGGAGGAGCAAGCCTTTAGGGGGAGGCCAAAATATATAGATTTTATAAACTCAAGGCATAAGTTTGAATGTTTCATTATTAGTGCAAAGTTAGACAATGATTTAATTCATGTTTCAATACTTTGCCCTGCCATGATGAGGTTATCTTTCAAAGTTCTAGTGGTTCATCATTTTAACTTTAGAAAGTGTCTTGAATTAAGGGGGAGCCTTAAGTGTATTTTATTCCTTAATTCAAAGTACAAATCTTTGTTGGTATAAGATTATGACAACTTTGTATTTTGGTTGTCATCATTAAATATGTTGGGTGAGTAACTAAGTGACATTTCTTTCTCTTTTTGATGTGCGTCAAAGGGAAAGAAATAAGAATTTAAGTTAGAACCTTCATGATAAGAAAAAAGACATAGTCCACTTACATATGTGCTTTCATATTATGTCTTATTGCATATTTAAAGACCAAACTTAAATGTTTGTCAAATATCAAAAGGGAGAGAATGTTGATGCAATCTTGCCCAAAGCATTAATTACTTTTGATGTTTGGACAATCAAGTTTAAGTTAGGCAATGTTGGTGATCTAACATGAATATTAAGTGGAATGTACAAGGAAAGTCCAAATATGGAGACTTAGCAAGGAAAATCCAAGTATGAAGACTTGGTGGCGTAAGTCCTAGTATGTAGTCTTGGTGGCGTAAGTCGAAGTGTAACTTGGCAATGGAAGTCCCGAAGCGTGACTCTTGGTGGAAAAGTCCCGAATGCGCAGTCTCTTAGCAAAGGAAGACCCAATAGCATTACAGAGTATAAGGAAGCACTTGAAGGCAAGCGCAAAGGGTGAGGAGTCATGGACTCAGATGCATTTTAAAAGCATGAGGTTGATGGAAGAAGTTTAAAGGTTTAGGTATAGGCTAAGGGTAAGTGTCAAGTATGAGAGGATCATACTTGATGTGTTAAACCTCAATTTTGAGGTGTATCAATCGAGGTGGCATCTCGATTGGTAGTGCTTGGAAGTTTTGAGCGAACTCGGGAAATCTCGAGTGGTGCTTGGGAAGTCTCGAGCAAGGCTCAAAAGTCATGTGCAATGCTCGGGGAACACAGACCTTACCTAATCAAGGTGGCACCTCGACTGTCAGTGCTTGGGATGAGCAGAGCTCGAGAACGTAGTGCTCGGAAAGCACATGACTTCACCCAGTCGAGGCGGCACCTCGACTGGAAGTTCTCGGTGCTCAAGAAAAGTCAGAGTGTGCACTCAGACATGAGGCATGCTCGACTAGGACCTTGACTAGGTGGTAATCGAGGCGACGCCTCGACTGGACCTAAGAGCATGCATGATGGCAAGCGTTCAGAAGCAAGGTATGCTCGACTAGGACCTCGACTAGGTGATAGTCGAGGTGACGCCACGACTATACCTCAGTTTCAGCAGAGCAGTGTGTCAGAACGACACTTTCGACCGTTGGCTTCAAGGTTCTATAAAAGAGGGGTCTTTGAGCTCAGAGAAGAGAACATTTTCCTTGATAAAAACATCCTAAAAACTCTCCAAGTATTTTCCAAGTGATTTCTAGGGTTTTCCCTCTCAATCTCTTCTTACAAAGCTCATTCATCAAATTTTAAGAAGAAGAGATCATCATTGTTGTAAGAAAGCTCTCTCCACCTTAGTGTTCATCCAATGGAGAAGATAGTGAAAAGCTTGCAAGAGGAGAAATCTACCTTAAGGATTGTCGTGGAGTAGGGTGGATATCCGAACCACGTTACTGTTAGTGTCAGCCCTTAGTGCTAATCATGAGATGTAGTGTCAATCATGAGATGATTGATTAGGGATCATGTGTAGCATATTTCATTAATAAAAGGCAAAGATTATTTATTATATTTACTTTATGCATGTGCCAGCTAAAATAAATATAATAATATCCTTGAATAGTAGGTTCTAATCTACAGTGTATCAATTGGTAGAATTGATTATGAGAAGCTGTAGAGAACACTATTTTAAATATTCCTAGTCAAGTATTAATATACAAGGGCAATATTAATATATTGAGACTAGCATATAGGTTAATGGATGACTTGATCTCACAAGTCATGGATATGTGATATCACATTGACACATGGATATATATATTGGAGAATATATATACTGAATTGACCCGCCATGAGAAAGTATTATGGATCGTTATATGAGTGTCATATACTTTCTCATGTGACTATTGGTATGAATATTCCTTAGACCTGAAGTCACTACGGTTCCGTACATAAGGAGTTATGTACTTTGGTATCGTCTAACGTCACACCGTAATTGGGTGCACTATAATAGCGATCACTGGGAATGTAACAAATTATGCGGAGGGATGTGAGTGATGTAGATGGGATCTATCTCTCCCATATGACGGGAGTGATATCTTTGGCCTCTTGATAGAGTAGGACCACGAAATGCATGGTCATGCTCAAATGAGTCAATATGAGACATTGAGCTCATTTGTTTGAGTGAGTCTACTTGGGGATCAAGAAACATAAAGATCGATAAGGGGATGATACGGTCTATGCCTCATTGATCGATCTAAGATATCAGAGATAGAAGGACACCATTATACATGATAATAGTCACGGAAAGGTTGTCGAATCTCGACGATCTTGTAATTTGGGTAGCAATGATGTATTGCTAGATGCCGCTCATTGCTTATGTATCTAAAAGGGGTTTTAGATACATTGCCAACGTTACGAGAGCCTATAGGGTTACACACAAATGGCATTCTGTTTTGGAGATGGTTTCTTTTAGTTGGACTAAAAGGACAATTGAGCATATGGCCAAGATTTGAGTTAGACTCAAACTGGTTAAACTTGAGTTAGACTCAAGTTGAACCATGGAAGATGATTCATCATCATGCATGATTAATTTGATTAATCATGCATAGGAATACCAAAGGGCTTGGTATTTATGATGAGAATTAAAGAAGGGAATACCAAAAGTCTTGGTATTAAGAAATTTCTTAATGGGAGATAATGGCATTGATGGCTATGGGATTAAATGGCCTTTTTGGTGTTCAACGTGTAACACAATTGGTGTGGTTTTTTGTTTTTGGGCGTGCAAGCAAAAGGGCCAAGAGAGAAAGTATTCTCTCATCTCCTCCTTCCTCTCCTTCTTCTTCCAAAAGAGTTCTTGGCATTTTGCTAGGGGTTGCTAGCACAATGTGACTCCAAAGCTAGTGTGGGTGTCAGTGTGGATACCATAGATATACGGTTACCCTTACCGTATTGAGATCCAACAGCGTTTGGAAAAGCGGGATTGCGAAAGTCACGCACCGAAGGTATATTCCTCCTCTAGATAAGATCTAGACTAGATTATAGAAAATGATTTATATAGTTTTGCATGGATCTTTGGTGGGATCCGGTATAAGTTATTGTTTCCGCTGCGGTTGTGCAAAGTATTCGCCCGCGATGTTGTGAACATCAGATCCGGAGTTATTCCCAACAGTGGTATCAGAGCCACTTGCAAAACATATATTTTGTTATAATGATTAATATGTGATATAAATCTATATCTTCATGTTTTCTATGAGATATGAAACATATGAATTATGGATACACGAATTTTAGGCTTGAAATGTTGATAAAGGGACAAAAATGGGGTTGAACAGGACGACACACGGCCGTGTTGAAAAAACATGGCCTGGTCGTGTTCAAACCCACGGCCGTGTTGAAGAACACGGCCTGGCCGTGGGTGGCTCTGCAAGAGCAACCCATGGCCGTGTGGAAAGACATGGCCTGCCCGTGTGGGCCTCTGATCACCCCAGCATGGTCATGCTAATTGGCACGGCCCGACCGTGTAGGACACGGGATGCTCCAGAAACGAGGGACTTGGGTTCATTGTGATGGACCGAGGGCAGCAACTCATTCAAGGAGTTGAAAATAAAATTTTGCTTCGGGGGTGCTGCCCCTTGACCCCGCCCACTAACCGGCTAGCGGGACCACCGTGGCGTTGTGGCTTATCAGCGAAGTGGCTTTAAAATTCATGTATGTATAATCAATTTTATAAAATCACATCATTATGAATGATATGATGAATGGTGCATGGTTATGGCCTAGGACCCAATATGATTGTGGTTGTGTGTTGTGTGTGCATGTTGTAATTCATAATGCGGCTTGCATGTCGCGCCTTCATCTCTATTTTTCCTGTTGTAAGATAGATTTAGACTCGAATGTAACTCGAGTGCTCTTATTTTGTAATGTACAAAATGAAGAAATGGAAAGTCCATTGAAGGTTGAAGCTACAAGGAGGATGCCGACAACACAGGATGACCGAAGGAAGCACTTGGAGAAGCTGTCATCCCTAGGTTATCCATTCGCTCTTCTCATTGGCTTGAGAAGATCGTAGATTCGGGCCATAACCATGTCACATTTAAAATTATATGATGATATATATTATGCTTGCATGTGATGCTTGTGTATGTGATGCTTGTATGAGATGTATGCGTAGTTAGTTGTCACAAAAATTAGGTCACTTATTATATGCCTACCAAAGTTTAATACTTACTATTACCTTGTTCAATCGTAGCGCGTTTGCCAAAGAAAAGTGACTCGATTTACCTTGGTAAAGTACGATAGGATAATTGTGATGTCCGCCTATTAAACTTTGGGTTTGACTTAACTAAGCTCTCTCAATTAGATTGATGAACTTAGAGGCATAGCTCATACGAGACATCTACCTACATTATACAAATCTTGGGCGATTAGCCAAAGCTAACTCAAGATGAGTAGTAATTTAGAAGGATATCTCATTCGATGAGCACTATGAACAAATGTTGTTCATAAAGATATACAAGAGTTACATTAGATGTAATTGGTACGAGTTACCTACCTAATTTATACGAGTCTTGGGCGATTAGCCAATGCTAACTCAAGATGCGGTATAATATGGATCTTGTACCACTTTATGACCAGTGGGAGAATCATTTAGTTAAAGGCCTAATTAAATGATTGAAATATGATACATGTCTGCATTTCTGTTGTAGATCACTATGTCTTTAAATATGTCAAACTGTTGGGTTTCCGGCACCGCGGCGTGTGTGTGTTCGACTATGTTTCGTAAACATGAGCACAGCGGAAGCAATTAAAATTAATAAATCAATATTTATTACAACACACACAACACACGCATGCTATTACAACAAGTGTAGACATAACCGTAAATTAAAATTTGCAATAAAAGGAAATTAAACTACGTTATACCTTCCGTATGACGTGTAGCGGGAACGGCATCAACCGGAACGATCCTCGTAAGAATCGTCTCTATCCGTATCCACGCCGAGCTCCTCGGGATGACTTCGCTAAGTCACGAGCTTCGTCTTCGTACGGTTACTAGCCTCGTGTTGAAGACGACGTGATCGAGAGATGATCACGATCCGAATCCAAATTCGGATCCAAAACGAGTTCTCAAAACTCGCTTCTCCGGAGAGGTATTCGTCAACCGTTTGACGAATCCTTCGTCCTCCACCTCAGAGGATTACCGGAGATCAAATCCCCGGTATGTTAGCCGCTGTCGGAGCACTAACCGTCGTCCAAACGACGCTCCGACGAGAGGAGAAGAAGCTGTCCAGAAAACTGGACAGCTTGGTGGAGGATATAGGCGCCGGCCAACCAAGGAAAGAAAAACCTCACCTTGATGCCAAACCTATAGGGGATCACCGGAGGGTCGCCGGAGGTTCATCGGCTGAAGCTTGGTCGCCGGCAATGACTTGGACGGCGGCACCACAAGCTGGGCGGCAACAATGTGTTGGGCGGCAACAACATGTTGGGCGGCTAGGGTTTGGATTAGTTAGGGTTTAACAATCCCTTAAGCCCACTTTTATAGAGAACTAATTCTCTTAATGGTTAATGGATCATATCCATAAAGCCCGTTAACCCGCTCCATTAAGATAAGTTAAAATAAACCAAACCATGATGGTTTATTTTAAGTTAAAACGAACCGAACCAACCTTTGGTTCATTCGTTTAATATAAACCAAACCCTTTGGTTTATTCTCATCCATTGGATTAGAACCAAACCATTTTGGTTCATCCATTATGTCTTCATAAGACACGGCCCATCCACGCTTCCATTGCGGTGAAACAATTTCATGCTCGCTTTATGTTTGGTCAACCAAACATAGTTCTCTCGATGCGAGAATCCCATTCTCAAGCTCGTTTTAAATCCTTTGGATTACACTTTCGTTGTCGTGTGACCAAATAGGTTCTCGGTTTATGTTGGCCGTCTATAATTAACCATTAATTATAGAGCGATCATGAGTGGCACCTAGTAGTACATCATGATCCCCAATTAAGAAAAGATCAGCGTTGATCGAACTATTTACGAAACCCTTGATGGCTCGAATGAATCGTGCCCCATTCCCTTCACTCATCTTATACCCACTTGGTTGGGACATGGTCTATTGTGTCGGTCCCCACTAAGTGACTCGTCACACCTAGCCCAAGTATCATTTCCTCGTCCTCACAGTTCTAGTTACTCACATGTATCGAAGAGTACCTTACTCTAAACATGTAATGCTTTGGCCAAAGACTTTAGTAACAATCCGACGAGAGGCCATGGGTATACATCTCCTCATGAGAGTGGTGAATCCTTTATAGGCTATTCAAACACCTTGATCGCCGACTTATACCCAATCATCCGGGTCCACATCTCCTCGGAGATGTTTGCTTAAGATGTCAAAGCATAAGTCTCCATGATCAAGATGACTTGAATACCGCAAGTCAAAGGAACATCGCACTTAAGCCCGCGTAAGAACTTCATTGACATATCTATATATGCGAGAGAACCATATGAAGTCTTACTGGTCACTCAATGAACTAGTTACCATAACTAGCATCCACGATTAACTCGGACATCACTATGTCTCCGGCCCGGTGAGAATCGGTGCTTGGATACACCAAGGTATACCTCGTGCTAGTCTCAGCGAAATTGATGGTGTCGAATCCATCGATTCGACTAGGGATAATTAGATACATCACAATTACACATGTAGAGATACTCACTAGTTGTGATCCAATCACAAATTCTCTCATCTTTGTGAATCGTATCGTGGACATTGATAAATGAGTTTAAGATCCAATCAAATACATTAAACATGTATACTCAAATAGTGAATCTTCATTTATCATATAAATGGTTCATACATAAGGCGATTGCCTTAGGACATCTCTCATATATTACTAACACAAACACCCTATCTCTGCGATCGGTCCTTGAGAAGGACAAGCTCAATGGAGCAAACTTTATTGACTAGTATAGGAATTTGAGAATAGTTCTCAAACAGGAGCGGAAACTCTATGTCCTAGAGCAACCCATTCCTGAACCACCCACCAACAATGCCACTTGTGCTGATAAGGATGCTTACAAGAAGCATCAAGATGATACATTAGATGCATCATGTCTTATGCTTGCAACCATGAACTCTGAGCTTCAGAAGCAACATGAGAACATGGATGCCTTTGCTATGGTTACACACCTGAAGCAACTATATCAAGGGCAAGCGAGGCACGAGAGATCCGAAGTATCTAAGCCATTGTTTCAATGCAAGATGCAAGAAGGAACACCCAAAGGAACTCACATACTCAAGATGATTGGGTACGTGGAGAACCTTGAGAGATTGGGATTTCCTTTAGGCCAAGAGTTGGCCACTGACCTTATTCTGCACTCCTTGCCTAGAGACTTTAGTCAATTTGTCATGAATTATTACATGAGTGAAATTGACAAACCGTTGCCTGAGCTCTTAAGCATGTTGAGAACTGCTGAGAGCAATTTTAAGAAGATACAACCTAGTACTAGTAATGTACTTATGGTTAAAAAGGGAAAAGGTAAGAAGAAGTCTAAAGGCAAGACCCAAGAAAAGGGCAAGAAAGCATTGAAGCCCAAAGGTGGGGTGGTTAAGGAAGGGACTTGCTTCCACTGTAAGGAAGCTGGACATTGGAAGAGGAACTGTAAAAAGTATCTTGAGGAAGTCAAGAAGAAGCAAAGTGAGACTTCTGCTTCAGGTATACATGTTATAGAAGTCAATCTATCTATTTCTTCTTCATGGGTATTGGATACCGGTTGTGCTTCTCACATTTGCACTAATGTGCAGGGCTTGAGAAGAAGTAGATCATTGACGCAAGGGGAAGTGGACCTGCGTGTGGGCAATAGCGCAAGAGCTACTGCTATAGCTGTAGGAACATATTCCTTGTTGTTGCCGAGTGGTTTGATTTTAGAACTTGATGAGTGCTATTTTGTACCTGCAATAACTAAGAACATTATGTCTGTTTCTTATTTGGACAAGAAAGATTTTTCATTTACTATAAAGGACAAACGTTGTTATATTTATTTAAATGAAATGTTCTATTGCAATGCACATTTGATGAATGGACTCTATGTTCTAGATTTAGAAAACCCAGTCTATAACATAAATACCAAACGATTCAAATCTAATTATTTGAATCAGACATATCTTTGGCATTGTCGCTTGGGTCACATAAATAAGAGTCGCATATCCCAGCTCCATAGAGATGGTTTACTGGACTCATTTGATTTTGAATCGTATGAGACATGCGAATCTTGTCTTTTAGGCAAGATGACCAAGACTCCATTTAGTGGACAAGGCGAACGAGCGACAGATTTGTTAGGCCTCATACATAGTGATGTTTGTGGTCCTTTCAAAGTCGCAGCCAAAGGTGGTTATCAGTACTTCATTACATTTACTGATGATTTCAGTAGATATGGATATGTGTACCTTATGAGGCACAAATCACAATCCTTTGAAAAGTTCAAAGAATTCAAGAATGAAGTACATAATCAACTTGGAAAGAGTATTAAGATGCTTCGATCAGATCGAGGTGGGGAATACCTTAGCCAAGAGTTTCATGACTATCTAGTTGAGTGTGGGATACGATCTCAACTCACTCCACCCGAAACACCACAGTTGAATGGTGTATCCGAGAGAAGAAATCGTACTCTGTTAGACATGGTACGATCGATAATGAGTCATACCGATCTTCCTCCTTTCTTTTGGGGATATGCTCTAGAGACAGCTGCTTTCACACATAACCGTGTTCCATCTAAGGCAATCATAAAGACACCATATGTGATATGGATTGGGAAGAGTCCCAAGATGTCTTTTATGAGGATTTGGGGATGTGAAGCTTACGTGAGACGTCAAGTTTTAGATAAATTAGGCCCCAAATCAGACAAGTGTTATTTTATAGGATATTCTAAGGAAACGAAAGGATATTACTTTTATAACCCTACGCTAGCCAAAGTGTTTGTCGCCAAAAATGGTGTCTTTCTAGAAAGGGAATTTATTTCTAGAAAGGCTAGTTGGAGTAAAATTGATCTTGAAGAAATTCAAGATACACAAAATAACACTGATGCCTTAATTGAACAAGAACAGGCATCACAAGGAGTTGTGGTACAACTGCCTGTAGACCAAGCTCGCGCAGTCCGATAGGATACGCCGCCAACTCGAGATATTCTTTTCTCTTGGATGACAACGATGGTGTCATGCTAGATGAGCTAACATCCTATCAGGAAGCTGTAATGAGCCCAGATTCTGAGAAATGGCTTGAGGCCATGAGATCCGAAATGGAATCCATGTACACTAACCAAGTATGGACTTTGGTTGATCCACCTGAAGGGGTCAACCCCATTGGGTGTAAGTGGGTCTTTAGGAGAAAGACTGACATGGATGGCAATGTGCATACCTATAAGGGGTGATTGGTAGCAAAAGGATTCAAGCAGATTCATGGTATTGACTATGATGAAACCTTTTCTCCAGTTGCGATGCTCAAATCCATTCGGATCATGCTTGCTATTGCTGCTTACTATGACTATGAAATCTGGCAAATGGATGTCAAAACTGCATTTCTTAATGGAAATCTACTCAACGATGTGTATATGACACAGCCTGAGGGTTTTGTCAATCCAAAGGATGCTGGAAAGGTTTGTAAGTTGCATAGGTCCATTTATGGTTTAAAGCAAACTTCTAGAAGCTGGAATCATCGATTCGATGATGCGATCAAAATGTTTGATTTCATTAAGAACGAAGATGAACCTTGTGTCTACAAGAAGGCTAGTGGGAGCACAGTTGTTTTCCTCATTTTGTATGTAGATGACATACTACTCATTGGAAATGATATCCCTATGCTGGAGTTTGTGAAGACTTGGCTTGGGAATTATTTCTCAATGAAGGACTTAGGTGAAGCAGCCTATATTCTTGGCATCAAGATCTATAAGGATAGATCTAGGAGATTGCTTGGCCTGAGTCAGAGTACATATATTGACAAGGTGCTTAAGCATTTTGCCATGCAGAATTCCAAGAAGGGATTTCTGCCAATGTCACATGGTGTAAGTCTTTCGAAGACTCAATGTCCCTCTTCTGCGGAAGAGAAACAACGCATGGATCAGATCCCTTATGCATCTGCTATAGGATCTATCATGTACGCCATGATTTGTGTAACGCCCGCCCTTATCTGCTCTCAGGGCGGCGCTACTTGTTCCTCTTTTTTTTTTCTTATATAACCTAACGTATAGGGTTCATTTCACAACCTACATACTTTAACATGTCATCATAACTTAAACCTTCTTTTGCACATGCATCACATATCATATTCATAATTAGCATGCTAACATATCTTATTTCATTTATAGCATGCGTAACATAAGGTGTCATTCATGAGTTCTTAAGAAATTGAGCAGTAAAATGATTAAGCAACATCCAGCATGGTGCTAAAGGTTCACAAGTCTTATAAGCGGAAGCAAAGTCTTAAGGGATTCATTGGGCATGTAATATAAGCAGATAGTAGCAGGGTCTTTCTCCACCATGCCACTATCACACACACTTGGCCCCTCCTGCTACTTCCTCTAGTCCAGGTTTCCTTTATCTGCAGTATATGGACAACATAAACTATAAGCATATAGCTTAGTAAGATTCTTGCCTACTCACAAAAGCCACAAACTTTCATCAAGCAATTAGAAACATGAGCATGCTAGCATAAATAGCCTAAGTATTTCATAGCAACACAAATCAACAACATGCCCATGTAATAAAAACCTAAGCATGGCATAGAATTTACATGAGCATGGTAAGCATAATTAAATATAAGCAGGGCATAATTTAAACATAAGCATTCATGACATAAGCATCCATAACATTATAAATCTTAGACATGCATGAAGTACCTAATCACAAGTATTCTTAACTTGAACATAAGCATCATAACTTCATAAAATCTAAACATGCATAAAGGACATAATCATAAGCGTTTTAAACTCAACAATAAGCATTCATAACATAAGCATCCGTAACATCGTAAATCTTAAACCTGCATAAAGTACATAGACACAATATATTCTTAAACTTAACCATAAGCATTCATAGCATCATAAAATCTAAACTTGCATAAAGGACGTAATCATAAGCGTTTTAAAATTAACAATAAGCATTCATAACATAAGCATCCGTAACATCGTAAATCTTAAACCTGCATAAAGGACATATCCATAAGCATTCATAAACTTTAACATAAGCATGCACAATTTCATAAAAAGTCTTTTCTTTTCAAAGCATATACATATAGATACTTCAACATAATCATAACTTGTTTGGGGGCCTGTGTTAAGTACCACATAATGCGCTGCTTCCTAATAGGTCTAGCGAGCCACCAGACCTACTAGAGCAAGACCTCTTACGTCTTACCAGGGCAAGACCTCTTACATCTTCTTATGTCCCTATGGATTTGATTAACGACCACCTGACGGGTCGGGTACTTAACGTCTTACAAAGTAAAATACTTAATTCCTTTCTTTCTTGTCATATCATAAAGAATGCTCTTAATCCCCAACATAAACAGGGAAGCATCTCAATCTTGTCTTATCATAAGGAGAGCTCTTAATCCCTACTTGAAAGGGAAGCATCTCCATCTTATCTTATCATAAGGAGAGCTCTTAATCCCTACTATAAAGGGAAGCATCTCCCTCTTAGTCATTTCATAGCATACATGCATTCATAACATAAGAGTACCCTAAAGGGGTCCTAAAGCATAAACATGTTCATCACATAAGCATATTTCATAGGCATATTCATGGCATGTTAAATCATAAAACATGTTCATCACATAGGCATATTTCATGGCATATTACATCATAAACATGTTCATCACATGAGCATATTTCCTAGGCATATTCATGGCATATTAAATCATAAAACATGTTCATCACATAGGCATATTTCATGGCATATTACATCATAACCATGTTCATCACATAAGCATATTTCATAGGCATATTCATGGCATATTAAATCATAAAACATGTTCATCACATAGGCATATTTCATGGCATATTACATCATAAACATGTTCATCACATGAGCATATTTCCTAGGCATATTCATGGCATATTAAATCATAAAACATGTTCATCACATAGGCATATTTCATGGCATATTACATCCTAAACATGTTCATCACATGAGCATATTTCCTAGGCATATTCATGGCATATTAAATCATAAAACATGTTCATCACATAGGCATATTTCATGGCATATTACATCATAACCATGTTCATCACATAAGCATATAACATCTCCTACTTCCCTTAGAAGCCTTTTCATGCAACCCTAGCCCTAAATACCTTGGTTGGCCGAAACATGTAAGGGCTCAAGCTTGGGTTTTTGTTACCTAGAATTTCTACATGAAGCATATAACATCTCCTACTTCCCTTAGAAGCCTTTTCATGCAACCCTAGCCCTAAATACCTTGGTTGGCCGAAACATGTAAGGGCTCAAGCTTGGGTTTTTGTTACCTAGAATTTCCTTCATGAAGCATACTACTTACCCTAGTCTTATTAGAAGCATTTTCATGTAACCCTAGCCCTAAATACCTTGGTTGGCTGAAACATGTAAGGGCTCAAGCTTGGATTTTTATTACCTAAAATTCCTTCATGAAGGATACAACTTATCATAGTTTCATTAGAAGCATTTCATGCAACCCTAGCCCTCAAGACCTTGGTTGGCCGAAACATATAGGGCTATGAACTTGGGTTTTGGCACCTAAAAATTCCTACTTGAAGCCTACAATCTATGATCATATCCTTAGATTCATTTTCATGCAAACCCTAACCCTAAATTCCTTGGTTGGCCGAAACATATATGGCCATGAACTTGGGTTTTTGGCACCTAAAAATTCCTACTTGAAGCCTACAATCTATGATCATATCCTTAGATTCATTTTCATGCAAACCCTAACCCTAAATTCCTTGGTTGGCCGAAACATATATGGCCATGAACTTGGGTTTTTGGCACCTAAAAATTCCTACTTGAAGCCTACAATCTATGATCATATCCTTAGATTCATTTTCATGCAAACCCTAACCCTAAATTCCTTGGTTGGCCAAAACATATAAGGCTATGAACTCCATCTTTCTTTCATGTACATGACCTACAAAGCTCTACAAAGCTAATATACTGCAGGTGAGGGAATCTTACTCCCTTCGCTTTGCTTGGGAGATGACCTAATGGAAGCCACCTAGCTTTCTCCTTTCTTGAATGGGGGTTTCGGCCAAAGGATGAAGAGGGAGCTCGGTGAGGAAGAAGAAGAGAAGAGGGAAGAAGAAGAAGTGGCCAAATGGGACTTTCACTCTTCTTTATAAAGGGAGGAAGAGAAGTTTCTCTTCTCTTTTCCATGCCTCTTCATTTACCCTCATCACACTTATCTACGATTTCCCCTCTTCCCCTAATGATATAATCCTATTGGGCTTCTGGTTAGTGGGTGCATCTATAGGGCTTGGCTATCTCAAGCATGGTTAGTGGGGTTTTTTTCTTATATAACCCCAAACATGTCTATCTAAAAAAGGGGAACCTGTAACGCCCGCCCTTATCTGCTCTCAGGGCGGCGCTACTTATTCGCCTTTTTTTTTTCTTATATAACCTAATGTATAGGGTTCATTTCACAACCTACATACTTTAACATGTCATCATAACTTAAACCTTCTTTTGCACATGCATCACATATCATATTCATAATTAGCATGCTAACATATCTTATTTCATTTATAGCATGCGTAACATAAGGTGTCATTCATGAGTTCTTAAGAAATTGAGCAGTAAAATGATTAAGCAACATCCAGCATGGTGCTAAAGGTTCACAAGTCTTATAAGCGGAAGCAAAGTCTTAAGGGATTCATTGGGCATGTAATATAAGCAGATAGTAGCAGGGTCTTTCTCCACCATGCCACTATCACACACACTTGGCCCCTCCTGCTACTTCCTCTAGTCCAGGTTTCCTTTATCTGCAGTATATGGACAACATAAACTATAAGCATATAGCTTAGTAAGATTCTTGCCTACTCACAAAAGCCACAAACTTTCATCAAGCAATTAGAAACATGAGCATGCTAGCATAAATAGCCTAAGTATTTCATAGCAACACAAATCAACAACATGCCCATGTAATAAAAACCTAAGCATGGCATAGAATTTACATGAGCATGGTAAGCATAATTAAATATAAGCAGGGCATAATTTAAACATAAGCATTCATGACATAAGCATCCATAACATTATAAATCTTAGACATGCATGAAGTACCTAATCACAAGTATTCTTAACTTGAACATAAGCATCATAACTTCATAAAATCTAAACATGCATAAAGGACATAATCATAAGCGTTTTAAACTCAACAATAAGCATTCATAACATAAGCATCCGTAACATCGTAAATCTTAAACCTGCATAAAGTACATAGACACAATATATTCTTAAACTTAACCATAAGCATTCATAGCATCATAAAATCTAAACTTGCATAAAGGACGTAATCATAAGCGTTTTAAAATTAACAATAAGCATTCATAACATAAGCATCCGTAACATCGTAAATCTTAAACCTGCATAAAGGACATATCCATAAGCATTCATAAACTTTAACATAAGCATGCACAATTTCATAAAAAGTCTTTTCTTTTCAAAGCATATACATATAGATACTTCAACATAATCATAACTTGTTTGGGGGGCCCCAGGTTAAGTACCACATAATGCGCGTTCCCTAATAGGTCAGTAGCGAGCCACGGACCTACTAGAGCAAGACCTCTTACGTCTTACGTGGCAAGACCTCTTACGCCTTCTTATGTCCCTATGGATTTGATTAACGACCACTGGGGTGGGTACTTAACCTCTTACAAAGTAAAATACTTAATTCCTTTCTTTCTTGTCATATCATAAAGAATGCTCTTAATCCCCAACATAAACAGGGAAGCATCTCAATCTTGTCTTATCATAAGGAGAGCTCTTAATCCCTACTTGAAAGGGAAGCATCTCCATCTTATCTTATCATAAGGAGAGCTCTTAATCCCTACTTGAAAGGGAAGCATCTCCCTCTTAGTCATTTCATAGCATACATGCATTCATAACATAAGAGTACCCTAAAGGGGTCCTAAAGCATAAACATGTTCATCACATAAGCATATTTCATAGGCATATTCATGGCATGTTAAATCATAAAACATGTTCATCACATAGGCATATTTCATGGCATATTACATCATAAACATGTTCATCACATGAGCATATTTCCTAGGCATATTCATGGCATATTAAATCATAAAACATGTTCATCATATAGGCATATTTCATGGCATATTACATCATAACCATGTTCATCACATAAGCATATTTCATAGGCATATTCATGGCATATTAAATCATAAAACATGTTCATCACATAGGCATATTTCATGGCATATTACATCATAAACATGTTCATCACATGAGCATATTTCCTAGGCATATTCATGGCATATTAAATCATAAAACATGTTTATCACATAGGCATATTTCATGGCATATTACATCATAACCATGTTCATCACATAAGCATATTTCATAGGCATATTCATGGCATATTAAATCATAAAACATGTTCATCACATAGGCATATTTCCTAGGCATATTCATGGCATATTAACTCATAAAACATGTTCATCACATAGGCATATTTCCTAACATATTAAACTCATACACATAACATAACTTCATAAGGGGGGGTGGTTTCACAAAACCCTAACCCTAAAACCAATGTTGGCCGAAACATGTAAGGTATCAAACATTGTTTTTTTTTTTGTCACCTAAAACTTCTACATGAAGCATATAACATCTCCTACTTCCCTTAGAAGCCTTTTCATGCAACCCTAGCCCTAAATACCTTGGTTGGCCGAACATGTAAGGGCTCAAGCTTGGGTTTTTTTGTTACCTAAAATTTCTACATGAAGCATATAACATCTCCTACTTCCCTTAGAAGCCTTTTCATGCAACCCTAGCCCTAAATACCTTGGTTGGCCGAAACATGTAAGGGCTCAAGCTTGGGTTTTTGTTACCTAGAATTTCCTTCATGAAGCATACTACTTACCCTAGTCTTATTAGAAGCATTTTCATGTAACCCTAGCCCTAAATACCTTGGTTGGCCGAAACATGTAAGGGCTCAAGCTTGGATTTTTATTACCTAAAATTCCTTCATGAAGGATACAACTTATCATAGTTTCATTAGAAGCATTTCATGCAACCCTAGCCCTAAAGACCTTGGTTGGCCGAAACATATGGGGCTATGAACTTGGGTTTTGGCACCTAAAAATTCCTACTTGAAGCCTACAATATATGATCATATCCTTAGATTCATTTTCATGCAAACCCTAACCCTAATTTCCTTGGTTGGCCGAAACATATATGGCCATGAACTTGGGTTTTTGGCACCTAAAAATTCCTACTTGAAGCTTACAATCTATGATCATATCCTTAGATTCATTTTCATGCAAACCCTAACCCTAAATTCCTTGGTTGGCCGAAACATATATGGCCATGAACTTCATCTTTCTTTCATGTACATGACCTACAAAGCTCTACAAAGCTAATATACTGCAGGTGAGGGAATCTTACTTCCTTCGCTTTGTTTGGGAGATGACCTAATGGAAGCCACCTAGCTTTCTCCTTGCTTGAATGGGGGTTTCGGCCAAAGGATGAAGAGGGAGCTCGGTGAGGAAGAAGAAGAGAAGAGGGAAGAAGAAGAAGTGGCCAAATGGGACTTTCACTCTTCTTTATAAAGGGAGGAAGAGAAGTTTCTCTTCTCTTTTCCATGCCTCTTCATTTACCCTCATCACACTTATCTACAATTTCCCCTCTTCCCCTAATGATATAATCCTATTGGGCTTCTGGTTAGTGGGTGCATCTATAGGGCTTGGCTATCTCTAGAGGTTTGGGGTTCAATTCCTAGGCCTTGCATCTCTTTTTGGCTATTTTCTTTTATTTTTCGAAAAAAAAGCCCACATCAAGCCCATTATTGTAAAATTGCTAGAAATTTTATGGGCGTTACAATTTGTACTCGCCTCGATGTCTCATATGCTTTGAGCATGACGAGTAGGTACTAGTCAGATCCCGGTGAGTGTCACTGGATAACAGTCAAGAATATTCTTAAGTACTTGAGAAGGATGAAAGAATATTTCTTGATCTTTGGAGGTGAGGAGGAGCTAGTTGTAAAGGGTTACAGCGATGCAAGCTTCCAAACAGACATAGACGATTCACGATCACAATCAGGGTATGTATTTTATCTGAATGGTGGTGTTGTGAGCTGGAAGAGTTCGAAGAAGGGCACAGTCGCAGATTCTTCAACAAAAGTCGAGTACATTGCTGCTTCGGATGCAGCAAAGGAGAAAGTTTGGATCAGAAAGTTTGTTTCTGAGCTTGGTGTAGTTCCTAGCATTGTGATCCCTATAGAGCTTTATTGTGACAACAACGGGGCTATAGCACAGGCTAAGGAACCTCGTTCTCACCAACGTTCCAAACATATACTACGGCGGTATCACCTCATTCGACAGATCATCGATAGAGGAGATGTGCTGATATGCAGAGTAGATACTGATGCTAACATTGCGGATCCCCTGACCAAGGCTTTGGCACAGAGAAAGCATGATGGTCATACTAGGTCACTGGGTCTTAGAGATTACAGTGATTGGCACTAGTGCTAGTGGGAGATTGTTAGTGTTAGCCCTTAGTGTCAATCATGAGATGTAGTGTCGATCATGAGATGATTGATTAGGGATCATGTGTATCATATTTCATTAATAAAAGGCAATGATTTTTTATTATATTTACTTTATGCATGTGCCAGCTAAAATAAATATAATAATACCCTTGAATAGTAGGTTCTAATCTACAGTATATCAATTGGTAGAATTGATTATGAGAAGCTGTAGAGAACACTATTCTTAATATTCCTAATCAAGTATCAATATACAAGGGCAATATTAATATATTGAGACTAGCATGTAGGTCAATGGATGACTTGATCTCACAAGTCATGGATATGAGATATCACATTGACACATGAGTATATATATTGGAGAATATATATACTGAATTGACCCACCATGAGAAAGTATCATGGATCGTTATATGAGTGTCATATACTTTCTCATGTGACTATTGGTATGAATAGTCCTTAGACCTGAAGTCACTACGGTTCCCTACATAAGGAGTTATGTACTTTGGTATCGTCTAACATCACACCGTAACTGGGTGCACTATAACAGAGATCACTAGGTATGTAACGAATTATGCGGAGGGATGTGAGTGATGTAGATGGGATCTATCCCTCCCATATGACAGGAGTGATATCTTTGGCCTCTTGATAGAGTAGGACCACGAAATGCATGGTCATGCTCAAATGAGTCAATATGAGATATTGAGCTCATTTGTTTGAGTGAGTCTACTTGGGGATCAAGAAACATAAAGATCGATAAGGGGATGACACGGTCTATGCCTCATTGATCGATCTAAGATATCAGAGATAGAAGGACACCGTCATACATAATAATAGTCACGGAAAGGTTGTCGAATCTCGACGATCTTGTAACTTGGGTAGCAATGATATATTGCTAGATGTCGCTCATTGCTTATGTATCTAAAAGGGGTTTTAGATACATTGCCAACGTTACAAGAGCCTATAGGGTCACACACAAATGGCATTCTGTTTTAGAGATGGTTTCTTTTAGTTGGACTAAAAGGACAATTGAGCATATGGCAAAGATTTGAGTTAGACTCAAACTGGTTAAACTTGAGTTAGACTCAAGTTGAACCATGGAAGATGATTCATCATCATGCATGATTAATTTGATTAATCATGCATAGGAATACCAAAGGGCTTGGTATTCATGATGAGAATTAAAGAAGGGAATACCAAGGGTCTTGGTATTAAGAGATTTCTTAATGGGAGATAATGGCATTTATGGCTATGGGATTAAATGGCCTTTTTGGTGTTCAACGTGTAACACAATTGGTGTGGTTTTTTGTTTTTGGGCGTGCAAGCAAAAGGGCAAAGAGAGAAAGTGTTCTCTCATCTCCTCCTTCCTCTCCTTCTTCTTCCAAAAGAGTTCTTGTCATTTTGCTAGGGGTTGCTAGCACAACGTGACTCCAAAGCTAGTGTGGGTATCAGTGTGGATACCATAGATATATGATTACCCTTACCGTATTGAGATCTGACAACATTTGGAAAAGAGGGATTGCGAAGGGTACGCACCGAAGGTATATTCCTCCTCTAGATAAGATCTAGACTAGATTATAGAAAATGATTTATATAGTTTTGCATGGATCTCTGGTGGGATCCGGTATAATTTATTGTTTTCGCTGCGGTTGTGCGAAGTATTCGCCCGCGATGTTGTGAATATCAGATCCAGAGTTATTCCCAACAGTTACATCTTTGTGTTAGCATTATTTTCCTTTTTATCATTCTAGTTTTTCAATCTATATTTTCTTCCGCTAATGAGTTGTAGAAACGAGTCGAAGAAAAGCTATTCACCCCTCTTTAGCCTTAACAAGATCCTCAACATAAATGTTTTATTGTTGGTGTAAAGTTAGGCAATGCTTTCATTCATGTTTCAATACTTTATCCAACCATGATGAGGTTATTAAAAGGTTAATTGATTCATTATCTTAACTTTAGGAAGTATCTTAGATTGAGGGGAGGCCTTTGGTGTATTTTATTCCTTAATTCAAGGTATAAATCTTTATTGGTACAAGATTATGACAACTTTGTGTTTTGACATATCCTTTATTATCATCATTAAATATGTTGGTTTAGTAACCAAATGACATTTCTTTCTCTTTTTGATGTATGTCAAAGGGAGAGAAATAAGAATTTAAGTTAGAACCTTCATGATGAGGAAAAAGATATATTGTGCTTACAAATGTTCTTTCATATTATGTCTTATTGGATATTTAAAGACCTAACTTAAATATTTGTCAAACATCAAAAAGGAGGAGATTGTTGATGCAGTCTTGCCCCAAACATTAATTACTTTTGATGTTTGGGCAATTAAGTTTAAGTTAGACATTGTTGGTGATCTAACATGAATATTAAGTGATAGATGCAAGGAATGTCCAAGTATGGAGACTTGGTAAGGAAAGACCAAGTATGGAGACTTGGCAAGGGAAATCCAAGTATGAAGACTTGGTGGCATAAATCCAAGTATGTAGTCTTGGCGGCGTAAGTCCAAGTGTAACTTGACAATGGAAGTCCCAGAGGCTCGACCTCTTGGCAAAGGAAGATCTGATAGCATGACAAAGCCAAAGGAAACACTTGAAGGCAAGCGTAACGGGTGAGGAGTCGTGGACTCGGATGTATCCTAAAGGCACGAGACTGATAGAAGAAGTTTGAAGGCTTAGGTCTAGGCTAAGGGTAAGTGTAAAGTATGAGAGAATCATACTTGATACATTAAACCTCAGTTTTGAGGTGTACTAGTCGATTGATGTTTTGTTCCAATTGATTGGTCATTGTTGCAGGCAAACAGAAGGAAGTTATCCTCGTCCAGTGCCTCAACTAGTATCTTGAGGTACTCGGGTGATGAGAGAAAGCCACTTGAGTGATGTTCTGCTCGGGTGCATGAGCGGTGCTCAAGCCATGCAATGCTCGGGAAGTCTCGAGTGGAAGTTCCCCACTTGGGAAGTCTCGAGTTCAACTCGGGAAGTCCTATGTGGTGCTTTAGAAGTCTCGAGCAAAAATTTCCAGCTCAGGAAGTCTAGAGCGGTGCCCGGGAAGTTCCGACCGATGCTCGAGAAGTTTCAAGTGGGACTTAGGAAGCCTAGAGCAAGCTCGAGAAGTTTGTCCCGAGTAGAGCTCAACTCCACACTCGAGCAATTGATAATAGTGGGCTTGAGCGATTGAGAAACTCGGTGCTCGGGAAATGTTGGAGCTCGCACTCAGAAGTGAGGCACGCTCAACTAGCACCTCGATAAGGTTAATAGTTGAGGTAGCACCTTGACTAATAGAGTGACCATTGAGCTACAATGTTCACAAGCCATTGGAGGCGTTCGGACCGGCTGTGACAACATGTTCCAAACTCTATATAAGAGGGGTGTTGGAGCTTGAAGAATGACTGGATCTTTCATAGAAAACATCCTAAACCTTTCTAAGTTTTTCTAAGTTCCTATCCACTAAATCTCTTCTTCAAGAGCTCATTCATCCAACCTTTTAAGAAGAAGAGATTATTGTTGTAAGAAGGTGTCTCCACCTTGGTGTTCATCCAAAGGAGAAAATAGTGAAAGCTTGCAAGAAGAGTAATTCATCTTAAGGATTGTCGTTGAGTAGGAGTGGATCTACGAACCATGTTACATCTCATGTTAGCATTGTTCTTCTCATTTTTCATTCTAACTTTTGTTGTGTATGTGCTTCCACTAACAAAGTTGTAGAAAGAGTCAAAGAAAGGCTATTAGCCTTAACAAGATCCCCAACACAGGGCTTACGAATAGCTTGTCCATGCCAAGCTGAGAATAAGCGCTTCTGGCAGTCTAGGGCTTACGAATGGTCTGGCCATGCCGAGTTGAGAATGAGTGTTTCTAACGGTTCAAGGCTTACGAATGGTTTGGCCATGCCAAGTTGAGAATAAGCACTTTGGCCAATTTAGGTCTTATGAATGATCTGACCGTGTCGAGCTGATAATAAGCATTTTGAACAGTTCAGGGCTTACAAATGGCCTAGCCATGTCGAGCTAAGAATAAATGCTTCAAGAAGTCTAGGGCTTACAAATTTTTTGGTCGTGTCGAGTTGAAAAAGTGCTTCGGATAGTCCAAGGCTTACGAATGGTTTGGTCATGTTGAGCTGAGAATAAGCACTTTGGGCGGTCCAAGGCTTACGAATGGTCTGGCCATGCGGAGCAATAATAAGCGCTTCGAGCAGTCTAGAGCTTATGAATGGTCTGGCTATGTCGAGCTGAGAATAAGTGCTTCAGGCAGTCTAGGGCTTACAAATGGTCTGGCTGTGCCGAGCTGAGAATAAGCTCTTTGAGCGATCCAAGGCTTACAAATGGTCTATTGTGCTGAGCTGAGAATAAACGCTTCGGGCGATCCAAGGCCTATGAATGGCCTAACCGTGTCGAATAGGAACTCCACTCCTCCCCGCTGCACATTTTTGGAGGAATAATAAAAAGAATACTTCGAAGGAGCCAAATAGAACTCCACTCCTCCCTGTTGCACTATGTCGGGGAAATAATAATAAAAAAAATACCTTGGTCGAATGGAATAGGAACTCCACTCCTCCCCACTACACTTTGTTGAGGGAATAACATGCTACAACCAGACCTAGGGCTTACGAACAACCTTAGCCTTAGGAAGAGAAAACAAGCGATACTCTCAACGATATGGCATCATTGATCAATCAATGAGCAAGATACGAGCCATGAAGAAGAAAACTTGGGCTTTAGAGAAGTATGGAAGAGCTCGAGCTTGTAGTTGCAACAAATAACTCGAGAGGCTCAAATTAAGGTTCGGGACTCTTTCTTTTTCTCTTCGCTCAGTCTGGAGTTTTTGCTTACATAAATCAAAATCCTATCTCTCTTCACACTTGAGGTTGTCTTTTCTTTTATTGTTTGGATTTTCAATCCTTTTGTTCATTTCAATGAACGAGGTGGTTTGTTACCCTCCTTTCCTCTTCAAGTAGTAACTCTATGATGTTCAATGGAACTGCAGCCCAGGAAGGTTGATGCTCATGAACATCAATACCGCCGAGGAAGAATAACTTTGGTGCTCGAGAACCCAAGTGCTCTCGGATGAGCGAGCTTTCGAGAAGGGGCTCCATCGCTCGGGCGAGTGAGCACTAAGAAGAAGGAGCTAACCCTTGGCTAGTGATTACTCAAGAAAATACTTCTGGTACTTGGACAGATCTACGCTTGGAAAATTCCTTCTAGTGCTTGAATAGGCAAATGCTCGTGAAAGACGAATGGAGCTCAACTAGAATGTTGCTCGGGCAAGCGGTGATCGGGCATGCTGGCGAGCAATGCTCGGGTGAGCTAGAGAGAAATGTTCGGGTGAGCAGGCGAGTGGTGCTCGGGTGAGCGACTGAGTTGTGCTTAAGCGCAAGGGGGAACGGTGCTTGGATAGAGCGGGAGCACATGTGAGCGGGTGCTCGAGCAAGCCATAGGGAACTCCAACAACTTTTAGAGGAAATCATTGAAGATAATGGCGTGGGAGATAGATCTACTTTCCGTGGAGTGTTCCTCGAGTGTGCTCAGTGAGAACAACATGGTAGGCCTACTAAAGCCAGTGCGTCTTTGTTCAAGGGTGGAGCTGCTGTCAGCAACAAGGAGATGTTGATGGTTCAGGCAAAAAGCAATCAGAGTCAGAAGAATTCCTCTGATTTGGCTTTGTTTGGAATTATTGCTCTAGAGGATGTGGAAATGGTGGAGAAGCAGCTAAAAGAGCACAACACCCATTGATTCCCACCTATGGTATGGCTTGCCAGGCTATGAGGAGTACCCACCACCGTTTACAGGCTGGTTACTATTCTCTCGCCGGCATTGAGCTGCCAAAAAAATTCCTTGCCCACTAAATGTCTAGAGGAAATGGATAGAAAGAGGTGTTGAGACATCATTGAGGGTTGTTGTGAGGCTTGAAGAGGCGCAAGTGCATTTGTGAGACCAAAAAAGAAGGCTCCGATGATCTATGATAAAGTTATAGTAGCAAGCCTGATTGTTCCTAGTGTAACTTAAGTGGCACCCCATAACTGAGTCCTCTCATAAGATCATTCATTTCCCCTTCTCGCTTGCACCGGTGTTCTCGGGAAGAGAACTCTGGCACTCAGACAGGCGGGGAGGAATGAAGTATATTTTGGCTATGCATCTAAATGGAATGGAAAAGAACTCACCTTGGTCAAATGACCGGAAGGGATGAAGTGTGACTTGGATGAGGGGCTAAGTGAAAAAGAGCTTACCTTGGTCGAGTGGCAAAAAGGGACAAAGTGTACTCTCGGTCGAGCTTCCGAGTGAAAACTTAACTTGACCGAGTGGTCGAAAAGAATTAAGCTACGAAGCCCAATAATCCAAAGCTGGGAAATGATGTAATTGAGAGGTGTCCTAAGGCAAATGTCTTAGATGTTATTAATAAAATTCACTATTTAAATGTACATTTTCTATGTATGTGATTGGATCTTAAACTCATCTACTAAAGTCCATAATATGATATATAACATGAGAGAAATTATGATTGGATCATAATTAGTGAATATCTCATCTTGTGTAATTATGAAAGTATTGAAATGATCCCTAGTCGATAAATTGATGAGATTGAACATCATCAATTCTGTGAGACTAGCATATGTTATACTCCTTGGTTTATCCAACCATTCGATACTCACTGAATAGAAGCATAGGGATGCTGAGAGTAAATATGTGGATGCTAGTTAGGGTAACTAGTTCATTGTAGTGACCTGCTATGAGACTTCATATGGTTTTCATGTCGAGGAAGATTTCATTGCATCTCAAGTGCGAGTTTCCTCAGACTTGAGGTATTCAAGTCATCTTAATCATGGTGACTTATACTTTGACTTCTTCGCAGCCATCTCCATAGGAGATGTTACTCCGGGTTGTTGGGTACAAGTTAAAATGAAGATGTTTGAATAGTCCACAGAGGATTCACCACTTCTTATAAAGGAGATGTATACCCTAAGCCTCTTGTCATGATTCTTACTCAGAAGTCTTTGGCCAGAGCAAGCATGTTAAGAAGACAGTCTTCTTGGAAACATATAGGAGTAACTTGAATCCACATGATAAGAAACTAACTTGGGTTAGGTGTGGTGTAGTCAACCTAGTGGGGATGCACACATAGACCATGTCCTGAACCAAGTGGGTATAAGATGAGTGAAAGGAACATGGACATGAACAACTGAAGTCGTTGAAGGGTTCAGAAATGTTTTGAAATTAACATTAGACTTTTCGATCAATTGGGGATCATAATGTATAGCTAGGTGTCACTCATAATCGATTCATAATTAATGGATTAATTATGAATGATCAACATAGCTAGGAACCTATTGGGTCACACGTAATACGAGTGATCTAGGGATGTAAAACAAGTTTAGTAATGAGATTCTCAAAGAGACAGGTAAAGAGGGCATGAAAGAGGATTATAGAACCTCCCACAGTTGTGCTAATGCTTAGCACAACCATGCCCCATACAACCAAGCATAAATGGAGCAAAAAAGACCAAACACAGCTGTGTCGGGGCTAGCACGGGCATGCCAAGCTCTATCTCTAATAGCATGGCCATGGTAGTGGGCTCCACGGCCTGCCCATGGATCCCTCCATGGTCGTGGCCAACATGGCCAAATTATGGCCATGACAAAGAGCTCCACAGATGTGGCCAAGCTCCACGGTCAAGACGTGGAGCACACCTCAGCCATGGATCGAGCCGCCGTTTTGAGGGCTTTCGAGTAAGGTCATCTCCTGGGTTTTCTTACCATAATTACATGTTAATTATAGTAAGATTATTCAGTTTAATGCTTCTATAATACCCTAAACATGAGAACTAAATAAAGATCTCATGATAATTTTTGGGAGAGTTTTTTCTTCCTTTATGTGGGTGTCGTCTCTTCTTCCTCTCTCTCCATCTTGCCTACGCCGATTGGCTAGCATCAACCAGAGTCAAAAACTTGTTCTCTTGGAGTTGTCCCAAGGGATCTCATAGTGGATACCGATAGAAAGCAAAGCTTGTCAGCTTTGCTCTTTATTTCTATGGATTTAAAAAGAATTCTGAATGTATAAGCTCTAAACTTATTTTAATGAAAATATTTACATATTGCCTATGTTAATATGCGAAATCCTGGCCCCCGGGATGTCTGGGATGGAATAAAAATTTTATTTTATTACTCTTCCACTGCTTTTATATCAAAGAATATCCAATATGAGAAGCCACCCATCCAAGCATCCGGACAAGAAATAAAGACAATGCACATTTGTGTAGGATCGAAATGCTCCGAGAGAGGGGGTGAATCTCGGAGGTTACAAATTTCTTTATATTTTAAAAACTTATTTTGAAACATGAATATGCAGCAGAATAAATAGATAGAGAGGCAAGCATTTTTACTTGGTTCACAACCCTAGCCGGGTTGCTACTCCAAGGCTCGTAGCTCTTCCGAGAGCTAGCTCGATGGGCAATCACTATAAGACCCTCCAACTCGAGAACTCTCGACTTCGGAGGGGTTTGCTTTTTACAACAATGAGAAATAGGTAACACTCTACCTTCTCTTTTGAAATTAAGTACACAAAGCGAAAATGAATACAAGCAAGTAAGAACTAAAGTATACCGACACTTTTAGGACTATCGAAGTAGGCTCGGAGTGTCGGAATTTCGTCTTCGTATAGGTATGGAGCTCTTGTGGACGACAACGAATAGTAGCAGCACTTGGACGTAGTAGATGAGTTAAGTTCTGAGCTGGTCGTGAATTTCTTTTATAAATCTTTTCCAGTCGACTAGAATGTCCTCTAGTCGACTCCACATCAGCCCATCGATATGGTACTTCAGGTCTTCCAGTCGACTGAACACTCCCCAGTCAACTCCAAGTCACCTGGCTCCTCATCGAGAAGTTTGCCTCTCCAGTCGACTGAAAATCTTTCCATCTGTGCTGTCAGATCTTCGATCGATCACCAGCTAATCCTGCCAACTAGGTATCCAGTCGACTAACTCGTACTCAATCGACTAGACTTCAGTCGATTGGAATCCATTCATTCGATTGATCCCTGCAAAACAAGATTAGCACAAGCAAACAATATGAAATATGATAGCAGTAGTAAAACTACTCGATCTCGACTTCTAAGTCCCACGCGGACAATCCGTCGGATCGACGCCTAGCTTTGTCCCCCTACAGATGACTCGGCCTCACCTCTCCACTCGAGGCTTACCTGCCGACTGCCCTATCAGACTTACCATTCTTGACATCCGATTTGACCCACCAGAGCTTCCACCAATTGTCCGATATTCCTGACCCAATTGGACTTCTTGTCGATTGTCTGGTGATGTGTTATTTTCCGCAAGTGCACGGTTGTCGTCAAGTAATAAAAATATCGATCCCACAGGGATTGGAACAATTACCGAATGATCGTGATACCAAGTTATCTAGTAAATCAATGTATGGTTTAAGCTAAGAAACTGAGCAGTCAATAACAACGAATGAGAAGAATGAGCTAAAAGTCGATAGTTGAGGAGAATCTCAGGATATGGGTTTCACCACGTCGATGATTTATAAGGTGATTTGATTCTTTCCTACCCCTATTAGAGTTTGTTTTGATGGAACCTATCCTAAGGTAAATCAACGGCCCCTTTCGAGGTCTACGCTGACTGTACCTATCAAATTCAATTTACCTGTCACGGTGTTCGAGCATAGGGGATCATAATCAGCTAAGGGGACCTGTCACGAGACCCCCGCAAACCTCCCTATTCTTACCTCTGTCACTAGGTAGAAACTAGATTTGATAGATCCATTAAGTCCATAAGAGTTCCTCTAGAGTCAAATTTCCTTTTTTCACGGTAGGTTTGCACACGGGACCATAATCAGCTAAGGGGACCTGTCACGAGACCCCCGCAAGCCCTCGTAGATACGCTACCGCTACTTGATGTGAGAGTTTATCCCTAGTTGGTTCGGGTTTCGGGAACTTGGGTTCACTGCTAGGTACTTCCCTTAGCTCCTTAGGTTTGTCAATAAGAATCCAACGAAACCAAATCAACACAAACAATAATTTAAGTAGTATAGATTATATCATCATCGAAATCGTCAAAGGGCTACTCCCATCCTACGATTACAGGACACTACTCCATAGTCTGACAAGAGTTGCTAGAGAAAGAAAATACAATACTGGATGCCATCTGCGTTCCTCTGCCGACTCCTTCTCTTTTGCTTCCTCTGTTGTCGATCCCTTTGCCCTCTTCTCTCCTCCTTTTTGACCATCCGCCGTCCTCCTTTTAGGGTTAGAATATCTTCTCTTTTATAGCCTTGCCTCCTCTTCAATTTAAGGCAATAGATTCCCTTTCTAATTGAGACGAAGATCCTGATTGCTCGCAGAAAAGGAAGGTCGAATCGAGCCAACACGCCCATGCCACATGAGGGCACCGGCGTGTCGCGTTTCACATGCGGTTACGTTTGAATGGGCGGTCGCGGCCGCATAGGGCGTGTTGGTCGCCGGAATCACCGGCACGTGCGTGTTGCTCTTTGAACTCGGGCGTGTTGTCTGCTGGCTCTCATGACACAGGCGTGTCGATTCCGAGCACGCCTGTGTTGTTTTGATACGCCCTTCTTCTTCGCCCTGTTAACACAAAAACACCCTGACAGCAGTCTCTTCCTCCAAAATATGCTAAACTTAACTGAATCATGATAAAATACATGTCTAGGATATGAAATGAGATAAAATGCACATATATAAAGTAGTGAAAACATAGCATGATTTACCCACATCAAAATCCCCTAGTCTTAAACTTTTGCTTGTCCTCAAGCAAAGAAAACTCAAAAGACAACTTATTTGTGGGAATACTAGACACCATCCAGAAGTATACAATCTGATCTTAATCTTTTCAAATCATTTCTAGTTGCCAAGTTTGAAAGATCCCTATATAGTGCACGTGAAAAGTTGGACTAAAGTCATTGGACACCAATCCGGATTTGCCATTCCTTCTATCGTAGAGCATTCTTATTTCCGGCATAGAGGCACTTACCTACCTTAATGCATGGATCATTCTTACCTATCATCAAAAGGTCTCAAAGGAGCACTTTCTAAGAAGAGAGAAGGAAAGGAATTATAGAGAGCATTTCCCCAGTAACTAGTTAGTCTCAAAGGGGCACCTTTTAGGTGTTTCCCCAGTAACTACTTGGTCTCAAAGGGGTGCTTGAAAACAATTCCTAGAGAGTATTTCCCCAGTAACTAGTTAGTCTCAAAGGGGCACCTTTTAGGTGTTTCCCCAGTAACTACTTGGTCTCAAAGGGGTGCTTGAAAACAATCCTTTTTTTTTCACAATACTTCTAGGAAAGTGTTTCTCCGAACTAAATTGCACAGGCAAGTCTCCAATGGAAAATTGAGTACTCATCTGATATGGGGGATTTAAATCTTTTTTTGGATACCTCAAACCTATAGACCGTGTTAGAAGTGAAATAGGGTTCTTATCAAATAGGCAAAAAGGAATATCATGATCCGACCAATGTTCAGTTGTATTACGCTAGATGATATAAAAATGCAATGTTATGATATATGAAAAGATGCAAACAAAATAGCACTAACCAGACTAAAAATCTAAGTAGAGATAGCATAAGCAGTAAAGGATGTGCATCGAAACTCACAAAATAGCTCAAGGTGGTCTTTAAGCGCGACATAGGAGGGTCGTGTCAATTTGGCACGCAGTGGCACGTTTAACATGTCGTGTCCTGTAAACCTGAAAAAAATGTAAAACTCAAAATCAAATAAAATAAAATAAAATTACTAAAAAATGAAAATAGCTTGGGTTGCCTCCCAAGAAGCGCTTGTTTAAGGTCGTTAGCTTGACCCTCGCTTATCCCCTAGTTTTGGGGATATGGCTCGAGGAGTGTGCTCTGCCTCTCTTCCTCCTCAACCACTGTGGTGTTAGGTTGGGGTCGAAATCTCCACTCTTTATCCTCAAAATCCCTTCGAGCTTATTAAGATAAGTTTGTTCTGATGCTCCTTCTAGTGCTATTGATGAAACTATCAATCCTACAACAAACATCAAAAATAAAAGGTCATTAACACTTTTGAAAGGTCAATTCAATTTTGTCGCTTCCAAATGCAAGTGAGAGTTTGTGGTTCTTGACATCTATCATTGCCTCGCAGAGCCAAGAAAGGTCTCCCCAAAATGAGTGGAATGCATGGGTCTTCATCCATGTCAAGCACTACAAAATCGGCAGGAATAATAAAATTTCCCACCTGCACTGGTACATCTTCTAAGATTCCCAAAGGATATCTAATTGAGCGATCGGCTAACTGCAAGGCCATAGTAGTTACTTTCATTTCTCCCAAATCCAATTTCTTGCATATGGAAAGAGGTATCGATTGACACTGCACCCAAATCGCAAAAAGCCTTATCAAAATTTGAGTCATTAATTATGCAAGGTATAGAAAAGCTACCGGATCATTTAGTTTGGGAGGTACCGTTCTTAATTAAAGCACTGCACTCGTCAGTAAGAGCCACTGTTACATGCTCCTCGACTTTTCTTTTATTGGTTAAGATGTCCTTCAAGAACTTAGAGTATGTAGGCATTTGTTGAAGAGCTTCTATAAAAGGTATATTGATATATAGCTTCCTAATTACCTCAAGGAACTTACCAAATTGTTCATCCAATTTTTCCTTAATCACCTTTGAGGAGGGATAGGGGCTTATATGTTCTTGGTTCCTATTCGACACGCTGTGTTGTTTGGCACACCGGGCGTGTTGTTCTGCTGGAATGACCCGACACGGTGTGTTACCGACACGCTCGTGGCCTCGGCGTGTTGCTCAACACACGCCCGGGTCGTGGTGTGTTGCTCAACCCAGCGCGTCGCTTGTCATCTTCCAACTCCGACACGCCGTCGTGTCGAGGTCGCTTGTTTAGCTCTGTCTCCTTCTAAAATCCTTCCACTTCTCAAACTTATAGAATTACAATGCTCTGGGTTTATCAATTTCCGTGAAATCTGCAAGGCCCTTGATGGTGGCAATTTGGGAAATTTGATTTTCCAAAGATTCTTGTGTGATTAGTCAAATTATCAACCTTGCTTCCCAACCGCTTGATTGCCTCGGTATTATTTTGATGTTGCCTATTTGATTCTACAACATGTCACAAATTCATCATTTATCTTCCTGACATGTGATAAAATTTTCCATCATCTTTCTAAGCTCGACTTGGGTCTGAAATCAAGGTGCTCCAAAGTTGTTACGTCGGAAGAATTTTGATGGGCTCTATCTGTTGGGATGATTTCTCCAACCGGGATTATGCGTGTTTGAGTAAGGGTTGCCACCATTAGGCTTCGATTAAAATTATTCAACGATCAACTTGCTCAATCCCGGCTCCGATGATGGTGCGTGTAGGATTTGGAGTTCATCGCTACGTGTCTGTTACACCACGCATCTCGTAAGTGACATTAGATGAGTTTACGGTGATACATTAAAATGTTCGAGCTTTTGAGTTAATGCATCGACTTTTGCCCGAGTAGATCAATGGTACTTACCTCAAACTTACTGCATTTTAGTTTGATATCCTCGCTCAGAGCCCATTGGTGAGAATTCATTGCCACATTCTCGATGATCTCAAAAGCTTCATCCAATGTTTTGTTCATAAGAGCTCCTCCCGCAGCAGAATCAAGAGAAACCTTAGTAGCATACGAGATTCCATTGTAGAAAGTATGCACAATGAGCCACTTCTCCACCATGATGAGGGCATTGTTGTAGTAATCCCTTAAATCATCCCTGTGCTTCAAATAATGTTTCTCCATCCTTTGCAAAATTAGTGATTTGATGGTGAAGACTTGCGCTTTTCGGGTGGAAAATACTTGTCTAAAAATCTTTGCTCGATTGATCCTGTAGTTATACAATCTCTGGAAGAGAGTGTAGCCAAGCTCGCTTTGTCCCAAGAATGAGAAAGGAAACAAGCGCAATCTAATAGCATCGGAGGCTCCATTCAGTTTAAAGTCTCGCAAAATTCCAAAAAATACTTCCAAGTGCAGATTTGGATCTTGAGGTGCTCCTCCGAATTGATGCATGGACCATAGATAGTAGCGCTGGTTTTAATTCAAATTGTTTGCTTCAATAGGGGTCTTCTAATACTGATCTCAATCCTTGTACTAGGTGCCGCATAATCCCTTAAAGGTTTATTTTAGTTCCGTCAGCCATGTCGAGGTCGATTGTTTTCTGAGGTTCTTGAAATCGTTTTCTAGCAAGGAACGTTCTCTCTAACTCATGATAAATATCGAGAATTTACCTTTTAAGTCCGTTCATGCAACAACAAGAGAGTCTCCCAAAACAAGAATAATAGATACAAAAGAAAAATAGGAACAATCAATATTGAACAAGAATTCGGATCGAAATCTAGATTAACTAAATCACGCTCAATTCAATATTGAGTGCCAATCCTGCGGCGCCAAAAACTTGATGTGTTATTTTCCGCAAGTGCACGGTTGTCGTCAAGTAATAAAAATATCGATCCCACAGGGATTGGAACAATTACGAATGATCGTGATACCAAGTTATCTAGTAAATCAATGTATGGTTTAAGCTAAGAAACCGAAGCAACTCAATAACAACGAATGAGAAGAATGAGCTAAAAGTCGATAGTTGAGGAGAATCTCGTGATATGGGTTTCACCACGTCGATTATTTATAAGGTGATTTGATTCTTTCCTACCCCTATTAGAGTTTGTTTTGATGGAACCTATCCTAAGGTAAATCAACGGCCCTTTTCGAGGTCTACGCTGACTGTACCTATCAAATTCAATTTACCTGTCACGGTGTTCGAGCATAGGGGATCATAATCAGCTAAGGGGACCTGTCACGAGACCCCCGCAAACCTCCCTATTCTTACCTCTGTCACTAGGTAGAAACTAGATTTGATAGATCCATTAAGTCCATAAGAGTTCCTCTAGAGTCAAATTTCCTTTTTTCACGGTAGGTTTGCACACGGACCATAATCACTAAGGGGACTCACACGAGACCCCATAAAGCCCTCGTGAGATACGCTACCGCTACTTGACAGGAGTTTATCCCTAGTTGGTTCGGGGTTTCGGGAACTTGGGTTCACTGTTAGGTACTTCCCCTTAGCTCCTTAGGTTTGTCAATAAGAATCCAACGAAAACCAAATCAACACAAACAATAATTTAAGTAGTATAGATTATATCATCATCAGAATCGTCAAAGGGCTACTCCCCATCCTAAGATTACAGGACACTACTCCATAGTCCGACAAGAGTTGCTAGAGAAAGAAAATACAATCTTGGATGCCATCTGCGTTCCTCTGTGACTCCTTCTCTTTGCTTCCTCTCTTGTCGATCCCTTTGCCTCTTCTCTCTCTCCTCCTTTTGACCATCCGCGTCCTCCTTTTAGGGTTAGAATATCTTCTCTTTATAGCCTTGCCTCCTCTTCAATTTAAGGCAATAGATTCCCTTTCTAATTGAGACGAAGATCCCGATTGCTCGCGAAAAGGAAGGTGAAATCAACACGCCCATGCCACATGAGGGCACCGGCGTGTCGCGGGTTTCCCACAGGGCGTGTTACGGTTTGAACTGGGGCGTGTCGCGGCTGCATAGGGCGTGTTGGCTGCTGGAATCACCGGCACGGGCGTGTTGCTCTTTGAACTCGGGCGTGTTGTCCGCTGGCTCTCATGACACAGGCGTGTCGATTCCCAACACGCCTGTGTTGTTTTGATACACCCTTCTTCTTCGCCCTGTTAACACAAAAACACCCTGACAGCAGTCTCTTCCTCCAAAATATGCTAAACTTAACTGAATCATGATAAAATACATGTCTAGGATATGAAATGAGATAAAATGCACATATATAAAGTAGTGAAAACATAGCATGATTTACCCACATCATCTGGTATCCTGACCCAACCGATCTTCATGCAAAATGTTCGGTCCACTCGACCCATCTGGACTTTATGCCTGGTGTCCAATCCTCTTGATCTGTCAAGACATCTACCTAGTATCTGATCAACACGACCTACTAGGACTTCCTGTTAAGCTTGCACACTTAACACTCATATCAAAACACAAGTAAATCATAACTTTAACTATGGTTCATACATCAAAACTAAGGAGTGATGCTCTCTGCACCAACAATCTCCTCCTTTTTGATGTATAACAACACATCAGTTAAAGTTAGGAGAATCAATTTACAATATTCAAATTTAGCATATATCAAGAATGCATTTGAGCTAAAAATGTATATGCATGAGATGCTCATATGCAAGAAAAGTTTTACTTTAAATTTTTCTAGTTTTAACCCTTTTTCTCTCAAATCTAACTTTAACCCTTTTCTGTCTCTCTCCCCCTTTGGCATACATCAAAATCATTATTTAACAAATGTCACAATTTAAAGATGAGGATTAAAGTTTTTCAAAAATAACTAAAGATTATAAACTTGCTTGACAAGCTTCACCAAAAATGCCTATGATTTATGAAATTTTGAAAATAATTTATCAATGCTCCCCCTAAATCAATGCAATAAGATTTTCTTTTAAAAATGGTATCTCCCCCTTAATCTTTGGAAATGGGATTTTTTTTTTTGAAATTTTCAAACTTCTAGATTTAAATGAACCTTAAAGTTTTCAAAATTAAGTTAAGATGATGCAAATGAAATAACTTCTTCTTAGCATATTCTTTCCACAACCTTTTGAATGTCATAAAGTCCCCCATACATCAAAACCTAAGTGATACTTCTAGTGCATTTTTAAATTTGAAATTAGTCTTAGAAGAGGTTGTTTTCATTAGTTTGAGAATAATCCATATTAAAATATATTTTATATATTTTAAAAAATAATGTTCAAGATAGTTTCTCATTAAAGATTCTAAACAAGGATCCTATCATGATTTGTTTTAGATTTAAAAAATATTTTAAGTTTAGATTTAGTCTAACTTGTTGGTGCAATCGACCCAGGTCACGATTGACCAGACTCGAGTTTGACTCGAGCAATATTTTGATGTTCGACAAAACGTATGACAATGTGATTGTCAAGGGAAAGTCCAAGTTGTGAGTACTTGGCATGAGAAGTCCAAGCATGGGTCTTGGCAAGGGAAAGTCCAAGCCTTGAGTATTTGGCACCAAAAGTCCAACATGGGTTGGCAAGGGAAAGTCCATGCTTGAGTCTTGGCATTTGGAAAGTCCAACATTGGGTTGGCATGGAAAGTCCAAGGGTGTAGTCTTGGCCACGTAAGTCCAAGGGTGTAGTCTTGGCGGTGAAAGTCCAAGTCATGGGTACTTGGCAATTGAGAAGTCCAAGGGGTGATATTGGTGGCGTAAAGTCCAAGGGTGGAGTCTTGGCAGCATAGTCCAATGGTTGGCGGCATAAAGTCCAAGAGGAGTCTTGTCAGCGTAAGTCCAATGTGCCTTGGCAGTGTAGACCACATTAGCATGACAATAGTTGATGGAAGCACTTGAAGGCTAGCGTAGATGAATAAGTCATGGATAACTTGGAGGGATCCGATAGGTGTGAGGCTGATGGAGGTGACTAGAAGGCTTAGGTCAAGGCTAAGGGTGATCTAGCAAGTATGAGGGCATCATACTTGGTGTTAAACCTCATGGTTGAGGTTTGTCAGTCGAATGGGGTTATGAACCAGTCGATTGGTCAAGTGTTTTGACACTTGGCAACCGAGTCGACACTCAGCAGTCGACTGGGATTATGACCAGTAGACTGTCGTGAGTCGACTAGGGTTCAATTGTGGCAAAAATGGCCTAGTAGTTGACTGCTAGCATTGACGATCAATCGATGGTCCGAGCAATGATCGGCCGGGTTCGACCGCTGAGCAGAATGCCCGTAGCCAATCGGGCAATCGGCCATAGCATCGCAATGATCGAATGTTGGCCGATCGATGAGAGTCCGGTTGGACTCTTTCCAGCGTGGATCGAACCGTTGTCTCACAACAACAGTGTCATCAGTCGAATTGATGTTTTTAGCAGTTGACTGATAGGTGCGAAATCAGCCCGTTGCAGGTTAAAAGGAGCAGCTCGTGGGAGATTTCATCATTGGTTCTTTGGGAGCTTTCTTGAGGTGATTTGAAGGTGAAGTGCAGGTGTATTTCTGGGTCCTTCAAGCTCATCCAAACTACCAACAAGCAAGCGCTCAAAGCCCTAGTTTGTAAAGTGTTCTTTACATTTCAGCTATATTTTGCTTGTATTTCTTCATATTACTATTGTAATTACTTGTATGAGATTTCTCCGCCTCCAACTTATTATCAAGAAGGAGTATTTAAGTAGTGGTGTGTGTTTACATCGCTAGAGCTCATTTGAGCTCAATCCGTGGAGTCGGAACCTTGAGGTTCTGAACCACGTTACATCTTGGTATTGTGATTGTGCTTGTGTGTTTAGTTTGTGTATTTCATTATTTCCGCTGCATATACTAACTCTTATAGCAAGCACGCGATCAAATTTCGATCAAGCAACGACAACACTATTCACCCCCCCCCTCTAGCGGGCGCACAGGTCCTAACAAGTGGTATCAAAGCTTGGAGCTCTTCTACGGACTAACACCAAAGAGCAAAAGCTCTAAAGAAGATGGAGCTCAATGAGAGATTGGGTGATGACATCAACATTCCACCTTCCTTCGACTGCGAAGACTTCGCATATTGGAAAGGTAGAAGATGTATTTTTTAATGTGTGATTATGATAATTGGATAAGTGTGATGGTAGGGTTTGATACTCCAAAGGATGAAGAAGGAAGAAAAATCAAGAAGAAGAATTGAAGTCATGAACAACTCCGATACTTCAATATAAACAATAAGGTAATGGATATTTTGCTTAATGTAATCTCTAATGACATTTTGATCAAGATAGGGGATTGTAAATATGCCAAGGAGCTATGGAGCAAATTGACGAAATATCATGAAGACTCATCATTGGCTCAATTGGAAAGAGAGCTTGAATAAGAGGAAGAAAGCTCATCCTTACAAGAAAGTGAGGATTCGGAGGTCGAGGAGTGTTCAACATCCGAGGAGGAAGAAGAGGTGGAAGAATTGGAGGTTGAAAGGCCATCAACGTCCAAGGAAGAGGTAGAATTGGAAGAAACCTCCACCTTTAGGATTGAGGGGGAGGAGAGATCATCTACTCCGGAACAAGAGCACAATCAAGGAATACCATCGACTTCCGGAAGAGATGAAGAAGCACAAACATCCACCGATGACCTAGGTAACTCAAGCATTTCGATAAATACTAAAAATCATATAATATGCTTTGAGTGTAGGGAAGTCGGGCACTACAAGAGCAAATGCCCTAAGAAGGTCAAGAAAAGTCAACCGGCACCAAAATTCCAAGAAAAGTCAAAAGAAGCCGGAACCCCGACAATTAAAAGCAAGGAGCACGTGGTGTGCTTCAAATGCAACCAAAAGGGTCATTATAGGAGTCAATGCCCTAGGGGGAGCAAGAAGGTCAAAGGGGCCACACATGTAGGGGAGCTTTAAAAGCAAACCCTAAGGTATATTTTAATGCACCTTCTAGTTCTATGATTAAAAAGCATGTTTTTAGTACTCTTTCTATTACTCATGAAAAGCAATCTAGTAAAAATAGGCTTTATTGCTTAGGAGCTAAAAATGTCAACTTTAGAAATAAGGAGAAATTTGGGACTAATGTCCCTAGAAAAATTCTACCTAAGGAGTCTATTAGGAAGGTAGAAAACCATCTAGAGTTTAATTCAAAGAAATCTAGACATATGCCTAGGAAGGGCAAAAATGAGCAAAGTAACAATGGGCCCACCAAATTAGAAAAATTAGAGTTAGAGAACCAAGTCTTCAGGTCAAGACCCCATAATGTTCCATTCGATTATGGAACACAACCTAAGTCTAGGAAAACCAAGGTCAATAGGGAAGTCATCCCTAAGGTTGACCAAGGTAGATGCCTAGTGGCTAGGATTTCAAGGAAATTTAGGGAAGCCACTAAGAAGGTTACAAGGGGAGTTACCTCTAGAGTTAACCTGGCAAGACCCAAATGACCAAGGCTATCAAGCCTAGAAGGGTCATTAGGAGGGTATCTAGGGAGGTCATCCCTAAGGAATACCTAGTAAACCCAAGGAGCTCCAATAAATATTGGATTCCTAGAAGCGTTATCGATTCACGCTAAATGGGTTAGAGTGTGTCAACTTTAAATGGATGGGTAGTTAACCTAACCATGGTAAAGGTGACACTTTAGGTCATTTTCAAGGTTATGGATACCTTGGAAATAGGTTTGAATTTAAATCCTAAAAGATTTTAAGATGTGTCAATATATTTTTGGGAATTATGAAAAATTAATCAAATTGGCACAATTTAGGTTTAGAGGTTATAGTGTGCCATTTTGGGTTTTTAGCACACTTGGGAGATGAGTGACAATATGGAAAAATGGATTTAATAATAACAAATAACAATTAATATTAAAATTTAGGTATTATATACCTTTATATTTTATTTGTCATGTCTTGATTGTCATATACCATGTTTGTTAGGGCAATCTCTTGCCGTAATATGGTTTTGATGGTGTGGCAAAGGGTTTAAGTTAGTTTGATATGTTGATTTGATATGTGCGTTGAAGTCGTGCAGGACTTAGTAATTCGCACATGGAGCCATGGCGAGTTTCACATCTCATGACTCGTGCCTTGAGTCGGTGAAGGATAGCTTTACGGAAGCCGTGCGCTTGGAGCATCCGAGGGACCGTCGGACGAGGAGCTTAGA
Source organism: Wurfbainia villosa (assembly GCA_025175895.1). Lineage (NCBI taxonomy): Eukaryota > Viridiplantae > Streptophyta > Magnoliopsida > Zingiberales > Zingiberaceae > Wurfbainia > Wurfbainia villosa. The sequence continues at coordinate 35,121,905 of CM045998.1, read as the reverse complement.
GACGCGAAGGAGCATTGCAGAGCCGTGCGCCTGATGCTGCCGAGGGACGTGGCCGCGAACGAAGAGAACTTCAAAGGCGAGGGACTCCGAGGGATGAGAGTGAGCGATTGTAACCCGGGAAGGGTAGCTCTTAGGTGAAACTTGGCCATTTGGCCAAGTGTCGGATGAGTTTTCCCGACACCAGTCGACTGCCATGTCATGGCAGTCGACTGCTCTGAGTCGATCGATGGACCGTCTAATGTGGTCGGTCTAATGTTGACTGAATCAAGTTGATCGGTTGACTACCGGCATAGGCGATCGGTGATGCCGATCGGCTATAAGGGACGGCAGTCGACTGATGTCACTGTGCACGGGCACAGAATGGAGTCGACCTCGTTGAGGACTCGACTGGTTGACATCAGTCGACTGATGGGTGCCATCAGTCGACTGATGCCAGTACCGTTGGATAGTATCCAACGTGGAAAGCGGCCGTTATTGGGCAACGGCTACAGCACCAGTCGACTGATGGGTGCCATCAGTCGACTGATCCTGTGTCAACGGGAAGAAACCCTCTTCCTCTATAAAAAGGAAGGGGGTAAGGCTTTGGGAGGCTAATGCTTATACTCTAACACTCTCCCAAAGTTCCCTAAAGCTTTCCATCCTCTTACCCAAGCTTATTTTCATTATATTTGTAAGAGGAGTGTTGTTGTAAAGAGGTTACCTCCACCTAGCTTTGTGCAAAGGAGAGATCTAGTGGATAGATTGCGGAGTGATTCACCGTGGACGAATCGGACCGTGGATTAGCGGCGTAGCCGTGAACCACGTTACATCTCCGTGTTTGTATTGTCTTTGTTTTATTTCTATTTGCTTGTCTTAGTTTATTGCTTCCGCTTGCGCTAACGTTTTCGTAGACGAGCAAAATACGACATCCAACGAACGAGGGCTATTCACCCCCCTCTAGCCGGCCAATCGATAACCAACAAGTGGTATCAGAGCCAAGTCGTTTGTCGAGGACTAACTGCCGCAACAAACACTTCATCTAAAGATGGCCGGCTCAAACATCCACCCACCGAAGTTCGACGGCGAATTCTCTTGGTGGAAAAAGAGAATGGAGGTATTCTTCGAAACCGACTTTGAAATCCTTTTAATAATGGAAAACGGTTTCGAGTTGCCTAGGAACGAAAATGGGGAGCCATTGGAGAAATGTAGGTGGAGCAAGAGGCAAAGAGAAGAATACTTGGCAAACTCAAAGGCCAAGCACCACCTATACAATGTCCTCTCTCAACAAGAAGTAAATAGAATAGGGGAGTGCTCAAGTGCCAAAGAGATGTGGGAGAGATTGGTTGAACTTCATGAAGGCACTTCGGAAGCCAAGCTAGCAAGAAGAGACCTCCTCCGCTCCCAACTATCAAATATTAAGCTTGAAAAGGGAGAAAAGATAACTTCCCTACATTCTAGAATTAAAGAAATATTAATTGGGCTAACAAGTGTAGGTGAGAAGCTATCAAACCGGGATATGGTAATGAAGGCCATAGATGCCTTTCCCCGGTCCTCAAAATGGAGCTCCATGGTGGACTCATTTTACATCTCCAAGAACTTGGAAGTAAGTACCTTGGAGGAATTTTTCTCAACAATAGAGCTTCATGAGACAAGGCTTGAAGGTATACAAGAAGAGCCTAGAGTCCAAAATTCAAGGGGAGTAGCCTTGTTGGCAAATAAGGGGAAGAAGAAGATGGAAGTTCCCTCCTCCTCATCCGATGAAGCCTCTACCTCCTCCATGGATAGCACGGAAGAAGCCTACATGGTAAGGAAGGTAAGGCGTGCATTTAAGAATCTTAGATTTGATAAATCTCATGATAGGAATAGAAGACCAAGGGGGAAGGTCATATGCTATAATTGCCAAGGAGAGGGGCACATAAGGGACAATTGTCCCCTCCTAAACAAGAGCAAGGAAGAGAAGAAAAAGAAGGAAGAAAAGAAGAAGAAGAAAGGGAGCAAGAAAAAGGAAGAAGAAAAGAAGGCAAAAGGAAGAGGGAAGGCCATGGCACTCAAAGCCAAGACATGGGATGACCTTGCCTCTTCATCCTCATCCGAAGAAGAAGAGCATATCTACTCCAACCTAGCACTAATGGCTCTTCATGACTCGGATTGTTCTTCCTCCTCAAATGAAGAATCAAGCACAAGTGGGGAGAGCTCAAGTGAAGGGGGAGCCTCAACATCCTCCTCATCCGAAGAAGAAGAAGAGGATATGGAAACTATGGTAACGAATGCTTCTCCTAAGAAAATAGTTTCCATAATTTCTAGTTTAACTAAGGAGTTATTTGGCATGAAAAAGAAAAGTAAAAGCATGCTTAGTCAAATTAAGGAATTAGAACAAAAGCTAGAAAATGCATGCTTAAATGATAATGTTTCTTCTTGCCATGATGATGCATGCTCACATGACTATATGCCTTTGGATGTTAATGATGCATGCATAGAGGAAAATAGGGCTTTAAGGGAAAAGGTAGATTATTTAACCAAAGCCCTAGAGAAATTCACAATTGGCTCCAACACATTAAATATGATCATAGGGAGCCAAAGAGCAAGTTTTAACAAAAAAGGCCTAGGATATAAGGAAAAGAAAAATGAAAAGGCCTACAAATGCCTAATAGCTAGGGGACAAGATAAAAAGAAAGTAATTGCTAGAAAATGGATCCCCAAGGAATATCTAGTGAACCCAATAGGAAAGAACTTATTTTGGGTTCCAAAATCCATCCTTAAGGGTTAGAATAACCCTAGGGTAGTCAACCACATGGACCTAACCTATATCATATTTTGGTTGACTTAGGATGACGGGACAACATTTTTTAGATAGTGTTGGGTGATGATAACGTACCCATAAATAGATAATAATGCTTAAATCATGATGATTGATGTAATTCCTATGTATATTTACAATCATGATTTATGTTTTTGAAATTTGGCACGTTATCATAAGAAATAGGTTTGAATCATGCTTTAGGTAATACTTTGTTTATTATCATCATATAATACCTAATGCATGACTATTATTTGATGAATACATGAGTTTCATGATCATAATGTAGAATTCATTCATATATGTCTTTATGATCATGAGGATTATTAGGTTGACACTTAACCATGATAGAATTGCATGAACATATTGGTTAAGTATATACAAATACCCCCTAGGATGCATCTCACACTCACCATAGGCTACCTTGATTGAAAACTTAGCATGAGTGAGATGTTAGGATGATACAAATGTTCACTAATGCCTATGGCATTTAGATGGTCATTTAAAGTATCAAAATAGCAATAATAGACCAATCATGGGGAAGGCTTATGTTTAATTCATAGAAATATTGCCCAAAGATCATGGTTGGATATTTCATATGTTTTCAAAACAATTTCTTACTTTAAAATATATGTATTCATGTTTTGAAACAATTGGATGCAAGACTAGGTGTTAAAATGGATACTCTTATGATCAAAAACCTAGTAGTTTTTAAAGCTTTTTGATTTTTGGCAAATACGTGGAAATATAATGATTTTTCATGAAAACATATTTTTCACTGATAGATATACTTAAAAGAAATGTGTTCCCCAAATTTCATGATTTTTTGAATTTTCTGGAATTTTTAATGCATTTCTAAAATTCGGTCTAAAAATCAGAAAATCCCGAAATTCACGTGCGATCATTGATATACGAACGATCGATAATGGCATTCGATTTTAAATCAACTTGTGGTATTTTCTTTCTATTAGACTTGATGCCATGTGTTTTTAACTTAGTGATAATTTTTTTGATGATGTCAAAGGGGGAGAAAATATTATGTTTAAGTTAATTATAAAAGGGGGAAAAATTTATGATAGGGAGAAATTTACATAGAGAGTTTCATGGATTAAGGGGGAGTTGCATGTTGCTATATCATGATTATGTTTACATGCTTTCTTTCCTTAAAATTTATATCAAATGTTTTTACCTAACTTAAACGGATTGCCACACATCAAAAAGGGGGAGATTGTTAGGGCAATCTCTTACCGTAATATGGTTTTGATGGTGTGGCAAAGGGTTTAAGTTAGTTTGATATGTTGATTTGATATGTGCGTTGAAGTCGTGCAGGACTTAGTAATTCACACATGGAGCCATGGCGAGTTTCACATCTCATGACTCGTGCCTTGAGTCGGTGAAGGATAGCTTTCTGAGCCGTGCGCTTGGAGCATCGAGGACCGCCGGACGAGGAGCTTGGAGTGGCCGGAGGAAGTAGACTTGAGGCAAGAGGCGAAGGAGCATTGCGAGCCATGCGCTGATCTTGCTTAGGGGCGTGGCATGACGAAGAGAACTTCAAAGCGAGGACTCAGGGATGAGTGGCGATTGTAACCGGGAAGGGGTAGCTCTTAGGTGAAACTTGGCCATTTGGCCAAGTGTCGGATGAGTTTTCCCAACGCAATCATTGCCATGTCATGGCGATCGGCCTCTAGTCGATGGGTCGATCATTGGTCTAATGTCGTGAATCAAGTTGATCGATCATTGCCCGGACATGGGCGGTCGGTGATGTAATCGATCGGCTATGAGGGACGGCGGTCGCGATATCCTTGTGCAGACGCGAGAATGGAGTCGACCTCGTTGAGGACTCGGTGGTTGACATCGATCGGGATGGGTGCCATCGATCGGTGATGCGATCTGGTTGGATAGTATCCAGCGTGGAAGCGGCCATTATTGGGCAGCGGCTACGACGCGGTCGGTGATGGGTGCCATCGGTCGGCCCGATCCTGTGTCAACGGGAAGAAACCCTCTTCCTCTATAAAAAGGAAGGGGGTAAGGCTTTGGGAGGCTAATGCTTATACTCTAACACTCTCCCAAAGTTCCCTAATGCTTTCCATCCTCTTACCCAAGCTTATTTTCATTATATTTGTAAGAGGAGTGTTGTTGTAAAGAGGTTACCTCCACCTAGCTTTGTGCAAAGGAGAGATCTAGTGGATAGATTGCAGAGTGATTCACCGTGGATGAATCGGACCGTGGATTAGCGACGTAGCCGTGAACCACGTTACATCTCCGTGTTTGTATTGTCTTTGTTTTATTTCTATTTGCTTGTCTTAGTTTATTGCTTCCGCTTGCGCTAATGTTTTCATAGACGAGCAAAATACGACATCCAACGAACGAGGGCTATTCACCCCCCTCTAGCCGGCCAATCGATAACCAACAATGTCATGACATCATATTCATTTAAATAATATAAATGTCATGATTATGCTTAGGGTTTATCTTTTAATGTCATGTATGTTTAGATTAAATCATATGTCATGACATAATGATCATTGGATATGCTTATTTATGTTATCTTTTATGCCATGATCATTCATGCATTAATTAAAATTGATTTAAGGACTATGGCATGACTTGAAGTCCCATGTATAAGGGAATCAAGTAGTGTTGCCCTAGAAAATGCATGAAACCCTAGTTTAGGATGAACAAAACTCACATCTCACATCACATTAACATGTGTGTGTATTGATACACCCTAGACACATGTGAGATGTTAGGAAATGAGTTAAGTTCAAGGTGCATAGTTTTTGCATCTAGATGAACTTAAACTCAACTTATACCATGGATGAATCATGAGGAAAGCTTGTGTACAAGTCATGTGCATTAAGCTCATAGACCATCGTTCAATATAAGGTTTTAAAATTATTTCAAAATCATTTTGAAAAACTTTGGTGTAGTCTATCTTTTGATAGAAGTCACCATTGATGATGTTGATACAAAGTGAGCTCAAAACAATGAAGTTTTTCTCATTTTTGAACTTTGTATCCAATTCAATATTTTGTTGGTAAATTAATTTTTAAATATTTTTCACCCATTGTATTTGTTATAAGTATTATACATATGAAGTTTCGTGATTTTTCAAACTACGTATAATTACTTATGCATTTCGAAAAACTATTTCTGAAATCTGATATCTGCGTTTTGCAGATATCAGTCGACTGTCGCTTGATGGCAGTCGACTGATTACTATCAGAGTTGGCTGCCAGAACTGATTTCGGGTAAACAAAGAGGTTTATCCCATGTTTCAGCTATGTTAGGCTACCCTAATTGCTCCTAACCCTAGGATATGCTTTGAAAAGCATTGAAAAGGGTGAAAATCCATTGGATATGGATTAGGAGAGTTGTTAGGGTGTGTATCAATTTTAGTATGTGTGAAAGTTCAAGATCGAACTTTTACCCTTAATTTGATGGTTTAGTGTGCCTATTGGCTTAGGGACTCTCCAAGGACATTGTTGGTGCAATAGTCAATGGGGAGGTATCCATCATGAGATAGTGGATATTTTCTTCCTCATGAGGGGGAGAAATGGGAATGTGAGATGCTCAATTTGAAAATTGGGAGAGTGTATAGGAAGCCTCTCTTAAGTGATATGGGATTTATCACTAGGAAGAGTGAAGGCATCCTAGGTGTTTTTGGACTAAGGGGGAGATTGTAAGATCTCATTGGGATATGAGACATTTACACCCTTGGGAGAGAACCTTTTTGATGTATGTCAAAAAGGGGGAGAAGTTAAGATTCCCAATTTGGACAATTGGGATAATTAGATTGAGTTAGTGTTCTAACTCAAAGATATGTGGTTTTGTCAAACATCAAAAAGGGGGGAGATTGTTGGTGCAATCGGCCCAGGTCACGATTGACCAGACTCGAGTTTGACTCGAGCAATATTTTGATGTTCGACAAAATGTATGACAATGTGATTGTCAAGGGAAAATCCAAGTTTTGAGTACTTGGCATGAGAAGTCCAAGCATGGGTCTTGGCAAGGGAAAGTCCAAGTCATGAGTACTTGGCATCAAAAGTCCAACATGGATTGGCAAGGGAAAGTCCAAGCTTGAGTCTTGGCATTTGGAAAGTCCAACATTGGGTTGGCATGGAAATTCCAAGGGTGTAATCTTGGCCACGTAAGTCCAAGGGTGTAGTCTTGGCGGTGAAAGTCCAAGTCATGAGTACTTGACAATTAAGAAGTCCAAGGGGTGATATTGGCGGCATAAAGTCCAAGGGTGGAGTCTTGGCATCATAGTCCAATTGTTGACGGCGTAAAGTCCAAGCGGAGTCTTGGCAGCGTAAGTCCAATGTGCCTTGGCAGTGTAGACCATATTAGCATGACAATAGCTGATGGAAGTACCTGAAGACTAACGTATGGATGAACAAGTCATGCATGACTTGGAGGGATCCGATAGGCATGAGGCTGATGGAGGTGGCTAGAAGGCTTAGGTCTAGGCTAAGGGTGGTCTAGCAAGTATGAGGGCATCATACTTGGTGTTAAACCTCATAGTTAAGATTTGTCAGTCGACTGGGGTTATGGACCAGTCGACTAGTCAAGTATTTTGACACTTGGCAGCCGAGTCGACACTCAGCAGTCGACTGGGATTATGACCAGTCGATTGTCGTGAGTCGACTAGGGTTCGACTGTGGCAAAATAGCCTAACGATCGCCATCATTAGGGCGCCAATCGATGGTGAGCAATGCCGATCGCCATCATTGGGCGATCAATCGATGGCTCGAGCAATGATCGACATGGATGATACCAATCGCTGGTTCGGCCGCGAGCACAAAATGCTCCGTAGTCGATGGCTGGTATTTAGCATCGCCACCAACTACCAATGTTGGCAGTCGACTGATGAGAGTCTTGTTGGGCTCTTTCTAGCATGGATCGAACCATTGTCTCACAACAACAGTGTCATCAGTCAAACTGATGTTTTCGGCAATCGACTGATAGGCGCAAAATCAGCCCGTTGCAGGTTAAAAGGAGCAGCTCGTGGGAGATTTCGTCATTGGTTCTTTGGGAGCTTTCTTGAGGCGAAGTGCAGGTGCATTTTAGGGTCCTTCAAGCTCATCCAAGCAACCAACAAGCAAGAGCTCAAAACCCTAGTTTGTAAAGTGTTCTTTACATTTCAGATGTATTTTTCTTGTATTTCTTCATATTACTATTGTAATTATTTGTATGAGATTTCTCCGCTTCCGACTTATTGTCGAAAAGGAGTATTTGAGTAGTGGTGTGTGTTTGTATTGCTAGAGCTCAATCCGTGGAGTAGGACCCTTGAGGTTCCGAACCACGTTACAACTTGGTGTTGTGATTGTGCTTGTGTGTTTAGTTTGTGTATTTCATTATTTCCGTTGCATATACTAACTCTTATAGCAAGCACGCGATCAAATTCCGATCAAGCGACGACAATGTTATTCACCCCCCCCCCCCTCTAGCGGGTGCATATGTCCTAACATAACTCACTCTTATTTTCCAAATTTAGATTAAGCTCCCTCTAAATTTTTAATCTCCCCCTTAAAGTAACATTATTATTCTTACATTTAAGTTCTTTTGAAAATAAAATTTTGAATGTTAAACTTCCCCTAGAATTATGTTTTTACATTAAGTTTTCAAAATAAGATTTACAAAAATATCTTAACCCCTCCTTAATCTCATGCTTATGCATGTAATCTTACTTAAGAACTTTCCAAACATGGATCCTATTGAATGTTTTGAAAGTTTGAATAGTGCTAAACTAACTTCCACTTTGAAATATGTAGATTTACTTAGAATTAGAATTGAGTTGATTATGGTTTGATTGAGTTAAGTTGAGTTGATTAAATTGGTTTGAATTGAATTGATTAAGTTGAGTTGATTAAATTGGTTGAATTGAATTAAATTAAGTTGATTAAATTGGTTAAGTTGAATTGAATTAATTTGAGTTGAGTTGATTCGATTAAGTTGATTAATTTGAGTTGAGTTGAGTTGATTTGAGTTGATTAAAGTTGAGTTGAGTTGATTTGAGTTATTTAATTTTAGTTGAGTTGTGTAAATTTGTTAAGTTGAGTTAAGTTGTGTGAATTTGTTAAGTTTTGTTAAGTTGAGTTAAGTTAAGTAGAGTTGTTAAGTTTAGTTGAATTGCGTAAAGTTGCTAAATTTAATTGTATTGAGTTAATTAAACTATTTAAGCTTGGTTAAGTTCTAAATCATCTCACCCGAGCTAAGTTTTCAATACTGTTGGGATGTATACTAAAAGCCTAGCTCTTTTGTATGAACATTTTTATTTTGAAATAAGAATCACATGATCATTGTTTGCACTTTATATTTATTATATGTGTGCATATTGTCTAATACTTTACATTGTAGATAATATGGTGCTTGGTGTGGCACAGAAGATCATGTTATCAGTCCCTTGTAGAATATAAGTAGAGGCTCACAACCAAGATGGTTTTGGACAAACCATTGGCATGGTTGTAGTGTAGCTTGGTATTGGTTTGTCTTGAACATAGAGTTACACTAGTACACTTAGGTGTATTGAGCAGGACCGACATAGAGGTGATTCAATTTATTGCTGACTACATAATTGAATCGGACCTCGGATATTATGTTGTACATGCTCTTAATCCCGATATAATAATGGGCACATGTACTTAGTATTTATTTCTTTGATTTACCAAAGGGTGAGATTTAAATGGATTAAATCAATATGCCCGGTAAGTTGGGAAATGATATTATTTACATGGTGTGTCGTTAATTATAGGAAGAAACCGTGTCCTATATATTAGGTTGATGATGTCCCCTTGAGGAGCTCATAAGGTTCATCATGTAAACCCTGCAGGTTGACTTAGTCAACATAATGATAAGGTTGAGTGGTACTACTCGAGGAGTTAGATGTTAATTGATTGATGGTTAGTAAATCAATTAATTGACGGACATTCGATATCTTAAACATAGGGAGATGGATGTACAAATAATGTATGGAGCCCATATTAATTTATGGGGGTTGGTGAGGTAATTCAATGATTATCCTCTAGTGGAATGGAACATTATTGATGGATCAAGTTTGTGTGGTTCCGATCCATCGGGTGGCCAAGATCCAACTCCTCCTCATGGTCCCTATCGTAGCCTAATATAATCCTCATGAAGCCTAGATATAAGAATAGAAGGAAAAGAAAGGGGAGGGAAAGGAAAGGGGAGGGAAAGGAAAGGAAAGGGAGAGGAGAGGTTGGATGAGGTGGGCGGCAAGTTTAAAGATTGATAAAAAAAAATTATTTCCTAATTCTATGCCACCTTAGGCGGCAAGATTTGAATTAGTTAAAAAAAATTTCAAGATTAGAATTGGTAAAAAAAAAATTCTATTTTCTATGCCACCTTGGGCGGCAAGATTAGAGGAGGTAGAAATTTTTTTTTTTTACTAATTCCTTGCTACCTTGGGCGGCAAGAATAATTAGGAATTAGTTCCTAATTTTTTGGCCACCTCATCAATAACCAACTTTCTCCTAAGTTCTAAAAAAGGGAGGCTAAGGGGGCAGCATGATGAGGATCAAGAATTCGGGTTTAGGTTTATTTGCTTGGTCGGCTCTATCCCCTTGTGGTTGGCGGCACAAAGATATAAGAAACCCTAAGCTTTCTTCCTAAGGATCTTCTCCTCTTCACTCCCTCTAGGGCTGGCGGCACAAAGGGGTTGTAGGGTCTTCTATTGCTCCCCTTTGGCCGGTCTTTCTCTCATCCTTTTCCTCTTGGCCAGCGGCACTAGGAGCTAGGGATTGTTCCCTTGTTTGGTTCCTTGGTTGGCCATCTTGTTCTCTCTTTTCTTGGGGGCAGCGGCGCTTTTGTAGCAGTGGTTGGCTCAAGCAAGAAGGGAAGGAGAGTTCTTCTTTCTTTTGATTGAAGAAGATCTAGGAAGCTTCAACTTGTGGAGGATCTTCGCCCACACGAAGTCTACAAGGAGGTTAGGACATACGATAGAAGATCGAGAGGTATAAAAGTTTTACAAGTTTTATTATTGATCTTTGCATGTTCTTATTAATATGTTTGTATGTGTTGGTTATACATGTCTACATCCATATGTATTTGTATAATCATGGACCCCGAAGATAAACACAAAAACCGGCGATCCGTCCGTCGTCTCTTCCGCGGCTAACCGACTAGAAGAGTTTTGTTGCTTGAACAACTAGTTTGTTCAAGCGATCGCTCAAGTCGTTAGCACGACGACGAATTTGTTGAGCTTAGGAAACTCATCCCATCCGGATTAGTTTTCATTAGTGAAAATTTTAATCCGAGGACATGGGAGCCGACGAGCCTCCGAGCATGCCATCAAATTGGTATCAGAGCCACGGTTTCCGATTTTGTGTGTTTTGGATTCAGTTACTTTCATGCACTTATCATATATTGTGTATGCCGGATGATAGTAGGATGTGCGTAGGATAACTTTTTGATTACATGCATAAGTTCCAACTATTATGGCTATATATGTGTGTATGTGATTGCGTGTGTGTGTGATTGTATATTATTTGAATCCTTGGGGTTGACGAGGCTAAATTAGTATTTAATTTTTGTAATTAAATACGGCATTGTTTAGCCACTCATTTTAGTTTACTTTCGATCTAGATTATTTGTACACTCCTTCGTGGAGTATAGGATCAATGGATGTAAATTAAAATAGTTTATTTTGCCTCGGATCTCTTTGGTGACTTGCATACGGGAAAAGGTGGAGCAGACGAGATGGCGACACGACGGGACGCATATTGGAGAACAATGCCATAATAGTTGGGAAAATTCTGATTTTTTTTCCATATTTGTTGCTGATTTGTTTTATATGCATGTTGTGTGTGCTTGAAAATTCCTCACTGTCAATTTACTAAGTGGGAGAGGGACATTTTAATTAATTCCCGCGGCCTCCATTACAATTTGACATGTGATGCAACAAACTTGCACGTCGGCTCTGAGTGCCTTCCTCCCCATCGGATGAGTTTGTTTGCGGATCACTAGGTCAAATAATGGTTATAGGAAATTATTTAGGAGCGTATGTACTTCCCCATCGGTAAGGCACATAATCCGAGATAATTCCCTTAGTATCGTGTAATGGTGCACATTTAGATGCAAATAAAAAGTATCCTCCCCATCGGAGTCACTACTTTTATTTGTAGGGCCAAAGAGGAACCAACTATTAATTTTATTTGTCAAAAAGTAAGGTTGACAAGATAATAAAATTAATGGGTTAAACCTCCTCTTACAAATGTAGAATTCGTATACGTCCACACTATCGTGGCATGCGATATTCTCGGTGTTTTGAGGTGTTGGTTGATTTCGAAATTTTATTATTTGAGGAATCAATGATATTTAAAATCTAATATTTTGATCATTGTGATTCTTAGGTTTTTTTTCAAATGTCTTTCAACCCACTTGCTGTGATATTGAAAGAAAATAAACTTACTGGAACAAATTATATTGATTGGAAAAGAAATTTGGATATTGTCTTAACTGCAGAGGAGTACAAATTTGTACTCTTCGAGGTCTGTCCTCCTAAGCCCATCGATGACTCTGATGAAAAGGAGAAAGAGAGTTATAAGAAATGGATCAAGGCAGATGAGATGGCGCGGTGTTACATTTTGGCATATATGTCAAATGTGCTGCAACATCATCATCAGGTCATGGCCACGGCTTATGACATGATGCTCAATCTCAAGGAACTTTTCGGACATCAGAGTAGGGCGGCCAGACAGGAGGCTATGTGGAACTTGATGACGACCACCATGATCGAGGGAACACCCGTCAGGGACCATGTTCTCAAGATGATGGCTCATCTGAATGAGATGGAAGTCCTCGGAGATGAGATCGATGGGGAAACCCAGGTTGATATCATTCTCCAGTCTCTGCCTAGGAGTTTTGAGCAATTCCGCCTCAACTACAACATGAAAAAGAGGTTGTAGTCGTTGGCGGAGCTTCTGACAGAACTCCAAGCGACAGAGGGGCTTTTTCGTCAAAGCGCTCAAGCCATGGTTGCTCAGAAGGTTTCTACTTCTAAACCGAAAGGGAAGAAGAAGAAGAAGCAAGGTGGAGCAAAGAAAGTGGCAGCAGGACCTCAGGCAGGAGTGAAGAAGCCAAAAGGCAAGTGCTTCACTTGCAAGCAGACTGGACATTGGAAGGCGGACTATCCTCGCCGAAAGAACAAAGGTATATCTTCTTGTTTAGTTGTTGAAACATGTTTAGCGGTGTTATCTACCAGTACCTGGTGTGTAGATACAAGAGCCACTGATCATGTCTACAATACTTTGCAGGGGTTCCAAGAAACCCGACGATTAGCTGAGGGAGAGATTACCGTCTTCATGGGCAATGCTTCAAAGGTGGCGGTTATTGTAGTGGGAGACGTTTATTTATCTTTTGATAGGAATAAAGTTTTGGTTTTGAGAAATTATCTTTATGTACCTACTTTTAGAAAGAATTTAATTTCAGTTTCTAAATTGTTTCTGGATGGATATTCTGTTTCTTTTAATGACAAAGTTGTTATAAAAAGGAATAGGGAGATTATCTGTTCTGGTACATTGGTTGGCAATTTGTACACTCTTGAACCGAAAACTCCCACGATGCATATAGAAGTAAATAACTCATCTTCTAAGTCTAATAAGAGAAAAGAACCTTCGAAAATGAACTAGACATATCTTTGGCACCTAAGACTTGGTCATATTAACCTGAGTAGAATTCAAAGGTTGATAGATGATGGACCCTTGGGTTTATTAGTGGTGAAAGATCTCCCAACCTGCGAGTCTTGCTTGGAAGGTAAGATGACCAAGAGGCCTTTTAAGGCTAAGGGGTATAGAGCCAAAGATGTATTGGAATTGGTTCATTCTGATTTGTGCAGTCCTATGTCTATCCAGGCTAGAGGTGGTTTTGAATACTTTGTCTCTTTTATAGAAGATTATTCAAGGTATGGATACATTTACTTGATGCGCCGCAAGTCTGAATGCTTTGACAGGTTCAAAGAATTCAAGGCTGATGTGGAGAATCGTCAAGGTAAAAGTATCAAGACACTACGATCTGATTGTGGTGGTGAGTACCTCTTGGGAGAGTTTAGGAGTTACTTATCAGAGGTTGGGATTCAATCCCAATTGTCCGCACCTAGCACACCCCAGCAGAATGGTGTAGCGGAGCGAAGGAATAGGACTCTTATGGAGATGGTCAGATCGATTCTGAGTTACCTGATTCGTTCTGGGGGTTTGCTCTGGAAACGGCAGCACACATTCTGAACTTGGTTCCATCTAAGTCAGTACCCTCTACTCCCAGTGTGGGTGGAGAAAGCCTAATCTAAGACATATTGGTTGGGGTAGTCCACATGTCTTTGAAGGAGATCTTTGGTAAGTTGGAATCTCGTACAGAAGTACGCTTGTTTGTTGGCTACCCTAAGGGAACGAAGGGTGGTTTGTTCTATAGTCCTAGAGATTAGAAGGTGATCGTGAGTATGAATGCCAGATTTCTAGAGGAGGACTATGTGATGAACCACAAGCCCACAAGTAGGATTGTTCTTGAGGAGTTGACAGGGGAAGTCCGGCTTGATCACCGGCAAGAGGAAATACCACAAGTCAGCACGCGTGTCCACAGAGCATACACAGGAGGCACCTCGTCGTAGTGGGAGGGTTGTTAGACAACCCGTGAGATTCATGTTCTTGGGAGAGTCTTCGGACTTAGTCCCTGGTAAACATGAACCTGATCCCTGGATATATGACGAGGCACTCCAAGATAGAGATACAGTATCTTGGCAAAGAGCGATGAATTCAGAGATAGAATCTATGGATTCTAATCATGTCTGGGAGCTAGTAGAACCACCCGATGGTGTGAAAGCCATTGGATGCAAGTGGATCTACAAGAGAAAGAGAGGAGTAGACGGGAAGGTTGAGACCTTCAAAGCTAGGCTTGTTGCGAAAGGGTATACTCAGAAAGAGGGTATCGATTATGAGGAGACCTTTTCACCGGTAGCTATGCTTAAGTCTATTCGGATTCTCTTATCTATTGCTGCTCATGAGGATTATGAGATTTGGCAGATGGATGTCAAGACAGCTTTCCTTAACGGAAGTCTTGAGGAAAACATCTATATGAAGCAACCAGAGGGATTCATTGCAAAGGGCAAAGAGCATCTTGTGTGTAAGCTTAATCGGTCCATTTATGGATTGAAGCAAGCTTCTAGATCTTGGAACATCCGCTTTGATGAGGTAATCCTGTCATATGGATTTATTCAAAGTCCGGATGAGCCTTGTGTATATAAGAGATGTGATAGAAACATAGTGGTATTTCTTGTACTATACGTAGATGACATTTTGTTAGTTGGCAACAATATCAGAGTGTTATCAGACGTAAGGATATAGTTGTCCAAACAGTTTGATATGAAGGACTTGGGAGAAGTGGGACACATCCTTGGGATCAAGGTGATAAGGGATCGCAAGAAAAGGATGTTGTGCTTATCTCAAGCTTCATACATTGACACTATCCTTGCTTGTTTTAGCATGCAGAACTCCAAGAAAGGTTTTCTACCTTTTAGGCATGGAGTACCTTTATCTAAAGAGATGTGTCCCAAAACATCAAAGGAGATAGAGGAGATGAAGGCGGTTCCTTATGCTTCGGCAGTAGGAAGCCTCATGTATGCTATGCTATGTACGAGACCAGATATCTGCTTTGCCGTGGGCATGGTTAGCAGATATCAGAGTAATCCTGGACAGGGACATTGGACTGCGGTAAAGCATATATTGAAGTACCTGAGAAGGACTAGGGATTATATGCTGGTTTACCGGGCAGATCAATTAGTCCCTGTGGGTTACACGGATTCTGATTTCCAATCAGATAGGGACAACAGTAAGTCTACCTCGGGGTTTGTGTTTACTTTTGGAGGTGGAGCCATAGTATGGAGGAGTGTCAAGCAGAAATGCGTGGCGGACTCTACCATGGGAGCTGAGTATGTGGCAGCCTCTGAGGCAGCCAAGGAAGTTGTATGGCTCAGGAACTTCTTGATAGACTTGGATGTGATTCCTGGTTTGCCCAGAACTATCACAATTTGTTGTGATAACAGTGGTGCAGTTGAAAACTCGAAGGAACCACGAGTCCATAAGGCGAGTAAACACATAGAGCGCAAGTACCACTTGATACGAGAGATCGTAAAGCGAGGAGAAGTAGCTGTCGCCAAGATTACATCAGAGGATAACCTGGCGAATCCATTCACTAAGGCCCTTCCAGCGAAAGCGTTTGATAGGCATGTGGAGGACATGGGGATCAAATATATGGCAGTGTGATGACATCATAGTCTTTTAGTATAAGTGGGAGATTGTTGGGATGTATACTAAAAGCCTAGCTCTTTTGTATGAACATTTTTATTTTGAAATAAGAATCACATGATCATTGTTTGCACTTTATATTTATTATATGTGTGCATATTGTCTAATACTTTACATTGTAGATAACATGGTGCTTGGTGTGGCACAGAAGATCATGTTATCAGTCCCTTGTAAAATATAAGTAGAGGCTCACAACCAAGATGGTTTTGGACAAACCATTGGCATGGTTGTAGTGTAGCTTGGTATTGGTTTGTCTTGAACATAGAGTTACACTAGTACACTTAGGTGTATTGAGCAGGACCGACATAGAGGTGATTCAATTTATTGCTGACTACATAATTGAATCGGACCTCGAATATTATGTTGTACATGCTCTTAATCCCGATATAATAATGGGCACATGTACTTAGTATTTCTTTCTTTGATTTACCAAAGGGTGAGATTTAAATGGATTAAATCAATATGCCCGGTAAGTTGGGAAATGATATTATTTACATGGTGTGTCGTTAATTATAGGAGGAAACCGTGTCCTATATATTAGGTTGATGATGTCCCCTTGAGGAGCTCATAAGGTTCATCATGTAAACCCTGCAGGTTGACTTAGTCAACATAATGATAAGGTTGAGTGGTACTACTCGAGGAGTTAGATGTTAATTGATTGATGGTCAGTAAATCAATTAATTGACGGACATTCGATATCATAAACACGGGGAGATGGATGTACAAATAATGTATAGAGCCCATATTAATTTATGGGGGTTGGTGAGGTAATTCAATGATGATCCTCTAGTGGAATGGAACATCATTGATAGATCAAGTTTGTGTGGTTCCGATCCATCGGGTCGTCAAGATCCAACTCCTCCTCATGGTCCCTATCGTAGCCTAATATAATCCTCATGAAGCCTAGATATAAGAATAGAAGGAAAAGAAAGGGGAGGGAAAGGAAAGGGGAGGGAAAGGAAAGGAAAGGGAGAGGAGAGGTTGGATGAGGTGGGCGGCAAGTTTAAAGATTGATAAAAAAAATTTATTTCCTAATTCTATGCCACCTTAGGCGGCAAGATTTGAATTAGTTAAAAAAAAATTTCAAGATTAGAATTGGTAAAAAAAAATTCTATTTTCTATGCCACCTTGGGCGGCAAGATTAGAGGAGGTAGATTTTTTTTTTTTTTACTAATTCCTTGCTACCTTGGGCGGCAAGAATAATTAGGAATTAGTTCCTAATTTTTTGGCCACCTCATCAATAACCAACTTTCTCCTAAGTTCTAAAAAAGGGAGGCTAAGGGGGCGGCACGATGAGGATCAAGAATTAGGGTTTAGGTTTCTTTGCTTGGCCGGCTCTATCCCCTTGTGGTTGGCGGCACAAAGATATAAGAAACCCTAAGCTTTCTTCCTAAGGATCTTCTCCTCTTCACTCCCTCTAGGGCCGGCGGCACAAAGGGGTTGTAGGGTCTTCTATTGCTCCGCTTTGGTCGGTCTTTCTCTCATTCTTTTCCTCTTGGCCAGCGGCACTAGGAGCTAGGGATTGTTCCCTTGTTTGGTTCCTTGGTTGGCCATCTTGTTCTCTCTTTTCTTGGGGTCGGCGGCAACAAGCTTTTGTTGCTTGGTGGTTGGCTCAAGCAAGAAGGGAAGGAGAGTTCTTCTTTCTTTTGATTGAAGAAGATCTAGGAAGCTTCAACTTGTGGAGGATCTTTGTAATGGCTAGAGGGGGGTGAATAGCGCGTGTTCATTCGTTGATGGAATTTGATCGTGATCGTCTCTACAATTTCTTTAGTACGCAGCGGAAATAGAAATAATACAATAACGAAATAAACAATCACACACGAACACAATTGTTTAACGTGGTTCGGAACCGCATGGTTCCTACTCCACGGATCAGGTTCGTACGAACCCTAGCGATGCCAATCACACACTACTATAAAACACTCCTTCTCGGAACAATCCGGAGGCGGAGAAACCTCGTACAAGATGATTACAACAATAATCAAAAAGCTACAAGCAAATACAATGAAATACAAAGCAAGACTAGTAAAGAAAAACACTTTACAAATGCTCTTGAATGCTTGATCGCTAGGTTGATCGAGTAGCACTTGGAGACCCTGAATTGCAGCAGCAACTCGCCCCAAATCGCCTCAAAGAATCATACCAAATTCCTCCATCACGAGCTCCTTATAAAGCTTCAACCTGTGCTGGAAAAAGTTGATCAGTCGACTACTCGGGACCATCAGTCGACTGATGCCACTGTTGTCGTGAGACAACGGCTAGATCCACGCTGAATAAGTCCAATGGATCTACCATCAGTCGACTGATCAAACCCATCAGTCAACTGATGGTGTCCTCACTCGATTGCTGGTCCCAGCGGTCGAGTGAGACTATACTCTGTGGCCAAATTCCCAAGCACCAGTCGACTGATCATGCAATCAATCGACTGCTCAAGCCATCAGTCGACTGCCATCCTTTGGCAGTCGACTGCTAGGCCACTTCCCACAGTCAAACCCTAGTTGACTCGGTCCAGTCGACTGCCACATGGCACACCTCAAACATGAGGTTTTAGCCCAAGTATGGTGCCCCCATACTTGCTAGACCACCCTTAGCCTAGACCTAAGCCTTCTAGCCACCTCCATCAGCCTCACGCCTCTCGGATCCCTCCAAGTCATCCATGACTTATTCATCCATCGCGCTAGCCTTCAGGTGCTTCCATCGGCTATGTCATGCTAACGGTGTCTACACCACCAAGGCACATTGGACTTACGCCGCCAAGACTCCGCTTGGACTTTACGCTGCCAATATCAATCCCCTTGGACTTCCCAAATGCCAAGACTCAAGCTTGGACTTTCCCTTGCCAACCGTCTGTCGTCGTCTCTTCCGCGGCTAACCGACTAGAAGAGTTTTGTTGCTTGAACAACTAGTTTGTTCAAGCGATCGCTCAAGTCGTTAGCAAGACGATGAATTGGTTGAGCTTAGGAAACTCATCCCATCCGGATTAGTTTTCATTAGTGAAAATTTTAATCCGGGGACATGGGAGCCGACGAGCTTCCGATCATGCCATCAAATACACGTTAATCCTATGGATTTTATGAGATGAGAACTTAATTTATCTTAATTTAAAGTGAAATTTCAAAGTTTTTAAACTTGTGTTAGATTCAATTTTAGCTTGAGCTAATCAAGTAGGTTTTTCTAGCATTGACTTCCAGGTCATGGCGAGGCATATGACCTACTTAGGTATCGGATGGACCACTTCCTAGACAAAGTCAATGAAGGAATCAAGTACTTGACTCACTTTGGACTAAGCTTTGGTCTAACTAGTTAAAGACTTAGTGAGTTAGCTTCGGTCATTTCCACTTGACTTAGTGCACTAGGTCGTGGCGAGACATATGACCTTCTTGAATATCGAATGGACCACTTCCTAGACATACACCTTGAAGAGCTTCCCCAACTTACTATCAGTTCACTTTGTCTTAGTACTAAGTTGTTCAAGTTTAACTACTTTGTTTTCTATCTAGTCCATTCTAAATTAAGTAATTAATAACTAACTAAGAATCTTATCTAATTAATGAAACGAGCAAAGAGTTAGCTCCCCCTGTGTAGCTTTGATGGGTCTTGTTCACTAAGTGAACTTGTCCTTTGGGAATTGAAAATTGGTTCGGTCTAACTTGGTTGACTAAGATAGTCTTAGGAACTCATGCTTGGACTCGACCCTTAGTATTTCTATTAAATAAGCACATGTATGATCTATTTGTTTCTTTAGCCTTGTATCCAAGTCTGGACTTGTTGTACATAGCTTGTTGAAACCCAAACATCATGTTGAGATACTTGGAGCCCGAAGTGAACTTTTTTAACAATTCGGTGAGATCTTCTACTTGCCTTTTTAGGACCGAGTTCTCTTCCTCAAGCTTTGCAACTTGAGTTAAGTCTCTATCCTCAATTTGGCATGTTGAAATCTTCGAGATGACTTGCTCCTTAAGTACTTGGACTTCCTTAAGAAGTGAGTCGAATTGATTCTCGGACTTAGTTAACTTCCTACCTAGGCATGCTATTATATTGTACAACTTATCTTCTAAGGGAGAAGTTACCTCATCTAGTCCTTCGGAAACGGATGCGAATCCGTGGCTTCTCTCGGACTCAGACTGGAAGTTTGTCTCAGCTTCGGACTCGTTGGATGTTGGGATGTATACTGAAAGCATAGCCTTTGTATGAACATCTTTATTTTTGAAATAAGAATCATATGATCATTATTTGCATATTTATGGTTATGCATATTGTCTAATACTTTACATTGTAGATAATATGGTGTGTGGTGTCACACAGAAGGTCATGTTATCGGTTCCTTATAGAGTATAAGTAGAGGCTCACAATCAAGATGATTTTGGACAAACCATTGGCATGGTTGTAGTGTATTGGTATTGGTTTATCTTGACCATAGAATTACACTAGTACACTTTGTGTGTATTGAGCAGGACCGACTTAGAGGTGATTCAATTTATTGCTGACTACATAATTGAATCAGACCTCGGATATTATGGTTACTCTTAATCCCGATATAATAACGGGCACATGTACTTAATATTTATTTCTTTAATTTATCAATGGGCGAGATTTATAGATTAAATCGATAGGCTCGGTAAGTTGGAAAATAATATTATTTACATGGTGTGTCATTGATTATAGGAGGAAACCGTGTCCTATATATTAGGATGATGATGTCCCCTTGAGGAGCTCATAAAGATCATCATGTAAATCTTACAGGTGGACTTGGTCCTGCATGATGATAAGGTTGAGTGGTACTACTCATGGAGTTAGATATTGATTAATTAATTGTCAATAAATTAATTAATTAACGGACATTCGATATCTTAAACACGGGGAGACATTTGTACAATTAATATATAGACCCATATTTAATTATGGGGGTTGGTGAGGTTGATCAATGATAATCCTCTAGTAGAATGGATTATCATTAATGGATCGGATTTTATGTGGGCCGGATCCATTGGGTGGCCAAGATCCAACTCCTCCTCATGATCCCTATTGTAGCCTATTAAAACCCTCAAGAAGCCTAGATCCAACGGACACGATTAAAAGGAGGCTTAGATAAAATCTATAAATAAGGTCCAAGGCTTGGGCGGCAAGGAAAAATGAGAAGTGTGGTTTAGGGTTTTGGAGGCTTGGGCGGCAACTTAGGATTTGGCTTCTCCTAGTGGGCAGCGGCAACACAACCTAGGGTTTGGCCCTTGTTTTGGGCGGTGCCTCCCTCTCTCTCTCTAGCTTGACCGACAGCTCCTCCCTCTCTTTCTCTCCTTTGGTCGGAGGCAACAAGAGACCTCTCTTGGCCGGCGCCCACTCTTCCTTCTTCATCTCCTTAGCCAGCTGCAACAACCAAGCTAGGAGCTTGGTGGTCGGCACTAGATAGGAGAAGAAGGGTTCGGTCATCTTCCCTTTGTTCAGAGTGAGCAAGGTAGGGAAGAACGAGATATAGGTGGCTTCAATTCTTGGAGAATCGTTGCCCACACAACGTCCAAGAAGAGGATAGGTCATACAATAGAAGATCAAGAGGTAAACAAGAAGTATAATTCTTATTTTGGTTTCCTTTTGTTCTTTTGTTTTATGTATGTGATTGTTTACAATTGTATGATCATGGACCCCAAAGATAAATACAAAAACCAACGATCCGTACATGATCTATTCCGCGGCTAATCGAGGAAAAGAGTTAAGTTGCTTTAACAACAAGTTTGTTCAAGTGACCACTCTAATCGAATAGCACGATGATGGATCGGTTGCTTGGGTAATCCGTCTTCATCAAGGATTAATTTTTTTTTAATCCGAGGATGTAGATAGGATCGTCATGGAAAAGCGACCAAGTTGAAGTGGGAAGCGAAGTTTCTCCCTTCGAGTGGTATTAGAGCCACGATTTCCAATTTTGTGTGTTTAGGATTCAATTACTTTTATGCACTTATCATATATTATGTGTGCCAGATAATAGTAGGATGTACATAGGCTAACTTTTTGATTGCAAGCATAAGATCCGACTATTATGGTCATATGTGTGTGTATGTGATTGGATGTGTGTAATTGTAATATTATTTGAATCCTCAGGGTTGACGAGGCTAGTATTTAATTTTTGTAATTAAGTACGGCATTGTTTAGCCACGCTTTTATTTTAGTTTACTTTAGATCTAGATTTCATGTACACTCCTTTGTGGAGTATAGAATAGATGGATGTAAATTAAAATAATTATTCTCGGCTCGAATCTCCGAATGGCTTGTACATGGTGTATGGAGGAGCGGACGAGATAGCGACACGACGGGAGACATATTGGAAAAAAAAAAGCCATAATAGTTGGAAAATATTTTTCATATTTATTTCTTCTTGTTTGATATGTATGTTGTGTGCTTGGAAAATTCCTCATTTTAAATTATTAAGTGGGAGAGGGATATTTTTTAAAAATTCCCATGGCCTCCATTACAATTTGACATGTGATGCAAACAAACTTGTGTGTCGGCTCTGAGTGCCTTCCTCTCTATCGGATGAGTTTATTTTACGGATCACAAGGTCAAATATGGTTATAGGAAATTATTTAGAAGTGTATGTACTTCCCCATCGGAAGGCACATAATCCGAGAAAATTGCCTTGGTATCAAGTAATGGTGAACACTTAGATGCAAATAAAAGTATCCTCCCCATCGGAGTCACTGCTTTTATTTGTAGGGCCGAAGAGGAACAAACTATTAATTTTATTTGTTAAAAAGTAAGGTTGACAGGATAATAAAATTAATGGGTAAAACCTCCTTTTACAAATGAAGAATTCGTATACGTCCACACTATCGTGGCATACGATATTCTCGGTGTTTTGAGGTGCTGGTTGATTTTAAAATTTTATTGTTTGAGGAATAAATTAATTTTTGAAATCTAATGTTTTGAGCTATGTTATTCTTAGGTTTTTCAAAAATGACTTTCAACCCACTTACTGTGATACTAAAGGAAAATAAACTTACTGGACCTAACTATGTGGCTTGGAAAAGGAATCTAGATATAGTCTTGACTATTGAGGAGTACAAGTATGTACTTCTCGAAGAGTGTCCTCCTAAGCCTGCGGATGATTCTAGGGAAAAGGAGAAAGAGAGTTATAAGAAGTGGATCAAGGCTGATGAGATGGCGCAGTGTTACATTTTGGCTTCTATGTCAAATGTATTGCAGCATCAGCATCAGGCCATGTCTACTGCTTATGACATGATGCTAAATCTCAAGGAACTTTTCGGACACCAGAATCGGGATGCTAGGCAAGAAGCCATGAGGAACTTGATGATGACCACCATGGTTGAGGGAACACCCATGAGGGATCATGTTCTCAAGATGATGACTCATTTGAATGAGCTGGAAGTCCTTGGAGCTGAGATCGATGGGGAAACCCAGGTTGATATCATTCTCCAATCTCTACCTAGGAGTTTTGAGCAGTTTTGCCTGAACTACAACATGAATAAGAGGTTGTATTCGTTGGCGGCGCTTCTGACAGAACTCCAGGTGGCAGAGGGGCTTTTTCGTCAGAGTTCTCAGGCTCAGGCCATAGTTACTTAAAAGGTTTCGACTTCTAAGCCAAAAGGCAAGAAGAAGAAGAAACAAGGTGTAGCAAAGGTGGCGGGAAGGATCTTAGGGAGGAGTGAAGAAGCCGAAAGGCAAATGCTTCACTTGAAAGCAGACTGGACATTGGAAGAAGGATTGCCCCAACCGAAAGAAGAACAAAGGTATATCTTTTGGTCTAGTCGTTGAAACATGTTTAGCAGTGTTATCTATCGGCACCTGGTGTGTAGATATGGGAGTCACTGATCATGTCTGCAATACTTTGTAGGGGTTCCAGGAAACTAGACGACTAGCTGAGAGGGAGATTACCATCTACATGGGCAATGCTATGAAGGTGGCGGCTATTGCAGTGGGAGATGTTTATTTATCTTTTGATAGGAATAAAACTTTGGTTCTGAGAAATTACCTTTATGTACCTTCATTTAGAAAGAATTTGATTTCAGTTTCTAAATTGTTTTTGGATGGATATTCTATTTCTTTTAATGACAAAGCTGGTATAAAAAGGAATAGGGAGATTATCTGTTCTGGTACGTTGGTAGAAAATTTGTACACTCTTGAACCAAAAGCTCTCATGATGCAAATAGAAGTTAATAACTCATCTTCTAAATCTAATAAGAGAAAAGAACCTTCGAAAATGAACCAAACGTATCTTTGCCATCTAAGGTTAGGTCATATTAACCTGAGTAGAATTCAAAGGTTGAAAGTTGATGGACCTTTGGGTTTATTAGTGGTGGAAGATTTCCCAACCTGCGAATCTTGCTTGGAAGGTAAGATGACCAAGAGGCCTTTTAAGGTCAAGGGGTATAGAGCCAAAGATATGTTGGAATTGGTTCATTCTGATTTGTGTGGTCCTATGTCTATCCAGGCTAGAGGTGGTTTTGAATATTTTGTCTCTTTTATAGATGATTATTCAAGATATGGATACATTTACTTGATGTGCCGCAAGTCTGAATGCTTTGACAGGTTCAAAGAATTCAAGGCTGATGTAGAGAAACGTCAAGGTAAAAGTATCAAGACACTACGATCTGATCGTGGTGGTGAGTACCTCTTGGGAGAGTTTAGGAATTACTTATCAGAGGCTGGGATTCAATCCCAATTGTCTGCACCTGGAACACCCCAGCAAAATGGTGTAGCAGAGCGAAGGAATAGGACTCTTATGGAGATGGTTAGATCGATGATGAATTATTCTGAGTTACCAGATTCATTCTGGGGGCATGCTCTGGATATGACAGTGTATATTCTGAACTTGGTACCATCTAAATCTGTGTCTTCTACTCCCACAAAATTATGGACTGGGTGAAAGCCTAGTCTGAGACATATTCGGATTTAGAGAGTCCAGCACATGTGCTGAAGGCAGATGCTGGTAAGTTGGAACCTCATACAGAAGTGCGCTTGTTCGTACGCTATCCTAGAGGGACGAAAGATGGTTTGTTCTATAGTCCTAGAGATCAGAGGGTGATGATTAACACAAACGTCAGATTTTTAGAGGAAGGTTATGTGATGAACCACAAGCCCATGAGCAAGATTGTTCTGGAGGAATTGAGAGGGGAAGTCACTACTTCAGTACCACCGGTACAAGAGGATATACCACAAGTGACTGCACCGCGTATCACAGAGGATACACAGGTGATACCTTATCGTAGTGGGATGGTTGTTAGACAACCTGATAGATTTATGTTCTTGGGAGAATCTTCTGATTTGGTCCCTCGCGAACATGAACCTGATCCCTAGACATATGACGAGGCAATCCAAGATAAAGATGTGGTATCTTGGCAAAGTGCAATGAATTCTGAGATAGAATCTATGGATTCAAATCAAGTCTGGAAGCTAGTAGAACCACCCAATGGTGTAAAAACCATTGGATGCAAGTGGATCTACAAAAGAAAGAGAGGAATTGACGGGAAGGTTGAGACCTTCAAAGCAAGGCTTGGTGCGAAAGGGTATACTCATAAAGAGGATATCGATTATGAGGAGACCTTTTTGTCGGTAGTCATGCTTAAGTCTATCCGGATTCTCTTATCTATTGCTGCTTATATGGATTATGAGGTGTGGCAGATGGATGTCAAGACAGCTTTCCTTAATGGAAGTCTTGAGGAAAACATCTATATGGAGCAATCAGAGGGATTCATTGCAAAGAGCAAAGAGCATCTTGTGTGTAAGCTTAATCGGTCCATTTATGGTTTGAAGCAAGCTTCGAGATCTTGGAACATCCGCTTTGATGAGGTAATCCAGTCTTATGGATTTATTCAAAGTCCGAATGAGTCTTGTGTATACAAGAGATGTGACGGAAACGTAGTGATATTTCTTGTACTATACATAGATGACATTTTGCTAATTGGCAACAATGTCAAAGTGTTATCAGCCGTAAGGGTATGGTTGTCCAAACAATTTGATATGAAGGACTTGGGAGAAGTGGGACAAGACGACGAATCAAGGTATCACAGAAAAAGGATGTTGTGCTTATCTCAAGCTTCATACATAGACACTATTTTGGCTCATTTTAGCATGCAGAACTCCAAGAAAGGTTTTCTATCTTTTAGGCATAGAGTACCTTTATCTAAAGAGATGTGTCCTAGAACATCAAAGGAGATAGAGGAGATGAAGGTTGTTCCTTATGCTTCGGCGGTAGGAATCCTCATGTATGCTATGTTATGTACGAGGCCAGATATCTGTTTTGCCGTGGATATGGTTAGCATATATCAGAGTAATCCAGGACAGGGACATTGGATTGTGATAAAGCATATCTTAAAGTACCTAAAAATGACTAGGGATTATATGCTAGTATATCAGGAAGATCAATTACTCCCTGTGGGTTACACAGATTCTGACTTTCAATCAGATAGGGATAACAGTAAGTCTACCTCAGGTTTTGTGTTTACTTTGGGGAGTGGAGCCATTGTATGGAGGAGTGTCAAGCAAAAATGCGTGGCGGACTCCACCATGAAAGCTAAATATGTGGCAGCCTCTAAGGCAGCCAAAGAAGTTGTATGGCTCAGGAACTTCTTGATGGACTTGGATGTGATTCTTAGTTTGCCCAGAACTATCACAATTTATTATGATAACAGTGGTGCAGTTGCAAACTCGAAGGAACCACGAGCCCATAAGGCAAGTAAACACATAGAGCACAAGTACCACTTGATACGAGAGATCATAAAGCGAGGAGAAGTTGTTGTTGCCAAGATTGCATCAGAGGATAACCTGGCAGATCATTTCACTAAGGCCCTTCCAGCGAGAGCTTTTGATAGGCATGTGGAGGGAATGGGAATCAGATGTATGGCAGTTTGATGGCAGCATAGTCTTTTAGTATAAGTGGGAGATTATTGGGATGTATACTGAAAGTCTAGCCTTTGTATGAACATCTTTATTTTTGAAATAAGAATCACATGATCATTATTTTCATATTTATAGTTATGCATATTGTCTAATACTTTACATTGTAGATAACATGGTGTGTGGTGTCACCACAGAAGATCATGTTATCAGTTCCTTGAAGAGTATAAGTAGAGGCTCACAACTAAGATGGTTTTGGACAAACCATTGGCATGGTTGTAGTGTAATTTGGTATTGGTTTATCTTGACCATAGAATTGCACTAGTAAACTTTGTGTGTATTGAGCAGGACCGACTTAGAGGTGATTCAATTTATTGCTGACTACATAATTGAATCAGACCTCGGATATTATGGTGTGCATGCTCTTAATCCCGATGGGCGAGATTTATTTCTTTGATTTACCAATGGGCGAGATTTATGGATTAAATTGATAGGCTCGGTAAGTTGGAAAAGAATATTATTTACATGGTGTGTCATTGATTATAGGAGGAAATTGTGTCCTATATATTAGGATGATGATGTCCCCTTGAGGAGCTCATAAAGATCATCATGTAAATCCTGCAGATGGACTTGGTCCTGCATGATGATAAGGTTGAGTGGTACTACTCATGGAGTTAGATGTTGATTAATTAATTGTCAGTAAATTAATTAATTAACGGGCATTTGATATCTTAAACACGGGGAGACATTTGTAAAATTAATATATGAAGCCCATGTTTAATTATGAGGGTTGGTGAGGTAGATCAATGATAATCCTCTAGTGGAATGGATTATTGTTAATGGATCAGATTTTATGTGGGCCGGATCCATTGGGTGGCCAAGATCCAACTCCTCCTCATGATCCCTATTGTAGCCTATTAAAACCCTCAAGAAGCCTAGATCCAACGGACAAGATTAAAAGGACGCTTGGACAAAATCTATAAATAAGGTCCAAGGCTTGGGCGGCAAGGAAAAATGAGAAGTGTGGTTTAGGGTTTTGGAGTTGGCTTTGGAGGCTTGGGCGGCAACTTAGGTTTTGGCTTCTCCTTGTGGGTGGCGGCAACACAACCTAGGGTTTGGCCCTTGTTTTGGGCGGTGCCTCCCTCTCTCTCTCTCTAGCTTGGTCGGCGGCTCCTCCCTCTCTTTATCTCCTTAGGCCAACAGCAACAAGAGACCTCTCTTGGTCGGCACCCACTCTTCCTTCTTCCTCTCCTTGGCCTGCGGCAACAACCAAGCTAGGAGCTTGGTGGTCGGCACTAGATAGGAGAAGAAGGGTTTGGTCATCTTCCCTTTGTTCGGAGTAGCAAGGTAGGGAAGAACGAGATCTAAGTGGCTTCAATTCTTGGAGGATCGTTGCCCACACAACATCCAAGAAGAGGATAGGTCATACAATAGAAGATCAAGAGGTAAACAAGAGGTATAATTCTTATTTTGGTTTCCTTTTGTTCTTTTGTATTATGTATGTGATTGTTTACAATTGTATGATCATGGACCCCGAAGATAAACATAAAAATCGACGATCCGTACATGATCTATTCTGCGGTTAATCGAGGAAAAGAGTTAAGTTGGTTGAACAACAAGTTTGTTCAAGCGACCACTCTAATCGAATAGCATGATGATTGATCGGTTGCTTGGGTAATCGGTCTTCGTCAAGGATTATTTTTTTTTTAATCCGGGGACGTAGATAGGATCTCCATGTACAATCGACCAAGTTGAAGTGGGAAGCAAAGTTTCTCCCTTCATTGGATGCCATGAATGCTACAAAACTTGTCTCCAGTATTTTAGCATTCGACTTGTCCGATGATCATTTGCCCATGGTTGGCTAATATGCTTCCTTCTTTTTCCTTTTCCTTGATTTGGATTTCTTTCCCTTTTTGTTCGTTCCTTCCATCAAAACTAAACCATCATCAGGTTGACTCAAGTTAGCCTGTTCATGTAATTTAATTAATTTATCCCATAATTCTTTAGAATTTTGAACTTACCCGACTCGACTTAGCTCTTCATTCGTAAGTCCGCATTGCAAGGTGTTTAAAGCTTTGTAATCGACTTGAGCCTTTTTCCTAATGTTTGCGGTCCATTTCTCTGGTTTTAACAACTCACCCAAGTCATCTACTGGAGCTACGACCCCTTTCCTAATCGAAAACCAAACCTTGAGGTCGGTTTTCAAAAAACACTACATTCGCCTCTTCCAAGAGGGAAAATCCTCTCTGTTAAAGAGAGGAGGGCGAACGGTGCTTAAACCCTCTAAATGCGACATTTTTTATATTAAAAAAATATAGATTTTTATTTTTCAAAAATATTTCTAGAGTTATAAAAATTAAACAATATTGTGCAAAAAGTAAATTTATACTAAAGCAAGACAAATATTAAAAATTTATTCTAATGCAAAAAATAAATATTGATGCAAAAATTATTAAAAGACAAATATGCTAAAACTAAATAAAATTCCTATGCTCTCATTGATGGTTGCACCAAATTCGGAGCGCCCCCGCTCTAATACCAATTGTAGGATTGAAATGCTCCGAGAGAGGGGGTGAATCTCGGAGGTTACAAATTTTCTTTAGATTTTAAAAACTTATTTTGAAACATGAGTATGCAACGGAATAAATAAGATAGAGAGATAAGCATTTTTACTTGGTTCACAACCCTAGCCGAGTTACTACTCTAAGGCACGTATCTCTTCCGAGAGCTACCTCGATGGGCAACCACTATAAGACCCTCCGACTCGAGAACTCTTGACTTTGGAGGGATTCGCTTTTTACAAAAAATAGAGATAGGTAACACTCTACCTTCTCTTTTGAAATTAAGTACACAAAGTGAAAATGAATACAAGAAAGTAAGAACTAAAGTATACTGACACTTTTAGGACTATCGAAGTAGTCTCGGAGTGTCGAAATTTCATCTTCGTGAAGGTATGGAGTGCTTATGGATGACGACGAATAGTAGCAGCACTTGGATGTAGTAGATGAGTTCTGTTCGGAGCTGGTCATGCATTTCTTTTATAAAGCTTTTCCAATCGACTCCACATCAGCTCGTCGATATGGTACTTCGGGTCTTCTAGTCAACTGAACACTCACCAATCGACTCCAGGTCACCCAGCTCCGCATCGAGAAGTTTGCCTCTCCAGTCGACTGAAACTTCCCAATCGACTGAAAATCTTTCCATCTGTGCTGCCAGATCTTCGATCGATCACCAGCTAATCCTATCAACTAGGTATCCAATCGATTGACTCGTACCCAATCGATTGGACTTCAGTCGACTAGAATCCATTCATCGACTGATCCCTACAAAACGAGATTAGCACAAGCAAACAATATGAAACATGATAGCAGTAGTAAAATTGGTTGATCTCGACTTCTAAGTCTCATGCGGACTTTCTGTCGAATCGACGCCTAGCTTTGTCCCCCTACAGAGGACTTGACCTCACCTCTCCACTCGAGGCTTACCTGTCGGCTGCCCTACCGGACTTACCATTCTTGACATCCGATCTGACCCACTAGGGCTTCCACCAGCTGTCTGGTCTTCTTGTCCCAGCTGGACTTTTTGCTTATTGTCTGGTCTCCTAACCCAACCGGTCTTCATGCTAAATGTCCGATCCACTCGACCCATCTAGACTTCATGCCTGGTGTCCGATCCTTTTGATCTGTCAAGACATCTACCTAGTATCCGGTCAACATGACCTACTAGGACTTCCTGTTAAGCCTGCACACTTAACACTCATATCAGAATACAAGTAAATCCTAACTTTAACTATGGTTCATACATCAAAACTAAGGAGTGTTG